>OX387243.1:96551307-99051307 GCA_947561735.1 Cenchrus americanus | reverse complement strand
TTTGTTAGGGACAAAAATGTTTGTGGTATGTGGATCCTTTTGCTTCTTCAGGAAATCCGGGAGAACACTCGAGGCATGCATACAGGGCAGTAGTTAGCCGGGCACGCTTACGTTGCAGAGGCTACCTTCTTGGTGTGGTTGGCCTGATGTGATTCTTGGTTGAAACAGATTCCACGAATTGATTGAATGTTCATGCTTTTCATCGATACTTTTGCTCCTTGCGAACACATGGTGAATGGGTGATTAATGCCTACCGAGCATCCTTAATATTTTAGAAATCATGGTGCTTATGTATGTATTGAACAATGCTTACGGTTTTCTGAAGTTGGCTGCTTTTTTTCTACAGAGTGTGAGGCCTTCATTCGTTCATTTGCTGAATAAAACAATTATCTGTTCCTCACTCTTAACAAGAACCAAACAGTCTAGGAATTCACTCCTGGGGCCATTGCAAAGTGCCATGGGACTTTTGTTGTTGGGACTAAAGATGGAATTCACTCCTGGTTCTTTGTTGAAGAATCTGACCATATCCAGGTCCTGTTTTTTACAACAAACTATCAACAAACATTTTGTCTATAGTTTTGTAATATGGGCTAATACATATGTAGTTATTGAATTTTGTAGAACTTCCAATTTTCCTTTTTTTGTTGAGGTATTGATATTTTAAATTGTTCATCTTGATTTATGCAGTTTATTATACATGATTCAGGAGGCTTTTCCAGTTTAGCTGCACAATATCTGGAGAAAATTTCTGAAGATTACACCAATACCCCTGTATTGTTGTATTGTGTGAGGGATCCAGTCTCCCATGGGTCTTCCAGAACCATTATAAGAACTTAGCATGATGTTGTCTCATTTTCAAAACTATCATCCTCTTGCAATCTGATGGTACTAATGTAGCACTCTGCATTACATTTTTTAAATTTGTTGAAATAGTGAAATTGGTAGCAAAGTAGTGCATTGTTCTTTCTTTCACCTGAGCATAATTTTTTTTCATGGCTCAGTGCTTTGCTTGTTTGGTAGATCAGATGTGTGTGTCGTTTGCAAAACACAGCCCCATGTCAGCCTGTCTGACCAATATTGTTATTGTGCATCATGTGTGGACAGTAATAGAGAGCTATGACTCAGTTCATGGTGGTGGGTAGTGAGTTGCTCTAATCGATTTAGTACACAAATTGTTGTCTACATTAGACAATGTTTAGTGACCAACTTTGAAAATTCTCAGATCTTAAATTCCAATTCTCTTGGTTTAGTTTTACTCATCGAAGTTAGAACTTAACTACACCTGTTAGATTTTTCTTTTGCATGTTCTAGAATACTTGCCTAAACTAAAATCAAATGTAGTTAACAAACTTAAAACAGGTCCTTATATCACATTGTCAGGATATATTGTATCAGTGATGTAAATAACAACAATTCATTCTTGTGTCTCATTTATTCTACTTGTATTATTTTCCATCCAGTAGTAGCTTTGTCAAGCATATTAATAAAAATTAGTGTTCTCAATAACTTCTGTGAAATCTCTTTTTTTATATATAGGAACTTATGGTATAGTCTTTATTCTGCTTGACACTCCAGAACACATGCCTTCTCTGCAAGCAATTAGTTTGTAATTTGATAGTCACATCTGTAATCAATGTAATCAATAGTCAGATTGGTTTGCCACGTTTGCAGTTAATTGGTCTATTCTTTTCATGGCTTGTGACATGAGTATACAGTAGTCACGATTGTCAGGATATAGTGATACTTCTATATGAGGTGGTGAGTATTCTTTTAATAGTTTAAAGTACAACTTTTAGTTGATAATGATATGGATGCACTCAAGGCAAAAATATATGACTTGATGATAATTATCAATACTTGTAAATATGAATCAATTTGATGTTTGTCAGCATGTAGAAAGTATTTGTATTGCCCGTAGCAACGCACGGGCACGATCCTAGTTGGATAGCAAAAAAGAAGTTTTGAGTATTCAATGCTTTCACGGTCCCACAGTTTGGTGTGGCTCTCACTGGAGCAGATTTTGCAAATTTGGAGCATGTTTGGATTGGAGTACTAAAATTGGCCTAATTAATTTTAGTTTACTTGTAGGAGTTAAACTTCCAAACATGTGAGGCTAAAGAGGGGCTGGATCAGTTCATAATATGAGGGCCTTCAAGGATGCCCTTAGCCGGTTTGGTGACAAGTTTCCACAACCACATGAAGGTACCAATCTTCAAGCTCAGTACAATATTGCTAATACTTACATTGACTGACTTCTTTTTTTGAGAAACTACATTGACATTGACTGAAATAGATTGCCATGGATAGGTAAAGTTTATCTTGTTGACTCGGGCTACCCAACAGGCCTGGTTATCTTGTACCATACAAGGGAAAAAGTACCATTTCCAAGAGTTCCAACAAGACATCATGCCGAGAGGTAAAGAACTAGACTACGCAATGTCATTGAGCGTTCTTTTGGTGTCTTGAAAAATAAGTGGAGGATCCTTTTTAAAGTACCAAGTTATCCTCTACGCAATCAAGCAAAAATTATTGTTGCATGCATGACCTTGCACAATTTTATTCGTGAAAGTGATTTGGCAGACAAAGAATTCGACAAGTGTGACAATGATGACAATTATCAACCTCTTCTTGATGAAACAAGGAGGAGGCGCTTTAACAGGGGTCAACAAATGGAGCCAGATTCCGTGGACATGAATGTAGTGAGAGATACAATTGTTGATGGTTCGTTCAACAGGCGTTGAGAAATTTGTGATATTATTTATTTTATTTCTACATGTAATGTCATGTGCATAATTTTGATTTTCTTGTGTATGGACAATTTTGATTTCCTTTGGCATGGACATTTTTTGGATTTATTTGGCAGCCACCCTTGTAGAAGAGCACGACTTATAAACCGTTTGATGTGACAAAAGAGGCAGGGCGTGGAAGGGAGAGCATGGGAGAGAGGTAGGGTGTGGGAGACAGGAAACCGTGGGAGAAGAGAGGAAGAGAGAAATACGGACTTTAATGCTCTTTTAATGCCACTTTACCCTTTGCTTCCAAACAGGGGGTGGCTAAATTTTTTTAGCCTAACTAATGTTAGTTATGAGACTTAAGGTGATCCAAACATGCTCTTACCTTGCATGTTGTTACTTCGTGGTAGCACTACCCCATATGCTTGAACACTAGAGCTGCTCTAAGGGTTGTTTGATGAGGATGCAGATACACATCATTGTTGCAGATAGTCTTATAGCCAAAATCAAGGATAAGGCATCTGTCTCATGGGAGGAGCTAAGTGCTTGGCAACCCTTTCGGTGAGAAAATAATTATTCTTTTTCGGCTTACTATCTTATATGAACCCTCCCTTTTAAGGATTATATTAGCAATCCCGTTTTGCCATCGGACCATCTGTAGAGTTACCATCTTCATGTATACTTTCTCCGTTCCAAATTATTAGTCATTTTGACTTTTATATGTTACGTTCATACCTATTGTTATGCATCTAGACAATAATATATATCTATGTGCATAGCAAAATTTATGAATGTAGAAAAGTCAAAATAACCAATAATCTGGACAGATGGCGTAGGTGATGAGGAGTTTCTTATGAGTATTGAGGTAAGCAATCACGAGGGTTGGCGGCTTCATGTTGAGCTAGCAAATGAATATGCCTTGCCAAATATAAGTTTTACCAGGGGCTGGCCTGATAAGGACTTTTCCTCATTAAGATTCGATAGAAGTCGAGGCCCTCGATCCCATAGAAGTTGGTTTGGAACCGAGATGTGGCCACCTTGTAGAATGTGGTCGCATTGTAGTCCGAACGAGAATCGAGCTTGAGAGTAGACTGCGTTGTATGATGGATGTAGCACTGAATCGCAAGATCCATATCGATTGTTGGAGGAGGAGGAGGAAGAAGAAGAAGACAGGGGCGGAGCCAAAAGGCGGGGCGCGTAGAGGCCTGGCCCTCCTTTGTTGCCGTAACATCCATGTAGTTCCTTAATTACTTTTGTTAGCAAACAATAGATGTTCCTAACGCGCAGCACGACATTGAATGATACTTCCCAATTCTTTATATATTTTTTAACTATTAGACGACATATGTCTCATCTTCTCAATTCTAATGACATATGTCTCATCTTCTCAATTCTTTTGGACGATACCCTTCTCAATTATTTATATATTTTATTCTATTTTGAAGGAAACTTGACCGAAATACTTTTTTTCAACCAAACCCATATCTATGCTATGTCATCCAATATATCTCTTTACTACTGTTTGATGAATAGTAAAAATTAGTATATATTTGAGTTATACAACATAACTAGTAGTGCATAGCAAAATGTAGGATATGTTCCATGCACTATCGATATGTGATCCAATAAGTTTGTTACATAATGGCAACACACCATTAGTCTTCATATTACATTGGAACTATAGAAATTTTTTCTTATAAGATCATTTTTATTCAGCGTCTCACCCCCCTAAGGTTAATCTTGGCTACACCCCTAGAAGTCGAGTTGCACTCAAACTCATCCCCCAACCTCTGACTAGGTCAGAGAGCAAAGTTCCCGCCGAAATTTTCGATGCGATCTTCCAACCCCTTTACCGAAACTCCATAGTTGATGGTTCTTCTCTAGCACTGGTGCAATAGGGCGGCCTTAACTTACGATGTCGTATGAGATGCAAACCCCCAGGAGCCAAGATGGACGTGTCGTCTTGCTTGAAAGTGAAAACGAGCTTTGAGACATCAAGTTCGTCAGCGGATTTTCAACTAGATCCCCTACGACGTTTAGGCTCTTAGTCCATCTGCACTAGGGCCTTTATCCGTCTCCTCTAGGACGATAGGGAAATCTCGTCGCCCTCGCTTCTCTTTGTATCCCTAGGAGACGCGAACTCATGGGAAAGGACGATTCGCGGGACCCATAGGAGGTTGTTGTTGTTTGCCGCCAGCAGGAAGGGGCAGGAAGAGAAGATGAGCTGTCGTCGACGACCGAGGTTGGCCGGCCCCAACGGTGACGCGTCATCATCCTTCGCCGCCGGTGGTGAGCCCCCGGGAGTAGGGAAGTCGCCGCCACCACCTCTACCCCGCGGACAGCTTGCGCGAGGAGGCCCGCGCCGCGAAGCTCTGGATCCGGCCGCTGCGACTTGGCTGACTTGACCCGTGGATCTCCGCCCATCCACCATCATTACCCATGCGCACCTCGACCGAGGGATTCGCTGCAGATCTTGGCCAGGCCGGAGGCTGTGGACGCCGTCGCCGTCGTTGTGGAGCTCCAGCGACGAGGTCGAGCCAGCGGCGTAGGGAGCGAAGGTCGCGCCGGCCTCCACCTCGAGCTCGTCGTCGCGGATCCATACGAGCCCCGCTTGACCGCCACGCCCTCCAGACCACCGCCGTCAGAGAGACAGAGCCCCCAAGTCGACTAGGGGCCTGCAGCTCCGCGGGCCTAGACTCCTCAACGCTGGTCGGCAGGGAGGCCTCTACCGTCGCTGCGCCCTTCCTCCATCGGCCAGGGAGGCCGCCGACACCGGCAACCCGGACGTCCTGCTCAGGATTGACGAGCTCGCACCAGATTCGCCCAAGATGTGGAGCGGAGGAGGGGGCAGGGATCCGACGGAGGTCTTCGCGATGAGCTCGCCGGTCTCCTCCTCTGTCGTGCACACCGCTGTCGGATTCGCCTCATCGGGGAGGCGCGGGCGGAAGGCGCGAGGAGAAAGTTGTATAAAGGAGGGAATCTCGATGACCAGGATGGCATATTCTATTTTGAAGGAGGAAATGAAGGATGACGAGTGTGGATGGTCTTATACATGCAAATGTAGGGACTAAGATATAATACTCCATGGAGTAGGTATGGGTTTTATCCCGGTCGTAGTTCCGTGGTCCTGGTCCACCTCGAGATTCTGACCCGACAGCTGCATATGTATTATGTCTCATCATTGTATTGTGTACATAGGGACCACATACCTGTACAACATCAGATATGATATAAAAGGCACCCCTACGCCCCCTGCTCCCTCTCCGGTTCAAAATCATTCGAACCAGTCTCATTCTCTCTCCTTTATCCATCGTTATGCTCCCTCCCATCAAAACAATACGGTGCAAATCTAGCAGCGCTCCGACCAGATTGAGTGACATCCGGTGCAGATCCGGTGGCCCTGCAGCCAGACGGAGTGGCGATAGTAACATATTCACGTGGAGGAGTTGTTCGGCGGCGAGGCGCGGTCGCTTGTCGGCCGACACCGATGAGGCCCAGAGGCGCGGATCAGGCCTCGTCGGTGTGAGGAGCGCGAATCCGGAGGCCGACAGCGTAGTGAGTCCTCCCGCGCCAGGTCAACGGGTGGTGCGGCCCACGGCCTGGGCAGCTCTGGCTTTCGGCAGCCTAGCGAGCAGCGGCTCCCCCTCAGCCGCTCCCCTAGATCAAATCCCTCCCATCTTCATCATCTCCACCCACGTAGTGGCGCACCCGCGTGGCAGCGAGCGTGATGGCCGCCGCGACTCCCTCCTACTTTGCGGGCTCGCGGCTCGCAACTCGCAGGCCACGACGAGGCGCGGAGGCGCTCGGCCGCAGGTGCCAATGAGTCAAGAAGCCGTGGATCGGGGCTTCTCGGTGCCAAGAGCGCGGATCCGGAGGCCGGCAGCACGCTGAGGCCTCACGTGCCAGGTCAACAGGGGGTGCACTCGTCCGTGGAAGTGCTCGTCCGACGGTGGGGAACGACGACCTTCAGGCGGCGAAGGTTGCATGAGGTCGCTGGGAAGGCGACGGACCTTCGAGCTCCAAGCCTCCGATCTCGGCGGCCCCGCCATGAGTACAGATGCCAACACCGGGGTTGTGCAGCAGATGTAGTAGTTATCACAGTGCCAAGACACCTCGTAGGTCAAGGGCTGCCCCAAATCGAGCAAACTCAGACGCCATTGAGGAGCTTCGGTGGTAGGACGTGGGCTATGGAGGCCCGATCTAGCCCAGCGTGTCCTGTGTCGTGGTCGACGGTGCTCGAATCCAGGGCGCTAGTCGACAGTGAGCGGCAGAAGGCACCACGTGCGAGCAAGGTCTACAAGGTCTCACAGCATGGCTGGTCCCCACATGTAAGTCTGTGCGAGCTCCGCTTGAGCGCTGTGGACGAGCTTGCAAGTGTATGAGGACCGGAGCATCCGAGGATCGATGCATGGTCACTCCTTGGTGTGATGAGTGATTGACAACATGGTGTAGACTGACTCTTGGACGAGTATTGTAGGTGCAGGTTGCGGCTTGATTTGTGTTGGTGCAGGTGAAGAGCGGGTGCGAAAGGTGAGGACCATGTGTGGTTCGAGGACCGGTGGATGGTCGCTTCCTAGTGTGATGAGTGATTGACAACGTAGTGTGGACTGACTCTTGGCTAAGTATTGCAGGTGCAGGTTGCGGCTTGACTGGTGTTGGTGCAGGTGAAGAACAAGCACGAAAGGTCGTCGCCGGTGAGGCCTCCAGGTGTGGAGAAGACAAGTAGTCTTGGTTCGAGGGACCCCGTGGCCAGCGGAGTCAAGTGCGGGCCGCATGGTGGCAAGAACAGCGGGAAGAAGTCGTGAACGGTTTCTTGGTAGAGCCTCAAAACCAAGGTCGAGTCGGGACTACGTGGGAGCCGAGTCATGAGTGGAGATTGGCGGAGGCTACACCGAGTTCGCAGGGTTTGCAGTGGTTCACCATAAAACCACTGTGTTACTGGGTTGAGCCACAAAACTGAGGCCGAAGACTCGACGAGGAGATGCGGCCACCCAGGCCGGTCCTAACCGCTCGGGAGGGGGTGGTCCGACCGCCCGGCCGCTCCAACCGCCCGGGGGGCGGTCCGACCGCTCCGGTCGTTGGCGCCGAGAAGCTACGAAGCGGAGGACACACGTCGGAATCGCAAGGCTTGCGTCGAGGCTAAGCGAGGTTGCGGTCGCCGGGCATCCGTCCGATGGAGAAACCCCCGAAGACTTCCAAATTCGCCCTTGAGGGGCTTGTATCCCTAGTTATTAAGTAAGGGTAGTTTAGTCTTTTGGGTGCCTCCATATATACTCTTTGAGGGGATGGATGGCGACCCAACCCTTGGAACCCTAGCTCATTTGTTTTCTTATTTCCGTTCTCATTTTTTTATAGTTTTTCCTAGGACTAGCTTGAGAGCTTCATGTGAGATCTAGAGAGAGGGATGGATGTATGGGTGGCAAGCTAGACCTTGTACGAACCTTCATGGTATGTATAAATGGTTCGGCATTGTTCCTCAAGGTTGTGAAGTGCTTTTCTCGTCCTTCTTTGTGGTGATTTTCAGAGCTCTTTGTTGTGATTTTCTTGGCGGAGTTTTGATGACGATTTCTTGGGGATTTTGTTGGGTGTCACGTATGAGGACTTTGTGCCTCTATGGCTGGTGACTTTGCCCCCAAATCTCCCTTGAATCAGACTCGATTTGGTGGTTTTTCGAGTTGGCCGAGTTCTTGACCTAGAGAGACAATTTCTTTGATTCCTCTTGATTGTGAGCGATTCGGGTCGATTCCTTTGAGGTAGAGGTTGCCCAGGAGGTAACCCAACTATTCCCGAAGTTTCGTTGCAATCCGTGGAGTGATTCGGGAGATCGGGCGATGGGAAGTTGAGGTTTGACCCGCGGGTAGGTTTTCTGGAAGGGGCGGTCTAACCACCGGGGCGGTCTAACCGCCCGGGCTTTCCAAGTCGAGGTTTTGATTTTGCCGAGTTTTCCTCTCGTGAGTTTGTTCGCCTTGATCAGAGGAGCGTTCGGGTGAAATCTTGGGTCGTTTTCGTGCTTTGTTTGCTAGGAGTTCTTGCTTGGAGTTCTTTGCCTGGGTACGGGAGGTTAGACCGCCCCCGGTAGCCGGTCTAACCGCCCCTAGGCCCCCGGGTGAAGTTTTGGTTTTCGCCAAGATTTCCCGATAGCTAGCTTGGCCTTGACCGAGAGATCTCTCGTTGGTGAAACCGTGGTGCGTTTTGGTGCTCGAAAGAGGTGTTTCGAGAGGATTTTTTGGTTTCCTGGTGGAGGGCGGTCTAACCGCCCCCCATACCCGGTCTAACCGCCCCCTCTGGACAGCCGACTTCCGAGTTGTTTCCGTTGTCGTGGGTGCATAGGAGTTGAGGTTTGCTGGTAGTGTCTGTTCCTAGGACCAGTAGCACTCCAGTGGCTACGTGGTTCTGGCAAACGAAAGGTAGAAGTGTGGAGCGTGTGATTTTGGGGGTCCGACTGAGCGATTTCATATTGTTGCCTTCGAGAAGAATTTTTATCGGCTCTCATTCACTCCCCCCTCTCTGGTCGCCTAATCGGTCCTTCAATTGGTATCAGAGCCGGTTTGGGTCTTTATTGACTCTAGCCAGTCTAAGATCCAAAGATTGCGTACTAGGAACGAGGTTCGGGTCCTCCACACTTTGATGGGAAGAACTACCAGATGTGGAGTAAGCGGATGGTGGTGTTCCTCCGCGGAAAGGGTCAAATCCTTTGGGATGTCACGGTGGACACAAGTTATGTCCAGCCGATGAACTTCCTTGCTCCAGGATCAAGGGACATGTTCGACGCCAACAACAAGGTGGTCGACTACTTGTTTCGTGCTTTGTGTCAGCCTGAACTCGATCGGTTGCACACCAGAATCTGGTCAGTGTTGAAGGAAGCTCATGTTGGGAATGCCCAGGCTCAGGCTCGGATGTATGCGACCTACCGGAGAGAGTACGAGAACTTCACTCATCTCTCCGGTGAGTCCATCGATGCCTTGTTTCAGAGGTTCACGGTTGTGGTGAACAACATGACGGCCAATGTGAATGTGCACCCGTACAATAATCATGATAGGGCTGTCAAGCTCTTACACTCTTTGGATCGTACAGTTTGGGGGCGGAAAGTTCGAGGCCATAGTTGAGTCGGAGAAGTATGATACCCTGACCGTGAACGAGCTGTTCTCGAAGCTCAAGTCGGTTGAGGTGGATAGGGGCATGACAGCCAAAATTGAGGGCCCGATTGATTTCCATAGTCTCGCCCTCATCGGTGGTTCGAAAGGAAAGGCTAACGCTAACCCATCCACCAGGATATTCTCTTTGTCCTCTTTGATGTCTATGCCAGATGAGGAGTTCGACGTGCTTAGAGAGGACGAGCTGGCGTTGCTGACGAGGCGGTTCGAGAGGCTGCACGAGAACCGGGAGAACATGAGGAGGAACACAAGGACATGCTTCCAGTGCGGCAAGCCGGGACACTTCGTTGTCGACTGCCCGGAGAAGGTCGAGAACAAGGATGGCTACAAGCACAAGTCGAAGACAGATGACAAGTACCGGTCGAGGCGCGACCACAAGTGTAACATACCGAAATTTGATTGTTTTCCCATGTGTGTATTTTCGCAAAAATTTAAAACTTTTTGTTTGAACTCGCGTGCTACCAAATTTTATCCCAATTTGCTAGCCTCTCATCTCAAACTCCGTATGAAATTAAAACATATAAAAATTATTTTCAAATTATGGTATAAATGTGAGTTGGAATTTTCTTGGTTTTTATTTCGGAGCTTTCAATTGGTGTGAGGTTTGAATTCGAAAGAGATTCGAATTCAAACTTAGTATGAAAATACTTTGAATAAAACCAAATCCAAATAAAAGACTAACCTATCTAAACCCCCAGACTAACCAAGTCTTACGAGAGGCCCCTATATCTTTCCGGAGCAATTTTGCTCCCTCGGCCCAATAGCCAAGCGAGCCCGGCCCGCACCCCCTTTTCTTTTTCCTTTTTCTCTCTATGGTCGGCGGGTCCCACTCGTCGGCCCGGGGGACTATTCCCCTTTCCCCTCCCCCGTGACCGTGCACACCCACGCAACGAGCGAGAGGCCGGCGGCGCCTCTCCCTCGCTCCGCATCGCGCCCCTGCCCGCTGGATGCGCGCCGCGTGGCCATGGGCACGGACGCCAATGATCACCGTCCGTTCGTGGCCTCACCCAACCCTAATCGCCGGTATAAAAGCCAGGCCATCCCTTGCTCTTGCCCTGCCCGCCGCCGCCAGGGGATTTCATCCCCAATTCCTCCCACCGCAGCAGCAGAGGAGAAGGAAGGGGAGACCTGGGAGATGGGGAGCTGCGGGAGGATGGCGACCCGCGCATTGAAGGGCGTGTGCCCATCTCCATGGCGACGTGGGGAAGCTCCGGAGCGCAGCGCCGCCTCCTCGCTTGGCTCCATGTCGTGCCGATGGGGAAGGGTGCACCGCCGCTGCTCCGTCTCACCCCCCCTGTCGCGCCGCCACTGGAGAGAGCAGAGGAAGAGGAGAAGGAAGGGAGGTGGCCGACCGGGACAGCCAGCCCGCGTGGCGCCGACGACCTCTTCCCTGTGCGCCGCTGCTGCTCTGTCTCTTACCGCCACCGCTCAAGGGAAGAAGCAGGATGGTGAGGAGCCAAGGGTGGCCGCCGGCCCGTTCGACGGGGAGGCGTGCCGCCGTCCCTGTTGCGGCAAGGAGGAGCCGAGGCCGCGTGTGCCGCCATCTGCTCTGTTCGGTGCCGCGCCGCGCCGAAAGAAGGGTCGCCGCCGACCAGAAGACCACCGGAGTGCCGACCCAAGGACGGAGCTGCTCGCCCCGGGGATAGCGAGCTTGGACCGTCGCTGCTCCGCCCCTTCGTCTCGTGCCACGCCCGCCGTCGCCGCCAACTGGAGCCGCACGCCGGGGAACGCCAAGCCGCCGCCACGATACCGTTCTCAGGTCCTGTTTGCCTCCTTTGCCCATCACCTGTTCGAAGTAATGCATGAGCAAGCCCTTGAGACCTTGGCAACCGAAGCTCTTCTCTGTGGATGTCTCTGAATCGCCGGCCTTTGTGCCGTGTTCATCTCCTGCAGGTTACGGCCCAGCCGCTCTGCCCGTCGCCCAAGCTGCAACTCTTTCTTCCCGTTGCCTAGCAGCTGTTCGATGGTTTGCCGAGCCCGTACCGCAGGATGTTCCGCGAGCCGAACCACAACATCAAGCCGGCCCGCTTCACCTCACCGCAGCCGCGACCTCTCCCGGCCCCGCCTTGCTCGCCGTCGAACCCGATGGTGAGCAACCTCGACCAAGCTCCCAACATTTTATCCTATCTTGCCTGCCTGTGGAGGCCGGCCATCGTGCCGTGCGGCTTCTGCTTTCCTTGGGGACACCAACGACCATGGTTGCCTTAGCCGAACACACCTTCGCACCTAACCGAGTCATCACCAAGACCCTTCTTACCTCTGACGCCCTGTTCTCGCCGCAAGCTTTGCGCTGCTGCCACCGCTCGCGCGTGCGCCGTCGAATTTCTGAGAAACCGGCCTTCGCGCCGGGTTTTGAACTGCAGGTGCCGCCGCCGTCATCAACGCGCGCTGCGCTCGCTTCTCGCTTGGAATACCTTCCCTCATTCTATTTTGCTTTTGCTCTGCTTTGTCGGTCGATGAATCATCGCCGTGCCCTCCGAGGCACTGCCCGGCTTCCGAGTCGTCATCTCGCGCCGAAGTCGTGCACCCACGCACGCAAAGGCCGAGCATGAACGTCGATCTAGCCGCCGTCGCGATGCACATCGTCGTCTCGTCCAAAGCCCGCCTTTCGCATCCCCGAGTTCGGAGCGCCGCTGTCGTGCTCGGGCGCTAGCTGCGGTGGTTCCCATCGGGAGCCCCGGTCGCGCCGAGCGCCGACGCCGCACCGCGCCATGGGTTGAAGCCAAAGGTCGGACCTTGGACAAGTCGAAGACACGCATCCGATATACACGGCCTTAGCCGAGGTCGAGCGCGTTCGTGCGTGAGACTCGAACATGATCTTGGACCAGCTACACGTCGCGTCATCGTTCGGTCACTACCGTTGTAACCCGGTAAACCCTGCGACCGATCCGTCGCCGCGTCGCACAACCCTGAGATCCAAAGCTTCGACCTCTATCCAGACTTCCGGACCTTTGGGCCGAACCAGGTCGGCTCAACGGACCAATAACTAACCCATCGCATACCTTTTCTACACCTTTGCCTCCCCTCCTTGCTGCTCCACGCATATCCGCTCTCGCTCCACTTGGCTTTGTGTTGTGAAGCGTGTACCGTGCCACGTGCTTGAAACCAGGATGTCGCACGTGATGGATGGTCGTGACGTGAGCAGAGGCCACTGCTTCACGAACGGCAACCCCGAGCTGCAACCTAGCTTCCTTGCCATGGATGATGCCGCATCATCAGTACATGCCTCGTAGCGCTCTTAAGCACACCTTACCTCATCGCCACCCGATGTCGGTCACAAGTTGATCCTTTCATCCCCTCTGAGCTGTCGCCGCATATCTTGGCATGATAATGCCTTTTCTAGTTTTCTCTGCTTCGCTCTGCTTTCATCACCCTTCGCGCTACCGCTTTGATCATCCGGGAGCTAAAACCTAGCAAGTACTTGATCTCGGCCTCTCCCCGCTTTCCCGCTTGCGTGCTTGATTACCTAAGATCTTAGCCGTAAGGCCCGTAAGCTAACTTTGAACTAACTCTTGATCCTACCCCGTTTACTAGTATATAAAACTAGTTGCTTAAACTATCGTTGTTTTAAAATCAATTGCTCTTTTTTCATTAATTAAACCGATCTTTGCTTGTATTTACTCCGGAGTTTATTTGGATCTTCTAAATTGGTTCTTATTGATGTTTTTGCATTAGATGAATGCTCGTTATTTATGTCCGCGTCGCATCTCGTGTAGGCTTGTGTTCTTGTTGAAGACCGGGCCGCGACGTCCGAGGAGACGCGACTACCCCGACTTTGCCCGAGAGGACGCTCAACCTCTACTACTCTACGACGACTACCGCGCAGGTGTCATGTCACTCCCAACCATGTAGAACCCATGCATGCTATTAGTTGCTAGTGCTATATTTATGTTACTCGATTTGATTGATTTCATAGCCATTTGTTTAGCCCCGCCTTGATATTTGATATATCCTGCTTCCTTGCTTTACCTACCTCGGGGCTAGCTACACACCCCTAGCTAGTCCCATATACCAACAATCCATACTTTTGTTGCTTGATTATGGATGGTTCTCTGGGTTTGGACTGAGATGTGGGAGATCTCGGTGTGTTCTAGCGTGAGTTCTGGGTGTGTTCTTCCTTGATGCGCTGCGGCGGGAGCGAGCCGTTTGGTTACTTGTGAACGTCTACCTCAGGGAGATGCGATCTGGCCTCTAACCCGAGCGGCGTGTCGTATGGGATGGAGATGGGGGAGTGCTCGCTCTCGGCCCTTAAGGACCGATCGTCAGACTAACCATGCTTCTTTGGACTCTTACCGTACAAACCGCTCGCCTTGTTATGGGCGGGGGGTGCGGGGTGAGACTCGTAGTGGATAGCACCCCTCCTCCCGTAGGCGGATCGGTGTGATCGTGTCGGGAGACGGCTCTTTCCTCCTTAGAAGACTTCGCCCGGCGAGGCCGGGGAAGGGTTCCACGGCTTCGAGGGACCTCTTGCGGGCGGTATGAGCTCTACGCGGAGGCCGCGCCGGACTCGGAGACGCAGGAGGGTACTATCCACTTACTTGGACTCCAGCCGTATGGTAGGGTTTCGGGTGGTTCGCTACCATTCGAGCTCTATTCGGGCGGGTACAGTTGTACAACCTCTACACAGTGTTTAAACCTATAGCTATAGTCTGTGTCCACAGGTTATGTACAGTCCTGAGATCTGTTATTCTGGCTAGACTCTTTTCTTGTGCTTCTTCTCTCCCCCCGAGTGAGTGAACCCGGCCTGAGGCCGTTGAGATGTGGGGATAGGAGCAGGTGGGCCCCACATCGCAGATGAGAGTTGGGAGCTGGATCGCGGGTGTGATTCAGTGCTTTGGTGTGGACATCCTTGTTGAGGGGTGCGGACCCGGAGGTGTGGACCTCGGAGGTGTGGACCTCGAGGGTGTGGACCTCCCGGAGGTGTGGACCTCACCGTTTATTCCGCATACCTTGATTGTTGCTACCGCGTTCTTTGCATGCATAACTTTCTACGACCCAATATAGGTTTTATCCATGCATACTAGATTCAACCACCGCTTTTTTCTCTTTGTTGGGAAGAGGCGACATGACCTACCCGCTTATCGGGTAGATGCGGCATTTCGTACTCGGTGACCGTCTACGACTACAACTTCGTGACGAAGGTGTGAAGACTAGAGCCGGTCCTATGCTCGAGTTTGCCTGTGGAGCCGGAGACGTGTGACAACCCGCCCGGGAAAATACCGTACTATCGCCTAAGACCGATCCACTTTGGTCGTTAAGCAATAGTAAAGTATCATCCTGTCGTTGGTTGCCGGGTTAACGCCCGGTAAATCACTTGGACATCGAACAGAGGATCGATACATGCATTAAAACTCACGCGAAGGCGAGTCCAGAGTACGACATGAATTAAACATTTTATTACAAGCCATTGTTCAAGGCATAAGATAAAAGTTTCAGAGTTCGAAAATACAGCGGAAATAAAATAAACTAGCGCAACGGTAGACATCACAGGAGGCCATCCGTGATGTCATCACTTGTCGTCACCCTTCTGATCAACAACACCTGCAATCAACAATTTTAAAGCAAGGCTGAGTATACTAATACTCAGCAAGACTTAACCGTCGGGTGATGACTACATCACCAACCTCTAGACATGAAAGGCTTTTGGCCGGTGGAGTTTCTTTTTGCTGGAAAGCTACTAAGAGTGGATCCTTACTTTCAATCTTTTAGCACAAGTTCTAGTTGATTACCGGTTCTAAGTGTGTCAACTAATTCAATCAAGAATTGGACAAGCAATTAGTTCATCCAACATATTCTCGAGTTCCATCATTATGAGATAACACGGCCGGTAGAATAAGCGAGTCTCGGATAACGGTGAGAGGCCGACAATCGATTGATTTAAACCTTGCAAGGTAGACCCAAACACACGGTCGGTTGCCCCCGCGAGGACAACTCCCCGGGCCGTCCCCCGTAAATCTTCGGGTTGGGATCGAATCTTACGGTCCCCGGTGCGGGCTATCCCCGCATACCCCGCGAGATACCCGGAGTCACCATACACCATCCTTTCCGTAGCTAGCCGGTAAGGAGAATTGTTCGAGAGTAGTAATAGTAAGATCCCGTGCCGCCTCATTAAGGTACTAGGCTTACCGGTCCCATTCCCCGCATATGCTTGGTACGTTCAAAAGCTTAGCCCACATGCCCACCGGGTCGGGAGCCCAATCCCATGCTCTTACCACGTGAGCGATCCATTTAAGGATATCTTATGATTCCTATCTAGGAACCTATTCTCGCGAGTGACGAACATCACTCGACTTCTATCGGTCCTATAGCATGGCGGCTATCAACCTAGCATACTAGTGATAGAGCATAGGTACCTAGGGATCATGCATCTAGGGTTTCAATTCAATTCTCGAAACGTAAATGCACAATCATAGCAAACATATTCGCGAGAATTTTAAAAGGCGGGGTTAATGATCCGGGGCTTGCCTTTACCGGCAAGGTTGGCCTTGGGCCCTTCGGACTTGGGTCCGGGTCTTGAGCTACGTTCCCGCACGGCGGCTCTTCGTTAGCACCTTCGTCTCTTCCTTCGGTACG
This sequence comes from Cenchrus americanus, assembly GCA_947561735.1. Lineage (NCBI taxonomy): Eukaryota > Viridiplantae > Streptophyta > Magnoliopsida > Poales > Poaceae > Cenchrus > Cenchrus americanus. The sequence continues at coordinate 99,034,848 of OX387243.1, read as the reverse complement.
AGCGTACGTCTATCGGCGGAAAGATCTACACGAAGATGCAAAGGCAAGATTTATTCGACGGTTTATACTTTAATCACTCACCACCCAATGTGACAATCAAGGGGTGTATTTGTTGGGCACATTCACCTAGATAAGACTATATTCGGCATACTCTTCCATAAAGGAACAATATGCAACTCTCTTATTAATTATTCTTTTTGATGGTATTGTGTACATATATACGTAATTAATTTAATTTAACTTCATCAACAAGTAGTGGGTAGGTACATTTAACCTTGTTAACATGATTTGCAACCACACTCAAGTTACATGGGTGGTTAGGTGATTTCTCTTTATTGCACAATTGAATAAGGGTTTCTTTATACTAGTCATTTCATGTGAAAGCTTTTAATCATTTTCCTTTCACAAGCAAGATATAATTAATACTTTTATCCTTGAATTAATTTCTTATCGCATCTAGAATTAATTATCTTTTAATTGAATTAGATAATATTTTCAAAATGGAAAAAGAATTAAATAAGGGCTTTTCTTTATTTAATTTCCCTTTAATGGAAAAAGGGCTTTAAGCCTTTTATTAACCAATTAAATTACTAAAAATTACATGAGTGTTTCTTAAGCCTACTAGCATCCATACTGGTCCATTGGACCCACATGCAAGTGTTGGAGGCTAGGAAATTAATTTTTATGGGAAATAACAAAGGTTATCTAATGATTCAATTTAAATGCATATAAAAATAATTAAGCATCCAATTGACCTAAAATTTATTGTGGGAGCTCTCCGGTCCTAATTAAGCTTAGAAAACCAACATGTTCGCATGGAACCTCTACTGATCTTGCTTTATTAATTTTCAAAGGAAAACATGCATAAATCAAGAATAATTATTTCTATTAATCCAAAATTTATGATTAATTCACAAGATGTGTATTTTGGTATTACAAGACAGTGTGCACAAGTTGGGGTCAAAATAATAATTATTTTTAACATGAAAAATCCTTTATGCGGATCCGCGAGAGATAGAAAAACATTTTTATAAAAAGATTTACATGATTACTTTGTGCAACTTTTGGCATAGGAGCTAGTCATGACCTAATACACAACATATCCAAAATTAGGCTGCAGAGGAGATATGGTTTTTGAGTTATTGCGGATCTAGGGTTTTCACACTTGTATTTTTCATGCAAAATTTAAAAGGAATCAGCTCGGGCTAGAATAACGAAGTTGTAGTTTAAATCACCATGGATCCAAAAAAATTGGTTTCACATTTTTCTGAATTTTCTGTGATTTTCTACACAATTTACAAGATTCAGCACTTGGATCAACTATTTGAGTTACCTTTTTACCGTTAGGACCCTGGAAAGAGTTCGGGTTTTGCAATTGGGCCCCTATGGCGGCCGGCCGGCGCGGCTGGCCAAAATTCCGGCGGCTCGCTGCGGGTCTCGGCCGGAGAAGGATGTGGGGAGGATCTAGGCGTCCTGGGGACCGGTTGTGGGTTGCTTGGGGCCGGTGGTGGCGGGGGGGGGGGGCGCGCCGGCGGTCGGGAGCACCGGCCGCCGCGGCCGGCGTCGCAAGGGGGTGGGGCACCGGCGGTGGGCGTACACCGGCGAGCCGTGGTGGAGCTAAAGGAGGCGTTGGGGAGGCCTTGGGTGGCACCGGATAGGAGGGGAAGGTCTTGCTCACCGCGGGGGCTCCCACGGTGGCGGCGGCGGCGGTAGCGGTGGGGGAGCGAGCGGGTGCCGCGGTCGGGGAGCCGGCTCTTTCAGCCGCGCGCGGCGGGCGGCCGGCGGGCGGCGCGGGTACGGCGTCGGGCGGCGGCGGTACGACGGCGGGCGGGCCGTACCACGGCGGGCGGGGGGGTGTACGGCGGCGCGCGGGATTCCGCGGCGTTCCCGCCGTTCGAGGCGCCTCGGGCGCGGGCGGTCCGGGGAACACGCGAGGGGACCTCGGGAACACGCGGCACACGGCTCGGATGCGAGGGCGGGCGCCGGCGCGGCGGCGCGGCCGGGCGCGGCGTGTCGTGCGCGCGAGAGCGCCCCAAAAGTGCAGACCGGCCCTGTTTGAAATAGAATTTCTCCAAAAATTTGAATAAAAGTGCTCAAGGCCATGAATAGGAAAGTTGTAGATCTAACTACCCTCTACAACTTTCAAAAAGGCCATATGGTGTTTTTCTCAACGGATTTTGCAGGAACGTCGTGCCAACTTTGAATATCGACACGTTCTGGAAAACAGGAAAATCTGTTTGCAAGGGGTTTTTCACAATTTTCCTCCCAAAATTTGAAATGCCAATCTACATGAAAGTTGTGTCCCTCAACAAGATGGACAACTTTCATAAAGGTAGATTTTGGAGTGTTTAGGTGAATTTTGGGGAACGCGGCAAAAGTTCCGAACGACATCCGCTGACGTCAACGGTCAAGCGGGGTTTGACTGTGCCTTTGACCAAGGGTTGACTATGGTTGTTTGTAGGCTTAGTCAAGGGGTTCATCGGGGATTCACTGGCGGGGTTTTCGGGTGATGACCCAGGTTGACCTAGGTTTGACCGGGGTTTGATCGGTTTGACCGGATCCGATCCGTCATTAGCGTTAATAACGGTAATTAAAAACCTGGGGGCGTCACAAGACGCTTCGCTTATGTAGATCCGCTTGCGTAGGTGTTTTACCTTTCTTGATTCGGTCTGTTGGACTTGTACCGGCTTGTGCCGAAGAGTTGTGCTCCGATGTTGTAATAATAATATTATGTAATTCTTCTTTTATTCCCGTGTTGTATGGATTTGTACCACTTGAGACGGGGATTGCACGTGATAGCCTCTTCCTGGGACTATCACGGAGGTGCGAGAGAGTCGGGTTTCCGTTCGCGGAAATTCGGGTCGTTTCAACAAGAGCAAGCGCAAGGGCAAACGCAAGGACGAGCGACGATCGAGGAAGATGGAGAGCCGAGGTAAGGCCCGAGCGATGGTTGGAGCGAGCGACGTCGACTCCAGATCTGCGTACTCCACCTCGAGCTCGAGTAGTAGTGAAGATGAAGGTGATCGTCGCAAGGACAGGAAGTCGTCCAGGAACCTGAGCGGGCTGAGCTGCTTCACTGGAGACGGCTTCTGCACCATGGCGCTGAGCTCCGGTAGCAAGAAGAGTACATAGAGCGACTCAGACTCAGACTCTGACGACGAGGTGCGTGATGAACTTCCCTTCTTGCGTCAGGAGAATGAACGGCTTGGCTTGTTGCTTGATAATCGTGATGACATGCTTAGAGAGGCCAAAAAGATGAGGAAAGAGCTTAGGGCTTCACTTGAGGATGCTAGGACTAGAGTGGCTGAGTTAGAAACACAGAACTTGGACGCTAAGCTTGAAATTGATTCTCTGAAAGCTTCACCTGTTGTTTCTGATGAAGTTGAATGTGCTGATTGTCCTATTTTCCTTGCTGATCTTGCTTTGTTTAAGGAAAAGCATGCCTCAAAGTGTGAGGAACTAGATGTGCTTAGGGTTGAAGTGGTCGAGCTTAAGGCTAGACTGCTTTGCTAGGCGCTTGCACTTCTTGCCCCGTTTTGAATGAGAAAATTGATGAGATGCATGCTTATACTTGTTTCTCTTGAGGCTAAATTGAAAGAACCAATTCCTACATCTTGCTCTACTCCGTGAATTGCATGCTTTGAAGAATATGAAACTTGCACATTATGTTGATCGTTTGCAGGATGAGAATGATGAGTTGAGAAAGTTGATGGGTTGGTTGTCTGGTCATGAGCCTCAGTTGAGGATAATGATCGAGACATACAAGAGGCAGGATGGTGAGGGACTTGGGGCAAACAAGGTTGGTGAGGGAAGTGGAGAGAATATCCCAGAGCCACCAAAAACCCACCACAAAAATGATTTCCCTCCTAAACCTAACCATCTTAGGAACCGACTAGACACAACCCCAGCTCCACCCGTGTTTCCTCCACAAACAAATGACTTCCAAAAGCCTATCAAGTTTGTGAGCACTTCGAGAAAAGTGTTCTTTGGGAAAGAAGGTGAGAAGGCGAGTGAGAAGAAGTCGGGTGAGAAGCCTAGTGAGGAGAAACCAAGTGAGCAGCCCCAACCCAATCCTAAGCCTAAGCTTGTAAGGTTCCATTGTGGCTATTGCGGGAAAGATGGTCATAAGGGTGAGTTTTGCTTCAAGAGGAAGCGTGAGGAGAGGATGGCAAAGGAGTGGGTGAACAAGGATAGGTACAACCCTTCCCATGGTGTACCTAAGCCTCGTATGCAACTACCCAGTGGTAAAGCGGTGGTGAGAAGTGTTCTGGCATGGGGAGATGCGAGTTCCCGTGGCCGAGGAGCTTTTCTAGAGAGGGCGGTCGGACCGACACGGCTAGGCGGTCGGACCGACCCCGCCCGCAGGGGGCGGTGGGCGGCACCGGCTAGGCGGTTCGACCGGCCTCCCCGAGTGCAGGCGAGTGGTTTTCGAGGTGGTGAGTCGAGTGGTTTCAGTTCTGGAGGTCGTGGTGCAGGTGGTTGGTTGGAGAGTCTGCAGGTGGTCAGTTTGCTAGGCGTCCCTCGTGCTCAATACGAAGATGGGAGGAGTCGTAGCTTTGAGATAGAGAGGAGGGACGGTCCACGGTCTTCCTTTCGTGGTTTTGGTCCTCCTCCAGTTAGAGAGGGATGGTTCCCCCGTAGTGGTTTTCGTGGTGGTGTTCGTGGTGGTAGTTTTGGTAGGAAAGGTGTCTTGGATTGTGCTAACCCCACTTTTGAGCAAATTGCTCGGCACTGGTTTTACTCTTTTGGTACTAACCCCAATGATGAGTCGTTTGTTCACTCACGTGCGTGTTTTTGAATTTCAGGTGGGAGACTTGAAGAACATTTGGTTGATTGACTCCGGTTGCTCGAGGCATATGACCGGAGACAAGGGGTGGTTCTCAAGTCTCGTCCCGGTGGTGAGAAAGATGTACATCACCTTTGGGGACAATGGGTGTGTGTGACGCCCGGGTTTTCGGTCGGGTTTATTAACCCTAATGATCCGGTCAACCGAGTTGACTTTGGTCAAATGATGGTCAACCTAAGCCATCACCTCGAAAACATCCCCGACAACCCCTAATGACACCCCTTGGTCAACTCTTGGTCAAGGTTGGGTCCCGGCGACATCCCACCCTCCTAGCTCCCCCTCTAGGACATCTTGAAGCCCCTAAGTCACACATTGTTCGCCCGTGCCCCCCCCTCGCCGGCGCCGGGTCGCGGCGGCCAAAACCGGCGGCGCCACGGTGCTCACCCTTGCCGACGGCGTTTCGACCCCAACTCGGGCCACAAGTCGGTCATACACGACCCCTAGAACCCTCCCCTCCCCTTCCTCGGCCCTCTCACGCAAGCACCTCACCGGAATTCCGCCTCCTCCGCCGCCCCCCATGCACGAGGACCCAATTGCTTGGTCGAGTTTTCTTTCCGGGGGCATGTGCGCAAGATAAGGGCATAATTGTGAATAGTTCAATCTTTCCGGGGTCTCCGAGCGCAAAAAGGTTTCTTACCCCCTTGTGTGTTTTAGGCGGGACTTGTAAAATCAATAACAAATCACAGAAAAATCCAAAAATTGCAAACCCAATTTTGTTGTGCTCGGTGTAACAAGAAATACAACTTTCTCCAAAGATGTATATACTTTTGAGCTACAGTTTTTGCTGGAAAAATAGAAATGTAAAGTCCCTAGATCTATGTTTATGCAAAATATACACATGATCTTGAGCTGGGTTTTGGATATGTTGTACTCCATGTCATGACTGATCACCACACCAAAAATTGCACAACGTTACTAAAGAAACCTTTTTATAAAAATCATTTTGTGAAATTGACAAATGCGGCTAGATGATTTTTGTAGCTTCAAATATAATTATTTTTGAGCCCAACTTCTGGCTACTGTCTTGTTATATCAAAATGCACCCTTGGTGAATTTACCATGATTTTATCTCTGTTATAAATATTATTTCCTCATTTATGCTTGTTTTTAATCATAAAAGTGTGTATCATGTTTCATAAAGGCTATATGTGTGTTGGTTAGTTCTTTACGCTTGTTTTGGACCGGAGTATATGTAGGTGAAAGATGGGAATCATTTCTGTCCTAATTATTTGGTTATGCATTATTCCCTTTTATGCTAATTAGGAATGCTCTTATTTTGGTGCATTAAATTCAATGGTGCTAAAACCCTTTTCTTGCTATCCAAGTATGCCTCCGGGTCGGTAGGACCGGTGGGGGTTAGCTGGATCAGTTTTGTTATGTTTTGATTATGCATAAGAGCTCAAACTAGAATAATCTAGAAAAGGGAAAATAGGGAAAATCACTCTCTCTAGTGCATGACTTAAGGAGAAGTGTTAGGAAAAGTAAAATGGTGCTATGAACGTAATTTCCATGCTTTTTGTGTTTAAATAAAATATTCTTAAATAGATGTGCACACAATCACCTTAAAGAGAAGGCTAAATAGGCTTTTTGATTATCTTTTAAAAGGAAAAATGTTTAAATACTTTTGTTAAGGTGAATATGGCCAACCATATACTCCATGCAACCGTTGCTACTTGTTTTTAAATTAATTTAAAATTAATTACCCTCCTAATCACCGCATTGCATTTCCCGTGTAGAAGTCCACGACGGTAGCTATACGGCGGTGTCGGCCGCGTGGACGAGGGAGCGAGGAGGGGACGTGCACTACGTGACCGTAGAGCAAGACCGGGCCAAAGCCGGAAATTTGTGTGTCGCCTTGTGCTTGACGAAGGCAAGCCCCGGTTTATTCATTAAACCCTGTGTTTCTTAAAACTTCTGAATTTACCTCTTGTTATTGTATGTGCATTTACGTTCGGGAGTTGAAATGAAACACTAGTTGCATGATCCATGTGTACCTATGATCTTTTACTAGAGTAATAGGTCGCTAGTTGCTATGCTTAAGGATGCGGTACAAGTTGAGTGATGTTCGTCACTCGCGAGAATAGGATCTCCTTTATGGAATCACCATATCGATTAAATGGATTGCTCATGTGGTAAGAGCATGGGATTTGGGCTCCGGTCCAATGGCTTCGTTGGTTAAGTGTTTGAAAGTACTAAACACTTGTCGGAAATGGGCACGGTAAGCCTAGTACCTAAATGAGGCGGTACGGGGTTTTACTATCACTACTCTTAAGGTTGCGGCCCGGGCTTGCTCCCCGAGTGCATGCGTGAGGCCGGGTGACGGTCGTATGGACCTCCCCGGGCCCACTACCTCGGTGGGTACCGGGACCGACTACTCGGTGGGCCCCAGGGACTACCCGACTTGCGGCCGCACGACACCCGATGGCGTGAAGCACAAGGACTACGAGAGGAGAAGTACTCGGTTAGGAAGGCCGTACATGTCCCGCACCGTATGGAAGACTCCTAGACGTACTCGACTAGTACTCTCTCCCTATTCCGACTTGTAACCACCGCCTCCCGGACTATATAAGGCGAGGCGGGGACCTCTCTCGATCATCTCATCTCACGGCGTACGGCCGCACCCTCTTGTAATCGTACACAATCAATCCCGAGCTACGCGGCATACGGGACGTAGGGTATTACGCACCTCGCGGCCCGAACCTCGTCTAAATTGTGTGCCACGTGTCTCTTCCTTTGAGTTACCGATCTCGGTAAGGCCACATTCATCTACCTCGGGTACTCCGCTTGGTAGGTTGCCGGTCTAAAACAACGACGCGCTAGCGCGACGGTAGGGGATCTCGCCCGAGATCACATGGCGAACTCGACGGCTCCTCGTCTACTTCAAGCCAACCGTCGCCTTCAACCGCGGCGACACCTTCGTTTTCGGCGCTTGGGTGCCGCACTGCCGACGGCGCGGGATCCTTCCAGCGCCGCCTCACCATGCCGCCCAACCGGAGACCGGCTTCGTGACGCTTCCTGAAGTTGTCACGGGTGAACTCGCCGGCAAGTTCGGCGAAATTTTGCTCTTCGACCATCACGGCGACTTCGAGCTCGAGTCCGCTTCCAACTCGAACTCGACGTCTCCGTGGGCTATCGCATGCGAGCCGGCTACTCAGCCATCGCATGTGGTCCCACCACCCCATGAGCGCTCCACGCGTGGCCCCCGCGTCGTCAGCGGGGCCCGCACGGAGGCTCCCTCTTCGCGCCGGCCGGCAAGGAGCCCGTGCCCGAGTACAACTCGGACTCCGACACCGCCCCCGGCCACGCCTCGGACTCCAACCCCCTCTCGACTTCTACTCGAACTCCGCGTACGAGTTCGACTTCGGTCGGACCCGAGAGGATCCCGAGTCCGAGGACAACACTTACGAGCATCCCTTATCGGGGTCGGCCTCTGCGGACTAGTTATAACGTCCACACCTGCTGGGAGATTTTTCTACTGGCCAGACCGCAAGCCCGCTAACCTGATAAGTGGAGACTCATGCTACGTCGCCTACATCGACTCGCTCCCGTTCCAGGAGGGAACACCACTTGCCCGAGCTGACTCATACTCCCCAACTGAGGTGGCGAGCTCAGAGTCCAGCCTTGGCACCCCCGATCGTCAAGTCTTCATGGCTGCCGGCGACACGCCAGGACCTTCAGGGACGGCTCAAGACAAGTACCTTGAAAACATCTCCGCAGACGAGCTGTCTGCTGATGCACCTGCAGACAAGACTGCCACCACCAGAGACGCTCGACGTGAGCGTAACAGGAAGCGCAACGAACGGCGCCGGCGTCTCAGAGACAACCTCCCCATCCGCAACCTTGCGGAAGCTCTCGAGGCGGTCGAGAGCAGAGTACACACTACCCCCGAGCAGTGCCTCATGTCGATCACAGCGATCGCATGCCAGGCTCAGGGAATACGCGCCGGAGAAGTCATCGCCAAGCTCGCTGAAGACGCCTACTTCATGCGGGTCGACAACAGGGTCAACCAGCCTCCTCCCGCCAGGAACCGCGACAACGAAGCTACAAGTCGCAGTGCTGACCTCGGCCGCAACCGTACTCGAGCCGAGCTGCCGGCTCAGCCCAACCGTACTCGTGCAAATGCCGGCGGACCTTCACGGGGGTGGCAACAAGCAAGCGCGAGGTCGTCCCCCACCACGCCCATGGCGGCGGCGGCCGCGACCCCGACGGCGGCGGCGGCCGACGACGAAGCTCCAACCACGGAGCCAACAGGAGGGCCGGCGGCGGCGGTAGTCGCGGCGGTCGAGACCACGCGAACAGCCACGCCTCCGGAGCCTCACAGGGCGGCTACGACGCCTGCCAGAAGATTGAAGAGCTGCGGCGGAAGAAGTCAGCCACTGCAGGCGACAACGACGGCTTCCCCGCCTTCTCACCTCGACTTCGCAACTTGCTCCTCCCCGACAAGTTCAAGCCTTTGGGGATCACCAAGTACGACGCGAAGCAGGACCCCATCCAGTGGCTCAGGTGCTACGCCCTCTCCATCGAGAACGGCGGAGGCAATAACGACACCAAGTGCCTCTACTTCCCCTTACGCATGGACCAAGCCCCACTCATATGGCTCTAGTCGTCGGACAAGCACTCGATCGACAAGTGGGACCAGCTGAAGGAGCAGTTCACCAGCAACTTCGCGGGCGCCATGGGCCGATCGGGTACTCACATGGACCTGGCCATGGTCAAGCAGGAACAAGGCGAGACCCTCCGCAAGTACATGCGCCGCTTCTTCGACAAGCGCGCTACCGTAGTCGACGTCACCGACAAGGAGGTCATCGACCTCTTCCAAGACGGCCTCTACCACCGCCGCACCTTTGAAGACTTCGGTCGTCGCTGCCCCAAGTCCATCCCCCACCTCAAGGACATGATTACGTCCTGGGCGGATGAAGAAGACAAGGCCAACGCCAAGTACGACGCCATCCGTGGCAAGAACAAGCAGAACACGGGCGGCGGCAGCGGCAACAACGGGAACCAAGGCGGTCGCAACAACAACTACTCGGGTCCCAACCGCAAGCGCAAGCCAGACAACACTGTCGCGGCTATCCAGCGCCCTGCGAAGGAGAACTCGAAGAAGAACTCCGGCGGCTTCAAAGACTTGCTGAAGGAGAAGTGCCCGTGGCATCTGGACGGCAACCACACCACCGAGCAGTGCTACCAACTCAGGCGAGCACTCAAGAGTACTCCAGAGCCACCGCACCCTCACGACAAGAAAGGCAAGAAGAAGAACGACAGAGACAACAACGACTTCCAGGAACCCGACAAGACTGTCAACGTCCTCTTCGGCGGACTACCCAGCAGGCGGGAGCAAAAGGCTACCCGTCGAGAAGTCATGAGCATTGAACCAGCGGTCCCGACCCCTCTCAGGTGGTCGGAGGTACCTATTACCTTCTCCCGCGCGGATCAATGGACCAGCTTCTCCGAACCAGGGCGGTTCCCTCTCGTCCTGAAGCCAGTGGTCGCGGGCTCCAAGCTCAACAAGGTCCTCATCGACGGTGGAAGCGGGCTCAACGTCCTTTTCACCAAGACCTTGAAGAAGATGAAGCTCGACATCACCCACATGCTCACCAAGAGCAACACGCCTTTCTACAAGATCGTCCCCCGTAACGCGGCTATCCCACCGGGCTCGGTGGTCCGCCCGCTTACCTTCGGGGAATCTCGAGACAACCGTCGTACCGAGTACATCAAGTTCGAAGTCACGGACTTCGAGACATCCTACCACACCATCCTCGGCGGACCGGCCATCGCCAAGTTCATGGCGGTGCCCCACTACACCTACTTGGTACTCAAGATGCCAAGCCCGGCGGGTGCACTCTCTCTCCAAGGGGACTTGAGGACCTCCCACGACTACGACACAGAAGCTGTGGAGATCGCCTCCACGAATCAAGTACCCAACGCTATGATGGAGGTCTAAACAGCGTCGAAAAAGCTTGCTACAAGTGAACTCGACATCCCGGAGAAGTCTGACAATGCCAACAAGCCTCAGCCAGCTGAGGAGGTTCTAGTCAAGATGATCGACCTCGGGACGAGCGACTCCCGAGAAGACCACCACCATCGGGGCCGGCCTCGACCCCAAATAGGAAGATGCGCTCATCAACTTCCTCCAGGCTAACCGCGACATCTTCGCGTGGAAGCCAGAGGACATGCCAGGAGTGCCAAGGGAGTTGATTGAGCACTGCCTCAACGTCGATCCTAAGGCCACCCCCAAGCGACAACACCTCCGCCGTTTCGCCGACGACAGACGGGGTGCCATCAAGAAGGAACTCGCCAAACTACTCGCGGGCCGGCTTCATCGAGAGAAGTCTTCCATCCTGAGTGGCTTGCCAACCCCGTCCTCGTCCGCAAGAAGAACTCGAACGAGTGGAGGATGTGCGTCGACTACACCGATCTCAACAAGCACTCGCCCCAAGGACCCCTTCGGATTGCCGCGGATTGTCGTATCAAAGACGTCCGTAAGGCGACCGGTGCATGGCGGCCTGGAACAGATTTATCTCGAAGCTTGGGGAACGGGGGATCCCCTTCTTCAAGCTACTCAAGCACCTAGAGAAGTTTGTGTGGACACCAGAGGCGGATCAAGGCCTTGCTCAGCTCAAGGACTTCCTATCGAAGCCACCATTCCTCACGGCTCCTCGCAAAGGCGAGCACCCTCTTGCTCTACCTCGCCGCGACTACTCATTTGGTCGATCATCGCCATCATCGTTGAACGACAGGAAGACGGCCACGCCTACCCGGTCCGGCGCCCGCCTACTTCGTCGGTGAGGTCCTGTCGAGTCCAAGGCACGCTATCGGCCGTGCGAAGCTCCCCGTACGTGGTACTCATCACCTCGCGGAAGCTACGACACTACTTCCGGGAGTACTCGATCTCGTTGTCACCGACTACCCGCTCGCCGACATCTCGCGGAACCAAGATGCTACTAGAAGAATCTCCAAGTGGGCGGTCGAACTCGCCGCCCTCACCATCGACTTCAAGCCACGCACGGCCATCAAGTCGCAAGCTCTAGTCGACTTCATGGCGAGTGGCAGGAGAATCGCCTACCTACTCCAACCGTGCGACCGAGCATTGGGTGATGTACTTCGACGGCTCACTCAATCTCGAGGGCGCGAGTGCGAGTACTCTTGATATCTCCAACGGGCGAACAACTCAAGTACGTCCCGCATCTTCCGGAAGGTGTCAAACAACGAAGCCGAGTACGAAGCTCTCCTACACGGGCTCTGCCTCGCGGCTTCACTGGGCATCAAGCGGCTACTAGTCTACGGCGACTCCGCAGTGGTCATCAACCAAGTCAACAAGTCCTGGGACCGCAACAAGGAGAACATGGACGCCTACTGCCTAGAAGTCCGCAAGCTCGAGAACAAGTTCTATGGTCTCGAGTTCCATCACATCATCCGCGACAACAACGTTGCAGCGGACGTCCTCTCGAAGCTCGGTTCTACCCGCGCTCAAGTACCAGTGGGTGTCTTCATCCACGAGCTTCACGCGCCATCCATCCCGGAGCGGCGCCACCGACCCTTTGTCCCGGCCGCATCCGCCCGCCGGCCGGAGGTCATGATGATCGACGTGGACCGGAGGCAACCCTTCATCGACTACCTCGACAAGCGAGAAGGTTCCCTCGGACAAGAACTTGCCCGAGCAGGCTCATCCGCCGCGCCAAGTCCTACGTCCTCGTCGGAGACAAGCTTTACAATCGGGGCGCATCTTCTGGAGTACTCATGAAGTGCGTCCCCAGACAAGAAGGCAAGGACATCTTGGAGGAGATCCACAAGGGCGTCTGCGGCAACCACACGTCTTCTCGTACGCCGGGTCGGCCAAGGCCTTCCGCGAGCCTTCTACTGGCCCACGGCTGTGGGTGACACTGAAGAACTCGTCAGAAGGTGCCAAGGATGTCAATACTTCGCCAAGCAGCAACACGTCCCAGCCTACAAGCTAGTCACCATACCGCCAACCTGGCCCTTCGCTTGCTGGGGGCTCGACATGATTGGGCCACTGCCAACTGCGCCAGGTGGTTTCAACAGAGTATTGGTGGCCATCGACAAGTTCACCAAGTGGATCGAGGTCAAGCCGGTCACGTGCCCCAAGGCTGACAGAGTACTCGACTTCCTGGATGAACTCGTGCATCGCTACGGACTACCCCACCGCATCATCACAGACACTCGGGCTCCAACTTCAACAACCACCGGCTTCGGGGAGTACCGCGAGAACAGCGGGATCGACGTCCGATATGTCTCAGTTGCCCATCCTCGGGCCAACGGACAAGTCGAGCGCGCCAACGGGATGGTGCTCGACGCTCTCAAGAAGCGGCTACACGACGCTGCTAACTCTAAAGGAGGCAAGTGGATCAAGGAACTACCCAATACACTCGGGGGCTACGTACTCGGCCTTCCAAGCCAATGGGGCAATCCCCTTACTTCTCGGTCTACGCTTCGAAGCAATCCTCCCTACCAATGTCATATGGAACTCACCAAAAGCGGTGGAGCACTATGACGAAGGTGTCTCTCGAAGACAAGCGAAGAGTTGACATCGATGGACTCAAAGAAGCTCGGCCGCGCCGCCCTCGTCCAATCGGTAAGGTACCCAGAGGGTATCCGATGCTACCACGACCCGCAACGTCAAGGAACGCTCCCTCAACGTTGGCGATCTCGTCCTCCGTCGTATCCGAACACGGAAGGACTACACAAGCTCGGCTCCCCCCCGGGAAGGTCCCTTCACGAGCTTGCAAAGGTGACCGAGCCGGGCTCCTACCGCCTCCCGGACACTTGAAGGCGAAAACGTCAACAACTCGTGGAACGTCGACCAGCTCTGTCGGTTCTACGCCTAGTCTACACGACTACACCGGGGGCTCAAGTCTACGCGACTACGTCAAAGACCCCTCCGCCGTAAGTGGCCTCCGGTCCCGGCTCCGGCCTCCGGACTACTCCTTCGCCGCAAGCGGCCTCCGGTCCGTGCACTAGTCTCCGGACTACTCTCCTCCGTAATCCGGCCCCATGCGGCTACCTATGGATCCCGGGCCGCGACGAGCGACAAAGGACTCTAGCGGCGGTCTACCGAGAGACCATGTACTCCTAGATCCAGCCTACACGGCTACTTATGGATCTACTGTTGTAAGCGGCTACTCGCCCTAGCACCACTTAGCCGTAGGCGGCCTCCGGGTCCTGGCAACTACTCTGTAACTACGGCCCTGGCCATCCAGGTGTACTTCTTCAGTAATAAAGTTTGATCGTTCATCAAATTCTTTACTGTCTACTTCCCTCAACGGGACTACTGCCGAGTACGACTACTCGCGACAACTCCACGATGGGACTCTGCACTCTGAGATCGCGACTACGAGTACTCATTGATGGAACTTCTCTTCATTAATACTTAAACAATTTCATTACAATTTTTTTTTGTACATCTACCGTTACGAGCTAACTATTACGGGACTACCGGAGGTTAAGCTTATCGGCGACTTGTTCCGCAATGGGCGTCATCTCGCTCCCGGCAGCCTCCGCATACCGCTCGTCCGTACGCTTGGCGGCTAGTCCGCCGGCAACTACATCCACGGGCGCCTTCGGGAAGTAGGACTTCATGAAGGCCGCGCACTCGGTTCGGGATCGACTTCACCGGATGCTTCACTAGGCCGCCGGCCGGCCGGGGGCTTCCTTCGGGGCCGATCCACCGGCGGTGCTATGTTGGGGCCGCCGGGGTGAGGCACCGGGAGCCTCGCGATGGGGAGCGCGGCTTCTTCAAGCTCCTTCGACCGGGCCCGCGAGCTTCTCGCCGTCCTTGTTCAACTTCGCAACGATTTGTAGCGCTTGATGAGGTCACGATCGGAGGCAATACGAAGCTCCATGTGCTTGTCGCACTCGTAGGCAAGCTCCTTATAATCTAACTCGAGTACCGGCGGGCCTCATGCTCTCGGTAGAAGAGATTCTTCGCATCCATCTCCGAAGCCTTCAACCGTTCTACCCGGTCTCAAGCTCCGCAAACGACAAGTACAGCGGGTTAGACTACCTCTCGACCTCCAACAAGTACTCAACAAGACAAGTGATGTACCTTTGTTCTTGTTGCGGAGCGACTTGTTCTTCCGCACCAAGTCGTCGCTCTTCGTCCGCATCTCCCGGATGTCGTTGTGGTACTTGACGAAGGCGGTGTCAAGCTTGGACTTCATGGCGGCCGCGTGCTTCCGGACTTTACAAGTTGGCCCCTCCGGCCGCCTCGGCCCGGAGCACGGCGTCGCCGTACCCCCGAAGCATCTCCGACTTCGGGCGGGACCTCTCGCCGACGTCCCGTACGTACAATTCACATCAAATGGGTACTCAACACTACAGATTGACTACTCAAGTGCTACGGCTACTCACCTTCATCCACGCTCGGCTTGGCGTACCGCCTCCGCATGCTCGGCCACCGTTGCCGGATCGACCAAGTCGTCCGCCAAGAGCTCGACGTCACCACGACTACTCGTGGCGGCCTCGGTCATTGGTGCGGAATGGATGGGCTCCGCGTCCCGGATCTCTAGGGAGCGAACTACCACCTCCGCAGCGGGTTCGCGCCGTGGCGGCTTCCTCTCCTCTAGTTGCCGCGGTGACTCCTCCGGCGGTCACCTCCATCGGCTCGGGGCTCCTCCGGCAGCCTCCCCGGGTCTCTCGGTGTCAAGTTCTCCACGGCACCGCCGCCGGGATATCGCTCCCCCCTTCGGCCTCGCCGCCCGCTCAACGAGAAGACAAGTGCATCGCTCATATCTTCATGACTACGACTACTCTCGAAGGTTTTTCGACTTCGGCAGAGTACTCACCCTCAACGATGCCGGCCACGGCGCCGTAGCCTCGGTGACCGGCGCTTCGGGCTCGCCCGAGGAGCAGAGCGGACTCCTCGCCGGGTGGCGCGGCTTCCTCCTCCGCCACCACCGCGGTGGGTTCACCCCCCTCCCCGGAGAGATCCGTCGATTTCCTACGAGTACACAAGTTGGTTGTCAATCAAGTTCGACTACTACATCAAGTACTACTCGAGGAAGACTCAACACTTACAAAGCTTGACCGTACTACCGTCACCTGGCCGGAGCACCGAGGATGCCGGTGATGTCCACCGGGTCCGGCCGCGAGCGCCTCCTCCTCCCCGCGCCTCCACGGCCACCGCCTCGGCAGCGCCTCCCCCCGCGCCCCCGCCAGCATCGCCTCTTCCACGCCAGCCGCGAGCCGGGCTCCGCACCCCCCCCGAGCAACGGGGGCCGGCGCTCCATTTGCGCCGAGGTTCTTCGACGCGGGGGGCCGGGCCGCGACTCCCGCAGCTTCCCCCACCGTGTCCCACTCGCCTTCGTCGCCCGATCGCCGGGCTCCGTAGGCGGCAACTCCCGCAAGCAAGGAACGTTCATCGTCAACAAGTGAACTCGAGACACGAGTACTCGACTACACTACTCAAGATGGTTTACCTCTTGGGGCGTGGTCTCGCAGACCTTCAACTTCTTCGCCACGCGCTTGCGGCGGGGGTTGCGCGGCCTCCGCGGCGGCGCGGCCGGACCAGCCTCCGTGCTAGCCGGTGGATTCTCGAACAAGAGGCACGTGAGGTAAGCCGGGCGGCTAAACCTCGACCGCAACCGAAAGCGGTCCCGCGAGCCGTCTCTTCGTCGTCGTCCTCGTCGGACGTGTCCTCCACGACAATGGTGTCGTCTCCTTCACCGACCTCGCGCCGCTCTTTGGCCTTGGTCTTCCCCTCCTCCGGGATCTCGACTACCCGAGGAGGTGGCGGCGGCTCGGAGACAAACTTCTTCAAGTCATCCCGCAAGAAACAACTTTTCGCCTTGACTACTCTTGCGTAATGGGTACTCGACCGTGGGTGCGGCTACTTACCTCTTTTGGTGGGCGCGCTGCGGAGTACTCCGGTACGGGGCACGCCGTGTACGGCGGCATGTCCTTAAAGATCCGAGCCAACCTGTCGACAATATGGTCGTCGTCGACTTCGTCTCCGGGCATCCGCGACGTATCGTCGTCGCCGGTGTACTCGAATCCCAGGGTGTCGCGAGCCATCAGCGGCTGCACCCTGCGCTTCATGAAGCTGAAGGCCACATGCTCGGCCCTCGGCCCCGGCCTTCCCTTCGTGCCTTGATCCGTGCTAACAACTCGGGAGCCGGATCCCCTCCCCGTATCGTCGGCTCCGTGTTCCACCACGGCGGTGCTTGGGCCGCTTCCCCCGCTCGGCCGCAACCCCGGGATGGTGGTTCGTGATGTAGAACCATTTCGCCTTCCCGTATTGGTTGGAGTCTATGAGCTTGTACGAGAGGTACCGCTCGACGACGTCCCTCCCACATCCGGATCCCCGCTCCTCCGACTACCCGTGGGTTGCCGGCGCTTGGTTGCGGCTTCACCCGAAGAACTTCCGAACAAGATCCAATGGGGCTTGATCCCCGTAAAGGCTTCGCGAAATGTACGAAGACAAAGAAGGTGGGATTATACCGTTGGGGTTGAGGTTGAGGTACTCGACACCGTAGTACCCCATGAGCCCCTTGAAGAAATCGCTCGCCGGGAGAGAAAGCCCGCGCTCCGCAAACAGCCGTGAACATCGGGATCTCGTCTTCATTCTTCTCCATCGGGTATGGAGCCCCGGCGGCGGCTCTCCACATGTCCACTTCCTTTTCGCGGAGGAACCCACTGTTCAGCAAAGCGAGCAAGTCTTTGGTCTTCGCCTTCGACTTCTTCCACTCGCGGTTCAGATCTGGCCGCGGCGGGGACACCGGCGGTGATGTCCCCGCGACGGCATCCGTGGCCTCCTCACGGCCCCTTTTCTTCCCGTCGGTGGTCTTCGTGGTCTTGGATAGCAACGGCTTCATCCTCCAAGTGCACGGCGTCTTCACGCGCATTCGCTCGGGGGCTAGTCCGGTGGCTTTAGGCGGCGGCGCACTCGGATCTACGGCCGCGGCGGCGTGCGCCGGCGGCGTTTTCCGGCCAAGATCCGTTTGAAATGGTTGCGACCGTGTGGGGTGAAAACCCCTTAGGGTTTTGGCTTCTATTTATAAGTCAAAACGGCCCTCCAAATGCCCAAATGGATAAGTATGCGCTCGGCCGACTCGGCGGCCACGCGTGACTCTTCGTATTCCACTAGTCGACGCGCCTCACCTCGGGGGCTCGGCTACCTCTACTCGACTACCCGGGAAGCGACAAGACTCGGAGCATCTCGGGACACATTCTACAAGATGACCCTTCAATTTGAGAGGAAGTACTCGACTCAAGGCTCGGGGCTCCGTGCCACGTGTCCTTCGGTTTTTTCTCCGGTTTGTCGGGATATTCTTGCCCAAACTTCGCATGGACCCTCGGTCGAGTCCGCAACTCAACCTAAGGCTCGGGGGCTACTCCATATGGAGTGCGATTTTGCAATCGCACTTCCATATCGCCTTCGGCTTCACGACAATACGGGCATTTTTGAAGACCTTCAAGGGCAGCACTCGAGGACGCTTGGGACTACTCGAGAAGACTTCAGGATTGCTCAAACATCAGCTGGAGTACATTCCAGCCTCAGGATGCTTCGACTACTCTTGAGGACTTTGACTTGTAGTGCTCGGGGATGCTTGAGGACTACTCGTTAAGGCCATCAAGACTACTTGAAGCTATCCTTCTCGACTACAAAGTACTCGGGGGCTTGTCGTATGGACCTCCCTGGGCCCACTACCTCGGTGGGTACCAGGACTGACTACTCGGTGGGCCCCTGGGACTACCCGATTTGCGCTGCACGATACCTGATGGCGTGAAGCACAAGGACTACGGAGGAGAACTAATCGGTTAGGAAGTTGTACATGTCCCGTACTGTATGGAAGACTCCTAGACGTACTCGACTAGTACTCTCTCCCTACTCCGACTTGTAACCCTGCCTCCCAGACTATATAAGGCGAGGCAGGGACCCCTCTCTCATCATCTCATCTCACGGCGTATGACCGCACCCTCTTGTAATCGTACCCAATCAATCCCGAGCTACGCAAAGCATACGGGACGTAGGGTATTACGCACCTCGCGGCCCGAACCTCGTCTAAATTGTATGCCACATGTCTCTTCCTTCGAGTTACCGATCTCGGCGAGGCCACATTCATCTACCTCGGGTACTCCCCTTGGTAGGTTGCCGGTCTAAAACACCGACAAGGACCTTAGTGGCATAGCCCGGATAAACCTTGTACTTAAGATCGTGAGCTATTATCCCCGAACCGAAGAATGATGGGAACCGCCCGGTTGGTGAACTCTTAGTGAGGGCACCTCCCGTGTGTTTAGGTCCACCTTGCAAGGTTATGAATCAATCGATTGTCGGCCTCTCACCGTTATCCGAGACTACTTACCCGATCGGCTATGATATCCCTTTATGATGGAACTTTCTCAAGATTATTACGATGATTAATTGTTTGTACAACTTTGGTTGCAATAGTTGCTTACCTAGTAATGATTAATTCCACTAGAACTCGAGCTAAAAAGGTGAAAGTAAGGATTCACAACTTAGTAGCTTTTGGGCAAACAAACCCACAAGCCAAAAGCCTTGCATGATTAGAGGTAAAGTCTTTTCTTTTAGACGGGTAAGTCTTGCTGAGTATTAGTATACTCGGCCTTGCTTTATAAATGTTGTTCCGGTAATGCATCCGATGTGTGGCCCGAGAACTTCCACCGCCGGGAGCCGGAATGGGTGGATGATGAAGAATGATTGCATCATGGATAGGCCTCTTATGATGTGATCGTATCGTTTAGTTATCTTCCGCCGTTTTCAATAAACTCGAACCATTTACTTCCATGTCAAAGAACTATGTTTGTAATACCGAACCCTACGGGGACGTGATAGTTTAATTTGTAAGGCACTCGGACTCTCCTTCGTGGGAGTTTAATGCATACGTTCGATCCTCTCTCGTGTTTCCAAGTGATTTACCGGGTGTAAACCCTAAGCAACACTCGACGGGATGGTTCTTTACTATCGCTTAATGACCAAATGGAGTGGCTTAGGCGATAGTACGGAATTATCCCGATGGGGTTGTCACGAGTGTGGGCGTGTGCTTTCAGAAGGTGAGATTAAGGTAAGTGACAAGATCAATCTGAGGCGTGTTGCTCTTGTTCAATCTCTTGGATACAATTTGTTTTTTGTGTCCCAGCTGTTGGATGAGGGCTTTGAGGTGTTATTTCAGCCTGGTGGTTCTCGGATTTTGGACTATCTAGGGGACCTATTCTGTATGGTCGTTCCCGAGGGTCAGGTGTTTCGAGCTGATTTTTCTCGATCTTTCCGGTGTTGAGCGTTGTTTCTTGGCTGGTTCTTTGAGTGAGTTGTGGAAGTGGCATAGGAAGTTGGGTCACTTGAGCTTTGACCTTCTGTCTCACTTGAGTAAACTCAATTTGGTCTGAGGATTGCCACGGTTGAGGTTTGAGAAAGAGTTGGTTTGTGCGCCATGTAGGCATGCCAAGATGGTAGCCTCTTCTCACCCGCCTCTCACCGTTGTGATGACTGAGCGTCCATGCGAGCTGCTCCATATGGGCCTTGTTGGCCCGGCCTCGTGTGCGATCTCGCGGGTGGGAAGTGGTACATCCTTGTGGTGGACGACTACTCTCGGTATGCGTGGGTGTTCTTTCTTGAGGAGAAAGGGGAGACGTTTGGTTTTGTTAGAGATCTTGTCTTGAGGTTGAGGAACGAGAGGCATAGAGATGCCATACAAGCAATCCGCAAAGATGAAAGTGGCTCGAATTCGTAAACTCTCATTTTGAAACCTTTTGCCATGACTTGGGTCTTGAACACCCGCTTTCGAGTCCGTATACGCCTCCCCGTAATGGTGTTATGGAAAGGAAAAACAAGACCTTGTGTGAGATGGCTCGGACAATGCTTGATGAGCATAGGACTCGAGAAGGTTCGGGGCCGAGGCAATGAATACCGCGTGCTATGTGTCGAACAGGATCTACCTCAGAGTGCATAAGAAGAAAACTTGCTACGAGTTGATGCACGGTCGCACACCCAAGGTGAGTCACTTCCATGTCTTTGGTTGCAAATGCTTTATCCTTAACAAAGGGAAGAAGTTGGACAAGTTTGAGGCTAGGTTGGTCGATGGTATTTTCTTTTGTTATACATCTCACTCTACAGCATATCGTGTGCTCAATCTTGAAACTAACCAAATCGTGGAGACTTGCAAGGTAACCTTCGACGAGACACAGCCACGTAGTCAGCTTGTCTTTGAGTGTGCAGGTGATGATGAACTTGGCGGGGAGATCTTTTAGGGGGATGAGCATGAACTTGGAGATGATGAAGATGGCTGTGTGGTGCCCGCGACTGAGCATGTACCTACTACTTCGACTACGGTGGTGGACGGACCCTCTACCACATCTACGACGACAAATCAAAATCAAGGAGAAGCTACTGTTGAGGGGGAGGTAGCATCAAGGCGAGAACCTCCCCGGTGAGTACAAGTGGATCACCCAGCTTCAAGGATCATTGGCGACATGAATGAATGCACTACACGGTCGAGGGTTCAGAACAATTCTCATTTCGCTCATGCTGCATTTGTTGCCACCTTTGAGCCCAAAGATATTGGACACGCTCTATCTGATCACAATTGGGTTAATTCGATGCATCAGGAGTTGGAGAACTTTGAGAGGAACCAAGTTTGGGAATTGGTTGACCCTCCTCCAGGGTGTAAGACGATTGGGACAAAGTGGGTGTGGAAGAACAAAGAGGGAGAGAAAGGTGAAGTGGTGAGGAATAAGTCAAGGCTTGTTGCTCAGGGGTTCAGTCAGAAGGAGGGGATTGACTACGAGGAGACCTTTGCTCCCGTAGCCCGTTTGGAGGCGATCAGGATCCTTCTAGCCTTTTCTGTGGCTAAAGAGCTCAAATTGCACCAAATGGATGTGAAGAGTGCCTTCTTGAATGGTGTGTTTGAGGAAGAAGTGTATGTGAGGCAACTACCGGGGTTTGAGAGTGAGAAGTACCCCCACCGGGTGTACAAGTTGAGGAAGGCGTTGTATGGGTTGAAGCAGACGCCTAGAGCTTGGTATGGTAGGTTGAGAGGGTTCATGTTTGAGCGAGGGTTTGAGATGGGAAAGGTCGATCAGACCTTGGTTTTACTCAGGCAGGGCAGAGATATCCTAATTGTGTAGGTGTATGTGGATGATATTGTCTTTGGTGGCTCGTCTAACTCTCTTGTTGCAAGGTTTGCAGAGGATATGAGCAGGGAATTTGAGATGAGCGTGATGGGCGAGTTGCAATTCTTCGTCGGGCTACAAATCAAGCAATCAAAGGAAGGAACATTTGTGCACCAAGCTAAGTACACCAAGGACATTGTGCGGAAGTTCAAGATGGAGGACTCCAAGGCTATGGCGACGCCGATGAGTACGAGTACAACTCTTGATGCAGATGAGGAAGGTGAACATGTGGACAAGGAGTACCGAAGCATGATCGGGTCACTCCTCTACATGACAGCGACAAGGCTGGACATCCAGTTCTCGGTATGTCTGTGTGCTCGTTTTCAAGTGTCTCCGAGGACTTCGCATCGGCAAGCGGTGAAGCGAATTTTCAGGTACTTGCGTCACACTCCCGACTTCGGCCTTTGGTACTCCGCGTCTTCTTTTTTGGCGCTTCATGGTTTTTCAGACGCGGATTTTGTCGGGTGTCGGTTGGATAGGAAGTCCACTTCTGGGACTTGCCCATTTTTCAGATCCTCTTTGGTGTCTTGGTCTTTCCGCAAACAGTCAAGAGCCAACTCTTGGAACCCTAGCTCATTTGTTTTCTTATTTTCGTTCTCATTTTCCTCTAGTTTTTCCTAGGACTAGCTTGAGAGCTTCATGTGAGATCTAGAGAGAGGGATGGATGTATGGGTGGCAAGCTAGACCTTGTACGAACCTTCATGGTATGTATAAATTGTTCGGCATTGTTCCTCAAGGTTGTGAAGTGCTTTTCTCGTCCTTCTTTGTGGTGATTTTCAGAGCTCTTTGTTGTGATTTTCTTGGCGGAGTTTTGAGGACGATTTCTTGGGGATTTTGTTGGGTGTCATGTATGAGGACTTTGTGCCTCTTTGGCTGGTGACTTTGCCCCCCAAATCTCCCTTGAATCGGACTCGATTTGGTGGTTTTTCGAGTTGGCCGAGTTCTTGACCTAGAGAGACAATTTCTTTGATTCCTCTTGATTGTGAGCGATTCGGGTCGATTCCTTTGAGGTAGAGGTTGCCCAAGAGGTAACCCAGCTATTCCCGAAGTTTCGTTGCAATCCGTGGAGTGATTCGGGAGATCGGGCGATGGGAATTGAGGTTTGACCCGCAGGTAGGTTTTCTGGAAGGGGCGGTCTAACCACCTGGGGGCGGTCTAACCGCCCTGGGCTTTCCAAGTCGAGGTTTTGACTTTGCCGAGTTTTCCTCTGTGAGTTTGTTCGCCTTGATCAGAGGAGCGTTCAGGTGAAATCATGGGTCGTTTTCATGCTGTTTGCTAGGAGTCCTTGCTTGGAGTTCTTTGCTGGGTACAGGAGGTTAAACCGCCCCTGGTAGCCGGTCTAACTGCCCTTAGGCCCCTGGGTGAAGTTTTGGTTTTCGCCAAGATCTCCTGGTAGCTAGCTTGGCCTTGACCAAAGATCTCTAGTGGTGAAATCGTGGTGCGTTTTGGTGCTCGAAAGAGGTGTTTTAGAAGATTTCTTGGATGCCTGGTGGAGGTGGTCTAACCGCCCCCCATACCCGGTCTAACCGCCCCCTCTGGACAGCCGACTTCCGAGTTGTTTCCGTTGTCGTGGGTGCATAGGAGTTGAGGTTTGCTGGTAGTGTCTGTTCCTAGGACCAGTAGCACTCCGAGGGCTATGTGGTTCTGGCAAACACAAGGTAGAAGTGCGGAGCGTGTGATTTTGGGGGTCCGACCGAGCGAGTTCGTATTGTTGCAGTTTCAATCTCCTTCGGAAGAATTTTTATCGGCTCCCATTCACTCCCCCCTCTCTGGTCGCCTAATCGGTCCTTTAAAAGGTCTTAGCCTTGCGGGGCCTCCGAGGAGTGGAGAGACAAGTAGGCTCAGCTCGATGGACCTGGAGGCCGAATGGGATCAAGTGCGGGTCGCATGATGGCAAGAAAAACAAGACGAAGTCAGGTACGGTTTCTTGGTTGAGCCTCAAAACCAAGGTGGAGCCGGTGCAAGGTAGCTGCCAAGTCATTGAATGGGGCAATACTGAGTAGACCACCCGGGAGCCGGAGGTGAAAGGCTTGGCGGGCCCGATGCTTGGCGTGGTGAGGTCGAAGCTTGCATGCGGGGTTTTCGACGGTTCACCAGAAAATTGTCAGGTTCCTCGGTTGCTCCACAAAGCCGAGCACGATGCTTTGTTGGTTTGGCCACAAAACCAACACCGAGCCGGGATAACGTGGCGGACAAGTCATGAGTGGGATTGGCGTAGAGGCTGCACCGAGTCCGTGGGGTTTATGACGGTTCACCACAAAACCATCGGGGTTTCTTGGTTCAGCCACAAAACCAAGACCGGAGGCTCGGCGGGCAGAGACGGGATCCAGGCGCACCGAGAACCTTCAAAGCGGGTGACACGCAGCATGATCGAGGTGCTTGCGTTGAGAGGACGCGAAGGCCCGATGGATGCACGGTCGTCCGATGGAGAACTTCATGTGTTGACTAGAATGCCCCTGTGAGGGCTTGAGTTGTAACTCCTAGTGTAGGGCTACTTCGGTCTTTTCCGGAGGGCCTATATATAGGAGGGAGCTGAATTTTCAGCCAACTCTTTGGCTAGTGGTGGGAGTGCTCTTTCATTTTGGGGTGCTCTTTGGGAGAGAGGGAGTGAGGGGTGAGTGGCTTTTGTTTGAGCTTTTTGCCATCCAAGATTTGTGATTCTTGAGAGTGGCTTGTAACCTAATTTGGCTAAGATCTCGTGTCAAATCCTTTGCTTCTGGTGTTTTTCTTTTTCTGTGATTTTCGGAGGTATTTTTGGAGGATTTTCGTTCGTTGCTCGATTCGTCGATTTAAGGGTGTTTCTCTTCGGATTTCTTTGAGGGGATCATGGGTGATTGCCTTGTGCCTCTTTGTGGATGATCTTGACCCCCTCAAACATCGGATTTGGCCTTCGATTGATTTTCGGATGAACCCTAGTTCATAGTGTTCTTGTCCAAGATTCGCGATTCTGGGAGTCGTAGGGAACTAGAGGCCAAAATTTTTGAGGAATATCTTTCTTTTAGGGTGCTCATCATCTCCCCAAATTTCGTCTCAAGACTCCAAGCAGTTTGGGAGATCCATCTATCGAAAGTTTGGGGCTGTTTCGTGGGCCGTTTTGTGTGTTGCCCCGGATGATCCAGAGGTAAGAGCCAGGTGACCCAGTATGGCACTGTTGGCTATAGGGTGATCCGGAGGTAAGGACCGGGTGACCCGGTTTAGTCCCGGGTGATCCGGAGGTTGGTTCCGGATGATCCGGTAGGGGTCTAGTAACCTTGTTTTGGTCCGTCTTCCTCCGTGTTTGCTTCTGCTTTGCTTCTTAGCCTTTCAAGACTTGTTCCTAGGGTTGGTAGGTCCGTTGTGACTACGTGACCTTGACAAGCTTGTGTGGAATCCGTGGTTGTGATTTTGGGGCATAGCCGAGTTCATCCTTCGGGAAGAATTTTTATCGGCTCCCATTCACTCCCCCCCCCTCAGGTCGCCTAATCGGTCCTTCAATTGGTATCAGAGCCGGTTGCAGATTCGTGTGAGTCTAACAAGTCTAGGATCCATAGGCGACAGAGAAAAGGGCGCTTTTGCTTGTGGTTTTGATTGTGTGGTTTGAGCTTGCTTTCAACTAATCCTAACTGGTGCTTTGAATATGGCACCAAGCTCTTCTTCTTGTGTCTTTGTCTTCAGAGATTGATGTGATGGAGTTTGCATCGGGAGATGACCACAAGTGGAGACGGAAGTGTGAGGAGTTGAAGGAGGATAAGGAAGCAATGGCATTGATGCGGCTTTTGGTGGCTCAAGGAGATGATCTCCAAGACAATCTCATGGAGAGAAGCAAGGTCAAGCTCACCCAAGGTATCATTAGCTTGTTCACCCGCCTTTGTGCCTATGGTGAGATGAAATGTGGAGCTTAAGAATTTTCTTTTGCCTTGCAAATCTTGTGCTGCCTTGTGTGCTGAAAATGAGAAGCTACAACATGAAACTAGTTGTCGCAATAAGCATCTTGAAGCTCTCAGAAGAGCATGTGATAATCTTGATTTTGAAAATGATGAATTGAGATCATCTCTTACTAACTTGCAATCTGAAATTAATTTGTTGAAATCTAATACTTTTATGCCTTGCAACTCTTGTGTTTCTTTGAATGATGATCTTGATATGGCTAGGAGTAAGATTGCTTTGTTAGAGTCACGTGCTTCCCTACCATGTGTTTCTTGTGAGTCTTTACTTGCTGAAATTAATGAACTAAAATTGACTCACACCACATGTGTAGATGAACTTGAGCATGCTAGGGCTGAAATTTGTGATATGAAATCCATGCCTTGTAGCAAGTGCTCTTTGTTGCTTGTTGAGAATGCCTGCCATACTTTGTGATGATGATGTAGCGAACATGGCCTCATATGCCATTTGTTCGGAGTTTGATTTTGGTGATTCATGACAACATGATCATTGAGACTAACCATATTGTTTGAGCATGTCTTTGTAGACATTTCTAGGTCCCAAGGATGCAAGAAAACCACATGCAAAAATGCCAAAACAAAGGGTCAAAACCGAGCAAGAAAAGAAAAAGAGAAGACACTGTCGGATGAACCGACGGTCCCTCAAATACAAGCGTCGGTGCAATAGTCGGACGAGTTGGTGCACAGGGTCAAACTCTAGGTACCGTCGGATGAACCGACGGTCCATTATTTAGTAGCGTCGGACGAGTTGCAGAGGAAGAGCAAGGAAGACAGTAGCACCGGATGATCCGACGGTCTAAGTGGGGACCCCGTTGGTCTATCCGACGCTCGGTTTGAATTCATACAGAGACGCGCCAAGACGATGCCTTCGAGACGGATGATCCGACGCCTTGGTCAAGGCATAGCGTCGGTCTATCCGACGGTCCGTTGGAAGCTAACGATGCATCGACTTGGACGCGAGGCCTTTAGCACGGATGATCCGACGTAGCGTCGGAGCATAGCGTCGGAGCAGCTTGTGTCGAGAACCTCAATGGCTACGTGACGTAGGAGGGGCACTTTGGATGAACCGACGCCCGGAAAGCATAGCGTCGGATCATCCGACGGTACCTTTTCGGCAGCTTTTAGCCAACGGCTAGTTTGATGCCTTGGGCTATTTATACCCCCTCCACTCACCCATTTGAGGTTGCCTGGATTGTGTGGAAGTGCGAGAGGAGTTCAAGACACATTGAAGATCATATCCAATCCATCCAAGTGCTTAATTGCTCATCCTTAGACTTGCATATGCTTTGTGTATGTGCTTAGTGCTAGGCTTAGCTTAAAGCTGAGTGAGTGCAAGGTTGTGCCAACCTTGTGAGGTGATTCTTGAGTGAATCCCGGTGTACAAGGTTCGCCGGAAGCCTTGGGGCCTAAGTGGCTCACCGGCAATCGTCATCGACCCTCCGGCTTGGTGTGGAGCGGCGAGGACACTTTGTGCGGGGGACGTGGAGACCCCCTTCCTTGGTGGAGAAGCTCCTTAGTGGAGGCGGCATCAAGGTGACCAAGGGAGCTTGACAAGTGCCTAAGTGGCAAGTCAAGTTGGTGCTCTTGGGAGAGACTTGGTGACCGGGAAGCAATACTCTTGTGTGAGTGCTTCAACAACGTGGACTAGGGGTGGCTTAGTGCCTACCGATACCACGGGATAAATCACGTGTCAAGAGTTTGCTTCCTCTCATCCCCTTTACGTTTCCGCATTTACTCTATTGCAATCTTTGTTTGCCTCTACTTTCCTAGAGTAGTATCATGCTAGGATTGGCTATAGGTTGCAAACCTTCTTTTGGGATGGGAGTTTCACACTAGAACAACCTAGTTGCACATATAGGTAGTAAGTTCTAGTTTACCTTTGCGCAAAATTTAGAGAGCCATAGGTTAAGGTTTTAAGTTGCCTAATTCACCCCCTCCCCCTCTTAGGCTAAAGGGCATCCGATTCCTTACGGATAATAATGCTTTGCGAGATGTAAATGATGTTGCTTGTTCATGTGATTTCGTTTGCACCTCATGCATTGATTTGGAAAGTGAAGTTTTGGCTTTGAAAAAGATGCGCGAGGATATGAGCGCCAAGTTGGTTGAGCATGATGCGATGAGTGCCAACCTTGAGAAAGAAAATGAACTCTTGCGTACCACATATGCTAAATGCATTGAAGAAGGAATCAATAATTTGAGAAATATTACATGTGGCACTTGTGAGCACCTCAAGTCTCAAAATGAGGTTTTGCGCACAAGGTGCAAGAGTCTTTGTGCCAAGGGTTTGGATTCTCGCTTCTCTTGTCACTCCGATATTGATGCTTCTAAATTTGCTTCTTCTAAACCAGAGTCAACTTCTTCTCTTGATCGTGACTCTTTGGATGGTGGTAAGTGTGCTAGTGCTTTGGATAGCTCTCCATTAACTACTCCCAAGCTTGTTGCTTCTTCCGGTGTTTCCCAAGGTGATACGAAAAGCAAGGGTGCTTCACACTTCTTTGGAACTCATACTTCTAAACCGAAGTTCTATTGCACCTTTTGCAAGAAAGATGGGCATACCTTGGAGTTTTGCTTTCGCCGTGTCAAGCACGAGCGATGTGTGCGTGTCAAAGCTTTTAAGAAGCCACGTAGCTTTTCTCATGGCACATGTGAGTGTTGAGGTTGATGCTTCTTGCTCTAAGTCTCAAGGGACTTCTCACTTACAAGAGAATCGTGATTTGTCCACTCGGACCGTGCCTCTCGATAGGCCTTTGTACCATTGCTCTCTTTGTGGGAAGGATGGGCATCAAGAGAGCTTTTGCTACCGTCGTGCAAAGAGAATGCGGCGAGCCGGTGATCCTAGGCCTTTGGTTGTTCATAGACCTTCTCATAGCATGAACACTTGTGAGACTAAGAAGGCACAATTTGTTAATGGGTTTTATGACACTCTTTCTAGTGAGTTAGTGTCGGTGCGGAATGTAGTCGCGACACTAACTAGTAATAAGCGCCGAGATCTCGTCTCTCGATGATCGGTGCTAAGCAACTAAGGACACTTGGTTTATCCCGGTTCCGGCCGGGCCGTACGTCCCGACAGAGAGGTGTGCTCGAGGCACTATATTGCTTTGCACCGGGTGCCCGTAGTGGGGCGGCTACAAGCGAAGCGGGAGAGGGAGAGGGGGTGTGGCCTCCAAGTCCCAAGGGGAGTGATTGAAGTGAGTGACAATATCGTATGAAAGACGGGGAGCGAGCCTTATGTGTCGTGTCTCGTCTTTTTTGTCCGTCCCCCGCGGCGAGGGGGATCACCTTCCTTTTATAGACCAAGGAGAGGGTGATGTACAAGCACGCTACACTATTCAGCTACGCGCGGAGGTATGGTGTACAGTTCCATGGAGATGACGCCAGTCCTGGTGAGTCTTGCTCTGGTCACGGCGTCGTGGCGTGCCCCCGTATTTAAACAGGGGCGGCTTCGAGGGTGGAGGCGTGGTGGTTGACCGGGGTGCCTCCAAGCGGGCCCGAGGGAGCCATTGACGGTGGTCCGTATGGGGTACGGTGGCGGACGTGGCGGCGTCCCGGTCCCCGCGTGCCCAACGGCGCCGAGTAGTTGTGGCGGTGCACGGCGTGGCGCCGCAGGGGCGGGGATGGCC
Source organism: Cenchrus americanus (assembly GCA_947561735.1). Lineage (NCBI taxonomy): Eukaryota > Viridiplantae > Streptophyta > Magnoliopsida > Poales > Poaceae > Cenchrus > Cenchrus americanus. Next base: position 99,005,317 of record OX387243.1, on the reverse strand, counting down.
GCACAGACCCGACGGCCGACGGGGATGGCGCTCCCACCGGCCGACGTCACGGCCTCGACCCCGCGAGTCACGAGAGGAGGGTTCGAGGGTGCGACCGGCCCCCTTCGAGGGCGCGGTGCGTTAGCCGTACAGGAGTGGGCGGCACGGTGTCACGGAGCTGACACCGGCCTCGTCGCCTTGTCCCCACGGTGGCGGGGATGGGCTTCCCCTAGGGAGTTGGCGGAACAGCGCCGGGGCGTGATTCCCGTGCGCGTGATGGCGCGGCTCTCACCGTGTCGAGCATTAAATGCTCGTACCCGTGTGTGGGAGCGGATGCGCTTCTCGAGGGAGCCTCGAGCGAGGGCGGAGCTCGCTCGAGGGAGGCTGGGACCCTCGAGCGAGGCGGAGCCTGCTCGAGGGGGCATGAGCCCTCGAGCGAGGCGGAACCCGCTCAAGGGGGCGTGAGCCTTCGAGCGAGGCGGACCTTGCTCGAGGGGGCACGAGCCCTCGAGCGAGGCGGAACCTGCTCGAGGGGGCGCTTGATTGGGCCACTCTGGTGGGCCGCGGGGGCCACCGCAGCGTGGGCTGTGCCATGTGTGCGTGCTTAGGTTAGAGGTGTGCTTTGTTTCATTTTTTGCAGGTTTTAAGCAGGATTCCCCCGGTTTTTTAGAGGACCCTCAGTGGCTGTCCCCGACGCTTAGGTCATGCTCGTGGACATGCTTCTAGTGCTCCTTGTGTTGGTCCACGACATGTTTCCCGTGGTGTTCGTGTTGGTTCTTCTCCTACAACCTCAAAGGATCTTTGCCCTTTTGCTTATAGTAGCACTCGGTTTTCTTCACGAATTGCTCCATTGAGGCATGATTCTAACAGTGTTCGAAATCCTTTTCATTCTAACTAGCATTTGCATCATGCTAACCCACTCGATAAGTTGAGGGCATCACTTACCCGTGTGACCAAGTATTGGATTCCCAAGTATGTGCTTGCTAACCCTTTGGGATCCAAGGCTCGGTCTTCTTTATCCCCTTGTGTGTAGGTATGGAGACGCGGTTGGAGAACATGAGCTCGATGGTACTTGATCTTGGCCCATGAAGTGATCAAGACAAGATGGTTCTCCACACCGCTTTAAATGGCTTTTGAAAGCCTTTGTAGACATGCATAGTGAGTTTTCCCTCCCTCTTGTGCTTTTGAAATCCACTTGGCTTCTTTGTGCTCTTTGCTCTTTCGCATGCATTTAATGTGAGCTTTGTATGATCTTTGGCCCTAGTGCATGTGCTTAGGGGAGCTTGTGAGCTTGGTGTGATCTTGGCCCTAGCGCATGTATTTAGGGTGAGCTTTGTATGCTCTTTGGCCCTAGTGCACGTGTTTAGGGGGCTTGTGAGTTTTGTGCTCTTTTGTCCTTTTTGAGCTTGGGTTTGGTATCACATGTATATATGCATCTTGCATGGTCCATTCATGTCACATATCATTTGCATCATATGCTTTGGAGGATGTGCTTCTCTCATATACATTGATCACCGTGATATGTTGGATGTGAACTTATGATCATGCTTGTGAGCTCTTATGACGTGTAGCTATGCTCTTGACAAGCTTTGGATGTGTATGCATGTGAATGGCTTTTTTTGGGGGGAAATTCCGAATATTTTTATATTCTTGCTTATCTTACTTTCCTAGTTGTTCTAAGTAATGCGCGCGGTACAAAGTTCGTGGTAGGGAACTTCTTTGAGTCATCGTATTTTTCTCGTTTATACGAAGGAAATGAATATTTGATTTTCCAAATTGGAGAATCGAAATGAAGCCCTTTTTTGCTCGATCTATCCGGACCCTTTTGTATAATAGGAATTCATTCTAATATAATAGGTATTCCGTTTCGTCTAGGAACGAACGTCAAAATATTCCTTGACTTGAATAAAATCTGGAGTTGTGTTGTATGATCCTCTCTTGTGAGTTGAATGCCTTTCATGCTCAAATTGTGCTCATATGGCTATATCTTGCTTAATTTGTGCTTGGGTATCATGCTCTTTTTATTTGGGGTCAAAGAACCATTTGTCATCATGAATGTTTAGCCTACATGGTACCTTGTGGAGAAGCCTAAGCTTCTTTTTGCCGCAAAGGCACTTCATGTACCATGCTTAATTTGTAAATCATAAAATTGGTATGTTGAAATGTCTATGCTTGATGTATTTGCCCTCAATTGGTATCATGTCATGTTTGCTTTAAATTCCTTATCTTGGGTGCTAAACCGTTGCATGATGTCTACCATTGAGAAGTCTCATGTTTAGAAGTAGACACATGGCACGGTGGCTTTGACATGACATGAGATAGCTTGTAGGTGTTTATGATGACCTTGTGATAAGATCTTGTGACCTTGCATGAAGTTTGTGAGTTATATGTTGTTTGTGCTCACTTTGGCCATGTTGAGGTCCTATGCTCATGAGAGGGTTTTTTTGTTGAAAAATGCTTCAATTTGCTCCTAGCCATGTCGCATGTATATATGTCTTTGCCCTCATGTTGGTGATGCTTGTACGGATGTTTGAGCCTTCTTGTATGCTCTATGTTTCATTTGAAGCATATTATTGTGCTCATTGTCTATTTGAGAAGCTCATTCACATTTTAACCTTGATTCATGCATTGCCAACAAGGGGGAGAAAATGTGCATCCAATTCATGGGAGATGCATTTTGTAACAAGGGGGGGTTGCATCATGGGGGAAAAAGGATGGATACTCTATTCAAGGGGACAACTTGAGTTTGCACGCATTTGTTCAGGGGGAGCTTGCATTCATGCAGGGGGAGCTCTTTGTGTCACCTGACTTTGCCTTGTGCTTTGCTCTTTTGCCGATGGTGTCGAGCCCTTTTGCCTCACCTTGAGGAGTCGACATTTTGAGCGTTTTGTCTCGGTTGTGTTGAGTCGTTGCCCTTGCCTTAGGGGACCGAGACTTTCTCTCTCAAGTGATCTTGTTTTGGCTTTTGTTCGGCTTTTGATCACTTTTTTGAGTTCTTTGTTCGTTTCTTTTCTTTTTCTTTCTTTTATGAATTGGTGACTATGTGTGTTGTCAATGCACTCATCAAGGGGGAGATTGAGGACCGGAGCGTCCGAGGACCTGTGGATGGTCGCTCCTTGGTGTGATGAGTGATTGACAACGTGGTGTGGACTGACTCTTGGCCGAGTATTGCAGGTGCAGGTTGCGGCTTGATTTGCATTGGTGCAGGTGAAGAGCGGGCACGAAAGGTCTTAGCCTTGCGGAGCCTCCGAAGGGTGGAGAGACAAGTAGGCTCGGCTCGATGGACCCGGTGGCCGAACGGGATCAAATGCGGGCCGCATGGTGGCAAGAAAAGCAAGACGAAGTGGGGTACGATTTCTTGGTTGAGCCTCAAAACCAAGGTGGAGCCGGTACAAGGTAGCGGCCAAGTCATTGAATGGGGCAAGACTGAGTAGACCGTCCGTGAGCCGGAGGTGAAAGGCTTGGCGGGCCTGATGCTTGGCGTGGTGAGGCCGAACCTTTCATGCGGGGTTTTCGACTGTTCACCAGAAAACTGTTGGGTTCCTCGGTTGCTCCACAAAGACTAGCACAACAGTTTGTTGGTTTGGCCACGAAACCAACACCGAGCCGGGACGACGTGGCAGCCAAGTCATGAGTAGGATTGGCGTAGAGGCTGCACCGAGTCCGCGGGGTTTACGGCGGTTCACCACAAAACCGTCGGGGTTACTTGGTTGAGCCACAAAACCAAGACCGGAGGCTCGTCAGGCGGAGATGGGATCCAGGCGCGCCGAGAACCTTCGAAGTAGGTGACACGCGACATGATTGAGGTGCTTGCGTTGAGAGGACGTGAAGACCTGATGGATGCACGACAATCCGATGGAGAACTTCATGTGTTGACTAGAATGCCCCTGTGAGGGCTTGAGTTGTAACTCCTAGTGTAGGGGTACTTCGGTCTTTTCTAAAGGGCCTATATATAGGAGGAGGGGGCTGAATTTTCAGCCAACTCTTTGTCTAGTGGTGGGAGTGCTCTTTCATTTTGGGGTGCTCTTTGGGAGAGAGGGAGTGAGGGGTGAGTGGCTCTTTGTTTGAGCTTTTTGCCATCCAAGATTTGTGATTCTTGAGAGTGGATTGTAACCGAATTTGGCTAAGATATTCATAATGAAATCTTCATTCTCAATGAAGTGACAAATCCTTTGCTCCCAGTGTTTTTCTTTTTCTGCGATTTTCGGAGGTATTTTTGGAGGATTTTCATTCGTCGCTCGATTCGTCGATTTGAGGGCATTTCTCTCCGGATTTCTTTGAGGATCATGGGTGAGTGCCTTGTGCCTCTTTGTGGATGATCTTGTCCCCTCAAACATCAGATTTGGCCTTCGATTTGTTGATTTTCGGATGAACCCCAGTTCATAGTGTTCTTGGCCAAGATTCACGATTCCGGGAGTTGTAGAGAGCTAGGGGCCAAAATTTTTGGGGAATATCTTTCCTTTGGGGTGCTCATCATCTCCCAAAAATTTCGTCTCAAGACTCCAAGCGGTTTGGGAGATGCATCGATCGAAAGTTTGGGGTTATTTCGCGGGCTGTTTTTTCTGTCCTGCCCCGGATGATCCGGAGGTAAGGGCCTGGTGACCCGGTATAGCACTATTGGCTGTAGGGTGATCCGGAGGTAAGGGCCGGTGACCCGGTATAGTACTGTTAGCTCCCGGATGATCCGGTGGTTGGTACCGGGTGATCCTGTAGGGGTCTGGTAACCTTGTTTTGGTCTGTCTTCCTCCGTGTTTGCTTCCGCTTTGCTTCTTAGCCTTTCAAGACTTGTTCCTAGGGTTGGTAGGTCCGTTCTGACTACGTGACCTTGACAAGCTTGTGTGGAATTCGTGGTTGTGATTTTGGGGCATAATCGAGTTCATCCTTCGGGAAGAATTTTTATCGGCTCCCATTCACTCCCCCTCTCCGGTCGCCTAATAGGTCCTTCAACGTATGAGGTATTTTTTTCTTTTGCTTGTTGTTTGCTTGAACAAGTAAAGGTAATGTTGGATTTTCCCCCTAGAGTACTACCTGGTTCTTGATTCATTTTTTCTCTTTCTTGGTTCGTTGTTGGTACATCATTTCTTTCATACTTTTTTTAGATATTTAACTTTTTTAGTTTTTCAATTCTTCATTAAATATTGGACTACCTTATCTCTCTTTCTTCTCAAATTTCTATTTTTTCCTGCCAGTGTCCCTACCCAAACCCTTGGCTTCCTACATTTCTTGGGTTGTGGTCGTAGGAGGCGAGCGCGACACTAGGACTTTTGTCGCTTCCTTTTCTCGTTTTCCTTTCTTGGATTATTTGATTTCATCCATGGGTGTTCTCGTCGTCTGTAGCTGTTGTTCCTTTTCCCTTTTTTTCTTGTTTCTTCATTGATTTATGTTCTCTATTTTTCCTTGTGCCTTATGTTTTTCCTTTTGTTTGTATAGATTTGTTGTGTTTTTTACAAATTTGTTTGTTGTGGGGGTGCTCATGTCAAGTTTTTTTCAACGCGCAAAATTCACGTACAATGCTTGAATGGACTATGGATTATATGGATTATGATTCGATTTGTTCTTTTTGATTTGTTTGTGAAGTTGCTGATTAAATTGTCTTGGTACTAGTACATTTAGATCTGTGTATATCACTGATTTTCTGTAACTTTAGAGCTATAGCGATTGTTCTGATTATGTTTGATTTTTTTGTATTGGTACCCATTGCCCATACAAGTTTTTACAATATTTTTATTTACAATACAATTTGGGTTGTCGCTTTGCACATTGCATTGATTTGTTCCTTCTATATTTTGAATTAAAGAGATGAACAGGGTCTGCAAAGGGGAGCATCCTGGAAATGGGTAAAACTGTGCAAAATGTAAATAATGATGGAAAGAGAAAAAAATATCAGAACACGTGGAGAGCATCCTGAAATGATGCCATTGAAAAAGCATTTGGTGTTGTAAAAAGTATCAGAAATGTGCATGTTTCGGAGTGTCAGGAGTGCGTCTGACTTGTGCATGTGCATGTACCAATGGTAACAAAAAGAGTAAAATGCGCTAGCGGTCCCTAAACATGTTGCATTGTATCAAGCCGGTCCCCAAACTTGCAAAACGACCAACCGGACCCCTAAACTTCATTTGGGTCTCATTTTGGCCCAATCAGGGGGACACATATCTCTCTTCCCTGTCACTTACACGTGGGACCCACGAGTAAGGTTGTCTTCAACCTCCAGCCGTTACAAACACCAGTGGCTTGCCATCCCTCCCTAGCTAGCTCTGGGCCGGAGGCGAGCAAGGTGCAGTGGGTGATTACCAGGGACACGGGTAGGAGCACGCACAGCCCCACTGGTGAGAGGGAGCCACTCGCCGCCGCCACGCCGGCGGGCCGGAGCAGCTCCACCGCTAGCTCGCGGGCGGGTGCGGCGAGCGCTCCGTGGAGACCTCGCCGGCGCACTCTCCCTGCCTCTTCCCTGCTTGGCGTCCCGCGACGAGGCAAGCAGGGGTGGCCCCTCCAGGCGCTAGAGCTCCAAGGGCGCAGGGAGGCCGACGCGTTCCAGGTGTTGGAGCTCCATGGGTGGCCAGTCCAAGGGTGAGCAAGGAGACCGACACGGTCCGGGGGCCAGAGCTCCATGGGCGACCAGTGCAATGGCGAGCAAGGAGGTCGGCGCGGTCTAGGCAACCTGCACTAGCGGCAGTTGAAGACAACTTAACACGTGGGTCCAAACCAGTTTGGGATCAAAATGAGACCCGAACGGATTTTAGGGACACAGTTAGTCGTTTTGCGTGTTCGGGGCCGGCTTGACACAACGTAACAAGTTTAAGAACCACCACCGCATTATACATGTCAGATACAACCAAAATAAATAAAAATACATTCAATATATTCGCACTAAGGATAAGATTGCACGCTATCCAACGCAGATCAAAGATCCGGATGGCGGATGTTCGGAGTGCACGGTGTATTGATGAATTTCCGCAAATGTAGGGGAATATCTTCACTTCTTCAGGGGAGTCCATGACGTTCCTCAGTTAGCTGAGCTCGAATGCCGGAGAAGCGAGAGCTTTGCCGGGGGATAGTGGGAGGATGCGAACCTGATAGAAGCTGCCTTGCCGGGGCTGCTCACGTCGGAAGGGGAGGACCGGAAGGAGAGACTAGAGAGGACCTCCCGTTCCCGGGAGCAGTGGCAACGGCGGCGGCTAGCCGGCTAGGGTTAGCCATCTCTCCCTCTGTTTGTGTGGAGTAAAATAATGTACTATGGCGCAGCGTTTTCCCATCATCGATCCTTTAAGAATCCCATGGCGGACGCCGGCGAGGCGACGCCATACCCACTCGGCGGCGCTGCCTGCTCCTCTGCCGACCCTGCCTGTCGCTGGGCTTCCTGGTTGCCTGCTACTGCATTTTGACTGAGGGATATCATCATTGCAGCTTGGGAGGCATCCATTACGCAACAAGTTGTGTACTCTGATCAACGGGACTTTGATCACTCATGGATCAGGAAGGAAGGCGCGATGTTCCCTGTGACAGTCGTCGGCAGCATTCCGATCGATAATCAGAGCATGACTGCATGATAATTGATAAAGAACACCCGAATCCAAATCCATAATACTGAACGACAAGTGGAACTGTAATTGGTTGGTTATATGAATAAAGAGGGATGAAACGTACTCCACAACCATGCCGCCCTTGTATATACAAGTGAGCAAGGTCTGGTAAAATCCTTGCGCTCTTCCATTTTTTCTCTGCTTTTTCCGCAAAGGAAATACACTGCACAACCAGTCCTGAGATAAAATTACAAAGTAGTATCCTAAGAGATGTCATTACAAAACACTCAGGCAACAACAGGGGGAATAAAGAAGGAAAAAACAAGTAACCTGGCCACTCAATTGAACTCTCAGTTTTCAGAGCCTGAAGTATGTTTGCTGCTAATGTTTGCAAGAGTTAATTGGCACTATGCTCAACAAACAGAGGCATCATATAATGCAAACAGCTGCCATGCTATAATCAGGGACTTAGTCGGTTGGAAAAAACACACTAAAAAGGGTAGGCAGGTCAGTTATATCATCTAGCAAAGCAGCAAGGATAATCATGCAACATAGTAGCATAACAACTTGCAGTTAACCAAGGTTCTCAAGTGCAACATAGTAGTACCAGAACCACATTGCAATTGACTATAGGGTTCTAAACGGCAACATAGTATCGTAGCAGCATTGCAATTAACCAAGGTTCTCAAGGGCAACACAGCCCAGATAACGTCCACCAAAAGTACCATACTATTCTACTACCATAGCACCAGAGTTCTCAAAGATGATTGCACACCATATATTAACACGAGACTCAGTTCCGAAAATCATCATAAGAGGCGTAAGGATCACCAAGGGGAGCCTCGTTACTACTTGTTCTGCCACTCACTTCTGCAGGCCATAATCATCTTCAACACCTTCATCATCAACCACAAGTGATTCCTCATCTTCATCACTACTTGAATCGATCTCATCGGTCAAACCTGGTGTGAAACTTCCATGTCCAGAACCTATCCTAGATCGGTAGTGATCTTCAAGCGTGTATGATCCACCGGTGGCTTCTTCAACAAGTTGCCATGCAAGGTTATCCCTGTTATAAAGTTGTGCAGTTTGCATGCCAACCCATTCATGGTCAAACTCATAACCTTCAAGGACCAGAGGTTCAAACTTGCTTCCTTCTAACTGCTGCCTTTCAGACCTATCTGCAATCATATAGTTTTGTCGAAGGTAGGCCCTATCCTCCAATCTTTTGCGAGCAGACTGATTCATAGTTACGGTATGGATCTGAAATGTGCATACAGAAAGGAAAGGCATCAGTAACATTATCTTTCTACCGGGGAAAAGATATCATATGCCTATGTGTTGTTGATGGTGCTTGGTTACTTACACAGTCAAACATAGTCCAATTGCGGTCATAGCCAGATGTTGAGCAATAAAGACCAACAATACGCCTTGCAATTTTTTTGAGCTCTCTAGCTGACCCAGAATAGGCACCACCAATCATCTAAAATGTAAGAGATGATAACAAGTTTACAAAAGTTAAAATGAAAAGGAAATTTGGAATTTGGATACACAATAAAGAACACAACTTACTTGGACTCTTTTCCCCAAAGCTACCTGCTGCAATGCTTTCATATTGATCAGCTTGGTTTCTTATCTTGGCAATCAAATCATCGTCACCAACGATCATTTTTCCAATCACATCATTAAACATTGCTCGTAGGCTTGAAGCGTAAGGACGGTCATTTTCTTTGATGTCAAAAAATTTGTTTGGATTCAGAAACATTGCAGCCCCATATAGTTTTTGCTCCATCTGGTCTGCCCAACACCGCTCAACAATGTCCATCACTTTCTCCAGTACTGCTGGATTGTTCGCAAAGGATCCTCTGATTTTCTTCTTAGCAAGATCCAGACCTGCGAACATCTCTGGCATTGCTGGCCTCTTAGCATCATAGACCATCCTCAACAGAACAAGAAGCGGTTCTGATGCTTTCATGCAATCTTCTACACCATTCCAAAATGTGGTAGACAACACAATTTGACGCACATTCTTGCCCTCCTGTGTGCCTGACAAATTGGACCTACTCCAATCCTCATTAGTGAATAGACACTTCATTACATCTCTATGCTTGTATATCCTCTCCAAAGTGAGGAACGATGTGGAGTATTGAGTGGTTGCAGGCACCACAGGATCCTTTTCACCCATCTTCTCACACATTGCATACAGAAATCTTGCATGCCTGTAAATAAATGTGGTGACACGCTTGGCCTGTTGAATATGTTTCTTGAACTCTTCCAACTTCCCAATGTCCTTCAACATATGGTCCAAGCACTGGAAAGCACACGGGGTCCAAAATAATGTAGGAATCTTGTCCATCAGAATGGTACAGGCTGCCTTAAGGTTATGACTGTTAGCAGTGACAACCTGAACAACTTTGTCCTTACCAATGTCCTCAATCCATTTCTCTATCAATTGTGCCAATAAATCTGCACGATCTGAAGCATATGAAGCATCAGCAGAGCCCAAGAAGAAAACCCCCTCCACACTACCAACCATGAACCTGAGCAAGTGAAGACTCTTCCACGGATGGGTCCAGGAATCCACCATGAGAGTGCAACCATGCCTCTCCCAGGCCTTTTCATGCCTGTTCTTCACTTCATCCATCCTGTTCAGCTGCTTCTCAAAGAGAGGCCCCGCCAATTCCTCCTGACTAGGAAGCACAAAGTCAGGTCCACACTGTGCAATGGTCTCCATCAAAACATCAAAGTTTCTATTGTTAATGATGCTAGGAGGTAGGTTATTCTCTTGCAGGAACTTGGTCATAAGCTCGGTGAACGTAGCATGCCTTTCCTTGTTTGGTGGTTCTTGGCCTGACATTTTCCGTTTTAACTAGCTGACACAAGAGATGAAATTTGGATCAGTACCCCCATGAAGCGATCTTGTGCACAGGGAAATGAAGTTACTTGCAAGAATGCAGCCATCCATGAATAGAGTAGATCTATAAACTATCTTGTGCACAGGGAAATGAAGTTACTTGCAAGAATGCAGCCATCCATGAATAGAGTAGATCTATAAACTAATCTTTAGTGCAAGGAAAATCAAGAAAGTAATTTAGTAGCTAAAGTGTACAATTAGCTACCGACATAACTGTTGTCGGTATATCCAGTTAGAGATGCACCCGCTTCTGCCCCCACTCTTTGGTCTAAGAAAACTAGACATTGGTTTCAGAAAAAAAATCCCCTTCCACTGTTATCTACCCCTTTTTCCCTCAGTGGGCACGATAGTTGTTTGGATGTAGTGCAGAAATAATATTGCGCAGAGTGAAATGAATGTAAAGATTTGACCATGTTGTACATAGAAATGATGCTGCTTGCTAAATGAAAAAAACATGTATATAGTTAATCTCGTCGAAAAACAGCCCGTGTGGGTGGGTGTAAATTAACTAGGTAGATCTGCAGCTATACATAGCAAGTAGCCACAGCGTCCAGCGACGAATCGGCCAAGATCGAGTGATACCGATCGTCCACTCTTGCACGCGAGAGAGATATATAGATAGAGAGAGATCCAAACCGGGAGAAGCTGCAACGACGGGGGCCGGTGGCGCCGCGGCGGGCAGGCGATGGTTGGCCAGGGTGGTACGACTGGAGGTGAGAATGAGGAGGACGCGGTGGCGACTAGGGTTCCCAATCTTTGTGTGGAATGGGAATCGTGTGCTAGTACTAGTACTCCAGTATTGTACTAGGCGGCTGAGGACGCCTCGGAAAGTTGGAATCCCCGGCACCCCAAATCGCGCGCCCTTCCATCTTCTGGCGGGAACCCGGGGCTGTGAGTGGCTGACGTGGTTGGCCCACACACAAAAAAGTGAAGAGCATTCAATTGAGTTCCAGCTAATGATTTAATGAACGTGAGTCTTGTGTACCAGCTGGAAAATAAAACATTTCAGAGATCGAGATAAAGTTTCACTTCATATGTAAATTGGTTTCTTCTTTCTGCTTTCCATTTCTACCTCAAGATCGAGATAGAGCCCTGATACTCTGCGTAATGGTTCGAGTGCCACAATCAAGAAGCACTCTCTCAACTGTGTTTCCATTCTTAAGTAATCTAAGATTTTACCCAACGTTTCTCTCCATTCTATTTCTTTAACACGAAAGATAGCTATTTAATTACCTCATAAAAGAAAAGTCATAAACTGAGCACTAATAATTCACAATTGGTTACCAACAGAAAGAAGGCCTCCACTCCATATCACATGGGGACGAGCCAGCCAGATTGCAGACAATCCATCAGCAACAATCAGGCACATCCATCATAAATAATATCTGCTCATCACTCAGAAGAGCAGCAAAGGAAATTAAATTGGCACCATAACAGCATTACAATTAACCAAGGTTAGCAGGGACAACATAATAAACTGATAATATACAACACAAACATCACATCCCGTTTTTTTTTTTGAGCTTAACATCACATCCCGTTAGGAATTTAGGATCACTAGCTACCAATAAACTATCATCATCGGCTTAAAGATCTTTCAAAAACTCATCCATGTCGAAAGGATCAAGCATCCGAACCGCATCATCACTTTGTTCACTCTCATCATCACTAGGAATCAGCGGATCCTGGTGGCCACAATCATCTTCGATGTCTTCATCATCAACCACAAAAGAGTCATTTTCTTCTTCAGTATCTGACCCTGTCTCGTCAGTCAACCTTGAAATCGGACTTTCCTGTTCAGAATTCATCATCTCGCAGAAGTTTTTCCTAAGATGATAATGGTCCTCAAGTGTATATGATCCATTGGTGACCTCCTCAACAAGTTGCCATGGAAGATCATCCCTTCTAAAAAGTTCAGCATACCTGCCAACCAAATCATAATCCAACTCACAGTCTTCTAGGATCAAAGGGTCAAAGTTACTTCCTTCTGCATGCTGCCTTTCAGACCTATTTGCCATCAGCCGGTTGTATCGAATGGAAGCATAACCCTCCAATCTCTTCCTCTCTGACTGGCTTATAAATGTGGTATTGATCTAAAATGCAGACAAAAACAAAGATTGCCAATAAACTGCTGTTCCCACTGGGATAGCTAAAAAAATCACATGCTTGTGTTTTATTGATGGTAGTCGGGGCACTTACACACTCGAACATAGTCCAGTTGCGATCATAGCCAGATGCTGAACAGTAAAGACCAGTGATACGCCATGCGATTTTTTGCAGCTCTCCAGCAGATCCACCATAGGCAGTCCAATCATCTAAAATGTTTGACAAAATAACACTATTATAAAACCTTATAGTGAAAACACAATTTGAACAAATTTTGTAAGCATAAAAGGGAAGGGAAGGGAAGCTACAAATTGAAAACAGGTAGACGTTTACTTACTTGGACTCTTTTGTTTTCCGTTGCAGCATCGGTAATTTCTTTCCAAAGCAACTTTCAGCACTCTCATATTGATCAGCTAGGTCACTTACCTTGGAGATCAAACTGTCATCATCAATAAAAATTTTCTCAATAGTATCATTGAACATCACCTGTAATCTTGAAGCATATGCATGATCATTTTCTTCGATGTCAAAATATTTGTTTGGATTCAGAAACAATGCAGCTTCATATAGCTTTTGCTCCATTTGGTCTGCCCAACGCAGCTCAATAACGTCAATTACTTTCTTCAGTATTACAGAATTGCATGCAAAAGCGTCACTGATTTTCTTCTTAGCAAGATCTAGGTATGCAAAAATATCTGGCCTTGCCGGCCTTACACCACCATAGACCATCCTCAACGCAGCAAGAAGTGGTTCTGATGCTTTTATGCATTCTTCTACTCCATTCCAGAATGCAGGTGATAACACAATTTCATGCGCGTCGGCCCCTACTTCGGTACTTGACAATTTGGACTTACTCCAGTCCTCGTCACTGAATAAACACTTCAATACATCTCTGTTCTTGTACATCCTCTCCAAAGTTAGAAATGATGTGGAATATCAAGTGGTTGCAGGCACCACAAGTTCCTTCCGACCTATCTTATCACACACTGCACAGAGAAATCTTTGATGCCTGTAAACAAATGTGGTGACACGCTTGGCCTGCTGAATATGTTTCTTAAATTCGTCCAACCTCCCAATGTCCTTCAGCATAAGGTCCAGCCATTGAAAAGCACAGGGAGTCCAAAACAGTGAAGGATTCTTCTCCATTAGAAGCCTGCATGCAGCCTTAAGTTTATGACTGTTGTCACTGACAACCTGAACTCTTTTCCTACCTATGGCCTCAATCCTGTCCTCTATCAAGTCTGCTAAATCTTCATAATCTGATAGATATGAGGCATCAGCGGAACCCAGGAAGAAAATCCCTTCCACACTACCAACCATGAAACTAAGCAAGTGAAGATTCCTCCCATTATCAGTCCAGGAATCCACCATAAGTGTGCAACCATGAAGCTCCCAGGCCCACTCATGCTTCTTCCTCAGTTCAGCCACCCAATTCATCTGCTTCTCAAATAAAGGCCCCCTCAACTCCTCTTGACTAGGACATACAAACCCAGGTCCATATTGCGCAATGGCCTCGACCATAAGCTCAAAGCTCCTATTGTTCATGACACTGAGTGGCAGGCCATTCTCCTGCAGGAAGTTGACCCAGAGCTTAGTAAGCTTTGCATACTATTTTTCTTCTTCTCTGACAGCTCAACATCAGGCTCAACAAAACCAGGGGTATGCCTGTCCTTAATAATCTCCTCAGGTGTCTTCCGGAACATATCCAATGTAGTTTGTATCATCTGCGGCTTCCTCTTCTTGGCAGGTGTTGCACGGAATCGGCCTGACATCTTTCCTTTTAGCTAGCTGGATGAAGAGAAGAAATTTGGTCATGCTCCATGTGTAGAGCAAATATTGTGCAGAGTAAAATTAACGCCATCAAACCACAAGGAAAATTTGCAATCCTAAAAGCATCCATCTGTGTATAATATTGTACACAGAATATGATTTTGACTTGCTAAAAACGTGGATATGGAGAGTTGAATCTTGTTCACAGGAGACAATGTTTGATTTGTGGTACTTGGTTTGAAACAGGCATTTGATTGCACAGAGTACACTTACTGAAATTAGAGTAAAATTCAGTGGCGGTCCCTAAACTTGTACGGTTTTGTCATCTAGGTCCCAAACTTAGGATTTTTGAAATTTGGGTCCCTCAACTTGGAGGGTTGTGTCATCTAGGTCCCAAACTCAAAATGTTTGATATTTGATCCTTAAACTTGCACGATAATGTCATCTAGGTCTCAAATTTCAGCATTTATATAGAATAAAAGGTTCAATTTTCACCCTATTATTTTTTAAAAAGTAATAAAAATAGTAACTTGAACATATAATAACTAAACAACTTCAAATAGAACATCCAGTGACATTTTTTATAAAAAATTTGGTACCTGTTTCGTATTTTTATTATTAAAAAAATAGTTATGACTTTTAGATTAACATAGTTTTCTTTAAATTTTCATAAATTAGGTGTAAATCAAACCTTTTCCAATAAAAAACTTTGAGTTTGGGACCTAGATGACAGTACCATGCAAGTTTAGGGACGCAAATACTATAGATCATGAGTTTGGGACCTAGATGATACAATCGTGCAAGTTTAGGGACCCAAATATCAAAAATCCTGAGTTTGGGACCCAGATGACACATCCGAGCAAGTTTAGGGACCGCTAATGAATTTTACTCCTAAAATTAATATATTTGATAAGAATCATCCATGCTTATCTATTAAATGGTAAATCTTGTGGAGCCAAAGGTTTATTTGCTACAAGTCTTGGTCTGACATTTCCTCGTTACATAGTATTAGTATGCATGCAGCCAGCAGCGAGAAAATTGCTATTATAGGACTCCAAAGAATGGTCTTTGCTATAATAGGACTCCAAACATGGACAACGCTAAAACGACATCTGAAACGTTGTGACTTTGCTATTATAGGATTTTTGCTCATTTTAATCATTTTTCTCATCTAAATACATATATTTAGACCTGAACAGACTCTTTTGCCCCTTGGGCTGTTCACGTAAGGGTTGCTGGCAGTTGTTTACCATGGGGGTTGCTGGCCATTCACGTAATCAATCTGCTGCACGTCGTTTCGTTTCGTCCCGCAGGAAACACTGCGCCACTTCCTCGATCTCCCGCAGAAACAGCCGCCGCCATGGAGCCTGATTCGCCGGCGCCACCACCCGTCCATCCGCCGGCGCCGCCGGTCCGTCCGCCGACCACGACCGATCCTCTCCTGCTAGTGCCGGCCCCTAGCTGTTTGCCCCACGACGGCGCACTGGAGTTTCCCACACAGGCCGCCCCAGATGCACTCATGCACAGCGTGCCGGGCCATGGCCGACGACCAAGGCATGCGATCTGTTGTTCTGTATATTTAGTACTGGCATTTAGTATTTTTTCTACAAATGAACTGTTGTTCGACGTTACATGTTTACAGTAATCTACACTATTATCATCTTTGAGTTAGGTCTTACAGCCAATTTATAAAAAATTGATATCCCCTGATCATGCATGTAATCATTCTTTAGGAGAACATCGTGCTTCATTATTGTTATTGAATGAGAATGGTGTATACTCTTCCGTATAGACTATAGAGTAATACGAAGATAAATAGTTGACCTGATTCATCCACCAAGAGAGGGGAGAGCATTCAATTTATTTTCAGAGCAGGCATATGGATTAATTCTACTGTTAGCACTATCCTTCAGTTCCACCTGGTGGCCTGGATGCGGCAACCCGCAGCCATGGGTAGACAACCCAGAAAGAATGTTAAAGATGTTCCAGCAGAACCTAATACTCCACGGAGGCCGACTAGAGAAGAATTCGTGCCGGATAGTCCAGGAAGGATCACTAGAAGGTAAGGAATATTAACACAATCAGTGCATATTAGTTTTTCAAAGCATCTAACTATCGTATCATTTTTATGTGCAGCAAGCTTGCGATGTTACTAGGAGAGGGTACGTCTTCACAAACCGACAACAGTAGTCCGTGAAGGATGTCTCTCACCGCACCAAAAAAAAGATGACTCCAAAAAGAAAGCTACACATTGGATGATGAATTATTTTAGTTGTGATGAGATGTAAACTCATAATTTATTTTCATGTCTTGGATCTCGCTTGGAACTAAATTATGATCTCGTTTTATGAGATGAACTCGTTTATGCTACAATCATGGTTTTGTGAGATGAACTCATTTGTGCTAAATTCATGGTTTATGTATCAATTGCAATTATATGTACAGATAAATTCTGGTGCTGCATCGTGCGCCGGCCAGCAGCATGCAACGGCCAGCCAGCCCAGGCGCCGGCTAGCAGCATGCAGCGGCCAGCCGCCTGCCAGCAACCTGTGAGCGCCGCCAGTCAGGGCCAGCAGCCAGGCCGGCAGAGCCGGCACGTGAACGGCCAGCAACCCCCACGGCAAACAACTGCCAGCAACCCTTACGTGAACAGCCCAAGGGGCAAAAGAGTCCGTTCAGGTCTAAATATATGTATTTAGATGAGAAAAATGATTAAAATGAGCAAAAATCCTATAATAGCAAAGTCACAACGTTTGGGATGTCGTTTTAGCGTAGTCCATGTTTGGAGTCCTATTATAGCAAAGACCAGACTTTGGAGTCCTATAATAGCAATTTTCTCGCCAGGCAGTCATGCAGGTTTGATCTTGTGCACGGATATAAAAAATGTTCGAATACTAAAAGAAAAGGGTTAGATGGAAATATGCCATTATAATTTTCACAGTTGGAAATATGTCATTGGTATCTTGGGTGGGTGCCACCACGATCACCGACATGTGGGTCGGGATGGCGTATCTCCAATTTAAGAAAATCATAATGGCATGGTTCAAATTATTCCTAATAGGAAAACATGTAAAGATTTAATCTTGTGCACATAGGAGAATGGTCAACATGCTCGAACATCAGAGAGATTCAATCTTGCACGCATAGAAATGAGTCAACTTGCTCAAAAGGATCTAAACGGAGAGATCTAATCTTGTGTACAGATAAACGAATCATATGCTCAAATAGACGATTATGAGATAAACGCGTTGGTAGGTCTGTTAGTCATAGCAGTCAACCAATCCCCTTCCACTCGAATCGATCGAAATCGCACGCACGCAGAATCGGATAGATGCAGACGAGAACGACCATGGAGAGGGAGAGGGGATACGAACCGGGAGCGAGACGCCGCTACGGCGGGCGGCGGCCGAAGGTGCCGCGGCTACTGGCCTCGCAAGCTGCGGTGGAGGAAATGGGCGGCTAGGATTTGCTCCCCCCCCCCCCCCCCCCCTCTCCCTCTACCAGTGGATGTGAATGGAACCGTGTGGCAGTATTACGAAGTGTGTTGATGTACAGTGGACTCCCTGATAAATGAATCGGCGGATGGCAGTCGTCCGCCATGGAATTGGGAGTGTGCGCAAGGCGTCAAGGCGAGGCGTAGGCGGCCATGGGCGACGCCTCAAGAACGCCACCTAAATCGCCCGCCAAGTTCCACCGAGTGGCGGGAACGCGGGGTTGGTAAGAGGCTGACGACGTGGGCCCACACGGCGGCCAGCGTCACGATTCACGAACAAAGATGGTAGGGGCGAGGGAAATGCAGATGCAGAGCGCTGCCGCTGGGGGGTGTCTGCTGGATGCACATCTATGGGGCCACCAGAGGTTTCGACAGGGTCTAGACATCAAGACGTGTAGAGAACTCCAGCAAGAGCCTCCAAATTAAGGCTTTGAAAACCAATTTGCAGATTCAAATGTAAAAAATAGAGGTTCAAAGTTAGCACTCAACTCCAGCAGTGACCTCCATATAAACCTCTAATTTTCCGTGGGTCCCATCTGGCAGCAACTAGCACTCCCCAGTCATCGAGTCCGTTCCTCACCGCCGTGACGACGTCCCCCGCGCGCGGCGCCACAGACGCATCCTGCAGGTCCCTTTCCCCGAAGCCGCGCGGGAAGAGGACTCCCCACCGCTGCCGCTGTCGCCGCCGCGGCCGAGAGCATCTCCAAGAGTGTGTGAATAATAGAGTCCCAAAAACGATGTATTGGCACTCGCTAAAAAAATTTTTCTCCCAAAAACAAGACTCCCACGGTAGAATGCTAATAACTAGTCCCTAAAATTTTAAAATAGGCCACGTCATCAAAATTGGGCCCGGCCCACACCGGACCCTACAACCCCCCCGCGACGCCCCCCCCCCCCCTCCGCCGTCACGAACCCCGACGCCGAACGCCGCCAGGCGTATCGCCGCCGCCCCCCGTCCGCCGGTTCGAAAAAGAAAAAGCCGTGCGGGTATGTGCCATCATTGTTGCGTAGGATCTCCAATTTCAATTGCGGATTAGTAAAACGGGATGGTAATGAAATTTCGGATCGGTAAACGGAATAGTAATGAGTCGACAAAGTTTTCTCGTGAAGCGTGTGTTGGATTCGTCGTCGTCGTCGTCGTCGACGAGGAAGATGATTTTCTATTGTCCGTTACTCATGTGGCCATGAATGCGAATGAGTCCGATGATGAAACCAAACATCGTGGTTCTATCCATGGCCACAAAGTTCTCCCACGGGACGGACAGGAAGGACATGATAGGTTGTTTAAAGATTATTTTTCGTATGATCCTACGTACGGGCCTAATTATTTCGTACGTCGGTATGTACACGATAATTTGTACGGACTAAATTTTAATTATTTCATATTTGTATGTCTCATTATGATTGATGTGTAGGTTTCGAATGGGACGTCCACTCGTTTGAGCGCATATGGCATGCTTGTTGAAGCACACGATGACTATTTCGTGCGTAAAAGGAATGCCTTGCCGCACACTTGGGTCGTCTAGTTTGCAAAAGATTACAAGCAGCATTTCGGATGTTAACATATGGAGTTGCAACTGATGCTATTGATGATTATATCCGTATTGCCGAGAGTACCACTATTCGAGCCCGAGAAGATTTGTCAATGCTTTGTGGTGGAGGTTTTTGGAGATGAGTACTTGAGAGAACCTAATGAAGAAGACACCGCAAGATTACTTGCAATTGCGAGAGCGTAGAGGTTTTCCCGTAATCGGGGTCGGTTGATTGTATGCATTGGGTGTGGAAAAATTGTCCTTCGACATGGCAAGGTATGTACACCGGCATGTGCATGATCCTACAATTATACTTGAAGTCATTGCGGACAAGGATCTTTGGATTTGGCATGCTTTCTTCGGGATGCCCGGTTCCCACAACGACATCAACGTTTTGCACCGTTCTTCTTTATTTGCGCGGCTAGCGGAAGGTCAAGCTCCGGAGGTCAAGTATACAATTAATAATCATGAATATACAATGGGTTATTATCTTGCCGATGGCATTTATCTCGACCGGGCCACATTTGTGAAGACCATACAAGAACCACAAGGTAACAAGAATAAATATTTTGCAACCGCTCAAGAATCTTGTAGGAAAGATGTGGAACGAGCCTTTGGGGTTCTACGGTCCGCGTTTCGCTATTGTGAGGGGGCCGCTCGTTTTTGGGATGAAGCAACCCTCGGTCAAATCATGAGGGCTTGTGTTATTATGCACAACATGATTGTTGAGGATGAGCGCGGTCAAGAGGAGGATTTAAATTTTGATGGAATGGGAGAAAAGGTGAAGCCATCTCACAACAAGACACCGTAACTTGAGGAGTTTATTAAAAACTACAAGAACATAAAGGACAACGAGGTTCACAAACAAACTTCAAGATGACCTCGTGGAGCACCTTTGGCAACATCATCCGGACCTCTACCAAAGATTATGAATGATTTATATGTTTTGCACTAGGATATGAATAATTCGTCTAGTGTCACACATTTATATATTCTTAGTTTATTTTTTTCTTTGAATTTGCAATGCCACTATTGCTTTCATGAAAAGTATATAGCAATCACAAACGGTTATGGCTATACTCGTATATGCATGGTCACGCATCAGGCTACCGGGATCGGAGGAGGCTCGAGCTATAGGATGCCGCCCGTAGAAAGCTATTCTCTCTACCACTCGGCTAGCTACCTATACTTGGCTGCTGGTATATACTAGCTAGCTTGGTGCATCACATTGCTACAAGTGCAAGAAAATAAAGTGCTTGATCAAATTGTTTCGAGTATTATTTGGAAGTGCACATCATGTATATGACATCCCATACCTCAAGTATATAGTAATCTCTCATACTATTTTTTCAAATATTGCAATGCCACAATTGGTTTCATGAAAAGGATATAGGAATCACAAATAGGCTACAATAGATCACACAGTGCATTAAAAAAATAAATGTCACACAGTACCATATGAGAAATAAACATCATAGTTTGTTCTACTATTATTTGGAAGAATCAAAATCTAATTAAGTACTAGGCATAGAGATTTGGCTCATGATCCGAGCCCGCAAGCACATGTAATATGTCTTCTCGCTCTTCGGGCATGGTGGTAAGGTCCATGGTCATTATCCTCTCTTCATCCCTCTTCTTCTGCAACTGGACTTCCTCGCTCCTCACCTGAAGAAGTAATTTTTCATTGGCAACTTGTTCTTGTTCCAGAGTAACTGCTAGTTTGTCATTGGCAACTCGTTCCCCGTTCAAGCGCAAATGCTTTGTTGAACCTCTCATCTTTCTTTTCTTCTTTCTTTAGTTGTTTCTCCGCATCGACTTCTTTCTTCTCTCGTCCACATATTTTCTAAAGTTGCCGTCACACTTTTTTTCTTCTCCCCGAATAAGTGCCGCCTTTGCCTTCTTCTTACCAATCGGTCTTGCCAATGCAATAGTCCGTAGGCCTTCCCCCTCATCTTGAGCACTCGGATCGGCAATTGGATCGGCAATCGGATCAAGCAATCGGCTCATCTGTCAGATCAACAGTCGGATTTGCCTTCTGCTTTTTGTTACTAGGTACAAAAACAGCCAACTCATCAAGTTTTGCAAGCCACTTAGGTTGTGTTTTCAATATATTCCAACAATGCATGAGCTGAAATGCTTTGCCATCTCGGTCTTCTGACTTGTACAAACCACATGCCTCCGCAACCTATACACACATCACATCCAAGGACATACATTAATGAGATGGAAAATTTCAAAAGCTGAATTAAACCTAGTATTACAAAGTGAGTAAGTACCTTGTCCGAAATTGTATGACCACTCTTACGCCTTAACTCAATCCGTGTAAGGCATCCGCAAAATTTGTTCACACATCTCCGTATGGTCTCCCACCGATGCTTCAGAGAACTAATGGTACGCTTGGACTGACATTTTTTGTGTTTATGGAAGTAGTCACTGATACGAGTCCAATACGTAGTACTTTTTTGATCTTTACCTGTGATTGGATCCAAACTTATATTTAGCCACCCTGAAACCAAAATCTCATCTTCGTGGGTACCGAAATTCTTTTGTCTCTTATGGTTTGGCCTCCGGGAGGGGGCTACTTTGCGACTCGTCTTCATTTGCTTGTGAATGCTCATCAACAAATGGGTTGCTTTCATAATTATCAAAATCGGCTTCATTGGTTTCATTCATCAAGCATGTTGGAAAAATATCCAGGTTCCTACAAGCATCCACGGCTCATCAACAAATGAAACATTCCGAGTACTATTCATGGTCCGAAAATATGAAAAATCAGCTAATTGGAACATCGGAAGTGTTCGAGCACACACTAGCATCGTACAGTACTAAAAAATAGTATGCTATGGTCATCGCTTATTTTTCTTGAGCAAACAACTCGTCCAGCTAGCAAGGCATATTACAAAACGATAAACATACATGTTTGACTTGACAGTATATGAAATCCAGCACATATCCTCCATGAATTTAAATGAGCATCAGAGGAGCCATACCATTAACAGTAGAGTCGTCGTTGCCACCGTGTTCGAAGTGTGCAGATGAATCAAAACTCCCACCGGGAACTGCTGCCATCGGAGGACCACTAGGCATGTCCAGTTCGTCTCCGGCTGCCGTCTGCAAATTTGTGCCGTCGCCGGTCCATGGCAGCTGGGTGTCGCTAGGCCATTGAGGCCTGCGGTGTAGCCGCCGGGCATCTGATGGTGCCCTCCACTGCCGGGCAACTGAGGCTGTTGAACGCCGCCCGCCATTTGCTGGCTGCCGCCGGCCACTGCGCAGGAGCATGCCCGCCGCCGGTGACATGAGGAAGATGACCGCCGGTGGTCTTGTGAGGAAGATGGCCGCCGCCGGGCGGGTGAGGAGGATGGCCGCGGCCGGCCATCACCCGATGCCGAACCCTCCCGCCGCCGCCACGATTTGGTCGTTACCCGCCGCCGCCGCCCGAGAGCTCGCCGGGGGATCCCGCATCCGCCGGGCGGCGGGGGAAAATCGCGCGGTCTCAAAGGGGATCCCCGCATCTGCCGGTGTCGCGGGTAGAACAAGAGGAAAAGGGGCGCGCGGGCGGAAGGATTGCGCGGGCAGGGGGAAAATCGCGCGCCAACCTGAGGATGAAGCGCGGGAGAGGATTGGGGGGGCGGATTCGGGAGGAGGGCGGCGGGCGAAGATTTGCGGCCGGGGGAGGAGTTTTTTGGGGTCGCGAAAAGATGAGGGCCGGTGTTCGCATCCTGTTGGACCGGTCATTTTTCTTTTTTTCCCAAAATTGAGTTTTAGGGGGAGGTTTAGCACTCTCTTGGAGATGCTCTGAGGAGGCCGCAGAGGATGGCGAAGAGCACGAGGCAGAGGTTGACCACGTCACGAGGCAGAGGATGGAAGAGCAGTGGGGGCGACGCCGCAGCTGTTATTGTGATGGGGATCCGACGCATACCTCAACCGCCGGCTCGGTGCGTGCGAGGCCCTCCACGGCCTCCCTCCAGTGCTCCAGCTCGGCATGCATGCACGCCGCCATCAGCCATCTGCCGCGCGTCGCCGCCGTGCCTGACGTACTTCTTCCGCCGCGTCGCTGCTCCTCGCCTTCGCCGTGGGGTCGGCCACCGAAGCCGTCGCGGCCATGAGGAAGTGTCGCGTCGAGGCAAGGGAGCGCACGAGGAAGTCGTCGCGACCACGAGGAAGTAGAATCCCAGCGTCTTGGCGATATTCTTGTGCCTGACCTTCGCAGTCGCGTCCTGCCTCCTAGTTCTTTGGCCACGCGGAGCTGGTCTGGGCATCCGCCAACCCAGGCACGGCGAAGGAGGCAAGCGTGACGACGAGCGCCGGGATGTAGCAGACCAGCATCTCGGCGCGGCTCGGCAGGAGCACGCCACCACCTCGGCGATCCTGCTGCGGCCCCCGACCGGCGCCGGCGCCGCCAGCCGCCACGATGTGCCAAAACTTGGAGTACGCCATGTGCTCGCCGCGGAGCTCGGCGAGGCCCAGGCTCGCCAGCGAGACAACGGTCACCAACGACACTGCCGCCTCGAACACCAACGGTGGGTGCAGGAACGGCGGCGACGGCCACATCATCTCTCCCCCACCTTGTTTATCTAGCTCGCTCAACTACAAAAGCTAGACACGAATGGCTACGGTGAGGAATCAATCCCTCTTCCCGTGCGCGCGCTTACCTTCCTGCCTCCTAGCTGCGGTTGGCGCCGCGCCGCCATGCGGAGCTTTGCGCTGTGCTGGTCCGCCGTCGGGGGCGGAGCCCTTGCTGCCTACCCACCTTGCTAGGCCTCCGCGGGAGGGCGAGGTGAGTGGCCGCGTCCCACGGAGATGCGCCGCCGAGGGAGATGCGTCGTGGGGGAGATGCGGGAGGGCGAGGTGAGCGGCGTCGCGGCGGCGGGCGCGGCGGTCGGCGAGAGGCCGCGACAGATATGCGGGGAGCCGGGGAGGAGAGGAAAAGATAGGGAAAATAAAATAAAAATGGTGGGACCCACTTTTTGGAGGGGAAGTAGAAGGCCTCCGGGAACGGAGGTTTGAAGGGGATGCAAAATGGAGGCTCATTTGGAGGCTCTGCTGAAGTTGAGTTTTTGCACCAAACATCCAAATTTTGGAGTAGAGACACATATGGAGTCCGTTGCTGGAGTTGCTCTAAGACTGTCCGCACTCGTCGAACTCCATTCAACCTCTAAAATGAATATTCCTGCCTGGTCATCGATAATTTACAGTTCAGTTTTAGTTTTCTCGCACTTGTTGTCCCCTATGTTTCGTACCCCATACCAACCAATCAGGGTGGCAAAATCCCCGCTGAGGACGGAGAACCACGTGGATCCGCCACGAAACTCACAGGGATGGGGGGATGCCCCCCCCCCCCCCCGCCCGCGAGGAGGGGGCGAAATGTTGTCGGGGCAGGGGCGGGGCGTGAATTTGCCCAGTGAAGGCCCGCGGAGCCCCGATATTTACAGCCAGCCCAACAAAAGACTAAGACATGCAGCCCATCAAACGTTGGCCCCGGTGTACAACAAGTAAACTCGCTATGTATATATACACCCGGTGGCAGAGCTGCCGCAAGTTAACGCCTAGGGCCACTTCTTGAGCGTCTAAACCATCCTATAGTACTCGATCATGTACCGATAGATAGCTAATGTAGTATATGAAATGAATAATGGCATATGGTATTTCAATTTGTTGCTTGTACCATTGCGAGTAGGCCGATCGACATTCGGAGAGCGGAAGGAAGGTAGCAAATAACCAAATAATACTACCATTACTGGGGTTGTTCGGTGGTCGCCATCCCGGCAACCGTACAGCGCACGGGCGCACGCCATTGCCGCACGTCAGTCCGGCCTTCACGCCACAGGCATCTTCTCTAGCATGGAATTTGTAGAGGATCACAGGAAGCATATGAATGAGAGAGAGAAGGCGACTGTCTGCTCAAGCAAGCAGGGCCATCGGTTGACTAGATTGACTAGGTGGGCATTTGCTGATGGGCCAACGACGACCGGTTCTTGTCCAAGTTCAAGAGGGCACAAGCGAGGATTTGGGCCACGCCTAGGGCCATGGCCCTAGTGGCCCTAGGCCCAAATTCGCCACCGTATACACCCCCACCTCGGTGTACAGCAAACCTAATCCATTTTCTCCCTCCACTCAGGAGCAGCCGCCACCAGGGAGCTTCGGCTCCCAATCCCGCGCCGGCGCTGCACTGCTTGTCGCCGCCAGTGAGTACGCTCCTGGAGTCCTGGTCGTGTGAACTGTTGCAGGGTGTTCCTTCTCATCCACAACACGTCCTCATCCGACCAGGACCAGCGGGGCGTCGACCTAAGCTTGCGTTTCTCATCTACCTTGCTGAGCAGCGAGCTGCGAGCAGTAAGTACTACCAGTATTTCTTCTCTTCTACCTTGGATATGTTTGGATGGAGGTGTTAGTGTTAGTTTGTAGCAAAATAACACCAAAACTAACACTTTGGAGCCAAACACATGTATTAGTTTGGTGTTAAACTAACACCTCCAAGAGGTGGTAATTGGTGTTAGTTTGGTGGAGCCCACCCCTTTTCTCTCTCCCTCTCCTTTTTCAAATGATTGTAAAAGTTACTTTAAATGTAAACTAACACCTCCATCCAAACATCAAAGGTGTTAGTTTTTTATGTGCTAATTTGGAGGTGTTAAAAACTACCACTAACACTAACATCTACCATCCAAACACGGCCCTTGCTGAGCAGCGAGCTGCGAGCAGTAAGTATGCGTAGTTCCATGCTTGACTGAATTTTTTTTTGTTTGTGCAGCAATGCCCGGTGGTTCCTCTGTTTGGCCGGAGTTTAAAAAATTGAAAGGGGAAAAATTGAAAGCAGAATGCATGTGGTGCCATCATAAACTAAAGGGAGAAGCAAAGTATGGAACGACACATCGTATGCTCATCTTAAGCGTTGTCAGTCTAGGCACCAACATGTTGTCTAGTGTCTGCAGTTGAAATTTTGTAATAATCTACTGTAAATTTGATGATCTTGACCCTGTAATGCTACTATGTGGTGGCATATTTGCTGATGAGATGAAGGAAATCGTTGTAGTCGCATTCCCGGCGGGGCCCGACAGATTTCGGGGGCCCGACGAGGACGGGGCAGGGGTGATTTTTCCCCGATTAACGATTCGGGGCCGGGGCGGAGGTCAACGTTCGGGGGACGGGGAGGGCTCCCCCGCCCCCGCCCCCATTGCCATCCTGACCAGCCAACTACTATAGGTCCCACTTGTTTTTTTCACCTGGCTCCTCCCACGCATCTCTCCTTCCCTTCTCTCCGGCCACGGCGGCACCTCCATGGCTCCCTCCTCTCTGGCGAGGGAGCACCACGGCGTTGGAGCCAGGCGACTGGCGGGGAAGAGAGAGGGCGGCAGCCTCCTCCCTCCCCGCGCCCACCTCCTACCTCCCCTCCTCGCGGCCCTGCACCCTTCGTTTCTCTCCCCAGATTGACGGCGAGCAGGGAGCCCTTCAGGTCGGCGGAGCAGTAGAGGCGGAGAGGAGCCCAGCCGACGGCTCCGGCTCAATAGGCGGCGGCGGAGGAGGGGCGCGACGCCTCCCTCTCGACCAACCCCATGCCAGATCTCACGTCGGGTGTGGTGGAGTGCCGAAGCAGTGAAGTTGTGGACGTGTCTCGACTGCGGCGCGGGTCTCGATCTTCGGCGGCGGGCAGAGGTGGCCATGGCCATGGCCGGAGCAGATGAAGCCGATGCGGCCGGTGCTTGGAGCTGAGTCGTGGTCGAGACGTCGACGACCCTCCATCTCGGGAGAGCAGGGATGGCGAGATCTCAGGCGGCCACGTAGCTCCTCGACGGTTCGGTGGTGGAGCAGAGGCTTCGGGCCGGCAACGAACGGGAAGGCTGCGTGCGCACCGGTCGCTGGCGGTTGGCGGCGAGCGGCGGGATGCTTCGGGGGCGGAGGGGGCGGTTGAGGATGGCGCGCGGGTGTGCGGGCCCCGCGTGTTCAGTTCCGGTTCAGTTCCTCCCGGACGTCGCTGAATGTGGCGGCCGAGTGGACGAACGACGATTGCATCGGGTTTCCCGTCTCCCGCTGCGGAGAAAAGAGCGCTAAAACGCACGCCACCGTCCACGGTGTCCAGTTGCGTTCCTTTTACCGGTCCTAGTGCGGACAGTCTAAGGGCATGTACAATGTGTCTGTAAGCCCCATCTTTATGTTGTACATTTTGCAAATCGCCCCCCGCATGACCTACAAACGGCCTTCCCGTCGCCTCGCGAGGCGACATTGTCCCTTGAGAAGACGGGCGCAGGCAGGTTGCACGTCCTCGTCGCCTTGAGAAGACTGCGCGGCCGGGTCCCTTGCGCGCACAAATGAATCCAGTGCCCCGCCAAAACCACCTCCATCCCGCCACATCTCATGTCCTCGCAGTGGCCTGGAGCTCCACCGCAGCCGGCGCATGAGCTGGAGCCCCGTCGTCGTCTTGGGAAGGACCGCCGGCCGAGTGAGAGAGGGCCAGGGTTGCTACGTGAGGAGGAAGAGAACATGGAGGAGAGGGAGGCGGTGGAGCACCACTGCCTGGACGCCGTCATCGTCACCGTCCACGACCTCCACGCGACCTCGCAAATCCGCGCAACTCCCTGCCCTCCTCGACCTCTGTCAGATCTGAGCCTTGCTCTGCTCCACAACGGCTAGGTGAGGGAGGCCGACCTGCTCCACGCTCCTTTGCATCCCGAGGTGGTGCTATGGTTCTCGAGCGAAGGATGATGCGCCCGCCGCTACCCCGCTGCCGTTTGCCTCTTCCAGCACCAGTTCGAGGCAGTAGTATCTCCCTACCTCTGTTGTGGAGGAGTCGCAAGGTGCTGAGCTGAGCTAAGCAATAGCATGACGGGATTCATGCTTGGATCGAAGCAGAGAGATGAGAGTATAGAGAGAACGAGAAGATAAGGACTGAGCAAAAGATAAAGTAGAAAAGGACTGGGCACGTACAACAGTGGTCTTTTTGTTGTCTGTGTGTTAGAAATTTTACAGAAAACACCCCATCCGGCGAATAGATGACCCCACCATCGTCTCATGAAAGGACGTCGCGGCTCGTGCTCCCAAGCCATGTCGCCATTCCCAGCACTGTTGTACGTCGCGGCTCGTGCTCCCAACTCCACCCCCTGTGGTTGCGGGATTTGGTGCGGCCAGCACCTTCCGCACAGGAAGATGGTGCCAGACCATCCACGCAATCCCCCCCTCTCATCCATCTACAACGATGTGGCGAGACCAGATAGAGGGAGTACCCAAAGCTTCCAAGAAAAATGAGTGAGGAGAGACGAGAGACAACCCCGCCGCTCGGCCCCTCACCGGCGGTGTTCCCCAACCTTTCCCCTTCCCGTTCCCCCACCACGCCGGAGCGGCACCCATCTCCTCTCGCGTAGGGATGGCAATGGGGCCCCGATCCCTGATCCCTAATGGGGATTTCCTCTATTAGGGGATGAAACTAGGATCATCTCCCCGCGGGGAGCTTAATGAGCGAAAACACATCCCCGTCGGGTGAAACGGGGGCGTCCCCGTTCTGCAGCTCCCCGTCCCCGATCCCCATCAATCCCCGAAAGGCCAAAAGAAGCCCGGCAAAACGATTAGACCAAAAGCCCGCATTGGCCACATGAGCAATATCTGTCCGTGCAGGCATCTACCATCCCACCTCCCGCCTCTTCTTTTCTCTCCTATCCTCCCTCATCCCGTCAATGCACTGGTCGAGGCTAAAAAGAAAAATCAATCCACCAGCCGGACGTCGCCCTCCGCGTCGCACGCCCTAGCCAACCCTTCGTCGTCGAGCTCTGCGTCCGAGGCCTCCGACGCAGAGGCGGAGCGGACGTGCCCTTGCACCGCCCAGCATCCTCCCCCATCGGCCATCGTCAGATGCTGCTACCGCCGCCGCCGCCCAACCCTAACTGAGTCCGCGGTGAGCTCCACTGGGTCTACAACGAGCTTCTACAGGTCGGCGCGGTGAGCTCCGCCAGAGTAGCAGTCGACGCAGTGCTGCAAGCTCATCTCGGCTGGCACGACGAGCTGCGTAGGGCCACGGGGACGATGGGTTCGTCTTTTTTCTCTCTCTTTCCCCTTTTCCTCTTTTGACTCCTCTTCGGAATGGCTATGAATGCCGAGGAATTTTCAGGGTTGGGATCCCCATCGAGGGATCTGATCCCCGCTCGGGGACGGGGACGGGGAGATTTCTTCTCTCGCAAGCGAGGGTGGTGACAGGGACGGGGGCAGTTCTGCTCTCTAGGGAAGTGAAGGACCGATACGGCGAACCGAGAGAGGGGGGAGTGAATGGGAGCCGATAAAAATTCTTCTCCAAGGAGATGAAAACTCCAACAAGATGAACGCGGCTTCCAACACACGTCTCCGACTCACTACCAAGGTTGGTCAAGCCCACGTAGCCACCGGAGTGCCACCGGACCTAGGAACCAACACGCAACCTTCCGACCCGAGAAACGCGGCGGAAAAACAAACCTCGAGTCTACGGACCCACACCGGTCGGACCGGGTGAGCACCACCGGTCGGACCGGTCCCCGCAGTGAACCCGAGCAACTTTCACTAAGTGGCTCTACACCGGTTAGACCGGTGAGACACACCGGTCGGCCGGTGGCGGCTGAAAGCCCCCAAGACACCAAACAGCCAACCGACCACCAAACGGACCCAAACTCGAAACAACAGCGGCACCACGGGACAACTACGAACACACCAAGACGTTCACCCGAGCAAAATCCCACGAGAGGCTTGCACCGGTCGGACCGGTCCAAGAGCACCGGTCGACCGGTGTGGCACCGGCGACTCGGGATGAACAAGACCCGCGGGTCAACTCCCCCAAATCCAAATCTCGATCTCCCGAATCGCTCCACGGACTTGAACAAGACTTTGGGGATATCAAGAACACCTCATGAGGAGTCCATAGCCAAGTTTAATCCCACAAAAACTCGTCCAAAAAGGAGGAATCGAAGAAATCCCGCCGAAAGCACTTCAAACCCAAGAACTCAAGAAACCCCAAAATCGAGCACTTTTTCTCACGGATTTGGGAGGGGAATCACGGCCCAAAGAACCACGAAGGGTTCCCACAAATTTCCCCCATCAAATCCCCAAGAGAAAAGCCCCGAAAACACCCCAAAGAAATCACGAAGAGAGGGCTCCGAAAATCCCCACCAAGAACAACCGGGGGAAAACACATTCAAACCTTGAGGAACCACGCCGAATCATCTATACATGAAACAAAGGTTCGTACAAGGTCTAGCAAGCCGCCCGATCATCCATCCCTCTCTACAAGATCTCTCCGTGAAGCTCTCTTGCTAGTCCTAAGGAAAACCTAGAGAAAATAGGTGGAAAATAGGAAAACTAATGAGCTAGGGTTCCAAGAGTTGGCCGCCAACCTCTCACCTCTTGGGTTATATAGGCGGCAACCGAATGTCTAAAATGCCCCTCTCTACTAACTAGGGATACAAGCCCCTCAAGGGCGGATTTGGAATTCTTGATGTGTTCACCATCGGACGGATGCCCGCAACCGCACCCCGCGTAGCCTCGACGCAAGCTATGCGATCCCGACGCGTGTCCTCCGCTTCGAAGATTCCGGACCGCGTCATCGCACACCGGCCGACCGGTGCTCCTCACCGGCCGGACCGGTCACCACCGGCGGTCCCGGCCGGACCCACCGGTCGGGCCGGTCCGGTGCCGCTCGCACCTCCGTCTTCGGTTCTCCCGGTCTTGGCTTTGTGGATCAACCAAGGAACCCGGTGGTTTTCGGTGAACCACCGGAAACCCCGCGAACTCGGTGTAGCCTCCGCCAATCTCCACTCATGACTTGGCTCCCACGTAGTCCCGGCTCGACCTTGGTTTTGAGGCTCAACCAAGAAACCGTCCGCGACTTCATCTTGTCGTTCATGCCACCATGCGGCCCGCACTTGACCCCCGCCGGCCACCGGGTCCCTCGAACGAAGCCTACTTGTCTTCTCCACACCCGGAGGCCTCACCGCGACGACCTTTCGCGCTTGTTCTTCACCCGCACCAACACGAGTCAAGCCGCAACCCGCACCTGCAATACTTAGCCAAGAATCAGTCCACACAACGTTGTCAATCACTCATCACACAAGGAAGCGACCATCCACCGGGTCCTCGAACCACACATGGTCCTCAATCTCCCCCTTGATGAGTGCATTGACAACACCCACACGAAAGTAACAAGAGAGAAAAGAAAAAGAAAAGAAACGAACAAAAAGAGACTCCAACAAGCGATCGAAAGCCAAACAAAGGCAAAGAGCAAGATCACTTGAAGAAGACAAGTCTCGGACCCCTTAGGCAAGAGCAACGGCTCGACACATCTGAGACAAAGCAAAGCTCAAGCAAAGAGCACAAACCACCGAAACAAAGCTCGAAAACTCTCAAAGAGCTCCCCCCCGCACACATGCAAGCTCCCCCCGAACCAATGCAACTCCCCACGGACGAATGCATGCAAGACACCTCTTGAAACAGGGCAGGTGCAACAAACCGACCCCGACCGGTCGGACGGATCGACACCACCGGTCGGACCGGTGTGCAACATGTGTACGAACCGGCACTCACACCGGTCGGACCGGTGCTCATCACCGGTCGGACCGGTGAACAACGAAACCCGTAAATGGCTCGAAACCACTGAAAACCTTCAAAACGCGTCCAACAAGCCATTTCAAGCTCAAACTTCTCCCCCTTGTTGGCAATGCATGAATCAAGCCAAAAATGCAAAACTTTCAACCTAGAGCTTCTCAAATATACAAAATTCATCATAGGATGCTACACATGTCCAAATGAGCAAGTTAGGTACTCTACGACTTCGTATCGATCTCAACTACATGATCACCAAGTTTCACAACCATTGGACGAAGCTAAGAAGGATTTTGGCAATTTTGCGAAAAACTTGCCTCTCATGAGCAAAGTCCTAAACATGATCAAAGCATATCAAAATGGCAAAGCCACACAAACTTCATGCTAAGACGACCATTCTAATCATAAGACCATCACGAACACCCACAAGCACCTCATGTCATGTCAAAGCCACCGAGCCATGTGCCTACTTCTATGTATGAGACTTCTCATTGGTAGGCATCATGCAACGGTTTAGCACCCAAAGCAAATTAAATTCAAGACAAATGACATGGGAGCATATTTTCCAAGCATTTTTCATTTCATTTTCAGAATTGTAAATGGTACATGAAATGTCTTTGCGACAAAAAGGAACTTATGCTCCTCCACAAGATAAATCTAGAGGGCTAAACATTCATGATGGCAAATGAGCCTTTGGCCCCATATGATCAATAAACTAGCTATCCAACCACAAATTAAGCATAGCAAAGCCACAAAAACATGTCAAGAGCATGTAAAGGCATTTACACATGAGAGAGCATACATGTTACATTTTTCAAAAGCATAGCTATCAACCATGGATTATTCATCAAGATCATCAAGAGCTAAGCCAAACTAACCGTAGCATACCAAACAAGCTCACAAAGACATATATCTCATTCCATGGTGAACAATGTATATGAGAGAAGCTTTTCCTAACCAATGCATATGATACAAAATGCATGCAATCTAAGATACAAGGATGCCTATACATCATGTTACATATGCCATGCCAAATGCAAGAAATGCACAAAGGAAAGCTATATGCTACAAACCGGCTCCTCGAGGGGAGGCAAAACGGGCTCGACACCACCGGCAAAAGAAAGCTCCCACACACCCAACTCAAGAAATCAAACACACACCAAGTTCCCCGCGCAAACGAGTGAAAGTTGCTTGGTCTAGGGGTTTGGTGAAAATATCGGCTAGTTGGTGATGTGTGGGTACATGGATCAAAGCTATCTTCCCTTTCTCTACGTTGTCTCTCAGAAAGTGATACCTCACTTCTATGTGTTTGGTTTTGGAATGGAGCACTGGGTTCTTTGCAACGCTTATGGCACTGGTGCTATCACATTGAAGTGGGACATGGGTATACTCCTCACCAAAGTCACTCATGGTGTAGGTGATCCAAAGGAGCTGAGAGCAACAACTAGCAGCGGCAACATACTCGGCCTCGGTCGTGGATTGAGCAACACTCGACTGCTTACGGGAAGACCAAGACACCAACGAAGAACCCAAAACTCGGCAAATCCCGTAAGTGGACTTCCTATCCAACCGACACCCGGCAAAATCCGCGTCCGAAAAACCATGAAGCGCCAAAGAAGAGGACGCGGAGTACCAAAGGCCGAAGTCGGGAGTGTGACGCAAGTACCTCGAAAATTCTCTTCACCGCTTGCCGATGCGAAGTCCTCGGAGACGCTTGAAAACGAGCGCACGGACACACCGAGAACCGTATGTCCGGCCCTCGTCACCGTCGGTAGAGGAGTGACCCGATCATGCTCCGTACTCCTTCCGGTCCACGTGTTCACCTTCCTCGTCCGCATCAAGAGCCGTAGTCGTACTCATCGGCGTCGTCATAGCCTTGGAGTCCTCCATCTTGAACTTCCTCACAATGTCCTTGGTGTACTTAGCCCGGTGCACAAATGTTCCTTCCTTTGATTGCTTGATTTGTAGCCCGAGGAAGAACCGCAACTCACCCATCATGCTCATCTCAAACTCCCCGCTCATATCATCCGCAAACCTCGCAACAAGAGAGTTAGACGAGCCACCAAAGACAATATCATCCACGTACACCCGCACAATCGGGATATCTCTCGCCCGCCTCGGCAAAAAACAAGGTCTCGATCGACCTTTCCCATCTCAAAACCTCTCTCAAACAAGAACCCCCTCAACCTCGCCATACCAAGCTCTAGGCGCCCGCTTCAACCCATACGGCGCCTTCCTCAACTTGTACACCCGGTGGGGGGTACTTCTCACTCTCAAACCCCGAGGTCGTCTCACATACACTTCTTCCTCCAATACTCCATTCAGAAAAGCACTCTTCACATCCATTTGGTGCAACTTGAACCTTTTAGCCAAAGAAAAGGCTAGAAGGATCCAAATCGCCTCCAAACGGGCTACGGGAGCAAAGGTCTCCTCGTAGTCGATCCCCTCCTTCTGACTGAACCCCTGAGCAACAAGTCTCGACTTGTTCCTCACAACCTCACCCTTCTCTCCCTCTTTGTTTTTCCACACCCACTTTGTACCAATCGGCTTACACCCTGGCGGAGGGTCAACCAACTCCCACACCTGATTCCTCTCAAAGTTCTCCAACTCCTCATGCATCGAGTTAACCCAATTGTGATCAGATAGTGCGTGTCCAATGTCTTTGGGCTCGAAAGAAGCAACAAACGCAGCATGAGCAAAGTGGGAATTGTTCCGAACCCTCGACCGTGTAGTGCGTTCATTCATGTCGCCGATGATCCTCGAAGCTGGGTGATCCACTTGAACTCGCCGGGGAGGTTCTCGCCTCGAAGCTACCTCCCCCTCAACATCGACTTCTCCTCGTTCTTGATTTGTCGTCGTAGGTGTAGCAGAGGGTCCATCCATCATCGTAGTCGAAGTAGTGGGTACATGTTCAGCCGGGGGCACCGCACCACCATCCTCATCATCTCCATGTTCATGCTCCTCCTCCTGAAAGATCTCCTCGCCAAGCTCATCATCACCTGCACACTCAAAGACAAGCTGACTACGTGGCTTTGTCTCGTCGAAGGTTACCTCGCAAGTCTCCACGATTTGGTTAGTTTCAAGATTGAGCACACGATATGCTCTAGAATGAGATGCATAACCAAAGAAAATGCCATCGACAGACCTAGCCTCAAACTTATCCAACTTCCTCGCCTTTCTTCGAATGAAACACTTGCAACCAAAGACATGGAAGTGACTCACCTTGGGTGTGCGACCATGCATCAACTCATAGCATGTCTTCTTCTTGTGCACTCGAGGTATATTCTCGTTCGACACATAGCATGCGGTATTCACCGCCTCGGCCCAATACCTCCTCGAGTCCTATGCTCATCAAGCATCGTCCGAGCCATCTCGCACAAGGTCCCGTTCTTCCTTTCCACAACACCATTCCGGGGAGGCGTATACGGACTCGAAAACGGTGCTCAAGACCCAAGTCATGACAAAAGGTTTCAAAACGAGAGTTCCCGAATTCCGAGCCATTATCACCGCGGATACCTCGTATGGCATCTTCGTGCCTCTCGTTCCTCAACCTCAAGACTAGATCTCGAACAAAACCAAACGTCTCCCCCTTATCCTCAAGAAAGAACACCCACGCATACCGAGAATAGTCGTCCACCACAACAAGGACATACCACTTCCCACCCGCGCATCGCACACGAGCCGGGCCAACAAGGTCCATATGGAGCAACTCGCATGGACGCTCGCTCATCACATCGGTGAGAGGCGGGTGAGAAGAGGCCACCATCTTGGCATGCCTACACGGAGCACAAACCAACTCTTTCTCAAGCCTCAACCGTGGCAATCCTCGGACCAAATTGAGTTTACTCAAGTGTGACAAAAGGTCAAAGCTCAAGTGACCCAACTTCCTATGCCACTTCCACAACTCACTCGAAGAACCGGCCAAGAAACAACGCTCAACACCCGAAGACCGAGAAAAATCAGCACGAAACACCCGACCCTCGGGAACGACCATACAAACAAGGTCCCCTCGAGAGTCCACAATCCGAGAACCACCAGGCCGAAACAACACCTCAAAACCTTCATCCAACAACCGTGACACGAAAGCAAATTGTACCCCAGCGATTGAACAAGAGCAACACGCCTCAGAGTGATCTTGTCACTCACTTTTATCTCACCTTCTGAAAGCACACGCCCACGCCCATTGTCCCCAAAAGTGATGTACCTCTTCGTCACCACCGGGACGAGACTTGAGAACCACCCCCTGTCTCCGGTCATATGCCTCGAACAACCGGAGTCAATCAACCAAATGTTCTTCAAGTCTCCCACCTGAAAATCAAAAATAGGCACGTGAGCGAGCAAACGACTCAGCACTGGGGTTAGTACCAAAGGAGGAAAACCGGTCTTGAGCCATTTGCTCGAAAGTGGGGTTAGCACCAACCAAAGCATCTCTCCTACCAAAGCTACCTCCACGAACACCACCACGGTAACCACCCCGAGGGAACCACCCTCTCTCGCCCGGAGGAGGACCAAATCCACGCAAGAAAGCCCGTGGAACGTCCTTCCTCTCCAACTCAAAGCCACGACTCCTCCAATCCCCGTATTGAGCACGAGGAGGAGAACGCCTAGCAACCGACCACCCGCACCCTTTCCAGCCCAACCACCGAACCACGACCACCGAAACAACCCTCGCACCTCGCACGAGCTCGAAACCCGAACATCTGTCTGTCCAGGACTGCACCGGTCTGACCGGTGCCCCACACCGGTCTGACCGGTGCGGCCTGGGCAGCAACACCACCTGCAGCCTTCTTCTCTCCCCAAGCCCGAACTGTCCTCACAATTGCCTTGCCCCTGGGCATCTGCATACGAGGCCCAAGTACACCATCGGAAGGGTGGTACTTGTCCTTGTTAGCCCACTCCTTCTTCATTCTCTCCTCTCGCTTCCTCTTGAAGCAAAACTCCTCCTTATGGCCATCTCTCCCACAATAGCCACAATGGAACCTCACAAGCTTAGGCTTTGGCTTGGGATGTGGTCGCTCACTCGGTTTCTCTCCACTCAAACCCTCCACCGGTTTCTCACCACTTGCCTTCTCACTCTCCTTCCCAAAGAACACTTTCCCCGAAGTGCTCACAAACTTGATAGGCTTTTGTAGGTCGTTTGTGGGTGTAGGAAACACGGGTGGAGCTGGGGTTGTGTCTAGTCGGTTCCTTAGATGGTTAGGTTTTGGGGGGAAATCATTTTTGTGGTGGGTTTTTGGTGGCTCAGGGATATTCTCTCCACTTCCCTCACCAACCTTGTTTGCTCCAAGCCCCTCACCATCTTGCCTCTTAAAGGCCTCGATCATCATCCTCAACTGAGGCTCGTGACCGACAACCAACCCATCAACTTCCTCAAATCATCATTCTCATCCCGCAAACGATCAACATAATGTGCAAGCTCCAAATTTTTCAATGCATGCATTTCACAGGTAGAGCAAGATGTAGGCATGGGTTCCTTCAATTTAGCCTCGAGCGAACTAGTGTAAGCATGCATCTCATCAATCTTAGCATGCAAAACGGGGCAAGAAGTGCAAGCACCTAGCAAAGCGAGTCTAGACTTAAGCTCGGCCACCTCAACCCTAAGCACATCTAGTTCCTCACACTTGGAGGCATGTTTCTCCTTGAACGAGCAAGATCGGCAAGGAAAATAGAGCAATCAGACACGGTCATTCTCATCGAAACAACAGGGCTAGCCTTAAGCGAATCAATCTCAAGCTTGCTATCAAGCACCCGTGTCTCTAGCTCAGCCACTCTAGTCCTAGCATCCTCGAGTGAAGCCCTAAGCTCTTTCCTCATTTTCTTGGCCTCTCTAAGCATGTCATCACGGTTATCAAGCAAAGAGCCAAGCCTCTCATTCTCCCCGGCGCAAGAAGGGAAGTTCATCACGCACCTCGTCGTCGGACTCGCAGTCCGAGTCGCTCCGTGTGCTCTTCTTGCCGCCGGAGCTCGCCGCCATGGTGCGGACGCCATCTCTCGCGAAGCGGCTCGGCCCCCGCTCGGGTTCTTGGACGACTTCTTGCTCTTGCGGCGATCTCCCTCGTCTTCGCCGCTCGCTCGAGCTCGAGGTGGAGTACGCGGAACTGGAGTCGACGTCGCTCGCTCCAACCATCGCTCGGGCCTTGCCTCGGCCCTCCTTCTTCCTCGACCGCCGCTCGTCCTTGTACTTGTTCTTGTGCTTGCTCTTGTGGTCACGCCTCGAACGGTACTTGCCATCGTTCATCCTCGGCTTGTGCTTGTAGCTGTCCTTGCTCTCGGCCTTCTCCGGGCAGTCGGCGACGAAGTGTCCCGGCTTGCCGCACTGGAAGCAGGTCCTCGTGTTCCTCCTCATGTTCACGCGGTTCTCGTGCAGCCTCTCGAACCGCCTCGTCAACAGCGCCAGCTCGTCCTCTCCAAGGTCATCAAACTCCTCATCCGGCATAGACATCAAAGAGGAAAACGAGAACATCCGGTGGATGGGTTAGAGTTAGTCTTTCCTTTGGAACCACCAACGAGGGCAAGACTATGGGAGTCGCTCGGTCCCTCGAGCTTGGCGCTCATGCCCCTATCCACCTCGGCCGACTTGAGCTTCGAGAACGAGCTCGTTCACCGTCGCAGTATCGTACCTCTCCGACTCGACTATGGCCTCGAACTTTCCGCCCCCATATCGTACGATCCAAAGAGTGTAAGAGCTTGACCGCTCTATCATGATCATCGTACGGGAGCACGTCCACATTGGCCCTCATGTTGTTCACCACCACCGTGAACCTCTCGAAACAAGGCATCGATGGACTCACCGGGGAGATGAGTGAAGTTCTCGTACTCTCTCCGTAGGTCGCATACAACCGTGCCTCGAACCCCGGGCGTTCCCAACATGAGCCTCCTTCAACACCGCCCAAATCCTACAAGCCAAGTGCTCGGTGTGCACCCGATCGAACTCGGCCGACACAAAGCACGAAACAAGTAGTCGACCGCCTTATTGTTGGCGTCGAATCCGTCCCTCGACCCCCGGAGCAAGGAAATCCATCGGTGGACATAGCTCGTGTCCACCGTGACATCCCAAAGCAAACGACCCTTTCCGCGGAGGAACGCACCCATCCGCTTGCTCCACATCCGGTAGTTCTTGCCATCGAAGTGTGGAGGACCCGAACCCCGTTCTCGGTACGCCATCCTTGGATCTTAGACGGTTAGAGTCAACAAAGACCCGAACCGGCTCGATACCACTTGAAGGACCGATACGGCGAACCGAGAGGGGGGGGAGTGAATGGGAGCCGATAAAAATTCTTCTCCAAAGAGATGAAAACTCCAACAAGACGAACGCGGCTTCCAACACACGTCTCCGACTCACTACCAAGGTTGGTCAAGCCCACGTAGCCACTGGAGTGCCACTGGACCTAGGAACCAACACGCAACCTTCCGACCCGAGAAACGCAAGGCGGAAAAACAAACCTCGAGTCTACGGACCCACACCGGTCGACCGGTGAGCACCACCGGTCGACCGGTCCCCGCAGGTGAACCTGAGCAACTTTCACTAAGTGGCTCTACACCGGTTAGACCGGTGAGACACACCGGTCGGACCGGTGGCGACACGAAAGCCCCCAAGACACCAAACGAGCCAACCGACCACCAAACGGACCCAAACTCGAAACAAAGCGGCACCACGGGACAACTACGAACACACCAAGACGTTCACCCGAGCAAAATCCCACGAGAGGCTTGCACCGGTCGGACGGTCAAGAGCACCGCCGACGACCGGTGTGGCTCGGGCGGCTCGGGATGAACAAGACCCGCGGTCAACTCCCCCAAATCCAAATCTCGATCTCCCGAATCGCTCCACGGACTTGAACAAGACTTTGGGGATATCAAGAACACCTCATGAGGAGTCCATAGCCAAGTTTAATCCCACAAAAACTCGTCCAAAAAGGAGGAATCGAAGAAATCCCGCCGAAAGCACTTCCAACCCAAGAACTCAAGAAACCCCAAAATCGAGCACTTTTTCTCACGGATTTGGGAGGGGAATCACAGCCCAAAGAACCACGAAGGGTTCCCACAAATTTCCCCCATCAAATCCCCAAGAGAAAAGCCCCGAAAACACCCCAAAGAAATCACGAAGAGAGGGCTCCGAAAATCCCCACCAAGAACAACCGGGGAAAACACATCCAAACCTTGAGGAACCACGCCGAATCATCTATACATGAAACAAAGGTTCGTACAAGGTCTAGCAAGCCGCCCGATCATCCATCCCTCTCTACAAGATCTCTCCGTGAAGCTCTCTTGCTAGTCCTAAGGAAAACCTAGAGAAAATAGGTGGAAAATAGGAAAACTAATGAGCTAGGGTTCCAAGAGTTGGCTGCCAACCTCTCACCTCTTGGGTTATATAGGCGGCAACCGAATGTCTAAAATGCCCCTCTCTACTAACTAGGGATACAAGCCCCTCAAGGGCGGATTTGGAATTCTTGATGTGTTCACCATCGGACGGATGCCCGGCAACCGCACCCCGCGTAGCCTCGACGCAAGCTATGCGATCCCGACGCGTGTCCTCCGCTTCGAAGATTCGGACTGCGTCATCGCACACCGGTCGAGCCGGTGCTCCTCACCGGCCGACCGGTCACCACCGGTCGAGCCGGTCGGACCCACCGGTCGAGGCCGGTGCAGTGCCGCTCGCACCTCCGTCTTCGGTTCTCCGGTCTTGGCTTTGTGGATCAACCAAGGAACCCGGTGGTTTTCCGGTGAACCACCGAAACCCCGCAAACTCGGTGTAGCCTCCGCCAATCTCCACTCATGACTTGGCTCCCACGTAGTCCCGGCTCGACCTTGGTTTTGAGGCTCAACCAAGAAACCGTCCACGACTTCATCTTCTTGTTCATGCCACCATGCGGCCCGCACTTGACCCCGCCGGCCACCGGGTCCCTCGAACGAAGCCTACTTGTCTTCTCCACACCCGGAGGCCTCACCGCGACGACCTTTCGCGCTTGTTCTTCACCGGCACCAACACGAGTCAAGCCGCAACCTCGCACTCGCAATACTTAGCCAAGAATCGGTCCACGAACGTTGTCAATCACTCATCACACAAGGAAGCGACCATCCACCGGTCCTCGAACCACACATGGTCCTCGGGGAAGCGAACGTTCATGCCATCCCTACTCTCGCGGGGAGTGGGGAAGTTGTGGATCTCGCCTACGGCGGCAGTCCGGAGGCGTGAAGCTCGGTATAGGTTCAGGACCAGTGCATCAACCTCAAAAGGACCGTTGGTCCAGGCGGCGCTGCCAGATTCCCTGCTGGAGAGGCTAATGCGACGGCTCATCCCCGGCATCCAAGGCCGGCCAACGACAAAGGTAAGGCGATTGAGGTGGAGAAGGGAGTGAGGAGTGCGCCCGGCAGGGGGCGTGCGACCTACAAGGAGGCTCTGCTGCACGCCAGGACCTTTAGGCCAAGGTTCCCGGCCAATGATCGGCATGGCTGGTATAATGAGCGCACCATGCGCGGTACTGGGCGGCCCTCGATCTGGTCTAGGCTGCAACATGGTGGCAACATTCATGACTGTCTCGGTAGGCGGGTGACCTCCATTGATGGCGAGGGGCAGATGGCAAGCGTCTGGTTGCCAAATTGAGATTAAAGGCCGGGGCCAACAAATGCTTCAATTGTCTATCCACTGGGCATCACATTGCATCCTGAAGAGATCCCCGGATCTGCTTGTACTGCTTGCGCTTCGGCAATAAGGCCAGGCTTTGTCCTTCTTATCGTGCTGCTCGCCCACTGCCCGTATCTTCCACTGCGTGTCTTTGCCGCCGCGCGCTTCCGCGCCGCCGCCTCGTCTGCGACTGCTACTGCCGCAGCTGCTTCTTCGGCAGCATACGCAACTTCCACTGCCGTGGCGGCAGCTATGGCGACCTTGGCACAACAGATGGCAGTGGATGAGCCCCCTACTGGAATCCGGGGTGTCGGGGCACCGCCCTGATCACGCCACGGCGACGGTGCCGCGCTCCGACGAAGTTCGGGAGGAGGAGAGGATGTTGGAGACCTTTGGTCTGCTCACCGTCCAAATGGACGGGCGGGTGAGGCTACCGGTGTTGCTCGTAAGGACGGAGGTGGCGCGGCAGCTGCACATCCTGCCCGACGCACTGGGGGCTACGCGGCTGTCGGAAGCCTCCTTCCTGCTCAACTTCGACGATCAACATCGGAACTCGGCTCGGAACAAGGTACTTTGTGTTGGTCTTATTGGTTCTGCCCTGGTCACGGCGGGTTGGGGCCAATAACAACATTGCCAAATACCATTACCGTGCTAGATCTGTATCGAGGGGATTTTGGGGCACGTTAGGTAGAGTGTTTCTGTGGCTCCTTTGTTCAAGAATGTTGTCTTCATTGATGAGATGCACTGTGAGAAGGAGAAGCTGGAGCAGGAGTCGTGTGTGTGCCTATGGGCGTGGACGTCGGATCCCGACAGTCTCGCCAATACTGGGACACTTGAAGTGGTAGAACCGACCACGCTGCCGGAGGATTACCCTATGGAGTTCTTGGAGGAATCTAGCTCAGCGATGGTGGGTACGTTTGGGCCGGCTGAGCTGCTGAGGTACCAGGTCATTATTCATCTCGATAGGGTGATGGACTACTCCACGCCGCTGAGTAGCACGTCCAACAAGAGTGTAAACAACGCTGTCAGTGGGTTGCCGGATGATGAGTTGGAGGAGCCATGGCCGGTTCTGCACCCGTTCCTCTGGAGGCTTGGTGTCCCTGATGGTGGTGGTGTTGGCAGGAGAGTTCCCATCCATGATAGGCTGGGTGGGCAACCTCGGCATGACTCGCCGCCCAGAGGTGGTGGCGCTGGAGGTGCTGAGCGGGGGTTCATGCAACAGCCTCCTCCCGGTCCGCATGATATGGGAGCTGGCTTCTTCGACAATAGGAGGTAGCAGCGAGGCAGCAACCACGGTACTGGTGGTGGAAGACTGACCGGCAACTATTATCGGTGAAGTGGGCCAAACTGTACTTATGTGTGGAGAGCCAAAGAAGGTGTGCATGAGGTCAGGGGACTGAAGGGCAAGGTCAGCGACACCAACCGGGGAGTGGCAGCGGACAGTCTCCCCTTCCATGAAAGTCTTCATGTTCGCAATTGGGTGGAGCCGATGGTTGAGGAGGCATGTTCGCGTCTGCAATCTGGCCGCAGCGTGCGCATGCTATTACGGTGCTCGGTGGAGCCACGTGTAACCGAGGGGGATGCGCTGGGGCCGGACTCCTGCACATCTGAGGATGTGTTGGTGCAAAAGGACCTCCCAGTGGTTATGTCAGTGCTGGGAATGTTGCAGAAGGAGGGACATGAGGCCGCTACTGTGGTCTGTACCGGCATCCCTGAGGAGTTGCAACAAGGATAGGTAGGGGACAGGCAACAACTGGTATTGCCCGCAGAGGAGTTGGTGGCTACAGTGG
Organism: Cenchrus americanus; assembly: GCA_947561735.1. Lineage (NCBI taxonomy): Eukaryota > Viridiplantae > Streptophyta > Magnoliopsida > Poales > Poaceae > Cenchrus > Cenchrus americanus. Next base: position 98,962,042 of record OX387243.1, on the reverse strand, counting down.
AAGTGGACCAGGCGGACTTGTGAAGCATCCCCTCATCAGAGGTGACTAAATGTGACACAAATACCAGTCCCAGGAGGCTGGTAACACATTTATTACAACAGGTGGTTCAGTCTTTTACATCACGGTGGCATAGAGGGAGCGGAAGTGCCAACGCCACGAGAAACAACACAAAAGCTAAAGACTAAACTACAATTGCGAAGGCTTCCAAAGCCTCATCAGAGTACCACGCCATGAAAGCTCTCTGGGGAGACCCTGAAGTCACATGCACGGTTTGGGTGTAGGGCAGCGACCTACTCAATGTCTTCAGGGACGAAGTCGGGATCCTCCTCTGAAAAACAGTTAGTTAAGCAAGGGTGAGCACAGACGTACTCAACAAGTTCAATTCCACCCACGGAGGTGCTTATAAACAGATCATGCACAGAATATATCAAATACCAGGTTAAGGTTTATTTGCAAACTCATTTACTCATGCAGAGGTTCATTTTCGAAAAGGTTTTCGCAAACCATTTTCATAACCCAAGTAACTCAGTTATTTTGAGAAAACCAATTAGGGACTAACGGACTCCCCGTCCGCAGTTGCCCAGGCACACAGCCACACACTTTCCTAGACAACAACTCACGCCTTGAAAACATCCCAAACCCAAACACTAGTTTTGTGACCACACCGTGGCTCATCCAATACCGTGGACACGGCTATTCGAATAGGTTTTATACTCTGCAGAGGTTGTACATCTTTACCCACAAGTAGGGTACCGCCTCACGAACACCGCAGTGTTGGCGCAGATCCTATCAAAGCCATTACCCACCTTAGCTAACCCTACGAGCCACCACGGAAGCAACCAAGGGGTTATCTCACATAACCAGGACGTACCTAACACAAATCGTACCCCTACTCCTTGATCTTCTGCTGCTCACCCTCACACCAGATGGCAAGTGGATAAACTAGTGGGATTTATGCTAAGTCGTTGCCACATACAACGGTCGAGTGGTTGTACGATAATTGGGACAGGTGAGATGTCACGCAACCCGGTCCTTAACGACAAGATGGACATCTCCAACACGCTCAACCACAAAGGTACGAGCTCACCCATACTCCTGACACACACATCCATCCCGTCTACCCGCTCTTTACTCGTTTTCCAAAAATATCCCATTCCCATTTTCAAAGAACTCACACCATTTTAAAGAAATCATTTTGGCCAAACAAGGTTCAATCATAGCAATCAAGGGTGGCTATCCTACCAGGTTTTTGCAGTAAAACAATATGCAATTTATAAAATGGGTATAGGGTTGTGTTTATAAAATTGGGACCAAAGCATGCATCAAAGGATGAGATTGAGCTTGTCGTCTTCAAAGTCCTCGGGGAGTTCCGGCTCGGCGTTCGGGATCTCGGGCTCCTGCTCGCAGTACTCAGTTCCAAGCTTCGGCTCGTGGTACCTTCCTTCGTTTACTTCGTCGGCTAAAGCGTGCACACAAGCAGGTAGACAATCAATACAAGCACACACAATTTTTCCGGCTGGGCTCGAGGAAGGTTGTTAGATAAAATAGAGAAATAAATGTTATGCAGGGGGTTTTGGGTGATGGATCGGTAACGGTATACCCGGAACGGGTGTGATGAAGTTTGGGCACGATTTGAATGAAAATCGCACATGAAATGATGGGTTAAAGGGAGTGTTAGGGCTAATTAAGGGCCTGTTAGTAATTTAGATTACGGGAAAAAGGGCCTAATTATAATATTTAGACATGATGAGGGTTTTACTAGAATAGCCTAAGGGTCTAATTGTAAAGGGGTAAGATTGTTTTTGTGGTATAGTTTAAAGGGTAGGGTCTAAATGAAAGAAAGGGGAGAGAGGGGGAATAGGAAAGGGGGGTTTGGTGGAAAAAGGAAAAGGGCAGGGGGGTCTTTGGCCAAAAGGCCATCTTCTTCCTCCCTCCCCTGATTCAGAACAGAGGGGAAAGGGGGGCACGACCTGGCCGGCCGGCAGGGCGCTCGCCGGCGGCCCGTGCTCGGCTGCGGTCGGTAAGTAGGGCAAAACGGAGAGGGCACCGAGGGGGGTTCGATTCCTGTGCTCACCTTGAGTCAGGGCGGCGCGTGGAGGTGGATCGGCGGGGGGCGGCGGACTGCCGGTTGGGCGGCTCTAGTGGCGGCGCGGTGTGGTGCAGGGGGGAAGGGGAATGGCTTGCGGCGGTGTGAGGTGAGGTGGGGAACGCGATGGGGCTCTTTATAGGCATGGAAAGACGGTTCCGCGACCGATATTTCGAGCTCAAGGAGCTCTCTAGTGGCCGGCAATGGCGGTGGAAAATATCCCGACGTGGACTTCGGCCGGCGAGGCTCCATGCGGCGCGGTACTGTAGGATTGGACGCGTCGCGTAGGCGAGCTGCCGTGGCCGGGGAGAGGGGGGAGAACGGCGACGCGGCACGGTGGTGTTGGAGGTGACCGGTCGGGCAGGGCCTTTATGGCGGTCATCGGGCGTCAGGGGGTCGCGGCTCGGGTGGGGGACCACCGCGCGAGGGCGGCGCGGGGCCGGGCGGCGTCTTCGCGCCGGCCGAGTTGCTCGGCCGGGCGCGCGCCGGAGGAGGGGGCATCGGACCGGGAGCCAGGGCACGCGGGGGTCAGGCGCGGTCGGACTCGGGCCGAGGCAGGGGAGCCAGCCGAAGGAAGAAGAAGGGAGAGGAAAAGAAGGAGGAAAAAAAGGAAAAGAAGAAAAGGAAATAGGAAAAGGAAAATAAGGAAAGAAAAATAGAAAAGGGATTTAGAAAATTAGGAGAAATCCTAGGAAAATTAGGAGAGAGGGGGAAGAAGGATTTTTGCAGATTTTTCTGGGTTTCTCATATATCGGTGTTAATTTCGGGACGGCGGTGACGGCGAGGCGGACCGGCCGGCGGGACCGCGGCGTGCGCGGAATTCCCGACGTGGTGGTCGACCGCGGTGCCGGGGCGGCACGCGGTGGGCGATGGCCGGGTGCGGGCGGTACCGGCGGGATTCGCGGCACGCGCGCCGAGGGTGAGAGAGAGGGGGGAAGACGACCGGGGTCTCAAAAGGGGGGGCGGTAATTGAGCTCAGCGGGAAGGTTTTGAAAACACACGTGATTTAGTAGGTGATTTATTAGGAGCTAAAAACGCGGGCGTTACAACTTGGGGCCGGCGGTGTACACTAGGCTGATGGAGCAGGTGGTTTCTCTGGATGGGTTGAGCGAACAGCTCTCTGGGCCGCAGCGCGTACAGACTATGCTGGGCTCTGATTCCGTCGGACTGGAGAAGGGGGAGTGCGGCCTAGTGGAGATGGTGCGTCAGTGGCCAATTTTGCAGGAGAATAAAGCACAACTGAATGACGGAGATTGGGTTACAACTACCTTCATGGAGTTGTCGTTTGATCTGAACATAGAATGTCAGCAACAGGGTTTTCAGGGCGATGTGGGTGAACCAGAGGGTGCCTCTGGGGTCACAACGAAGGCGAAGGAACCAGGGAACACTAGGACTGTGGGGTGGGGCGTCCCTCGCTTTGCCGTTCCCCTCAAGAAGGCCTTGTTGTGCAACCCACCACCTAAGAGCAAGGTCCCTTATCCTAAACGAGTGCAGGCGGCAAGTTCGTCATGCTCGGTGGATCGCCGCATTGCCAGACAGGCTAGTGAGGGAACGGCGGCAAGTTCGTCATGCTCGGTGGATCGCCGCATTGCCAGACAGGCTAGTGAGGGAACGGCGGGAAGATCGGTGGAAGTGAGGGCCTCTTTGCTTCTGATGGATGTTGTTGATGTGCCTGAGGAGGAGAGGAACTCCGGGGTGCCGGATCACACTACTCTGGCTTCTCGGTTTGTGGAGCCGATGCAGTCCTCCTTGGTGGGGGGCTCGACGAATGCCTTTGGGCTTTCTAAGGAGGGCTCCTCAGATTTGCTGGGTCCAATTGCCATTAATGCAGAAGCTTAATTCATCCTTCAACGGGAGCTCATGGCCGAGCATGTGTATCGTTTCTATTTCCATGTTCATTCCTTTTTCATGGTGGTTATGTCTGTCAGTTTTTTGGTGTTTGTTGCTGGCGGTGGTCGTGTGTTTGTTGCTGGCGGCTGTGGAAAGTCTGTGGTTGTGGTGTGTTTGTAGTTGATGTTGCAACTTCGGTGTGTATTTCCATAAAGTTTGAGTGAGGCTGGTTGGTGGTGTGCCGGGTGCAGTGTCTTTTTGTAGTTAATAATGAGTGATCAGCATTGTGTAGTGTTGAATTTGAATGTCCGGGGGCTTAATAATCAGGTGAGGCGACAGGTGATCAGGGATTTGGCTTCTCAAACAAGGTGCACTATTGCCCGTCTTCAAGAAACAATAATGGCTGGTGTGGATGAGCAAGTGGTTAGAGATACATTGGGGGACAACTTCTGCAGAAGCTTTGCTATGTTACAGGCACAAGAGACAAGAGGTGGGGCTCTGTTAGCAGTTCATGAAAATGCATATAGTATCATCCCATCTTTTACACTGGAGTTCTCGGTTACTGCGGAGCTGCAATCCACCACTTCAGTGGACAGATGGTGGCTAACAGTGGTGTATGGACCTCAGGGAGAGAGTGATAAACTTTGGTTTTTACAGGAGGTAAGGCAAATTGAAAGGATCAAGATGTCGACTAGAGGGGGGGGGGTGAATAGTCGAACCTGAAAATCACAAACTTTTTCACAAATTTGTCAAATGCGGTCCGGTCCGAGACTCGGATATTTTTCCGGATACTCGGGAAATCCGGAGAATCCGGGAAAATGTCCGGATATTCCGCTGCTAGGGAGAGATTAAATTCGACATAAATTAAACTTTCTCAAAAGTAAATCATGGAAAAATAGGTTATGCACCGAGATGAGACAAGCCTCGTTTATCCACTCAAATCTTGTAGGAATCTCAACACGAAGTAGATCGGCACCAAACCCTAGATATGTGCTTAAGATAGAAACAAGCATACAACAAGATGAACAAGCACAAGAGACACAAGGATTTGTTATCGGAGTTCAACCTCACACCTTGAGGTCTACGTCTCCGTTGAGGTACCCACGAAGGGTGGACCTTTACAACTAGGTCACTTTCCCGCCTCTAGCCACTACAAAGATCAAGCTAGAGTTACTTACTCAATGTCGGGGTGATACAAACTTCCTTGGGCAGCCACAATCTTTGGATGCTTTAAGGCAACGCCTAGCCGGCTAGGAGCTCAAGGCTCCAAGAGTAACAAACACGAATTTTGCCAACCAAGCGAAGAACGAGGTGCTCTAGAGATGGGAAATCAGCTCACTAGCACTCTCCAAGCCCTTGCTCTCAAAGCCTCTTAAATCCCACAACAAATCTCACCAAACTTGAGCCAAAGGGAGAAGAGGGGGAGTAAATGAGGTTTGTTACTGTTCAGCACAAAATGGCGGGGAAGAAGAGTGTCACACCCGATTTTCCGAAGGAAACCAAGTGCATACCTATATGCATGCCGGGATCAAGTTTCATGCATATAGTGACATATAAGTGAATACGAAACGTATCACGAAAGAAAAACGGAGATTATCGAGAGATTTACGCTTTATCCCGGAAACGAAGGCTCCAAACTTCACGGGCGATCGGGGGGGTTGCGTACGCCTAGCTCCGGCAACATCTTCACAAGACTTCAGAGTAGCTTCCTCCTTCTGAGCAACATTGTTTATAGCAAGGGTGAGCACTTGTCGTACTCAGCAAGTGTGGGGAAAAGATATGAATGCAAAGGCTTTATAGTGGACTGGGCTATAAGCATTTAAGCAATTTTAGTTGGTCAAATTTTATTAGCACCTGATTACTAATAAAGTATAAGTTTATACCAACCCACATTAAGCGTAAGATAAGAGATACGCCATAAGCACATGGCAAGCATAACCAGAAAGAGCGATTTAAGTCCATCTTCAAGTTTGATTATCATGTGAGGGTCCAGGCCGCTCTTGACCGTGAGCACGGCTAATCGATTAGTTTTACACTCTGCAGAGGTTGTACATCTTTACCCACAAGTCGCGTAAAAGTCCCGAAGAACTTTAAACCCAACCATGCGATGCTGCGCATGCATCATACCACACTTCCGAGGTGTGATTGCATAGGGACGCTACGAGGCCTTTACAAAGAGTCCTCCCGTGCGTATTAGTCCATAGTAGTATGTCATAGAGGCTATTTTTCGTACCACACTTCTATTACGGACGGTAAGCCATAGAGTCTTCCGTTCCATCACCGCTCCCGAATAGAAGAGCCATAAAAGCATTCCTCCGTCCCCAACCTACTATGCGAGTAATAACCACACAAAGACTTCCCTAATTACTCGGCCAAGACCCGAGCCATATAGTCCTTGTGGTTGCACCGTTGTCTGGGTGGTTCTCCATGTTCCGATTAAACATATGGTCTTGTATTAACATCCACGAGATATAGCATAAAGGTATAACAAGTTCATCATTAATGTTCATTAAAACCACCATAACCCAGGTATAGCAACTAAGCATAACTACCCAACATAAAGATAAACCCGTTTGATCAAGGCACAGGATAAATAACACTAGTCAAACCTTAAACATGGGTCCCATCATATTAATGCAAGCATATGCAATGAGTGATTAAATATAGTTCTTAGGACAAAAGATCAAGGACACACTTGCCTTTAACCAAAGAGTAGTTGCTCGAATATCTTCACCTTCACACTCTTCCAAAGCTCTTGAACCACGCTCGTTCTACTCGCATCAATCATCAGGCACAAGCATGCAAAGCAAACACACGAGTACAACTAAGAACAATACACCAATCGAAAGAAAGCTTTAAAAGAGCGCACAAAAGAAACGACTCGATTAGATGGATCACTAAAGAACACAAAGGGTGCTAGGAAGGGAAAGGCTTAGTTTGCTTTAAAGAGATGGTTGCGGAAGATTGGAAAGATCACTCTGGGATAGGGTTTGATTCTATTGGTTACGCAAGCGCGAGAAACACTGAAAACAAAACTAAGCTCGAAACTATCGTGAGATCATTATCAAACAACAAGAGACTACGCTTGGCATATTTTAATTAAGAAATCATGTGAAAGAATATTTCGAGAGAAATACTCTATGTTACCATTAAACTAGTTACATTTAATTAAAGAAATCACGATAAACCTAATCATGTTTTATTTATAACATTCCGAGAAGTTATGTCAAATTAACAATTACTTTAGAAAGATGAAGCGGGTGTAAGATATCTAAACGAGTAACTTTATATCACGTGTTCAACTAAACATATTTATATTGAAAAGGCATTTATGAAGTCATTAGGCACATTAACTTTATTATGAAAACCGGTGTTTAACTCTAACATCTTTTATTTAGAAAAACTAGTTATAAATAGGGATTAACCAATTACATCATGATTAAATAAAACCGGATTAGAACCTATTCACTTTTTATTCATAAAAGCATTGGAATAGGAATTAGTCAAGATTAACATGCATCTTTAATATTAAAACAAGTAGCGAGGTGATACACGTGCTAACGCATAAGTTATGGTGAAACGAACTAGAACAACGACAAACGGACTATCAACGCATAAGAGAACCTTAAGATGGGTTTAGGAAAACTAATTTACGTAGAGAACTAGATCGAAGGGCAAGAACTGAGCAAAAGGTAAGCTAAACTAATTGGTAAAGGAACTGATAACAAGATTAGCTCGAAGAAAGGTATAGCTACGAAAGATTGGGCATAAGAACATAGCTGATTTATAAAAAGACAACCTAACAGGGATGGGATAGACATCAACTAGCTAGATGCCGATATACAAGATTCTAAGATAAACATGAAACAAGAGTGATAAGATTACTTGATAGGCAAATGAGCGGTGCAAACTACTCACATAGACAAAGCTTCTAAGATAAGCAGAAACTCTAAGGCTTGATTAGATGCACACAGTTTAGCTTTGGCCAACACTAGAAGGGTTTAGAGCTTCTGATAAACTTGATCAAAAGAGATACTAAGATAAAAGCTGACGCCGAACGTCTAACGAACTATTTGCATTTATGAGAGAACAAGACTATGAGCTAGGTTCATTTTAATTAACAAAACAAATATAAAGGATATTGTGTTGACATTAATGCAATATTAAACTTTATTTACGAAACCGGTGTAAAGAACTAGTCAAGTTTTATTAATAAAGATTCATATAGGAATTAACCGATTAAACATTTAATTTAGAAGAACTAAACTATATGAACAATCTAAACGAAGCTTTGTAATTCGAGTTCATCATATTATTATCAAAAACAGTATTAAATTGGTATTAATCAAGATTAACATTTATTTATAAAGCCGGAGTAAAAGCCTAATCAACCTTTAATTATAAAAGTTAATTAATCATTAAGCAAATTAATATTTGACTTATGGAAAACCGAGTAAAAGATCTAATTAGATTTTATTCATAAAAGCATGTAAAGTAATCATTAATCAAATTAAATTTAATTATGAAAAACGATATATAGATCTATATTGCTTTTATTTATAAAAGACATGTATACTAGATATTAATCAAAATTAATATTAATTTTATTTTCAGAAACAAAACATGGTGAAAACACACCACTAACGCGTGCTTTACATTATTATGGACCTAACGCAACTTGAACGGATTAAATCGGAGCTAAAACGAAGATTTGGTGAGCAAAACAAGATTGCAGGGACCTAGTCGCGATTAACTATAGCTTTTAGGGGTTAGCAAAGAAAACCCGCAAGACACATCAAACAGTGCTTGCAAAAAGGATACAACTCAGGGTTAGATCTATAAAAGTGCTCTGGTTGGATCTGGTTGCAGGGATCTAATAGATCTAGGGGGTTACATGAATGAGTTGCTAGACACAAGAAACAGATCAAAAATTAACGAAAAGGCTGAGGGCCTAAGTGCAAACCGGCCTTATCTTCTTCCTCAGGACCAGACCGCACAGCGCACAGGAAGGGGGCGGCGGCGGCGCCGGTGCTCCGGGCGACGAGAAGCTCGGCCGAGGCTAGGAACGGGTAGAGGGGATCAAGGGGAACTCGATGGGGCGCTCACCTCGGGCGGAGAACGACGGGAGCGGCGGGAAATCAGAGGTCAACGCCGGCGGCGGTTCGGTTCAGCCACCAGGGGCGGCGGCGGCTCGGGCTCGCGGCACGGGGGCGCGCGCGCGCGCGGCCGACGGCGACGCGGGCGTGGAGGCGGCGCGCGGGGCGGCTAGCGGCGCGCGCGTGGGGCCGGCCCCCCCTTTTATAGGGGCGCGCGCGACAGAGGCGGTGCCCCCGCCTAGGGCGGCGGCGGCGGCTAGGCCGGCGGCCGGTTGGGCCCCGATGGGCCATGGCGGGCCCGCGCGGGCGGCCGGGCGGACCGGCGGGCCTCCGGGCTCGGCCCGTTAGGATAGGTTTTTTTTGAAATACTTTTCCTGTGCAAAGATAAATCCAGTATTATCTAGATAAATCTCTAAAGCCACGAAAAATACTCGGAAAATCACAAAAATTCCAGGAAAATTCCTAGAGATAGATTAAGACACGAACAACCCAAATAAAGCATTTGGTGCTCATGAAAAAGATTTTAGAACCTTCTATTAAATAGAAAATGCTTGGAGAAAATGAGAATAAATCCCAGAAAAATCCGGAAAATTCTCGGGAGAGTTTGGACAGCTCCTAAACGCATTTTTGAAACCTTTTTGCACTCATGAACCACTAGATGCATCGGCATGAATGCAACACTCACAACTTTTTATTTAATTTAGAAAATCAAACAAAGGATTTTTCCTATACTATATTTCCTGTAAAGAAAAATAAATGTTGGAAAAATTTTAAAATTATGAGAAAATCATTATTTAATTATTCTTTCTATTCACATCCTGAAATTGGAAATTTCAGGGTGTGACAAATCTACCCCCCTTAAAAGGAATCTCGTCCCGAGATTCGAAAAAGGCTAGCAAGAGACAAGGGTTTATTTCGAACTCTTTTCATATCCTTCAGCAATATTATTCCTTTCATGTTACAGAAAACTTTCCACAGCCTAACTTATACCAACATCCTTAGGTATCGGGGGTCTTGTCTTGCTTGTGTCGCTGTCGCCATTCCTTCTTAAAATGACGATCCAGAAACTTCTTCGGGCATCTGTTGATAAAGTGTCCACCAGCTTTGCAATAAAAACAAGCTTTACTTTCCCTAATGTTTCGACGATTCTGTGGTGTCTCATAAATCACTGGTATTGTGACACCATGAGGATATTCTGGATATGCATCTTCATTGTGACCTTCAGGAAAACCTTGGGCTTGAGACATAAGATGTAGGTGAGAATTATTATTGGCTTCCCCTGGATATTCCCTTTTTCTCTTCTTACTCATGATCTCCCGTAGCTTGCTTTCTAACCCAATGGCTTTGTCGATTAAATCTTGTAGACGGAGTATTCATGTAGGCTTAGTATACTTTGAAGATCTTCATTCAACCCTTTGATGAAATGCTCTCGTTTCTTCTTATCACTTTCCCGGTGATCTTGGGGCATATAGAGATAAGCTGAATAAACTTATCCCCGTACTCGATTACCGTCATCCGTCCTTGCTTTAAGTTAAGGAACTCCTTCCTCTTGAGCTTCATCGCACTCACAGGATAGGTTTTTTTTGAAATACTTTTCCCGTGCAAAGATAAATCCAAAGATTATCTAGATAAATCTCTAAAGCCACGAAAAATACCCGGAAAATCACAAAAATTCCAGGAAAATTCCTAGAGATAGATTAAGACACGAACAACACAAATAAAGCATTTGGTGCTCATGAAAAAGATTTTAGAGCCTTCTATTAAATAGAAAATGCTCGGAGAAAATGAGAATAAATCCAAGAAAAATCCGGAAAATTCTCGGGAGAGTTTGGACAGCTCCTAAACGCATTTTTGAAACCTTTTTGCACTCATGAACCACTAGATGCATCGGCATGAATGCAACACTCACAACTTTTTATTTAATTTAGAAAATCAAACAAAGGATTTTTCCTATACTATATTTCCTGTAAAGAAAAATAAATGTTGGAAAAATTTTAAAATTATGAGAAAATCGTTATTTAATTATTCTTTCTATTCACATCCTGAAATTGGAAATTTCAGGGTGTGACAAAGAGTAAATGAAGGGGTGGAGGGGGCTTTTATACCCCCTCACCCGAATATAGCCGTTGAGGCTTTATGACCCGAGTATCCGGGTAAACTCGAGAACTCGGGAAGTCCGAGTCTCCGGGGTAAACCCGGATACTCCGGCCTTCCAAGGCCAGCACCCAAGAAAAGATCCCCGTGAATGTGTTAGTGCAAAGGTGTCTCTCATAGGTTTTGTTTTAGCAACTAGAGCACCTGTTCGACTCTTGGAAGATATAATTCATGTCCCTCTTGATAGTACGACATTCCTAGGACTCAATTTCAAAATTAAAACAAATAAGTCTTCTTAGGAATCCTTTAGAGCACCACTTTCCTTTTTGTATATTCAACGAGCTGTGCTTGATGCCATACATAATTTTAATACCTGCTCATGGACTAGGTAAATTCATTAGCTACTTAGGTGTGTGTCATTAAACCACCAAAACCCACTTAGGGGGCCAAGATACTCTTCAATCTCCCCCTTTTTGGTGATTGATGACAACACACTTAAGTCACATAAGAGATAAACAATGAATATTAACAGCTTTCGTAATACTCCCCCTTAATATGTGCATTTTGATTTTGAATATCAATGGTCCTATTAGGGCCAAAATTTTGCACAATAAGAAAACCAAGAGAGTATTACAACAGTGGGGTGCTTGTGACGTGCAACAGATAAGGTGAGATGCTCATGACATATTATGCACTTAAAAAGAAAGAAAGAGAATTCTGGTGCTGAGAGGTCCGGAGTCTCCGGACAAGGTCCGGAGTGTCCGGAAAATCCGGAAATTCCGAGAAAAAGTCCGGACTCTCCGGGCTTCAGCACAACAGAAGAAAAACAGACTTCACACAGTTTTTAAATCTAGCATAAATTGTCCTTAACAGATAAAAAGCAGAGAAAATCATCACAAGCACACAACCAAATTTCTCAAGATCACATAGTCTCACACATACGAAATTAAAGTTATTACAAGCCAAGTTCCAAATTCAAATACAATAAAGTTCAAGTTCATTGTTCCACAAGCACATAAATAGATAACTTCACTCCCCCTTTGGCATCAAGTGCCAAAAAGAAAGTGTGGAGCAGCTGAGTCACTTGGAGTCGTCGTCTTCCTCCTCTTCTTCTTCATCATTGCCCTCCTCCTCTTCCTCCTCTTGGGCACCTTGGGCGTCCCACTCTGCAAAAGGGTCATCAAACTCGGGAAGCTCGCGGTAGGGATCGGTGGGAAGGCCAAGATGAGACTTGATCTCGATGATGTCCCGACAGTTCTCTTTAGTTTCCGTGGCTATTGTCTTGCACATGCTAAAGATGCTCTTGAGCACCCTCTTTATCGTGGAGCCACGGTGACGACGGGGAGGTGTAGGAGAAGAACGTGCAGCAGGCAAGTCATCATGGCGAGGAGTTGCACTTGAGGAACCAAAGTACTTGCGACCTTTGGGAGGCCTCTTGGCACGATCACGGAGGTGGCGAAGCGGCTCATGGACAACATCCTTGGGATAGCAGACATTTGTAACTCTCTCAATCATGTACATGAGATAGGGGGCATATGGAAGATGCTTCATCGGATCATTCATGTCCCTTCTCAACTCATTCCAAATGAAGTCGAATATACAAAATCCTTCTTCATCCGGTGCCATCCTATTGAGAAGATTTGGAGCATAGTATCTCAAAGATGTAGCGTCTCCTATCTTGGGATCAATAGTGGCACGAAAGAATTGATTGAGATAGTAATAGTAAGGATTGAGTTGGTCTGCCTTGCCCTCAATAGCCAAATCTCGGCTAGGAAACATGAAGGGGAGCTCTTTGGGCTTGTACTTGTCCTCACTATGCACTGGAGAGCGCCTCTCATCCTTAGAGCCAAGTCCCAAGAACCTAGAGAAATTCATGTAATCAATGGTGCATTTTTGTCCTTGAGTCGTCCAAGTGATGGTGTTGTCATGGGGATTGTAGTAGTAGGAGCAATGGAATTGAGCAAGGATTTCTTTATTCCAATTATACCTAAATCCCATGATATCATAGAGGCCAACTTCCTTGCACTTGTCAATGACGGAGTTGAACATGGTGTTGTTTAGCTCTTCATAGTATTTCCAATCAATGTATCTCATTGGCACAATTGGAGCCATGTTCTTTGAAGCTAACTTGGGATTGTGGATAACGGATTGATAAAAATCTCTATGAAAATCACACCAAAACCTTGCCTCAAGCCCTTCTCCCTTGAGGTACAGATATACATTCTCTTCTCTTTGCTCCCTCACTACTAGAGAGTTCCTGGAGTAATCCCTAATCATGTGTTCAGCAAATCCAAGAACAGAACCGGGATCCCTTAGCTTGATGGGAGTGTCAACCACCCGGACATTTTGGGGAAGGGTAGGAATGAGCCTAGGAGGGTTTTGGGGCAGATATGAGCTGCTACTCCTTGCTTATGTTTAGGAGGAACGCGAGTAACGGGTCAGCTTTGATGGACATATGGGGCTTGATGGCTCTTTTTGGGATGGGGTTTGTAGCGGGGTTTTTCTTTTGCTGGCCCCTTTCCATGGCGACGAGGGGGCTCGGGTGACTGCTCATATGTCTCATCTTCCTCATCACCATCACTCTCGGTCCTCTCCTCCTCCTCCTCCTCCTCCTCTATCTCTTCTTCACTCCCTTCGGCATAGGAGGGAGGAGGGTCACCTCGTCTTGGCCTAGAGCTGCGCTGAGCTTCTTGCCCTAAGGCCTCTTGCACGGCCTTCAAAGCGGCGGGGTCGTGCCTCGCCTTGGTTCTCCTTTGGGTGGAGGGTTCCTCGTTTCCGCGACCGACCTTCACTCTCACCATCTGGATAGGTAAAAGGATATGGAAATGAGAGGTTATCAAAAGAGGAGAAGCACTACACTTGTGACTTAGGGTTTGCAGTGTGAACCCCGGATACTCCGGGAAAAAATCCGGAAACTCCGGAAATTCCGGAGAGTCCGGGTTTTTCAACCCCAGAGTTTTCGGGTTTCATAGCCAAAACCCTAAATCATAATGCAGCAAGATTTATCCATCCAAACTTAGAGATATTGCAGATCTAGAGTCTAAGGAGTATTTCCTACCTATTCCCTAAGAGTATACTACGAGGACTACTCTAGGGAAATAGATCGGGAAAAGTTCCTTTGAATACCTTGGGGAGAGAGGGAAGAAGACTTGAATCCTTTGAATCTTGAGTAGATCCTTGATCTCCACGCCTTGGAGCCTTCAATCCCTCACTTTCACGAGATTTGGTTGGTGGGGAGTGGAAATCGCCCAAAGGGAGGGAAGGAGGCGACGGGGGAGAGAGGGGGCGCGGTTAAAACTGAGAAGTGGTGAAAGGAAACTTTTTCACCACGGTAAAAGGTATTTATACCTTTACAACCCGGAGTCTCCGGGCCAGGTCCGGAATATCCGGGAAACCCGGAATTTCCGGCCCCAACCCCAGAGATTCCGCTCCCCCTGAATCCAGCGAGCAGATTTTCAAGGAATTTGATTTTGTAGAGATTTGGAAGCTTGCATGTGTAACATATGTGAGCCTGAGCAGTATCAACACTTTGGACTAGCCACAAACAAACAATGAGAACTATAGTCCAAATGTTGTACTCTAAAGATCCAAATATTTCAAAAACAATTTCAACACAAGTTTTTCACAATTCTTTTGCTTTCAAAAGTCCTATACTAGGTCACTCAAATATGTGCATGATCTCAAGCCAAGTTACGAGAATCCAATATATTTAGCTCACTCCTCAAAGCACAAAACCTTAGTTCATCAAGAGGCTTTGTGAAGATATCGGCTAGTTGCTTATCGGTGCTCACATGGCTTAAAGCGATATCTCCTTTGGCTTCGTGGTCTCTCAAGAAATGGTGTCTTATGTCTATATGCTTTGTTCTTGAGTGGTTTACGGGGTTGTTGGCTAGCTTGATGGCACTCTCATTGTCACACAAGAGTGGCACCTTGCTAAACTTGCAACCAAAGTCTCTCAAAGTGAGCCTCATCCAAAGTAGTTAAGCACAACAAGCGCCGGTGCAACATACTCAGCCTCGGCGGTGGAAACGGCAACGGAGTTTTTTTTTCTTGGAACTCCAAGACACCAAGGACCTTCCAAGAAATTGTCAAGTCCCGGATGTACTCTTTCTATCTACTTTGCAACCGGCATAGTCCGAATCGGAGTAGCCAAGTAGATCGAAAGTGGAGCCCTTAGGATACCACAAACCAAGGTTAGGAGTATGAACCAAGTATCTAAAAATTCTCTTAACGTCCATTAGATGGCACTCCTTAGGATTAGCTTGAAATCTTGCACACATGCACACACTAAGCATAATATCGGGCCTAGATGCACAAAGGTAAAGCAAAGAACCAATCATGGAGCGATATACCTTTTGGTCGATGCTTTTGCCTTCCTCATTTAGATCAATATGTCCATTTGATGGCATAGGTGTTTTGATGGGCTTGGCATTGTTCATGTCAAACTTCTTGAGCATATCATTGGTGTACTTGGTTTGACTTATGAATGTGCCATCCTTGAGTTGCTTGATTTGAAAACCAAGAAAGAACTTCAACTCGCCCATCATAGACATCTCGAATCTTTTAGTCATGATCCTACTAAACTCCTCAACCCAAATTTGATTAGTAGAGCCAAATATGGTATCATCAACATATATTTGACATACAAACAAATCATTGCCTTGTTTACGAGTGAAGAGAGTAAGATCGGCTGTGCCTATTACAAAGCCTTTCTTTAAGAGAAATTCCCTAAGGCATTCATACCATGCTCTAGGGGCTTGCTCGAGCCCATAAAGCACCTTATGGAGCTTGTAGACGTGGTTTGGAAATTGAGGATCTTCAAAGCCCGGTGGTTGCTCAACGTAGACTTCTTCGGAGATTGGACCATTCAAGAAAGCACTCTTGACATCCATTTGATGTAGCTTGAAGTTGTGATAGGTGGGAAAGGCTAAGAGTATACGAATTGCTTCAAGTCTTGCCACCGGTGCATAAGTTTCTCCAAAGTCTAAGCCTTCTACTTGAGTGTACCCCTTCGCAACCAATCTAGCTTTGTTCTTGGTCACCACGCCATCTTCATCTTGTTTGTTGCGAAACACCCACTTGGTTCCTATCACATTTTGTTTGGGGTGTTCCACCAAGGACCAGACATCATTCCTAGTGAAGTTGTTGAGCTCTTCTTGCATGGCCATCACCCAATCGGCATCTCCAAGAGCATCTTCAACTCTAAGAGGTTCCAACATGGAAACAAACGAGTAATGTTCACAAAAATTTGTTAATCTTGAACGAGTTGTTACCCCTCTACGGATGCTTCCAAGAATGTTGTCAACGGGATGATCTCGTTGAATGCTTTGTCGAACTCTTGGGTGTGGGTCAGAATCTTCTTCCTGAATCAATTCCTCGGCTTCTTGACTGCCTTGCGAGGTTTCAGCAGCAGGTCTGGAGTCTCCGGATTTATTTCCGGAGTTTCTGGAAAATCTGGATTCTCCGGGATTTTCTCTGGATACTCCGGGGTTCGCAGCGGGGTTTGGGGCTGCTGCTTGTTCAATTTCACAGTCCTCATCATTTTCTTCCTGAGGCTTGATTTCTCCAATGGCCATTCTCCTTATAGCCTTTTCAGCAGGTACATCCTTGCCTACACACAATTCATCAACTTGCTCCTCTTGAGAGCCATTAGATTCATCAAACGTCAAGTCACACGTGACTTCAACACAACCGGTGGTTTTGTTGAGGACACGATAGCCATGAGCGTTTGAGGCGTAACCAAGAAAGATACCTTCATCAATTTTAGATGCAAACTTAGAGCTTTTGGGTTTCTTGTTGAGAATGAAACATTTACAACCAAAAACTCTAAAGTAAGAGACATTAGGCTTTTTACCGATTAGGAGCTCATAAGCGGTCTTGTGGCGAAGCTTGTGAAGATACAAACGGTTGATAGCATGACATGCCGTGTTGATTGCTTCCGCCCAAAAACTATCCGAAGTCTTGTACTCATCAAGCATGGTTCTTGCGGCTTCAATGAGAGTTCTATTCTTCCTCTCAACTATCCCATTTTGTTGTGGAGTGTATGGGACGGAGAGAGCTCATGACCAATGCCTTCTTCATCAAGATACTCTTCAATGTTGGTGTTCTTGAACTCGGTGCCATTGTCACTTCTTACTCTTTTGATCTTCATATCAAATTCATTTTGGGCTCTTGTGGCAAATTTCTTGAATATTTCATGAACTTTGCTCTTGTCTTTCATAAAGAATACCCAAGTGTACCGAGAGTAATCATCAACAATGACAAATCCATACTTGTTCCCTCCAATGCTAACATAATCCACTGGACCAAAGATATCCATGTGAAGTAGTTCCAATGGCCTTATGGTAGTGACTACATTCTTGGCGGGATGAGGAGCACCAACTTGCTTTCCGGCTTGACAAGCACTACAAATTCTATTTTTCTCAAAATGAATGTTTGTTAGTCCTAGGATGTGTTCCCCCTTTAGAAGCTTATTGAGATTATTCATCCCAACGTGAGCTAGTCGGCGATGCCAAAGCCAACTCAAGCTAGACTTTGCCAATAAGCATGTATCAAGTTGGGCTTTATCCGATGAAAAATCCACCGAGTAGAGCCTTCCCTTGAGTTCACCCTTAAAGGCAACGGAGTCATCGCCCCTTCTAAAGACGGTCACACCCTCATTTGTGAACAAATAATTGTAGCCCATCTCACAAAGTTGAGAAACGGACAACAAGTTGTTGTCCAAAGATTCAACCAAATAAACATTGGAAATTGAATGATTGATTGAGATAGCAATTTTACCAAGACCAACAACCGTTCCTCCACCATTGCCTCCAAAGGCAATCTTTTTCGTAGGATTTTCAATCCTATCACAAGATGTAAACATTTTCTTCTCCCCAGTCATATGATTTGTGCATCCACTATCAATCACCCATTTTGTTCCACCGGAGGAGTATGCCTACAAAACAAATTATGCTTGTGTTTTAGGTAACCAAGTGGATTTGGGTCCTAGAGTGTTAGTCACAAGAATCTTGGGCACCCACACACTCCTTTTTATCATTGTCCCTTTTGTGCGGGGTCCCACATACTTGGCAACCACCTTACCCATGTGGTTCCAAGTCAACACATAATCGACATAAAAACTATCTTGTGAAGCATGTGGTTTGGGCTTTTTGCTTGACTTGTTTGACTTTGAAGGTGGTGCTTGAGTTGTAGTTTGGGTGCTTTTGAACTTGATAGGAGTGTTGTATCTAACTTGGTTGTCATAGTTCTTGACACCCATTTGCTTCATACCATGCACCACATTTCTTGTTCCCATACCTTTGGTGTGGTGATTCTTGATGAATGGGATGGGGTCTTTTGTACCTTGTTCTTGCTTACCAAGCCCCTTCCCATCCACAAAGCCAAACTTCTTCATGTAGCTTGACCCAAAACCTTTGGTGTGGTTTTCAAACTCACCTCTCTTGGGTTCTTTCTTCTTTTCAACCATGAGAGAGTTTGACAACCTAGCAATCTCCTTTTTCATGGCATTCATCTCAAAGAACATTAGTAGCACAAGCATTTATATCAATCTTATAACATCTAGAACAACCATTGCTTGTTGATGTTTGAGAGTTAGAGAAAGCATCATTAGATGAAGTTGTAGCATTGTTCTTCGCATTGTCAAGTTGAACTTCTAATGCTATGTGACTAGTCTTTAAGCTATCAAAGCTCTTTTTGAAGTTCAAGCTTTTCATCCTCAAGTTTCTTGCAAGCATCCTTAGCTAGGAAAGATTCCCTAGTTAATTCATCCACTATCAACTCATCTTTAGCTAGGGATTTCTTGAGGCTAAGAATTTCTATCTCCTTTTCTTTGAGCGAGTCCTCTTGCACCTTGAAACCCTTCTTTTCAATTACAAGGGCATTCTCAAGGGCAATGGTTTTCTCTCGCTCAAGTCTAAAGAGTTCTTCTTGCACCTCTAGAGTTCCATCTCTATTCTCAATTTCTTTCATTAAAAACATGGTTTTCTTTGTTGCCTTTTTACCAAAGCTAGTGATCATTTTTCAAGATCAAAATCATTTTCACTATCATCATCTAGGGGCGGGGTGGGAGTGTCTACCTTGGAGCCCCTAGCCATGAGGCAAGTGTGGGTGAAGTCATCTTCATCATCGGTGAGATCTTCAAATAGTGATGACTTGTTGATTGGTTCTCTAATGGATACGGTAGCAAGACCGGCTTCAATGTCGGAGTCGGAGCTATCATCGTTTGAATCCCATTCTTCACCCAAATGAGCTTCACCAACTTCTTTCCTCTTGTTCTTGTCAAACTTGTTGGTGTCTTTTCTTCTTACTTTTATATTAGGGCACTCCGCAATGAAATGACCCTCCTTGCCACAACCAAACCAAGGTCTCTTGGAAGCTCTCTTCGTCTTGATCTTGTCCTTGTCCTTGTTCTTGTTGAAGAAGCCACTCTTCTTGAACATTTTGTTGAACTTCCTCACAAAGAGAGCCATTTGCTCGGGAGTCATGTCCATGTCACTATCTTCATCACCTTCTTCCTCGACCACGGTCCTTGAAGTTGATGAGCTTGACCTTTTCTCCTTGCTAGATGCCTTGAGGGCCACTCCCTTGTTCTTCTCAAGTTGTTCATGCATCTTTGACATTTCTTGTGAGAGCTTGGACTCCTTGACGGTGATAAGATGTTCTTCCATTCTTCCAATCACGTCCGCCGGAGTGAACTTGTTGAACCCTCTCTTTTCCCTTATGAGAGTAGGGAGTTGAACATCCCTTGCCATGTAAGCGGAGAGAATCTTATCAACCACTTCTCTTCTTCCCCATCTTGTACTTCCAAGTGATTTGATTTTGTTGATGATCTTGTTTAATCGGTTGTACATGTCTTGAGGTGATTCATCATCTTTGATGACAAACCGATTGAGCTCACTTTCCAAGGCTCGAATCCTTCCCTCCCTTACTTGCTTTGTCCCTTCATGGTTGATGAACAAGGTGTCCCACACTTCCTTGGCGGACTTCAACCCATCTACCTTGTCATATTCTTCGGACGTGAGTGAACTCTTGATGATGTGTATGGCTTGATAGTTTCTTTGTATCTCATTTGCTTGATCTTGAGTTAGCGTCGCATCATCACTCAGAAAGGTAATACCCCTGTTCACAATAGTCCAAAGTGCGGGGTTCACCGCCATCAAATACTACTCCATCGAGTTCTTCCACTTGGAATAGCCGATTCCATCAAATTGGGGTATCTTCCCAATGTGGCTGGAACCCGATGGATGGTTAAAGGATAAGCGAGAATAATCGAAAGAGGTTCGAGTATAGTCCCTTGATGGTCATCGAGCGGAGCGGGTGGACCTTGTATCATCGAACTCCTCGTCCTCACTATCGGAGGACTCATCACCTCGTCCATGCGCTTGATGACTGGTGCTTGCACCATGGGTGTTGCCTCCTCGAGGAAGGGGAGGCATGCCAACACCATTGTTGACGGGATCACCTTTGGCGGGAGGTAGGGCTTGATCATTTGGATTCGACATCTTCTCAACTCCAAGCGGTTAAGCTTCAAATATGGAGCACTTGGCTCTGATACCAATTGAAAGGATCAAGATGTCGACTAGAGGGGGGGTGAATAATCGAACTCGAAAATCACAAACTTTTTCACAATTTGTCAAATGCGAGTCCGGAGACTCGGATATTTTTCCGGATACTCCGGAAATCCGAGAGAATCCGGAAAATGTCCGAATATTCCGCCTGCTAGGGAGAGATTAAATTCGACAGAAATTAAACTTGCTCAAAAGTAAATCTGTGAAAATAGGTTATGCACTGGGATGAGACAAGCCTGTTTATCCACTCAAATCTTGTAGGAACCTCAACACGAAGTAGATCGGCACCAAACCCTAGATATGTGCTCAAGATAGAAACAAGCATACAACAAGAAGAACAAGCACAAGAGACACAAGGATTTGTTACCGGAGTTCAACCTCACACCTTGAGGTCTACGTCTCCGTACCCACGAAGGGTGGACCTTTACACCTAGGTCACTTTCCTCCCTCTAGCCACCACAAAGATCAAGCTAGTGTTACTTACTCAATGTCGGGGTGATACAAACTTCCTTGGGCAGCCACAATCTTTGGATGCTTCAAGGCAACGCCTAGCCGGCTAGGAGCTCAAGGCTCCAAGAGTAACAAACACGAATTTTGCCAACCAAGCGAAGAACGAGGTGCTCTAGAGATGGGAAATCAGCTCACTAGCACTCTCCAAGCCCTTGCTCTCAAAGCCTCTTAAATCCCACAACAAATCTCACCAAACTTGAGCCAAAGGGAGAAGAGGGGGAGTAAAAGAGGTTTGTTACCTGTTCGGCACGAAATGGCGGGGAAGAAGAGTAAATGAAGGGGTGGAGGGGGCTTTTATACCCCCTCACCCGGAATATAGTCGTTGAGGCTTTATGACCGGAGTATCCGGGGTAAACCCGGAAACTCGGGGAAGTCCGAGTCTCCGGGTAAACCGGATACTCCGCCTTCCAAGGCCGCACCCAAGAAAAGATCCCCATGAATGTGTTGGTGCAAAGGTGTCTCTCATAGGTTTTGTTTTAGCGACTAGAGCACCCGTTCGACTCTTGGAAGACATAATTCCTGTCCCTCTTGATAGTACGGCATTCCTAGGACTCAATTTCAAAATTAAAACAAATAAGTCTTCTTAGGAATCCTTTAGAGCACCACTTTCCTTTTTGTATATTCAACGAGCTGTGCTTGATGCCATACATAATTTTAATACTTGCTCATGGACTAGGTAAATTCATTAGCTACTTAGGTGTGTGTCATTAAACCACCAAAACCCACTTAGGGGGCCAAGATACTCTTCACAAATCAAACAATTGGTGGCTGGAGCGTGGCTTATCCTGGGAGATTTCAACTTGATTCTCAGTGCGGAAGACAAGAGTAATTCTAACCTCAACAGGCGCCTGATGGGATCCTTTAAGAGTGTGATTGATGATTTAGAACTGAGGGAATTACCACTGAAAGGCCGCAAATTCACATGGTCCAATGATGTCACTCATACTAGAATTGACAGAGGCTTCTGTACAGCGGAATGACATCTCATGCTTCCTAACTGTGCACTTCAAGCGTTGTCCTCTTTGGTCTCGCATCACCGCCCACTTCTCCTTGTTGGTAATGCTACGGTCGGAAAGTATAGGGGGGTCGAGGTTTGAGGTCTTTTGGCCCAAATTACAGGGGTATCAAGAACTGGTGTCAGCAGAATGGGCAAAGCCTACACAAGTGTTTAACCCTTATCTGAATTTACATATCAAATTGCAAAGGTTGGGTAAGAAATTGCAGCAGTGGGATAGATCAAAGATTGGGAATAATGTTGTTTGGTTGCATGCTGCGAGAAACTGATCGCTATTCTAGATGTGGTACAAGAGTTCAAACAACTTAGTGAGGAGAAGATTCGACTTAAGCGAGATGTAAAGGCAACGTTTTTGGGTCTCACTGCCATCGAAAAATTATGTGCCAAACAACTGTCCCGACTGACTTACATCAAGGCAGCAAAAGCTCACTCCAAACTATTCTTCCTTCAGCTCAATGGCCGAAGGCGAAAAAATCACATCCAAACACTTTTAACACCTGAGGGCTTGCTACACACTCATGAGGACAAACAGAGGCACATTTTCTAGCACTTCAGCTCGCAGTTTGGTCAGTCGAGAGCTAGATCTTATTCACTTGATTGGGATAGAATTAACCTGCCAAGACTTGACTTGGGTTCCCTTGAGGTGGATTTTTCTGAGGAGGAAGTGCTAGCAGTCATAGCGGACATGGCCTCGGACAAGGCCCCAGGGCCAGATGGCTAGATCAGTGTGTTTTTCAAGTCAACTTGGCACATAGTTAAACATGACATCTTGGCAGCAGTTAACTACTTCTCCCGAAGAAGACAGATCAACATCTCAAGCAACTCAACTCGCCCATATGGTGCTGCTACCTAAGAAACTGGATGCGGAAACTTTGCGAGACTTTCGGCCCATCAATCTCACACATAGCATTGCAAAGTTGCTGTCTAAACTCCTGGCTAACAGATTGGCTCCTTTCTTGAATGAGCTAGTGTCTCGACAACAAAGTGCTTTTATTAAGAAACAGAGCATTCATGACTTCTTATATACTCAGAACCTTATCAAGGCCCCACACCGTGCTAAGAGGCCGGCACTGTTTCTGAAATTGGACATCGCAAAGGCATTTGATAGTGTTCGTTGGGACTTCCTCCTTGAAATTCTACAACTCATGGGTTTTGTGCCTAGATGGAGGGGATGGATATCTTGTTTACTGAGCACAACATCGACTTCAGTTCTTCTCAATGGGGCCAGATGACCATGGTTCAAACATAAAACAGTCTTATGACAGGGGGATCCACTGAGTCCGATGTTGTTCATACTAGCAATGGAACCATTGCAGTGCATGTTGGTTGTGGCCACTAAGGAAGTATCCCGGATTGATAGCAGATCGGCCAAAGCTCGGATGAGCATGTTTGCGGATGACGTTGGTCTCTTTCTCGACCCAATACAAGGTGAAGTAAAGGTTGTTAGTGAACTGTTGAGTGAGTTTGCAGAGGCATCTGGACTAAATACAAACAATGCCAAGAGTGCAGTTTATCCTATACAGTGTGATGGACTGGATGTTGACCAAATCATGACAGACTTCGCATGCCCAGTCAGACAATTCCTTTGTACGTATCTAGGTCTGCCATTGCATACTAGAGCGCTACGAAGAGTGGACTTCCAGCCATTAATTGACAAGATAGGGGGAAGATTGGCAGGGTGGAAAGGACATTTTTTAAACAAGGCAGGGAGACTAAGCTTGGTGAACATGGTTCTAACCTCCATCTCGGCATACTTCCTGACTGTGTTTATTCTGAAGAAATGGGCAGCCAAGCGGATTGATAAACTCCACCGCTCCTTTCTCTGGCGAGGGGCCGTGAAGGCCAACGGAGGTCATTGCTTGGTGCGCTGGGAAAAAGTGTTGAAACCAAAAAAGTTTGGAGGGCTAGGAGTTCTTGATCTCGACATGTTCAGCATGGCCTTGCGACTGAGGTGGTTGTGGTATGAGTGGGCTGAGGAAGATAGGCCGTGGGTTGGAACTGAGCCGCCTGTTAATGAAGTAGACAGACAATTTTTCCGTATTAGCACAGTGGTCATTATTGGAAATGGGCTAAAGGCTGAATTTTGGAGTTCCTCTTGGCTTCAGGGCACAGCACCCAGAGATATTGCACGAAGCTTGTACAGATTAGCATGGCGTAAGCATAGGAAAGTGTGTGAGGAGATTTCAAACCATAATTGGACAAGGGGTCTCAGGAGAATGAACTCAGTTGAGGAGATGGCCAAATTTGTCATCCCGTGGGATTTAGTTCAGGAGGTGCAATTCACTGATCATCCTGATGTTTTACAATGGCGTTGGACAGCTACAGGCGAGTACACCTCAAAGTCGGCATACAGAGTTCAGCTACATGGCTCCTATTGCACCTTTGATGCCGGCGACATTTGGAAAGCCCATGCAGAAAGCAAGCATAATTTTTTTGCCTGGTTAATGGTTCAGTGCAAGTTACTTACGGCTGACAAACTGGCGGCGCGGAATTGGCCTTGTAGTCCTATCTGTCCCCTATGCAGAGTAAGCCTTGAATTGGCGGAGCACATTTGCCTGCACTACCCTTTTGCTCAACAGGTGTGGTATCGCATTGCTGCATGGACTGAGGGTCTGGTTCAATTGCCTGTACAAGGAGAGTCGATGGAACTTTGGTGGAGTGAGGCGCTGGGGTCCTGCCAAGGCCGGTTAGGAATAAGGCTGCACTTTTAATCTATACAACTTGGAACCTGAGGAAGGAGAGGAACCGGAGGATCTTTGAAGCCAAAGAAGCCTCGACACTGCAAGTTAGTCGCTTCATTCTGGAGGAACTAGGCCTCCAGAAACAGGCTTGTGGAGAGCCGAGCATAGCTGTTGTTTGAATGGCTAGTTTCTTCAGAGTTGAGAGTTCATTTTTTTGTAATAAATCCTTTTGTAACACTTGTTTTCCCATTCTCACTTAAATGGTATGGCGGCGCTCCTGCTCAAAGTTCCAAAAAAAGACCAGATAGAGGCGGCGACGCAAGATTTGGTATAGGCAGCGACAGCATGGTAGCGAAAGGCCTCGACGGTGCGGGAACGAAAAAGGGCGGCGGGGGCAAAGGGGACAAGGCAAAGGGGCAGACATACCGGAGCTGTGTCTGCGACAGCCGCCAGATGCCTCGACGTCCATGGTCAATGCCGCCTTGCGCCCGTGGCGTAGCCCCATGCCGAGCCGCACCTGGTGCTGGATGCTAGCTACCGCTCGCGCTCCTGCAGCTGGGTGCTTGCTGCTGTGCCATGACTCCATCACTCCATGAGACTGAGGGATCGAGGATTCAAGAACAGGGCGAGAAAGACCGAAAGAGTAAAGTCAATGAGAGAAGAGAAGGATCATTGCTATTTTTACAGTTTGTCCCTCGGTAGAAATAGGAATCAAAGATAGATCCTTTTGACATCAAGAAGATAGAAAATAAAAAGATTAGATTACAACAATTGAACTTAATGAAGAAATTCATTTTCATTCTATCTTGTAAGCACAAAAATGGCTACAAAGATCAAATTATGTAGTAGATCACCATAATTTATGTATCAAAAGATGAATTAAATATGTAGCAGACAACCAAATAGACGACTCATTGTGAAGGAGGTGGCGGCCTGGACGGCTAGCGCCGTATCCGGCGACTGTGGGCCCTACCTCGCTTCTCCAGGCCGCCGCGGGGGCCATAGGGGAGATGGGGAGAGCGCCGTCGGGGCCAACCCCTACTCCGGTTGCGGATCTCGCCTCTAATCTACGCCGGCGGCCGCCATGCAGGGGCAGGGGCAAGGGAGAGAGGCTTCACCGGATCCTGCCCTCGCGTCACCGTCGTGGCCTCCGCAGAGGCGCCATGACCGCCTGTCCAATCCGCCTACGCATGCGATGGCGAGCTTCTCCTATGTTGGGTGGCGATGGATCTTGGGCAGCGTGACTTCAACGACCTTGACGAACTCATCCGTGTCTCCGATTGCGCGACTTCGGCGTGAGGGGAGGAGCTGCAGTGGCGGCTGGATCCGGTGCCGGAGAGCCCTCCGCCGACCCCTTTCTCCGCTCTGCTCCCTGGATCCGACGGTGGTCTCAAGGGTGTGGCCTTCTCTGTGCTTCCTTCGCTGTCAAGATGGCACCGCCGACAGATGGGGAGGGAGAGAGAGAGAGAGAGAGAGAGGGAGGGGGCAAAGGAGAACAAGGCGGGCCTGCAACGGTTGGAATGCAGCAACAGAAAGACACCCCCAGGAATGCAGCGATGGGAAGGGGCAATCACATTTTGCAAAAATGTTTCCAGCTGCCGCTGGAGCCACAATAATACCACTTTCTTGCTCATTTTACAATTGCAGACTCCACTGCGGTGACTGCTGGAGATGGTCTAAGTAGCAAAAATAAGTCAAAGATTAGGAAAGTATACTCGTTTAAAGAAAGTAGAACTCCTCTAGTCATATCTGACTTATAGCATTGTAACCAACTAATTTGTAACCCTACCCCTTATTATATATAAGACGAGGTAGGGACCCTTTCCAAAGTAATTCGATACAACCAATGTAATACAACACACATGATGTAGGGTATTACATTATACTCCTTCCGTCTTGTAAATAATGCAATCCTAACATTTTAAAAAAATCTCACAAAGAGTGCAATCCTAGAATGCCTAATTAAGTAATCAAATTTGATTTGCATGTCAAAACTTTATGAATGTGTCTAAAAATTAGGGGTACTAAATTTTTCGTGCCACCACTAATCTATCTTAGAAAAACTAGAATTGCACTTTCATGGGATGGAGGGAGTATTCAACAGCAGCCCGAGCTTGTCCAAATCATGTGTCAGCATTTACCTTTGAGCTCATGTTCTTATAGCAGGCCCTACCAACCAGCAACCATTACACTACCTTGGGGATACCCTTCGTAGGTTGTTGGGTCTAAACACCGACTATTTGCATGTGAGGTAGGGTTATCTCATCAAGAATCGTTGACAAAGCAACATTTTTCGTAGGAAGAATATGTTCTTATCGAATTATAATTGTGTTCTTTGCAACACCTCTATAGAAGAAATTGTTCTTGGCGAATTATAATTATGTTCTTTGCAACACCTCTTTAGAAGAAACTGACATGCACGGATGCACCTCTTCTTATTGAGTTGCATGCGCCAACCAATTCAACCCAAAATATTAAGCTGATAAGGAAAGGTGGACAATTCACTTATACTCTAACATTCCCCTCACGTGCAGGCTCCCCCAAGCCACATACGTGGATATTGGAGTGGGCTTTAGTTATTTTAATTAACACACCCGCTAGGACTCGAACTCGAGACCTTTGGCTCTGATACCATATTGAGTTGCATGCGCCAACCAATTCAACCCAAAAGCTTAAGCTGAAGATGAGACCCTGTCGTGTTCCTCGGGGACAATCTCATCTCCTGGTCATCTAAGCGTCAGCCAACTGTGTCCAGATCCATTGCAGAAGCGGAGTATAGAGCAGTGGCGAATGGTGTTGCGGAAGTCTGCTGGTTGGGCCAACTTCTGTAGGAGCTACATCATCCCACCCCCGTCGCTGCACCACCGTGGTTTACTGTGATAATGTCAGTGCAGTCTACCTCTCCGGCAATCAGTGGCGAAGCTACGATTGGGATTTAGGGGGGGCTTGTCCTCCTTCCTCCTCCTTTAGCTCCTTCTTTCCCTCTTCTTCCTTCTCAATTTTGTAGGGGAGGATTGGGGGAGCTTCCATGGCATTGCTAGTAGTCGGAGGGGCTCCAGCCCCCCTAGACCCACTGCTGGCTACGCTGCTGCTAGCAATCCAATTCAACACCAGCGAACAAAGCATGTCGAGATTGATCTACACTTCGTCAGAGAGCAAGTCGCCCTTGGTGAGGTCCGCGTCTTGCATGTTCCCACTACGTCACAATATGCCAATGTCTTCACCAAAGGTTTGCTGACGTCAGTCTTCACCAAGTTTAGGTCCAGTCTCAATGTACGCGATGCTCCTAGTTTCAACTGTGGGAGAGTGTTGGAATGTAATTGGGCTCGTGGGCCTGTCTACCATGACTCCCCATCTAGCCTATATATGTACTATGCTTGAGTAATCCACTGAGTATTCTCCTATTCACTCTTTCACTTTCAACCAGGACTATTGGACCATTCTTAAAAATTTCTGGGACCTTTCTCTTTCGCCTTTGGATAATATACTAATTGGATAACAAGCCTTTGGATTGTTGATTTTCAAAGAAATACTCATGATTGACTGCTGGTGTATTTGGTGTCACCGCAATAGCATCATTTTTTTACAATGATGCTCTTGCTCTAGCTGCTTGGTCTGTTTGAGCATGAGATGTCTCTGGTTTTGCTTAAGGCCAAACCTTTAGTAGCAGTCCCCCTTTCTTCTTGGATGCATAGTATGTAATTTTTTCCTCTTTGTTTTTTCCATGAGCCTGAGGCTCCCCTTTTGTACATTTTAATATATTCATATCAATAAAAAATAGGTAGGGGCTCCTATGCTGACTTGGGTAAAAGAAAAGGAATGGTTGGCAAACTCAATCGGCCCAAGTCATCATCAAGCCCACCATTGCGTTTGAAGAAGGCAAACATTCGTTTTTGGCTCCTAGGTTTGCATCGTAGACATCGTCACATTGCGGTGGCTCGGAAGAAGAAGCTTTCAGCCATGAAGCTCCGGTATAAAGTTCTGGAAGTTATCATGGAGAATTTCAGTGAATTATAAAATTCTAATCTAGTTAGAGGCAAGGGATGAGTTCAGAGTACCCTACCCCTATGAGCATATTTGAGAGACTCAGCCGTCGGACCATCGAGGTTGACAAAGTTACAATTGGCACCTCACTATTGATGGGTGTGTCGCCTAAAGAACGATGTCAGTTAAATTCTAGAATAATTTAAAAAAAAAACGGGTACTCAGTAGAGGACTTGAGCTCTGACGGGAACTTAAACCTTTAACTATCTAGTTTGCCACAAAGATGTGAAATTATCTAGTTGTTTTGTTCGCTGTTGTCCACACAAATCTACATCCCTTTCACTTGTGATGGTTACGTTGTTGGTTACCAGTATTGTTCTGCCTGCTGCCTCCTAGGATATGGACAGAGTTCAGATTCGTTGAAATGGAGGTCCACTTGACCGTGAACTGTCACCAACGAATGAAAGTGAGGTTTTCTCATAATTCATGTAGCCATTGGCGAGAGTAGTCTAAATTTTTCAAAGAACCAAAAGTCCGGACCCCACCCACCCGGGTCAAATAACTGTATGCAGTATGTTCATAGATATGTAAATTACGGGGGGTTGATCTATTTTCAGTATATGTTCTTAGTAGTATGTTTCTTTTTTTTTTCAAAAATCGTACTTTGCCTATCGTCGCATTGGATTATTCAGCAAAACAGAATTTAGCCGCGGTGTGTGTCATATGTGTGGTCCCCAAGTACCGTTGCATTGCGTACCCGACATGTGGGCCCGGGCCCACACGACATTGCAGCGCAAGTGGGCCCACACAAAGGACGCACCTGACCCCGTCCCCAGCCAGTCCCCCCACCGCCGTCCTCCGCTGGCCTCCCCGTTCCCGGCCGGCGTCAAGGCGCGCCAGACCCCCTGACCCCACATGTCAGCCACGGCCGCGCGTCACTGTGCAGTGCATAAAGCTTCCTCGACCTCCACGCCATTTCTCAACCCGTCTGGCCACCTCCTCCACGCCAACTTCTCTCGCCGCCTTCTCTTTCCGCAATGTCCACGTCCCCGCTGCCTCCGGAGTCGGCCCCGGCCCCGGCGACGCCCGGGGACACAGCGTGGGCGCGCGTGCTCCGCAGGCTGCTGCCCCCGGGCGCGCCGCTGCCGGACGAGGACCACCTCGACTACTCCTTCTCCGTCGACCTCCCCGACGCCCCCGCCAGGGGCCCGACGTCTCCTTCCTCCGCCGTGCCGCGCCAGCTCCCGCCCCCGCTCCCGCGCCACTGCCGCCGCATCTCCCGCCTTCTGTTCCGCACCGCTCCGACGCCTCCTCCGCGCCGCGCGTCCCCCTCGCCGCCCTCCTCCCCGGACACCACCCCCACCCCCACCTCCTTGTCCGCCTCACCGCCGCTTGCTCCGGAGTCGCCGTCTTCTCCTCCTCCGGCTCAGCTGCAGCCCCCGGCTCCGGCCCCCGGCGGCGGCAGGCGCCGCGCGTGCGCAAGGTGCGGCAAAGGGGGACGCATCGCAGTGGCGATGGGTGTCCTCGGGGACCAGCGCCAGGAGGAGTGCCTGGCCTGCGGCGCGCGCTACTGCGCCCGCTGCGTGCTTCGCGCCATGGGCTCCATGCCGGAGGGCCGCAAGTGCGTCTCCTGCATAGGCGCGCCCGTGGCCGACCTGCGGCGCCGGGCGCGGCTTGGCAAGGGGTCCCGGCTGCTCGCGCGGGTGCTGGCGCCGGCGGAGCTAAGACAGGTCATGCGCGCCGAGCGCGGGTGTGCGGCCAACCAGGTGCCGCCGGACGATGTGGTCGTCAATGGCCGCGGGCTCTCGCAGGGGGAGCTGGACCTTCTGCTCGGGTGTGCTCTGCCGCCGGACCGCCTGGCTCCGGGGCGGTACTGGTATGACAAGGACTCGGGGTTGTGGGGAAAGGTGCCGCATTCTTATAAGTTGCAAATTTGTGCTTCAAAATCTAATGCCATTCGTTCAAATTCACGCTCCACAAACTAACCACCAGTCCACCACTACATATGAATTAAAAGGACCTTGAACTATTCAATTTGTCGATTGGTGCACAAGCTTTTGAAAGTTTGCTAGCTGACATTTGATATCGGTCCCTTGTATCATCTGCATCACATTTGAGAAAGTCGAGCACGAAAGTTTAAAACACTTGATTGCCCCACCATCACTCACTACCTGAAAATCTGTGAACACCAAGCACTGATAAAGAATCACGAACTGTGGTAACCCAGAAACTAAAAGGATTTATTTGTTCATAAGAATAAAATAGGACATTTTCAATAGCATTTCCTTCTATAGTACCGACCTTTTATCAGATAGATATTAAAAATAGACATCACCATTTGCTTGTCAATAAGGATCAATTTCTATTTCTTGATAGATCAATATTGTGGAGCTGATAAAGGACACAAAATCAATAGAGCATAGCAATGGCTGTTAATAAGGATCAATAATTTCGTGATATATCAATATTGTGGAGCTTATATGGGACACAAAATCAACAGAGGAATGCATGAACTCAACATCTAGGTTGTATTTATTCATACAGGCTAATATTAATGTGTGGTTCAAGACCATTTATAAACAATCACATTGCCCTGAACTACCATATATTAAACTCCATTTAGCAATAACTCGTTATCTATCTCAATCTTGTGGTCAGGAAGGTGAGAGGCCTGATAGAATTGTCAATTCAAAGTTAAGTGTGGGAGGAAAGCTGCGAGCAGATGCTAGCAATGGCACTACACAAGTGTTCGTAAATGGGCGGGAGATCACAAAAACTGAACTCAGGATGCTTAAGGTAAAATATTTTTCTGCCATTATATATTTCGTTCATTTTCTTCATGGTAATTTTGGCAGTATATTGAATGTTGATACTTGTGTTGTGCACTTCGAAGTACTTATAGACTAGAGCTATAGAGGATTCTTGACACTTGGAAGTTCATTTTAACTATTGGGTGAAAAAATTGTTGCACAACCATATAAGCATGGTCATGCTATAACTCCACTTGTTTTAATAATTTTTATGGCCAATATTGAGCACATCTTCTGTTATGGAGAGTGGGCCGGCTTTAGGCCTGGGCCCACGAGCACTGTAGCTCGTGAATAGTATCATGGGGCAGATTAGTTTGGATAGAGATAAGTGATTGGTTTGTTAGGATATTTGCTTAGGGGTCAAGTCATTAGTCTCTACAAAAGGAGATACCCTTGTATCAATTAGGTTAAGCAGACAGATAATCCTTAGAAGTTCAGAGCCTCCAAGGGAGGGCGAACTGGGGTGTTATCAATCTGCTTATTGTGTTTTTAGCCACCAAATAATCCATAACATCTTCTGTGACTAAAATTAAGCACGTCATACCATGGTCCTGTTCATGCAAATGGTTATGCTGTGTTTCAGATGTGAAGCTGGGCTTAGACCAGGACTTCTATTTATATTATCTTTGAGTGTGCTTTGAGCACTTGAGCTAGTAGTAACAGCTTTATAATTGTGAAACACATAACATATTTGCCAAGGGCCTCTAGCAGGTTTGGGTTCGACTCATTGTGGGAGCAAATTAAACGGGTCTGGATTTTTTTTTTTTAAAAGTACCTCACTGTGCAAACTACCTTCAGATGCTGGTGCATGGAGCATCATCTGGGTGGGCAGCTTTCAGAGCCTTTTCTTGACCCAGAAGTGGTTTAGGCTGCTTCTTAAAGTAAGCTGTGTGGCCGTGTGGGTGGTCTTTCCCACAGGGTCTAGGTTTTAATTTTCATTTTTTCCTGGATCCTGTCTTAACCTGTGCATTACCTCCTGAAGTATCTGCTTTGTAATACTCATATAGCAGTGCGGCATCAACCTGATTTCTTTTGGATGGGTTTCCATGCTCGATTATTCATTGTACTGCTGCACGCAAAAATATCTCTTTGATGCTGTGCTCCACAAACACAAAAAATAGAAGTTTTTTCTCCCATTAGTACATTTCGTTTAGTAGCCTGCTTCCTTCCTACTTTTGAATCTAAGGGAGCTTAAATCATTTTAGGGGATCATTCATCACCTGTACAAGATCCTGATCAGAGTTTTACCGGCTTTTCATTCAGCTGGCCAGTGTACAGTGCCCGCGAAATACTCATTTCTGGTTATATGATGATGGATCCTACGAGGAGGAGGGACAGAACATTATTAAAGGAAACATTTGGCAAAAGGTAACAAATTTCCCGTCAAATGTAGCTCCAAAGTCTGCATTTTAAATCAACTGAGTAACTATGCTGTTTTCTTTTTTGTTAGCCAGGCATCGACTCGTATTATTGCGAACCTTTTTTCTCTGCCAATACCTCCTGGATATTCTCATGGGTTGAAAGGAGATGCTACTGGAGACTCAGGTAGGTTTGTTCCAGATTACCTGGAGCAGAAAAGTGTTGAAAAACTTTTACTGGTTGGAATAGAAGGCTCTGGATCAAGCACAATCTTCAAGCAGGTCTTTGTTTCTACTTGCCCGTAATGAAGTGTGCCTTTGTGTTTAAATCCTTGCAGTTTTTTGCATACTGTTGTTCTTGACTTCTTGTTGCACATACCAGGGCAAAGTGTTTTTCCTGTCAAAATTTGTTTATAGAACCACAAACTAAGATGTAACTTATTTATCTTCCGTGTCAGCTTGCAAATGTGATTACCTTCATTATTTATTTAAACACCAAAGTTGACTGAATATTCTGTTAGCACAAAACACGTGTGCCAAACTGATTTTCTAGGATTTTATACTTGCATCTTCTTTCAGAATGGAAACCATCGATGTCTAAAGTTAGCATATAATGAAAACATGATTTGAGAATGGCACATAATAGTGTTTAGTTACCATGTAGTGATGAATGTATGTAACAAGAGGAGCAAAGTTTAAAAGAGATTGGCAGTGTATCTTAGATTTTGAGTACTAAGTACCCTTAGATTATTTGAACTGTTCAGAAAAAAAGGGGTATGGTGTCTGAAATTGAAATATTATTACTGGATAGTGGTTACAGGTTACCTTTTTACAAATATAATTAGCATGTTGGTGTACTTTTGGTTTATTTCAGCTTGACGAGGAACAGACTAATTCTGTTTATGTGACTGCATATGTGAATTTTTTTGTACAGGCAAAGTTTTTATATGGAAGCAAGTTCTCCCCAGGAGAAATACTTGATTTGAAGCTCATGATACAGATTAATGTTTACAAATATCTTAGCACGCTACTTGAATGGCGAGAATGTTTTGAGGATCAAGCTTTGGAAGAAGACAGAGAACTTTGCACAATTAATAAAGCCACTGGTTAGATTTGGTTCAGTTTCTCTGTATATTCTTTTGGGCTACTTGTTGTCATCTTTTTGCTAATAAATATCTATTCTGAAGTCATATATCTCAAATTATCTATCGAATATGATGTTAGTTAAAGGGACAAATCAGAAAAGTGAATTTGGTAAAATTGGAAAAAGCTACACACTTTTCATGGGTTCCATTGAAATATACTAAAATTTAATCCTTGCCTATACGCTTATGCTACAAGAAATCTGTAAGATCTTCATTGTATTGCAGCATGATTTAAATTAACCTCCCAATGCTTTACAGCATTTCATGCTGAAGTTAAGGATACGTCTCATACTTATTAACTTATCCATGTTTTTCCTTTTGTTGTAATAATTCAGTGTTGGATAATACTGAATTAAGGGTTCCACCGTAAAGGCTTTTAGGCACTTCAATATTACTAAGCAGTCCTATACATCCACTTCGAGTGCCACCAAGAAATGTTTATATTGTACTAAACATTGAATTTGGAGATACAGAGGTGTGCTCAAATTACAGAACATGTGTGTTAACAGGTGAAACAGGGGGAGCTCAGACCAGGCCATCTATGTATTCGCTGAATCAAAGACTGATGCAGTTTGCTAACTGGCTGTTGGAGATAGTTGCACTGGGTGATCTGGATGCCTTCTTTCCTGCTGCAACTCGAGAATATGCACCAATTGTTCAAGAGGTTTGGAAAGATGCTGCTATTCAAGCAACATATAAAAGAAACAATGAGTTCCATTTTCTTCCAGATGTTGCCGGCTATTTCCTGGATAGGGTAAGCTTGGAAATTACAACTTAAGAGGTCATAATAAGACACTGATACACTTTCTCTCTTTTTTTCTAATTTGTTTCTGAATCCTTTTTTTTCCAAATGCAATGAACTTTTTAATACCTCCAGGTCTAATGAAAACAAATCTGAGCTGCATAAGTACTTGTGTGATCTTTTTTTCAATCAAATTGATTGGAATTTTCATATGTTTGCAGGTGGTTGAAATATCAAGCAATGAATATGAACCAACAGAGACAGATATTTTGTATGCAGAGGGTATCAACCAATGGAACGGCCTATCTTTACTTGAATTTTCACTTGGCGATCGATATCCATTCACTGAATCATATGTAGACAAGCCTGACGATCCATCCATGCTAACAAAGTAAGCTCAATGAGAATTTAAAGATGCTGTGTGTTGTTTCGGACTTTGTGGTTGTTGGGTCATTGAACCTAGGGTTACACATTTTCATGGTAGCATCATCATTTTTTTCTTTAATGCCTACAGTACCTGTCCTTTCTCTACTTTCACAGGTATCAGTTAATACGCATCGATTCAAGAGGACTCAATGGAGGCTTGAGGTGTTTGGAAATGCTAGAAGAGGTGCGGGCCGTCATCTTTTGCATCTCACTAGCAGACTACGATCAGATGTGGGTGCGGGGCTCAGGAGAGCTCTGCAACAAGATGATCGCCAGCAGAGACATGTTTGAGGACGTGATCAGCCACCCTTCCTTTGAGGACACTACATGCGTGCTTCTCCTGAACAAGTACGACTCATTCGAAGCGAAAGTAAACCGTGTACCCCTAACAGTATGTGACTGGTTCGCTGACTTCAGCCCTGTGAAGCCACACCACACACATCAGTCACTAGCCAGCCACGCCTACTACTACATAGCGCTGAAGTTCAAGGACATGTACTCCAGTATCAGTGACCGGAAGCTCTTTGTGTTCCAGACAAAAGCCCTAGAGCGGAAAACGGTGGATGGTGCATTCAGGTACATCAGGGAGGTGCTAAGATGGGACGATGTTAAGAACAGTGATGCCTTTGGCAGCGTTGAGGAGTCGTTGTATAGTATGGACATGAGCTCGTCGTCATAGGTTACATTTACTGAGAAGGAAATTAAATTTCCTAGCCATTGTGGCATACTATTATGTTACCCGCACCAGAGGCGGCATGGGAATATCTTTCTGAGTTATACGTTTTTTGCAAGAACGAGGCATGTTGGGTTTTGTTGACGGTTTTTTTCTGGTCAAAGACACCGAGTGCACTAGGTCGCACAGTCGTCGAAACTTTCCTCGTGTGGCTCTTGCCCTTGCTCGGTCAGACTCTGATCAGACCGGTTTGCACAAGGGCGACATGAAAACCTAAGATCTTCGTACAGTGGAGCAGCCTCTCCGGATGCAAGCTTCTCTGGGGTGGCTAAGGTCTCCTTGGCAGGCATGGTCATCTAGATTTGCTCTAGGAGTATATGGTGTTAATCACATGTTCGAAGTATCGTTGTAGATGATCTTCAATGTTGCCTGGCAGCCCTCGCTTAGTATTGCTTCATTGGTTGATTTTCAGATGTTGCGTTAGGCCGTTAGTTAAGTTGGCTTCTGAAGTTTAAATTATGAATGAATTCGAAATGTTGCATGCAGCGTACAAATTTCGAGATGTTCCAATATCTATTATCTTTATACTTGAGTGTTAAAAGAAGCCACCACGTTTGCGAGAGGTCTAGAAATTCCCACGTTAATCCAAAAAAGAGAAGAATATACACCGTTGGATTTTATGATGATCTGAAGGTCTAGATTAATCAAAGAATACATAAATTCGGAATTAAAATAAGGAAATCTAAATAGTCCATATTCAATACAAATACAATTAATAAATACATAAATTCGGAATTAAAAATAAGAAAAATAGTAGTTGATTAAAAAAGAGAAGAGATTGGAGTATTGGAGTTTATGAAGATCTAACGATTCATATTATTATGAAAAAAAGAATTCCCACGTTAATCTAAATGAGAGAAGAGTTTGAACTGTTGAGTTGGAGTTTATGAAGATCTAACGATTCATATTATTATGAAAAAAAGGAATTTCCATGTTAATCTAAATGAGAGAAGAGTTTGAACCGCTGGATTTTATGAAGATCTAACAATTCATATTATTCTAAAAAATTGAAATATTTTTTTATCCATGATTTCCTTTCCTTATGGCACGCTGTAATTGAATACATATGCAATATTTTTTATTGTCTAACATTAGGTACCGGAGTTGAATACCAACTTGAATCCGCATGTTTTCTTTTATTTCCTAACAAACTTCGGTAAGCTTTTTTAGTCTTCCCCTTAATGGATCATGGAGTAAGTCACGTACTTGAAATTAAAAGAGGGATATAGATTAATACGTCTACAAATTACATGAAAGCAAGTTTTTTAATCACATGGTATAGGCGCGATGCTCACATACAACACATATGCGCCCCTCCCTCTATGAGCACTTCCGAATGAGTGAGTCGACAAATCCTCAAGATAGATGAAGTCACTACTGGTCTGGCGGTCTAGATCAATCCAAAGAATCCATATCTAATATAACTAATAAATATATATACAGATCCAAGATTTTAAAAAACAAGAAAATTAGAAGCAAATTTCTATACAGATTGAGAAGAGAAATAGCTAAATAAAATAATCCATATTAAATACAATTAATAAATAATTAAATTTGTTATAAAAAAATAAGGAAAGTTAATATTGTGCTTATAAATAATATGCTTGACCACCACAAATCGACTGCAAGTATTTGATATGTCCTTAATTCCTTCTGTACCTTTAATATGTTGTGATTTTACGAGCCTATATTGGAACATTCATTTAATAAACATCTCATTTACAATATAATTAGTTGATATCTAAATTTGAATACAATAATATAATATGTTTTGATAGAAAAAGATAAATAGTCAAATCCAATTAGCAGTTATTTGCAATCAGACCAACAAACATCCAACACACGAGAGGATCAGAGCTAGCAACTGGCATTGCCGCGAAGTACGACAAGCCTGCCGAGAGGTGTTGGATACTCGTGCTGGGAGGTAGAGTACCGAGACTCTACACAATGTCAAAACCGAAGACTCAGAACTCGTGGAATCAAGGTGAGAGAGTTCACCCGACAAAAGTAAGGGAAAAGTGAGAGTGAGAGAGAGAGGGGGGTCCTGTGCCACCGCTACATGAGTTTGTCCCTATATCAAGATGAGCCTTCAATATTTCCTATCCTAGCAACCGCCATCGCCACACGGTACGACAAATTGGCCCGGAGGAGTTAGACACAAGGTTAACATCCGAGTCGGACTCAAAAGCCGCGAAATCGAGAGAGACATAGTTCATCCGGCAAAAATAGGGGAGAAACTAAGAAGGAGGTGTTGTCGGAAGATGAGGGGGTCGGAGGGACCTATGCAACTATTGCATGAGCCAGTACCTAGATTAAGAGGAACTTTCAAAGTTGCCTACGCCAACAACTAGCATCGTAGCTATGTACAACGAGCTCACCGGAAGGAGTTGAATCCACGTGCTGAGAGGTGAAGTATTTAAACTCTACACAAGAACAATGCTTGATTCGGACTCGAAATCCGCGAGAATTAGAGAAGTAGAGTTTGCGCGACAAAAGTAAGGGAGAAAGAGGCATTGTCGGGGTGGATAGTGTGTGTGTGCGTGCGCGTGCAAAGAGAGAGGAGGGATGAAGGGACTTGTGCCACCGCTACACTAACATATCCCTAGATCGAGAGAAACCTTCAAGATCGCCTACGCCAGTAATTTACATCATTGCCAAGTACGACGGACTAGCTAAGAGGAGTTAGATCCACACATTGGGAGGTGGAGCATCGAGACTCTACACAAGGTCAATGCTTAAGTCGGACTCAGAAGCCATAGTATCGAAAGGCATGGGTCACTCGACAAAAATAAGGAAGAGAATAGGCGAGAGAGAGATTCGCGGAGGGACCGAGAGATGCCAGAGAGGGTGATTTACGATTTCAATCAAATATACAAAGCTGTAGAGCTTGCAATGTATGCGAGGGTGCAGTGAAGAGTTGATTGTGTCATTCGCTATTGGATTTCCATCCACCAATCCAATACCACCCAAGCAACAAAATTCGGGTGTACTGATACTAATTTCAAAATTGAGGCACCAATATCTACATGAAGGTTGAGTGTTAATGATTTCAAAAGGATGAATAACGAGTCGGATAACTTTATCGAATCTAGCCGCGCTATTAGCGCGGGCCAACGTGCTAGTTTGATATGAATGGATTGTTGAATGTTACATGCAACATGACACATTGTGGTGAGAGTTTTCTGGGAAGTACCTATTTCCAAATAGACATAAAACCAAATGTCTTCTAGCCTAATTGGTTAGTTAGAGGGGCTAAGATATGGTTGCAACGACTGATTAAAAAATGTTCCTCGTTGTTGAAGCAAGAGTTCATAAATTTTCTAAATTGGGAGAAGGACCCTTCTTCTTATGGGGTGGTCACCCCCACCGGCATATAGTTTAATCAGACATACAAACATGAACACAAGATCATATTAGCCAGTTTAATTAGACATACAAAATGAACACATGATCATATTAGGCGATATCTTATCTAACATATGAAGTCACAGAAACAAGGTGAATTGTTTGACTGCAAATGTATATCCAGGAAATAACCGAATAAGAAATTTTATTCTATAATAATATACGGACCCAGATGCAAGAAAGCATGCATGAAATTGGCCTTAATCTTCTAATCACACACATATATATAGGGGGACCGGCTGTCATCTACCAGGGCCGTCCCGTTAATTATATGGGCCCTGTACCAAATTATAATTGAGGCCCTCGATCCAATTATCAGAGTTCAATATAAAGTTTTTTTTATATTGCAGATCATTGAATAACCATTCCAATACTAACATGATTACCGGTTGTTTTTATTGTTCTATATGGTCTAATAGGATTACGTGCATGGACAGAAAATTAAATTCAGATGAAGAAACACGGTCACAAAAAAATAGAGGCAAATATGTGTTTGGCAAATGATTTAGAGGTGATTCATGGTGGAATAGGATTTTACTTGTGGAAATGGCAGATTAAGAGCAACTCCATGAGACTAGCTATCTTGGCTTAGCTAGCTAAAAAATAGGAAACTTGTCCAAAAACTCAATCCAACAAACTATTTAAACTCGCCCTCGCTATCCTCCACTAGCTAAACCGGAGGCTTCGCTAGCCATCTTTGGCTAGCCAGTCCTGCTAGCTATCCCCTCGTACATGAGTATGACAGACGGGACATACTAGCGGTGGAGTATATGGAGAGTTGATTTTAGTGAGTCTGTTGGATTACATCAACTTTTTGCTAGCTATTTCATTTTACATACTAGCCAAATCAGGATTTTAGCTGGTGAGTTTCAGAGAGGCTCTTGGAGTTGCTTTGGTGGTAGGAAAATCAAGCATACAACTCGTAGAGCTTTTAGACCATCCGCACCGGTCCCCGCAAAAAATCGCCATCGGCTCTGCGCAGGAGACTTTTGGCGTTTTTACGCCCGCAACGGCCTCTGCGGGAGCACGGGGAAAGAGGCGTCGCCCTCCCCTCTCCTCCGGATACGGAGGGATGGAGAGGACTCGCGAGGGCCCACCACGCATCGATGCCGCCGCCCCCAACAACCTCGCGCGCCGCCACACCCGCGCGTCGCCGCATCCGCCACACCCGCGCGCCGCCGCATCCGCCCGTGGCCACCGCGCGTGGATGCGGGAGGGAGGGGTGGCCGGCGCCGGTGCCCGCCGCGCCTCTCCTTCGCCGGCGAGCGGCATGAGGAGGCGCCGGCGGGCGGGATCGAGGAGGGGCGGCGGAGCTCGGGCGCGGGTCGCCGGAGATTGAGAGGACGAGAGGAGGGAGGGGCCTTCCGCGGCGAGCAAGAACTCGCGTCGAGCCGTGGCCGTCGTGCTCGCGGCCCGCGCACCGATGCCCCACCTCCGTGCCGAGGAGCTCGAGCCGCCGCCATGGCCATGGGGAAGCTCTGCCCCGCCACTGCCTGGATCGACACCGGCGCAAGGGAGGAGCCACCAGATCCCCGTCGCAGCGAGGTGCCTCCTCCTCCTCCCGACGGAAAAAGAGGCCCGCGCGGCGTGCCCGGCTCCTCCGCCACGTACGTGGCTCCGCGCGTCGAGGGGGAGGGAGGCCGGCGCCGAGCCGCGCGCGCGCGACCTCCACCGCCGGATCCATGGCCGCCGTCGCGGCTACCCGGCGAGGAAGGGGGGGGGGGGGGGGGGCGCGCGCGGCGGTGGTAGCCGGAGCGAGGCGAGAGAGGGAGCGGCGGAGTGAGCGAGGTGAGCCGGGGGCGAGAGAGGGGTGCGGACGGGTGTGGGAGAGAAGGGGATAAAAAAATCCGTGTGGGCCCGGTAGTTGGGATGGAGGAGGGATATAAAGGATGACGAGTGCGAAAGAATGAGATATAAAGGAAGGAATCTCGTTGAGTAAGCGGGAATATTCTGTTTTGAAGGAGATGATAAAGGATGACTAGTGTGGATGGTCTTACGGGATGATAGAGCATGATTTGCATGTGAGGAATAGAATAAAGAAAAGTTTGTGTAGGTTCCTACTCCCTCCGTCACGAATTAATAGTCGTTTAAGCTACAGGATTGAGTCCCGTTATTTCTGTCGTTCCATAGCACTATAGCAGCCTGCACCATGTGCCCGTCTGACTCCTGCTACGGCCAGCCTCTACCTTTGCATCCTATCCTGCCACGGAAGCAGAAAGCACAGCTCTCCACGCCACACTGCCAACAGACATCATTTATTTATAGGGGTAATCAGGGACATTTGGCAAGTAGTACATTGGTTACCGGGAAAAGTCTACTTCACCCCAAACTTACAGGGGTTGGAACACATCACCCCCGACCTATGGAAATGAAATTTTTTACCCACTGAACTTTATAAAACAGGACAAATCACCCCCTAAAGCAGTTTTGAAAAATCGTAGTAAATCACAGAAAAATCATAAAATAGAAAATCCAATTGTGTTGGATTCTAAATGAGTACATCTACACAATGAACATACTTATGGAGAAAAGCATAGATCTAAAGTTATAACAAAAAAATATGTACTAAAGTATTTCCTATTGTATGTTCACTGCGTAGAACTACTAATTTGAAGTCCAAC
Organism: Cenchrus americanus; assembly: GCA_947561735.1. Taxonomy (NCBI): domain Eukaryota; kingdom Viridiplantae; phylum Streptophyta; class Magnoliopsida; order Poales; family Poaceae; genus Cenchrus; species Cenchrus americanus. The sequence continues at coordinate 98,919,937 of OX387243.1, read as the reverse complement.
ACAATTTGATTTTTCATTTTATGATTTTTCGGTGATTTATTATGATTTTTCAAAACTGCTTCGAAAGGGTGATTTGTCTGTTTTAGAAAGTTCGAGGGTAAAAAGTCTTCATACGTTGGGGGTGATGTGTTCCAACCCCCATAGATTGGGGGTGAAGTAGACTTTTTCCATTGGTTACGAGTTCCGGTATTCAGCGACAATTAATCTGGGAGGGAGTACGAGAAACTCCATGGAAACTTGAGTGACATTGTCAGCTTTGTATATTTTCTCTTATCGGTTTGTAGAATTACTAATGCTGATTAGTACTTCATATCTACCTACAAATTAATCTAGTTGGAGGCCTGTAATTTTTTGGGCCCTGTTCGGGTGCACCGGTGGCACGTGCCCAGGGACGGGCCTGTCATCTACCTCTAGGCCGGTAATAACCAAAAAGTTACCATCCTCAATAACGCACACTATTCCAACGGGTTATTATCGGGCCTCCTGTTCTGGGATTGCTGGCGTGCCAGGTACGAGGGGACGTCCTCGATCCGAAGCGTTCCAGATGACAGCACCTCCCATTCGTCCTGGATCCATGCCCAGGCTTGCTGGCACGTCTCGACCACGGCACCACGCTGCCAAACGGATCCCACGGGCAGCAATACGACGGTGCCTACCGCCACGACGCCCACGGCGCCGTGCGGGGGCCGGGGGGGGGGGGGGGGGGGGCGTGCTCCGGGGTCGCCGCGGACGCTCTTCACCACGGCCTCGGCCTTCAGCGCTACTCGCTGCAGCATGTCCACCGCGTCCACATCCCGCCGGTGAGGCGGCGCACGGCCCGCCGCCGCGCGCAGAGCTCGAGCGCCGCGCCGGCGTGGTAGATCGCCACGCGGACGGAGGAAGCTCTCCGAGCGGCCGCGCGCCGCATCGCGCGTCACGCGTCACGTCGTAGGCTGTGGGTTACGTTGTTGGCTTTGGAAACTGAGAGATAGTAGGACGAGAACAATGCAACAAGAAGGGAACTGGCCGGTTTGGTGCGTGACGACGACACAGATGCTACACTTGTGTGTATCTATATAGACGGTGTTAATTTGGCTTGGCTCCAAGTAACTTCTTCATCTCGATCTCACGTTAACGTTACCATGTTCAGGCATATATATTGATACCAAATATTATAGTATGTGTATATGTTTTTAGGTGAAAATTCAACTAGCCGTACGTGGTGCTTAATCAACAAGAAAGGGCGACGTGGATCGGAGTACCTTTCAAAAAAATAATTTATGAGGAGAGAGGATGAAGAATGTCACGAGAGAGGAGGGTCATCACCATGACCCCAGGGGTTATCGCTATGACCTTGCACTGGCACGTTTTTTTAAGATTCTAGTCTTGATAAGCGTGTGATGATCTCCTCCATTGAGACTAGCCTAACAAAGACATAACAACTATTAAAATGGACCAAATCACCTGTAATTGTGGTTAACATAGGAGCCGTTAGAGATACATAATTACCCGTAGCCCTAATTTCAACAAATTAACATTGACATAGGCTTAATTGAACACTAGTTTTGTCTTATATAGGGTTCCAAGGGACCCCCCGGGATGGAGGTGAGGGCAACGAAATTAAGATTGATGATTATATTATTTTCCGACAGAAGATTATTTATTGTAGCACGATATTGTCGAAACATAAACTAATACGTTTAATAAATTCATCTCACAATTTCACTCGAAGTTATAGAGTGGATTTTATCATTAATCCACATTTAATACCTAATGTTCCTACGTCAACAAGTATTAGTGAAAATTGCCAAAAAAATAAAAAGTCATAATCAAAATTACACAGGTAGCGCGGCGCAAGGAAGAGAAGTGCAATTGATGGATTGTTTTTTTTTGAAGACCGCAGAAACATGTGCATGGTTGTCTGCGTGAACAATCTTATGGTCTTTTTATATTGGGAAGTAGAAATGGTTTTGTAGGAAAAAGGATATGTTATCTGTACCACACAACGTTATGAGTGAGGACCATGGAAGCACATTCTTGCATGCTTGTATACTTGCCACAATGGTCACAGCTGATCTACCATTTCCTCGAACGTTTGCACACATGAAAGAGGCAACCCGATCACCAGCACCTTGCTCTGGCTATCACGCCCGCCGCCCAGGATCATGACCACCTCTTTCTGCGGCAGCTCCGCCGGACCCGAGTGGACGGCCTGACCCCACCCGAAATCCGCGGTGTCAAGCCCCAGCCGGTTCCAAGCAGTGAGCAGCGTCGTCGCCGTCAGCGACGGGCGAGCGCCCCGGTTCCGCTCGATGTAGTCGACGGCGGAGCGGATGAACGCGTCGTCGGTGCGGGCGATGGCGTCCTGGATGGAACGCGCGGCCGCGGACAGCGGCCTTCCGAGGAGGTCACCGGCGTCGGCGATGCAGCACGCGAAGACGACGGCGTTGCCCCAGAACCCGCGCGGCAGCGGCGGGTCGACGCGCCGACGTCCGTCCACGGCGAACAGCAGCTTGCTCCGCTGCTCCGGGCGCATCCTCAGCGCCCGCGTCCTCGCCACCCAGACGAACGCCGTGAGGGCGACGAAGGTCGAGCACGTCGTGGTGGTGGTGGCCGAGGCGGCGGCGCCGGCACCATCGCCATCGCTCGCGGCTTTCTTCAGGCTCTCCAGCTTGCCGGCGTCGAACGTGAAGGAGCGGTACACGAACGGGTCGTCGTCGCCGCCGAACATGCCGGCGAGGCCGGAGACGTCCTCGATCTCCGCGAACTCGTCGTGCGGGAAGACGATCGTGGGGACGGGCCTGGCACTCTGCAGCGTGCGGTCGAGGAACGGAGAGGTCGACAGGGGCAAGCCGCGCGCCACCTCCGCCCAGGAGCGGAGGAACTCGGCGGCGGACTGGCCGTCGGCGAGGCAGTGGTTCATGGAGAGCCCGAGGACTAGGCCGCCGCACTTGAACGTGGTCACCTGCACGGTCAGCAAGGACGACGCCTCCCGATCCGTCTCGCCGTCGTCCGTGCCGACGGTGTACACGAGGTCCGCGAGCGCCTCGGCGGCGCCGGGCGCGGACACGCTGCCGTCCGTGACCTGGCGCAGCTCGCCGTCGGCCGACGCCTCGACGAACGGCACGCCGCGGCGGCCGTTCCGCACCGCGAGCCTCCCGTCGGGGCGCACGGCCAGGGCGCCCTGGAAGGGGTAGTAGCTGGGGAGCACCCTGCTCAGGGATTCCCTCATCAGCGCGGCCGCGTTGTCGGCGGACGAGGTGAAGACGTGCACGGTCTTCATGGGCACGGCGACGTTCTGGTCGAGGTTGGAGAGGAAGTAGTATTCCTCGGCGACGGTCGCCGCGGCGTCGCCGGAGGCGTGCACTAGCACCGGTTCCGACCTCGTCACCTTCATCTTCATTGTGTTGGATGTCTATGTCAGTGGCACCTGCTGTCAGCATGTAGAGTATGTAGTGGTATACTGGTATGTAGCAGTAGCAGGGAGCATATATAGCGACTAGCCTAGAGGGACGTCAAACAGTTAGCTGGGGGTGTTAAGTTGTTTCGTTGTCCATTGACTCCATTCCATTCTTTGATACCCGGCGGTAGCATGACTGCTCGTCCACGTTGCCGGCGTTTCTCCATCAATGTGCGGCCTAATTTAGACGCGACCCCAGGATGAATTCCACATCGATCTGCAGTACATTTTGATTGGTAGCCGGGTAGCGCCCCCCCCCCCCCCCCTCGGTGAGCGGACAGGTGCCTGCCTGGTGGGTCCTCCCCTAATATTTTTTTAATCTGTTTTGGACTCTTTTCTGATCCCAACGTCGCCAAGGTCGGATATGGCACGCACTAAAGATTTGTCGAGTGTATGAAAAAAAAACACTCGGCAAAAAGCTACTCCCTCCGTATCGGTATGCATGTCGTTTCAGACAGTTTTGAAAAAATTAAGGAAACAGTGCAATTACTTTTTTACCCCTCGTTCTGTCTCTCCTGGCTTCGCAGGCACGGACACAAGCTGATGATCACTCGCTGAACTAGGGGGCAAAAAAGGAAACATACCTCTCTTACGTACTACCAGCGACAAGTATTTCTAGTCTTTCTCATTTGAACTAGCGGCGACAAGCGAAACGATATGGAGGGAGTATTTGCCAACTCACGTATGCCGAGTGTGCTTTGCAGAGAGTTACACTCGGCGAAGCCTTCGTCGAGTGCTTTGAACATTCGGCAAATGTTGAGTTTACTGTAGTGTTTGTAGAGAGTGACTTGGAATTGGTTCCTCAATCTGATCAAGCAGACCAAACGGCTCACGACTTGATCAGCTCGGTGACTCTGCCTGTCGAGACAGGAGAGCAATGCAGATTGATATGTAGGCTGCGCAATTTGTTGAAATAAAATTTTTTGAAGCTGTCAGCCGTGCTATTTCTTCGTAAGAAAGAGGAAGTGCCGGAGAAGCAGTTCTCAAATCTCAAAATGTATTTATCCGTTATAGCACGTAGTGATATATAGGGAAATTAAACAAAGAGAGATATCCTTGCTGAACGACTAATGTTACATACTCCATACGTCCCGGTATATAAGGACCCGGAGGGTTCAAAATTTTGTATCAAAATATAAGGTCCTGGAAGGATAGGACAAAATTGAATGAGGTTGGTGGGTAGGTGGAGAGTTGGTTGGTAGTGTAAAATGAGGGGTATAGAGGTCATTTCCTACTACCGTTGTTTCTTGAGTTTGAACTCTTCAGGACCTTATGTTTTGGGACGGAGGGAGTATAACCATCAAATTGCACTCCACGACAAATGCAAACCGATTTCACTTTATTTTACACGGGGAAAAAATGCCCAATGTACAGTCCCTCTTCAAAAGTAAGTAACCACTATCAAATAACCACCATCAGTTCGCCGGTTTGAAGGATGTGAGCTGACGGAAATTGACCCAATCCTTCTCCCGCACCATAGCCTCGTACTTGGCATCCTTCCCGCTTCCATCTGATGCATCGATGATGAGACGGTAGTTTAAACCTGCCACCGCCTGAACATCACCGCTCACCACCTTGTTGAACTTGATCCCGTCGTTCGCCTTCTTGTCATGCTCCGACACCGCCCACACACTGAGCTCCTGGACGTGCGGGTCGTTGATGTTGAAAATCGGGGAAACCCACCGGGAACCCCTGCAGGTAACCATCTAGCGACCTTCACTCGTGCTGCCATGGTGGGCATCGCGCTACGGCCAAAACGGCAGTGAGGAGGTGGCTGTTGGTTGCCATGGCTAAAGCTTCTGTGGTTGCGGAGGAAATGCGCTGATAACTTCGGAATATTTGATTTGGTGCAGGTGGAGGCGTGGACCCTGGAGGACAACTGGAGGTCTTTATATAGCGCTTGGCATGAGCCGCATTGCCAACAATTGGCAATCGATAGACAGCAATCTCATGTGATTGAGCATGGATTAATTGTTGGCCTAAAAAAAGAAATGAATTGATATGATTGAGCTTGCCAAAGTATTCAAGGCGTGGATATGATTGATTGTTTGCCGATAGATTGATATATCCTGCTACTCTGTACACTTTCACTTGTCGTTTACTATTACTAATGTAATAAATTTGGCAGATAATTAATCATATTTTGATGTGCTCAAAACAAACGCAGACAAATGAGCAATAAAATCCAATATCAGACAAATTACTTTAAAAGTATTATAAATCTGGTTGGCACGACAAGCTTTAATTATTATTTTCTGAGGTTGCAAAACGTCACATTATACTTAAACTAGCAACTATGCCCGTGCGTTGCAACGGGAAAAATAATATTTGCTTATTTCGTCGTTATCTGCACCGGCCACACTATCACACTACTGCCACTTGCAGCTCCATGACCTCGGAGTCGTTCCCAATCTCGCTCCTCATTTTCCGTGGGTCCCAAAATTCACCTTCGTCTGCCACGACTTTGTCGTCGTCTGCCTAACCTTGTTTTCGCCAACCACACTTTTGTTCCTATCCCGCACACACCACCCCGACCACATCTCCCTAGCTTCGTCGTCACCTGCCTCGATCGTGTCATCATCTTCCCCGCTCTCCAGCCTCAGTGCCGCTCCCGCACCACCGCAACCTCACCCGCCATCATCCACATGGTTGCCCGCAACTCCCTAACCTCAATGTTATATCTGTCTCGTCTGTGCCACCCTAACTTCAACTGCCATTATCCGTGCCTCCCGCACCTCGATGCAGTCTGCTGCCAACCAAGCTTCGTTGGCGAGGTTGGAGAGGAAGTATATTCCTCGGCGATGGTTGCTGCGGCATCGCGGGAGGCGTGCACTAGCACCGGTTCCGACCTCATTACCTTCACTGTGTTGGATGTCTATGTCAGTGGCACCTGCTGTCAGCATGCAGAGTACGTAGTGGTATACTGGTATGTAGCAGTAGCAGGGAGCATATATAACGACTAGGGACGTCAAACAGTTAGCTGGGGGTGTTAAGTTGTTTCGTTGTCCATTGACTCCATTCCATTCTTTGATACCCGACGGTAGCATGACTGCTCGTCCACGTTGCCAGCATTTCTCCATCAATGTGCGGCCTAATTTAGACGCGACCCCAGGAGGAATTCCACATCGATCTGCAGTATACATTTTGATCGGTAGCCGGACCATTTCCCCTGTCAGGTCAGTGACGGATCCTGAAAAAAAATTTAAGGAGGGCTGAACTATACATAATAGAAAGACTCAATATGATTAACATGGACTTAATAATCTTTTCTGATAAAAAAATAAAAAACCATCTTCTTCTACCTCAGAATGCAGCCCTTCTACTATATCTATGGCAAAAAAAATAGAGAAACTAAGGAGATTTAATGGAGTTTGAAGGCAGTAGGGGGGCTGGAGCCCCCTCCGCCCCCCTCGCTGCCTCCGTGGCTGTGTCAGGTATATATATTTTTTGAACTAGCTAGTAATTCGACTTTGGGACCCTCTGAAAAATTATTTGGGATGAAAAGGTTTCAATCATAATCCGGCGCCCACTACACAAAAGTCCCTTTGTTTTTTATACCGGAAGCCTGCTGTTTGCAGAGTGCCCGATTATTTGCCGTTATTGGGCACTTGGCAAACAACAACTTTACCAAGTGAAACAAAATTAACTTTACCGAGTGAAAAAGAACACACTCGGGGCAAAAAGTCCTCTAACACACGGCAAAGGCAAAGGTCCTCTAACACACGGCAAAGGCAAAGGTCCTCTAACACACGGCAAAGGCAAAACTCTCGTAAAATTGACTTTGCTGAGTGAAAAAGAACACACTCGGCAAAAAGTCCTCTGACACATGGCAAAGGCAAAACTCTCGTCAAACTTGCTTGTTTGTCGAGTGCATTTTTTTTGCACTTGACAAACTTGTTTACTGAGTGTATTTTTTGCACTCAACAAACAAGGTCTTTGCCTAGTGTTGGAGAAAAAACGCTCGGCAAAGAGGAATTCAAATAACATTTTGAAGCAAGAATTAATTCCAATTTGAAAACTTTGAATAAAAAGTCGTATAACTTCTCAAGATGTACAACTTTTATTTGAGTCATTTCTGCATTTGACAAAGCCATAGTAATGTTGTTCGTAAAATCTTTATATCTTATGTAGTTTAATGAAACTACTCCCTCCAGTTTTGTAAAAGAAATTGTTTTGGACAAGATTTTGGTCAAACATTGGGAATATAAAAGATGGATAACTTTTAAATCGTTGAGTTTAAAAATGTGAAAAATCATATCAATATATTTGTTTTGAAAACCATTTTTATAAAAGTATACATATATAACTTTTCAATAAATATTTTGATAGAAAAGAGAAGTCAAAATTGTGTTTTGGAGGTCGTGTCGCTGTCTTAAGCGACTTTTTTTTACCAAACCGGAGGGAGTATATTAGTAACATATACGTTCTAAAATTTGTGTGGAGCAAGTGCAATTTTCTGGTCTATTTAGTTGTGTAGAAATTATGTGATATTTGATAAAAAAATATACTCCTATTTACAAGTTATTTTGAGGGCAACTTACTGGAAACATTTCTGAAGCGTGATGATGAAAAAGCACAACAAACAACTACTGAAGTGGGTGTGTCGCACACCGTGAGACCTAGGCCTGCTGATCGGTTCGATTCTCTCGAAAATTCGGTTCTAAAAAAGTCAGAACCGAACAAAGTTTCGTTCAGTTTTGGTTCTTTCTGTTCGATTCCGGTTCTAACCAAGGGAAACAAAGACAACTGCTACTCTGGGGAAGGGGATCAGAGTAGAGGATGTATTAATATAGTAGTACCGGCTGCAGCACTGATGCTCCAGCTCCACGAGACGTCGAGACCACGACGCTGCAGTAGACATGAGGGTACCCGAGTCGGTGATGTCGACAACGATGTAGTAGTACCGGCGCGTGTCGTGCTCCCTGAGCACGATGTACATGACGAGGCAGAGGAAGCGCTCGTCTGCGGCCGCCGAGATTTGATGAGGATGGAGAGAGGGCGCACTTTGCAGCGTTGATAGCCTCGATCTTGTCTGCAGCGTCGTGGAGCTTGGGTTTGCGGTCCCCACCATTGACGGCGAACTCGAAGTCGGCAGCGGCGACGGTGGGGGAGGCGAACATCTCCTCACCCTTCTCCATGGGAAACCCGCAGGGATGGCCGACAACGGCAGGGTGGATGGAGAACCCGCAGGCGATGGCCGGTGCCGCGCCCTGTGCTGCACGTGTCGGCCGGACAAAGGATGCGGGGCGGCGACGGGGCTTGGGCGCGACACGGGGGAGACGGGGAAGGGGGCAAGGGGCGACTGGGGGTCGGTGGTGGGGGGTGTTCGAGTTTGAGGTAGGGTTTGTCTGTTGGGCTTTTAGTACTCCGTATGGTGGGCCATATGACATTGGGCTATGGGATGTTTCTTTGGGTTAACCTAGAACCGAATAGAAGGAACTGAATAGGAACCAATTTCCTCAGTTCCGGTTCTTTCGGTTTCCGGTTCCCGATTGGTTCGGCTCTCGATTCCTGGTTATTTTTGCTCAGGGCTAGTGAGACCATGGCTACTGTTGATGCTCACTAACTCTTATTTTTATGCATCACCAATACATGAAAAAGGACAAAAAGATAAATTAACAGAGTATAGGGCCATGAACTAATGAATTCCACGAGTTTTGTTGAATTATATATTTTCAGAGACTATTCAGGAAAATACAAAAAGAATGATTTCTAGAAGGCTCCAGAAGACTCCCGAACTCAACCAAAGTGGGCACCAAGAAATTAAGCATCTAGAAGGGACAAGAGGCCCACACGCGAAGGCCGAGCCCAGCCGGGGCCCAGCCCAGGCCGACTGGCCCTATAGGAAGGCCGATCGGGCTCCCCTGGCCCCGATCAGGCCCTGCTTCGGGAAGGTTCCTCCACCGCCTCTTAAGGTTAATCTAAACCACTTGTTTAAGTCGGTTTGATCCTACGACGATGGATATCACTCAGGGCTATATAAGCAACCCTAGACCCCCTAGGGCATGGTATGCATCTCTCAGAAGATCATCATCATCAGGCCAAGACAGGAGAAGAAGATGATACATCAGAGATAGGATAGCTACTTCATAATTCAAGATCTAATTTCTAGATCAAGAACCTAGTTCTAGATAGAGAGTCCGATTCGAGCAGAGTTGAGCTTTGCTCCAGTTCCAGATCTGTAAGTTATCAAGATTCAGTTCTTCTATTGTTTATTAATGACTTTATGCTATTTCAATTTTATGTGTGCAATTGCTAAGTTCTTACTTTATTCTAGTAGTATATTTGATATAGTCATGATTAATGATAAGTCTACGCATTTATTCGTAGAGCTCCTAGTATATTACGCGCGCATGCTAGGTAGTAGAAAGTATGTAAGCACAGTGCTTAGATATAATTTACTTGCAGATTCACCTTATACTCCGGGTCGTGTGGTAGATCGTGGGCGTGACAAGCCTATTGAGTCTTTTGCAATCCACCCCCTAGTATAAGACTAGTCGAACAATGATTCATGGGAGGATCAAGTATCGTCCTTCATCTTCTTGGTAATCTTCGGGGTGTTCATATTTATCCATGACTATGCTATGTGTGATGGCATGCTACATTAGAATAGATGATTAACTTAGTCTTTGTATGCTATATAGAATTGTGCCTCTTAAGTAAATCTAATTCTAATCTAGACTAGGAATAGTATGTTCTATGCTCCACATGTGCCTCGTCTCGTACGATTTATCATTTGACTTACCCCTGTTAAAGTATGTGTCATCCATCAAAGTCCATAAAGTAGTCTACTGCCATCCCTATGTCTGTTGTTACATCCATCCATCTTCCAAGTGGATACAATATTTTAAAACCCATCACCCGGGTGAAATGCTCACCGGTATCCGTGCGCTTGAGGATTATCTTCCATAATATTTCTGTAGGCTTATCTTATACCAGCCAACATTTCTTGCACCATTGCTTAGAATGGATTCTAGATCTATTCTTTGGAAGTTGCGTTAAGAAATATCAACAGCTACGGAGATCTTCGCCAAGCACGAGTGGTCGTCTATTAAGACGATCGACACATAATTAGTTGCACCATTGCTTAGTTCGATCTTTGAGAATTTTGGTTTATAATTAGCTACTTGAAACAACTGTAATAAGGATTGGTTGTGTGCAAAACTCTTGCAGAGGCCGGAATAAAAGTTCATTTTTCTAAAAATATTAAGGATATATAAGATTTGTGAATAATGTTACTACCACTATGCCGGATGCACAAATGATCAAAATAAAAGTTATATATCTTCAGAAGTTATGCAACTTTGCAGTAGAACATATTTTAATTTGAATTAATTTTGTCATAGTAGAACATATTTTAATTTGAAATTTTGTCATCTTGAATGGAGAAATAGTCAAACTAAAAGTTGTAGATCTTGAAAAGTTTAAAATTTTATAGTTTACAATTTTTTTATTTTAAATTATATTGCCAACAAAAACTAAGTTTGAATTTCTCAAATTTGAATGTCAAATTTTGTAAAGGGTCATTGACAGAGAAACTCAGAAAATGAAACTTGTAGATCTCAAGAGGTATAAAAATTTGTAGTTCATAACTTTTTAGTCTGAATAGTTTAAAGGCTCAAAGAAGAAATTTACAATCGGTGAGCAGACGTGTGGCTGGTGGCCCCCCTAATAACTTTTTTGTATATGTGCTTTGGGCTCTTTTCTGACCCCAACATTGCCGAGGGTCGGATCTTGCACACAGTAAAGATTTGCCGAGTGTCCGACAAAAAAACATTCGGCAAAAAGTTGTTTACCGACTCGCGTTTGCCGAGTGCGCTTTGCAGAGAATTACACTCGGTAAAGTCTTTGCCGAGTGTTTTAGACATTCGGCAAATGTTAAGTTCCTAGTGTTTGTGTATAGAGAGTGACTTGGAACTGGTTCCTCGATCTGATCAAGCAGACTAAACAGCTTGGTGACTTTGTTGTCGAGATTCGAGAGCAATGCAGATGCAGACTGATATGTAGTGTGCGCAAGAGGATAGCCACCACTGGAGCGATGCGCCAACCAATCCCTTGGCCCGACACTAGCACGGGCACGACCAGGCCCGGGCGCCCGGCCCTATGGGGCACGGCGGCCCATCGTGTCGTGCCACCTCGGGTCACCATGCCCAACTCGCAGCACGGGCACGACCCTACGTCACCTTAGTCGCCGTGTTGTGCTCACAGGCACGACAACCCGCCATGGCCCGAGAAGCTCGCCGCGAACTGCATCGCCACCGCCGCTGATCTGCCGAGGGAAGATAGGGGTGGCAGCGGGATTGGGGGAGTGGGTGGAGAAAACAGGCGGCAGCGGGACTAAGCAAGGATGAAAAAAATCAAATCCATCACACACAAATCAAGGATCGAAGAAAAACTATCACAAATCATCAAAGTTCATCGATCCATAAACGAATCTGTCGGTGCGGAATGTAGTCCCGACACTAACTAGTAATAAGCGGCGAGATCCGCCTCTCGATGGTCGGTGCTAAGCAACTAAGGACACTTGGTTTATCCTGGTTCCGGCCGGGGCCGTACGTCCGGCGGGGGTGTGCTCGAGGCACTATATTGCTTTGCACCGGGCGCGCTGTAGTGGGGCGGTTACAAGCGAGGCGGGAGAGGAGGCGTGGCCTCCAAGTCCCAAGGGGAGTGATTGAGGTGAGTGCCAATATCGTGGGGAAGGCGGAGAGCGTGTGAACGGACACAATCCTCTCGTCCCGTGTCGATGTCTCGTCCCCCTGCGGCGAGGGGGATCACCTTCCTTTTATAGGCTAAGGAGAGAGTGATTTACGGGCATGCCACACTATTTCGCTACGTGTGATGGTACGACGTACGGTGCGGGGATTTGACGGTTGTCTGGCGAATCTCGCTCCCGATCATGGCGTCGTGGCGTGCCTCGTACTTGAACGGGGGTGGCCTCGAGGGTGGAGGCGTGGCGGTTGACCGGGCGTCTCCGGGCGGGCTCGAGGGAGCCGTTGATGGTGATCCGTACGGGGTGCGGTAGCGGGCGTGGCGGCGTCCCGTCCCCGCATGCTCAACGGCGTCGAAGTAGTTGTAGCGGTGCGCGGCGTGGCGCCGCGGGGGTGGGGGATGGCCGCACGGGATTGATAGCGACGGGGATGCCGCTCCCGCCGGCCCGACGTCACGATTTGACCCCGCAGTAACGAGAGGAGCGTTCGAGGGTGCGGCCGGCCCCCCCTTCGAGGGCGCGACACGTTAGCCGTACTAGAGTGGGTGGCACGGTGTCACGGAGCTGACACCGGCCTCGTCGCACAGTCCCCCACAGTGGCGGGGATGGGCTCCCCCTAGGGAGTTGGCGGAACAGCGCCGGGGCGTGATTCCCAGGCGCGTAGTGGCGCAGCTCTGCCGTGTCAGAGCATTAAATGCCCGTACACGCGTGCGGGAGCAGGTGCGCCGTGAGGGGAGCCTCGAGCGAGGCGGAGCCCGCTCGAGGGAGGCGTGGACCCTCGAGCGAGGCGGAAGCTTCGCTCGAAGGAGTGTGAGCCCTCGAGCGAGGCGGACCTCGCTCGAGGGGGCGTCTTGTTGGGCCGCCTTGGTGGGCCGCGGGGGCCACCGCGGCGTGGGTCGTGCCGTGTGTGCATGTTTTGTGTTAGGCTAGAGGTGTGTTTCGTTTTTTGCGGGTTTTAAGCGGGGATTCCCCCCCGGTTTTTAGGGGACCCCCGTGGTGTCCCCGACAAGTGGCCCCCGAGCATCCGTAGGTGTGCGGCCGGGTTCCCACGGATGCGGAGCCTGCGATGGGACGTTTTTCCCTTCGGTTGCAAGCGCCTTTCCGTGGGGCCGCGTCGGCGGGCCCGCGGGTCCCAGCCCCGAAGCCTGCGGAGCGTGAGTGCTCTTGCGGGGGGGTTTTCGCGGAATTTTCATCGGCGGGCGTGGTACATGTCTCAACCGGCATCGGCGATGTTTCGGCCCGGCTTCGGTGACGCACGTGCGGCCGATATCTTTCGCATTTGGTGCATCCCGGGAGGTGTAGCCGTGCGTCGAGCCCCCGATCCTAGGCCCATTCGAGGCGATCGGGGCGAGCCCTTCGTCTTGTTTTAAACGCACCCTCGCCGTCTCTTTCTTGTTGCTTAAGCACCACGTACGGCTAGTTGAATTCTGCCACATCGGCAAATTTATGAGGAGAGAGGATGGAGAATGTCACGAGAGAGGAGGGTCATCACCATGACCCGGGGTTATCGCCATGACCTTGCACGGCACGTTTTTTAAGATTCTAGTCTTGATAAGCGTGTGATGATCTCCTCCATTGAGACTAGCCTAACAAAGACATAACAACTATTAAAATGGACCAAATCACCCGTAATTGTGGTTAACACGGGAGCCGTTAGAGATACATAATTACTCATAGCCCTAATTTCAACAAATTAACATTGACATAGGCTTAATTGACATAGGCTTAAGCAACAAGAAAGAGACGGAGACTCGTCCATTAAAGCGCTTGCGCGGGTTTGCTAGGTGGGGCTCGGTCCCGTTCACTAGGGACCGAGGGCGCGGAAGCTCTCCCTCGGTGGGATCCCCCCGACTATCTTCCCTCGGCCGGCTCTCGAACACGACATGTGGGGCGCCCTTGAGCCGGCGGGCTCGAGGAAAGGCTCGAATGCGCGCGCCCTCGTCGTCCCCGACTCGGTGATGCGGGGCACCCGTTCGAACCCGTCGAGGGTCGGGTCTCGAACCCACCGATCGGTAGGGGCGTGCGGGGTAGCGGCGGAGTTCTCCCGTCTTTTCGCATTTGCGGGTTTCGAGGGTTCTCGGCCGTGTCGGCCCTCGAACCGCCGATTAGTAATTTCGTAGATCGAGGGCACCCGTGGCGCCCGTTTATTTTGAATGGGCTTCGAGGCCACCGGTCGGTATTCGCACCCTTCGAGGGTCGGTTTTATCCGAGGCGGGGGCTCGGGGGCGCTCGAGGGTCTTCCTTACTTGGTAAGGGACCGGGCCATTTAATGCCGCGGTCGCGGCTGCGGTCGGGCGCCGCGGGCGCGCCTTTTCGAGGCACCGCGGCCGCGCGCGTAGTGGGCGGAGCGGGCGGGTGGGCGGGCGGATGTGACCGCTCGTCGCGGCCCTTCGGTTGCCGTGCCGTGATGATGGCGCGCGTGCGGACGCGCGCCCGCCGCGGTCGTGGTGGGCCCCGCTCGTCGGTGAGGGAAAATTTCACCCGCCGGTTAATGCGTGCGGGGGCGTGCGCTCGGAGAGCACGCCCCGTGGTCTATAAATCCAATAGGCGGAGGAGGGGCGGTTTTTTACCTTTGCGGTTAGCATTTGCCATCTCCGCCTCTCGCGCTTCTAGCCCTCGAGCTGCTCTCGCCTTTGCGCCTCTGCTCTAGAGTCGTGCTTGCTTCTTGTTCCTCGTTCCCTCACCCATTCGTATGGCTCCCCCGGCGGTCCATCACCGTCATTGACCCGCCGGCATGGGAGCGCTCGACGGCGACAACGCGTCTCTCCGAACCTGGCCGGTCGCCGGCGGTCGGCTAGCGGCGAATGTGGATGGGCAGCCCGCGGAGTGGATCGTGCTTTGTCGGAGAGGGACCGAGTTCCCAACCCACCGTTCGGCTACGTCGTCGGCTTCGCCCGCTTCCACGAGCGCGGCTTCGCGGCGGCCGGCGAGCCGCTTCATGCGGGCCCCGTGCTACCACTACATCGTGGAGCCGCACAACTTCACGCCGAACGCGATCTCGCGGCGGCCACGTTCATCGGCGTCCGCGAAGGTTTCTCGGGGATCCCGATGGCGGGATCTCTCGGGTCCACCTCTTCCGCGCGGAATTGCACACGCCGGCCATGTCGGAGCCGAGGACTCGCCGCGCGCGCGCGCGCCGGCGGGGTTGTCGCTTGCGTTGCGGAGCTCACGCGAGGAGGAGTACATCCCCCGCACGATGACCTCCAACAACGTGGAGTGGGAGCGGGGGTGGTTCTACCTGCAACGCCGACCCCGGCCTCCCCCCTACACGGGCAAGGTGCCGAGGGAGAAGGCCGCCTCCCGGTACCACGGGGGTATCTCCGCCTTCGCACCGGGCGCGGGCCGGACTCACTCTCGGGCGCGTTGGAAGCACTCCGGCGGACCGCGGGGCGACCGCGGGGTGCGTCCTCGCCAACCTCCACCACCGGTGGATCGTCCCCCACGATGGAGAGGCGGCTCCGCATCTTTGAGATGGACGAGGACGCGGACCCCGTCGCATTGGCGGAGTCGCGGGCTGGCTGCGGGACCTCTTCCCGCGGGAGTACGCGGCCACCGGGCGCGGCGCGCCATCGACCTCGGGCGGGCGTTGTGATAACGCGTCCCCGTGGGCATTCGCCATGCTCCCCGTCGGCAAATTGGTGAGTGAATTTCTTGATTTCCTTTGTTGTTCGCCGGTATTTGGGTTGCGGCGTGTTTTAAGGCTTTGCCCGATCCCCGCGGATGGTGCGCGTGAACGCCGCGCGGTCCGACCCGCCCACGCCCCGGTCTCGTGCGCACGCGCGCGCGGCGCAACGGCGAGAGCGAGGAGCGGGTGGAGCGAAGAAGAGAGCGGAATGCGTGGCGCGGGAGCGGAGGAGCGAGGAGTTCGGCTACGCGAGCGGCGGGGGCTTTCCTCGCCCGGGACAGAGGAGTACTCGTCGTCAGACGAGGAGGAGGAAGAAGATAGAGGGCAGGCTCTCCCCGACAGGTGGGAGCCCGCACCCCCGTCACTGGAGCCGACTCCGGTGGCAAGAGAACCGTCGCCAGGCGGTCTACGATGGAGGTGGCACGGGCCGCGGAGGTGCGGCGCGCGCCACGGAGGCGCCCGTGCGCGTGGCGGTGGCGCCCGTGCGCGCGGCGGAACCCGCGCGCGCGGTGGAGGCGGCGGGGAGGCGTGGCGGCGGCCGCGCCGGCCGCGTTCGCGACGTCGACGGGGACCTCGAGGAAGAGGAAGCGAGCCTTCTCCTCCCCGAGGTAAGGAGTTGCCTTTCGAGGGGTCGTGTGCTCGATAGGCGGGGGTTTGACGCTTTGCTCTCGTGTTCGCGGGGGGTGACGCCAACCGTGCCCCCCCCTCGCGCCGGCCAAGGTGTTGAGGGCGGACGCGTCCGTCCCCACTAGGCGGTGCTCGTCAAGGGGGACGCGGGCGACCGTAAGCACGGCGGCGACGACGAGCGGGGGGCTCGCGAGACGCGGCCCGAAGCCTCGGGGCCGCGGCCGGTGGCGTCGCCCACCGGCGCGGCCGGTGGTGGAGCCGTGGCCGGAGGCGCCGGTCGGCCGGCGCGGCGCGGCCGGCGGCGTCGGCGGTGGAGGCTCGTCGGCGCCGCGGCCGCCGAGGCACGGCGTGGAGACGGCGGTCGCGGTCGGAGGCGGCCGTGGTATTGCGGCGAGGAGCCCGCCCTCGCCGGCGGCTCCCGGGCGACGGCGGTGGAGATCCCCGACGACGACGTCCGCCGCCGGGTGGGACCGGTGGGCGAGCTTGCCTATGCCGGCCCGAGCCCCGGGCGGGGGTGCTTGTGAGAAGGTGGGATGGCTACATGGTGGCGGGGGCCCGAGGCATGGCGCCGAGGCCTCTTCGTCCCGCGCGCCCCCCCGGCTTGGGCGAGGAGCACGTTGATGCGCCGCCCCCACTTCGCCGACGCTCAAGAGGAGCGGCGGTGTGGGGAGGAGCTCGCGACCATGGCGCCTCGCTCAGCCGAGTGCCGAACGAGGCGCGGCGCGGATTCATGGCGGCCCGGCGTGGCGTGTCTTCCGGGTGCGTCGGTGTTCGCTAGCTTGTTGCTTTCTTCCTTGCTCTGTTGTTCTCGCGTTCATCTTTGCGGCGCGTTGTTAAGCGGTTTTTTTGCTGTTGTTGGCGGGAGTTGGAGCTCCGCGCCCGCAACAGGTACGACGCCCTCGACCAGATGAGCGCTGAGCTCCGCCAGCTCCGGGAGCAGCGGGACGCCCTCGACGCGCTCGCCGAGGCCCTGAGGACCCGGGACGGCCGGGCGTCGTGCGCACGGCGCGAGGCTCGCGCGACCGGCTCTTGGAGCCGGAGGGGCAATCTACGGCGCGCGCTTCCGCCATTGAGCGGGTCCGCTCGGCCCTCATTGACCGGGACGAGGTGCGCGCGGGCGAGGGAGGACACGGGAGAGGGCGCGCTGCGTGGCGGCCGGCCGGGAGAGGGAGGTGGTCTCCGTCCGGCCGAACGCCGGCGGGACCGCGTGGAGCTCGAGGAGGCGCGGTCCCGGCGGGAGCCGGGCCGAGGAGAGGGCGCGGGAGGCCGAGCGAGAGGGGCCAAGGAGGGCCGAGGAGTTGAAGGCCGCCCTTGCCGCCAAGGCCGCCGCGGTCGTCGCGGCGGAGGAGCGGCTCCGGCGGAGCGTGCCGCCCGCTAGGAGGGCGAGGGTCAACTCCGGCGGGGAGCGGGCCGCCCTCGTCGATGCCGGGCGGCGCTCGGCGGGGGCACGCTGCGCTCGAGGGGGCGTGGACTTTGCTTTGAAGGAGCGAGAGGATGAGGTCTCGAAGCTCGACGGGGAGGGCGATCGCCCTCAACATCTCCAACGAGGATCGCGCGCCGGGACCCTCGAGGAGCGAGTGCCACGGTCGTCAACCTTCGGCGGGCG
Source organism: Cenchrus americanus (assembly GCA_947561735.1). Lineage (NCBI taxonomy): Eukaryota > Viridiplantae > Streptophyta > Magnoliopsida > Poales > Poaceae > Cenchrus > Cenchrus americanus. The sequence goes on along the minus strand of OX387243.1, from coordinate 98,901,933 downwards.
GTCGAGGGCGGGCGCCAAGCTCTCGAGGTAGAGAGGAAGCGAGGTTGAAGGTGAGTTGCGGTTTCGTTCTTTTTGTTTTGTTGATCTTCCCTTCGGGGGGTTCGTTCCCTTCTTGATTTTCTTTGCTCATGGTATCCGGACACTCGCGTACCACGGCGGGGCACGCGGCCGATCGGGCCGAGACGTTGCTGGCGGCCTACGACTCCTCCGTGCGCCTCGCCCTCCTCGACCGCCCGACGGGTCTCGAGGGCCGCGGCACGCGGGAAGCTCGGCCGGCAAGCCGTCCGCGCGCCCTTTGCGGGCACATCTCGAGGTGCATGCGCCGTGCGCTTCACTTGGGCGTTCGAAGGGCCCTCGGTGTGGTGCGATCCCACTACGAGGTGAACTTCGAGGCCGTGGCGTCGAGCTACGTCATCCGGAGGGCGTCGAGGACGAGGTGGCGATGGAGCACGTGGACGCGCTTGCTCGCCGATGCCGCCGAGACACTCACCGAGGACTTCATGGAGTTCTTGTTCCCCGACGCTCCCGACGCCGCACGCCCCAAGCACCGAAGATCGCTAGGCACTTGGCCCATTTTTTGTTTGAATGTTAGTATCCGGCCGCGTGGCCGTGTAAATGAACAAGTAAACTCTTGGAATATTTAAGCACTTGTAAATTTAAGTGGTGTTTTTTTATTTATCGCGCTATTCTGTTTCTCCCTTTGCATGGGTGAATTCGGGTTGGGAAAGTTCGATTTTCGCGAGCAGCCCGCCGGGGCCGAGGCGAGAGAGAAGGGTCGTATCCTCGCGGAGGCGTAGGCTATCTCTGGCTCGCGCGTCCTTTCCGCTTGACCACATGCGCCCCGCCTGGATTCAATCGAGGTCAACGTTGAAACATACTTAGCATGCTTGCGAGTTGAATTTTTTGCGAAAAAATGGGACCATTTTTTGGGGAGGGATGCCCCCCGCAGTAGCCCCCGAGGGTGACTTGGTTTTCAGGGGAAAGCCGAGTTGCCCTTTAGCTTTATTGACTTGCTGTTATTTACATTTATGCTGCCAACTAAGGTGTTGGGCGTGTAATTTACAACAAAAAACTTGGAAATCCTAGCTAAGTGTAGAAGCAACGTAGGCTGCCGGATGTTCCAAGCGTTGGTGAGTTCTTCGCCGTCCTCGTTGGCCAACTTGTACGTGCGGGCTTGAGCACCTTCACCACGACGTAGGGTCCCTCCCATGGGGGTGACAATTTGTGGCGGCCTCGATTATCTTGGCGTAGCCTTAGGACGAGGTCCCCTTCACCGAAGTTCCGCCCGATGTGGTCTCCGAAGACGTGCTGCATACATCGCTGGTATGTTGCGCCCGTGTTTCGGAGGCCGAATGGCATCGTTACGTAGCAATACATCCCGAACGGCATTATGAATGAAGTCGCGAGCTGGTCGGACTCCTTCATTTTTATCTGGTGGTACCCGGAGTAGGCATCAAGGAAACAGAGCAGTTCGCACCCAGCGGTCGAATCGACGATCTGATCGATACGCGGCAAAGGAAAAGGAACGTTAGGACATGCTTTATTAAGACTAGTGTAGTGTACACACATCTGCCACTTCCCATTCTTTTTCTTTACTAATACAGGATTAGCTAGCCAAGTGGGGTGGAACACTTCCTTGATGAACCCAGCCTCGAGGAGCTTCCGCGGCTCCACTCGATTGCCGGCGCCGCTCCTCATCGAAGCGGCGCGGCCGTTCTTTGCACGACGCGGGAGTGAGGTAGGATGTCAAGGGAGTGCTCGGCGACCTCCCTCGGGATGCCTGGCATGTCCGAGGGGCTCCACGCGAAGATGTCGGCATTGGCGCCGAGAAAGTCGCGAGCACCACTTCCTATTTCGGGTCGAGGGTAGAACTGACCCTCAACGCCTTGCCCTCGGGGGCAGCAGGGTCGAGGGGCACCTCCTTGGTCTGCTCAGCAGCCTCGAAGCTGCCGGCGTGCTTGGTGATGGAGTCGAGGTCCTCGTTGACCATCTTCTCCATGTTGTCCACGAGCGCTTTGTCAAGCGCTAGGGCCTCGGCGTGTTCCACGCACTCGACGTCGCAGTCGAATGCGTGCTCGATGGATGAGCCCACGGTGATGACACCGTTGGGCCCCGACATCTTCATCTTGAGGTAGGTGTAGTTGGGGACCGCCATGAACTTGGCGTAGCAGGGCTGCCCAAGTATGGCGTGGTACGTGCCCCTGAACCCCACCACCTCGAAGGTGAGTGTCTCCTTGCGGTAGTTGTCTGGCGTGCTTCCGAACCGCACGGCGAGTCGATCGCCCGAGGGGCCGGACGCGCTTGCCGGCGCAACGCCATGGAACGACGTCGTCTTGGGCCGCGGTCGGTCCAACCCGATCCCCGGCGAGGCGCGGCGGTGTGTGCGTAGAGGATGTTGAGGCTGCTGCCTCCGTCCATCAGGACCTTCGAGAACCGTGCGTTCCCGATGACCGGATCCACCACCGGCGGGTATTGACCCGGTTGGGGATGCGGTTCGGGTGATTCTTACGGCCGAACGTGATGGCGTCCTCCGACCAGTCGAGGAAGGAGGGAGGCACCTTCTCTGCGGCGAGAACCTCGTGCCGCTCCCGCTTGCGCCGGCGGCTAGACATGTCGACGGTCCCCCCCCCCCCCGAAGATGAGGAAGACATTCTCTACGGCGGGGGAAGCCGTCGGCGTCGCCGTCACCCCCATCCTTCTTGGCCTCGTCGTCCTTCGCGGCGGCGCGGCCGTAGAACCGCTTGAGCATGTCGCCTTTGCTCAAGGGTGTGGTTGACCGGCGTTTTGTGGTAGGGACATGGCTTCTTCAGCATGTCGTCGAAAACTCCCGGGCCTTGAGGGGCCGGTCGAGGGCCCCGTCGAGCCGGGTCAACAGCAAGAGCTTCGCCGTCGTCGTCGTCGTGCCTCTCGCTCGCGCACCTCGCGGCGCGGCTTCTTTCCCTTCTTGCCCCGCTTGTTCTTTTGGCGGGGCTCCTTGGACTTGCTGCCCTCCGCGGGCGCATTGTCCACGCGCTTGCCCTTCTTGCCGTTGAAGATCACCCCCACCGCCTCCTCGCCCGAGACAAATCTAGTGGCGATGTCGAACGAGCTCGTTCGAGTCGGTGGCGGGCTGCGCCTAAGCTCGCGCACAAGATCCCGGCATGTGGTGCCCTCGAGGAAGGCGTGCACGATTTCGGACGTGCCACGCTTGGGAGCTCCGTACAACGCTTGGAGAAGCGCCATATGAAGTCCGGAGTGACTCGCCGGGCTTCCGAGTGCAAGAGCGCGGTCTCGGGAGTTTCCGGGGTGCACGTACGTGCCCCCGGAAATTTCCCACGAACGTGCGGACCGGGTCGTCCCCGGTTGTGGATCCGGGGCCGGCGGCGGTGCTCGAGCCACATCCGCGCCGAGTCGGCGAGGTGCAGGGGGAGGTTGCGGATGATAACCTCGTCGGCGGTGGCCCCACCCGGTCGACATGCCGGATGGTAGTCGTTGAGCCACACACGGGGGTCCATCTACCCGTTGTACTTGACGATCGTCGTGGGCTGGCGGAAGCGCTGGGGGAAGTTCGCCGCACGGATCTCCCGGCTGAACACGTGGGTTCACGGGGGCTCCGGTGTCGGTGAGCGGTCCTCCTCGCTGTCATAGCGTCCACCCCGTCGAGGGTGGTAGCCCGCCGCCGCCCGCGTTTTCGCATTGCTCGTTCGCCGGGCGTTGATGACATTGCGGGCGTCGCCATCTTGGGCTCACCCGCGCGTGTCGAGGAGCCGTTCCTTGGCCAGCGTGCGCCCCGGGTTGGCGGGATGCTCAGCTGCGCCGCCCGCATGCACCGAGGGCTCGGGGCCTTGCGCACCCCCATTGTCCCACGCGCTCCCCCCGTTGACGAATGCGGGACGCCGAGCTTTCGGCTTGTTGGACGGCGGCTTGCTCGATGAGTGCCCGCGCCTTGCGGTGCGGGTTTCGCGCCTCGGGGAGTTGAGGGGGTGGGCATGGCCCGCAGCAATGTCGCGACGGCAATAAGCTTCGGCTCGCTCGCGGGGGCGTGTCCGGATTGTCGACATTGAAGTCGGCGTTGATGCGGTCGCGGGCTTGCCTGCCCAACTCACGCGCACGTTCGCCGCGCGCGGAGGCCTCTCCCCGCGATGGAGGCTCGGAGCAACCGCACCGTGCGGTATTCTTCCGCCAGCTTGGCTTCAAGCTCGCGTGCTTGGGCCAGCTGCGCGTTGATGTCGGCCCCCCTCGGCGGTGAGGGGGGAGGGGCGCTTGGCCCCGCAGCCATGCGCGGTCCAGTCCCCAGGGCGGGTGGAACCTCTCCGTCGGCGGCTCCCGCCGCGTCGGCGGCATTTGCCGGGTCGGCCGGCGATCACGACACAACACTCCCGCGCGGGGTCGTAGCTCCCGCGCCGGGAGTCGTCGGAGTAGCCGAACCCGCAGTCCGTTGCGTCGAGGAACCGCCGGAACATCACCGGGTCCGGCACGCCGGAGAAGTCCCACTCCGCACATCCATGCGAAGTGGCGGGCGGCGCTCGTCGGTGGAGCCTTGGGATGACTCGTCGCCGGCGAGAGGCGCTAGGGTCCCCGGCAACTAGGATGTGGCGGCCGGGGGGAACCCCGCGCATCGTTGTGTTGGTGTTGGCGATGTATGCCGCCGTGGCGCCGCGCGGACCGATGGGGAAGCGCGGCCCGAAGACCGAGCGCTCCCCCGCCGGGGCGGCCGCCGTCTCGCCGGTGGGCGCGTCGTGTTGCAAGGTGACGCGCGTAGCATGCCGGCGCTCCGACCGCGCCGGCCGCGAGCGCCGGCCGGAGCGACGGCGGCGCCGTGGCGCCGAAGGACCCGCAACGTCCGTGCTGGCGGGTGTTGGTGTCGTGGCGACGCGTGCGGCGGCGACCGCGGCAGACCCGCCTGGCGCCGCGCGCGGAGTTCCTCACGGTTAGTGAGGCGCATCAGGTAGCCGTTCCCCGTGGCCTGAAAGTTCAGGCCCCCGAACCGGATTTCGAATCCGGCCGGGAGGGGGTCCGAGCTGCCCATGGAGTAACGCTGACCGCGGTACTCGGTGCGAATCACCATCGAGAGAGCTGGTGACGAGTTGATCTTCAGCGCGCAGAGCCCCACGGTGGGCGCCAACTGTCGGTGCGGAATGTAGTCCCGACACTAACTAGTAATAAGCGCTGAGATCTGCCTCTCGATGGTCGGTGCTAAGCAACTAAGGACACTTGGTTTATCCTGGTTCCGGCCGGGGCCGTACGTCCAGCAGGGGTGTGCTCGAGGCACTATATTGCTTTGCACCGGGCGCCCGTAGTGGGGCGGCTACAAGCGAGGTGGGAGAGGAGGCGTGGCCTCCAAGTCCCAAGGGGAGTGATTGAGGCGAGTGCCAATATCGTGGGGAAGGCGGAGAGCGTGTGAACGGTCGCAATCCGCCGTCCCGTGTCCGATGTCTCGTCCCCGTGCGGCGAGGGGGATCACCTTCCTTTTATAGGCTAAGGACAAGGTGATTTACGGGCATGCCGCACTATTTCGCTACGTGTGATGGTACGGCGTACGGTGCGGGGAGTTGACGGTTGTCATGGCGTCGTGGCGTGCCCCGTACTTGAACGAGGGCGGCCTCGAGGGTGGAGGCGTGGCGCTGACCGGGCGTCTCCGGGCGGGCTCGAGGGAGCCGTTGACGGTGATCCGTACGGGGCGCGCGTAGCGGCGTGGCGGCGTCCCGTCCCCGCGTGCTCGACGACATCGGAGTAGTTGTGGCGCGCGCGCGGCGTGGCGCCGCGGGGGCGGGGGATGGCCGCACGGGGATTGATAGCGACGGGGATGCCGCTCCCCGCCGGCCGACGTCACGATTTGACCCTGCAGAGTAACGAGAGGAGGGTTCGAGGGTGCGGCCGGCCCCCCTTCGAGGGCGCGGCGCGTTAGCCGTACTAGAGTGGGCGGCACAGTGTCACGGAGCTGACACCGGCCTCGTCGCACAGTCCCCCACAGTGGCGGGGATGGGCTCCCCCTAGGGAGTTGGCGGAACGGCGCGGGGTGTGATTCCCGTGCGCGTAGTGGCGCGGCTCTCCGCCGTGTTAGACCATTAAATGCCCGTACACGTGTGCGGGAGCGAGTGTGCCCGTGAGGGAGCCTCGAGCGAGGCGGAGCCCGCTCGAGGGAGGCATGGACCCTCGAGCGAGGCGGAAGCCTTGCTCGAAGGAGCGTGAGCCCTCGAGTGAGGCGGACCTCGCTCGAGGGGGCGTCTTGCCGGGCCGCCTTGGTGGGCCGCGGGGGCCACCGCGGCGTGGGCCGTGCCGTGTGTGCATGTTTTGTGTTAGGCTAGAGGTGTGTTTCGTTTTTTTGCGGGTTTTAAGCGAGATTCCCCTCGGTTTTTTAGGGACCCCGTGGCTGTCCCCGACAGAATCCATCACACAAATACATAGGCACGACCGCGCGGCGGCCGACCGTGGCTCCAAGTGATGGCGCAGGCGGGCGCGGTCGCCGGCCACGCTTCCTTCGGCGGTGGAGCCGGGCGCGGCCGACGGCTCGCTCCCGCGGGTGGAGGAGGGCGGCGCGACCCCCGCCGCCGCCGGATGCGGCCGGTGTGTCGCGCGCGCCGGCCATAGCCGCGGAGGAGGGAGCGAGTCGAGGCGGAGACCGGAGGGCGCGGCGTGGACGCCGCGAGTCGAGGCGGAGGGGGCGGGGCGGCCGGTGCGGTGGCGCACAGGGCCACAGCAGCGTTGCGACGACTGGGTTGGGTGGGGAATGTGAGGTTAGGGTTTGTGTGTAGTTTATATATTGTGGCATTCTATGGGCCTTGAGTAGGCCGGGATGTAGGATTTTAACGGGCTGCTACCGTGCCAGCCCATTAACCGTGCCGTGCCTGTGCCGGCACTACAGACCGATTTCGCGGCACAGGCACTACGTTGTGTCGTGCCCGGCACGGGCACTATCGTCTTCGTGCCGTGTCGTGCCAAGACTGTGCTTTTTCAGACCCTGCTCGTATCAGCCCATTGTGCTCGTGCCAAATGGCCACCTCAAGAAGACGTCCGCCGCCATCCACAAGCCATTGAGGTCACAACTAGTTGATTGTTACGTCTGGGTTGGGGGCCTAGTAGCTGCTGGAACCGAGAACATGATAGGAAAAAAATGCATTTTTAAAAAATTGTCAGTGTAACATTTTAAAAAATGATTCAGCTTTTTTTAAATGTTGGTCAATCCTTTTTCAAAGAATTGTTCGTCCCACTCTTTTGAAAAATACTGACAACATTTTTGCATCGAACATTTTTTTTGCCAAACAGTCTTTGCTGAAGAGTGTAACAGTTTTTGCTCTCGTGGTCTGGTGGGAAAGCCAGAACGGAGCGCGTAGGGACGGGCAGTTCTCAAATCTCAAAATATATTTATCCGTTGCAGAACGTGTGTGTCTATATATATATATATATATATATATATATATATATATATATATATATATATATATGGAAGTTGAAAGCAAAGATGATATACTTGTTGAAACGACTAATGTTACATAACCATCAGATTGCAGTCCACCGCATTATATGCATGATAAAATGTGTCAAAAAATGCCCAACATACCGTCCCTCTTTTAAGAGCAACTCCAACAGATTAGCAACAATACTAACCAAATTTGGAGATTAAAAGCCTAGTTAAAAAATAAAAACCTTCATAAATTGATCGGTAAAGCAACAGATCTTCCAAAACCAGCCTCTTCCTCTGCTACAGTGCGAGTAGGCCCCACTTTTCATCCTCATTCCTTTCCTTTCTTCCTTTCCCCACCTCCTCTAGCAGAGGACGCTGCGCCGGGGCTCGCCGCCGGATCCATCTATGCCACCGCTAGCCGCGTAGGCCCCCACCGGCGCCAATCCTCGCCGGTCGCAGGGCTTCCCACGCGCTGCGCTCTGGCTGGCCGCCGAGCTTTCCATGGTCGTCCGCGGAGCTCCTGCATCGCCGCGACATTGGCCGGTCGCAGAGCTCGCGCCGCCTCCCTGGCCGGCTGCAGCACTTGCGCGGTCTCCTGGCCGGCCGCGAGGCACGCCTGCGCACCGCCCTGGCCGGCAGCGAATCTTGCTCACGCGCCACGCTGGCCGGCCGCCGAGCTCACGCTTGTGTGCCGCACCTTGGCCGGTCGCGGAGCTCCCGCGCCGCCGCACCATTGCCTGGCTCCGAGGCTCGTCCGCGCACCGCCTTGACCGGCAGTAGATCTTGGTCGCGCGCCGCGCTGGCCGGACACTGAGCTCTCCCTTGTGTCGCATGCTGGCTGGCCGCTGAGCTCCCGTGATGCCACGCCATTGCCCGGCCACGACGCTCGTGCGGCCTCCTGGCCGGCCGCGAGGCTCGCTCGTGCGTCGCCCTTGCCGGTCGTGAATCTCGCTCGCGCGACGCAGGTTAACCGTGGAGCTCCCCATGTGTCGCGTTGTGGCTGGCCGCGGAGCTTGCCCGTGTGTCGCGCCTTGGTCGAGTGCGAAGCTCCCGCGCTGTTGCGCCCTAGACGGTGGGAGAAAGGAAGGGCGCGTTGGATGGGTTGGCAGGAGCACGCGCGAGAGGCGGATGGGCAGATAGCGAGGGGGAAGGGCTCCCCAAAGATGGACAGCGTAGGGGCGCCGATTGCGAGTCGGTTAGCGAGGGAATGATATGGCGAGGTTGTTGGAACGGGTTTTCACGACGTTTTTCTTTTTTTTACCGATATAAAATGATTTAGCCAATTTGTTGGAATTGCTCTATAGTAACCACTATCATTTCGCTGGTTTGAAGGATGTGAGCTCACGGAAGTTGACCCAATCCATCTCCCACACCATAGCCCACTACCGGAAACGCGGCCTCTACCGAGAGCTCGCTTCGTGCCGAGAGCCGCATCCCAAGCTCTCGGCACACGGAGACGATTTGCCGAGAGCAAAGGGTTCGGCTCTCGGCACGTAAAAAACCCGCGGTACAGAGTTCCTGTGCCGAGAGGGAACAGTGCCGCCTCTCGGCACAGGCGACCCCTCACGGCACAGAGGATCTGTGCCGAGAGCTGCAAAAGCGGGCCCTCGGCACAGCCGCCACCTCACGGCGCAACGTAACGGCCGTCACGGCCGTTTGCCCAGCCGTCAGATGTGCCGAGAGCCCACTTCTGGCTCTCGGCACAGAGCACCTGTGCCGAGTGCCTGCCAAAGGCTCTCGGCAAAGAATTAAAAAAAATCAAATTCACACATTCAAACCTTTTCTTCATCAACCTACACCCCTACAGGCTAGTTTGTATTTAATAGATATTTATTTTGTATTTAATAATTTTATTTCGTTCTAGCTAGCTAGTTTTTCACCGTAGAGTAGAGCTCCGATATGAACTCGAGGTGCATGAAATCATGATGTAAAGTTAGTGAAAAATGATATTCATGTTCATGAGGCATCTTCAAGACCAATTACATGACCAAATCTGCAGCTCAACAAAATCCAAGAGACAAGAATCGCAAGCGGTCATCTTTCACTAGCTAGGGGCCGTGCATGGGCCGGATGCCTCCTCTTGAACCTCTCCTTGAAGCACATCCGGCGAGCTCCTTCGTCCTCTCATCCAACACCATATTAGCCCTCTCCTCTATCATCTATTTCTCGTGCTTCGGGCTTTCCACCACCATCCTCGTTAGATTTCCGTCCGCTTGCTCGGTCGCCTTCCCGAGGTCCTTCTCACGCTCGTCGTCCTTGCTCTTGCGGCGCGCTTCCTCCTCCTCCACACGAGCCAAAAAACTCGCGAAGTCGACCTCAAAGAGACAAACCAAGCACGTCCGCATTTACATGAGAAAGTAACCGAGAACATGAATTAATTCCGAAATTTTTTTATTAGTAGGGAAAGATATCTGCCGGTACCTTGAGAGGAGCTTCTCTTTGAACATGAAATGGCGAGGGAAACACCGAGCTTAGAACCACGCTTCCTCTTTGAGCTGGTAGTGAGAGAGCTAGATCGAGTGAGAAAGAAACTGGAAGTACATGAAATCATGATGTAAAGTTAGTGAAAAATGATATTCATGTTCATGAGGCATCTTCAAGACCAATTACATGAAATGACGCTAAATTTTCGACATTTGACTCTCTCATCACGAAACCCGCAACGAACAAAATCCAAGAGACCGAGAATCCGCAAGCGGTCATCTTTCACTAGCTAGGTGCCATGCATGGGCCATGATCTGCTTGCCTCCTCTTGAACCTCTCCTTGAAGCACATCCGCCCGAGCTAGCTCCTTCGTCCTCTCATCCAACACCATATTAGGCCTCTCCTCTATCAACACCAACCAAACGAACCGCTCCACGGTGACGCTCGTGGTGTCGGACGGCCAATGGCCGAGTGCTCGAGTTGCGGCCGCGGCGCAGAGGCGCAATCGAGGCGGTGCGGCGCGCCGGCCGTGTCGTGAGTTCCCAGCGCAATGTGTCGCAGCTTCGTCACGCTGTGTTTGCCTCGCTGGGTGGCCACCGTACGCGCACGGCGCGCATCGGTTCGTTCGACCGCGCGCCGTGGATTCTCGGACCGTCGGCGTTCGACGGCTGATGCCTACAGCGGCCAAAAGGGATGCTCCCAGTCCCAGCAGCCTCCTGCCTCGGGCTATGGACATGGACGGAGCAGGGAGGAAGCACGCGCCGCGCAAGACACATGAGGTTGAGGCCGCAGTCTAGTCGCGAAGCGAGGATGCGACGTTGTGCTCGCTACAGCGCTCGCTCCACTGGGCAACGGGGACGGAGGAGACGGGCATTTGCAGTGCCAGGGAGAGAGATCAGAGATGGCGTCGTGGCGATAGGGACATGATGGACATGATGGACTGAGTCTTTCCATGATCGGCTGCCTCCTCTTGAACCTCTCCTTGAAGCACATCTTCCTGAGCTCCTTCGTCCTCTCATCCAACACCATATATATTAGGCCTCTCCTCTATCATCTATTTCTCGTGCTTCAGGCTTTGCACCACCATCCTCGTTAGATTTCCGTCCTCTTGCTCGGTCAGCTTCCCGAGGTCCTTCTCACAGTCGCCGTCCTTGCTCTTGCGGCGCGCTTCCTCCTCCTCCACATGAGCCAAAAAACTCGCGAAGTCGACCTCAAAGAGGCAGCCAAGCACGTCTGCATTTACATGAGAAAGTAACTGAGAACATGAATTAATTCCAGAAATTTTTGTATTAGTAGGGAAAGATATCTGCCGGTACCTTGAGAGGAGCTTCTCTTTGAACATGAAATGGCGGGAAACACCGAGCTTAGAACCACGCTTCCTCTTCGAGCTGGTAGTGAGAGAGCTAGATCGAGTGCGAAAGAAACTGGAAGTACATGAAATCATGAAGTAAAGTTAGTGAAAAATGATATTCATGTTCATGAGGCATCTTCAATACCAATTACATGAAATGACGCTAAATTTTCGACATTTGACTCTCTCATCACGTTGAACGAACATCGTGAGCTAGAACAATTTAAAAATTGTATAGAATTTAAATAAATGAAACCATCAAATTGCTTCTAACAGAAAACAAGTTTGGCAATGAAATTCTTTACGGACACGAATCGAGAGCATCAAAATGGGCCATGCATGGGCCATGATCGATGCCTCCTCTTGAACCTCTCCTTGAAGCACATCTCGCACCGAGCTCCTTCGTCCTCTCATCCAACACCATATAGAACAACCCCCGCAACAATATCACAAGCTTCTTCTACCGGTTCCATGAAGAGCCCCGGCAGGCGAGCGAGGCAAAGACGAAAGTGAAAGTGAAAGGGACACACATGACACAACGCACATTGCCCACACCGTACCCTAGACGCCCCACGGGCATGCAGCCTAACCCTAGCGGAACCCACGCAAAACGGTCGGCGGTACACATGAGACTCACTCACACGCCGCACTACGATACACGGACCATCGCTACGCTCAACGTTACGGACTACGAGAGATCCGATCGGACCGGACCGGACGATCGACGCAGGCTACCGTCCAAAGTCCCCCCCCCCTTCCCGTCCTCGCCGGCCGGCGTGCATCAATAACAAGAAGCGTGTTCTTCTTGCACGGGGAGAGAAAGGGGAAGGCATGCCTGACTTCGGATTGACCGCGCGGACACCTCCACGAACGAGCGACGAGCTACACATGACGTGCACATGCTTGGAACTTCACTGCTCCTTGGGCGCCGGCGGCGCCGTGGCCGCGGCCCGTCGCCGTCGCCGTGGCCGGCGCCGGGAGAACCTCGCGGCCGAGGCGCCGGACGGTGCCACCGGCGGTGAACCCGTCGCGCGGCGGCGAAGAGGGCGGGGAGGAACTCCTCCTCCTCGCACTCCGGCCTTCTCGCTTCGGAGGTGACGCACCGGCCCTCGCCCGGCCCCGCGCACAAGGCATCAATGACCATCCATCAATCATAGGCAGCCGCGTATCATCATGAACCATCTAAGCTAGCTAAAGGCTAATATCTGCCATGCATCCTTATGGAGTTGTGGTCGTGCGGCTCATCATGGCGTTTCGTCTTTGATAGTTTATTATTCATTTTGCTCGCAGGACAAAGAGGATGAGTTGTGTGTGTTGTGTCCAAGAGACCAGAATCTGCAAGCAGTCATCTTTCACTAGCTAGGTGCCATGCATGGGCCATGATCAGCTGCCTCCTCTTGAACCTCTCCTTGAAGCACATCTTCCTGAGCTCCTTCGTCCTCTCATTCAACACCATATTAGGCCTCTCCTCTATCATCTCTTTCTTGTGCTTCAGGCTTTCCACCACCATCCTCGTTAGATTTCCGTCCTCTTGCTCGGTCAGCTTCCCGAGGTCCTGCTAGACAGGCACTCCATCACTCCATGTTCGTCAGTTCTTCCAAACAAATCTTATTCTAGTAAAAACTCCCAACGAATTGAATTCCATGACAATATGCTCCAACGAGAGAATAAGCAGAAACCTGGATGTTGTCAATAAGCGTATTCAGGCTCTTCACCTTGTGGTGCGGCCACCGCGCGATGCCGAGCTCCCTGCACTGCTTCTTCAGCATCGTGACCCCGACTTTGAGCTCCTGCACCACCTCCTTGATCGGCATGCAGAAGTGCCGCGACACCAGCTCGAACGTCAGCGCCTTCTTCCCTGGTCCAATTCTCGGATGTCCAACTGCACCCTTCTGCACACTGCTAGTGTCGTGCTCCAGCTTGATCAGTGCCTTCTCGCGCCGCCGTCCTTGCTCTTGCGGCGCGCTTCCTCCTACTCCTCCACCTGAGCCCAAAAACTCGCGAAGTCGACCTCAAAGAGGCAGCCAAGCTCGTCTGCATTTACATGCATGAGAAAGTAACTAAGAACATGAATTAATTCCAGAAATTTTTGTATTAGTAGGGAAAGATATCTACCGGTACCTTGAGATGAGCTTCTCTTTGAACATGAAATGGCGAGGAAACACCGAGCTTAGAACCACGCTTCCTCTTCGAGCTGGTAGTGAGAGAGCTAGATCGAGTGCGAAAGAAACTGGAAGTACATGAAATCATGAAGTAAAGTTAGTGAAAAATGATATTCATGTTCATGAGGCATCTTCAATACCAATTACATGAAATGACGCTAAATTTTCGACATTTGACTCTCTCATCACGTTGAACGAACATCGTGAGCTAGAACAATTTAAAAATTGTATAAAATTCAAATAAAGTTTGAAAATCACGACTTTTGTTGAGCACTAATGATATCATCCGAGGAAGTTGAGAAAAAAAATTGACAACAATTTGAACACCGGGACACGTACGTTGTTTAGAAACTCGAACATCTACACGGAGAGTTTCAAGGAATTTAAATTAATGTCAATAGGTATTGAATAATCTAAGGGAAATTCAAAATTGACTTTGAGTACAAGAACCCTTTTATAGTAATACACATCATCAATGGTGACATATTGAGTTTTGGAAAATTTTCGTGTCTCGTTTGCTACTTTCTAAAATAATTTGAATAAATACTTTCCGTGCCGAGAGCATTGCTCTCGCAAAGAAGCCGCAGTGGGGCCCATCGAGGATCTGTGCCGAGAGCTGGACCATCTCGCTCTCGGCACATATGGGAGCACGTGCCAAGCGGCCCTCGTCCTGCGTTGCGCCGGGCAATGGGCCCGCTCTCCCTCTGTGCCGAGAGCCAGATCCAAAGCTCTCGGCACAGATGGCTACAGACGCTGCCATGTGGGCCTCGTCGTCCCTCTGTGCCGAGAGCCAGATCCAAAGCTCTCGGCACAGATGGCTACGGGCGCTGACAAGTGGGCCCCGCCCTACCTCTGTGCCGAGAGCAGTGGATCTTGCTCTCGGCACAGGGAGAGGACGAGGCCCACATGGCAGCGCCTGTACCATCTATGCCGAGAGCTTTAGATCTGGCTCTCGGCACAGAGGGAAAGCAAGGCCACTTCACAGTGCCTTCGTCTCCACTGCACAGTCGTCGCCCACACACACAACACACCCGCCCGCCGCGCCCGTCGGACCGCGCCCCCCGCCGCGCCGCCGCCCCCGGCTCGCCGGACCTCGCCCGCCCGCCGCGCGCGCCCGGCTAGCCGCACCTCGCCCGCCCTCGCCTCCGCCCCACCCGCGGCCGCCATGCCTTGCGCGCCGCGCCCGCCCCTCCCGCGTCGGCTAGCTCTTCCTCCGGCCGTCATCCTCCTCGGCACCGCAAGCCGTCCTCGTCCTCGTCCTCGGCACCGCGCGCGCCGTCATCCCCGTGCCCCATGTCCCGCACCCCCTCGCGGCCGCCGTCCCCGCGCCCCTCGTGGCCGTAGCCATGGGGGAGGCCGCGGCCTCCTCCTCCTAACCGCGGTGAGTGCCAAATTCTTAGTTATAAGGTTCAAATTCAAGTTAGTTAGGATAGAAATTTAGATAGAAAATTTAGTTATAGTTTTCAAATTTAGATAGATAATTCAAGTAAGAAATTTCAGTTATCAAATTTTAGGTGTCTTGGTTAGCTAATTAATTTAGTTATAGTTTGAAATTTTAGAAGATTTAGTGTGCAATTTATAGATGACTTTAGAATTCTTGCTAGTTAGCAATTAAGTATCTAATACTAGCAAATTTATCGTGTCTCTAATTTTTGTTTTCATACATCTAATGCAATTCATTTTTATAGGAAGAGATGCCTTGATTTGCCGCACTGACCACCGGAGGCTTTTTTTGGAGGAAGAGGGGTGATTTGTCGATCTCCTAGGTGAGACTCGTGGCTAGCTTGGGGGCACCACACGTGATTTGTCCGGCCATCGAGCCGTTGGAACTGTGCCCGTGTGTAGCCCGACCTTCGTGTCGTGCCTTTTGTTGCAGGTTTTGGAAACCTCACCGTACAGGGGAGGTGCTGCCGAAATTTTGACTAAACACCCATCATTGATCTTTTTTTGCAGGAAGGAGGCCTGGTCGCCACCGCTGAAGGAGGAGTAGGGCACTCACATTGTCTCGGAGGCCCGGTCGACCCTGGTCTTGTCGCCGCCCTCGCCTCACCATCGAGTCACTAGGTGAGCACGCCCCTTCCTCGCCATCGAGTTAATAGATGTCGTAGATCGCGAAACCTAGTTAGGCGTCTCCCCGTTCGGAAGAGATACGATTCGAAATATGCAAAACTTTGCATATTTATGGCTGTATCTCGTTTCGAATTGTCCACGTTTTTTGGGACAGCTTTCGTGGATGCGTAGATGGGGTTAGTTTCTATGGTCTACTACGATCCGAGACAAAGTTTCGGCGACACCTCCCCGTTGTTCTCCGGATACACAATCTCCCTAACGGGACGTGTATTTGGAGAACGGCGGGAGGTGTCGCCGAAATTCCGTCTCGGATCGAGTAGACCATAGAAACTAACCCCATCTACGCATCGACGGTGGGATTAGGACCTATCTTTACCTATTAGAATGTCTAGACAATGTGTAGGTGATGCAATGTTTTTTATATAACTCGTTGATATGATAGAGAATGGGTGACCGTCGGTGGATGTACAATGGATGGGCAAGTGCCGGTCGTATGACACAGAATGGATTAAAAATGCTCAAGCTTTTCTTGATGAAGCATTTAGCAAGGTTAAAGGGCCTAAAGATAGGAAAACCACATGGTGCCCCTGCGCCGCCGTGGAAACTCACGTCGCATTACAAAGGTGGAGATGGCATCACATCTCTATAGGAATGGATTTACGAGAGACTATTCAAAGTTGACCCACCATGGTGAAACCGATCGAATGAGAGACGAGGTTGTGAGGCAACGCATCGGAGAGCTTGATGGTGATGCTTGGAGTACCACACATGATAGATGACTTTCATGAGGCACATTTTCAAGAAGAAAGTCGAGAGGAGGAACCGAGCCAAGTGCGAAGGCGTATTATGATATGTTGGCTGCAGCACAAAAACCTCTTCACCAAAGACACACTAAACTATCTCAATTAGATTCCATCGGCCGCCCGATGGCCGTAAAGTCTCAAGCATAACATGAGTCGAGAATGCTTTGATGCTTTGCCGACCGTTTTCGACGACATGCTTCCCAAAGGTCACATTTTGCCGAAGAACATGTATGAAGCACAAAAAGTCCTTCGTGCACTTAAGATGCCATACGAGCAGATACATGCCTGTCCGAACGGATGCGTCTTATTCAGGAAAGAACATGAGAATGCGACGCACTGTCCGAAATGTAAAGCATCTCGGTTCATGGAGGTAGACTCTGCTGAGGGTAAAAAAAATGCAACTCACGATCCCAGTAAGTGTCCTACGGTACCTCCCGCCCATACAACGGCTCCAACGGATGTACATGACCGAAGAAACTGCGAAGCAAATGAAATGGCACAAAACGGGTCGTCGATACAGTGATAACCTGACACATCCATCTGATGCCCTAGCATGGACAAAGTTTGATGAGAAACATGCCGACAAAGCGGTAGAGGCTCGAAATGTACGTGTTGCGCTAGCGACGGATGGATTCATTCCATTTGGAATGACGGCCGCCCCGCACACGAGTTGGCCCGTGTTTGTTATCCCCCTCAATCTACCCCCCGCATCATCTTTCAACGACAATACATATTCGTGTCGTTGATAATTCCCGGATACCCGGAGATAATATGTGTGTGTACATGGAGCCTCTGATTGATGATTTGCTCAAGGCCTGGAATGAAGGGGTGACGACATACGACCGAGCTACGAAGACAAACTTCAAAATGCACGTGTGGTACATGTACTCCCTCCATGACATGCCGGCTTATGGGTTATTTTGTGGCCGGTGTGTCCACGGGAAGTTCCCTTGCCCAGTATGCAAGGCAGCTCTGAGGTTCATTTGGTTGAAGAGGGGTGGCAAGTATTCTTCGTTTGACAAACATCGACAATTCCTCGCCCGCCGACCATCCATTCGGACTAGATACCAAGAACTTCACGAAAGGTGTTGTAGTTAGAGATCCACCACCGTACATGATGACAAAGTCTGAGATTCAAGCCGAGGTAGACAATCTCGTGCTCAAAGAAGAACAACGTCGTTTTGAGGGATATGGTGAGAAACATGCTTGGTCTCAAAAGGCGGGTTTGTGGAGGCTACCCTATATGAAAGATCTTCTTCTTCCACATAACATTGATGTGATGCACACCGAAAAGAATGTTGCCGAGGCACTATGGGCTACAATGATGGATATAAAAGAGAAGAGCAAGGACAATGTTAAGGCTAGACTCGATCTAGAAATGTTATGCGACAAAGCCAAAGCAAGTCATCCCGAAGGGCCGTACCGGAAAGACATGGAATAGGCCTAAGGCCGATTTCATCCTTAATAGGGTACAAAGGAAGGAAGTACTAGAATGGATGCAAAAATTAATGTTCCCTGATGGATATGCCGCGAATCTGAGAAGGGGAGTCAACTTAGTTACTCTTCGAATAAAGGGGTTGAAAAGTCATGACTACCACATATGGATCGAACGACTTCTTCCGGTGATGGTTCGAGGCTATGTACTCCGAGCATGTGTGGCAAGTGCCGGCGGAATTGAGTTATTTCTTCCGTCGGCTTTGTGCCAAGGAGTTATCTAAGGTTGTGATTAACAAACTAGAAAAAGATGCACCCGTATTGCTCGTAAGCTAGAGAAGATCTTTCCACCCGGCTTCTTCAATCCGATGCAACATATGATTTTGCACCTCCCGCGTGAGGCACGATTGGGGGGGCCCGTGCAGAACCGTTGGTGCTATCCAATTGAGAGGGTTCAAAAGGTTCTTCGAAGTACATGTAAAAATAAAAACAAAGTTGAAGCTTGCATTGCAGAGGCAGCTATTTTGCAGGAGGTGACAAACTTTACAACTAAATACTATGCTGAGCACCTTCCCAGCGTGCATAATCCACCTCCTCGGTACAATGCTAGCGCAAATGAATCGAAACTCAGCCTTTTCCGGGGGCAGCTCGGAAGTGCAAGTGGTTCGACGTTCAAGACCTTATCTCTTGAAGAGTGGCGCACTATGACGATATATATTCTGCGCAACCTTGAGGAAGTACGACCATACATAAAGTAAGTTGTCAATAGAGGTCCTCATTTCCTTTCTTGTATCTTGCCTCATCCGCATCCAACCCGATTTGATTTGGTGCGTGAATTTATTGGGTCACTTCCGCGTCTGGTCAAGGCCCCCTACCGACCACGATGAGGAAAACGTTCTTCTAAATGCCGATTTCATTTCTTGGTTCAAAAAGAAGGTAATATAGGTCGTACTCTAATATTACAAGTAATTGAGCTCGCATTCAATATCACATTAACCGCAATCATGCCCGAACTTGCGAGCCAAACCGATGCGTCTATGAGTCCCGAGTTGAGACAGTTGCCGATGGTTTCTCCTTAAGGGTCAAGTCATATGCTTGCTTATGACGTGAATGGATATCGCTTTCACACGACACGACATGAGCGAGAAAAGGCCCAATCGAAAAACCACAAATAATGGAGTTTGTACACATGGCCAAACCGATGGGCTAGATTACTATGGAAGACTTGAAGAAATATATGAACTCGAGTATCGTGGTTGCAAACCTCTTAAACCCGTCATATTCAAGTGTCATTGGTTTGATCCAAATGTTGTGAGACGAAACAAGAATCTTGGGCTAGTCGAAATTAAACAATCATCCGTGTACCCCGGACACGATGTCTATATTGTGGCCCAACAAACCACGCAAGTATATTACCTCTCATACCCTTGCAAAAAGGACAAGCGTCTCAGGGGTTGGGATGTTGTGTACAAGGTATCGCCACACGGTAAACTACCTACCCCAAACGATGAAGATTACCACCTACTAGATCCAAACACATATGCCGGAGAGTTCTTCCAAGAAGATGGGCTAGAAGGGTGTTTTGAGATAAACTTAACTGAAGAGATCGAAATGGAAGTAGACAATGAAATGGACGTCAACGTCGATGATGCGAAGAGGTTGATAATGAAGAGGACTTACAATTACTTGAGCGATTACAATTAGGCATTGTCAGTGATGATGATGACATTGATCCTCCTTTGGAGCACGGCGTTGAGTCTTTGGAGATGCGTGATAGTGATGACGAGACTTATGATCCTGATATGCCGGATCGTGATGAATATTTCTAAAACATGTAAGGTCCGTATTAATTGAAATTATGCTTCTAACTTTCTAGGAATCTTATTTACTACGATATTTCGTTTCTTATTTACTACGATAATTTGTTTTTTATTTACTAGGATAATTGTGTTTTCTAATTTTGTAGGATAAATTGTTTCTTCTTTACTACGACATTTGTTTTCTTATTTACTAATTGGTATTTACATTTAATTATATACTAACCGGTTTAATCTTGTCTATTTCGGTGATTGATCAAAGATGCCAAAGAAGCCTACTCGTCGCGCCACTACGGTGAGGAGCATCAATGAGTTGTACCGGGCGGGGGTGGCGGGCCGTTAGGAGGGTGACGAGGTCCCCGTCTGAGGCACCCACCTCGTCGTCTGGATCCAGGGCTCGGAAAGGTGCACCCACTTCGGTGCCGTCGTTGTCGGATGACGGGGATGAGGAGGATGCGGTGCAGGATGAGAGTGATGAGGAGGAAGAGTTGCAGCAGGAGAGTGATGAGGGGGCCGGGGGTGCAGATCAGGATGAGGGAGAGGAGGCGCGGGATGAGGGGGAGGCCCATCGGGATGAGGAGGCGTATGAGCCCGAGGAGGAGGATGAGGAGCCGGGGTGCGGGGCGGGGCCGTGCCGAAGGTCTATATCCGAGGCCCCGCTCGGCTTCCGGATCGACCCATACCGCTTGCCAACCGACCGGTTATTAAACCGGAGGGACTACGGTAACTTATCACAACTTTTTTCATCCGTTCGTTCAAACTCACGATTGAAACTAATAATTTGTGTGAAATCATTTTGGCGAGGGGGTGGGAGGTCGTGACTCCGGGCTCTCATAATCGTCTTCCCAATGGCATCTTGGGCGTTTTGTGCGAGCGGCACTACCCCCGGTTCGTGACGGTTGGGGAGGGAGAAGATGCTCGAGAGCGCTTGGTGACGACGTTTGACCACTACGCCCTCATGATCGATTTGCCCGATCCGACACGAGGACGTTCCCGAACAAGGCCCGTCGGGTGGTTGGCGAGTTTTGGGTGAGTCTTCCTTGCAACAAATTGTATTTCTCAATAAATTGAATTAATTGGATATCCTTCAAGTATTAACATTGCTTCTACATGCGGGATTTCTATAGAGTCCTTGAGGAATATGAGGACCGAGCGGCCGAGTGTGCGATGTATACGTGTCGGAAGCTTGTGACGTATATGATTTACGAGTCACGTATCTCGCAAAATGTTGCCTACAAGGCTAAGTATGGTGAGAAAGTTAAAAAAAGGGACGTCCGAAACCCTCGCGCCTCACTCGAGAACAATACATGGAGGTAAATGCGTAAAAATTACTATTATTCATTCTTCTCGGATTAGATATGCCAACCTTTATGTTCTTGTATGGTATCCACTTGATGACGTGCAGGTGCCTCCGTGGTGGCTCGTCGAGATGCCTCGGGCTTGGAGTGCGATTGTGGACTTGTGGTTTGCGCCCGATTGGGAGGCAAAACACCTCGAGCGCCGGGAGAGACGTTTGAAGATGGCGGGACCGCCACACCATCAAGGCCCCCTTAACATCCGCGAGTATGCTCGTAGATGGGTATGTTAATCTATTTCTTTATTCTAACTCTCGCATCGCATAATTCTTCCGTTTTCTAACTCTCGATTGTTTTCTCGCGAGCCTAAGTCACATGAGAATCAAGCTTGCTCTGAGCTCGAGGCATATGGTATGGCACACAAGGGCAGGGCGACGTCCGACGTCACCTTCAACCCCCGACGACCCGCCCGAGGCGTACACCAACCCGACAATCCAGCCCCGCATCGCAAGGTACACCACGGTGGCAAGGCAGGTTCGTGGGCCGGACTTCGATCCGGTGAGAGAGCCTCCGCGATCCGTAAACCGTCGTCGGGATTGGAGAAGGCGGAAACATGGACGGTACTTCGTTGGCGACTCTCTCCCGGTCCCGCGTGATGTTCCGACTCTCTCGCGAGTTCGATCTCGAGACGGGGCCACGAGCTCGGCCCCGCCCATAGAACGACGACCCGGTGTTACGGAGACCTTAAATGCTACCTTCCGAGTTATTTCGTTTTATTCGTCCTTCATTGATGTTTACATATGTTTCCTTGTATTCTAATTTTTGGATCAAATATTGTAGGCCCAACTTGCGGCGCAGAGAAGGCGAGAGCGGGAGAGGCAGGGCGGAAGAGTCGCAGAGGCAGCTACATGATTTGCACGTGAATTACCAGAGGCAGTTAGATGCGATGCAAGAGTCCCAAAATCAGCAGATGGCCGCCATGCTCCAGTACATGCAGAACCTTGGCCACGTGGTAGCGCCACAGGTGCAGCTCCCTCCACCACCGCAGGTGTTGGTCGCTCCACCTCCTCGACCGGCCGCTCTTTCTCCTGTGAGTTGCTTTCCAACCTAGCTTGCTCTTTTGTTTCTCGTATTGAGCTAGAACGACTTGATATAGATGCTTAAAAACTAGAATGACCTAGAATTACACGTGGTGAGCTAGAAAACCTTGTACTTTCATTTCTTTCTTATTGTTGTATATAACTTATAATGTTAGCGAAACCTAGAATGACGTAGAAATTGAAAATGACTTGGTATACATGCTCATAATCTTGTATTATCATTTCGATTTTCAATCATATGCGAGAATCTGTCGGCGGCATCAAATGACGGGCATGCGGGACACATGTCGCCGCCAGCTCCGCAGACTCAGTGGGGGATGCCGCTTGGCCCGTCGCCAGACACGACATGTCGCCGCCAGCTCAGCAGACTCCGTGGGGGATGCCGCGTGGCCCGTCCTCTTGGCTCGGGTGCCACAGCCCGCCACCGGGGTCCGGGTGGGGGTCGTGGCCACGCATCGCCCACCGCAAGTGAGTTGCTGGACTACTGAACTTTTATTTGCATTTCGACAGCCAAACTTGCCTGTGCCATGTGATGACTATGTACCTTCGATAACTGTACGTGCATTTGGACCTTCGATAATTGCCATGTGGTGGTTATGTTTTATGTGCTTGTGATGGATAATATTAACTGCCTGTGATGAATATTAACTGCCTGTGATGAATATTAACTGCCTGTGATGAATATTAACTGCCTGCGATGAATATTAACTGACTGTGATGATGTATAAGTGACGAGGGTAACCATAAGCTTGCTGGAAAAAAAAAAGCAATCTGTGCCGAGAGCCAAAGCACGGGCTCTCGGCAAAGCGGGCTCGTGCCGAGAGCAATGGCTTTAGCTCTCGGCACGGAGGGACCGGGCCGGCGGCCCGGATAGGCTCGTGCCGAGAGCCCGCGGGCCCGGCTCTCGGCACAGAGCCAAACGCGGGCCCACTTGTCGGCCGCCGTGCCGAGAGCCGCCGAAGGCTCTCGGCAAAGAGGTGGGCCCCACCCCCGCCCGGCGGACCCCCGACACCACTCCCGTGCCGAGAGCCGCCCACGGGCTCTCGGCGAGAGCTCTTCCGTGCCGTGAGCTTTCGCGTGGCTCTCGGCACGGAGTGGGGCCCGCCGGTTCACGCCGTCGGTTGCGGACGGGCCCGTGACGAGAGCTAAATGGGCCCTCGGCACGGGCGTGCCGAGAGTTTGGCCCGTGGCTCTCGGCGAGCCGCCCGTGCCGGCCCGGCGGTGCCGGGAGCGCTCTCGCCGAGAGCTCCCTCTCGGCACGGGCCGTGCCGAGAGCAAACAGCCCCGTGCCGAGTGGGTCCGGCTCTCGGCACGGCGGTCGATTCCGGTAGTGGCCTCGTACGTGGCATCCTTGCTGCTGCCATCTGATGCATCAATGATGAGACGGTAGTTTAAACCTTCTACCACCTGAACATCACCGCTCACCACCCTCTTGAATTTGATCCCATCGTTCGCCTTCTTGTCATGCTCCGACACCGCCCACCCACCGAGCTCCTGGATGTGCCGGTCGTTGATGTTGGAAATCGGGGAAAACCCACCAGGAACCCCTGCAGGTAACCATCTACCGGCCGTCACTCGTGCTGATTGAGCATGGATTAATTGTTGGCCTAAAAAAAGAATGAATTGATATGATTGAGCCTGCTCAAGTCTTCAAGGCGTGGATATGATTGATTGTTTGCCAATAGATTGATATATCTACTACCTTTTTGTATACACTTTCGCTTGTGGTTTACTACAACTAATAGATTGATAAATTTGGCAGGCAATTAATCATATTTTGATGTGCCCAAAACAGACGCATGCATACAAATGAGCAATAGACTCAATATACAATTTACTTTTAAATAAATTATAAATCTCGCCATGTGATCCACGAAGGACGGTTGGCACGACGAGATTTGATTATTATTTTCTGAGATCACTCTACACATCTCGATGATGCGGGAATTAAAGCTACCATCGATATTATTAAAATGACGTAAAGATATTTTGATATCTCTACATTCTCCAGCGATATCTTGGCTTGCTAGCATTCCTCAGTGGCTTCAGGATGCAGCAGCGAGCGATTGTAATCTGCCAATGAATGAATGAATGAATGAAAGCTCTGATTCATGCTTAAAAAATAAGGTAAAGATATTAGTGCACATATGCAAAACGTCACATTATACTTAAATTACTTTTAATGATGAAGTAAGTCTCAAACTAACGTAACACCCTAATTTTCAAATTTTGACTTTTAATAAAATATGCTAGCAACCTTTAATTATGCTCATAAGGATTATAAGGGCGAAAGAATTGAGAACAATTCTCACCCAACGTAAAACATACCCACCTCTCACAGAGGACCCACGTGTCGGCGAGGCCCACCCAAAAGAGCTAGACGAAACCTGGGATAGCCAAATTTTTCGCTATTCTAAAATGTTTCCGCTGAAAACCAAATTTTTTTTTGTTACCAGCACCGTTGTTTACCCACCCTTGTGTACCCGCGCCCTGATTTGTTGCATCCTCCCGCGTCTACACTTTCCTTGTCTGCACTTCCCTTCAAATGTACCCTGATGTCCCGCGCGTGGATCGCGCTTTCCTTCACCCGCGTTTACTAGGGAGCTTGCCTAATCAGGGTGCACTTTCCTTCCGCTATGGAGCTTTCCTATTCTCTTGTTTGAGCTTTCCTATTTCAATTCCTATTCGCTTGTTTGAGCTTTCCTATTTCAATTGTTTCACGCGGACACAGCCCTCCACATTTGCCCGTCGCTTTCCTATTTCATATAGTTGGAGCAAACGATAATGTCGATCTGGGTGATTAATCAGATGCGTAAACACATTAATCTAAAAGGAAACATGTGATACTACCAGGATGATTTTTTTCTAAAAATTATGCTCTTAAAATAAAACATGCGGTACTTCTATTAAAACGAAACATGCGATACTACTAGGATGTTTTTCCCAAAAAATTATGCTTCGTTAAGTTCCCTTATATCCGCTGCTAGGATGATTTTTTACCAAAAAAGGAAACATGTGATACTACCAGGATGATTTTTTTAAAAAAATTATGCTCTTAAAATAAAACATGTGGTACTACTATTAAAAGGAAACATGCTATACGACTAGGATGTTTTTTCCAAAAAATAATGCTCCGTTAAGTTTCCTTGTATCCTCTGCTAGGATGATTTTTTCCCAAAAATTAGTCACTTGATTTTCCGCTTTTGATTGGGGTGGTCACTTCCTTTCCTTGTATATATGCTGCCTTTCCTTGTATACCCTATGATTACGATTCCTCAAATCACTCCACCTGGTTTTGCGGCATACTTTTTTCCGTTTAAAAAACATTCTTGATCGACATGGCTATATATATTCCCTCCCCCAGTGAACTCGAACAACTCTATTCTCCCAAACGTGTACCTACGGCCTATTCTCCATCGGTGGCGCAAACTTCTTCGACCAAGAGATGGAGGTTCATGTTACTTAGCCTTGTTTCATCATTTGTGTGTTGCACTTTCATGATGCATTTATAATTCATTAATGTTTCATCGTTTCTTCTGCTATGTATAATATAATGCAGGAAAGTGCTGTCGCCGCGGATCACCAAGGTCTCGGTGATGGAGATATTGAAAAACCAACTATTGACTTCTCAATGAATGATGGATCTACCATAATCACCAGTAGTAGCGAGGTAAATAATTACATGTGTGCGATGAGTTTTGTTGAACAATTGAATGTGTGTGATGAGTAATTAATTCTACATTCGTATTTGTTCGTTCACTGTGCTGCAGGTAGATATTGGGCAAGCGGACGCCCTAATGATTTCTTGTGTGCAAACGACCGAAGACGCAGTGCGGGAGTTGATACAAATGAAGACCACAGAAAATAACTCTCAATGGTGTTGCATCCGATGGTAGTATCATTGTTGCCGATGATCAAGAAACCACTATCGACATGGACCCAACAGATGGAACCATTATTACTCAAAGCCTGGTACAGTGACATTCCAATAATTATAGATATTGTGGTATGAAAATTTAAATGGTGACCTATTGTGCTTGACAGGTGCAGTGCGAGACAAACTCATTAGAGCAAGAAGTGGTGCCCCTCGAAGATGACGTGGCTACTAAGGTCGACGCCGAGGGGAATGCTGTTGAGAAGAAATTGGGGCACAAAGACTATCGTGAATGCATCGGATGCCACCGCTTCCACGAAGATATACTTATGCACGATGACGTGTTGAAATTAGAAGACGGTAATAATCTTCTTGACCTCATGCACGTGATAGATACCGAGGAGAATGCAGCTGCTCCCCACGAAATTGGAGTACCCATTGTGCATCGTCATAACAAGCCTAAGAAAGCCCACGTGGATCAAGTCCAACCCTTAGGTACTTATTAACGTAACTGATGCAGTCTACAACTTATTTTACATTTCTCAAACATTTTTTTATCAAAATAATGCAGACTACGTGTGTGACAACGAAGATGAAGCCATTATTACATCAATTGGTCACCCTGCAGAAGATCATGTTTTAGTGAGGGTGGATGATGTTTTTGTTGATTACAAGACATTCAAATGCCTTTTACGCCGTCAAGCTTATGTGTATGGAGATGTGAGTACTATATACATGATATGTTTTTTGTAATATAGAACAGAATAAGTATGGTGCGGTTTCTTGTATATATATCATTCAGCTATTATAACCATCAGTTTATAAGTTTATTTAAATTATTGTAGATTATAAACGCCTACATAAACCTCATCAGGGCTGAAAAGCACCTGATGCACAGGGTAGATTCAACGATTTATATTGAAAATACTTTGATTACTGGCCTTCTTCATCGTGACGGAAAAAACAAGGAGAAAATGAAACCCAATGTTAAAGAGGACACAGTCGTTGAGAGGGTAAAGATGTATGTGGCACATGACATGGTAATTTTTTGTGACTTATTATTGAAGTGTTTTTCTATTTGCATCAATTTTTCGTGTGACACTTCATGTGGACTATTTGATTGCATCGATTTTTCTTCCAATTAATATCCAAGAAATGCATTGGTACCTTGCGGTTGTTAACGAGAAGAAGCGTGAAATACAAGTACTTGACTCATTGGGACCAATGTGTCGTGATGATCTAAAGCACGTTGTAAGTATAATGGTATTCCTTCACATTATTATTTGTACTCATAACGTATTTTATTCCTCAATATTTTTATTTTTTATAATTTATAAATTTATTATTATTTATAATTTATAATATAATATAATTGATAATTATAATTATAATAAAATCACAGATGGATGGGCTCCTGTTGCAGATTGATGCAGCACTAGAGTCTGTGGATCTAGAAGGCCACATTTGGCCTGATCTTCAGGTTAATTTGTGGCCTGTTGTTGAGTATTTTGATCACAAGATGCAGACTGATGGGTACGCTTTTCCAATTGCTTCCCTTTTAAAACGAGAATATGCACATAGGTTAATTCTTATTATTATTTTTATTTAATAATAAATAATTATTATTATTTGCATTTACGTTTATTATAAAACTTGTTGCACCCCGTAGGGTGTCATGTGGTTTGTTTCTAATTAACTTCATGGAATATTGGACGGGTGAGGAGCCGTCATCGACACTTTTACACGGTACAAACACCACTTGGTTACATTAGTATTAGTAAAAATAAAATAAAATTCTCCCATCCTACATAATTATTATTTTTTACATTTACAACATTAATCTACAAAACTATAATATTGCGCGGAGCGACATGAACAACTTCGATTGAAGCTTGCTGCCATCCTTTTGGATTCACCACTTAACACCGCGAAGGGATCATCCGACAATACTTTTGACCCCTACCGGTTCTGCTTTGGTGCCGTGCGGCCGATGAAAGCATCGTTATTCAAACACAAATGTCCCAACTCACGTCCACGGCTAGGTGGAGGGATACTTGCTGCGACAATTTGCGACTATATCCTATCCGTTAATGATATTGCTGCTTTAGAGTAAGTAACATGTCTTTAATTGACGACTAATATATATGTATGTACACAATGTCAATCAAACGTTGCTTTAACAGGAAAGAATGGGTTCGGAGTTCAGATCCTCATCCTATAAGTTTGAGTTTGAAAACCCTTCAAGGCATACTTGATGTAAATAAAGACATGGACATTGATGTGTTCAATCTAGCAGTGCGAATGCTTGCATGTGACGAGGTCACGGTGCTCAGGGAACCAAAGACTCACTTCATGGACTTGAAATTTTCAGTAAGTTATTTTATACTATATTAGAATAATATGATATATATCCGCAAGCTCATAAATATTTATTACTTGATAATGATAATATTTATAATATAATGATATAATGATTATTTGTCTCGACGGTGGATATGTGGTTATAAACGTCATCCTTGCAATCGCCAAAGATATGATGCTAATGTGATTGCAAAATACTTTGATGATTGGCCTAATAGTGGAGTTACATTCTCGAATGTGGCATGGTAAGTAATCTCACTCTTGGTCGTAGTACCTCCCGAAGTTGACACAATTATGTACCAATGTAGGTTGTGGTGCCTTACTATGAATTGGGACGTTTCGGCATGTTTGCCTTCCACTACAAGTCTAGAACCACAGCTATAATTGACCCTTCACCACTTTTAACAAATGTTGCATATAATCATCCATCCTACTACTATCTTCCTAGATTACAAACAGGTTGCTAAAATGTTTGATCGTGCGATGGATGTAGTAGATCCCTCTTGGAATGATGACATTTTTGATTGGCAACATGTTTTCTCGTGCCTTGTCCCCAAGTTACTTGACAGGTAACAAGATTACTATGCCTCACCGTATATGTTGAATACATTTTCTCAGACGAACTTATATAGCTATTTAATTTGCCCGGGTTCCTTTTGGGGTTTTTAGTAGTTGAGCTCATGAACATGTGGGATGGTGCACGGCTTGAACTACTCAATTTGGTAAGTATTGATAGTTTGATAGTCAACGGAGGCTTCTCTGCGAAATTTCTTGAGTGACCACTAATTTAATTTATTTTCTCAATGACAGGATTCAAGAATCCTGAGGAAGTGGCTCCTAATTGATGTCCTGAAATGCAAGTTTAATGAGAGTGCAGATAACATACCAGAAGATGTCAGAGCCGCTTTCTCTTCCATATGGAATACGAATGTCGAGAGATACATGTAGATTTTATTAGTCATCCATGAAGTTTATCATCAATAAGATGAGACTGTTTTTCTTCTCAATGTGGCCACATATCCGTTGTGAAACATTACGCTTATTTTTGGGGAATTGATGAAACATTATTCGAATAAGTTGTTATTTGTTGAGTTATCTATCTATAATATTTGCTATTTATAATAATAACTTTTTTATTGAGAGTAAACGTACTATATTTCATTTATATGGTTTAATTTAATAGTATAGATTATGGACCAACCGTTGATCTTGTTGCATGCCAAGTTTTTTTTTCTCAAAAGGGCATCAAAATTAACATGCAAGTTTTATTTCTCAACTACTCCAATTTGGATTTTGCAATGCGTCCATTAGATGTAACAATAGCTGGCCATGTTTAATGCAAGGAGTTGGCCAATGCGATGCTAAAGCTACGGCTGCTGGCGTAGTGGATCCGCTTGGAGCATATTACCCGGGAGCAAGCGCGAAAAATCCGGTCGGCCGTAGAAGATCCATCTTCGCGTGCGCCCGATCCGATGCGGATACGCCTGCCCTCCTTGCGGTGGTGACATGGACGCTGGCGCCAGGTATACACGTGGACGTCGAAGGACGTGCGCCCGTCTGCGTCTTTGGGGAAGCACCAAGTGGGAGGCGGGGCGTTGTGGAGCCTGCAACCTCGGACGCATGGAGCGCCGAAACCGACCGGATACACCGCAAGCATTTCAAGAGGGAGACTCGCTTTCCGGAATCCGCGCCGTGGCCGGCGACGTCAACAACTCATGATAGCATAAAATCACCACCGATTTCACTAAAACAATTGCCGGAACCCACAAATCCGCCGGTGCCTGCCCATATGGTAACTCAGGATATTAATTTTTAGTGGAAGAAATATTAGATTGATCATCAAAAGCATTGCCATATCCCTGACCAAATTAATCAAAAGAAGGGTGTCCGGCAGGATAGAAATCAATCAATTAAGAAGCATTGCCATAATTAATTATGATTGACATGTAGCCTACAAACTAGGCAAGTAACAAGTAATTTTTGGCATGTGATATGAAACAATCTGTATTATATTAAAGGAAATTAATCAATCAAGTTCGATTAACATATCAATCAGTCGGGAGTTGACAAAAAAGTGATATGGTAGCAACTATATTAAGATCCCCATACATCACATAGACTAATAACACTTCCTTCTCCTTTGTTCCACCATTCCACCAGACACCAACTAGAAATGGAGTCATCTGATGAAGTGGACTATGATGAAGAAAGCACCGATGCTGGGTCAACAGAGGTAGACGCGGAAGATAGTGAATGGGTTCCAAATGAGGATGAAGTAGAGGATACTGAATCTGGAGTTGAATTATGATATTTGGAGTTGAATTTCTGGTTCAATCGTGTGAGATTTGGAGTTGTAATGGAATATCTTTGAAATAATTAGTGATGTACTCATTCTCCTATTTTGTCATTAATAACCAGTACATGTGCCACATGTACTCAATTTCCTGCATTTATATCAGCTGCATGAGATGAAGAAAGCAGTATATAACTAATACTAATTCGTTGATTGAAATCAATTTGTAAAAATATGCCATTTTTTTAAAAAGGAAAGCATGCATGTATTGATCTTCATGCATTGCGCATGCACTCAAATGCATGAAAAATTCGTTATTTGAAACCAATTTGTGAAAATATGCCATTTTTTAAAAAAGGAAAGCATGCATGTATTGATCTTCATGCATTGCGCATGCATTCACATGCACGAAAAGCAAGTAAATAATACACCTCACTGTGGCCAATCAACAATTTTGATTGAGCAAATCTTATCTGCTACCTAAGGAAATTGACGATGTGATGATAAATAAATACTGAAATATTTTTTATTACCTAACACAACCTCTCTACCCGGATACATATATCCCTGCCCCTCTCGCTAATTTATACCCATGCTCCATCTGCCTTCAAGGTCGCTGCTCTCTCCTAAGAAATATGGTGAGAAATATTATATGTCTGCGTTCATATGTTCGTAGCTAGATAGATGCTGCTGATTTAGAGATATTTCGAGATATATTTATGACCTTCTTATTCTTATTATTCGAATTATTTGATTGACTATTGTGTGCAACTGATTAGTCACGTAAGTACACTTCAACATGTTTCATATTTTCAGGATAATAATGGTGCTCCTATTGATCCGGCGATCGCTATGGATCTCCCACATGGGACTACGGTTGTTTATGTAGTAGATGTCGTGGCATTTGTTGGTAAAACAATCGACGTTCGGGATCATGATCAATGGGGAGTACGGGAGATTTGTTTGGCGGACTTCGGGTTCGCATTTAACTTCTAGGACATTCATTTACATAGACTACCTTTTCTATTAATTACTTTGCAATTTATTTAAATAGTAAATATAAATATATGCATGTATGTAGTTCACTAGAATACCTTTGTTTGGGAGTCCGTAAATACGAAGTCGAAGGACATAAACTTGTTTATTGAAGCGAAGTCAACAACCACATTATAATGGTTGAACATGTTGTTGTAGACCGAAACATGCGTAAGCACAATTTTTTCATATATGTTGATTCTAAATTCAATTTAATTTACGAGCCAATTTGCATTCCCCTATTATTATATAATATATTATCTCTCTTTATTATAGATTTCTTGGTGACAACTTTAGACACTAAAATCACTTTTTTCCAACATGCAACAACCGACCCGCTTGAAGGTAAACAACATATTAGTTGAGAAAAAAATCTTTTGCAAAGTATGGCTTATGATAAATTTGACTCTTTTTTGCGGATGTTATAGATGCTTTGAGAAAGAACTACGATGTGCGTGAATGCGTTAAGGCTTGTGTGTCCCTTCGATCCGATTTTCTCCGCCGTACTTCGAAGGATCGGCTTCCTTGGACACCGGAAGCGACTCCAACGATCCTTTGAAGTATTTGTTTGAATACATATACAAGTCGGGATAGACTTGTGCGCCCGCATTATGTACCCTCATTTTGCATTGGTCGAAGAGTTTATTTTCTTTAAGTTAAAGTTTCCCATATATAATTGTATTTCAGAATTTGTGAGACATCGATTGGAGCTTGACGTTCACAATATATTGTGTATGGGGTATTAATTTAAATTCAAATTTATTGACCTTACTTACTTATACATATCAATTGAGTATGTAATATAGATACTACATTTTTTTGCCATATTTTGCATTTCATCATTCAGTAAAAAACACAAAAATAAATGTTGCATCCCCCCCCCAACAAAACTACATTACGTTTGTGCCATTCGAAAACATAAATAAATATGAGGTATTTGAAAAATCCCGAGAACCGAGATTTACAGAATTTAGTTTGAAAAATCTCGAGATCCGAGATCTCCAAAATGTAGTTTAGAGAATTGTTTTCAAAAGATCCTTGACTAATCCATGGTCGGGGGTGAAATAGTAGATGACCCTATGTCTAATGGTTAAAGTACTAATGATTTTTGTCAACTTGAACAAACAAAAAAAACATAATTATAAATCGAGCAACCGCACCAAAGCAATTGCATCAAATATCGGCATCGGCCTTGGAACCGGAGCGGATATGCACGGAATTTAGCATCAAATCCGCTACGGGATTGCCGCGGTCGGTTCCCGACAGTGCTAACCGGCGGACGACACACGGCAAGCTCCCCGTGGTTCGCCCCGCCTCGGTCTCCTCCGCGCCAACTAGAGCACCGCCACGCGGCCGATCCATCGGCGACAGGATCAATCTTGGATCCCGCAACGGCGGCGGCGGGATCCGATCCTATTGGATCTTTTGCGCCGACCATCCTTTAATTTTGTTTTCCTTTCCACGAGAAAAAATACATGCCCATGGAAATTAACCATGCAAGTTTGGGAACAAAATGTGTTAGTCGATCTAATTAGTAAGGTCCGAGGGCATGTGTATCCGTGATTCCGTGATTTTGTTTCAATTTGTAATGACCAAAAATAATTTATGGTTGACTTAACTTTATTTCTTGGTACCCTTACTTTTTTATAATTTACAAAGGGAAAAGGATATACACATTACTATAATTACGTTGCAAATTTAATTACCATGATCATGAATACTCCCCGGTCGCGTTCCTACCAAGAAAATCGATTCCCATGATCACGCACCGCCCAAATTACGATTTTCGATCACCCACCAAGGTGGCACCATAATATATACACCTTCCTTATTTGTTGTACACATATCTATACTAATTATCCTATATATACAACTTCATTCAATATCCCATCCCCGCCTCCACTCATCCGTGCTTGCCGCCGGTCGCTAGGGTCAAGTTTTCGAGGTTAGACGTTACTCCGAACTTCGATGACGTTTTTATTATCCGTACATCTATGTGTGCCATATTGCTTATAATATAGTACAATCAAAGTGAAGATCACCGACCACCGCCACGTTCTCACGGGATGTCCTCATCGACACATCACACCCCATCCGACGTGAAGTCAAGCGAAGGGGATATTGCCACCGGCGCCGTCACCGTTAAGGAAATCAAAGGTCCGGAGATCGGGTCGTGTGGGGGAAGGGAATTGATGGTGGTGACCTAAATGGTGTTGGGAATGGATCAAGAAAGAGGAGGAGAACTCCGTCGAATCAAACCAAGTTGATGTTGGACACAACGAGTAAGTATTAAAATTATCACTCATGTATCTCATATTTATATGTTGCTACATTGATGTTTGTTTTGATTTTTTTTCTCGGAGGTGGAATTCTTGAGGCCATCAACCAAATTCAAAGATGGCAAGGTGTACATGGACATAACATGGGACGACTTATTTCTCGAAGAGCCCTATTGTTATACGAGCAAAAGCATCAAAGATGATTCGCACGCGCCGGGCCGCTTGAGGCGCAAATTGTTTGCCGATTAAGAGCCCGACTATCCGAGCCCAATCACCCGGTCAAAAGCATCGAACATACTATTATTATCATAGATTCGGATGAGGACTCGATGCAAAATTAACCGCATCATTATGCTTTCCACCATTGTGTTTTATCAAATATTAATTACTATAGTAGTTTGAAATATTCGGTCAATACTAAATCCGGCCAATACTAAAGCACGAGCATGTACCGTAGTTTAATTTCTGCTTGCTTATCATGATGCCCATGTATGGTGTGTAAGATGAAAATTGGAATAATTAGCATTTATAATTGATTAATTAATGTTTCGTTTTTCTTCAAATTGATTGGTAAATATATTACTTGTTCTTGGTTTCTTGATCATTGGAAATGAGCGAATTTTGTAAAACAGTGCTAATGGGAAAACACGTGCAATTCCACTAGATGATCCTATGTCTAATGGTGAAATCTCTAATGATTTTTTTGAATAAATAAAATAAATTGATAATAAACATGAGAAAATGGAACGAATCAAATATAAGCATCAGCACAAATCCTGGAGCAAATCTAAACCAAATGTAGCGTTAATCCTCATCGGGATCTCTACCTTACCGCAGGCGTATCACCCTCGCAATAAGCGAACTCTCTCATCCAATCGTGGGATGACACGCCGCAACCTCTGATATGTCAGGCCACGGACCCTCCTCCGCGCCAACTAGGTGGTGCCACGTTTTAAAGTGTCCAGCGGCAGGGGGCGCACAGGACAAGATCGGCCTCGGATCACACGTCGGTGGCTCGGGATGCGACCGGCGGGATCTTCTCGCACCCGCGCCCGTCAATTTCATTTTCCTCCTTCCAAATAAAAAGATACACAATGGAATTGGAATCTCCTTTTTATATTTGGAAATTAATCATGCAACCGTGGGAACAAAATTTGTCAGCCAGGTCAAATAAGGAAGGTCCGAGAGCGATCTTGCCCCCGATTCCATGCCTTTATTTCCATTTCTAACGTCCATAAGATGACGTCTGGTTGATTTTGCTGGTATAGTTACCTTTTTATTTGTTGCTACACTTACCATATAATTCCCAGGATTACATTACTATAATTATGTTGCCTACCCCATATAATTCTCATGATCATGAATACTTCCTAATCATGTGCCTTGCATGTCTTATTTGTTTCTGCAGTTCCCATATTATTATAAAAACTTACCTTTATTGATACATATATACGGTCTATATAACATCACCTCATCCCCTCGACACACAAGAACACAAGGCGGCATCGACGAAACAGAAGCTACACTACTCAATGGTGAGTATACACATAGTGTAGATGTTTATTTTGCACTTGTCAATTTCGTGTATAACAATATTATATAAAAATGTAATGATCATTCTCCTTCAATATTTCTATGTGTGTGTGTGTGTGTCTATATATATATATATATATATATATATATATATATATATATATATATATATATATATATATATATACAATATCAAGAGAATCACGTGTCCGGTTACCTGGCAAATCATGTTTGTGCATTTCCCGTCTTTTCGGTTGTCATATCCATTTGCGCCATAGAGATAGATGTAGGATTCGTGGTTCCAATTGGCTTTCGTATGCGTGCTTCGAGGGTCATTGCTTTGCAGCTTCGTGTGCAACATGGTGACCATATTGACATATGCGGCTATAAGGCCGATGTCATGGGTCCATAGAGAAATGTTACATTAGTTATTTTTTCAACAAGTACAACATTTATATTAAAATAATGTCAATAAGTGTGGATTGCACTTTTGTCTGTGTGTTCCATAAAATTCGTTTACGCATGTCAACGAGTATTTACCAAATTAAGTGCCTACCAGAAGTAAATACAAAATTATGCATTTGTCATGCCTTTGTAATATTTCTTTGATTGTCTTAAATTTTTAATTTTAATTTTTTATTGTAGGTTGAGAACCTTTTATTTTATAGGTATGTTTCATATAAATTGAAATATAGCACTGTTAAAAGCTTTTACGACAATGATTGAACTATAATCATGTGCGTTTTTATGTCAGGTAAGGATACAGTCTACAAGTGTGAATGGCGTCTCCTAAAGAAAAATCAGCTAAAACAAGAGGTGTCCAATGGTTCAACCTCGACGCTGATGCATGGAGCCACGTTATCAACCACCTTGACATCCTCGATGTTCAGAACTTCATGTCAACCTGCCAAGAATGGTCCAAAGTGAGCTTCGAGCTAAACAAAAGCGACTCACATCAGCTATTAATGCTTAATATATGATGTATCTTGCTATTCGAGTTTCTTCCAAAAAAAATATATACGCCATGAATAATTTATTGATGCACACGTTGTCTCTGTAAACAACGGGAACCCCTATGTTGTTGACATCTAGAGCCGACAACGAATCGCGATGGGATGACTGAATATCTTGGAGATGGCTCATTTGGTATGCCCGATGTTTTGGAAGGAACGTCGTTCCTTGTGCACAACAATTGCCTCAAGAACAAGGTGTGGGTAGGTGGAAAGGACGATTGGCTCGTAATATCTGATAACAAGTGGTTGTTGGAATTGGTGAACCTTGTGACTGGACAAACGGTTCCATTGCCATTGTTCAACTTGCACCACAAGTTCGAGCATGACGAATACACTAAACATGAAGTGGTTTGTGGATACACTGTCGGTAGTCTCCTTCGAGTTGTGCTATGCCAAACACCATCTGTCGAGGGAGGACACTTAGCAATTGCTTTATTTGATTGTGAGGTGTTAGCTTACACGTCCGGAAGTAGTCCCACGTGGACCTTTCTTACCTATCAGCCTCCCCACAACTATTTTACATATCTATATATGGACGCCATTATCCACGGGCGGGGTGGTAGCCGTAGACACCGAAGGTTTTGTTTTTTCATGGCACATGGGTGATCAAGGCGACCATCCAGGTTATAATTACTTCAACAAATATCCCATTTGTTGAGGAATATTTTTTTAACTCGGATAGTCATGTTTTCTACCTAGCCAAGACCCCTGCGATGAGCTAATACTAATTTGCATACAAGGTAGCGAGAGAAACCTTGAAGCGTCCGTACTACGGGGTTCTCAAGAGTGAACTTGACGGGTTTGAGGACGTTGATGAAATTTTCTTATTCAAATTTGATGATATGCGGGCGGACGTGGAGCCGCATCCATGCCATTGACCTTGGCACATCTCTCGTTTGTTGGTCTAAACTACCCCTTTCATGGCACATGGAGCGGTACTGAGCTCAACGAAGATCTATGTGGCTAACATGATGGACTACGATGTTGTCACATTCTCCACGAAGGGTCAAACAGATGTGGCAGTCAAGAGGTACAACTATCCGGTCAAGGGTCGACGTGTCAGTGCAACACAATCAATGAGGACTCCAATGTGGTTTCGTCCGACACGGCCACTAATAAAGTCCGAACATTCATAGTTTAGTTATGATTGCCATAGATTCATATATGGTGTGTAAGATGATATCTCAATAAAAATATTTATTATTTCTATTCAGTTGGTTAGCAAAATGTTGCCTGGTAAATTATTAAATTAT
The DNA here is from genome assembly GCA_947561735.1 of Cenchrus americanus. NCBI lineage: Eukaryota > Viridiplantae > Streptophyta > Magnoliopsida > Poales > Poaceae > Cenchrus > Cenchrus americanus. Next base: position 98,864,452 of record OX387243.1, on the reverse strand, counting down.
GTTACATAACAAAATATGCTATATTTTTTAAATATCACGTGCGTGTCGCACGTGCACTTCCACTAGTAAGGAATATAAGGTTGTCTTTAATTCTTTTAGGCATTTAAATATTTCTGAAATTAAATAAATGAATTATAGGAGTTTACTGTTGCATTCATGCTGATGCATTGCTTTTGCTTGTTTGAATTCAAGTTTGAGTTTGAATTCATTTGTTTGATGTCTTTTCAAAAAATAGTTAAACCTTTCTCTTTTACCTTCCCCTCCCTTCCTCTCTTCTGGCCCAGCTTCGCGTGCAGCCCAGCAAGCCAAAGTCTGCTGCCGCACCCTGATCTCCTTCGCTTCGCTCGCTCGCTTTGCTTTTGTCTCGGCCCAACAGCCGCAACCCAGCCACCTCGCGCCGCTCGCTCCATCCTTCCCTCGCCGCGGCCGCCGAACTTCGCGACGTCCTCGAGCCGGACTTGATTCGAGTCCCGGACGCACCCGTCTCCGCCTCACGCACGCCTTCCCAGGCGTGGCCCGCATGCCAAGAAGCTGCCCCGGTCTATTTAAAGGCGGCCACCGCCCTTGAGCCAAAGCCCAGAAACCCTTGCCGCCCAAGCCTCTGCGCCGCCCAAGCTCAAACCCTAGCTTCGCGTCGCCGCCGCTGATCTCCTCCATCGTAGCCGCTCTGCCGTCGGGAAGACCTCCAGAAGCTTCACATGGAGGTGAGGAAGACGTCTGTGCCGCTTGTTGACATTTCCATGCCCCGCAGCGCCTAGGAGAACTCGCTGGAGTTGCCCCGCCACGCGGATTCGCCTCGCCGAGCCGACAATGTCTCTGCTGTGCTTCCATGTGCCACATGCTACGCTCTGGTGCAACCCACGCACTCAATAGTGTACCACAGATAGAGTTTGATCTTCGTCGGTGAGCTCGTCGCCGTGCGCTGCTGCCCGCCGTCGCAACCCACCACCGCTTGCGTCAGCCCCAGCCGCCAGCCGTCGGATCTTCATCCAACGGATCAGATCACATTGACTGAGGTCAATACCGGTCAACGTAGTCAAGTTGTCACTATTTTTCAGAAACGTCCCTATGTTCTTCTTGTTTTGCATATAAGCCCTCCTGCAGCAGAAAGTTTCTCACAGTTTAGTCCTTTTCTTTCTGTTTAGCCTTGGAAGTTTAGGTTTTTCACAGATAGATCTCTATAGCTTGTTTTAAGTGTAGTTTCACCGTTTTAGATCCGTTTTTAATGTTTTTGTTGTCCAAACGATCTTCTCGTAGCATAGATTCGTTTTTTTCAATTATGTTCTCTTGTTACTGTTTGATATTGTTTCTTATTTATTCTTGTTTAATGCTTGTATGTGATTGGTGTGGTGCATAGAGAGCGGGACGTTCGAAGGATTTGAAGATCAAGACGTGTAGGAGTTGGAGCAGCAGCAGGGTCTTGTTGAAGGCAAGTCTCCCTTGATGCATACCCATTCAATCTTATATAACATGTATTTATTCATTGTATTTATTGCTTGCATTAATCTTGATGGGTTCCTATTAAGGATCATGCCTAGCACATTTGACCTTTCTCTTGTAACCGGATTATTAAATTAATCCTGATGGTAGTTATTGCTTAGCATGCTTAACTGTGATGGTGTTAATCAACATGGTTATCTTTTATGCTCTATGTTCCTTTATGTTAATTTTAATTGCAATACCACTTATGATATGTTAATCGGAATATGGAGAACCACCCAGGAAAACAGTACAACCACAAGAATCAAACGAGCAATGGTCTTGGCCAAGTAATTAGGAACTTTAGCTTAGGGTGTTCTTACCTGATAAGGACAAGGGATCTGCGGTACTATGGGGTATGGACCCACCCTAGCGGGGAGTTGGGTTGATTCTTTTTATGGCAGGGTATTGACCTGCTAGGGGGCTTTATACCTTGCTAACTGATCCGGACCTTGTGGGTCACAACTTGCTGGGGAACTTTTGTTATGCAGCCACACCTCGGTGGTATGGTGCCTGCGCAGCACCGCATGGTTGGGTTCAAAGTTCTTCAGAGCTTTTACGCTGCTTGTGGTGAAAGCTAGTGTACAACCTCTGCAGAGTATAAAACTAACCGGTTAGCCGTGCTCACGGTCAAGAGCGGCCTGGACCCTCACATGACTAAGTTATGGAATATGATATTAAATCGATGCTTTATCTTTATTTATGATGTTCATGCTTAATATTAAATGTGGGTTACTATAAACTTATGCTCTCTAGTAATTATGTTGCTAATAAAACTTGACCAACTAAAATGCTAATTTGCTTGAATCTTAGGCCTTAGCCATCCACCAAATGACCTTGCATGTTTCCGTTTGCTGAGTACGGCACGTGCTCACGCTTATTTATTGCATCTACAACACTCGGATTGCTGCTCAGACTGGGAGAGGTTTGAAGACTATCTCGAAGATTTCCAGGAGTTCTAGATGTACGTGTCTCCAGTCAGCTGCCTGTGGAGGCGTCTCTATCCGCTGCGAGAACTCGTTATTTATGTTCGTTTAAGACTTTCGGTCATGTCATAATTTTATATTTGTGTGGCACTGATGTTGGTATTCACTAAGTCATTACATGTGTGTAACTTGATCCTGGCGCACATGTAATCTATGCATCTGGTTTTGCCTTTAAAACTGGGTGTGATAACTAAACAAACGATGTATACATAATTTTTTGAATAAGATAAATGGTCAAATAGTATATTCAAAAGTCAATATGACAAATAATTCAAGACAGAAAGAGTATGTGCAACTAGTTATTATGAATTCTTACATGTATAATTAAATATGTGTTCATGTTTATATATTCCAATATTTTACATTTACACATCGTTTAACATTCTTTTAAACTTGATTCAATAATGTGCGAAACCTAACTCAACATGAATCTCTCGTGGATTCTTTTTCAGGATGGTGTTGGGCCTTTGGGACAATCACAACATTAGAAGACCTACACAAGATACAGGACGGAGAATTGGTTCCCTTTGTACAGGCAGCATGCTCTGTGAAATTAAACACTAAATATCTACGGACAGTAGCAAATTACTGTTCATTCAATGGAGAATATGAAAAGCCAGCGGAGCATGGCCCCATTTGGTCTCCACTAACCTCCCCCAGTGTTTGAAGGATACCACCCTTATGGATTGTCAGGATCTCTTGAGAACTCAACTGGGACGAGAGCGGTTACATCTAAGACCTTAGGAGGGATGTGACAACAGAAGAGAGATACGCTTGCTGAAACTGAAAATATTAATGCTAAAACCATCAAAATGCACTCCACGACAAGCATGATGAATATGTCAAAAATGTAAATCGATTTCTCTTTACTTTACACAAAAAAATGTCCAACGTGCAGCCCCTCTTCTAAACTTACACCTTGTTCAATTGGCGGGTGACAGCTGGCTGATTATAATCACTCAGTTCGCTGGTTTGAAAGATGTGAGCTGATGGAAGTTGACCTAGTTCGTATCCCACACCTCAACCTCGTACCTGGCATCCATGCCGCTACCATCTAGTGTTGTGATGCATCAATGATGAGATGGTAGTTTAAGGCCGCCTCACCACCCTGTTGAACTTGATCCCATCGTTTGCCTTCTTGACATGCTCTGACACTGCCCACTCGTCGAGCTCCTGGACGTGGTCGTTGATGTCCAGTATCAGAGAGTACCCACTGGAAACCCCTGTAGGTAAACACCTGCCCGTCGTCACTCGTGCTGCCATGGTGGACGTCATGACTGTGTATGCAGCGGTTTGTAGGATCTAAGGCACATAGAAGGGGGGTTGAATATGTGACTTCTTTTTCAATTTATACGGAATGAAGAACCCTTAGCCTATTAACTAGTGTTGCCCATCTAAAACAGTTTTTCTCTACTACTAGAGTACACTAACAAAAGTTTCCTTACAAAATAACACACTAGGAGACAAAAAACAACCTAGGCAAGATATGAGGCACACAAGCAAATAAACAAGGACAAAGACAAGGAAACTTAAGTGCGGAAATTAGGTGTTGAATTTAAATGCGAGAAAGTAAATAGAGAGGCACAAGAGACGACCGAATTTTTTCACGTGGTTTCGAGAAGTTGACGCTTCCCCCTAATCCACGTTGGAGCACTCACTTAGAGTATTGCTCCCCCTTGAGTCACCAAGACACAAGTGCTCACTAAGAGTACCCGTTCTCCATCCCCGGAGCGGTGGGTCTCGAACCGTGTACACCAAGCTTGTCTTGAGGCTCCCACAATCTCCAAGAGCTCACTAAGAACCCCCAAATCACCGAGACCGTCTAGGAGCCGTCAAACTTTAAGAGTAACAAGCCCGCACACCTTCACTTGACCTGAGCACTCAGCTAAGCCATGTATGCACCTTGAAAACTCTTGATCACTAAGAAAGAGGCCCTCAATGAAGAGGAAGAGAATCCCAAATAGCAAGAACACACTCCTTCTCTCCTTGGCCGCAATGGATATTCGAATGGCAAAGGCAGCTCAAGAGAGGCAGGGGGTCATATTTATAGGCCTAGCAACGGTGGCTAGCCATTGGAAAAGGTTTTCTCGAAAAAGTGGTACCGTCGGATAAACCAATGGTCTCCCCCTGCGCAAGCGTCGGATCATCTGGTCACTCACAGACTCCAATATAGCCGTTGAACCAAGAAGCCCAAACAATGCACTGACGCTATACACCGACGCCCGTTGGACCATCCGGTGCTGAAGACTTCTCACTCGGGGCGGTATTGTATGTTTCAAATATAACCGTCGGATGAACCGCTGAGTCAATATCCAAGCGTCAGTCCATCCGGTGCTGAAGCAATTATTTTGGCGCGTCTCTGTATGTTTTGAATGCAACTGTCGGATGAACTGTTGGTCAAGGCATCGGATCGTCCGGTGCTGAAGGTGCTGAGCCTTGACCCTTAGTGTTGCCAAACCCTAAGGCGTCGGATGACCCGATGCCCGTACCGTCGGTTCATCCGGCGGTTTGTTTTGAATCCTTTGGCCACATAACTCATTTGACGCATGTAAAAATGAGGGTGTCGATTCATCCGACGCTATGATTCCGATTTTAACTCGTCCAATTCAGCGCCTTTGAGTTTTTCGTCGATTCTTTTGCTTCAACCTTTCTTCCATGAACTCTCTAAGCTAGTTTAGAACCAAGGAACTCGAGTGTGCTATTTTCATGGCTTTTGGTGCATGGTCAAGCTACTAGTCCACCAACCCCTCTTAATAGTACGACCAAACACTACAATCTAGCAATCCAAGTGTCCTTCATCTCCTTGTGTCACTTGGAACTATCAAAGTCCTTAACCTTGTAGTATTCATCCGTTTATCGTCAAGGAATTCAAATTGAGGGGTCTCTTTTCATTCAACAATTGTGACAATAACCCAATATAAAATCCGTTACAAAACAAAGATTAGTCACAAGCATATGGTTGCCTTTTATCACCGAAACACACCCTTACCAAAGGTGCGGAAGGGCCTAGATGGTTACACGGTCAACGGCGATGAGGAGGAGGCAGTTGTTGGTTGTCATGGCTAAAGCTTGTGTGGTTGCAATCCGAGACTAATGAGTTGGTTTTTGCTTTGGTGCTGGTGGAGGACAAGTGGAGGTGTTTATATAGCACTTGGCCAGCCGCATTGCCAACAATTGGGGATTGATGGACAACAATCATATGTGATTGAGTATGGATTAATTGATCACCTAAAAAAAGAATGAATTGATATGATTGAGCTTGCTCAAGTCTTCCATGCATGGGAATGATTGATTGTTTGCCAAAAAAAGGAGAATATATTGATACATCATCCTACTTGTGGTTTACTACTACTAATGTGGTGAATTTGGAAGCTAATAATCATATTTTATTTTGCTCAAAACCAACGCAAATAAATAAACAATGTTGAACAGTTTAGTTTTAAAAAGTTATAGATTTCTCCATGTGCCCATGTCATCGATGAACGATAATTGGCACGATGAGATCTTTTTTGAAAATCAGTCAGCACATCTGATGATGATTCAGGCAGGAATTAAAAGCTATCACCCATTCAAGTGGCATAAAGATTTCAGCCTGCTCAATTAGTGGAAGGTTGTCAGGGTGTAATTCCCTCCATATGACATGGAAAAAACAAAATAAAATGTAAAAAAATCATAGCATGTGCGCCAGAGGCCGAGACTGTGAGAGGCTTGCAATCCAAGAAGGATTCTTCAGGATGAACTCGTTGGGCCAGGAATGCTTTCTGTGTAGAGCACATGAACCTTTTACAGATTTGCAACCCCAGAGGCGTCACTGATATTTTTAATAATGGAAGATAGTATTTTTGACTTTTTAGTAATTCTCTTTACAAGAAAATTCATCAAACCACATGTACTCAAAATGTCAGAAGATATGATGTACCAGAGAAAATAAAAACTCAAATTCTCTAAGAAGCCACTTAAGTAATCTAAAAATATGTATTGTGTCATAAATTCACCTTGAAATGAATCGACTTCTCATTAGGTGAATCAAAATCAAAACAAGAGCCAATCCATCAATGGAAAGAAAAGCAACTCCATCTGCCAGTTTCAGATCCATTAACTGATACTTCGAGGTGATAGAGTACCGACCGTGATGGCCTTTTTCGAAAACAAAAAATAAAATTGACGCACTAGAATTGATCGATTTCAAGTCAGAAATTGTCCAAATGATTTGTTACAAATTTGTTATTTTTATATCTCACAAACGAAACCGAGTGTGAACAAGATATTTTATAAGGTTGTGTATCATCATATCATCTACATGTATGATTTTTTGGTGAATTTAGACAACTTTTTTGCCATGGTTTACATGGGTTTTCATGAAAGTTGTAGTTTCCACTTGATATGTAGCCGTTATACCATATACTTGGCCCAAGATTCAGGAAATACTTATTTTTCTTTCAAAAAGTTTGGTCTATCCCCTCAACTATGAAAAAAGTTCAAATTTAATCATCTAACTATGAAAACATAGGTATAACATCCCTAAACTCACAGAAAAATCTGATTGTACTCCTTCAACCGCTATGGCTACTGTAGATGAAGGAAAAAATTAGCTCTTGACCCATCCTAACTTTGAATCCTGGATTCGCCCCTGTACCTGGCCGGCAACAATGCTCACAAGGTCGACATGCACACTAGTACTACAAAATATAGATAAGAGCAACTTCAAGAGTATGTCAAAAAATTCTCCCCCAAAACTGTTTATCAGGAGCACCTTTAAAAATTTCTCTCTCTAAAAATTAAATACTATCACACCACAGCATATGTCCAAAAATTAGCCTTCCCAATATTTCAAAACAAGTCACGTCATCATTAGTAGGCCCATCCAGGTGAGCTGCCCTCTTCTCTGCGTCGCATGGCATGGCCCGATGACGATGACTAATTTCTCACTTGTAAAAGATTCATGTATTGTGCTGAAGCGCATAGTAAAGCTAGCATCAAGGCAATGTTATCAAGGCAATGCCTGCATCATGACAGCCACCAACGAGCTCGCGGGAGCGGGGCTGCACCTGCACTGTTCACCATTTCGCGGTATACCGGCCGGTATACCGCGATTTTGGGGGTTACCGGCCCGGCTCGGTAGCCAAACCGGTCGGTATACCACTCGCCAACCGAACCTGCTAATAGCTTCAGATCGGTATACCGGTCGGTTTGACCGGTATACCGGTCCGGTTTTTTCGGTTCAAAAAACCGACCGGTTTACGGTTTGGTGAACCCTGATAGGCTCTCCTCGGCCGACCGGCTCCCCGTAGCTTCCTGACGATGGGCACCTCAGCAGCAATTAATGCGAAGCTCATCACCAAAGGCTCTCTAGGACGCGGCCAGAAACCCACTGGGACATGGCTGGTGGGGAGCGACCGCTCAATGGCGGCGGCATGATCGGAACGCACGCAGAAACAAGGGATGCGTGAAGGCATGGGCACCAGGAGCTCACCAGGGTGTTCCATTCATGTGGCAAACATTTTACATATCTACAAAAGTGCTACTGGCAGTTTGTAACACAATCTCTTATGTAATGAAACAATTGTCAAGTGTGTTTACTTTCACATTTTTATTAGTAACCCTTGATAGAATAAAGTTTAAAAAACTTTAGAGCAGGCATTATAATTTCACCGACCAGCCGGCTGCATGCGAGGCCATCCGCGCCCGCTGCTAGCTTCAAGTCACAGATCGACACTAGCAGGCCCACATGCAGCGAACCCTGCGCTCGGTGCAGCCGGCGACGAGCAGAGCGCCTGCTTCCTTCTCTCTCTTCTCCTCTCTCTCCTCCACATCGGACTCAGCCGGCTCCTAGCCAGTTATAATACTTGCTCTTAGGAACATACAATTTTACCTTGTAACACATTCAAAATTTGAAACAACTAATTATTACCTATTGACAAGAATTTATTTTGAAAACGTCATATTGTTGCACAAAACACTGAAACAATAAAATTAAATAATCAGAGAAAGTTGCATGCATTAATTGAAACAAAAATATATAGTACTTGTTTTTTAGGAAAATATGTAGTACTTGTTTAGATCTTGTGCTGGTACAAAAATATATATACAACATCTGAAATGCGTTTACATAGCTATACCAAGAATCCACGAGCTGAAGCAAACTAAAAGTCGAATTTTCTAATTTGCTAGATACACTATATACCCAAGAAGATGCAACACGATTTGGCACAACTACATCCGATCTACCGTATTGGTACGTAGTCGAGTACAAGCTAACTTAGCTAGCTTCTCACTTGGGGTTGCACGCCTGCTGACACTTGAGGTGAGCGGCCAGACGAGGATCCAGGTGGCGCTTCGACGCCATGTGTCTCTTGTGCGGGTCTTATTTGTAATGTGCATTGTTGTTCCTCCGGAGGAGCCACCAATCGAAGTGACATTTCGACACCACGTGCATGTTGTGTCGGTGTTCCTTGTAATGTGCACTGTCGTTCTTCCAGAGGAACCGCCAGTCCAAGTGGTACTTCAACACCACGCGTGTCTTGTGTCGGTACTCCTTGTAATGAGCATTGTTGTTCGTCTGAAGGAGTCACTGATCCAAGTGGTTCTTTGACACCATGTGCTTCTTGTGCTGGTTTTTCTTGTAATGTGTGATGTCGTTCCTCCGGAGGAGCGGCCAATCCAAGTGGCGCTTCGACACCATGTGCCTCTTGTAATGGTCTTCCTTGTAATGTGAGTTGTCGTTCCTCCGAAGGGGCCGCCAATCCAAATGGCGCTTTAACACCACATGTCTCTTGTGTCGATATTCCTTGTAATGAGCATTGTCGTTTGTCCGAAGAAGTCGCCGATCCAAGTGGTCCTTCGACACCATGTGCTTCCTGTGCCATTTTTTCCTGTAATGTGCATTGTCGTTCCTCTGGAGGAGCCGCTAATCCAAGTGGCTCTTCGACACCACGTGCCTCTTGTAATGGTCTTCTTCCTTGTAATGCGAGCTGTCGTTCCTTCGAAGGGGCCGCCAATTCAAATGGCACTTCGACACCACATGTCTCTTGTGTTGATCTTCCTTGTAATGCGTGTTGTCGTTCCTCCGGAGGAGCCACCGATCCAAGTGGCGTTTCGACACCATATGCCTCTTGTAATGGTCTTTCTTGTAATGTGTGTTGTCGTTCCTCTGAAGGGGCCGCCAATCCAAGTGGCGCTTCAACACCACGTGCTTCTTGTGCTAGTCTTCCTTGTAATGCGTGTTGTCGTTCGTCCAGAGAAGCTGCCAATTCAAGTGGCGCTTCAACACCACGTGCCTCTTGTGTCGGTCCTCCTTGTAATGTGTGTTGCCATTCTTCCAAAGGAGTCGTCGATCCAAGTGGTGCTTTGACACCATGCGCCTGTTGTTTTGGTCTTCCTTGAGCGCGTTGTTGTTCCTCTAGAGCAGCAGCCAATTCAAGTGGCCCTTTGGCACCACGTGCCGCTTGTGCCGGTCTTCCTTGTAATGTGTGTTGTGGTTCCTCCGAAGGAACCGCCGATCCAAGTGGTGTTTCTACACCATGTGCCTCTTGTGGCGGTCTTTCTTGTAATACGTGTTGTTCCTCGGGATGAGCCGTTGATACAAGTGGTGCTTCGACACCACGTTCCTCTTGTGCCGGTCTTTCTTGTATTGTGCTCCGTCGTTCCTCCAAAGGAGCCGACAGTGGCGGCTCGTCGTCGTCGCCCCTGGTCATGGTGGCCACCAGCAGTACATCGGCCAGCGTGATCTCGTGGGTGACGGACTCGAGCGCCCACAGCCGGGCGCAACGATCCAGCGATCGGACCGCAGCGCGGGTGCCCACGCCGGCGAGAAGCGCCGCCGCGCGCAGCGCCTCCATATGCGATGTGCTGCCGCCTAGGGCGCAGAAGATAATGACTTTAGGGAGACGAGATGGTCGCTGAACCTACGCTACTACTGGTCTGGATTCTTTTCAAGCTGGGCATCTATTTGACGGAATTCCACTTCTCTCACGTTTGTGTGTGTGTGTCTATATATATATATATATATATATATATATATATATATATATATATATATATATATATATATATATATATACACACACACACACACACACACTGGGCTCCTATACCGTGAGTGAAAGGTTTGGACGATAGCGATTGCCTCGACAATTCGGCGCATATTTATTCAGCCGTATACGGGCGCAAGTTCGAGTAGGTCACGGTTCGTTGCAAGTAGAGTCCGACTCCGATCAGACGCAGCAATTTGCTAGTAGCAAACGGACCTGCTTACTCCAAATAATTACTACAAAGGCGTAATCTGGAACATGTTTACTTTAGTGCCGGCTCATCTAACATTGTAAGAGCATGTTCAAGAGTACCCGATTTTTTTCTCTTAAAGATACGAAGTTTTACAATTCCTAGAAACGAATAAAGAAGGGCATCGTTTCTAATAATTAACACCTAAAGTACAGAAGATAATTTTACATCGGGAATCATATGATATTTCTAAATTATCCTAACTACTTTCATATATTGTTTCTCTTATACATTTACATTAGGAATCCTTACCTACTTTTTATTCTTTATGTGCCCTTCACCTTTAGGTTAGGCATGACTTCGAAGCAATGTTGCGAATAACGGGTTATAACATTTCGAGGAGAGGTATTTTCAGCCGTTACATAATATTCCGCTATAGCACCGCTTTAGCCAGCTATTCATTACAATGCAGTTACTTAGAAGTGCCTAAACACAGAAAGAAGTGATTTTTCGGAACAACAAAAGATTAAGAGGATGTATTAGGGCACCCGCGCGCAACAATATATATATAGATAACAATATATAGATAGCATGCTCTGTATAATGCAATCCACGTCACTTATAGAAAGCTTAATAAACTAATCTTCCAACAATTTAATTATATATGTGCTTGCTCCAAAATTTTACGTGCCCCACATAGTAATGTTTTTTAATCACGCATTCACGCGTGTCCTCTCTCTCCCATCTTCTTCTCTGATCCGCATCAGCATGTCCCAGGCTCCCAACCTCCCAGGAGTCCATGACCAGCATAGGCAACCTCGTCGATCCCCTGTACGACGCCGGTTCTCGTGCTAGCACCGCCCCTCCTCCCTGGCCGCAGCCCCTCGCCAGCCGTGAGCACAGGCACCGCGCGCCATCCGCACCCCACCGCGATGATGCTGCCTCTCCTCCATGGCCGTGGCCGACCGGCCGCTTGCTGCGGAGCTCGGCTGCGCTGCATCCGCGTTGCCCCTGCATGCTGACCGCGCCGCCCGGCCTCCGGCCCCCATGGCCGCATCTCAGGTGCTCTCATCAGTCTATCTTCCAGTCTTCCTCGACATCGACCTGGTTGTCACCTTCAGCGGTGAATACGCCGGCTCCGTCTCTCTTGGTGGCAGATGCACTAAGGTCCGCCGACGGCCTTGCCTGCACGTTGCCCTCCGACGACCGCGCCTGGGCTGCCTCAGTTTGACGATTGCGGCGAGATCTGCTTGGCTACCGCGCCACTCGACCCGACTTCCTCCGTGCCCAACGCCGATGGCCGGAGTGGAGGAGGTGAGAGACGGCTGGACTATGGCAGATGGGAGAGGAGAGAATAGAGAGGTGAGGATGTGGTGGGTCCCACATAACACGAGATGTGATGCTAACACATGCCGCTGGCTCTTGCGCAGGGGCGTAGCCAGGATCCAGACATAGGAGGGGCCGAGTGATCAATACTCACAACAATCTTATATTACACATCCATAAAATACTTATAACAATCAGTGGTATGGAGTGAACACAAAATTACTAAAGCTATGTACTAGCATCGGGAAGAGAAAAACAAAGCTGCAGTAGAGGAAGCAAATATATGCAGCAGCACAGCAGTCATTGAGATCATAGTGCTTAAACATAAATTACAATGGTAAATAAGATGGGTTACCGCTTGATTAAATAGATTACTAATTAAGGATGGAGTCTAAGAAAAAAGGGCAGCGTCACGGGGGCGCGCCCCCCTTTGGCTCCGCCCCTGCTCTGGCGGCGATCGTTTCTCTCTCCTGTGTGGTGGCCTTATAGAGAGTTTAACTACACCATTGCGGGTGCCCTTAGGAGTTGTTGGAGAATGATTTTTTCCATCTTACTAAAATTAAAGATTTTAGAAGGGTTTTAGGATACTCTTGGAGATGCTCTAATGTTGGTAAATATTAGATCGACCGTGTTCATTTATACTAGATAGTATAGTTAATAAGATGGCAATGATTTTGTGACCTATTGGCATGAGTAATTAGGATTATATTGTTTCGACGTAATTTGATTTATCTACAAAATCTTATGAAAATCTCTAGATAAAAGGATGACTGAAGAATGAGCGTAGATGGGTGGAGTAGTATGGTTAGCGTCGCAAACAATAGCTCTATTCCAAATATTGAACTTGGAAATGCTTCCGTCCGAGCGTCCGACGCGTCCGGACGCCCGACGTCTTCGTTCCCATCGCGACAATAAAAAAACCGCAGCCCCCCCGTACGAGGCATGACTAACGAGCCGTGCGCCCCTCCGCCGCTTCCCCGCCCTCTCGCCACCGCCGCCGCCGGATCTACCTCCTCCGGTCACCTCCGCCCGAACCGAGCCCCCGATCCGCGATCCCCATTGCTCCACCTTTTCATTCCTCCCGGTTTCGCCTCCTCCCGTGGTGTGTGCTCGGAGATCGGGCACACGCCGCCGGCGCCGCTCGTCGTGGTCGGGGCGCCCACCGCCTCCCCGCCGAGTGATTCGCGAGCTCATCGACGACGAGGACTCCTCTCCGCCGCTCACCTCCCCTTCCTCCCCGCGGAGCTCACCCCGCGCGCGGGCTGCTACTTCCCGTGGTCCTCGTCGGCGCGGCTCGCCGCTCCCCGTGGCCGGGGCGCGGGCGCTCATGCGGCACCCTCTACACGGAGCTCGCCGGCGGCCGGGCGGAGCCCCCCGCGGCCGAGCGCGGGAGCTCACCGGCGGTGCGGGGCGCCGCTCCCGCGATCGGGGCGAAGGTCGGAGGAGCTCCGGCGGCGGTCATGGTGGGCCAAACCGGCAAGGTTTGGCATGTTGTAAGTCTATGATCCGTGTGTTTGAGACGTTTCGAAGAATGTTGCAAGTGTTAAATGTGAATATTGCAAAAGTAGACCTTGATGTTGTGATGTTGTAACTATTTCGGACACATGTTGCATGTGTGTAATCTAGATGTTGCAAAAGTAGATCTAGATGTTTCGGTGTTGTGGATGTGATTCCCGATGTTGCAACTATTTGTTTCAAATGTTGTGTATGTTGCAACTCTTTTTTAGCATATTTTTTATGTTGCAAACATTAATTTTAGATGTTGCGGATACTCAGTCTCGATGTTGCAGACATGTGTTGTTGGGTGTTGCAAACATTTTTTTTCAATGTTGCAGACGTTGCGTTTCGATGTTTGCAAACATGTGGTGTTGGGTGTTGTATTGAGGAGAAGGGGGGAAGAGGCTCTCGATGTTGGATGTTGCACGCAATACGGGTCGCAACATTGCCGCAATATAGTCGCAACATGATCGCAACATGATAGGAGAAAAGAAAGACTCCCGATGTTGGATGTTGCAAGCAACCGCGTTCGCAACATTTTCATAACACATTCGCAACACGCTCGCAACATTTACCCGATAGTCTTTAGATCTAACGGTGACGATTGAGGATCATAAGATCTAACGGCCACGGACCCGTCCGACGCCGGCGCCCGGATCGGACGTCCGGCGCTAGCATGCCCTATTGAACTTAGTAGAATAACTCATATATTTGTAGAGCTATTTTATGGTGCTTGCGAAGTACTAACAAGTACTAAGAAGTGCCAAGCATTTTTTTATTTTTCCACCGCATGATTAATTAAAGAATTAATCTGATTTAGGAAAGGGCGTTATGGTTGTTTGAGAATCAGGTACCCTCGGAGCTTCGGAGAAGTTCGCGAAATGTACATCAAAAGGCTTGGAAGCGAGAGATGTTTTCATAAATTTTCTAAGTAATTTAAGATGTTTCAGGAACCGAGGCAAACGGGTAACATTATTCGTGACTTTCTAACCAACTGACGATCTTCGGCGGAAATATCTACCAGAGTGAAATGTGTTCTCATGACCTTTTGAATCGTTTCAGGGGAATGGCGACTTCAGAAAAGGGGAGCAACTCAGGAAACTCAGTGGCGAGGCTATGTTCGAAGCTCCGAAGCTGGGAATCACAGACTTCATCAATCTTCAGAGATATGAGAAAAGTTTTAGATGGACCGAGTCAATGGCGTGACAGTGAAGATAGTTTGAAGTGTGAACAAATGACAATCTTGTAATATGCGAGGGTGGTCACACAAATTACTTGATCGGTTTGGACATTTTTTACATAGTTCTAGGAGAAGATTCTCTAAATCCGAGAGTATTAAAGGGGACACATCTTTTGAGGAGAAGGAAGTCTTTCATAAATTCTCGTACTTCTTGTCATTCGCGTTTTTTTTTCTTTCTTCCTGCTTGGGGTCGTGCCCGATTTTTGAATCCCCAACAATAATAATTTGTGTCTAGACATCAAATGATTGAGAAATAACTCTCTCGATCACTTTTCAGCCGGCCCTTGTTGGTGGATCGAGCGGCAAGTCATGTGCGAAACAACTGCCTCATGAGACAACGTCACAACCACTCTATGAGTTGTTGTTGCCATGCAACTCATAATATTTTTTTATATGCACAAATTAAGGAATTATATAGATCTACAGACGACTACTGTACAACTTATTGTACGGTTTCTGTTAAGTCGACCCAATATTGCGTGTAAATGTATGGAACGGCCTATCAGACGACACAATGGCTTTGCAACAAACATAACCGAGACCGCACCCGATAAAGAAGAGGGGCAGGACCTGAAAGACACGTGTGTTGTTAGGGCAAGTGCATTGGTGTGGTCTGATAGGCTGTCCCATGCATTTACACGTAATCTTGGGTCAACTCAACAGACAACCTATACAATGACTTGTCTAGTAAGTCGTCTGATAGACCTATATAATTCCTTCATTTGTGCACATAAAAAAATGAATATTATGAGTTGCATGGCAATAACAACTCATACAATGGTTGTGGAGTTGTCTCATGAGGTAGTTGTTTCGTTCATGATGTGGTTGTTTCGCGAGGCAACGACCTCTTTCTCTCTCCTTGCTCTCTCTCCTCCACATCATAAAAAATCCTATGTGGCACTGCATGGGACGACCTATGGGACTGCTGACGTGTACCAATATACTTGCTTACATTGGTGTGGTATGATAGGTTGTCCCATGCATTTACACGTAATCTTGGGTTGACTCAACAGGCAACGTATACAATGAGTTGTCTGGTAAGTCGTCTAGTAGATCTATATAATTCCTTAATTTGTGCACGTAAAGAAAGGAATATTATGAGTTGCATGGCAACAATAACTCATACAATGGTTGTGGAGTTGTCTCATGAGGTAGTTGTTTCGTTCATGAGGTGGTTGTTTCGCGAGGCAACGACCTCTTTCTCTCTTCTTGCTCTCTCTCCTCTACATCATCAAAAATCCTATTGCACTGCATGGGACGATATATGAGACTGTTGACATGTATACTTGCTCTTAGATGCAAAATTAGTGGTTGGGGTAAAAGTGAGCGGGAGAAACACGAAAATCACTTATTCAGGACTAGCAAATCTGTTTTCTTTATCTTTTTTATCTTCTCTCTCGAGACTCCATGGAGGAGGGCGCGGCCGCCGCCGCCCGCAAGAAGATCAAACCAGATCGAATCGATGGCCAAGGACATCCGAAGATTGGCTGCCCCGCCGGCGACCAAGGCCTCGACTTCATCGGGCGCCTCCCCGACGAGGTTCTTTGCAGCATCATCTCCCTCCTGCGCCTCAAGGAGGGCGCCCGCACCCAGATCCTCTCCTGCCGGTGGCGTCCTCTCTGGCGCACCTCGCCTCTCAGCCTAGAGGCCGACCGCATGCTCAGCAGCCAGGAGCGGAAACGAATCGTCTTGGTCTCCAAGATCCTCTCCGACCACCAGGGCCCCGCACGCCGCTTCTCCCTCCCCAGCATGCGCCTCCCCGACCGCTACGCCAAGATCGACGGTTGGTTGCGCTCACGAGCCCTCAACAGCCTCGAGAACATCCCAGCCGCCGTCCGCGTTGCGGTTTGCGCCCACCCTCCGTGTTGCTGAATTTGGATACTGCGAGTTCCCCAGAGACGTCGCGCCATCGCTCAAATTTCCCTGTCTCAAGGAGTTCACCCTGCGTTCCGTCATCGTGTTGGAAGATGTTCTTCACAGCCTGCTGCGTGGCTGCCCTGTTCTCGAGAGCCTTTTCCTGGACCTGAATGCCGGCGTTGGGTGCCTCCGCATTAACTCGCCCACCCTCAGGAGCATTGGCATCGGTGCTTCTAGCTGTGGGTTGAGAGTAGCAAATCCTATAATGCTCCAAGATCTTATTATAGAAGATGCCCCTTGCCTTGAAAGATTGTTACCACCTCACCATGGCAATGGCCCAGCAACAATCCGGGTTGTGCGGGCTCCAAAACTAGAGATATTAGGCCCGCTGTCCGATGGTATCACCAGACTTGATCTTGGAACCACTGTTTTTCAGGTAGCAGCTGACTTTCATTCCCCTGTTTTGTATTATATGGGTTTATATGTGCTAGTTACTAATTTTGCCGTCTTGACAACCTCGGTGCGCACTATGAAGATTTTGGCCCTTGGCTCTTGGGGGCCTTGTTGTAAAATGAATGTGATTGATTCCTGGAGTGGGGGGTGGACCCCACTATTTATGTAGAAGGAAGGGGCACATAGGCACCCTTTGGGGTGGAATAGGCACCTGTACAGGAGAGACATACCCGTACAGTGTGGAGGTGCCTTTTCCCTAATTACATACTAATGAATATGTTAATTACATAATTAGGCTAATGATCACCACTAATTATTTCTTAACACCCCCCCTGATCAATAGCTTCATTAGATCTTGATGTAATTTGACTTCAATCTTCCTTGGATATTATCTTGTAAAACTCCTCCAAAAACCCTATGGGAAAATCTTGAGGAGAAACCAATCTGTGTGTATATGCCACTAAAACTCCCTTTAAAACCCAGTGGGAAAATATTAGGAGAAAAAGATATAGCATTATTGTCTTTGTTAGATATTTGTATGAGAAAACCTTTGGTAAGGAAAAACTCATATATTAGAATAATGATCTGAGGATCATGTT
The DNA here is from genome assembly GCA_947561735.1 of Cenchrus americanus. NCBI lineage: Eukaryota > Viridiplantae > Streptophyta > Magnoliopsida > Poales > Poaceae > Cenchrus > Cenchrus americanus. The sequence continues at coordinate 98,846,795 of OX387243.1, read as the reverse complement.
TGAACATCCTTCTCCAAAATCTAATAGGAAAATATGAGAAAGGATTTATATCTTCTTAAAAACTCTTAGAGAAAACAGAAGATATGACATAGAATATGTCTCGTATATCACCCTTAAAACCTTAATGGAAAAATTAGGTGATATGGTCTTGTATTGTTGTTGCCTCATTAAAACCTTTTATGAGAAACCTTGTGAGAAAAAACTCATACAGAAAAGGAGTGCACTAATCGGATGATTATTTATATAGGTTATATCAAAGAGAGTCTCCCCCCGATTCTTGCAAATCTTTGAGTTGTCTCATACCAATTCCAAAAACATATTTCGAAACAATGATGTTGGTAATGATTTTGTGAATAAATCTGCAAGATTATCACAAGATTTAGTTTGCAAGATTTCTATCTCTACTACTTTCTGTAGTTGATGAGGATAGAATAATTTAGGAGCCATATGTTTTGTAAGATTACTCTTTATATAACCTGCTCTCATTTGTGCAATACAAGCAGCATTAACTTCATACATTATGGTAGGGTTCATGATTGAACTTATACCACATGATCGTTGTATGTGCTTTATCATTCTGCGAAGCCACACACATTCACGTGATGCTTCAAATAATGCAATTATTTCAGAATGGTTTGTGGATGTGGCTATTAGAGTCTGTTTTGATGACTTCCATGAAATAGCCGTTCCACCATGTAAGAACACAAAGCCCGTCCGAGATCCGGCTTCATGGGGATCGATAAATAGCCGCATCTGTGTATCCAATTAATGTTTTATCTTGGTTAATTTTGTAAAATAATCCAAGATCTATTGTGCTAATGAGGTATCTGAAGATATTCTTAATTCCCGCCCAATGGCGTTGTGTTGGAGCACGTATTGTATCTAGCCGACAAGTTTACCGCAAATGCAATATCAGGCCTGGTACAATTTGCGATATACATCAATGCCCCAATGGCACTGAGATATGGAACCTCTGGTCCCAATACCTCTTCATTTTCACCTTTAGGTCTCAATTGATCTTTATCAATTTTCAAGAGAGCGGACGGCCATAGGTGTTTTAGATGGATATGATTTATCCATATTGAATTTCTGTAGAATCTTTTGGATATAAGCAGACTGGTGTACTAAAATCCCTGTTGGGAGATGCTCAAGTTGTAAACCCAAGCAAAATTTGGTTTTACACAAATCTTTCATTTCAAATTCCGTCTTAAGATGGTTGCATCTTTCATCTATATCTTGTTGAGTTCCAATGATATTAAGGTCATCAACATATACAGATATAATACAAAATCCAGTTGAGGATTTCTTGATGAATACACATGGGCAATCATCATTGTTGGAAAAACCCTTCTGAAGAAGGAATTTCTTTAGTCGGTTGTACCACATTCTTCCCGACCGTTTTAAGCCGTATAATGACTTTTGAAGTTTTACACAATACATGTTGCGTGAATGATTCTTGTTCGGGATATCAATTCCTTCCGAACTTTCATGTATATATCCGAATCTAGTGAACCATATAGATATGTCGTCACTACATCCATGAGATGCATGGATAGACCTTTTTGTGCTGCCAATGATATTAAATATCAGAATGTTATACCACTCATAACTGGAGAATATGTTTCATCGAAATCGATGCCGGGTTTCTGCGTGAACCCTTGTGCTACAAGCCTCGCTTTGTATCTCACCACCTCGTTGTTTTCATTCCTTTTACGGACGAAAATCCATTTTGATCCCACAGGAAAAATATGACGAGGAGTAGGCATCACTGCGGAGAATACCTCTCGTTTCTTGAGCGAGTCTAATTCTGCCTTAATTGCTTCCTTCCATTTGACCCAGTCGGAGCGCTTGATGCACTCTGCCATGGACTTAGGTTCTGGATCAATGCGAAGTTCACTTGCAATCTTAGTGGCAAAGTAAATGTCGACATTTGTAGTCTTTCTATTGTATGATTCTCCCGTAATCAATATAATTAATGGAAATTTCTTGTACCCCTTGTGACTCATCATGATTTCCCACAACGATAGAGTCCGGGTCTTCCGATGTCCTAGCATTTATATTATTTTGTGCACTTGTGCTAGACATGTGATGTATCCGTTGAACATCCATATCATTTGGATTTATAATATCCAATTGGTGTCTGTCAACTTGATGTTGATCTGCATTTACTGTTGTGGAAGTGACCTTCCTAGTTTTCCGCGGAGGCTTTTGTATAGCCTTATCCTTTGTTGCAGTACCTCTCCCCCTCTTATTTTGATTTGGGAGTTCTTGAGTAGGAATCTCTACTCTTTCTGGTACATTTGCAGCAGGATTATGTGATTTTGTGACACCCTTATAATCAGTAAATGCTTCGCAGATTATTCGCAATGTTTTGCAAATTGATAATTTTCTGAACTTCACGTTCAGATTCTATAGTACGTGGATCATAGGACCGGATACCCGTGGTATTCCAATTTATTTCCCGGCATTCCGTTTGGTACTTGTCTCCCCCTAATGCCGGGAAATTGTCCTCATCGAAGATGCAATCGACATACCGGCAAGAAATAAATCCCCCGTAAGGGGTTCGAGGTACTTAATGATTGACGGTGATTTGTACCCTACATATATTCCCAATTTTCGATGGGGGCCCATTGATGTACGCTGCGGTGGTGATATCGGTACGTATACTGCGCAACCGAATTTTCGCAGATGGGAAATACTTGGTTGATTTCCACGTACTAACTGCAACGGGGAAACCGTGTTGTATGCAGTAGGTCTAATTTGAACCAAATCAGCGGCGTGTAATACCGCATGACCCCAACATGATGTTGGTAGTTTTTAATTCTGTAGTAATGGTCTAGCAATTAACTTTATTCTCTTGATAAGAGACTCGGCTAATCCATTTTGTGTATGTACATATGGAACAGAATGTTCCACATTTATGCCTAGAGCCATACAATAGTCATTGAAGGCATGCGAAGTAAATTCAGCGGCATTGTCCATCCTGATGGTTTTGATAGCATATTTAGGATGATTTGCTCTTAATTTGATGATTTGAGCAATAAACCTTGCAAAAGCATGGTTTCTTGTAGATAATAAACATACATGAGACCATCTAGTAGATGCATCAATAAGTACCATGAAGTACCTAAATGGTCCAGTTGATGGATGTATAGGACCACAAATATCTTCTTGAATGCGTTCAAGAAATTGTAGTGGTTCAACCTTTATTTTAAGATAAGAGGGTCTTAAAATTAATTTTCCCGTGGCACATGTGGTGCACACAAAGTCTGATGGCTTGGGAAATTTTGAAGTGTTTAATTTGTGACCAATTGAATTGCCGATAATTTTTCTCATCATCCCTATGCCGGGATGACCAAGGCGATCATGCCAAATCTTGAAGACATCAAGATTTTGAAAAATTACCTTGTATGCAACATGTTGTACGGGTTTGATGTATGTGTAATACAATCCTGATGATAGTGAAGGAATTTTCTCAAGCAGTCGCTTGTTATATCCATCATGTTTAGTGATGAATAGATATTCATCTTTGTTGTCACTATTTGTTTCTACATGGAAACCATTGAGACGGATGTCTTTGTAACTCAATAAGGTACGAGTTGAATCGGGACACAAGAGTGCATCCTCTATTACTATTTGAGTACCCATAGGGAGAACTATTGTGGCTCGTCCTGAACCAACAATTATGGCATCACGTCCCGCGATGGTTGTGACATTTCCTTTACTCTTTTTGAGAGTTTGGAAATATTTAAGTTCTCTGAGTATGGTGTTAGTTGTGCAACTATCCACCAAACAAAGTTCTTCCTCCATTTGGATTATTCCCGTAGGATAATCTATAATGAGTAAAATAAGTTATAAGTTTTGAACTCATAGATTATACAATACATACTTTATTCAATAATATTATAAGTAGCATATGTCTTACAATATTATGTGACAACAATTATTACAACACAATTATTACATAAATATGGCTATAGAACGAAGTTCTATGAAATTATAGAACGAAGTCTTGTCGGGGAGCATAAAACTAAAACATGTCTCCGAACACGTCATTGGATGGTCCATCCACAAGCATGTTGTCGGTATCGTCGATGCTATCGATCATCATGTCGTCTGTGCCGAAGAATTCGTCCAACTGCATTGGATCTTTCTCCTTGTTGTGTTCCGCGGGAACATCCTTGGAGCAAGCGACATCCAGAGTGTGAGTAGTGAAGTGTGCTTCAAACTTGTCCCCATGAACTTGCTTTCCAGCGTTCTTTTGGTAGAGATCAACCAAATGCTTAGCAGTGTGGCACTTTCTAGTTGTGTGATTGTGACAACCACACCTCTGACAAGCTTGAGAGTTGTCATGAGCATTTTTTTCTTGAAAGTGTCTTTGTTGTTGCTAGAACCCTTGCCTTTCTTAAAATTCTGCTTCTTCCATTTTCCCTTGAAATTCCGTTTGAATTTCTTGCCATTGAACTTTTTATTATTATTATTCTGAGCATTGAAATGAACTTCCGGCAGAGGTGCTGCACCCACAGGGTGCATTTGATGATTCTTTGTTAAGAGCTCATCATGCTTTTCTGCTTGGAGTAAATCATATATTAAGTCGAATATTTAGTATACTTGTGGCGACGGTATTGTTGTTGCAATATCCCGTTAGCGAGGAGAAATGTAGATAGAGTCCTTTCTATCATGTCCGCATCATCCAAAGGTTGATTGCAAAATCGAAGCTTGGTACAAATCTTGTGGACGGCAGAATTGTATTCGCAACCGATTTGAAATCCATGAGACGGAGTAGTGACCACTCCCGTCTTGCTTCTGAAATTACGCCTTGTTGTTGATTATAGCGTTCTTTGAGAGAGTCCCAAAGTTTCTTAGGATCATCTTCCATCATGTATTATGCTTTGAGGTCATGGTGGAGATGGTGTCGTAGAAAATGCAAGGCTGCAAACTTTTTTGTCTCTGGGATAGGATTTTGTGGATCAGGTTCATTAATTGTATTAATGAAATCTTTGGCTGTTAGCACAATCTTGACATCCATAGCCCAGGTTAGATAATTACTACCATCGGCAGCAAGTTCAATGAAGTCTTTATTGATTAATTTAGCCATTTTCCTACATGAAAGAACCATGTATAGGATTAATTTACTGATGTAAATTTGTGTTGTAAAAGTAGGCAAAATATATATGTAAGATGATTCTTACAAAATTAAGGTATATGATTTTTTTAAAAATTCCTGTAGGAATAAATTTGACTTGATAGTCATTTATAGGAAATTTGGATATACACTTTGAAGATCATCATAAAGATGTAGACCTCACAATGATGAGCAAAAGCTGCCTAAAAGCGCGGATCTCAGGGCAAATAAGCTCTTAGTAAGAACTTATCGCAGCCAACGCCTAGGGCACATCACCTTGTGTTATTCCAAATGTATAAACCTTAATTTTAATTTTGCTTGATATTCTACATGATGTAGAGAATTGAATTTTAAACCATGCAAAAATAATTATTGCATAAGAATTGTTCTAATACCTAGAAATGATCTGCGGATCATAACATGAATAATTACTGCGGTAATTATAACATTTAAATTACGTAGGTACATATACCGGATGGTACAAATAATATTGTTTGTCACAATATAAAAATTACAGAACAATTCAAGGTCTAAAACATAAATATACAGCACTAATAAGTCTGAATATATAAAGGATAAAAGCCTGAGGGCTAAATTTAAGTTCAGGGGGGTTTTCTGGACTTTTGGAAAGTTGAGGGGGGTCCAACGAACTTCGGGGAACAGAGGTCACCGGAGGCCTGTAGTTGATTGCCGGCCTTGTGGGCCGGTGTGGCCTGCGGGTACCGTGGGGGATTTTGGGCCCGGCCCAGTTCAGCCCACCTTGGCCGGTCCGCATATAAAGAAGGAGAGGGGGGTGCCCAACCCTAATCCCTTCTTCTTGCCTCCCTGGTAACCGCCGCCGCCGCCGGGTTGGTGCCTTGCAAAGCACGCCCACCGGGCCGGTGCGTTGCCGCGGAAGACCGGCCGGCCGGGAGCGCCACAAATGCATATCCATGTCCCTTTGTTGCTCCTCCGTCGTTCCCCCCCTCTTTCTTCTTCCTTTGGTTCCGTGTCCCGCCGCCGCCCGTGTGTGTGCCGGCTTGCGCGCCCGGCCGCCGGCCGATGGCCGGCGTCGTCGGGTTGAAGGAGGGGAGCCCCGCACGGGCCGGGCTCCATGTGCCACGCCGGATGCCCGGGTGGCGGTCGGCGGCCCCCACTCGGCGGCCGTAGATGTTGGGTGCGGCCGCGGCCGTGTCCTCGGGCCGCCGGCGTTGAAGAAGCCGATGGCGGGCCGCCATCGTCGGTGAAGAAGGGCGGAGCACCACGGCGAGCCGCCATGGTCCCGACCGAGAAGCTCGGGTGTGCCGCCGTCGTAGGCTCGGCGAGACCGGGAGTTGAAGTGGCGGCCGTGAATGAAGAGATGGCCGCCGGTCCGGCCTGAGGGCCAAATCCGGCGTTGCCGGTCGTCGTCGCCTGCGCAGGTATGTTTAGGTCGGGGAAGACCCCAACACCTTCCTCTTGTGTTGCAGGGCGGCGTATGCGGACGATGAGGCGGCGGCGAGGTTGCTCCTCTAGAGGTGTCGGCGTCGGAAGACGCTGTGCCGCCGGTGATGGGCTGCGGGAGGCAAGTCCGGCGGTGTACGGCGGCGTGGAGGAGCGGTTGCTGCTAGTGGCCGGTGAAGCACGGTGTGGTGGAGGGGACCTTGGTCCACAGCGGCCACGGAAGCGGCGGCTTCGACCTCCACGTCCACCACGGCGGTGGCCATGGCGTGCACCACCAGTGCAAAAGAAGCAGCGGCCTCGGTGTGTTTTGATGGGCATGACTAGATAGGTAGCGTAGGCAGTTTCTACTAGTCGGAAGGGGGGATCCATTTTTTTGCTAACCTTGGGTGGGATTCCGGCGAGAACGCCGGTGAGGCTTCTGGCCTCGGGGTGTGTGCGTGAGTGCTCAGGAGAGCATGTGTGCTGATAACGTGTTGTAAAACGAATGTGATTGATTCCTGGAGTGGGGGGTGGACCCCACTATTTATGTACAAGGAAGGGGCACATAGGCACCCTTTGGGGTGGAATAGGCACCTGTACAGGAGAGACACACCCGTACAGTGTGGAGGTGCCTTTTCCCTAATTACATACTAATGAATATGTTAATTACATAATTAGGCTAATGATCACCACTAATTATTTCTTAACAGGCCTAACCTGGATTCAGTTGTTGACTTCCTCAAGTGTTTCCCCTGCTTGCAGAAGCTTTATGTCGAGGTGAGTATTTGTCTTTGCTTCCTTTATGTGCCAATGAATAGCTGAGACATAATATAATTTAGTGAGCTACTGTATGACATTGATGACTGCATACCTAGTAACTGCTTTCATATTGTTTTCATTCTTTTTTATCCAGTCTCACCTTCAAAAGAGTAGAAAAAATAAATGGAGCTATAATTCCCTGGATCCAGTTGAATGCCTTGAGTCTCATCTTAGACATGTGGTCGTGACGAATTATTGGGGCATGAGACCTGATGTTGACTTTGCCAAGTACTTTGTTTTGAATGCGAAAGTCCTAAAGAAAATGGTATTTGATTGCTTTAACAACTGCAATGATAAGTGGATGGCTAATCAACACAGACGGCTTCAACTGGACAACAGAGCTTCCCAAGATGCTCAATTTAAATTCAGAGCTGGTTTTCAGTTCAGTTCATTTGTAACTGACTACAAGACACACAATTTGAGGATGGATGATCCCTTTGCTAGCTGCTTATATGCAGATGATGCATGAAGATTCAATGGCCATTCAGAAGATTGTCTTATCTTCATGTCTAATGCCCAAAGTTTAGTTTTCCTGCTAGTCGTTTAATTTGTTGTTTTGCAGTTTTTTACTTACTCTTCTTACTAAAGTTACTACAAATTTGTGATCACTGTATTGAAGTTGCAAGAACTGTCAGTCTGTGTGCAATTTTGTTGCAACAGCTTACTTTACACGCCTGTTTATATATTCAATCTTTTGGAGAAACATATATAGTGTTTTTATGTGGTAACAACCTCAATTCTTGTCTTAGCAATTGTTTGCTTACAAAAGCATATTCTGGTGTCGTTTTCATTTATGTGTTGCTTCCGTTTTTTGGCTACACATAAGTTTACCTTGTCAGCACCTTTGCAAGAGCTGCTGGAGCAGAATTGGGATGCCAATTTATGATTCTCTTGATCCTTTGCAATCTTTTTTAAAGTTTCGGAACACAACCAAGTGTGTCTTTTTTCATGGAATTCGTCATCATCATGAGCTGGACTATTTGGACAATCAGCAATGGTGGTATTTTCAGAGAGACAGCTGAAAGCAGTTTAAGGTGCATAAACATCCTCAGACAAGTCTTTGGCTGACTGTTGTCATGTGGCGTGCAAAAACAAATATTTCCACAGATTGAATCATGGCTAGAGTAGTTTGTGTAATTAATCCTATCTGTTTTGTTTCCAATTTTTGTTTCTTGAGCTTTTACTGTTTTCCTGTAACTTGCTTGGTTACACTTCAGTAACGTTCCCTAAAAAAATCATTAATTTTATTGACAAAAGGTATAAAAGTATAGGGAAAAGTAAACTTCATTTTTTATGAATAATTGCCCCAACATATCTTGGATATTGCCTATGCATGAATAGTGAATATAGGATTGTTAAAAATTAATATGAACAGTCAGAAAAAAGAATCAGATCAACATAATTGGAATAAGTTGGTGTCAATTTATCCTTTGGATCAAATGAAGTGTTGCGTGCTTATTGTCTGAAATTAAGAGCTGGTATTGTGTAACTAAAATACAGCAGGGGTCCTCGACATCACATTTCACCACTTAGCAAGGACCAGACAATGGAACTTAGCATCTGAAATTGCGCTCTTTAATCATATAGTTTTTTTACCTAGTAACGGATCATTTCCAGTTAACCGTTACAATGATTACAATGATTACTTATAGTTGTCATCCAAGTTAAACATGTGCTCTGTTTTCGCAGCGACGTTATGTCAGCCATAATGCAGAACTTTGAGGCTGTTTGGCTTGTTTGAGTTTGGCTTATTTCGGCTTATTTCTTCTCACACAATACTATTCATTCTACCAGCTGAGCACTATTCATTCTACTAGCCGAAGAACCTTTTTTTCTGCATAAGTTGCTGATTGTATTGCTTTGAAATTAGGAAAAGTCCAATTTTGACCATTTAACTTTTGTCTCAGTTAGTTTTGGCCATTGAACATCAAAATCGGATATTTTTGACCATCCAACTCTTAAAACCGTTCACAATTGACAGTTGGGCGATTTTTATAGGTGGTTTTAACTTTTTTTTACAATTTAGTCCTTAGAACTTGAAATGATCATTTTTTTGCTTGTAGCTCCGATTTAGGTGATTCTTGCGGTCATGTGTTCATAACGGTGAGCTTTATCTTTTAGAATGTTTTTATACAACTTTATAGCTATTTGTTATATTATTTTTCTGTTGTTGTGTAAAACAATAACGTAAAAAACGTAAAACAAACAGTTACAAAATATTATGAGCAACATTTTAAATGATAAAGTTCAATAGTTGTCAAAGTCCGTTTGGATTTGCAAGCGCACAAATCCTTCGTCGTAGTCAAGAGACCCTTCTTCACTTAAGTGTGAACCCAAGTTATCAAATCCGTGGAACAATGTGTAACGCAAGATCCAATCTAATAAGCGGAAAACACTTTGATCTTAGAAAGGGTTTTTGCATCTAATCTATGCAAGAACCATGAAAACACATCTAATCTACTAAACACCGAAGGTAGCAAGAGAAAGAGAGGGGAGGTAAGACCAATCTAAAGTTTGGATCGAGTCTTTTGTTGAAGTTCCAAAACCAAGAAGAATGAAGCAAATGAATCTCATTAATAGCCTCTTTAAATCGTGGCTTCTGTTCCAACTCCGAAGATGCCCGCCTTTCAGAACCTTCGTCCTGTCACGAGCGCCCCTATTCATGTGGGTTAGCCTAGGGCGAGTCCAAGAAGAATAAGTTGAAAATGCTCGGTAGGTTAGGTATGCACCTCTAGCCACCATGGCTACAAGAACATCCTATGCAATCTAGCTATAGACTAGATTGGGGAAGAAGCAAACCCAAGTGAAGACAAAGTTGTAGAGAAAGCACTTGATTGCTAGAAATCGGATTCAATTTTGCAAATTCAACATGAAAGTGTAATACATGGACGATACCTTGATCTTGATCCTAGCTTTGGGAACTCCGACATGGTCTTCCATGCAAGGTTCCCACATCGGCTAGAGAAGCCCTAGTCAACCATCTCGACCCTCTCCTCTCTGGAACGGTGTCACTCTCTTCTTTGCTCCTCGGCGGTACATGACGAATGAATTGGTGTGTGGCTCTTGGCACGGTGGATATAAATAGCCCGAGGGTCTTCTAGGTCAAAGGGGGCGCTAAACCGGGCCCAGAATGGGTTGGGCCGGTCGGCCTGGGTCCATTTCGACCCAGTTCGGCGCTTCCTTCCTGCCGCTTCTCGCGTCTTCAACTTCTAACGAACAGCATGTGGGTCCTTGACGTCGTTTTCCTCGCGGTTTGGATAAGGATGCTTAGCACGTGAACTCCTACATCTTTTGTTTAGGTCCTCGGTGTATCGCGGCTTCACACTTTAGTCCTTGGATCATTTGGAGTCATGTTCACCTCGTGTCCTGACTTGTGTCGGGCTTCATGATCTTCTCTCAAAGTGCTTGATGAACTTTACCCGGAAGTCCTCATTTAGGTACTTAATTCCTGTGTAAACAATAAACTCCAAAAACCACATGCGAGTGCGAACTTGATATATCATGAGGGTTAAGATCATTAGTTTGGATATTAAATCAATACCAACACTGAAGGTAAACTCATGGCTAGGTTGATGGAAATTCACCATCAATAGCGGCGGTGGTGGTGGAGTTGGTCCCGAACATCAGAGCGACTGAGTCTGATACCAGATTGTTAGGGGATCCATGACTAATGTTGTACGAATGGCTGGTAGGAGGCCGAGGCCAGAAGTCCCGGTGGCGGCGACATGGTTGGGACATCGTCCTGGCGGCTGACGTTCAGGAAGACAGAGCACGCAAGGAGCAGAAGTAGTTCGCACATACATATACCTTTTCATTAATTCCAATTCAACTAGATAAAGAGTACTTAGATTATAACTGCTAACACAGTGGCACATACTCTACAATAATTTCAATTCAAATGATGCCAGCAACTGCACATGTCATGGGAGCGTCACCTGCCTCTTGCACTGTAGCGCGTCATGTCGTTGTCGTCTGACGCCTTGAATACTTTTTGCTGAACATAACAGTAATACTAATTCAAAAAGTCCAAATTGCTCCATGTGACAACAGGAGCCGATGAACCAAAATGCATTGAAAAATCATGAACTAATGACAATAGTTGCTTTGCACTATTTTAACTAACAAAAATCTCTAATGCATATCTCACCTCTGAGCATTCTAATGCATATCTCACCTCTAAGCATACAGGTCTCCCCCACTCCTCTGTGAGGACCATGTGTGGTTCGAGGACCGGTGGATGGTCGCTTCCTGGTGTGATGAGTGATTGACAACGTTGTGTGGACTGATTCTTGGCTAAGTATTGCAAGTACAGGTTGGAGCTTGACTGGCGTTGGTGCAGGTGAAGAACAAGTGCGAAAGGTCGTTGCCGGTGAGGCCTCTAGGTGTGGAGAAGACAAGTAGGCTTCGTTTGAGGGACTCGGTGGCCAGTGGAGTCAAGTGCGAGCCGCATGGTGGCAAGAACGGTAAGATGAAGTCATGGACGGTTTCTTGGTTGAGCCTCAAAACCAAGGTCGAGCCGGGACTACGTGGGAGCCGAGTCATGAGTGGCGATTGGCAGAGGCTACACCGAGTTTACGGGGTTTCTAGTGGTTCACTAGAAAACCACTGGGTTCCTTGGTTGATCCACAAAGCCAAGACCGAAGAACCGAAGACGGAGGTGCAGCAGCATCAGACCGGTCTGACCGGTGGGTCTGACCGGCGAGGAGCGCCGTCTGACCGGTGTGTGACGACGCAGTCCAGAGACTTCGAAGCGGAAGACACGCGTCGGGATCGCAAGGCTTGTGTCGAGGCTAAGCAAGTTTGCGGTCGCTGGGCATCCGTCTGATGGAGCGATGACAAAGACTTCCGAATTCGCCCTCGAGGGGCATGTATCCCTAATTAGCTAGTAAGGGTATTTTAGACTTTCGGTTGCCTCCATATAACCCAAGTAGTGAGAGGATGGCAGCCATCTCTTGGAACCCAGCTCATTTTGTTTAGCTATTTTCCTATTCCTTTTCTCTTGGAATTTCTAGGACTAGCTTGAGAGCTTCATGGTGAGACCTTGTGAGAGGGAAGGATGATCGGGCGGCAAGCTAGACCTTGTATGAACCTCTTTGGTATGTATAGATGATTCGGCGTGGTTCCTCAAGGCTTGTTTGATTTCTTCCCGGTTTTCCTTTTTGGTGATTTTCGGAGCCTTTTCTTGGCGATTTTCTTGGAGAGATTTTGAGGTCGTTTTCTTAAGGATTTGTTGAGGGATGTATGCATGAACCCTTCGTGGTTCTTTTCCTTTTGATTCCCCTCTCAAATCCGTGAGAAAAGGGGCTTGATTTTGGGGGTTTTCGTTGTTCTAGGGTTTTGTGTGTTCTTGGCGGAAATCCTTCGATTCCTCTTGATTCAACGAGTTTTGGTGGACCATAACTTGGCAATGGAGTGCCCATGAGGTGTTCCCACTATCCCCAAAGTCTTGTTCGGATCCGTGGAGCGAATCGGGAGATCGGAAGTTGGATTTGGGGGAGTTGACCCGCGGGTGCTGTTCATCCTGAGCCGCCTGTGTACACCGCCCTCGACCGTGCTCTTAACCCGGTCTGACCGGTGTGAGCCCTTTGTGGGATTTGCCTCGCGTGAGTTGCTTAATCCGTGTGTCTTTGGGTCGTGCTGTTGTTGGTCAGTTCTTGGTCTGTTTGGTGTTTTCTTGCTAGGTTTTGTGTAGGGTTTTCCTTCCGTGCAGGTTGTGTTTTGGGGGTGTTTTTGTTCTAGGGCTTAAAGGAGTCATTGAGGCTCACTGGAACATTTGTTGTGCGGCTGTTGTAGCCACCGGCCTGACTAGCTCTGCCCACCGGTCTGACCGACGCAGGCCATCGGTCTGACCGGTCTAGCACAGGCAGCAAGTCGTGCAAGTTTCCGCTGTGCGTGTTGGTGTGTTTTGGCTCGGAAGGTTGTTTGTTGGTTCCTAGGATCCGTAGCACTCAAGTGGCTACGTGGTCTTGACCAACTTGGGTAGTTGAGTCGGAGACGTGTGTTGGAAGTCGTGTTCATCTTGTTGGAGCCTCTATCTCCTTCGAGAAGAATTTTTATCGGCTCTCATTCACTCCCCCCTCTCTGGTTCGCCGTTTCGATCCTTCACTCTGCCACCTAATCCTCAAGCCCCTTCAACTTCTAGCATACAGGTTGTCCCATGCAGTTCAATTCAACATCCAATCAGATAATTTGTAGCACATATGTGTCACACCCGATTTTCCGAAGAAACCCACGTGCTACCTATATGTATGCCAGGATCTAGTTTCATACATATAGTGACATCATAGTGAATAACAGAAACAATATCACGTAAAGAAAGAGAGATTATCATAGATTTACAGCGGAATCCTGGGAAATAAAGGCTCCAAACTTCACAGGCAATCGACTGGAGGTTGTGTACGCCTAGCACCATCTTCTGGACTTCATACACCTTCTTCTTTTCCTGAGCAACGATTTAGCAAGGATGAGTACACTTATAGTTGGTACTCAGCAAGGCCACAAAAATTTACCAGAAAGCAAACTAAAGTCCATCTTTAAGTATATTAATCATGTGAGGGTCCAGACCGCTCTTGACTGTGAGCACATCTGTTATAACAGTTTTACACTCTGCAGAGGTTGTACACTTTCACCACAAGTCGCGTAAAAGTTCCGAAGAACTTTGAACCCAACCATGTTGTGCAAAAGTAGGCACAATACCACACTTCCGAAGTGTGGTTGCATAGGGACGCTACGAGGCCTTTACAAAGAGTCCTCCCATGTGTATTAGTCCATAGTAGCACGTCCTAGAGGCTATCTTTCGTACCCTCCTTCTACCCTCGGACCAGGTTAGCCTAGAAGAGCACTTTCGTTCCAAAACCTGTCCAGAGTAGAAGAGTCATAAAAGCATTCCTCCGTACCCCAAGCTACTAAGGCTAATAGCCACACAAGACTTCCCTAATTAATTGGCCAAGACAGAGCCATGTCTTGTGGTTGTACTGTCTTCCTAGGTGGTTCTCTATGTTCTGATTAATTTATAGTATTCTTGTATTAAAGCATAGGTAGAAGGATGGTTAGGGTCACTTGCATTTCTCAACAAAAAGCTACTCTTGCTCTTCCTCTGTAGCTGTCTTGAAACTTTTGATCTTCAAGACTTCCGATCAGCAGCTCGATCTTCTACTCGAAGCAAACATCGAGCACAACATGCAGAGTAGACAAACAAGAACAACTAAGAACAATATACCAAGCATGAAAAGGTTTAAAAGAGGACAAGGTTTGGTTCTTGGACCGCGAACGCAAAAACACTCGGAACTATCGGAAGATTTGGATTATATCACACAAGGCTATGTGCTTGGTAAATTTTAATTCAAAAAGATGTGCATAGGTTATTTCAAAGAAATACCCTATTTAATAATTAAGCAAGTTATATCTATATAAAAGGAACGGTGTATAACTTATTCCAATTTTATTTATAAATATTTAAGTATTATTTATGCAAATTAAACATTTTAATTTAAAAGAAGCATGTAAAGCATCTAAACGTATATCTTTACATTTCGAATTAGGGTTTAGGGTTTACAAACACATTTATATTCATATTAATCAAGTTAGCATTTAATTAAAAAGCTCGGGATGGAACCTATGTTGTTTTTATTAGAAAGCAAATTGCATAATCAATAATCAACTTAGGTTTGATTATAAAAACTGAGGTATATCTCTAATTAACTTTTAATTGAAGAAATGTCTAATAAGTATTAATCATATTAAGTTTCTTATGAAAACACGTGTTGAACTCTAATTAGATTTT
Source organism: Cenchrus americanus (assembly GCA_947561735.1). Classification (NCBI taxonomy): domain Eukaryota; kingdom Viridiplantae; phylum Streptophyta; class Magnoliopsida; order Poales; family Poaceae; genus Cenchrus; species Cenchrus americanus. Next base: position 98,831,667 of record OX387243.1, on the reverse strand, counting down.
AATTAGAAAAGCATATGTATAAGGATTTAATCATATTAAATAAATTATAAAGTAAAGAACATGTTCAACATTGGTCCTAACACGTTCTTTGAGTTGTTATGAACCTAACGCAACTTGAAACGGTAAAAACAGAGCTAAAACGTGAAAACTAGGGACTAAACAGGGTTTAGGGGCTAAACTGTGAAGAAACTTGGGCTCTAGGGGCTTAACTGCAAGAAACCAGGGACCTAAACCTAAAACTATAAAAGGAACGAGGGACTTGGGTGCAAAAGTCTAAGGCTGGACTGCTGGTGGGAAAACTTAGAAAGGTTAGGGGCCTAAACGCGAAAACCTGGACCTAACTGAAGGGATCTTATAAGGTGGAAGGGCACATATGTGATATCTAGAAAACACAAGGGTTCTTTTGTAAAAAGGTTGGCGGGCTCTGGGTTGACCGTTACTAAGTCGGATTGACCTGGGGCTCGAGAGGATCCAGGATGTCTGTGCAGCGGTAAGCGGCAGGGGCAGCGGGCGCGGCGGTACACAGCTGCGCTGGCGATGGGGCTCGCCGGCGTTGCATGAACTCGAGCTCCGAAACTAGGATTGGGATGCGGGATGGCTCGGGAGAAAGCTGAAGAGCTCGCGAACATTACTAGGGGGATAAGGAGGTGGATAGGGCGACGGAGAGGGCACTGCAGCTGGCGAGGCAGACGGCGGCGGCTCGGCCAACTCCGGTGAACTCGCACGGCTCCTACAGGCTCGGGCATGAAAGGAAAAGAGCGTATGCGGAGTCCTCACCTCGATGCAAAGCTCCGGGTGTAGTTGTCGTCGACGAAGAGGCGCCGAGGAAGGATCGACGCCGGCGGAGATCCGGCGGGCGGCGGTGCTGAGCTCGGGCTGCTGCTGCTGCACTGCATGTGAGGAGAGAGCGGGAGGAGGTGCGGGGAGAGGCGGGGCTCGAGCTCGCCTTTTATAGGGCGGAGGAGGAAGGGGAGGAGGCGCGGCTAAGCCGGTTGGGGAGAAGTCGGTGGTGACCGACATTAAAGCTCGGTGGGCGGCGGTTGTGGGAGAGGAGAGGATGGGGCGGCACGGGGGTGAGTGTGCATTGATGGCGAGCTCGGTAGGGTAAGGGGAAGAGCATGGGAGGCTAGGGCGACGGCGGTGCGGTGCGGCAACCATGGAAGAGAGAGATGGCTAGCAGGAGGTAGGGGACGGGTCTGACGGGCGGGCCCCGTCTGTCGGAGAGCGAGAGAGAGACAGGTGGGCCGCGGAATAAGCTGGGCCGGAGAAAGTTGGGCCGGTGGGGGGCGATACGGGATGAATGGAGAAAAAGAAAAGGAAAAGAGGGGAACTGGGCCAGGGGAAAAAAGAGGCCGGCAGGAGGGAATCAGGCCGGCGGCCTATTGTGGTTGCGGGCTGAGAGGGGGTGATAGAGAGGGAAGTTGGAGGGTGGATTTCGAACTTTTGATCTTTTGTTTGAATTTGAAAACTTCAACACACATCAACCAAAAACCATGCAACGAAAATGAATGCAACACTCAGAGAGCCATTTTATTTAATTTATAAAAACAATCAATTTGTTTTCCTATACTAAATTTCCTGTAAAGAAAATAAATGTTGGGCAAAATTTTAAAATTATGAGAAAATTGTTGTTTAATTATTCTTCTTATTAACATCCTTAAACTGAAAATTTTCAGGGTGTTACATATGCCACATGCCAAATCATATTGCCATAAAAGAATATTTAGACGGATACAGAGCAACCATCCTATATATGGTTGAACTGAATGTTATCAGACTAAAACAAACATTCAAACTAAGGACATATCAGGGTTGAGCTATCATCGAGGTAAATCATTCGGTCATCAGTTCATGCAAGCAGTTCGAAATATATATGTTTTGAAACAAATAGCAGTGAAAGTTAAACTAATAAAAGCAGAAATGCAGAGGTTGAGCTATCATACTGCCGCCAAGGTGCCAATTGCAATGAACTGAACAAACTGCATGGTATATAGAGTTAATTAATCTAAACCTGTCTACATGAGCCGCCAGCTGCATCAACATGGTGTTGCTGTTTTGTGTGCTTTTCTATGCTGGTACCCTGTAGCAACATCCATCTCCAAATTAAAGAATGAAAGGACACTGCACTGTGTAATAATGTTCTCACTTCAACACACAATACACTGTACCAGTGTGTACGAGTACTTGCAATACAAGCAAGAATACACAGACTAAGTTAGGTTGCATACGCAATTTGGCATCACCCATCAAGCGTATCAAGCAAAAATTAACAAGGACTTAGAGAGGATGCATAGCTTAGGACGGACATTCAGAGATATGCTTCCCGAGCTTATTTCCACCTGCAAACAAGATGAATCAAAAATTCAGTAGGTGAAACTGCCTAGTTCAGTGGTTTTTTATCTCTAAATGTGTGATTATTGGATGAAGGTATAAGAGGGATGCAGAATGGCAGATCTGCATCACCCCTGCATACTGCAGCTGGAAGCATATTGCAGAATCAGTGATGTCCCTCTACAGGGAGACGATGAATAGTTCAACCATCGAGGAAAAGGACACGATCCTCATCTGGAACTACGTGTGTGTTAAATCGCTGGATCTGAGGTCTACGACGACGAATCGCCAAGAGAGAGGATGAATCACTGGATTTGGAGGGACATGAGAAAGTGAGGGGGAGAGATACTATAGACTAAGCCTAGAGAGAGGAACAGAGGAGGCACGCGCCTCTGGACTAGTGAGGAAGAAGAGGAGGAGGCCTCACCTTGTGTAGTGACTGCGGTGAAGCCGTCGCCGGCGGGGAGCTTCTTCTCCAGGGGACGACTTGTTGGAGTCGGGGATCGCCGCGGCTGTGCACCCTCGATGGTAGCAGCTGCCAGGGATATCACGCGCCCTCACAGGGGCAGCCACGCCCCTCGCCGGAGGGTCCGCCGCCACCCGCAGCCGCGCCCCTCGCTGGGGTCCACCATACCACTACGCGTTGGTGAAACCCAAGGCACGCACAAGAGAGAGGAAGCAGAGAAAAATGAAATGAGAGAGAGTGCTGGAGTGGGGGTGGTGAAGGAGGAGATGGCAGAGAGAGGGTGGTTCAGCGTGTGGACCCCACCATGTGACCGGTCAGCTCCAAAACTCTAGTTAATCATGCGGTTACGCTATTGGAGTAAATTACAAACAGTTGTGAAGAAGACATTACATTGTAATATTATCGTGTACGATGTAATTTTTAATACTAAAAATGATATAATATTCAAGTTTGTTGTGTTGTGGTTACAGATGCATATTTTAGTTTGGCACCTAAAAATTGGTGCGAAATATTAATATATATATATAATAATTCATAAGAAATAATATATTGAATGGTTGTCAAAAATATGTTACCCTGTCGGGTGGCAAAAGCAGCGTCAGAACAGAATTGCCGACCGGCAAACATCTACCAATAGGCATTTGTTTTGGCTTAAGATTGCTGACGGGTGTGAGGCCTGTCAGCACAAATCTATTTTGGCCGCCAGCTTACATATAGAAACCCACATTTCTAGAGTACCATCTGGTATATGAGAGAAACTAAACATGGTAGGTTATGTGTCTAACTGTCTATGCTATACATACCAATTTGTTTGGCTTGGTCATAATATTTAAGATGTGTTTAGATCCTGAGGTGAAAACTTTACGGTGTCACTTCAGACATTTCATGAGATGTCGAAAGATGTGTTCGGATACTAATAAAAATCTAATTACAGAACTCACCTGAAAACCACGAGATGAATTTATTAAGCCAGTTAGTTTGAATTGGTGTTTGATTGTCAACACTAACCCGCCTCGAGTTGTGAGTGGGAGGAGAAACCCACGGTGTTAGTGCTATACCTGAGCATTTTTCGGGCCGGGCCGGGTCGAAAAAATCCCGATTATTTCGGGCTGAAAAAATATTGTCCATGACGTCCCACTGGGCAAGTCGGGCCTAGCGTTTTCGGATCGGGCTCGGGCCGGGCCCGGGTTTGGCGGGCCACCCACGTCATTTACACTACAAAATAGCTAAAAATGTATATCGGACTAGATTCAGGCCAAAAATAATTTTATTAGGCAATGAGATCTCTGCCCAGGCCCTATCCATTAAGGTTCGTGGGCGGACCAAAGCCCATCAGGCTCTAGCTGGGCCTGGGGCCGAGCTAGTTTTGCTCAGGTATAGTTAGTGCCAAAAGCTTTATGGAATTGGGGAGTGACAAGGAGCGTTCAGGAGAGGCTAGGTGGAGATCCACTTGCACATGGAGAAGGCCCATCGGCTATCCCACGGAGTGACTTGGCTGGGGAGTACATGCCCTTGAGCGGCCATACCCTTTGAGACGGGCTCCAACAACAAGGACTAGTGGGAAGCTTGGCTTCAGAAAAATCATATTGAGAGTCTGCATTCTCTACCCTTTACATTCTGCATTACTTTGTGCTTTTACATTCCGCATTTACCTTTCCTAGAATTGTCATGTGTAGTTGATGGGATTGGATCATAGGGCGCAAACCTTTTTGCGGTAGAGATAGGAACACATAGAAAAACCTAATGCACATCTAGATAGATATCTAGTGTAGGTTTTTATATGTGATTTTAAGGCTTAGTTTTTAGAACACCCATTTCAACCCCCCCTATCTTAGGGTGTCACGGTCTGTTCAAAGTTATCGTAATCTATGCAAATAGTTATTTTTTCATCTATATTTAATATTCAATATGTGTGCCCGAACATCTGATGTGACGAGCGAAAAAACTTTGCAGAGCCTTGCATTGTTCCCATGACTGGCTCCCCAACATTTGTCAAAGAAAAGACCATGGCGTGTGAGTTATGGGTGACCACACTCACCATATAATCGACTGATGATGCTCAGGTTGAAGAACGTGGCAAAAGGGACAAAGCTAGACGTAAACTGGTAATATAATGCTGGATAATTAGCAGATTATGAGATACATCGAATCACAGGCAGTTGTGATGAAACATATTATCACACAGGTACGGTGTACTTCAACCGTAGTGACTACTATTGAGTCACAAACACACATGGCATGTCTATGACTCTGACCACCTCAGCAGCTCACAATATACCGGAAGTGTAAAAGATCTATATATCACATATAGGGGTACGAAAGGTAAAAGGGCAACTATAAGACACTATTGAGTATAAGACATATTTCAACGAGGGCTATAGACTTATTGGACATTTGCTACTATCCTTATGTAAGGATGGTAGTTGAACAATGACCACACCAAACATGAGGATGGCACGCTCGTAATGTCCATGACAAACACTAGTGCGCAATTAAACCAAAAACAATTGTAAGTGCATAAAAAATAGGACATTCACTAATCTTGTCAATGGAAGTCCATGTGTTTGGTGGGGGAGGCCTAAAGTAAGCCTTCCACCTGATCAGATTGTTATGAAATATTGATTAGTGATCAATTAGCATACTTATGTAATTAGGGGAGTCATTACTGATGTAATTAGGAAGTTACAACCGCCTTGTTGAAGGGTCATCTCGAAGGGGTGCGGCACTCCCGAAGGGGTGCGGCACTCCCGAAGGGGTGCCTTCACACCCTTTCCCTGTGTATATATTCAGGGGTCCACCCCCTCATCAATCAATCAATTCATTTGCTCTCATTCCATTCCATTCCATTCACTTTTCTCTCAACACGTTATCAGCCCTTTGCTCTTCCCTGGGCACAAAGAGGAAGTAGCCGAGAAGGCCTCACATTCTGTGGAGGCACGAAGGTCTCGTGGATGGAGCAGTGGTGCTTCTTCCCGAACAGGCCAGATGACAAACTGTAGTCTGTGAGTACAGGGAATACACGCTAGCCTCAACAGGCATGCAAACCTTTCATTTTTCACGTACACGGACAGGATGCTACTCCATTAACATGATAAAGAGCACCATGAAGTACACGTACTACTCAGTGTACTCACCAGACCATGGAGAGATGCGGTACCACAATGACTGCAACTTTATCCGCCGAATATGATCCCCGACATCTCCCTGAAGCACCATCGGTGGTCGCTTCCTCGCAATTTTGTTGACGTCCTTAAGGACGCCATGGCTGATGCAATGACTAGCATGATTGTCACCGTGGATACCTCCTCGCTCCACTACAAGAACTGATGCACGACATTTCTGCCATCTTGAAGATGTTCATCGTTTACATCATTAAAATCATCGAGTATCAAGAAAAGAAAACAAATCATCCATCATCATCAAAGAGGAACAATAGCATCAGAAACGACACCCCATTAGTTTGATCTTACTACTTCTGATGAATTCCAGATGGAAAATGGAACTGCGTTCATCAAAATTTTCCCCAATCTGCCCATGTCGTCGTCGACAGCACCTACTTTTCGACCGCATCGCAGCCACGTAACGTCATCCCGACATCTGACGTGGCACGAGGAGCCCTCCCGTCGCGATAGGGCTCTCCTCCGGGGGCTAGACGGCCAGCCATGGCCGGCGGCCGGAGCAAGCCAGAGCACCAGGGGGCGGCATACGAAGAAAAGGAGGAGAAGAGGGGGAGGACGCCGATCTACGGCTACTGGTGGGACTAAAGGATGCCGACCATCCGGCCGTCCACCCCACGAGCGGCGGTGGAGCCACACGCAAGCGGCAGCGGTGACGGTTCCAGGGGAAGGCGAGTGGGTTAGGGAAACCCTAACTGCCCCCTCCCTTTTATTCGTAGGCCAGGCCGTGGTAGGACAGATGGGCCGCGCCCAGGCTGCCACCGCGGGCCACCAACCTGCTATGCGGGCCACAAACCAGACTGTAGTCGGCCCACAGCCCGGAGCCAGCCCGTAGGCCTGCCTGCTTGCTTGGGCTGCCAACAGGCCGACCCAACCGAGCCACTCCAGTAGGCCAACATGCCACATTACCCCCTCCAATTTACAAATTAGCCCCGGGCTTATTTATAATTACATGTCTACAGTTCTACATGTTTCTATTTTAGCCCCTGAATTGTTCTGTAAATATGTGTTGTCAAGCACATTGTGATATATACACTCCGGTATTTGCACCTATATAATTTGGATGCTAATATTACCATAGTAATTATGCATCTCTATGATCCGCAGATCATCTATCGGTGTTAGAACAATTTTTCATATGCAATTTAATTTACTTGCATGATTAATAATTAATCAAAAGGAAAATTCTACATCATGTAGAACATAAAGCAAAATTCAAAAATTAAAGAATTATACATATGATTCTGGAATAACACAAGGTGTTGTGACCTAGGCGCTAGCTGCGATAAGTTCTTTATAAGAGAATATTTGCCTTGAGACCGTGCCTTTAGGCAGCTTTTGCTCATCACTGAGAGGTCTACATCTTTATGATGATTACCTTCAAAGTGTATATCCAAGTTTCATACATGGACAAAATATTTAATGACTATCAAGTCAAATATTCCTACATGAATTCAAATGTTGTATACCTTATTTTTGTAAGAATCAATCTTTTCATTATTTTGCTTACTTTACAACAAAATTTTACATCAGTAAAGTAATGTTTGTTGCAAGAATCATCTTGCCTTCACTAGTTTTGCATAATCATAACAACAATATGGTGATTATTCCCCAAAATGACCTCCTAATCTTACTAGTGTAACACATATGAGTGGAGTCTAAGGTATTTGTTGCAATCATGCAAATTATACCTATAAAACGAGTTTCTCATCCACCATTTCAAAGGTTACACCATTCTGGTGATTACCTTTTATTGTATTAACTCACTAGTACATGATGATCGAGTCACTCTCGATAATAGCGATTTCATCGCCAATCAAAAATGAGTTTCACACTACTTTTAATTCAAATCGCAATTTGAATATGTAAGAATTTACATAAAATAATTCAAGACCTGTCTTGAATATAAAATTAAAGCATCAATTTTGGCTTAAATAAATAGCAGAAAAAGTGCAATATATTATGACTATATTCTATCATATGTATATATATAAGTATATTTTGGCAACGATCATCAGATCATAATTATATTCTTACAAGAATGAAGTTGCTTACCAATTATAAAATAGTCCATTTAGTCAAGTATCAACTTGATTTAAATAATTTTTGCACTACAATATATTTCATGCTATATAATTTACTCATCATGTAAATTCATTCAAATACATGATTGACTCATGTAGTACATGACTAATGTTTCCAACATGGAAATTTTTGAATTTGCATTGGATTGAGATTACTAAACAATATGGGTACATGATATCATTGCAAGATTCATGGCATGCAAGCCACCATAGTTTTCTACTTTAAAGAAGTACCCAATACAATTCATAATTGAATTACCACACACACACCTTTGGTGTTCCTAAATTTCCTCTTCAGATTTTGCAAATCTGAGTAACCATAGGAACAAGATCCATTTATTTCTTTGAACTCCTCGTAGAGTTATCAACAAAGAATAGAACTTTTCGTTTATGGTATTTACAACACAATGGATCTCATCTATAAAATGTCACTTTCTTTCAAATCAAGTGACCACAATGACTAACCTCAAGTTTGTCTATCGCGTGGTTGTACAATCATGTACACATGTTTTTCAAATAAAATATTTGGTTCAAACAAAACCCACCCCAGTGGAGGAAAGCGTATTCAAGGAGATCGATTTGAAGCGCACTTCAATAAATTAATAAATTAGATCTCTATATGTTTCCATATAAATTCATGAAATTATCATTAGTTAAATATTATACTACATGTGTAGTATATTGTCCATCATCAATATCATGTACTTCATACATGGTATTTACTCGGATACACCCGTAAAGAAAAGGAATTCCATTTAGTGGATCATCACTATCACAATTATGAGAAATTTACTCTCCTCACGAGTATTCAATTATTTATTATAGATGCACTCATGTATTCTACAAATACCCTCAATTTTGTGACATCCATTTCTATATGGTTCCATATTGAAACCCATTACCAAGGATAATGATGAAAAATCAGCACTAAACTTGGTAAAATGGACACGAAAATTCAATATTCATACAATTTCTTATTATCTGGGATATGTTATATATGCATACATAAATCCCGTATGACATGTTGCATATCAAATAATTTCTCAATCTTGATTATATCAAGAATTGGCATGATAGCCTTGGTCATTATAACTCATGGATGATAGAAAATTTATTATCAATTCTATTGGTCATAGCATACATTCTCAAAATCCTCAGATTTTGTGCACCACATGTGTCACTTGAGAATTAATTTTAAGGCCCTCTTACCTTAAAATTCTAAACAGTAAGCCACACAACTTCTTAAATGTATTCAAGATAAGTTGTCATATTCAGCCATTTATGGATTATCTAAGCACTATCAAGTGCTCATAAAGTCATTTATGAATAGTTCCATTTGTGTCCCTTACTGATCATAAGGCATAGCAAATTACCAAATTAATTGTTCTAGTTTTCAACTTTGAGCAAAAATTTTCCTGTACGCAGGATCACATCCATTCATATGGAATATTTGGTTTTGAGAACTATATCACTTGTCCATATCAATTATGGCTTAACTAAATCTCTTATCGAGATAACTCATTTGCATGACCATCACAATAGAATTCAACCTATCAACATCAAGTTGGTAATATGTGGATTTACGCACCACATATTTTACATTCATCAAGCTGCAATCATACAGCTCCCTCCGTTGCAGTTAGTACGTGAAAGCTTGGCTACAGCCAAATATTTCCCATTTGCGTGTTGGTTATGTTTTGCACATATCGATATCACCACCTCACAACATACATCATGGGAATTAGGGAACAACATAAAAGGTATTATCCGTCATTCATATAATACCTTAGGTCTCTATGGGGATTTACACAAAAAATCCTGTTTGTTGATCACACCTTGAGGATAATTCCAGGCATTATGGGGAGATTAATACCACATATGGAATGCCAGGAATACAAAATGAAAGTTACATATCACATTCAATCCTCACATTCACGTACATACAAAAGAATATCTGAACTATTAGTTCAGAACATCTTATGTATTTGTAGCATATTACAAATATTCTGCCAAATGCATTTACTTATCAAAAGTGGCATCTTATTCAATCCATACAATTTAATGTACCAGAAAAGAGTGGAAATCTAACAAGATCACTCAACTCCCAAATTAAAATAAGAGGGGGGAGAAGTATGGTCACTAGGGATGAAGCTTGTTAATAAGCATCCGCGGAAATAGGGGGAGATATTCTCTAAAATAGTAAATGCAAATCAACATCATACATGTTGTTAGACACTTTATGGATAATTGAAAATCCAAAGCCTATGAATATTTAACATTCTAAAGCCCAGTACATGTGCACATAAATTTAGGCGCTGAGGCATCACTGGAACATCATAACTCTATCATCTTGGGAAATGAGATAAGAGTTCTAAAATATTAATATTTCACATGCTATATTGGTTCTATCGAATTAATAATACAAAGACTACATAAATGTCGACATATAATCCTGAAAATTGCTATACACCTTAAACTGGATCCAGACCAAAAGTCCTAGGCAGAGTGTATCAACACTCAAATTGGGTCAAATAAAGAGGTGATAATTATGGAGAATTTATCTCATTCACTAGTGGGAGGTATTTACCATAGTAATATTATCTTCTCACAAATGCATTCTTTATGAAAGAAAGGTGGTGATATAATGAGATATTGTAGCAATGGTTTCACGCAGAGACCGAGCAGCATACCCTTGTGGTATATGTGAAAATTATGTTCCTAAACTTTATCAATGGCAGATGAAATAACTTTCATATATTTGGATATACAAGTCTTTGACTTATTCCATATTCTATATGTAAATATAAATCGCAATATATATTGTGTATCACTCAAGTCACTCCATGACTTGAAATAGTCAAGTTGATTGTGGTACAACTGACTAAACGAGTATCTTCCACAGAAGGATTACTCCTATGGTTGCATGTGTGTTCATAAATAAATCCAACTTAGATTTTCCATCATCATCTTTAACACGCATAAACAAACAAGCAATCATTTCATGACGGAATTTGAGATGGAAATTTTGGTAAAACCAAATTATGCTTAAGTTTACAACTTGTGCATATATATCAGTTTATCAATATTAGATTGATAATGTGTACCAATATTCAAATAATATTGGACAAACATATCCATCAACACTTATGGTCATTCAATCCCTAAAGATGGATCAATATCCATTTAGACCCTAGGATTATCAATTTAGTTCCAATAAAATGCTTGTGTATCATATATATTACAACATGCTTAATATTGCAGTTGTAGATACCTTGCTATAATTCAACTCCAACAACACCATACTGGTGGGAGTTAAAAATGATATCCATAGATATCAAATGGTACTAAAAGTCTTGATTAATATTTCGAGACTTGACCAAATAGGATATCAAGATGCTGGCTAACTGATCCCCATGTATATTGCCAGATCATAGACTGGTACAAATAATAAAGTTTTCATGGTACTCATTATAATGGACACCACAACAAAACTTTTATCTATCATTCTGAAGCATCATATTCATATGCTTGACTTTAATGAATGATAAAATGTGATTCTATATAATCACTAACATTATCCATAAATGATAATGCATCTTGTATTGATCAAAATGTTTATCCTCATTTTACAAAATGAGAGAATAAATATCTTGCAAAAGGCACTTACTAATGTATATATCCACCACTACATCGTAGAATGGTATTCATGGTAAGTGGTAAGTGACAACTTAAAATTTTGCAAGGTTCAAGAGGAGATATCCTCATCAATTACAAAAGAAAGGTGAGATAGAAATCTTGCATACCAAATCATGTGATAATCTTACAGACTGATTCACAAAGTCCTTATCAACAATATTATTCCAGAAATATGTTTTTGGAATAGGTATGAGACAACTCAAAGATTTGCAAGAATCAAGGGGACACATTCCTTTGATATAACCTACACATAATCATCTGATTATGAATATTGTACTCGTTTTCCTATATGAGTTTTCCTTACAAGGTTTCTCATAAAAGGTTTTAATGAGGCAATATCAATACAAGAACATATCACACATCACCTAATTTTTCCACTAAGGTTTTAAGGGTGGTTTTCAAGACATATTCTATGTCATATCTTTTGTTTTCTCTACAAGAGTTTTTAAGAAGATATAGAATCCCTTCTCATATTTTTCCCATTGGGTTTTAGAGAAGGTTATTCAAATATGATCCTCGGATCATAACATTATTGATCTCTAAACTTATTTATGAGTTTTCCCTTTTAAAGGTTTTCTCATATAAGTCATCAATGAGACAGTAATCTAAAATGCCATATCATTTTCTCCTTACATTTTCCCATTGGGTTTAAAGGAGTTTTAATGGCATATACACATAGATTGCTTTCTCCTCAAGATTTTTCCCATAGGGTTTTTGGAGGAGTTTTACAAGACAATATCCAAAGATGATTGAAGAAGAATTACATAAAGATCCCAAGAAGCAATTGATCAAGGGGGAGTGTTATGAAATATTGATTAGTGATCAATTAGCATACTTATGTAATTAGGGGAGTCATTACTGATGTAATTAGGAAGTTACAACCGCCTTGTTCAAGGGTCATCTCGAAGGGGTGCGGCACTCCCGAAGGGGTGCCTTCACACCCTTTCCCTGTGTATATATTCAGGGGTCCACCCCCTCATCAATCAATCAATTCATTTGCTCTCATTCCATTCCATTCCATTCACTTTTCTCTCAACACAGTGCATGGCCTGAAATAGGCCATGGGGGATATTACTATCAAATTAATTATATTTTGTTTAGCATGACCTATGACGTACTCATACAAATATTTAGCACAATACACACTTTTACTCCCTCCGTTCCCTATTAAGTGCAATTCTAGAGTTCATCAGTGTGGAAACCAATGCAGCTGTAGAATGATGCTTTTACCCTTATAAGAAATTCACCGACGTTGGCCAGTGATCGTACCACCCTATGCGGCTGTGCTGCAAGCCTGCAGGTCCATGGAAAAGAAGGATTTCTGGAAGCATCATCTATTTTTTCTATTCTGTTTGAACTACCATGTGCTTTAGAATAAATACAGGAAAATGGGATCCAATATTTATACCTTTTACTTATTTTTCTTATAAATTTCTAAAAATATACACTCATAATGTACAACTTCAGCAACTGAAAATGGGAACAAATGTGGTACACGCAGAAAAAATATCAAGACTTTTCTTGTGTGTGTGTGTGGGGGGGGGGGGCGCAAAGCATGGCTCCAGGTTTCTTAGCGGAAAGTGCATGAAAATGTATCAAACTCTGCAGGATTTCAATAGACACATATGTTCGTTAGTCAATTGTGGGCACAACTATCTTGATGCCTCTCATGATTCAAAATTTGGAACCAAGATATATAAATGGTTCATTTCTCCAACCATTCAAAAAACGGCTCACAAGGCTTAAGGTTCCAACAATGGTTCCCCGCCAAAAAAAAAGGTACCAACAATGGTTCAAAATTCAGTATGACAAATAAGTCGTCAGATACGATCAATTTTGTAGCACTGATGGATCCTATGTAAGTCTACAATAAACCTCTATATAGTAGCATTCTATGCTAGCTTTGGTATTTACCTATTTCAACATGTTCCTGTAATGAACTGTATATTGTAGTTAAACACAAAATAAGTCTTGACAATAACTTCTATGAATAATATATTATGGTATTTTGCAATAAAAACACTAACTACTAATTAATTATATAAGTATCCTAATACGTGAAGAAAATACAAACTGTTACATGTATTCCTTATGAATGTAGCACAAAGTATGTATTAAGGACAAGACAAGTACGGGTGAGTCAGGGCCACCTCAGCAAATAACAATACAGAAGGTATATTTTTTAAAAAGGCACCCAAGCTTATGTGGCTTTGACGAGCCAAGCTTATCATATGCACCCTCATCCAAACAAGAAAGGAACCAAAAAAAAACATGACTTCTGATGTAGAAAAATGCTTTGGATAACTTTGGCTGATGTACGAATAGACAAAATGACATGTCATGTCCAGCTTAGACAAAATGACATGTCATGTCCAGCTTATGATGAGGCATCCTCCAACAATCAGTTTTGCAAAGGACAAAACCCTACATGGCTTTGATCCTATAAATACCATCCCAATCAATCTCTAACCCATCACCAAATTCATCTGACTAACACACCTCCATTTTTATTGTGTGCAAGATAGTACTTGAATACCATGGCATCACGCATCGCCCTGGTTGTGCTCCTTGCTCTTTCAGCAGTTGCTACCACTACAGCCACATGCCCGCAAAACTTCCCTCTAATGATGGAAATGGGCATGTTGGACCCATGTATGCAATCATGCATGATGCAACAACCATTCACCATGGTAAGCTCATTCTCGCCGATGATGGGAATGGGTTCCATGGTCCCATGCATGCAATCTTGCATGATGCAACGGGCATTCACCACAGGAGGTTCACCCTTTCTAGCAATGTTGATGCAACAATCACCATTGGCCATGCTGCAGCAACAGTGTTGCATGCAGTCTATGATGCAAGGAATTATGTCACCACAGTGCCACTGTGGTGCAATGTGCCAGATGATGCAGCTGCAACAGATTAGGGTGGCTATGCAGCTGCCATTTATGTGGAACACAGCAGCCCTGATGATGCAGCCCTTTCCTAGCTGTGCCTGCTAGATAGACATATGTCTTATGTTGTACCCAAGAATAAAGTTCACACACCATCGTGTGTGACTCACCCGAAATAAATTATTTAGTATGATACATATAAAGTTCAAATACTGTCATGTGTGTTTTTATCATTTTGATTAAATTAGGTGTGTATTGGTTGCACACTAACTCTTTTGCACATTAATTTTTTTACAATACCAAAAAAAACTAAAGAGGTCTTTTATAGTGCACAATACTACCAGGTGGTAGTACTATAACTGATTTTTTACTATGGTTAAAAATGTAATTAGCATCGGTATATTATTTGCCAATGGTGATATGGGGGGTAAAATGAATAAATATAAGGTTATATATAAAATATTTGATACATTACAACAATGTCATTTTGCATATTTCCAATCATACCCCTATAGTACTCATACTACCTATGTATACTACTAGTTTCAGTAGTATACAATTAATCTCAAGTGTCGGGTCCTTCCATATAAGTCCTTGTTTGTTTCATATGAGTCCTTTTCATACGGTAGCACAAGGTAGTACTGTGCACCGTAAAATACCTCAAATTAAAACCAAGTAAAAGGTCCATCTAGCTCCTGCAATTTATTCTTGAAGGAAACATATGCGGTTTAAGTAGTAGAGTGTAAATGCAAGAAACTTACAAGAACAATTTTGCAACACTCAAATTCACGCCACACACACAGGAGTCACTTCAGTTTTATTATCAAGATTTTAAAGAAATGTGTGGATTATTCTCATCAGGATGTGGAAGGAAAAAGATCTATATAGCATATATAAGGTCACAAAAGGTAAAGGAGCAATTAGGACACACTACTAGTATTAGGCCCACCAAGGGCTACAGACTTACCAAACGTTTGCTCGTATATGTTTTTTTTTAGAAAAAAGGGTTTCCCCTGCTTTTATAGATAGCTAATAAGTTTTTGGTACAGACACTGATCCCTGCATGCTGTGGACTCCAGCTTACAATCCAGAGCAAAAGGAGATCGCAGACCTTAATCTAAGCATATGACAGAAAGGTTTAGCAAGCAATTGCAAAAAGCTTTGCGAATGGGCTAGGACGGTCCAGTGGGACGCTACCCACCAGGGTTCAAATCCTGATGCTCGCACCTTTTCATGGATTTTTTCCGGGATTTTCTGGCGTTATGCATTAAGTGGTAAGTGACGTTCCCGTCGACAACGAGGCGCCAAATGGTGACTTCAAGAATCTCTCGGTCCTTCAGAGGTGCTCATAGGGGTAGGGTTTGCATACGTGTATTCATAGGGGTGAATGTGTGTGCGTGTTGTGAGCGTCTGCGTACTGTGTAATTCTCAAAAAATTACAAAAAGCTTTAGATTATATTTATTGCAGCCAATTGTCCAGGAAGTCTTGTGAATCTGTCCCGCCCTAATGCATCCCTCAGACACCCATGTGAATTTGGCTAAATCGTAGGAGAAAAAAATATGATCGGAAGTTTGAGGGATCCCACACAGCACACAATTTTTGTTTCCCTTCCACTTCATCCCCCCAAGGCCACGCCAGATTGTATCCTGTCTTGGTAAGCCATCCACATAAACACCTAAATTTTCATGGGAAATTTACATTTCCACATTCTCCTCATGCATTTGTTGATCACCCCTCTATGGGACAGCTGTCTGTATGCTGATCTAGGTGTATTTCCCTAGCTTCTCCCTTTTTTTGTCAAGCACCCAAATAGCTCTGTCTTGGTCATCATTTAATTGCACATCTTTTAGCAAGTGATTTCCGTTACAGAAACTCATCTGTGCTATAAGGTCTTATCCATGATCATTCACCAGACATTGTTTGTTCCTGCATTGTTCATATACCCTGGGGAAGCTCAGTTTGAGCTGGCCTCCCCATATTTGCGTGTCTTCCCAAAAGCGAGTATTCTTCCTCCCATTATTTACCTCGAAATCCCCCCCCCCTAAATTTTGTCGCACCATGTTCACCCCTTGCTAGAACTGTGATCCACCTTTAGTTTTAAACAGGGCGAATGCTCGGTTGTTCGGGTATTTCTTTTCCTAAGTGACTAGCAAACGATGTCTTTCTCTTATTATAGATTCGCCCCACCCATTTCGGTAACAATTCTTCATTCGAAGTCCTAGTGCTGATGACTCCACCACCCCCCACCCCAAAAAAGTCCTTTTGCAAGTAGACATGTTCCCACCTCACCATGTGGTATGAAGCTGCTCCCGTCACTTCCCCAAAAGAAACTGGACCTGACCGTATCCATCTGTTGATGGATCCCTTCATAAAGAAGGAACATACCCATCATGTAGATTGGCATGCTACTTAGAGATGTGTTGTTTAGTGTTAAGTCTTTCACCGATGTGAGATTTCCCCTTTCATGGTTTATGCTTCATATTCTCCACAACACTCTTGAAGGCCTCCAAACCCAACCTTTCACTAATCGGGAAGCCCAAGTAACTCATAGGAAGTTGTCCAAGTTTAGCATGTTAGCTATTATGCACACTGCCTCCTTGTCAACTCCAAAAGTTATCACCTCACTTTTATGATAGTTGATCTTTAACCTTGGCAACCATTCAAAGTAGTACAGTAGAAACTTCATGTCACTACGTGAAAAACTCGCTTTGGTAACAGGCATAGAATGCCTTTGGTAACGGGCAATGTGCTCGTTACCGATCAAGTGTTACAAATAAGCCAAGAAAGGTAACGGGCAGATGCCCGTTACTGATAAGATATATTCGTAACAGGCATTAAACAACGTTCGTTACCACAACTAGCCACCGGTCACGTGAAATTCCTGTTTCTCTGGGCCCACAGGGAACTTTCGTAACGGGCACCAAAGCAAAGCCCATTACAGTAGCTCAAAATCGGAGACGAGTGATAGCCCGTCTAACTGTAACGGTAACGGACACCAAAGAAATTATCGGTAACGGACTTTATAACCCATTACCAGTACGGCAGCGATCAGTAACAAACTTAAGCAGCCCGTTACTGATAGGGCATTGATCGGTAACGGACTTTATAAGCTCGTTACCGATAGGTTTAACATTTGTAACGGGCTCTATTTAACATCTGTCACAAAGAATTTATGTGACGGGTGTTTAAGAAGCCCATTATCAGAAGTCTACATTGGTAACGATGTTGTGGAGGCAACACTGGGGTCGTCCTGGCGCGCTTATAGGTAACGGGCGCCAAACAACAACCATTACAGATGTGGGTGGTGTAACGGGCGTTAAGGGCCCATTACAAATGTTGCGTGACCTATTTGAGGTTTTCACATAGTGTGTGAATGATGGAATCTGTGTCACTCTCACACATTAGGATGGTGTCATCAGCGTACTGTAAGTGTGTTAACACCCCCCCCCCCCCACCCCGCTCCCTCAACCAGGTGAGGAAGTACCCCCTTATGTGCCTGTGTTTTATCCTTATCCATAATATGTGGTAGAGCATCTGCAACAAGGTTAAAGAGCAAGGGAGACGGCGGGTCTCCTTGTCGCAGACCTCTGTGGGTGACATTTGCTAGTATATTGATATAAGGATAAGTGGCAATATTGCACTTATTATTAAACTAACCCGCCACTTGGCACCTGAAATAATTTCATTTTTGCACATGTCTTGTGTCTTGAACCATAATGCAAAATCAGGAAATGCAACATATACAAAGGGTTTTTGTACTAGTTCGATTTGGGCCCGAAGTTTTTATATTAGAAGACACAATCAGAAACAATCATACCTTAAGCATGTTGTTGCATATCCATAATTAATAACCAAATTCACACTCACTTTAAATGGGAAGGGTATGGGTAGAAAAGCAATTATCCATAGAAATGGGGACGGGAGGGTGTGGAGAGGATACGATTAATCAATTGGACAAGTATACATATGTAGTAGAAAGTTTATTATGTATTGGATATGGGTGAGATTGGAGAGGGTAAGAAGTAGATAATAATTATTTGGATTTGGATATGAACAAGAGTGGATTTGTCTCTAATGGCAGGCCTAGCATACCTTTTCGTTAAATTTCTCAGAACAGTACAACTATGAATATTTAAAATTCACGTCCAGTTTTGTTAGAAGAATTGATTGTCACATGTCATCTCTGCATTTGATGGTCTCGTGTGTTCCGATCCCACTTCTGCAACCTCGACCTTGGACTCTCCAACAGCCATTCAATGTGACAATAAGCTCACTCTCTCATAACAAACGGGAAGGAGTTCAATGGTCTCGTGCATGAAATTTTATACCAGTAATAACGTTTGTAAATCAAACAACAACATCAATCATATGTCAGTGCCCTGCCCGCCACACACTCTGCACCCAACAATGGTTTGAAAAGAACCATCAGCATGTCAATTCATTCGCTAGTATCTTGACGGAAGGATGACAGCCAAGACAACAACCACACCAAACATGAGGATGGCGAGCCCGGTGAAGTTGATGACGAAGGCTTCGCTCGGGTAGCCGACGTTCAGCAAGGGGGAGACGAACTTTGCCAACCCAGTCTCGGCGGTGAGGATGGCCATGAGGAAGATGACAATGCCAAAGAAGATGTGCCATGGTGCATAGTCCGCCCTCATTGTCATCACAGCCCCGGGGAACACAAAGTAGACAAAAGCCGCCAGCCACTGCAAAATCAACAACGAGATCTCCACGTCACCGAAGGATTACCACATTTTCGCCAAAAATTGCATCGTGCTCCTCTGCCGCCGATAGTATGGCAATAGTATGCCAATATGCGGAATGTGATTGTTTTTATTTTTCTTTGCTGTGCACGGAACCTACATGTATGCAAGTCTTTTAGTCCTAGACTTACCATTGGTACATGTATACATGCTTCCCAAAAAAAAAGTGCCAAGTTAGGGCAATAATAAATAAACAAAGTAAAAAGCAGCAACTCTTTGAGATACAGGTGAATGTAGTTGTAGCTCTTTGGGCTATAATGAGCTATTGGGCTTTCTACTCGGTTGGGCCGGCAGGCCCGTATGCTCGCTCACCTGAAGGGCATAGAGCGCTATGGTGGCAATCCCGAGCCAGGAATGCAGGGAGCGGAGATCAGGAGCGCCGGCGTCGTGGTGGTACTTGAAGGCCGCGTAGAGGCCGACGGCGGCGAAGGCCATTGCCACGAGATGCAGCAGCAGGTGCACCGCCTTCTTCGCCGCCCTCGGCCCCAGCACGATCCTGTACGCCATGACCGCTGCACGAGTCACACAACTTTCCTTTTTAACTTCTTCATTTTCAATCACTCATCTTGCAGTTGCAGCCTTGCAGGTACTAATTAATACGGGCATCCAGATTTTGTTCGCTTAATTACCTTCTCCCGTGCAGATGACGAAGCCAATCACCATGAACAGAGGGTGTGCCTGAGTCAGAAAACCAAAGAGTTCACGTATCACTCCTCCTGCATCACTTGGTTATGAGCATATATAGCAGCAGATGGATTATGTTACACTACCGTGTAGACGTAGACGGTGTCGGACGCCAACTGCCACGATACGCCGCCGCGGAAGTGCAGCACCCAGACGAGCGAGAGCGTCAGCACGGCGGCCGCCAGCAGCTGCGCGGCCACCACCATCGGCAGCGCGGTCATCCGGAAGCTGGCGCTGCTCTTCACCGGCATGATGGCGCGTCGTCCCCGCCTCCTCCGCCGCGTTGCCGGCTCCGCCGCGACCGCTACCACCACCACAGCCGGCTGCCGCTGCGCGCTGCCGCCGCCGCGAGATGGCATATATATCGATGGCACCGCGGCGAGTGTCACAATTTTATGGGCGGCTGTCCCGGTGGTGGATCCAAGGCGGGGGTTTATGTAAAACACGGTCAGGTGGAAGACACGGAGAAAAACTGGCTTTGGACCGTTGCGCTGTGTCTGTTTGCGCTTGGGATTAACAAAGGGGGCATAGCTGTTTCTTCACTTTCTTGTCGTCGAGTTTTCCGGACGGCAGAGGAAGAATA
This sequence comes from Cenchrus americanus, assembly GCA_947561735.1. Classification (NCBI taxonomy): domain Eukaryota; kingdom Viridiplantae; phylum Streptophyta; class Magnoliopsida; order Poales; family Poaceae; genus Cenchrus; species Cenchrus americanus. The sequence goes on along the minus strand of OX387243.1, from coordinate 98,810,986 downwards.
GTTCAGACACTCCAGATAGGATTAAAAGACATTGAGAAGTAAATACATGAACAAACAATCATCTTGCCGAGTCAAAAAGGAAAAAAAAATGCCGTCCAATCGATCTTCAGGTACCAGCCAAATGCAGGGACGGACAAGTAATTAACAAGCCAAGAACAGAGGATCCGAGTACCTTTAACTACGAACTGGACCACCAACTGGCACCGCTACTGGTTCGTCCCCATTTGGAAGAAGTGATGTTAATTGCTTACCAGCTTCAGAACAAAAGCGGCACAGCACACCCGGTTCAGGTTCAGGAGCACCTGATGATCCGCTGGGCTCATGCAGGAATATCCTCAGAGCTCCGAGCACAGCTGGTCCAACTACAAGCCCCACTGCCAGCGCCACCAGAAGCAGAAACCACCCAGACCCAGAGATCGGATAACCCTGATGGCATCCGGCACAACAAAGGCCACAACCACAACATGTCAAGATGCCAACAAGACATAACACACATCTTGTTCGATTTTCTAGTTCCAAAAGAATTCATAGATCCACAGCAGAATGTTGCGTTGAACGTGTAGTTGCCATACCACGCAGGTCACAACTCAATACGAGCTGGCAAGACGAGACCCATCACCACTACACATCACGGGCCCTGGGCATACAGATAAAGCACAGCACAGGAACAGATCAAAGATTAGCTCAAGGTAGAACAAACTGATACCAAAGAAATAAATAAAATACAAATAAAAGAAGCAGCGAGCAAATGCTACTACCTGGTATCTCAAATCACAACCAGAGTGACCACCAGCATACAAGCAATTCAAAGGCAAGCCTGTAAACTTACAAGAACATCCAGAAAACCACTTGGTAAATCTGATACCATTGGTAGGAGGGAGACATCCAGAAACCACCAACATCAAAGAAAAATGGTCAAAGGAGCACTTCAGATTTCAGGATGCCTGTAACCCTGAAACATCATCACATCCATTCAGTTCTCTTACATATACATCCCATTCCCAAAAAAAAAATGTTGAATTAGAATAACTCGGTCACTAATTTCCAATACTTCTGTCAACTTCCACACGCAAATATCACAAGTACACGACCAGTAACAACAATATGACTAGCAGAAGCATTGACTCAATTGAATACATGACCAGCAGAAATATCCACAAGGCAATATCATAAAACTGCAAAGGGCCGAAATTAAACCACAGCTCATACTAGTGCAATAAACATGACCCTGACACGAGATTAGGAAAAATCACTACTACAAGCACAAGAACATTTTTTCAACAATATGCACAGAACTTTAAACCAACCACATGTGGAACAGGAACTACAGGTGACAAACATGAGCTGAATCAAATAATGAACTTTTTTTCTCTAGATCCCAACCCTGTATACAGAAGGAGCTTATGTCATATGGTACAGAAGCCCTGCCTATGTTAGCATACTGATCCTACCAGACACATCAAGCATGCAACGATCGCAGTAGCAATCAGGCAACAATGCTTGAAACCTACCCTGCTCTAGAGCCAGTGAGCTTTCTCCTGGCATGTTTCAAAATGGAAAATGCCCATGCATGGCATGTGTATATCTACGGAAAGATGGACCCAGCTAAAGCAAGGATTGAAATGTCAAGACGTGATTCACTCCAGCTGACAGCCTAGTTCTAAGAAAGAAGTTCCTGCTTAGCTCCAGAACACTAAAAGCTGCTATGTCAACCATTCTTTATATCAATCTGGCATCATGAGCCTTCAATAATCCACCATGACAGCATCTTGATCCATCTGGAAGCTCATTTTGTGGTGGGATCTGCTCCTCCTCTGCTGATAGCGATGTTTTCTTGCAGCAACCCGCAACAGGGTGCAAGGGAATAGTCATCTTCTGAACAGGCATCGGCATCTTGCTGCATTAGGACTTGTCCCAGAGCTGTTTATCACTGTTCCATGCTGTACCAAAGCTGTAGGCAGTAATGCATTCTCCTTACACTTCTCTCCTACCATTAGATGAATTTGGTCTCCTGGGAACTCCAAACTGCATATTATCCCTGGGGCGATCACCAGGTCGTCCAAAATCATCCAAACTCCTGTAACTACCATTTCTCGGAACGGAACCGAGACGCTCATCTTCATCAGGCCTGATGTTCATGCCAGCCCTGGGTTCTGGAAACATGTCCAAATGTCTTGGTCTAGGGCCACCAGTCCTCATGTTACGTATGTTGTTGGAAGAATTCCTGCCTAGAGTGTTAGAAGGAACCTTCACAGGTAGGAAGTCCTTGGGAATGCTATCCAGATCCATGAAACATTTCCTTGTCTTCGCATCCGCTATAAGTGCTGCCCAATCCTCAGATTGCATGAGAGCATTGGCATTGCCAACAACCTGGAAGGCAATAGAGTATTGTTAGTAACATGTTATGCATAAAAAAAATTATTACAGCAGTAGAGTAAAGGCAGAAGACATACCCACAGAGCTCTCCTAGCTCGAGTTAGAGCTACATTCATACGTCGTATATCAGCAACAAAACCCACACCATGGTTTGAAGCACGGACACATGACATAATAATTATGTCACGCTCCTGGCCTTGAAAAGCATCTACTGTATTTATGTAGATGTCCTTCCCTTCCTCAGTATTCATAACCTCCCTGAATTCCCGCTGAAGGCATTTCAACTGCAACTTATATGGTGTGATTATACCAACAGATACCTTCTTGCCACCATTTGCTTTCAGGAACTTCTGAAGATGCTCATACAATCGCAATGCAAACTGTGCTTCATGAATGTTCTGGAATGAAGATGACCCACCCCTATGAGACTCACGACCATGTGACATGTCGTAAAAGATATAAGGTGCCATAAGTGCATCTCTGTAATAGGCTTCATCAGGTAACTTGAGAACACTCTCACTATCTGTAAGTCGACCTTGATAGAAGTATCTTGATGGAAACTCACGGATCTGGGGATGCATCCTGTATTGCACAGACAGTAAAATGGTAGGACAACCAGCCTGCTGAAACCTCTCAAAAAGACTTCTGCTGTAAAGCAATGTTCCAGCTGCTTTGCTAATAACAGTAGCAGGAAGCTGCTGAGGATCACCAACCAGGACACATCTAGCTGCACCAAGCGCCAACGGAGGGAGGACCCCTACTTCACTAGCCTGAGCAGCCTCATCAATAACAACCATGTCAAAGCCATGAGTTAGGCGAGAAAATAACTTACGCCCACTGCTTGACACTGTTGTAAAAACTATCTCGGCTTCATTGGCAAAACTGGCTTCCAAACTAGCCCTAGCATCTTCCATATTGAAGTTGCTCCCAACACGGAACCTACTTTCTAATATCAGCAGACGTGACATCTCCACTAGTACTTTATCCCTGCTTTCAACTGACGCAGCAAGTTTCTGGAGTAGAATATCACGGTTACGATCCCTTTGAGCCAGAATATCAGGATCTACCCCTACTGAACCTTGGGATCTACCAGCTGCGGCAACCATATTGAGTTCTCTTTGAAGATAAGCAATCTCCTGTGACAGCTGCTGTTCACGGCCTTTTAGCTGATGTAGCCACCCAATTACTTCATCACGGCCCTTCATTAAAAGCTGATCTGTTCTCCTTTCGACAGAAACAGCTTGGGCAGCACGAGACTGTGAATCAACTCCAACCCTAGCAACATCAGGACGGTATACCTTCATCTCACCATCTATAAAACCGCGGTCAAGAACACGAGCAAGCAGCTCGTCTGTTGCAGCATTTGATGGGGCACACACAAGCATCCGAGGCTTAGGACAAAGCTTGGGAAGAGTGCGAAATAGGTTCTGATCCATGCTCTGCAAAAGTTCATCAATTGACCCTGCAGCAACAGTCTCCGAACTGGTACTAGTGCTACCACTAACTTGCTTGTAACTTTCAGGAGCAAGTTTCTTGAGCAAAGCAGCATAGTAATGTTGATACTGAACAAGATGGATAACATTTAACATCCCCCACACAGTATGAGTTTTCCCTGTCCCAGGAGGACCTTGTACCAATGTGAAAGGCCAGGGTTCTTGTTTCTTCACGACACCATTGCTTGTGCCTGCAGCTGTATGCGTTGCAGCCCAGTGAATTGCCGACAGTTGAGGCCCATTGAAGCTACGGTGGAGATGATCAGCAAAATTTGGGGTGAAGCAGTCTGGCATGGCAGGTGGCTGCTCTTCATACTTTGGAAAATGCTCGGGACTTGGTTGAAGTATTGCATTTTGCATCTGATGGAAAACATTTTGTCAAAATCAACCGATTTACTTAGTCAGCATGAAAGCAATATAAGGATTAGGTTTACTATTGCATCACCTGCACATTAAGACGGCGGAACGCATGCAAAGCAACATATTCTCTTTGTGTTGTTGCAAGAGAACCTAGTCCAGTTAGATACCAAGTACTCCGAGGTTGGAGTTTCCTCAGAACATTAGCCTCACTGCAATGGATATAATACAAGAGAAGCTCAAGGTCAGTCAACAAATATGCAAGTTATGGAGAGCAAGTTATCAATATTGCTCCGAAATGAAATAACTATATTAAAGCAAGACGAAGTTGCATTCTCACAGTTACCAAGTGCATAGAAGATAAGGGAGGTTTATTGGCTCAATTTATCAAACAGGCTGCTACAATACAGGGCCATACAGGATTTATTGGTTCATAAACAGGGTTTAGCTCAATCATTCAATAGACAGCTAGGGTTAAGCAAGGCACAACCTACAGGGCCGAACCGGCCTCACTGGGGGTGGGGGCCTGTGCTCAAGTCAAATTTGGACCCTATAGTATCCTATACAAGTCAACAGTGGATGTCATTTAAAGGAGAAGAACTTTAACTTCGATGCAGTACAAACATTTCACATCTACTGCAGACCGTGACCTTTAAAACACATAATTCTCCTGTTCTAGTTGCCTATGAAACGTGTCTTATGAAACTTTACTATCCTAAATACAAGTGAACAAGTGAAAACTGTGCGATGTCCTCTCTGTTTTTTTTTTTTGACTAATGATGGGTCTGCCATCAATGCTTGTGTATATGGAATCAGTAAGCAGAGAAGCAAAACATATGTTGTGACAGTCATTACTCGTGTGGCAAAGAGAAAATGACAGATGAGAGAAATCCAAAGGCATTAGCCGCAATCCAGCAGTGCTCAAGAGCTTGCTTAGTATGATTTTAACAATCTTATGACAAATAAACAAGAAAAATGTGGATGCCCTGTGCGGATACCCACTTCACACCTGGTGTTGTATGGCTCGGACTACCCAAATCTAACAGGATGTGCACTTCTTGTTCTAAAAGAAACTGGACTCAGGAAAACTGCAGTGTTATGCAGAATTGAGGGTTGTGTGTGTAGGCAACAATTTACTGCAGTTTTCTGTGCCAAGAACATGAACAAACATGTACATGACAAACCTGCATGTTATGAGGAGAGATTTTTTGCGTATTTGTACTCACCAGCACGAAATTGCAGTTTCTAATACTATGCATCTTCTAGTGCATTCTACAAGTCAAAACATGCAAGTCCTAAGCACGGGAACCTAAATAAGCTTAGCATGAACCACAACTCCAATTATAACCTAAGCTGCTAAGCTACAGATAAACAAATCTTAGATACTATGCTTTATGGTCGATTCAATGCACAAGTACCCAAAACACTTGATTGGGTTTTGAAATAGCTCACAAAACAACACCAGTGACACAAGGAAGCAAAATAACAGAAAACCAATGAACCAGTCGAGAGATCATTCCAAAGATAAACAATAATTTTAACAAAAGGAATTTCAGATGCTTTAGGAATGTACAGGCCATGATGAAAGTGGATGTGAAAATGTAACAGGAAGATATGACAGCTACAAAAACACATTTCAGAAAAAGAGGATTACTTGTTAAAATCAAATGAATCTCCAACATAGAAGTGGATAATAGCTCCAATGGGATCACGTGTATCAATAGGCATGTGGCGCCTAACAGTACCAACAAGCCGTCCACATTCCGATTCAGCATCTTCATTTGAACCGACAGCCCTCTTACTAGATCGGCCTGATTGAGCAGCTAGAAATAACAAAGGAGTATGTAAATACACAGTGTTCTGGAGGTTTTCTAAGAGAGAAAAAAAGATCTGCATAAAAGAAAAAATACAGTGGAGCTACCTGAACCAGGCCGTGGGAATGACAGAATAGCGACATCACCTTCTTTGAAATTCCATTTATATTCATGCATTGGTAGAACGATGACATCATACCATCCTGCATGCATGCATCAACCAAAGAATATTCAGGTGATTGCTCAGATTGGAGATTTAAATATGTTTGCAGAAAAGAAAATACCTCTTTCACGTCTATCCACAGTTTTTACTCGGACTGGTACATGTGCATCCCTTCCCACAGCCTCAAGACTCTCCTCATACGAACTGTAAAGCTGAGCTCTGCATTCCTCAAAAAGCAAAGGCTCAAAAACTCTAATGTACTCCTCAGCGGATTCAAAGCGTCCGGGGACACACTCAAGTTCTGCCTCCTCTGTTCAGATAAGAAATACAAGTTAAATGCCAAATTAAGACAGCATATGTTCACTAAAATGTGCAATCGCTAGTAAGGAATGCCTCGACCACAATATCATTGGATACTCCAATAGCTGCATCAGAACATGAAGAAGAAATTCAAGGGATTCTATTTCAATCAAATGTGAACAATCTTCAGTACAGAATACTAGTGGAGAAGGGGAACCAATTCGAACAATGGACTACATAGATCTGCCACATTTTTATATATTCTAAAATGCATGAACAATGGTGTAATCCCCGTGTATCAAGTCACTGCCCTACTTGTGTTAATGGGAGACACTAAAACAGAAGGGAATAATTGTGATAAGAATGGACCTAAGATAAAATTCCCAAGTATAGCTACAGTTTTTCCATATAAAGCAAAAAAAAAAATCATATGCGACCAAGAGAAACATGATAATAAAGAAGCAACCTGGATTGTGCCAGAACTTGTCGTTTGTGACCTCCCTTATAAGCCGCTCAACAGATGAGTCCTGATATTGCATATTGTTTACAAAAGATGGCTTTTTGGAAACAATAGACCTTTTGCTGGCTGGCTTCTGATCAGCAGTACTTTGTCCTGTTACAGCTGTTCGTTGGGAAGAGAAAGGTCGGCCCTTTGGTTGCTTCAAGTCCATGGACTGCTTCAATGAAGATTGTCTTTGGGCAGGCTGTTGATATCCATCCGAGGAAGATTCTTCTGCATTAATTTTCTTTGACCGGCCCTGAGGACCCATCTCAGCATCACCATTAGATTCAGCATTTTGGTCACTAGGATCTGCGGAATTGCTTCGTTCTGAACCCATCATTTCAGATTGCCTCTGATCCCGGAATGCTTGCTGGTTTTGTTTTTCTGCAGCTTTTTCACCAGCACCACGAGAAGCTTCCTTCACAGTACGTGTGACAATTGGTGCTGGGAATGATGTCTGCCTCCTGGGTGTCGATGCCTTCATTGTACCAGCTTGTTTTGCATCCTCTACATTGATGAAGACAGTCTGCCTAGCTCGTTTTTTACCTAGCATTGCCTCCTTGTGTTCATTTAACTTGGGTCTCTTCGCAGGGTTGCTCGCAAACTTCATTGCATAATTGGCTTCCACCCCTTTAACATCCTTTGACCTGTTGCAAGCATCTAAATCATCCCCAGTTTGATTTCCTTTACATTCCAAATTCTGCGTGCTCTCTGATAATGTGGAACCACGAAGAACCTGATCTTTAGATGCATCAGCCATTTCAGCATCACTACACTCAGCAGCAGTATCATCTTTAGTCACATCACTGGGTTTAATGAGATGGGGCTCACTATCTTGGGATTCTTTCTTCGCGTGAGTACTTGCAGTTCCAACCGACTCATCTTTGTTGCTAACACTGCTCCCTGCATTTTCAGAAGTACCATCTGCATCAGACCATTCTCCTTCTTCCCTTTCAACTGCTTGTGACACCTGATTGAAAGGCTCTACCTTTGGAATAGCATTCTCAGCGATGTTATTGGCTACTGTGGACGATGATGCTACACTAGAATTCATATTATCTTCTGCCTTCAACAACTCCTTTGTGTTATCTGAATCTTTGTTCCTCACAAAAGGTTGAAAACCAGAACCAATGGATGCGTGCTTAAAGGCATTATTATTCAGTATCCCCTGTGACTGAGATCCTTCCCCTGGCTGAAACAGAGTTGGGGCATGCGTTGTCGGAACAGGAAGGGATTTCTGAGGTTGTGACACGACAACAGCAGCTTCTTGTGACACGACAACAGCAGCTTCTTGTGGTATGACAGCAGCGGCTTCTTGTGGTACGGCAGCAGCAGCTTCTTCATCAGCTTCTGCTGGGAGTTCGTTAAGGTCAAATAACATCCTTCCACGAGAACCCATGTCATGTGTAAATGCATATAGCTTGAACCTTTCAGTTAGTGGAACCAGCAAAAATTTTCTGGAATAACAGCACCCACTGGAGGGAAGTCACTATTGCCCTTCTGTTGGAACAAATATCTGAAACACAAAAAAGCACAAGATGTCAGTACTACAGAAAGAATGGGATTATCAAAGGTTGCTTGGATGCTTAGGTCCGCTAGTGAGGTGGCCAGCCAGCAAGAGATGAGCTAGGAAGTGAACAGATACAGCGGAGTCATCATTGATTCGTACTGCTGGAAGAACAATTCCAGTCAGGTGGTGCAACCTGAATATCATTCTCCGCTGGATTCTTTTCATGTTCGGACCCAGACCACTTCCTCCTCTTGATGTCCACTTCCTACCCATCTCAAGAATTTGGATTCTAGTGACACAGGATCTCAGCATCCATGCAGACCCTTTTATACAGATAAAGTAAATGAGTACATAGACATGCCAGGGATAAAAAGAGATTGCGCATATCGAATATATGTGAATGTTAACATGGAAACGCATCAGTATAAACTAATCTAGACATAGTCACTTCTCCAAGGGAAAACCACAACACTGTGACTGTACAAACTACAAATGTGAATATATGTGATGTGAATGTTAACATGGCTACGCACCACTGTAAGCTAATCTTAGAAATAGCCACTTCTCCAAAGGAAAACCACAACAGTGTACAAACTACAAATGTGAATATGTGTAAATGTTAACATGGCTAAGAACCACTGTAAACTAATCTAGACATGGCAACTTCTGCAAAGGAAAACCGCAACACTGTACAAACTACAAACTAGGCATGTGATAAGTACCCATAGTCATGATACCTTTATGCAAAAACTTGACCAAAATAAAAACAACCAACCAACCCTCTGCTTCCTCGATCTACCAGTAAAGCCGTATTTATAGGCCCGCCTTAAATCGATAATAAATCCGGCCCAAATTATTCCCTTAAAGCAGGATCGCGCCCTAACAGTTGCTAGATTCAGCCACCCGGGCCGAGCCCTGATCCCCCATTCCGCTTCAGATTCGTTCCGTTCCGTTCCGTGACACAGCAATCGATGAGGGGAGTAGGATCTCCGTACCGATCGTCGGGCGTCGCTGCTGCTGCGGCGGCGGCGGCCAGATCCAGCCGGGCGAGGGCGGCGGCGGCGGCGGCAGCGGTTGACTAGGGTTGGTTCCCGCGTCTTCGTTCCCTTCCCCTGGCTGTGATGCGCCGCTGGGCTGCTGCGGTTGGGTTCCTTCTTTTCTTTTCTTTTTTCCCCCCCTACCTCTTCCAGGTTTTTTTCTTTCTTTCGCCTTTTTTTTCAGTTTGGTATTGTTACTCGCCTCGGCCTCCTCGCTTCGCCCTCTCACGAGCTGGCCCGGTCGGTCTGCGGTGGTGACGAACGGCGGCTTGGTGAGGGAGAGAGAGGCGGGCCGCTGGGCAGGGGGGAGGAGGAAGGGGTGGGTGTGAGGGCAGGAAGCCAGGGGTGGGGGTTCTATTTATAGCGCGCCGGGCCGCGGCTCCAGACCACGCGCTACGCGCACCAGCCCGATCCCACCCACGCCGGGTTGTTAGGCTGCGGCGTGGGCCCGGATACTGGTGGGAGCCAGCTGTCTGTCACGCGAGGCGGAGGGGGGCGTGGGCGAGTCCCGCCGTGCGCGCGTGGGCGTTGGGTGAGGGAGGGAGGGGAGGGCGCGTGGGTGACTGGGTTGTCCGCATCTCGGTGCGGTCGCACCAGGTTGGAATGCATTTCCAGTTTGTTAATTTGTTTTGTTTTCTTCTCCCCTCCTCATTTTTCTCTCGTTTCACACTGACACGTCAACAGTTCTCGAAATAAAATAGTATTTATCATTAAAAAATTCAATTTTCAAAAATAAAAACAGAGGGGGCTAATGAGGTGCAGGAGAGAAAACGGCTTGTACACTAGTAGGAGTCCGCTTGGGATACTAGGGATAACTGTAATCTCTCATTGACATTAAATTGAATTGATTAATTATCGAACTGACTAATTAATCAATTTTTGTTTTATGGAGTCGACTGCTAAGATGAGCAAAAACGGGATTGGGTGGTGTGACGTGAGGTGCTGTCATTTCAGAGTGGTGGATTAATTGGACGGAAGAGATGGAAAGGAAGAATCTGCAGCCCTGCTTTTTCTCTCCATCTGCTTCTTGCTTGCAGGTCGGTCGTAGAATGAGGTGTGTCCCAATTAATGAGTGGCCCGTGGCATAGATGGGGATGTATCTGCGTCCGGGTTCTAGTGCCACGGCTATTTAAAGTACCTTATTCAATTCCTGCGCTGATTATTGGTGGTATGCTACACTAGTAGTACCTCCCAAACGTAAATCTTAATTAATCATTCCATTCTGCCATCCATTCCATCGTGATAATGCTATCGTAATAAAAATTTTATAAATAACAATGATTGCCTATTGCACGGCAAATTAAGATTTAGTTACACATCTTGGTAAGGGGCTGAAGATTTAATTGTACATGTTAGTAAGGTGCGACAGTTTCGAGGAAGATTTTTTTATTAGTTCTTTATCAATCATGGATCAATTTGAGATGTTTTTTTATGTAATTACGGACGAGGTACCATAGTTTCAAGGGAGAATTTTTATTAGTTCTTTGTCAATCATTGATCAATTTGAGATGTTTTTGTTATGTTATTATGGACCAGTTTTGTTAACTAGACAAATAATTGTAATTTGAAACATTTAATCATATTAAGATATGTATTTGTATAATATTGTAGAAAAAACAAATTTTCAAACATTAATAGTATGTTTTCGATGTACAAACTAAAATGTTAATTGCACATGATAGCAAGGTGTGTTATGAGAAACAGTATTTGGTTTGGTTACTAGAAAACTAAATGTAACTTAAATTTTATGTCCGTACAGTGTTGCAGTGTGCTACACCATTGCTTACTTCTCTCATACGTAACTCAAAATCATTCAATTATATCGCAATGAATGTTATTGTAATAAAAATTACCATTGTTTACTTCTCTCATACGTAACTTGAAATCATTCAATTTATATTGCAATGAATGTTATTGTAATAAATTTTTTATAAATAATGAGATTTTCCCTACCATTGTCACTAGTATATGATTGTCAAGTACAATTGTCTGGAGCAAGTTTTTTTATTTAGTTCATTTTTGGTATTGTAATATTTTTTTTATAAATAATGAGATTTTCCGTAACATTAACATTAATATATGATTGTCAAGTACAATTGTTTGGAGAAAAGTTTTTTTATTTAGTTCATTTTTAATTACATACCAATTTATATTATCACTAGTATCTGATTGTCAAGTACAGTTGTTTGGAGAAAGTTTTTTTATTTAGTTCATTGTTAATTACATACCGGTTTATATTTGGAGGAATATCATTAGTATCTTATTGTCAAGTACAGTTGTTTGGAGAAAGTTTTTTATTTAGTTCATTGTTAATTACATACCGGTTTATGTTTGGAGGAAGTTTTTTTATTTAGTTCATTGTTAATTGCATACCAGTTTAAGCATGATTTAGTTTTTAATTTAGATAGATTTAGTTATCTAGATAATCATTTAAGTATTATTTAGTTTTTAATTTAGACAGATTTAGTTATCTAGATTACCAGACGTAACACAAACTTAATTTAGACAGATTTAGTTATATAGATAACCGTTTAAGCAAGATTTAGTTTTTAATTTAGACAGATTTAGTTATCTAGATAACCATTGTTAAGCATGATTTAGTTTTTAATTTAGACAGATTTAGTTATCTGGATAACCATTGTTAATTGCATACCAGTTTAAGCATGATTTAGTTTTTAATTTAGACGGATTTACTTATCTATATAATCGTTTAAACATGATTTAGTTTTTAATTTAGACAGATTTAGTTATCTAGATAACCAGACGTAACGCAAACTTAATTTAGATAGATTTAGTTATCTAGATAACCGTTTAAGCATGATTTAATTTTTAATTTTAGTTATCTAGATAACCATTTAAGCATGGTTTAATTTTTAATTTAGACATATTTAGTTATCTGGATAACCAGACGTAACACAAATATTTTAATATTATCATGAGATAACCAGACGTAACGTAAACTTAATTTAGATAGATTTAGTTATCTAGATAACCGTTTAAGCATGATTTAATTTTTAATTTAGACAGATTTAGTTATCTAGATAACCGTTTAAGCATGATTTAATTTTTAATTTAGACAGATTTAGTTATCTAGATAACCAGACGTAACACAAATATTTTAATATTATCATGATATGTATTCATAAAATATTATGTGTGTAGGGCTGCTCCTGTTTGAGGAGCTCTGACGCCCAATGAAGAGTCCAGCCTAGCAGTCCCAATCGCCATAAGCTTTGTGTTCAGAAGGTTGGGAAGGAGTACGCCCGGTTTGTCTTGATCTGTGTTCCATCAATGCCCTTCGGACTGGCCTGAGAGTTGGGTGATTAGCGAAAAGAAAAGCACTAGCCACGGACCAACGAGCAGTGTGAATCGAACAAAGCATTCAATGAATGATTGGGTTCTTGTCCAGCACCCCTAAGGCTGTGTCTCGATCTCCTACGTGCGAAAGATAAGATACGGGAGACGTGGTCCTATGGTATGGGTCTTCGACCCTTGGTCTAATTCCACGACGGCCGACCTCAGTAATGATCCAATGCGCTAAATCAGCATCGGCTCGTAGTCAGGCGTAGTGAGAGGGACATAAAAACCATCAGTTCACTTTTCAGTTATGCTACATGTAGATGATATTGAAGGATGGGACCTTTTCTCGATAAACTCAGGATGCCGAGAAGTTTTGAAGATGGTGCTCTTGTTACGTTACTTCGAATGGAATCCTCACTTGACTAAGCATAAGCGAAAAATGTGGCTGAGAGTAAGCAATCCCTTTTCCTAGTGGTTGAGTCATGATCAGAGGGATGGTTCTTATTAAAGGGAATTCCTCCCAAAGGTCGGATACTAGGATTATTTATTTTAGTGGTGCCTTTGGTCACCTCTAAAATTATAGGATTGGCAAGGAAAATAAGAAAAGGGATATCCCGAAACTAGAACTGGAAAATCTCATATAATGGTGATCGAAATCACCCCTCATATAATGGTGATCGAAATCACCCATTGGATTTCAGAGATTAGTCCAATAGCGGAAGGGTGGGTATCCCTTTTAAGGTGACTTTCTCCTCCAAAGATAAGTAAGGTGGGATAATTCAGGCGTGTACGGCTGCCGCCTACACCATTGTGCGCCTGGGCAAATCGTGCTCCACGACTGCCGCTTATATTGTTATGTGTCTGGCCAAACCATGCTCACGTTGGGTTACGACTGTCACTCTATCGTACGTATAGTCAAATTGTGTCCTGAGATGCCCTTATTACACAGTGAGTTTCTTATTTCTTTAATTACAACATCATGTTGTTTATTTTTTAACTACAGACGATTTGGTTATTACATAATCAATACAATTTGTCCTGTTGATGTTGCGTTATAAATTGCTTATTTCTCTCAAATGTAACTCAGAACTATCACCATATATATTTATATAATATTATGATAATGAAAACATTATAAATTATGATTGTTTTCGTTAGTGTTGTCATTAGTATCTGATCATCGATGATTTAACTACACATTTTAATAAAATACATATTTGAGTATGTTTAGTTCTTTAATTAAGAACGAATTTAATTAATAAAATAACCTGATGTAACATAGAACTTTTTAATACTATTGATATGTACTTGTATAGTTGTAGACATAAATATTTTTCCAACTAAGGATATTTTTTTCTCGATACAGACAAAGCATTGCAGCTAATTGTTAATTTTTTGGTTGCATGTGTTAGCAAGTATCAATATTCTTGAGAAGGTTTTTAGTTCTTTGATTATAGCCAATAAGGTTTCCATTATTTAGTTAGAGATGGCTTGATTATTGATAATCAGATGTATCATTAGATCTAACACCAAAACTACTTTAACTTTGCAATTTATCTATTTGCACAAATAAGTAGAAAATATGAAAATTCAAAATGAATGGAAAGGTCAGTTGTATACTTATTTAAGAACGAATGTAGTATGTTGATTATTTATATGATATTTTCTCTAAATTTTATCAAAATATAAGTTAGAAAAATAAAATATCTTGTATTTTCAAACAAATAGTGTGTTTCTAATGTATAGCTATCAAAAGAAACAAGGAAACTTATGAATACATGCATATGGATACATACGCATTTGATTGTCAAGTCCGAAACCACAACTAGGTTGATTGAGCAACAACTTACAACATGGTTGCATCAAAATGTAGGAAGACACTCTGAGAATGTGGAAGTTTGTGAAGGATGAACAGAAATTGTATGGACACCCCCTTCCAAATGAAATCAACATGGCAGAGGTGTGCTAGTGCAGGCCAGCAACAGTCAACACATGTAGAAGAGCTAGCCTTGAGATGGGGTAGATCGTTGGTGGTGAAGTTGATGCAGGCAAAGCGTACAGGAGCATCGACACAAGTCAGAGGAGTTGGGTGTCGCCTGTGCGATACGAATGACAATGGGAGGTGGGTGATGGCACGAGGGAGGCAGGGGTGGCAGGCTAAGGTGAATGAAAGAGGAAAAGGGAAGAAACAAAAACAAAAGTATAGGGAAGAAAAGGAGGGGGAATGGAGAAATAAAAAGAAAAAGGGAGAAAAAGGAGATATAGTAGAATATAAAATGACATTATATGTATTTGAAATCTTCTATCCATTTAAAATATTAGGAGAACTAATTCTACCAAACATTTAAAAAAACGTTAAAAAAATTGATTCATCATAGAAGCCAAAGCTAAAACCATTTTCTATGAGTTAGAGTCGTGCCAAACGGATATCTTACTAACAATGAGTTCATAAAAGAATCTTGATACTGGAAAAATAAAAGAAAATGCAACAACAAATTAAACACCACCTTCATGATATCAAGGTCCGAAACTCTCTCATGTTTAAAAAAACTAGACTCTGTTTGGCTTATTTTATTTCAATTTCTTATGCGGTGTTTTCTCTCGCAACAAATTTGCATGACAAATCAGCAGAAGATCTTTCGAACATACCGTAACACAGTCTCATGTTCAATGTGTGGTTGTTCAGGTATCGGAGAAACAAATTAATAAAGAACATGTGAATAGGACGTCCAGGGATTTGATACGAATGTGAGTCTAAAAAAGAACATGCTACGCAATGAAACGTTGGAAGAGGTTATGGGAATACGGCAGTTTGAACAGGATGAGCAGAAATTCTATGGACACCCCCTTCAAATGAAATCATATACTGTATTTGTTGGTCCATTATTCGGATTTCAAAAAAAAATTGTACGACTAGAGGAGCTCTTTAATGTGTGGACTCAACGAGGGCAAAAAAAAAGCATGAGCGGCGTGATGGCATGGACATTTCCATTCTTCACTGGCTTGCGGGCCCGCATGGAAACAAGACTGGTGGGGCCAACATGATCGTGTAGCCGACACGCACGCGTGGGTCCCCCGTCCCACCGTAATCCCAAGACAAACCTTCACCGACAAGTGGCCCCGTCCTGTCGGTGACCTAGCCGAGAAAGGAGCTGACGGCTACCGGATCTCATCCAGCCTGTGGCACTGTCAAGGCTTGTCAGTGACGGAGCTGGGCTGCTCGGTGGTGGGCTGTTGCAGGAGTAGGAGGAAGCGGCTCATCCTGGGCTTTGCCAACATGTGTGTGTCCCCAACTGCTCTTTTTTCTTTTTTTTTTAAGAAACAACTGCTCAGCTTTCTGCACGTCACATGCCCAACTTTCCTATAGCTTCCACATACGCACGGGAAAGGAAATTCACGGGATGCTCGCAAGACAAAGGCTGGATCTATGGGCTAGAGTTAGTTTTGGGTAGTTGGAACTCAACTACCACAAAGATCAAACACGGCGCAGATTGAGCTAGTTTCAGATCTAACTCACCCCAAAAACTATCCCACCCAAGAGGTCTTATTGACGCTAGTTACGTGTTGGCCACCAAAAAAATGACTTTTCTCTCTCCCTCCACCCACACCTAATGATTGAAAAGACATTTAATGTCATTCTAACCCTTTCATCCAAACACCTCTGTAGCCTAGAGTTAGTTTTGAAATTTTAAGCTAGAAGTTAAGCCAGCTCTAACTCTAACCCTGCTAGAAAGATCCAAACAGGGCCAAAGATTAGGCGTAGAATAATCGTTGATGGAGCGCTACTTTCGATATAAACAGCCGGTGATTCTCAAGGAGGCTCGGTTTCCGTAGGTGTGCAAGTGTAAACTCTTTCCTTTTTGTTGCGTGCTGGTGCTGTTCCATACTTCCATGGAGTATATTGTTGGATTGACTGTTTTCTTTTCCTTCTAATGAACAAGGGTTGTGCACATCTAAAAAAAATCAACCTTTTTAAACATCTCCTCACAGACATACGTACCTTACTCTGTACAGTCAGAGCATAGTAGTTAGGATAATCAAATGAACGAGCTTATTTTGCTCCACAGTTGCCAGAAATCCGTCGCGATCCAATAATCAACCGACATCCCCATCCATTCACTGACCGTTGACCGCACTGGGGTCCTGGAAAGGTTCCCGAAAACGTTTGCCGGAAATCCTCCCGCAGCGCGTACTGGGTGGCGAAGGGAAAGGAAGGTAGGAGTATTAAAAAAACTGACATGTGGGTCCCATAGGTGTCGTTGCAGCGGCAGAGCGCAAGCTTTGTGCCCTTGTCATCAGTCCTCGCGTGCACCACCACATCCGTACGAGGTCCATCACCTATGGTTATGTCATAATCTCTACCCAAAAAACGTGTAAGGGCACCTCGCCCCGTGGTTCTGCCCCCCGGGCGTTCTGCCGGCAGAACTAGTGCCCGCGCGTCGACAGTTGGTCCCCACCCCTTCCTCTCTCTCTCTCCCTTAGCGCTCCCTCCTTCGCCTGGTGAACGTGCTTGTGTGTCGTGTGTGTCTCGCTCCGGAGAGGTGGCGCCGGGACGATGCCGGAGTAGAAGAGGTCGTCGCCGGAGCCGAGGGCTCGACTCGAGCACACAGCCTCGCCACCTCGTTTCCGGCTACCATGCCCCGCCCCCGAGGCCGCTGCTGCACTTCGAAGCCACCGCACCAGGAACCTCCACCGCAGATCCATGACCAGGAGCAGGGCCACTGCTGCTGGAGGAGGCTGTAGAGCTCGAGTTTGCCAGCCACCACACCCTCTGCCGGCCGCTGCCTCTAATTCGCGCCTGCCACCAAGAGAGAGCCGAGCTCACGGCGGGGACGAGGGAGCGAGCGGGGAAGTAGGGGGCACACTAGGCCAAGCTTGCAGCAGTGGTAGCCCGGCCTCCCCGCGCTGCCGCCACAAGATCCGCCCGAGCTCGAGGCGGAGCCTCCAAGCGAGCGTTGGCCCTCCGCCGCCGCGCAGACCTTGAGGAACGCCGCTATGCTGGCAGGGAGTTCGAGCCGCTGCAGATCCCAACAGCCGCAGCTCAAGGTCACCGTCGGGCCACGCGCAGCAGCAACTCGTCGTCCTTGCGAGCTCTGCTGCGCCTCGAATCGAGCTCCGAGGCGGCAGCTCTGAGCACTAGTGCTCCGCCACGCCTCCAATCAAGCTCTGCTAGCCGCCTTGCCCCGAATCGACGGAGATAAAGCAGAGCTTGACGACCAAGGGAACATGAGAATGGAGGAGAGGTTGGAGGCGATGGCCGAGAGGGAGAGATAGGGAAGAGAGAGCGGCGGGCCGGCGGAGGCGCGCCGCCGCCCTCCGGTGTCCCGGCTGGCACTCAGGCCAGCAGCGTGTGCCCGCGGGCCACCGCTCCATGTCTCCTCCCGTGACCGTGCAAGGGGTAGGAGTCTAGGAGATAATGTTTCTTTTCAAAGGCACCTCGGGCAATCAAGAAATCCCACTCACGAATTTGCGTCTTGACAATCTTGCATAACAAACCCCGTAAATATCATGACCTTGAGATCCAACGTGTCACTTATTCGTGGAGACTATTTGCTGTTGACTCTAGAGAAAATTGTGCGCTAGTCCCTATAATTCAACAATAATTCGTTATAAGCTCATAGATCTTTGACCCTTCATTGTTTTCAATTTTAATTACGAATCGAGTGTTTTTTCCAAAAAATATATAAAATCATGCCCCATCGATGTTGGACATTCTAGCCAGAGATTTGCTCAGGACACACTTTCATTTGGAACGAAAGTGATTTGCCTGGCAAAAAAATTACCGAATACGATAAATAGTATTATGAAAAATATTAGCATGATCACACTAACAACGAGCTTATAAAGAGTTGGAATGGCTAAGGTGCCCCTGTTGTTTGCAAGATTTTGCTTTTGAAATAGTAATTGATTGGTTCAAATTTTGTGCGCTCGTAGCAACGCACGTGCTGTAACCTAGTTAACTTCATATGAACATCAAACACGTATATACTCCCTCGGTCTCAAATTACTTTCGTTTTGACTTTTCTAGATATATTCATTTTGTTATGTATCATAAAAAAGACAAAAACGACAAGTAATTTGAAAAGGAGAGAGAGTATGCTATTAAGATATTGATTCAGACATAGTAAGATGAAGTACATTGTTGCAAAATAGTGCTTACATTGACACTTTCATCTTGCGCAAGGTGTGTAGAACATTAACTCAATTGTCCAACATAATCGTTTGTTCATCGTCATTGCTAATAAAGTCAACCAACGTTGCAAATCGCGGGCTATAGAATTTAGTGGAGTCCTTCCGAAAAAGCTATAGGAGCTATAGCGCAACTATAGCAGAAGCTATAACCTTTAGCGGTATGCAAAAAATTAATAAAATTGAGACCTAAACATTATTAATTTTATAAATTTCAGCTCATATTTTATATATGTGTGTAGGCATTACCGAAAACATAAGTAAATCAGTCCCGATTCGGAAGACAAGTGATAAATCATAACTCATAGTTCATAAATGTCAAGTATATAAGCTCGTAGTTGAACCATAGCGGTGTTAGCGAGTGCTAGGCTATTGAATTTAGCGGAGCTATTTCATGATATAGCGAAGTTAGCGGCATTAGCAAGTAAAATATGCAATATCGTAGCGGCACTTTGCCTCAAAAAAGCTATAGCGGAGCTATATCGAAGCTATAGCGGGCTATTTGCACCGTGAAGTCAACTAACATGGAAGCCTTGAAAAGTCTGAATTTCGGGAGTTGCACGGTTGAGTCCACAGTGAGCTAGAAATCAGGCACATCGAAATAATCCCAACCCTAGCTATAGAAATATAAAACGATGATGGCAATTTGAATGAATTTCTTGAATCACACCGCGGAGCATCCCCACTCGAGTTACATTAACAATGCACTACATACAAAAACTGAAATAATCTATAATTTTTGGAATGAAGAGAGTAGTTAATAAGAATGAAAATTTTGATTGCAGTGCAGTACTCAATTTGGGTTTTTTTAAATCTCGTGAACTCCTTTAGCTGCATAGTATGCATTATTATGCTGACGAGATTGCTGGGCCTTTTGACATTGATCCGCCCATTATCCTACAGTGAGTGAAGCAAACATATACTTGGGACATGGTTTTCACGCGCCCGAAAATGGCTGCCGTAGTTTTCCGTGGAAGCAAAAATCACGGCACAAATGGAACGGGGTGTAGTGTAGTGTAGTCGAGCCGGGTTGTGGATTAGGTTTGCCCTTTTCCTTTTGTAACATTGCGAAGAACTGACGAAAGGACCCGTGAAGTGAGCACGGCATCCCTCTAACCTCCCCTCACCCATTAAAAAATGTGGAAGCAGACGAAACAACCTGTTAGCTGGAACATCAAGCGATTCCCTATTTTTAGATCGGCGACAAGTGTTGGCGGTGTTGCGTGAGCATTTGGATATCCATGGACTGGAGTACAATCATGCATGGATGGACGGTGAACAACAAACAGCTGGACGCCTTTGGACCCCCTTCCTTTCGGTGATTGGACCAAATTGCTTGATCAGTTTTTTTTTTTGGTTACGGGACGTTTTTTTTTGTTACGGGCCTTGGGCAGGCGGTGACCAAGGCCCATTATAGCATGCTATCGGGCTTGTCTTCTCCAAATGTGCTTACTTCCCTTGGGCTTCAAATCACCTCAATCAAAATCTTTTTCCCTCGCCAAAAGGAAATAAGAACAGTTGTTTAATGAGAATTATGGTGGTCAACGGCGTCCGGGTTCTCTCGCCATTCCCAACGCAAGCTTTGAGCGCACACTGCTTACGTGAGCAGTTGCCTCTGAACCTCGTCCACCTAGCGATCCTGCTCGGGATAGGCAGACGATAAGGTTTTTGGGGAGCGTACCCGTACGCGCCTGCTCGCTTTCCTGTACGTCTACGTCCCTGTCCACGTGAACGACTACTTCCAGTACGACTACGTCCTCCGCGAGAACGACTACTTCCAGTATGACTACATCCGCGTGAACGACTACTTCCCGAAGGCCGTTCGTGGGACTTCACCGCAACGACTCGCCACCGCATCAACTCCGTATGACTACACCGAACAAGGTCCCTCCACGATTAGCATGTCTAGTCCAAGGGATAACGACGCACCGGTTGACTCCGTCAACCGTCCCGCCTTTGGGTACATACTAAACCCGTTCGTGTAATTTTGTTCAAGTTTTATTTGAAATTTAATTTGAACACATGCACATGCTTTGCTCTCAAGGGATCACTTATATTTGTCATGAACGTGTTATTAATTTCTCGGAATTAAAATGTACCGAAAATTGCCTAATTGTCTAACAATCCAAAAACCTTATGTTGTTGATAGGCTTTCGGTAACTAGTTTCGCCGCAACGCTCAAACCAAATGTTTTCGATGGTTCAAATTACAAGCGTTGGAAGCAAAGGGTTACGTATTGGGCCGACGGCCGATGAGCATCATGCATGTCATACGGGGGAAGCCCGAACGCTTTCTCCGGAGGAGGAGAAGGCTTTCGAGGCGGCCGATAACCCTGTTTCGTGGTGCCATCTTGAGTGTTCTCGCCGAAAACCTTGTGGACACGTACCTTCCGTCGCCAAGTGGCAAAGATATTTGGGATGCGCTTGAGGCTAAATTTGGGGTTTCGATGCTTGGTGGTGAGTCGTATGTCATGGAACGGCTCTATGACTACAAAATGGTTGAAGACCGTTCGTGGTAGAGCGAGGCCCATGAGATTCGAGCACTAGCTAGAGATCTTGAGAATTATAGCAAGGATGCACCATGTAAGTTGCCCGACAAGTTTGTGGCCGGAGGTATTATCTCCAAGTTACCACCTTCTTGGAAGGACTTTGGAACATCTCTAAAACACAAGAGGCAAGAGTTTCTGTCGTTGTCGATCTTATCGGCACTCTTGATGTTGAAGAGAAGGCGAGAGCAAAGGACAAGACACATGGTAAAGGGATTGTTGGGTCTTCTAGTGCTAATTTGGTGCAGAAGAAGAATAACAATGCATTCAAAAAGAAGAACAAGCCGCATCAAAACCAACCAAAGGCTAAGCAGACGGCTCAGTTCAAGCAGAAAAAGCCGCCAACTGGAAAATGCTACTGCTGTGGTAGCACGGAACACTTTGCTGCAAAGTGTCCGGATCGCAAGGATAAGAAAGATGGCAAAAGTGCCAACATGGTTATTAGTGAAACTGGTGGAACGTCGGGTACGATAATCTTTTACCTACGGTTCTTTCGGTATGTCGATCACCCGATTGATGGATTGATACGGGTGCTAATATTCATGTTTGTGCTGACATTTCCTTGTTTTCCTCTTACCAGGCGGGCGGAATTTCCTCCTTGTTGATGGGAAACGGATCACATGCGCGTGTTCTTGGTGTTGGTTCGGTCGATCTGAAGCTTACTTCGGGAAAGATCGTTCGATTGAAGAACGTGCAGCATGTCCCTACTATCAAGAAGAACTTAGTCAGCGGGTCTCTACTATGTAGAGACGGTTTTAAATTAGTCTTTGAATCCAATAAATGTGTAATTTCTAAGTTTGGAAGTTTTATTAGAAAAGGTTATGATAGCGGAGGTTTGTTCCGCTTTTCTTTGTCATATGATTGTAATAAAGTTGTGAACCATGTCTCGAATGTTAATGATGAGTCAAATGTTTGGCATTCGCGACTTTGTCATGTTAATTTTGGTTGTATGATGCGTCTTGCAAACTTGAGTTTAATTCCGAAATTTACCTTAGTCAAAAATTCTAAGTGCCATGTGTGCGTTGAATCAAAACAACCTCGCAAGCCTCATTTTTCGGCCGAGGCGAGAGACTTGGCACCTCTAGAACTAATTCAATCGACTTATGTGAGATGAATTGTGTGTTGACGAAAGGTGGTAAAAATTTTTTCATGACTCGATAGACGATTGTACTAGATTTTGCTATATCTATTTGTTGAAGTCTAAAGATGAAGCGTTACAATATTTTAAAATCTATAAAGTCGAAGTAGAAAACCAACTTGAGAGAAAGATCAAAAGAATTAGGTCGATCGTGGTGGAGAGTATTTTTCTAATGTTTTCATTGCGTTCGTGAGGAACACGGAATAATTCATGAGAGGATGCCTCCCTATTCACCTCAATCAAATGAGGTAGCCGAAAGAAAGAACCGCACTCTAACCGATTTGGTTAACGCCATGTTAGACACGGCGGGACTTTCCAAGGAATGGTGGGGTGAGGCTATATTGATCGCATGTCATGTCCCGAATTGTGTTCCCGTAAATAACAAAGAGATAACACCATTCGAGGAATGAGAAAAGAAAATGCTAACACTTTCATACTTACGGACTTGGGGATGTTTGGCCAAAGTGAATGTGCCTATAACCAAGAAACGTAAACTAGGACCTAAAACTCGTCGATTGTATCTTTCTTGGTTATGCTCTACACAGTGTGGGTTATAGGTTTTTAATAGTGAAGTCCGGAGTACCCGATATGCATGTTGGCACCATCATAGAATCCGGAGACGCTACATTTTTTGAGGACATTTTTCCTATGAAAGAGGTAGATAGCACATTTAGTCGTGGATTGTCTATTAATAATGAACTCAAAGAACTCCGTCGTTTTGATAGAACACAATGAACAACCACATGAGAAAAATCCTAAGGAGGATGGCAATGAAGCTCTTAGAAAGAGCAAGAGACAGAGGATTGCAAAGTCCTTTGGTGATGATTTCATTGTGTACCTCGTGGATGACCCTCCTAGAACCACCGAAGAGGCATATTCCTCTCCGGGATGCGACTATTGGAAGGAAGCGAGTTCGGAGTGAGATGGACTCTATTATGTCTAATGGTACTTGGGAGGTTGTGGAGCGTCCCTATGGGTGCAAACTCGTAGGATGCAAGTGGGTGTTCAAGAAAAAGCTTAGGCTCGATGGTACTATTGATAAGTATAAGGTAAGGTCAAGGTTGCTAAAGGCTATACTCGAAAGAAGTAGAAGATTTTTTCGATACTTACTCACCGGTTGCCCGATTGACCACTATTCGAGTACTACTTTCCTTGGCGGCTTCCCATGGTCTTATCGTTCACCGGATGGGCGTTAAGACGACTTTCCTAAATGGGGAGTTGGAGGAGGAGATCTATATGGATCAGCCAGATGGATTCGTAGTAAAAGGTCAAGAAGGGATGGTGTGTAAATTGGTAAAATCTTTGTATGGTCTTAAGCAAGCTCCTAAGCAATGGCATGAGAAGTTTGACAAAACTTTAACGTCACTTGGCTTTGTTGTGAACGAAGCCGACAAATGTGTGTACTATCGCTATGGTGGGGGCGAAGGAGTGATCCTATGTTTGTATGTAGATGACATACTGATATTTGGGACAAGCCTTAATGCGATTAAGGAAGTGAAAGAATTCTTGTCTCAAAGCTTCGAGATGAAAGATTTGGGGGAGGCTGATGTGATTCTAAACATTAAACTAGTGAGAGAAGGTGATGGTGGGGTCGTTCTAACACAATCTCATTATGTGGAGAAAATCTTGAGTCGTTTCGGTTACAACGACTGCAAGCCAGCTCCAACACCTTATGATGCTAGTAAAATGTTAAGGAAAAACATAAGAATAATGAGAGATCAGTTGAGATACTCCCAAATCATTGGTTCACTAATGTACCTAGCTAGCGCTACTAGACCCGACATCGCATATCTTTGTAAGCAAACCGAGTCGATTCGTGTCTAACCCGGGAGATGCTCATTGGGAAGCTCTTGAACAGTAATGCGCTATCCGAAAGGAACAATGGACTACGCGATTCACTATCTTGGGTATCCTAGGGTACTAGAGGGTTATAGTGATTCGAATTGGATCTCCGATGCGGATGAGATTAAAGCCACAAGTGGATATGTGTTTACACTTGGAGGTGGCGTTGTCTCCTGGAAGTCTCGCAAGCGCGACCATCTTAACGAGGTCAACTATGGAGGCATAACTCACTGCATTGGACACCGCCACGCTTGAGGGCCGAATGGCTTCGTGAACTCCTTATAGATTTACCGGTAGTTGAAAAACCGATACCGGCGGTCCTCATGAACTATGATAATCAAACGGTGGTTGTCAAGGTGAATAGTTCAAAGGACAACATGAAGTCATCTAGGCATGTAAAGAGGCGGTCGAAATCTGTCAGGAAAATGAGAAACTCCGGAGTGATAGCCTTGGACTACATCCAAACGGCTAAGAATGCGGCGAGATCAATTCACAAAGGGTCTTTCACGTAATGTGATAGACAATACATCCAGGGAATTGGGCTTGAGACCCGTCGGCGTTATTCGGTAGTGGTAACTTGTCCTATGTGATCGGAGATCCCGTGAATTAGGCTAGTGCAACAAACTATCGTTTAACGAGAGAGAAGAGAACCTTTGTAAAGGGCTCATTCCGAGTAGAGATGCATTTCTCTTCTAAAATCCGTATGGCGAAAGTTGGTGAAAAACCTTAATGTGATCCGAATGGCTCAAAGAGGAGCAAAGATGTTGGCCTACGTAACATCTTAAAGGATTGCACCTATATGGGTCCGATTGCTAGTCACAATCTATGAGATAGGGTGATCTCTAGACACCCATGAAAGGCACGGAGTATGACTTATACGCTCCAACCCGAGGGGATGCTTATAGCGACCTAGTACGGCAAGGAGCTCTAGTCAAACTTGTTTGCACGAAACTACCAATTCAAGGCATAGTCCATTGGTCGGTTGTGAATGAGTGTAGCTTTTGTCTCGGTGGATGTTCAACTTAACGGTCTCCACCATAAAGTCGGTATATCAAAACAAGAGTTAAGAAGAGGACATTTCTTTGTGTACCTTGAAATTCTTGGTGGGGATTGTTGGATTAATTGGGCCTTGGTCCATTTAGTCTCAATTAATCCTAAGAATTAAAAGGTCCACAAAATAAATGCTAGGGATTCAATCCCTCATTGAAAGCCAATGAGAATCTTAACTAACTTAAAGGGTGGACCAACGGTGGACCACTTGTGAAGTTGGTAAAAGGAGAAGGGCGTGCCACGCGCGCGTGCGCTCGCTCGCTTGCCTCGCCGGCCGTGGCCGTGGCCGTGGCGTGGCGTGTCGTGTCGTGTCGTGTCGTGTCGTGTCGTGTCGAGACCGGACCGTGACCGTGACCGTGACCGTGATGCGTATGCACTGTTTTTGTCATTCATGTCAGTCATAATCTTCTGTATTAAAACGACTGTTACTGGTAACTGATGATGTTGAATACAACAGTTACTGGTAACTGTCGTTTAATGAGAATTATGGTGGTCAACGGTACAACGCCCGCATTTTTAGCTCCAAATAAATCACCTAATAAATCATGAGTATTTTCAAAACCGTCCGGCCCGAGCTCAAATTACCCCCTTCGAACCCTAGTCACCGTACCTCCCTCTCACCCCGCGCGTGCCGCGAATCCCGCGAGCACCGCCCGCACTTGGACCAGCACCCACGCGTGCCTTCCCAATGCCGCGGTCGGCCACCGTGCCGGGAATCCCGCGCATGCCGCGGTCCCGCCGGCCGGTCCGCCTCGCCATCACCGCCGTCCCGGAAAATGCGCCGACGCCCGGAAATCGGAAAAATCCCGCAAAACCCTTCCTCTAAATTTCCCTAACATTTTTCCTAATTTTCTAAATTTTTCCCAAATTCTTTTCTCTCTTTTTCTATTTTTCTTCTTCCTTTTCTTCCTTTCTTTTTCTTTCTTCTCTTCCTTTTTCCTTTTCTCCTTTTTTTCGTCTTTTCTTTTCCCCTTCCCTTTCCTTCTTCTCTCTCCCTCCCTCCTCCTTTCTTCCACCTCCCCGCAACCGACCGCGCCGAGCCCGGCGCCGTTGACCGGCCGGGCCGGCACAACGCGCCCCGCCCCCGACCGCACCGGGCCCGCGCCGAGCCGACCGCACTCCACCCCGTTGAGGCACCCACGGGGGAGGGGGGCCCCCGCCGCGCACGGCCGGACGAGCCGGCGACCACCATTAAAGGCGAGCTCGCCGGACACGCCACCGTGTCGCCCCTCCTCCTTCCCGAGCACCTACACGACGCGTCTAATCGCACAACACCACAGCCCCACCGCGGTCGCCGGCCACAGCCCCGCCGGAAGAGCGTCAACGGCAAGATTTTTCCACCTCCATTGACGACCCTAGAAGCTCCTCGAGCTCGAAAAATCGGCCGCCCGAACCGCCTATAAAAGGAGCCGGCCGCCCACCGGCCGCCGCACCTCACCACGACCACCTCCTTCCCTCGCCCGAGCACTAGAACACCGCCGCCACTAAGCACCACCACCACCGGTCCGCCGCCGCCCGTGGAGCTCCCTTCCCGCGCCGCCTCGATCCAAGGTGAGTGAGGGGAAAGGATCCCCACGTCGCCCCCGCCCTTCTCCCCCTCTCGCCGCCGCGGTCGTGGCCGGAGGGGCCGGCGGGCCGCCGCCGCCCGAGCCACCCCCGCCTCGACCGGGGTGCGAGCCAAGGAGGAAGAAGGCTATTTAGCCAAAAACCCCCCGGCTCCCTCCTATTTCTCCCTACCGAGCCCCTCCTTCTATTTCGTCCATTTCTTTTCCAAGATACCCACCTAAACCTTAAGATTCTTTACCAAAACACCCCCGTTATTTTTAGATAGACCCCCGAGGCTAGTTTAATTAAACCCCCACCCTACCTAAATATTATATTTAGGTCCTTTTAATTCTAACTAAATTACTAACCAACCCTAGATTAATTATAAACACCTCTCTAACCCGACATTTCATGCGCGGGTTTAATCCCAATCGCGCCCAACCTCTCCCATTAATAGAAATTACCAATAGGCCCTTAGCCCTTGTAACCCCTCTTTAACCCAACACTCTATGCACAATTTTATTCCCAATTAAATCCAAATATTACCACACCCCTCCCCGGTAGTACCCCCGCCGAGCCAACCCCCCTCCTAGGACTTATATATACCCCCCTCTCCGCTCATTTCCCCCTCCCGGAGCTCGGCCGGAAATATGTGTGCTAATATTGCTTGCTTGCCCGTGTGTGTGCGCTATAGCCGACGGAGTAGACGGAGGAAGGTACCCCGAGCCGAGATCGAAGCCGACTACCGCGAGCAGGAGCCCGAAGCCCCGAACGCCGAGCCGCACTCCCCGAAGACTTCGAAGACGGCAAGTCCAATCTCATCCTTTGATGCATGCTTCTCGTCCTAGTTTTATAAACACAACCCTATACCCGTTTTATAAATTGCATATTGTTTTACCGCAAAAACATGGTAGGATAGTCACCCTTGATTGCTATGATTGAACCTTGTTTTGACCTAAATGAGTGATTTAAAAATGTGTGAGTACTTTCAAAATGTGTGAGTGCTTTAAAGATGGAAATGGGATATGTTTGGTAAATGAGTAAAGAATTGGGTAGACGGGATAGACGTGTGTGTCGGGAGTATGGGTGAGCTCGTACCTTTGTGGTTGAGCGTGTTGGGAATTGTCCATCTTGTCGGTTAAGGACCGGGTTGTGTGACATCTCACCCGACCCAAATCATCGTACAACCACTCGACCGTTGTATGTGGCAACGGCTTAGCATAAACCCCACTAGTTAATCTACTTGCCATCTGGTGCGCGGGTGAGCAGCGGAAGACCAAGGAGTAGGGGTACGCTCTGTGTGAGGTACGCCCCGGTTATGTGGTATAACCCCTTGGGTGCTTCCGTGGTGGCTCGTAGTGTTAGCTAAGGTGGGTAATGGCTTTGATAGGATCCGTACCGGCACTGAGGTGTCCGTGTGATGGTACCCTACTTGTGGGTAAAGATGTACAACCTCTGCAGAGTGTCAAACCTATTCGAATAGCCGTGTCCACGGTATTGGACGAGTCACGGTGTGGTCACAAAAACTAGTGTTTGGGATGGGATGTTTTCTGGCGTGAGTTGTTTTCCGGTGAAGTGTGTGTGGCTGTGTGCCTGGGCTACGACGGACGGGAAGTCCGGTAGTTCCACAGTGGTTTCCCTAAAACTGTTGAGTTACTTGGTTTATGAAAATGACTTGCGAAAACCTTTTTGAAATGAACCCCTGCATGAGTAAGTTTGCAAAATGAACCATGACCTGATCCTTGTTATACTTTATGCATGAATCTGCTTATAAGCCCCTCCGTGGGTGGGGTTGGATTTCTTCGAGTACGTATGTGCTCACCCTTGTTTTACTAACTATTTTACGAGAGGAGGATCCCGATTACATTCCCGAAGATGTTGAGTAGGTCGTTGCCCTACACCCAACCGTGCTCGTGTACCCGGGGCCCTACCGAAAGCTTCCATGGTGTGGTACTCGAGGAGGCTATGGAAGCCTTTGCTATTGTAGTGTGGTCGTTAGCATTGGTGTTGTTCATTGTAGCGTTGGCACTACCGTGCCCTCTCGTGTCGCCGTGATGTAAAAGATCGATTTCACCCGTTGTAATAAATGTGTTACCGACCTCCCGGGACCGGTATTTGTGTCACATTTAGTCACCTCCGATGAGGGGACGCTTCGGGTGGTATCGAGCCGTAGGTTGGCCGTAGGACACGACCCCTAGGGTGCAAGACCTCCTCTCGGCCCTCTATAACCTTTCCTTTGCTAAGCTCACCTTTTCCCAAATCCTTACCTTGATTCTTGCCCGTTCCGGATGGCTAACCCCGAATAGAATGGAGGAATCGCCCCGTCCGGCCGGCCTCCCTAACTCTGTTGGTACTCGGCCCTAGAGCGCGTCGGAGTAAGGGATCCGCCGCAGTTCGTCTACCGGGAGTACGAACGATACGGCACCCCTCGGTGTAAGCCGCCGATCTTTGTGGGAAGAAGCACGCTTTACCTCAACATAGAACCATGGTTCGTCTCCGCCACTGGTTTTTGCTTCGCTGACACCTACCCCAAGGCTGCTCGGAAGGCCCTGCGACAGCTACGAGTGGTTTATAGACAGCAACTCCGAAGGACTCCAATGGGATTCTTTCCACCCTCTGGAGGAAGAGGACGCTCGTGGATCGATCGCATGAGAGGACTAGGACGAGAGGAAGAAGACTTAGAAGAGGCAGTTTCTCACCTCTCCATCTACCTCAGAGGCCTAGACCACCTTTACCAGGAGCAAGCCCGACAAGAACCGAAGCACGGATCGACGGAGCGGAAAGAGCGAGCAAAGGATAGAACTAGAGAGGGTAAAGACAACCATAGCGAAGTTGAACTACACAACACAAAGCAAGAGTATCTTAGGGAAAGAGAGCGCACCCTGTTGGCCCATAAAGCCCTATGGGATGAACTAAAGGAGCGTAGAAGCGAGAGATGAAGGAGCCGGAGCGAGAAGAAGATGAACCCAAAGAAACCCACCGGGACAAAGGGACCCGGACCGAAGATGAGATGCTGGAGCAAGATCTTCCCCGAAGAAGCGTCGTATCCGGCTAGAGGAAGAATCACCATGAGGATAAGACTAGGGTGTCTAGGCTAGAAACCGAGTCCTAGTAATAATAAGTGTACCACGAAGGATGTACCCCAACCTTGCTACTAAATAAAGTTATCCATCTCTTGTACCCCACCACAACCTTGTTCAACTCTACCTTTGTTTTCGGATGGCGGAAGATGGATGGACCCAAGGCGTGTGCCGGGAGGAGCTGGTTTTGCTCGCTTTGCTCATCAACTCCCTAGAGCGCCTCGGTATCACCGAGCGCCCTAGGTACTACGGCGAGAGAGTACGAGCAACTCGGCACTCTTCGTTGTAGAGTGGTCCTCTCCGTCGCTAGAAGCAACCGCCACCCCAACATCGAGCCGTGGCGCGTGACCGCCACGGGGTTTCGACACGGGACACCTATCCTTTGGCCCTCGGAAAAGCCCTCCGCTACACCGTGCCGAATCTACGAAGAACACCTCGTCCCCACACCGATGAGGTACTTCCCTCCCGCCATCGAACCCCGGTTTGGCGCCCGCATGAGAAACCCGGAACGACACCGCCACCAAGAAGACCCGCCGTACCACGTAGTCGCCTACCTTGTCTCCCCGGACAAGCTCTTCGATGACCGGAGCCGGGCACTTGAGGGAACAAATCGGTCGGGCCGAGCAAGCCGAAGTCACGGTGAGGATGCACCAAGTCCGAGTGGCTCAAGCTGAAGCAAGGACCGCGGCCGCCATAAGCAGTGAAGCTGTTGCCCAGGAAAGCCTCAGGAGAATCCAGGACCAACGCATGCAAGAATGGACCAACGGCGGAACCCCTGTTCCAGCCATTGGAGAAGCTCAAGTCCTGCTGGGAACACCCCTTGTAGGATGGGGAGGAACTATCGAAGTCCCCCCAGCACCACCGGCGATCACCGAACCCCCAACGGCGACCGGCGAAGCCGCGGCACGGCCTCGGGGAAAACGGAGACCCGAAGGAGGGAACGATGACGAGTTGCTCATTCCTCCGGAAGAACACTCGACCCCGAGAAGATGGCTCTCCTCGCGAGTAGCGAGCCGCAGGTGACCCCGACCCGCAGAATGAAGCCGTGCGGTCCAAGTCGCACCCTTAGCCCTTAGTCGTGTAGTGTGTCCGCGTAGTCGGGATGTATCCTCCTCGATGGTTTGTAATAAAAACTTGTATGTGCTTGATTGTTTGCTATGTGCTTGTTGTGTGCTTACCGGGAGTAGACCCTGCATTTTCAAAAAGAAATCCGATATAATCCACTTAAACATCACCTAAAACTAGACCCCTTAGAAAACCCGTTTCTTTACACATGGTTTCCGGGGAGCCTGTCGGGACCCACCGATCGGACGCGGAAGGATCGCAAGCCGATCGGAGGGAGCGTCTCCACGACCAAGAAGTTAATCAAAATGAAGATGGAGGAGAGAACGTGGTCCTGCCACCGCCACCCCCTCCCCGTTGACTTGGCACAAGTCTTGGCCAACCGGATCGTCCCGATGGAGGCTATCTTCAACGCCGTCAACCGCCCAAGACCCCGAGTTTTGGGCATGAACGAGAAGCTGATCGAGTTCCTCAGGACTAAGCCGCCCACCTTTGGCGGGTCGGTGAATCCTTTGGATGCTGACGATTGGCTGAGAGCCATCCTGAGGGAACTAGAGCCCTTCAACTGTGAGGACCGCGACAAGGTTCTCCTGGCAGCTCACCAGCTCACCGGGACAGCCCTAGCCTGGTGGGAGAATTATCGCGCCGCGACCCAAGGATCCCGCCGCCATCACATGGGATGAATTCGTGGAGGAGTTCCGTCGCTACCACATCCGGAGGCCACACCGAAGCGGAAGGCGGATGAGTTCCGCGAACTCCGCCAAGGCAACATGTCCGTGGAGGAGTACACGTACCGCTTCATAGAGCCGGCATGCTACGCCCCCGAGGAGGTGGATAAAGATTCCAAAAAGCAAGAAATGTTCAAGAAGGGGCTGACTCCGAACCGAGGACACTGCTGACTCCTCAGATCTACCCGGACTTTAACACCCTCATGAACATGGCAATACTCACGGAGAGAGCAAGGGCTGAAGAAAAGAAGGAAAACAAGCGCAAGTTTATGGAGCACAAGGCCAAGCAGCAAGAGCGGTCCCAGAGGCCGAGAAACTTTGGACACCCCATGTCCAGGTTCCAAGCTCCTATGCGATACGAGAACCCAATCCCAAGCCACGAGCTCGGAAGCCCCCAGAGCCCAGTTCAAGCCCTCCTACAACCAGAATGCCATGAAGCCCCCACGGAACAACACCGGCCGGATCACGCCAACAACAACAACGACTCCCCGAGTGTGTTTCAACCGCCGAGAAATCGGGCACTTCATCGCCAACCGCCCGTATGCCAAAAAGCCAACCACCACCACCTACTCCAACTCGGTGAATGGGCCAAGGCCGCTTGTGTCGGAGCCAACCGCATGCCGGTGCGCGGCAACAATAACTTCGGCAACAACAACAAGAACCGGCGAGAAGAGGCAGCCCCGGCGGTCGTATGGACGCGCCGGGTCAATCACATCAATGCGCAGGAGGCACAGGAAGCATAAGGCGTAGTACTCGGTGAGTTCTTGGTCAGCTCAGTCTTGGCTACCATACTATTCGATTCGGGAGCATCGCACTCATTCATATCCTCAAGCTTTGTGGAAAAGCATAGCATACCCACGCATCGCTAAAAGCACCCCTAATAACTCGAACACCGGAGGTGACATTAAGTGTCAACCGGGATGCCCCCGGTAAGGATTATTTTAAGTGGGGTAGAGTTCCTAGCGGACTCCGGTAGTACTGAAGTCCAAAGGGATAGATGTGATCCTTGGGATGGACTGGTTAAGCCAACACCATGGCCTCATAAGTTGCGCCGATAAAGTAGTGCACCTGACCAACCCAGACGGGATACAAGTGACCTGCCACACCCGAGGACACAGGCCGGACATAATGGTTTTCAACATAGAAGCAAAGTCCATAGAAGATGTCCCAGTAGTACGAGAATACCCAGATGTGTTCCCCGAAGAACTCCCTGGAATGCCACCAGACAGGGATATAGAGTTCGTAATTGACCTTATCCCTGGAACCTCTCCCATAGCCAAGAGGCCCTATAGGATGGCGGCCCCGAGTTGGCGAATTGAAGAAGCGGCTAGCGAACTCCCGGCGAAGTGGGTTCATCGGACCAAGCTCATCACCATGGGGAGCCCCCGGTGCTTTTCGTGGAAAAGAAGGATAAGAGCATGAGGATGTGTGTGGACTATCGCTCGCCGAACGAGGTCACTATTAAAAACAAGTACCCTCTTCCCGGAATAGATGACCCGTTTGACCAACCGAAGGGAGCCAAGTATTTCTTGAAGGTGGATCTAAGATCGGTACCACCAGCTCAAGATTAGGGAAAGTGACATCCCCAAGACCGCCTTTGTCATTCGCTACGGGCGGTATGAGTTCACGGTGATGTCCTTTGGACTAACCAATGCACCAAAGATACTTCATGAACCTCATGAATAAGGTGTTCATGGAAGAGCCGGACAAGTTTGTCGTAGTCTTCATTGACGACATACTTGTTTACTCCAAGAGCGTGGAGGAACATGAACAACATCTTCGAGTAGTCCTGGGAAAGTTGAGGGCACACAAGCTATACGCCAAGTTAAGTAAGTGTGAATTTTGGCTAGAGAAAATATCCTTCCTTGGGCATATTCTCGACCGCGGAAGGAGTAGCCGTAGACCCCGGAAAGTTGAGACAGTCTCCAACTCGGCAAGAACCGACCAACGTGAGCGAGATCGGGGAGTTTCCTAGGTTTAGCGGGGTAATACCGGAGATTTATCGAGGGATTCTCCAAGATCGCCCGGCCCATGACAGAGCTCGAGAAGGAGAAGAAGTTCAACCGGACCGAGGCCTCGCGAGAGAAGTTTCCAAGAGTTGAAGAAGAGGTTGACCACGGCCCTAGTGCCGACCCCCGCCGACATTCAACGGGACTTTGTCGTGTATTGCGACGCCTCCCGACAAGGGTTGGGATGTGTTCTCATGCAAGATGGGAAGGTAGTGGCATATGCCTCCCGTCAGCTCAAACCCCATGAGCAGAATTATCCCACCCATGATCTGGAGTTTGCAGCCGTAGTGCATGCCCTGAAGATCTGGAGACACTATCTGATCGGGAACAAGTGTGAAATCTACACAGACCACAAGAGTCTAAAGTACATCTTCACCCAACCCGACCTGAACCTAAGGCAAAGAAGGTGGCTAGAGTTAGTCAAAGACTATAACCTAGAAATCCACTATCACCCAGGGAAGGCCAATGTAGTAGCAGATGCCCTGAGCCGGAAAACCTACGAGAAGGCAGCACCCAAGAGTGCCCAGTTGCAAGAGGAGATGGCACGACTCAACGTACACATCGTCCCCCAAGGCTACGTCCGCCACCGAGTATTCGGCCTACCCTAGACGAAGAGATCCGGAAGGCCCAAGAGACAGATGAAAACCTGATGAAGATCCGCAAGCATACCGGAGAGAACAAGGCCCCTGACTTCAGAGTAGATGACCAAGGCACCCTGTGGTACAAAAACAGGATATGCGTGCCTGAAGGCGGAGATTTTCGACAGACCGTCATGGATGAGGCACACAACTCGGCATACTCTATTCACCCAGGATCCACCAAGATGTACATGGACTTAAAACAGAAGTATTGGTGGAATGGGATGAAAGCTGATATTGCCCGATTCGTCGCCCACTGTGACACTTGTCAGAGGATCAAAGCCGAACATCGAAGCCTCGCAGGATCGTTGCCCGATTCGTCGCTCACTTTCTACCCGTACGGACCACCTATGGAGGAGAAAAGTTGGCAAAACTCTACATAGAGAATATAGTAAAGCTGCATGGAGTGCCTAGCGAGAATAGTCTCGGATAGAGGGACCCGCTTCACCTCTAGGTTCCGGAAAAGCTTGCGCAGAAAGCCATGGGTACCAAGCTAGACTTCGGCTCGAAAGATACCACCCGCAGACGGACGGACGGACCGAAAGGGTGAATCAAATCTTGGAAGATATGTTGAGAGCATGCGTCCTCACCTATGGCAAAGACTGGGAACAGAGCCTGCCATATGCAGAATTTTCTTACAACAACGGCTACCAAGCAAGCCCGGGAATGTCGCCATTCGAAGCACTATACGGGAGAAAATGTAGGACACCCCTGATGTGGTCAGAAGTAGGAGAGCGTGCCCTGGTTGGGCCCGCACTTATAAAGGAAGCCGAAGAGCGAGTAGCCGATATCCGAGAAAAGTTGAGAGCCGCCCAGTCCCGACAGAAGAGCTACGCAGACAAGAAAAGGTGTGAAGCGAGCTTCAGTCCGGGAGACTTCGTTTACCTCAAGGTTTCACCCATCCGGGGGACTCGTAGATTTCAAGTACACGGGAAGTTGGCCCCTCGGTACATCGGGCCGTATAAAGTGCTAAAGAGAGTCGGAGCAGTAGCATACCGGTTGGAGCTACCCGAAGAAATGTCAGATATACACCCGGTGTTCCACATCTCCCGGCCCCTACGCCGATGTTTGAAGGTTCCCGAAGAGAAGCGAGTACGGTGGAGACCATTGATCTACGGCCCGGACCTTAGGTACCGGGAGGTGCCCGTCAAGATCTTAGACACTGTGGTCAAGCGGACAAGAACGTCAGAAGTACGGGTGTGCAGAGTCCAATGGAGCAGACACGGGGTGGAAGAAGCTACGTGGGAACGAGAGGACGCACTGAAGAAGGAGTTTCCCCACCTATTCGAAACTTAGTTGAATCTCGAGGACGAGATTCATTTTAAGTGGGGTAGGTTTGTAACGCCCGCATTTTTAGCTCCAAATAAATCACCTAATAAATCATGCGTATTTTCAAAACTGTCCAGCCGAGCTCAAATTACCCCCTTCGAACCCTAGTCACCGTACCTCCCTCTCACCATGGCGCGCGTGCCGCGAATCTCGCCGGCACCGCCCGCACCCGGCCAGCACCCACGCGTGCCTTCCCAATGCCGCGGTCGGCCACCGTGCCGGGAATCCCGCGCATGCCGCGGTCCCGCCCGCCGGTCCGCCTCGCCATCACCGCCGTCCCGGAAAACGCGCCGACGCCCGGAAATCGGAAAAATCCCGCAAAACCCTTCCTCTAAATTTCCCTAACACTTTCCTAATTTTCTAATTTTTTCCCAAATTCTTTTTCTCCCTTTTTCTATTTTTCTTCTCCCTTTTCTTCCTTTTCTTTCTTCTCTTCCTTTTTCCTTTTTTTCCCTCTTTTCTTTTTTCCTTCCCTTTCCTTCTTCTCTCTCCCTCCCTCCTCCTTTCTTCCACCTCCCGCAACCGGCCGCGCCGCGCCTGGCGCTGTTGACCGGCCGGAGCCGGCACAACGCGCCCTCGCCCCGACCACACCGGGCCCGCGCCGGGCCGACCGCACTCCACCCCCGCCGAGCCGCCCACGGGGGAGGGGGGGCCTCGCCGCGCACGGCCAGACGAGCCGGCGACCGCCATTAAAGGCGAGCTCGCCGGACACGCCACCGTGTCGCCCCTCCTCCTTCCCGAGCACCTGCACGACGCGTCTAATCGCACAGCACCACAGCCCCACCGCGGTCGCCGGCCACAGCCCCGCCGGAAGAGCGTCAACGGCAAGATTTTTCCACCTCCATTGACGACCCTAGAAGCTCCTCGAGCTCGAAAAATCGGCCGCCCGAACCGCCTTCCACCGCCTATAAAAGGAGCCGGCCGCCCACCGGGCCGCCGCACCTCACCACGACCACCTCCTTCCTTGCCCGAGCACTAGAACACCGCCGCCACTAAGCACCACCACCACCGGTCCGCCGCCGCCCGTGGAGCTCCCTTCCCGCGCCGCCTTGATCCAAGGTGAGTGAGGGGAAAGGATCCCCACGTCGCCCTCGCCCTTCTCCCCCTCTCGCCGGCGGCGGTCGTGGCGGGAGGCCGGCGGGCCGCCGCCGCTCGAGCCTCCCCTCCCTCCGACCGGGCGCGGTGCCAAGGAGGAAGAAGGCTATTTAGCCAAAAACCCCCGGCTCCCTCCTATTTCTCCCCACCGAGCCCCTCCTTCTATTTCCTCCATTTCTTTTCCAAGATACCCCCTAAACCTTAAGATTCTTTACCAAAACACCCCTGTTATTTTTAGATAGACCCCCAGGCTAGTTTAATTAAACCCCCACCCTACCTAAATATTATACTTAGGTCCTTTTAATTCTAACTAAATTACTAACCAACCCTAGATTAATTATAAACACCTCTCTAACCTGACATTTCATGCGCGGGTTTAATCCCAATCGCGCCCAACCTCCCCCATTAATAGAAATTACCAATAGGCCCCTAGCCCTTGTAACCCCTCTTTAACCCAACACTCTATGCACAATTTTATTCCCAATTAAATCCAAATATTACCACACCCCTCCCCGGTAGTACCCCCGCCGAGCCAACCCCCCTCCTAGGACTTATATATACCCCCTCTCCGCTCATTTCCCCTCCCGGAGCTCGGCGGAAATATGTGTGCTAATATTGCTTGCTTGCCCGTGTGTGCGCTATAGCCGACGGAGTAGACGGAGGAAGGTACCCTGAGCAGGAGATCGAAGCCGACTACTGCGAGCAGGAGCCCGAAGCCCCGAACGCCGAGACGGCACTCCCCGAAGACTTCGAAGACGGCAAGTCCAATCTCATCCTTTGATGCATGCTTCTGTCCTAGTTTTATAAACACAACCCTATACCCGTTTTATAAATTGCATATTGTTTTACTGCAAAAACATGGTAGGATAGCCACCCTTGATTGCTATGATTGAACCTTGTTTTAGCCTAAATGAGTGCTTTAAAAATGTGTGAGTACTTTCAAAATGTGTGAGTGCTTTAAAGATGGAAATGGGATATGTTTGGAAAATGAGTAAAGAACTGGGTAGACGGGATGGACGTGTGTGTCAGGAGTATGGGTGAGCTCGTACCTGTGTGGTTGAGCGTGTTGGGAGTTGTCCATCTTGTCGGTTAAGGACCGGGTTGCGTGACATCTCACCTGACCCAAATCATCGTACAACCACTCGACCGTTGTATGTGGCAACGGCTTAGCATAAACCCCACTAGTTAATCTACTTGCCATCTGGTGCGCGGGTGAGCAGCGGAAGACCAAGGAGTAGGGGTACGCTCTGTGTGAGGTACGCCCTGGTTATGTGGGATAACCCCTTGGGTGCTTCCGTGGTGGCTCGTAGTGTTAGCTAAGGTGGGTAATGGCTTTGATAGGATCCGTACCAGCACTGAGGTGTCCGTGTGACGTTACCCTACTTGTGGGTAAAGATGTACAACCTCTCGCGAGTGTCAAACCTATTCGAATAGTTGTGTCCACGGTATTGGACGAGTCACGGTGTGGTCACAAAAACTAGTGTTTGGGATGGGATGTTTTCTGGCGTGAGTTGTTTTCCGGTGAAGTGTGTGTGGCTGTGTGCTTGGGCTACGACGGACGGGAAGTCCGGTAGTTCCACAGTGGTTTCCCTAAAACTGTTGAGTTACTTGGTTTATGAAAATGATTTGCGAAAACCTTTTTGAAATGAACCCCTGCATGAGTAAGTTTGCAAAATGAACCATGACCTGATCCTTGTTATACTTTATGCATGAATCTGCTTATAAGCCCCTCCGTGGGTGGGGTTGGATTTGCTGAGTACGTATGTGCTCACCCTTGTTTTACTAACTATTTTACAGAGGAGGATCCCGATTACATTCCCGAAGACGTTGAGTAGGTCGTTGCCCTACACCCAACCGTGCCTGTGTACCCAGGGCCCTACCGAAAGCTTCCATGGTGTGGTACTCTGAGGAGGCTATGGAAGCCTTTGCTATTGTAGTGTGGTCGTTAGCATTGGTGTTGTTCATTGTAGCGTTGGCACTACCGTGCCCTCTGTGTCGCCGTGATGTAAAAGACTGATTCCACCTGTTGTAATAAATGTGTTACAGCCTCCTGGGACTGGTATTTGTGTCACATTTAGTCACCTCTGATGAGGGGACGCTTCGGCGGCCGTCCGGGTTCATTCCCCTCTCCTCTCCTCTCGCGCCTATATAAGAGGACTTTCTCCTCCGGCACGGACACACATTCTCACACCCGGGTACTCCCCGCTTAGAGACCTCTCTCTTCTCCCTCCGTGTTTCTTTGCTCTCTGCCATTCCCAACGCAAGCTTTGCGCGCACACCGCTTGCGTGAGCGATTGCCTCCGAACCTCGTCCACCT
The DNA here is from genome assembly GCA_947561735.1 of Cenchrus americanus. Classification (NCBI taxonomy): domain Eukaryota; kingdom Viridiplantae; phylum Streptophyta; class Magnoliopsida; order Poales; family Poaceae; genus Cenchrus; species Cenchrus americanus. The sequence goes on along the minus strand of OX387243.1, from coordinate 98,771,567 downwards.
AGCGATCCCGCTCGGGATAGGCGGGCGATAAGGTTTTTGGGGAGCGTACCCGTACGCGCCCACGCTCGCTCTCTCGTACGTCTACGTCCCCGTCCACGTGAACGACTACTTCCGGTACGACTACGTCCTCTGCGAGAACGACTACTTCCGGTACGACTACATCCGCGTGAACGACTACTTCCCGAAGGCCGTTCGTGGGACTTCACCGCAACAACTCGCCACCGCATCAACTCGTACGACTACACCGAACAAGGTCCCTCCACGATTAGCATGCCTAGTCCAAGGGATAACGGCGCACCGGTTGACTCCGTCAACCGTCCCGCCTTTGGGTACATACTAAACCTCGTTCGTGTAATTTTGTTCAAGTTTTATTTGAAATTTAATTTGAGCACATGCACATGCTTTGCTCTCAAGGGATCACTTATATTTGTTATGAACGTGTTATTAATTTCTGGAATTAAAATGTGCCGAAAATTGCCTAATTGTCTAACGAAGTGATCTAATACATAGAAACACAAAAGGTTCTCAAGATAATACAATAATTAATCAAATTAGATTAACAAATACATTGACTGTCAATATATCTGCGACTTGGAAACTGAGTACAAAATACATATAAATTCATCAATTGCATACCACCTCTCACATTGTTTATCTAAGAACAAATGATAAGTACCTACCACGAACCCTAAAATAAAAACATGTGCGCCTGGATAGAATGGTTAATACTTGCATAACATACCAATGAAGATGGTAATTCAGCTTGTCATAAAACAAAAAAAGTAATGCTACAAAAACACAAAACGGAAAAATTAGTTGGGACAACTTAAACTAAATATTGTTGACTATGAAGCAAATAAAATCAGCATTGTTCTCAGGAGCCCTCTCCTGCTATTACTTGATGAGACTTTCACAAAATAATGCATACAAGTTATTGAGGTAGAAGAACATCATTTCTAGGCTATTTTTACTCGATTGCCTTTTTAAAATTAGAATTTGAGAGAATTGTTCTGCTAACCAATCATGCATCTTTGAAGCAAATATTTATTGTTTGTCAATGTGTAGAACAAATGGTGATATAGATTTGCAAATGTAGCCATATGCAGAATATTGTAACTAAGAAAAGTCTTTGGCAATTTTGACACTGGAATCATGTGATTTGACTAAGGGGATGTTTGGTTGGCAGCCACAAGTTGCCATGCCCCACACACACACTCGCCACAACACAGTAACCTAGGTGTAACGGCGGACGAATCCACCGCCATAGGTTGTGGCCGCTGTGAAGGCAACCAAGCAGCCCCTAATATACTTTCCTGTCTCGCTAATCCTTTCATTACATAATGTTATCTTAGTGTTTAACTACTATTATTTGCTTCACCTAGTAGTAAGATATTTGTTTGTAGCAACAACAGGAGCAACATAGATTCATTTTTACAAATAAATAGCTGATATACGTATTACATTAGTATCAAACAACTCAAAATAAGAACTAACAAATTAAATAGAGAAGCATGAGTGAATTTCAGATAGAGGACCAACTTGAAAGAAGAGCACCGAACCTTACCCAATGTTTTATTTTAAAAAAATATGTTCTCTTTTCATAATCACAAAGATCTTGAACCACCAGTCCTAACTTCCTCCATCACATACCAAGGAAAAAACCGTGTAAGGCCTCATTCGTTTTCCCGGGTTTGGGCCCGGGCCTCGTTTTCAAACCGGCCCGAAACGAATGGTTCCTCGCTGTTTCACTCAATCCTGGTCATTAGCATTCCGACCGGCGGATGGCATCGTTCGGTTACACGGGAATGAAATCAGGTCACGTACTCTTACGCCCGGTTACACGAGAATGAAATCAGGTCACGGACGTAAAAGTCTACTCTTGCTCAACATAAATCAACCTACTCAAGATCACAAAAAATTCATAACCATAGACTCGTAAAATCAACCTTGTTCAAGTCTACGTTTGGTTACACAAGGATGTGCACATTAACTTTCCATGCTTCTTCCTTCGCAAGACTCGAAACATTCGAGTTCCAAGAAAATAGTGAAGAAAGATACAAGTTCAATGCCAACTCTTGGGGCTCTCATAGTACTTGAGCGGTATGCAACAACACAAATGCCATTCGCACAATAAACCGTAAAATCCATAACCTACATCCCGAATATCAAACATAAAAGAGACTGCAGCTATCCGACACTACACATCAAAAAATAGTCATGCCTTTCATTGGCCAAAACCAATCTAGGATGAAGTGAAAGAAGACTTCCTATTTTATTTTTGAGAATTCTGGTGGAAGATAGCATTTGACATCACAGGAACAACCAGATAACTCTTTAAAAGATGCACCAACGCCGAAGGTGTGTTGTCTAGTGCTTAATGGTGGTCCTTCACCTCAAACAAAGCCATCGGGTTCGCATTATAGAATTGAAGGATACATCATGTTTAGAGTTATCTGCATTATAGAATGGTGTGCTCTCATCGGTTGGCTAGAAGTAAAGGATACATCATGGTATTTTTAGAGTTAGTGTGACGAAGGTTAAAAAAGGGACACTTCAACAATGCAGGTTTGAATACATCAATTACTACCTCTTATAGGAGAGCACATGACTGCAGTGGTCTATCCATAAGCCCCGTCGGTGTTTTAGACCGGCAAACCTACCAAGGGGGTACCCGAGGTAGTAGATTGTGCGGTGAGGATCGTGATCGGGAGACCGAGAACTCGAAGGTATACGCAAGGACACGGGACACAAGATTTATACAGGTTCGGGCCGCCAAGGTGGCGAGCCCTACGTCCCGTTTGGAGATCAAGTATGGTGCCCTCGCGCTTGGTGTTGGGTTGAGATCGGATGCCGGCTAGGTACCCGTCCCTCCTTTATATAGTCCGGGGGGCGGGTTCCTAGTCGGTTACAAGGCGAGAGTCCTAGTAGGATTACACGAGTGAGTCCTAGTAGGAGTACGGGGGAATTCTAGTAGGAGTCCGTCTTCATCCTTCCTTGCATGAGTACCGGGGAGTATGCCCGACAAGCCCCCGAGCATATTGTAGTCGAGAGTAGTAGTTCGAGTAGTCTTGAAGCCTCTACGAGTAGTTCTTGAGCGTCCTCGAGTATCGCTTGGAGAAGTCTTCAATAGTACTTGAACCGCCGCGAGGCCGGAAGGTGGTCCGGCTCATCGGTCTTGAAGTCGAGATTATATGGAAGTGCGATTGCAAAATCGCACTCCATATGGAGTAGCCCCCGAGCCTTAGTTTGAGTTGCGGACTATAGTTGAGGGTCGGTCGTGATTCCGAATCTTCCGTCTTGAAAAAATTGAACGATGGGTGTAGCATAGTAGCCCCGAGCCTTGAAATGATTAGTTAATCAATTCAAGGGTCTTCGATGTTCGCGGAAGCCATCATCTGAGTACTCTTGCAGCGTGTAGCCCCCGAGATAAGAGAGCCGTATGAGCCACGTCGAGTAGTGATTGGTGAGGAGCCCCCGAGCTTGAGAGCGAGTGAAGCATGCTGAAGTTATCTTCGAGTAGTATGTTAAGTGCAGCCCCCGAGCTGGAGAGATTCCAAGTAGTAGTTTGGCGTCGAGCCGTGGAGCATGAGAAGTAGTCGTGCCGTCAGAGCGGACTTTAAATGCGACCGAAGTCGACTTTAGATGCCGGCAGAGCGGACTTTAGAATGCGACTTTGAAAACCGAAGTCGACTTTGAGATGCGACTTGAAAACCGAAGTCGACTTTAGTTGTCGCGTGAAGCGGACTTTGATATGCGACTTTAGAAGTCTACTTTAGGATGCCGTGCGGAGCGGACTTTGAGATGGACTTTGTGCCACGCGGGGTGGACTTAAGATGCAAAAAACGAAAAAACACTTTCTCCGGAAAGCCAAAGCGAATAAAAAATCGAGAAAAACGAGTAGTTTTGCCGCGGAGCGGGCTTAAGATTGCGACCAAAGTCGGCTTGTGCCACCGGAGTGGGCTTGGATGCGACCGTTAGTGTCGACTTGTGCCACCGGAGTGGGCTTAAGTACACCGAGAAATGGATTTCGGACCCAAAGTACGGTTATCGCCGGAGCGGGCTTGAGTGCGACCGGAGTCGACTTGCGTGCACCGGGCCATGGATTTCGGACCCAAGGTACGGAGCGCGAGTACTTAGGGTACTTGGACCCATGGTACGGAGCGTGAAGACCACGTGCGGCTAGGTTCCATCGTCGCCAGGACCCGAGGGCCGCTTACAGCTAGGTTCCATCGAAGCTTACACACGTAGTATGCCATCGAAGCGGCGAAGATGCGACTCGAGTCGACTTTAAGTTGCCGCACGGAGCGGACTTTAGAATGAGACTTTAGAAGTCGACTTTAGATTGCCGCGTGTAGCGGACTTTAGGAACTGCCTCCTTGGGATAGCCCCCGAGTCGATGAAGTAGGCTCGTGGTGACTTGATTGATATAACCCAAGAGTAGTCAGCAGAGTGTAGCTCCCGTGAAAACCCGCCGAGAAGCGTACACGAATGAGTAGCCAGCAAGTAGTCCTACATGATGAGGAGAACAAGCCAAGAGAACAGTAATCATTTAAATAAATGACTTAGCTGCTGCTGCCTGGGCAGACTGTTGATGAAGCCGTGGAGGTCGGCAATGGAGCCGCCACGATTGTTGCTGAAGTTGACTAGTCAGAGTTGATTCCGACTAGTTGTTGGGGGCGTGACTGTCGTTCTCGACTAGTTTGAAAAACTAGTCGAGATGAATGGTCGACGCGATGCGACCGAAAACGACGCCGTGGCGGCGCGCGGCGCACTCGAAGTAGAGGCGGTGTTGCCGCGAGACAAGTAGTCACGACGCACGGAGTGGCCGGGCGAGAGAGCCGCCGTGGCCACAAGACGAAGTCGCGGCGCACGGAGTAGTCGACGATGACCCGCATGACGGGCCGAGCGATGTGCCGAGGCACCCGGACACGCGGTGTAGGCGAAGTAGTCGACGACAAGCCCGGACGTGTGGCGTAGTCGAAGTGAGTCGACGACGAGCCACGCGACGATCCGCGTGATGAGCCGCGCAACGTGCCGAGGCACCCGGACACGCGGCGAGGCGAAGTAGCCGACGACGAGCGGTGCGATGAGCCGCATGACGAGCCGCGCGATGTGCCGAGGCACCCCGACGCGCGGCGGAGGCGAAGTAGTCGACGACGAGCTCGCGCGAGGCGGAGTAGTCGACGACGAGCGGCGCGAGGAGCCGCATGACGAGCCGTGCGACGTGCCGAGGCACCCCGACGCGCGGCGGAGGCGAAGTAGTCGACGACGAGCTCGCGCGAGGTGGAGTAGTAGACGACGAGCGGCGTGACGAGCCACATGAGGAGCCGCGCCACGTGCCGAGGCACACAGACGCGCGGCGAGGCGAAGTAGTCGACGACAAGCGGCGCGACGAGCCGCGTGACGTGCCGCGCGACGTGCCGAGGCACCCCGGACGCGCGGCGGAGGCGAAGTAGTCGACGACGAGCCTGCGCGAGGCGGAGTAGTCGACGACGAGCGGCGCGACGAGCCGCGTGACGTGCCGCGCCACGTGCCGAGGCACACAGACGTGCGGCGGAGGCAAAGTAGTCGATGACGAGCCTGCGCGAGGCGGAGTAGTCGACGACGAGCCGCGTAACGAGCCGCGCGACGTGCCGTGGCGCCCGGACGCGCGGCCGAGCTGGTGCAATCCGGATGATGAGTAGTCGCGGTGCACGGTGTTGGTGAGGTAGAGCCTGTGCAGCTGGGTGACGAGTAGTCGCGGCGCACGGCAAGGTTGACGAGAGCGTGTGCGACCAGTGTGACGAGTAGCCGTGGCGCACGGCGAGGTCAACGTAGAGCGCGTGCGGCCGGAGACGAGTAGTCGCGGCGCACGCAAGGTTGACGAGAGCGCGTGCGGCCGGAGACGAGTAGTCGCGGCGCACGGCGAGGTCGACGTAGAGCGCGTGCGGCCGGAGACGAGTAGTCGCGCGCGCACGGCAAGGTTGACGTAGAGCGCGTGCGGCCGGAGACGAGTAGTCGCGGCGCATAGCAAGGTTGACGTAGAGCGCGTGCGGCCGGAGACGAGTAGTCGCGGCGCATGGCGCGTCAATGTAGAACCCGTGCGACCGGGAGATGAGTAGTCACGGCGCACGACGTAGTTGATGTAGAACCGCTGCGGACAAAGGTAGATGTAGTAGTACTCATATACACGTGTTGTGTACATGGAGTAAAAACCTTAGAGCTTCCTGGTGAATATCCGTGTGTGTATAGCATAAATCTTGGTGAGCATAATTCTTGGTGAGCCTCCTAGAAGCTTTTGGTGTACGTGTAATAATCTGTACCCAAAAATTGGTTGGCGCCAACAGGAAAGTAGCACTTGACTGTTTTGCACGTAGGACTCCGTGTGAGCACAACAAGATTCTGCCTTGATGGTCTTTGCGTGCAACACGTGACAAGGCTTCAGCAAAACAGAGGTACCACACGACCGTGGTAATTTTGGACTCGTATTCACGCAGTTGAACTCGATTCTGCCTCGATCTTGATGTTGTTGTCTTGGCGTGTAGCGACTTGACACTTCTTGAATTTGATGCTGCACAGATTCTTTAGGAGCTCGTGTACACGAACAACTGATATGCTTCGAGCCCGAATATGATTTCGAGTTGGACTCCGCAATCTTGGACTTGATGCGGTCAGGTGTAACCGAATCGCAGAAAAAGGGTCTTGACTTCGATTTCGGAATTTCGGCGAGTCACCGTTTCGACGAGCAGCCGTGTGAAGTTGACTGATCTCGATAATTGGTCCTTCGAATTCGCCCGGTGGTGATGATCACCCCTACCTGGCGCGCCAGCTGTCGGTGTTTTAGACCGGCAAACCTACCAAGGGGGTACCCGAGGTAGTAGATTGTCGTCGTGAGGATCGTGATCGGGAGACCGAGAACTCGAAGGTATGCGCAAGGACACGGGACACAAGATTTATACAGGTTCGGGCTGCCAAGGTGGCGAGCCCTACGTCTCGTTTGGAGATCAAGTATGGCGCCCGCGCTTGGTGTTGGGTTGAGATCGGGTGCCCGGCTAGGTACCCGGCCCTCCTTTATATAGTCCAGGGGGCGGGTTCCTAGTCGGTTACAAGGCAGGAGTACTAGTAAGATTACACAGAGCGAGTCCTAGTAGGAGTACGGGGGAATTCTAGTAGGAGTCCGTCTTCATCCTTTCTTGCATGAGTACCCGGGGAGTATGCCCGACAAGCCCAAACAAAGAAAAACATCTACAATGTTCTTAGCTAACACGGTAAGCAACGATAGGCCTCTAAGTGAACCATCATGTGAGCCAAATGCAATATTCAGGCTTTCATGTCATGTTTGAATCTTAAAAGGCATTAGGATTAAAGCCAGCCCAAGGTTTTCAACAGTATGATACAACACAATAATTGTTGTGTAAAGAAACTATGATACATTGTGGCCTTTCAACAGTACTGCCAACCTCCAGAAAAGAAAGAAAGTATTGGAAGGATATGAATGCTAACAGTGTGTTGAGGTCAAAGTGAAAGTAGAGCCATGTAGATAAAATGAAAGCAAAAAGGCAGACAAGTGAAACTCGGTTCTTTGCAAGATTTATATCCATAACTTCAATTCATATGGAATTTCTGATAGAATGAAACAACATTAACTAAGGCATATGGAATTTCGTATGGAATTTTTATCTGACAGATAGAAACATAAACATGCACATAATATTTATTTTCAAACTGTAGCAGCACAATCAAACATCCATGCTAAGCCACAGAAGGCAGTAAGAATAGAATCTTAAATGGCAAAACTTTCACATCATGGGTAGATTGCCTGGATTTTTTTTAAAAAGGCTAATAGCAGCGATTTGACTTTGCAGAAATTGAATCAATTTAATTGTAAAGACAACCCATCTTATAGCAACTTAATTCTGAACTGATCAGAAAATCACCACCACAAAAATAAACATGCCTAGATGTAATCCAGTTGTCCCTGGACTGAGAAAACTACATGTCTCTATAATCTATAACTCTACATTGATCACGAAGTTCATGAACCCAGCAGCAAACTCACAACAAAACAAGTATACCTAAACTAAGCCCATAAGCTGACGGAATCAGTAGAATTTACTCAAAAGAAGCAATTGATTATACAGATACAGAGAAACTAGCCTGAGCCACTATCGTAGCTGCACCAAGCATGTCAAGTTATTCCCTTGCACCAAGCACCAAACATAGCAATTGATTATACAGATACATGTTCTCCCTTGCCTGCTTTTGGCACCAGTGGGAAACCATCTTGAAGGTGCAGGCAATCAGAAGTAGAAGCACAAGGCATAGAATCCCACGCCTGATACAATCACAAGCGCAAGAATGGCGGACGCGGTGGCCTTTTTTGCTCCGTCATGGGCTGGCGACGCAATCGCTGGAGCTGGGGACATCTCGTCTGCCCCCAGATCAGAGGTGAATGACCAGGACAGGAGCTGATGCACCTCGAAGAGGCTACCCGTGGCCGCAGGCATGCCAACCGCGACAGACTTAGGTAGCTTGTTTCTCAGGTCCGGAGAGGGCGGGAGAGAGGAAGGTAGCTTACCGGAGAGAAATTGGCGGCAGAGTTGCTGGATGCGGTTCGGGGAGAAGCTCGCCAGCGAGGATTCATGCCTCCACGCCGTGACCTCATGGCGTCAGGCCGCCACCTTGCGCTGCCACTTCGTCGCCTCCCGCGCCACCGGTGTCACCTCACGCCGCCTCCTCCTCCCGTCTTGAGTTGCCTTGGCTTCTAGGGTTCGATCCGGGGGGGGGGGGCACAAGGATTGAATGTCACTATGCGGGATGGGCTGAGGAAGGAAGCCGTTGCGGTTATTTTCCTAAGCCGAGGCAAAACGAATGCCACTTTTGATTCACATCTGAATTGGAAACAACTCACGTGAATCCCCTAGATTGGGTCCATTTCGGACTAACCGAACGAGGCCTAAGTGAAGGAAGACCACGGGGGATTCTTGTTCATCCTGAAATTACGGGTTGCCAAGCTTTGCCAGATGGGTGCCTGCACAAGCTATCCACTAGGTGATGCCAAACCTCCTGCGTGAACACTTGAACAGAAACAAAGAAGTAAAAAAAGGTGTTGGCGTCGTGCTCGACCTCATTCTCCTAACGAGTGCCGCCCACATCAGTGGTGGAGTAGCCTAGCGCCGGACCTGCACACACTCGTGCATCCTTGGCTCGTCATTCCACAACATGTGGTTGAAAGTGCATCTAGTCCTCTAATCAATTTTAGTGATAATGACAAGCACAATTTGTAGGGGAGGGGGTAATGGTTTAAATGACATGTGTGCAAGGATAAAAAGAAAAGGAGTGCTATAATAAGTTCAAAGGAAGACCCTCATTCATTTCCACCGGTTTGCATTCCGGTTGGAATTGATAGATATATCATGAAAATTATGATAGGTACTACAAGAGGTTCGGATTTATTCCGGACCGAGAACTAATTTAATCATGATAGACATTCATTTCCACCCGCATTTAATCCACTACTAAAGAGGTGTGGAATCAATCTAGATCTCTTGGTGTACCTATCATGAGTAAATTATTCCTCGACCTGGAATAAATATGAATCTCTTATAATACCTATCACAATTTTCTTTTTATATCCATCATTCCGACCGGATTCCAATCCGGTGGAAACAAATGAGGCTTTAGTGGTCTAATTTCTTTTTATCATTTTGAAATTGAGTATAGGAAACACCATACTATCAAGGGGATACAAATTGTTTAGTCAAGGTTTGCTATTTCTGCAATTCTTGAGATCTAACATCCTTGAGAGACATGAATCACTCACGAACACCTGGGTTTTCTAACCGGTTCTCGTGTCGTAACGCCGGATGATCCGACACCTGTGTTGGATGATTTGACTAATCACCCGACCCGTCTTCCAAGACTACACTTGTTTGTCATCCGGTGAATACCGGATTATCCAATGTGTGCGCTAGCACCTTGCGCGCACAGTTGCATAACCACTAGTTTTTGGGGTTGGGTATTTATACCCCCTCACCCCTCTTCATTTTTTGCTGACCTAACTCGAGACAAACACTCCTCCAAGCATTCACTCCTCTCTCCTAACTCCCTCTAAAGCTAATCCTTGCCAAGGTTTCACCTAGGGTTTGGGTGTGAGTGGATCTTTGAGGTGTGAGATTGAGCCCTTGAGTGAGTTCTTCACTTGTTCATCTCAAGAAGCACTTGTTGCGGACAAAGACTCTTCGATTTGCATTTGTTACTCTTTTAGCTTGCTTCTAGACGGTAAGGCGTCGCCCGTTGAGTAACCTCTTCGTGTGGAGCACCCGAGAATGTTTCTATTACCCTCCTCTTCGTGGGGATTCATAGTAAGTAATCCGATCCTCCTTGGTGGTTGATTAGGAGAGGCAAGTGTCTCTTTATGACAGCCCACCCTTTGCGGGTACCTCAACAAGACGTAGCCTTCTTGGTGGAGGTGGACTTCACGAATAAATCTTTTGCTCATGTGCTTATTATGTTCATCTCTATTTCTTGACCTAGAAGCTTGTTTTGGCCAGATCTATAGTTCTGTGTAGTTGCTTGCATATCTATTTGTTGTAGAAGGTTTTTAGCATCTATCTAAAGCTTTTAGTTTAAATACATCTGGCAGTTTCAATTTTTATTTTGAATTTTGCTTAATATATTTCCTACTGCTGGGTCACCTGCCCTAGTACCGGAAGATCCGGCCACCGGATCATCGGCACCGCGTCGAATAACTCGACCCCTCCGACATCCGTTGCTAAGTTTTTTAGGAAATTTTTATTGATCCTATTCACCCCCTCTAGCCATCACAAGATTCTTTCAGTGATGCTCAGGGTGGTAACCTGTGGGTGTTGTTAGCCGCGGATGGTGGTTGTTGATGTAGGACCACTTGTATTTCCAATCTTTGTTGGAATCAATGAGCTTCTACTCAAAGTACAGCTCCCCCATTGCCTTCGGACACCTGGATACCCGCTCCACCGACTAGATCCGGCCGGGTGCTCTCTACTCGATTACAGCTTCACCCAGAAGAACTTACGAAGCAATGTCCAGTAGGGCCTTATCCCCAGAAAAGCTTCACGAAGTGGACAAAGACCAAGACGTGGAAGATGCTATTGGTATTCGATGGATGTACTCGATCTTGTAGTAGTCCAAAGAACTCCGTGGAAGAAATCGATGCGGGTAGCACCGATCCACACTCGATGAATGAAGAGAACATTAGGATCTTGTCCGGATTCTTTTCCATCGCCTACACAACCCCGACGGTAGTGTTCCACCCAACAATGGCCTTCTCCCGCAACAAGCCCGCATCACCTAATGCATGGACACCTTCGTTCTTCAACTTGGATTTCTTCCTGGAGCATGCTTTATTCGGTGGCGCCGTCTGGTTGGTCCTCCCGTACTTCGGCAGTGGCAGTTGGGGAGATCCACTCCTTTTTCCCCTACCAGATCTCTTCTTCTCCATCTGTGCGCTAGACGGACGACTCCTCATCCTTCCCCGTTGTCGGGGACGGCCCTAGGGGTCCCCTTAAACAACTGGGAAATCCCCACTTAAAACCCGCAACAAAGCCAAACACGCCTTACTTAATCATGCGGACATGGCCCATGCCACGAAGGCCCCGGCGGCCCGTCGGGCGGCCCACTCGAAGATCCCCTCGAGCAGGCTTCGCCCTCGCTCGAGGATGCGCGCCCCCCCCCCGGGCGGGCTCCGTCCCGTTCGAGGGGGTGCGCTTCCCTCGAGCAAGGACCGCCACGCTCGAGGGCTCGCTCCCCCCCCTCGAGCGGGGTCCGCCTCGCTCGAGGGCACGCTCCGCCCTCGAACGGGGTTTGCCTCGCTCGAGGGCGCCCCGCACGCGTGCGCCTGCTCCCGTGCACGGGCATTTAATGCCCTGACAACGGCGAGGGCGGCGCCATCATGCGCCCGGGGCTCGCGCCCGTGCCGCCGCACCAACTCCCCGGAGGGATCCCATCCCCGCCACCGTGGGAGGAACCGTGCGGCGGGGCCGGTGCCGGTCCCGTGACGCCGCGCCGCCCACTCCGGTGCGGCTAACACGCCGAGCCCTCGAAGGGGGCCGGGCCGCACCCTCGATTCGCTTTCTTGTGACCTTACGGGGTTAGGTGGCGGCGCTAGGCGGTGGGATGCCATCCCCCGCCACCGTTAACGCATGGTTGCCGCCCTCGCGCGTACGGGCGCACGCCGGGCGCCGCGGCAACGACTCCGCACTTTGGAGCGTGCGGGAACGGGACGCCGCCTTACCCCGCCACCGTGCCTTGTACGGACCGACGTCGACGCAACTCCCTCGAGCCTATCGAAGACATTACGGCCGTCCGCCGCTCTTCTACTCTCGAGGCCGCCACCGTTCGGGTACAAGATGTGCCATGATGGCCGGATCGCCGCGAGGATCGCCCGGCGGCCGCCTACTCTACGCGCATAGCACATCACGCTCCCTCACGTAGCCGAATAGCGCGGCGCGCATGTGATTCGCTCCCTCCTTGATCTATAAAAGGAGGACGAACCCCCCTTGCCGCAGGGACACGGGGACACAGACACACACACACACAACAACATAACACGAGACAAGCCGCACCGCGCACTTGCTCTCCAATTCTCCCACAACATCTTCTCGCCACTACACCGGGGACTTGGAGGCCACGCTTCCTCTCCCGCCTTGCTTGTAGCAGCCCCACTACGAGCACCCCCGGCCGAGCAATATAGTGCCTCGAGCACATCCCTCGCCGGACGTACGGCCCCCTCGGCGGGAACCAGGATAAACTCTGTGTCTCTTGTTGCTTAGCATCGACCATTGAGGGATAGACCTCGGCGCTTATTACCGGTTAGTGTCGGGACCATATTCCACACCGACACCCGTCACTAGCGTCTTCACTCACATTTGCTCAAGGGCCGCGAAGAGATGAAGGGCACGGTTTAGTTACTCTACTTGGCAACGGTGGTGGCGCTTGGAGGGCTCTAGATCTATCGGCATCCGAATCGAAGCATTGGGGTGAATGGAGAACCTAAAGGGGTAACTTCCCCGATATTTATAATCACACAGTGTTGTGATGACGCGGCGGACCTTTCATATCAACATTTGGTGCCCTAATCTGTGGGATTCGAATCTACAGATTTGGATTGGAAGGTTTTTTGGCTAAGTTCACAAACTTTAGTCTTTTTGTACACTCAATTGACCTTCAATTCGAGAAACTACTCGACTAAAGGCTCGGGGTCTTTGTGCCACATGTCCTTCGGTTTGGAATTTTTCTCCAAATTTTTCGGGATAAGATTGACAGAAATTACATATTGATCTCTAGCATGATTCATCTATTCAACCTAAGGCTTGAGGGCTACTCTCAATACAGCGTGCGATTTTGCAATCACACTTTTATATGGTTCCTCTGCGGGAAGATCTCGACTTCGAGACGGGTGAGCTGGAGCACGTTCCAGCCTTGTGGCAAGTTTGAGTACTATTGAAGACTTCAACAAGCAGTACTCGGGGACGCATGAATACTACTCGAAGATGGATTCAAGACTAATCGAACTCGTTACACTCGCCTACAAAGTACTTAGGGGCTTGTCGTACAAACGACCATAGGCATGCCATCAAGGTCCGCCATGCCCGTAGATGGGACTGGACACCGAGATAGTCTGACATGTAGACCATAGTGCAAGACATCATACTCTTTTTGGCAATACATAATTAGTACTAGAATAGGAAAACATACATTGTAACCAACAATAGCCTACGACTAGTACTCCCGTACCCAACCGACTTGTAACCCTACCCCCCGCGCATATAATAAGGCGGGCGGGGACCCCTACATCAATCTATACACATCACACATGACATAGGGTATTACACACATTGCGGTCCGAATCGGTCTCAAACGTGTGTTTCGCGTCTCACCTTCCGGTTCGTGATCTCGACGAACCTCACCATTATCTACATCGGGCACCCCCCTCGCAGGTTGCCGGGTCTAAGCACGTACACACATCTTTAAAAAAAAGGTACATTATATGGCTAATCTATAGAGTGCACCATCTCAAAGTGGCCGTCCAAAATGTTAGGATGAGTATATATATTGTATATTTGCATGAATCGATACACATCAAGAGATCGGACAACCTCGAACATCATATTGTTGATGTCACCTGCCACAACATGGCCTCGGCACGTTCTTGTCTCCGAGGAGTCAAAAACTTGTCGTGCATGGAGCCTACATACGGGCATACAACACATGCGATCATGCGTGTAAGGAATCGGATGCCCGTTAGCCTAAGAGGGGGAGGGGGTGAATTAGGCAACTTAAAACCTTGACCTATGGCTTCACTAATTTTGCGCAAAGGTAAACTAGAACATACTATCTATATGTGCAACTACGGTTGTTCTAGTGTGAAACTCCCATCCCAAAAGAAGGTTTGCAACCTATAGCCAATCCTAGCATGATACTACTCTAGGAATGTAGAGACAAGCAAAGATTGCAATAGAGTAAATGCGGAAACGTAAAGGGGATGAGAGGAAGCAAACTCTTGACACGCGATTTATCCCGTGGTATCGGTAGGCACTAAGCCACCCCTAGTCCACGTTGTTGAAGCACTCACACAAGAGTATTGCTTCCCGCCACCAAGTCTCTCCCAAGAGCACCAACTTGACTTGCCACAAAGGCCGGCCACTTAGGCACTTGTCAAGCTCCCTTGGCCACCTTGATGCCGCCTCCACTAAGGAGCTTCTCCACCAAGGAAGGGGGTCTCCACGTCCCCCGCACAAAGTGTCCTCGCCGCTCCACACCAAGCCGGAGGGTTGATGACGATTGCCGGTGAGCCACTTAGGCCCCAAGGCTTCCGGCGAACCTTGTACAACAGGATTCACTCAAGAATCACCTCACAAGGTTGGCACAACCTTGCACTCACTCAGCTCTAAGCTAAGCCTAGCACTAAGCACATACACAAAGCATGCACTAGTCTAAGGGTGAGCAATTAAGCACTTGGATGGATTGGATATGATCTTGAATGTGTCTTGAACTCCTCTCGCACTTCCACACAATCCAAAGAACCTCAAATGGGTGAGTGGAGGGGGTATAAATAGCCCAAGGCATCAAACTAGCCGTTGGCTAACGTCCACCGAAAAAGGTACCATCGGATGATCCGAGCTATGCTTTTCCGGGGCGTCGGTTCATCCGGTGCCCCTCCCACGTCACGTAGCCGTTGAGGTTCTCTGACACAATTGCTCCGACGCTATGCTCCGACGCTACGTCGGATCATCCCGTCGAAGGCCTCGCGTCCAAGCCGCCACTGTTAGCTTCTGATTGACCGTCGGATAGACCGACGCTGCACCTTGACCAAGGCGTCGGATCATCCGGTGCTGAAGGCTTCGTCTCGGCGTGTCTCTGTACAAATTCAAACTGAGCGTCGGATAGACCGACGGGGTCCCCACTCAGACCGTCGGATCATCCGGTGCTACTGTCTTCCTTGCTCTTCCTCTGCAACTCGTCCGACGCTACTAAATAACGGACCGTCGGTTCATCCGACGGTACCTAGGGTTTGACCCTGTGCACCAACTCGTCCGACGATTGCACCGGCGCTTGTATTTGAGGGACCATCGGTTCATCCGACAATGTCTTCTCTTTTCCTTTTCTTGCTCGGTTTTGACCCTTTGTTTTGGCACTTTGCATGTGGTTTTCTTGCATCCTTGGGACCTAGAAATGTCTACAAAGACATGCTCAAACAATATGGTTAGTCCCAATGATCATGTTGTCATGAATCACCAAAATCAAACTCCGAACAAATGGCATATGAGGCCATGTTCGCTACAATGCACCACTATATACTATCATATTTTGATAATTATTGACTATTCATATACAAACAATCGCGCGGGAGGTAGTATATATGAGTATCGTGTAGGTACTTCTAGAGTCCACTATTAATAATGGTTATCTTATTATAGTCAGGGCACTACCGCTATCAATCTTTGTGTAGGAATGGGATATATAGTGCCTTGCTTGGAAGAGTCCATACTCTAGAGTCCACAAAAGCTGGAATAGTGTAAGAGAGTATAATAAGGTACAGTAAGCAGGCTGAAAGGCCTTCCACGTCAGCAAAATCTGAGGTGGATGGAAGAGAAAAGATGAGAGAGAATGCAGTAGGCGACTCGTAAAACGCCGGCCGAAACATAAGAACCGAGGGAATTACAATCCACAGCACAGGGTTTTCAATGGGCCTGGTCCCCTACTCCGGATCCTTTGTGCCAGCAATTCTGCACACCCCTTAGGTATTATTGCTGTTTGATTGATGGCCACAGAGATATTACTCACAACCGATCGAATCTGCATGCAAAAGTTAAATGCTTTCTCTTTTGTTGCCGTCGGCCTTTTAGCCTGCTTATTATACGTGTTGTTGTTTTTGTTAGCGGTGAGTGACATGGCAACTCTAATGAGCCGGTAGCCGGCGAAACTATTAACCATGCTCTAATGCCATTTTCAGTGGTGACATGTCATAGAAGAGAAAGAAGGAATGAGTTTCATGCATATCCATAGAGTAATTTCATTGCATCATCCCTCACAAATTAAATGATAAAATTAGCATTGGAAACAACATAATGAAACCTTGTGTTGTATTGGACGCAATGCAAGATTTACTCCCGATGTTGAGGAACAAGACCAAGATCTCTCCCCTCGAGGGATGGAGCGTCGACCGAGGGCTACACCTAGAGCATGTCATTTAGGTTGGGTGGGATATGAGTAGTTCATGTTCGAGTTTATGCTACTCACAATGGAGAGTTTGATTAGGTTTCATTTTCATTAATGAGTAATAAAAGTCCATATTAGAGTTTTTCATACATACTCCTTTATTAGTTTCAAGAATATAGCCACTATTAGGCTATTCCGAGTGGAGTGTTTCATCTCACAATTTCCAAAAGTGTCATGTTTTTTTAAAGATTTGAGTAGATAAATAAAACAATGTCTTCCAGTGCAAAGTTTCATTTCATGATTTCATAGGCTAGACCTACTATTTAATTGTGAGGTGTGTGATTGGACATGATGAGATGAGATGAAACTCTAAAGCCCTCAATGCTAGTTGATTACGTTCTGCGGTCTTCGAAACAGTGTATACAGAGTTTCTGAAACTTTGTCATAAAAATGTTGATGTGTCACATCATTATTAAATGAGAATGAAACTGCTATGAAATCCCCACAGAGATTAGCCTTAAATTTCAGACAGATTAAGGACCTAGAATATATAATAAAAGTCCGAGAAAATTCCTTCTATGCCACAAGAAAATACAACTCATGTGCTATATGCCAAAGGAAATGTAAAATTGAGTTCTATGCCACATGTTGCAATTTTTGATGTGTTACATGCCATTTCCGTTACAGTGTAACAGTGCCGGCGTTAACTGGCTCCGTTTCTTAACGGGGCGGACAATTTTACCCTCCGCATCCATCCCCCCAGCGGCATATCGAAGGAAAAAAAAGACTGCTTGAATCAAAAAAAAAGACCGCTGCGGCCTCCACTCCGCATCGACCACGGAAAGCAGCGTCGCGCCGCCCAAACCTAGCCGTCGCCGCTGCCTAAACCTAGCGCCGCCGCCGCCCAAACCTAGCGCCGCCGCCGAAACCAAGCGCCGCCGCCGCCCAAACCTAGCGCCGCCGCCCAAACGATGCCTAGCGCCGCCGCCGCCCAAACCTAGCGCCGCCGCCACCGCTTCAAAACCCTAGAAGGCCGGCAATCTCGGCGCGGGGGCATCGGGCGCGGCACGGGCGCCCCCTCGGGCAAGGGGTTGAGCGCCCCCCCGGCAAGGGCGCGGCCGCACGGCCCTCGAGCGCAGGCGCGGGCGGGCAAGGGCATCGATGGGGACACCGGTGCCGGGGCAGCCTGATTGGCTTCTTCAAGGGTGAGTCACAGTCAAATCTTAATTTTAGTTTGATTTTATGCCCTATTATCTCGATTTATACTAGATTGGATATACTTGATGGTCCGCCATTAACAGGATGGACCCTGATACAAGCTTTTTGATTGAAATCCACATCAAAGCCAATGCTAGAACATGTAGGAAGGACTCCACCTCATGCTATAGTTTCAGCAAAGTTGTAGATTCTGATCTATGCAATTTCAAGGACTTCGTTGTAGAAATTGTGGACCAATTCCCTCATGGATATCAGGAACAAGTGCATGTTTTTTATTAGAGTAAAATACATGGCCGGTCCTTAAACTTGTCTCACGGTTGTCGCTTAGGTCCCTATACTCTCAAAATGCATATCTAACCTCTTAAACTTGGCTTCGAGTGTTGTATAGGTCCCTAAACTCTCTAAGATAATTTTCATGGCAATGAAATAGATAAAAACTTCATTTTATATAGATACAATTTAGTTATAGTAAAATAAAGTGAACTTCGGGTCAAAGAATATTAATATAGTGAACTCATAAATATCGATGAACTTTTACTTTGAATTTAATATCTTAACTTGATAGGTGCTTATTACATGCATATTACACTATTATTCTTGGAAGATGTTCAAATTTAAACCACGTGTTGCACTTACTAAACAAAATTAGGGGTTATAAGATAAATTACATATCAAATTTGGAAGAAGCTGACAGACAAATAAATTAAGTCTGGTTGTACCAATAAAAACAATAGCTTGCTTGAAGGCTTGAAATATAACATGTTTTATTAGTGGAAGAATACGACATTTCAAGAGTTTAAGGACCTATATAACACCCAAAGTCAAATGTATGGAGTAAAATATGCATTTTGAGAGTATAGGGATCTAAATGACACCCGAGCCTAAGTTTAGGGAGCTAAATATGCATTTTGAGAGTATAGGGACCGAGTGACACAAAGCGAGATAAGTTTAAGAACCGGTCATGTATTTTACTCTTTTTATTACAATGATGTCACCAAAGCCTCCTCACAAGTGAGAACGGATCGGAGTTGCTTGAAATGTTTAGCAAACATGTTGATAGCAAGGTGGTGCACATGACAATTACCTACACCGATCCTAAAGACATGCCCATCTCTTGTATGTGCTTCCACCCAAAAATTTCGAGAGGGACTTGACATTCCTTTCACCCCATCTATTCCTTGTCCATCTCTTGCAGCGAGAAGCCAATCAACGCGAGCTTACACCTTTGCCTAGCCACCCAACAACTAGCCAACAAAATGAACCAACCAACCCAACTGAACCTAGTGATGAATCTGATATTGATCCTGATGATGATGGGATCCTTGCAAATCCTGAACCACAAAACGAACATGTTGGAGTTGATGATGAAGAGTTGTACTTTACTACTCCTAATACACATGTGGGTGGTGATGATGTGGGTGAGCAAAGTGGGTCTGATTCCCAATCTGACTCTGAATCTGATGTCGAGTATGAGGAAGAAGATGGGCTGATTGGGCAAGATCCTTTGCCACCTGTGCCAATTGTAGCATATGATCGAGACGACCCTCCAATGAGTGTAGGCAGCATATATCCTAATATGGCAGAATTTAGATTGGCGCTTTCTCAACATGCTATCAAATATGAATTTGAGTTTAATACTGAGAAAAGTGATCCAGAGAGAATGATTGTTCACTGTTCGAAGAGGAAGGAAGAAAGATGTAAATGGAGGTTGTATGCTGCTATAGATAAAGATGGCGTTTCAATAAAGGTAATAAGCTGTTATAGTCACATTTTTGTTTGTTAATTAACAATTTAATCAACAGTTTACTTTTTCTAATTAGTGCTTCTACATATATCATGATAGGTAAAGAAGAATCGAAAGCCGAAGCATACTTGTTCAACTGCAAGAAAAAGCAAGATTGTGAAGAACGCAACCAAATTTTGGATTTGTGATAAAGTCAAGGATTGGCTAATGGAGAATTCATGTTTGAGAGCTAAAGAATTGCAGCGGAGAATAAAGGACAAGTACAAAGTTGAGGTGCCCTACAGGAGAGTGTATGATGGTAAGGAATTGGCACAAAAACAATTATTTGGTAGTTGGGACGACGAACCTTCAATAACCTATATAGGTTTAAAGCAGAGGTTGAAAGGTGTTCTCCTGGCAGCTTTGTAGTTATAGATCATCACAAAATACTAGAACTAACTAGATTTAATAGGCTGTTTTTTGCTATGAAACCGTGCATAGATGGTTTTCTCAATGGATGCAGACCATATTTGGCAATAGATAGCACGTTTTTGACAGGAAGGTTTAGGGGGCAGCTAGCATGTGCAGTAGCTGTAGATGGACACAATTGGATGTATCCAGTTGCTGTTGGAGTGTTTGACTCTGAAACAACTGAAAATTGGAAATGGTTTCTGGAGAGGCTTAGAGATGCAATTGGAGTACCACAAGGGCTAGCTATATGTACAGATGCTGGACAGGCAGTGATGGCAGGGGTGAAGGATGTATTCCCTACTGCAGAACATAGGGAATGCATGTTACATTTGGTGAAGAACTTTAAGAAACAATATACTGGAAAGATTTTTGAAGACCACCTTTGGCCGAAAAGATATTCTTGGAGTCCATACTTCTTTGAGAAGCATTGGAAAGCTATGGAGGAAGCATATCCAAGCAGCCACAAATTATATAAGGCAATCACATAATAAGATGTGGGCACGAAGCCAATTCGGACCCATTGCAAGGTTGATTATGTCACAAACAATTTAGCGAGTGCTTCAACAATTGGATAAAGAAGATTAAAAGCTTGAATCTAGATGACTTGATGGACATGTTCGGCAACTCATTATGAACAAGTGGGATGTTAGAAGGGATATATCAAACAAGATGAAAGGGGTCATTTTGCCACACATCATCAAAGAGTTGAGGGAGCAAAGTAGGAATCGGATATGGATGTACAACGAAGTGGGGACACTCTAGGAGAGGTTTCTGTGAAGGGTGGTAGTGGCTACAAGTGTGTTGTCAACTTACAAGAAAGAACCTGTTCTTGTAGAAAATGGGATGTCACAGGCATTCCTTGCAAACATGCCATTGTGTTTATCACATCTCTTAGAGAACCATTAGAAAAATATGTTGACATGTATTACTCAGTTGAGAAATTCAAAACTGCATATGAGGCTCTAATCCCTGCCATGCCTGACAAAGCACAATGGGCACAATCTGACCATGGTTTTTTCATGCATCCACCACTCATCAAATCCACAGCAGGTAGAAGACAGAATGAGAGGTTCAAAGATTGTACAGAAACTAGTGGTGGCACAAGGCCGAAAGGTAAACATCAGTGCAATGTTTGCAAGAAATATGGTCATCGCTGGTGGAATTGCAAGGATGGTGATCCTGATGACATAGCAGCCCTTCTAGCTGAAAAGTAAGCATTTTGACATTTAATCACTATTGCATATATTATTTATAATTACATTCATTTATTGGTCTTTTTTGACAGGGGTCCTCCAAAGAAAAAGAAGAAAACAACTGAACCATCAGCTGAGAGCAGCATTGTACCTATTGGCTCAACACAAAAAACAATGCAATTTCCTCCAAGGTATGAATCTCTACACTGAAAATAATTTTGTGCAGAATTTAATAATTCTACAATGCAATTATTAATATGAAATCACAACCATTTTGTATGACAAACCAAAGTGCTTCAACAAGTTTAGGATCCGGACTCTCTTTAAGGTATATCTCAAAGACTTCATAATTTGACATTGTTAATATGAAATCGCAACCATAATTTGTCGATCTAATTTGTCCTCATGTATGAAACCCATGTGCAGATCTGGAAGTGGCTCAAACCAACCAGAGCTACTTTCCATTGAGTACCCCATGCTTCCTACAAGTGAAAACACACCACCCCCTCCTATCGCCAAGCCTCCAGGAGAGAAGAAAGCTAAAGGGAAAGCAAAGGCAGCAGGAAAGAAGAAGAGCAGCCCAAAGAAGAAGAAGAAACAGGTTGCAGTGCCACTTGATAGTCCAGCTATGGGTACTAGAAGCAAGACAACCCCCCACAAGCATAGCCCCGCAACACATACTAGAAGCAAAAGGAAGCTTCCACTTCCGCATTTGAATATATAGTTAATGCAAATCATGTGCTATGGGCAGCAACTTGATGTGTCATATTTTGCTTGCCCTTTGGAGGACCTCTAGTTTATGTACTATTATTTTGCAGTAACTTGAACCCGTTGTTCCCCGCTCCTTTTGGCATGTATGGGTGGTCAGGGATGTTGCTGCTAGCATGTAGAGCTGGACAGGAACTGGATATTTTGGTGTGTATGGTCTTTGCAATGATGTATGCTGGACATATTGATTTGCAATGAATATTAAATATTTCATCTCTATATGGCTGTATGGTGTATGTTGTTACTTATATTTCTTCTCTATATCGCAACGAATATTAAATACTTCATCTCTATATGTCCGTATGGTTGTATGCTGTTTTTTTATATTTCATCTCTATATGGCTGTATGGTGTATGTTGTTACTTATATTTCTTCTCTATATCGCAACGAATATTAAATACTTCATCTCTATATGGCTGTATGGTTGTATGCTGTTTTTTTATATTTCTTCTCTATATTGCAATGAATATTAAATATTTCATCTCTATATTGTATCAGTTTTTCACCTCAACCTGACATGTATGGTTGTCTTGTTTTTATACTACCAGTGATATATCATTTGCAAACAATTTTAAATATTTTAAACTTCCAGCCAGGGCTATTTTAGTCATTTCACGCTCTATTTAACGGTTTGCTAACACCGTTACTGTTAACATTTAACGGAATGGCATAGAGCACATCAAAAATTGCAACATGTGGCATAGAACTCAATTTTACATTTCCTTTGGCATATAGCACATGAGTTGTATTTTCTTGTGGCATACAAGGAATTTTCTCTAAAAGTCCATATATTGCACTTCATTAGTATTTGTGCACTAATTAATAGGATAATTATACATTTTCTATTTAATTGGTGGGAGTCTTGTTGAAATAACTCACTTGGGGAACTTCAAATAACTATATTATGAGACAAAATTTAACGACTAGCGAAGTAGCTATATTGTGGGATGAAGATAGTATACTTTTTTTTATGACATGGCATAAAGGAGAGAGTGAGGGAGCAGTTTCATTTAGATAAAACCAACTTTACACAATACCAACCCTTCATGAATCATAAAACTGAATGCTATTTGGAGCCTACGAAACCACACTATGAAATTATGCATCGGAGAGGGTAGTTTTAAACTCCATGAATAATTAGCCTAAGAATGGCCTAAGGCGCTGCTCCCGGTGATGCATCAATAATGGACATTACTCGTCAAGGATAGCATCGCGCTCTCATCAATCAACCACCGGAAAGGGATCGACTAGCAACAACACATGCTGACATGCATGAATCATATATTCTTGGAGGAGCACTAAGAGTACGTGCCTGGAATACCTTGGAGAGGAGATAAAGGCCGTTGACAAGAAACACATTGTGTTATAAGGAATACCTTGGAGACATATGAGATAAGATCGTTTTTTTTGACAACATATGAGATAAGATCGTTGAATAGGGAACACATTGTGTTATGGTTGGTATCTACCATCTATTTTTGTATTGAAAATGGTAGTACATCTGCCACCAGCCAATTGTCACTAGCTTGATGGTGCCTCCCAACCCACAATGTGGCGATACAAATCCTCTTGAGTACTCCCTCCGTCCCATGAAAAGTGTGGTTCTAGTTTTTTTAAGGACATATTAGTGGTGCCACGAAAAGACTCTAGTACCCATATTTTTTAGCCACATGCGTAAGTTTTGGCATGCATATCCGATTTGATTACGTAATTAGGTAGATAACTAGATCTATTTTCTAGGATTGATCTTTTTGTGGGTTTTATTTTCAAATGCTAGGATTGCATTCTTCGTAGGATGGAGGGAGTACGAAGATAAGGCCATCTGCACCGGGGGACGGGATCCCTTCCTCCATCCCTTTCTCGCCCGGTTTTCCACGGCCGCAATGAAAGACGAGAAAGGGGACGGTAAAATCCCCGCTCTCCTTGATTCCTCTAGATGAGAGGAATCGCAGCCTTTCACCGAGCCACCACCGTGGCGTAGGGTTCACGCCGCCGCGTGCCTCATGCCGCAGCACGGAAGGAGAGCGTGGAAGCGGAGGTCGTGCCTCTCCTTCGTCGGCGGCGGAGCGAGCGGATGCCTCCGTAGAGGCCCCGCTTCGTTTGAGGTCGAGGTCGACGCGCCGGATCTCTCGCCCGAAGAGAGGGGCAGGCGTAGGGGCGAGGATCCGGCCGTCTTCGTCTAGATCCGCGCCCTCGTCATCATCGAAGAAGAGCCGTCATGCGAGAGAAGGTGATGACACCGGTGGGGGAGCTCGTCCGCCGAGAGCCGGCCTCCCCTTCTTCCTAATCGCACCTCGGAGGGGGCGGGGGAGGCATAAAGGGTGCAACTACCGTGGAGGTGGGAGAGAGGGGGCACCCGGGAGGAGAGGGAGAGGCCTTCGGATCCGTCGCCGCCCCCGCTACTACCTCTCTAGTCGTTGTAGCATGGCCTCACCGCGAGGAGGCCCGCCACCGACCACCGGCCCTATCAACCCAACCTCGCCTTGAGGAGGCCCCCGCTCCACCGCCGCAGCGGGGGAGGGAAAGAAGGGAATATAGCAGGAATAGGGGAACCGCCGCCGTCCAACGAGGAGCGCACGAGGTTGATTTGGCCCGAGGAAGATAGGATGGGCGCGGCCGGCTCCGCCCATGCTTCCGGACGGCCCACGGCGCGCCTCCGGCAAGGCTAGGGTCACGGGCACTCCTCCTCCGCCACAAGAGGGCGGGGGGAGTAGGAGCCGCGGGTGCCCCTCCACCACCGTTGTGCATCCTTGATTGGCTAGCGGAGTGTTGGGGAAGTTGGTCTTCGGAAGCATCGCCCCCGTCCCGCCACGCCGGCACCCTCGGTCTGCCTACGGCTTCGGTCCGGCGAGGCGACCCTTCGCCGCACGGGGCACTAATGAAACACTAACGCCGCTTGTGCCTCATGAGTCTCGTTGTGCAGGAATGACCCCTTGTGGCGGCGCCAGCCTTCGGCGCCGAAGGTGCTGACGGCCGCGCTCCGGTGACGAAGGCCCGGGAGGGCCGGGGAGCGTGAGCGCCGGCCGAGGATACCGCGTCCGGACCGGCGGCGGTGCGGACGAAGCGTATGCGGAGGCTCGACGCCCCGGATCTCCGGGCCGCCGCTTCGTCACCGAAGGTGCGACGGCTCTAGACACGTGGCCACCGCCAACGTGTAAAGTGGGCTCGGACAAGGCGAGAGACAAGGGCGGCCGCGTGTAAAGGTGTTTCGGCCGTACGAAGACACGGCGGAGGCCCGTACGACGCGGGGACTTACTTGTTATACCCTTGTAAAGTTTTTAAAGCGAGCTTGTCGGGGAACGGAAAAGGTGTAATTGAGGCAAATGACTATACCCAGGGGTCTCCTATAAATAGTGAACCCCTTGTAATGAAACGGACACACTGTAATGAGAAGAGAGCACCGAAGGCGTTTGTCGGTTCTTCGGCCTTCGGTCTACTGAGTATTCCCTTGTTTCCTTTTCAGTCTCTTTAAGTTCCTGCGTCTCCTTTCCCCGCCTGAGTAGAAGTAGGAACCCTGCGAGAGTGAGCGAAGGAAGGGAGAGAACTCAGGGGGCTGTTGTGTCGGCGTCCACCCTTCGGGCCCGATTTCCACCAACAGTTTGGCGCCCACCTCGTGGAAGAATTCAAGACCACATGGCCGGGACACGTTCGGCGGGCGCCGAAGCCGCAACGGCTCAGGCGGCAACCCCTCCACTCGTGTCGGAGCCCACCAACCCATCCCCTTCGGCCGTCCGGCCTTCGGCGGGAACCGGCGCCGGCCGAGCGCGCCGGAGGTAGAGCACACCGCTTCGGGGATGCTCGAAGTCGCCCTCGAGGGGCCGGGGGGCTTCGGCACAAGACATCGAAGCTCTCCGAAGGATCCGGCCCTCGTCGGCCGGCAAGTCCGTGCGGCTCGGCCCCGAGCAGAGACGCGTCCATCCTCGTCGCGGTGCGGCCCATCCCGGCACCGGGGGATGCGGCTCCGCCCCACACCGCCTCCGACGCTATCGACTTCAACATCGGGCGGCCGAGCGCTACCTCGCCATGCCGCAAAGCCGGATCGCCGGGCGACGCCGCCACGCCAGTCGCTCCGACGCCGCCCGCACCAACACCGACGCCCGCCGTGCATGCCGCGCCGGCGGCCCGGAAGATGCTCCGGCTCACCCCCGCAGCCATGCGGGCTCGGGCCGGATCAATGGAGGCAGCAAGGATGCCTCCGAAGGACAAAGCATAGGGCACCGCCAAGACAGGGGGCAGGTGCACGAGCACTTCGCTCCCGACGACGCTCCACTCCGTAACGTGGTCCCGGTGTCCCCGCTCTCGGTCGAGCTTGAGAGCGCGCCGTGGCCTCGTCGATTCAACGCCAACACCCTGCCCCAGTATGACGGAGACTACGATCCCAAGGAGTTCCTGATGAAGTTCGAAGCGGCGGTTGAGTCCAACGGGGGTGACGCCACCACAAAGGCGAAGGCCCTCGTACTCGCGCTCAAGGGAGAAGTCCAGTATTGGTATGCCAACATACCGAAGGGGCACATAACATCTTGGTTCCAGTACTGCGGAACAAGTCGCTCTCCAGCTTTCAAAGGCATGCGGTGTCGAAGAGCTAGACTCCAACGACCTCGTCAACATGTGTGTCCGGGGGGACCGCGAGTCGCTACAAGAGTAGATGCACAGGGTTGTCAAATTGACGACAAAGACGTGCGCCCACGGTGTCCGAAAGCAAGATCATCGACGCCATCGTCGGGGCCTCGCGGGTTGGAAACTGCCAAGATGTGCTTGACAGAGTCAAGCCGAAGTCTCTCGCAAGAGTTATTTGAAGTCATGCAAGAATACCGCAAGTCCGACAAGGGCCGCCGCCGAAGGATTGACCGAGCGAACGCAAAGAAAGAAGCGAAGCAACAAGGGCAAGTGGGACCAACCGAAGGGGTGGCATAACCAGCCCGCCGAAGCAAGCGAACCGTCGGATCAACAACGTGTCCGCGCCCCCGACCAGCACCCGAACAAGGGCGACGGGCACAAGGGCGGATACAAGCATAACAGGGGGCCGAAGCCGTCGGTGCGGAATATGGTCCCGACACTAACCAAGAGATAACGCCTAAGTCTATCCCTCAATGGTCGATGCCAAGCAACAAATGACACAAGGTTTATCCCGGTTCCCGCCGAGGGGGCCGTACGTCCGACAGCGTGGTGTGCTCGTGGCACTATATTGCTCGAGCACCGGGTGCTTGTAGTGGGGCAAGTACAAGCAAGGTGGGAGAAGAAGCGTGGCTTCCAAGTCCCTGGTGAGTGGCTGGAGATGTTATGGGAGAGTAAGAGAGTGAGTGCACAATGCGTTGTGTTCCTCTGGATCCGTCCCCCCGCGGCTGGGGGCTCGCTTCCCCTTTTATAGGCCAAGGGGGCGGCGAGTTACATGCATGCCGCGCTACCTAGCTACGTGTAGGAGCACGTCGTGCTACGGCGTAGAGCGGCGATCGTCCGAACGATCCACGCCGCGATCCGGCCATGATGGCCTACTTCGTTCCCCGAACAGGTGGCGGTTCGAGGGTAGGAGGCGGCGACGGTGATGGCGTTCTCGGTAGGCTTCGAGGGAGGTGCCGATGATGTCCCAGGACGGGGTACGGGAGCGGGCGAACCGGCGTTCCTTCCCAATGAGCTCGCGGTGGCGGAGTGGTTGCCGCAAGCTGCTCGGGCGTGCGCCCGCGGAGTCAGGCGTGCGCCCGCATGCGTGGGTACGGCGCCGCGCGCGCGCGGGCCGGGATGGCCACCCACCGGCCTAGCGCCCCTTACCTAACCCGCAAGGTCACGGGAAAGTGGAATCGAGGGTGCGCCCCGCCCCCTTTCGAGGGTCGGGCGCGTTAGCCGCACGGGCCGGCGTGCGCACGGTGTCACGGACCGACACCGGCCGTACCGCACGCTCCATCCCACGCGGGCGGGGATGGGCTCCTTCCCCCGGGGAGTTGGTGCGGCGGACCGGGCGTGAGCCCCGGCGCATGATGGCGCCGTCCCGCGGCGTCGTGGCGTTAAATGCCCAAGCACGGGGCCGGCGCACGCGTGTGGGGTGCCCGTGATCGTGGCGGGCCCCCGCCGAGGGCGGAGCGGACCCTCGAGCGAGGCGGGACTCGCTCGAGGGGGAGCGCGCGCCCTCGAGCGGGGCGGGACCGCTCGAGGGAAGGGCCGCCCCTCGAGCGGGGCGACACCGTTCGAGGAGGGAGTTGCTCCTCGAACGGGGCGGAACCCGTTCGAGGAGGAGCATGCCCTCGGCGAGCCCGAGCCTCGCCGAGGGGTCTTCCTAGGCGGCCGCCTTGGTGGGCCTCCGAAGTCCCCGCCGCATGGGCCGTATCCCGCATGGTTAGCTCCCCCGCATGGTTAGGCTTAGCTTATGTTGATGCAGAATTTAGGTAGGGGTTCCCCCATTGTTTGAGGGGACCCTAAGGGCGGTCCCCGACGCAGCCCCCCGAGCATCCGCGGGTTTGCCATTGAGGCTCCCGCGGATGCCGGAACCTACCGATAGGACGTTCTTCCCTCCTTGTTTGCGAACGCTATCCGTGGGGCCGCGCCCGGCCGACCCGCGGGTCTAGCCCTCGAAGCCCCCGCAGAGTGTGGGCTCTCCCGCAGGGGGTTAACCGCGAGCGATTCCTGGTCGAAAGGCGTGGCACATATGCCAACCGGCATCGGCGGTGTTTCGGCCCGGCATCGGGGGTGCACGCTCCCCCCGTCACCGTTCTCCCGGTGCAATTCCAAGGAGGTGTAGCCGTGCGTCAAGCCCCCGAGCCTTGGCCTCGTTCGAGGCGATCGGGTCGAGCCCGACGACTTGTTTTTTATCGCGCCCGCCGTCCCTCCGCGGGTCGGGAGGTGAGGTTTCCACGACTCCCATCGAGCGGGTCGCGAATCGCGCGGATTCCTCTTCGAGCCGCTAGCGGGTGGTTCAGGTGGACGTCCATGCCCCGTTCGATAAGGGTAGGCCGCGCGGTCCGGAGACACGTCCATGGAAGCGCTTGCGTGGGTTTGCTAGGTGGGGCTCGGTCCCCGTTCGCTAGGGACCGAGGGCGCGGAAGCTCTCCCTCGCGTGGGATCCCCCCCGCTAGGCGCCCTCGCCGGCTCTCGAACACGACATGTGGGGCACCCTCGAGCCGACGGGCTCGAGGAACGGCTCGAATGCGCGTGCCCTCGTCGTCCCTAACTCGTGATCTGGGGGCGCCCGTTCGAACCCGTCGAGGGTCGGCTTCGAACCTCCGATCGCAAGGCCGTGCGGGCCGTGCCTTGGCCGCCCCGTCTTTTCGCGTTTGCGGCCGTCGAGGGGTCCGGGCGTGCCGACCCTCGAGGTGCCGGGTTGGTGGCGTGGCGCGCTATGAGTGCTTTCGGTGTCGCTCTATTTCAAGCGTGACCCGGGCGATCCTCTCACGCGCATGCCTTCTTTCGCAGGGTTGACATCGTCTCGAGTCGGGGGTCATGCCGCTCGAGGGTCCTACGCGGCATGGGTGCCCGCGGTTGCCCGCTCTACACCGAGCAGTCCCGGCGACCTTCTCACGCCGATATCCCATCGAGGGTCGCCTTGTTTCGAGTTGAGGGTCATGCCGCTCGAGGGCTTCACGTGGCATGGGTGCCCGCGCCGCTCGCTCTACACCGAGCAGGGTCCCGGCGACCTTCTCACGCCGTCACCAATCGAGGGTCACCTTTGTCTCGAGCCGAGGATTCGCCTCGCTCGAGGGCTCTCCTTGCTTGGCAAGGGGCCCGGCATTTAATG
This sequence comes from Cenchrus americanus, assembly GCA_947561735.1. Taxonomy (NCBI): domain Eukaryota; kingdom Viridiplantae; phylum Streptophyta; class Magnoliopsida; order Poales; family Poaceae; genus Cenchrus; species Cenchrus americanus. The sequence goes on along the minus strand of OX387243.1, from coordinate 98,741,794 downwards.
CCCCGCGGGCGTGGCCGCGGGTTTTGCGCACGGCGCGCCTTTTTGGCGCCGCGCGCGCGCGCGCGCGTAGTGGGCGCACGTGGCCGGCGGACGTGACGGTTTTGCCTCGGTCGCCGCCGGTCTCGCCGTAATGATGACCCGCCCGCCGGTGTTAGAGTTGCTGCAGTCCGTGGTGGGGCCCGCCCGTCGACGCGATGGAAAGATTCCTGCAGCTATCGTTGGCGAGGCGTGCGCTCCCGAGAACTCGCCGGTTGCCTATAAACCGCGGTGAGGAAGGGACGGTGGTTTTTTACCTTGGCTCCTCACCGTTTTCGCTCCTCCGTCCCTTCGCCTTCGTTCGCTCTCCGCCACCGCGCGGTTTCGCTCGCTTAGAGCTTTTCTTTCTCGCTTCCTTGTCCTCCGACCTCGCACCTCGTTCGTCCTCCCTTATGGCGCCGCCGCGGCTTCCGATTAGGGTCCCGGGAGCCGTTCGCATGGGAGAGGTCGACCGTGACCCGCCGCCCGGGCGAGCCGGTCGCCGCCGCCGGCTCTCGGCCAACGAAGAAGGGCGCCCGGCGGAGTGGATCGTGCCGCCATCGTCGCACCTTGAGCCCAATCCGCCGGGAGGGCTACGTGGTGAGCTTCCCCGCGCTACCACGAGCGCGGCTTCAACGCGCCCGCGAGCACATTCATGCGGGCGTTGTGCTACCACTATGGAGTGGAGCCGCACAATTTCGCCCCCAACGCTATCTCGCGGGCGGCCACGTTCATGGGCGTCCGCGAAGGGTACTCGGGGATCCCGCCAATCGGGAGCTCGGGTACACCTCTTCCGCGCGGAGCTCATCACGCAGCCCCCACGTCGGAGCCGAGGACCCGCGCGCGGTGCGCGCCGGCGGGATGTCGCTTGCCCCGGCGGGGGCGGCTCAAGGAGTTCTACATCCCCCGCACCATGACGACGAACAACGCCGGCCGGGAGCGGGGATGGTTTTACTCGCGCAACGCCGAGTCCGGCCTCCCCTCCCTACACCGGTCGGGTGTTCAAGAAGAGGCCGGACCGCCGGGGCTACGGGTTGCCCACGGCCAACCATCGGGCGCGCCGGGGGTCCGTCCTCGCCGCCTTGCGCGGCCGGCGAGGGAAGGGCTCAACGCGATGGGCGTCCTCGCCTTTCTTCATCACCGCGAGTCGTGCCGTTGATGGAGAGGCCCCTCTCGCATCTTCGAGATGACGGAGGCGGCCAACCCCGTCGACCGGCGAGGTCGCGGATGCTCCCGACGCCGCCGGAGCGGCCGTACGCGCTCACCCGGCGCGGAGTGCCGTCGACACCAGGACGCCTACTCCGCGGGGTCGACCCCGTGGGATATCGAGATGCTCCCCACGGCCCGCCGGTGAGTAGAGTTCCCCGATTTCGCTTCCATCCTTGGTCTTGTTTTTGGATTTCGACGCGCCATTGTTACTCTTGTGCGCACCGGTGCGGCTCAACGCCGCCAAGTCCGTTCCGCCCACCCCCCCGACCCCGCGCGCCCCCGGCGGCGCGGCGCGGCCGGAGCGGCCGGAGCGGGCGGCGCGCGCGTGAACACGCAAGGCGGCGCCAAGCGCGCGCCGCGACGCACGGTCCGCGGAGCACCGCGGCGGAGGAGGAGCCGGGGGCTCTCCTCCCCCGACATCGAGGAGCCCTCGTCCCTCGGACCGCACGAGGGAGGAAGAGTCCGAGGGGGAGGGCCCTTCGTACGGATGGCGGCCCGCGCCCCGTCGCCGGATCTCGCGCCGGCGGCGCCGGGGTGGCTTTTGCCCTCGGGGCGGGCGCGCGGCGCGCCGCCCGCCGCCGGCGGTCATCGTCGGGGGCGGCACGCGCCGCGGAGGTGCCGGCGCGCGCCACGGAGGCGCGCGCGCGGGACGTGCCCGCGCGCGCGCGTCAAGCGTGCCCGCGCGTGGCGGAGCGCGTCGCGCGCGCGGCGTCCTCGTCGAGGGGCGCGTCGGTGGGCGCGCGCCGCGCGCGGGGCTAGCGTGCCCCCGCGCGTGGTGGCGGCGCCGGGGCGCGCCCACGCGCGAGGCGGCGTGCCCGCGCGTGCGGCGGCACCGTCGGGGGCGGCGCGCGCGCGGGCGCGGCCCCCGCGCCGGCCTCGTCGGAGGCCTCGAGGAAAAGGAAGCGGCCTTTTCCTCCGCAAGGTAAGGAACCCGTTCTTCCTTTGCTTGGCCTTAATTTACTTGGTTATGAGACGCACTAATCCTCCGTTCGTGTTTGCGCAGGCGGTGCCAACCGTCCCTCCTCTTGCGCCGCGCCAAGGTGGCCGAGGACGGACGCGCTCGATCCCCACCCGGCGGCGTTCGTCGAGGGGGTCGCGCCTAGGAACGGCGCGCGGCGGCGGGCACGAGCGCGCAAGGGCCCGACCGGGGCTTCCGAGGCCCCGGCCGGTGGATCAACCCGCCGCGCCGCGCCCGCAGGTCGCCGGGGGCGCGGGCGCCGGTCGCCGCCATGGGAGGCGCGGGCCGCGGGCGGCGGCCACGGTGGGAGGCGCCGCCCGTGGTGGCGGCCACCGCGGAGGAGGCGGAGCGGGCGCAACCTCGCGGGAGCCGCCGCGACGTGGCGCGCGCGCGGACGGAGGTGGCGGCGACGGCGCCACAACGGGCGCCGCGGCCGCGGAGGCGCAGGGAGGTGCCGGGCGGAGGCGGAGCGAGGCGGCTCCGCCCCGGCGCGTCCCCGGGCGGAGGTGGTGGAGCTCTCGGATGACTCCTCGGCCCCCCGGGTGGAACCGGGGGGCCGCCCGGCCCACGAACTCCTCCCCGAGCCCCAGGAGAGGGCCCTCGTGAGGCGACACGAGGGTCACATGATAGTGGGGGGCCGAGGGCACGATGCCGAGGCCTCGTCCTCCCATGCCGGTCGCCCCCCCGTGGGGGGGGGGCCGTGGAGGATCCCCCGGCGTTTGCTGACGCCCAGAGGGAGCAGGAGCTCTGGGGCGAGCTCCTGAGCCATGGCGCCACGCTCAACCGCGCGTTGAACGAAGCGCCGCGGTTCCAGCGCGGCCCGGCCCGGATCGTCTTCCGTGTGAGCCACGGTTGCTCGTCTCCCTTCCTTATTTCGTTTTCGCGCGCCGTATTCAAGACTTGGCGCTTACGGGGCTCGATGCGTGGATGCCGGAGCTTGAGCGCCGCGCCCGCGAGAAGCACGGGCCGCGTTCGACCGAGTGAACGCCGAGGCCCGCCACCCCGGAGCGATGCGGCGCTTTCGACGCGCTTGCGGAAGCTCTTAGGACGCCGGACACCGGGCGGGGTCCTCACCGGCGATGGCGTGGTGCGACGTGCTCCCCGAGAGCTCGTGCGGGACGCGGCGCGTGACTCGAGTCTCGGGCGGATCCGCGCAGCCCTCGTCGATCGTGACGAGGCGCCGTGGAATGCGCGCGAGGACACGGAGAAGACGCGGACGCCGGCCGCCACCGGGGAGGCGGGAGGTGGCCACCGCTCGCGCCGAGGCCCGGAGCTCCGCGCGTCGCTCGAGGGGGCGCGCGCGGCCCGCCGCCGGGTTGAGGAGCGGCGCGCGCGGCCGGGAGCGGGCGCGCGCCGGGGAGGCGGATGACCCGAAGGCCGCCCTCGACGTCAAGGTTGCGGCTCTCGTCGCCGGCGAAGGGCGGCTCCGGCGAGAGCGCATCGCCCGCCGTGGGGGCGAGGGGCGGCTCCCGGCGGAGCAAAGCTGCCCCTTGGCGACGCCGGACGGCGCCGGAGCGGGAGCGCGTTGCTCGCGAGGCGGCGGAGAAGTCGCTGGAGGAGCGGAACGCCGCATTCTCCGAGGCTGAGGATGAGGCGTTGACGCCGCATCGGCAATGCCGCCCAAGAGATGGCCCTCGTCGAGCAAGGCGAGACCGTCCCGTAGCCTCGAGGCGGCGCTGCGAGTCCGCGCGCCGCGACCTCGATCTGGGGAGGAAACAAATCGAAGGTAAGCTACCGTCTCGATTCTCGCTTGTTAGTTCTTGCTTTAGAGGGTTCGTTTCCCTTTTTCGATTTCTTGTCGTCTTGTCGCTTCCGTGCTTGCGCACCGCCCGGGGACACGGCTGCCGGGCGGGCGAGGCCTCGCAAGCCTCCTACAACTCCTCCGAGCAGAGGCCGGCAGGAGCCGGCGGACGCGGCCCTCGAGACTCGTCGCGTCGTCGAGGAAGGCGATGCCCGGCCGGCGGCTCGGCGGCCGCCGCCGCCTACGCGCCCCTGGCGGCCACGTCACGGGGCGGGTGCGTCGGGCGCCGCACCGGGCGTGCGAAGGCCCTCGGAGTGGTGGTGCGATCCCACTACGAGGTCAACCTCGAGGCGGTAGCGAAGGCTACATCGTGCCCGAGGGCGTCGAGGACGAGGTGGCCATGGAGCGTGCGGACGCGCTTGCCGCCGACGCCGCCGAGTCGCTCGCCGAGGCCTTCGAAGAATTCCTCTTCCCGACGCCGCCGATGCCGCTCCGCCCGCCCGAGCACCGGGCGCTAGGCCCGTTTTTTTGTTTATGTGTATCGAATTCGGCCTCGTGGCCTCTTGTAAACAAACAAGTAGTTTCGTGAACATGGTCGCTTTGTAAATGAAATCACTTGCTTATTGCGCTTTTTGCTTCTTCTTCTTCCCCGAGTAGATTCTAGTTAGGGGGAGTCCGCCTTTCGCGGGGGCCCGCCGGGTTGGAGGCGAGAGAGACGGCCGTAGCCGCGCGGCGTAGGGCGTCTTCGGCTCGCGCGCTCCTTCCGCCGTGCCGCCTACGCCCCGTTCGAATCATGGCTCGAGGTTGAAGTGGGGGAACAAACTTAGCGCGTGTTGTTACGTTTTTTGCGCGAAAAAATGGGACCATTTTGGGGGGGGGGGGTGCCCCCCCGCAGTAGCCCCCGAGGGTAACTTGGGTTTCAGGGGAAAGCCGAGTTGCCCTTTTATTATACTTGGAGTATTTACATAGGTGACACCAACTGGGGCGTTGGCCGTGTGTTTGTACAACAGAAAATACTTGGAAATCCTAGCTAAGGGTAGAAGCGACGTAGCTGTTGGATGTTCCAAGCGTTGGTGAGTTCTTCGCCGTCCTCGTTGGCCAGCTTGTACGTGCCCGGTTTGAGCACCTTCACCACGACGTAGGGTCCCTCCCATGGGGGCGATAGCTTGTGGCGCCCTCGGTTGTCTTGGCGTAGCCTTAGGACCAAATCCCCCTCGCTGAAATCCCTCCGACGTATCTTGCGCGCTTGGTAGCGCCGTAGGGACCGTTGATATCTTGCGGAGTGCATCAACGCCACGAGGCGTACTTCATCCGGGTCCGGGTCCGACGAGTCCTCGCGGGCTCGCCGGTTAGCATCCTCGTTGTAATCTCGAACCTTGGGCGACCCGTATTCCGCATCCGTGGGGAGGACGGCCTCCGCGCCATGGACTAGGAAGAACGGGGTGAACCCGGTGGGCTCGCTTGGGGTGGTCCTTAGGCTCCACACGACCGGGCTTGGTAGTTCTTGGAGCCATTTCCGCCGTATTTGTTGAGCCGGTCGAAAATTTCGGGTTTGAGGCCTTGTAGGATCATGCCGTTGGCACGTTCTACTTGGCCGTTGGTCCGTGGGTGTGCCACGGTGCCCAATCCACGCGGATGTGGAACTTGTCGCAGAACTCCAAGAATTTCCGCCCGTGAACTCGGGACCCGTTGTCTGTGATGATGGAGTTTGGCACTCCAAAGCGGTAGACGATGTCCGTGAAGAATGTGACCGCTTTGCTCGGCCCTCAAATTCGTAATGGGGCGCACCTCCACCCACTTGGAGAACTTGTCAATTGCAACCAGCAGTGGGTGAAGCCCCCGGCGCCTTCCGCGGGGGCCGACGATGTCCAACCCCCACACAGCGAACGGCCATGTTACGGGGATTGTCTGCGAGTGTGAGCCGGCAAGTTGGTCTTGCGGGCGTAGAACTGGCACCCTTCGCAAGTGCGCACGATTTCGTTGGCGTCCGCGACCGCGGTAGGCCAATAGAAGCCTTGGCGGAACGCGTTGCCGACGAGGGTGCGCGGCGCGGCGTGGTGGCCACGCATCCCCGCGTGGATGTCCCGTAGGAGCTCGCGCCCCTCGGGAATGGGTATGCATCGCTGGAGGATGCCTGACGCGGCGCGCTTGTACGGCTCACCGTCGACCGGGGTGAACGACTTGGCCATCTCCGGCGATGCGCCCGGCCGCGGCCCGTCCGCGGGGAGCTCCCCTCGATCAATCCGGGCGATGTACTTCTCCCGCCGTCCGCCCGGGCGGGGAGCCGGCCGATGTTCATCGCGCCGGCCCTCGTGGGAGCCGTACCCCTCGAGAAGGGAGAGCACGTACGCCTCGTTCGAGGGGTCCTCCTCCATGGGTTCCGCACCCGCCGGATTCGAGGGAGCCCCCGAGGGTCCGCCGTCGCCCGAGGGGTAGGGCTCGAAGGTGACCGATGGGCGCGCGATGTCGCGCGCGAAAACGTTCGGGGGAACGGTGATCCGCCCGACGCGATCTTGGCAAGTTCGTCTCGCCTCCTCGTTGTACCGGCGGGGTACATGATTGAGCTCGATGCCGTAGGAATTTGTCTTCGAGGGCCCGCACGGCCTTGCGGAGGCCTCCATCTTGTCGTCGTGGCGGCTCGCGTTCTTCATGACTTGGTCGATCACGAGCTGCGAATCCCCTCGCACGTCGAGGCGCTTGATGCCCAACTCAATGGCGATCTTGAGGCCGCGAGGAGGGCCTCGTATTCCGCCATATTGTTGGACGCGGGGAAGTGGAGGCGCACTGCGTAGCGCATGTGCTCCCCGAGGGGTGACACGAAGAGCAGGCCCGCGCCCGCTCCCGTCTTCATCACCGAGCCGTCGAAGAACAGAGTCCAGCACTCTGCTTGAATTTGAGGGGGCGGCAGCTGTGTGTCCGTCCACTCAGCGACGAAGTCGGCTAAGATTTGTGATTTGATGGCCTTGCGCGGAGCATAGGCGAGCGTCTCGCCCATCAACTCCACGGACCACTTGGCAATTCTGCCTGCCGCGTCGGGGTTGCGAATGATCTCTCCTAGCGGGAAGGAAGAGACCACCGTAACTGGGTGGGCCTCGAAGTAGTGGCGAAGCTTGCGCCGCGCGAGGACTACCGGGTACAACAGCTTCCCGGACTCCGGGGGTAGCGCGTCTTTGTGTCCGATAGGACTTCGCCGACGTAGTAGACCGGCCTCTCGCACGGGTAGGGGCATGCCCTTCCTCCGTGCGCTCCACAACGATCACGGCGCCGACCACCCGGGTGGTTGCGGCCACGTAGAGTTGGAGGGGCTCGCCGCCTCGCGGCGGCGTAAGGATTGGGGCGTGCGTCGGAGACGTCTTCGGCTTGTCGAGCGCTTCTCGGGCCTCGGCGGTCCAAGAGAAGCGCTCGTGCTTCTTGAGCGGCCCGGTAGAGGGGCAGCCCTTCTCACCGAGCCTCGAGATGAAGCGGCTCGGGGCGGCAAGGCACCCCAACACCTTCTCGCACCCCTTTGAGGTCCCGAATTGGACCCATTCGTTCGAGGGCGGCGACCTTTTCGTGGTTGGCCTCGATTCCCCGCCGGGAGACGATGTATCCTAGGAGCATGCCCCGCGGCACTCCAAAGACACATTTTTCGGGGTTGAGCTTGACCCCCGTTGGCCCGCAGCGGGCGAATGCGATGCCAAGATCGCCGACCAGTCGTCCGCCTTCCCCGGTTTTGACAACAATGTCGTCTACGTAAGCCTCGACCGTCCGCCCGATATGATCCCCAAAAACGTGCTGCATGCAGCGCTGGTACGTTGCGCCCGCGTTCCTGAGGCCAAAAGGCATCGTGACGTAACAGAACGTCCCGAACGGCGTGATGAACGAAGTCGCGAGCTGGTCGGACTCCTTCATTTTTATTTGATGATATCCCGAATAGGCATCAAGGAAACGAGTAGTTCACACCCGGGCAGGGAATCAATGATCCGATCTATGCGTGGTAAAGGAAAGGGAACTTTTGGACATGCTTTATTGAGATCGGTGTAGTCGATACACATCCTCCACTTCCCATTTTTCTTTTTTACAAGCACGGATTGGCTAACCACGTAGGGTGGAACACTTCCTTGATGAATCCGGCCTCGAGGAGCTTCCGCGGCTCCACTCCGATCGCCCGTCGCCGTTCCTCGTCGAAACGGGCGTAGCCGCCGCCGAACAGCCGCGAGCGTTAGGCGGGATATCAAGGGAGTGCTCGGCGACCTCCTCGGGATGCCCGGCATGTCCGAGGGGCTCCACGCGAAAACGTCGGCGTTGGCGCGGAGGGAAGTCGACGAGCACCGCTTCCTATTTAGGATCGAGGGTCGAGCCGACCCTCAAAGCCTTGCCCTCGGGGGCCGATGGGTCGAGGGGGACCCCTTTGGCTTGCTCGGCGGCCTCGAACGTGCCGACGTGCTTGGTGGTGGAGCTGAGGTCGTCGTTGACCATCTTCTCCCAGGTCGTTTACCGGCGCTTCGTCCCGCCGCTAGTGCTTCCGCATGCTCCACGCACCTCGACATCGCGCCGAATGCATGCTCGATCGACGACCCGACGGTGATGACGCCGTTTGGACCCGGCATCTTCATCTTCAGGTACGTGTAGTTGGGGACCCGCCATGAACTTGGCATAGCATGGTCGCCCGAGGATGGCGTGGTAGGCCCCTTTGAATCCCACCACTTCGAATGTGAGGGTTTCCTTGCGGAAATTCTTGGGGGTCCCAAACCGCACGGGCGGATCGATCCGCCCGAGGGGTTGAACCTCGTGCTTCTCGGCGCGATGCCGTGAAACGGCTTCGTGCCGGGCCGCGGCTGGTCCGGGCCCCAATCCCCATCAGCGCAACGTATGCGCGAAGAGGATATTGAGGCTACTGCCTCCGTCCATAAGGACCTTCGAAAACCGGGCGTTCCCAATGATGGGATCGACCACCAGGGGGTACTGGCCCGGGTTCGGGATGCGATTTGGGTGATCATCCCGGCTAAAGGTGATGGCATCCTTCGACCAGTTGAGAAAGGCCGGAGGTGCCCTCTCTGCGGCGAGGACTTCGTGCCGCTCCTTCTTGCGCTGCCGGGTTGACATGTCAACGGTAGGTCCCCCAAAGATGAGGAACACATTTTCGACAACGGGGAAACCACCGCGCGTCGCCATCGCCCCCATCCTTCTTGGCCTCTCGCCTCCTTCGCGGCGGCACGGCCGTAGAATTTCTTGAGCATGTCGCATCGCTCAAGAGTATGATTCACGGGGGTCTTGTGGTAGGGGCATGGCTTCTTCATCATGTCATCGAACACCCCCGGCCTCGAGGAGCCGGTCGAGGGCCCCGTCGGGCGGGTCAGCGGGCGAGGGCCTCGGCGTTGCCGCCGTTGCGCCCGGCTCGCGCGCCTCGCGGCGCGGCTTCTTCCCCTTCTTGCCCCGCTTGTCGTTGCGGCGCGGCTCCTTGGACCCGCCGCCCTCCGCGGGCGTGTCCTCGGAGCGCTTGCCCTTCTTGCCGTCGAAGATCGCCCCCACGGCCTCCTCTCCGAGGCGAAGGCGGTGGCAATGTCGAACAGCTCGTTCGAGTCCGTGGGCGGGCTACGTCCCAGCTCGCGCACAAGGTCCCCGCACGTGGTGCCCTCGAGGAACGCGTGCACGATCTCCCCGACCGTGCCACGGCCGGGGAGCTTCCCGTGCGCGCTTGGAGAAGCGTCGTATGAAGTCCCGCAGCGATTCGCCTGGCTTCGCGTGCGGAGCGCGCATCCCGGAGTTCCCGGGCGCACGTACGTGCCCCGGGAAGTTGCCCACGAAGGTGTGGACTAGATCGTCCCGGCTTGTGGATCCGGGGCCGGCGGGCAAATGCTCGAGCCATGTCCGGCCGCATCGCCCGGATGCGGGGGCAAGTTGCGGATGATTACTTCGTCGTTGGTGGCCCCGCCCGGTGGCCGACGTGCTAGGCGGTAATCGTTGAGCCAAACACGAGGGTCCGTTTCCCCGTTGTACTTGATGATCGTCGAGGGTTGACGGAAGCGCCGGGGGAACGCCGCCGTGCGGATCTCCCGCCGAACACACGGGTGCCGGGGGCTCGGTGTCGGGGAGCGATCCTCACCGCCGTCGTAGCGTCCTCCCCCTTCGAGGGTGGTAGCCCCCCGGCCGCCGCGCGTCCGCCTTGCCGGTGCGCCGGCGTTGATGACGTTGCGGGCGTCGCCATCCGGCGCCTCGCGTGTGTCGAGGAGCCGTTCCTTGGCCGGCGTGCGTCCCCCGGTCGGCAGGGTCGACCCGCATGCACCGAGGGTTCGCCCCCCGGTGCCGATCATCACCCCGCGCGTCCCCCCTGTTGGCGGATGCGTGAGGCCGAGCTTTCGGCTTGCCGGACGGCCGCTTGCTCAAGGAGGGTCCGCACCTCGCGGTGCATGTCTCGAGCCTCGGGGGTCGAGGGTGCGGCATGGCGCGCGGCTGCTGCTGCGGCGGCGATGAGCTTTTGGCTCGCCCGCGGCGGAGTATCCGCGTTGTCGACGTTGGGGACGGGGTTGAGGCGGGCCGCGGACTTGCCGGCCAGGCCCCGCGCGCGTTCGCCGCGCGCGCAGGCCTCCCCGCCATCGAGGCACGGAGTAGCCGCACGGTCCGTCTCCTCCGCCGGGCCTTGGCCTCGAGCTCGCGAGCTTGGGCCGCCCGCGCGTCGACGTCGGCCCCCGCATGTGCGCTTGGCCCCGCGGCCGGCGCGTAGCGGCTCTCCGGGGCCGGCGTGACTTCCCCGTCTCCGGCGCCCGCCGCGCCGGCGGCGTTGGCCGGGTCGTTGGTGATGACGGCGCAACATTCCCGCGTGGGGTCGTAGCTCCCGCTGCTTCCGGAGTCGTCGGAGCGGCCGAACCCGCAGGGTCCGTGGCGTCGAGGAAGCGCCCGAACGCGGCCGGGGTCCGGCACACCGGAGAAGTCCCACTCCGCGTATCCATGACGGTTGGCGGGCGGCATCGTGTCGACGGAGCCCAGGGACGACTCGTCCGTCGCTGGCGGTGCGGGATCCCCGGCGACGAAGACGTGCCGACCGGCGGAACCCCGCGCATTGTCGTGTTGACGTTGGCGTTGTAGGCCGTAGCGGCGCCACGCAGCCGATGGGGACGCGTGGTCCGGGAGACCGCGCGCGGTCCCCGCCGGGGCGGTGGCGGCCGGCCGTGACGTTGGGCGCACCGCGCCGGGCGGCGGCACGCTCGGCCGCCGCCGCTCGGACCGCGCCCGGCGCGAACGTAGCCCGAGCGGCGGCGGCGTCGCGGCGTCGACGGACCCGCAAGCATCCGTGCTGCGGAGTGCCTCGCGCAGGGACGTGCGCGCGGCGGAGACCGGAGCGGACACCGGCCTCCCCGCCGCGCGCGTAGCTCCTCACGGTTGGTGAGGCGCATGAGATAGCCATTCCCCGTGGCCCGGAAGTTCAAGTCCCCGAAGCGGATCTCGAGCCCGCCGGAAGGGGGTCCGAGCTACCCATGTTGTAGCGGGTGCTACGGTACTCGGTGCGAATCACCATGAAGGGAGTCGGCGAAATGACCTTAGGCGCTCGTGAGCCCCACGGGGGCGCCAACGTCGGTGCGGAATATGGTCCCGACACTAACCAAGAGATAACGCCTAAGTCTATCCCTCAATGGTCGATGCCAAGCAACAAATGACACAAGGTTTATCCCGGTTCCCGCCGAGGGGGCCGTACGTCCGGCGGGTGTGCTCGTGGCACTATATTGCTCGGCACCGGGTGCTTGTAGTGGGGCAAGTACAAGCAAGGTGGGAGAAGAAGCGTGGCTTCCAAGTCCCCGGTGAGTGGTCGGAGATGTTATGGGAGAGTAAGAGAGTGAGTGCACAATGCGTTGTGTTCCTCTCGGATCCGTCCCCCCCGCGGCCGGGGGGCTCGCTTCCCCTTTTATAGGCCAAGGGGGCGGCGAGTTACATGCATGCCGCGCTACCTAGCTACGTGTAGGAGCACGTCGTGCTACGGCGTAGAGCGGGCGATCGTCCGAACGATCCACGCTGCGATCCGGCCATGATGGCCTACTTCGTTCCCGAACAAGTGGCGGTTCGAGGGTAGGAGGCGGCGGACGGTGATGGCGTTCTGCGGTAGGCTTCGAGGGGAGGTGCGATGATGTCCCGCACGGGGTACGGAGCGGGCGAACGGCGTTCCTTCCCAATGAGCTCGCGGTGGCGGAGTGGTTGCTGCAAGGTGGCTCGGGGCGTGCGCTCGCGGAGTCGGCGTGCGCCCGCATGCGTGGGTACGGCGGCCGCGCGCGTTACGGTGGCCGGGATGGCCACCCACCGGCCTAGCGCCCCTTACCTAACCCGCAAGGTCACGGGGAAAGTGGAATCGAGGGGTGCGCCCGCCCCCTTTCGAGGGTCGGGCGCGTTAGCCGTATCGGCGGCGTGCGCACGGTGTCACGGGACCGACACCGGCCGTACGCACGGTCCATCCCCACGCGGGCGGGGATGGGCTCCTTCCCCGGGGAGTTGGTGCGGCGGCACCGGGCGTGAGCCCCGGCGCATGATGGCGCCGTCCCGCGGCGTCGGGGCGTTAAATGCCCAAGTACGGGGCCGGCGCACGCGTGTGGGGTGCCCGTGATCGTGGCGGGCCCCGGCCGAGGGCGGAGCGGACCCTCGAGCGAGGCGGGACTCGCTCGAGGGGGAGCGCGCCCTCGAGCGGGGCGGGACCGCTCGAGGGAAGGGCCGCCCCCTCGAGCGGGGGCGATACCTGTTCGAGGAGGGAGTTGCCCCTCGAACGGGGCGGAACCCGTTCGAGGAGGAGCATGCCCTCGGGCGAGTCGGAGCCTGCTCGAGGGGTCTTCCTAGGCGGGCCGCCTTGGTGGGCCTCCGAAGTCCTGCTGCATGGGCCGTATCCTGCATGGTTAGCTCCCCGCATGGTTAGGCTTAGCTTATGTTGATGCGGGAATTTAGGTAGGGGTTCCCCCATTGTTTGAGGGGACCCTAAGGGCGGTCCCCGACAGCGAAGCCACAACAACTTAGCCGGCCGCAGCGGGCCGGCGGCGAGCGATTTTTCTTCTCGCCGGCTCCACGGGATCGATGCCCGCACCACACGCACCGGTGCCCCGCGGCGGTCAAGATGAAGATGGAGTGGGAGGCGGAGGAGAAGGCGAAGGCGGCGGGCATGGCCGTGAACCATGTCATGAAGTACCAAAACGCGGGCCAGTTCAGGGCCCTGCCACCACCATACCATCACCAGCCCTACCAACCTTCGGCACCTGCACTTGCTTTCCACCCACCACAGCCTTACGCATCCCCCCGCGCCGCAGTTGCTCCCACCTCCTCCACCGCTCACGCAACAGCCTTCGGTCTTCGTGCCTTCGTGGCCGAACCCAGCTACCCAACACCAAGCACACTACACCCATAACCAACCCCCACCTCCACCCACACCAAAGCAAGAGATCCCTGACACCAGCAGCTCGGGGATGACGGGCATGCTCAACATAATCAATGCGATCTCCGGCGGATCCAATGAGCCGACCCACGAGACAAAGAGGCAGCGCCAAGACTACTACCGAAGCGTATCGCATATTTGCTCCGGCAAGTATTTTCACCGCCATGGTCCCATGTCCCCATAACCTTCACGGCAGTGACATCCGAGTGCAAGCACTACCCCCACAACGATCCGCTCGTCATAAGGGCCAACATCGGCAAGAACACAAAGTACTACTTCGGCAACGACGTGGGGAGGATCCTCGTCGATAACGGCGCTAGCGGATATCCCGACCCGGCAATGTTTCACCGGCATGGGGTTCAAGAAGGAAGACCCGAAGAAGGCGTAACACCCGCCGTACGGCTTCGGCAACAAAAAAAATCGAAGCCCTTGCAAAATTGATGTCAACGTATCCTTCGACCAAGACGCCACCATGAGAACTGAGGTCATAACATTCGATGTTGTGGACTTCGCGTACCCGTACAACGCCATCTTCGGCCGCAACACCATAAACAAGTTCGCGGCGGTTATCCACCAAGGGTACCTGCTAATGAAGATACCGACGGCGGCAGGAGTAGTATCAGTCTACGGTAGCCAGGAGGAGGCCCGAAGAGCCGAGCGCAACACTTCGGTCCTCAACAGACAAGTCCATGTTATCAATGAAGACGAGAGCAACGAAGCTGCAGTGGCCGAAGAGCACAAGGCCGAAGCCCAAATGAGGCAGTCCATGAAGGGGGCCGAAGCTGAACGCATGAAGGCTGTCGACGTCACAAAGACAGTCCCCTTATGCGCGGACGTGCCAAGCAGAACCGTGATGATAGGCGCTGAGATTAGCGCAGAAGACGAAGGCCGACTCTTGCAGTTCCTTCGTAACAACCAAGATGTCTTCGCATGGTCCAAGTCTGACCTGACAGGCGTTCATCGCTCAGTCATAGAGCATGCGCTCAACACCGACCCAAGAGTTAAACCGAAGTTGCGGAGGCGGGCCGGCCCATGTCGGCGGATAGAGTCAAATCGGCGGAGGCCGAAGTGCAAAAGTCGCTCGACGCAAGAATAATCGTAGAAGTCCAATACCCCATCCGGGTGGCAAACGTGGTCATGGTACCGAAGAAGAACGGCAACATGAGAATGTGTATTGACTTCACTGAACTCAACAAGGCATGCCCGAAGGACCCCTTTCCACTGCCAAGGATCGACGTCATTATTGATCGGCCGCCGGGCGCGACATGTTAAGCCTCTTAGATTGCTTCTCCGGCTATCACCAAGTGTGGATGCGAAGGGAGGACGAAGCAAAAACTGGATTTACAACCCCCTTTGGCATTTTCTGCTTCGTCAGAATGCCCGAAGGCTTGCGCAACGCCGGTCAACCTTCAACCGCATGATGAAGCCGATCCGGGCAACCACCGGGGCGCAACGCTTCGGCGTACGTCGACGACATCGTCATCATGAGCGAGAAAGAGCAAGATCACATCGCGGATCTAACCGAGACCTTCGACAACATGAGGCAAAATGGCCTCAAGCTTAACCCGCAGAGAAGTGCATCTTCGGCATCGGGGAAAGGGGGCAACCGTTGGGCTGCATGGTTTCCAAGCGCGGCATCCGTGCGAACCCCCAAAAGATCGAGGCCCTACGAAGGATGCGGCCCCCACCACCCGAAAGGAAGTCCAAAGGCTTACGGCGTAATCGCCTCCCCGAACCGATTTATCTCAAAAGACGCCGAGCGAAGCCTTGCCTTTTTTCAAGGTCCTCCGAGCAAACTCGGCCTTCCAATGGGTCCTAGAGCAGCGGCAAGCCTTCAATGAACCGAAGAAATACCTTGAAGATGCTGCCATCATGACCAAGCCGTCACCGAAGGCCGACCCGTTGTTGTACATTGCGGCCACCGATACAGGCAGTCGGTGCGGTTCTCGTGGAAGAGCGCAGGGAGCGGATGTGCCGAGGCAATTTCCTATATACTATGTCTCCGAAGCTCGAGCGGCTCAAAGCCGCTCTATTCCGAAATGGAAAAGATGGCATACGCGGTTGTGATGGCAAAAAGGAAGCTCCGGCATTACTTCCCGAGCCACAACGTCTCGGCACCCACGCCTTTCCCCCTTTGGGACATGTTCGAGAACAAGGAGTCAACGAGCAGGGATGGGCAAGTGGGCCTCGGAGTTGGCGGAGCACGTCATAAGCTTCGTCGCCGCGCGCAATAAAATCTCAAGTCCTCGCCGACTTTGTAGCCGATTGGACGCCTTCGCCGCCGAAGGGGGAAGAAGTAGTCATAGAGCCAATATGGGAAGTCCAGAGGTGACGGCACATACCGCCACCTTGGTTCGGCGGCCGCAAAGCAGCCTTAAAGTCCCCTTCGGGCATCAAACTCCGATACGCCCCGCGGCCGAACTATGACAACCGTACAAACAATGTGGCGAGTATGAAGGTCCGCCTGCTCGCACTTCGGAAGGCCGGGGCCGTAGGTGCCGGGAGGCTCGTCATCCCGACGGACTCGAGCTTGTCGCTTGCCATATTGGGAAAACCTACAAGGCAAAGAACCCGGATATGATGAAGTATCTACAAGTTGTCCGAAGCATGGAGAAATTCTTCATCGGCATCACGGTGAGAAGTTTTCCCGGAATCATAACAAGGAGGCCGATGCTATTGCGAAGGCAACCGCGCCCGAATGAGCCCCCGCCACCGCATGTTTTTTATGAAACAACCACATCAAGGTCCGCGACCGACGAAGCAAAGCACCCCCCAAGTTTGTGAACGCAATTCGGAGCGAGGATTGGCGCGCCCCAATAGTGGCGGCGCTCAAAGGATATTATGAGGCCGAAGATGGAGTCATCGCCAAGAGGGTGGCAATCGGGGGCAAGGAACTATCACCTTGTCGATGGCAACTTGTACCGAAGAGGGGTCCGCGCTCCACCGTTAAAGTGCATATCAGTCACCGAGGGGAAGCAGCTACTGCACGAAATCCACAGCGGCATGTGCTCACACCACCTCGGCACCAGAGCTTTGGTGCAGAAAGCTTTCCGCCAAGGTTTCTACTGGCCTTCGGCAGTGGCAGACGCCCACGACATTGTGCGCCACTGTCCAGAGTGCCAGCGCCATGCACCCTACAGCAAGTTTGCTTCCAACGAGATACAGTTGTTACCACCGGTGTGGCCCTTCGCTCGGTGGGGTGTTGACATCGTCGGCCCGCTACCCACGGCACCTGGAAACTACACTCACGCAGGTTGTGGCGGTTGAATATTTCTCCAAGTGGGTTGAAGCGAAGCCGTTGCCGAGCATCACATCGGCAACCATTCGAAGTTCTTCGGCAAAACATAGTGTGCCGCTTCGGTGTCCCTCACGAGGTCACAGTGGATAATGGCAAGCAGTTTGATAGCGCAGAGTTCAAGGAATTCCCGCGCATACCGGGAACGAAGCTGTGCTTCGCTTCGGTCTACCACCCACAGTCCAACGGGGCGGTAGAGCGGGCCAACGGAATCATCTTCGCCGGCATCAAGAGGAACATCACTGACTTACCCAAGAGCAAATGGGCCGAAGAACTACCGAGGGTAATCTGGTCCCACAACACCACCACATCCCGTAACCACCCGGTTCTCCCCCTTCAAGCTGGCCGTACGGGGAGGAAGCCATGCTGCCCGAAGAACTGTGCCTGGGCACCTGGAGGAATACACCTTCCGAGACGAAGGCCTCAAGGCTTCGGTTCGGAACATCGAGGAGGTCCGCTTACACAGGGCGAAAACCTCTTGGCCTACCAAGACGAAACCCGAAGGTGGAAAAACAAGAAGATCAAACCAAAGCTCATTCGGTCGGGGGGACCTAGTGCTACGAAAGGTGCCGAAGGGCAAATTGAAGGGTAAGATGCACGGGAAATGGGAAGGCCCGTTCATAGCAACGGCCACCGCAAACGAAGCAGCCTTCAAACTGCGTCGGCTGACGGGCGACGAAGAGCCATACACCTGGAATGTGGATATGCTTCGAAGTACTTCGTCCGGCGGTACCGCGAGTTCTTAGCATAATCTTTGAGTTTCAATAGTTTCTCTTTCCTTTAGGTCGCGATACCGACTTTGTATCCTATGTACATTAAAGTAGTGGGGGACGTACTCTTTTCCTCACGGGGGAAGCTTCGCGGTTCCCCTCCGGATCCGCGAAGTGTGAGGTTTTTAATGAGGCGGCCCTTTGTATCCCTTCGATTTCTGACATGTAATATAAGTCAGCTTTCCCCCATCCCTTCGTGTGCAGTTTACCTTTCTTTTTAAAGAATGCTCTCGCCACTCTATCGAAGCTAGGCCACCGCCTCCGGGGGGCCTAGTCTCCGAAGTGGCCTTCGGCGCGGTAAGTAACAGCCTTGGCGCAGATCGCCTTAGGGGCACGCACACCAAGCCTGTCACTTATCGTCGTGACCGAAGAGAAAACCGCTTGAAGCGGGGGCGGGGCCATGATTCGGCCCGAAGTAAGCGCACGCCCGGAGCGATGCGTCGGTCTCGAGTTGACCGAAGAGAAAACCGCTTGAAGCGGGTCGGGGCCATGATTCGGCCGAAGTAAGCGCACGCCTGGAGCGATGCGTCGGTCTCGAGTTGACCGAAGAGAAAACCGCTTGAAGCGGGGCGGGGGCCATGATTCGGCCGAAGTAAGCGCACGCCCGGAGCGATGCGTCGGTCTCGAGTTGACCGAAGAGAAAACCGCTTGAAGCGGATCGGGGCCATGATTCGGCCGAGGCGGCGCACGCCCGGAGCGTTGTGTCGGTCTTGAGTTGACCGAAGAGAAACCGCTTGGCGGCCGTAAAAAACGCACGCCTACGGCGGCGCGTTGGTCTCGTTTTTGTCCAAAGGAAAAACACTTAGTACAAAACGAGGCCGCGACTGGGCCGAAGTGAACGCACACTCAAACTAGCCCTTCGGTCACGTCCTAGACCGATGAGTAACCCGCCTCGCGCGTTTTACACCACGATTTGGATCGAGAAGGCGAGCCGTCACACGTTAACTCTAAAGGCGAAGCGTGGTGCTGCTTCATCCCAACGAACTCGGGGCTCTTCCCGATCAAGCACGCGGCACGAAAAAGTTAGGCAAAAAACACCTCTCGTCCACACTTTCGGCTTACAACATCCATCGTGAAAAACAACATAACTTTACAAAACATACTGCCTCGAACAATAAATGTACAAAGTCGCACTTAGACATCCGCTTCGGGCCTGCCGCGAACACTTCCGGGGGGGAGTTCCGAAGTCCTATGCTTCAAGTCTTCGCGCCAGCCCGTAGCCACGTTTAACGATCAATCCTCGTTTAGTACATCCTCACAGATCTCGTCGATCAGCCGAAGATATGCCATGTCTATGATCTCCAAAGCCATCTCCCGAAGCTCGCTGTCGGTAGGCATCCGCCCTGCGCCGAAGTCGGGGTCAGAGTCTATACGAAGGAGATCCCTCCGTTTCCACCTTCACCGTTGCGAAGCTTTCCGACGAGGTGTCAGGAATTAAGTATACATACTCGGGCGGCCCAAGGACCCCCTCTTCAATGGGCTCCGTTTTCGGAACGACCCCCTCGGCCACGAAGGGGTCCACTAACTTACGCTTGGCCGCCCTACGGGCGGCCCGCTCTCTAAGAATGGCATCCCGGCGCGCGGGATCCCTTGAAAACTCGGCAAAAAGCGCTTGGCCGCTTCGTTGTGAAGGCGGTAGCGCTCCGCTCGGTACGACAAAAACTCCGCATACGAAACATTAGGATGGCGGATGCTAAACTTCGTCCACACGTTCGGCGCGACAAAAAGTGAGTTAAGGGGCAAAGTTGAGTTGCTCGCACCTTCGGCCCTCGCGCGGGGAGCCACGGAAGGAACCTCGCGCGAGATACCGTGCATCGGTTACATTACAAAAACTTCATCCCTTCATGGGGAGGTTACAAGTCCACCGCAAGTCCCACTCCGAAGCGTTTCACACCTCGGCACCTTCGGCGACGACGGGGGCCTCGCTCGGCACGGCGCTAGCTTCGGTGGCCTCGACCGACGCGACGGTCGTAGTGACCGCTCGCTTCCGCGGGTCCCTCGACGTCGGGAGAGGCGGGCAGCCGGCGGCGCGGCCTCAAGCTCGCCGCGTGCGCCGCTTCCGAAGCATCCGCCGCGGTGTTCTCTTCGTAGGGGCCGCGGCCGCCGCGGCCTTCCGGCGAGGGGCAAGTGTGACCTCTTCCTCGGTGACGGAGGCCGCCGAGGCCGGTGGGTGCGGAAGGGCGGCCCCCGCGCGCCGCTTCGGCTGCCCCTCTTCGCCGCGGCCCCCGCGCGTCCCCCCCCCATGCCCCTCTTCGGTGTTGTGAGCCGTGGTGTCCCCGGCGCCGCGAGCTTCGTCCTCGGGAACGGCCGGCGGCTTCGCCTTCCTGCGGTGTTGCGGCCACGGAGCCCTCGGTGGTGATAAGAGGGACGCCGGGCATGGCGATCCACTCCCCCTCCGTCATGAACCGGGGCAAGGGCGGAGTGCCGCCAAACCGGACCGGAGACGGTCGTACACACGATCCCGCCAGTCGAGGCCTTATCCGCAAGACAATGGGGGCGGTATGCCAAGTCGATCACGAAAGTGCACCCTTAATGCAATCATAAGCATAGGGAGGAAGTAGCTTCGGCGCACACGGGCACTAAGGCGGGCCGATTCGTCCAAAGTGAGTTGGTACCCACGCCGGGGCGAAGAAGGTGTTCATGAAATTCTTTGCGAGATTCTTGGGGAGCACCGGGAGCCGACTAACGTCCAAGTCCGCATCGCCGGGCCATGCAAAGTTGTCCTTCGTAAGACGACGAAGATCCCCCTTGCTAATCGTCTTCTCGGTAGACGGGCGATCCGAAGGCACCAACGAGCACACCGAGTAGGCCGGCGTGCGAACCCCCACCGCAGCCCGCAAGCTCTCCGAAGATCTTTGTGTTCATCGTGATCAGATCGAAGCACGCGTTCACCCACTCGTAGTATGCCTCAACGGTGCACCGGGGGAATCTGATAGGTGGCGCTTCCGGATTGCCTTTGCTCCGGCACACTGCGCATATCATTACGAAGGGCCTCCGCGCTCCGAAGGTGCTCGTGCGATATCGCTCCGGCCGTCCCACTCGGTTCGCCCGCCTTCTCCTCGCGCTTCGGTCAACTTTGCCTCCCTGTCAGCGAGCCGAGCTTGCAAGTCTTCCTTAGCGCCGCCGGGGTCTCAACGTCGTGGCGCGGCTTGTTGAGGGTGGCTTCGGAGTTTTTCGCCGACTCTTCCTTTTCCTCCTCGCAGTCTTCGGGAGCGCTCTTGCTCCGCGCCCAACCGACCCTCCGGCCTCCGCCACTCGGTTTTCGAGCGAGGAGACGACGGCCACCGATTTTTCCTTGGCCTCCTTGCTCTCCTCGCTCCAACCTTCGGGCGAGGCATCGCGACGCAATAAAAGCCTTCGGCCGACGGTCCCCGCACGCTGTCGTCAGCTCAGCCGCGGTCAGTTTCCCGTAGTACTCCTCTTCATGGGGGATGGAGAAGCTTGCTCCGGCTTCTTCCAGGAACTGGCGCTCATGCCCGCCACTCGTCAGCCCCAAGAAGCGGATGGTTTTCCCGCCAATCAGTTTGGCTTCGGCGGGAACGTGCAGACGAACAGCGGCGGCCCGGGGCTCCTCAGGCGTCACCCGATAGCTGCTGCTTTCGGGCCCCTCGTCCCCCTCTTCCTCCGCTTCGGGGACGACGTCGTTTCTCTCGGAGGCGGGGGCTGAAGGGGAGGCCGACTGCTCGGTGCCTTCGGAGGAGGTGTCAGACGAGCTGCTGGAGGTGGAGCTGGAGTCATCTTTCTCTTGGGGGGCTTCGGCGCCGACGACGGCGGGGCTTAGCTTGCGCGGCGCGTCCCCAATGGAAGACACTATGCGGACGTCGGCGTCGTCGTCACTATCTTTCTCCTGCGGGCCGAGGGGAACCGGCGGCCGGCCGGCGGCCCCCGCCCCCCCCGTCGCCGAAGGCACGTCCGAAGGCGCGGCCGCGCGCGGTGGCACGGCCGCTATAACATCCTCGACGACGCTTGTCTCCACGTCGACGACGCGGGTTCTCTTGGGAGACGGGGGCGAGTCCGCCGGTCGCCCGCCCCGTTTCTTCCGGGCTTTCCCTTCGGCGGCGGCGGTGGCCGCGGCAGGCGCGCTCCTCCTGCTGGTCTTTTGTGGAGCGGCCGCGCGGCGAAGTCGCCGTCTCCTCCACGTCCGCTTCGGCGGCTGCGGCAGCGCCGCGGCCTTCTTCTCGGCCGCCTCGCGATGCTTGGCAAAACCGACGCGCTCAGGCGGCGCGATCTTGAAGAACTCAAATACACGGTTTGTCCGGGACCCGTTCAGCTCCGCGACGGTGTCCTTGTACTCTTTTGGTGAGACGGGGGCCGAGGATGAAGTCCCCGTGCGCCTCCACTTTCCTCCTCCTCAACACCGAGGAAGACGGCCAAGTCCGTCGGACCTGTGCTTACTAAGGGCGTGGCAAAAAGAAAACTATCCGAAGGAAGCAAGGAGCAACTTACAATCGGCCGTAAAGCCGAAGACTTTTGTCCGGTCGGGCGGGGGGATGCCACCGATGTCCTCCGCCCACTTGTCTTCGGCCACGGACCGGCCCGTCGACCGGTGGGCACACGGGAATGCTGCGGTACTCTTCCACAATGTCGCGAGTGCCGTACTTCCGCGCGAACCGACGCGGCATCATCACGAATTCATCCCCCTCCGGGACACGAAGGGTTCTTCGCGTAGGACTCATGCGGGGGCGGGAGTTCCTTCGTCGCCGGCGGGTGGATGCCTCGGAAGAAGGGGGGCTCGGGGTGTAGTAGAATCAATGCCGCCGCGGTCCGAAGGCCACTTGTTCCCCGTACGCGGTGACGGGGCTCACCACTCTCGTCTTGTATGAAAAATTGAGACACCCGAACCGGCAGTCCTTCTCCACGGACTGGTCCCCTTCTTCCTCGAAGACCGTCCGCCGCCGCGGTGGTGCACCCGATGCGCCGAGCGAAGCCTTCGGCGGAGGGCTTGATCTTCGTTGTCCGGCATATCCACATGTATACCGATAGCCGGAGGATGGCATTAGGGGTGAGCTGATGAAGGTAGATGTCGAAGTACCGAAGTATGTCGACGACGGCGGGGTGCAGCGGGAACCGAAGCCCCGCGTACAGAAGATCTCGGAAGATGACGACCTCGTTGTCCCGCGGCCGCGGCACGGTCTCGCGGTCGGGGACTCGGCCGGCTCCGACCATGCGGTTCTTTACCAACGCCTCCACGTCGGTCTTGTCGATTTGGCTTCGACCGAACGTGTAGGTCTTCGCGATCTCCCTCGCGACGGCATCGTGTCCGCGCTTCGGCGCCATCAATACTAACTACGCACGAAGCGAAAGCAGAAGCAAGGGGCTGGAGCAAGTCTTACAGTAGGCCTTCGGAGCTCTCGCGTGTCGTAGGCTCTGGGCTGCAGTCGCTGGGTGGGGTAAACCAAAGGACGGCCCCCCTTTATATAGTAATGAGTTCGATAATCGCGCCGGCGACGACCAAAATTACCTTTTTACCCACCGACGGCCCCTCTCAACGGTAAATTTAGCAGAGGGCAGCGCGCGTCTTTTTTCGAACCACCGTGTCAGCGTGGGCCGTCCGGGGGAGTTCCGAAGACAGCCCTTCACCCGGCTAAAGTTGATCGTAAGTTCGGCCCTTCGCAGATTCAGGACGGCCCTCACTGACGAGGGGGCTGCCGTTGGGGAAGTTGGTCTTCGGAAGCATCGCCCCCGTCCGGCCACGCCGGCACCCTCGGTGCGCCTACGGCTTCGGTCCCGCGAGGCGACCCTTCGCCGCACAGGGCACTAATGAAACACTAACGCCGCTTGTGCCTCATGAGTCTCGTTGTGCGGGAATGACCCCTTATGGCGGCGCCGGCCTCCTCGGCGCCGAAGGTGCCGACGGCCGCGCTCCGTGACGAAGGCCGGGAGGGCCGGGAGCGAGTGAGCGCCGGCCGAGGATACCGCGTCCGGGACCGGCGGCGGTGCAGACGAAGCGTATGCGGAGGCTCGACGCCCCGGATCCTGGGCCGCTGCTTCGTCACCGAAGGTGCGACGGCCCTGGACACGTGGCCACCGCCAACGTGTAAAGTGGGCTCCGGACAAGGCAGAGACAAGGGCGGCCGCGTGTAAAGGTGTTTCGGCCGTACGAAGACACGCTGGAGGCCTGTACGACGCGGGGACTTCTTCGTTATACCCTTGTAAAGTGTTTAAAGCGAGTTGTCGAGAACGGAAAAGGTGTAATTGAGGCAAATGACTATACCCGTGGGGTCTCCTATAAATAGTGAACCCCTTGTAATGAAACGGACACACTGTAATGAGAAGAGAGCACCGAAGGCGTTTGTCGGTTCTTCGGCCTTCGGTCTACTGAGTATTCCCTTGTTTACTTTTCAGTCTCTTTAAGTTCCTGCGTCTCCTTTCCCCGCCTGAGTAGAAGTAGGAACCCTGCGAGAGTGAGCGAAGGAAGGGAGAGAACTCAGGGGGCTGTTGTGTCGGCGTCCACCCTTCGGGCCCGATTTCCACCAACACGGAGCTCGAAGACGAGTGGAGCAGAGGAGTGGGCGCATCCTCACACCGACCGCGTCGAGCCCGTGATCCACCTAACGGAGTGCCCACCGCTCCGCCGCCGCGAGAAGCTCCGGGGCCGCACGCGCCCCCGCTCCACGCGTCGTCGGGGAGGGAGGGCACTAGAGGAAGGGCGACGTCGTCTCCTTGGACATCCGCGGGGAAGGGGGGGCGAGCCAATAAGACGAGGCGGGGGTGGGCGGGCGGGTGGGTGGAGATAAAGGAGAAGGAGGGTGACGAGTGGGTCCCACCTGGAGGATAGTTGGTATAAAGTGGACATATAAAGGAAGATGAGTGCAGAAGAATGGGATATAAAGGAAAGGACATCGATGACCAGACATGAATATTTTGTTTTAAAAGAGGATATGAAGTATGACGAGTGTGAATAGTCTAAAGTCGGTCTCAATAGAGGTGTCATCATGGAGGGTTTCATGGCAATAAATTAAATTACCGAATACATCAACAAATCTTTTAACTCGGTAAGGTTTTTATGAGAGAGAAGAAGAGAGTTTATGACCATGACACTCCTCCAGTTACCAAGACCCTTTAAATTGTATGAAACACTCACTGAGGCCCTTTCTTTTCATCTAATGACACATTATTGAAGACACAAGTAATGATGCAGTCTGCAATTAAACTTTACACTGACAGTGAAAATTTTATCACTGAAAAGCAGACATGATAGTCTTGGTAACAATGTAAGGAAACTATGCTCAAAGGATGACATGACCAGATCTATACTCCCTCCGTCCCAAAAAGAATGACGTTCTAGGATTCAAAATTTGTCCAAAAAAAGAATAACGTTTTGCTTAATTTGGCATGTGTGCATGTGCATGTAGACATGCAACAATCAATTTGCACCTAATATGGTAAATAAATAGGGGCAATCGAGGTCACTTTCTCAATAATCTGTCCTAAAATTTCTAGAATGATATTCTTTTTGGGACGGGGTAATACTACAAATCCAGCCATATATGTTCCGGATTTGTTATTTCTGGCTTTATATTGACAATATATGGCTATTTGTAGCTTTATCCACAGTTCAAAATGTTGTTGCTGTATATGTAGATTAATAAAAGTTTGGATAAAGAATGGAAATTCTCATGCCAGCAGAGTCTATGGCGATTGGCGATCACACACTGAATCTCATGCATAATAGCTCCCTATTTAAAAGGACCCCAAATAGCGCCATAGCACAAACCACTGAGGGGCATGCATCTCCCTAAACACAAAAGGACGACCATGCCACTGCTGGTCCCTACGCAGCTCGTAGACCTGCGTCTACAATGGCAGGTCCCCATCATCCTCTTCCTGGTTCCCCTGTCCCTCTTCCTGACGAGGCGCTGCTGGAGTGGCAGCAGCTTGTCCAAGAAAGGCCGTCTCCACCTGCCGCCGTGTCCGCCGGGACTGCCTATCATCAGCAACCTGCACCAGATGGCCGGCGCGCTGCCGCACCGGAGCCTCTGGGAGCTGGCGCGGCGCCACGGGCCCGTGATGTTGCTGAGGCTGGGCCGGGTGCCGGTGCTGGTGGTGTCGTCGGCGGAGGCGGCGCGGGACGTGCTCAAGACGCACGACGCCGACTGCTGCACTCGGCCGGACACGCCAGGCCCCAGGCGGATCTCATACAACCACAAGGACCTGTCCTTCAGTCCCTACAGCGACCACTGGCGACTGATGCGCAAGCTCTTCGTCCTCGAGTTCCGCAGCAAACGCCTCCTCCAGGCGATCTGGGAAACCAGGGAGGCTGAGGTGTCGCATCCATTACTCGTACAACCATATAACATAAATAATCAAATTAAGATACTAAAACCAATATTACTTGATGAAGAAACATTTCAACTCTTCCTAATTAATTATATTATTATTATTATTAGGTCCATAAACTCATGGGAAAACTGGCTAGCGCCGCCGGACTACGGGAACCAGTATTCCTAGAGGACCTCATCTTTGGGTGTATGGACGATATCATCGGCACGGTGGCGTTTGGGAACATCTATGGCGCGGAGCAATTCATGGAAAGGCAGCACTTCCGTGATGTGATCAACGAGGCCATGATGGCGAGGTCTAGTTTCTGCGCTGAGGACTACTTCCCCAACGCCCTTGGCCGCCTCGTGGATCGCCTCACCGGCGTCGTCTCCCGACGTGAGATGGTATTTAGGGAATTCGACACTTTCTTTGAGACGATCATTGAGCATCACCTCGACCCCTCCCGTGTCATCCCGGACCAAGGCGGCGACCTCATCGATGACCTCATTGATGCCCTCATGGAGAAACACCAAGGCTCCCCGGGTTCGGTAGAGACACAACGAGAAGCTGCGCTTCGCCAACAGCCCCCACGCTTTCCCAACGGCCAAGACTCGAGCTGTTGGCGAAGAAACTCTTTCCCAACAGGGAAAATTCCGCTCGTTGGGAAAGAAATCTTCGCCAACGAGCCCAAAATCCAATGATCGATGGCAAAGTCCGGTCATTGGCAAAGGGGTTATTTCCCAACGAAGCATTCTGTTGGGAAAGAAAAGCCGTTGGCGAAGCTCGGCGCGGCCAAACGGTACCGCCGCCGTCGCCTTCGCCAACGCCTTCGCCGTTAGCCGTTGGCAAAGGGAGCACCCTTCGCCAACGGGGCTACCAAGTCTGTTGGCGAAGAGCCTTCTTTCCCAACGGCCTTGTAGGGGCCGTTGGGGAAGATTGCGGTACCGTTGGCAAAGAATTTTCATTTTTTTTCGAATTTTGAGTTCAAACTTTTTTGGTAGCCTTGCTACATTGTTTAGAAGCACATTGTTAAATGTGGGCCCATTTTTTAACATTTAGCTATATTTCGTTAATTATTTTCGTTCACTTGAATTTTCAAGGCATAATTCAAATTTGAGCTGACGCAGTGCGTGAAATAATGAAACTTAGGCGTTCGAAAAATGATATTCATGTCGGGGAGTATATTTTGAGGCCATGTCCCAAAGCTCACCCGAAATTTCGAAGTCCTTGTGCACGTAACACGACGGTTCAGGCGTGGTACAACTGTTTTTTAATTATATAAAATCCAAACGAAGTCGAAAAATCACGAAACTTGTCGGGGTGTATTGTTATCGCATGTGGAGGCTACGATAAACATTTGAGAAAGTTTGGAGCAAGTTGCCGCGTCAAATGCTCAAAACCTAGACATCTCTACCATGTGATCACTTGTGGAGCACATGTGGAGCTGTCTAGGTTTTGACCATCCGACACGGTAACTTGCTCCAAACTTTCTCAAATGTTTATCGCAGCCTCCACATGTGATCACAAGACACCCCGACAAGTTTCGTGATTTTTCGACTTCGTTTGGATTTTATATAATTAAAAAATAGTTGTACCACGCCTGAACCGTCGTGTTACGTGGACAAGGACTTCGAATTTTCGGGTGAGCTTTGGGACACGGCCTCAAAACACACTCCCCGACATGAATATCATTTTTTGAACGCCTAAGTTTCATTATTTCACGCACCTTCAGTTCAAATTTGAATTATGCCGGAAAATTCAAGTGAACGAAAATAATTAACGAAATATAGTTAAATAGCTCAAAACATCCCCAAGTTTTGAAGTTGAGATGTAGTTATAGTAGGAAGGACCCACAAAAAATTTGAAAGGAAAAAAACAAAAATGCAAAAATTCTTTCCCAACAGCCTTGTGGGGCTGTTGGCAAAGTGGCTTCGCCAACAGCATTAATAACACAGCTGTTGGAAAAGGATGGCGCAGTAAAAAATAAAAAAGACTTTGCCAACAGCCGCACCTATAGGTGCTTGGCAAAGAACTTTAACCCTAAAAGAAAGCGAGGCCGACCCTCCCTACCGGACCGCCCCTCCCTCGGCCTCCCCACTCGACCCGCCCCTCCCTCGGCCTCCCTCACCCCCGCGCGCGCCGCCGCCACCCCCGCGCGCGCCGCCGCCCACCCCCCCCCGCGCCGCGGCCGCGGCGGATCCGCGCCGGCCGGCCCCACCGGCCGACCCCGCGGCGCCCGCCGGCCCCACCGCGCCCCACCTCGCCACCCCCGCCCCGCCGGCCCCTGCGCGCCCCCCCGCCCGCGCCCGCCCCCTCGCGCGCGCCGCCGCCCCGCGCCCCGCCGACCCGCCGCGGCCGCCGGCCCCGCCGCACCCCACCCCGCCCGCCGCCCGCCCCCGCGCGCCGCCGCCCGCCCCGCGCCCGCCGACCCCGCCGCGGCCGCCGGCCCCGCCGCACCCCCACCCCGCCCCGCCGCCCGCCCCCGCGCGCCGCCGCCGCCCCCCGCGCCCACCGACCCGCCGCGGCCGCCGGCCCCGCCGCACCCCACCCCCGCCCCGCCGCCCCACCGCGCCCCCACCCCGCCCCCGCCGCCCCACCCCCGCCCCCGCCCCGCCGGCCCTGCCCCGCCCGCCACAACAGCGGCATCGTGCAGGGCGGGACCAGGTTCAGCACTGCGTGCCGCCTACACCTATCGCTGGATTCCAAGCAGGTTCTCATCTCCTCGCAGATTCCCCCTCGTCTCCTCTTACATTTGCTATTTTGCTTGACCCGTGCCACCTGTGGCATGCTTTTTAGTTTGATGTGCACGTGCTGCTCGGAGAAATCACGAGAAATGCGTATGTGCTCTTCCGATTCACGTGTTGGCGTAGATGTCGGTTTAGTTTGTGATTTCTGTTGTGTGGTACTAGCTCTCTCATGGGCACAGGTGGTAAATCATGCCATGCTCTCATGGTGTTTGATTAAATGCGTTATAGTGCAATTTTAAGTGATGCTTCCTGCAAGTAGAATTTCAAATATAACTGTTTGTGTATGGGAATCCGTGAATTGTTGCAACAGGTATTTGAAACCAGTTTCTTGTGGAGCCTTTTTTCTGTTCATATCATCCAATTCATCTGTTTAGTGCCATATGTTGTTTATACAGCTAGGAAATTTTTGTGGGTTGTGGGAAGTTCTGTTTCAGGACTAGCCAATGTTATGAACTTCTAAAGTAGGCTCTACAGGATGTATGCACTAGGATGTGTTGGTTGTTGCTAATTGGTTCATACTTCATCATCTCATATCAGAAACATTTTAATTAAAGCAATCAGCCTAGCATGCTTACAGGTCATTAGCTGAAGGTTTCTTTATTAGTATGCTTTGAAGTTTGCTTCTGATCAAGTTCTTCTAGTTTAATGTTAATCTTACTGTCAGTGTGTTGCTACATTCGATTACTGCACTTGGAGCACTGCCTCTGTAATTCCATTGAAGAACAGAAAAATTGCCATATCATGCTACATTGTGAATGGATCAGAATACTTGTAAAATATTTTCTTTATGCCATTTGAAACAATCATCTGTCATGTTTACTTGTTACAGAAATTAAGGAATATTTTCTGCATGAATAAGTGTAGCTCATTTTGACTTTGTTAGCTTAATATTCTTGTCTAATACAGTAATTCATGGATTAACATTGAAAATTTGGAGAAAGCTATATATATTTTTCTTTTAGTTATTCAAATTACCTGTCATGATTCATTATGTTAGTAGCATAGCTGCATTTACTAGCTTCAGGCCAACTCATGATTCGTTACTGGTTCATACAATGTCGGCAAGAGGATATTTTGTTGCTTATTTTTTTACACTTAACGAATTCTGCTTGTTTAGACAACCTTGATTCTAATCTCACTTAGTTTACAGCAAAGTAGCAATCTGGTATTAGAGTGCAGATCAGTTTATTTAATTGCACATTGCAGCAGCATATGATATTCAGTCGAAAATAATTTGACAAACTGTTTATTTGGGTAATAAAATGATCAACAATTGATGGTTTGTTACGCTCCCCTCCGGATAAAGTCACAATCATTTTTGAAGATCATCAGATTGGATTGTCCACCTTGGTCACACGATTGTATTGTTCTTGTCAAGCCATCGAGTCGAGACGGTGAGCCGCCCCGCTCCGCCGCCCGCCCCGCCCCCGCCGCCCCGCCGGCTTCGTCAAGTCCAAGTTCCCGGACGAGCGGAGCTTCTTCCCTCCCTCCTTGCTGCACCACCACTCCCGGTGCCTCCTCCCCGTTCACGCTCCGGTCGGTATATTACCTTTTTGCTTTACCTTGTGCGGCCATCCTGCGGTACTAATTACATCACTTGTCCTTTGTGCGGGCTCGGTCGGCGGGTTCGAACCCGACTCCGGGTGCTAGCCCTCCACCGAGTCTTTCTCCACGGCAAGACCCGACCTACCCCACACAGCCGTACACGTGGGCTCCACCGTCGCAGACCTACTCGTCGTGGCCGGGGGCGCAGACGCAGCGGGGGCCTCGCCCGCCCTACTGGCACTACGACCCGCCGCAGGGGTCAGGGTGGACTCAGGCACAGCCACAGCAAGGTGGGGGCGCTGGGACCTCTGGGGACGGCGCCGGGACCCCTGGGGACGACGCCACGAGCTAGGTACCTGTGACTACCTTTTATGGACTAGTAGCGATGCATGTTAGACCCCTGGACATGTATGTTGGACTTGTCGGACATTTTGGACATGTGTGTTGGACATCCTGGTGTATGTTGGACATGTATGCACTCGTTTCATGACTTTATGTGTATTATGGACATGTATCGAAGATTTGGTGTGTGGATTCATGTTGAGATCGAAACCGATGTCGAAATGTGGTTTATATGCTATATTGTTGATATATATGTGGTATTCTGATTCATATGTTGATGTGTGGATTTGATATGTGAATTAAATGCTAGAAAAGAGAAAAAGAGGGGGATTCCCAGCTTTGCCAACAGCATAGGCCAAAGCTGTTGGCAAAGCTGGGCTTTCCTCAACAGCCTTCCCAGCTTTGCCAAAAGCTTTGGGCCAGGCTGTTGGCAAAGATAGGCTTCCCCCGAAGCATGCGCCCGCCTTGCCAACGGTGGGCCAAAGCGTTGGCAAAGCCGCCGGATTTGCCAACGACTTCACCCGATCTTTGTTGGCAAAGCCGCCATTCCCTTTGCCAACGGACTTTGCCAACGACCGTCGCTTCCCTGTTGGCGAAGGTAACGGCATCCGAGCCGACGGCGTCCCCTCTTCGCCAACGGCACACATGGGCCGTTGGCGAAGCTTTCCCAACAGGGCCGGAATTCTCGTTGGCGAAGAGCTCTTTCCCATCACTTAAAACGCCAACGGCTCTTTCCCAACGGGAACTCGAAAACCCCGTTGGGAAAGCCTTCGCCAACAGGGTTTGAGTCTTCGCCAACGGCTTTAAGGCGTTGGCGAAGCACGCGTTTCCGGTGGTGAGAGCGCGTCAAGGCCCTGTTGTCGGTACGTAATGCGCGCGACCAATCTAACCACTTGATTCTTACAACCGGTGAACTAATAAAATATTACTCTAAGGAGCTAATAACTATTTTTCCGTCCTAAATTATAAGTCATTTTAACTTCTCTAGATAGATTTATAGGTGTTTTGTATATGCATCTAGACATTGTGTATGTATCCCGAGATGCATATACCGCCATTTGGTTTGTAATGATATTCCCCTGTCATGTGTACAAATCTCTTGCAGAACATCTACATCGGTGCCGTTGACACGGGATCCGTTACCGTTGTTTGGACAATGACCGAGCTGGTCCGTAACCCGCGGGTGCTCAAGAAGGTGCAGCACGAGATCAGAACTGTGGTGGGCGACAAAGGTAGGAGGAGGATGCAGCAGGACGACTTGCCCGCACTCAAGTACCTCAGGATGGTGGTCCTCGAGACCCTGCGGCTGCACCCGGCGTTCCCCCTTCTGGTGCCGAGGGAGACGATGCGGCAAATCAAGGTCTCCGGACACGATGTGCCGGCCAAGACGAGGCTCCTTGTGAACGCGTGGGCGATGGGCAGGGACCCGGCGTACTGGGACAACCCAGAGGAGTTTAACCCAGACCGGTTCGAGTGCAAGGATGTCAGCTTCAACGGGGCGACGCACTTTGAGTACGTGCCTTTCGGCGCTGGCCGTAGGATGTGCCCCGGGATGGCTGTGGGGCTATCCACGACGGAGTTCTTTCTGGCCAACCTACTCTACCACTTCGACTGGGAGCTGCCGGAGGGGATGACGGCGGAGAGTGAGGAGGCAGGAGGACTGACGGTACACAAGAAGACACCTCTCGTGCTTGTGCCGACCATATATGGGACTACTACGCATCGCTGATGATCAGACGGAGGTGACGAATTTGATAAATGGGGCTTGTGTAATGCTTTATGGCAGTAAATTAGTAAATAAACTTTGTTGTAGCAAGAGAGTTGTGAGTGCTGTTGTTGCATATGTGTGTGTTTGGATACTGTTGCATGTATTTTATAAGGTAATAAAATGGTTGTGAGCATTCGTTCCTTGTTTGTACAGAGGATTCAGATTATCTCCGCTATGATTTGTAGAAAACAAACTTTTTTACTCCTTCGCTCAGCTACAAAATTGAGATTGTGGCCAGATGGCGTTGCTGCCTCCTTGTTGCTCTAGACATTGTTTTTTTCCCAGATAGTGGATAACATTCCGGTTTCAAACCTCTCAAAAGAGAGGCATCAAACTGCCAAAATCACAAACACTCTCAAAGTTTAACACACGCTCTGTTTAATATTACTCACCGATTCGCAAAAAGAAAGACCATCGCCCTGTTCGTTTGGCTTATCGTATGCCAACAAAGATATTTTTCTCTCGTAACAAACCACAACCAAAGAATCACCAAGAAGATTTTCTATCGAACAAATCAAGACTACCGTACCACGATACCAAACGAAGAAGAAGCCGTCCCACAACGAGTAATCATGCATTCGGATGAATAGAGCCTAATCCGAGTTTTGCATTTAGGGAAATTGGTCTCCAGCACATCCTCCAAGGATGGTTTGGTGTGAGACACGTGTGTCGCACACCAATCCATCCTTCGAGGATGTGCTGGAGACCAGTATCCCTTGCATTTAACTGAGGAAAATTTTACAACTATGTTTTGTCATTTCTCGATGTTTCCCATGGTTTTTATACAACCTCTACAATTTTTTTCTCAACAGGGAAAAACCTTTCTTTAATAATTTCTTCAACCGTCTGTTATGCAATGGAAATATGGAACACATCCCACACGAAAATTTAAAGGTCATTTTTCATGCATTCTTGTCCTTTCACCCTTCTCTAACCATTCCTTCCGCTTCAAGCTTCTCTCCGTTGCTCATCCAGTTCGTCTTTCTTTGTGGCCATCCTCCCTACCTTTTCGCAGCCTCACGGGGTGACGTGACGTAAAACTTACGCTACAAGCCGTTGTTTGTGGAGTAATCTACTCCCTGTGGTTTGTGTTTGCGCGCGGATCCACGGGGTGCGCAGCGCACAGATCGTAGCGGGATGGCCACGTGGCGGCCATCGAGCGGGGCGCCTCATCCATCCCCTCTCTTGTCTTCTAGTTCTAGCTCCACACACATCGTCCGAACCACTTTTTTCCCTCTCCCCTGCCTCCCTCTGCTCCGCTCGCGGGCGATCCTTCTCTCGCCACTCCTCCAATGGCGCCGCCGCCCACCACGCCCTCCTTCCTCCGCCCGCCGCCGCTACCCCACCGCGCCCACCCGCGCCCGCCGCTCTCCCGGCCTCCCTGCGCCTCCCTCCGCGTCTCCGAGATCTTCGGCGGCCGCGGCCTCTGCAACGGCGAGGTCGGCGTCCGCAAGGAGCTCTCCACCACCAGTCCTCCTCCTTCCACCGCCGTCTCCTCGCCCGAGTCCCCCTCCGCAGAGTCCACGACGGCGGAGGCCGCCGCCCCACCAGCGGTGGACCTGGACGCCTTCGAGAAGGAGCTCCTGGGCCTCACCGGCGGCTTCCCCGGCGGCGAGGTGGGCCTCAAGGACTTCGTCGCCAAGAACCCGCCGCCCCCCCGCCCTCCTCGTTCCAAGAGGTCGGCCGGGTCCCAGACCCCGACCGGCGTCGTCTCCTCCGCGCCGCCGCGGGCGCCGGAGCTCCCGCTGTTCCTGCCCGGCATGGTGGTGCTGGTGAAGAACCCCAACAACGCCTACCACATGTACTGCGGCATCGTGCAGCGCGTCACCGACGGCAAGGTCGCGGTGCTCTTCGAGGGCGGCAACTGGGACAGGCTCATCACCTTCGACCTCGACGAGCTCGAGGGCAGGGAGAAGGGCCCGCCCATGGTCAACCCCAAGTCCGTCGTGCTAGAGGACCTCGTCGCGGAGCTCGAGGACGGTAAAAAGGAGGACGAGGCGGCGGTGAAGAAGGAGAAGGAACCCGAGAGCACTGTCGCTGCGGCGTGACCATGCGCCTCTTGTTCCTGTTGTCCTGTATGTATGTATACACAGACAAATGGTTTGGGGGCTGATAATATACCTGTTATACGTATAGTTGGAAAATATTAGTGCGAATTGCATTGAACAATTGATGAAGGGTTTGGAAATCAATCAAGCTCTCTTGCGAATTGCGATGTGTTTGATCACATTTTTGTCCTTCGGCCTGCATATATGACTTCTCCTGTTCTCCTTGGCTACTCTATAGCTTCTAACCGCAATGCCACAAGACTAATTAATTCAATGTGAGTCTTGGTTGGTAGTTAGCGGGGAAAGATGGACAAAGGGTTGCATGAGAAATTCAGTTCTGTGTGATCAGTATGGCCACATTACGCAGGTTAATTTCTGTAGCTGCAGTACTTATCTAGGGTAGGATCGGGATGTCAATTTAGCTTGGATTGATTTCGCATAAAACTGGTTACAAGTGGCCGAACTGTCATCGATGCTGCTGTATTGTCAAGTCAATTACTGTTAGCCTCAATTTTTAAGAAGGCCACCGAGAATTATCTTTAGTGGTCCTTGATTTTGTCTGCTGGTGTTGTGAATGAAGTAATTGATCAAATAATCACGGATCTGAGGTATAGAAGAAAAGGAATGGTATGGATCTGATAACAAGTGCAGAGTGGGTATATTATGTTTATAAAGGAAATTGTGGTAAACTATCTTGCAGATTTCTTACTTCTTCATACTCATAAAAAATGAAGATTTGTCAGCTACTCCCTCCATCCCTAAATATGTGTCGTCGTTGGTGTGCGTGCCACAAGTTTTACTCCATTTGTAGAAAATACATACAACATTTGTGCCTTCAAATAATTTTGTTAAAAAAATTATTCAAATATCTTTCCAATGATACCAATTATTTGTTTGTTATGCATTGTCCCTTCATTGTCCCATTGACATGTGTCCATATCCGGACAAGAGTCAGACTCTCAAAACCAGGTGACTAGGCTCCAAGGTTGTAAATTGTCTACATATTCAGGCTGGCAAGGTTCTATCCTGCTACACCAAAGCTCTAACCTGACTGAATAAAAGAGGATGGTCAAAGAAACAGAGGATTGCTGACAATTATTAATTAGCATTCTATGATCGTTTAGGAGACGAGGCGGCCAAGAAGGAGAACGAACCCGAGAGCACTGTCGCTGTGCGTGACCATGCTTCTTGTTCCCGTCATCATATATCCCCTCCGTCTCTAAATAAGTGTCGTCGTTGGTGCATGCCACAAGTTTGACTCGATTTGTAGAAAATACGTGCAATGTTTGTCTCTGAATAATTTTGCTAATAAACTATATTCAAATATATTTCCAATGATACTAATTATGTATCATAGGTACTACTATTTTTAATATGAAATTAGTCAAAGTTGTTTTTTTAAGCGCAAATGACACTTATTTAGGGACGAGAGGGAGTATGTATGTATGTATGTATGTATGTATGTATGTATGTATGTATGTATGTATGTATGTATGTATGTATGTATGTATGTATGAAAAAAAAAGGTTTGGGTGCTAAAAAGGGAGTGATTGATGATATACCTGCTATACGTACGTATAGTTGGAAAATATAGTGTGAATTGCATTGAGAGCATTGAACAAAGGTTTGGAGATCACATTTGTCGTTTGGCCTGCATGACTTCTCCGGTTCTTCTTGGGTTCATTAGCTTCCAACCATATAATGCTACAAGACCAATTCAATTCAATGGGAGGCTTGATATAGTTAGCGCGGAAAGATGGACAAATCGTTGGATGAGAAATTCAGTTATGTGTGATCAGTATGGCCACATTATGCAGGTAAATTTCTATAGCTAGAGTCTTGTGCAGGATTGGGATGTCGATTTAGCTTGGATTGACTGTGCATAAATCTGGTTAGAGGTGGCCCAACTGTCAATTTAGTATGGATGCTGCTAAATTGTCAAATCAATTACTTTTTGCCTACATTTTTAAGAAGGGCACCAAGACTTATCTTTAGTGATCTCAGTATGGCCACATTTTGCAGCTGGAACTCTGTCTTTTTTCGATTGATTTTTCATCCTTTCCACATGGCCGTGGTTTCACGCGTCCGTTCTAAACCCCCGCTGCGCGTCTCCCCTGCGACGTCTACCTAGTGCCGTGGCTTCACCTTCAGTTTTTTTTTTGAGAAACCGGCTTCACCTTCAGTTGCTGCTGGTGGTGATGCACTAATCACAGCTTGATCATGGGTGCTGCCATGCAAGCGGTGTGCGCCATGCATGCGCGCCTGCTGGCAGGCTGCATGGTGCCTGTGTCGTCGCAAGGCATGCACCACGATGCTGATAGAGGATGAGAGAGAAATACAAACCCATCACCCACTGGATGTCTGGATACATTAACAAAACAAGGAAATACGACAATTGGAACGTACCCTTAACCAAAATCGTTACACAAAATCCGAATTCACCCTTCTGATCCACCTACTCCTCAAACACCGCTTACAGATTGAAGGAAAAAAGATGAGATTAGTGATGGACGAGCTCACGATAAACTAGCGGAGGTTACCTCTGCCCCGCAATCGCCGGCCGCGGGACGCCCACCGTCTGTGCGTAGGAGTCGTGCCCCAACTCTGATCGCCAGCCGCCGCGGGACTTCCGCTGCGGAGGTGCGTCGCGCGATGCAAGGCCTTGTCGAGCCTTGTTCGACGCGGCGCTAGGCAGACGTGCCGTCGCAGGGGAGACACGTCCTCTCCGTGGTGCGAGGGTTTAGAGCAGACGCGCGCGTGGAACCACAACATTGACACATAGGAATGATGGAAAATCAATCGAAAAAATAGTGTTCCAATTGTAAATATATAATAGTTATTCAGTGCAAATGTGCAAATGGGTGTACTCGTATTTGATTCATATCAAGTAAAACAATTGGCAGTACAAGGGAAGGACAACTTGACACAACGACGCAGAGAAAATAAAATTACATTGAAGAGCACTTTGGTCGTCTACTTCCTTCCGAAGTTGAGCTTGAAAAAAGAAAGGCAACAAGGGAAAGGAGCACTTGCAAATGTCATCGCCACACAAGGCTTTGAAGACCTCAAAAACTACCCGCTGCTTACAACGAGATCTAGCCGACACCGAAAGAACATTGGTCAGGGCAACACCCCAAGTAATGCAAGCTTGCAATCCATCATCACCAAACCAGCGGTTTGAAGAAATCGGAACTTGATGAAGAACGAGATCAAAGAAAGAGATCAAAACCGCCCCAACAAAGGATCGTCAACCGCATCTCCCGACGAACACACCAAATGCAAAGATCCGAAGATAATCTATATATCCGGCGAGAACCAACTCTCAACGGCCCTTCGTCGGCGCTGGAAAGAACGTCATCGAGGTAGAGAGAGGTCGGAGAGACCTTATTCCATAACGCCATCTTCACCACCACCTTGTTGATGTCGGCTGGAAATCAAACCTAGAAGGAAAAGACTAAACCTACAAAATGAAACGGGTCCTGCTCCTCTCCCTACCGGCGGCGGTGGAGGCCACCGGAGGGCGAGAGGAGGAGGAGCGTGGGCAGCAGGAGGGCAGGCGGCAGCAACTATTAGGGTTGCGTGCAGCTGGATTGGGTGAGGTCGGGGCAAAGAAAGTTCGATTTGAGACTCAAATTCCGTTCAAGTACCACAATGACACACTTTAAAAAATCATGGATCGGAATGACACAACATAAAAAGTTTATGGACCGGAGTTGCACTTTACTCAAAAAGAAGATTTGTCAGCTAGAGTATAGATGGGGAAGTATGAGGATTTTCTGCTCTTTCAAGTTCTTGTTTGTTATGCATTGTCCCTTCATTGTCCCATTGACAAGTGCCAGCTCAAAACGAGGTAAATTGTAAATTGTCTACATATTGAGGCTGCCAAGGTTGTATCCTTTGGTACACAAAGCACTAACCTGACTGATTGACTGAATAAAAGAGGATGATAAAAAAAGAAACAAAAGATTGCTCATAAGTATCAGTTAGCATTATGTGATCTTTTAGGAGGCGGAGCAAGAGTGTCCAGAAGGTTTGTTTTAGCTTATTGCGCAGATTTTTTTTTCTCAAAACAAATCTACCGCACAACTTCTTGCGTAAGGGCACTTCCCAATGGTACATTTATTATAGTTTCTATGTGTATTAATTAAACTATTTCATAAATGTTTTGCTGATGTGTCAAGTGTTTAATTGAAGAGAGAGGGAGAAAGATGAAAATCGTTTCTCGCAGGAGAAACGAAGTCTACTCAAGGATCGAAATGCTAGGACTTTGTGAAAGTCCCGTTGGGTACGCTACCCAGGTCGCGTCTTGCTCTAAACCCGTCGGCCGCGGCGTGCGTGGGTTGCCGTAGTTGCTCGCTACACAACCCTAGCTCCATGGCGAGGTCGAGGCTAACTGTGACTCCTCCATGGCGAGCACGAGCTCACGGCGTGCTCTGCGTAAGCGCCGCAACACTCATGGTCGTCACGCTCGCCGGTGCGGGCAGCGCCGCCGCTTCCGCCCGCCGCGCTCGGTTGCTCCGGTCACACCTGCTTACCTGCTCAGTAGTGCCGTCGTGCTCGCGCCCACCTCGCTCGGCTGAGCGTCCAGCGACGCCGCGCTCGAGGCCACCTCGACGCCCGCCCGCGCCGCCGTTGCGGCCTCGGCGATGGTCACTAGTACTACGCCCGCCCGCGCCGCTATCACGCTCGCTGGAGCAGGCCGCTGCGCGCGTTCCGCCACACTGGCTCGTGCCCGTCGGAGGCCGGAGGAGGGCACCATGGGACCATGGGACCTCGCATGCGCCCCGCCGCACCGGCTCTCACCCACCTGCCGAAGGAACACGCCACCCTGGCTCTGGCTCACGGAAGAAGCTCGCTTGCGCCCTCGCTGCGCTAGTCATGCCCGCCAGAGAAGCTCACCTGCGACCTGCCCTCACTAGACGCCACGAGCAGGGTTAATTATACCGTGAACCGGCCTGTTCCGGCAAGAAAAAATCGGTCCGGTTTACCAGTGGAACCGACCGGTCACCGAGGCATCTAAATTATAGGCACAGTTTTAGGGTGGGAACCGACCGGTTCTTATACCGAACCGACCGGTTCCACCGAACCGGTCGAACCGGCCCGGTTCCCACCGTTTGGGCTTCAATCATTGGGACCGCTCTACTACTTTTCTCCCACAACCAATCTGTAGGCTTTTAGATTTAAGATTCCCTGAAAACTCTTCGGTTATATGAAGGACATTATGCAATTAGAATGGCCAATTTTCTGATGAACTTAGAAATATGATCACTGTACATAGGCCCTTTGCGCTCCTGCAACTCACGGTGAAGAAGGGACGCGTGTCGTCGAGCGCAGGGAGGGCAGAGCGCGCGGGGAGAAAAGCGCCCTGTGGTCTATGCGTGGGCCCCGTGAGCCTTATCCCCTCGCTCTCCTCTCTGCCACTCAAATGCGCGCAGCGACGGTAGGTCGGCGGTGCCGCAGCCTCGCCGCCGAGGGAAGGCACAAAAGAGGCGGCGCAACTTGGCGAACACAGCCGGCGGTGGCGCGACCCTCCGAACAAAGCGCAAGCTACTG
This sequence comes from Cenchrus americanus, assembly GCA_947561735.1. Taxonomy (NCBI): domain Eukaryota; kingdom Viridiplantae; phylum Streptophyta; class Magnoliopsida; order Poales; family Poaceae; genus Cenchrus; species Cenchrus americanus. The sequence goes on along the minus strand of OX387243.1, from coordinate 98,702,159 downwards.
GCGTACGGCGCAGCGCAGGCCGCAAGGTGAGGTGCCCTCTTCCGTTCCGTTCGCACCCGCTGTGTAATGTTTCTGTTGGTCTAGTACTTATTATACCGTATATGGCATTTTATTTATTTTTAAGAAGTCAAGCTTATTAGCTCCTGTGCCCAAATTACTAAGATGGATAGCCGTGCATTAGTGCATAGAGATAAATAAAAGTTAAGTACACATTTGACCTGGACTGAAATATAATTGAAACTCAGGATCTGGGTCTCAACCTAATTCAAATCCCCATGGTGATGAACGAGGAACATGATAGTTAGTGTGTTTTTGAGGATTCTTATGCCACCGATTATGGTTGGTATTTTCTAAAATACTTTTGTTTGTACATCAGCGATGAGTTTGCTGTGACCTTGACTATCATTAATAAAAAAGAAATGAGAATCTTGGTTGCTCTTTGGTCCAGGGAAAAGCACCATGCTGGAGAATTGTGACTTGTGTCAGAAGTGATCATCATTCGTTCGGTTAGAATAGCCCACATGTTAAAAAATAATGAAGAGGATCGCCAACTTATCTGATAAATCCAATCATGTAACTTATTTTGGTGTCTGATTGCAAGTAGTGACGTACTACTTGTAAAAATTGTTTGCAGGCATAGGCAAGAATGCAACATTTGAAGCGCCCAAAGTCCCAAAGGAAATGATGGGGAACTGGTATGACTGGAAAATGAGGGTAGCATTTTCATGAGGGTAGCATTTTCAGGAAAAACAACCATTCCGGCGTTCCTCCATTCAGCCCAGCGCCAAGAAGATCACATGGGCACACGCTCATCGGCCCCGCCCGGTCGTTGGTGGGCCTATGGCTGCCGCGTGCCGCCACGGCTGCGCTCTCCTGCGCAGCCGCCGCCCCGTGGTGGAGCTCCTCGTGTGGGACCTCATGACCTCTACGGCACGCTGCTGTGCGCGGGTGCGGCTGGGGCCAACCACGACTGTGGGGACTGCCAGTCTGCCACTCCGGCCCTTTCCTGATGTCCTTCATGTGCACAGATGATGCCAGGGTCACCTTCGCCTGCTCCTACGTGTCGGAGACCGGCGTATGGGGCGCGCTCAATCTAGGCTGTCGTATTTTCTGTGATAACAGGCAGATGGCTCTGGTGGGGAATTCGCTCAACGTGACTCGCATTCTTGAGTGCAATTCTGATACGCAGCGATTGACAATCATCCAAATCCATATCATGAGTTCAGCAGATACTATTGGAAAGTCATGAACATGCCAGCAGAGGATGGCTGACTTGGCTTTGCTGGGATTGAAACTGCAGTCTTCATTGGTGGTCAAGGAAGCCCGACGTTGACGGGGCTGCAAGATGGATGCTTAGTAGGATTGTCATTGACCCGATCAAGTATATCCGTCCGGAGCCAGGGGTGGTGCTGAGCAGCACGTGAAATATGCTTCCACCCTTGAACCGATTCGTTTGGCAGAAGCTGCTGATGTGTTTTTGATTCGCAAGGACATTAGTCTATTCTTTTGCACTCTGCAAGGGTTTTGGTCCATACACAAGTTTCTACACTGCAGGTACTGCCATATCTTTTGCCATTCCAGAATAATAGCATTAGTAAGTGGTACAGGTTCAAACAGAGTGGTAGACCTGTGAATCTTATTTCTGCTGTTGTCTGACTCACTTCCAAAAATTTTGTAGCATCATACAATTCAAGGAACCGAATAAAAAACCAAACTCTATCCCCCTTTCACATGTTTTTTCTTCTTTTGGAAACAGGGGAGCACAGTTCTTATTGAGTAATCATAGTTGAGTTGCAGTCACTAGAAATACAAATCTGGAGGAAAGATGAGAGAATATCCGTGTCAATTTAAGCTAACTTGATATATGGCCTAATCCATGTTGCTTGGTGGTAATGTTGGGCAAGTCTCTTGCTCTGCTTTGATGACCAGCACCACATAGCAACAAGAACTTGAGAGCATGTCTCCAGTACCAGCATATATAGACTTCCATGGGTTATTAACCCGTCTTCAGGGTGATTTCATCTTGCTTTTGCTCACATAAAGGTCACTAAGTTGGTATATTCTGCAGTTGCCACTTTGAAGCTTTCATCAACACACGCACTGTGCCTGTTGTGTGGCTTGAGCCAACAATTATATTACCACACACCCAGACCTGCAGAGAACTCTACTTCTTAATGATACTGTCCATACCAGATTGCTGCCCGTCATGCACCCTGGAGCTCATGAAGTGTGATTGTACTGAAATCTCTAGGGACGAGCCTAGAAGTTTTACGATATGTAAGGGCCTGGTAAACCTCCTGCATTGTTGGCCTTGCCTGTGGAGAAGCTCGCAGGCAAGAAAATGTCATTTTCATAAGGAGAACTATGTCTTCCTCTTCTGTTGTGCTTGGTTGTGGAGGTCGTTGATCCAGGATTTCTTTAAGAAGATTATGCTGCTCCAGTGATGATGAGGCAAGGTCATGCAAAAGACTTTCTGGATGCCTCCCCATCACCACCTCTAACACAACCACACCAAAGCTAAAAACATCACATTTCTCTGTCACAACAGATGTGTAGGATAGCTCTGCACAACAATGGGACACTCAAGTTAGGAACCACTGCACTCCAGATACAGTTATAATTTGCATGTGAGGAGAAAACAATATGTACCAGGAGCCATATAGCCGTATGTGCCGGCTAGTGCACTCCAGTTGGATGAATCAGGTTTTAAAATCCTTGCTGTCCCGAAATCTGACACATAAGCCTTGAAACTTGTATCAAGCAAGATGTTGTTGCTTGTGATATCTCGATGGATTATGGGTGGGTTACATTCATAGTGCAAATAAGCTATCGCTTGGGCTACATCTTTTACAAGAGAACTTCTCTTCTGCCAATCAAATTCATTGGCTAGTTCCTCATTTTGTAAGGTCGTATGGAGGCTTCCCCGCTCAATGTAATCATAGACAAGAAATTTATACTCTGGATGGGAGCAGAATCCATAAAGTGTAACTATGCTTCTTTGTCGAATTTGCAATAAGATTTCCATCTCACTACGAAAGCTTGTTTCATCATTTACCTCTTCTTCAGTGGAATGAAGCTTCTTCACAGCAACGGTTTGCCCATCTTGAAGGTGTGCCTTGTACACTTTACCATATCCTCCTGTTCCAATGGCATACTTGTCGTCGAAATTTTCAGTTGCTCTTACGATATCCTCAAAAGCTAGCCTTCCATCAAAGTTCCAAACTGAGAGCACATCTCTCCCATTGTTATTAGTTTTTTCTTGTGGCTTTCTTTTGTGATTAGCAAGTGTTGTAACAATTGTGGTTGCAAGAATGATGAAACCCACAACAAGAACAATTGACAGTACCAAACTAAGTAGCTTTCGTTTATGGTGTCCAGATAATTGAGTGGAATAGCAAGGTGGCAAGCCGGAGAGATTACCACACAGACCATCATTGTGAAGGAACCAGTTTACAGAAGCATTTTGAAGTAGACGTCCTGTTGGTACTGGTCCTTCCAAGTTGTTGTAGGACACATCAAGCGTTGATAAGCTTGTCATGCTTGTGAAAGATTGTGGAATGCTTCCACTGAACTGATTGTGAGAAAGGTTAAGAAATTCCAGCATCTGTAGCATTCCAAGTTCTTGTGGCAAAGCACCATTCAGTTTGTTGCTGCTAACGTCTAGCATGATCTGTAGGTTTGCTAAATTTCCAATTATTGAAGGCAGATTTCCGTTGAAGTTATTATTGTTGATCCTCAAGGTCTGTAGCTTGACACAGTCTCCTAATTCTCTGGGTATTGATCCTCTCAAATTATTATCAGATATATCAAGGTAATCTAAATTACTTAGCTTTCCCAATTGTGATGGTATGGACCCAGATAACTGATTGGATGATAAGTTTAAGCTATAAAGGTTTGTTAAATTACTGATTTCTGGTGGAATTTTACCACTTAAGTGGTTAGAATCGAGTGTTAGTTCCACCAAGTTTGACAACTTCGAAAGAGATGGAGGTATTGAACCAGTCAAAAAATTTTCTGCTAAATACAATACCTCTAGTTGGGGACAGGCACTCAAATTTGGTGAGATGTGACCAGACAGCCTATTGGATGTTAAGCTTATCTTCACTAATTGTGGATACACACCGAATTGTTCAGATATATCTCCTGTTAACTTGTTCCCATCAAGTCTAAGTCGAACCAAGCTTGTACATGCCTTCAAGCTTCTTGGAATAGGGCCATCAAACATGTTTAAGGGGGCCATGAAAAATTCTAGTCTGCCTCCCATACATACATTTGTAGGCAGAGGTCCTGATAATGAGTTGTTACTTAGGTCAAGGCGAACTATGCTTGTGAAATTTTCAAACCCATGAGGAAGGGAACCAGATAATTGGTTAGTGTAGAGGAGCAGATGTTCAATGTTTTGTAGGTCGCCCAAAGATTTTGGTATTGAGCCAGAAAGTTGATTCTCTTCCAAAGACAGATGTTGGAGATTGGTAAGGTTTCCTAAGGTAGCTGGAATAGAACCTGAGATTCGGTTGGTAAACAGGAACAAAATCTCGAGATTTTTTAGGCGACCAAGTTCTAGGGGTATGGGACCTGTGAATTGATTTTTACAGAGACCAAGTTTGGTCAATTCAGTGAGATTAGATAAAGAGACAGGGATTTTATTAGTGAGACTGTTCATGCAGAGATCAAAATGTTGCAAGTTGACAAGATTGCCTACTTCTGGAGGAATGGAACCTGTAATTTGATTCTTATACATAAGGAGTAATGTGATCTTAGTGAGATTGGATAAAGAGACAGGGATCTCACCAGACAGTCTATTCGTGCTAAGATCAAGCTCTTTTAGGTTGATGAGCTGGCCTAGTTCTGCAGGTATGGGTCCAGACATTTCATTTGTGCTAAGGTAAATTTCTTGCAGGCTGACGAGGTTGCCTAGTTCTTCGGGTATAGGCCCAGATAGTTCATTAGCAAACAGAAACAATGTATTTAGCTGGGTCAGATTTCCAAGGGTTGCGGGTATCTCACCAGTTAAGGTGCTGTTGCTTAGTTGCAGAATCTGCAGGTTGTTAAGCCTTCCTATATCCTTTGGAATTGGACCTGAGACCATAGTTTTGTGAATAACGAGCTGTATTAATGATGTTATGTTACACAAGGATGTGGGGATTGGGCCTGTAAGGTTGTTAAAGGATACCTCAAGCAGTCTGAGATTCTGTAGGCGACCAATCTCATATGGTATTTTCCCACTAAAATGATTGTGGTGCAAGTTTAGATACTGAAGTGATGATAATGAACTGATATTAGCAGGCATGGGACCATAAAGACTATTGTTGTGCAGATCAATGTATGTGAGGAAAGGGAGGGCAGTGAAGTTCATCTCACCAAGATGGCCATGGATGCCAGCATCTGGCAAGGAGATGTTGGTGATGACCCAGGGCATGTGGCGTCCATGGTGCACTGGTGTACACATGATGCCTGTCCAGTTACATGGGCTGGTGCGACTATGCCAGGAGCTCATCTGAGGCGGTGGGCTTTCAAGACTAGATTTCCAGTGGAGAAGAGCTGTCTGCTGGGAGCTCAGCGATATGCTCCCATGATGCAGAGCATGTACTTGCAAGAAAAGAAGGCAAGACAAGATCAGAATGTAGAAGTGGAACAGAGATGTTGATGGAAATTGCATTTTGGAGAAAATGATTTGCATCCGTGTTCTTTGTTGTTGGGAAGATTTGAAGTGCTCAATTGGGAGATTTGTAGTGTCGTGGGCAGTTATATATACACATTCTGCTGTGATGTGGAGCGTGCATATATTAGTATATTACAGGAGTGGTCTTCTTCAATGCCGCCATCTTTGACCCTTGCTTGGTCCCATTAAGCTGCTGCGGAGGTAGCAGCCACTTAGCGCATTCCTATTTTATTTGTTGTGATGACAAATTAATTAATAACTTCTTAAGATGTGGTCAGGTAAAATTTTCCCTGATGGTTACTCACGATCTTCTATATATGTCGGATTGTCGGATTCTCGTATCCTGTCACTGACAAGAGGGCCTTTTGTGAGCAATTGGCAACAGATTTTGTTCTTAAGCAATTTGTAACAATCACTGGCAAACTTTCTCCTGTGCTGGTTTAGTTCTTTGCCAGACTGATTTCTGTACGTCTTCTAAACTGGTTTTCAGTTAAGTTAATGTACTTGTGCTGATTTTATTGTGTTGAGAGCGACTTGCGCTAGATGTGTTTCGGTCTCAATCAAATCATGACTGGAAACTTGGAAAGTATTCTCCAAAGTCATGCAGAGGGTAAGAAAATGACTCGGCCGTCTATCATGCCTGCCCCGCACATTAGACTCTTCACCCCCTTTTTTTTCTAGTTGACCTCTTTCTGGTTCAGCGCTCCAAAAAATTCATACGAGAATGATAAATTTTGATTGCAAGTGCACTACAAGACAAAATTTTCGGACATGTGCATTCCAATGGATATACACTTGAATTTTGTCATTTTCATGTGAATTTTTGCAAATGAGTTTGCATCTCGACTTTTGCAACAAAGTACATATATGAATAAATTATAAATGTGCACCGTTTCAATTTTTGTAGAGACTTCTAAGTGTGTTGTTTAGAGTGATTTTCATGTTTTCATCGAAGATATGATTTCCACCGAATATTTTCCCATCATGTGACCCCGACCTGGATGTTTTAGATATTATTCAAATTACACAGAAGGATGTAAACAAGTATGATAACTGATATGAAATGTTATCATATCAATAACAATAACTATGATGCATAATAGCTATATAGATATATTATGTGTATACTCTTTTTATATTAGGTATCCCTGTACTTTGGAGCAAACCTTTTGGTTATTTTAGGTATCTGGCAGTTTTATAGGGATAAGTTATCCATTTTACATTGCAGATGCTCTAGTGCCATCGGTGGCACATAGCTGCTCGCGTTCCTTTCATGCCGCTCTCCGGCGCGGACGCCAGGGAAGGTGTCACACCCCGAAATTTCCAATTTCGGGATGGCAATAGAAAGAATAATTAAATAACGTTTTTCTCATAATTTTAAAATTTTTCCCAACATTTATTTTTCTTTACAAGAAATATAGTATAGAAAAAATCTTTGTTTGATTTTCTAAATTAAATAAAAAGTTATGTGTGTTGCATTCATGCCGATGCATCTAGTGGTTTTTGAGTGCAAAAGGTTTCAAAAATGCGTTTAGGAGGTGTCCAAAACCTTCCGAGAATTTTCGGATTTTTACGAAATTTATTCTCATTTTTCCTTGAGCTATTTCTATTTATTAGAAGTCTCTAAAATCTTTTTCATGAGCTCCAAATGCTTTATTTGGATTGTTCATGTCTTAATCTACTCTAGAAATTTTCCTGGATTTTTTGTGATTTTCGGAGTATTTTTCGTGCCTTTAAACAATTTCTAGACTTTTATGAAATTTGTTTTCGCATTAAAAATAAATTCGAAAAAAAGAAAAAAAATCTATCCTATCCCTTCGGGCCGAGCCCGTGGGCTCGACCCGCCCGCACCTGCTCCGCTCCGGCCCAACGGGCCGCCGAAGCCCATCGGCCGGGGGAGGCCACGGCCGGCCGGCGCGCCGCGCCCGGGGGCGTGAGTGCCCGGGGCTCTGCCCGCGCCCTATAAAAGCGGCGCCGAGCCGCGAACCCGAGGGCCGTGCCCTAGCTCGCGCCTCGCCCCGGCTCGCCACCGCCGCCACCCGCTCGCACCGAGCACCGCCGCTCCTAGAGCACGAACCGCGGCGGCGTTGACTTCGATTCCCGGCCATTGCCGCCGACTCTGCCGAGGGTAGCGGTACCGCACAAGTTCTCCCCTCTCCGCTTCCGATTCCTAGCATCAATCGAGCCCCTAGCCGCCGAGACGGGTGATTTGGCCGGATCGGCCACCGCCCCTCCCCCGTCCTCTCGTTCGTGCTAAGGAAGAAGATGAAGTGGTGGTTTTGCACTCGGGTCCCCGTGGACTTTGTAATTAGTGACTCAATTCTTGTCTCTCGTAGGTCTTGCATAAAAACCCCTATACGATTAGATCCTTTCAATCTAACCCTAACCTTACACTCTTTCGAGATCTAACCCCGAGTTTTATCCTATTCACGAGCATTGTTTCTTGTGTCTCGGGAATCTTTTCAGACTACTCCCCGAAATCTATAGTTAATTGCGAACGAGTCCTTTTCATCTTGTTTTCCCCATATCTTTTATGTTTTAACTCTGTTTTAATCCGTTCAAGTTGCGTTAGGTTCATAATAATGTAAAGCACGCGTTAGTGATGTGTTTTCACCATGTTTTATTTTCTGAAAATAAAATTAATATTAATTTTGATTAAGGTCTAGTTATACATGCCTTTTATAAATAAAAGCAAAATAGATCTATATATCGTTTTTCATAATCAAATTTAATTGATTAATGTTTCTATCACATGTTTTTATATATAAAAGTTAATTAGATCTTTATCTCGGTTTTCGTAAACCAAATGTTAATTTGTTTAATAGTTAATTAATCTTTTCTAATTAAAATTTGATTAGGCTTTTACATCGGCTTTTACAATAAATATTAATTTGATTAATACCAATACCATAATGTTTTTAATAATAATATGATCTACTCGAATTACAAAGTTTCGTTTAGATTATTCATATAGTTTAGTTTTTCCTACATTAAATGTTTAATCGGTTTAATCAATATATGAATCTTTATTAATAAAACTTGACTAGTTCTTCACACCGGTTTCGTAAATAAAGTTTAATATTGCATTAATGTCAACATAGGGTATTTTATTTACGAAATATCCTTTATATTTGTTTTGTTAATTAAAATGAACCTAGCTCATAGCCTTCTTCTCTCATTTATGCAAAACGTTCGTTAGACGTTCTTTTCTCGGCTCAATCTAAGTGTGATCTTCGGTCCTTGCTCAATCTTCCACAACCATCTCTTTAAAGTAAACCAAGCCTTTCTTCCTCTAAGCACGATTTGTGTGCTTTAGTGATCCATCTAATCAAGCCTATCCTTTAGTGCGTTCTTTTAAAGCTTTCTTTTGATTGGTGCTTTATTCTTAGTATGCTTGTTTGTTTGCTTTATGTATGTTTGCACCCGATGATTGATGCGAGTAGAGTGAACGTTGTCCGAGAAGCTTTGAAGAGCACGAAGTGAAGACACTCCGAGCAACAACATTACCCTCCGGTTAAAGGCAAGTGTGTCCTTGATCTTTTGTCCCAATAACTATGATTAATCACTTTACATTGCTTGCATTAATTTTGATGGGTTCCTATTAAGAATTACCTAGTCTTTAATTGTCAATCCTTGTTAACCTGGGTTTACTTTTATGTTGGGTAGCTATGCTTAGTTGCTATACTTGGGTTATGGTGGTTTTAATGAACATTAATGATGAATCATGTTATACCTTTACGTTATATCTTTGGACATTTAATACAAGACCATATGTTTAATCGAACATGGAGCGACCACCCGGGACAACGGTGCAACCACAAGGACTATATGGCTCTGGTCTTGGCCGAGTAATTAGGGAAGTCTTTGGGTGGTTATTACTCGCATAGTAGGTTGGGGACGGAGGAATGCTTTTATGGCTACTTTTATTCCGAAGTGGTCTTGGAACGAAGTACTCTATGGGCGACCGTCCAGTAATAGAAGTGTGGTACGAAAGATAGCCTCTATGACATACTACTATGGACTAATACGCACGGGAGGACTCTTTGTAAAGGCCTCGTAGCGTCCCTATGCGGCCACACCTCGGTAGTGTGGTATTGTGCCTACTTTTGCACGGCGTGGTTGGGTGCAAAGCTCTTCGGAGTTTTTACGCGACTTGTGGGTAAAGATGTACAACCTCTCGCAGTGTAAAACTAATCGATTAGCCGTGCTCACGATCAAGAGCGGCCTGGACCCTCACATGATAATTGAACTTGAAGATAAACTTAAATCGTTCTCTCTGGTTATGCTTGCCATGTGCTTGTGGCGTATCTCTTACCTTATGCTTAATGAGGGTTGGTATAAACTTATACTTTATTAGTAATCGAGGTGCTAATAAAATTTGACCAACTAAAATTACTTAATGCTTATAGCCTAGTCCACTATAAAGCCTTTGCATTCATGTCTTTCCCTACACTTGCTTGAGTACGACAAGTGCTCACCCTTGCTATAAACATTGTTGCTCGAAAGAGGAAAGCTGCTATGAAGATGTTGCTTTGGAGCTAGGCGTACGCAACCCCCGATCGGCTTGCTGTGAAGTTTGGAGCCTTCGTTTCCGGATTAAGCGTAAATCTCGATAATCTTTTTTTCTTACGTAATACTTTTCTCGTATTCACTTATATGTCACTATATGCATGAAACTTGATCCTGGCATGCATATAGGTATGCACTTGGTTTTCTTCGGAAAATCGGGTGTGACGAGTGGTATCGAGCTGTATCGACCGTAGGACGTAAGCCTAGTTAGCAACGGATGTTTCCTAAGGTCTCTTTTGATCTAAAGTTCCTCCTTACCTTATCCTTGACCTCTCGATGAATGATCTCACATCTTAACCATCTTCTTATCTCTATAGCATGAATTCTTGTATATTTATCTTCACTCTCCTTGAAAATTTCTTCGACCTCGCTTTGTCCATTCTCTCAAGCAATAACACCCCCTTGAATTATTTGATATAAGCTGTTACCCTTAACATTCTATCTTCGTTCGCACGACTCTCGACACATCAGCGCTGTTTTAATTTTATCTCGAGCTACCGAACTCCGATTGACATGAAATCAGTTGGGTTAGTTCCAGAATTTCATGTATCAATTTCTCTCCCAAATTCAGCAGTATTCTATTTGTATACAGGGAGATACATACGAATTAGTGGAGCATTCAGAATCTGCCAACACTGCTGACATAGTCATCTTGTTTAATTCATATCTCGAGTTCTAAACCTCCGATTGAGGTGATTACGGTTGGGATGAACTCATAATTTCGACCTCCTTGATCTGGGAAAAATCCATTATTTATGGATATCCTTTACGGGATATACATCTGATCTATTAGGAGGATACCTCCCGATTTATTTAACAACGTGTAGTGTCGTTCCCTTAGCTATGCCTTGATTGGTGGAATTCAGTGTTTGCATGATGATGCTTGGTTTTATGAACTTGATTGATTCGTTTCTTTGAAGTGGGTCTTGGTGTATTGTGGGTCTTATATCTGCAATAACATCAGTTGCTTAGTTGGGTTCTTCTTTTGTACCTTCCACATCCTTGTTGTCTTTCTTTCTCTCCACCTGGATCAAATGAAGTACTTCCTTTTGTACCTTCCACATCCTTGTTGTCTTTCTTTCTCTCCACCTGGATCAAATGAAGTACTTCGAAGAAAAAATTGAAGCACGCACCAATGGCAACAAGAAAATGCTATCGCTACCGCCTTTGCCATTTATAAGTGGGCGAGATGAAGAAAAAAAAACATCACTCTACCTTTCTTCCCACCTTGTGCTTGCTTTTGTTCCACCTAGCTCATTCTGATGAAGACCCCAACAACCAACAAAGAAAAAGATTGAGGACTTCACACCGATCAACAAAAGTGGAAGACCGCCCGCCCACTTCGATCGTTATGTTTTTGTTTATCTCCCTCCTCCTTGCTTCTTCTTTCTTCGAATCTCGGGACGAGATTCCGTTTAAGGGGGTAGATTTGTCACACCCCGAAATTTCCAATTTCGGGATGACAATAGAAAGAATAATTAAATAACGATTTTCTTATAATTTTAAAAATTTTCTCAACATTTATTTTTCTTTACGGAAATATAGTATAGGAAAAATCCTTGTTTGATTTTCTAAATTAAATAAAAAGTTAAGTGTGCTTGCATTCATGCCGATGCATCTAGTGGTTTTTGAGTGCAAAAGGTTTCAAAAATGCGTTTAGGAGCTGTCCAAAACCTTCTGAGAATTTTCCGGATTTTTATGGGATTTATTCTCATTTTTCCTTGAGCTATTTCTATTTATTAGAAGGCTCTAAAATCTTTTTCATGAGCTCCAAATGCTTTATTTGGATTGTTCATGTCTTAATCTATTTCTAGAAATTTTCCGGGAATTTTTGTAATTTTCGGAGTATTTTTCGTGCCTTTAAACAATTTCTAGACATTTATGGAATTTGTTGTCGCATTAAAAATAAATTCGAAAAAAAGAAAAAAAAATCTATCCTATCCCTTAGGGCCGAGCCCGTGGGCTCTACCGGCTCCGCTCCGGCCCCGGCCCGGCCCGGCCGAAGCCCATCGGCCGGGGGAGGCCACGGCCGGCCGGCGCGCGCCGCCGCCCCCGGGGGCGTGAGCGCCCGGGGCTCTGCCCGCGCCCTATAAAGCGGCGCCCGAGCCGCGAACCCGAGGCCGTGCCCTAGCCCGCGCCTCACCCCGGCTCGCCGCCGCCGCCCCGCCGCGCACCGGAGCGCCGACGCTCCTAGATTGAAGGACCGATACGGCGAACCGGAGAGGGGGGGGAGTGAATGGGAGCCGATAAAAATTCTTCTCGAAGGAGATGGAAACTCCAACAAGATGAACACGGCTTCCAACACACGTCTCCGACTCACTACCAAGGTTGGTCAAGCCCACGTAGCCACCGGAGTGCCACTTTGGACCTAGGAACTAACACACCACCTTCGGACCCGAGAAACGCGGCGGAAAAACCAAACCTCGAGTCTACGGACCCACACCGGTCGGACCGGTCCCTGCCGGTGAGCCGAGCAACTTCCACTAAGTGGCTCTACACCGGTCGGACGGTGAGACACACCGGTCGGACCGATGGCGACTCGAGAGCCCCCAAGGCACCAAACGGGCCAACCGACCACTAAGCCGACCCAAACTCGAAACGGCGGCAACACGGGACAACAACGAACACACCAAGACGTTCACCCGAGCAAAATCCCACAAGGGCTTGCACGGTCGGCCGGCCGGTCAAGAGTACCGGTCGGACCCGGTCAAGAGTACCCGGTCGGACCGGTGTAGCTCAGGCGACTCGGGATGAACAACACCCGCGGGTCAACTCCCCCAAAACCAAAACTCGATCTCCCGAATCACTCCACGGACTTGAACAAGACTTTGGGGATATCGGGAACATCTCATGAGGAGTCCATAGCCAAGTTTAATCCCACCAAATCTTGTCCAAAAAGGAGGAATCAAAGAAATCCCGCCGAAAGCACTTCCAACCCAAGAACTCAAGAAACCCCAAAATCGAGCACTTTTACTCACGAATTTGGGAGGGGAATCACGGCCCAAAGAACCACGAAGGGTTCCCACAAATTTCCCCCATCAAATCCCCAAGAGAAAAGTCCCGAAAACAACCCAAAGAAATCACCGAGAGAAGGCTCCGAAAATCACCACCAAGAACAACCGGGGAGAACACATCCAAACCTTGAGGAACCACGCCGAATCATCTATACATGAAACAAAGGTTCGTACAAGGTCTAGCAAGCCGCCCGATCATCCATCCCTCTCTACAAGATCTCTCCGTGAAGCTCTCTTGCTAGTCCTAGAGAAAACCTAAGGAAAATAGGTGGAAAATAGGAAAACTAATGAGCTAGGGTTCCAAGAGTTGGCTGCCATCCTCTCACCTCTTGGGTTATATGGAGGCAACCGAATGTCTAAAACGCCCTTCTCTACTAACTAGGGATACAAGCCCCTCAAGGGCGGATTTGGAATTTTTGATGTCTTCTCCATCGGACGGATGCCGGCGACCGCACCTCGCGTAGCCTCGACGCAAGCCATGCGATCCCGACGCGTGTCCTCCGCTTCGAAGATTTCGGACGCGTCGTCGCACACCGGTCGGACCGGTCCGGTGCTGCTTCGCACCTCCGTCTTCGGTTCTCCGGTCTTGGCTTTGTGGATCAACCAAGGAACCCGGTGGTTTTACGGTAAACCACGGAAACCCCGCGAACTCGGTGTAGCCTCCGCCAATCTCCACTCATGACTCGGCTCCCACGTAGTCCCGGTTCGACCTTGGTTTTGAGGCTCAACCAAGAAACCGTCCACGACTTCATCTTCTTGTTCATGCCACCATGCGGCTCGCACTTGACCCCGCCGGCCACCGGGTCCCTCGAACGAAGCCTACTTGTCTTCTCCACACCCGGAGGCCTCGGCGGCGACGACATTTCGCGCTTGTTCTTCACCCGCACCAACACGAGTTAAGCCGCAACTCGCACCTGCAATACTTAGCCAAGAATCAGTCCACACAACGTTGTCAATCACTCATCACACAAGGAAGCGACCATCCACCGGTCCTCGAACCACACATGGTCCTCAATCTCCCCCTTGATGAGTGCATTGACAACACCCACACAAAAGTAACAAGAGAGAAAAGAAAAAGAAAAGAAACGAACAAAAAGAAACTCCAACAAGCGATCGAAAGCCGAACAAAGGCAAAGAGCAAGATCACTTGAAGAAGACAAGTCTCGGACCCCTTAGGCAAGGGCAACGGCTCGACACATCCGAGACAAAACAAAGCTCAAGCAAAGAGCGCAAACCACCAAAGCAAAGCTCGAACACCACAAAGAGCTCCCCCCTGCACACATGCAAGCTCCCCCCGAACCAATGCACCTCCCCCCGGACGAATGCATGCAAGACACCACTTGAAACGGGCAGCCGTGCAACAACTCGGCCACCGACCGGTCGGACCGGTCCACACCACCGGTCGGTCGGTGTGCAACATGTGTACAAAACCAAGCACTCACACCGGTCGGACCGGTGACCACGACCGGTCGACCGGTGCACAACGAAACCCGAGAAATGGCTCGAAACCACTGAAAACCTTCTAAACACGTCCAACAAGCCATTTCAAGCTCAAACTTCTCCCCCTTGTTGGCAATGCATGAATCAAGCCAAAAATGCAAAACTTTCAACCTAGAGCTTCTCAAATAGACAAAATTCAACAAAGAATGCTACACATGTCCAAATGAGCAAGTTAGATACTCTACGGCTTCGTATCGATCTCAACTACATGATCACCAAGTTTCACAACCATTGGACGAAGCTAAGATGGATTTTGGCAATTTTGCGAAAAACTTGCCTCTCATGAGCAAAGTCCTAAACATGATCAAAGCATATCAAAATGGCAAAGCCACACAAACTTAATGCTAGGACGGCCATTCTAATCATAAGACCATCACAAACACCCACAAGCACCTCATGTCATGTCAAAGCCACCGAGCGATGTGCCTACTTCTATGTATGAGACTTCTCATTGGTAGGCATCATGCAACGGTTTAGCACCCAAAGCAAATTAAATTCAGCACATATGACATGGGAGCATATTTTCCAAGCATTTTTCATTTCATTTTCAGATTTGTAAATGGTACATGAAATGTCTTTGCGACAAAAAGGAACTTATGCTCCTCCACAAGATAAATCAAGAGGGCTAAACATTCATGATGGCAAATGAGCCTTTGTCCCCATATGATGAATAAACTAGCCATCCAACCACAAATTAAGCATAGCAAGGCCACACAAACATGTCAAGAGCATGTAAAGGCATTTACACATGAGAGAGCATACATGTGACATTTTTCAAAAGCATAGCTATCAACCATGGATTATTCATCAAGATCATCAAGAGCTAAGCCAAACTAGCCGTAGCATACCAAACAAGCTCACAAAGACATATATCTCATTCCATGGTGAACAATGTATATGAGAGAAGCTTTTCCTAACCAATGCATATGATACAAAATGCATGCAATCTAAGATACAAGGATGCCTATACATCATGTTACATATGCCATGCCAAATGCGAGGAATGCACAAAGGAAAGCTATACATATGCTACAAACCGGCTCCTCGAGGGGAGGCAAAACGGGCTCGACACCACCGGAAAAAGAGAGCTCCCACACACCCAACTCAAGAAAACAAACACACACCAAGTTCCCCCCGCAAACGAGTGAAAATTGCTTGATCTAGGGGTTTGGTGAAAATATCGGCTAGTTGGTCATGTGTGGGTACATGGATCAAAGCTATCTTTCCTTTCTCAACGTTGTCTCTCGAGAAAATGATACCTCACTTTTATGTGCTTGGTTTTGGAATGGAGCACCGGGTTCTTTGCAACGCTTATGGCACCGGTGCTATCACATTGAAGTTGGACATGGGTATACTCCTCACCAAAGTCACTCATGGTGTAGGTGATCCAAAGGAGCCGAGAGCAACAACTAGCGACGGCAACATACTCGGCCTCGGTCGTGGATTGAGCAACACTCGGCCGCTTGCGGGAAGACCAAGACACCAA
Source organism: Cenchrus americanus (assembly GCA_947561735.1). Lineage (NCBI taxonomy): Eukaryota > Viridiplantae > Streptophyta > Magnoliopsida > Poales > Poaceae > Cenchrus > Cenchrus americanus. The sequence continues at coordinate 98,685,928 of OX387243.1, read as the reverse complement.
AGAAGAACCCAAAAGCGGCAAGTCCTAGAAGTGGACTTCCTATCCAACCGACACCGGCAAAATCCGCGTACGAAAAACCATGAAGCGCCAAAGAAGAGGACGCGGAGTACCAAAGGCCGAAGTCGGGAGTGTGACGCAAGTACACGAAAATTCTCTTCACCGCTTGCCGATGCGAAGTCCTCGGAGACGCTTGAAAACGAGCGCACGGACACACCGAGAACCGTATGTCCGGCCTCGTCGCCATCAAGTAGAGGAGTGACCCGATCATGCTCCGGTACTCCTTCGGTCCACGTGTTCACCTTCCTCGTCCGCATCAAGAGCCGTAGTCGTACTCATCGGCGTCGTCATAGCCTTGGAGTCCTCCATCTTGAACTTCCGCACAATGTCCTTGGTGTACTTAGCCCGGTGCACAAATGTTCCTTACTTTGATTGCTTGATTTGTAGCCCGGGAAGAACCGCAACTCACCCATCATGCTCATCTCAAACTCCCTGCTCATATCATCTCGCAAACCTTGCAACAAGAGAGTTAGACGAGCCACCAAAGACAATATCATCCACGTACACACACGCACAATCGGGATATCTCCGCCCCGTCTCGGCAAAAACAAGGTCGATCGACCTTCCCCATCTCAAAGCCTCTCTCAAACAAGAACCCCCTCAACCTTGCCATACCAAGCTCTAGGCGCTGCTTCAACCCATACAGCACCTTCCTCAACTTGTACACCCGGTGGGGGTACTTCTCACTCTCAAACCCCGGAGGCCGCCTCACAAACACTTCTTCCTCCGGCACACCATTCGAAAAGCACTCTTCACATCTATTTGGTGCAACTTGAACCCTTTAGCCACGAGAAAAGGCTAGAAGGATCTTAATCGCCTCCAAACGGGCTACGGGAGCAAAGGTCTCCTCGTAGTCAATCCCCTCCTTCGGCGAACCCTTGAGCAACAAGTCTCGACTTGTTCCTCACAACCTCACCTTTCTCTCCCTCTTTGTTTTTCCACACCCACTTTGTACCAATCGGCTTACACCCTGGGGGAGGGTCAACCAACTCCCACACCTGATTTCTCTCAAAGTTCTCCAACTCCTCATGCATCGAATTAACCCAATTGTGATCAGATAGTGCGTGTCCAATGTCTTTGGGCTCGAAAGAAGCAACAAATGCAGCATGAGCGAAATGGGAATTGTTTCGAACCCTCGACCGTGTAGTGCGTTCATTCATGTCGCCGATGATCCTCGAAGCCTGGGTGATCCACTTGAACTCGCCGGGGAGGTTCTCGCCTCGAAGCTACCTCCCCCTCAACATCGGCTTCTCCTCGTTCTTGATTTGTCGTCGTAGGTGTAGCGAGAGGGTCCATCCATCATCGTAGTCGAAGTAGCGGGTACATGTTCGGCGGGGGCACCGCACCACCATCCTCATCATCACCATGTTCATGCTCCTCCTCCCGAAAGATCTCCTCGCCAAGCTCATCATCACCTGCACACTCAAAGACAAGGCCGACTACGTGGCTCTGTCTCGTCGAAGGTTACCTCGCAAGTCTCCACGATTTGGTTAGTTTCAAGATTGAGCACACGATATGCTCTAGAATGAGATGCATAACCAAAGAAAATGCCATCGACGGAGACCTAGCCTCAAACTTATCCAACTTCCCGCCTTTCTTCGAATGAAACACTTGCAACCAAAGACATGTAAGTGACTCACCTTGGGTGTGCGACCATGCATCAACTCATAGCATGTCTTCTTCTTGTGCACTCGAGGTATATCTCGTTCGACACATAGCACGCGGTGTTCACCGCCTCGGCCCCAATACCTCCTCGGAGTCCTATGCTCATCAAGCATCGTCCGAGCCATCTCGCACAAGGTCCTGTTTTTCCTTTCCACAACACCATTACGGGGAGGCGTATACGGACTCGAAAAGCGGTGCTCAAGACCCAAGTCATGGCAAAAGGTTTCAAAACGAGAGTTCCCGAATTCCGAGCCATTATCACCTGCGGATAGCTCGTATGGCATCTCCGTGCCTCTCGTTTCTCAACCCCAAGACTAGATCTCGAACAAAACCAAACGTCTCCCCCTTCACCTCAAGAAAGAACACCCACGCATACCGAGAATAGTCGTCCACCACAACAAGGACATACCACTTTCCACCCGCAGATTGCACACGAGCCGGGCCAACAAGATCCATATGGAGCGACTCGCATGGACGCTCAGTCATCACATTGGTGAGAGGCGGGTGAGAAGAGGCCACCATCTTGGCATGCCTACACGGAGCACAAACCAACTCTTTCTCAAGCCTCAACCGTGGCAATCCTCGGACCAAATTGAGTTTACTCAAGCGAGACAAAAGGTCAAAGCTCAAGTGACCCAACTTCCTATGCCACCTCCACAACTCACTCGAAGAACCAGCCAAGAAACAACGCTCCACACCCGAAGACTGAGAAAAATCAACACGAAACACCTGACCCTCGGGAACGACCATACAAACAAGGGCCCATCGAGAGTCCACAATCCGAGAACCACCCGGCCGAAACAACATCTCAAAGCCCTCATCCAACAACCGGGACACGTGAAAGCAAATTGTACCCCGAGTGATTGAATGAGAGCAACACGCCTCGCAGTGATCTTGTCACTCACTTTGATCTCACCGTCCGAAAGCACACGCCCACGCCCATTGTCCCCAAAAGTGATGTACCTCTTCGTCACCACGGGACGAGACTTGAGAACCACCCCCGTCTCCGGTCATATGCCTCGAGCAACCGGAGTCAATCAACCAAATGTTCTTCAAGTCTCCCACCTGAAATTCAAAAATAGGCACGTGAGCGAACAAACGACTCAACACTGGGGTTAGTACCAAAGGAGGAAAACCGGTGCGAGCCATTTGCTCGAAAGTGGGGTTAGCACCAACCAAAGCATCTCTCCTACCAAAACTACCTCCACGAACACCACCACGGTAACCACCCCGAGGGAACCACCCCTCTCGCTCGGAGGAGGACCAAATCCACGCAAGAAAGCCCGTGGAATGTCCTTCCTCTCCAACTCAAAGCTACGACTCCTCCCATCCCCGTAGTGAACTCGAGGGGGAGAACGCCTAGCAAACTGACCACCTGCACCCTTTCCAGCCCAACCACCAGAACCACGACTACCGAAACAACCCTCGCACCCGTACGAGCTCGAAACCCAAACGTACCGTTCGTCTGTGCCCGCACCTGCCGTCCGGCCAGCCCCCCACCGGCCCGACCGGTGTGACACCGGACAGGCAGCACCACCTGCAGCCTTCTTCTCTCCCCAAGCACGAGCTCGTCCTCACACTCGCCTTGCCCCTGGGCATCTGCACACGAGGCTCAAGTACACCATCGGAAGGGTGGTACTTGTCCTTGTTAGCCCACTCATTTGTCATTCTCTCCTCACGCTTCCTCTTGAAGCAAAACTCCTCCTTATGGCCATCTCTCCCACAATAGCCACAATGGAACCTCACAAACTTAGGCTTAGGCTTGGGATGTGGCTGCTCACTCGGTTTCTCTCCACTCAAACCCTCCACCGGTTTCTCACCACTAGCCTTCTCACTCTCCTTCCCAAAGAACACTTTCCCCGAAGTGCTCACAAACTTGATAGGCTTTTGTAGGTCATTTGTGGGTGTAGGAAACACGGGTGGAGCCGGGGTTGTGTCTAGTCGGTTCCTTAGATGGTTAGGTTTTGGTGGGAAATCATTCTTGTGGTGGGTTTTTGGTGGCTCCGGATATTCTCTCCACTTCCTTCACCAACCTTGTTTGCCCCAAGCCCCTCACCATCTTGCCTCTTAAAGGCCTCGATCATCATCCTCAACGAGGCTCATGACCGGACAACCAACCCATCAACTTCCTCAAGTCATCATTCTCATCCCGCAAACGATCAACATAATGTGCAAGCTCCAAATTTTTCAATGCATGCATTTCACGGGTAGAGCAAGATGTAGGCATGGGTTCCTTCAATTTAGCCTCGAGCGAACTAGTGTAAGCATGCATCTCATCAATCTTAGCATGCAAAACGGGGCAAGAAGTGCAAGCACCTAGCAAAGCGGGTCTAGACTTAAGCTCGACCACTTCAACCTTAAGCACATCTAGTTCCTCACACTTGGAGGCATGCTTTTCCTTAAACAAAGCAAGATCAACAAGGAATATGGAGCAATCAACACAATCATTCTCATACTGAAACAACGGGGATAGCCTTAAGCGAATCAATCTCAAGCTTGCTATCAAGCACCTGTGTCTCTAGCTCAGCCACTCTAGTCCTAGCATCCTCGAGTGAAGCCCTAAGCTCTTTTCTCATTTTCTTGGCCTCTCTAAGCATGTCATCACGGTTATCAAGCAAAGAGCCAAGCCTCTCATTCTCCTGGCGCAAGAAGGGAAGTTCATCACGCACCTCGTCGTCGGACTCAGAGTCCGAGTCGCTCTGTGTGCTCTTCTTCTTCTTGCCGGAGCTCAACGCCATGGTGCGAGAAGCCATCTCTCGCGAAGCGATTCGGCCCGCTCGGGTTCTTGGACGACTTCTTGTTCTTGCGGCGATCTCCCTCGTCTTCACTTCTTTGCTCGAGCTCGAGGTGGAGTACGCGGAGCCGGAGTCGACGTCGCTCGCTCCAACCATCGCTCGGGCCTTGCCTCGGCCCTCCTTCTTCCTCGATCGTCGCTCATCCTTGTACTTGTTCTTGTGCTTGCTCTTGTGGTCGCGCCTCGAACGGTACTTGCCATCGTTCATCCTCGGCTTGTGCTTGTAGCCGTCCTTGTTCTCGGCCTTCTCCCGGGCGGTCGGCGACGAAGTGTCCCGGCTTGCCGCACCGAAAGCAAGTCCTCGTGTTCCTCATGTTCACGCGGTTCTCGTGCGGTCTCTCGAACCGCCTCGTCAACGGCGCCGGCTCGTACCGTCCAAGGTCATCAAACTCCTCATCCGGCATAGACATCAAAGAGGAAAACGAGAACATCTGGTGGATGGGTTAGAGTTAGTCTTTCCTTTGGAACCGCCAACGAGGGCAAGACTATGGGAATCGGTCGGTCCCTCGAGCTTGGCGGTCATGCCCCTATCCACCTCGGCCGACTTGAGCTTCGAGAACGGCTCGTTCACCGTCGGAGTATCATACTTCTCCGACTCGACAATGGTCTCGAACTTTCCGCCCCAAATCGTACGATCCAAAGAGTGTAAGAGCTTGACCGCTCTATCATGATCATCGTACGGGAGCACGTCCACATTGGCCCTCATGTTGTTCACCACCACCGTGAACCTGCGAAACAAGGCATCGATGGACTCACCGGGAGATGAGTGAAGTTCTCGTACTCTCTCCCGTAGGTCGCATACATCCGTGCTCGAACCCGGGTGTTCCCAACATGAGCCTCCTTCAACACCGCCCAAATCCTAGAAGCCAAGTGCTCGGTGTGCACCCGATCGAACTCGGGCCGACACAAAGCACGAAACAAGTAGTCGACCGCCTTATTGTTGGCGTCGAAGGCCGTCCCTCGATCTGGAGCGAGGAAATCAACCGGGCCGGACATATCCCGTGTCCACCGTGACATCCCAAAGGATCGACCCTTTCCGCGGAGAAAAGCACCCATCCGCTTGCTCCACATATGGTAGTTCTTGCCATCGAAGTGTGGAGGACCCGAACCCCGTTCTCGGTACGCCATCCATGGATCTTAGGCGGGTTAGAGTCAACAAAGACCCGAACCGGCTCGATACCACTTGAAGGACCGATACGGTGAACCGGAGGGGGGGGGAGTGAATGGGAGCCGATAAAAATTCTTCTCGAAGGAGATGGAAACTCCAACAAGATGAACACGGCTTCCAACACACGTCTCCGACTCACTACCAAGGTTGGTCAAGCCCACGTAGCCACCGGAGTGCCACCTGGACCTAGGAACCAACACACCACCTTCCGACCCAAGAAACGCGGCGGAAAAACCAAACCTCGAGTCTACGGACCCACACCGGTCGGACCGGTGAGCACCACCGGTCGACCGGTCCCCGCTGGTAAAACCGAGCAACTTCCACTAAGTGCCTCTACACGGTCGACCGGTGAGACACACCGGTCGACCGATGGCGGCCGAGAGCCCCCAAGGCACCAAACGGCCAACCGACCACTAAACCGACCCAAACTCGAAACGGCAAAGAAGAACACGGGACAACAACGAACACACCAAGACGTTCACCCGAGCAAAATCCCACAAGGGCTTGCACCGGTCGGATCGGTAAGAGCACCGGTCAGACCGGTGTAGCCTGGGCAGCTCGGGATGAACAGCACCCCGGGTCAACTCCCCCAAAACCAAAACTCGATCTCCCGAATCACTCCACGGACTTGAACAAGACTTTGGGGATATCAGGAACACCTCATGAGGAGTCCATAGCCAAGTTTAATCCCACCAAATCTCGTCCAAAAAGGAGGAATCAAAGAAATCCCGCCGAAAGCACTTCCAACCCAAGAACTCAAGAAACCCCAAAATCGAGCACTTTTACTCACGGATTTGGGAGGGGAATCACAGCCCAAAGAACCACGAAGGGTTCCCACAAATTTCCCCCATCAAATCCCCAAGAGAAAAGTCCCGAAAACAACCCAAAGAAATCACCGAGAGAAGGCTCCGAAAATCACCACCAAGAACAACCGGGGAAAACACATCCAAACCTTGAGGAACCACGTCGAATCATCTATACATGAAACAAAGATTCGTACAAGGTCTAGCAAGCCGCCCGATCATCCATCCCTCTCTACAAGATCTCTCCGTGAAGCTCTCTTGCTAGTCCTAGAGAAAACCTAAGGAAAATAGGTGGAAAATAGGAAAACTAATGAGCTAGGGTTCCAAGAGTTGGCTGCCATCCTCTCACCTCTTGGGTTATATGGAGGCAACCGAATGTCTAAAACACCCTTCTCTACTAACTAGGATACAAGCCCCTCAAGGGCGGATTTGGAATTCTTGATGCTTCTCCATCGGACGGATGCCGGCGACCGCACCCTGCGTAGCCTCGACGCAAGCCATGCGATCCCGACGCGTGTCCTCCGCTTCGAAGATTTCGGATTGCGTCGTCGCACACGGTCGGGGACCGGTGATCCTCACCGGTCGAGCCGGTCCCCACCGGTCGACCGCCCGGGTCGGACCCACGGTCGGACCGTGCAGTGCTTCTTGCACCTCCGTCTTCGGTTCTCGGTCTTGGCTTTGTGGATCAACCAAGGAACCCGGTGGTTTTCCGGTAAACCACGGAAACCCCGCGAACTCGGTGTAGCCTCCGCCAATCTCCACTCATGACTCGGCTCCCACGTAGTCCCGGCTCGACCTTGGTTTTGAGGCTCAACCAAAAAACCGTCCACGACTTCATCTTGCCGTTCACGCCACCATGCGGCTCGCACTTGACCCCGCCGGCCACCGGGTCCCTCGAACGAAGCCTACTTGTCTTCTCCACACACCGGAGGCCTCGCCGCGACGACCTTTCGCGCTTGTTCTTCACCCGCACCAACACGAGTTAAGCCGCAACCCGCACCTGCAATACTTAGCCAAGAATCGGTCCACACAACGTTGTCAATCACTCATCACACAAGGAAGCGACCATCCACCGGTCCTCGAACCACACATGGTCCTCAAACCCGAACCGACCGGCGGAGTTGACTCCGATTCCGGCCGCCGCCGCCGACTCCCGCCGAGGGTAAGCGGTACACAAGTTCTCCTCCCTCTCCGCTTCCGATTCCTATCATCAATCGAGCCCCTAGCCGCCGAGACGCCGGTTATTTGGCGGATCGGCCACCGCCCCTCCCCTCCCCCCCTCTCGTTCGTGCTAAGGAAGAAGATGAAGTGGTGGTTTTGCACTCGGGCCCCGTGGAACTTTGTAATTAGTGACTCAATTCTTGTCTCTCGTAGGTCTTTCATAAAAACCCCTGTACGATTAGATCCTTTCAATCTAACCCTAACCTTACACTCTTTCGGATCTAACCTTGAGTTTTATCCTACTCACGAGCACCATTTCTTGTGTCTCGAGAATCTTTTCGGGTACTCCCCGAAATCTATAGTTAATCGCGAACGGGTCCTTTTCATCCTGTTTTCCCCATATCTTTTATGTTTTAGCTCCGATTTAATCCGTTCAAGTTGCGTTAGGTTCATAATAATGTAAAGCACACGTTAGTGGTGTGTTTTCACCATTTTTTATTTTTCTAAAAATAAAATTAATATTAATTTTGATTAAGGTCTAGTTATACATGCCTTATATAAATAAAAGCAAAATAGATCTATACATCGTTTTTCATAAGCAAATTTAATTTGATTAATGTTTCTATCACATGTTTTTATATATAAAAGTTAATTAGATCTTTATCTCGGTTTTCGTAAACCAAATGTTAATTTGTTTAATAGTTAATTAATATTTTCTAATTAAAATTTGATTAGGCTTTTACATGGGCTTTTACAATAAATATTAATTTGATTAATGCCAATACCATAACGTTTTTAATAATAATATGATCTACTCGAATTACAAAGTTTCGCTTAGATTGTTCATATAGTTTAGTTTTTCCTACATTAAATGTTTAACCGGTTTAGTCAATATATGAATCTTTATTAATAAAACTTGACTAGTTCTTTACACCGGTTTCGTAAATAAAGTTTAATATTGCATTAATATCAACATAGGGTATTTTATTTCGAAATATCCTTTATATTTGTTTTGTTAATTAAAATGAACCTTGTCGGTGCGGAAAGTAGTCCCGACACTAAATAGTAATGAGCGCCGAGATCCGCCTCTCGATGGCCGGTGCTAAGCAACTAAGGACACTTGGTTTATCCTCGGTTCCCGGCCGGGGCCGTACGTCCCGGCGGTGTGCTCGGAGCACCGTATTGCTTGCACCGTGGTGCTCGTAGAGGTGTGGCTACAAGCGAGGGCGGGAGAGGAGGCGTGGCCTCCAAGTCCCCAGAGGTTTGATTGAGGCGAGTGCCAATATCGTGGGGAAGGCGGAGAGCGTGTGAGTGACCGCCGTCCGTCGTCCCGTGTCCCCCTCTCTTGCGGGCGGTGGGGGCCCGCCCCTCCTTTTATAGGCCAAGGAGGGAGCGATTAACATGCATGCCGCACTATTTCTACACGTGTAGCGGTATGGCGAACGGTCTTTGCGGAGGCGGCGGCCGTCCCGGTGAATCCCGCCCCCGTTGAGGCGTCGTGGTGCGTCCTGTGCTCGTACGGGGAGAGCGGCTTCGAGGGCTGCAGCGTAGTAGTTGGTTGACCGGCCGCCGTGGTGGGCCGGTTCGAGGGTGCCGTTGACGGGAAGCTTGTACGTGGCACGGTGGCCGTTATGGCGATGTCTTGTCCCCGTACGTCCCGGCCCGGCGCGGGGATGTCACCACGGCGTCCGACGTGGTGCGGCGGTGGCGGGGATGGCCGCGCGAGGGCGGCGGCGACGGGGATGACCGATCCCGCCGGCCGACGTCACGGTGTGATCTGCATAAGCACGTAGAAGATATTCGAGGGTGCCACCGGCCCCTTCGAGGGCGCGGCGTGTTAGCCGTACGGGGGTAGGCGGCACGGTGTCACGGGCCGACACGCGGCCTCACCGCATAGTGCGTCGAACGGCGGCGGGGATGGCCTCCCCGCGGGGAGTTGGCGAAATAGCGCCGGGCGTGATTCCCGGGCGCGTCGAGTATTGGCGCGGCCTCGTGTGTCGAGCATTAAATGCCCGTACGTGCGTGCGGGAGCGAGTGCGCGTGAGCGTGCGGGAGATGCGTGGGGGATGCGTGCGTGGGTTCCCTCGGCGGAGCGGACCCCACCCGAGGGGGGTGCTCGGCCCTCGAGCGAGGCGGACTTTGTTCGAGGGGCGGGTTGAGCCCTCGAGCGAGGCGGACCCCACCCGAGGGGGTGTGGAATTTTCGAGCGGGGCGGACCCCGCCCGAGGGAGCGTCTATCCCTCGAGCGAGGCGAACCTCGCTCGAGGGGCGTCCGCTGCGTTGTGCCGGCGGGCCGCGGGGACCACCGGGGCCGTGGTTGTCTTGTGTATGCGTCTAGGTGTGCGAGTTGATTTGTGTTTTGCATTTTTTGCCGGTTTTAAGCGGGAAACCCTCGGTTATTTAGGGGACCCTTAGGGCTGTCCCCGACAGTGCCCCGAGCATCTGTGGGTGTTTCCGTTAGGATCCCGCGGTCTGCCGGAGTCTCTGTTAGGACGTTCTTCCCTCCCGGTTGCAAATGCCTTTCCGCGGGGCCGCGTCAGCGGACCCGCGGGTCTAGCCCCGAAGCCACGCAAGAGCGTGAGTGCTCTGCGGGGGGTTTTTCGCGTATTTTACCGGTGGGCGTGGTACTTGTTTCAACCGGCATCGGCGATGTTTCGGCCCGGCTTCGGTCACACACGCGCGACTGGTAGTTTTCGCGTTCGGTGCACCCCGGAGGTGTAGCCGTGCGTCGAGCCCTCGAGCTCGGGCCCATTCGAGGCGATCGGGGCGAGCTCTCCGTCTTGTTACGAACGCGCCCTCGCCGTCTCTCCACGGGACGGAGGGTGAGGTTTCCACAACCCCCATCGATCGGGTCGCGGATTGCGGATCCTCGTCGAGCTGCTAGCGGGTGGTTCAAGTGGACGCCCATGCCCCGTTCGATAAGGGTAGGCTCGTGGTCCAGAGACTCGTCCATTAAAGCGTTTGCGTGGGTTTGCTAGGTGGGGCTCGGTCCCGTTCGCTAGGGACCGAGGGCGCGGAAGCTCTCCCTCGGTGGGATCCCCCCGACTATGTAAAACCCCGGATTTTCATAGAAAACCCGAATCCCTGTACCATCGCGATAGTCCCTGGATCAGTGGCTATCGCGTACAGAACGTCTCACAGATAGATACACAAAGTCATACATCGCATCTCATAAAGTTAAGAGTACATTAATTTATTACATGTCCATTAAGGAGTACATCATTACAAGCCTCTTGGCTGAATCAGAGTGAAAATTCTACGCAACGGTAGCTATCTTCTCGAAGGGTCTCCATCTTTATTCTTCCCGCCACGGGCAACTCGAGCGAAGCGACGTATCCCTCGGTCGTACCATCCGTAGGCGTTGCGGTCGAACTCGGACTCATACCCCGCACACCCAAAGTCTATCCCCAAGGAGTGGGATAGGTCCACGTCACCAACCGTATGCGGCTTTAAGTGGCCTAACTTCTAAAGGGAAAAAGAGTAGACAAGGAATCGGTGTGGTTTCCTAGCGACGAGCCCGAGAGTATAAACAAGGTATCTCCATCAATATCCCAAACCCGGGTCTCTCAACACAACCCGGATCCAAGCGGTCACCCGGAAGACCCGTCACCTCCTCCTACTCTGTCTAGGGTCGATGCGAGGACTTCCTCTCCTCGCACCTCAATGATTACAACCGGATCGACGAGGTAGATGGAGCCTCTCTCCTCTAGCCGGGCGTAATCACGGCTCACCACACTCTCACCTATAGGGGGGAGATAGAAATCCCAAAACATGAGGATCAAGTACGTCTTCTAGGCGGTGTCCATGACCGAGGACGCGGCTATAGCTATAGATCGAACAACTGCGAGAGCGTGTACACTCGTACCCATCCGGAATGGTACCGTAGGTGTATGGCCGGCCGAGCCCATCCCCTACCGGCAAACTCTCGGTAGTTACGTACCCACCACCGCATCCGGCCCTCAAAGCGGTCCTCTCCGCGGTGAAGACGGCACCGAAGCGTGAAATGCTCCCGTGTGGCCACACGGGGAGACGCTCCGAGAGGGTGGTCTCACCTCCACCGCTCCCCCACGAGATACCCTCTATCATTCCTAGGCGGTATGGTTCCGCACTTGCCGAGCTCAACTCGGCCCTACCCCCCACTCTCGGCGGGGTGGTGTGTACGATGTCCTATAAACAAGTTGATCCACTCGGTTTCGGGCCGAGGGCGAGCTCATGTCCTCCAAGCGCACGTAAAACCCCAACACCTAGGCTCCGAAAACCGTAACAGGAGGGATGCACTGAGGAGTGCACCCCTATCCCCGATCCCAGATCGGTTGTTTCGAGCTCACCCCCGCCAATGTACCCAAAACGCCTTCTCCTGCCGGTTTTTACCCCACACACGCCAAGAACCACTACTCCCATCCCAACACATGCATCGCGAAGCTCGGCGCACATACACGCCCACGTAAACATATAAAGTAGTAGTAGGACAATCAAGGACGGGGGTAAATAAAGAGCGGTGCAAGGTTCATCAACATGCATTCATAAAGTAAAGCGCTAGCAATACTACTCGGCAATGCCTAATGGGCGATTCGAGAATCGGTCGGGCGTGAACACGGGGTCGGGTAGTCCTCCGCGGCGAAGTCGTCGTCGTAGTCGTACTCCCGACTCGGCTCTCGGCTCCTCCTTGCTCCCTAGTAGCGCGAAAAAGAAAATAAATAGCGGTCCTAAGGCAACATAAATCCAAATAAGAGCATTTAAGAACCAACAAGGGAGCAAACACCAACCCAACCCGTAGTTTGAGATTTTAGAAATTTTCTGGAAGAGGTTTCGCAATTTTCGGAGTTAAAATGGATTTTCTAGGATTTTTAGAAGAGGATAAGGATTTTCTGGAATTTTTAAATAAAAAGAAACCCCCCCTTTACGACCGGCCGCACGGGATCCCCGGATCCCGGATGCGGCCGGGGTCTCCCGTGGCCTACGGCTGCGGCTCGGCCGGCCAACGGCCCCGGCCGCGGCCGATCCGGCGGTAGGCGGTGTGGCGGGCCGCGGTGTAGGCCACCGTGTGGCCCGGCCTCCTGGTGGCGGGCCGCACCGGATCCCGTGGATCTTTTTGCGGCCACGCGCGCGTGTAGGCTCACATGTGTCCAGGCGCTCCCCCTTCCCTCGCGTTTACTAGACCGCCGCCCCAGTGTTCGACCAAATGCCCAAGAAGAAGAGGGCGGCGGCGCGTAGGGTATCGCCGGCGGTGATGGCCATCGTCGCACAGGGTGGCCGGCCCGCAAGGCGCTCCTACATGAGCTCCTCGGGTTGGGGGCTCGGAGACCGCTAGGGCGGCGGTGTGCGTCGTGCGCGTCGGCCGCCCGCCGGCGTGGGCGCGGCGGCGGCGCGGCGCGGCGGTGTGCAAGGGCTCCTCTCGCGCGGGGTACGGCGGCGTGAAGTGGAGATGGGCGTGCACGGGGGTGCGGCGATGCGTTTGGGCAAACCTAGCGGGGTTCGGTTCGGGCTCGCAACGGGTGTCGCGGCGGTGCTACGGCGGCGCACGGCTCGACGCCATGGGCGGCGGCGAGCGAGGCACCCGAGGTCGGGCCGGCGCGTTCTTGACCGGGGTCACGGCACGGCGCTAGTGGTATTCCTCGACACGGCGAGCATAGAGGCTCGGTGACATGGCCATCCCGGCATGGCGGCGACGAGGCGAGCGCGGGGGATCGGTGGCCGCGGCGGGGCTCGAAGAGAAGGGCCAAGGCCCGGTCTTGCCTTCACGGTCGCAACGCGTGTGTGCCGGGGTGCAAGCGTGCGTGCTCCGTGGCGTGCACGGCGCGCGCGCGCGAGGGCATGCACGCGACGCGAACGCGTCGCGGCGCTCGACACGGCGCGGCGGCGACGGACGGCACCGGAACTTAACGCAAGAAGGAAAAGAAAGGGAGCTAGGCGGGCGGCGCGCGCGTTGACGACGGCGCGGGCACCGCAAGATTCATCCCGGCCCCCGGCTCGAAGGCCGGCATCACCGGCGGCGGCGCGGTGGTGTTCGTCGCGGCTCGAAGGTCGCGGCGCACGAGGGAGGTGAGCGGCATCCTCACACGGGTGGCCTCCGGCCGGAGGTGCGGCGTCGGTGACGGCGGGCGGTCTTTGTGAAGAGGAAGGAGGCGGCGGCCGGGTAGGGGTCGCGGAGCGGTACGGCGGCGAGGAAGTCGAGCGAGGCCGAGGTCGAAGGCGTTCGTGGCTCCCGCGGGTCCCGGCTCCTCCTCGCGGGCGGCTCGGCGTCGCGGCGACGGCGCGGTACGGCTCCGCGGTGGCGGCGCCCGCTCCCCGGCTCCCCCTCCTCCTCTTCTTCCCCCTCTCCTCCGGCCGCGCGGTAGGTGAGCGAGGGGATTGGGTTCCCCGGGCGGCTAGGGTTGGAGAGATTCCGCAGGCGGCGACGGCGGCTACTTATAGCGGGGGCGCGGGGGTACGTGGACGGCGCCGATGCGACGGGAGGCCGCGGGGGACGCGTCGCGGCGGCGCCATGACCGGCGCGCGCGGCTTTCCCCCCCCCTTTCGACGCCGACAAAGAGAAAGGGGCGAGGGTGACGACGCCGACGTCGGCATGACGCGAGGGGGGGTGGCCCCACCGGCGGCGGCTACGGCGCGGCGGGTGGTAGGTGGACGGCGCGGGCGGCTAGCGGGCCGGCCAACGGGCCGAAAACAAATACGGGCCGGATGTGAGGTTGGTGGCCCGCCGTGCAATAGTGTAGCTCTCTAATATCCTTTAGGCCACAAAATGGATTCAAATTTGAATTCACCCAGATAAAACCCAAATAAAATTCAAATGAAGAACCAATTTTTCACACTAGCAGGTTATAAGCCCTAAAAGCATACTCGAAGCCAAAATTAACTCTAGGAATTTGGGAAAAAGAAACAAGGGGACAATCTTAATCGACAAACGAGCACTCCACTTCAATTCAAGTTTTTGAAATTCGACATTTTGAATACAAGTCAAAACCAAGGATGTTACAGACTAGATGCCCTCGCCGCCTCTCGAACACGACATGTGGGGCGCCCTCAAGCCGGTGGGCTCGAGGAAAGGCTTGAATGCGCGTGCCCTCGTCGTCCCCGACTTTGGCGATGCGGGGCACTGTTCGAACCCTTCGAGGGTCGGGTTTCGAACCCACGATCGGTAGGGCCGTGCGGGGTAGCAGTGAGTGCCCCCGTCTTTTTGCATCCGTGGGTTTTGAGGGTTCTTAGTCTGTGCCGGCCCTCGAACCGCCGATCGGTAATTTTTTGTAGATCAAGGGCACTGTGGCGCTCGTTCACGCCGAACGGATTTCGAGGCCACCTGGTTGGTGTTCGCACCCTTCGAGGGTAAGGTTTTTGAGCACGGGGCTCGGGCCGCTCGAGGGTCATCCTTGCGGGTAAGGGGCCGGGCCATTAAATGCGCACGGTCGCGGCCACGGCCTCGCGCGCGGCGGCGCGCCTTTTCGGCGCCGCGGCCGCGCGCGTAGTGGGCGGCGTGGGCGGCGGACGTGAGCGCCGCCGCGCGGCCCTCCGGTTACCGCGCCGTAATGATAGCGTGAGTGCAGGCGTGCGGCCGCCTCGGTCATGGTGGGTCCCGCCCGTCAGCGACCCAGATTTTACCTGCAGTTAATGCGCGCGAGGCGTGCACTCCGGAGAGCACGTCTCCGTGGATCTATAAATCCAATGGAGGGAGGCGAGACGGTTTTTACCTCTCACACTTAGCGTCTGCCATCCTCGCCCCTTGCGCTTCCACTCCCGCAACCGCACTCGCTCTCTTGCCGTCGCACAGTTCTCGCCCCGTGCTCCTCATTCCTTCGCCAGTCCGCATGGCTCCTCCTCAGCCCATCACCATCATCGACCCGCTGTCGTGGCCGCTCTCGACGGCGACGCGGCTTTCCTTGAGCGAGCTGGTGACCGCCGGCCGGCCGCAACGAACGAGGATGGGCACCCCGCGTCGTGGATCGTGCCGCGGCCGAACGAGCGGGAGCCCAACCCGCCGTACGGCTACGTCGTCAGCTTCATCCGCTTCCACGAGCGGGGCTTCGCGGCGCCGGCGAGCCGCTTCATGCGCGCATTGTGCTACCACTACGGCGTGGAGTTGCATAACTTCACGCCGAACGCGATTTTGCAAGTGGCGACGTTCGTCGGCGTGTGTGAGGGCTTCTCGGGGATCCCCGTCAACTGGGATCTCTGGGTTCACCTTTTCCGCGCGGAGCTGCACACGCTGATGACGCCGGAGCCGAAGATCCGCCGCGCGGTGCACGCAGGCGGCATGACGATCGCGATGAGGAACACGCGCAGGGAGCTCTACATCCCTTGCACGATGACCTCCAATAACGCAGAGTGGGAGCGGGGGTGGTTCTACCTCCGCAACGACGGCGCCGGCCTCCCCCTACTCCGGCAAGGTGCTGAAGGAGAAGGCCGACTCCTGGCACCACGGGGTGTCTCCGCCCTCACACCGGACGCGGTTGGATTCGCTCTCCGGACGCGTTGAAGGCCCCGGCGGACGGTGGCCTAACCGCGGGGTGCGTCCTCGCGAACCTCCATCACCAGCGGATCGCCCCCACGATGGAGAGGCCGCTCCGCATCTTCGAGATGCACGAGGACGTGGACCCCGTCGCGGCGGGTGCGGTCACGATTGCTTTGCCGGGCCTCTTCCCGCGGGAGTACGCGGCCACCCGGCGCGATGCGCCATCGACCTCGGGGCCGGCCGGAACGACGACACGGCCCTCTAGGCATTCACCATGCTCCCCCGTCGGCCCGTTGCTAAGTGAACTCCTGCCTCCCCTCGTTCGACGGTTCGCGGGGCCTCGACATACCCCGAGATTTTGCTTGTTCCCTGAGATAAGGGCCGTGAACACCGCGGCGTCCGACCCGCCCACGCCCCGGTCTCGTGCGCACGCGCGCGCGGCGCGGCGGCGAGAACGAGGAGTGGGCGGCGCGCAAGAGGGAGCGGAGCATCCGGCGACGGGAGCACCGGGAACGGAGGAGTGAGGAGTTCCGGCTACGCGTGCGGCGAGAGGCTCTCCTCGCGTGGGACTTAAGAGTACTCGTCGTCGGGCGAGGAAGAGGAGGAGGGAAGCGACGGGGGTCGGGCTCCCCGAGAGGTGGGAGCCCTCACCCCCTTCGCCCCCGTAGCCGCGGAGGCGGCGGAGGAGATGACGCCTGGGGTGGGCGCGGGAGCGCTGCCGCCGCCGGCAACCTATGAGGGAGGCGGCGCGCGCCGCGGAGATGGTCGGGGGCGCGGGGACGGCGGTCGCACCGGTGGCGGTAACCACGTCCGCCGAGCCCCCGAGGAAATGGAAAAGGGGATTTTCCACCCTGAGGTAAGTGGTCGCTTCCCCTCGACCGCGTTCTTAGATTGGCCAGGGCCTAAGCTTCTTGTCTTCGTGCTCGCAGGGTGGCGTCCGCTGTGCCCCCTCTTGCGCCGGCCAAGGTGCTGAGGACGGACGCGGTCGTCCCCAACGGGCGGGGCTCATCGAGGGCGTCGCGGACGGCCGCGAGCACGGCAACGGCGGCGAGCGGTGGCTCACGCGACGCGGCCCCGGACCTTCGGAGCCTCGGCCGGCGGCGACGACCATGGAGCCACTACTCGGTGGCCGTGGAGGCGCGGCGGGCGGCGGCGGCTATGGAGCCGCCGCGGCCTGCGACGGAGGTGGAGCCGCGGCGGCCCGGCGGCCGAAGCGGGCCCGCGGCGGCCTGCGGTGTTAGTGACGGCGGCGACCACGGCGGTGGGCGGCGCCGCGCCGCCAACTTTGCCGGTGCCGCCGCGCGCCGGCGGCCGGAGGGCGGCGGTGGTGGAGATCACCGATGACGATGACGACGGCGTCCCCACCGCCGGGCCGGGACCGGTGGGCGAGCGTGCCCGCACCGGCCCTCGAGGCCTCGGCGGGGGGCTCTCATGGCCCGCAGCGGCACCGGCGCGGCGGCGCGGGCACCCGGCGAGACGCCGGCCCCGGGCCCTCGTCATCGCGCGCGGACCCGCAACGCGCCCGGAGCATGGGCAAGAGGACGCCGACGCCCCGCCGGCCCACTTCGTCGAGGCTCAGGCGGAGCAAGGGCTCTGGGAGGAGCTTCGCAACCACGGCGCCTCGCTCAACCGAGCGCTGAACAAGGCACTGCAGATTCACAGCGGCCCGGCGTGGCGCGCCTTCCAGGTCAGCCGAGTTTCATGAAGTTTCGCAATTCCTTCCCCTGCTTTTTCTTCATTCGGTTCTTTTTTGATGCCCGCCCCTCTTGCCCTTCTTGTTGGTGGCAGGAGCTGGAGCGCCGAGCCCGGGATTGGTACATCGCCCTCGACTGCCTCGATGCCGATTTCCGCTGGTACCGGGGGCAGTACGAGGCCCTGGAGGCCCTTGTCGAGGCCCTCAGGTCACCTGACCGATGGGCGGCGTACGGGGCGAGGCCCTGCCTGGACTTGCCTGCGGATCGTGGGCACCCGAGCCGCGGAAGGTGCCTCCGCGGTTGTGAGGGTGCGCACGGTGTTGGTGGAGCGTGACGACGCGCTGCGCCGGGCTCGCGTGGACTTGGAGGGAGCGCGCTCCCTCGCGTCATCGTGGGAGGCGGAGGTCGTCAACGCCCGCGCCCGGCTCTAATAGGGCCGTGCGGTGCTCCGGGGAGGCGGAGGGGCCGGAGACGCCACGGCGGACAAGACCACCGCGCTCACCACGGCGGAGGAGCAGCTCCGGCGAGAGCGAGCCGCCCGCCGGGGAGGCGGAAGGCCAACTCCAGCGGGAGCGGGCGGCACTCGTCGAGGCCCGGGCCGCGCTCGAACAGGAGCGGATGGCGCGCGAGGAGGCGCCGGGCCAACTCCAGCGGGAGCGTGCCGCGCTTGAGGAGGCGCGGGCCATGCTCAAGACGCGGGAGGAGGAGGTCTCGCGCCTCAACGGGAGCTGGTGCAGATCAGCATCTCGCATGAAGACCAGCGCCAGTCCCTCAAGGAGCAGGGGGGCTCGTTCCTCAAGCCGCAAAGACGAGGGCCGAGGAGACGCGCCGGTCCCTCCGGGTGGAGAAGAAGCGAGGTTGAAGGTGAGTTTGTTTTCGTTCGGTTCTTGTTCGCCGCTTTGTTATTTTGGGATCCGCTCCCAACTTCATCTCTTTCTTGTTCGTGGCTTCCGGAGCCTCGCGGACCGCGCCGGGGCACACGACCACCCGGCCGAGACGCTGCAGACGGCCTACAACTCCTCTCAACAGGAATTGGAAGAGCTGCGGGCCGCCACCCTCGAGACCTTCCAGGAGGTCGAGGAAGGCGAGGCGCAAGCCGGGAGCTCGGCCGGCGAGCCTCCCGTGTGCTCTTGGCGGGCACATCTCGAGGCGGATGCGCCGCGCCCTTCACTTGGGCGTCAAGAAGGCTCTTGGTGTGGTGAGGTCTCACTACGAGGTGAACCTCGAGGCCGTGGCGTCGGGCTACGTCGTCCGGAGGGCATCGAAGATGAGGTGGCGATAGAGCGCGTGGACGCGCTTGCCGCCGCCGCTCGCCGAGACGCTCGCCGAAGACTTCGATGACTTCTTGTTCCCCGACGCTCCCGGCGCCGGCGAGCCCCAAGCCTGAAGACCGGGCGCTGGGCCCTTTTTTGCTTAAGTATTAGAATCTGGGCCGTGTGGCCGTGTAAATAGACAAGTGATCTTTTGAGATGTTTAAGCATTTGTAAATCTAAGTGGTGTTTCTTGTTTCGCTTGTGGCGCTGTTCCGTTTTTTCCTTTGCTTGGGTAAATTCGGGTCGGGGAAGTTCGTTTTCACGAGTAGTCCGCTGGGCTGGAGGCAAGAGAGAAGGGCCATATCCTCGCGGAGGCGTAGGCTATCTCTGGCTCGCGTGTCCTTTCCACTTGGCCACTCGCACCTCACCTGAACTTGCTCGAGGCTAAGGTCGAATCGTACTTAGTGCGCTTGCGAATTTTTTGCGAAAAAATGGGACCATTTTTTTTTGGGGGGGGATGCCCCCCGCAAGAGCCCCCAAGGGTGACTTGGTTTTCTGGGGAAAGCCGAGTTGCCCTTTAACTTTTATTGACTCGTTGGTTTTTACATCTAGGCTGCCAACCGGGGTGTTGGGCATGTAATTTACAACAAAAAACTTGGAAATCTTCGCTAAGGGTAGAAGCGACGTAGCTGCTGGATGTTCCAAGCGTTGGTGAGTTCTTTGCCGTCCTCGTTGGCCAGCTTGTACGTGCCGGGCTTGAGCACCTTCACCACAACGTAGGGTCCCTCCCATGGGGGCGACAGCTTGTGGTGGCCCCGATTGTCTTGTCGTAGCCTTAGGACCAAGTCCCCCTCGCTGAAGTCTCGTCGCCGCACCTTCCGGCTTGATAGCACCTTAGGGATTGCCGGTACCGCGCGGAATGCATCGGGGCCACGGTACGCACCTCATCCAATTGGTCCAGCGAGTCCTCGCGGGCTCGCTGGTTGGCGCCTTCGTCGTAGCCCCCGGACACTGGGCGACCCGTACTCCAAGTCTGTGGGGAGGATGGCCTCCGCGCCATGGACCAGGAAGAATGGGGTGAACCTAGTGGCCCTGCTTGGGGTGGTCCTGAGGCTCCACACAACCGCCGGCAGCCTCCTCGGATCCATTTGCGACCGGACTTATTCGGCCCTAGGTCAAAAATTCCGGGCTTGAGGCCTTGTAGGATAATGTCGTTGGCGCGTTCCACCCGACCATTGGTCCGTGGATGTGCCACGGCTGCCCGGTCCACGCGGATGTGGAACTTATTGCGAGAATTCCAGGGAACTTCTCGCCCGTGAATTGGGACTCGTTGTCGGTGATGATGGAGTTGGGCACTCCGAAGCGGTAGACAATGTCGGTAAAGAACGTCACCGCCGGCCCTCGCCTTGAGATTCATGATGGGGCGTACCTCCACCCATTTGGAGAACTTGTCGATAGCAACCAAAAGGTGGGTGTAGCCCCCGGTGCCTTTCGCGGGGGCCGACGATGTCCGGTCCCCACACGGCGAAAGGCCACGTGACGGGGATGGTCTCGGGACATGCGCGGGGAGATTGGATTTGCGGGCGTAGAATTGGCACCCTTCGCGGTGCGCACGATCTCGGCTGGCGTCGGCGACCGCGGTGGGCCAGTAAAAGCCCTGGCGGAACGCATTTCCCACGAGGGTGCGGGGTGCTGCATGGTGGCCACACACGCCCGCATGTATATCCCTGAGGAGCTCGCGCCCCTGAGGGATGGGCACGCATCGCTGCAGGATGCCGGAGACGGCGCGCTTGTACAGCTCGCCGTCTACGAGAGTAAATGACTTGGCCATCCTGGCGATGCGTCTGGCCTCGGATCGGTCCGAGGGGAGTTCCCCTCGATCCATCCAGGCGATGTATTTGTCGCGCCAGTCCACCTCGTCGGGGGCTGGCTCTATGTCCATGGCCTCGGCCTCGTCGACGTCGTACCCCTCGAGCAGGGAGAGCACGTACGCCTCGTTCGAGGGGTCTTCGTCCATGGGCTCCGCGCCTGTTGGACTCGAGGGAGCCCCCGAGGGTTCTTCGCAGTTCGGGGGGAGGGCTCGAGGTTGACCGATGGCCGGGAGATGTCTCGCACAAAACGTTCGGGGGAACAAGTGATTCGCCCCGACGCGATCTTGGCGAGCTCATCCGCCTCCTCGTTGTACCGGCGAGGCACGTGGTTAAGCTCCATGCCATAGAACTTATCCTCAAGGGCGTGCACGGCTTTGCAATATGCCTCTATCTTGTCATCGTGACGGCTCGCGTTCTTCATGACCCGGTTGATCACGAGCCGCGAGTCCCCCCCTCATGTCGAGGCGCTTGATGCCTCGTTTCAATGGCGATTTTAAGGCCACAAAGGAGGGCCTCGTATTCGGCCATGTTGTTTGATGCGGGGAAGTGGAGACGCATGGCGTATCTTAGGTGCTCCCCGAGGGGTGAGACGAAGAGCGAGGCCCGCCCCCGCGCTCGCCTTCATTACCGACCCGTCGAAGTAGCGAGTCCGGCACTCGGCCCGGATGCGGCGGCGGCAACTGCGTGTCTGTCCACTCGGCTACAAAATCTGCCAAGATTTGGGACTTAATGGCCTTACGCGGCGCGTATGCGAGCGTTTCGCCCATCAGCTCCACTGACCACTTGGCAATCCTGCCTGCTGCATCCGGGTTCCGGATGATTTCTCCCAATGGAAAGGAGGAAACCACCGTGACTGGGTGAGCCTCGAAGTAGTGGCGGAGTTTGCGTCGCGCGAGGACCACTGCGTAAAGCAGCTTCTGGACTTGCGGGTAGCGCGCCTTGGTCTCGGACAAGACTTCGCTGATGTAGTACACCGGCCGCTGGACCGGCAGGGCGTGCCCCTCCTCCGCGCGCTCTACTACGATGACGGTGCTGACCACCTGGGTGATCGCGGCTACGTAGAGGTACAGAGGTTCGCCGTCCTGAGGCGGTGTAAGGATTGGGGCGTGGGCGGGGTCGCCTTCGGCTTGTCGAGTGCCTCCCGGGTGTAACACCCCGTGTTTTTGCTCGGTGACAATTTGTGCTAATGACCCACTTAACCACTCCTATAACTACCCTTGAGGACGCTAGGTCAACCGTTGGTCAAGCCCTAGCTCAAAACCCTATTATCTCCTTTGACCTCTTGATGCCATTCTAGAACTTTGGCACGTTCTCCAAAATTTCCCTAAACACTTCAAAACCACCCAAAGGGAAAATGTGCAGAATCTCAAGGCGGACAACTTTCTTTGTTGATTGGCATTTGAAATTCGAAGAAATTCTTGGTGAAAAACCCTTTTGAAGGTGTCCTGCCACTGTTCACCGGCGCCGAGAAATTGGCCAGATTGACATGATGTTCCTGCTCGAATTCTTGAACAAAACCCCTACCAACCTTTGTGAAAGATGTAGAGGGGTGTGTGATCTTCAACTTTGCTTCGCATCGAAGGTGCACTTTAGTTTGAAAATTTAGAGAAAAACCAATTTGAAACAACTTCGGCAAACTCGTTTTCACCCGGGAACACCGCAGCGCGCCCACGCGCGACGTCGCGCACGCGTGCCACGCCGCCGCCCGTACGCGCGCCGCACGCGCACGTCGAGGCACCGGCGGATCCGAGGGTCCATGCGCCGCGCCGGGAGTGCCACCGTTTGTGACGATCGCGAGCGTTTGGACGGCGCCGGTGGCCGCTTCCCCACTCGCCGGCGTGCCAACCGCCGCACGCCATTGGCCGCCGCTCCGCCGCACATCGCGCCGCCTTGCCGCCCACGCCGCGCGTGCACCGGCGACGTGGTTGACCCCACGACCTCTTAACCGACCTCCAGCGCCCTTATAAACCGCCCCGGTCACTTCCCGGGCGCACACGCACTCGCCACCGAGCCGCCGCCGCCCACCATTGGTGCCGCCCGGTGTGAACCCCCTTCCAGTCGCCATCCTCACTCACCCCAGCGCCTAAGCTCTTCCTTGTGCACCACAAAACCTTCCCGAGCCGCTTGTTGAGCAAGCCGAGTAGCACGATCGCTGGAACACGAGTTCCCGCGGCCGCCGCCGGACCGCCGCCGTCGAGCTCGCCCCTCCGCCGATTCCCCGAGCCCGTGCAACCGCTCAACGCCTTCCCTAGGTCACATGGAAGCTCCCCGTGTGGCACGTGGTTGAGCCCCGCCCCTTCCCTCACCGTTGTCCGAGTTTCCGCGGGCGCGTCGCCGGCTTCGCCGCCGCCGCTCGCCGGGGACTTCTCCGGCCGAACCACCGCCACCAATCAGTCACTGGTGAGCCCAATCGACGATCCCCACAGCATGTTTACTTTCCCATGCCCCGCCTCGCCGCCGGCGAGCTCGCCTCCGCCATCGGGCCCAAGGGGGGAGAGCCGAGGGTATTTTTGTGAGGATTTTAAAAGTTCTAGGGTCTGCAGTGTGAAAAGATTCTTCTCAGTTCTGTGTTCGGGTCCAGCACCTTGTAAAATCGATTAAAATCATTGAAAAATTCAAAAATAGCAAACCCAATTTTTCTCGTGCTCGTTGTAACAAGGACTACAACTTTCTCCGGATGTGTATATACTTTTGAGTTATAGTCTTTGCTTGAAAAATAGGAATGTAAAATACTTAGATTTGTGTTTCTGCAAAATCCACACAAGATATTGAGCTGTATTTTGGATATATTGTGGTAACTAGTATGTCTAGGTTCTGCGCCAAAATTTGCACAAAGTTACTGAAGGGATCTTCCCGTATAAATTATTTTGAGATATTGATAAATCTGCCTAGATGATTTTTGTAGCTGGGTATATAATTATTTTTGAGCCCAACTTCGACTATAGTCATGTTATGCTAAAAAGCATCTTTGCTGAATTTACCATGATTTTAGCTCTGTTAGAAATATTATTTCCTCATTTATGATTGTTTTTAAACATAAATATGTGTAGCATGTTTCATAAAGGCTATATGTGTGTTTGTTAGTTCTTTGGGCTTGTTTTGAACCAGAGTATGTGTAGGAGAAAGTTGGAACTCATTTCTGGCATGTTTATTTTATTATGCATTATCCCCTTTTATGCTAACTAGAAATGCCCATAAATTGGTGTATTAATTCGGTGGTGCAAAAACCTTTTTCTTGCTGTCCAGAGGTAGGTCTCCTGGTCGCAGGGACCAGTGGGTGCTGTTGGATCAGTTTGTTAGGTTTTAGCTATGCAAAAGAGCTCAAACTAGGTTAATCTAGTAAAGGGAAAATAGGGAATTCACTCTCTCTAGTGCATGACTTAAGGAGAAGTGTTAGGAAAAGTAAATTGGTGCTACGAAAGTAATTTCCTTGATGTTTGTTTTAAAATTAAATATTTCTTTAATAGATGTGCACACAATCACCTTAAAGAGAAGGCTAAATGGACTTTTAGATTATCTTAAAAAGGAAAAAGGTGTAAATACTTTTCTTAAGGTGAATATGGCCAACCATATACTCCATGCAGCTGTTTGCTGCTGTTTTTGAATTAATTTAAAATAATTACACTCCTAATCACCGCATTGCATTCCCCGTGTAGAAGTCCCCCGACGGTAGCTATACGCTTGTGCCGGCCGACGAGGACGAGGGAGCGGAGGAGACGTGCACTACGTCACCGTAGAGCAAGACCCGGCCAAAGTCCGAAGTTTGTGTGTCCGCTTGTGCCGACGAAGGCAAGCCCCGGTTTATTCATTAACCCCGGTGTTTTCTTAAAACTTCGAATTTACTTCTTGTTATTGTATGTGCATTTACGTTCGGGAGTTGAAATGAAACCCTAGTTGCATGATCCATAAGTACCTATGATCTTTTACTAGCATGTCGTGTCGCTAGTTGCTATGCCTTAAGGATCCGGTACAAGTCGAGTGATGTTCATCACTCGCGAGAATAGGATCTCCTTTTTGGAATCACCATATGTTTAAATGGATTGCTCATGTGGTAAGAGCATGGGATTTGGGCTCCAGTCAATGGCTTCGTTGCCTAAGTGTTTGAAAGTACTAAACACTTGTCGGAAATGGGTACGGTAAGCCTAGTACCTAAAAAATGAGGCGGTACGGGGTTTTACTATCACTACTCTTAGGGTTGTGGCCCCGGCTTGCTACCCGAGTGCATGCGTGAGGCCGGGTGACCTTAGTGGCGTAGCCCGGATAAACCTTGTACTTAAGATCGTGAGCTATTATCCCCAAACAAAAGAATGACGGAACCGCCCGGTTGGTGAACTCTTAGTGAGGGCACCTCCCGTGTGTTTAGGTCCACCTTGCAAGGTTATGAATCAATCGATTGTTGGCCTCTCATCGTCATCCGAGACTACTTACCCGATCGGCCATGATATCCCTTTATGATGGAACTCTGTGAAGATTATTACTTTGATTAATTGTTTGTACAACTTTGGTTGTAATAGTTGCTTATCTAGTAATGATTACTTCAACTAGAACATGAGCTAAAATATGGAAAGTAAGGATTCACTACTCGGCAGCTTTTTGGCAAACAAACCCACTAGCCAAAAGCCTTGCATGACTAGAGGTAAAGTCTTTCTTTTAGACGGGTAAGTCTTGCTGAGTATTAGTATACTCAGCCTTGCTTTATCAATGTTGTTCCGGTAATGCATCCGATGTGTGGCCCGAGAACTTCCACCCCGCCGGGAGCCGGAATGGGTGGATGACGAAGAGTGATTGCATCATGGACGAGCCTCCTATGATGTGATCGTATCGTTTAGTTATCTTCCGCCGTTTTAAATAAACTCGAACCATTTACTTTCATGTCAAAGAACTATGTTTGTAATAATGAACCCTACGGGGATGTGATAGTTTAATTTGTAAGGCACTCGGACTCTCCTTCGTGGGAGTTTTAATGCATACGTTCGATCCTCTCTCGTGTTTCCAAGTGATTTACGGGTGTAAACCCGGCAACACTCAACGGGATACTTCTTTATTATCGCTTAATGACCAAAAGGAGTGGTTTAGGCGATAGTACGGAATTATCTCCGGTGGGGTTGTAACAAACTGGTATCGTAGCATCCGTATGCACCCGCAGTGATTAGTTTAATACTAATCACATGGTTTACAATGAAACTTGCCAAGATCGATTGAATTTTGAAAATCCGTTGGATCGTTAAGGAATGATCTAGACCGAGAGGCCCTAGAGGGAATTTTGGGTTCTTTAAGGTGGCATAAGAATCTATGGTTTATTTTGCTAACTTCCAACACTTTATCTTATGTCGGACTTATTTTATTGCACAACCAAACTAGATGAGCCATGTGTTTAATACGTGTGCTTGTTCCGCATCACGGGAATTGTGGGGGTTGATGGAGTGATCCATTCCACGGATCCCATCTTCACGTCTAGATATGAGTTGTGGTGTCGCCACGTGTTTCATACGTGTGCATTCCACATGTCGATCATGCGAGGCAAGGATACACTTCATTCAAACGGAGGGTGTCCGAGGTTGGACGCCGTCCATGCGGCGGCTTGACGCATGGATACCGTTTCTATAAGTGAACGGTGCGTATGTGGACGCTTTCGTGACGTGCCGGCACGAAAGGTTCGTTTTCTCGCAGTACACTAACTATGTTCGTAAATCGTTAAGTGCGAATCGAGTAGTTCCGACTAGTTATTATAAGGAGAGCCGATTATAAGCTTGCCACCGGCACTAACTACGCCTTTTGGATCTAGTTGTATAAGGCCATTTAAGGCGTGTGCATGCATGATTAAAATCTTGATGAACCTAAAATTTACCCTTACTTGGTTGGAGTAATTTTTCTAGGGAGATTGCTTGATCTTAGATAAGGTTTTCCTCTCTTTTGAACTTAGGAAAATTCTCGGCATTCTCGTCTCTGTCATTTCTCAATTTTTATAGCCAAATCCGTAGAGAATCTGACTAGACATCCTTTAGGAAAGTTGTTTCTTATCAAGTTGAGCATCCACCGTGAATTTTCCAGGATTTTTGGAATTTTCTCGTAGAGTTATGCCCGCTTTAGTGAGTCTCTATTCTCGTCGTTTTTCGAAACAGCCCCCCTTCTCGCAAAAGATATTTTTCGAGCTTGTTCTAGTCCAACTTAGATCTACCTTGAGTACCAAAAGTGTGCATAATCATGTCATTAAGTTGCTGTGAAAAATTGGGAATTTTTGGAGCCCTGGTTTTTATGTTATGAATTTTTAGTTCATACCTACCGCATTTACCCTATTGCTCGTTGATGTCGATTGATATCTAACGTGGAGTTCCCAATTTTTGTACGGATGGCACAACCCACCGATCTACGAGATCAACGCGGACGGTACGATTCATACCGATGCCCTTCACCGGGAGGGTTTTCCCCCGTATTTTGTGGGAGACTCTCGGTGAGGTGGGCTACTTTACGCCGCCGCCGTACGAGGTGGTCTCTTTTTGGGACCGGGGTGTTCCCTACGCCCGCACGACCGCTACCGTGCTTCCTCACCCCGAGCACCCCGGAGTGGGCGGACTTGAGCATGGTGTTCTTTGCTCACCGCGGTGTCGAGTCGGTTGAGTCCGCGGCCATGCGGATTCTTCACACCTTCCGTGAGCGCACCGGACGAGGTGATGCTTACCGCGCCGGGTTTGTTCCCGACCATGGACCCACTCGACCCGGCTTGGCGTGAGCGTATCTCGCTCACCGACGTGTTATTCACGGCGGACCCTCCGGCGGTTGTTGTGCGCCGGCTTGGAGGCGTTGTACAACATGCGAGTGTGTTTCGTCTTTCCACTCGGGATATGCTCTCGGTTGTGTTTATGGACTCCACGGCGATGAGGGATATCCTCACCCTTGACCTTCCGCTACGAGTGCCGGACCGTTGCTCACCTCCGGCGGGGAGATTGTTACGCTTCGGGACGAGCGCATTCGGTGGCCCCGGGAGCGTGCCGAGCTCATGGAGCGCTTGTTTGCCCGAGAGCACTCTCTTGAGACGACTCGGGTGCGGCTAGCTCACACCGAGGCCTAGCGTTTTGCCTTAGTGCGAACGTGATGGAGATGCGGGGGACCGGTAGCCGAGATGGAGATAGAGGTAGAGGTGTGGCGGGCGATGGCCCGGCGGGGTCGGCGGCCGCCGATCGCACCACTCGCCGCACCGCCGCTCCGGACGAGCTACAGGGGGTTTAGGGCTTGAGCGAGGACAGTGCTGGTGGTCCACCACCCGACTCTCCGGACACTAGCACTGGCTCCGCTGCGGGCTACTAGTGGATTTAGCAGTTGTCTTTGGAGGATGATCATGTACTCTTAGTTTAGCCTCCGTAGCTAGCTTTTGTGTAAGGGTAGAGGCTGCTCAGAGAGTATGATTGATGACCTTTTGTTGTACATAAGTGTGTAAGTGATCCCAAGACTCCGCTTCATGTAATGCTTGGGTGGACATCTCGGTTGTCATGTTTTAATGAATAATTCAGGGTTGTTGTGATCAAAGTCTCGCTTTGTGTTGAATACCAACCTTGTGTGTTATGTTGTCGAGATCATGCTCACCGAAATTCACCACCATTGCATAAGCATACCGAAAATTATAGCGAGAATTTTCCAGTTCGGCCTACAGCAAAAACAGCTAGGCAGAACCCCGGTGTTGGAATTTTTCGGGCAGGTTAATGTTGGATTTAGACCTCGGGTAGAATACCAATGTTGGGGCTCAGGAAATCTTGCACTTGCTGACCAAAATGGGAGTTTTTGCTATTGCGGGCAGAGAGTTATGAATTTTCTAGTAACTCCGTCGTGCTGTCTGGTTTTCACCAAATTGATGCTATGAGTTTCATTCTACATATTCTTCTTGTGGATAATGTAAACAACCTTGCGAATATGTGACTAATGAAAATCTCATGGATTTCGGATGGTGGGACAAACTCGTGCTTCTCCCAATGGCTTTGGTGCAAGCGGGAGTGACGCTCCGCCTCCTCCTCCCAACATGACCATTCGGGAGCGCTTTATGGTCACCCAAACCGAGGTGATGCGGCGGCTCTTGCAAACGCAGCAACAACTTGCTCGGCAGTACGCAGAATAACCCTCGTGGGGAGAACATCGACGGTCAGCCCCGAGTCACTAAATATGAGCATTTCTATGCCATGAAGCCTCCGACTTTTGAAGAGGCCAAGGAGCCACCGGCGCCAATGCATGGATCGGGGCCATTGAGGCCAAGTTCTCTCGTGTTCACCTTGCCTCGCTCCGAGGAGCGAAAGGCCGCCTTCGCGCTCTTCGGCCTCCGTGGTGCGGCATTGATATGGTGGGAGAACTTCAAGACCATGATCCCCGCCGGACATCGATCACTTGGGCTAAATTCAAACGGCCTTCAAGGAACATCACATTCCTAAAGGTCTCATGGATAGGAAGATGAAGGAGTTGCTTGCTCTAAAGCAAGGATCCGACACGGTGTATGAGTATGCAAAAGAATTCAATGCCTTGTGTCGGTATGGTGGGCATCATGTTGACAACGACGCCAAGAAGATAGAGCGTTTCCGTGATGGGCTACACGGGGATCTCTATGAGAGGCTTAATCTTTATGAGCCTAACAACTATCAAGACCTTGTGAACAAGGCCATTTCTCAAGAGGATGCCATGTCCAAAGCCCAGAGGGATAGAAAGAGGCAGGCCGGATTCACCACTACTGGTGGGTCAGGCAAGAAATTCCGCTTCATCAAGAAAGGTACTCAGGGTCCTCCCCAGTCATCTTCAACTGGACACTGGAGGGTGACCCCGTCTCAGAACAAGCCATCTGGGAACTTCCAGTTCCGTAAGGCACAGCAGCAGCCATTCAAGCCTAGTGCACCCCCGACTAACAATAACAACAACAACAAGTGCTACCAAGGATCGCCGCCGCTATAATTGTGGGCAACCCGGACACTACGCCAATGAGTGCCCTAAGCCCAGTAACAAGCAGTGGCGAAAGCTCGGGCTTCCGTCATGGGAACCAAGTCAAGAAGCCCGTGGTGCAAGTCAAGCAGGGTAAACTCAACTTCACCACCTTGGCCGACGTACCGCAGGGAGCAAGCAGTCTTGATGGGTACATTCTCTATCCGTGATCACCTTGTTAGAATATTCTTTGATTCTCGGAGCAACTCATAGTTTCATCGGTGAAAGTCTAGTGAGCAAGTTGGGATTACATTCTTGTCATACTAAAGATTCTTTCGTTGTAGCCACGGCGAGAGGGAGAATCCTCTCCAACACTATAACCAAAGCCGTTCCTTTGCAGCTCGGCGAAGAAACCTTCTTAACCAACCTAATTCATTTGGGATTGGGTGTAACACCCTAAATTACACTTCTTGGTTTTGATTAAAATTTGCTTAACAACATTTCGATTTCGCTTAAGGAATGTAAGGATGTTGTGCGCTTCTAGGCATTTAATCATTTTTATTAATTAATTAAAGAAATATAGGAGTTTACTGTTGCATTCATCTTTGGCGCATTATTTTTGGGTGTTGGATTCAAACCTTGGTTTGAATTCAAAACTTGATTGCTTGTTTTATTAGAATTTGAAAACTAGCAAAAGAAAAGAAAAACCAGCTTCCCCGTTCGCCTTGCCGCGGCCCGCCGCGCGAAGTCCGCCGCAGCCCTTCGCTTTTCCCTCCGCGCCCGTTTGCCACCCCCGCCGCGGCCCGGCCCCGGCCTTAGCTTTTCGGCCCACCGCTTTCCCCGCGACCGCCGCCGCCCGCCGAGGGCCGGCCGGGGCCCGCCCGTCGCCTTCATCCTCGCGCCCCGCCGCGCCCGCGTCCGAGCCGGAGTCGAGGTCGGGGCCGTGCTCCGACTCGGCGTCCGTGCCCCGGGCCCGCTCGCCCGGGGGACCCCACGCCCCCACTTAAGGCGCCGCCGGCCCCCCGCACCGCCCCTATCCCAAGCCTCCGCGTCCGCCACCCCAAACCCTAGCTCGCCAAGCGCCGCCACCACCCCGGTCCGCGCCGCCGCTTCGAGCCCGTGCCGCCGCCGTCGTTTGCCCGCCCTCGCATTGCTCCTTGGATCCGCCGCGAGGTAAGGAAGCCGCCGGTACCGCTTGTCGCCGACCTCGTGCACCACCTCGCTCCGGCCGGCTCGCCGGGTTTCTCCGCCGCCGCGGCTCGCCGTGCGCCTCCGCGCCCTCGCCGTCGCCGCTTCGGGATGCTTCGTCGGGTTCGCACGCGCGCGCCCGACGTCCCGGGTGAAGACCCCGTGATTTCTCGGTGCACCCCGGCCGCCGTGCGGCCTTTGCGCCGCCGCCGCCCCGCGCCGCGCCGCCGCCCGGCCTCGCCGCCGGCCGCACCCCGCCGCGGCCGCCGCTTGCGCATCCCCGGCCGCCCCGATGGCCATCCAACGGCTCCGCTCGCCCCAAGCTCGCCGGTCAAATCTAGCATACCGGTCAACCCTACCCTATCCGCCCGCCTTGATCCCCGGCCGTCCGATCCGGATCCGGCGGATCGTATCCGCCCCCATAAACCTTAACCACACGGTTTTGCTTAAAAGTCCCATGGTTTTCCCGGTTTCGCAAAAAGACCCTTCCACCTTAGAAAACCCTTAGGTTTAAGCCCCGTTTTCTTCGTTTTAACCCGAAAGCTCAAAATTCTTTACAGCTTAGTCCTAAAACTTGTTTTAATCATAACTTGGTCGTTTTAGCTCCGTTTTTAGCGTTCTTTATGTCCACGCGATCGTCTCGATGAGTAGAATAGTTTTCTGTTGCTTTTACTACTGTTTGAGATGACTGGTGTACTGTTTCTTATTTATTTCCATTGTTTGCTTGTATGTGATGTGTGGAGCGTAGCGTACGAGCAATTCGGGGATTTCGCTCGCTTGAAGAGTATCAAGACCCCGAGCGCTTTCCGGTGCTGGTAGAAGGCAAGTCCTTGCTGCATTCCCGCTGCATTCCTATTACAACATGCATTTTAATTACACTGTTGTTTATTTTTGCTATGCATTAACTTGATGGGTCCTATTGCTAAGGTTCGACTAGCTTTGTTATCCTATGCCTTGATCAACCTGGGTTTACTTTATGTTGGGTAGCACATGCTAGCGCTTTACGTGGTTTTGGATGGTTTAATGAACACTTGTTAATATGACTTTATTTATGCTATCATTCATGTAATGCAAGAACACTTTATACTTGTTAATCGGAACATGGAGCGACCACCCAGGAAAACAATACTACCACAAGACATATGGCTCTGTCTTGGCTTATTAATTAGTGAACTAGATGTTAGGTATGCTTTACCTGATAAGGGTTGGGGGTTGCCGGTAGTTGGTGTATAACTCGGCCCTCGGTCCGATCTCGCTTCTATGGTAGCTTCGCAGCCGAGAGAGGTTTATGCATTGCGCCGTCAAGTAACCTAGCGGGCGACCTACATCTAGGGATCTTTGTAACGGCCTCGTAGCGTCCCTATGCAATCACACCTCGGTAGTGTGGTATGGTGCCTAGCTAGAATCGCATGGTTGGGTCTAAAACTCTTTTGGGTTTTTACGCGACTTGTGGGTAAAGATGTACAACCTCTCGGGCAGAGTGTAAAACTAACTAGTTAGCCGTGCTCACGGTCAAGAGCGGCCTGGACCCTCACATGATTAATTCTATGGAAGATGGAACTTTTAAACTTGTGCATTACATTTTATGGATCCGTTGCATTTTATTATCCGGGTTTGGTATATACTTACACTTGCTAGTAGCAGCTTGCTTAATAAAACTTGACCAACTAAAATGCCGACTTGCTTATGAACCATCGCCTTCCACCATAAAGCCTTGCATGTTGTTATAGAACTTTCCCCTTGTTGAGTACGACATGTGCTCATGCTTGTTGTTCATTTATTGCATCTACACTACCCGCCGTCGCTCGCATGGGCGTTTTGAAGACTACTATGATGAGTTCGATGGGTTCTAGGCGTTCGTTCTCCGCCCGACCGCCCGTGGAGGACTTCTACGTGTGTTTCTTTTCCGCCGTTAGCTACTTGAACGATTGTTTAGTTGAGACATTCGGTCATGTAATAACTGTTTAATACTCTCTTTACGCTTTACACCGTGTTTTGGTATTCACCGCGTCGATGCATGTGTGTAACTTGATCCCGGCGCACATGTATTCTTGCATTCGGGTTTGTCCTTAAATCCGGGTGTGACAAAGTGGTATCGAGCCGTGTTGATCGTAGGACGTTAGCCTAGTTAGAACTGGTCGAAAACTAAGGATTTTATAATATTAGAAGCCACACATAGTTAGCTTGCTTTATTCTATTTTATTATATCTAATCTTGGTTTAATCTTATCCTTGTTTGCTTTTGTTATCTAAGCTTGGTCTTGTCTCTTTTAGTAATCTGCACTTGTCTCATCTATCTTAGATGGTTCGCCGACTGAAGACCACACGTTCAGGTGCCTACCGCTTTCCAAGGTACCTGGAGGACCAGGACTTCTACTGCTACTCCACTGACAGTGAGGAGCACCAGGAAGCTTCTGGAGAGGGAGGTGAAGTGCACTCTGCTTCAGGGCAAGCTTCACCGCCCGCTGTCATTGAGCTGTCTGATGATGAGCCGCAGGAGCCGATGAAGAGCAAAAGCCGATGAAGAGCCACCGAAGAGCCGCAGCAAGGAGGTGATCCGATGACCACTCAGACCCTGAGGACTCTGACCCAGAGGATGGAGATGCTGAGGATCACCCAGCGCCAGAGAAGTGGAAGGTGGTCATTTGTCACCATGATGGAGGGCATGCACGCTTTCCGTCCAAGTTGAGGAGGCTCTTCCAGCGTCTTCAGCTGCCTGTGACGATCGACTACGTTGGACTGAAGAGGACTCACCCTCGCTATCCAACCCAGTGGGATGTGTCTGTGCGCATCTTGGAGGATAACCCGCCGGATGGAGGACTCGTATGAGGTTGTTGTCCACCGTGCTCTAGCTACCGCAGCTACCTTCGCCGCCGGGAGAGATGATGCAGCTAGGAGGGCTCTATCCGCGTGGTGTTATGAGTAAGCTCATCACCTCACCAACTCCGTGTGGGGTGATCTACCCCGTCGTCGCTCCGGAGCCGTGGGCGGTGAGATTCCAATGGCCAATGAAACTTTGGGAGCACGCTATGCCATGCAAGTGGGACACGTAGCAGCTCTCAACACCAACTTGGATGACACTCTCATGGAGCTTCAAGACCTCCGCGACCAGCAAGATGAAGACCGTAGGAAGATCAAGAGGCTCAAGGCGGTGATCGCGTGACAAGATGAAGAAGAGGTGCGGGAAGATGGAGAGGACTCGGCTCGCCATGTCACCAAGACCCGCAAGGACAAGCTATGGGTCACTTGGATCCCGCACTAGGATCATTTGGCCATAGGTGTTAGGTGTTAGGAGTCTTTATATTTCCGTTATCGAGTCTGTAAACGTTAGAACGACACGTTGGATCGATGAGTTAGATAGTGGTGTGTTTGAATGCTTGGTTTGTGAACATCTCTGTGAGTTGGATTTTTGTTTGATTGCAGTGTGTTGTGGATTAATGCCACAATGACATTGGTTTAGTTATAGAGTTTGATTAGTGGGTTTAAGTTCTGTTCCACCTACCTTTTATCTTACAAATTCGTAATTCTTTATCTATCATATTTTATCTATCTTAAGGAGTATTGTAGTGCTGAATCTGTTCGCGTTACTTCCTGACACAGCAGTAGTGTTTTAATTTTATCTCGAGCTACAGAACTCTGAATTAAGTAAAACCAGTGGGGTTAGTTCACAAAATTCATACCTGATTTTCTGTCAAAAATTCAGCTCTATCCAATTTATATTCTGGGAGTTATGGACGAAACGTTAAGCCAACAGAAATCTGTCAATTCCTGCTGACATACCTGACTTCATTATTTTATATCTCGAGTTGTAGACCTCCGATTGAGGCAAAACCAGTTGGGTTAGTTCAGTAATTTCATACACCATATCTCCAGAAAAAAATTCGTGGTTTTTGGTTACTGGTACAGAGAGATATCTTGGTTTCTTTACAGCTATCAGAATCTGTCATAGTCTGGAATTCAGCATTGTTTATCTTTTCAGCTTTTTCAATTGTTGTCATCATCTAAATCGGTGTTTCTAACGCTCGTATGGTAAACACCAGGTCCGGATCAGGGGTTGATCAGCCTCCGGTGGTTCGTCAAGGTCGAGGCAACAGTTCGGGCAGTGCACCGCCACCACCACCGCCACCAATGGATCCTATGCGGCGCTTCTTTCGTAACCGCATGCAGCTATTGCGGAACCCGACGAACACCGTGGCCAACCCGCAGGCCCAAGATAATAACCCGCCTCGCCCACCGCCACAGCAGCCGCGCCCATGAACAGCACCGGGAGTTCATGAGCCACCGTCCGCCGGTTTTCACCCATGCTGCGCATCCACTTGATGCCGATGATTGGCCGAAGACCGTGGGCAAGATGCTCACCACGGCTCGGTGTGATGACGGGAGAAGGTCCCGTTTGCCGCAGTCGACTCCGTGGATCCGCAGGAGCATGGTGGGATGCTTACACTACCACCCATGCCGCACCCGACACCATCACCCGGGCAGGAGTTCACAGAGAGCTTCAGGAACCACCATATTCCTGCTGGGGTGATGAGGCTGAAGAAGAAGGAGTTCCTCTCTCTTAAGCAGGGGGGAATGTCAGTGGCAGAGTATCGGGACAGGTTCATTGAGTTGTCTCGCTATGCACCGCAGGAGGTAGTCGATGATCCTAAGAAGCAGAGCGCTTCTTGGAGGGTTTGGCCGGACCGCTTCGTTACCACCGATGTCGCATACCTTCCAATCCTTCCAAAGAACTGTTAGACAAGGCCATTGTTTTGGAATCCATGCGCAGAGAGCTGGGGGAGTTGAAGAGGAAGGTTGCTACTCCAGGGCAGTCCAGGAGTCACACTCGTCCCCGTTTTACTTCACCGCTGGGAGCCCCGTTCCGTCCAGGAGGCCCGTCAGGAGGTTTTGGCCGGCCAGCGCAGCATCGCACCGGCCCGCGGCAGCTTCCGGCGGTTCCCAGCCGCACTCCTCGGCAGCTTCCGCGCCCGTGGCCACGTACTCCACGCCCCGCTACCCGCGCATCGTCCGATGACCCCGATTGGCACGCCGGGGCCGAGGCCCGGTGCGCCCCGTACTCCCGCGAACAACAGCTGCTACCATTGCGGGGAGGTTGGTCACTACGCCAACAACTGCCCCAAGAGGCCTGCTCCCAACACCCCCGTTCAGAATCAGCAGATGCAGCAGATGAGGAATGGGAATCAGACGCCGCAGAGCAACAAGGGACCGGCCGAAACGACCCGGATTTCCGCGAACGGAATCCCGAATCTTAGCACCCCGGTGGTAGTCCCGGGAGGCTACCACGTGCAATCCCCCGTCTCGCCGATTCCAAAATCCATACGTAAAGATTAAAACAATAAAGCGGAGTACAACATTTATTTTATTACATTAATCGTAGTACATCTCTTCGGCTCATGCCGGGTACAAGTCCATCGGACCGAATCAAACGTAAATAAAACGTCTAGCAACTGGCTCCATGAAAGCGCGGGAAACTCCATATCCGCAGTGCGGCTCAAGTGTAGGAAGAGCTCTAGTCCACCCAACCGTCGTTGTCGAAGTCGTAGTCCGGCTCGCGTCGAGTCACCGTGGTCTACCCGATAAGCGGGTAGGTCATGTCGCCTTCCCAACAAAGAGGCAAAAGCGGTGTGTATTCTACTATGCATGAGATAACCCTAATCCGTCGTAGAAGGCTTAAGCAAAGCGAAGATAGCAGCAACGTACAAGGTAGCGAGTATGCGGCTATGAGGTCCACACCTCGGGGAAGCTTCCGCTTCCGAGGTCCACACCTCGTGGGTCCACACCCCGCTCAAGGAATACCACACCAAAACACCGGATCTCAACCACGATCCCGAACCCAACTCTCATCCGCGATGTGGGGCCCACCGGCTCCTATCCCCACATCTCAACGGCCAAAGCCGGCTCACACACTCGGGGGAGAGAAGAAGCACAAGAGAAGTGTAACTAGTCGGGTGAGAGATCGAAAGACTGTCCATAACCAAAGGACACGGACTATAGCTATAGGTTTAACACTCGCGAGGTTGTACAACCGTACCCGCCCGAATAGGTCCGAACCGGCCGTCACCGTGTCCGACCCTACCATACGGCCGAAGCCCAAGTAAGTGGATAGTACCCTTCGCATCTCCGAGCACGGCCCGGCCTCCGCGGCGCAGCTCATACTACCCGCGAGAGGTCCCTCGAAGCCGTGGAACCCCTTCCCCCGGCCTCGCCAGGGCAAAGTCTACTAAGGAGGGAAAGACCACTCCCGACACGATCACACCGATCCTCCCGCGGAGGGGTGCTATCCACTACAAGTCTCACCCCGCACCCCCGCCCAATACAAGGCGGGCGGTCTGTACGAAAGTAGTCATCCGAAACAAGGTCAACTGACGATCGGTCCTTAAGGGGGCCGAGAGCGAGCACTCAACATCTCCATCCCACACGACACGACCCTCGGGTAAGAGGCCAGATCGCATCTTCCCTCGGCGGCCGTGTCACACGTAACCGGCGGCTCGCTCCCGCCAAAACACGGCAAGGGGATACACAACCCGTAACGCACGCTAGAATCACACCGAGATCCCCACATCTCGGCCTCAAACCCGCAGCACCATCCATAATCAAACAACAAAAGTATGGATAGTTGAAGTAAGGGACTAGCTAGGGGTCCGTAGCTAGTCCCGCAGTAGTAGAACAAGGAACGAGGGTATATCAAAACATCAAGGCATGGCTATCAAACGGGTTATGCAATTCATCGGATCAATGCATTAAAGTAAGGCACTAGCAGACTACAAAGCAACATAGGATCTATATGGTTGGGAGTGACATGACACCTTCGTTGCCGTTGAAGCGCCGTCGTCCGGAGCAAAGGTACTCGGGGTCCTCCACGTCCTCCCCGGTCGAAGCTCGGGTCCGCGGCACGAGATTCGACGCGAAAATAAGATAACGGTGCACATCTAAGCAATTGCTCGGTGCGGAATATGGTCCCGACACTAACCAAAAGAGATAACGCCTAAGTCTATCCCTCGATGGTCGATGCTAAGCAACAAATGACACAAGGATTTATCCCGGTTCCGCCGAGGGGGCCGTACGTCCGACGAAGGGGTGCTCGTGGCACTATATTGCTCGGCACCGGGGTGCTTGTAGTGGGGCAAATACAAGCGAGGTGGGAGAGGAAGCGTGGCTCCCAAGTCCCCGGTGAATGGTTGAAGATGTTGTGGGAGAATAAGAGAGTGAGTGCACGAGGAGCCGTGTTCTTCCGGATTCGTCCGAACTCCTCCCCCCGCGGCTGGGGGCTCGCCTCCCCTTTTATAGGCCAAGGGGGCGGCGAGTTACATGCACGCCGCGCTACCTAGCTACGTGTGGGAGCACGTCGTGCTATGGTGTAGAATGGGCGGCTGTCCGGTCGATCTTCGCTGCGATCCGGCCATGATGGCCTACCTTGTACCCGAACAGTGGCGGTTCGAGGGTAGGAGGCGGCAGATGGCGATGGCGCCCCCTGATAGGCTTCGAGGGAGGTGCTGATGATGGCTGGTACGGGGTACAGGAGCGGGTGGAACGGCGTTCCTTCCCAATGAGCTCTGCGGTGGCGGAGTGGTTGCTGCAGTGCCCGGGCGTGCGCCTGCGGAGTCGGGCGTGCGCCCGCACGCGTGGGTACGGCGGCCGCGCCGCGCGCGGGCCGGATGGCCTCCCACCGGCCTAGCGCCCCTCACCCTAACCCGCAAGGTCACGGGAAAGTGAAATCGAGGGTGCGCCCCGCCCCCTTTCGAGGGTCGGGCGCGTTAGTCGTACGGCGGCGTGCGCACGGTGTCACGGGACCGACACCGGCCGTACCGCACAGTCCATCCCACGGTGGCGGGGATGGGCTCCTTCCCCGGGGAGTTGGTGCGGCGGCACCGGGGCGTGAGCCCCGGCGCATGATGGCGCCGTCCCGCGGTGTCGGGGCGTTAAATGCCCAAGTACGGGGCCGGCGCACGCGTGCGGGGCGCCCGTGATCGTGGTGGGCCCCGGCCGAGGGCGGAGCGGACCCTCGAGCGAGACGGGACTCGCTCGAGGGGGAGCGCGCCCTCGAGCGGGGCGGTACCTGTTCGAGGGAAGGGCCGCCCCTCGAGCGGGGCGGTACCTGTTCGAGGAGGGAGTTGCCCCTCGAACGGGGCGGAGCCCGTTCGAGGAGGAGCATGCCCTCGGGCGAGGCGGAGCCTCGCTCGAGGGGTCTTCCTAGGCGGGCCGCCTTGGTGGGCCTCCGGAGTCCCGTTCGCATGGGCCGTGTCCTCGCAGGTTAGTTTCCGCATGGTTAGGCTTAGCTTATATTGATGCGAGAATTTAAGTAGGGGTTCCCCCCCTTGTTTGAGGGGACCCCTAGGGCGGTCCCCGACGGTAGCCCCGAGCATCCGCGGGTTTGCCTTTGAGGCTCCCGCATGCTAGAACCTACGATAGGACGTTCTTCCCTCCTTGTTTGCGAACGCTTTCGGGGGCCGCGCTAGCGGACCCGCGGGTCTAGCCTCCCGAAGCCTGCAGAGTGTGGGTTCTCCCGCGGGGGTTAACCGCGAGCAATTCGGTCGAAAGGCGTGGCACATATGCCAACCGGCATCGGCGGTGTTTCAGCCGGCATCGGGGGTGGCACGCTCCCCCCGTCACCGTCTCGGGCGGGTGCAATTCCAAGGAGGTGTAGCCGTGCGTCAAGCCCCGAGCCTTGGCCCGTTCGAGGCGATCGGGTCGAGCCTGACGACTTGTTTTTTATCGCGCCCTCG
Source organism: Cenchrus americanus (assembly GCA_947561735.1). Lineage (NCBI taxonomy): Eukaryota > Viridiplantae > Streptophyta > Magnoliopsida > Poales > Poaceae > Cenchrus > Cenchrus americanus. Next base: position 98,646,217 of record OX387243.1, on the reverse strand, counting down.
CCGTCCCTCCGCGGGTCGGGAGGTGAGGTTTCCACGACTCCCATCGAGCGGGTCGCGAATCGCGGATTCCTCTTCGAGCCGCTAGCGGGTAGTTCAAGTGGACGTCCATGCCCCGTTCGATAAGGGTAGGCCGCGCGGTCCGGAGACACGTCCATGGAAGCGCTTGCGTGGGTTTGCTAGGTGGGGCTCGGTCCCGTTCGCTAGGGACCGAGGGCGCGGAAGCTCTCCCTCGGTGGGATCCCCCCCGCTAGCCGCCCTCGCCCGGCTCTCGAACACGACATGTGGGGCACCCTCGAGCCGACGGGCTCGAGGAACGGCTCGAATGCGCGTGCCCTCGTCGTCCCTAACTCCGAGATGCGGGGCGCCCGTTCGAACCCGTCGAGGGTCGGGCTTCGAACCCCCGATCGCAAGGCCGTGCGGGGCCGTGCATGGACAGCTCCGTCTTTTCACGTTTGCGGCCGTCGAGGGGTCTGGGCGTGCCCGGTCCTCGAGGTGCTTGTTGGCGGCGTGGCGCGGTATGAGTGCTTTCGGTGTCGCTCTATTTCAAGCGTGACCTGGGCGATCCTCTTACGCGTGTGCCTTCTTTCGGAGGGTTGACATCGTCTCGAGTTGGGGGTCATGCCGCTCGAGGGTCCTACGTGGCATGGGTGCCCGCGGTGGTCTGCTCTACATCGAGCAGGTCCCGGGCGACCTTCTCACGCTGATATCCCACCGAGGGTCGCCTTATTTCGAGTCGAGGTTCACGCCGCTCGAGGGCTTCACGTGGCATGGGTGCCCGCGGCTGCCTGCTCTACACCGAGCAGGCCCCGGGCGACCTTCTCACGCTGTCATCCATCGAGGGTCACCTTTGTCTCGAGCCGAGGATTCGCCTCGCTCGAGGGCATTCCTTGCTTGGCAAGGGGCCCGGGCATTTAATGCCCCGCGGGGCGTGGCCGCGGGTTTTGCGGCGCGGGCGCGCCTTTTAGGCGCCGCGCCGCGCGCGCGCGTAGTGGGCGACGTGGCCGGCGGATGTGACGGTTTCGCCTCGGTCGCCGCCGGTCTCGCTCGTAATGATGACCCGCCCGCAAGGTGTTAGAGTCGCCGCCGCCGTGGTGGGGCCCGCCCGTCGACGCGATGGAAAGATTCCTGCAGTTACTGTTTGGCGGGGCGTGCGCTCCGGAGAACTCGCCCGCTGCCTATAAAACTGCGGTGTGGAAGGGACGGTGGTTTTTTACCTTGGCTCCTCACCGTTTTCAGTTCTCCGACCCTTCGCCTTCGTTTTGCTCTCGCCACCGCGCGGTTTCGTTGCTTAGAGCTTTCCTTCTCGCTTCCTTGTCCCCTCCGCCCCCGCGCTCGTTCGTCCCTCGCTATGGCGCCGCCTCGGCCTTCCGATCGGGGTCTTGGAGCCGTACGCACCGGGAGAAGTCGACAAGGACCCGGCTCGCCCGGGCGAGCCGGTCGCCGCCGGCCGGCTCTCGGCTAACGAAGAAGGGCGCCGGCGGAGTGGATTGTGCCGCCATCGTCGCACCTCGAGCCCAATCCGCCGGAGGGATACGTGGTGAGCTTCCTCCGCTACCACGAGCGCGGCTTCAACGCGCCGCGAGCACATTTATGCGGGCGTTGTGCTTCCACTACGGGGTGGAGCCGCACAACTTCGCCCCCCAACGCGATCTCGCGAGCAGCCCACATTCGTGGGCGTCGCGAAGGGTACCGCGGGGATCCCGCTCAACCGGGAGCTCGGGTACACCTCTTCCGCGCGGAGCTCATCACGCGCCCCACGACGGAGCCGAGGGACCCGCGCGCGGTGCGCGCGGCGGGATGTCGCTTGCCTGCGAGGGCAGCTCAAGAACTTCTACATCCCCCCCGCACCATGACGACGAACAACGCCGCCGGGGAGCGGGGATGGTTTTACCCGCGCAACGCCGAGCCCGGCCTCCCCTCCCTACACCGGGCGGGTGTTCAAGGAGAGGCGGACCGGCCGGGGCTACGGGTTGCCTACGGCCAACCACCGGCGCGCCGAGAGTCCGTCCTCGCCGCCTTGCAGCGGCTGGCGAGGGAAGGGCTCAACGCGATGGGCGTCCTTGCCTTCCTTCATCACCGGCGAATCGTGCCGTTGATGGAGAGGCCGCTCTGCATCTTCGAGATGACGGAGGCGGCCAACCCCGTCGACCTGGCGAGGTCGCGGATGCTCCCGACGCCGCCGGAGCGGCCGTACGCGCTCACCCGGCGCGGAGCGCCGTCGACACCCGGACGCCGGCGCCTGCGGGTCGGACCCCGTGGGACCTCGAGATGCTCCCCACCGGCCCGTTGGTGAGTGTGGTTTTTTGATTCTGTTTTGGTCCTCGTTCTTGATTCCGTTTCCTGATGTGCCGCCGTTGTTCTCGTGCGCAGCTGGTGCGGTTCAACGCCGCCAAGTCCGTTCCACCCACCCCCGACTCCCGTGCGCTCGGCCGGGCGGCGCAGCGGGAGCAGCAGGAGCGGGCGGCGCGCCGGGAGGGAGCACGCAAGGCGGCGCCAAGCGCGTCGCGACGCACGGTCCGCCGAGTACCGGCGGCGGGAGGAGCCGGGGCTCTCCTCCCCGACATCGAGGAGCCCTCGTCCTCGGACCGGGACGAGGAGGAAGAGTCCGAGGGGGAGGGCCCCTCGGACGGTGGCGCCCGCGCCCCGTCGGCCGGATCTTGCGCCGGCGTCGGGGCGGCTTCGTCCGGGGCGGGCGCGTCGGCGCCCGCCGCCGTGCGGTCGTCGTCGGGGGCGGCTCGCGCCGCGGAGGTGCCGGCGCGCGCCACGGAGGCGCGCGCGCGCGGACGTGCTCGCGCGCGCGTCAAGCGTGCCCGCACGCGGCGGGAGCGCGTCCGCGCGCGCGGCGTCCTCGTCGAGGGGCGCGTCGGTGGGCGCGCCCGCGCGCGGGACGAGCGTGCCCCCGCGCACGCGCGCGCGCGTCGGGTGCGGCGTCGAGCGCGCCCGCGCACGGGGCGGGCGTGCTCGCGCGTGCGGCGCGCGCCATCGGGGAGGCGCCGCGTCGGGCGTGACCGCAACGCCGGCCCCGTCCGAGGCCTCGAGGAAAAGGAAGCGGGCCTTTTCCTCCGCGAGGTACGTAGTCTTGCCTTCCTTCGGGTGGCTTCGGTGTCCTGGTGGTTAGATGTTCTAACTCTCCGTTCGTGATTGCGCGAGGCGGTGCCGACCGTTCCTCCTCTTGCACCGGCCAAGGTGCCGAGGACGGACGCGCCGATCCCCACCCCGGCGGCGCTCGTCGAGGGGGTCGCGCCGAGGGGACGAGCGCGGCGGCGGGCACGAGCTCGCAAGGCCCCGGCGGAGGCCTCGGGGGCCGGCCGGCGGATCAACCCGCCGTGGCGCGGTCGGGAGGTTGGCCGGGGGGCGACCGGCGCCGGTCGCCACGGAGGCGCGGCCGCGGCGGTGGCTACGGTGGAGGTGCCGCTCGCGGTGGCGGCGGCCGCGGAGGAGGTGGAGCGGGCGCGGCCGCGGGGGCGCCGCGGATGTGGCGGCGCGGACGGTGGTGGCGGCCACGGCGCCACGACGGCGCCCGTGGTCGCGGGGCGCGAGGTGGAGGCGCCGGAGGAGGGCGCGCAGCGGCTCCGCCCGCCGGCGGTCCCCGGGCGGAGGTGGTGGGAGCTTTCGGATGACTCCCCGCCGCCCGGGTGGAACCGGTGGGCCGGCGGCCCGCGAACTCCCCCGAGCCCCGGAGGGGGCCCTCGTGAGGCGGCACGAGGGTCGCATGACGGCGGGGGGCCGAGGGCACGATGCCGAGGCCTCGTCCTCCCGCGCGGCCGCCCCGCCCAGGTGGGGGGGCCGTGGAGGATCCCCCCGGCGTTTGCCGATGCCGGGGGGGGAGCAGAGCTGCGGGGCGAGCTCTGGGCCATGGCGCCACGCTCAACCGCGCGTTGAACGAAGCGCCGGCGGTCCACGGCGGCCGGCTCTGGACCGTCTTCCGTGGTGAGCCACGGTTGCTCGTTTCCCTTCCTTTTTCGTTTTCGTGTGCCTTGCACTCAAACTTTGGCACTTACGGGATTCGATGTGTGTTATGCCAGGAGCTTGAGCGCCGCGCCCGCGAGAAGTACAGCGCGTTCGACCTGGTGAACGCCGAGGCCCGCCAGCCTCCGGGAGCGATGCGGCGCTTTCGACGCGCTTGCGGAAGCTCTTAGGACGCCGGACAGCGGGCCGGTCTGCCGGCGATGGCGTGGTGCGACGTGCTTCCCGAGAGTTCGGGGGCGGGACGCGGCGCGTGACCCAAGCCTCGGGCGGATCCGCGCGGCCCTCGTCGATCGTGACGAGGCGGCGTGGAACGCGCGCGAGGACTCGGAGAAGACGCGGACGTTGGCCGCCACCGGGGAGGCGGAGGTGGCGGCCGCTCGCGCCGAGGCCCGGGAGCTCCGCACGTCGCTCGAGGGAGCGCGAGCGCGGCAGCGCCGGGCGAGGAGCGGGCGCGCGGGCGGGAGCGACGCGCCAAGGAGGCCGATGACCGAAGGCCGCCTTCGACGTGAAGGCCGCGGCTCTCGTCGCCGGCGAGGGGGCCTCCGGCGGGAGCGCATCGCCCGCCGGGGGCCGAGGGGCGGCTCCGGCAGAGGGCGAGGCCGCCCTTGGCGACGCCGGGACGGCGCCGGGAGCGGAGCGCGCGTCGCGCGCGAGACGGCGGAGAGGTCGGCGGAGGAGCGGAACGCCGCGTTCTCCGAGGTTGAGGACGAGGCTGCGGCGCTCGGCATCGCAATGCCGCCCAAGAGATGGCCCTCGTCGAGCAAGGCGAGACCGTCCGGCATCTCGGCCGGCGCTCGAGTCCGCGCGCCGCGACCTCGATGCGGAGAAGAGGCGGGTCGAGGGGTAAGTTGTCGTCGACCCCGCTTGTTAGTTTTCGTTTTAGAGGATTCGTTTCCCTCTTTCTAATTTCTCGTCATCTTGTTGCTTCCGGCACTGCGCACGGCTTTGGGGCATGCTTGTTGGGCGGGCGAGGCCTGCGGGCCTCCTACAACTCCCCTCGAGCGAGAGCCGCCGGAGGGCGCGGGACGCGGCCCTCGAGACTCGTCACGCCGTCGAGGAAGGCGATGTCCAAGCCGGCAGCTCTGCGGCCGGCCGCTGCGCGCCCTCGGTGGCCACGTCACGGAGCGGGTGCGCCGGGCGTTGCACTCGGCGTGCGAAGGCCCTCGGAGTGGTGCGATCCCACTACGAGGTCAACCTCGAGGCGGTGGCGGAAGGCTACATCGTGCCCGTGGGCGTCGAGGACGAGGTGGCCATGGAGCGCGCGGACGCGCTTGTTGCTGACGCCGCCGGGACGCTCGCCGAGGCCTTCGAAGAATTCCTCTTCCCGGACGCCGCCGATGCTGCCGCTCCCTCTACCTGAAAGCATCTGGGCGCTAGGCCCGTTTTTCGTTTGTGTATCAGAACTGTGGCCTCGTGGCCTCTTGTAAATAAACAAGTAGTTTTGTGAATCATAGACAGTTTGTAAATGAAATCGCTTGCTTATTGCGCTTTTTGCTTCCTCTTCTTCCTGAGTAGATTCTAGTTAGGGAAGTCCGCCTTTCGCGGGGCCCGCCGGGGGTTGGAGGCGAGAGAGACGGGCCATAGCCACGCGGCGTAGGCCGTCTCGGCTCGCGCGCTCCTTCCGCCGTGCCGCCTACGCCTGTTCGAATTGTGGCTCGTGGTTGAAGTAGGAAACAAACTTAGCGCGTGTTATTACGTTTTTTGCGCGAAAAAATGGGACCATTTGGGGGGGGGGGGTGCCCCCCGCGGTAGCCCCCGAGGGTAACTTGGGTTTCGGGGGAAAGCCGAGTTGCCCTTTTACTATACTTGGAGTATTTACATAGGTGACACCAACTGGGGCGTTGGCCGTGTGTTTGTACAATCGAGAAAATACTTGGAAATCCTAGCTAAGGGTAGAAGCGACGTAGGCGTTGGATGTTCCAAGCGTTGGTGAGTTCTTCGCCGTCTTCGTTGGCCAGCTTGTACGTGCCTGGTTTGAGCACCTTCATCACGACGTAGGGTCCCTCCCATGGGGGCGGTAGCTTGTGGCGCCCTCGATTGTCTTGGCGTAGCCTTAGGACCAAGTCCCCCTCGCTGAAATCCCTGCGACGTATCTTGCGTGCTTGGTAGCGCCGTAGGGCCGCTGATATCTTGCGGAGTGCATCAACGCCACGAGGCGTACTTCGTCTAGCCGATCCCGGTGAGTCCTCGCGGGCTCGGCGGTTAGCATCCTCGTTGTAGCCTCGAACCTTGGGCGACCCGTATTCCGGATCCGTGGGGAGGACGGCCTCCGCGCCATGGACTAGGAAAAACGGGGTGAACCGTGGCTCGCTTGGGGTGGTCCTTAGGCTCCACACGACCGCTTGGTAGTTCTTGGAGCCATTTCGGCCGCATTTGTTGAGCTGGTCGAAAATTCGGGCTTGAGGCCCTTTTGTAGGATCATGCCGTTGGCGCGTTCTACTTGGCCGTTGGTCCGTGGGTGTGCCACGGTTGCCCAATCCACGCGGATGTGGAACTTGTCCACGAGAACTCCAAGAACTTCCGGCCGTGAACCGGGACCCGTTGTCCGTGATGATGGAGTTTGGCACTCCAAAGCGGTAGACGATGTCGGTGAAGAACGAGACCGCCCGCTCGGCCCTCAAATTCGTAATGGGGCGCACCTCCACCCACTTGGAGAACTTGTCGATTGCGACGAGCGAGTGGGTGAAGCCCCCGGCGCCTTCCGCGGGGGCCCGACGATGTCCAACCCCCACACGGCGAACGGCCATGTCACGGGGATTGTTTGCGGAGCGTGAGTCGGCAAGTTGGTTTTGCGGGCGTAGAACCGGCACCCTTCGCAAGTGCGCACGATTTCGTTGGCGTCCGCGACCGCGGTAGGCCAATAGAAGCCTTGGCGGAACGCGTTGCCGACGAGGGTGCGCGGCGCGGCGTGGTGGCCACGGGTCCCCGCGTGGATGTCCCGTAGGAGCTCGCGCCCCTCGGGAATGGGTATGCATCGGCCGGAGGATGCCCGACGCGGCGCGCTTGTACGGCTCACCGTCGACCGGGGTGAACGACTTGGCCATCTCCGGCGATGCGCCCGGCTGCGGCCGTCCGCGGGGAGCTTCCCTCGGGCAATCCGGGCGATGTACTTCTCCCGCCCGGTCCGCCCGGACGGGAACCGGCTCGATGTCCATTGCAACGGCCTCGTGGGAGCCGTACCCCTCGAGAAGGGGAGAGTACGTACGCCTCGTTCGAGGGTCCTCTTCCATGGGGTCCGCACCCGGCCCCGGATTCGAGGGAGCCCCCGAGGGTCCGCCGTCGCTCGAGGGGTAGGGCTCGAAGGTGACCGAGGGCGCGCGATGTCGCGCGTGAAGACGTTTGGGGGAACGGTGATCCGCCGGACGCGATCTTGGCAAGTTCATCTGCCTCTTCGTTGTACGGCGGGGCACATGATTGAGCTCGATGCCGTAGGAATTTGTCTTCGAGGGCCCGCACGGCCTTGCCGTAGGCCTCCATCTTGTCGTCGTGGCGGCTCGCGTTCTTCATGACTTGGTCGATCACGAGCTGCGAATCCCCTCGCACGTCGAGGCGCTTGATGCCCAACTCAATGGCGATTTTGAGGCCACGAGAGGAGGGCCTCGTATTCCGCCATATTGTTGGACGCGGGGAAATGGAGGCGTGCGCATAGCGCATGTGCTCCCCGAGGGGTGACACGAAGAGCGAGGCCCGCGCCCGCTCTCCGTCTTCATCACCGAGCCGTCGAAGAACGAGTCCAGCCTCTGCTTGGATGCGAGGGGGCGGCGGTGTGTGTCCGTCCACTCGGCGACGAAGTCCGCTAAGATTTGCGATTTGATGGCCTTGCGCGGGGCGTAGGCGAGCGTTTCGCCCATCAACTCCACGGACCACTTGGCAGTGCCCCCGCTCCGCGTCGGGGTTGCGAATGATCTCTCCTAACGGGAAGGAAGAGACCACCGTGAATCGGGTGGGCCTCGAAGTAGTGGCGGAGCTTGCGCCGCGCGAGGACTACCGCGTACAACGGCTTTCGGACACCGGGGGTAGCGCGTCTTCGTGTCCGACGGGACCTCGCCGATGTAGTAGGCCGGCCTCTCGCACGGGCGGGGCGTGTCCTTCCTCCGTGCGCTCCACAACGATCACGGCGGCGACCACCCGGGTGGTTGCGGCCACGTAGAGTTGGAGGGGCTCGCCGTCTCGCGGCGGCGTAAGGATTGGGGCGTGCGTCGGCGATGCCTTGGCTTGTCGAGCGCTTCCCGGGCCTCGGCGGTCCAAGAGAAGCGCTCGTGCTTCTTGAGCGGCCGGTAGAGGGCGAGGCCCTTCTCACCGAGCCTCGAGACGAAGCGGCTTAAGGCGGCGAGGCACCCCAACACCTTCGCACTCCTTTGAGGTCCCGAATTGGACCCATTCGCTCGAGGGCCGCGACCTTTTCGGGGTTGGCCTCGATTCCCCGGCGGGAGACAATGTATCCTAGGAGCATGCCCCGCGGCACTCCAAAGACACATTTTTCGGGGTTGAGCTTGACCCCCGATTGGCCCGCGAGCGGTGAATGCGATGCCAAGATTGCCGACCGGAGTCGTCCGCCTTCTCGGTTTTGACGACGATGTCGTCTACGTAGGCCTCGACCGTCCGCCCGATATGGTCCCCAAAAACGTGCCGCATGCGGCGGCGATAGGTTGCGCCGCGTTTACGAGGCCAAAAGGCATCGTGACGTAACGAACGTCCCGAACGGTGTGATGAACGAAGTCGCGAGCCGGTCGGACTCTTTCATTTTTATTTGATGATATCCCGAATAGGCATCAAGGAAACAGAGTAGTTCGCACCGGCGGTGGAATCAATGATCCGATCTATGCGCGGCAAAGGAAAAGGAACTTTTGGACACGCTTTATTGAGACTTGTGTAGTCAATGCACATCCTCCACTTCCCATTTTTCTTTTTTACAAGCACGGGATTAGCTAACCACGTAGGGTGGAACACTTCCTTGATGAATCCGGCCTCGAGGAGCTTCCGCGGCTCCACTCCGATCGCCGTCGCCGTTCCTCGTCGAAGCGGCGCGGCCCGCCGCCGAACGGCGCGAGCATTAGGCGAGGATATCAAGGGAGTGCTCGGCGACCTCCCCCTCGGAATGCCCGGCATGTCCGAGGGGCTCCACGCGAAAACGTCGGCGTTGGCGCGGAGGAAGTCGACGAGCACCGCTTCCTATTTAGGATCGAGGGTCGAGCTGACCCTCAAAGCCTTGCCCTCGGGGGCTGATGGGTCGAGGGGGACCCCTTTGGTTTGCTCGGCGGCCTCGAATGTGCCGACGTGCTTGGTGGCGGAGGCCGAGGTCGTCGTTGACCATCTTCTCCAGCGTGTTTACCAGCGCTTCATCCAGCGCTAGCGCCTCTGCATGTTCCACGCACTCGACATCGCAGTCGAATGCATGCTCGATCGACGACCCGACGGTGATGACGCCGTTTGGACCGGCATCTTCATCTTCGAGGTACGTGTAGTTGGGGACCGCCATGAACTTGGCATAGCATGGTCGCCCAAGGATGGCATGGTAGGCCCCTTTGAATCCCACCACCTCGAAGGTGAGGGTTTCCTTGCGGAAATTCTTGGGAGTCCCGAACCGGACGGGCGGATCGATGCCGCCCGAGGGGTTGAACTCCGCTTCCGGGCGCGATGCCGTGAAACGGCTTCGTGCCGGGCCGCAGCTGGTCCCGGCCCAATCCCCATTAGGCGCGAGTGTATGCGCGAAGAGGATATTGAGGCTACGCCTCCGTCCATAAGGACCTTCGAAAACCGGGCGTTCCCAATGATGGGATCGACCACCGAGGGGTCTTGGCCGGGTTCGGGATGCGGTTTGGGTGATCATCCCGGCTAAAGGTGATGGCATCCTTCGACCCGGTGAGAAAGGCCGGAGGTGCCCTCTCCGCGGCGAGGACTTCGTGCCGCTCCTTCTTGCGCCGCCGGGTTGACATGTCGACGGTGGGTCCCCCAAAAATGAGGAACACATTTTCGACTGCGGGGGAAGCCACCGCGTCGCCGTCGCCCCCATCCTTCTTGGCCTCTGCCTCCTTCGCGGCGGCACGGCCATAGAACTTCTTGAGCATGTCGCCTTTGCTCAAGAGTGTGATTCACGGGGGTCTTGTGGTAGGGGCACGGCTTCTTCATCATGTCGTCGAAAACCCCCGGGCCTCGAGGAGCCGGTCGAGGGCCCCGTCGGGGGGCGGGTCAACGGCGAGGGCCTCGGCGTTGCCGCCGTTGCGCCCCCGCTCGCGCGCCTCGCGGCGCGGCTTCTTCCCCTTCTTGCCCGCTTGTCGTTGCGGCGCGGCTCCTTGGACCCGGCCGCCCTCCCGCGGACGTGTCCTCGGAGCGCTTGCCCCTTCTTGCCGTCGAAGATTGCCCCCACGGCCTCCTCCCCGGAGGCGAAGGCGGGTGGCAATGTCGAGCCGGCTCGTTCGAGTCCGTGGGCGGGGCTGCGTCCCGGCTCGCGCACAAGGTCCCGGCACGTGGTGCCCTCGAGGAACGCGTGCACGATCTCGGATTGTGCCACGCTGGGGAGCTCTGTGCAGCGCTTGGAGAAGCGCCGTATGAAGTCCCGCAGCGATTCGCCTGGCTTCTGCGTGCAGGAGCGCAGATCCCAGGAGTTCCCGGGGCGCACGTATGTGCCCTGGAAGTTGCCCACAAAAGTGTGGACCAGATCGTCCCAGTTGTGGATCTGGCTGGCGGGCAAGTGCTCGAGCCATGTCCGGGCCGCGTCGCCCAGATGCAGGGGCAAGTTGCGGATGATCGCTTCGTCGTTGGTGGCCCCGCCCAGTTGACAGGCCAGGCGGTAATCGTTGAGCCAAACACGAGGGTCCGTCTCCCCGTTGTATTTGATGATCGTCGAGGGCTGACGGAAGCGCTGGGGGAACGCTGCCGTGCGGATCTCCCCGCCGAACACGCGGGTGCCGGGGGGCTCGGCGTTGGGGAGCGATCCTCACCGCGTCGTAGCGTCCACCCCTTCGAGGGTGGTAGCCCCCGGCCGCTCGCGCGTCCGCCTTGCCGGTGCGCCCGGCGTTGATGACGTTGCGGGCATCGCCATCCGGCGCCTGCGCGTGTCGAGGAGCCGTTCCTTGGCCGGCGCGCGTCCCCCGGTCGGCGGGTCGTCCCGCATGCACCGAGGGTTCGCCCCCCGGTGCCGGATCATCACCCCGCGCGTCCCCCCCCGGTTGGCGGATGCGTGAGGCCGAGCTTTCGGCCTGCTGGACGGCCGCTTGCTCAAGGAGGGTCTGCACCTCGCGGTGCATTTCTCGAGCCTCGGGGGTCGAGGGTGCCGGCATGGCGCGCAGTAGTGTCGCGGCGGCGATGAGCTTTTGGCTCGCTCGCGGTGGAGTATCCGCGTTGTCAACGTTGGGGACAGGGTTGAGGCGGTCGCGGACTTGACGGCCTAGCTCCCGTGCGCGTTCGCCGCGCGCGGAGGCCTCCCCCCGCCATCGAGGCGCGGAGCGGCCGCACGGTCCGTACTCCTGCTGCCCCGGCCTCGAGCTCGCGAGCTTGGGCCGGCCGCGCGTCGACGTCGGCCCCGGCGGGAGCGCTTGGTCCCGCGGTCGGGCGCGTGGCAACCCCCCGGGGCCGGCGTGACTTCCCCATCTCCGGCGCCCGCCGCACCGGCGGCGTTGGCCGGGTCGTTGGTGATGACGGCGCGGCATTCCCGCGTGGGGTCGTAGCTCCCAATGCGGAGTCGTCGGAGCGACCGAACCGCAGTCCGTGGCGTCGAGGAAGCGCCCGAACGCGGCCCCGGTCCGGCACACCGCAGAAGTCCCACTCCGCGTACCCATGACGGTTGGCGGGTGGCATCGTGTCGACGGAGCCCGGGGACGACTCGTCCGCTGGCCGAAGTGCGGGATCCCCGGCGACGAAGACGTGCCGACCGGCGGAACCTCCGCGCATTGTCGTGTTGACGTTGGCGTTGTAGGCCGTAGTGGCGCCACGCAGCCCGACGGGGACGCGTGGTCGGAGACCGCGCGCGGTCCCGGCCCGGGGCGGTGGCGGCCGTCGTGACGATGGGCGCACCGCGTTGGGCGGCGCGCGCGCTCGGCCGCCGCCGCTCGGACCGTGCCCGACGCGAGCGTAGCCCGGAGCGGCGACGGCGTCGCGGCGTCGACGGACCCGCGGCATCCGTGCCCGCGGTGCTCGCGCGGTGTCGTGCGTGCGGCGGTGACCGAGAGCGGACACCGGCCTCCCGCCGCGCGCGTAGCTCCTCACGGTTGGTGAGGCGCATGAGATAGCCATTCCCCGTGGCCGGAAGTTCAAGTCCCCGAAGCGGATCTCGAACCCGGCCGGAAGGGGGTCCGAGCTACCCATGTTGTAGCGGGTGCTACGGTACTCGGTGCGAATCACCATGGAGGGAGTTAGCGAAATGACCTTAGGCGCTCGTTTGCCCCACGGTGGGCGCCAGCGTCGGTGCGGAATATGGTCCCAACACTAACCGGTAGATAACGCCTAAGTCTATCCCTCGATGGTCGATGCTAAGCAACAAATGACACAAGGATTTATCCCGGTTCCCGCCGAGGGGGCCGTACGTCCGACGGTGGGGTGCTCGTGGCACTATATTGCTCAGCACCGGGGTGCTTGTAGTGGGGCAAATACAAGCGAGGTGGGAGAGGAAGCGTGGCTCCCAAGTCCCTGGTGAATGGTTGAAGATGTTGCGGGAGAATAAGAGAGTGAGTGCACAGTGAGCTGTGTTCTTCCGGATTCGTCCGAACTCCTCCCCCGCGGCTGGGGGCTCGCCTCCCCTTTTATAGGCCAAGGGGGCGGCGAGTTACATGCACGCCGCGCTACCTAGCTACGTGTGGGAGCACGTCGTGCTATGGTGTAGAATGGGCGGCTGTCCGGTCGATCTTCGCTGCGATCCGGCCATGATGGCCTACCTTGTACCCGAACAGTGGCGGTTCGAGGGTAGGAGGCGGCAGATGGCGATGGCGCCCCCTGATAGGCTTCGAGGGAGGTGCTGATGATGGCTGGTACGGGGTACAGGAGCGGGTGGAACGGCGTTCCTTCCCAATGAGCTCTGCGGTGGCGGAGTGGTTGCGCTGCCGGTGCCGGCGTGCGCCGCGGAGTCAGGCGTGCGCCCGCACGCGTGGGTACGGCGGCCGCGCCGTTACAGTGGCCGGGATGGCCTCCCACCGGCCTAGCGCCCCTCACCTAACCTGCAAGGTCACGGGAAAGTAAAATCGAGGGTGCGCCCGGCCCCCTTTCGAGGGTCGGGCGCGTTAGTCGTACAGCGGCGTGCGCACGGTGTCACGGGACTGACACCGGCCGTACCGCACAGTCCATCCCACAGTGGCGGGGATGGGCTCCTTCCCTGGGGAGTTGGTGCGGCGGCACCGGGGCGTGAGCCCCGGCGCATGATGGCGCCGTCCCGCGGTGTCGGGCGTTAAATGCCCAAGTACGGGGCCGGCGCACGCGTGCGGGGGCGCCCGTGATCGTGGTGGGCCCCGGCCGAGGGCGGAGCGGACCCTCGAGCGAGACGGGACTCGCTCGAGGGGGGAGCGCGCCCTCGAGCGGGGCGGGACCGCTCGAGGGAAGGGCCGCCCCTCGAGCGGGGGCGGTACCGTTCGAGGAGGGAGTTGCCCCTCGAACGGGGCGGAGCCCGTTCGAGGAGGAGCATGCCCTCGGGCGAGGCGGAGCCTCGCTCGAGGGGTCTTCCTAGGCGGGCCGCCTTGGTGGGCCTCCGGAGTCTGCTTTGCATGGGCCGTGTCTGCGGGGTTAGTTTCTGCATGGTTAGGCTTAGCTTATATTGATGCGGGAATTTAAGTAGGGGTTCCCCCCTTGTTTGAGGGGACCCCTAGGGCGGTCCCCGACAGCAATAACTCCAAATAAGAATCAATTTAGAAGATCCAAATGAACTCAAACTACCTACAATCGGCAAGGTTTCGCAAATACGGATTTATAGAAATTAGTTTTGTATTTTTACGAGCTTCCCGAATTTACTACGAATTTTTTAAAGGTTAAAAACATTTTCTAAAATTTAATTCAGAAAAGAAAAGGGTTTTCTCATTCCCCGGGCCGAAGGTGGGCCGGAAGAGTAGCCGGGCTGAAAACGGCCCTGCGGGCTCGGTCCGTCGGGCCCGGGGGGGGAAGTCCGAGAAAACCTCCCCGGTTTTTCGGGCCGGGGTCTCACACTACACGTTGGGCCTCTCTATTAACGCGGCCGGGCTCCTAAGCGGCCCGACGGCCGGGACGGCTCCTAAGGCCCGGCTACACCCCGTGGCCCGGCGGCCTTTTCCTCTCTTCCGCATCCACGGTCCCCGCCCTTGCCCCTGCGGCGCTCGCCGCGCCGTGGCGGCGGGCGCGGGCCGGCCCGCTCGGCGGCGGCGCGTCGGGGCGAACCCCGGGCTCGGCGCCGGGGTGCGCCTCGCCTTCCCACTCCCTTCGGCACTCACGCACGCTCGCGCGGCTCGAAGGCCGGCTATCCGATTACTCGCCACGGCGCGCGGCGCGGCGTCGTCGCCGGCGCGCGTGCGTCTCCCTGGTGCGGACGAAGCCCTGGGCGCGCTGGGGTGCGGCCGGTAGGGATTCTGGCGCACGCTCACCTGCAAGACCCGCTCACACAACACAGGACTAGGCGTGGAACGCCCGCACGCGGAGCTCCACTGGCGGCGGGGCCACGGCCATGGCGCGCCGGGGGTGCGGCCGGCGCGCCCGCGCTCACCTCCTCCCCGCAACGCGAACGCCCCACGGCACGAAGGCCGGGTCACGGCAACGCGTCTCAAGCCCTCTGCCGCCGGCTCGCCCGGGAACACGCCGCGGCGGAAAGACGGACCCGTTCACCGGCCGGCGGCGCGACGCGCGTCCGCGCGCGCGCGCACGACGGCGCCGCGCACAACGACGCGGCATGGGGGGGGGGGTTCCCCGGCCCTACTGCCCGGAAGCACCCCCCGATCCCAAAACGGCGACGACACGGGATGTCACGGCTTGGGGTAGCCACGACCCCCGAGTCGCCGCTTGCACGGCGCGACGCGGCGCGACGCGGTGTCGCTCATGGGGAGGCGGCGGCGCGACGCGCTCGGACGGGGCGGCTCGACGGCACGCGCACGGGCGGATCAACTAGCGCGACCGGCGCAAGGAGAGGAGAGGGAAGACCACGGTGCTCACCGTGGGTCGGCGATGTAGACGTAGCGGCCCGGCGCGGGTGGCGGCGCGGTGTCGGTGTCCACGGCGTCGCTCGACCCCCCGCTCCGGTCCGGCTCCCCTTCGAACACGAACGGCGTCTTCCCCTCGTCCGGCTCCTCACGAACTTGTCCCGCCTCCGCGCCGACGCGTCGGCGGTGGCGCGCGTCGGCTCCCCGCCACGCCTCTTCTTCCCCAACTCCCCCTTCCTTCTTCCCCCCCTCCCCGGCGGGCGGCACCGGCAAGGGGGCAAAACCCCAATGTGGGTTGGTAGCGGTGGTTGGTTGGCTGCGGCTCTCCACCCCCTTTTGAATCCACGGCACCGCGAGGTCATGGCGAACTCCCGTGATTGCCCCGGCTCGGTCCGCGCGGTGGGCTGCGACGGCGCCACACACACATCCCTCTCTCCGCGCTACGGGCAAGGCCACGGCGCGCGGGGGCAAATGAGACTTTTTCCCCCTCCGGTCCGGCTCGATCCGCGCGCCCGCGCGCCCGCGCCCCCGGCGTGCGCGCCGGCCGGGCGGCCGGCCGCGCCCGCGCCGCGCGCGGGGTGCGACGGGACCGGCGGCGGCGCGCGTCGGGGCCGGGCCGGGCTGGCTCGCGGGTTAGGTGAAAGGGGAAGGAAAGGGGTCGACATGCGGGGACCACCCCGGCGAGGCTAGAGAAAGAGTGAGTCACGGTGCGGGTCGGTGGGGTGGAAGGCTACGTGGGCCGGAAGGCTTCGCGGGTTGGGCCGGCGGCATCGCGATGGTAAAGAGATGACGGCCCAAGTACTTGGTCGTTCTTTGCCTATTAAAGTAAATATGTTTGATTTAGAGTTTGAAAAGGAGTTTGAATTTGCTTTCCTATCAAATTCAAACTTCACTCAATTGAACTCCAAATAAACCAAAGAAGAACCAATCCACTTACTATACCATATTTTAAATATAAGTTTTATAAATAGGATAAATTAGTGGAGAATTTGGTGAGAGGCTAGCAATTTTGGCTCAAAATTTGATAGCACTCCAATGCAAACAAAAAGTTTTAAATTTTCGCAAAATTTACACACCTAAATTCCTGGGTTGTTACATTCTCCCCCACCACCGAGAATCTCGTCCTCGAGATTTAGTCCGCTAACCTCCTCCGTGAACAAGTGAGGGTACTCTTTCCCGAGATCGACTTCTTTCTCCCAAG
Organism: Cenchrus americanus; assembly: GCA_947561735.1. Classification (NCBI taxonomy): domain Eukaryota; kingdom Viridiplantae; phylum Streptophyta; class Magnoliopsida; order Poales; family Poaceae; genus Cenchrus; species Cenchrus americanus. The sequence goes on along the minus strand of OX387243.1, from coordinate 98,629,963 downwards.
TTGCCTCTCGCTCGTATGGTTGCTCCACAACACTCTACGAAAGGAATGGTAGTTCTCCTCGTTTCCTTGACGGCTACGTCCAAGATTCTCTCGGGATATTCTCGTATACTCAAGGTTGTCTTGCAAGTCAAGCAACTCCATGGGCACTTGCTTTGCCTCCACTTTGTCTTCTCGCTCTTCTTCGACTTGTGACACGTGAAACACTGGGTGAACTCCTGCCATTGTCTCGGGTAGTGCAAGCTGGTAGGCCAAACTTCCAATCCTACGGGTAATAGGGTACGGTCCCACGTACCGCGGTGCAAGCTTTCCCTTCACCAAGAACCTCTTGGTTCCTCGGAGCGGTGAGACTTTCAAGTACACTCTGTCGCCAACTGCAAAGGTCAATTCTCTCCTTCTCTTGTCGGCATAACTCTTTTGACGGCTTTGAGCGACTTTCAGGTTCTCACGAACTTTCTCAACCTTCTCCTCTGCTTCCTCAATGATTGCTGGTCCAAACAGAGCTCGCTCTCCAACCTCTGACCAAGCTAGCGGGGTCCTGCACTTTCGACCGTAAAGTGCCTCAAAGGGTGTCATCCGGAGACTTGCTTGAAAGCTATTGTTGTACGAGAACTACGCAAACGGCAACCGCTTCTCCCAATCGGTACCATAGGTGAGTGCACAAGCTCGTAGCATGTCCTCCAGACCTGGTTGACCCTCTCCGTCCGTCCGTCGGTCCGTGGGTGAAAAGGCGTGGCTTCGTAGCTGAGGGTGGTGCCCATAAGCTTGTGGAAGCTCTGCCAAAACTTGGAGACAAACTGTGGCCCTCGATCAGAGACAATACTTCTGGGTGCCCCGTGCAGCCTGAGTATGTGCTCTACGTACAGTTCTGCCAACTTCTCGGTTGCATACCGGGTCTTCACCGGCACAAAGTGAGCCACTTTGGTCAGCCTGTCCACTATGACCCAAACCGAGTCATTTCCTTTTGGTGTTCTAGGAAGTCCCACCACAAAGTCCATGGAAATGTCCTCCCACTTCCACACTGGAATATCCAACGGCTTCAACAAACCAACAGGTTTCGATGTTCAATCTTTACTCTGCTACGGGTGTCGCAACGGCCCCGTAGTGTGCTATATCCTTTTTCATGTCCTTCCACCGGTACCTCGATTTTCGGATCTCTCGTACATCTTGGTGCTTGCCCGGTGAATCGAGTACCTTGAGTCGTGAGCTTCTCTCATGATGCGCTCCCGGAGTGCCTTGTCTTGTGGCACACGGATCCGTTCTTTCAACCACACGATTCCTTGTTCATCTACCCGTAGTCCTCCGCTTTGCCCCGCTTCATTAGTTCTCGCAAGCACTTTGATTTACGCACACTCTTTACGGGTCGTACGGATTCGCTCCTCCAGGTCATAGGTCACCTGCATCACATTGGCTTGTCCTTGGTCTACAATCTCGATTCTCAGCTTCTCTAGCTCTTCATGCAGGGCAGGTTGCTCTTCTTTTACCATGAGGTTGTTGCAATATGTTTTCCGGCTCAGTGCATCTGCCACGACGTTAGCTTTGCTCGGGTGGTAGTTGATCTCGACGTCGTAGTCCTTGATCAGCTCTAACCACCGTCTCTGCCTCATGTTCAGCTCGGTCTGTGTAAAGAAGTACTTCAGGCTCTTGTGGTCGGAAAACAGTTCACACTTGTTCCCTATTAGGTAGTGTCTCCAGATTTTGAGCGCATGCACAACAGCTGCCAGCTCCAAGTCGTGTGTCGGGTAGTTTTCCTCGTGTTTCTTCAGCTGTCTGGAAGCATAAGCCACAACTTTCCCTTCCTGCATCAGCACACAACCGAGTCCCTGCCTTGAAGCGTCACAGTAGACCACAAAGTCTTTCTTGATATCTGGCAAGGTAAGCACTGGGGCTGTGGTGAGTCTCTTTTTCAGCTCTTGGAAGCTCTTCTCACACGCTTCTGACCACTCAAACTTTGTGTTGTTCTTGAGCAACTCTGTCATTGGCTTTGCGATCTTGGAAAAGTTCTCAATGAACCTCCGGTAGTAACCTGCCAACCCAAGGAAGCTTCTGACATCTGTCACGTTTAAGGGCTGCTCCCACTTGGTCACCGACTCAACCTTGGACGGATCCACGGCTATCCCCTCTCGCCGACAACACGTGTCCCAAGAACGCGACCTTCTCCATCCGAACTCGCACTTGCCGAACTTTGCGTACGGTTCGCCGCCTCGGCCTCTCTAGCACGACTCTCGGGTGCTCCTCGTGCTCCTCGGTGGTTTCGAGTAGATCAAGATATCGTCGATGAACACCACTACAAACCTGTCCAACTCTTCCATGAAGACCTTGTTCATCAAGTTCATGAAGTAGGCGAGGGGCGTTGGTCGGCCAAAAGAAACCACCACGAACTCGTACAAACCGTAACGTGTGGTGAAGGTCCGTCTTGGGTATATCCCGCTCTCGGATCTTCATCCGGTGGTAGCCGATCTCAAGTCGATCTTGGAGAAGAACCTTGCCTTTTTGAGCCTATCCAGCAAATCCTCGATTCTGGGTAGCGGGTACTTGTTCTTGATTGTCATCGAGTTGAGCGTGCGGTAGTCAATGCACATTCTCTTGGTGCCGTCTTTCTTCTCCACGAAGAGCACTGGTGAACCCCACGGTGAGGCACTCGGCCGAACAAACCCTTGCTCGAGCAACTTCTTGAGCTTTGTTTCTTCAACTCGTCCGGCTCGTCGGACGACATCTCGTACGGACTCTTTGCAACGGGCCCCGCCCCTGGCATCAGCTCAATCACAAACTCCACATCCCGGTCTGGGGGTAACTCCGTAAGCTCCTCTGGGAACACGTCCGGAAACTCACGGACCACTGGGATCTCTTCAATCTCTTTCCCACTCATGTTGCACATCATCGTAGCAACCTTCGGACTCGTGGCTCGATCCGCACCGTAGTTCCGCCGGGGTGTTCAAGCCGTATCACTGCGGGGTTGCAAGAGACTATCCCGTTGTGCTTTGCCAACCAATCCATCCCTAGGATCACGTCTATCCCGGTAGACTCCAAGACTGTCAAGTCTGCCGTGAACTGTAACCCCTCAAACACCATCCTCACTCCCCTGCACTCTAACGTACTCCTCTTCTCTCCTAGCGGAGAGCTAGTCAAGATAGGCCTTGGTCGAGGCTTAGTTGGTAAAGACCTTTCTTTAGCAAACTTGGTAGAAATATACGAAAACTGTGCTCCAGTATCGAACAAAACAGTAGCCAAAACTGAGTCAACAAGGAACTCACCAAGTGTGACGTCGGGTGCGGCTGCTGCATCCTCAGCGGTGAGGTGGTTCAGACGGCCTCGAGTAGGCGGCGGGCCGGCGGTCCTCTCGCGTGTACGGGGTGGCCGTCCTCCCCGGTGCCGGTGGCTTGGGCGGGGTCCGGAACCGAGAGCCGCGGTTCGACTCCCTCGGTGGCGCCTGCTGCGGACACTCAAACGACTTGTGCCCAACCCGACGGCGGCGGTTGAAGCAAGTCACCTTGGATCTGTCTGTCTTCGCGGTGGCGGCCTCGGTTTCCGAGTTGTTCGACCTCCACTCCCGCCCGGGTTGGCTCGCTCTCGCGGCCGAGACCGAGAGGCGTGGTGCCTCCGCTCGTGACCGGTGGCACCGGGTGTAACTTTGTCCTCTCGCCTCCGAGGTGGTCTCGAGCGTCTCGCCCGGTCCGAGCGCTTGGACTTGCTCCCACGAACCTCCATGTACTCAAGCCTTGACCTCTCCACGATCGGTGCCTTGTCGATAATGGAGCGAAGTGTCGGGCGGTCGTGCGCGGACAAGTGGTGTGCCATCCCCTTGTGCGGTCCCTTTACGAACCGGTAGACCTTCTTCTTCTCTCGTGTCGGTGTCTTCGGCACGTACCTCATCGGCTCCGGTAGCGGTTGGCGTACTCCCGCACCGACATGTTTCCCATCTTGAGGTGCCTGAACTCGTCAGCCTTCCTGTCCATCACTGCATCCGGAATGTGGTGACTCCTGAAGGCCTCCACGAACTCGTCCCACCCGATGTGCAACGGGTCCCGGTGTGAGTCACAGTAGTTGTCCCACCACGCACCGGGCCGTGCCGATCGGGCGGTGCGCCGCCACGGTCACACACTCCTCCTCGGTAAGCTCAGTCAGCTCCAGCTTCTTCTCAATCTCACGTAGCCAGTTGTCTGCGTCCATCGGGTCTGCTGAGTGGTCGAAGGTAGGCGGTCGCAGCTTGTTGAAGTTCTCAACCTTCTTCCCGGAAACCCTCCGGGAGCGTTGCGGTTCTGAGCCCTGTGGTTGTTGTTGCTGTTCTGGGCTAGCATCTGGGTGATCGTCGCATCGGTGAGTGCCGCACCGCCATTACGTCGGCCAAGTTCGGGGGAGGTGGCGGTGGTGGCACCTCGTGTCCCTGAGCCTCGGCTCGCTCCTCCCTCGGTGCGGGTACTCCGCTCGTGCTCGAGCTCCTGCTCCCCGAGCTCCCTCGTCGTCGCTCGCGGCTCCTCGACCGCCGACTCGGCCTCCTCGGCCTCCGCGGAGCCCGCCTCGTGGCGCGTGACCTCCACGACGTCCGCGGCCTCTCGCTCTCGCCGGGTTAGGGGCATCCTCCCCTCCGTCGTCTCCGGCGACCTCCTCGAAACGGGCCGAGTCGCCGGACCTCCTTGCTCCCGACATCCTGTTCCGGTTGCAATAGTTAGTAGCGTTAGGGAGAATGTATCTATTAAGGTTATTAACTATAAAGGAGTAATCCCGCTAACGATCACAAAATTTCAGACAGACATAAAGAAGCATGAAATCCGAAAGAAACCATGAAGATCCATGTCACTCAATCAATGCCACCATACAAAAAGGGGGTGCACCTCGAGGTTTACTCCAACGACCTTCGAGGGTGCACGGCAACACGTCACGCTAACGCACGGTACATCATGAGGGTAGGCGCTAAGGTCGTGACAACAAGAGCGACGACATCACATCTAACTTATTACAACGACTCAGAATCTACAGCGAAGTCTCTACTCCCATCACGGAGTACACTGAGGTGCCTCGGGGCTGGCATCTGGTGGAACTGAGTAGAACGGCGGTGAGTGGACTCCTGGGTAACCCGGCACCCTGATCGCCGGTCCCCCGTAGTAGTCACGAGTGTCTGGAGAGCACGATCCATCTCCGTCGTGTCCCGCGAACCACTCGGGTACGGCCGCACTCGTGGTAGGAGCGTCGGGGAAGCTCGAAAGTCTCTATCCTCGGTCCGGGCCTCTTCTTGGGTGGTAGGCGTGCGGAGAGCGCCTCCGGCTGCGCCGGCCTCTGGCCGGTCGGAGCGCTCCCGAGCCGCGCGGGTCCCGTCTGCTCGGTCTCTCTCCTCGTAGACCGGTCCACCAAGGTAACACATGTGGTGGTAGTTGTGTCGACTCGCCTCTGCGCATCCCACACCTTAACCCGATAGTCGGTACCGCTGCAGCCTCCGATCGACTCCACCTCGGTCCCGAGCCTCTCGCGCCCACACTCGTCCTCTCGCGCGGCCCCCACCGAAGCCCGGTGTGACTCCCTCTCTGCCCTCAACCGTGCCTCCAAAGTAGCGATCCTCCGGGCATCCCTCTCAGTGCTGGCTGCGGCCGCTGCCAGTCCAAGCTGCACTAGCTCCCCGTTCCTCACGTGCGACGCCTCCAACTCGTCCAGTATGTCCTCTCTCTCCAGCTCCAAGTCCCGAACTCGCTGCATGGCATCGTCACACCTCCACCGAAGGTACGCGGTCTCTCCGTCCGCCCAGTACAGCGCCTGGTCCTGAGCCAGGATGCACCGCCTGGCAGCGAGCATCCTCTGGTCCTCCTCCACTGAAGTCACCTCCAGGTACCGCGCCTGGTCGCCCGAGTCCCCGGCCCGGGTCGTAGATCTCTGTCGGAAGCACACTGAACGGAGTGTCCTTAAGTCTCTCCCTGAGCTGAGCACACACCTTCTTGAGAGCCTCCTGCGTGCGCCAGTCTGGTGTGCCTCCGTAACCGAACTCTCGAAATAGTGCATCTCAATCTCCTTGAACTCTGGCACCCGTGGGTCTGCCGACCGTGACGGCCGGGGAAAGTGGGGGTCCTGCTCCAAGTACCCCATGGCTCTCCCCTTGTAGGCGACTCCGTCGGTCCCCACTCCCGGTGCCTCCGGGCACTCTCTCGGCAAGCGGCGAAGCCTCCGTAGCTCTTGCCGTCCGACTCCAAGGGAACCCACGTCGTTTCCGCCATCCGCACAACGTTGTTAGAGCGTAGTTAGTAAGGCGATTAGTGAAAGTTAATCAAGGTAATGCATATATATAAGTATAGTTATATACATACGGAAGCCAAGGGGTTTATATAAAGTTTCAAGGTTCGAAACGGCTTCCTATGCTATCGACCATTCCCGGGGCTCGTCCTACGGTCAAGCATGGCTCGATACCAACCGAAACGACCCGCATTTCCGCGAACGAATCCCGAATCTTAGCACCTCGGTGGTAGTCCCAGGAGGCTACCACGTGCAATCCCTGTCTTAGCGATTCCAAAATCCATACGTAAAGATTAAAACAATAAAGCGAGTACAACATTTATTTTATTACATTAATCGAGTACATCTCTTCGGCTCATGCCGGTACAAGTCCATCGGGACCGAATCAAACGAAATAAAACGTCTAGCGAGCGGCTCCATGAAAGCGCGGGAAACTCCATATCCGCGGGCGGCTCAAGTGTAGGAAGAGCTCTAGTCCACCCAACCGTCGTTGTCGAAGTCGTAGTCCGGCTCGCGTCGAGTCACCGGGGGTCTACCCGATAAGCGGGTAGGTCATGTCGGCTTCCCAACAAAGAGGCAAAAGCGGTGTGTATTCTACTATGCATGAGATAACCCTAATGCGGCTCGTAGAAGGCTTAAGCAAAGCAAAGAAGGTGCAACGTACAAGGTAAGCGAGAATGCGGCTATGAGGTCCACACCTCGGGGAAGCTTCCGCTTCCGAGGTCCACACCTCGGGGGTCCACACCCCGCTCAAGGAATACCACACCAAAACACCGGATCTCAACCACGATCCGAACCCAACTCTCATCTGCGATGTGGGGCCCACCGGCTCCTATCCCCACATCTCAACGGCCAAAGCCGGGCTCACACACTCGGGGGAGAGAAGAAGCACAAGAGAAGTGTAACTAGTCAGGTGAGAGATCGAAAGACTGTCCATAACCAGTGGACACGGACTATAGCTATAGGTTTAACACTCTGCAGAGGTTGTACAACTGTACCCGCCCGAATAGGTCCGGAACCGGCCGTCACCGGTGTCCGACCCTACCATACGGCTGAAGCCCAAGTAAGTGGATAGTACCCTTCGCATCTCCGAGCACGGCCCGGCCTCCGCGGCGAGCTCATACTACCCGCGAGAGGTCCCTCGAAGGCGTGGAACCCTTCCCCGGCCTCGCCGGGGCAAAGTCTACTAAGGAGGGAAAGACCACTCCCGACACGATCACACCGATCCTCCTGCGGGAGGGGTGCTATCCACTACAAGTCTCACCCCGCACCCCCGCCCAATACAAGGCGGGCGGTCCGTACGAAAGTAGTCTTCCGAAACAAGGTCAACTGACGATCGGTCCTTAAGGGGCCGAGAGCGAGCACTCAACATCTCCATCCCACACGACACGACCCTCGGGTAAGAGGCCAGATCGCATCTTCCCTCGGCAGCCGTTCACAAGTAACCAGCGGCTCGCTCCCGCCAAAACACAGCAAGGGGATACACAACCCAGAACGCACGCTAGAATCACACCGAGATCCCCACATCTCAGCTCAAACCCAGAGCACCATCCATAATCAAACAACAAAAGTATGGATAGTTGAAGTAAGGGACTAGCTAGGGGTCTGTAGCTAGTCCCGCAGGTAGTAGAACAAGGAACAGGGTATATCAAAACATCAAGGCATGGCTATCAAACGGGTTATGCAATTCATCGGATCAATGCATTAAAGTAAGGCACTAGCGACTACAAAGCAACATAGGATCTATATGGTTGGGAGTGACATGACACCTTCGTTGCCGTTGAAGCGATCCGCCGTCCCGGAGCAAGGTGTACTCGGGGTCCTCCACGTCCTCCGGTCGAAGCTCGGGTCCGCGGCACGAGATTCGACGCGAAAATAAGATAACGGTGCACATCTAAGCAATAACTCCAAATAAGAATCAATTCGAAAGATCCAAATGAACCCAAACTACCTACAATCGGCAAGGTTTCGCAAATACGGATTTATAGAAATTAGTTTTGTATTTTTCTGAGCTTCCCAGAATTTACTACGAATTTTTAAAGGTTAAAAACATTTTCTGGAATTTAATTCGAAAAAGAAAAAAGGTTTTCTCATTCCCCGGGCCGAAGGTGGGCCGGAAGAGTAGCGGGGCGAAAACGACCCTCCGGGCTCGGTCCGTCGGGCCCAGGCGAGGGAAGTCCAGAAAACCTCCCTGGTTTTCTGGCTGGGGTCTCACACTACACGTTGGGCCTCTCTATTAACGTGCTGGGCTCCTAAGCGGCCCGACAGGCCGGACGGCTCCTAAGGCCCAGCTACACCGGTGGCCCAGCGGCCTTTTCCTCTCTACCGCATCCACGGTCCCCAGCCTTGCCCCTCTGGCGCTCACCGCGCCGGGCGGCGCGCGCGGCCGGCCCGCTCGGCGGCGGCGGCGCGTCGGGCGAACCACCGGGCTCGGCGGCCGGGGTGCGCCTCCGCCTTCCCACTCCCTTCCGGCACTCACGCACGCTCGCGCGGCTCGAAGGCCGGCTATCCGATTACTCGCCACGCGCGCGCGGCGCGGCGTGCCGTCGCCCGGCGCGCGTGCGTCTCCCCGTGCGGACGAAGCCCCGGCGCGGCGGGGGTGCGGCCGGTAGGGATGCGGCGCACGCTCACCCGCAAGACCCGCTCACACAACACGGGACTAGGCGTGGAACGCCCGCACGCGGAGCTCCCCCGGCGGCGGGGCCACGGCCATGGCGCGCGGGGTGCGGCCGGCCGGCGCCCGCGCTCACCTCCTCCCCCGCAACAACGCCCCCACGCGCACGAAGGCCGGGTCACGCAACGCGTCTCAAGCCCTCTGCCCGCGACGGCTCGCCCGGAACACGCCGCGGCGGAAAGACGGACCCGTTCACCGGGGCGGCGGCGCGACGCGCGTGCGGCGCGGCGCACGACGGCGCGGCGCACAACGACGCGGCACGGGGGGGGGGGTTCCCCGGCCCTACTGCCCGAAGCACCCCCGATCCCAAAACGGCGACGCACCGGGATGTCACGGCTTGGGGTAGCCACGACCCCGAGCCGCCGCTTGCACGGCGTGACGCGGCGCGACGCGGTGTCGCTCATGGGGGAGGCGGCGGCGCGACGCGCTCGGACGGGGGCGGCTCGGCGGCACGCGCACGGGCGGATCAACTAGCGCGACCGGCGCAAGGAGAGGAGAGGGAAGACCACGGTGCTCACCGTGGGTCGGCGATGTAGACGTAGCGAGGGCACCGGCGCGGGTGGCGGCGCGGTGTCGGTGTCCACGGCGTCGCTCGACCCCCTCGCTCGGTCCGGCTCCCCTTCGAACACGAACGGCGTCTTCCCCTCGTCCGGCTCCTCACGAACTTGTCCCGCCTCCGCAGCGACGCGCCGGCGGTGGCGCGCGTCGGCTCCCCGCCACGCCTCTTCTTCCCCAACTCCCCCTTCCTTCTTCCCCCCCTCCGGCGGAGCGGCACTGGCAAGGGGGCAAAACCCCAATGTGGGTTGGTAGCGGTGGTTGGTTGGCTCTGGCTCTCCACCCCCTTTTGAATCCACGGCACCGCGAGGTCATGGCGAACTCCCGTGATTGCCCCGGCTCGGTCCGCGCGGTGGGCGCGGCGGCGCCACACACACATCCCTCTCTCCGCGCTACGGGCAAGGCCACGGCGCGCGGGGGCAAATGAGACTTTTTCCCCCTCCGGTCCGGCTCGATCCGCGCGCCCGCTCGCCCGCGCCCTCGGCGTGCGCGCCGGCCGGCGGCTCGGCCGCGCCCGCGCCGCGCGAGCGGGTGCGACGGGACCGGCGGCGCGCGCGCGTCGGGCCGGGCCGGGCGGCTCGCGGGTTAGGTGAAAGGGGAAGGAAAGGGGCGACATGCGGGGACCACCGGTCGGAGGCTAGAGAAAGAGTGAGTCGCGGTGCGGGTCGGTGGGCCGGAAGGCTACGTGGGGCCGGAAGGCTTCGCGGGTTGGGCCGTCGCATCGCGATGGTAAAGAGATGACGGCCCAAGTACTTGGCCGTTCTTTGCCTATTAAAGTAAATATGTTTGATTTAGGGTTTGAAAAGGAGTTTGAATTTGCTTTCCTATCAAATTCAAACTTCACTCAATTGAACTCCAAATAAACCAAAGAAGAACCAATCCACTTATTATACCATATTTTAAATATAAGTTTTATAAATAGGATAAATTAGTGGAGAATTTGGTGAGAGGCTAGCAATTTTGGCTCAAAATTTGATAGCACTCCAATGCAAACAAAAGTTTTAAATTTTCGCAAAATTTACACACCTAAATTCTCGGGTTGTTACAACCGCGAGCTATTCACGTGGTAAGGTCGCTCACGTGAGTGTTGAGGCTGCCCGGAGAACCCGCAGTGGTGCTTGGTATGTTCCTTGTCAACTCCATTCCCGCATCGGTCCTATTTGATTCCGGAGCTTCTCATTCTTCATATCTCGCTCAATTTGTGGCTAAACATAGTGTACCCATGCAACATATGAAACAAACCATGCTAGTTACCTCACCAGGGGGGAAATGAGAGCCAAATACTTGTGTCCTAATGTTAATCTTAAAATCATGGGAGTAGACTTTCCAGCACAGCTGATAGTTTTGGAGTCAAAAGATCTTGATGTTATTCTGGGTATGAATTGGTTGACTGGTCATGATGCAACGATTCAGTGTGCTAAGAGGACAGTTCTTCTCACTGGTCCCAATGGAGAAAAGATTGAGCTTGTGGCTGATCCACCTTCAGAGTTCGGGGGGTTCCGTGCGGCGAATTTGGATGGCAAAGCTTTGGAGGATATCAGGGTGGTCAATGAGTACCCGGACGTGTTTCCAGAGGAGTTGCCAGGTATGCCACCTGACCGAGATGTTGAATTTGTTATTGATCTATTACCCAGGTACTGCTCCTATTTCTAAACGTCCATATAGAATGTCTAGTACACAATTGATAGAACTTAAGAAACAGATTAAAGAATTCTTGGAAAAGGGTTTTATCCGTCCTAGTTCATCACCTTGGGGGCACCGGTTATCTTTGTTGAGAAGAAGGATGGTACTCAGAGGATGTGTGTGGATTATCGATTGCTTAATGAGGTCACCGTCAAGAATAAGTATCCATTGCCTCGCATTGAAGACTCGTTTGATCGGATGAGAGGTGCTAAGGTGTTCTCTAAGATTGATTTGCGTTACGGTTATCGTCGGATGAAGATCGGATGGTCGGATATTCCTAAAACCGCATTCACCACCGGGTATGGACCGTATGAGTATAATGTTATGTCCTTTGGGTTGACAAATGCACTCGCCTACTTTATGTATATGATGAACAAGGTGTTTATGGAGTACTTGGATAAGTTCGTTGTGGTGTTTATTGATGATATTCGGTTTACTATAAGACGAGGAGGATCATGAGGAGCATTTGAGGCTTGTTTTGCGAGAAGTTGAGAGAGCGAAAGAGCGGTTGTATGCCAAGTTCGGCAAATGTGATTTACGGCTGAAGGAAGTCTCTTTTCCGGGGGCATATCATCACAGATGGAGGTATCACAGTCGATCCAGCTAAGGTAGAAGATGTGTTGAAGTGGGAACCGCCGAGGACAGTTAAGGAGATCAGGAGTTTCCTTGGACTTGCAGGGTACTATCGACGGTTCATCGAGGGGTTCTCCAAGATTGTGAAGCCTCTCACCACCTTACTGGAGAAGGATAGAGAGTTTAAGTGGACTGATTCTTGTCGGCGAGTTTTGAGGAGTTGAAGCGAGAGGTTGACAACCGCTCCGGTGCTTGTGATACCGGACTTGCGGAAGGGCTTTGACATCTACTTGTGATGCATCGAGACAAGGTTTGGGTTGTGTTCTTATGCAGGAGGGACACGTCATAGCTTATGCATCAAGGCAGTTGAGGAAGCATGAGCGAGAACTATCCTACACATGATCCGGAACGCGGTCCGTGGTTCATGCGTTAAAGATTTGGAGACATTACATCATGTGGACCAAGTGCCGGATCTTCACGGACCACAAGAGCTTAAAGTACATCTTTACTCGAAGGATCTTAATACGAGACAACGCCGATGGTTGGAGCCGATCAAGGATTATGATCTAGACATACGGTATCATCCCGGGAAGGCTAATGCGGTTGCATATGCTTTGAGTCGGAAGGGACGGGCCAATACGGCTTTGGTGTTCCGGCTGTCGGACGAGCCGATGAAGGAATTCGAGGGACTCAATGCGGGGGATAGTCGCTCACACCGAGGGAGTAACTTTGGAGGTAGAATCTACTCCGGAGCAGCGGATTCGCGAAGGATAGGCCGGAGGATGAGGAGATCAAGGAGATCGGGGACACCATGGAGAGGGGCAAGGCCCGGATTTCACCGAGGATGATCGGGGTACGATAGGGTTCAAGAATCGGATCTCGTGTGCTCGATGTGGGAGATCTTCGGAAGACGATCTTGAGAGAGGCCCATGATTCAGCTTATTCCATCCACCCAGGCAGTACAAAGATGTATCGGGATCTGAAGCGCGAGGTATTGGTGGTATGGGATGAAGAGGGATGTAGCCGCTCACGTTGCATTGTGTGACACGTGTCATCGTGTTAAGGCCGAACATCAGAAGCCGGGATTGTTGCAGCCATTGAAGGTGCCTGAATGGAAGTGGGAAGAAATCGGTATGGACTTTATAGTGGGATTGCCACGGACACCACCGGGTATGATTCGATATGGGTCATAGTGGATCGCCTGACTAAGGTAGCTCATTTCATTCCGGTTAAGACTACTCATTCGGGTGCGAGATTGGCGAGTTGTACATGTCTCGTATTGTGTGCTTACATGGTGTGCCTAAAAGGATAGTATCTGACAGGGGTACCCGGTTCACGTCGCGTTTCTGGGAGAAACTTCATGAGTCCATGGATACGAAATTGCATTTCAGTTCGGCCTATCATCCGCAGACAGATGGTCGGTCGAGAGGACGAATCGGATTCGGAGGATATGTTGAGAGTGTGTGCTCTTAAGCATGGTGGTAGCCGGGACAAGAGCTTGCCGTATGCCGAGTTTTCTTACAACAACGCCTATCGGACCCGGTCCGAAGATGGCACCCTTCGAGGCACCGTATGGGAGGAAGTGCGAACACCGTTGTACCGGAGTCGGACGGGTGAGAGTCGGTAGTTTGGGATAGACATCATCAAGGAGGCAGAGAGGCGGGGTTCGGATCATCGGAGAGAACTTGAGAGTTGCTCGGTCCGGACGAGAAAAGTTATGCGGACGGAAAGAGAAGAGATGTATCTTTCCAAGAGGGCGACTATGTGTATCCGAAGGTGTCACCTATCGAGAGGTTTGCACGGAGTTTAAGGTGAAGGGAAAGTTGTCCCCTCGCTACATTGGACCATTCCGGATCTTGCAACGAGTGGGAGAGGTAGCATACGGACTTGATTTGCCGGCGCGGCTTGCGGATGTGCACGATGTGTTCCATATTTCTTAGTTAAAGAGAGGTCTCAAGCCTCATGATAAGGAACCATTGCCTATGGATGGGTTGGATGTGAAGGGGGATCTCACCATTACCGAACGCCCTATCAAGATTCGGACAGATTGACACGGGTTACAAGAAACCGACCTTCACGATGTGCAAGGTGCGGTGGAGTAATCATGCGAGAGGATGAGGCAACTTGGGAAAGAGAAGAGGAGTTGAAAGCGGAATATCCACATCTCTTTGATCCATCCGAATCTCGAGGACGAGATTCATCTTAAGGGGGGTAGGATTTGTAACACCCTAAATTCCACTTCTTGGTTTTGATTAAAATTTGCTTAGCAACATTTCGATTTCGCTTAAGGAATATAAGGATGTTGTGCGCTTCTAGGAATTTAATCATTTTTATTAATTAATTAAAGAAATATAGGAGTTCTTGTTGCATTCATCTTTGCCGGCGCATTATTTTTGGGTGTTGGATTCAAACCTTGGTTTGAATTCAAAGCTTGATTGCTTGTTTTATTAGAATTTGAAAACTAGAAAAAGAAAAGAAAAACCAGCTTCCCTGTTCAGTTTGCCGCGGCCCAGCGCGCGAAGTCCGCCGGTAGCCCTTCAGTTTTCCCTCCGCGCCCGTTTGCCCCCCAGCGCAGCCCAGCCCAGCTTAGCTTTTCGGCCCACCGCTTTCCCCGCGACCCGCGCCGCCGCCCGCCGAGGCCGACGGCGGGGCCCGCCCGTCGCCTTCATCCTCGCGCCCCGCCGCGCCCGCGTCCGAGCCGGGTCGAGGTCGGGCCGTGCTCCGACTCGGCGTCCGTGCCCCCGGGCCCACTCGCCGGGGACCCCACGCCCCTATTTAAGGCGCCGCCGCCCCCCGCACCGCCCTATCCCAAGCCCCCGCGTCCGCCGCCCCAAACCCTAGCTCGCCAAGCGCCGCCGCCACCTCGGTCCGCGGCGCCGCCGAGCCCGTGCCGCCGTCGTCGTTCGCCCGCCCCCGCATTGCTCCTTGGATCCGCCGCGAGGTAAGGAAGCCGCCGGTACCGCTTGTCGCCGACCCCGTGCACCACCTCGCCCGGCCGGCTTGCCGGAGTTTCTCCGCCGCCGTGGCTCGCCGTGCGCCTCCGCGCCTCGCCGTCGCCGCTTCGGGATGCTTCGTCGGGTTCGCACGCGCGCGCTCGACGTCCCGGTGAAGACCCCCGTGATTTCGGTGCACCCCGGCGCCGCGCGGCCTTTGCGCCGCCGCTCGCCGGCGCCGCGCCGCCGCTCGCCGGCGCCGCGCCGCCGCCCCCGGCCTCGCCGCCGCCGCACCCCGCCGGCTGCCGCCGCTTGCGCGGATCCCCGGCCGCCCGATGGCCATCCAACGGCTCCGCTCGCCCCAAGCCTCGCCGGTCAAATCTAGCATACCGGTCAACCCTACCCTATCCGCCCGCCTTGATCCTCGGCCGTCCGATCCGGATCCGGCGGATCGCATCCGGCCCATAAACCTTAACCACACGGTTTTGCTTAAAAGTCCCCTGGTTTTCCCGGTTTCGCAAAAAGACCCTTCCACTTTAGAAAACCCTTACGTTTAAGCCCTGTTTTTTTCTGTTTTAACCCGAAAGCTCAAAATTCTTTACGGTTTAGTCCTAAAACTTGTTTTAATCATAACTTGGTCGTTTTAGCTCTGTTTTTAGCGTTCTTTATGTCCACGCGATCGTCTCGACGAGTAGAATAGTTTTCTGTTGCTTTTACTACTGTTTGAGATGATTGGTGTACTGTTTCTTATTTATTTCCATTGTTTGCTTGTATGTGATGTGTGGAGCGTAGCGTACGAGCAATTCGGGGATTTCGTCTTTGTTGAAGAGTATCAAGACCCCGAGCGCTTTCCGGTGCTGGTAGAAGGCAAGTCCTTGCTGCATTCCCGTTACATTCCTATTACAACATGCATTTTAATTACATTGTTGTTTATTATTGCTATGCATTAACTTGATGGGTCCTATTGCTAAGGTTCGACTAGCTTTGTTATCCTATGCCTTGATCAACCCGGGGTTTACTTTATGTTGGGTAGCACATGCTAGCGCTTTACGTGGTTTTGGATGGTTTAATGAACACTTGTTAATATGGCTTTATTTATGCTATCATTCATGTAATGCAAGAACACTTTATACTTGTTAATCGGAACATGGAGCGACCACTCGGAAAACAAGTACTACCACAAGACATATGGCTCTGTCTTGGCTTATTAATTAGTGAACTAGATGTTAGGTATGCTTTACCTGATAAGGGTTGGGGGTTGCCGGTAGTTGGTGTATAACTCGGCCCTTAGGCGATCTCGCTCTATGGTAGCTTCGCGGTCGAGAGAGGTTTATGCATTGCGTCGTCAAGTAACCTAGCGGGCGGCCTACATCTAGGGATCTTTGTAACGGCCTCGTAGCGTCCCTATGCAATCACACCTCGGTAGTGTGGTATGGTGCCTAGCTAGCATCGCATGGTTGGGTCTAAAACTCTTTTGGGTTTTTACGCGACTTGTGGGTAAAGATGTACAACCTCCCGCAGAGTGTAAAACTAACTAGTTAGCCGTGCTCACGGTCAAGAGCGGCTCCGGACCCTCACATGATTAATTCTATGGAAGATGGAACTTTTAAACTTGTGCATTACATTTTATGGATCTGTTGCATTTTATTATCCGGGTTTGGTATATACTTACACTTGCTAGTAGCGAGTTGCTTAATAAAACTTGACCAACTAAAATGCCGACTTGCTTATGAACCATCGGCTTCCACCATAAAGCCTTGCATGTTGTTATAGAACTTTCCCCTTGTTGAGTACGACATGTGCTCATGCTTGTTGTTCATTTATTGCATCTACACTACCCGCCGTCGCTCGGATGGGCGTTTTGAAGACTACTATGATGAGTTCGATGGGTTCTAGGCGTTCGTTCTCCGGTCGGTACCGCCCGTGGAGGACTTCTACGTGTGTTTCTTTTCCGTCGTTAGCTACTTGAACGATTGTTTAGTTGAGACATTCGGTCATGTAATAACCGTTTAATACTCTCTTTACGCTTTACACCGTGTTTTGGTATTCACCGCGTCGATGCATGTGTGTAACTTGATCTCGGCGCACATGTATTCTTGCATTCGGGTTTGTCCTTGAATTCGGGTGTGACATTGGGAGGTCTAGATGTGATTCTAGGAATGAATTGGTTGACCCAACATCAAGTTGTTTTGGATATTGCCACTAGAATGAACGAAATCCATTCCCCTATCGGTGGTCATACTATCTTGTACCTACCCAAAGTGGAAAGCACCAATTCTTGTTCCTATCTTCGCCGTAGCCATCCAACTAGAAGATATTCCGGTGGTGTGCGAGTATCCCGACGTATTTCCCGACGACTTGCCCGGTATGCCACCGGATAGGGACGTTGAATTTGTCATAGAACTTCAGCCAGTGCCGCACCAATATCTAAAAGGCCCTACCGAATGCCACCCAAAGAACTGGTAGAGTTGAAAGTTCAGTTGCAAGAATTGCTTGATAAGGGGTATATCCGCCCAAGTTCTTCTCCTTGGGGAAGCCCCGCTCTCTTTGTGAAAAAGAAAGATGGTAGTTTGCGGATGTGCGTTGACTATCGTCCACTCAATGCGGTGACAATTAAGAATAAATATATGTTGCCCCGCATTGATGTTCTCTTTGATCAATTGGCTGGTGCCAAGGTCTTTTCCAAGATTGATCTTTGATCCGGCTATCATCAAATCAAAATTCGGGCAAGTGACGTGCCAAATACGACCTTTTCCACCGGATACGGTCTCCCCTATGAATTCCTAGTGATGTCTTTTGGTCTCACCAATGCACCCGCCTATTTCATGTACCTTATGAACTCGGTCTTCATGAATGAACTGGACAAGTTCATAGTGGTCTTCATCGATGATATTCTCATATATTCCAAAATCGAAGCCGAGCATGCGAAGCATCTTTGTATTGTCTTGCGGCGGTTGAGAGATCACAAACTCTATGCCAAATTCTCTAAAATGTGAATTCGGCTTGATAGTGTGAAGTTTTTGGGTCACACTATTTCCAAGGATGGTATCTCCATGGATCCTAGCAAAGTGCGGGAGGTCATGGATTGGAAGCCACCCAAATCGGTACATCAAATCCGTAGCTTTACGGGTCTAGCGGACTATTATCGTCGGTTTATTCCGGATTTCTCCCGAATAGCTAAACCCATGACCGAACTTTTGAAGAAGGGTGTCAAGTTTGTGTGGAGTGAGGGGTGTGACCAAGCTTTTCACACCTTGAGGAAACACTTAACCTCGGCTCCCCGTATTGACTCAACCGGATATGTCCAAACCGTTTGAGGTGTTTTGTGACACTTCGGGCACTTTGGTCTTGGTTGCATGCTTATGCAAGAAAACCGAGTCATTGCCTATGCCTCACGGCACTTCGACCTCATGAGAAGAACTATCCGACTCATGATCTTGAGTTAGCGACGAGCGTGCATGCCTTGAATCTTTGGCGGCACTACTTGATGGGTAATCGCTGCAATATCTACACCGACCACAAGAGTCTCAAGTATATTTTCACTCAATCTGACTTGAATATGAGGCAAAGAAGATGGTTATAATTAATCAAGGATTATGATTTGGAAGTCCACTATCATCCCGGCAAGGCTAACGTGGTTGCAGATGTGCTTAGCCGCAAGCATTGCAACTATGTGACGTTAGAGCCGAAGAATAAAGCTTTATGTGAAGAAATGAGGAAGCTTAGCTTGGAAGTGGTCGAGCATGGCAAGCTTCATGCTTTGTCTTGATCGAATCCCCTCTCCATGAGAGAATTGCTATAGCTCAACTCGGTGATGAATAGGTTCGTAAAAATCAAACAGAAATTGGAAGAAGGAGACCCCAAGTATGATTGTTTCCGAAAGGATGACAAGGGAGTTGTTTGGTTCGGACAAAGATTAGTGGTACCTCGGGATCAAGACTTAAAGAAGGAGATTTTAGATGAGGCCCATCTCTCTAAGTTCACCATTCACCCCGGAAGTACCAAAATGTACCGAGATCTTAGGGAAAACTTTTGGTGGTCAAATATGAAGGGTGAAATAGCCGAGTATGTGTCTAGTTGTGATACATGCCAAAGAATCAAGGCTAGTCATCTAAAGACCGCAGGTCAAATGCAACCATTGTCCATTCCCGCATGGAAGTGGGATGATATCGGCATGGATTTCATTGTTGGATTACCTCTCACGCCCCGGAAGCATGATTCCATTTGGGTAATAGTGGACCGGCTTACCAAGACCGCTCACTTTATCCCCGTTCACACCACCTATTCAGCGAGCGCTACGTGGAAATCTATATTGACCTTGTAGTGCGTTTACACGGTGTTCCCAAGACTATCTCGTCGGATCGAGGCACTCAATCGTTGCTCGCTTTTGGGCACAAGTGCACGAATCCTTGGGAACCAAATTAATCCATAGCTCCGGTTATCATCCTCGGACCGATGGTCGGACGGAAAGAGTAAATCAAATAGTAGAAGATATGTTGAGAGCTTGTGTCATTCACTTTGACAAATCTTGGGACAAATGCCTAGCTCTAGCGAGTTTTCTTACAACAATAGTTATCAAGCTAGTTTGAAAATGGCCCCGTTTGAAGCCTTGTATGGAAGAACGTGTCGTACCCCTTTGAATTGGTCACAAGCGGGTGAACGAACCTTGATTGGTCCTAAGTTAGTACAAGAAGCCGAAGAAAAAGTGAGTGTGATTAGAGAAAATCTGAGAGCAGCTCAGATGAGGCAAAAGAGCTACCATGATAAAACGAAAGCTTCCCGAGAGTTTGAAGTTGGTAATTATGTATACCTAAAGGTATCTCCGACCAAGGGCGTACAACGCTTTGGAGTAAAAGGGAAATTGGCTCCATGCTATATTAGTCCTTATGAAGTCACTGAGAAGTTTGGTACGGTTGCCTACCGTATTCGACTTCCCGACCAATTGTACCGATGCACGACGTGTTTCACGTCTCGCAATTGAAGAAGTGTGAGCAAGTCCCGGAGGCACAAATAATTGAAGAGACCAATGCGGAAATAGAACCGGATCTATCGCTAGCGAATATCCAATGAGGGTATTGGATCATAAAGAAAGGCAAACTAGGAGACAAAAAGTGAAGATGTACAAGGTACAATGGAGCCACCACACGAAGAAGAAGCTACATGGGAGACCGAGCGGTTTCTCGGCACCAAGTACCCCGACTTTCTTCCGAGTCAAGCTCGTAAGTGAACTTTTCTCACATACTCTTGATTCGAATCTCGGGACGAGGTTCTCGTTAAGGGGGGTAGGCCGTAACACCCCGTGTTTTTGCTCGGTGACAATTTGTGCTAATGACCCACTTAACCACTCCTATAACTACCCTTGAGGACACTAGGTCAACCCTTGGTCAAGCCCTAGCTCAAAACCCTATTATCTCCTTTGACCTCTTGGTGCCATTCTAGAACTTTGGCACGTTCTCCAAAATTTCCCTAAACACTTCAAAACCACCCAAAGGGAAAAATGTGCGAATCTCAAGGCACACAACTTTGCTTGTTGATTGGCATTTGAAATTCGAAGAAATTCTTGGTGAAAACCCCTTTTGAAGGTGTCCTACCACTATTCACCAATGCCGAGAAATTGGCCGGTTTGACATGATGTTCTGCTCGAATTCTTGAACAAAACCCCTACCAACATTTGTGAAAGATGTAGAGGGATGTGTGATCTTCAACTTTGCTTCAGACCAGAAGGTGCACTTTAGTTTGAAAATTTAGAGAAAAACCAATTTGAAAACAGCTTCAGCAAACTGTTTTCACCCGGGAACGCCAGAGCGCGCCCACGCGCGACGTCGCACACGCGTGCCACGCCGGCGGCCAAACGCGCGCCTTGCGCGCACGCCGAGGCACCGCCGGACCCGGTGGTCCATGCGCCGCCCGGGAGTGCCACCGTTGGTGACGATCGCGAGCGTTTGGACGGCGCTAGGTGGCCGGTTCCCACTCGCCGGCGTGCCAACCGCCGCACGCCATTGGCCGCCGCTCCGCCGCACGTCGCGGCGCCTTGCCGCCTACGCCGCGCGTGCACCGGCAACGTGGTTGACCCCACGACCTCTTAACCGACCTCCCGCCGCCCTTATAAACCCGCCCCGGTCGCTTCCCGCACGCACGAGCACTCGCCACCGAGCCGCCGCCGCCCGCCATTGGCGCCGCCCCGGTGTGAACCCCCTTCTAGTCGCCATCCTCACTCACCCAAGCACCTAAGCTCTTTCTTGTGCACCACAAAACTTCCCCGAGCCGCTTGTTGAGCAAGCCGAGCACCACGATCGCCGAACCCGAGTTCCCGCGGCCGCCGCCGACCGCCGCCGTCGAGCTCGCCCCTCCGTCGATTCCCCGAGCCCGAGCAACCGCTCGGCGCCTTCCATAGGTCACATGGAAGCTCCCCGTGCGGCACGTGGTTGAGCCCGGCCCCTTCCCTCGCCGGCGCTCCGCCGCCGCCGCTCGCCGGAGACTCCTCCGGCCGAACCACCGCCACCAATCAGTCACTGGTAAGCCCAATCGACGATCCCTGCAGCACATTTACCTTTCCATGCGCCACCTCACCGCCGGCGAGCTCGCCTCCGCCGTCGGGCCCAAGGGAGGAGAGCCGAGGGTATTTTTGTGAGGATTTTAAAAGTTCTAGGGTCTGCAGTGTAAAAAGATTCTTCTCAGTTTTGTGTTTGGGTCCAGCACCTTGTAAAATCGATTAAAAATCGTAGAAAAATCCAAAAATAGCAAACCCAATTTTTCTGTGCTCAGTGTAACAAGAACTACAACTTTCTCCAGATGTGTATATACTTTTGATTTATAGTTTTTGTTTGAAAAATAGAAGTGTAAAATACTTAGATTTGTGTTTCTGCAAAATCCACACAAGCTCTTAAGCTGGATTTTGGATATTTTGTGGGAACTAGTATGTCTAGATTCTGTGCCAAAATGTGCACAAAGTTACTGAAGGGATCTTCCTGTACAAAAGTTTTTGTGATATTGATAAATCTGCCTAGATGATTTTTGTAGCTGGGTATATAATTATTTTTGAGCCCAACTTTTGGCTATAGTCATGTTATGCTAAAAAGCATCCTTGGTGAATTTACCATGATTGTATCTCTGTTAGAAATATTATTTCCTCATTTATGCTTGTTTTAAATCATAAATATGTGTAGCATGTTTCATAAAGGCTATATGTGTGTTTGTTAGTTCTTTGGGCTTGTTTTGGACCAGAGTATGTGTAGGAGAAAGTTGGGACTCATTTCTGTCATATTTATTTTATTATGCATTATTCCCTTTTATGCTAACTAGAAATGCCCATAAATTGGTGTATTAATTCAGTGGTGCAAAAACCTTTTTCTTGCTGTCCAGAGGTATGCCTCCTGGTCAGTAGGACCAGTGGGTGCTGCTGGATCAGTTTGTTAGGTTTTAGCTTTGCAAAAGAGCTCAAACTAGGTTAATCTAGTAAAGGGAAAATAGGGAAATCACTCTCTCTAGTGCATGACTTAAGGAGAAGTGTTAGGAAAAGTAAAATGGTGCTACGAAAGTAATTTCCCTGCTGTTTGTTTTTAAATTAAATATTTCTTTAATAGATGTGCACACAATCACCTTAAAGAGAAGGCTAAATGGACTTTTAGATTATCTTTAAAAGGAAAAAGGTGTAAATACTTTTCTTAAGGTGAATATGGCCAACCATGTACTCCTTGCAGTTGTTTGCTACTGTCTTTGAATTAATTTAAAATAATTGCACTCCTAATCACTGCATTGCATTCCCCGTGTAGAAGTCCCCGACGGTAGCTATACACTTGTGCCGACTGATGAGGACGAGGGAGCAGGAGGAGAGGTGCACTACGTGACCGTAGAGCAAGACCCGGGCCAAAGTCCGGAAGTTTGTGTGTCTGCTTGTGCTGATGAAGGCAAGCCCCGGTTTATTCATTAACCCCAGTGTTTTCTTAAAACTTCGAATTTACTTCTTGTTATTGTATGTGCATTTACGTTCGGGAGTTGAAATGAAACCCTAGTTGCATGATCCATAAGTACCTATGATCTTTTACTAGCATGTCGGGTCGCTAGTTGCTATGCCTCAAGGATCCGGTACAAGTCGAGTGATGTTCATCACTCGCGAGAATAGGATCTTCTTTTTGGAATCACCATATGTTTAAATGGATTGCTCATGTGGTAAGAGCATGAGTGATCGTTGTCCGTCGTCCCGTGTCCCCTCTCTTGCGGGTCAGGGGGCGGCCCTCCTTTTATAGGCCAAGGAGGGAGCGGTTAACATGCATGCCGCACTATTTCTACATGTGTAGCGGTATGGCGAACGAGTCTTTGCGGAGCCGACGGCCGTCCCCGGCGAATCCCGCCCCCGTTGAGGCGTCGTGGTGCATCCTGTGCTCGTATAGGAGCGGCTTCGAGGGCTGTGGCGCAGTAGTTGGTTGACCGGCCGCCGTGGTGGGCCAGTTCGAGGGTGTCGTTGACGGGAAGCCCGTACGTGGCACAGTGGCCGTTATGGCGATGTCTTGTCCCCGTACGTCCCAGTAGCGTAGGGATGTCGCCACGACGTCCGGCGTGGTGCGGCAGTGGCGGGGATGGCCGCGCGGGGGCGACGCGCGACGGGGGATGACCGATCCCGCCGCCCGACATCACGGTGTGATCCCGCATAAGCACGTAGAAGATATTCGAGGGTGCCACCGGCCCCCTTCGAGGGCGCGGCGTGTTAGCCGTACGGGGGCAGGCGACACAGTGCCCACGGAGCTGACACTGGCCTTGCCGCACAGTGCTGAACAGCAACGAGGATGGCCTCCCCCCGGGAGTTGGCGAAACAGCGCCGGGGCATGATTCCCAGGCGCGTCGAGGTAGTGGCGCGGCCTCGCCGTGTCGAGCATTAAATGCCCGTACGCGCGTGCGGGAGCGGGGTGCGCGTGACCGCGCGGGAGATGCGTAGGGGATGCGTGCGTGGGTGCCCTCGAGCGGAGCGGACCCCACCCGAGGGGGTGCTCAGCCCTCGAGCGAGGCGGACTTTGTTCGAGGGGCGGGTTGAGCCCTCGAGCGAGGGCGGGCCCCGCCCGAGGGGCGTGGAAGCCTTGAGCGGGGCGGACCCCGCCCGAGGGAGCGTCTATCCCTCGAGCGAGGCGAACCTCGCTCGAGGGGCATCCGCTACGTTGTGCGGCGGGCCGCGGGGACCACCGGGGTCGTGGTTGTCTTGTGTATACGTCTAGGTGTGCGAGTTGATTTGTGTTTTGCATTTTTTGCCGGTTTTAAACGGGCAACCCTCGGTTATTTAGGGGACCCTTAGGGCTGTCCCCGACAAACCTAGCTCATAGCCTTCTTCTCTCATTTATGCAAAACGTTCGTGAGACGTTCTTTTCTCGGCTCAATCTAAGTGTGATCTTCCGGTCCTTGCTCAATCTTCCACAACAATCTCTTTAAAGAAAACCAAGCCTTTCTTCCTCTAAGCACACGATTTGTGTGCTTTAGTGATCCATCTAATCAAGCCTATCCTTTAGTGCGTTCTTTTAAAGCTTTCTTTTGATTGGTGCTTTGTTCTTAGTATGCTTGTTTGTTTGCTTTATGTATGTTTGCGCCCGATGATTGATGCGAGTTGAGTGAACGTTGTCCGAGAAGCTTTGAAGAGCACGAAGTGAAGACACTCTAAGCAACAACATTACCCTCTGGTTAAAGGCAAGTGTGTCCTTGATCTTTTGTCCCAATAACTATGATTAATCACTATACATTGCTAGCATTAATTTTGATGGGTTCCTATTAAGGATTACCTAGTCTTTGATTGTCAATCCTTGTTGACCCGGGTTTACATTTATGTTGGGTAGCTATGCTTATTTGCTATACCTGGGTTATGGTGGTTTTAATGAACAATAATGATGAATCATGCTATACCTTTATGTTATATCTTTGGATGGTTAATACAAGACCATATGTTTAATCGGAACATGGAGCGGCCATCCGGGACAACGGTGCAACCACAAGGACTATATGACTCGGTCTTGGCCGAGTAACTAGGGAAGTCTTTGTGTGGTTATTACTCGCATAGTAGGTTGGGGACGAGGAATGCTTTTATGGCTACTTTTATTCCGGAGTGGTCTTGGAACGGAAGTACTCTATGGCCGACCGTCCGTAATAGAAGTGTGGTACGAAAGATAGCCTCTATGACATACTAATATGGATTAATACGCACGGGAGGACTCTTTGTAAAGGCCTCGTAGCGTCCCTATGCGGCCACACCTCGGTAGTGTGATATTGTGCCTACTTTTGCACGGCGTGGTTGGGTGCAAAGCTCTTCGGAGTTTTTATGCGACTTGTGGGTAAAGATGTACAACCTCTGCAGAGTGTAAAACTAATCGATTAGCCATGCTCACGGTCAAGAGCGGCCTCGGACCCTCACATGATAATTGAACTTGAAGATGGACTTAAATCGTTCTCTCTGGTTATGCTTGCCATGTGTTTATGGCGTATCTCTTACCTTATGCTTAATGAGGGTTGGTATACACTTATACTTTATTAGTAATCGAGTGCTAATAAAATTTGACCAACTAAAATTGCTTAAATGCTTATAGCTCGGTCCACTATAAAGCCTTTGCATTCATGTCTTTCCCCACACTTGCTGAGTACGACAAGTGCCCACCCTTGCTATAAACATTGTTGCTCGAAAGAGGAAGATGCTATGAAGATGTTGCTTTGGAGCTAGACGTACGCAATCCCCGCCGATCTGCTCGTGAAGTTTAGAGACTTCGTTTCCGGATTAAGCGTAAATCTCGATAATCTTTCTTTTTCTTACGTAATACTTATATGTCACTATATGCGAAACTCGATCCCGACATACATATAGGTATGCACTTGGTTTTCTTCGGAAAATCGTGCGTGACACGAGGATCGGAAGTCACCGACCAGCATATTAGAAAGCATGTCAGGCTTTGTTATAGTTTAGCAGAAGCTACCAGGCCAGCTTGCCAGGAAAAGAGGGCCCCGGCATTCCACCGCAAGAACTGTGCATGGCGGCGACGTGCGGACCGGTTGGCCTTGAGCATGCCCTTTCTCCTGAACACCTCCCGCGGGGATTATCGTGATTGGTATGACATGGTAGCACGAGCAGGTATCCAATCGCAACTCTCCACCTGCTCTGCCCCTGAGGTGTTCGATGGATTGCCAGAATGGAGAAAGCCGCACTGGGAGCAGCCGGCTGAAGGACGCATATAGGCCATGGGAATGACACAACCTCAGCTTCGTGGATTTGCAATTTTGGGGGTTTAAATACTGAGTTTTCATCACTTTGTTTGACAAGTGGTTCAGCTGTACTTTGCTCTGTTCCAGTCCTGCGGTTTCTTAGCTTATTACAGACCTAGCATGACATGGTGTTAGGAATCCTGTGGCATCCGAGTGACTTGCGTTAATTGGTTGTGCCCTGCAACTTAATTCTTCTTTGCTGTATTAATGTAGTGGCACGCAGACCTCCGTTTGATGCCTAATTTGAAATACATCTGATCCTAATTTTAGTTTGGTTGGAAGCTGCCCATATATGTCAAAATGGGGATTTCTATTCCATCAATAAATACATATGTTTTTTAATTTTATTTATGCCACTGACTGTATTCAATATGTTCCTTCAGTAACCTAAGACCTAGTATCAGCATTCCATACTGTGGTCTTCATAATAGCCTAATAGGAGATTGCATACACTGCACCAGATATAAGACTAGGAATGGGATGGGTCTAGGACGTGCTTCGCTCACGGCCACAGCTCGCCACGCCACAATCTGTGGCAGCTGTGGTGAGAGAAATCAGCGCCACAGCTTATGGCGTGGCTGGCAGTGACCAGCAAGAAAACACACCCTTATCTTAACTGATAATGGAATATTACTACTGGCGATGTACTTGTATTGAACTTCTTCTTCTTCCTCTTCTTTTTTTGCGAAAGTGTATTGAACTTCTGTTAGGTGTGATCACCTTTTTTTAAGTTCTGGGCTAGACAGTAAAATTGGCCTACATACAGTGCATCTAATCTACACGAAATTATCAAGTGGAGAAACAATATTACAGTGTACCTTTGACACTATCCGGAAGAAATTCAAATGTAGGTTCAACGTACCTCAACACTAAATCATAAAATGCTATGAGGAAATAGTATATAGGAGCACACTCATGCATCTCTCAGTTCGTCAAGTGTAAGATCATCGAAAGGTAGCGTGCAAGCACTAGCATTGTTTTTCTGTGTGAGTGTCCTGTATACCTCCTGCATTGTTGGCCTTGCTTGAGGAGAAGCTTCCGTGCAAGACAATGCGACCTTGATGATGCAGACCATGTTTTTCTCTTCTATTGCTGCTGCTGCTGCAGGTCGTTGGTCCATTATTTCTTTGACCAGTATGTGTTGTTCCCTAGATGGCAAAATACTTTGAAACAAATCCCCTGGATGCTTCCCCATTACCACCTCTAGAACAAGCACACCAAAACTGTAGACGTCACATTTCTCTGTCACAACTGATGTGTAGGACAGCTCTGCACCAAAACAAAATACTGAAATTACTAACTACCGAGGAAGTGATACCTATTTTAAATGAGAGAAAATTAAGTATATACCAGGAGCTATGTAGCCATATGTCCCTGCTAGTGCACTCCAATTCGATGAATCCGGTTTCAGAATCCTTGCTGTGCCAAAATCTGAGACGTATGCCTTGAAATTTGTATCAAGTAAGATGTTGTTGCTTGTAATATCTCGATGGATTATAGGTGGGTTGCAGTCGTGGTGTAAGTAATATAACGCTTGAGCTACATCCTCTACAAGAGCTGCTCTCTTCTGCCAATCGAATTCCTTGGCTAGTTCCTCATTTTCTAAGGTCACATGCAGGCTTCCCCTCTGAATGTACTCGTAGACAAGGAACTTATACTCTGGGTGGGAGCAGAATCCATAAAGTTTGACAATGCTTCTGTGGCGGGTTTGAGATAAGATTTTCATCTCACTATGAAACATCCTTTCATCAATGAACTCTTCTTCGACGGGATGAAGCTTCTTCACAGCAACGAGCTGTCCATCTTGAAGTTGTGCTTTGTAGACCTTGCCGTACCCTCCTTCTCCGATTGCGTACTTGTCATCGAAATTTTCAGTTGCTCTTAATATGTCCTCAAATGCTAGTCTCCCATCAAAGTCCCAAACAGAGAACACATCTCTTCCTTCAATGGCCACACTTTCTTGCATTCTTTTCCTTTTTGAGGTAAAAATTAAAGTGCCAATAGCTATTGAAAGAATTAATGCACACAGGGGAAGGACTACCACCAGGATAGAACTAAGCAGCCTTTTTTTGTGATGATTGGATCCAGTGACTGGATAGCAAGGTGGTAGGCCAGAGAGATTGCCGCATAAACCATTATTATGAAGAAACCAGCCTATCAAAGCACTACGAAACAGGCCTCCTGTTGGTACTGGTCCTTCCAAGTTGTTGTATGACACATCGAGCATTGAAAGGCTGGGCATGTCTGCAAGTGAGGATGGAATGCTTCCGCTGAACTGATTGTGAGACAAATTTAGGTTGATTAACATCATCAGCCTTCCAAGTTGTTGTGGCAGTACACCATCCATTCTGTTGTTGCTGAGATCTAACATGCTCTGCAAGCTTGCCAAATTTCCGATTTCATCAGGCAAATTTGGTAATTTTTTAATTTTAACCTTTTTTCAAAATTATTTTTAAAAATAACACCTCGAAAACATTATTTGCGGATCTAACCCTTTTGGCCGCGCCGGCCGCGTGCGCGCGCGCGGATAACGTTGCCGCGCCCCATGCAACGCGCGCGCGCGGCCCCCCCCGCCGCGCCACATGCGGCGGCGCGCGGCGGGCCCGCCGCGCCGACCATCTTACACATCGCCCCCACCGTGCCGCGCGTGGCGGGCCGCGCGCGCGCGCGCATGTGGCGCGCGCGCGTGGGCCGCCGCGCCCGTGGGCGGCGCGGGCAAACGGGTTAGATCCGCGAATAATGTTTTTGATGTGTTATTTTTAAAAATAATTTTAAAAAAAGGTTAAAATTAAAAAATTGCAAATTTCCATTGAGACTGTTGTTGTTAATGTTAAGGAACATTAGTTTGGTGCAGCCTCCCAATGACTTTGGTATTGGCCCACTCAAATTATTTTCAGATATGTCAAGGTATTCCAGATTTTTCAGTTGCCCCAGCTGAGAAGGTATGGATCCTGATAATTGATTTGATGCCAAGCTAAGGTTGTATAAACTTGTCAAGTTACCCAACTCTGGTGGTATTCTTCCTGCTAGTCGGTTTGAATATAGTAGTAAACCTCCTAGTTTGGATAATCCTGACAGCTCTGGAGGGATTGCTCCAGTGATGTAGTTTTCGGCAATGTTGAGCACAGCGAGGTTCGAGCATGCCCCCCAGTTTGGTGAGAGTTCTCCAGTGAGTCTGTTAGACATCAGGTTCATGAACTCGAGATGTGGATGGACACCAAATCCTTGAGATATATCTCCTGAGAGTTGGTTCCAGCCTAATACAACCCGAGTCAGGGTTGCACATGTCTTCAAGCTTTTCGGGATAGGACCATGAAACATGTTGTGATCAGCGTTAAACTTCTTGAGCTGACCACCTTTACATACATTTGACGGTAAGCGGCCTGAGAGGGAGTTGTAACCTAGAAAAAGAGCGACTAGACCCGTGAGATTTTCAAACTCTGGAGGTAGAGTACCGGACAATTGGTTGAAGTTCATCGTTAATGCTGTCATCTGGCTCAAGTTGCCAATTGATGGTGGAATTGATCCAGACAATTGATTCTCGCTCAATCCCAAAATATCTATGTTTACCAGATTGCCAATATCATGGGGTATTGTACCCGTGATTGGATTTTCAGATAGGCCCAATTCTATTAGCTCAGTGAGGTTTACTATACAGGGAGGAATTGGGCCAGAAATATTGTTAGTGAACATGAGGAAATATTGGAGATTAACTAGATTGCATAGTCCAGGAGGTATGGAATTGGATAATTGGTTATCACTAATGTCTATGTCTTGTAGATTTGTAAGATTTCCTATACTCTGGGGAATGGAACCATGAAACTTGTTCTTGGCCAAAGTCAACCGCTTGAGAGTTACTAGATTGCCAAATTCATCATGAAATGGGCCTGACATTTCATTGCGATGCAGATAGAGTGTGGTTAGCATTGTGAGATTGGTTAATGAGATGGGGATTTGAGAGGTGAGATTATTTGAGAAGAGCTCAATATCTTGCAAGTTGGTGAGCTTGCCTAGCTGTGAAGGTACTGGCCCTGACAATCTGTTGCTGCAAAACTGCAAACTTTCTAATTTGGTCAAGTTCCCGAGGCTTGTGGGCATCTCACCACTTAAGGCATTAAAGTTTAAAGAGAGAAATTGCATGTTGGCAAGTCTTCCTATCTCTGCTGGGATAGAGCCTACAATGTTGTTGTTGGAAATGTCCAGCGCAGTAAGACTCGTTAGGCCAAAAACCTCGAATGGTATATGCCCTGACAGTTGATTACCATCAAGAGACAAAATGACCAATTTTGTCAAGTTCCCTATAGTTTTCGGTATCTCATGGCTCAAGAAGTTCTCGCTTAACTGCATGTTTTCTAGGTTTGTGAGATTGCATAGGGATTCAGGGATGTGACCTGTGAGATTGTTGGAGTAGAGCAGCAACACAGTGAGGCTCTTCAGTTCACCTATCTCATATGGCACTTGGCCAGTAAGACTGTTGTTGCTGAGGTCGAGGTAGGAGAGTGCTGACAGCGAATCAATGCTGCCAGGGATGGCCTCATGGAGATTGTTGCTGCCGAGGTCGATGTATGCGAGGAAGGGGAGAGCAGAGAAGTTGAGGCCATCAAGCCGGCCATAGATTCCAGTACCTGGCAGGGAGATGTTTGTCACAACCCATGGCATGCGGTCACCATGGCGCACACGACTGCACATGATGCCAGCCCAATTCTTGCACGGGCTAGTGTGATTCTTCCAAGAACTCATCTGGGATGGGGAGCTCTGGAGAGTAGATTTCCAGTGAAGAAGGGCTATCCTCTGATCCTGCAGTGAGACACCACCACTCCCAACTGCATGCCTCTGAAGGAAAAGTAGGCATACCACAAATAAGACGAGTTTTTGAGGCTGCTGCAGCGTGGATTGCATGCTTATCCCCATTGTGGCTTTGGTGCGATATTGTTCGCAGATGATATCAGTAGGCATGCAACTAACATATAGAGTTTGCTTATTTTTATAGTGGAGCGATACATAGCGCACAGCGCACTTCAGACCAAAGGTATATCAAGTCTATGGATATTGACTGTTTCTGCCTGATTTTCGTTCGGATCCTTCTCTTCCGTGTGGAACACTGCCAGTGCACAGGTCTGTGATAACTGTTGACTGGTGATTTGTTTTACTCTTTGTCGACATGTCTGCCATTTACATTTTACAACTTAGTGTTTATTTGCAGGTGTATTATTTTGACTGAGTGAATAGAAGTAATGAAGCTAAGGCCTAGTGCTGCATATACTCATGCAGATTTTGAAAATGCAGCAACCAGTCTTCAGTTGTCCTAAACTAAAAGAGTGAAGTTTCTTTTCAGGCAAAAATAGATCGTAAGGTTGCTGGTGTAGGTCAGGTGCAGCGCATTTACAGGACAACCTGACCAAATGCAATCAAAGGTGAGAAACTAAAGTGAGTATATACAGCCTCTTATAATTTAGTGTTGAAGCTTATTTATGGGGATGCAGTGTTGAAGCTTATTTATCAGTTACACTGTTAACATAGGGCTCTGCACGTCTACATCAAATGCAAACACATCTTTCTCTTGCTAGGCTGGCGCTGACTGCCAACTAATTTCTGTCGCATGTGAACGCTTTCAGCTATGGGTGTGGAATTTTTCTGAGGTGAGACTTGGACTTGACAGTGCGTGCAACATGGGTTGGAATGGAAGTCATGGAACGAAAGCTAAAGTAAGAAGTGACATTGACTTGGAAAAAGCTGGACAAGGTGTACTATAGGAACTCTTAAAACAGTGATGCCTAGCGAACTGCTCACTACGTTACAAAATTGCAAGTCGTTTTTGACTTTTATAACTTCATAGATGTTATTGTCTATTTGTCTGTGAACCTACAAAAGCCAAAAATGATTTATAATTTAAAACGGAGGAAGTAATGGTTTGTTGATGTGGACATAAAGTACTGATTTGTTGATGTGGACATGTACCAGCGAAATGTGATCAAACACAGCTTGTTGAGATAAGACGAATGCTACAGTAGTAGGCCGTACCAGGAAAACATAAACAGCCACACATGGCACGAGTAAGTTGAACGAGATTATATTTTTATTACGAAAAGGTCAGTGGTTACAAGAGTTTCAGTAGCACCTCAGGTCTTGGGTTCGACTCCCCGTGGGAGTGAATTCCATAGGATTTAACGACGTTTTGTGCTTGTAATGGTAAAGCGTGGGAGTGAATTCCATAGGATTTAACGACGTTTTGTGCTTGTAATGGTAAAGCGTGTGTGCTTTTCAATGGTAGGCGATGTTCCCGTCGACAGTGAGGGCGTTTGTGCTTCCAGTGGTAGGCGACATTCACGTCGACAATCTTGAGGATTTGCCGATCTAGTTTTCGAAGGTGTTCCTTGGGGTAAGGTTTGCTGTATGTGTTCATAGAGATGAGTGCGCGTGTAATTCGAAAAGAAAAATAGATTTTTTTTGGTAGTTTCTAAAACTGTTGATCATTGATGGTATGAGGTGAAAATTTTCTTATAATAAGACATGGCTAAGTGCAACTATGCTTTGGAAATGTCCATGTTCCTATGAAAGAGCACCTGACAGTTGATTACTACGTACTCCAATCTGAAAACAATATAATTTTTTTGAGATGAATCTGAAAACAATATAATTTTTTTGAGATGAATCTGAAAACAATATAAATGTTTTGCGCCATTTGTATTCACCAATCTTAGCCCAGCCCAGCCCGTCGTACTCGTACCCTCCCTGATGAACCCAGTAGCCCACCACTGCGCGCACTCGCTCGCTGCTCTCTGCTGCTTCCTTCCTCCCAAGGCCGTTCCTATAAGTATGGTGACTTAAAGTGCAAAAAGTGTAAAATAAGTCACCCGTGAAACTAAATAGCCCTGACTTAAAGTGCTCCAACTTATAAGTTGCATAAGTAGCTTCACCCCTACTTAAAGTGACTTATTTCCACTTTTTCCTCTACCATCCTGTGTGGAGCCCACTGACTTATAAGTCACTACGTACCAAACAGGACCGACTTAAAGTGGTGTGACTTATAAGTCGGGTGACTTATAAATCACCCTACTCGTGGGAAGGCCCAAGTAGCCCACAGGCCGCAGGCCGCAGGCGCCGGCAACCTCCTCGCTCGCCAAGAACCTTTTCGACTAGGGCTCCGGCTACCCTACCTTTGCCGCCACCGCGGCGCCGTCATCGCCGGAACCGACTCCTCATTCTACGCCCCGGAGGTCAGTTACCTAACCCCATTCCTCGCAATCCCCGTTTTTTTGTAATTATAATCTGTTCGTCCGGCCGGTTAATCTTGCTGCGGAAGAACTGTGTAATGCGGGGGCGCCGTTTCTTGTGCCGGGTTGTTTTCTTGTGTCCTCTCCTCACTGATTGCTCTGGAAGGCAGAGATTCCATTTCCCCCACTTTTGTGTTCTCTTTTGAAGGTCTCGATTAGCTACGGATGCAGATTAGGTCGTACATTTTGGGAGTTTTTGTCACCAATGCACCGCAGAGTGAAGACGGGAAGAAGAAGAATACGTTTTCCTTTATTAGTTGTCGTTTTTCAATTATGCGTCTTATTACTAAGTATGACTTGTGGGCCCATGTGAGGCCGGTTCGGCTTATAAGCCTCCCATGTTATTTTACCGAAATCCCGAACACCCGAGAGAGGAACCTTTCCTCATCTCGTCCTCCGATTTCTAGCCTCGAGTCCTTCTCACGTCAACGGCTACACGCCCGTCGGGGACAGCCCTAGGGGTCCCCTTAAACAATGGGGGAAAACCCACTTAAAACCCAGGACGAAACCCGATAATATTAAGCCTAACCATGCAGGTGCCTAACCGTGCAGGACACGGCCCTCAGGGACTCCGACGGCCCATCGAGGCGGCCCACGCAAGGATCCCCTCGAAACGGACTCCGCCTCGTTCGAGGCTGCACACACCCTTCGGGCGGGCATCGCCCCGCTCGAGGGGCGCACTTCCCTCGAGCGGGGTTTCGCCTCGCTCGAGGGTACGCCCCGCCCTCGGGCGGGGCCCGCCACGCTCGCGGGCGTCCCGCACGCGTGCGCCGGCCCCGTACACGGGCATTTAACGCCCGACGCGCGCGGGACGGCGCCATCATGCGCCGGGGCTCGCGCCCGGTGCCGCCGCACCAACTCCCCGGGGAGGAGCCCATCCCCACCACCGTGGGGATGGACCGTGCGGTGTGGCCGGTGTCGGTCCCCGTGACACCGCGCGCACGCCCCCCGTGCGGCTAACGCGCCGAGCCCTCGAAAGGGGCCGGCGCACCCTCGATGTACTTTCTTGTGACCCTACGGGGGTTAGGTGGAGGCGGTAGGCCGGTGGGACCGCCATCCCCGCCACGCGCGCGGCGTGGCCGCCGTACCCGCGCGCGCGGCGCACGCCGGCCCCCGTAGCGACGACTCCGGCCCCGTGAGGCGCGTTGGGAAGGAACGCCGTCCCGCCAACTCCCGTGCGCCGTACGGGCCGGCGTCGACACCTCCCTCGAGCCTATCGAGGACATCACCGCCATCCGCCGCTCCCCTACCCTCGAACCGCCACCGTTCGGGTACAAGTCGAGCCATGATGACCGGATCGTGGCGGGAATCGCACGGACGGCCGCCCACTCTACACCGTAGCACGTCGCACTTCTCCACATAGCTAAGTAGCGCGGCGCGCATGTAACCCGCCGTCCCCTTGATCTATAAAAGCGGAGGCGAGCCCCCGGCCCGCGGGGAAGAGGAGGAGAGTTCAACACAACACTCCGTGCACTCACTCTCTTATTCTCCCACAACGCCTTCAGCCACTCTTTCAGGGACTTGGAAGCCACACTTCCTCTCCCGCCTTGCTTGTACTTGCCCCACTACAAGCACCCCCGGTGCTGAGCAATATAGTGCCACGAGCACAACCCTGCCGGACGTACGGCCCCATCGGCGGAACCGGGATAAAACCTTGTGTCATTTGTTGCTTAGCATCGACCATTGAGGGATAGACCACGGCGCTATCTACTGGTTAGTGTCGGGACCATATTCCGCACCGACGGTGGGTGGTGACAGTTCTCGGGATGTGATCAAGGGTTTGAGTCGGGTGGCCCTCTTGATGATTGTATTGTGCGTGTGTGATGGCGGGGAGAAGGTTAGCCTGTTGATGGTGAGATTGAAATGTCATGGTCTTGGAAGCACCTTGGCTAGATGATGTATGATGCCTGACGGTAGACCATAAATCTTTTGACATGTATTTTTTTTTAACGAACGGGCACGAGACGGTGCCTATTTCATTGATAAAGAAGAAAAGAACAGCCGGCTGACCGGATAAGTTTTACACTCATGCGCTCGGACTCAACAAACTCTCCCGTCGTAATACACATTATGCTCACGTTTTGACATGTATTGTTTCTCTGTTGTTTGGAAGAACTCTTATCCTTTTACTTTCCTTTCAACATGCTTCACAATTATGCAGCTGGTTGTGGTTGGCGCTCTTGAGATACTTTTTGACTGAGTATGTGTAGAGTAAGGTCGCATTACTGAGGGCTTGTAGGCGAAAATAGAGTTGCAGTAGCAGGTGAATCGTGGTGTTGTAGGCTATGTTATCTCAGCGGTTGATTAGTAGATAATGGAGCTTATATATGGTCCGAGATGATATTATAACTGCTGTTAGTTTCCTGATTTCTTCACATATGTATATAATGTATTAGTAGTTCATCGTAGTGGCATTTACTAATGAGGTGACCTTGAATAAATGGGAAGAAGTGTTTCATGCCTGGAGTCCTTATTTCCATGATCCATGACCATGAGGATTGTTCTCTTAGGAGTTTAATTTGTGTGATATGAGTATGCCCAAATGGCGTAACATTCAACTTTTGTGTCACCTGTCACAAATTGTCTCTTCATGTCGTTTTTCTTAGCTTTTATATATCTAGGTTTTTTGTAGATTTTTTGTTTGTCCTTTTCGCTTGGTTTCTTAACTATCTGTAGTCATGAATGATGCATTTAGTATTTTGTTGAATGAGCCCCACCATTCACTCTATGCACTATATGGCCACAACCTGCTGCCTACTGTAAGCAACTAAGTTCCGTTTTTTTTTTCAAATTTTCTTTCAACATCTCTACAATCTGATTTACAAAACTTCGGCAAATTTAGTCGCACGTGCTTCATTTTTTCTCTTTCTCATGAAGGTTGTGTGAACTGAAGACTACACAATGGATAAAGGACTAGATGCACAATCATCCAGCGGCCCAAAATGGATGACAAAGAAGAGGAAAAGGGTTATTAAACGAATCAGCACATGGTTTTCTGAAGCTGGGATTCCTTTTAATACAGTTTGCTTAGAGAGTTTCGATTTAATGTTTGATGCAATTGCACAGTTTGTCCCTGGTTTGCGGGGACCCTCTCTGGATGAACTTGATGGTCCATTATTTCGTAGACAAGTTTTAGCTGTTAATGATTCAATTGAAGAATTGAAGGAATCATGGGCATCAGAGGGATGCTCTATTCTGGTTCATAGAGAGTTTGATGCTAGTGGGAGGCCCATGTTGAACTTGGCAGTCCATTGTTCACAAGGTGTGTCTTTCCTCCGGTCCATCCTCCTACCATCAGACGGCAAGAGTGAAGCATATGTTTTTAAACTAGTTGACTCTTGTATTGAAGAAGTTGGTGAGAAAAACGTTGTGCATGTTGTGACAAACATCAATTCACAACAGCGGGAAGCAAAGATGCTTACCGCAAAGAGACCCAACATATTTTGGACTAAGTGTGCTGCATCATGTGTTGACTTGATTCTTGAAGACATTGGACAAATTCCTTTGATCAAGAATACAATTATGAAGGCGAAGTCACTCACTGCTTTCATTTATGACCAAACATGTTTGTTAGACATGACCCGTCGGTACACCAGCCAACAGGATTTAGTTCATGTTGGGATCACCTATTACACTACTTGCTGCTTGAATTTGAGGAGCCTTTATGATAAGAGGATTGAGTTGAAGACTATGTTTGTTTCTAAAGAATGGGAGGACAGTAAGTTGTCAAAGGGAGCTGTGGGCAAGAAGTTCTATAATCTAGTAGTGAGCAATGAGTTCTGGGATAGGGTGCTTTATGCTATAAACTGTTTCGAACCACTCGTGGATGTTCTGAGGAGGATGGGTAGTGACGTACCTTCTATGGGATACATATATGGTGACCTTACAAGTGCTAAGGAGGAAATCGCTATGCGCTGTGAAAACAAGGAAGATCAGTATTTGCCAGTTTGGAAGCATATAGATTTTAGATCAGATCATGACCTCAAGACACCATTGCACCTGGCTGGTTACTATCTGAATCCTTTCTTCTACTACCCAAACAAAGATGAAATTGACAAGTCAGAAATCTTCAGAGATGCACTAGATGAGTGTATGCGTAACATGTACCAAGATCCAACTACACAAGTTAAAATTGTCCACCAATTGAAACTTTACAGGGCTGCTTCACAGGATTTTTTGCCACTTCATGCAAATAACCCTAATATAGATACTGATCCAGGTAATTTTCTCCAGGACAAAAGCTTGTAGATGTTTGTCTGTTTTTTTGTCCTGTTCTGCAACAACATACCATGTTTGTTATAATTGTTTATATGACTTGCTCTCCAATATTTAGTTTCTTGGTGGGAGTTATTTGGTGGTGAATCAGAGTTGAACACAATGGCAGAGAGAATATTTAAGTTAACATGTGGCTCATTGGCCTATGAGCAAAGTTGGATCGATGCGGTAAGACAATGACAGTTAATTTCAAAAAAGAAAAATTACTAGATTCTTCAACTAAGAACTTTTACTTTACTCTTATGTGATCTGTTTTCAGATCCATAAAAAGAAGCCTTCTTGGGTTAAGAGAAAGCAATTTGAGGATTCAATATTTGTGACAGTAAACAAAAGGATACAAGCCAAAGCTCAACTGGCAGAGAGAGATCCTGTACTTGCATCCCAACGAAGATGAACCTTTTGAATGGCTGGTGGGCATGTCCCGCCACGATGCACAACAAGCTGAAAATCATGATTTACTTATGGCCCGAGCCAACAGCAGTGGTGAGGTAGGACTTCGAACGCAAGCAAATAAACCATTGGAGTATGAAGAGTTGGTGTCATCTGAGGAAGAGTGCAAGGAAAGTGATGGCAAACAAGCATTGAATGAAAAGAATGTGTCATCCAAAGCTTCATGCTCAAAGCGAGCCAAGAGACCACGGGTTGGCAAAGCTGTCCCAGAGAACGAGTGTGAGGGAAGTGATGGAGACATCAGTGTCTAATCACTGGCACGTGATTTTGTCATGGGCTTGCATCTACTACCAAGCTTTAGCATCAGGGTTGATGAATGATGGAAGACAATTTGGGGATCCATGAACCGTTAGGTGTTGTAGCTCATTATTTTCGTAAGGGGTGCTACATATGGTGGGTGAAGGCAAAGGTGTGGGCTGTGATGCTACAAGAGGGTACTGTAACAGCCTGTTTAATTTTTTCTGTTGACTTTAATCTTTCCTGAACCCGCCAGTCTCAAACATGCTTAATAGGTAAACTATTTCTGATGGACTGAGATCTAACATAATACTCCATCCGTTTCATAATACTTGTCGTTTTGGCTTTTATAGATATAATCTTTTTGCTATGCACCTAGATATATACTTATGTCTAGATACGTATAGCAAAAAAGAATGTATCTGGAAAAGCCACAATGACAAGTATTATGAAACGGGGAGTATATTACTTCAAGCGAGCAGCAAATCATCTGAAGTTCTAGGTCATTTAAAAAAAACTATTCCACTTTCACAAGAAAATCTTGCAACTTTTAACTGAAAACATTCAGACTACAATAGAAAATGCTCTAATCTGGAACACCTTTATTGAATGCCAGATTCCGAATGAAGAAAATCTAGTGCGCATATAAAAAGTTGCCCGTACGATTTTATCGCTTTTATCGAAGTCTGGACTATGGAGTTCAAACTTGGGTTTTAGGTTCAGACAGCGAAGGAGCTGAAGGCGGCAGTTGGTCATCACCACCTGCTACCACCACCACCTCTGCATCTTGCTGTGGTTGCGGCTGCCCCGTGGCCAACTCCGGCTGCTGTGTGGCCAGCGGTTTCGTGGAGCCTTTCGGCGGCGTCGCCAGGAGCAGGACGCAGCTGGAGCCGATCTGCAAGCCGGTGGCCACCAGAGAAAACACGGTCGCCGCGGCGAACAACGCGCTGCCGGGGTCGACGGGGCATTTCCCGTCGTCGGGGCGGTCTTTCTTCTGGTCCGTGTTCATCGCAGCGCCCGCGAAGAACAGCGCCGCCACTATAATCACGAAGATCCTGCAAAGCATATATAGGCAATTTCATTTGGAAAACAATACTACAAGAGAAAACTGATCGAGCCCGGTGCGTGGCCGGCCGGCGGCGGTGTACCATGAGGCGGCGGAAAGGGCGACGCCGACGATGCTCCTTGTCCCCTTGGGGAGCTCCCATGTCCGGCAGCACCCGCTGCAGAGGCTGGCGGTGGTGACGGCGACCTGAGCCGCGAGCGCCAGCAGCGCCGCCACGATGCCGCAGGCCAGTGCCGGCGTGGTCCGGTACACGCACTTTTCCTTGAGGCCGCCGCCGTCGATGTCTATTTCAACATCCGAGCTCAGCGCCTGCGCGGTGGCGGCCTCGCTGGCGACTCCGAGGATGACGACGACGAGGCCGAGGAAGCCCACCACGGAGCACAGCACCACCACGTGCATCCTCCGCATCATGCCTGCCCTCTTCTTCTCCGTCTCCGTCTCCGGCTCGGCCATTTGCACCGCGCCTGCGCCCAAGTTTATTCCTGCTGCTTCCCCTTTCTGATGAGCTAGCTAGCTGATCGTGCACACATATAATTGCATGCACGCTAGATTCATCGTGATATAAATATATGATAACGAATGTAGCATTGGTTGTTACATTGTTGCATACGTATGGATTTTGTAATACATTTGTGTATACCTGCACGTAGCCTGTCGGCCGTCTCCAATGTATGTGCAACATTCATGTACTTTGGGTTCTCAGAACAGCTGGGGTGCAATATCTTTACATTGTTGCTTAATTATTTGGTCTTATTGGCCGGCTGCCAACGAACATGCCTTGCTATTTCTGTTTTATTTTATTATATTGGAGCAAAATGTATTGGATACGACTGCCATTCTTATCATACTTATTTTGACTTTGAAACAATATATTGTTCTTACTTCTTGTTAGCATATCTTTCAACACATCACGGGACAAAAAAAATAAAAAAATTGTACAGTTGAAGAAATTTTTTCATTTATTTTCTTAGAAAATGCAGTTTTTAAACACCACGAGGCGGGAAAATTTACTTTCGCTTTTGCTTTTCTAATTCCATTCTTTTTGTTATGCATTTAGATATATATATTTCAACACATCATGGGACAAAAAAAAATTTAAAAAAAATCGTACAGTTGAAGAAATTTTTTCATTTATTTTCTTAGAAAATGCAGTTTTTAAACACCACGAGGCGGGAAAATTTACTTTCGCTTTTGCTTTTCTAATTCCATTCTTTTTGTTATGCATTTAGATATATATATTTATGTTTAGATACATAACAAATAGAATCTATCTAAAAAGTCAAAATGATAATTAATTTGGATGGAGGAAGTACTACAAAACTAGGAAAATGTAACAAGAGTTTTCTTTAGAACAAAAATGTAACAAAAGTTAGGCCCTTGAAAAACAGAAAGGGGTGAGAGAGAAAAAGGAATGAAAGTGCCTTTTGTTATGTGCAACAATCAAACCCACCAATTTCAAAAGGGCGTTAACATGGGAAGGGGGGAAAACAACATTAGGGCCCACAAAATTAAAGGGAAAAGGCCCATGTTTGAACTGCTTAATAAAAAAAAGTTTGGACTGGGCTCAATGAACAAGATTTGTAGTTCAACATTTTCATAACTTTTAATTCACTTTTCAACTTTTCTAGATTGATTAGTTGCATTTTGCTCACACCAAATGAACAAGCATAACAACTTAATCAATACAACACCATTTTGTGAGCTCATTTACATCATCTACCTAGCTGTGCACTGTCATTTACATCATCTACATGACTTGTCTCCCCCCACAATCAAATAATTACGTACGCAAGCAGGTCTGCTGACAAGACAACAACTATTCAGCGAT
This sequence comes from Cenchrus americanus, assembly GCA_947561735.1. Lineage (NCBI taxonomy): Eukaryota > Viridiplantae > Streptophyta > Magnoliopsida > Poales > Poaceae > Cenchrus > Cenchrus americanus. The sequence continues at coordinate 98,588,976 of OX387243.1, read as the reverse complement.
CAAAAATCTAATTAATAACTTCCAGAATCAGATAGTATACATCATCAGAGAGACATCAAAACAACTGCTTGACAGCGAGCTCCATGGATATAGCTTCAAGCGAGCGGAGGGCACTTTGACAAGAAAATCTTCCAGCTTTTAACTGAAGAAACATTCCGACGTCTACAAGAGAAAATGTTATATTCTGGAGCACCTTGATGGAATCACCCTTTATTCAATGTCAGATTCGGAGTAAAGAATAAGTGGGCTATATTGGATTTTAGCCCTTTTATGAAAGTCATGGGGAGCGAACTTCCTTCCGTAGGTTCAAAGTTCAAACTTGGCTTTTAGTTGAAAGTTCATCAGAGTGACATCAACAACTGCTTGACAGTGCTGAAGAGTGACTCTCACTGATTTTGTAGAAATCCATCGGGGTCGGCTGACCCCGACGACAAAGCTTAGCTCCGACCCTGTCAGACAACGAAGGAGCAGAAGGTGGCGGGGGGTCATCATCCGCTACCACCTCCTCTGCATCTCGCTGTGGCTCTGGCTGCCCCGCGGCCAACTCCTGCTGCCCCGCGGCCAACTCCTGCTGCCCCGTGGCCAGCGGTGTCGTGGAGCCTTGCGGCGGCGGCGCCAGGAGCAGGACGCAGGAGCCTATCTGCAAGCTGGTGGCCACGACAGAAAGCACCGTCGCCGCGGCAAAAAACACGCTGCCCGGATCGACGGGGCATTTCCCGTCGTCGGGGAGGTCCCTCTTCTGGTGCGTGTTCATCGCTGCGCCCGTGATGAACAGCGCCACCACTGTAATCACGAGGATCCTGCAAAGCATACCAGTTTAGTTTTTTAGCTTAAGTTTGATCACTCTTTGTTATTCAAAAAAATTATGTAAAATATTATACTTTTTTGACTTCCTTTATTGATAAAAAATCTTCAAAATCACAAAAATTTGCATGTGCTTGCACCGATTTAACTTTTTGAATGAAACGAACAATCAAATTTAAAGTTAAAAAGTCTAAAGATTAGACAGGAAAATAGAGCCCGGTACATGGCAGGCGGTGGAGTACCATGAGACGACAGTAAGGGCGACGCCGACGACGTTCCTTGTCTCCTTGCGGAGCTCCCATGTCCGGCAGCACCCGCAACAGAGGCTGGCGGAGGTGACGGCGACCTGAGCTGTGAGCGCGAGCACCGCCGCCACAATGCCGCAGCCCAGTGCCGGCGTGGTCCGGTACACGCACTTGAAGTTGAGGCCACCGCCGGTGGTGTCTAAATCAACCGAGTCCAGCGCCTGCGCGGTGGCGGCCTGGCTGGCGACTCCGAGGATGAGGATGACGAGGCCGAGGAAGCCCACGACGGAGCACAGCACCACCACGAGCATCCGCATCATGCCGACCCCCGTCTTCTCGGTCTCCGGCTCGGCTACTTGCTGGCCCACGTTTCTTGCTTCCCCTTCCATGAGCTAGCTCATCACGCACGCATCCTAGCTAGATGCACGGTTGCACGCTAGATGCATCGTCAGATGTATATAATAACGAATGTAGCATTTGTTGCATGCGTATGAATTTTGTAATACGTTTGTGTATACCTGCACGTAGCCTGTCCGGCCGTCTCCAATGTAATGTACGTGCAACATTCACTTTGGGTTATCAGAACGGCTAGCTGGGTGCATATCTTTTATATATTATTTGGTCTTGGCCGGCTGCCAACGGACATGCCTTGGCCTTGCTATTTCTGTTTTATTAGATTGGAGCAAAATGTATTGGATATATGGCTGCCATTGTTATCATACTTATTTTGAAACAATATATTGGGCATGTTTGAATCCATGAGCTATTTTCTAGCCCACCCCTTTTAGCCCAAATAGCTCGATGCAGTTGACCAAACAGGTGGGCTATTTTTGAGCTATTTGCAACTAGCTCATCAAAAAAATTATCCCTCAAAGAGATGCTAATTGGGCTATTTCCACCTTGTGCCCTCGCCTCCCACCCGGACCCACCCACGCCTCGGGGGGTCGCGACTCCGCCGCACCCGCGCGCGCGCCGCCGCCCCCACCCGCGCCGCCGCCCCCCTCCCTCTCCGCCTCGCCGTCTCCTCCAATCTCGGCCGCGTCCGCGACCGTGATTCCGATCCATGGACGGTGGTGGCTTCGATCTCTTCTTCCACGAGCAGTCGTCGTCCACCGGCGGCAATGCGTGGCCCTCGCAGCCGTTGGAGACCGGCCCCTCCCACGCTCCTTCTCCCCGCGCCAGCGTGCAGCCGTTGGACCTCAACTCACAAGCGTCGCCGGGTGAGGAACTCTCCCATCTGCACAACTACGGCGCATACCTTCAGGGCGATGGCGAGGCACGAGCTGGACGCGGCCGAGGCTCCGGTCTCCCTCCCTCTCGCGCAACACGCTCTCTGGGAGTGCCGAACCAGCGTGCGGGAGGAGGGGCCGGCTGGGCAGCTCAGAGTGCACCGCGCGCCCGCCAACTGAACTTCGGCGCCTCGACGTCGGCGCCAGGTGGTCGCGGTGGAGGCAATGGCGGCATCTTCATCGGCGGGTCGGCGATTGGGGCAGGCGGTCGTGGTGGACATGGAGACATCATGCTGTCCTGGCCTGCCCACGGTGGAGGCGATGGAGGCATCTTCATCGGTGGGTCGTCGACGTGGGCAGGCGGCAGTGGTGGACATGACGACGTCGTTCCGTCGTGGCCTCGCCCACGCGTGGAGGCAATGGTGGCGGCGGTCGTGGGAGCCGCGGTGGGCGTGTGAGCAGCAGTGGGCGTGGGAGCCGTGGCGGGTCGTCCAACCGTGGTGGTGCCGTGGACGCGGCCGTGGGGGGCGTGGTGGCCGTGCAGGGAGGAGTACCGGCCCTCCGCTCCCACCCAGCGGCAACTACATCAACCTTGATGAAGAGCATGCATGGGAGGAGGAGGAGGACTTGGGAAGCTTCACCGGCCCTCGGTGAGCAATGGCTCTCGAGCAAACCGGTCGATAGGAATAATAGTTATCTGTTGGATTTGTGCCTAGATCAAGTTAGAGCAGGACAATACAATGGTCTTCAAATGAGTGCTTGAAGGGTATCAAGCCATAATTGCCGGCTATTATGCCAAAAGCTGGATTGTTGCATGACCGAATTCAATTCAAGTATCAAATTGGCATACTCAAAAGCATTTACTCCTTCCGGAGCTTCTTGCAAGTACACACGGGTTTAGGGAGAAAGGCGGATGGAAGTGTTGATGCTGATTCGAGTATTGGAAACCATACGTAGAGGTACATTTCTCCCATACATACCTTATGTTTGCCAATACTATACATTCTCAAGTAATGCTAGTTTTTGCATTGGCGGTAGGTACCGTAGTGGAAATAAAGCTAACGCATGTTGACGGATGTCCGAACCGAATGCTTTCATGGATAGAAAGTATTTAGCATGAGGAAAGTATTTTTAGATCCGAACCGAATGCGACGGATGTCCGAACTGAATGCTATATATTTGTTATCAGTGCAAATGGGGTTTCTGTGATGGTTTCTGTTCTTGAGTACATGCCTATACAGCTGTGTGCATCTTCCGAATGTGTTCATCACTGAAAGTGTGCCTGCATGCATGCCTGAATAAACTGCCAATTGAGCTGTTTCCAGCCAACCAAATTAATCTTGGCTCTTTGTTTAGGATGAGGTTTTTTTCCATTGTCCCTTGTAGGATGAACCAGCCAATGAGGGTGCGCGATCCGCAAAGGGAATTCGGATAGGCTCATCCATCAACCCGCACCTCTCGTTAAGTGTCTCGAACAGCTAGAACCTAGTGTGTCTAACGGATGTGTGTTGTGTTTGTGGCCGCTAGTTTGGGCTTGTGCAACCATTGTACAAGTATTTCGTCATTTCTCTTTGTCTCATCGTGTACATGCCTATGTAGGGAAGTATTATGTTGTGACAACCCGCCCAGGAAAATACCGTACTATCGCCTAAGACCGATCCACTTTGGTCATTAAGCAATAATAAAGTACCATCCTGTCGTAAGTTGCCGGTTAACGCCCCGTAAATCACTTGAAGAGCACAAGGATCGAATATATGCATTAAAACTCACTCGAAGGCGAGTCCGGAGATACAATAACATTGAAATCCAAATTCGTACCCCGAGGGGTTTATTTATTACAAACCATAGTTTTTGTCATGATGAAACGGTGCGAGTTTTCGGACGGCGGCGGAATTAAACTAACGGAAGCGAAGACACCACGGGAGGCCATCCATGATGCTTTCAACGGTTGTCCTCCACCCACTCCGGCTCCCGGCCGGCGGGATCTCTCCGGCCACACATCACCGAAGGCATTACCTGGATCAACATATTATAGCAAGGCCGAGTATACTAATACTCGGCAAGTCTTACCCGTCGGTGATATCTACTTCACCAATTCTAGACCATGAAATGCTTTTTGGCTACTGGGTTGCTTTTGCTAAAAAGTAATAAAGAGTAGGTCCTTACTTTCAATATTTTAGCACAAGTTCTAGTAGGTTTGATCCTTACTACATTAGCCAACTAGTACAAACAAAGTTGTACAATACAATTAATCAAGCATAATATTCATCAACTTCCATCATTAGGGATCTCATGACTAGTGGAGTAAGTAGTCTCGGGTAACGGTGAGAGGCCGACAATCGATTGATTTAAACCTTGCAAGGTAGACCCAAACACACGGTAGGCTGCCCCCGCAAGGACAACTTTCCCAGGCCTTCCCCAAAAATCCTCGGGTCGGGATGAAAGGCCACGCTCTTTGGTGCGAGGCTATCCGTATACCCCGCGAGATACCCGGAGTCACCATACACCACCGGTAGCTAGCCGTGAGAGCGAATCCCAAGGGTAGTGACAGTTCCATCCCTAGCCGTCTCATTAAGGTACTAGGCTTACCGGTCCCATACCCGACATGTGCTTAGTACGTTCAAAAACTTAACCCACATAGCCACCGGACCGAGCCCGCATCCCATGCTCTTACCACGTGAGCAATCCATTTAAGGATACATTGTGATTCCTATCTAGAAACCTATTCTCGCGAGTGAGGTCATCACTCGACTTGTAACGGTCCTATAGATTAGCGGCTATCGACCTATCATACTAGTAAGGACAAGGTACCTATGGATCATGCATCTAGGGTTTCATTCAACTCCCCGAACGTAAATGCACAATCATCCATAGATACTTGAATAAAGAATTTGAAAACTCGGGTTAGATGCACCGAGCTTGCCTTCGTCGGCTAGGTTAGCTTGGGCACCCTCGGTGTCGAGTACTTCCACGTCTTGCGGCGACGCTTCCGCTTTTCCTTCCTCGGTTTCGGGACAAGGGAGTAATCTCCGTCCGGAAAATCTACACGGATTGCAATGCAAGATTTAGGTGATGTGATAGTTTGTTGTCTTATCCAACTCTTGGTTGGTCATGTTCACCTTAACAAGTATCTAGCAAGTGTTTCTCTTTTAGGAAGGTTATTAGTCTGTACATGGGTTATTCTTTTATTGAACATTTGAATCAAGGTTTTTATTATACTTGTCATTTCATGTGAAAGCTTTAATTCCTATTCATCTTCACCAACAAAGGTGTAATTGATTTTTATTTATGAATTACTTTCTTATTAGTGATGATATTTAATTAGCTTTTTAGTGATATTAAATAATTCTTTCCAAAAAGGAAAAATAATTAATTAGGGGTTTTTCTTTATTTAATTTCCATTTAATATTAAAAGGGCTTTTAAGCTTTTTATTAAACAATTAAATTACCAAAAATTAAAGAAGTGTTTCAAATGCATATTAGCACATATCCTGTTCCATTGGACCCACATGTAAGTGTTGGATGGTAGAAAATTAAATATTATTGAAAATAACAATGGCTACCTAGTGATTCAACTTAAATGCATACAAAAATAAATAACCATCAATTTGATCCAAACTTTCTTATGCATGTTCTCTGGTCCTAAACAAGCCTAAAGAACCAGCATATACATCTAGGAACTTTACTGAACTTGGTTTACTAATTTACAAAGGAAAACATGCATAAATCAATAATAACAATTTCTGTTAATCCAAAAATCATGATTAATTCACAAGATGTGCATTTTGACATTACAAGACAGTGTGCACAAGTTGAGCTCAAGAACATAATTATATTTAACAGGAAAAATCACTTAGGTAGTTTCTGCAAGAATGGAAAAGAATTTATTTAGCAAGATCTACTGCGTAACTTTGTGCAATTTTTGGCACAACAACTAGTCATATCCTAACACACAACATATCCAAAATTGGGCTACAAAGGAGTTATGGATTTCAAGTTATGACAGATCTAGGTTTAACACATTTGTATTTTTTATGCTAAAACTATTTAGAATCCAGCCACGAGTATATAACCAAAGAGGTGGGATTTATCATCCTGAACCCTAAAAAATTGGTTTGGGATGTTTCTGATTTTTCTACGAATTTCTAGACATTTTACAAGGCACTCGGACTCGAATCGTAAAGAAACTTAGATAACTTCTATTGCAAACCAGTCCCTAATTCACACAACGGCCCTTGGGTTTCACACTTATGCCCCTCGCGGCGGCGGGGAGAGCTCGCCGGCGGCGATGTGGGGCCGGGACCGGGCAACATGTGGCGGGGGAGGGCGATTGGGCTCACCCCTAGTTGATTGGTGGCGGGGCGGGGGCGAGCTCCGGCGAGCGTGCGCGGCGGCGGCCGGCGGGAACACCGCGGTGGCGGCGGTTCCGGCGAGGCCCGCGGGGATGCAAGTCAATGTGCGGCTCGGGAGGCTCAAGTGGTGTCTAAGGGAGGCCTAGGCGTGCTCGGACGGCGGCGAGCGCGAGCGGGGGGAAGGACTTCCACCGGCGGCGGCGGCGATGGCGCGGTGGTGGCTCGGGGTGGCACGCGGCGGGGGGAGAAGGAGGGGGGTTTACATAGGCCGGCTCGTCCGCGGTGACGCCGGGTGACGCGCGCGAGATGCTCCCCGGCCGTGCTACGGCGCTCGGGGGCTCGCGCGTACGGCGGCGACGTCGCCGACGGACCGCCGGTCCGTGGCGTGCGCGCGCGCGCGCGCGCGCGTGGCCGGCGCGGACTCGGTGTGCCTCGGGCGGAGCGCGTCGGGGTGCGGGCGGCTCGGGCGGCGCGTGCCTCGGGCGGCGCTCGGCCTCGGGCGGCGCGGGCGCGGACGCCGAGGGTCGGCGCGCGCGCGGCCGGCGCGCGCGCGGCGCACGGGCGCGCGCGATGTCGCGGCACGACGCGCTCCGCCCTTGCCCTATCCGCCGAGCACACGTTTGAAATCAAAATTCTCTAAATTTTTGAATAGAACTCGACCGAGCTTTGAACACGAAAGTTAGAGATCTATCTACCCTCTCGCACTTTGGCTAAAGCCGATTGTGAGCTGGATTCAAATCGAGAGAGAAATTTATATGCCAACTTTGAATGTCGGCGAGGATTTGCAAACGATGAATTCCGGTCGGCATTGGATTTTTCAAGTTTTTCCTCTCAAAATTGGAAATGCCAATCTACATGAAAGTTTTGTCCCTCATCAAGATCTACAACTTTCATAAAGGTAGAATTTTAAGTGTTTAGGTGAATTTTGGAGAACGCGGCAAAAGTTCCGGCACACACCTGTGGACACTAGGGTGGCAAAGGGGTTTGACCCAACCTTTGACCATGGGTTGGCCCCACAAGTGTGTTTACTAGTCAATTAGGGTCACTAGGGTGGGTTAGTGAGTTTTTCGAGGTGAGGGCCCAGAGTTGACCTAGGTTTGACCACGGTTGACTATTTGACCGGCTATTAAGGTTAATTGAAAACCTGGGGCGTCACATATGTGGTTGATGCGGGGTATCCAAACCGCCCGGGCTACCTTTCACCATATAGAGGCACAAGGTATCATGTGGAACAATGGCAACATGCCCCCCCCCCCCCCGAAGGTATGAAAGAAACCTTCAATCATGCACATTCTCGAGTTAGGAATGTCATAGAGCGGTCTTTTGGAGTGCTTGAAGATGAAATGGAGGATACTACTGAACATGCAAAAATTTCCAGAAAAAAAGCAAACTAGAATAATTGTTGCTTGCATGGCTCTTCATAATTTCATTCGAGATAGCAGAATTGCGGATAGAGAATTTGCTAGGTGTGATGCGGATGCAAATTATTTACCAATGCATGTGTCCTCTCAGTCGGAATGGCCTGAAGATGAACCTCTTGTCGAAGATAGCAACATGAATAATTTCCGCGATGAGTTGGCACATGCTTTGTTTCATGGCTTGTAATTTTTTTGTTTGGTTCATTAAAGACCCGCACAAGTCGTCGATTGTCCGAATTATTTTGTCGGTATCTTGCTTACCTATTGCCTGTGTGCAAGTACCATGTAATTGTACTCTGTAATTGCCATGCGGTTTCATTTATGTAATTGTTCAGGAGATCTCGATGCTTAATTCCCTTGTTGTTTGATCGTCTGAATTATGCTGCTTGCATGCTGAGTTCAGTGCGTGAGTGCCCAGTTCAGTTCAGTGTTCAGTTCAGTGCGTGACTGATAAGTGTTCAGTTCAGTGCGTATCAGTTTTCAGTTCACAGTGAGGAGGTTTGAATTAATAAAGGTCAAATAGCCCAAATAGCCCTTAGATCCAAACAACTCAAGGGCTATTTTATTAGAAAACTATTTTCCTAGACTAAACTTTAGCCCTCAAAATAGCTCTAGCCTATTTTTCCAAACACGTCCATTGTTCGTATTAGCGTATCGTTCAGCACATCACATGATGAAAAATTTTAGAAAAAATGTAGAGGTGAAGAAATATTTTCATCTATTTTCTTGGAAAAAGCAGTTTTAAAACACCACACCGTCTCAAATCAAAAAAAAAGTTTGTACTGGGCTCGCTCAATTCTTCGATCCAACCACGCACGCAATAGCCCAGCTGAGCAACCAGGCCGCGGCTCACTCGTTTACCCGTGCCAGCCAGCAGCCGCCGTCTTCCTCCTCGTTTTTCAGCTTCTTCGGCAGCCCGACACTGCAGACGAGGCGAACCAAGAGCACCTCCAACTCGGACCAACCAACCTCGGAGTCGGCCGCCGCCACGGCGCCACCTCCGTCGCCGCAGACGCATGCGAGGTCAGCCATTTCCCCGCTCCCCCCTAACCCTTCCCGTGGGTTCGCGAGCCCTTGATGGAGCCACTGTAACGGGCCAACGGGGCCGCCGGTTCTTATCCGGGTCGGTTCGGTTCCGTGCCTCGGATTGCTCGCAAAAGATTTTCCCCATTGTGCGATGTAGATACGGTCTTACGGGTGCACTGTTGGATTATTGACTTATTGTGAGACCATTCCGGCTAAAATATTTGCGGGACGGAAAATTATGAAATTGCGGGGTGCGGTGCGGGTGGGAAATGGAGTAACAGGACCCGAGAAATAATGTTGTTGTCGAACATGCTTCTGTTCTGAGAAAACTGCTGACCAGAAGGGGCAAAACATTGGTTGCATAAGTGTTACTGAAGTTTGCCTATTTATCTAGCTTTTGCAGAGATTAGTTTCCGAGTCGATCTGTAGTGTCTGATGTGTTGCTGACAACAATCACAGGCAACTGTAGCACTGCTGTTTACAGGGCTCTGTGTGCTTGTTTGATTTTTTGACCCCCTTTGAATGATTTATTTTAGCTTTAACCTGTCTGTTTGCTTCATTGCGATTGTATAAATACGGTTGGAGTGTTTTAACTTTATTTGAGATCCTTATGACTGAACATATAGCACAAGAAATGTAAGCCTGTGCAAAGCAAGGTCGAGGGACTGAAAATGTATGACACAATGAAGTAGCACCTATAGATGAAGTGTGTGCTGTTGAATTGGTACACAGTGGAGCTTACACCTACAGAGATGATATTATTTAAATGTGCTGTCATCTGTCACTTCTATTGTTAATAGTTCATGGTAGGAGTGTTTCTTAATGTGCCGACTTTGAACAAATGAAAGATAGTTTGCTGTTTGCACTTCAATGGTTCATAAGGATTGTTTGCAATTTTCCATGTAATTATTCAAGCAGAACGAAAGGATGCTGAATTATCATAGAACATGCTGTATGACCTGTCATAATACATTTGTTCATGCTAGTACCTTCTTTTTATATAGCCTTTTTAGCTTCCATTTATTGAAAGACCGATTCGTACTTTCTCTTTTAACTACAGAACAAGCAATGAAGGAACGAGAAAATGTACAAACTGTCTATGGTGCAAAACAGATGGAAAAGAAGAGGAAAATGGTTATGAAATGTATAGCTGAATGGTTCAACGAGGCTGGGATTCCTTCCAATACTGTTTGTCTGGAGAGTTTCGACTCAATGCTAGAAGCCATTGGACAATTTGGCCCTGGCTTACGGGCTCCATCCCCAGATGAGCTTGATGGGCCATTGTTGCAGAAGCAAGTTTCGGCTATTAATGATTCAATTGAAGCAGTGAAGAAATCTTCGGCATTGGAAGGTTGCTCTCTTCTCGTTAACATAGCATTTGGTGATAATGGATCTACCGTGCTTAACTTGGCAGTTCATTGTTCCCAAGGTGTATCTTTCCTTCATTCCATTCGTCTACCATTAGACAGAGATTATGAATCATATGTTTTTGAGCAAGTTGACTCTTGTATTCAAGAAATTGGAGAGAACAGTGTGGTGCAGGTGATCACAGACATTAATCCAGAAATGAAGTCAGCACAAATGCTTACGGAGAAAAGGCCTAATATATTTTGGACTCACTGTGCTGCAGATTCCATTAACTCAATGTTAGAAGATTTGGGTTGTACTCCTTTGGTCTGGAAAACGATTTCTAAGGCAAGGTTACTCACTGCTTTTATTTATAGCCGAACACACTTGTTGGACATGGTGCGGCAGTTTACTGGTCAATGGGATTTAGTTCATGTTGGTGCCACTGATTTCATCACTTGCTTTTTGAACCTCAAGAGTCTTTATGATAAGAGGATTGAGTTGAAGGCTCTGTTTATTTCCAAAGATTGGGAGGACAGCAAATGGTCCAATGGAGCTGTGGGCAAGAAATTCTACAAGCTAGTAGTTAGTAATGAGTTTTGGCATGGGGTGCTATATACTATAAACAGTTTTGAGCCACTAGTGACTGTTTTGAGGAGGATGGGTGGTGGTGTGGGACTCTCCATGGGGTACATATATGGTGAGATTGCAAATGCTAAAAGGGAAATTGCCTTGCGCTTTGAAGACAAGGAAGAACACTATTTGCCAGTATGGGAGGAGATAGATTTTAGATTAAATGAGGCCCTCATGACACCATTGCACCTAGCTGGTTATTATCTTAATCCATTCTTCTACTATCAAAACAAAGATGACATTAAAAATACAGAAATATTCAGAGATGCAATTGTTAGGTGTGTGCATAAAATGTACCAAGATCAGCCTACACAACAGAAAATTGTACATCAATTGGATCTTTACAGTACTGCTTCACAGAGTTTTGGGACAGCTGATGCCATTAGCACTCAAATGACTACTGATCCAGGTACGTTTCTCTTGTGGAGAACTCAAGGAATTGTTTGATTTGTCATTGTTTGCAATAGTGGTTGTTTTCTAGTCCAATGTTTATGGTAACAGTGCTCCTTTCAGTTTCTTGGTGGGAATTACATGGTGGCGCTGCAAAGGAGTTGAGCACAATGGCACAAAGGTTGTTAAGATTAACTTGTGGTTCACTTGCATATGAACGAAGTTGGATCGAGAAGGTAACATAGTGATAAGGCTAGTTCAAGTATTCATCTGCCAGTTGTTCAACTTATTATCATTATCTCACTTGTGTAACTATGAACTATTTGTCTTGTGTTTTCAGCTTCACAAAGAGAAGCCATGTTGGATTAAACGTAAGCAATTCAAGGATTCAATGTTTGTGACAATGAACAGGAGGATACAAGGAAAAGCTCGAATGAAAAAAAAAGATCCTGTGCTTGCATACATTCCTGGTGAAGATGAACCTTTCGAATGGCTGGTGGGCATGTCACACTCTGATGCTCTACTAGATGGCAACCATGCTTTTCGTATGGCACGAGCGAACAGTCGTGAGGAAGTAGGGCTTTCAAAGCACGCGAAACGACTATTGGACTATGATGAGTGTATGTCATCCGATGAAGTGTATGGGGATGGGGATAGCGATGAAGAACCGGAAGTGCACTACAGCAACAAGAAGGCATCATCCGGTGCTTCCTGCACAAAGCGGGCGAAGAAGAGACTGCGGTACGAGGGAAGTGATGGAGACATCAGCTGCTAAGCTCTAGTGATGATGTATGTGCTGTTGACTTGTTTTATGATCCGGAAGCTCTCAGGATGGAGTTGCCTACTGACCTTGGACTTTTTGCTCACGCTGGACTGTTTGGCTAATGTATGCCCTGCTTGATATGTGGATGATATGTCTGTGTCATCATGTAATTCGTGTAGACACCCAGTTTGATATTGGAGTGAGCTACTTATCTAGCATGCTTAGTTGGTAATGCTTGGTAGAATGCACGTTGATGTGGTGTTCAGACTTGCTTAGCATCCTGAGAAACCAGTGTTATGCCTCTTCTGTCCATCTGTTCTGTTCCTACTTTTCTCCTTTCAGTTTGGCTGCATTGTTAGGTTGTTGACCAAAGCGTGTCCTTAATGTTTTATTATTGTTTTCCTTCACTAATCCTCTAAGGATACCAGTGGTAAGACTGCTGGTACAGCCTGCTTTTGTGGGCTGTAGGAAGGAGGAGCAGGGGGTGGCGTGGCAGGGGTGGCTGGAGGATGAAGAAGGAGAAGGGTATTTTGGTCAGCAAAGGCATTACTGCAGTGTGCCACCATTTCATAATGAAAATTTTGCGAATCACTTTTGCGGGATGGCAAACGAGCGAAATCCACTTTTGACAATGGTGGAATTGCAAATATCTCAGCCAATGGAGAGCCCAAGGCAGGCATAAGAAGGCAGGGTGTATAATTAGAGGTTATCTTATAGTGTTTGGTAGGGTGCATAACCCTTTCGCAACCCAGGTGCTCTCACAGCTATAGATGGCCATTTAGCACGAGGCCCATGGGTCGGCCCATAGCACGATTTTTTGGCCCGACACGAGCACGAGCCCAAAGCCACGATTTTTTTGGGCCGGGCCGGCACGAGCACGACGTTGGGCTGGGCTGGGCTTCATTCTCGGCCCATAGTGCGGCCCGACACGACACGAAATCAGCCGGCACGACGCGGCCCACGAACTAGCACGACGGCCCAACAGCCCAACTGACCCATTTAGCACGACGGTATATAAATCGGTGGCTCCTTCTCCCAAACCCTAGCTCCCTCACTTCTTTGTCCCGTCGCCGCCCCTCCTTTGTCCCGCTGCCACCCTTCCCCGGCCTCCTCTCGTCCCCCCCGCTAGGGGGAGCCGGCACCGCCCACTAGGGCAAGCCGCGGCCAAGGGAGCCGGCCGCGCGCCGCCCGGCCAAGCCGCCGGCCGGGGAGGCGGGCACGCCCGCCGGGGCAAGCCTTGTCGCCGGCCGTGCGGCACAAAGACCGCGCCGTGGGACGCGGCGGCGGGGGTGGAGGTGCGAGGGCGCGGCACCGCCGTGCGCGATGGAAGAAGCCGAGCAGGGGCCGCCAACCGTCGCGGTGGAGGTGGAGCAAGGGCCGCCAATGCTTGTGCGGTGGAAGTGGAGCAAGAGCCGGCCGATGTCCGCGGCGGCGCCGCCCATGCCACCGCCGGTGCCCTCCTCCCCACCTTCCTCCGCCATCGGCCACCTCCTCCACCGCCGGACAACGATCTCCCTCCTCCACACCCTCCTAATGTCGTGTTGCGGGGGCGGCACGCGGCCCATCGGCACGATGGGCCGTAGTCGTGCCTCGGGCGGCCCAAAGCACGAAAAATTAGCCTCGGGCTAGTCTTTGGGCTATGATCTCGGCCCATAGTGCCGCCTAGCACGAGCACGAAGTCCGTCGGGCCACGTCGGGCTGGGCCGCTTCGTGCCCGGGCCGCATAGTGCTTGGGCCGGGCCGGGTTGGGCGGGCCAAATGGCCATCTATACTCACGGCCCCCTTCCTTAATCTCCCACATCTTCTTTCTCGCTCGTCTGTCGACGACCGCACGACCACCTTTCACAGCGGCGCACGACCCCCTTTTGCAGCGGTGCACGGCCACCTTTCGTCACCCTCGTGTTCTTCTCCCGAGCTGCTCGCCCACTGACGAGCATCAAGTTGTTGCCATCAGACCCACCTCAAGCAAATCCACGCTCATCCTTCACCGCCCGAGATGCGACCCGCCAGATCCTTCCTGAGATACGACGGAAGCGGCGGTAGTGGAGGGCAAGAGCAGAGGGTGAGAGTGAGAGTAGTCGCCCGAGCGCCGCCACTGCTCGAGCCATTCATGGTGCTGAGTGCGGCCACCCGATTAGCCCCCGTCGCCCGAGCCATGCACTAAGCTCAGCGCCACTGCTCGATTCGCCCGCTCCTTCGCCCGCCGAATGAAATCAGGACCGCGGGGAGCTTCGCGACATTGAGGTGCAGCTTCGCCACCGGTCTTCGCCATCCATCGATCACTGGAGCGTCATCAATCGAGGTGGGAACTATTTCTCGAGCGCCTCCTCTCCCCTTCTTCTTCACCACTGCCCGAGATCCACTATCTGTAGAAGAAGCGCCACTGGAGCGCCATCGCCGCCGCCCGACCTCCTCATGACGCGCCCCTCCATCCCGGGCGGCTCCCCATCTGGGCGATGCGAACATGTGTCGCCTCCATCTCACCCCGCGGATGAGGAAGAAGTCCAAGAGCACTTTTCGGCGACGGTTCTTGTCGGTCGGCAGCGCGACCGCGGTCTTGCCACTGACGATCTTCCCAGGCGGAAGCGTCAGGCGGTGAAGCGACTCGGGGGTGGCGCTGGCAAGCCTGCATAACCGGAAACAAAAGCGTTTCCCCGAATGTAGGTTGGACTCCATGTTGCAGCAGTCGAGACATGACCACATCCTCTTGACACCATTTTTTGCACGTGGCAAGAGATAAGGTGAAGAGACACGCCGGAAACCACAAGGCCCCAATTGGAGTAAGGACAGAGTAAGCAGCTGATCTCCAGCAGTCGATGGAAGTCGGTCGATTGAAGATAGCCAATAGGCAGCGAGGCAAGATTGGCCGATCAAAGGAAGAAGAGGCGAGTGAAAATATGCCAAGGAGAGCACGACGGAGGTGGGTCCATGTCCCGATGGGCACCGGGTATGAAATTTAGGAAGGAGCCCGACTCTTGCATGAGTAAATTCAATTATAGTATTTTATTTTTCTTTAGATGCAAGTAAATGTTGTCATAATCGACTAGGAGTCTGGTTTGTTTCAGGGTATAAGTAGCGACCCTGAGTGGTCAGAATAAGTGTACACACCATAATCAAACAAACCATTCGCCTCCGGGCAAACCCTTTACAATTTTAGCATCTACTTTCAGCGATCTACTTTTCAGCGACTTCGCCATTGCATTTTTTCTCTTTTCCAATGTCATTCTTCGAATTTGTCGGGCTGCATCGATCGACCTCCGCTAGCTTGTAAGTACCGTTTTATTAAAAATAAGTCCTAGGCTTTAACCTATGGGTGCATCGCTATGATTTCGTCTAGTTCTTTTATTCACAATTTATTGATATTAGTTAGATCTACAAGTTTTTTTACCAATTGTTGTAGTTCTAACTTTTATCACCAACTTATCCGGCTCGATTTGGACTTTATCGGCTTTTACTGCTCTTATTTTATCAATCTATTTGATTAACCGATCTAGATCTGCCTCAGGTGCTGACACGTAGCTTATTACATCATCAAAATCGACTGACAGACGATCCTTTCAACATACTTGCACTTCGGCTGCCTTCGAGTCTACTGATCCTTCTTCTCCCGTATTGGCCGATCGGCAGATATGTGCACTTCCAAAGACCCATCGGTTCTCTAGCCGACCTCTTAAAATCTAACTATCTTTCCATTATCAATTAATAGGTCAGATTGGCTGGTATTCCTCGCACCGACAGAGTAGACACGTGTGTCGTCACGTGGGGGTCAAATCCGATTTTTGCATCAAGACATCCCAGTATCCCACCTTGGAGGTCGACATAGCTTCAATGTTGACGGATAAAACTCGTATCCACCTACGATCCGCAAGCGTACGGACCTACACCTTTTTCACCATGGGATTCCCTAGGTTCTTGTCAATCAGCGGAGCAAGGGGATTACACGCGTTTGATCTACCACTACTTACTAACTTATCCAACCCTAATCTACGGTTAAACTAGAAAACAACTACGCTACACTAGAGAGAACGACTGAACCAACAAGATATGTAAAAGATACTTGCCTAAGGGTCTACGATACTTGAACATGCAACCGCTTAAGATATGAAAATCGATCTAATCTATCAGGGGTTGTGGCCACAGTTTCGCCCTTTCCCTCCCCCCCGTACTGTCACTACGCGGAGGTATTCATGACTAGACCTATGATGGACACAGCGTATTGAATGGATCCAAGAGAGCATTGAGATCTTACTCCCTTCACGGCATGGTAGCTAACCTTAAACATCAAAGCTTCTTCAACACTAGATGATAGATAACCAAACAAAGTAGCGATTACATCTTCATGTTCGATTACAACCCATGGACAAATGAGAAGATTACCCCAACAAGGTGCTAGACATGGCATCGTTGATCATGGTGACACTTTCGACGGTGTCTTCCTTCTTCTCCACTTGTAGGTGCTTCCTTCGAGTTGAGCGATCCTTCTCGCGAACGATCTCCCTCCTCTTCTCCTTAACTTGTGGATGGCCTCTCGGGTGAATGGCTTTCTGTCTTGCGAATGGTGGCGCCTCCAGCAACTTAGGGTTGAAGGCTCTTCGGGTGCAAGAAAAGGGAGGCCGAACCGACCCCCGGAGTGGGCCAGGCCGGCGGCCTAGGCTCATCCCGGCCGGTTCGGTCGCCTCTTCGCTCCCATGGGTCCTCATGTATTTATGCACTTTTGAAGGCATCTAGGCCCCGTTTCGTGTTTTGGTAATTAATGACAATCATTGTGGACTAACATTTTTATTTGAGTTATAAGAATAGGTTAGTCGGTGGAATGATGAGATCATGCGGTATGAACGAGAAAGTCTTGTATGGCTTGTGTTTGAAAGAGCTCAAGGCAAAGGTAAAAGATAGGGTTTTATTTTTTCCGGTCATAAGGTGATTAGAAGATGCTAAATGACCTGGTTGATAGGATAGATAGCCGTACTATCAAGAGGGATCAATTTCATTGGCTTGACTTTCCATAGTGCCACTTGGATCAAAAATTTGCATGCATTGCATTTAGATGAGTGGCGATTTCTCTTGGTAAAAGGGTTTCATTGAAAATCTTAAGAAAAATCAGTTTTCAGGTGTTGGGCGGACGATCGGGCTCTTGGGGCGGACGGTCCGCGGGTTCTTGATTTTTGTTTAATGTCCGAGATTTTTGGCAAAAGTTTTCGAGAAAATACGCTTCCG
This sequence comes from Cenchrus americanus, assembly GCA_947561735.1. NCBI lineage: Eukaryota > Viridiplantae > Streptophyta > Magnoliopsida > Poales > Poaceae > Cenchrus > Cenchrus americanus. The sequence goes on along the minus strand of OX387243.1, from coordinate 98,571,555 downwards.
GGCGGACGGTCCATGGACCCCGGGCGGACGGTCCATTATTCTTAACGAACGGGGTGCGGCTCGGTGGACCGGGCGGACGGTCGCGGGGCCCCGGCGGACGGTCCGCGAGGCCACGGCGGACGGTCCGCCGGCCCAACGGCCGATCTGCCCGGCCGTTGACTTCGCGTTTTTACCATTGGAATTCAAACGCGGACGGTCCGCGAGGGCATCGCGGTCGTCCACGAGGTACGCGTTTTTCCCATAACGGCTAGTAACGGGAAGGGGGAGTATATATACTCCAAGCCGGGGGTTGGAGAGTTTCTCTTGGCACTTTGAAAGGTCCATACTCCCTTGTAGAGCTCTCCCTCTCCTCTCTCTCACTCACTTGGCTTAGTGGTTGCATTCTTTGTGAGATTGAGAGCATCTAGTGCATTGCATCAAGGTTTTGATCTTTGTGGCACTAGGGAACCATCAAGCAAGTGGTTGATTTGTTACTCTTGGAAGTTGCCGCTTCCTAGACGGCTTGGTGGTGGAAGAATCCGTTGAAGCTCGCAAGAAGATTGTGCGTGGCTCCGGATTTCGTGTTGTGAGAGGTATTGTGCTCACCTCACCGGAGCGGTAAAGAGCAACTCTAGTGGAATCGAGGTGTGGAGTGGTTCTTTGGTTCTAACCGGCTCAAGATCAAGCGGTGTCTTGATAGAGGAGCGGCTGAACATTGAATCCACCTCAACGTGGATTAGGGGTGACCGGCAAGTCATCGATATCACGGGATAAAATTCGTCTCTTGTGCTTGGTTATTTCTTTGCTCAATTTCCTTTCAAGTACTTTACTTTGAGCATTTAATTTCTAGAGATTGAATTATATCTTGTCACCCTAGTATGCAAACCCCCAACATAGGAATAGAATAGGTAGAGATTTAATCCTCCTTGTGGTTCTAATTAAATTTCTCTAGTGTTGTGCTTTTAGATTTTAAACCGCCTATTCACCCCCTCTAGTCGGTATCCTAGATCCTACAAGTGGTATCAGAGCCAAGGACTCCTTATTTGAGAGATTTAATCATCTCAAAGTAGGATAAATGGCCGAGGAAGATAAGTTTCATGTTGGGAAGCCACCGGTCTTTGATGGGAACAATTATGACTATTGGAAGAAAAGAATGGAGGTTCACTTCAAGGCCTTGGGAAGAGAATTATGGAGAATTGTAATGGAAGGATATGTTATTTTGGATCTTAAGAATAAGTCGTATCAAGATGATAAAAATGAAAAACTCAATGATAGAGCCTTGAGTGTACTTTATAATGCTCTTGCTCTTAGTGAATTCATAAAGTGAAGGGACTTGAGAAGGCAAATGAGATATGGGAGAAGCTTATGGAAATCTACGAGGGAACATCCACCGTTAAAGAAGCAAGGCTCTATGTGTACAAGGGAAAGTTCAATGAGTTCACCATGAAGAAGGATGAAGATGTTTCAACCATGTTCAACCGGTTGAATGATATAGTGAATGAACTCAAGTGTCTTGATTTTGATGTCTCAAACAAAGACTTCTCTCACAAGTTCCTTAGATGCCTTCCGGAAAAATATGAGACAATTGTGACTTTGCTTGTGAGGAGTGACTTGAGTAAGATGACTCCTACGGAGGTGCTTGGTGAAGTGCAAACTCATTACTTATTCAAGCAATCACAAAAGGAAGTTCAAGGTCAATCAATGAATGAAGAGAACAAAAAATATTGCTCTCAAAGCAAAGGCTACTCAAGAAGAAAATGATGATGAGAGCCAAGACATTGACTCCGACGAGGAAATGGCTCTTATTGTAAAAGGGCTTAAAAGAATTATGAAGAAGAAGAAGTTTGGCAAGATGGGACAATCTTCAATGAAGAATCCTTTTGAAGGCAAAGATTGCTTCAATTGTGGCGAAATTAGACATATCTCAATTAATTGTCCAAACAAGAAAGAAGACAAATATGGCAAGAAGAAAGACAAGAAGAGTGTACCTAAGAGGAAGAAATATTACAAGAAGGAGAAAAATGGCCAAGCCTACTTTGTTGAGTGGGATTCCGATGCAAGCTCCGATGAAGATGATGATGACAAGCCTTCAAGAGGTCTTTCCGGGGTTGCTATCAAGGAAGCTCCTTCACTCTTCTCCAAGCCATATTGTCTCATGGAAAAAGGTGAATCAAAGGTAATAAACGATGATGATGATGATGATTGTGATAGTGATAATGATGATAATGTCTTATCTTATGATGATCTTGTTGCCATGGTCATTAAGTCCGATGACAAATTGCGCATGGAGAGATCAAAGTTGAGGGACTTGGAGTTGAAAAATGTTTCACTTCAAAATTCCTTTGAGGAGCTAAAGACTACTCATGATAATCTTAAGACTTCCCATGAAACACTCAACACTTCTTGGGAAACTCTTAAAGAAAAGCATGAGGAGCTTAAGGAAGCTCACAACTCTCTCCTTACACAAGAAGTCAAAGGAAAAATAAGCATTGGTGTTGAATGTAATATATTGAATACTTCTCTATGTTCATCTAACCCATCTTGTAGCACAAGCACTAGCTCTTGCATTAGTGAGGATATGTCTTATGACTCTCTATTATTGGAAAATGAATCTTTGAAGAAGGAGATTAAGTGCTTGTCTAAGGATCTTGCACGGTATTTTGGAAGTCATGTTCGGTTTAATCATATTTGGACGAATAAAAAATTCACCTTAGATAAAGATGCTCTTGGTTACTTGCCCAAGAAAGGAAAAGAGGCCTTCATTCCTAAGGAAAGTATCTTTGTAAATTCAAATGTTTCTTTTGAGGAAGAAGAAAAGATGAAGATGTGTCATAAGTGCAAGACAAAGGTTGATGTGAATCACCAATGCAAGAGCAAGAAGACCGTATCCTTGGATCCTTCCTATATTCTTAAGAAAGATTCTAAGGGTGTTGTTTGTGCTCAATATGTTGGTCGCTCTCTTGGTAGTAGTAAAAAGAAATCTATTTGGGTGCCTAAAATTTTGGTCACTAACATTGAAGGACCCAAGAAAATTTGGGTACCTAAAACAAAGTAATTTCTTTTGTAGGTGAACTATAAAGCCGGAGGAAGACATTGGGTAATTGATAGTGGTTGTACAAACCACATGACTGGCAAAAGAAAAATATTCTCTCATCTTGATGAAGACATTTCCGACTTTGATAACATCACTTTTGGAGATGATAGCAAGGGAGGTGTAAAAGGCATTGGTGAAGTACCCATCTCTAAAGATTATAATCTCTCTAATGTCTTGCTAGTTGATTCTCTCAATTTCAATTTGCTATCTATTGCTCAACTTTGTGACAATGGTTATAAATGTACATTCACTAGCAATGATTTTGAGGTTACCTCACTTGATGGGAAAGATTCTATTTTTAAGGGCTTTCATCATGAGAGCTTATATCTAGTGGATTTCTCATCTAAAAAGGCAAATTTGACTACTTGCTTATTCCCAAAGGCCTCTATGGGTTGGTTATGGCATAGAAGACTTGGTCATGTTGGTATGAAACAACTCAATCGGTTGGTGAAGCGTGACTTAGTTCTTGGCTTGAAAGATGTTAAATTTGAGAAAGATAAATTGTGTAGTGCTTGTCAAGCCGGAAAACAAGTTGTCAATCCACATCCTAACAAGAGTACTATGTGAACCACAAGACCATTGGAATTAGGAATAATTTGAACCATGCCATTATGATTATGCTAAATTGGAGATATGCCATCTTGACCCACATGTCGGTGATCGTGGTGGCACCCACACAATCGGTGAGATACCAATGGCATATTTCCAAAGCCGTGAAAATTACAATGGCATATTTCCATCTAACCCTTGGAATTACTACATATGGATTTATTTGGTCCTACTACCTATAGAAGCATTGGTGGCAATACCTATTGTCTTGTAATTGTGGATGATTATTCAAGATACACATAGGTATTCTTTCTTCATGACAAAGCTATTATTTGTGACATTTTCAAGTCATTTGTGAGAAGAGCCGAAAATGAATTTGAGCTAAAGTTGAAGAAAGTTAGAAGTGATAATGGTAGTGAATTCAAGAACACAAATGTTGAAGAGTTTTGTGATGAGAAAGGAATCAAGCATGAGTTTTCAACTACATATACACCGGAACAAATGGTGTAGTTGAGAGGAAAAATAGGACCTTGATTGAGATGGCAAGATCAATGCTAGATGAGTACAAAGTTTCGGATTCTTTTTGGGCCGAAGCTATCAACACTGCTTGCCATGCCTCTAATAGACTATATTGTCATAGATTCTTCAACAAAACACCATATTAACTTCTAAATGGAAGGAAGCCCAATATTTCATATTTTCAGGTTTTTGGTTGCAAGTGCTATATCTTGAGGAAAGGATCTCGGTTGTCTAAATTTCAAAGCAAGTGTGATGAGGGATTTCTTCTTGGATATTCTTCAAATTCCAAAGCTTATAGAGTATACAACAAGTCCAAGGGATTTGTTGAGGAAGCATATGATGTGCGATTTGATGAAACATTAGGCTCTCAAGATGAGAAAGAGAATTTAGATGATGTGAGAGGTGAAGTATTGAGCAAAGCAATGAAGACTATGGCTATCGAGGATATCATGCCTAGAGAAGAAGATGATGATGAAGGTCCATCAATCTCTATTCAAGCAAATCCATCTACTTCCACAACAAATGATCATGATCAACAAGAGGGTAACTCAAGCAACAATGACTCACCCCAAGAAGATGATCAAATGGCCCATATGACTACACCTTCTCCATCAACTCAAGAACCAATTGATCAACCACGAATTCATCATCAAGTCACCAAAGATCACCCCATTGATCAAATTATGGGTGACATTAGTAAGGGTGTTCAAACTCGATCTCGTGTTGCTTCCTTTTGTCAACATTATTCTTTTGTTTCTTTTCATGAGCCTAAGCGTGTAGATGAAGCACTTAATGATCTGAATTGGGTTATTTCCATGCAAGAAGAATTAAATAATTTTACTAGAAATGAAGTTTGGGAGTTGGTTGAAAGACCCAAGAATCACAATGTCATTGGTAATAAATTGGTCTTCCGAAACAAAGATAATGAAGATGGTATTGTTGTGAAGAACAAGTCTAGATTAGTTGCTCAAGGTTATACTCAAGTGGAGGGATTGGATTTTGATGAAACCTTTGCTCCCGTAGCTAGACTTGAAACCATAAGGATCTTGCTTGCTTATGCTTGTGTGACAACCCCATCCGAGATAATTCCATACTATCGCCTAAACCACTCCATTTGGTCATTAAGCGACAATAAAGAATCATCCCGTTGAGTGTTGCGGGTTTACACCCGGTAAATCACTTGGAAACACGAGAGAGGATCGAACACATGCATTAAACTCCCACGAAGGAGAGTCCGGTACCTTACACATTAATACCAATCTCCCCGTATGGTCCAATTATTACAAACCATTTTTTTGACATAAAAGTAAGTCATTCAGAGTTTTATTAAAACAGCGGAAGTACTAATAACGATACATTACGACATCACCAGAGGCCATCTGTGATGCCATTACTCAGCGTCCTCATCCACCCATTCCAGCTCCCAGCCGGGTGGAATCTCACTGGGCCCAACAACTTCACCTGAAAACAACGATTTAAGCAAGGCTGAGTATACTAATACTCAGCAATACTTACCCGACAAAAGTTACCTCTAGACATGTAGGGCTTTTGGCCGGGTGGGTTTGTTTTGCCAAAAAGCATATATGATCATGGGTCCTTACTTTCAATGTTTTAGCTCAAATTCTAGTGAGATTATCATTACTAAGATGATCAACTAATATAATCAAGGATTGTGCAATACAATTAATTCACGCGGGAGATTTCACATAGTTCCATCATTAAGGGATATCATGGCTAGCTGATTAAGCGATCTCGGATAACGGTGAGAGGCCGACAATCGATTGATTTATAAACCCTAGAAGGGTAAACCTAAACACACGGAGCGGTGCCCCACAGAGCTGACACCGACCAAATGGTTCCCAAAAATCCTCGGGTTGGGATGATAGCCTACAGTCCCGGGTACAAGGCTATCTGGAATGCCCCACTCAGTACACCCAGCCTCACACATGTACCCTCCTCCGGTTGCAAGCAAGGCAGGAGACTAATCGAGATTAGTAGTAGTAAAATCCCGTACCGTCTCATTAAGGTACTAGGCTTACCGGTCCCATTCCTGACAAGTGCTTAGTACATTCAAAAGCTTAGCCCACGAAGCCACTGGACCGGAGCCCAATCGCATGCTCTTACCACATGAGCAATCCATTTGTACATATGGGGGGTTCCATAAAGGAAATCCTATTCTCGCGAGTGACGAACATCACGCGACTCTTACTGGGTCCTTAGAGCATAGCATCTAGCGACCTAGCATACTAGTAAAAGAACATAGGCACCTAGGGATCATGCAACTAGGGTTTCATCCAATTTCCGAACATAAATGCACATAGAATAACAACGATAGTTGCATAAATTCAATTAAATATGGGTTAATGATAAAACCGGGGATTGCCTTCGTTAGCACAAGCGAGTTAATCGATCTTCGGACTTTGGCCGGGTCTTGCTCTACGGTGACGTAGTGCACGCCTCCTCCGGCTCCCTCGTTCATGTCCTCCGGCATGAGCGTGTAACTACCGTCGGGAACTTCTACACGGAGGATGCAAATGCAAGACTTAGGTGACAATTTGGATTTAATTAATTTCAAACAACTTATGACAAACATGGGGTGCATAATTGACACATTCACCTATACAATAATACATTCAACATACTCTTCCTATAAAGGAACAAAATGCAATGCTTTCTTATCTAGACTTTTCAATAGTGATTGTGTACACATATATATAAATAAATTAATTTAATTCACATCATAAAACAGTAGCAACAGCTACAAGTTGGATAGGGTTGGTCATATTTACCTTAAGAAAAGTATTTAAACATTCCTTCCTTTAAGGATAATCAAAAGCCTATTTAGCTTTTCCTTTAATATGATTGTGTGCACATCTATTAAAGAATATTTAATTCTAAATACAAATAGCAAGGAAATCTTACTTTTGTTCCTCGGTTTCACCTTCCTACTCATTTATTTTCTTATGCACAAAAGGACGTATTTTTCCTATTTTTCCTTTACTAGATTAATCTAGTTTGAACTCTTTTAAACCAATTAAAAACATATCAAACCTATCCAACAGTACCTACTGGTCCTAATGACCAGGAACACTTCCTTGGACAGCAAGTAACTAGCCTTTGCACTACGGAAATTAATTACACAATTTAAAGGCATTACTAGTTAGCATATAAGGGAATATTACATATGAAAATAAATATAACAGGAATGCATGCAAACTTTCTTCCACACATGCTTTGGTCCAAAACAAGCTTAAAGGACCCACAAACACAACTATAGCTTTTGTGGATCTTGATTTGCAAAATTATGATGGAAAACAAGCATAAATCAGGAATAATTACTTCTAACAGGGATAAAATCATGCTAAATTCACCAGAGGTTCATTTCAACATTATAAGATGGTAGCCAGAAGTTGGGATCAAAAAAATAATTATATTTTAAGCTACAAAAATCATATAGGCAGATTTATCAATTTCACCAAAGGATTTTTATAAAAATATTTCTTCATTAACTTTGTGCAATTTTTGGCACAGAACCTAGATATACTAGTACTCACAATATATCCAAAACTCAGCTCAAGATCAGTTGTAGATTTTACAGAATCACAGATCTAGGTATTTTACAATTCTATTTTTCAAGCAAAAACTATGGCTCAAAAGCATATACCCATTTGGAAAAAGTTGTAGCTCTAGGTACACCGAGAACAACAAAATTGAGTTTGCAATTTTTGGAGTTTTCTAGGATTTTAAATCGATTTTACAAGTTTCGGTTTGAAACACATCAAAGGGGAAGAATCTTTTAGCACTCGGGTCCCCGGAAGTTTTTAAATCTTCACAACCGTACCCTCGGTTCCCCTCCCTCTTGGACCCGACGGCGGCGGCGTGCTTGCCGGTGGCGAGGTGGGGCCCGGGGTGGCAAACAAGCGACGGGGAAAGCGATTGGGCTCACCACGGAGTGATTGGCGGTGGTAGCTCGGCCGGAGGAGTCACCGGCGAGCGGAGGCGGCGGCACGGGGGCAACACGGCCGCGGCGGCGTGAAGTACGGCGAGGGGAAGAGCTCGGGCCGAGCAATGTGCGGTGTACGGGGCGTCGGTGCGGCCCAAGGGAGGTGCTACGGGTACCCATTGGCTTGGAGAGCGAGGCGGAGGCACGGGCTCGGCGGGGACCGCCGGCGGCGGTGAAAGGATATTGTGATGCCTAGAGGGGGTGAATAGGATCACTTTAAAAATACGCAAAATCCGAGCAACGGATCGGGGACCGGATGACCGGCGCGGCGGACCGGATGACCTAGGGGGTCCGGGTCACCCCGGCACTTGTGCCGGATCAACCAGTGCGCAGGAGTAAAACACAATAACTTAAGAGAAATGTGAATTTGCAGAAAGTATATGAACCAAACTTGGTGTAATTGATGTGGAAACAACCTGCAACAAAGAATATTACACACAACAACACAAATACATAGATCGATTCAAAGATAACTTCTAGGGTTAGGGTGAAGAAGATGAAAGCAAGCAAGAGAGACAAGCGATTTGTTTACCGAAGTTCACCTCCACTAAGAAGGCTAAGTCTCCGCCGAGGTTCCCACAAAGGGAGGGCTATCACGAAGAGCCACTTGCCTCTCCAATTCACCACCTAGGCAAATTGGTGCTCACTAAAAAAACTCCACAAAGGAGGGGCAATACAAACGTTCCCGGTGCTCCACACGGAGAGGGCACTCAACGGGCGACGCCTAACCGTCTAGAGGCAAGCTTCAAGAGTAATAAACACGAACCGGTCAACCAAAGCCACTACAAGTGCTTCTTGAGAGGAGGAATTGAAGAGCTCTCACAAAGGGGCTAAATCCTACACCTCAAATGCTCTTACACTCAAACCCTAGGACGAATCCTTGATTGGAGTACTTGGGAATGAGTTTGGAGAGTGGAAATGAAGGTTGAGAGGTGAAGCAATGGAGGGAGAAGCGGAACACTAAAGAGGAGGAAGAAGGGGTATTTATACCCACTTCCCCCGAGCTATCCGTTGGGGGCATCCTGCGCGCCCGGCCGGGTCACCCGCACGGGTGGCCGGTCACCCCGCCTCCCTCCGAGCACGTTCCGAGTGGCCCGCCACTCGTGCCGGTTGACCCGTAGGGGGCCGGAGAGGGAGAGATTAACTACTAAAGGGCTGTTTTTGGTTTTTCAAAATATTTTTCTAGGTTTTTTCACTCTTAGAAAAGATGAGAGAAGATCACAAGGGGCACTTGTAGTAAACTTTGACTAATCGATCGCATCCCTCTTTATAGTTCGGTGTTTCCTAAACTCAAATTCAAACCGAAAATTAAAATTAAATCGCCAATTGAGCTTCAACACCATATATAAGAAAATGAGGGCCTTCCTTTGAGAATTCATATTTATTTAACTTTTAAAGCCCGCACACATCTCATTGAAAGCATTAATCCTCCCAAATTGCATTGTCATTATCACCAAAACAATTAGGAGCCTAGATGCACTTTCAATCTCCCCCTTTTGGTGATTGATGACAACACAATTTGGTTAATGGAAAGAGATGTGAGTATCCAAAAATTTAGTGAGGAACTCCCCCTAGATGTGTGCATTGTCAAATAAAAGAGGCCTCAAATGCCTTTGCTCACAAATTTGCAAGAGCTCCCTCTAAATCTTTGCGTAAACACATTGTGCACAAGTGTGATAAGAAATATCCCGTGATGCATATGACAAAATATATCACAACAATAAAGTGAGAAATAACAAATCATCAACCAACACAAGCGTCACATATAACCATTAAGATCCTTACATCACACTAGCATAGATAAAAGTACCACTATTAAGTCTTACAAATAAAAGTTTTGCACTTGGCACACCAACATTCATCACACCACACAAAGTTCATTACATGTCCACTAGTTTGATTACATAAATAGCGATAAGATAGATAAAGGTAGAGAGGTGGGGGCTTCCAACCACCAAATTCACTCCCCCTTTGGCACCAAACACCAAAAAGGGAAGCTACTCCTCGTCGTCCTCGTCGTAGTCCTCCTCACCTTCATAGTCTTCTTATTCGTCGTCGACGGGGACCCAAGAACCAAGGTCCTCCCACGGATTTGGAACGGGAGAAGGAGGATCGAATGTTTGCATCTCATGGACGGGAGAGTGTGGAAGATTAAGGCTAGCAGCCATTTCCTTTTGATTTTTCTCATGCCTATGAAGCTCTTGAGCCAACCACCGACGATCGGCCTCACGCTCCCTAGCATCTTTGCGAGCATGTTGAAGCAAGCAAACAAGCCTTTTGGAAGAAAGTTGAATTTTCCTCGCTTACCCCTAGGAGCCCCATGAGAGTGAGAGGCACCCTCCAAAGGGAGTGGATCATACGAGACTTTGTTGGTGGAGCTTGAGAGGAAGAGGCACCCGCATCAGTTGGTCCATCAATAGCATAAATACCCGAATACCTTCCTCTAGCATCAATACCGGTTGTGTGCTTTCCAAGACAGAAAGATTGAGTAAGTTTGCCTTTACTAGTTTGTATGACTCATGAACAACATCCGTATTGAGATCAAGTTGAGTAGCATGCTTAACCATCATGAAAATGTACGGTGCATAATGACAACCACTAGATGAGGTGTGTGAACAAATGATGATCTCATGCCAAAGGAAGTGACAAGCATTGAACTTGGGTTGACCAGGAGCCATTTGATAAAGGAGGTTTCTAGCTCTATGAGATATGTTATCAGAATCACCACCCCTAGGACAAAGAGTGTACCTAAACAAAAGATTGAGCATCTTGTAATACGGGGTGAGTCCACTAGTATGACCATAGTTGATGTTTCCATAGGCACGGTCATACATAAACCTCATCTTAGTCACATCTAGTTCATCCTCACAGTGAAGTCGCACAAGATCACTTTTGAATTGATTGGTTGTGGTTGCACCTCTAAGTTTGAAAAGTTGAGTAAAATCATAAACCGAGATTTTAAAGCGCTTACCACCAAGAGTGAAGTGCATCTCATTCTCATCTTGATCAACATAGAGTGTGGCATAGAACTGGGCCACCACCTCCCGAGAATAGTCACACCGAAGTCCCATGAGATGAGCAATCCCCATGAACTAGCACCGAGTGTGAACAACTCGCATAACCTCCTCAATGGGAGCAGGAAGATCAAGCAAGTACGGCCAATCCACCCATTTCATCTCAGTCGTGACACATCCCTTGGGTAGAATGGTCAACTCATACCAATCCGCTTGATGAGCAAGCCAAAACCTATCATCACTGAAGAATGACCTCGAAGCCGCCTTGAATCTTCTGGCCAAAACCAAAGAGATCTCATGTCGGTTCCCGCCTTCATGAAGTTAACCATAGGCGGATCACGCCGTGTGCGCTCAGGACGGTGAACGGGAACTGCCATCTGCTCATAGATAGATAAGTCAATGTTGTCATCATAGCGGTCTCCAACCTCAGCAGCGGTGCTCGCCCTCTTGGTCCTAGCACCGATGGTTGTGGTCTTCCTCTTGAGAATAGGATTGCCATCATGACCACGTCCACGGCCCCGAGCACGGGAGGGAGGAGCTTGAGGTTTGGTCCTCTTCTCATGTACATGAATGCCAAACTCCTCGCCGAAAGAATGCTCCTCAAACTCCTCAACCTCCTTCTCACTTGATTCTCGAGCGAATCTCCTTGCCACGAGAGCTAACTTTCTCACGACCCATCTGAAAGTTGATAAGATATGCAAGGAATAAGTCTAGATGATTGAAGTTGCACAAAACAAGAGTTATTGGGTCACCCCAGCCCTAGCCGGGTCGACCGGCATGAGTGGCCGGGTCAACCGGCTCGGCGGGATGAACCCTAGAGTGAAGAATCAACGGTCTGAGAAATATAGCCATGGGATTGAGACAATATCATGGGAGGTTGTTCTAGGACCTAAATAGAAGCATTTGACCAAGGGGAATCATCTAAAACGAATCACACGAGTAGATCGGAAATCCGAAGTTTGAAATGAGTTTACCATTGGATTATCGCGAAGTTTCCGGAAAATCCGAAGAGGAAGGAGCTCTAGATGAGGAAGAAGCTTGAATCCTCCACCCGGCGCGAGCAATCCGTGGAGGAGCGACAGAATCGCCTAGGGGTGATTTTTGGGGGCGGCGACGGCGGTCCGAAAGGAGGAGTTTGATTTTAGGGTTCGAGGCCGCCGGCCATGGGCGTTATATACGTCCCCGCGCGGGGGCCGGCGACCGGCATGGGTGGCCGGGTGACCCGGCGACCTCCCGCAGACGCCTCGGGCGACCCGGCACCTGTGCTGGCCAACCCGCCGATTAGGATTTGAGACCGACGATTTTTATGACACCGGTTCACGGCCCGAAACGCCCCCGTGGTGGGGGTCCGGCGACCCGACACGGATGGCCGGGCAACCCGGCAACCTACAGAGCCACCCCCGGCGACCCGGAAGATCGGTAGCCGGGCGACCCGGTGACCTACGAGAATCGCGCCGGGTCAACCGGTCGGCCGTGCCGGTTGACCCGCCTCACCCGTAAAAGGTCAATAAAAACTTCAAAGGATGAAGGGCTTTTTCAAATAAAAGAAATATATGAGTATACACGAGGATTAAGGGTAGATAGATTCTCAAGATTGGAAGAGTACTTTGGACAAAAGAAATTTATGAGAATGGGTTAGGGAATGTGTTGATAGATATGAGATCTTTCATGATTTGAGATGAGTAAAAAAGGATTCATCTAGTGGACACATAATAAACTCTCGGCAACAAGTGACTAGCTACAATCAATCATTCATAACAATAGTCACTTAGGCCGAGTATTTGATCAAAAGATCTCAAGATCCAATATTTTTGAAAAACTCACACAAACAAATAAAAATAGACCATTTTCAACCTATCTAGGCAACAATCAAGTATGTGCAATAAGTCAAGCCAAGTTACGAGAATCCAAGATGTTTAGCTCACTCCTCAAAGCACAAAACCTTTGCTCGTCTAGAGGCTTAGTGAAAATATTGGCAAGTTGCCTCTCGGTGCTTACATGACGTAAAGCAATATCGCTCTTAGCCTCATGATCCCTTAAGAAGTGATGTCTAATGTCTATGTGCTTTGTTCTAGAGTGTAACTGGATTGTTCGCTAGTTGATAGAACTCTCATTGTCACACAAGAGTGGAATCTTACTAAACTTGCAACCATAATCACTCAACATTTTCTTCATCCACAAGAGTTGTGCACAACAAGCACCGGCCGCCACATATTTGGCCTCGGCCATGGATAAAGCAACCGAGTTTTGCTTCTTTGAGCTCCATAACACCAAAGACCTACCAAGAAATTGGCAAGTCCCGGTCGTGCTCTTTCGATCTACTTTGCAATCGGCATAGTCCGAATCGGAGTAGCTAAGTAGATCAAAAGTGGAGCCTAGGTTAGGAGTGTGAACCAAATATCTAAAGATTCTCTTAACGGCCATTAGATGACACTCCTTAGGATTGGCTTGAAATCTTGCACACACTAAGCATTATATCGGGCCTAGATGCATAAAGGTAAAGGAGGGAGCCAATCATGGAACGGAATACCTTTTGGTCGACCGACTTTCCTTCTTCATTGAGATCAAGATGTCCATTTAGTGCCATGGGAGTCTTGATGGGCTTGGAATCGGCCATGTCAAACCTCTTGAGCATATCCTTCATGTACTTGGTTTGACACAAGAAAGTCCCTTCCTTCATTTGCTTGATTTGAAATCCAAGGAAGAACTTCAATTCACCCATCATAGACATCTCGAATCTCTTGGTCATAATTCTACTAAGCTCCTCACAAAATTTATCATTAGTAGACCCAAAGATAATATCATCAACATAAATTTGACAAATGAATATATCTTTTCCATTTCTTTGTATGAAGAGAGTAGAATCGGCTTTGCCTATTTCAAAACCGTTCTTGAGAAGAAAATCCTTAAGGCATTCAAACCATGCTCTAGGAGCTTGTTTAAGCCCGTAGAGCGCCTTATGGAGCTTGTACACATGGTTTGGAAATCTTGAGTCTTCAAAGCCCGGTGGGTGATCAACATAAACTTCTTCTTGGAGAGGACCATTCAAGAATGCACTCTTCACATCCATTTGATGGAGCTTGAAATCATGATGGGTAGCATAGGCCAAAAGGATACGAATTGACTCAAGCCTTGCTACTGGAGCATAAGTCTCTCCAAAGTCCAAGCCTTCAACTTGAGTGTAACCTTTGCCAAATAGCCTTGCCTTGTTCTTTGTGACGACACCAAATTTATCTTGCTTGTTCCTAAAAACCCATTTGGTGCCGATCACATTTTGCTTGGGTCTTGGTACCAACTCCCAAACTTCATTTCTCTTGAAGTTGTTTAACTCTTCCTCCATGGAAATAATCCAATCCGGGTCCTCAAGAGCTTGTTCCACACTAAGAGGTTCCAAAGAGGAGACAAACGAGTAAAATGCACAAAAATTTGACAATCTTGAGTGAGTTGTTACCCCTCTTTGAATACTCCCAAGTATGTTGTCAACGGGATGATCTTGTTGAACCATTTGATGTACTCTTGGGTGTGGTGCTTGAGATTGACGTTGAATTGGTCCATCACCATCATTTTCAACTTGTGGAGCTTCTTCTTGAGTTTTACCACCTTGTTATCCCCCTTGATAAAAGCCCCATCCATGATCGTCACCATGAACTTGACTTTCATCTTGATGAACTTGAGAACTTGGTGGTTCCACTCTTGTTGATGATGGTGGATCTTGAGTATTTGTGTCAACCGGAGCTTGTGCTTGAACCTCACGAGCCATCACTTCGTTGGTCCCCATTCTAAAGATGGATACGCTTGGGGGCTCTTCATCATCTACAAGGTTTTCACTAACTTGCTCTCGTTGAGAGCCGTTGGATTCATCAAATTTCACATCTACCGTGGTCTCAACACAACCGGTGGTTTTGTTGAAAACACGATAGGCATGCTCGTTAGTTCCATAACCAAGTAGAAAACCTTCATCAACCTTGGATGCAAACTTTGAGGCTTTGGGTTTCTTATTAAGTATGAAACACTTACACCCAAAGACCCTAAAGTAATGCACACTAGGCTTCTTACCGATGATGATTTCATAGGGAGTCTTGTTCAAGTACTTGTGGAGGTAGAGTCGGTTGGCGGCATGGCATGCGGTGTTTATGGCTTCCGCCCAAAATGAGTCCGAGTCTTGTACTCATCAAGCATTGTCCTTGCCGCTTCAATCAATGTACGGTTCTTCCTCTCAACGATGCCATTTTGTTGAGGTGTATATGGAGCGGAGAGTTCATGCTTTATGCCTTCTTCATCTAGGAACTCTTCAACTTATGTGTTCCTAAACTCCGAGCCATTGTCACTCCTTATTGTCACACCCCGAAATTGGAAATTTCGGGATGTGAATCGAAAGAATAATTAAATAACGATTTTCTCATAATTTTAAAAAATTTTCCAACATTCATTTTCTTTACGGGGAATGTAGTATAGGAAAAATCCTTTGTTTGATTTTCTAAATTAAATAAAAGTTGAGAGTGTTGCATTCATGCCAATGCATCTAGTGGTTCTTGAGTGCAAAAAGGTTTCAAAATGCGTTTAGGAGCCGTCCAAACTCTCCTAAGAATTTTCCGGATTTTTCCGGAATTTATTCTCATTTTCCTTGAGCTATTTCTATTTATTAGAAGGCTCAAAATCTTTTTCATGAGCTCCAAATGCTTTATTTGGATTGTTCATGTCTTGATCCGGCTACGGGAATTTTCCCGAAATTTTTGGAATTTTTCGGGTATTTTTCGTGGCTTTATCGATTTATCTAGATAATTCTCGGATTTATCTTTGCACAGAAAAAATATTTCGAAAAAAAAACATTTCCTATCTAACGGGCCGAGCCCGGAGGCCCGACCCGGTTCGCCTCGGCCCGCCCGCGCCGCCGCCCGGCCCGCCGGCCGGCGGGGCCCATCCGCCACCCGCCGGAGGTCGACCGCG
The DNA here is from genome assembly GCA_947561735.1 of Cenchrus americanus. Classification (NCBI taxonomy): domain Eukaryota; kingdom Viridiplantae; phylum Streptophyta; class Magnoliopsida; order Poales; family Poaceae; genus Cenchrus; species Cenchrus americanus. Next base: position 98,555,450 of record OX387243.1, on the reverse strand, counting down.
GCCCGGCCATGGCCGACGCCCGGCGGCCCCGCGCGCGCCCCTATAAAGGGCGCCGCCCCCCTCGCGAGCCGCCCTAGCCCCCGCGCCGCCACCACCCCCGCGCCGCCGCCCTACTTTGCGAGCCGCGCGCACCCCGCCGCTAAGCCCGAGCCGAACCGCGAGAGAAGCAAGAAATTCTCGCCGGGTTGACCTTCGAATCGTGCCGCTTTCCTTTCGTTTCCGCCGATGGTGAGTACCCCACGCGATTCCCCACGTCCTCCTCGTCCGGTTTTAGTCCGTCCCCGGCCTCCTCGTCGCCCGTGCCGCCGGCGCCGCCGATGGACGGAGCTCCCGTCCATGGCCGGTCTCCCCGTCCTCTCGTTTGGCCCGAGGAAGAAGATGACACCCCGTTTTGCGATTAGGTCCCTCAAGTTTCCGGTAATCTTTAGATTGATTTATGTGTCTTGCAACCTTTGCTCATAACCCCTTGGAAAAATCCTACTTTTCGCGCACGGATCCATCCCGAACCTTTTTGCAGATCTAACCCCCGCATTAGATCTATTCGCGAGCACTTGTTCCCCGTGTCTCGGGAATCTTTTTAGCTACTCCCTGAAATCTACGGTTAATCGCGACTAAGTCCCTGTAATCTTGTTTTGCTCATATCTTTTTCGTTTTAGCTCTGATTTCATCCGTTCAAGTTGCGTTAGATTCATAATAATGTAAAGCACGCGTTAGTGGTGTGTTTTCACCATGTTTTGTTTCTGAAAATAAAATTAATATTAATTTTGATTAATGACTAGTTATGCATGCCTTTTATAAATAAAAGCAATATAGATCTATACATCGTTTTTCATAAGAAAATTTAATTTGATTAATGTTTCTACCACATATTTTTGTACGTAAAAGTTAATTAGATCTTTATCTCGGTTTTCGTAAACCAAATGTTAAGTTATTTAATAGTTACTTAATCTTTTCTAATTAAAATTTGATTAGGCTTTTATAACGGCTTTTACAATAAATATTAATTTGATTAATGCCAATACCATAATGTTTTTAATACTAATATGATCTACTCGAATTACAAAGTTTCGTTTAGATTTTTCATATAGATTAGTTTTTTTCTAAATTAAATGTTTAATCGGTTTAATCAATAATGAATCTTTATTAATAAAACTTGACTAGTTCTTTACACCGGTTTCGTAAATAAAGTTTAATATTGCATTAATGCCAACATAGGGTATTTTATTTATGAAATATCCTTTATATTTGTTTTGTTAATTAAAATGAACCTAGCTCATAGCCTTGCTCTCTCATTTATGCGAAACGTTCGTTAGACGTTCTTTTCTCAGCTCAATCTAAGTGTGATCATTCCGGTTCTTGCTCAATCTTTCATAACCATCTCTTTAAAGCAAACCAAGCCTTTCTTCCTCTAAGCACGGTTTGTGTGCTTTAGCGATCCATCTAATCGAGCCTATCCTTTAGCGCGTTCTTTTAAAGTTTTCTTGTGATTGGTGCTTTGTTCTTAGTATGTCTGTTTGTTTGTCTGCTTTGTATGTTTGTGCCCGATGATTGATGCGCTTAGAGTGAACGTCGTTCGAGGAGCTTTGAAGAGCAAGAGGTTGAAGATATTCTGAGCAACGGCATTACTTTGGTTAAAGTCAAGTGTGTCCTTGATCTTTTGTCCTAAGAACTATATTTAATCACTCATTGCTTTGCTTGCATTAATTTTGATGGGTTCCTATTGAGGTTTATCCTAGTCTTTGATTGTCATTCCTTGTTAACCTAGGTTTACTTTTATGTTGGGTACCTATGCTTAGTTGCTATACCCGGGTTATGGTGGTTTTAATAAACAATAATGATGAATCATGCTATACATTTATGTTATATCTTTGAATGTTTAATACAAGACTATATGATTAATTGGAACATGGAGAACCACCCAGGACAACAATACAACCATAAGGACTATATGGCTCGGTCTTGGCCGAGTAATTAGGGAAGTCTTTGTGTGGTTATTACTCGCATAGTAGGTTGGGGACAGAGGAATGCTTTTATGGCTCTTCTATTCGGAGTGGTATTGGAACGGAAGACTCTATGGCCGACCGTCCGTGAATAGAAGTGAGGTACAAAAGATAGCCTCTATGACATACTACTATGGACTAATACGCACGGGAAGACTCTTTGTAAAGGCCTCGTAGCATCCCTATGCAATCACACCTCGAAGTGTGGTATGATGCATGCGCAACATCGCATGGTTGGGTTTAAAGTTCTTCGGGACTTTTACGCGACTTGTGGGTAAAGATGTACAACCTCCGCGCAGTGTAAAACTAATCGATTAGCCGTGCTCACGGTCAAGAGCGGCTCGGACCCTCACATGATAATTAAACTTGAAGATGGACTTAAATCGTGTTTTCTCGGTTATGCTTGCCATGCGCTTATGGCGTACCTCTTATCTTATGCTTAATTGTGGGTTGGTATAAACTTATACTTTATTAGTAAGCGAGTGCTTGATAAAACTTGACCAACTAAAATTGCCTAAATGCTTATAGCCTCGTTGGGGAATTCGGAAAACCCGTCACCCTCGAAACGTTAAGCTTAACAAAGTTCTCAAAGTATGTTTTTCGAGAACGAGAGAATTCGCGAATCTCGGAAGCGTGGAACCTACGAAGTCTCGAATTCGCAAATGTGCTGAGTTCGGGAATCTTGATTCGGTGAAGAAGTGGAGTCACAAGTGTGCGGAAGCCCGAAATCTCAATCGGCGAGGGCCCGAACTTCGGAGAACCGCCGATTCGGGAATCGATGAAGACCCCGTTCGGGGATCGGGCGTGTGGACATCCGCGGACCAGCGGGGGAGAGAGGACCACTTCGGGGATCTGCGTGGTGATCTAGTTCGGGAGTTTGATGGGAAAACATTCACGAACCGGGGAGAAGCAAAGTCAAAGTTGTCGTCCCAAAAAGTCCGGGTTTAGAGTGTGAACTAGTGGCGGGTTTGTAAATATGTTCGGTGGAAAAAGACATTCTTGTATATGTTCACACTAGGAATATTCCCTGAGCTCGAGGGTGTTATCGGTATGTAAAAGTCCCTTCATCTCCCTATAAAAGGGGGCGCAAGGGCACGTGTAAACGGATTCAGACTTTTTTGGAACTTGTGCCACTTGCAGAGGGAATCACAGTCTCCTTGCGCTCTAACATTATACTTGAACGTGTTGAGAACTCATACTTGTGTTAGGGTAGTTATCCGAATTTTTCGGGTACCCCCCAACATAGCCCGAGTCCACTATAAAGCCTTTGCATTCATTCTTTTTCCCCACACTTTCGAGTATGACAAGTGCTCACCCTTGCTATAAACAATGTTGCTCAGAAGGAGGAGGCTACTCTGAAGTCTTGTGAAGATGTTGCTGGTGCTAGGTGTACGCAACCCCCAGTCGATTGCCTGTGATGTTTGGAACCTTCGTTTCCAGGATTAAGCGTAAATCTCTGATAATCTTTCTTTTTCTTATGTGATATTGTTTCTGTATACACTTATATGTCACTATATGCATGAAACTTGATCCTGGCATGCATATAGGTATGCACTTGGTTTTCTTCGGAAAGATCGGGTGTGACACTTATGTTCTTGACCTTGAGCTCGAACTCATTTTGTACTCTTCTAATGAACTTCTTCACAATTCCCTTTGCTTCACTTATATCTTGCAAAAAGAATACCCAAGTGAAACGGGAAAAATCATCAACAATTACTAAACCATATTTGTTACCACCGATGCTTATGTAGGCAATTGGTCCAAATAAATCCATGTGTAGTAGCTTCAATGGTCTTGACGATGATAGGATATTCTTGGCGGGATGATGTGCTCCAACTTGCTTCCCGGCTTGACAAGCACTACATAACCTATCTTTCTCAAAAACAACATTTGTTAGTCCTGGGATGTGCTCGTCCTTTTGAAGTTTGGCCAAGTTCCTCTTGCCAACATGGGCTAGTCGGCAATGCCATAGCCAACCCAAGTCGGATTTTGCCACTAAGCAAGCCTTAGGGTCCACTTTTACTTTTGTGAAGTCCACATAGTAAAGCTTTCCCCGAAGATGACCCGCAAAGACAATAGAGGAATCCTCCCTTCTAGAGACGGTCACACCCTCATGAGTAAAGAGACAATTGTAGCCTTTCTCACAAAGTTGTGAAACCGACAACAAATTGTATCCTAACCCTTGAACATGATAAACATATTCAATTGAATTTGTTGTTGAGATAGCAATTTTACCTAGACCAATAACATCCCCTTAACCATTGTCTCCATAGATGATAGTTTCCGTAGGGTTGTCATAATGATCAAGGGATGCAAACAAGCCTTCATCTCTGGTCATATGATTAGTGGCACCACTATCAATCAACCATGCGCTTCCACCGGAGGAGTAGGCCTACAAAACAAGTTTAAGCTCTTGGTTTAGGTACCCAAAAAGATTTGGGTCCTTGGAGGTTAGATGCATAAACTTTTGGAACCCACACACTCTTTCTCATGGCCTTAATGGCATAGGCCCCAACATACTTGACCACCCGTTGACGGATAAAACTCGTATCCACCTATGATCCGCAAGCGTACGGACCTACACCTTTTTCACCACGGGATTCCCAAGGTTCTTGTCAATCCGCGGAGCAAGGGGATTACTAGCGCTTAACCAAGTACTAATCTAGTTGAATGGAAAACCTTTGAAAGAGAGTATTAATCTAAAGGTAAAGACAATCTAACCTAAGTTAATCTAAGTTAAGTTGATCAAACAAATCTAGGGTTAAACTAGATGATAAAGGGGTGAACACAAGAGAGTGATTAAGAAAGATAAGCGTTCCCTCCCTAGGATCTAGGATAACATGGTATGCATCTACTACACGAGAGTGGTAAACCAATCTACCGGGGGTTGTGACCACGGTTTCGCCCTTTCCCTCCTCTCGTACTGTCACTACGCGAAGGTAATCGTGACTAGACCTATGATGGACACGGTATGTTGATGGAATCTATGGGAGTAGCGGATATCATACGCCCGAAAAACATGGTAGCTAACCTTAATCATCAAAGCATCATCAACATGAAAACAATAGATTGAAACCACGAATCAAGTAGCGGTCACATAGCATGCATCCATCTAACCCTAGGGATGAACGGAGACATCACCTCATCATCTTACACGGATTGAAGCACATAGGGGTGATGGAGACTCCGGAGAACGTCGTCGATGAAGATGGCGGCGATGAAGCTTGGGAACACCCCTAGGCCAGCGTCTTGGAGTCCTCCTCTTGCTTCCTTCTCTCCGCCGGCGTTGATCCTTGCGACGAGCTCATCTAACTCTCTTCCTCATCTTGCGGCGGCTGTTTTCTGATGAATAGCGTCGGTAGGATGATTTGTTCGATGGGTAACCATCTTGGGGCGCCTAGGGGGTTGTATTTATGTCCTTGGGTGCCTTTGGGCGTGCTCCACATTGCCTTGCACGAGATCTTCCTTGGAGAGAAGCAAACTTGGTTTCCATAAAATCAGCCAGATTTTCCTGATTCGCAGTCCTTCCTTGCCAGGACCATATCTCCCACGTCCGGACTCCAAATAATGCAAATTCGGTATCCAGGTTGTGTGACACAAAATTATCTTCAACTTTGGTATTCATTTATTTCCTTAAAAACGAAGATAAGATCTCCAAATCGGCCTCGAAAGATAATCTGTTCTGATTTCGGACTGACTGCGCAGCAGGAATTTAGGGGGCTATATCTCCTAGCTCGCTTATCCGAATTGGGCCTTCCACATGTCCAAATCGAAGGTATCGCCGAGGCCCACAACATTTGTAGTCAAAATTTTGGCATTAAGGACCATTTAAGTCTCCGAATCTGTACCGAAAGATCATGCTGTTCGAGTCATGCGAGAATATCTCTCGGGCCGAGTTGATCTCGTTGGTAAACATCCAAGTCCCCGGAGTTTTGCGTGTTGATTCTTCAGTCCTTGGGTTGTTTGGAGTCTTGTTCACTTCGTGTCTTGACTTGTGACGGGCTTCATGATCTTCTCTTGAAGTGCTTGATGAACTTATCCCGAAAGTCTCCTCTTTAGCGTTAATTTCCGCATAAACAACAAACTCCAAAATCGACATGCAAGTGTGAACTTGTTACATCATTAGTATGCCTAGTGGCGGGTTAGTTGCAAATCATAATCGAAACCAATGTATAACAAGTACTCTAGGTTGACGGAAATTCACCGTCAACATCTCCCCCATGCTTAAACCTTGCTCGTCATCGAGTAAGTAATCCTTGCTTAAAAAGGAAATCGGTGTTGCCTTCCAATGTTATCCCCGCACTTACTCATTCATGACGAGGCAAATTGCTCTTTCGAAGAATTTATTTTTAAAGTTCAAGTTGTGACCGACTTCTTTTTCATTATGGAAGATAGACTAACAATAAAGAACAAGCCACATTTAACATGATGCTCTCAAACTTAAGTGAACTTCAAACCATTACCTTGTCACATGGAAGATTTTCAAAAAGATGCATATCCAACATAAGTGAAAATCTCTTGCAAGAGTTCATGGAACACTCATCTCATCAAGTCACTCAAGCCTATACTAGATTATTTTCAACCTACTCTACTCATATGTGATAGTGGAAGGCTTATGTGGAGCTTGGAAGGTTAAAAACAATCCTAGCAAAACATATATCCGAAATATTGTCAAATTAAGAGAGAGGTCTATTGGAATTACCGAGACTCGTCAAAAAGGCCATGGAAAATAAATGTTGGAAAGAGAGAGGGACGAAACACACACATTTAGATAAGTGGACATGTGCAAGTGGCAAATGGATGATCCCGAGGCACGAGTGAAGTCCTCGTTATCGGATTGCACATGGTTGGAAGATTTGAGTGTGGATTTGTCATCAAGGCACTTGAGAACTTGTGAAGCAAAAAGATCCGAGGAGCATCTTTATTATTTTTTTACTTTTATTTTATTTCCTTCTCATTTTTCTCTTTTTTTCTTTCTCTTTTTTCTTTATTCTTCCTTTTTCCTTACCTTTCTTTTCTTCTCATCATAATAATTTTTTTCTTCTTTCATTTTTTTCTTCTTTTTTTCTTTTGCTCCTCAAAACTTTTTGCAACATAATACTTACATAGAATTTGTGAGAGAATGACTCCTCCCCCATGCTTGAACGATGCTCGTCCTCGAGCATAAAAGAGAGGGGAAATGACTGCTAAAGTAAGTATAAATTCCATAATCTTGCGGAATATTTGAATCTCCATCGAGAATTTTACTCCATACTCAAATTGGGTTGTGGACAAGGAGGTGATCACAAAAAGATGTTTTTGGTTTAGGGTGGATGCCCAGCGAAGTTTGTGAAATTTTCGATGTGAAAACCCACAATGCATGGACAAAAAGGCTAGCATGAAAAGTTACACAAAGGAATGACCCGCTTTTTAGTCTCAAACCATAGAAATCAATCCTAATCCAACTCATCAAAACATATGTTTGCAATCTATAGGTTTTGTTATCATAAAACATATATGCATATGGCTTTGGTAGGTAGAACTTTGCAAGAGCATCACAAATATGTAGATAGCATAAAAGTTAAGTTTTCATAAAAACAACGGTTATCCGGTGTCCATAAACTTAAATCAAAAAATATGTATGTGGGTCTAGAGCATAGTCATTTCACCTCCACAAATAAAAGAGTCGGTATTTAAATTAATTTCAGATCATATTATATAGAGCAATTAGCCAAGACATGTATAACTTCATGTAGGTAAAACAAAGCGGAAACTTTCATCATCTTTCCGTAAGCATAGGCAATATAGAACATCAAGGTGAACACATGGTCATGCTTATCTATTGAAAGTAAAAAGAAACCTAGGTTGTCCTCCTAGTAGCCATGTTATTGTTTGAAGAGAAAAACAAAAGGTTGCACCTAGTTTGCACCTAGCCGAGGTTGAAGGCATACTTACAAGCATTTGTGTTTGGAAAAGAGAAGGTCCATGGAGATGTTACCATCCTTTGTAATTCTTCGTTGCCTTCTTCCGACATCTCCATGTATCGATGTGGCTTTTGGTTTTGTCTTGATTTATAAACACTCCTAGACTTCTGAATTTAATCTTGTATGCCTAATGGAGTCATTGGTCACCCTTCTCTTCAATGTTGTCATCACCATCTCCTCTTTCTTGTTCTCATCATCTCCTTGCTGTCTCTTTTTCGTGGATTCCCCCCTCTGTCCAGAACAGAACATATATCAAAATATAGCTCTATTGAAAAGTTTATGAAATTACCTTTCCAACATATGGTCATTCATCGAAAACGGAGTTCAAACAAGGGAGCTATGTCCGTTTTACTTCAGCGCTGTGTGCTGTCCAAAACTGATTTCAGGACGTATTGCACTCGGTGATTCGGGCATAACCGCTTGTAGGAACCTCCGATTGTCTTGATTCTTGATTTGTTGGAATCGTAACTTCATGGGGCTTCTAAATATCCAAAAATATCTAGTGTTTTCCCTTTGAGACCACACAGAATTTTGGTGAGATCGGTGGCTTCATGCACATTGATCCGGAGATGTTAATGATCTTGATCATTCTATCTTCTAGAGCATCATGTTGCACTACTGTGTTGAAGATTCAGGGTCTCCCCCATGCTTAGCATTTTGCTAGTCATCGAAGAAGAAGACAAAGCACTTCTTAGCCATCCTTCAATTTTCTTGTAGTGAGAGTCTTGTAACACCCTAAATTCTACTTCTTGATTTTGATTAAAATTTGCTTAGCAACATCTCAATCTCGCTTAAGGAATATAAGGTTTTTGTGCTCTTATAGACATTTAATCATTTTTATTAATTAATTAAAGAAATATAGGAGTTTACTGTTGCATTCATGCTGGTGCATTGTTTTTGGGTGTTTGGATTCAAACCTTGGTTTGAATTCAAAACTTGTTTGCTTGTTTAATTAGAATTAGAAAACAGGAAAAAAAGAAGAAAACCAGCTTGCCAGCCCTGTTTTTGCGGCGGCCCGGCGCACGAAGTCCACCGCAGGCCCCTCGGCTTTCCCTCCGCGTCCGCTCGCTCGCAGCCCGGCCCGGCCCGGCTTCGGCCCGCACCCGCTCGCACGCCCCCGTCGCCCCCCGGCCGCCGGGGGGACCCGCTTGTCGGGCCGCCAACCTCACGTCCGCCGCCCCCGCTTCGCAACCGAGCCGGAGGCCGAGTCCGACTCGGCGTCCGCGCGCGCGCCGCCGCCGCGGGCCCGCACGCCCGGCCGAGCGCACGCCCCTATTTAAGGCGCCGACCCGCGCCGCCTAGAAGCCCTAAACTCCGCCTCCGCCGCCCAAAACCCTAGCCGCACGAGCGCGCCGCCGCCGCCCGAACCCTAGCCGGCCGCCGTGCCTGAGCTCCGCCGTCGCCACCCGTCCGTCGCTCGTCCGCCGTTGGGAAGCCGCCAATCAAACCGTGTGAAGGTGAGGAGCACGCCGGTGGTTTTAGCGTGCGATTTCTTGCGTCCCGGCGCTCCCCTCGTCATCGTCGGAGCTCTACCGCCGCCGTTGCTCGCCGCGCGCCGTCGTCCTTCGCCATCGCCGCCGGGAGGGTCATCGGAGGGTTCGCCAAGCGCTCATCGTCATTCCGGTGCAAACCCCGCATCGTTTGGTGCACCCCGGCCGCCGTTTTCCCCTTCGCGCCGCCGCCGCCGCCGTACCCCGCGCCGCCCGCCGGCGCGCGCGCCGCCGCCCCGCGTGTTTTAGACCGGAGCCGCCGGATCGCGGATCTATGGCCCGGATCGCGCCACGCCCGGTCAAACTCCCTCATACCGGTCAACCCTTAACCCCGCGCCCGCATAGCTCCTCGGCCGTCCGATCTTGATCCGATGGATCGATCTACTCCCTTAGCCTCGGCCGCGCGGTTTTGCTAAAGAAACCCCGAGTTTTTCCCTTTTCGCAACCCGGTCCTCCCACCTTAGAAAACCTTTACGATTAAGCCCCGTTTTCTTCTCGTTTTAGCCCGAAAACTTAAAATTCTTTTCGCAGTGGTCCTAAAACTTGTTTTATCTATAACTTTGTCGTTTTAGCTCCGTTTTTAGCGTTCTTTATGTCCACGCGTTCGTCTCGACGAGTAGAATAGTTTTCTGTTTTTTTTGTTACTATTTGAGATGATTGGTGTGCTGTTTCTTATTTATTTTCATTGTTTGCTTGTATGTGATGTGTGGAGCATAGCGTACGAGCAATTCGGGACTTCGCCGCCGTTGAAGAGTATCAAGACCCCGAGCAGCTTCCGTGCTGGTAGAAGGCAAGTCCTTGCTGCATTCCCGTTAAATTCCTATTACAACATGCATTTTAATTACATCGTTATTTATTAATGCTATGCATTAAATTGATGGGTCCTATTACTAAGGTTCGACTAGCTTTGTTATCCTATGCCTTGATCAACCCGGGTTTACTTTATGTTGGGTAGCACTTGCTAGCGCTTTACGTGGTTTTGGGATGGTTTAATGAACACTCATTAATATGGCTTTATTTATGCTATCATCCATATAATACAAGAACACTTTATGCTTGTTAATCGGAACATGGAGCGACCACCCGGAAAACAAGATACTACCACAAGACATATGGCTCTGTCTTGGCTTATTAATTAGTGAACTAGATGTTAGGTATGCTTTACCCGATAAGGGTTGGGGGCCGGCGGGTAGTGGCGTATGGACTGCTCGGGCGCGGGTGTGGGCTTAACTAAGACACGGTACTCGTCCGGGAGTTTTATACGTTGCACTGACCAGGTAACCTAGCGGGCAGCCTTCATCTGGGGATCTTTGTAACGGCCTCGTAGTGTCCCTATGCAATCACACCTCGGAAGTGTGGTATGGTGCCTTGCAAACACCGCATGGTTGGGTCCAAAACTCTTTTTGGGTTTTTACGCGACTTGTGGGTAAAGATGTACAACCTCTGCAGTGTAAAACTAACTAGTTAGCCGTGCCCACGGTCAAGGGCGGCCGGACCCTCACATGAATAATTCTATGGAAGATGGAACTTTTAAACTTGTGCATTACATTTTATGGATCCGTTGCATTTTATTATCCGGGTTTGGTATATACTTACACTTGCTAGTACGGTTGCTTAATAAAACCCGACCAACTAAAATGCCGATTTGCCGATGAGCCAACAGCTTCCACCATAAAGCCTTGCATGTTGTTATAGAACTTTTTCCTTGTTGAGTACGACATGTGCTCATGCTTGTTGTTTATTTATTGCATCTACACTACCCGGCCGCTTGCTCGGATGGGCGTTTTGAAGACTACTATGATGAGTTCGATGGGTTCTAGGCGTCCGTTCTCCGGTCGGTACCGTGGAGGACTTCTACGTGTGTTTCTTTTCCGCCGTTAGCTACTCGAAGGATTGTTTAGTTGAGACATTCGGTCATGTAATAATTGTTTAATACTCTCTTTACGCTTTACACCGTGTTTTGGTATTCACCTGCGTCGATGCATGTGTGTAACTTGATCCCGGCGCACATGTATTCTTGCATTCGGGTTTGTCCTTAAATCCGGGTGTGACAAGTCTTTATCTTGCCCGTAAGACGTTTTAAACGCACATTCTAACCTCAAGGTGACGGTTGGAAGTAGATAGAATTGCCAATAATCCAACAATGTCTCCTAAGATTCTTAACTTGTGGCATAATTAGTCTAATGAGGAATGAAAACCTAATGAGTGTATGTGGTGCAAGGTGTGTATGCACATGATAGGAAAGCATATAAACAACGGCAATGTTTTCACCTAGTTCTAAACACCATGTTTACAACTAGGTTGCCGAATTTCTCCATAGCCCCAAAGGTTAATAAATCTAGGGTTAAAACACCATGTCTATCCCTGAATCAATAACTCTTATAGCATAAGAAAAATTAAGCGCATTGCAAAGCTTATAAACTAACCAAAGCAACATGAAAACATGTGAAAAGCTAGCTAGGTTTATCGAACTTAATGATGATGGTCCGCAATCTTATTTAAACACCACGTTCACACAAGATCACAAAAGGAAAATACTCATAATGCCTTCTGAAGTATTAACATGGAAAAAGAAGCATACATCATTAAGTATATAAAACAACCAAGCCAACTATGTGCAAAACATGTATACACAAAGAAACATCACATTGATAACAAAATGCAATGCATGCAAATAAATATGATCATGAACATGATGGTGGTTCTAAAAAGGAGAATTGAACTTAGATTAATAACCACAAGTTGATCATCATAACATAGTGCCATTCTTTATTTTCTCTAAGAAAGTAGTAAAAATATAAAGAAACGGGTTGCCTCCCGAAAAGCGCTTCATTTAAAGTCATAAAGCTCGACTTTCTCACGTACCTTCTTTTCATCGCATCGCCATGGCCCTTCATGCAAGAAGAAAATGTACCAATGCAGCTTTAATTTACTTACCATGTTGTGCTTGATCACTTATAGAAGACTTGCCCAAAGCATCCTTTTGTTTCATCGTTATCTCCTTCTTTATCATCCTTCGGTGCTGCCTTCACTCCATGAATTGTTTTTAATGTCCAGAACAGAAAGTATACTCAAGCTCTACTCCATTGCATAGTGCAAAAAAATTCCTTTCCAACGAGTCTTCATTTGCTCAAATCGGACTTCGGACAAGAGAGTTACGTCCGTTTTACTCCGGCGATGAAATCTGTCCTGAAATTTCAGAACGCGCAACGCTCAATGTTTTCTCCATAACTCCTCGCACGGGTCTTCAAACTTGTTGGTTCTTGATGCGTTGGAATGGTAACTTGATGGAGCTTCTGGATATCTCATTTTCTCCATTTTTACACCTCTGAACAAGCTCTCAAATTTATGAAGACAGCAGCATCCATTGCAGGATTTGGAGATGTTGATGATTTATCTTGCAACTCTTTAAGCATGACTTCTCTTTTCATTATCCAAATCTTGTCTACATGGTTAGTGAAAATCGAGCCTTCTCCCGACATGTACTTCTTTAAGGTCATTAGCTTGACCAAGCGCAAAGCATGATCGAGATTTACAAAACTTATTGTAAACATACGCGTCCATAATTAACACCACATGTGAATTTTAGCAACAAGTCAAGGTGTAAATAAAAGAAGCATATGTTTCATACATAGCACTTAGCTCATCATTAGGCAAAGGTTCTTTAGGTGTGAGATTAATTGGATCAAACATAAATGTTTCCTCTTTTTCATTCTCAAGAAAATCTAGCCTATCAACATGATCATTATTGGAACAAGGCATGGAATTTAAACTATTATTCATACTATTGGTTGAGCATGAGTATTTAAATTTATCAACATCAATACCGATAATATCTTGAGATTTCAGCGCGTACCTTGGCCTTAGAGCCTTTTCAACAAGAGTGATATTTGGTTCATCTAGCGGTGTTGAAGGCGAATCAATCTCAACGAGTGAAGGTGTCTCTTTGTTACCTTTTTGCATCCCCTCCATCTCATCATGTGGAACGTGTAATCCATCAACTACATTTGCATTTGTCTCTTCTTTGAAGTCTTCATTGTCATCCCAATCTTCGTCTTCAAAGTCTTGTATGTTGCTTTCTTTATCTTCCATGTACCACATGTCGTCAAGATCGCTCATTGTTGATTCACTCTTTCCGTCATCCTTGAGTACTTCCATGTCTTGATTTGCTAGTGTGTAGGCTTCAATAGCACACAAGCTATCACCTTGTGGGGAGGGGCCTTCTTGGAGTACTTGATCTATGTCAACCCCTTCCCATTCATCTTCTAGCTTGAGTCCTATCTCCTCCCATTTATCCTTTAAGTCACTAGGCTCATCACGGTTGTACTCTTCTCTTCCTTTATTGCAAATCTTTGAGTTGTCAAACCGGTTGATCCATTCTTCATATCCTTCTTCTCTTTCTTCTTCAAACATCTTTTGGATCGACTCTCCACTCATCTCTTGATCAAATATATCTTCAACTAGTTTGGCAACGTGTCGGCGTTCCTCCTTCCTTCGGTAGCCGATTAGTGGGGCAAAATCGACTTGAATCCAACCGGATTAAATGAACTCCGCCAAAGGTCTATCATTCCACATACTTCGGCCTACATTCATGTTAGTTTCAACATTTTTAACATCCGAAATGACTTCTCTTACCTTGGGAAGTGGATCTTCAATTTCTTGTATGGTCGGTTCATCTTCCTTGACCTCCGGTTCATCTTTTTCGAAATTTCAGCAAGCACCTTGGGCTCTTCTCGACAACGTGCTTATCCTTTGTCCATTGCTTATCCTTTGTAAGATTTGTGCGGCTTCACTAATTGTTTTATCCATTATATCACCTCCCGCACACATGCTTACAAAACGAGACGAGTTAGGGGTTAGTGAAAAATAAAAGGTATGCAACATCAAGTCACCGGAAAATCCCAAGTTCGGGTCCGCTCAAGTAGTTCATTAAAACGAGTCCCATGCTTCATCAATTCCTTCATCCTCTCCTTGCTTGAAAGTGAGCACTTGCCTCCTTAAGTCTTGGACCTTGCTTATGGGAAAGAACTTCAAAAGAAACTTCTTCACAAGCTCATCCCAATTTCCTTTTGCTTCAACGGACGCAAGTGTGTACCATCTTCGCGCTTCATCTTCGAGAGAGAACGGAAAAAGATTCCACTTGAACCAAGCGGCGGAACTTCTTTTTGTTTCACCGTGTTGCGTATCATCATGAATTCCTTAATGTGTCTATATGGGTTGTCATCCTCCAATCCTCTAAATGGTTTTGTCGCCACTAACTTGATGATTCCGGGCTTCACTTCGTAGTGGGTTGTAGCAAGCATCAAATCCGATTTTTGTATCTCAATGTCCTCCATTGACGGCATTGCTAGCTCCCTTAGCGACATCTCTTCGTCTTCTAATGGTGAGGTGAACAAATCCATCTAGGCACAAGAAAAGTTGAAAGAAAACAAAAAAACAAAAAAAAGATTTTTTTTTCTAGAAAATAAGGGTTAGATGTTAGTAATCAACAAAATTAATACTAGATTAAACGTAGCAAATCGGCTTGCTTCCCGGCAACGGTGCCGGAAAAAGGGGCTTGTTGACGGATAAAACTCGTATCCACCTACGATCCGCAAGCGTACGAACCTACACCTTTTTCACCACGGGATTCCCAAGGTTCTTGTCAATCCGCGGAGCAAGGGGATTGCTAGCGCTTAACCAAGTATTAATCTAGTTGAATGGAAAACCTTTGAAAGAGAGTATTAATCTAAAGGTAAAGACAATCTAACCTAAGTTAATCTAAGTTAAGTTAATCAAACAAATCTAGGGTTAAACTAGATGGTAAAGGATGAACACAAGAGAGTGATTAAGAAAGATAAGCGCTCCCTCCCTAGGATCTAGGATAACATGGTATGCATCTACTACACGAGAGTGGTAAACCAATCTATCAGGGGTTGTGACCACGGTTTTGCCCTTTCCCTCCTCTTGTACTGTCACTACGCGAAGGTAATCGTGACTAGACCTATGATGGACACGGTATGTTGATGGAATATATGGGAGTAGCGGATATCATACCCCCGAAAAACATGGTAGCTAACCTTAATCATCAAAGCATCATCAACATGAAAACAATATATTGAAACCACAAATCAAGTAGCGGTCACATAGCATGCATCCATCTAACCCTAGGGATGAACGGAGACATTACCCCATCATCTTACACGGATTGAAGCACATAGGGGTGATGGAGACTCCGGAGAACGTCGTCGATGAAGATGGCAGCGATGGAGCTTGGGAGCACCCCTAGGCCAGCGGCTTGGAGTCCTCCTCTTGCTTCGTTCTCTCCGACGGCGTTGATCCTTGCGACGAGCTCATCTAACTCTCTCCCTCATCTTGCGGCGGCGGTTTTCTGATGAATAGCGTCGGTAGGATGATTTGTTCGATGGGTAACCATCTTGGGGCGCCTAGGGGGTTGTATTTATGTCCTTGGGGTGCCATTGGGCGTGCTCCACATTGCCTTGCACGAGATCCTTTTTGGGAGAGAAGCAAACTTGGTTTCCATAAAATCAGCCAGATTTTTCTGATTCGCAGTCCTTCCTTGCTAGGGCCATATCTCCCACGTCCGGACTCTAAATAATGCAAATGCGGTGTCCAGGTTGTGTGCCACGAAATTATCTTCAACTTTGGTATTCATTTCTTTCCTTAAAAACGAAGATAAGATCTCCAAATCGGCCTCGGAAGATAACCTGTTCTGATTTCGGACTGACTGCGCAGCAGGGATTTCGGGGCCTATATCTCCTAGCTCCCTTATCCGAATTGGGCCTTCCACATGTCCAAATCGAAGGTATCGTCGAGGCCCACAACATTGGTAGTCAAACGTTTGGCATTAAATACCATTTAAGTCTCCGAATCTGTACCGAAAGATCATGTTGTCTCGAGTCGCGAGAATATCTCTCGGGCTGAGTTGATCTCGTTGGTAAACATCCAACTCCCCGGAGTTCTGCGTGTCGATTCTTCAGTCCTTGGGTTGTTTGGAGACTTGTTCACTTCGTGTCTTGACTTGTGACGGGCTTCATGATCTTCTCTTGAAGTGCTTGATGAACTTATCCCGAAAGTCTCCTCTTTAGCGTTAATTTCCTGTGTAAACAACAAACTCCAAAATCGACATGCAAGTGTGAACTTGTTACATCATTAGTATGCCTAGTGGCGGGTTAGTTGCAAATCATAATCGAAACCAATGTATAACAAGTACTCTAGGTTGACAAATTCACCGTCAACACCACCATTTTACCATTATGGTCCAAGGTTACAATGTAGTCACAAGTGTAGTTGGGTGAGGGTTTTTGCTCAACCACATTCTTCGATACCTTGGGTGGAGTGTTAATTTCACCACTTTCCTTTGTGGTTTGCACCAACTTTGGCATGTCCTTGGTTGTGGTAGATGTGGTGACTCCATGGGCAATATCCATGATTGTGTTGAGGTAGCCACCCTTGTTCCACAAGGGGATCTCATGCCCTTTCACCACCGCTCTACCATTGGCCTTGTTGTCCTTGCGGTGCCCAAGTCCTTGTTTGTCCACTACCTTGGGTATGGACTTGGCACCAATATTGCCTTGTGTGATCAACATGTTCAATCGGGCAATTTCCTTGTCCTTGCTCTTAATTTTCTCTTCAAGCCTTGCATGGTTAGTCTTGAGAGCATTTATATCGGTGTTAGAGCAAGAAGAACAATTTTTGCTAGTGGAGGCACTAGAGTCCCATCTTGCCGATGGAGTGGCTTTGGTGCTTTCCCAAAGACTACTAAAGTTAGCTTCAAGAGTTTTGTATTTTTCGGTCAAGCTTGAGAGGCTTGATTGAAGCTCACTATGAGTAACCTTTAGGGGAGCTAAAGATTCATTTGCCAAGGTGTAGTCCTTTGACATCCTCTTGTTAGAATCATTGGCCAAGGACAAGTCCGTGGTCAACTTTTCAACCTTACCCTTCTCTTCGGCAAGAGATTTTTCTAGAGTAAGGTTTCTTTTCTTTTCAAGGATAAGCAAGTCTTCTTGCTCATGATGAATCTCTTTCTTTTTCTCTAGTTTGTCCAAAAGCCTTTTAATTTCCTTGTGGCCCTTTTTACCAAATTTCTTTATCATGTTGTTTTCTATTTCCTTTTCCTCATCTATGTTTTCTATGTCACTACTAGGTGTGGATGAAGAGGAGGTTGGAGAATATGAGACAGAAGATTCTAGTACCTTGCTCCCCCCTTGCCATGAGGCAAAAGTGAGAGTGGTCTTCATCATCGGAGAGGTTGTTGAAGAAGTGTGGTGAAGATGAGCCTTGTGCCATGGCAATTGTTGCCATCCCTTGCTTCTTTGGTTCTTCATCTTCATCACTTGAGTCCCATTGTTGTCCCACGTGTGCACGCCCTTGGTACTTGTTCTTATACTCCTTGCTCCTGTCCTTGAACTTCCTCTCTTCCTCATTCTTGTTCTTGTTCTTGGGGCACTCGACAATAAAGTGTCCATACTCTCCACACTCATAACACTTCCTTTGTGACTTCTTCCTTCTATCATCTCCACCTTTTCTTGAGTTTCTTGACTTCAAAAATTTCTTGTACTTCCTTATAGCAAAGGCGGTTTCTTCATCCGTGCTTTCTTCATCACTAGTGTCATCCTTTTTGCTCTTGGAGGGCTTGGGCTTCTCTTCAACTACTTCACTAGAGCTAGCTTTGAGAGCTAGACTCTTGCCCATCTTCAAGGTTAGAGACTTCTCCACATCTTGGTCAACAAGTTCTTGATGCAATATTTCTCCAAGGAGTTGAGTGGGAGTCATTGTTGGATATATTGGATCTCTTCTTATCATTTGCGTCAAGTTCTTGTCCTTGGGGGCAAAAGCTCTTAGCGACTTCTTTGTGACCTTTGAGTCATCTCAATTTTTACTTCCAAGAGCTCTAATGTCCGAGACAAGTACCATGAGCCTATCATACATTTCTTGTACGGTCTCTCCATCCTTCATGAAGAATAGCTCAAGCTCTCCATTGATTAGGTCCATCTTCCCTTGTCTCACATGCTCAGTTCCCTCATGTGCTTCCTTGAGTGTATTCCAAATTACTTTGGCAATTTGGATGTTCCGCACCTTGTTGAACTCTTGTGCACATAAGGATCCCGTGATAACTCTTGTCGCTTGTACATTGCGGTGGAGGTCTTGCTCATGCTCGATGGTGAGGGCTTCTCCTTCGGCGGGTATTGTAACACCTACAACCACAATCTTCCAAAGAGAAGGGTGAAGCCCGTAGAGGTGCATTTGCATATCATAAACCCATTTGGGATAATCCTTCCCATCGAAATGAGGAGGCTTTCCCAAATGCATGGGATAGAATTTGTCGTTAGAGTTGTTGCCGGAATTTTCCCGTAGTTGTGGGGCACTTCGTAGAAGCCGAAGTGCGAGTACTTGGCTTGCTCCTTCTTGATCATCTTCTTGAGGAGCTTCTTTGCCATCTTCTTGGCCTTCTTCTTCTTCTTGGCCTTTCTTCTCTTCTTTGCCGCCTTCTTTGCCGCATGGTCATCATCCTTGACATCCTCATTGCTTGAGTCGGAGTCCGAGTCGGAGTCGAAATCCGATGATGAGTCGTCGGAGCTATCGACATTGGATGGTGTACGGCTTGGGGCCTTATCGATGAGGTTGCCAACTTGAGCAGCCTTGAGCTTCTTTTGCGGCAATTTCTTCAGCGGTTGGGTTGCTTCCAATCCCCGACATCTTGATCCCTTAGCGGTTAAGCCTAAATCAAGGGGTTAGGCTCTGATACCAATTGAAAGGATATTGTGATGCCTAGAGGGGGGTGAATAGGATCACTTTAAAAATCTCGCAAAATACGAGCAGCGGATCAGGGACCGGATGACCCGGCACGACTGACCGGATGACCCGGGGGTCCGGGTCACCCTGGCACTTGTGCCGGATCAACCAGTGCGCAAGAGTAAATCACAATAACTTAAGAGGAATGTGAATTTGCAGAAAGTATATGAACCAAACTTGGTGTAATTGAAGTGGAAACAACCTGCAACAAAGGATATTACACACAACAACACAAATATATAGATCGATTCAAAGATAACTTCTAGGGTTAGGGTGAAGATGATGAACACAAGCAAGCAAGAGAGACAAGCGATTTGTTTACCGAAGTTCACCTCCACTAAGAAGGCTACGTCTCCGTTGAGGTTCCCACAAAGAGAGGGCTATCACGAAGAGCCACATGCCTCTCGAATTCACCACCTAGGCAAATTGGTGCTCACTAAGAAAACTCCACAAAGGAGGGGCAATACAAACGTTCCGGTGCTCCACACGGAGAGGGCACTCAACGGGTGACGCTTAACCGTCTAGAAGCAAGCTTCAAGAGTAATAAACACGAACCGATCAATCAAAGCCACTACAAGTGCTTCTTGAGAGAATTGAAGAGCTCTCACAAAGGGGCTAAATCCTACACCTCAAATGCTCTTACACTCAAACCCTAGGAGGAATCCTTGATTGGAGTACTTGGGAATGAGTTTGGAGAGTGGAAATGAAGGTTGAGAGGTGAAGCAATGGAGGGAGAAGCGGAACACTAAAGAGGAGGAAGAAGGGGTATTTATACCCACTTCCCCCGAGCTATCCATTGGGGGCATCTGCGGCACGGCCGGGTCACCCGCACGGGTGGCCGGTCACCCGCCTCCCTCCGGTGTCGTTCCGGTGGCCCGCCACTCGTGCTTGGTTGACCCGGTAGGGGCTGGAGAGGGAGAGATTAACTACTAAAGGGCTGTTTTTGGTTTTTCAAAATATTTTTCTAGGTTTTTTTCACTCTTAGAAAAGATGAGAGAAGATCACAAGGAGCACTTGTAGTAAACTTTGACTAATCGATCGCATCCATCTTTATAGTACGGTGTTTCCTAAACTCAAATTCAAACCGAAAATTAAAATTAAATCGCCAAATGAGCTTCAACACCATATGTAAGAAAATGAGGGCCTTGCTTTGAGAATTCATATTTATTTAACTTTTAAAGCCTCCACATATCTCATTGAAAGCATTAATCCTCCCAAATTGCATTGTCATTATCACCAAAACAATTAGGAGCCTAGATGCACTTTCGGGAGGCTGCGGGAGCTCGTATTCGGCGAGGGAAAGAGGAATGCTTTGGGCAACTTGTGCCGAAGCGGCTCTAGGGAAACCTAGGGAAAAGGTTCGAAGCTTAGGATGGCGGTGGAATCGGCGGAGCACGGAGTTCACCGCGGGGCTCCTATGGCGGACGGCGGCGGCTCGGTGCTCGCGCGAGGAGAAGACCGGCGGCTTTTTGTGACAACCCGCCCGGAAAATACCGTACTATTGCCTAAGACCGATCCACTTGGTCATTAAGCAATAATAAAGTACCATCCTGTCGTAAGTCGCCGGGGTTAACGCCCGTAAATCACTTGAGAGCACAAGGATCGAATATATGCATTAAAACTCACTCGAAGGCGAGTCCAGAGATACAACAACATTCAAATCCAAATTCGTACCCCGAAGGGTTTAATTATTACAAACCATAGTTTTTGTCATGACGAAATAGTTCAAAGTTTTCGAAAACAGCGGAAATAAACTTACGGAAGCGAAGACACCACGGGAGGTCATCCATGATGCTTTCAATAGTCGTCCTCCACCCACTCCAGCTCCCAGCCAGGCGGGATCTCACCGGGCCACACATCACTGAAGGCATTACCTGGATCAACACATTATAGCAAGGCCGAGTATACTAATACTCGGCAAGACTTACTCGTCGGTGATATCTACTTCACCGATTCTAGACCATGAAAGGCTTTTTGGCTCTTTGGGTGGCTTTTGCTAAAAAGTTACAAAGAGTAGGTCCTTACTTTCAAGATTTTAGCACAAGTTCTAGTGGGTTTAATCTTTACTACATTAGCCAACTAGTACAAACAAAGTTGTACAATCCAATTAATCAAGCATCATCTTCATCAACTTCCATCATTAGGGATCACATGACTAGTGGAGTAAGTAGTCTCGGGTAATGGTGAGAGGCCGACAATCAATTGATTTAAACCTTGCAAGGTAGACCCAAACACACGGTCGGCTGCCCCCGCGAGGACAACTTCCCAGGCCGTCCCCATAAATTCTCGGGTCGGGATCGAATCTTACAGTCTTTGGTGCAGGCTATCCGGCATACCCCGTGAGATACCCGGAGTCACCATACACCACCGGTGGCGAGCCGTGAGAGCGAATCCCAAGAGTAGTAACGGTAGGATCCCATGCTTGCTTGGCGAGCATGTGCTTAGTACGTTCAAAAACTTAACCCACATAACCACTGGACCGGAGCCCAGATCCCATGCTCTTACCACGTGAGCAATCCATTTAAGGATACATTGTGATTCCTATCTAGGAACCTATTCTCGCGAGTGAGGTCATCACTCGACTTGTAACGGTCCTATAGCATAGCAGCTATCGACCTGTCATTCTAGTAAGGACAAAGGTACATATGGATCATGCATCTAGGGTTTCATTCAACTCCTGAACGTAAATGCACAATCATTCATAGATAATTGAATAAAGACTTTAAA
The DNA here is from genome assembly GCA_947561735.1 of Cenchrus americanus. Lineage (NCBI taxonomy): Eukaryota > Viridiplantae > Streptophyta > Magnoliopsida > Poales > Poaceae > Cenchrus > Cenchrus americanus. The sequence goes on along the minus strand of OX387243.1, from coordinate 98,533,475 downwards.
AATTGGGTTAGATGCACCGGAGCTTGCCTTCGTCAGCTAGGTTAGCTTGGGCACCCTCGGTGTCGAGTACTTCTACGTCTTTGCGCGACGCTTCCGCTCCTCCTTCCTCGGTTTCCGGGACGGGAGTAATCTCCGTCCGAAGATCTACACGGAATGCAATGCACGTTCAGGTGATGTGATAGTTTGTTGTCTTATCCAACCCTGGGTTGGTCATATTCACCTTAACAAGCATCTATCTAAGGTTTCTCTTTTAGGAAGGTTATTGGTTGTACATGGGTTACTCTTTTTATTCCACATTTGAATAAAGGTTTTCATTAAGCCTATCATTTCATGTGAAAAATTCATTTCCTTTTATCTTCACTAACAAAGGTGTAATTAGTATTTTTATTTATGAATTAATTTCTTATTAGTGATGATAATTAAATTTCTTTTATTTATATTAAATAGTACTTTCAAAAAGGAAAAGATTTAATTAAATGTTTCTCTCTATTTTAATTTCCCTTTAATATTAAAAGGGCATTTAAGCCATTTATTAATCAATTAAATTACCAAAAATTACATGAGTGTTTCTTAGGCCTACTAGCACCTATCCTGGTCCATTGGACCCACATGTAAGTGTTGGATGCTAAGAAATTAAATATTAGGGAAAATAACAAAGGCTAGCTAGTGATTCAAAGTAAATGCATATAAAAATAAATAAGCATCAAAATGATCCAAACTTTCTTGTGCATGCTCTGTGGTCCTAAAAAAGCCTAAACAACCAGCATGTTCACAAGGAATCTCTACTGAACTTGGTTTATAAATTTTCAAAGGAAAACATGCATAAATCAAGAATAATTATTTCTATTAATCCAAAATTCATGATTAATTCACAAGATGTGCATTTTGGTATTACAAGACATTGTGCACAAGTTGGGCTCAAGAACATGAATATTTTTAACAAGAAAAATCACTTATGCAGTTCTGCCAGAAATAGAAAAACATTTTTATAAAAAGATTTACATAATAACTTTGTTCCATTTTTGGCATAGGATCTAGTCATGACCTAACACACAACATATACAAAAACTAGCTACAGAGGAGTTATGGTTTTTGAGATATTACAGATCTAGGGTTTTCACATTTGTATTTTTCATGCAAAAACTAACAGGAATTAGCTCAGGACAGAATAACAAAACTTGTAGGATAATTCACAACAGATCCAACAAAATTGGTTTTGCATTTTTCTGATTTTTTTGTGATTTTCTACGCAATTTACAAGAATCAGCCAACTTTCACGTACTATTTAAGTTATACCTTTCACCGAGGCCCCCGGAAAGATCTTTGTGTTTGCAATGTAGTCCCCGGGCGGCCGGGCAGCGGCGGTCCGGCCAAATTCCGGCGAGCCGCCGCCGGGCTTGGCCGGGGAAGGGCGTGGGGAGGGGCTAGGGGTCCTTGGGGGCGCAATTTGGGGGCTCGGCGGGGCGGGGAGAGGGCCGGTGAGGGGCGGCGCCGGCGGCCGGGCCCGGTGGCCGCCGCGGCCAGGCCGTGCGGGCGGTGGGACGGGGCTGCGAGGAAGACGGCGCGCCGGCGAGCTCATGTAGGTGCAAGGGAAGGTGGCAAAAGTGTTTAATTGGACTTCGGTCGGCCGGCCCGGAGTTCATCGCGGGCGCCATCCATGGCACCGACGCGGTTCGGCCCGGGGCGGCGCGGACGCGGGCGTGCGTGGGGTGGCTCGTCCGCTTTAAATGGGTGACAAGGGATGGGGCGCGGCTGCCTAGGGGTGCGCGCGCGGGCGCAAGGACGGCGGGCGGCGCGGGCGGGGCGGGGGGCGTACGGCGGCGCGCACTCCGGTGGCGCGGGCGGGCGGGGGTAGCGCGGCGTTCCGGGCGTCTCGGGGCGGGAGCGGTGTTGGGAAGGCGCGAGGGAGGTCCCCGGGAAGGCGCGAGCCGGCACGGTCGTCGAGACGGCGAGAGGGCGGGCGCGGGGCGGCGCCGGCGGCGCGGGCGGCGCGCGGGTGGCGCCGGCACGGCGGAGCGCGGCGACGTCGCGGCCGGCTCTGTGCTCGTTTCGGACCGGCCCCGTTCTAATTAATTTTTCTCCAAAATTTTGAATAAAAGTGCACAAAGTGATGAATACGAAACTTGTAGATCTAGCTACCCTCTACAACTTTTGTAAAGGCCGTCTAGTGTTTTTCTCGACGGATTTTGCGAGAACGTCGTGCCAACATCGAATGCTGCTCTTGTCTTGGAAAACGAGGAGGTGCTTTGTCGGTCAATCGAGTTTTTCACCAATTTCCACCCAAAATTTGAAATGCCAAACTACATGAAAGTTGTGTCCCTCAACAAGATGGACAACTTTCATAAAGGTAGATTTTGAAGTGTTTAGGTGAAATTTGGGGAACGCGGCAAAAGTTCGGACGACATTCGCCGACGTCAACGGTTAGCCGGTTTTGACCGTGTCTTTGACCAAGGGTCGACTACGGGTGTGTGCAAACTTGGTCGAGGGGTTCATTAGGGTTCATTGGCGAGGTTTTCGGGGTGATGACCCGAGTTGACCTAGGTTTGACCGGTGTTTGACCGGTTTGACTCGGGCGATCCGGTCATTAGCGTTAATGACGGTAGTTAAAAACCCGGGGCGTCACACTTTTATAGCCCGGCTCGAGGCGGTTGAGTGCTTCCTTGCACACCAAGGCGAGTAGTCGTGGCGGGGTCGTGGTATGGGCGAGGATGGGCGGCGAGGCGCGACGGCCAATAGCCAACCGGGGGCGGCGGCGCGCGCGTACGGCGGCGACGTTGTTGGGTGGGCGGCACGGCGGGCGTGAGCACGTGGCGCACGGGGAGAGGGTCGGGACGGCGGTTCGACGCGGGCGGCCCCACGCGCGCACGGGCCGGCGGGTGGTAGGCCGCCTCGACGTCTAGTCCGGGGGAGGTCACGGTGGGCGCGCGCGCGGCGTGCGCACCGGCGTCGGCGGCCGCGTGCCGAGGGCACCACGTTCCGACGAACCCACTTAAAGTAGCCTCGTTTGACCGTGATTTACTCGTGTTTTTGCAACTAAAGTGTGCCAAGTGATCAACGGCAAAGTTGTAGGTCTCCTAATCCTCTACCACTTTCACAAAAGGTGTATGGCCTTTTTCTCAACCATTTTTGCACAAATTGGATGCCAAGATGCGAAATTCTCGGCTCCGATGAATAGTGCCTACAGGCGTTGACCTTCATTTTTCACACATTTCCACTCCAAACCAGCAATGCCACTCAACATGAAAGTTGTGTCCCTCGACAAAACACAACTTTTGTATTGGGAGAATTTGAAGTGTTTAGGCGAAATTTGGTGGACGAGGCAAAAGTACCGGCTGACATTGGTGGTCAAAGGGGTGTTCAAGGGGTTTGACTAGGGTTTTGACCAAACCTTGACCATGGTGAACCAAGGGGTGTCATTGGGGATTGTCGGTGTTGTTTTCGAGGTGACGACCTAGGTTGACCGTCGTTTGACCAAGGTCAACACTGTTAACCGAATCATTAGGGTTAATTAACCCGTAGGAAACTCCGGGGCGTCACGACTTGTTCTCGCAATCTCATGTTATATCAAATGGATGTCAAAAGTGCTTTCTTGAATGGGAAAATTAGTGAACTAGTATATGTTGAGCAACCTCCCGGTTTTGAAGATTTCACAAGGCCCAATCATGTGTACAAGCTCTCTAAGGCCTTATATGGATTAAAACATGCTCCTCGTGCTTGGTATGAAAGCCTTAGGGACTTTCTTCTTTCAAAGGGTTTCAAAATTGGAAAGGTTGATACTACATTGCTCACCAAGAAAATTGGAAGTGACATCTTTATTTGTCAAATTTATGTTGATGATATCATCTTTGGTTCAACAAATGAAGACTTTTGTAAAGAATTTGGAGAAATGATGCCTAGGGAATTCGAAATGTCTATGATTGGTGAATTGAGTTTCTTCCTTGGTCTTCAAATCAAACAATTGAAGGAAGGCACTTTTGTTTGCCAATCTAAGTACGTGAGGGACATTTTGAAGAAATTTGGCATGGAAGATGCAAAACCCATCAAAACTCCTATGAATACTAATGGACATCTTGATCTTGACGAGGGAGGTAAACCGGTTGACCTTAAGCTTTATGGGTCTATGATTGGTAGTTTGCTTTATCTTACCGCATCTAGGCCCGATATCATGTTTAGTGTGTGCATGTGTGCTAGCTTTCAAGCCGCACCTAAAGAGTGTCATTTGACCGTCGTGAAGAGGATTATGAGATATTTGAAGTAGTCTCCTAACATTGGTCTTTGGTATCCAAAGGGTGCTCAATTTGAGTTAGTAGGATTTTCGGACTCGGATTATGCCGCTTGCAAGGTTGATAGGAAGAGCACTTCCGGAGGTTGTCAATTGCTTGACGTTCACTTGTTTCTTAGTCGTCTAAGAAGCAAAATTCGGTGGCTCTTTCTACCGCTAAAGCGGAATATATCTCGGCGGGAAGTTGTTGTGGTCAATTGCTATGGATGAAGCAAACACTTCTTGATTATGGTGTGAAATTCAAGGAAATTCCTCTCCTATGTGACAATGAAAGTGCCATCAAGATTGCCAACAATCCGGTTCAACACTCTAGAACCAAGCATATTGATATTCGGCACCATTTTCTTAGAGATCATGTGAGCAAAGGGGATTTCAAGATTGATGGAGTGAGCACGGATGATCAATTGGCGGATATATTTACCAAGCCTTTAGATGAGTCTCGGTTTTGCAAATTGAGAAATGAGCTTAATGTCATTGACATCTCAATGTGGCTTGAGAGCTAGCACATGTGCTTATTCATATGCATTTGTATATCTCTCTTATCTATTTCTATCTTATCTCTTGTTTTTGTTCTCTATCTCTTTTGAAGCTTGCTTTTGCATATTTTTCTAGCATTAATTGGTACATTGCATCATATGACAAGTTTCCTTCATTATTTTTGAGCAATGATCCCAAAAGATACCATTGCAAATCTTTATCTCGAGATATATCAAGCTAAAATTGAAAAGGGAGGTCGGACCGTCCACGAGAGTGGGCCGGACCGTCCGCCGTGGGAGGCGCGACCGTCCGCGCGGCTCGTGGGGAGTAGGTGCGGCACCGGTCGTTCGGAGCGAATAACGGGCGGTCCGCGTCGGGGGTGGCGGACCGTCCATGCACCACGCGGACCATCCGCGAGGGCGCCACGGACCGTCCGCGTGTTCCGCACGCGGGTGGGTCCCGTGCCACGGGATGTAAATGAAGCGAGGCTTCTTTCTCCTCTCCAACCCGACCAAGGCCCTCTTCCTCCCTCTCTCTCTCTTGCTCTCTCTCAAGAAAAGACACCCCCTTAGGGATTTCGTTTAGGGCACTCCCCGGACTGTCCGAGCACGTCCACGGACTCTCCGCGAGGTTCTCCACCATGTCATCTAGGTATTTTTTCGAATATCTCATTCTATCTCTCGGATTTAGAGCAAGAAGGTGATTAGGGTTTGGTGATGTGATCTAAATTTCGTCCATGGATTCAAGTTTTTAGCTTGGTGAATGAGTTTGGGATACCGATGTGGTGTTATGGCAAAAAAATTGGTGAAGAAATACTGAATTTTCATCAAGTTATGAGGATGGGGCAAATCGGACGTTACTGTTCATAGGAGCACCGCCGCCCGGACCGGCGGGCGTCCGCCGCCTGCGCGGACGGTCGCGCGCGCCCGGCAGCGGCACATATGCCCGGTAGCCTTCTAGTTTGGGGTTTCATTCTCTCTCATAATTGCTTCCAATTGTTAATACTCATTCAAATATATGATTTTGACAGGTGCTCGCAAGGCTATTGCTTCACTCACCAAAAAGGTGACCAAAAAGGCCATATCAAAGAAGAAGAGCAAGGATATTTGGACTTCTAAGAGGCGTAGAAAAGATGATACCTCCGAGGAAGAAGAGGAGCCCGACAATCCTAATGACGGTGATTTTGATCCGCCAATGAAGCCGCCGGTGCTTCGTTCATGGTGGATGAAGATGAGATAAACCAAGGGAGGGTAACAATGTTGACATCATTTATGTGATTAATTACACGGCTCCTAGAAGGCAGTGGACACAAAGAGAGTTTGCTATTGCTAGAAATGACAATGCTTATAATCAACCCCGTGACACTCACAACTTGTATTTCCACACCACTGTGCAAGAACAAGCCTTCTTTAGTAGTTTGATTGAGTGCACGTATTTGCTCATCGAGGGTTGATTTTGATTATCTAGAGTCTAAACTCGTCTTAGGCCGGTGTGGCAACAAAACTAGAAAACTTAGGCTTGAAACAGTTTCTTCAAGATAGATGTGATTGGAATGAGACCATAATTAGACAATTCTATGCAACTTATGAAATGGATTTTGAAGCCAAGAACATTATGTGGATGACCGGTAAAAGTGTATATGAGGCCACTTTTGCGAATTTGCAGCTGCCAATCACCTTAATTATGAGTATTTTAGTGATGGTGTTGATGTTTATAATGAGGATATTCTTGAAAACATTGCTGCCTTTTATGAGCATGACACCTCAAATGCCACAATAATGAATTGGCTAGCAGCAGGACTTAGGCTTCATCCGGCAGCTATTAATAACATCATCAGACACACCTTTATGCCTAAGAGTGGAAATAAGGATAAGGTCCGAGAACATTATTGGAATGTGATTAATCATGTCATGAATGAAACTAAATTTGATGTTGTGAAGCTCATTCTTGATCAAATGATTTGCAAGAAGCGTCTTGTCAGAGATAGCATTTATTTTGCTCCTTATATTATGTCTTTGATCAAGAACAAGATGGGGTTCAATGGTCTCGTGTGATGTGAAGCATGAACTTTATCGTCCATTTTACAATGCTAAAGCTTTTCTCAACAAGCCATTGACACCTTATGGGCGGGATGCAGAGGCTCAAAATGTTGCCTGAAAATGTTGAGGTTCATGCTAGTGATGATGAAAGTGCAAATGTTGGTAACATGGGTTATGCTAATGTTGATGAGGGTGCTTATGCTATGCCACCTCCTCCCCCTCCGCTTAATCCCATGCAGCCACGGTGGGAGCCTCCTGCTTGGATACTTTGACTCTTATTTTGCTAATATTCGGGAGTCCATGAACTCTTAGTTTCGGCAGATGCAATCCGGGTTCAACTCTCACTTTGAGGCATATGGGAACGGATGAATGATACTTTTCGGACTATGCAGCAGGGTTTTCGGCAACAGATTGACACTAGTCCGAATAATTTTGGTCATCATGTCTATAACACTATGCATGAACTTATGATGCAAAGGTTGGGTGATACTAGACAGATCTTCGAATAACCTCGGTGCCTTGAATGACGATTCTATCGGATGTCCACTTCGGAGCAAGATGTCCGCAGCCTATATGATCGAGCGGACTCATCTTCGGAACAATGTCAATGCCCCGAACACAACCTTTGGAGATTTCGAGAGATCATTTTTATCATTACTATCCAGCTCTAGCTCCACCACCTCGCCCGTCCCTCTCCGCCATTCTATCCTCCTCCGTCGCCGCCTCAAGATGACTAGACCTTTTGCTATTTGATGCCAAAGAGGGAGAGATTTGGAGGAGTGATGTGTGATCTTTAGGGGGGCTCAATTTCTTTGCATGCATTTGGAACTCTTGCATTGCACTTACATGTTTAATTTCGGTTATGCATGAACTTTGGTTGGCTTGTAATAATTTGTGAGACTTACGTTTTGGTGTGTGATGTGGTTCAAAACTAGAACTTGTGGTTATCTTGTGATGATCTATGGTTGTGATTTCAATTTGCTTATTTTATGACTTGTTCTAGTTCTCATTTTGAGGCTAACCCTTGCTTAATCGGAGGGAGAGTATACTGCGGCCGGCCACGAAATAGCTTATTCTCGTGTCCAATAGCCAATCCACCGCACCACTCCCGATCCGGCATGCGCAGCATAATCCACGCGATGCACGTCTCTGCGGGCGGCATTTCTTGCAGGCCGCGTTATTGGGCTAGGACCCAAGTTGACTTGAGACCGATCAAGCCGTGCTTCCCGAGCCGTAAGGCCAGTCTCAATGGAGGGGTCATCGCACAGTTACCAAGACTGGAACCTTAAGAACCGTGACAGTGGAGGGTCATGGTGATGACAGTCCTCTCTCATCCCATGACATTCATCATCCTCTCTCCTCATAAATTCGTTGATGTTGCAGGAAATTTAATACTCATGACCCTCTCATGACAGTTCCCACTAAGACTGGCCTAACTATCGTTTCTTTTTTTTTTACAATTAGTCGCTGCATTTATTCTCAGCACCGGCAAATAGCATGGACGAGTAACTCATTCACGTTGCAGCTTGGATGTTTCAGAGCTAAAGTTATAGGTATTTACCATGAAATAGTTTGGGGATTTCGAATGTTTCAAAATGATAATAAGTAGATGCATTACCACAATTTTGCGTCAAGCTATCCTAAAGAACTAGTTACTATAGTGGTCAGTCAAATTTACCATAAAAAATGATAGCTAGCTAGGATCAAAATTACCATACTTTGTCGTCAAGCTGTTCTTAGGAACCAGTTACTATATCCATGAAACGAATTAATGCGAAATAGTAAAGAGAATTTGGATGGCTTGAAATTATAGTATAGGGGAGTTACCCCATAATCTGGAGTGAAGCCAAGCAGCCAGCTACTATAATTCGGACGTCTTGAAATGATTATTAGCACAGGGATTTATAACAAACTGCGGCATGTTGTTCCAAAAAAAAAATCCAAGGAACCACCATGAAATTGACCAATGGAAATGAAGTTACCACAACTTTATGTAAATAAAGTAAGAAAAAAATCTTCAGGATCCACGCTTATGTTAAGCGTAAACAAATTGCATTGATTAATATCACTGGAACATGAAACTCAAATGTACATCAAACAGTACAGCCTTCAGTACATGTTTAACTCAAGTTAACATCAATCTGTTACTGTCTATCGTGTCCATATAAACAGAAACAGGTTCTCCATGGGTCAAACATATGTAATGCCGTAAACAGAACTTTTGAGCTTGATTGCCAAATTTAATCTTGGTGGGCACTCATCTTGACATCTGTGAAACAAAAAAAAAAAGTAAAAGGTGTCCTAAGTCAACCACCAAAATCAGATCCTCCTCTTCAAGGCTGTGAATCTGAGCACCTCAAAACATATAGATCTCCCAATCTGCATGCAACTGAAGATCAGTTACATCGCTAATAATAACAAAAAAAAGGTTCAATATGATTCAAAAATGTAGTAAGTTATGGGCAATTTACCATTTGCAGTGTCTAGTAAATTATGAGAATTGTGAAACGTGCAGCATGGTAATTTAGTATAAGTGTGATCAATCAGTAAAAGATATGCTTGATTCTTAAAACTATATCAATCAGTAAAAGATATACTTTATTCTTAAAATATATCAATCAGTAAAAGAAATACTTGGTTCTTAAAACTATGCGGCATGCTCAGGTAGTAAACATGCCTGCACCTAAAATAGACGGAATCAAACAAAACTAAAGTTCATGAAATCGTCATTCATAGAAATTTGGGTACAACAGGAACTCCCATTGCAACCTAGTCAATTAGACAACTAAAAACAGGCTAAAAAATCATGGATGACAGTGTGTCAAATAAACAGAGAAGGGGCAACACGTGAATTAGTACTGCCGAAAGCCCACGCTGATTCATCCCAAGTCACAACCAGACAATCGATTACTAGGCAGATGGAGATGGATAAAAAAAGCAAATGACCAATTTGGCGGCAACAATAGGCGTCAATCCTGCCAACAGTATAATAAAATTTTGTTGTTCGAGGCAAACCTGTCATCTAGAATTCTGGGTACCTTTTTCCTAGCACAGGCCCCGACGAACAGGCCTGTGAGGGCAGCTCCAGTGTTTGTGCTAACGAGGTGCTGAATGAGAGAGAATGAAATAAATGAGGTGAAATACACTACTGAGGGGGTGCTAGTTTAGCATTTCCCAGCACCAGGAGCTCAGCCCCGCACCCGGTGCCTTGATTAAAGTATTACTACCTGTCATCTTGGTTGCGTGTGACGGTTGCGTGTGACGCCCCAGGTTTTTAATTACCGTCATTAACGCTAATGACACGATTAGCCGGTCAAATGGTCAACCCTAGGTCAACCTGGGCCCTCACCCATGAAAACTCCCTAACACACCCCTAGTGACCCTAGTGAATAGTTAAAACACTTGTGGGGCCAACCCTTGGTCAAAGGGTGGGTCAAACCCCCTTGCCACCCAGTGTCCACAGGTGTCTGCCGGAACTTTTGCCGCGTTCCCCAAATTTCACCTAAACACTTAAAATTCTACCTTTAGGAAAGTTGTAGATCTTGTTGAGGGACACAACTTTCATGTAGAGTGGCATTGCTGATTTGGAGAGGAAAATTGTGAAAAAGCCCTTGCAAGGCAGATTCTACTGTTGACAGAATCATGTTGACATTCAAAGTTGACATTCCTCTAGATTCAAATCTAAACGGTAAAACCCCCATACAACCTCTGGGAAAGTTGTAGATGGTACTTAGATCTACAACTTTTGTATTCATTGTTTGGTCAAGTTGTATTCAAATTTTTGGAGAAATAGTGGCTTGAACACAGCACCAGTGTCACTGCCCAGCACCAGAGCGCGTCGCGCCGCGACGTCGCGCGCGCGATGCGCCGCCGTCGCCGCCCGCCGCCGGCCTTGCCCCGGCGCCCGTACCCGCGCCGCCCGAGGTCTCGGCGTCCGTGCCGTGCCCCGTCCCGATGCCCCGCGCCCCTAGGTGCTCCGTCCCGAGGCGCCTTGGCGTCCGCGCCGCCGTACGCGCGCACGCGCCACGGACCGGCGGTCCGTGGGCGGCGGCGCCGCCGTGCGCGCGCGCCTCGACGCGCCGTAGCACGGAGGGCATCTTGCGCCGTCACCCCCGCGTCACCTAGTGCCGCCGCGCCTACTTAAACCCCCCCCCCCCCCCGTGCCCCTCCACGCTCCACCCGAGCGACCCGCCGCCATTGCCGCCGCCATCCCGCCGCCGCCGTGCTAGCTCGCCTTGCTTGTGCTCGCCGCCATCCAAGCGCGTCGCTAGGCCCCTTAGCACTCGGGCAAGCTCGCAAGCGCGCTTGTTCGCGTCGATTTGGCCTCCACACCGCAAGTACACCTAGCCGCCCCGAGCGCCGCCGCCGGCCGCCGCCGTGCGCCGTCGCCGGAGCACGTTCCGCCCGCGCCACCACCGCCAATAGGACCGTGGTGAGCCCAATTGCAACCTCGTGCCACTTGTTGTCGTGGTCGGGCCCCACATCGCCGCCGGCGAGCCCTCCCGCCGCCGCCGAGGGCATGGATGTGAATCCGGGGGCCTATTTGCAAGGAATCGTAACTTAGTTTATTTGCGGATCGGTCCACGGTCTTAGAAAATCCCTAGAAATTCACGAAAATTCCAAAAATTCTCAAACAAATTTTGTAGGTCTCGGATGTTAAACCCCACCTACTTGTTGTACACTTGTGGCTAGATTCAAAGTAGTTTTGGCGAGAAAAATTACAAATGTGTTATGCTTGAATCCGTTATAACTTGAAATGTATAGCTTCTCTGTAGCCGAGCTTTGGATATGTTGTGAGTTAGGATAAGACTAGATGCTGTGCCAAAAATTGCACAAAGTTATCATGTGAATCTTTTTATAAAAATGTTTTTCCATCTCCGGCGAACCGCATAGATGATTTTTCATGTTAAATATATTCATGCTTGAGCCCAACTTGTGCACACTGTCTTGTGATGTCAAGAGGCACATCTTGTGAATTAATCATGAATTTAGGAGTAACGAAGTTATTATTCTTGTTTAATGCATGTTTTCCCTTGTAAATTAATAAACCAAACTCGGTAGAGGTTCCATGTGAACATGCTAGCTTTTTAGACTTGTTTAGGACCGAGAGCATCCACCGGAAAGTTGGGATCATTTTGATGCTTAATTATTTTTATATGCATTTAAGTTGAATCACTAGCTAGCCTTTGTTATTTTCAATAATATTTAATTTTCTAGCATCCAACACTTACATGTGGGCCCAATGGATCGGTCTTAGGCAATAGTACGGTACTTTCCGGGCGGGTTGTCACGGTTGGCATCGGAGCTTATATGCACCGAGAGATTAATTAATAAACCTTAATCACTTATTTTTGAATAAAATATGCCAAGATTTTCTGATCTTCCAAAATACGTGGGTCCGCTAAGGATAAACTAGACCGAGAGGCCCTAGAGGGAATTTTGGGTTCTTTCGTGTGGCTTATTAATCTATGGTTTATTTTGCTAACTTCCAAAGCACATTTTACTTTATGTCGACTTACTTTCTTGCACAACCAAACTAGGAGCCACATGTTTTATACATGTGTTGTTCCGCATCACGGCAATTGCGAGGGTTGATGGAGTGATCCATTCCACGGATCCCATCTTCGCATCTGTTGTGAGTTGTGTGTCGTCACGTGTTTCATACGTGTGCATTCCGCATGTCACTCATGCGAGGCAAGGATACACTCCATTCGAACGGAGGGTGTCCGAGGTTGGACGCTGTCCATGCAGTGGCTTAACGCATGGATACCGTTTCTATAGTGAACGGTAATGTATGTGGACGCTTTCGTGACGTGCTGGCACGAAAGGTTCGTTTTCTCGTGTACATACATAACGGCGCTTCGTTGGTCGTTAAGCGAGTACCGTATAGCTCTCGACTAGATATTATAGGGAGAGACGATTATAAGCCTTGCCACCGGCACTAACTCCGATTTTTGACTTGATTGCCATGTGAGGTCGAATAGGACGTCTTGCATGCATGTTAAAAATCGAAACAACCCAAAATGTACACAAAAATCGAGTTCTCTAAGGAAGTTTATGCTAGTGTGTGCTTTTTATAAATTAGAAGTACCCCTCATACCTAGCCGTCATGCTTTGCCAAAATTTTGTGAAAAATTTGTCTACCTTGTGCTAGGTTAATTAAACCAAATTGTTAAAAATAATTGCCCCTCAACTAGTTATCTCGTAATAGCAAGTCTCAAATCTAGTTCGTTGGGTTGGTTCACACTTCCCTAGGCACATCCAAGTTAAGGACCCCCATCTTGTTTCCTTGATCGTTGTTCAAACTTTAGAATCCTAATTAAAAGTACTAAAGGATTAATTTAAAAGTGGGGAAATTTTTGAGGTTTCGGATTTTTGGTTATGAAATTTCGTTCACAACGCGAACTTCACCATTTGTCATGCCGTTCTCTTTTGAGATCCGACATGGGTTACCTTTGTGTACGGATGGATTTCCCCGTGTTTCACCGGTTCGACGCCGACGGTACGATCCGTACCAACGGGTTACACCGGGAGGGTTTTCCGCGCTTGGCGTGGGAAGCACTCGCCGCCGCGAGCTACCTTACCCCGCCGACGTACGAGGTGAAGGAGTTTGAGCGCTTTGGTGTTCCCCGCCGGGGTGATCGTGATCGTGCCGCCGCACCCCGACCACGCCGACCGGTTTGACCCGAGTTTTATTTACCGGGGATTTATCACGCACGAGTCGGTGGGGAGTCGGCCGACCTTAGAGTGCCGACGGACTTTTGTGACCACAACCCTACCGTGGTAGCTCTTTCCCCGTTTGGACCGTTTCCGCCGTGAGTCCTCACGACCCGGCCTTGGTTGGACCGTTTGGACCATCTATGGGAGTTACCGACCCTAGCGAGCCGTTGGATGTTACTCGGACACTTGCCCGTTGTCCGAACGTGGTTTTCACACTCCGTGGGCTGCGTTTTAACACCGCGGCGATTATTGCACGGCGCTTGGAGGCATCTAGGCGCGATTGGGAGCAGCTTTCGGCGGCACACCGGCAGCGGTCGAACTTCACGCTTACCCGTGTGCGGCAGGAGAACGACAGTCGCGTGCTAGGAGGTTCCAGTTGGAGCTTGAGCGAGGTGACCACCTCCAGCAGGATCGTGGACCTAGAGACGGAGAACAATGCACTAGAGGAGGATGCCGACGCACACGAGATAGAGAGGCCGACCTCGCTGCGTGAAAATTGCGATATGCGGCGGCGGTGCGGAGGCCGAGGTACGGGTGGCGGCCTTGCGAGCTATAGTGGCCTTACGACCACTACCCCCGCATAGGCACACCCGAGGAGCAGCGAGGCCGTGTCCGGTCCGGATCGACGAGCCGAGCAGGACCACCGCTACCGACTCCCCCGGCCTTCGCCTTCGTACGGTGGTGCTTCGGTGGGCAACTAGGTTGCCGACGGCGAGGAGCGAAGGATGTCGATCATATCGAGTTGTCTTCGAGATGTTAGAGTAGTTGGCTTGACAGCACGTCTTCGTGCCAAGCAACTATTGTATCATGTGTTGTCTTGATGTTTCAAAATCGAGTTGTAATGACGATTGAACCTTGTTCTGTCATGTTGTAATAAGAATACTCAAGCTCGTATGCTTTAAGTGAATTCCGTTGTCTTTCAAATTGAATTTCTTGTGCTAAATACCATATCCTTGGATAATTCGTTGCGAACGATCACGCTTGTCAAAGAACGCATTGTTTATCTCCTAGGAACATAGGTAAAACAACGCATCTTTACGAACATCACTCGTTGCCAGCATATAAATGCTCGTTCGTATACAATCTTCTTTGGTATTCGGGATAACGACGATCGTTCGGAAGTGGTTAGGAGCCGCGTAGTTGAGCAATCACCGTCCTAACCATGTTAAGAGAAACGATTCTATGAATCTTGGTGGCTATAGAATGTTGTGCTTGTTGTTGTACTCATTATTTACGTACTAATGAGATGTGATAATCCATGATCGTGCTTGTCATCATTTGGAAGTAAGCTTTCGGTTATCTCACTAATAACGCTCACTTTTCGGATGGTGGGAACCACGCGCGGCTTCCCAACGGTTTTGGAGCGAGTGGTAGTGGTGACTTGCCGCCACCCCCGCCCATGAACCCGACGGAGGCTTTCATGGCCACCCGGACCGAGGTGCTTCGCGCCGGATCTTGCGGACACGGCGCCGGATCGCCCGGCGGATGAACCGAGGGCCGCCACATGGGGCCAACCACGAGGGACCTAACCGGTCACCACGTATGCCCGCGTTCATCGCCATGAAGCCGCCAACTTTCGCGAAAGCAGAAGACCCTCTGGAAGCCGAGGCTTGGGTCAAGGCCATAGAGGCGAAATTCTCTGCCTTTGTGCTGCCTTGCTCGGAGGAGAACAAAGCGAACTTCGCAGCCCTACAGCTGCAAGGTGAAGCTTTGATGTGGTGGGACCACTTCAAGTCCATGCAGTGAAATCACGCCGTGACTTGGGAAGAATTCAAGCAAGCGTTCAAGAGTCATCACATCCCCAAGGGTCTAATGGACCGGAAGATGAGGGAGCTGCTAGCCCTTCGTCAAGGATCTGACTCCGTGTACCGCTATGCCCGTAAATTCAATAGCTTATGCCGATGCGGTGGGCATCATGTTGATACGGATGCCAAGAAGATGGAGAGGTTCCGTGACGGGCTTGATGGCAAGCTGTATGAGCGCCTAAATCTGCTCGAGCCCGCCAACTTCCATGAACTCGTGAATAAAGCTATCTCGCAAGAAGATGCTATGAAGAAAGCCCATGGGGACAACAAGAGGATGTCCGGTTTCACCCCAGGCAGCGGAACAAACAAGAAGTTTCGCTTTGTGAAGAAGGAAGCTCCAGGCCCATCCCAGCAATCTTCAACTGGACGCTGGACGATGAAGCCGTTCCGGGGGCAAACCCGACGGGAACTTCCGCTTCCGCCGTGCCCGACAGCCAGGCTCCGAAGCCTAATGCACCCCCTCGTGATGTTGGTGATCGCCGTTGCTACAACCGTGGCCGCCCGGGCACTACATTAATGAGTGTCCCAAGCCCGGCAGATCAAGTCAAACCCGCGAGAACCGGAATACGGGAAACAAGCCCGCCGCTCCGCCAAGAAACCGATAGTGCAAGTGCGCCGGGGCAAGCCGAACTTCACTACCATGAGTGACATTCCCGCAGAGCTCCGGTACTCACGGGTACATTCTCTATCAATAACACTCCCGTCAAGGTCTTATTTGATTCGGGAGCCACCCATAGTTTCATTAATGAGAATTTACTAAACAAATTGGGTCTAAGAAGGGTACAAACCAAATCGCTTATAAAATTACCACGCCCGGTGGAGACATTATGTCTCGATTGGTGACCTTCGAAGTTCCTCGGAGACTAGGAAGTAAGGTTATTCGATCTAATCTTATAACCATCAAATTGGGAAGCATGGGTGTTATTTTGGGTATGGAATGGATGAATCAACATAAGGTGGTTCTAGATATATCGGATAGGGTCGTAGAGATCCACTCTCCTACGGTCGGGCACACTACCTTGTACCTACCTTTCCGGGACGCGTACCGACTCTTGTGCCTATGCGACCATTATCTCCTCCCTTGATGAGATTCCGGTGGTGTGTGAGTACCCGGACGTATTTCCCGACGAGTGCCCGGTATGCCACCGGACGGAGATGTCGAGTTTGTGATCGAACTCCAACCCGTACCGCACCCATTTCCAAAAGACCTTATCGCATGCCACCCAAAGAGTTAGCCGAGCTAAAAACCCAACTCCAAGAATTGCTAGATAAGGGTTACATTCGCCCGAGCTCTTCTCCTTGGGGTTGCCCCCGCTCTTTTTGTCAAAAAGAAAGATGGTAGCTTGAGAATGTGCGTAGATTACCGTCCACTCAATGCGGTCACCATCAAAAACAAATACCCACTTCCTCGAATCGATGTCTTGTTTGATCAATTGGCCGGTGCCAAAGTCTTCTCTAAGATTGACCTTCGTTCGGCTACCACCAAATCAAGATTCGACCATGCGATATTCCTAAAACCGCTTTTTCCACTCGTTACGGTCTTTACGAGTTATTGGTCATGTCCTTCGGACTCACTAACGCACCCGCCTACTTCATGTACCTCATGAACTCCGTATTCATGACGGAGCTCGACAAATTTGTCGTGGTCTTTATCGATGATATCCTCATCTATTCTAAAAACGAGGCGTAACATGCCAACCATCTCCGAGTTGTCCCGCAGCGTTTGTGAGATCATCGCCTTTATGCTAAATTCTCCAAATGCGAATTCCGGTTGAAAAGTGTCAAATTCTTGGGGCACACCATTTCCCGGGATGGTATTTTCGTAGATCCTAGCAAAGTTCGGGAGGTAATGGATTGGCAACCACCCAAATCCGTACATCAAATCCGCAGCTTCCTAGGATTGGCGGGATATTACCGTCGATTCATTCCTGACTTTTCTCGAATCGCAAAGCCCATGACCGAATTACTCAAGAAGGGAGTGAAATTCGTGTGGAGTGAAGCATGTGAGAAAGCTTTTCACACCCTCAGACAACATCTAACTTCAGCCCCAGTGCTAGCTCAGCCCGATAACTCCAAGCCATTTGAAGTTTTCTGTGACGCATCAGGCACCGGTCTTGGCTGTGTCCTTATGCAAGAAGGCCGAGTCATTGCCTATGCTTCGCGAGCCCTTCGACCCCATGAACTCAACTATCCTACTCATGATCTTGAGTTAGCCGCCGTTGTTCATGCCCTCAAGATATGGAAACATTATCTAATGGGCAATCATTGCAACATCTTCATCGATCACAAGAGCCTCAAATATATCTTCACCCGCTCGAATTGAATATGAGGCGAGAGAAGATGGCTTGAGTTGATCAAGGATTATGATCTAGAAGTGCACTATCATCCCGGCAAAGCAAATGTTGTTGCGGATGCTCTTAGCCGCAAGGATCATTGCAACCACCTAGAGTTGGTGCCGGTCGGCGAACCCCCGTGTGAGGAAATGAGAAAGCTCGGCCTAGAAGTGGTGCCGCGGGGAATTCTTTACGCCTTGACGGCGAGTCAAGCCTTTATGACGTAAATTGTCACGGCCCGCCGCAATGATGCGAATATCCAAACCATCGAGCGAGAAACTAGTGGAAGGAGACCCGAAGTACACTTGTTTCCAAAAGGATCCCCAAGAGGTGGTCCGGTTTGGAAAACGCCAAGTGATCCCCGTTGATCCGTAAATCAAGAAGATCATTCTAGATGAAGCTCACCAATCCAAGTTCTCTATTCACCCCGGTAGTACCAAGATGTACCAAGATCTAAAGCGAACTTTTGGTGGTCTAATATGAAGATGGATGTAGCCAAGTATGTAGCCGAGTGCGATACTTGCCACCGGATGAAAGCAAGCCATTTGAAATCGGCAGGAGTACTCCAACCCCTGTCGATACCTATGTGGAAATGGGATGACATTAGTATGGATTTTATTGTAGGTTTACCCCTGACCCCTAGGAAGAAGGATTCTATTTGGGTGATCGTGGATAGACTCACTAAGATCGCTCACTTCATTGCCGTGCACACCACTTACTCGGTACCACGGTATGCGAGTTGTACGTGGACCACATAGTTCGTTTACATGGAATCCCAAAGACTATAATCTCCGATAGAGGGACTCGGTTGTGGCCCGTTTTTTGGGAGCGATTGCATGAGTGTTTGGGAACTCGCCTACTCCGTAGTTCCGCTTACCACCCACGGACGGATGGTCGGACGGAGAGGATAAACCGGATACTAGAGGACATGTTGAGAGCAAGCATCTTGCACTTTGACAAGAGTTGGGACAAGTGCTTGTCCTTAGCGAGTTCTCCTACAACAACAGCTATCGAGCCGGCTTGAAAATGGCACCGTTCGATGCCTTATACGGACGTAGATGCCGCACCCCACCGAATTGGTCGGGGGCGGAGAAAGAACACTCTTTGGACCGAGTTAGTTAAAGAAGCCGAAGAGAAGGTACAAGTGATAAGAGAAAATTTGAAGATGGCTCGGATGAGACAAAAGAGTTATCATGATAAGGGAACCGCACCTCGACACTTTGAAGTGGGAGATCATGTATATTTGAAGGTATCCCCCACCAAAGGTGTGCAAAGGTTCGGAGTCAAAGGAAAGTTAGCTCCGCGCTACATTGGACCCTACGAAGTAATAGAAGTGTGTGGACCCGTGGCCTACCGTATCCAATTGCCAGAACGGTTTTCCGCGATTCACAATGTGTTTCATGTAACTCAGTTGAAGAAAGGAATGCATGTTCCGGAGAACGAGATCATCACAGAAGCTAATGCTTGGATCGAGCCGGATTTCTCGCTCGTCGAGCATCCCTTAAAGGTGCTAGATCAAAAAGAGCGAAAGACCCGGAGGCAAACCGTGCGAATGTACAAGATCCAATGGAGCCATCACACGGAAGAAGAAGCCGCGTGGGAGACGGAGGATTATCTCAACACCAAGTACCCGGGCTTCCTCCAATCCCGAAACAGTGAGTCTTGTTCCCCATCTCTTCGTTGTCAAGTCGAATCTCGGGACGAGATTCCTTTTAAGGGGGGTAGGCTGTGACGCCCCGGGTTTTTAATTACCGTCATTAACGCTAACGACACGATTAGCCGGTCAAATGGTCAACCCTAGGTCAACCTGGGCCCTCACCCATGAAAACTCCCTAACACACCCCTAGTGACCCTAGTGAATAGTTAAAACACTTGTGGGGCCAACCCTTGGTCAAAGGGTGGGTCAAACCCCCTTGCCACCCGGTGTCCACAGTGTCTGCCGGAACTTTTGCTTTGCGTTCCCCAAATTTCACCTAAACACTTAAAATTCTACCTTTAGGAAAGTTGTAGATCTTGTTGAGGGACACAACTTTCATGTAGAGTGGCATTGCTGATTTGGAGAGGAAAATTGTGAAAAAGCCCTTGCAAGGCGGATTCTACCTTTGTTGACAAAATCATGTTGACATTCAAAGTTGACATTCCTCTAGATTCAAATCTAAACAGTAAAACCCCATACAACCTTTGGGAAAGTTGTAGATGGTACTTAGATCTACAACTTTGGTATTCATTGTTTGGTCAAGTTGTATTCAAATTTTTGGAGAAATAGTGGCTTGAACACAGCACCAGTGTCACTGCCCAGCACCAGAGCGCGTCGCGCCGCGACGTCGCGCGCGCAAGGCCGCCGTCGCCGCCCGCCGCCGGCCTTGCCCCGGCGCCCGTACCCGCGCCGCCCGAGGTCTCGGCGTCCGTGCCGTGCCCCGTCCCGATGCCCCGCGCCCCTAGGTGCTCCGTCCCGAGGCGCCTTGGCGTCCGCGCCGCCGTACGCGCGCACGGGCCACGGACCGGCGGTCCGTGGGCGGCGTCGCCGCCGTACGTGCGCGCCTCGACGCGCCGTAGCACGGAGGGCATCTTGCGCCGTCACCCCCGCGTCACCCGGTGCCCGCGCGCCTACTTAAACCCCCCCCCCCCCCCGCCCCTCCGCGCGCCACCCCGAGCGACTGCCGCCATTGCCGCCGCCATCCCGCCGCCGCCGTGCTAGCTCGCCTTGCTTGTGCTCGCCGCCGTCCAAGCGCGTCGCTAGGCCCCTTAGCACTCGGGCAAGCTCGCAAGCGCGCTTGTTCGCGTCGATTTGGCCTCCACACCGCAAGACACCGAGCCGCCCCGAGCGCCGCCGCCGGCCGCCGCCGTGCGCCGTCGCCGGAGCACGTTCCGCCCGCGCCACCACCGCCAATAGGACCGTGGTGAGCCCAATTGCAACCTCGTGCCACTTGTTGTCGTGGCCGGGCCCCACATCGCCGCCGGCGAGCCCTCCCGCCGCCGCCGAGGGCATGGATGTGAATCCGGGGGCCTATTTGCAAGGAATCGTAACTTAGTTTATTTGCGGATCGGTCCACAGCCTTAGAAAATCCCTAGAAATTCACAGAAAATTCCAAAAATTCTCAAACGAATTTTGTAGGTCTCAGGATGTTAAACCCCACCTACTTGTTGTACACTTGTGGCTAGATTCAAAGTAGTTTTGGCAGAAAAATTACAAATGTGTTATGCTTGAATCTGTTATAACTTGAAATGTATAGCTTCTCTGTAGCTGAGCTTTGGATATGTTGTGAGTTAGGATAAGACTAGATGCTGTGCCAAGAATTGCACAAAGTTATCATATGAATCTGTTTATAAAAATGTTTTTCCATCTCTAGCAGAACTGCATAGATGATTTTTCATGTTAAATATATTCATGTTCTTGAGCCCAACTTGTGCACACTGTCTTGTGATGTCAAGAGGCACATCTTGTGAATTAATCATGAATTTAGGAGTAACTGAAATTATTATTCTTGTTTAATGCATGTTTTCCCTTGTAAATTAATAAACCAAACTCGGAGAGGTTCCATGTGAACATGCTAGCTTTTTAGACTTGTTTAGGACCAGAGAGCATCCACCAGAAAGTTGGGATCATTTTGATGCTTAATTATTTTTATATGCATTTAAGTTGAATCACTAGCTAGCCTTTGTTATTTTCAATAATATTTAATTTTCTAGCATCCAACACTTACATGTGGGCCCAATGGATCGGTCTTAGGCAATAGTACGGTACTTTCCTGGGCGGGTTGTCACATTGCGCATCATCATCCGGAGAGAGGAGGAAAGCAATTGATTTTCGAATTATTTAATATCCCGTGGGTCCCACAAATCGGTGCCATCACGTTGGAGCAAATTTTGCTATACTAGCAAACATGCCTCTCGCGCTGCTACGGGTGAAAGTCACAATCACATCATACAATTCGCTAATCTATTAAAATGAATATACAATGTACCACATGTATCTTTGGTAACACTTGCAAGCATTCATTAAATGATCTCAAATAAGTCAGAAGAAACCGAATAATGAAGTATTAAATAACACATGATACCCCATAAGTAAGGGGGGAAAATCAAATATTGAATTCTTGCAAGCGGTACCAAAGTATATAATCTATACCCTCAGAGAAATAACACATGATACTACACTACGTTGCACCGATACGGGATACAGATACGCCGATACTGATACGGCGATACATTGATAAAGCATTTTCCAAAAACAAGGATACGCCCATACGGCATATACATATAATATTATACTCGTAATTATGCTCGTGTGTTGCAACGAGAGAAGACATTAGTCATCTCGCCATTGTCTTCTCAACCTTGCCTTCTCTCGGCCGCACCATCATTCCCATTGCACATACGACAACCCGATCAAATATGTCCGTGGGTTGCAACGTGAATAAAAAAACTATTTGATGTTTTTATTTACGAGACACCACATGGTTTAAGCATGGTTGCAGATAGCATATCCTACTCGTATTTAGTCCGGTTTAAGCATTGTTCTTATTTTTTACAAAAAATCATTTTTCTAGCTTAGCAAGAGAGAAGGTTCGATGAAAAGGACCAACCGCCCTCGGTGCCCAGCACCGAAAATAGTGGTTTGACATTTCCCATTGCAACACCCACATGCAACAATGAATATGCGATCAATATGGAGCTCGTCTCCTACTGCAATTGGTTGACATTGATGCAAACCAAGATCTCCATCTCCAAAATTGCAATGCACACGTACACTCTCCGGACGCATCCCAACAAATGTGTCATAAACTCGAATGCACTCGAGACCCTCCACTTGAAGGTTTTGAGTCTCAACATCGATCAACATGATGGAGCACCCTGCGCAAGTGCGTATATGATCTCTAGCCTCAATGATATATGTTGGACAAAACTATAAATTTTAGATAAAAATTGTACTACTTGAAAATATAGGCAAATGTATCCTCGTGTTGCTACACCATATAAACATAATACTAATGTGCTTGTTATTGCTATAAACAAAGTTATAACATAAACATGTTGTATATATTTTGTATTTAAAACCTAATGCCAATGCATTGGTGATTTTTTTTTGAGATTAATGCATTGCGTGGGAAGTTTTATGCGCGCGGTGCGCACCCCCACGTGTCCTTGTTTGATTGGACGGCATGATGCATGCAGCCTCCGGTTTCGTGAATAAAACAGGATGCATGCAGCAGTTGCCCCCTAGGTATCTCGAAAAAATAGGATACACGCAGCGTGTGCTTCTCGTGGTACACACCTGGGCTTTTCCATTGCGTGATGGAATTCTCGTTGGATACAATTACGTGCGCTTTTCCATTGCGTGCTGCTGTGCTAAATGGCCCAACAGCTGCCTGGTCTTCACATAAATGGCACACAAGCCTTGCCCAGCCCACTACTGCATCGTATGTTTGTGTGATGGAATTCCTCGCTTGTGCATGGTTCGACAGAAAGAGGTCCACGCTCGGTGTCCGGTCTTTTTCCTCCCATCCGGGGCGCGGCTCAGGAGGGACGTCCGGTTGGTTGGCCGGTTTAGTGGGTAGACAGCCCGGTTTTCCTCTGGTTCGGTGGGTAGACAGTAGATTTTCCTCCGGTTCGGCGGGTA
Source organism: Cenchrus americanus (assembly GCA_947561735.1). NCBI lineage: Eukaryota > Viridiplantae > Streptophyta > Magnoliopsida > Poales > Poaceae > Cenchrus > Cenchrus americanus. Next base: position 98,510,199 of record OX387243.1, on the reverse strand, counting down.
GACAGCTGGTTTTCCCCGTAATCTTCACGGTTTCGGATGACGTAAAAAAACGAGCAGAAACAATCCTTGCTTTAATATTAGGTAGAGATTAGTCTATGTTACGTGGCATAATCTTGGCAATACCCCATGCTCTAAACACTGGAGCTGCCCTGAGGACGTCTGGATCGGTAGCAGCTCCGCCGGCGCATCTTCAAAGCTGACCAGATAAGGAAAACATCTCCGACCGCGCATCATCAAAGGTGGCTAGATCAGAACAAAATCTCCGACCATGCATCCTGGAGAAGGCTGGATTTGGGCATATCGGGAGCTCTCCATCCGCGCATCATCGGAGCAGACCAGATCGAAGTCGTGTCCCACGGCGGCGGCTGCTGCTATAGCTGCAACGGGGAAGAAAACGAGCACAATTTTGGGCGGATTTCGTGGGAATGACAGATACCAGATAGGCAGCCCTATTTGGTGGAGCCAAGCCGGAACGTGAGCTCGCCCGCTCAGCTGCGCGCGGAAAGATGGGTCAGGTCAGGTGATGGGTGCATCGGTTACCCAGTTGTCCGGCTCGGCCACAGAATAGCTTATCCTATGGCCAGCCACGGAGAAATAGTTCTATATATATGTGTGGTTGTTGTCTTGATCTCTATTTTGTAGGGAAAACTCCGTCAAAATTACTATATTTATATATATGTGTGAAAATCAAAAGAAAATTATATGCACATATGTAGGGGGAGTTCTCTCTATATTCTTACTTTGGGGACATTCACTCTATCTATTTATTGAATTTATTTGAGAAGAGTAAGTGATTCCAAAACACAAAACCTTTCTTTATATCACTACTTTAAATGGTTGTCATCGATTACCAAAAAGGGGGAGATTGAAGGCACTAATTCGTGTTTTGGTAATTAATGACAATCATTGTGGACTAACATTTTTATCCGAGTTATAAGAATAGGTTAGTCCGGTGAAATGATGAGATCATGCGGTATGAACGAGAAAGTCTTGTATGGCTTGTGTTTGAAAGAGCTCAAGGCAAAGTTAAAGATAGGGTTTTATTTTTGCCGGTCATAAGGTGATTAGAGGATGCTAAATGACCGGGTTGATAGGATAGATAGCCGTACTATCAAGAGGGATCAATTTCATTGTCTTGACTTTCCATAGTGCCAGTTGGATCAAAAATTTGCATGCACTGCATTTAGATGAGTGGCGATTTCTCTTGGTAAAAGGGTTTCATTGAAAATCTTAAGAAAAGTCAGTTTTTAGGTGTTGGGCGGACAGTCCGGGCTCTTGGGGTGGACGGTCCACGGGTTCTTGATTTTTGTTTAATGTTTGAGATTTTTGGTAAAAGTTTTCGAGAAAATACCCTTCCGGGCGGACGGACCGTTATTCTTAACGAACGGGGTGCGGCTCGGTGGAGCGGACGGACGGTCCGCGGCCGCCCGCGGACGGGGCTGCGGGGCCCGGCGGACGGTCCGCGGGGTCTCGGTAGACGGTCCGCCGGCCCAACGGCCGGCCACCCCGCGCCCGTTGACTTCGCGTTTTTACCGTTGGAATTCAAACACGGACAGTCCGCGAGGGCACCACAGACAGTCCGCGGGGTACGCATTTTGCCCATAACGGCTAGTAACGGGAAGGGGGTATATATACTCCAAGCCCGGGGTTGGAGAGTCTCTCTTGGCACTTTGAAATGTCTATACTCCCTTGTAGAGCTCTCCCTCTCCTCTCTCTCACTCACTTGGCTTAGTGGTTGCATTCTATGTGAGATTGAGAGCTTCTAGTGCATTGCATCAAGGTTTTGATCTTTGTGGCACTAGGGAATCATCAAGCAAGTGGTTGATTTGTTACTCTTGGAACTTGCCGCTTCCTAGACGGCTTGGTGGTGGAAGAATCCGTTGAAGCTCGCAAGAAGATTGTGCGTGGCTCCGGATTTCGTGTTGTGAGAGGTATTGTGCTCACCTCACCGGAGCGGTAAAGAGCAACTTTAGTGGAATCGAGGTGTGGAGTGGTTCTTTGCTTCTAACCGGCTCAAGATCAAACGGTGTCTTGATAGAGGAGCGGTTGAACATTGAATCCACCTCAACGTGGATTAGGGGTGACCGGCAAGTCATCGATACAACGGGATAAAATTTGTCTCTTGTGCTTGGTTATTTCTTTGCTCCATTTCCTTTCGAGTACTTTACTTTGAGTATCTAATTTCTAGAGATTGAATTATATCTTGTCACCATAGGCCGCAAACCCCCAACATAGGAATAGAATAGGTAGAGATTTATTTCTCCTTGGGGTTCTAATTAAATTTTTCTAGTGTTGTGCTTTTAGATTTTAAACCGCCTATTCACCACCCCTCGGTCGGTATCCTAGACCCTACAACTTTGCCCCCTCCACTTGCACCATTTTGATGATGTCATCCTCGCGTCCAAGATGGAGGTTCTCCTTGCATGAAGTCCGGTCTTTTACGCTTCAATCCTCGGGGATGTTCCTTTGTAACACTTCGGTCCTTGCCACCTTTGAGAGTGATTTCATCAAGCTCATAAACACGAACAAGACACCTAAATTGCTCATTTGAACTTGTTGTGACTCCGTCCTTTATGTCCATGTTTTCCTACAAAAACATAACACTTCCAAATGCACACACAAAGATGAAACCCTAAACCCTAAACATGTGATGCTTCTTCAAGAAGTGCACCATCATCATTGATGTCTCCGACAAAGAAGTCATTAACTGCTTCCAACAGGGCCTTTTCGACCGTTGGATCTACAAAGACTTCGGTCGTCGACTCCCACGCTCCGAGTGGGCAGATGAGGAAGACAAGGAGCTCAACAAGTATGAGCCCTACCGATCCCAAAACCAAAGCAACAACGGCGTCAAGGGGAAGAACCTGCCCAGAGGAAACTACTTAGGTACCCCAAACCTCAAGCGCGAGCCAGACAACACTGTCGCAATAATGGAGCGCACACCACAAAGCAAGTCCAAGAGAAGTGGTGACTCACCCTCCTTCAAGGAACTACTCAAGTAGCAGTGCCTGTGGCACCCACAATACAAGCACACCACCAAGGAGTGCTTTCAACTGCACAAGACCCTAAAGAATGCTCCAAAACCTCCAAACCCGAAGGATCGCAAGGGCATGCAAGGACAAGCACAATGACCGAGACAAAGACGACAACTTACAAGATGTCAACGTCAGCTTTGGTGCCCTCTCCACCAAACGCTCCCAGAAGTTGCTATTGCGAGAGATCATGTCCATTGGGTCTGTCGCTCTAACTTTCCTCAAGTGGTTAGACCATCCATACTCGTGATACTTCAAAATCTCCTTCAAAACAGAATATTCCGTCCTCGTCATCAAGATTCTCTCCTTCACTAGGTGAATTCTTCGCGTGTTGCCGCAGGATAGGTTGCTTAATTATTTTATGATTATTTTATTGTACTTGAAAACAGTGAAGATTTGAGCATTTTTCATGAAGGTGACATATATTTTGCTCTATATATTTAATATATAACTGAGAGATATTTCAGTAAACTACTCAGGGCAGTATGTACGCTTTTCAACAACCATCAATGTACCTCATATCTATAAAGGATCTGCTTCTCTATGCGCCGCCTCCCTCCAAAAAGGATCTGCTTCCGTATGCAAGAAAATGCAATTGTCCCTGCCAGCAAAGATTGTGCAAAGAAAGGATACCATTTATTAGTGCCAGGTGAGGAACTTACCAACAAAGTGGGAGAGAAAACATAAAAAACCAAGGCCACTGTATGGATGAACAATTTTACCGCCGCCAAAATTGGCCCAACTCCCACAACACTCGATTGCACCGTCCTCGTGCACGGCCAAAGGAACAGAGAGGTGGGAACCATCAATTTTCCTGTCGAATCTGAAGGTCTAACACTGCGCTTCTTCCATCTCCAGCGACTTCAGCATGGACATCGGCGACAGCATGTCCGTGCATGTGCAGCTGGACGTCGAGCTGGCCAAACTCGTTGCCGAGGCGGCGGTGGCGACAACGGGCCCGATCATGGCTGAAGACCTTCACGGCCTGGAGGTCTCGATGGGCGTCGGTCCCCTGAAGTGGGCGGTGTTAAAAATCTCTAGAGCTGCCATCTCTTCATGTGCGCAAGCCGAGTGGGAGGCTCTTCAGGTACGTCGGTTCAGCTGCTATCGGTTCAGTTCCTTTCTTAGGTGCTTGAGAGTTGAAGAGGAAGTTGCGTGGTGGAGGAAAGTGCAGAGATTAATAAAGGGGAAAGCTAGATGAAGGAAATTTAGTAAATAAAAGATGATGTAAGCGTATGACGTGGCAATTTGAGGTTTGAGAGAATTCCTTAGTGCGATCACTTATATCGTTTTGTATGATATCCACTTCTCCCACATCCATCTTCCTCATTTCTCCTTCATCCCAACCACCAGTCTATGGGGACCACTTTTTACTTTTTCCCCTTTTTCCAACCTTATCTCCACTCATCCGCCCCACCCACCCCGTGTCACCACCTCTCTCCCGGAGTCCCTCTCCCTCGTCTTCTCCGCTCACCGGCGAGCCTCGTGGCGGCGGGTGGCGAAGGAGCCCCGTGGTCGGCGCGCACGCTCCTCTCCGGCCCCACCAGCGCGGCGGAGCTCCACGAGGGGCTCCGACAGATCCGGCACCGGCAGGAGAAGTGACTTAATTCGACGGCGGTAACAAGGTGCAGTGTGACGATGACGAGCACCACCCTCCCCTGACAGCCACCCCTCCTCAAGCTCGTCTCTCGTCGAGCAGAGCGCGGCGCGGAGGAGCATGGCACGGCGGAGCTCGCCCCCACGGACGCGGAGGAGCAAGGCGCATTAGAGTTCATCCCCACATGCGCAGAGGAGCAAGGCGCGGTGGAGCTTGCCCCCACAAACACGGAGGAGCGGCGGCGGGCAGCTCACGTCGAATCCACCACGGCGTCCTTGTCTTCCTCACATCGAGCTTCGTCGGCGGTGAATCGAGCCCGCGTCGGCGAGGCACAGGGGCCGCGGTGACCTCCCTCCCCCGTCCACGCCGCCCTTCCATCCCTCTTCTCTCAGAGCCGGCGGAGGTGGGGGCGAGCTGCCGCCGGCGGCTCCTCCCTCCCGGCGCGCCGCCTCGGTGGACCGAGGCCGGCGGAGGAGCGCCGAGGCCGCGGCGGCGGCGACGGGAGCACGGACGACCGCGGAGTAGGGATGGGGTGGACGAGCGGCGTCGGTGGTGGAGGAGCAGGGATGGGGGGACGAGCGACGGTGGGCTCGAGCTTCCAAGCGTGGGCACGAGAGAGGGGATGGAGTGCACGAGGCCCGCGCTTGCGGATGAATGAGCAGCGCGATCCCTTCGAATCCAGAGGAGACCGGAAGGGATGCCATTTTGGCGTCGGTGCTAAAGGAGGCCACTGCAAGCAGGATTCCTTTATCTGCCTCCTCCAGGAGGGGATGAAGTACCCAGTGCGGGTGGTCTTAGAGACTCTAATTACCTTCTCCACGGCGGATCAATGGACAAACTTTTATGAGTCAAGACCCTACCCATTAGTTCTGGACCCACTAGATATACTAGAAGTGGTCTGCCATCTGCCCTTACAAAAAGCACAGCTGTAACCGGAACCTAACCCAATGCCTCTCTCTCGTCCATAGCTTCCACACTTGCATTGGCAGCACCAACATGGCACGGCTATTGCATTGCACTACATCATGGGAGGGCGTCAGCGTCGATGACGTACTGAAATACGAATGCATGGACCGCCGGCGACGTACTATATATATACGTGCGACGCGACTTCCTGACTATCCTGAGCACGCCCAATGCACATGGCTGCGCGTCTAATTTCACTCCCCAGTCCCCACTGCAGAGGACGTCAGGACGAGACGACTAGACAGTAGACACTAGAGCCGAGCGAACCCATGTGGAACTTGAATTCCTCTGTAATGGCGAGCCTTCCGGCTGCTATACCGACCCTTCTCTATATATAGCAGGAGCATATACATACCCAGGCACTGCACCACCAACACCCCTAAAAGTTCGTTCGATCCCACCGACGGCCGCCATGGATGGTGGAGGCGGCGGTATAGTATTCCAAATGGGCCGGGCACGATTGACGGCGACGAGGCACGGCCCTAAAAGCACGACCCTAGCCCCCCCGCCCCGAGTCACGATTAATAGTGCTTAGTGCCGGCCCGGCCCGATGGCCTTTTAGTGCTTGGGCCGCTACCCCGCACGGCGGGCCGGCCGAGGCACGGCCCGATTTTTGGCGGCCCGATCATCGGCCCGATAAAAATTCACAATCACATATAAATATTTGAAACCCTAGTTTTACTCACCTCCCTAACCTTCCCCGTTCCTCTCGCTCCTCCTCCCAATCTCCCCCAACCCGCCGCCGCCCTCCTCCCGAATCCGCCCTCCCCGCCCCACCTCCTCCGCCGCCCTCCTCGCGAAAATCCGCCCTCCTCACGATGGCCTCGCGCCGCCACCTCCCTCGGCACCTCAACGCCACCGGCCCTCGCTCGCCGCGCGCGGCTTCGCCCGCCCGCCCGCGCGCGCCGCCCCCGCCCGCCCGCACCACCGGCCCTCGCCCCGCCCGCGCGCGCCGGCCTCGCCCCGCCCGCCCGCGCCGCCGACCGCGAGGGGGAGAGCTCCGGCCTAACCTATCTGCGCGCCGCCTCAATAGTGTCGGGCCGTGCGCGCGCCCATCGGGCCGTTTTCGGCGTCTGCCGCCCGGCCCGAAAAATAGGCCATAGGGCCGTGCACGGCCGCCGGTCCGGCCCGACGCCCGACACGGCCCGGCACGAAAATGCCATCGGGCTGCATAGTGCCGGGCTGCATCGGGCCGGGCCGGATCGGGCTCGGGCCGGGCTCGGGCCGGGCGGCCCGTTTGGAATACTATAGGCGGCGGTACCACCACCATCCTGGCGCTGCCACTGCTTCTCATCTCCTCCCTCCTCGCGCTAGGCGCACCGGCGCAGGACCTGACGGCCTCGTTCGACATCTCGCGGAACCACACCCAGCGCGAGTTCCTCCAGTTCATTGCCGACGCGCGCGCCGCGCTGCGGGTGCCGGACCGGCCGTTCGTGGTGCAGGACGCCGGCAGGCTGACGCCGCAGGAGGACGTGCCCCGCAGGTTCATGGACCTCGAGCTGCGCACCGCCGACTACGCCGTCACCCTAACGATGCGGGTGGACAACCTCTACGTCATCGGCTTCCGCAACGGCGTCGGCCAGGGGGCGTGGTTCGAGCTGAGGCATGACGGCATCCTGAACGCCACCACGTTGATCGATGGCTCCACCCGCCTCAGCTTCGGTGATGCCTACCGCGACAGCACAAAACGCGAGCACAACCTTGGTGAAGTAACCACGCTACGTACATTACCACCATGATGTTACGGATCCATGGGTTTCAAATCAATACACAATTGATTCATCGAATTGGTGATTAAAATCTGCTGATCCTTTTGGGGTTTATAAAATTTTGTGAAGGACACCGTGGTCGGGCGGACTGTTGTGGAGACCGCCATCGCCGTGCTAGCCTCTTACGACGGGACAAACTTGGATGAAGCAAATCTGACGCTCTCGCTCCGAACACTGATCGTCAACTTCGTCGAGTCCATCCGGCTGACCGCCGTCGCCAACCATGTCGCCAACTTCATGGATTAGCCGTCCGGCGGCGGGCCAACCAACTTCGGCCCGCTCGGGAACCTAGAACTTCTGATCCACAACTGGTGCTACCTCTCATGGGTTTTGTATGAGGCTGCGGACGACGTCGTGCAAGACCAACAAGTCCTGGCCCAACGCTTGAAGAAGTTCAACCTGTCCGGGATTGAAATTCACAACAACGCCTTCATGGTGGCACAGGCGCTCGGGATGGTTCTACTCAGGGGCCAGGGCCACAGACGGCGGCAGGAGCGCTCTGTCGGAGACGACGCCGACGGCGTTGTCGCCGGCGGCCTCACGCTTGTGGAGGTCATGGATGTGACCGTCACAAGGATCGACGGCGAGAACCCTGGCGACCTCTACGGTGAGATCTCCATCGACGACAGCTTCGGCGCTCAGCAAGTCTTCTACCGTGACAGGTCCGACCCCCAGTTGGTCGGGCCCGGCCAACCAGCGCTGCTCACCGGGCCAGGCCGAGCCGTGTCGGCCTTCGACGGCTTCGCCATCTACGTCAACCACATGGACCAGGACACGGACCCATCCCCGGACGATGAGGTGAGCAGCGGGGTGGTGGTGTGGAACTCCCTCGAGGCCACCAGCGACGAGTACGACGTAGCCCTCCACAGGGTCATCGACGGCGCGTACGGCCGCGTCGAGCTCAACTTCGCGGTGATGTCTAATGCGGTCGCCGCCACCGTGGAAGTCGTGCTCCTCGACAGCAGCGAGGGAACCCCGGACGTCTACGGCTTCGTCGTCGTCGTAGGCACGTCGCTGGGAGAGGGAGACTACACGACCAAGCTCTTCGATAGGAGCCACGAGGAGGTGGTCGGCGTGGAGAAAGGGTCGGCCGTACCGCTGCATCGTAATGTTGTGGCCGTGCCACTCACCTCCATGTTGCAGATCACCGTCAAATTGCTGGACAGGAATCGCGTGTTCCCCGACGAGCAGATCGCCCATGGCGATGTGTCGTTCCAGCCAATGCTCACCGGAGGGGAGAGCGACGAGGTTAGTGGCGACCACGGCCGCGTCACGGTGCGAGTCAACTGGTCCGCCTGGTTCGACTGAATTATTTGTCGCTCGAGTGTAATAATAATAAGGAGGCTTCAGATCCGCGTGTCCGTTGGGTCGAGGAAAAGCATCCTTGGTTAATTTGCTTATTACAATTAGAGCATCTTCAACAGTGTTGTTAAAATTGGAAACTTAAAATTCGTTTTAGGTACAAGAGAGGAAATTTTAGGTACCATAAAGTTGTCTTCTCCAGCAGTGAAATTGGGTACCTATATTCCATTCAAAGACTAATTTGCAAAGAAACTATTTTTCAAGGGTCAATATGCAAAATGACACTAACCTTATCCTCTCCTCCTCTCCTCCTCCTAGGGATGGCAATGGTTACCCGCCACCCGTTTACCCGCGGGTAAAAACCCTATTAGGGTGCGGGTTTGGGGGAATTTGCCCCCCACGGGTCTGTTAATGGGTGAAAACCCTCACCCATCGGGTGAAGCGGGTGCATTCTTGAGTACCCCGTACCCGTTACCCGACGGGTCACCCATTTAAGTATGATAGGTAGGTCCAACCAGTCATTCACTTAAAATTTTTTATATATAAAGGATGGAAACCCTCGATCAGCATTCACTGTTCCCAATTCCTATTCCACCCAACCGGACGCCGCCACCCTCTCTCTGATTCTTGCGAGGTGCCCTCCGCTCCTATCGCCCAAGCGCTCGGCCGTCGACCCCCTCCCTGCGCGAACACCACCAGCCCGACCGCCACTTGCCGTCCCTCCCTGCGCGCGCACCACCGGCCCGGCGCCGCCCGTTGCACCTCCCTACGCAAGCCGGCGCCACCCAATCCAACGCCCCTCCTCGCGCGGCCGCGCGAGATCTCGACCCGGGATCCGGGCGCCGCCGCCGCTCCCCGGACCTCGGCCGTTGACACCGCTCCGGACCTCCAAGCTGGTGCGCGTGCGTGAGTGCGGCTCGGCGGGCGTCAGGGCCGGGCCGCATCGAGGACTCGGGGCTACAGCGCAGCGGCGGCCTCACGGTAGGCGGGTGTGGATCACCCGATGGGTACCCGTTACCCGCGCGGGTGGCGGGTATGGGGAATTATTAGACCCGCCACGGGTGATGGGGCGGGTGACGGGTCTAGAAATCTTGGCGGGTGGCGGGTGTGGTTTCCTACCCCCACCGGGTTTTCCACCCGCTGCCATCCCTACTCCTCCCCCCACCGGCCTCTCTCCTTTACCTCCCGTCTCCTCCTCCACCATGACAAGCGCAGCGTTGATCCGGTGGCGCTGCCTCCTCGCCCCCTTCGCCTCCTCACCTCGACCACCACCTCTACCCGCACCACCTCCTCCACCACCATGAGCGTGTGGTGGGCGTGGCCTTGCCCATCCTCCGACAGCGGTGTGGTGGCAGGTAGGGCGCGACCTCGCCCGTCCTCTGACAGCGACGTGGTGGCAGGTGGGGGGTAGATGGGTGCACTCTTTCCCGGCCTCGCTAATGCTTGGACCGTCGCTTGCCAACCCGCATCCAGCCGCCACTCAACCCACTGCCGCTCTTCCCCCCTCCCTCTTCCATCTTCTTGGAGGGGGCGGCCTCGCCGCCGATTCAAGGTCGATGAGCATCAAATCGAGCTTCGACGACTCGCAGGTTTGCCTCCTCCTTCAACTTGTTGATTCGTCGATCCGGCACCCGAAAGGAATCGTTGAGACTCTCTTGGTGAAAATCAGGGAATATTACGTCTTTGCAGATTTTGTGATCCTTGATGTGCAAGATGACACAGGGATGACACAGGAGTGTAACGTAGTAATAAGCCTTGAGATCTGCATGTCCGTTGGGTCGTGGAAAAGCATCTTCGGTTAATTTGCTTATTACAATTAGAGCATCTTTAGCGGTGTTGTTAAAATTGGAGACTTAAAATTCGTTTTACGTACACGAGAGAGGAAATTTTAGGTACCACAAAATTGTCTTCTCCAGTAGTATTGCTAAAACTGGGTACCTATATTCCATTTAAAGACTAATCCGCAATAAACTTATCCTCTCCCCCCCACCGCTGGCCTCTTCTCCTTTACCTATCCTTCTCCCTCTCGCCGGCCTCCTCTCCTTCCCCTCTCATCTCCTTCTGCTCCACCATGACAAGTGCAACGCAGATCCGTGACGACACCTCCTCACCTCGACCAACACCTCCACCCGCGCCACCTCCTCCACCACCATGAGCGGCGTGGTGGGGCGCGACTTTGCCCATCCTCTGACGGTGGCGTGGTGGCAGGTAGGGTGCGGTCTCGCCCATCCTCCGATGACAGGGTGGTGCCAGGCGGGAGCAACTAGGTGCACTATTTCCCGAGCTTGCCAATAATGTTTCGACCACCGCTTGCCAACCCACAACCGGTCACCAGTCACCACTCCACCCGCCGCCGCTCTTCCCCCTCCCTCTTCTTCCCTCTGGCTGGAAGGTGTGGCCTCGCCGCCGATTCAAGGTCGACAAACATCAAATCGAGCTCCAACGACTCGTAGGTTTGCCTCCTCCTTGAACTTGCTGATTTGTCGGTCCGGCACCCGAAAGGAATCGTTGAGACTCTCGTGGTGAAAATCAGGGATTCTTACGTCTTTGTGGATTCCGTGGTCCTTGATATGCAAGATGACACATGAATGCCACTCATTCTTAAGGAAACTTTGGCTGAGGCACCTAGTCATAGGAGTGAAAATAGTTACGGAAATTCCTGATCGACCAAGCTTCGTTTATGAAAAAAATATGAGAAACAATAAAACGAAAATGGTAGGAGCCGGAAATGGTATGGAAATAGGAAAACATTGGTGGAAAAGAAAACGAAAATGATAGTGGCTTTGTTTCGTCGAATACATGTATCGATCGTTTTTGCTCAGAAATTTCCGCTGAAGTTTTGGATTGTCAACGGATGGTCCATAACGCTAGGTAACACCGAGGCCCAACATGTCCCAATAACACAACCTTACGTATTTAACTTCAGTCTCCACTCGCAGTCCCCAGCTCGCGAACACGACCATTGCCAGCATGCTAGCCGGCAAGATGGCTATTGTGCCAGAAACTTGTTGGTTTCATAATTTAGTAGTTGTGAGTCACAGACTCACAGTTATAGTATGGGCATATGGTGTAGTAATATTCATGTTGGATTGTTGGTCACTCATTTAGTTCTAAACGTGTTGCATATATGTCCATTCATGGTTTCTGTGTTTTCGATTTGAGGTACCGTTATCGATCGATAACAACATATTTTCAATTTGATGATTTCGTTTCTGATGTATCAATTTTCGTTACTGGTATCATTTGTGAGAGTATCATTTCTATATCATTTCCAAGTAAAAAATGATAGGAAATGATAATGAATATTTTCGATCGTTTCCAACCAATTTCATCCCTACCTAGGCATGTCACAACATGACCGTTGGTGAACCACTGACCAAAGGGGGTAGTGTCGGGCCCACACATGGGTCGGCCAAACCAGTGGTAACAGTCATGTGGGCCCAGTTTGCCAACGGCTCCCCCGCAGTGCTTACCCCTATTGCTCTATAAATTGGATCCGAGAAGGGGTGTTCTTCACCCATTCACAAATTTCCATCACACCCCCTCTCTACTCCTTTGCTCTTTGGTTTTCTTGGATTTCTTGCTCGCGATTGAAGTGTCAAGCACTCTCTCCATCTCATTGCTGCAAGAATTGATTATTGGTGGAGCATATCCTATCTTGTATATCTTTTCCTTGATTGCCCTACTACAACTATACTATATATGCGTGTATATACACTGAGCTTCTCGAGCATGTGTTGGGATTAGATGCGGTTTTTAAACCTCTTGGCATGAGTTGTGGGTTGGGAAAACTTGGAGAGTTTCGAACCGCCGGACGGAGTAAGAAGACATTAACCGACTTTCGGGTCGGGGATAGGAGGTGACGTTGGACACTTCCTGCGGTTAGAGTAACTCCAACAATAGCCCCTACCCCAAGCCCCTACTCTTCTAAGTAGGACCCCAGAGTAGGGCCCCCTATGTTTTTGGCGCTTAGTTTTTACTCTCAACTCCAGCAACACCCCTACGTCTCAGCCTCGTATTATATTATGACATGTGAGACCTACGTGTAAGTGTCTCGTCTTTTCTTTATTTTTTCTTATCCCTTCTCTCCTTCCCCATGAGTGACCCACAATTCCTCTTTTTCGCGTCTCTCTGTCTCTGCATCTCTCCGCCGATGCCCGCTGCCAATCTTTCTGCCGTTCTTCTTCCCTCTCGGCCTATAGCAATTGGAGAGCACATGATTGTGTAGCTGTGTCGATCTATCATATCAAATCTTGGGCAGCATCAAATCGGAGCTGCAACCCATAGGCATTGCATGGACGCTACGGAACCAACTCGATCTGATTCTTGCAGCAGAGGAGCGAGGACGCCGATGTCGACCCGTGCGGCGGAGAGGAGCGGGAACGACGCGAGCTCGTGCGGCGGAGAGGACCAGGAGCAACGCCACTGGCGGAGAGACGGTGTAGGGTGGGGGAGTGGGAGCAGCTCGACCTGATTATTCAATGGTGCAAAGGAGCAGACCCAGTGCCACAAGCCGCGCTCCGGGTAGGAGGCAGGGAATCCTGGGCTTTGGAGCTCAAGGAGCACCAGCAGTGCTCTAAGTAGGAGGCGAGGTAGGTATGGGAGCCTGATGGTGATGGAGAAGGGGCCGCGTGATGGGGAGTCCATGCACACAGCAGAGGGAGCAACAGTGAAACTATCAAGTAGGGGCCTTCTTTCTCTCCACCCGCAGGAGAAGGGGATGGAGGGGAGGATTTGGGTGCCCCATAGAGTAGGTGCCCGAGTAGGGGGTCTGCTCGAGTGCTTTTTTTGCTTTGAGCTCTTACTTTTTGAGTTGGGGCTCAAGTAGGGAGTCCGTTGGAGTTGCTCTTACATAGGAGTTTGGAGCGGCGATACCTGTTAGGGTGCCGATTAGCATAACACTCTATGTATATGCATTGTAAACTTGTTGCTCTGGTCTAAATGTATCGGTGGAACTATGCTTCGTGGGAATATGTTGATGTGCACACCACTTATCCTATGGGAAGGGTTCCAACCATTCCCTAGTTAGGCGGTACCAGCACCGCGAGAGAAGCATGTTTGGATTGGGCTTACCGTTTCTCAAGAATGTGCAGAGCCTAGCTGCGATTTAGCTCTTGTTTCCGATACCCTCGACACCACTTTTGGCCATGTTAGAGGTTCACGATCCCGGGACCATTCGGTCTTCAGAATGGGTCTAGGTCCGTGAATACAATCTGGTACCGTTCCTACTAGAAAGTCTTGGTTGTGGGTTGTGTCTCCAGATGGCTGATCACTGTCTACAGCCTGAGTGGGTCGAGGTGTACACCCTTTGTAGAGTTTAGATCTATATGTATAGTCACATCCTCAGTTGTGGACACTCCTACGTTCTGTTACGCTGATTAGTGTTTTGGGATTTCTATCTCCCCCTCTTCTAAAACTATAGGATGGGTTGAGAGCTACTAGTTCGGGAATAGGATGTGACATTGATAGTTGAGATGAGAAGGGATAGAAGCTTTCCCATTGACTCGAGAGGATGTATGAGGTGAGTTTGAGACGGAGCCTTGGAATGCTAGCTAGGGACAACCGTGGTGTTGAGATATAATTGGGATGATGAAGTCTTACTATTTTATTTACTGTTGCAGCTGCATAGGAAAATCTGAGCCTACTCATTTTCTACTTAAAGCTTGCATACGATTGGTGACGTGAACCTATCCCAATCCTTGGGGATAGTTTTGTGAGTGCGCAGGATTGGACTTAGAGTGAGAATCCGAATATGAAGGATTCGTGAAGGGTTGCCTTGCTTTGCTCAAGGATGCATGTGGTGAAGATCTTGGATGAAGACTTGAAGCCCTAGCTACTGCTTGCAAGATTTCTACTTATCGTTTAGCCCAAGGGAAGGGCTTTGTACTCTGATTTTCATTGCATGGAAATGATATTATGATATAATTAGATTTGTATGTGATAGCTACTAATCCATGGACTATCATAAGGTATAGGGAGTCGGGTTGTCCTCACCGAAACTCGGTTCATTAGAAAGGGCTCATGGGCCGACGATGTGGTCGTACCAAACCACTAGAACGAATCGAGCAAGGATGTCATCACGCCATGTGACGGGGACGTCAACCGCCCTCATCGCTTGGCCTGCACAGGGCAACCCAAACAAGAGGGCGACGTCCTCAAAGTGGCTGCCATCTCCTCGACGGGGAGGTGGAACGTGTGCGTTTCGAGCCATCACCGGTCTAGCAGCACGCAAATCAGCGGTAGTCAAAGCCGAATCGTGTGATGCGATCCCGCTGACAAATCGCAACCCGCACCAAGCCTCCCTCAACTAACCGCGTCAGATGAAGAAGTCCTGCTACGCGTAATCTGGTCCACAAAATGAAATCAACAGTAATCTGGTCCACAAAATGAAATCAACATGACGTAACTGCAATTAGGATAGTTGGAATAATAATGTATCGTATTACGTACTTGCGACTCCATCGCTGGTGTAACGACAATTCTGTGAGACATGTCCAACACCAACATCCAACCGCTATACGAAACGGCCGTTGGGTTAGCATGGCCCACTGGCAGGGTGCCGCCGGTGGAACCTGCTACCACCATTTTATATGGCGGTTGTAGAGGCTACCGCAGTTTCAAAGGACGGTTTGGTGTAACTGCAGTTAGATACGACGGAAATGATATAGTTTTTAAAGGAGTAAAGTGAAACTCCGATTCATAGACTTTCTATGTTATGTCATCCCGATTCATAAACTTTTAAAAGTGTGTCAAAACTGTAGCTAAACTCAATTCAGGTCTCTAATCAGTCCGCTAACAGGTCCATGGTGACGAACAACTATTGCATATTTACAACTGGAACCCTATCACCTTTTGTCAATTCATTTTCCATCCTTCCTCTTTCTCGATATGTGGGAGACAACTCTTTCTCGATCTGTGGGAGACAAAATAGACCGACACATGTAGGCGCGGGTCAGGAGCTGCCGCGTGGAGGGTACGACGCGGCGCGAGGGAGAATAGCGGCGCTGTAAGATAGTAAATGGATTCTGAAAGAGGATGGAGGGAAAATGATTTGACAAAACAAATAGGTTTCCCATTGTAAATACGCGACAAACATTCGGTACCATGGATCCGGTTAGGCACAATTTTAACACACTTTAAAAGTATATGACCGGGATGACACAACACATAAAGTTTAATGGACCGGAGTTGCACTTTACTTTTTTTTTAAAACAAAATTATCCGAACATTTATTTTTAAAAATCGTAAAAAATAAAATAAATTAGAAATCCTATGCGTCGAGCTGACTGCCGCTGCTGGTGGTGCCTCAGCTCCAATTTCTTCCCCGCCCGTCTATGCTAGCGGCAGCGGCGGGAAACTGAAGCACATTTCCGGCTCCCGCCAGACCACCACCCCCCCCCCCCTCGGGCCCCTCGCTACCACCGCCGCCGCCGCCGCCACCCCCATTTCTCCGCAGCCCGTCGCCTCCGAGTTTCACGCCCCAGAGGGCCAGGACACCCCCCACCCAGATTCCAGAATCCAACTCTTCCTCAGTACGTAAGTCAGTATTCTCGTCGGCCCGGTCGCTGCGGGCCTGCGGTGGAGGAGCTGAGAATGGGGGCCGCCGGTTCTTCTTCGAGGTTGACCTTTTCCTCCACCCTCGCGTGCTCGTTTCACGGATTTGCTTTGAAACGGATTCCACTTTTACCCCATTCCTCCCGTGTGAACTAGTTCCATTTGGAATTAGGATTTGGTGGGGGTTAATTTGGGTCCGCTGTTCATTAATCTGTCCTCTGCTAATCATATTTTGGGGTTTGAGTGAGGCATTAGGTGCTTCCATTATTATGTGCGTCATGGACTGACGGAGCCATTCAATGGTTACTGTGCTTGTATCTTTGTGGAGGGATGCAGAGCCGAATTTGAGTAGCCCCTACTGTGAAATGTGTTCTCTATTGCTGGAGGCCTTGTTCTTTTTGGTTCTTTAGTTGATTATGTAGTAAATAATGGAGCTTATAATTCGCACGGCCGTCACAAATGGGTCATCAGTTGTCACTCAAATTACCAATAGTTCACGATAGATGTATTTCCATCTAGTTGACTCTGATTAACATGGCAAATGGTCACTGCTTGTACTACCAGTCTGTGAGTGCTATTTACATCAAGGTTTGTGCTCTCACTTTCCATAGTCCATTTGTTGATGCTAGTACCTTCTTTTTGTTAACATTTTTTGTCACGTTTAGTATTCCATGACGAATCTGTGATTTTTTCTGACTAATCTACATTGTTCAATCTATTTCACTATATTACCATGATTTGCAACCTCATGGAGAACTAGACTCACGTACTCAATATAAAATTGTGCTTATTATAATAGTCCACACTCTGTAAGAATCAGAAAAGTGAAGATGCCAAGAATAAGGGCTAGGTTGCTTGGCAAAAGAGAATATGAAAAGGTAGTTGCATAATAAATATGCAGACACATTTTTGGTGGACTAAAATTTTTGACTGGGAAGAATTAGGTGATAGTCACTGGTAATGTTGTAATAAGATAACTCACTATTGACAAATAGTGTTTGATGCAGAGTGCGCGAGGATGACCATGACACCCACTGTGGAAATACATCAGAAGATAATGATCTAAGATCTAAGAATCAAGATAGTGAAGGAGCAACTGATATGCTATCTCTGCCCACAAAAGCACAAGCAATGAAGAAAGGAGAGGATACACAAGCTATCAACAATGCAGAACAAATGGAAAAGAAGAGAGGCTACAGAGTGTATCGCAACATGGTTCAATGAAGCTGGGATTCCTTTAAATGCTGCATGTCTAGGGAGTTTTGACTTGATGTTAGAAGCAATTGCACAATGTGGACCTAGCTTACATGGACCCTCTTTGGATGAGCTTGACGGTATGTTACTGCACCAACAAGTTTTAGCAATCAATGATTCAACTGAAGCACTGAAGAAATATTGGGCATTGAAGGGATGCTCTATTCTGGTTGATCTAGAGATGGATGATGAGGGAAGGAGCATGTTGAACTTGGCAGTCCATTGTTTGCAGGGTGTCTCTTTCCTTCGTTCTGTCCTGCTAAGTTCAGATATCTATGATGAAGCATTTCTTTGTCAATTAGTTGACTCTTGTATTGAAGAAGTTGGAGAGAAAAATGTGGTGCAGGTCATCACAAATACACATTCAACAGAAATGATGGTGACAAAGAGACCCAACATATTTTGGACTTACTGTGCTGCAAATTCCATTGATGCAATACTCGAAGACATAGGGCATATTCCTTTGATCAAGACAACCATTGCTAAGGCAAGGGCACTCACTGCTTTCATTTATGGAGAAACAAAGTTGGTGGACATGATGCGCAAGTTTACCAACCAGCGGGATTTGGTTCGTGTTGGAATCACTTATTACACCACTTGCTGCTTGAATTTGAAGAACCTTTATGATAAGAGGGTTGAGTTGAAGACTATGTTTATTTCTAGGGAATGGGAGGAAAGCCAGTGGTCGAAGGAAGCTGTGGGCAGGAGATTCTGGGATAGGGTGCTGTATGCTATAAACAGTTTTGAGCCAGTAGTGGAGATTCTGAGAAGGATGTGCAGTGGCAGACCCTTTATGGGATACATCTATGGTGAACTTGCGAATGCTAAAAGGGAAATTGCCTTTCGTCTTGAAAATAAAGAAGAGCTTTATTTGCCCATATGGAACCATATAGATTTCACAATAGATAGGTCCATGAAGGAACCATTACATTTAGCCGGATATTATTTAAATCCCCTGTTCTACTACCAAAACAGAAATGAAATTGAGAGGACAGAAATATTCAGGGATGCACTTGTTCAGTGTGTGCATAAGATGCACCAAGATCATTGTACGCGAGAGAAAATTGTGCATCAGCTGAAGCTTTACAGGACTGCGTCGCAGAGTTTTGGAACAGCTGATGCAATTCGTAGTCAAATGAACCTTGACCCTGGTAATTTTTTGTGGAGGTGTTTTTTAGTTTGTTTTTCGTGGACTATATTGTAGTTCATTTTTTAAGCATATGTTTGAATTAGTTGTTCCCTTATATATAGTTTCCTGGTGGGAGTTACATGCAGTGCATCGAAGGAGTTGAGCACAATTCGCAAAAAAAAAAAAAAAAGAAAAGGAGTTGAGCACAATGGCACTGAGGATATTAAGGCTAACCTGTGGCATATTGGCCTATGAGCCAAGTTGAATTAAAACTGTACGTACTTATAAGATTGTTTCATACATTCATCCGTTAATTCTTCAACCTATCATCATTTTGTTTGCATAACTAAGAAATTCTGTTGTGCTTTCCTTTGACCCCTTTTCAGATCCAAAAAAACAAGCCATCTTGGGTTCAGCGTAAGAAATTCGAGGATTCAATGTTTGTGACGGTGAACAGAAGGATACAAGGGAAAGCTCAAATGAAAGATGGAGATCCTTTACTTGCATACCTTCCCAGTGAAGACGAACCATTTGACTGGCTGGTGGGTATGTTTCGCTTCTTTGCCCAACTATCTGATAATAGGCCATTACTTGAGGCACGAGCGAAAAGCAGTGATGAAGCAGGGCTAGCAAAACTGGCAACTAGACTATTGAACGACGCCGAGTTTGTGACATCCGAAGAAGAAAGTGATGAAGAACCACCAAGGCAGTCCAGCAAAAGGAAGACATCATCTGACGCTTCGCACACAAAGCCAGTGAAGAGGCCACAGTTGGTCAGAGAACTTGGAAGACGTGGGTGTGAGGGAAGTGATAAACATCTTTTCATCTGTAAACTCTTAGGTGTTTGTTGCTGGCTTTAGGAATTTGACGCTCTGTTACTTCCGTCTGAAGTCTGTCTGAAGTCTTAATGCATGCTGTTAATGAGGTCATGTCTGTCTGAAGTCTTAATGCTTGATTGCCATTTGATTGACTGTTATCCAGCCAGTTTACATTGAGTGAGCTAATGCCCGTGCTTTTTACGTTTTTTTAGATCAAAATGTAACTTTAATAGCCTATGGCTGAACATAGGAGTCTCCATTACCGGTGCCGGGATCAGTGGTAAAAATGCAGTTGGGGATACTCATCCCCTGCGAAGCTTCCCTAAAAAAACGGAACTTTAAGTTCTGAACATGATTAAAAAAAAAGAATTTCAACTAACAAGAAGGTAGAGCCAAAACAGCAAACAGTTGAACAGTCAACGTCCTAAAATCACAGATACAAGAACCCATCGAAATATCGTGCTCTATCATGATCATATACAACTTTATAGATTGAACTCACTACTAATCATGGATAAATTTCTTTAAACATTTCACGTTACCATCCACTACACGTCATGTCACAATCAACTAGATTATATATTTATGTCTTTAACCAATTTTTTGTGGCTAATACCACATCTTCGTGAGTAGCATGCTACAAAATTCTCGTAGCAGAAAAAATATAGGATTAATAATTTAGAATGATTCTCTCTAAAAAAATCTTATTTTCATGTATAATGTTGTTTACAAAAGAATGTTGTCACGCATTCTCTTTAATAAAGGAATTGACATTTTTGGGGTAGAAATTGATTTTTTTTACTCTAGGACTTGATTCTGTCCAATCATATCCACGCCAAGGCCCAGCAAAGAGCCCAACAGGCCCACGAACCCATCAACTCCCTCCTTTTAGCCTCAGCTCAATTAACCCCGCTTGCACGAGCGGCAGGCAGTGGCGGGAAACGGGAGTCCATTGCTCCCGAAACGGCGGGAAACCAAGCGTCATTTCCGGCACCGGCCACCCTCCCCTCGCTCCCACCGCCGCCGGCCCGCAGCCACCTCTGTTTCCCCGCAGCCATCTCCTCCGCGTTTCACGCCCCACAGGGCCTTGCCACCCGCCCAGATTCCGAACTTCGTCAGCCCGGCCGCCGATTGCTCGCAACGGTTGCCCTTTTTGCTGTGGAGGAGCTGGGAACGGGAGCCGCCGGTTCCTCTTCGAGGTTGACCTCTTCCTTCACCCTTGCATTGCTCTTTTGCACGGATTCTGATTTCACTTTTTCCCTCCCGTGCGAGCTAGTTCAGTTCGGACTGCATATTACGGTTGGTTAATTTGGGCCCGCTGCTTGTTAATCTATTCTCTGCTGGCCCTCACCCCCTGCCTCGCGTGCAAGCATTTTTGGGGATTCGGGAGACATCCTTGGTGCTTGGATTATTGTGAGCGTCATGAACTAACCAAGAGTTATTATGCTTGTATATTTGTGGGCGTGAAGATCAGTAATTAGTGATCTGAGTTAGAGTACGACCTACGCTGAATGGTGTTGTCTGTTTTTGTAGGACATGTTCCATTTTCCTTTAGGTTGGTTAGTAAATAATGCGGCTTATACCTGGCCAGGTCTTCAGAAATTAGGATATAATTGCGCTGTTAGCTGTGCTGTCACTCCAATTATCAATGGTTCACGGTAGAGGAATTTCCTACCATGACCAACATTGCAAATGATTGCTGCTTGTACTACCATGGTCTATGTGGGTAATTTTCTTTGAGATTTGTCATCTAAAATATTGTATCCTACAAGAGGATGCAAAATGGTTATTCAATGGGTGTTCTCACCTGCCACAGTACATTCATTTTTGTCATTTCCTTCTTTTTTATCAACACTTCTGCCAAACCTATTTAGCTGTATCTGTTGCCATGATGCATTTGAGATTTGCGGACCATGTAGCATCGTCCAGTATAATTTAGACTATCTGCCCATGATTTGCAGCCTCGTATGAAGAACTAGACCCATGCGCCTGAAGTAAATTGCATTTGTTTTTAAAGTTCACACTCTATAATGGTCAGCGGTAGACTTGACACTTATGAACTATTTTTGCTATTTCCCTCAATTTATTATACCAAGCAACATAAACAGACAAAAAAGGGTCAAGATGTCAAGTGTAAGGGCTAGTTTGCTTGCCAAATGAGAATAACAGTTGCGTAAAAAATATACAGATACCATTTTGGGAAGCTAAAATTGTTGATTGAAAGCTGTAGATGCTAGCCACTGTGTTCTTTAATGAAATTACTCATGATTGACAAAGAGTGCATAATGCAGAATGGGTGACGAACTGACGGTGGCCATGAGCCCATGACACATATGGAAATACATCAGAAGATAACGATCTCAAATCTAAGAATCAAGATAGTGAAGGACCAACTGATACACTATACGTGCTCGTTAGATCTTAAGCACTTAACCGAACACAAAACACCGGTAGCTAATCACTTCGGGTAGATACTTAATGATTACGGATATGAACTCAACCACCTAGATCTAGATCTACTACACCTAAAACAACTACTAAAGAAAAACGAGAGAGAGAACGAGGAGACGCGGACCATCCGGGTTCGAGGGGAGCGCGGAGTCGGAGGCCATCTCTTGCGTCGGGGTCGCGGGGGCGGCGCCGGCTTGACGTAGAGGTAGCGGCACGGGCTCGGGGACGACGGGATCCGGAACTCTCCGGTCGAGCGTGGGGCGGTGGCACCGGTGCGCCGGATCCGGGGAGGAGGGACGCGGTGGCGGCGGTGGCGGAGCTTCCCGCCGCTCCCGGTGCTCCCTCGGTCGGTTAGGGTTTGTGGGGTGGGGTGTGGCGGCGGCGCGGTGAACCTCGTGCGCGAGCCGTGGCCCCCACCCCCTCTTTATAGCACCGTGCGACGGGGGCCCACCAACCATGGTTTGGTTGGGCGCCCCCGACCGAGGGCGCGGGATCCAACCCGTTACGGCCTTTGGGCCGTAACGGTGAAGAGATCGAACTAACATTCTCCCTCTCGATCTCTTCTACAACAATCACTTAATCTCGAGTCCTTTACTTGACATCCATCTCATCACAAATAAACATATTGAGCATGGGTCATCTAAATTGTAATCACAACCGATTAACCGGCCACAATACACTTATCCATTTTGATAGGATCTTAACATGGGCCCGGTCACCGGAATCATAGGCTTTCCCTTAAACCCATACGGCTAAGTGTTCTCCGAACACATTGGGTGGTAAGCCTTTTGTGAGCGGATCCGCTAACATTTCTTTGGTGCCTAAATGCTCCAGACTTATAGTTTTGTCCCGGACTCTGTCTTTCACCGCATAGAATTTTATTTCTATCGGTTTGGTAGCATTACTTAACTTGTTGTTGTGAGCATAGAATACCGCCGGTTTATTATCGCGGTACAACCGTAGTGGTTTGTGAATACAATCCACTACTCTTAAGTCGGTATGAACTTCTTTAGCCACATCACCGTCCCGTTGCCTCATAACGAGCAATGAACTCTGCATACATCGTAGATGTTGCAACTAGTTCTTGTTTTGAGCTTCTCCACGAAATAGCTCCTCTCCGCGAGAGTGAATATATATCCCGACGTGGATTTTCTATCATCCCTATCTCCCGCATAATCGGCATCCGAGTACCCTTTTATCTCTAGGGAATCGGACCTTCTATATGTTAGCATTAAATCTTTCGTGCCTTGTAGATATCGAAAGGCCTTCTTTACCATCATCCGGTGATCCTTTCCTGGATTACTTTGATATCTACCAAGCACTCCCGTAACAAATGCTAAATCGGGGCGAGTGCACACTTGTGCATACCGTAAGCTACCAATCGCCGAAGCATATGGAACCATTTTCATTTGATCGATCTCATATTGGTTCCTTGGACATTGGTGAAGTCCAAACTTATCGCCCTTTACTATAGGAGCGAGTGTGGCTCTACTCGCATGCATATTATATTTCTTTAGTACCTTTTCAAGATATGCCTTTTGCGATAATCCTAAGACCCCCTTCTTCCTATCTCGATGAATCTCAATGCCTAAAACATATGAGGCTTCACCAAGATCTTTCATATCAAATTTTGAAGACAAGAACTTTTTCGTTTCTCGTAGTAGTCTAACATCACTACTAGCTAGTAGAATGTCATCCACATACGGTATTAGGAAAATGAATTTCCCATTCTTAAACTTTGCATAAACGCGATTGTCCTCAACATTTGCCTTAAAACCAAATTTTGTGATGGTCTCATCAAACTTTAGATTCCACTTGTCTAGAGGCTTGCTTTAAACCATAAATGGATTTTCTTAAACGACACCCTAAATGTTCCTTCCCTTTCACAACAAAACCTTTGGGTTGAGTCATGTATACATCTTCATATAAATCTCCATTCGAAATGCCGTCTTAACATCCATCCGGTGTAATTCCAAATCATAGTGCGCCACCAAAGCCATTATGATCCTAAAAGAATCCTTACATGAGACCGGAGAGAACGTCTCATTGTAATCTATCCCTTCTCTTTGCGTGTATCCCTTAGCCACAAGCCGTCCTTTATACTTTTCTATATTCCCTTTGGAGTCATATTTAATCTTGTAGACCCATTTGCGGCCCTCTTGTTTTGGCTCCTTTAGGAACTTCCTCTAAGTCCCAAACTCTGTTGGTACTCATTGACTTCATTTCATCTTCCATGGCTTCTTGCCACTTCGATGCATCAGGACGACTCATAGCTTCTTCATAAGAAGTAGGATCACCTTCTATGTGAATTTCTTCACATTCATAAACTTCATAATCGTCGGGGATAGCCGACTTTCGACTCTTGATGACCTTCTCGGAGCCTCCGCAATCGGCTCTTCCCGCACTTGGGGGTCGTTGTGTTTCTTCCGGTGCATCAGTTGTACTTGTAGGATTCTGTGGAACAGCTTCCTCATTTTCTTCCACTGATGGCACGGGTGTACTAACAACGAGGTTCCGGTACCACGATGGGTTGCACCTGTGGCTATCGAAACAACAGGCAGCTCAAAATACGGTTCTTCAACCATCGGAGTGGGTGCGCACACCCGCTTTTCTTCAAGATCAACCTTTCGAACTGCCTTGCTCCCTCTGATCATTTCATCCTCTAGAAAAACAGCGTGTCTCGTTTCCACGAACCTTGTATGTCCGGTAGGACGAAGAGAAACGATATCCTTTAGATTTTTCCGTGTAGCCAATGAAATGGCAACTTGCTTGTCTTGGGGTCTAACTTCCCAATATTTGGGTTGAAAACTTTAGCCTCTGCAGGACATCCCCACACACGCATATAATTCAAGGAGGGTTCCCTACCCGTCCATAACTCATATGGTGTAGTAGGTACTGACTTACTAGGTACTTTATTTAGAATGTGAGTGGCGGTTTTTAACGCCTCCATCCACAAACTAATCGGTAATGTCGAGTAGCTTAACATACTTCTAACCATATCCATCAAGGTACGGTTCCTTCTTTCAGCTACTCCATTCTGTTGAGGTTCACCGGTGTACTATCTTGGGCAACTATGCCATTTTCTCGTAGAAACCTTGCAAAAGGTCCGGGAACTTGGCCATACGGGGTGTGTCGACCGTAGTACTCCCCACCTCGGTCGGACCTCACCACCTTAATCTTTAAGTTGTGCTGATTTTCAACTTCACCTTAAATATCTTAAATTTCTCAAGCGCTTCGACTTCTCCTTAATTGGATAGATGTACCCATATCGAGAATAATCATCTGTGAATGTAATGAACGAATCAAAACCATCCACGGATGCCACGGGGAACGGACCACAAATGTACGTGTGGATTATCTCCAACACTCCCGTGCTTCGCTTTGCGCCTTTCTTAATTTGTTTAATGAACTTTCCTTTAATGCAATCTATGCATTGTTCTAAATCATTAAATTCTAACGGCGGAAGAATTGATTCCTTAACTAAGCGTTCCATCCTTCCCCTCGAAATATGGCCTAAGCGACGAGTGCCATAATTTCGATGATACGGTATCAATTCGCTTCCGCTTCTTGCTTACATTCGTAGATGATTCAACATTCGCATTTTCACACACGAATCAACACATTCGCAGCAATCATCATGAATAGCCAACATGTAAAGTTTGTCTTGTCGGATGGCAAGACCCACAATCACATTATTTAACTTAATAGAACAATGTTTTGCACTAAACGGCACTCAAACCCATTGTCCGCTAAACATGAAACCGAAATTAAGTTGCGACTTAACGATGGAACATAAAGAACGTCATGAAGCGAAGCGTGAAGCCGTCCTTCAACTTGATGGGGAGATCACCAATGGCTTCAACTTCGGCCTCGACGCCATTCGCAACCTTAATTGTTCTTGCTCCTCTTGTTAGGATTCCGGTTGTAGTCATACCCCGCATAGAATTAGCAACATGAATTGTTGCACCCGAATCAATCCACCAAGTAGATTTACTATAACTTAAGTACGGGGATTCATCTACAAATGTAATAATGTCCTCACCCTTTGACCACATGAAGTGCAACCACTTAGGACACTTTGCTTCTTCCAATGCCCTGTCTTCTTGCACCGGTGACACCGGTTTGGAGCAAACTCCATCCGCCGAGGCGGTTTCGAGGTTTAGGAGGCCGATCAATCCGCATGGGAGCTTTTCCATTTGACTTCATCTCGTCCCGAGGAGGTGCATTGGAAGGTCCACTTTCCGCTTGATTCTTAGCTTGAAAGTTCTTATGTGGAAAGCTTCGCTTCGTGGCTTCTTACCATGGTTTACATAGTTAACAAGACCACCATTCGAGCCTTTAACCTTTCCTCCTCCTCGGACCGACATGGCAATCGGCTTGTGCACATCCCACTTATCCGGTATGGTGTTATAGTTAACCTCAAAAGCCGAAAACTCGGGAGGCGGGGACTTAAAAATCAAATGAATGACAAACTCATTGGGAAGGACCATGCCCATCTCGGCAAGCTTGCCGTTCATGTTGCTCATCTTAAGTATGTGGTCCCTTATACCACCACCGGTGTACTTCATTGCAACCAAACCGCCAATAGTAGTACGGCATAAGTCTTAGTGTGATGAGAGTGCGCTTATCCACTATCTCCAAATACTCGGAGGCGGTGAGTAACCTTCCGTCCTTATCCTTTTCGGGAATAGACGCCTTAATTGCCTCTCGTCATCTTAGTCCGGATGATCGCTAGACACCTCTTGTTGTCTAGATCCCACCTCGCTTTAGCGAGTTGATGCTCACTTTCCGCCTTGATATGGGCGTCTTCCCTTAATTTCCATGCATCATCGGTCTCATTTGCCTCTCCGACGGTGCCCGAGGCTCGGGAGGACGCTCCGTGGTCGGCACATACTCCATACCCGGCATTAAGAATGCCGGTTTCACCAACTTGCGCCAAGCCGTGTAGTTGTTGCCGGTCAACTCAGGGATCTGACCAACATACCCAGCTTGAGCTGAAAATAAAATTCAGAAAAGAAAGTGTGAGAACATTTTAACAACAAATATTGCATGCATCAATTTAACTTTGGTCAAAATTAATACATACAACATGCTACTACATTAATTCTATATCACCTTTGGGCGAGAAAAATAGAACTAATGCATAAAACTTTAGTATATCGAGGTTATAATATTGTAATTATCGGCTTTGGCCGGAAAATAACAATATCATAACATATTCTTAAGAAAGAAAACATTCTCTAATTAAATGTCCCTTTGGTTCAATTTAACTAGAGACAATAAATCAACGCAGCGGAAAAACAACCAAATTAACGAGAGAAAAACTTTAATTTCGAAGCTTTCAACTCTCGTAAAATTTCATGAATTTATCAAAAAATTAAACGAGAGATATTAACTTAAATTAAAACAGGAAATAAAACAAGAAAAACAAGACAAAAATGCTTCGAAATCTAAAACTTAATTGAGAAAAACCACTTGTTCATGGCACAGGCTTGGCCCGGCGGCACAAGGCGGCCCGCGGCCTGCTATTGTCGCCCGCGTGGGCCCCTAGCCCGGCGGCCAATGGGCTGGGCCGGCCAAGCGGCGCATCGCCATCCCCCTCTTGGGCTGAATCTGGCCCGCGCGACTGCTGATGTATCACAGCCATTCATTTCAGATCGACGGTCAGAAATCCATCCACTGAAATCGGTGGGGTATATAAGCTCAAGGAACCCTGGAAACCCTAACTCCTTTCATTTCTTCTCCCCCTGCTTGAACCGCAGCACAGCACAGGGGCGGCGGCGGCCGGCCTTGCGTGCCCGCGGCCGGCGGCTGCCGGCGGCGGTGAGCCGCGCCGCCCGGCCCCGCCAAAAACCGCGGCGGCCCCCTCCTTTACTTCTCCTTCCCCCATTTCTCCACCAAAAAGCTTTAGAATCGCAATGAACGAGAGAGGAAAACATCCATGGTGGCTCGATGGAGGAAGATGGCGGCTGCTGCCCGCCCCCCTCGCCGGCGCGCGCGTCCACCCCATGGGTGAGCGCGCGGCCGTCGAGCGGCCGGTGGCGGCGCCCATGGCGCCGTCTCGATGTCGTCGTGGCGGCGGCGAGCATCCGCTCAAACATGCCCCGCACGATGGCTTGCAAAACCCGCACGGAGAGGCGGTCGGTGAATTTCTTTAGGTGATTAATCTTTTTGGGGAAAAACAAAATGGATCTAGGGTTTTGGGGATTTATAACTCGATTCGCATCTTTTTGCTTAATTTCTTCCCCTAACCCGAGTGGATCTGGGGTTAGGTAGCCTCTGTTGATGCGTGAATGTGTGTTTCCTTCCGTAACCCGAGCAAGATCTAGGGTTAGGGTTTCAACCTTTATGCGTTTTTCAACGTTTTTATTTCGAATCCAGTGTTCTCTCCCCCAGATCTAAAAGATTTGGGGTCATCTCCTTCTACTTGCTACACTGAACGAAATAGATCTAACCCCGAAATAAATTGCTAACTGGCCTGACTACTGATACCATTGTTAGATCTTAAGCACTTAACCGAACACAAAACACCAGTAGCTAATCACTTCGGGTAGATACTTAATGATTACAGATAGGAACTCAACCACCTAGATCTAGATCTACTACACCTAAAACAACTACTAAAGAAAAACAGAGAGAGAACGAGGAGACGCAGACCATCTGGGTTCGAGGGGAGTGCGGAGTCGGAGGCCATCTCTTGCGTCGGGGTCGCAGGGGCGGCGCCGGCTTGACGTAGAGGTAGCAGTACGGGCTCGGGGACGACGGGATCTGGAACCCTCCGGTCGAGCGTGGGGCGGTGGCACCGGGTGCGCCGGATCCAGGAGGAGGGACGCGGTGGCGGCGGTGGCGGAGCTTCCCGCCGCTCCAGTGCTCCCTCGGTCGGTTAGGGTTTGTGGGGTGGGGTGTGGCGGCGGCGCGGTGAACCTCGTTCTGCGAGCCGTGGCCCCCACCCCCTCTTTATAGCACTGTGCGACGGGGGCCCACCAACCATGGTTTGGTTGGGCGCCCCCGACCAGGGCGCGGGATCCAACCCGTTACGGCCTTTGGGCCGTAACGGTGAAGAGATCGAACTAACGGTGCCAACTAAAGAACAAGCAATGAAGAAAGGACAAGCTAGCTACACTGCAGAACAGATGGAAAAGAAGAGAAGGGCTATTGAGTGCACAGTGGCATGGTTCAATGAAGCTGGGATTCCCTTTAATACTGCTTGTCTCGAGAGTTTTGACTTGATGCTAGAAGCAATTGCACAATGCGGCCCTGGTTTACATGGACCCTCTCTGGATGAGCTTGATGGGCTATTATTGAATCGACAGGTTTTGGCAATTAATGACTCAATTTAAGCACTGAAGAAATCTTGGGCACTGGAAGGATGCTCTATTCTGGTTGATCTAAGGGTTGATGATGATGGAAGACGCATGTTGAACTTGGCAGTCCATTGTTCGCAGGGTGTCTCTTTCCTTCGTTCCATCGAGCTGCCTTCAGACATCTATGATGAAGCATTGACTTGTCGACTAGTTGACTCTTGTATCGAAGAAGTTGGAGAGAAAAATGTGGTTCAGGTTGTCACAAACCTATATTCAGACACGATAGTGGCAAAGAGACCCAACATATTTTGGACTCACTGTGCTGCAAGTTGCATTGACCTGATGCTCGAAGACATAGGACATATTCCTTCGATCAAGCGAACAATTGCTAAGGCAAGATCACTTACAGCCTTTCTTTACGGACAATCCGATTTGTTGGACATGATGAGGCGGTTCACCCACCAGCGGGATTTGGTTCGTGCTGGGATCACTTACTACACCACTTGCTGCTTGAACTTGCGGAGCCTTTATGATAAGAAGATTGAGTTGAAAACTATGTTTATTTCAAAAGAGTGGGAGGACAGTAAGTGGTCAAAGAAAGTGGTGGGTAAGAGATTCTATAATCTAGTAGTAAGCAATGTGTTCTGGGATAGGGTCATGCATGTTATAAACAGCTTTGAGCCAGTCGTGGAGGTTCTAAGGAAGATAGCCCGTGGAAGACCCCATATGGGGTTCATATATGGTGAAATTGAAAATGCTAAAAGGGAAATTGCCTTCCGCTTTGAAAATAAGGAAGAGCACTATTTACCAATATGGAAGCATATAGATTTCAGAATCAATAGTTACCTGAAGAAACCATTGCACTTGGCTGGTTACTATTTGAATCCCTTATTCTACTACCAAAACAGAAATGAGATTGAGAAGACAGGAATCTTCAGAGATGCACTTCTTGAGTGTACACACAGGATGTACCAAGATCAATCTATGCAAGAGAAAATTATGAATCAACTGAAGCTTTATAGGACTGCTTCACAGAGCTTTTGCATGGCTGATGCCATTCATGCTGAAATGACTACTGACCCAGGCAATTTTTCTTTGGATGAAATATTATCTAAGTGATTTTCAGTTCCTTTGTCATGGTCTAGAATACACTTTCTGAAATTCCTTTTCAATTCAAGTTAACTGCCCTGCTTTGTATAGTTATCTGGTGGGAATCACATGGTGGTGCAGCAAAGGAGTTGAGGATAATGGCACTGAGGATACTAAGATTAACTTCTGGCTTATCGGCCTATGAACAATGTTGGATTGAAAAGGTAACAAACTGCTCAGCTACTTTCAAATATTTGTCCTAGTTCTTTAACTTATCAGTCCTAGTTCTTTAACTTATCATCGTTTTATTCGTGGAACTAAAAAATTCTGCTACACTCTTCTTGGATCCCTTTTCAGATCCACAAAGAGAAGCCATCTTGGGTTCAACGTAAGAAATTTGAGGATTCAATGTTTGTGACGGTCAACAAAAGGATACAAGGGAAGGCTCAAATGAGAGGCAGAGATCCTTTACTTGCTTACCTTCCCTATGATGACGAACCATTTGAATGGCTGGTGGGCATGTTTCGCTGTGATGCCCAACTACCTCAAAGTAAAGCTTTGCTTATGGCACGAGCGAAAAGCAGTGATGAAACAGGCCTAGCAAAACTAGCAAATAGACTGTTGAATGATGCAGATTATGTTACACCCGAAGAAGGAAGTGATGAAGAACCACCAAAGCGCTCCAGCAAAATGAAGACATTGTCGGGCGCTTCATGCACAAAGAAAGCGAAGAGGCCACGGTTACTCAAAGAAAACGTAGAAGACGGCGAGTGCGAGGGAAGTGATGGAAACATCAGTTACTAAGCTCTGGTGGTCATAGCCTTATGTATCGGCTTGTCAGTGGTGATGAATGTGGCATCTTTTGTGATATGTGCACTGCTAGGTATTGCTGTCGGTAGGAACTTGGCACTCTGTTAGGCTGCTGATAAACCTATGCCTGTCTGAAGTCTGAATGCTTGATCATCATTTGATTCAGTGGTATCCAGTCAGTTGGCATTGAGTGGATTAAGGCACCCTGTGCTACTAGATCCATTAGCGATCTATATTTGAAATTGAAATGTAACTTAAGCTCTGAACATGAATTCGTTTTGTACAAACAAAAAATCAAGTAGGGATAGTCGAAGCAGATTTCAGTTGAACAGTCAGCATTCTAAACTCTAAAACCACAGATATACTTAAACCTGAAATCAACGTTTGAAGATAATTGCTTATTTGTTTTGTTTTGTTTCTTTATTCAAGAAGGAAGGAAACTAAACTTCTATTTTTGGAGAATAGCTAAAATTGGCATACTTGATTTAATTTTTGTTCATGATCCTGGCCTAGGACCACGAAAGAGCCCAATAGGCCCAACAAATCCAGCACGCCTCCCTTTTGCCTACGAAATCTTCACACAACACCGATACACGCTTGTTGAATGTAAATGAAAAATGTATGAAGATCAATCCACACAAGAGAAAATTGTAGATAAATTGAAGCTTGTTAGCGGTCACGTCACCTTGATTGATCTAGTGTGATCTGGCGATCCAATTTGATCCCATTTGGGTATGATCTGTGATATTTATTTTCGTCATTAATTTTGGGTGTGGGTTATTGGGCTCCCGAAGTTTTGTGCACGACAATTAAAGCAGCCCAACATCTAATTACCCACTTAATTAATTAATTATGGGTGGGTTCGAAATGGGTCGAGCTCTATCTGCTTCCGATCCATTCCCCAAGCACAGCCCAACATCTCGGGTCCGTTGACTTACGAGCGCCTTCCGATACTATGTATCGCTTCGGCGACAAAACGACCTTGTGTGATGAAGGCCGCGGGGGCGTGGGGGCGCGGGTTGGGGTCTTCTGCGTTTTCTTTTTTCTTTCTTTTTATTATTCTTTTCTTTTCTTTTCCTTTCTATTTCTATTTCTTTTTACTTTTTTGTTTTTCTTTTTATTCATATTTTTATGGAACATTTTTTCTATTTTTCGTTTTATTTTCTTCTTGTTTTTCTTTTTATTTATATTTTCTTTCTAAAATTATTTTACGTTTCATTTTTCATTTTTTTCTTTCTTTCTTTTTTATTCTTCTTTCTTTTTATTCTATTTCGTTTATTTTTCTTGTTTCACTTTTATTTCTCTTTTCTTTCTTTTTATTTATTTTTTACTTTCTACTTTTTTTGTTTCTATTTCTTTTTTTACATTCTTTCCTTTTTAATATTTCCCTCCATTAATGTTTTTATTGTTCTAGATGAGATGTAAATTTGTTCTCGCTATAATAATAAGTTGTTCTATCTATAAGTATCTTTTTGGCTATAATAACAACTTGTTCGACCCTTGTTCGACAATATATTTGTCTTTGTTCGAGATGACACACAAAATTATTCCGACTATAATATGATTTTGTTCTAAGAGTTGTTCTCATTTATTCGACACTTTTTTTTTGTTCGAGATGACATACAAACTTGTTCTGACTATAATAATAAGTTATTCTGGCTATAGTAATATCTCGTTCTGGTTATTGTAAACTTTTGTTCTGTCTATAATAAATACATGTTTCTGACCCTTGTTCTGATTTGTTTTGACACCATATTTGTTGTTCGGGATTCTCGTTTGTTCTGTCACTTCATTCATTTTGTTCCAGCGATAACAAAATATATAACCATAATTAAAAATACGAATAAAAAAATGTTTGTCATCTTGCTTTAAAGTTTTTATTATTAAAAATCCAATGGTGCGATCGAAATTTAATTTTGATGTTTGATTTGTGATCTATATATTTTTTAATTTCAAATCCTACACTCACGTCATCACTGATGGGAAAGTACATAAACTGCATGTAAAGAAGAAAAGACCCACACAGACCACCACGTATGCATAGGACCTTCAACGACAAGTTGTCTTTTTGTCACTGAAGTGACGCATAGAAGCTCACATAAGCGCCCGCGTCGATCCGATTCGCGGTCAGTTTCGTTCTTCCCCGCGGCACCCGATCGGCGGGTGCTCTACGCCAGTGGCACCCCATAACCGAGTCTATTGTTCCATCTGGTCGATCTTGCATCACTTCCGCACCTCATCGGTGCTCGCCGCACGCCCGCTACCGTAAGAATCGGATGCTCATTAGCCTAAGAGGGGGAGGGGGTGAATTAGGCAATCTAAAACCTTAACCTATGGCTTCACTAATTTTGCACAAAGGTAAACTGGAACATACTATCTAGATGTGCAACTAGGGTTGTTCTAGTGTGAAACTCCCATCCCAAGAGAAGTTTTGCAACCTATAGCCAATCCTAGCATGATACTACTCTAGGAAGTAGAGGCAAACAAAGATTGCAATAGAGTAAATGCGGAAATGTAAAGGGGATGAGAGGAAGCAAACTCTTGACACACGATATATCCCGTGGTATCGGTAGGCACTAAGCCACCCCTAGTCCACGTTGTTGAAGTACTCACACAAGAGTATTGCTTCCCGGTCACTAAGTCTCTCCCAAGAGCACCACTTGACTCGCCACAAAGGCTAGCCACTTAGGCACTTGTCAAGCTCCCTTGATCACCTTGATGCCGCTTCCACTAAGGAGCCAAGGAAGGGGTCTCCACGTCCCCCGCACAAAGTGTCCTCGCCGCTCCACACCAAGCCGGAGGGTTGATGACGATTGCCGGTGAGCCACTTAGGCCCCAAGGCTTCCGACGAGCCTTGTACAACTTGATTCACTCAAGAATCACCTCACAAGGTTGGCACAACCTTGCACCCACTCAGCTCTAAGCTAAGCCTAGCACTAAGCACATACACAAAGCATATGCAAGTCTAAGATGAGCAATTAAGCACTTGGATGGATTGGATATGATCTTCTAGGTGTCTTGACCTCCTGTGCACTTCCACACAATCCAGCAACCTCAAATGGGTGAGTGGAGGGGGTATAAATAGCCCAAGGCATCCAAAGAGCCGTTGGCTAACGACCACTGAAAAAGGTAGCGTCGGATGAACCGATGCTGTCTTTTTCAAGGCATCGGTTCATCTAATGCCCCTCCCACGTCACTTAGTGAAGAGTATCTTGGCCCCCTAACCGGGTTTTGGTGATTTAATGACACACACCTAAGTGGCTAATGAATTTACCTAGTCCATGAGCAGGTATTAAAATTGTGTATGGCATCAAGCACGGATCGTTGCTTGAACAAAAAGAAAGTGGTGCTCTAAAAGGATTCCTAAGAAGGCTTATTCATTTTTACTTTTGAATTTGAGTCCTAGGAATGTCGTAATATCAAGAGGGACGGGAATTATGTCTTCCAAGAGTCGAACAGGTGCTCTAGTTGCTAAAACAAAACCTATGAGAGACACCTTTGCACCAACACATACACGGGGATCTTTTCTTGGGTGCTGGCCTTGGAAGGCCGGAGTGTCCGGGTTTTTCCCCAGAGACTCCGGACTTCCCAAAGATTCCGGGTTTATCCCGGATACTCCGGGTCATAAAGCCTCAATGGCTATATTCTGGGTGAGGGGGTATAAAAGCCCCCTCCACCCCTTCATTTACTTCTCTCCCTGCCATTTTCGTGCTGAACTGTTGCAAACCTCATTTACTCCTCCCCTTTCCCCCTTTGGCTCAAAGTTGGTAAGATTCTTTGTGGGATTTAAGAGGATTCGAGAGCAAGGGCTTGGAGAGTGCTAGTGAGCTGATTTCCCATCTCTAGAGCACCTCGTTCTTCACTTGGTTGGCAAAATTCGTGTTCATTACTCTTGGAGCCTTGAGCTCCTAGCCTACCGTAACACCCTAAAATTCCATCACTAAATTAATATAAGCAACATGGTGTTTAGATTTTAATTTTCTAAGGATTAATTAAGTTATCAAATAAACTTGGCCTTTAAAATATTTAAATATCATTTTAATAATTTAGAAGCAATAAGTGCTTGTGCATCATGATTTGAATGCGTGAGGTTTTTGTTTGTTGGTGTGAAGCTTTAAAAGTTTTTAAATTGATTTGAAAGTTTTGGAAAATAGTTTGAATCTTGAAAAGTTTTGAAGGAGTTTAAAGTTTGAAAAGGAGTTTAAATTTCAAAAGTTTGAAAAGTTGAAGAATGGGAAAAAAAGAAAAAAAAACTCTCCAAACCCTCTCTCTCCCTACCTTTCTTTCCAGCCCGCGCGGCCCAGCTCCCTCTTCGGCTCGCTCCGCCGGCCCACCTCCTCTTCGGCCCACGAAGCCACCGCCGGCCCACTTTCTCCCCCTCCTCTCTCTCCCACTCGCCGCCGAGGCCGCCCCACCCGGTCGGGGTCGCCCTCTACCTCCGGCCCCTCCCCTCGCCTCGCGGTACGGCGCGCCGCCGCCGCCCTCCCCGCCGTTTTCCCCTTCTCCCGCGCCCCTACCCGCCTTCAAACTAGCCATCAAGGCGCGGTAAAAACCCTCCTTCACTCCCCCCCTTCTTTACTCTCTTCCGTTTCACCTTAATCAAGTCGTTCCCCCTCTTGAATGCTTTGAAACCGCCGGCCATCGCCATGGCCATTGATGGCCATCACCCCGCCCGTGGCCCTATCCTCCTCCTCCTTGCCCTATAAAAGCACATCCCATAGCCCTGTGACTGCTCTTTTCACTCACCCGTGCCTCCCTTCCTCTCCTCCCTCTCCACCGAGCCGCCGCCGCTACCATTAATGGCCGCCGCCGGCAAGCACCCGCCACCGCCTCACCGCGCCTCCTCCCCTTTCCCCTCCTCCGCCCTATAAAGAATGAGCACCACCTCCTCTCCATCCCGCGCCCCTCCTCTTCTCTCCCTCCCTCACCACGGCGCCGCCGCCGCGCGCACCACCGCCACCGCCGCCCCTCGCCGCCGATCTCTTCCTCCGCCGTGATTCCCTCCCCTCCGAGCCCCCGGTGAGCTTCCGTATCTTCCCCTCTTCCTCCCGGACTTATTTCCGCGCGATTAGGTGCTCGGATGGCCGATCCGGCCATCGCCGGCGAGCTCCGCCGCCGCCTCCCGCCGGCGCCGCCGGTCTCCCCGCCGACCGCCGCCGCCCGTCGCCCGCGTGCGACCGGGGCCGTCCGATCGGCGCGGACGACCCGGATCGAAAAGGGGCGTACCCCTTGGATCGGTCCACCGTGGACCGGTGGACCGGGGTCCACGGCCCGCGGTCCACGAGCTCGCGTCACCGCCGCGTCGCCCCGCGTCGGCGATGATGTCGGCTTGCGTCGGCACGGCCCAACCGCAACCCGCCATGTGGCGCCACCGCGCCTACCCGCCGGCTGCCCCGGTAATTTTACAAAAAGAACCCCGCACTTTCTAAAATCACATATATGCCCTTCCACCTCCAAAGTTTCTTACAATTTAGCCCAGGTTTTAACAGTGAAGCCCCTGAGCTTCTCTGTTTCTTCCACCAAAGGTCCAAGCCCTATTCTTTTACACCAAAACCCTTGAGTTCTTACACATAATTATGTCTAGGTCCCCGAAATCTTGCGTGAAAACTCCATAAACTTCCGGATATTCACAAATTAGTCCCCGAATCTTGTTTTAGCCATATCTTTTCCATCCTAGCTCCGTTTTAAGCGTTCTTGGTGTCCGTGCGACCATCTTTCCAAGCCCGTCGATTTTAGAACCTTGTTTAGTCCATAGATCTAGCGTTGTAGCTCCGATTCCACCGTTTCAAGTTGCGTTAGGCTCATATCAACTAAAACTACGTGATAGGACCAATGTTGTACATGTTCTTTGTTTTATATTTTATTTTATTTAAATATTAAATATGATTAAATCCTATTACACATGCTTTTCTAATTAAAATCTAATTACAAGTTTAACACATGTTTTCATAAGAAAGTTAATATGATTAATATTAAATGAACATTTCTTTTAATTAAAAGTTAATTAGATGTATACCTCGGTTTTATAATCAAATTTAATTTGATTAATGATTAAGCAATTTGCTTTCTACTAAAATGTAACATAGGCTATATCCTGAGTTTTCCTAATTAAATGTTAATTTGCTTAAAATGAATATAAATGTGTTTTTAAATTATAATTTGATTAGAATAACTCGAAATACAAAGATAAGCGCCTAGTTGCTTTTAAATTCTTCTTTTAAAATTAAATGTTTAATTTGCATAAATCATACTCGAATATTTATAAGTAAAATTGGACTAGGCCTACATCGTCTTTGAAATACAAATATAACTTGCTAAATTATAAATAGGGTATTTCTCCGAAATAACCTATACTCATGATTTTACTTAACTAAAAGATATCAAACGCGTAGCTAGCTCTTGTTTGTGATCATCCAAATCTCCCGATAGTTCCGAGTGTTCCTTGTGTTCGCTTTCCTAGACCCAAACCTCGTTCTCCCTTTAAGCTTTGCATGCTTGGTGTATTGTTTTGATTATTGTATGTATTCTTGTGTGCTCGTAGACATCGTGCCAGTTTCAAGCGAGCAGCCAGTTGAAGTAGATCAAGAGCAAGTGTTTTGAAGAAGAAGAATCTTAGTGTTTAAGCAAGGAAGGCAAGTGGTCTTCTCCCCCTGCATGGTTCTATTTTATCCTATGTAATTGCATGACAACTAAGTTTATATTTATTATGATATTGCATTAAATTGATGGGAACACCCTTTTTAAGGACTTACCTAGACTTTTACCCACAATCCTTGGATCAACCCTGTTTAACAAATGTTTTTGGGTAGAATATGCTAGTTGCTCAACTTGGGTTGGATAAAAATGGTTTCCGAAGATAAATGCTTATATGTTTTATGACGATGATGCTTTTGGTAATACAAGATCATGTGATTTAATCGGAACATAGAGAACCACCCAAGAAAACATGCGCAACCACAGTGTTACATGGCTCTGACCTTAGCCAATTAATTAGGTGTGCGATTGATCTAATGGCCCTTTTCCGAAAGGAGCAGAGGGGGATCCGGGTTGCAGGGGTATAGCCCGGTCCTTTTGGGGTAGCAGCCTTTGCTAAGGTGCTGACCACTAGGGAGGGTTATGGTCCGCCCTGATCCATAACTATGCGGGTCGTTAGTCTTTTGTATACCTTTGTAAAGGCTTCGTAGCGTCCCTATGCAATCACACCTCGGAAGTGTGGTATGATGCCCGATCGCATCGCATGGTTGGGTTCAAAGTTCTTCGGAACTTTTACGCGAGCCGTGGGTAAAGTGTGCAAACCTCTCGCAAAGTGTAAACCGATCGATCAGCCGTGCTCATGGTTATGAGCGGCTTGGACCCTCATATGATTAATAAACTTAAAGATGAGAATAAATCATGGTTCGATGAGCTTTGGGTTGTTTTGATTAAAAGTTTTCTTAAGTAGGTTGGTATATACTTACATCTAGTAACTAGACGTTCTTTAATTAAAAGTTTGACCAACATTAAAATGCTAACCGCAGCAAAACCATAGCCTATCCTTGGTAGCCTTGCATCTTCCCCCACTTGTTGAGTACCAACCATAAGTGTACTCATCCTTTCTCACCGCTCGTTCGAAGAGAACAAAGGTGAAGAGTTCTACAACGACTTTGAGGAGTTCTGAGGCTTGCGTCTCCCCCAGTCAAGTGCCTGTGGAAGCGGAAGACGAAGACTCGTCGTGTAGTTATCGTTTTCCGATGTTAAAGACCTTCGTGTCTTCCGAATGAGTGTAGTAAGTTGTTAAACCCCTTGTTACGTTTTTACTATCTATGATATTACACTCATTTCGTCTATCATATGTGTGGAACTAGATCCTGGCACACATATGAGATGCATCCGGTTTCCCTCCGAAATCGGGTGTGACACCGGCCAGCGTTGCCTTGGAGCATCCAAAGGTTGTGGCTGCCCAAGGAAGTTTGTATCACCCCGACATTGAGTAAGTAACTCTAGCTTTATCTTCGTGGTCGCTAGAGGGAGGAAAGTGACCTAGGTGTAAAGGTCCACCCTTTGTGGGTACCTCAACGGAGACGTAGACCTCAAGGTGTGAGGTTGAACTCCGGTAACAAATCTCGTGTCTCAAGTGCTTGTTCTTCTTGTTGTATGCTTGTTTCTTGCTTGAACACATATCTAGGGTTTGGTGCCGATCTACTTCGTGTTGAGGTTCATACAGGTTTTGAGTGGATAAACAGGCTTGTCTCACCTAAGTGCATAACCTATTTTCACAGATTTACTTTTGAGCAAGTTTAAATTCTGTCGATTTAATCTCTCCCTAGCAGGCCGGACTATCCGGACATTTTCCCGGATTCTCCGGATTTCCCGGAGTATCCGAAAAATATCCGAGTCTCCGCACCCGCATCCGACAAATTGCGAAAAAGTTTGTGATTTTCGGTTCGACTATTCACCCCCTCTAGTCGACATATTGATCCTTTCAATTGGTATCAGAGCCAAGTGCTCCTCGTGAAGCTTAACCGCTTGGAGTTAAGATGTCGAACCCAAGTGATCAAGTCCCACCTCTCGCCGGAGGTGATCCCGTCAACAATGTTGTTGGCACGCCTCCCATTCCTCAAGGAGGCAACACTCATGCCGCAAGCACGAGTCATCAAGCGCATGGACGTGGTGATGAGTCCTCCGATAGTGAGGACGAAGAGTTCGATGACGCAAGGTCCAACCGCTCCGCTCGACGACCATCAAGGGATTATACTCGAACCTCTTTCGATTATTCTCGCTTATCCTTTAACCA
This sequence comes from Cenchrus americanus, assembly GCA_947561735.1. Classification (NCBI taxonomy): domain Eukaryota; kingdom Viridiplantae; phylum Streptophyta; class Magnoliopsida; order Poales; family Poaceae; genus Cenchrus; species Cenchrus americanus. Next base: position 98,470,351 of record OX387243.1, on the reverse strand, counting down.
TCCATCGGGTTCTAGCCACATTGGGAAGATACCCCAATTTGATGGAACCGGCTATTCCAAGTGGAAGAACTCGATGGAGGAGTATTTGATGGCGGTGAATCCCGCACTTTGGACTATTGTGAACATGGGCATTTGTGACGCCCCGTGTTTTTAATTACCGTCATTAACGCTAATGACACGATTAGCCTGGCCAAATGGTCAACCCTAGGTCAACCCGGGCCCTCACCCATGAAAACTCCCTAACATACCCCTAAGTGACCCTAGTGAATAGTAAAACACTTGTGGGGCCAACCCTTGGTCAAAAGGTGGGTCAAAGTCCCCTTGCCACCCAATGTCCACGAGTGTCTGCCGGAACTTTTGCCGCGTTCCCCAAAATTCACCTAAACACTTAAAATTCTACCTTTGGGAAAGTTGTAGATCTTGTTGAGGGACACAACTTTCATGTAGAGTGGCATTGCTGATTTGGAAGGGAAATTTGTGAAAAAGCCCTTACAAGCCGTAAATCACCGTTGACGTAACCCCGCCGACATTCAAAGTTGGCACTTACACGATTCAAATCTAGGCAACAAAACCCTATACAACCTTTGTAAAAGTTGTAGCCGGTACCTAGATCTACAACTTTGGTATTCATCACTTGGTACAGTTCTCGTTGAAAAATTTTGAGAAAAATCGAGTCAAAGATGGCACCGCAGCGACACGCCCGAGCCGCAGCGCGCCATGCGCGACGTCGTGCGCGTCCCGAGCGCCACCGTGCCGCCGCCGCCGGTCTTGCCCCGGCAGCCCTTCCCACGCCGCCCGAGACCCCGACGTCCGCGCCACGCCGCGTCCCGATGCACGCGCGCCCCGATGCGCACCGTCCCGAGGCGTCTTGGCGTCCGCGCCGCCGCACGCGCGCGCGCGCGCCACGGACCGGCGGTCCGTCCGGCCGGCGTCGCCGCCGTACGCGCGCGACCCGACGCGCCGTAGCACGGCCGCATCTCTCGCCGTCACCAACACGTCACCCACGGCCCGCCCGAGCCGGGTATAAAGCCTCCCGGCCTCTCCTCGCGCGCCGCACCGAGCCGCCCGCGCCATCGCCGCCGCCGTCCGCCGCCGCCGTGCTAGCCCTCCCGGCCCGCGCTCGCCGCCGTCCAAGCACACCGCTAGGCTCCTTAGCATCCAGGCCAGCTCGCAAGCGCGCTTGTTTGCGCCAATTTGACCTCCCCGCCGCACTACACCGAGCCCTCCCGAGCGCCGCCGCGCGCGCCGTCGCCGGAGCCCGCTCCACCCTCGCCACCACCACCAACCGACCGTGGTGAGCTCAATTTCATCATGGTGCCGCTAGTTGTCGTGGTCGGGCCCCACATCGCCGCCGGCGAACCCTCCCGCCGCCGGCAAGGGCATAGATGTGAACCCAGGGGCATATGTGCAAGGATTCTTAACTTAGTTTAATTACAGTTCAGTCCACAGTCTTAGAAAATCCCTAGAAAATCACAGAAAATTCCAAAAATTCTCAAACAAATTTTGTAGGTCTCAGGATGTCCAACCCGACCCATGTGTGGTACACTTGTGACTAGAATCAAAGTAGTTTTGGCAGGAAAATTTCAAATGTGTTATGCTTGAATATGTCATATCTTGAAATGTACAGCTCCTCTGTAGTTAGGCTTTGGATATGATGTGTGTTAGAGTAAGACTAGATGCTGTGCCAAAAATTGCACAAAGTTATCATGTGAATCTTTTTAAAAAAATGTTTTTCCATCTCTGGCAGAGCTAAATAAATGATTTTTCATGTTAATTTTATTCATGTTCTTGAGCCCAACTTGTGCACACTGACTTGGGATGCCAAAAGGCACCTCTTGTGAATTAATCATGAATTTAGGAGTACCAGAACTAATTATTCTTGTTCAGTGCTTGTTATCCTTTGTAAATTAATAAACCAAATTCAGTAGAGGTTCCATGTGAACATGTTGGTTTTCTAAGCTTGTTTAGGACCAGAGAGCACCCACCAGAAAGTTTGGGTAATTTTGAGGCTTAATTGTTTTTAAATGCATTTAAGTTGAATCACTAGATGACCTTTGTTATTTTCAATAATATTTAAATTTCTAGCATCCAACACTTACGTGTGGGCCCAATGGACCAGAATAGGTACTGTTAGGCTTAAGAAACACTCATTTAATTTTTGGTAATTTAATTGTTTAAATAATGGCTTAAATGCCCTTTTAATATTAAAGGGAAATTAAAATAAAGAGAAATCCTTAATTAAATCCTTTTTCTTTTTGGAAATAGTACTTAATATAAATAAAAGAAATTTAATTAATATTACTGATAAAGAAATTTAATTCATAAATAAAAGATATTAATTACACCATGTTGGTAAAAATAATATGAAATAAAGCTTTCACATGAAATGATAAGCTTAAATAAAACCTTTATTCAAATAAGGAATAAAAGAGTAACCCATGTATAACCAATAACCTTCCTAAAAGAGAAACCTAAGATAGATGCTTGTTAAGGTGAATATGACCAACTAGAGTTGGATAAGACAACAACTATCACATCACCTAAAGTGCATTGCATTCCGTGTAGATCTTCCGGACGGAGATTACTCCCTAGTCCCGAGACCGAGGAAGGCGGAGCGAAGGTTCTCTCGCAAAGACGTGGACGGACTCGACACCGAGGGTGCCCAAGCTAGCGTAGCTGACGAAGGCAAGCTCCGGTGCATCTAACCCAGTTTTAAAATTCTTTATTCGATTTTCTATGAATGATTGTGCATTTACGTTCAGGAGTTGAATGAAACCCTAGATGCATGATCCATAGGTACCTTTGGTCCCTACTAGTATGATAGGTCGATAGCTGCTAAGCTATAGGACCGTTACAAGTCGAGTGATGACCTCACTCGCGAGAATAGGTTCCTAGATAGGAATCATACTATATCCTTAATTGGATTGCTCACGTGGTAAGAGCATGGGATCTGGGCTCCGGTCCAGTGGTTATGTGGGTTAAGTCTTTGAACGTACCAAGCATATGCCGGGTATGGGACCGGTAAGCCTAGTACCATAATGAGGCGGTGAGGGATCTTACTATTACTACTCTTGGGATTCGCTCTCACGGCTAGCTACCGGTGGTGTATGGTGACTCCGGTATCTCGCGGGGTATGCCGATAGCCCGCACCAAGGACCGTAAGATTCGATCCCAACCCGAAGATTTATGGGGACGGCTCGGGGAGTTGTCCTCGCGGGGGCAGCGACCGTGTGTTTGGGTTTCCCTTGCAAGGTGTATAATCAATCGATTGTCGGCCTCTCACCGTTATCCGAGACTACTTACTCCACTAGTCATGTGATCCCTAATGATGGAAGTTGATGAAGATGATGTTTGAATAATTGTATTGTACAACTTTGTTTGTACTAGTTGGCTAATGTAGTAAAGATTAAACCACTAGAAATTGGTGCTAAAATCTTGAAAGTAAGGACCTACTCTTTGTCACTTTTTAGCAAAAGCAACCCAAGTAGCCAAAAAGCCTTTCATGGTCTAGATGTGGTGAAGTAGATATCACCGGCGGGTAAGTCTTGCCGAGTATTAGTATACTCGCCCTTGCTATGATGTGTTGATCCAGGTCATGCCTTCGGTGATGTGTGGCCGGTGAGATCCCGCCGGCCGGGAGCCGGAGTGGGTGGAGGACGACTACCGAAGCATCATGGATGGCCTCCCGTGGTGACTTGCTTCCGCTAGTTAATTTCCGCCGTGTCTTTTCAAAACTCGAACTATTCCGTCATGACCCAAAACTATGGTTTGTAATAATTAAACCTTTCGGGGTACGAATTTGAATTGAATGTTGATGTATCTCCGGACTCGCCTTCGAGCGAGTTTTAATGCATATATCGATCCTTGTGCTCTTAAGTGATTTACCGGGCGTTAACCCGCGACTTACGACAGATGGTACTTTATTATTGCTTAATGACCAAAGTGGATCGGTCTTAGGCAATAGTACGGTACTTTCCCCGGGCGGGTTGTCACGCTGGTACCGTAGCTTATATGCACCGCAGATTAATTAATAAACCTTAATCACCGATTTTTGAATAAAATATGCCAAGATTTTCTCGATTTTCCAAAATACGTTGGTCCGCTAAGGATAAACTAGACCGAGAGGCCCTAGAGGGAATTTTGGGTTCTTTCGTGTGGCTTAAGTTACTATGGTTTATTTTGCTAACTTCCAAGACATTACTTTATGTCGGACTTACTTTCATGCACAACGAAACTAGGAGCCACGTGTTTTATACGTGTGCTGTTCCGCATCACGAGAATTGCGAGGGTTGATGGAGTGATCCATTCCACGGATCCCATCTTCGCGTCTGTTTATGAGTTGTGTGTCGCCACGTGTTTTATACGTGTGCATTCCGCATGTCGCTCATGCGAGGCAAGGATACACTCCATTCGAACGGAGGGTGTCCGAGGTTGGACGCTGTCCATGCAGCGGCTTAACGCATGGATACCGTTTCTATAGTGAACGGTAATGTATGTGGACGCTTTCGTGACGTGCTGGCACGAAAGGTTCGTTTTCTGCAGGTACATAACAGTGATTCGTTAGTTGTTAAGCAAGTACCGTGTAGCTCTCGACTAGATATTATAGGGAGAGATGATTATGAGCCTTGCCACCGGCACTAACTTCGATTTTTGGCTTGATTGCCATGTGAGGTCGAATAGGACGTCTTGCATGCATGTTAAAAATCGAAACAAATAAAATGGACCCAAAAATCAGAATTCCATGTGTTCTCTAAGGAAGTTTATGCTAGTGTGTGTTTTTATAAGCTAGATTACCCCTCATACCTAGCCGTCATGCTTCGCCGAAATTTGTGAAAAATTTGTTTACCTTGTGCTAGGTTAACTAAACCAAATTGTTAAAAGCGCTTGTTTCTCAACTAGTTACCTTAATAGCAAGTCTCAGTTCTAATTTGTTGGGTTGGTTCACTTTTCCTTTAGGCACATCCAAGTTAAGGACCCTCCATCTTGTTTCCTTGATCGTTGTTTCAACCTGAAAATCCTAATTAAGAGTATTAAAGGAATAATTTAAAAAGTTGGGAAAATTTTGAGATTTCTGGGCTTTTTGTTATGAAATTTTGTTCACAACTGCCAGAACTTCACCATTTGTCATGGGTTACCTTTGTGTACGGATGGATTTCCCCGTGTTTCACCGGCTCGACGCCGACGGTACGATCCGTACCAACGGGTTGCACCGGGAGGGTTTTCTTCGCGCTTGGCGTGGGAAGCACTCGCGTCTTGCAGCTACCTTACCCCCGCCGACGTACGAGGTGAAGGAGTTTGAGCGCTTTGGTGTTCCCCCCGCGTGGGTGATCGTGATCGTGCCGCCGCACCCCGATCACACCGACCGGTTTGACCCGAGTTTTATTTATCGGGGATTTATCACGCACGAGTCCGTGGAGTCGGCCGCCCTCGCAGTGCCGACGGACTTTTGTGACCACAACCCTACCGTGGTAGCTCTTTCCCCGTTTGGACTATTTCCGCCTTTGAGTCCTCACGACCCGGCCTTGGTTGGACCGTTTGGACCATCTACGGGAGTTGCTGACCCTAGCAGAGCCATTGGATATTACTCAGACACTTGCCCGTTGCCTGAACGTGGTTTTCACACTCCGTGGGCTGCGTTTTAATACCGCAAGCAATTATTGCACGCGCTTGGAGGCATCTAGGCGCGATTGGGAGCAGCTTTCAAGAAGACACCGGCGAGCTGAACTTCACGCTTACCCGTGGTGCGGCAGGAGAACGACAGTCGCGTACTAGGAGGTTCCGCTTGGAGCTTGAGCGAGGTGACAACCTCCGGAGGATCGTGGACCTAGAGACAGAGAACAATGCACTAGAGGAGGATGCCGACGCACACGAGATTGAGAGGCCGACCCCGTTGCGAACATTGCCGATATGCGGCAGCCAGGGTGCAGGAGGCCGAGGTACGGTGGCGGCCTTGCGGGCTATAGTGGCCTTACGCCCACCGCCCCCGCGTGCACACCGGAGGAGCAAGCAGGGGCCGTGTCCGGTCCGGATCGACGAGCCGGCAGGACCACCGCTACCGACTCCCCCGCCTTCGCCTTCGTACGGTGGTGCTTCGGTGGGCAACTAGGTTGCCGACGCGAGGAGCAGCAGGAGATCGATCTTATCGCGTTGTCTTAGAGATGTTGGAGTAGTGGCTTGACAAAGACGTCTTCGTGCCAAGCAACTATTGTATCATGTGTTGTCTTGTTGTTTCAAATCAAGTTGTAATGACATTGAACCTTGTTCTGTCATGTTGTAATAAGAATGCTTAAGCTTGTATGCTTTAAGTGAATTCCGTTGCTTTCAAAATTGAATTTTCTTGTGCTAAATACCATATCTTTGGATAATTCGTGCGAATGATCACGCTTGTCAACAGAATGCATTGTTTATCTCCTATGAACGTAGGCAAAGAAAAGCATCTTTGCGAACGTCTCGTTGCCGCATATAAGTGCTCATTCGTATACCATCTTCATTGGTACTCGGGATAACGACGATCGTTCGGATATGATTAGGAGCCGTGCGCTTGAGCAACCACCGTCCTAACCATGTTAAAGAAAAAAACGATTCTATGAATCTTGGTGGCTATAGAATGTTGTGCTTGTTGCCGCACTCGTTACTTATTATTAATAAGATGTGATAATGCATGATCGCTTGTCATCATTTGGGAGTAAGCCTTTGGTTATTTTGCTAATAACGCTCACTTTTCGGATGGTGGGAACCACGCGCGCCTCTCCCAACGGTTTTGGAGCGAGTGGTAGTGGTGACTTGCCGCCACCCCCGCCCATGAACCCGACGGAGGCTTTCATGGCCACCCGCACCGAGGTGCCGCGCCGCATCTTGCAAACACGAGCAGCGGATCGCCCAACGGATGAACCGAGGGCCGCCACATGGGGCCAACCACGAGGGACCTAACCGAGTCACCACGTATGCCCAGCTCATCGCCATGAAGCCGCCAACGTTCGCGAAAGCCGAAGACCCTCTCGGAAGCCGAGGCTTGGGTCAAGGCCATAGAGGTGAAATTCTCTGCCTTTGTGCTGCCTTGCTCGGAGGAGAACAAAGCGAACTTCGCAGCCCTACAACTGCGAGGTGAAGCTTTGATGTGGTGGGACCATTTCAAGTCCATGCAGCGAAATCACGCCGTGACTTGGGAAGAATTCAAGCAAGCTTTCAAGAGTCATCACATTCCCAAGGGTCTGATGGACCGGAAGATGAGGGAGCTGCTAGCCCTTCGTCAAGGATCTGACTCCGTGTACCGCTATGCCCAGAAGTTCAATAGCTTATGCCGGACGGAGGGCATCATGTTGATACGGATGCCAAGAAGATGGAGAGGTTCCGTGACGGGCTTGATGGCAAGCTGTATGAGCGCCTAAATTTGCTCGAGCCCGCCAACTTCCATGAACTCGTGAATAAAGCTATCTCGCAAGAAGATGCTATGAAGAAAGCCCATGGGGACAACAAGAGGATGTCCGGTTTCACCCCAGGCAGCGGAACAAACAAGAAGTTTCGCTTTGTGAAGAAGGAAGCTCCAGGCCCATCCCAAGAATCTTCAACTGGACGCTGGACGATGAAGCCATTCCAGGGCAAACCCGCCGGAAACTTCCGGTTCCGCCGTGCCCAGCAGCGAGGCTCCGAAGCCTAATGCACCCCCTCGTGATGTAGGAGATCGCCGTTGCTACAACCGTGGCCGCCCGTGGCACTACATTAATGAGTGTCCCAAGCCCAGACAGATCAAGTCAAACCCGCAGAACCAGAATACGGGAAACAAGCCAGCCACTCCGGCCAAGAAACCCATGGTGCAAGTACGCCAGGGTAAACTGAACTTCACCACCATGAGTGATATTCCCGCAGGAGCTCCAGTTCTCACGAGTACATTCTCTATCAATCACACTCCTGTCAAGGTCTTATTTGATTCAGGAGCCACCCATAGTTTCATTAATGAGAGTTTACTAGACAAATTGGGTCTAAGAGGAGTACCAACCAAATCTACCTATAAAATTACCACACCTGGTGGAAACATCACGTCTCAATTAGTGATTTTTGGAGTTCCCCTAAGACTAGGAAGTCGGGTCGTTCAATCTAATCTGATAGTCATCCAGTTAGGAAGCATGGATGTTATTTTGGGTATGGAATGGATGAATCAACATAAGGTGGTTCTAGATATATCAGATAGGGTCGTAGAGATCCACTCTCCTACGGTCGGGCACACTACCTTGTACCTACCTTTCCGGGATGGTACCGACTCTTGTGCCTATGCGACCATTATCTCCTCCCTTGATGAGATTCCAGTAGTGTGTGAGTACCCGGATGTATTTCCTGACGAGTTGCCTGGTATGCCACCAGACGCAGATGTCGAGTTTGTGATCGAACTCCAACCCGGTACCGCACCCATTTCCAAAAGACCTTATCGCATGCCACCCAAAGAGCTAGCCGAGCTAAAAACCCAACTCCAAGAATTGCTAGATAAGGGTTAAATTCGCCCGAGCTCTTCTCCTTGGGGTTGCCCCCGCTCTCTTTGTCAAAAAGAAAGATGGTAGCTTGAGGATGTGCGTAGATTATCGACCGCTCAACGCAAGTCACTATCAAAAACAAATACCCACTTCCTCGAATCGATGTTCTCGTTTGATCAATTGGCCGGTGCCAAAGTCTTCTCTAAAATTGACCTTCGTTCGGCTACCACCAAATCAAGATTCGACCATGCGATATTCCTAAAACCGCTTTTTCCACTCGTTATGGTCTTTACGAATTCTTGGTCATGTTCTTCGGACTCACTAACGCGCCCGCCTACTTCATGTACCTCATGAACTCCGTATTCATGACGGAGCTCGATAAGTTTGTCGTGGTCTTTATCGATGATATCCTCATCTATTCTAAAAACGAGGCCGAGCACGCCAACCATCTCCAAGTTGTCCTTCGGCCGTTTACGAGATCATCGCCTTTATGCTAAATTTTCCAAATGCGAATTCCGTCGAAGAGTGTCAAATTCTTGGGGCACACCATTTCCCACGATGGTATTTCCGTAGATCCTAGTAAAGTTCGGGAGGTGATGGATTGGAAACCACCCAAATCCGTACATCAAATCCGCAGCTTCCTAGGATTGGCGGGATATTACCGTCGATTCATTCCCGACTTTTCTAGAATCGCAAAACCCATGACCGAATTACTCAATAAGGGAGTGAAATTCGTGTGGAGTGAAGCATGTGAGAAAGCTTTTCACACCCTGAGACAACATCTAACTTCAGCACCAGTGCTAGCTCAGCCCGATAACTCCAAGCCATTTGAAGTTTTCTCGTGACGCATCAGGCACCGGTCTTGGCTGTGTCCTTATGCAAGAAGGCCGAGTCATTGCCTATGCTTCGCGAGCCCTTCGACCCCATGAACTCAACTATCCTACCCATGATCTTGAGTTAGGCTCGTCGTTGTTCATGCCCTCAAGATATGGAGGCATTATCTAATGGGCAATCATCGCAATATCTTCACCGATCACAAAGGCCTCAAATATATCTTCACCCAATCCGAGTTGAATATGAGGCAGAGAAGATGGCTTGAGTTGATCAAGGATTATGATCTAGAAGTGCACTATCACCCGGCAAAGCAAATGTTGTTGCGGATGCTCTTAGCCGCAAGGATCATTGCAACCACCTAGAGTTGGTGACAATCGGTGAACCCCCGTGTGAGGAAATGAAAAAGCTTAGCCTAGAAGTGGTACCGCAGTGGAATTCTTTATGCCTTGACGGCGAATCCAGCCTTTATGACGAATTGTCACCGCCTGCCGCAATGATGCGAATATCCAAACCATCGAGCGAAAACTAGTGGAAGGAGACCCGAAGTACACCTGTTTCCGGAAGGATCCCCAAGAGGTGGTCCGTTTGGAAAACGTCTAGTGGTCCCCGTTGACCCGGAAATCAAGAAGATCATTCTAGATGAAGCTCACAAATACAAGTTCTCTATTCACCCCGGTAGTACCAAGATGTACCAAGATCCAAAGCGAACTTTTGGTGGTCTAATATGAAGGTGGATGTAGCCAAGTATGTAGCCGAGTGCGATACTTGCCACCGGATGAAAGCAAGCCATTTGAAATCGGCGGAGTACTCCAACCCCCGTCGATACCTATGTGGAAATGGGATGACATTAGTATGGATTTTATTGTAGGTTTACCCCCGACCCCTAGGAAAAAGGATTCTATTTGGGTGATCGTGGATAGACTTACCAAGATCGCTCACTTCATTGCCGTACACACTACATACTCGCTACGAAGGATGCGAGTTGTACGTGGACCACATAGTTCGTCTACATGGAATCCCAAAGACCATAATCTCTGATAGAGGGACCCAGTTTGTGGCACGTTTTTGGGAGCAGTTGCATGAGTGTTTGGGAACCCAGCTACTCCGTAGTTCCAGTTATCACCCGCAGACAGATGGTCAGACGGAGAGGATAAACCAGATCCTAGAGGACATGTTGAGAGCAAGCATCTTGCACTTTGACAAGAGTTGGGACAAGTGCTTGTCCTTAGCGAATTCTCCTACAATAACAAGCCTATCGAGCCGCCTTGAAAATGGCACCGTTCGATGCTCTATACGGACGCGCATGCCGCACCCCACCGAATTGGTCGAGGCGGAGAAAGAACACTCTTTGGACCAGAGTTAGTAAAAGAGGCCGAAGAGAAGGTACAAGTGATAAGAGAAAATTTGAAGATGGCCCAGATGAGACAGAAGAGTTACCATGATAAGGGAACCGCACCTCGACACTTTGAAGTGGGAGACCATGTATATTTGAAGGTATCCCCCACCAAAGGTGTGCAAAGGTTCGGAGTCAAAGGAAAGTTAGCTCCGCGCTACATTGGACCCTACGAAGTAATAGAAGTATGTGGACCCGTGGCCTACCGTATCCAATTACCGAACGGTTTTCCGCGGTTCACAATGTGTTTCATGTAACTCGCTTGAAGAAAGGAATGCCCGTTCCGAGAACGAAATCATCACGAAGCTAATGCTTGGATCGAGCCGGATTTCTCGCTCGTCGAGCATCCCTTAAAGGTGCTAGATCAAAAAGAGCGAAAGACCCGGAGGCAAACCGTACGAATGTACAAGATCCAATGGAGCCACCACACGGAAGAAGAAGCCACGTGGGAGACGGAGGATTATCTCAACACCAAGTATCCGGCTTCCTCCAATCCCGAAGCGGTGAGTCTTTTTCCCCATCTCTCGCGTTATCAAGTCGAATCTCGGGACGAGATTCCTTTAAGGGGGGTAGGTCGTGACGCCCCGGGTTTTTAATTACCGTCATTAACGCTAATGACACGATTAGCCGGTCAAATGGTCAACCCTAGGTCAACCCGGGCCCTCACCCATGAAAACTCCCTAACATACCCCTAAGTGACCCTAGTGAATAGTAAAACACTTGTGGGGCCAACCCTTGGTCAAAAGGTGGGTCAAAGTCCCCTTGCCACCCAATGTCCACGAGTGTCCGCCGGAACTTTTGCCACGTTCCCCAAAATTCACCTAAACACTTAAAATTCTACCTTTGGGAAAGTTGTAGATCTTGTTGAGGGACACAACTTTCATGTAGAGTGGCATTGCTGATTTGGAAGGGAAATTTGTGAAAAAGCCCTTACAAGCCGTAAATCACTTGTTGACCGAACCCCGCCGACATTCAAAGTTGGCACTTACACGCATTCAAATCTAGGCAACAAAACCCTATACAACCTTTGTAAAAGTTGTAGCCGGTACCTAGATCTACAACTTTGGTATTCATCACTTGGTACGAGTTCGTTGAAAAATTTTGAGAAAAATCGAGTCAAAGATGGCACCGGCGGCACGGCCCGCAGCCGGAGCGCGCCATGCGCGACGTCGTGCGCGTCCCGAGCGCCACCGTGCCGCCGCCGCCGGTCTTGCCCCGGCAGCCGTGCCCACGCCGCCCGAGACCCCGACGTCCGCGCCACGCCGCGTCCCGATGCACGCGCGCCCCGATGCGCACCGTCCCGAGGCGTCTTGGCGTCCGCGCCGCGCGCGCGCGCGCGCGCGCCACGGACCGGCGGTCCGTCGGCGGCGTCGCCGCCGTACGCGCGCGCGACCCGACGCGCCGTAGCACGGCCGCATCTCCCCGCCGTCACCAACGCGTCACCCACGGCCCGCCCGAGCCGGGTATAAAGCCTCCCGGCCTCTCCTCGCGCGCCGCACCGAGCCGCCCGCGCCATCGCCGCCGCCGGTCCGCCGCCGCCGGTGCTAGCCCCTCCCGGCCCGCGCTCGCCGCCGGTCCAAGCACACCGCTAGGCTCCTTAGCATCCGGGCCAGCTCGCAAGCGCGCTTGTTTGCGCCAATTTGACCTCCCCGCCGCACTACACCGAGCCCTCCCGAGCGCCGCCGCCGGCCGCCGCGTGCGCCGTCGCCGGAGCCAGCTCCACCCTCGCCACCACCACCAACCGGACCGTGGTGAGCTCAATTTCATCATGGTGCCGCTTGTTGTCGTGGTCGGGCCCCACATCGCCGCCGGCGAACCCTCCCGCCGCCGGCAAGGGCATAGATGTGAACCCAGGGGCATATGTGCAAGGATTCTTAACTTAGTTTAATTACAGTTCAGTCCACAGTCTTAGAAAATCCATAGAAAATCACAGAAAATTCCAAAAATTCTCAAACAAATTTTATAGGTCTCAGGATGTCCAACCCCACCAATGTGTGGTACACTTGTGACTAGAATCAAAGTAGTTTTGGCAGGAAAATTTCAAATGTGTTATGCTTGAATATGTCATATCTTGAAATGTACAGCTCCTCTGTAGTTAGGCTTTGGATATGATGTGTGTTAGAGTAAGACTAGATGCTGTGCTAAAAATTGCACAAAGTTATCATGTGAATCTTTTTAAAAAAATGTTTTTCCATCTGTGGCAGAGCTACATAAATGATTTTTCATGTTAATTTTATTCATGTTCTTGATCCCAACTTGTGCACACTGACTTGGGATGCCAAAAGGCACCTCTTGTGAATTAATCATGAATTTAGGAGTACCAGAACTAATTATTCTTGTTCAGTGCTTGTTATCCTTTGTAAATTAATAAACCAAATTCAGTAGAGGTTCCATGTGAACATGTTGGTTTTCTAAGCTTGTTTAGGACCAGAGAGCACCCACCAGAAAGTTTGGGTAATTTTGAGGCTTAATTGTTTTTAAATGCATTTAAGTTGAATCACTAGATGACCTTTGTTATTTTCAATAATATTTAAATTTCTAGCATCCAACACTTACGTGTGGGCCCAATGGACCAGAATAGGTACTGTTAGGCTTAAGAAACACTCATTTAATTTTTGGTAATTTAATTGTTTAAATAATGGCTTAAATGCCCTTTTAATATTAAAGGGAAATTAAAATAAAGAGAAATCCTTAATTAAATCCTTTTTCTTTTTGGAAATAGTACTTAATATAAATAAAAGAAATTTAATTAATATTACCGATAAAGAAATTTAATTCATAAATAAAAGATATTAATTACACCATGTTGGTAAAAATAATATGAAATAAAGCTTTCACATGAAATGATAAGCTTAAATAAAACCTTTATTCAAATAAGGAATAAAAGAGTAACCCATGTATAACCAATAACCTTCCTAAAAGAGAAACCTAAGATAGATGCTTGTTAAGGTGAATATGACCAACTAGAGTTGGATAAGACAACAACTATCACATCACCTAAAGTGCATTGCATTCCGTGTAGATCTTCCGGACGGAGATTACTCCCTAGTCCCGGAAACCGAGGAAGGCGGAGCGAAGGTTCTGCTGCAAGACGTGGACGGACTCGACACCGAGGGTGCCCAAGCTAGCGTAGCCGACGAAGGCAAGCTCCGGTGCATCTAACCCGCTTTTAAAATTCTTTATTCAATTTTCTATGAATGATTGTGCATTTACGTTCGGAGTTGAATGAAACCCTAGATGCATGATCCATAGGTACCTTTGGTCCCTACTAGTATGATAGGTCGATAGCGCTAAGCTATAGGACCGTTACAAGTCGAGTGATGACCTCACTCGCGAGAATAGGTTCCTAGATAGGAAGCATACTATATCCTTAATTGGATTGCTCACGTGGTAAGAGCATGGGATCCGGGCTCCGGTCCGGTGGTTATGTGGGTTAAGTCTTTGAACGTACCAAGCATATGCGGGTATGGGACCGGTAAGCCTAGTACCATAATGAGGCGGTGAGGGATCTTACTATTACTACTCTTGGGATTCGCTCTCACGGCTAGCTACCGGTGGTGTATGGTGACTCCGGTATCTCGCGGGGTATGCCGGATAGCTCGCACCAAGGACCGTAAGATTCGATCCCAACCCGAAGATTTATGGGGACGGCACCGGGGAGTTGTCCTCGCGGGGGCAAGCAGACCGTGTGTTTGGGTTTCCCTTGCAAGGTGTATAATCAATCGATTGTCGGCCTCTCACCGTTATCCGAGACTACTTACTCCACTAGTCATGTGATCCCTAATGATGGAAGTTGATGAAGATGATGTTTGAATAATTGTATTGTACAACTTTGTTTGTACTAGTTGGCTAATGTAGTAAAGATTAAACCACTAGAAATTGGTGCTAAAATCTTGAAAGTAAGGACCTACTCTTTGTCACTTTTTAGCAAAAGCAACCCAGTAGCCAAAAAGCCTTTCATGGTCTAGATTTGGTGAAGTAGTTATCACCGACGGGTAAGACTTGCTGAGTATTAGTATACTCAGCCTTGCTATAATGTGTTGATCCAGGTAATGCCTTCAGTGATGTGTGGCCCGGTGAGATCCCGCCCGCCGGGAGCTGGAGTGGGTGGAGGACGACTACTGAAGCATCATGGATGGCCTCCCGTGGTGACTTGCTTCCGCTAGTTAATTTCCGCTGTGTCTTTTCAAAACTCTGAACTATTCTGTCATGACCCAAAACTATGGTTTGTAATAATTAAACCTTTCGGGGTACGAATTTGAATTGAATGTTGATGTATCTCCGGACTCGCCTTCGAGCGAGTTTTAATGCATATATCGATCCTTGTGCTCTCAAGTGATTTACGGGCGTTAACCCGGCGACTTACGACAGGATGGTACTTTATTATTGCTTAATGACCAAAGTGGATCGGTCTTAGGCAATAGTACGTACTTTCTCGGGCGGGTTGTCACAAAGGCATTACCTTTCCAAGTGGTGATGCGACACTATCTCAAGATCATGCAAACGAGATACAAAGAAACTATCAAGCAATATGCATCATCAAGAGTTCACTCACATCCGAAGAATATGACAAGGTAGATGGTTTGAAGTCCGCAAAGGAAGTGTGGGACACCTTGTTCATCAACCATGAAGGGACAAAGCAAGTTAGGGAAGGAAGGATTCGAGCCTTGGAGAGTGAGCTCAACCGATTTGTCATCAAGGATGATGAATCACCTCAAGACATGTACAACCGCTTGAACAAGATCATCAACAAAATCAAATCACTTGGAAGTACAAGATGGGGAAGAAGAGAAGTGGTTGACAAGATCCTCTCCGCTTACATGGCAAGGGATGTTCAACTCCCTACTCTCATAAGGGAAAAGAGAGGATTCAACAAGTTCACTCCGGCGGATGTGATTGGAAGAATGGAAGAACACCTTATCACCGTCAAGGAGTCCAAGCTCTCACAAGAAATGTCAAAGATGCATGAACAACTTGAGAAGAACAAGGGAGTGGCCCTCAAGGCATCTAGCAAGGAGAAAAGGTCAAGCTCATCAACCTCAAGGACCATGGCCGAGGAAGATGATGATGAAGATAGTGACATGGACATGACTCCCGAACAAATGGCTCGTTTGTAAGGAAGTTCAACAAAATGTTCAAGAAGAGTGGCTTCTTCAACAAGAACAAGGACAAGGACAAGATCAAGACCAAGAGAACTTCAAAGAGACCATGCTTTGGGTGTGGCAAGGAGGGACATTTCATTGCGGAGTGCCCTAACATAAAAGTAAGAAGAAGAGACACCAACAAGTTTGACAAGAACAAGAGAAAGGAAGTTGGTGAAGCTCATCCGGTTGAAGAATGGGATTCAAATGATGATAGCTCCGACTCCGACATAGAAGCCGGTCTTGCTACCATAACCATTAAGGAACCAATCAACAAGTCATCACTATTTGAAGATCTCACGGATGATGAAGATGACTTCACCCACACTTGCCTCATAGCTAGGGGCTCCAAGGTAGACACTCCCACCCCGCCCTTAGATGATGATAGTGAAAATGATTTCGATTTTGAAAGAATGATCACTAGCTTTGACAAAAAGGCAACAAAGAAAATTATGTTTTTAATGAAAGAAATTGAGAATAGAGATGAGACTCTAGAGGTGCAAGAAGAACTCTTTAGAATTGAGCGGGAGAAAACCATTGCCCTTGAGGATGCCCTTGTAATTGAAAAGAAGGGTTTCAAGGTGCAAGAGGACTCGCTCAAGGAAAAGGAGATAGAAATTCTTAGCCTCAAGAAATCCCTAGCTAAAGATAAGTTGTTGGTAGATGAATTAACTAGGGAATCTTTCCTAGCTAAGGATGCTTGCAAGAAACTTGAGGGTGAAAAGCTTGAACTTCAAAAGAGCTTTGATAGCTTAAAGACTAGTCACATAGCATTAGAAGTTCAACTTGACAACCTCAAGAACAATGCTACAACTTCATCTAATGATGCTTTCTCTAACTCTCAAACATCAACAAGCAAAGGTTGTTCTAGATGCTATAAGATTGATATAAATGCTTGTGCTACTAATGTTGCCGAGATGAATGCCATGAAAAAGGAAATTGCTAGGTTGTCAAACTCTCTTATAATTGAAAAGAAGAAAGAACCCAAAAGAAGGTGAGTTTGAAAACCACACCAAAGGTTTTGGGTCAAGCTACATGAAGAAGTTTGGCTTTGTGGATGGGAAGGGGCTTGGTAAGCAAGAACAAGGCACAAAAGACCCCATCCCGTTCATCAAGAACCACCACACCAAAGGTATGGGAACAAGAAACGTGGTGCACGGCATGAAGCAATTGGGTGTTAAGAACTATGACAACAAGGTTAGATACAACACTCCGATTGAGTTCAAAAGCACTCAAGTGACAACACAAGCACCACCTTCAAGGCCAAACAAGTCAAACAAGAAGCCCAAACCTCATGCATCACAAGATAGTTTTTATGCCGATTATGTGTTGACTTGGAACCACAAGGGTAAGGTGGTTGCCAAGTATGTAGGGCCTCGCACAAAAGGGACAATGATAAAAAGGAGTGTGTGGGTGCCCAAGATTCTTGTGACTAACACTCTAGGACCCAAATCCACTTGGGTACCTAAAACACAAGCATAATTTGTTTTGTAGGCATACTCCTCCGGTGGAACAAAATGGGTGTTTGATAGAGGATGACAAATCATATGACCGGGGAGAAGAAAATGTTTACATCTTGTGACATGATTGAAAATCCTACGGAAAGCATTGCCTTTGGAGGCAATGGTGGAGGGACGATTATTGGTCTTGGTAAAATTGCTATCTCAATCAATCATTCAATTTCCGATGTTTATTTGGTTGAATCTTTGGACTACAACTTGTTGTCCGTCTCACAACTTTGTGAGATGGGCTACAATTTTTTGTTCACAAATGAGGGTGTGACCGTCTTTAGAAGGGGCAATGACTCCGTTGCCTTTAAGGGTGAACTCAAGGGAAGGCTTTACTTGGTGGATTTTTCATCGGATAAAGCTCAACTTGATACATGCTTATTGGCGAAGTCTAGCTTGAGTTGGCTTTGGCATCGCCGACTAGCTCACGTTGGGATGAACAATCTCAATAAGCTTCTAAAGGGGGAACACATCCCAGGACTAACAAACGTTCACTTTGAGAAAAATAGAATTTGTAGTGCTTGTCAAGCCGGAAAGCAAGTTGGTGCCCCTCATCCCGCCAAGAATGTTGTATCTACCACAAGGCCATTGGAACTACTTCACATGGATATCTTTGGTCCGGTAGCCTATGTTAGCATTGGGGGAAACAAGTATGGATTTGTCATTGTTGATGATTACTCTAGATACACTTGGGTATTCTTTATGAAAGACAAGAGCAAAGTTCATGAGATATTCAAGAAATTTGCAACAAGAGCCCAAAATGAGTTTGAAGTGAAGATCAAAAGAGTAAGAAGTGACAATGGCACCGAATTCAAGAACACCAACATTGAAGATTATCTTGATGAAGAAGGCATTGGTCATGAGCTCTCCGTCCCATACACCCCACAACAAAATGGGATAGTTGAGAGGAAAAATAGAACTCTCATTGAAGCCACAAGAACCATGCTTGACGAGTACAAGACTTCGGATAGTTTTTGGGCGGAAGCAATCAACACGGCGTGTCATGCTATCAACCGTTTGTATCTTCACAAGCTTCGCCACAAGACCGCCTATGAGCTCCTAATTGGTAAAAAGCCTAATGTCTCTTACTTTAGAGTTTTTGGTTGTAAGTGCTTCATTCTCAACAAGAAGCCCAAAAGCTCTAAGTTTGCATCTAAAGTTGATGAAGGTATCTTTCTTGGTTACGCCTCAAACGCTCATGGCTATCGTGTCCTCAACAAAGCCACCGGTTGTGTTAAAGTCACGTGTGACTTGACGTTTGATGAATCTAATGGCTCTCAAGAGGAGCAAGTTGATGAATTGTGTGTAGGCAAGGAAGTACCCGCCGAAAAGGCTATAAGGAGGATGGCCATTGGAGAAATCAAGCCTCAAGAAGAAGATGATGAAGACCGCATAATTGAAGATGCGCAAAGCTACGCCCCGTCGCGCACCCGAGTGTCCGGACAAAAATCCGGGGGACTCGGGTTTTCCGAGACTCCGGAGATAAGTCCGGAGACTCCGGACCCGCCGCCGAGGCTCCACAAGACGTCAAGAAACCGAGGATTTGATTCAATAAGAAGTGTCCGACCCACATCCAAGAGTTTGACAAAGTGTTCAACGAGATCATCCCGTTGACAACATACTTGGAAGCATCCGTAGAGGGATAACGACTCGTTCAAGATTAGCAAATTTTTGTGAACATTACTCGTTTGTTTCCATGTTGGAACCTCTTACGGTTGAAGATGCTCTTGGAGATGCCGATTGGGTGATGGCTATGCAAGAAGAGCTCAACAACTTCACTAGGAATGAAGTCTGGTCCTTGGTGGAACGCCCCAAACAAAACGTGATTGGAACCAAGTGGGTGTTTCGCAATAAACAAGATGAAGATGGCGTGGTGACCAAGAACAAAGCTAGATTGGTTGCAAAGGGTTATACTCAAGTAGAAGGCTTAGACTTTGGAGAAACTTATGCACCGGTGGCAAGACTTGAAGCAATTCATATACTCTTAGCCTTTGCCACTCATCACAACTTCAAGCTACATCAAATGGATGTCAAGAGTGCCTTCTTAAATGGTACTATCTCCGAAGAAGTCTATGTTGAGCAACCACCGGGCTTTGAAGATCCTCAACTTCCAAACCACGTCTACAAGCTCCATAAGGCGCTCTATGGGCTCAAGCAAGCCCCTAGAGCATGGTATGAATGCCTTAAGAAATTTCTCTTAAAGAAAGGCTTTGAAATAGGCAAAGCCGATCCTACTCTCTTCACTCGTAAACAAGGCAATGATTTGTTTGTATGTCAAATATATGTTGATGATATCATATTTGGCTCTACTAATCAAATTTGGGTTGATGAGTTTAGTAGGATCATGACTAAAAGATTCGAGATGTCTATGATGGGCGAGTTAAAGTTCTTTCTCGGTTTTCAAATCAAGCAACTCAAGGATGGCACATTCATAAGTCAAACCAAGTACACCCATGACATGCTTAAGAAGTTTGACATGAACAACGCCAAGCCCATCAAAACACCTATGCCATCAAATGGACATCTTGATCTAAATGAGGAAGGCAAAAGCATTGATCAAAAGGTATATCGTTCCATGATTGATTATTTGCTTTACCTTTGTGCATCTAGGCCCGATATTATGCTTAGTGTGTGCATGTGTGCAAGGTTTCAAGCTAATCCTAAGGAGTGCCATCTAATGGCCGTTAAGAGAATTTTTAGATACTTGGTTCATACTCCTAACCTTGGTTTATGGTATCCTAAAGGCTCCACTTTCGATCTACTTGGCTACTCCGATTCGGATTATACCGGTTGCAAAGTAGATAGAAAGAGTACATCCGGGACTTGCCAATTCCTTGGAAGGTCCTTGGTGTCTTGGAGTTCCAAGAAACAAAACTCCGTTGCCCTTTCCACCGCCGAGGCCGAGTATGTTGCAGCCGGCGCTTGTTGTGCTCAACTACTTTGGATGAGGCTCACTTTGAGAGACTTTGGTTGCAAGTTTAGCAAGGTGCCACTCTTGTGTGACAACGAGAGTGCCATTAAGCTAGCTAACAACCCCGTAAACCACTCAAGAACAAAGCACATAGACATAAGACACCATTTCTTGAGAGACCACGAAGCCAAAGGAGATATCGCTTTAAGTCATGTGAGCACCGATAAGCAACTAGCCGATATCTTCACAAAGCCTCTCGATGAACTAAGGTTTTGTGCTTTGAGGAGTGAGCTAAATATCTTGGATTCTCGTAACTTGGCTTGAGATCGTGCACACATTTGAGTGACCTAGTATAGGACTTTTGAAAACAAAAGATTTGTGAAAAAACTTGTATTGCATTTGTTTTGAAAAATTTGGATCTTTAGAGTACAACATTTGGACTATTGTTCTCTTTGCTTGCTTGTGGCTAGTCTAAGGTGTTGATACTTGCTCGAGCTCACATTTATCACATAAGCAACCTTCCAAATCCATTCAAAATCAAATTCCTCGAAAATCTGCTCGCTGGTTTCGGGGGGGAGCGGAGTATCCGAGGTTGGGGCCGGACACTCGGGTATCCGGATACTCGGACTGGCCCGAGACTCCGGGTCTTAAAGGTATAAAAGCCTTTGACCGCGGTGAAAACCCTTGTTTCACCTCCACTCAGTTCTTTAACCGTGCCTCCCTCTCTCCCGTCGCCCCTTCCATCTCCTTGGGCGATTTCCACTTCCAACCCCCCAAATCTCGTGAAAGTGAGGATTTGAAGGCCCCAACGCGTGGAGATCAAGGATCTACTCAAGTTTCAAAGGATTCAAGCCTTCTCTCCTCTCTCCCCAAGGTACATTCAAAGGAGTTCTTCCCGATCTACTTCCCTAGCGTAGTCCTTGTAGTATCCTCGTAGGGAATAGGCGGAAATACTCCATAGACTCTAGATCCGCGTTTCCTCTCGCCTTGGATGGACATATCTTGCCGCATTGTGATTTAGGGTTTCGGGCCGCGAAACCCGACACTCCGGGGTCGAAGAACCCGGACTCTCCGGAGTATCCGGAGTCTCCGGACTTTTTCCCGGAGTATCCGGGGTTCGCACTGCAACCCTAAACCACAAGTGTAGCGTGTCTCCACTTTTGATGATCTCTCACTTCCATATCCTTTTATCCATCCAGATGGTGAGAGTGAAAGTCCGTCGTGACAATGAGGAGCCCTCCACCCAAAGGAGGACCAAGGCTAGGCATGACCCCGCCGCTCTACGGGCCGTGCAAGAAGCCTTGAGGCAAGAAAGCTCTCAGCGCAGCTCAAGACCAAGAGGGGGTGACCCTCCTCCCTCCTATGCCGAAGGGAGTGAAGAAAAAAATAGTGGAGGAGGAGGAGGAAAGGACTGAAAGTGATGATGATGAAGTTGAAGATGAGACTTATGAGCAGTCCCCTGAGCCTCCTCGACGCCATGGAAAGGGGCCAGCTAAAGAAAAATCCCTCTACAAGCCCCATCCCAAAAAGAGCCATCAAGCCCCCTATGTCCATCAAAGCTGTCCAGCTACTCGAGTTCCTCCTAAACATAAGCAAGGAGTAGCTGCTCACATCTGCCCCAAAACCCCTCCTAGGCTTATTCCTACCCTTCCGCCAAATGTCTGAGTGGTTGACACTCCTATCAAGCTAAGGGACCCCGGCTCAGTCCTTGGATTTGCTGAACACATGATTAGGGACTACTCAAGGAACTCTCTAGCAGTGAGGGAGCAAAGGGAGGAGAATGTCTACTTGTATCTCAAGGGAGAGGGACTTGAGGCAAGGTTTTGGTGTGACTTTCATAGGGATTTCTATCAATCTGTGATCCGCAATCCCAAGCTAGCTTCCAAGAACATGGCTCCAATTGTGCCAACGAAGTACATTGATTGGAAGTATTATGAAGAGCTTAACAATACCGTGTTCAACTCAGTGATTGACAAGTGCAAGGAAGTTGGGCTCTATGACATCATGGGCTTTAGGTACAATTGGAACAAAGAAATTCTTGCTCAATTTCATTGCTCTTACTACTTCAATCCCCATGACAACACCATCACATGGACAGCTCAAGGCCAAAAGTGCACTATTGACTACATGACCTTCTCTAGGCTTTTGGGTCTTGGCTCTAAGGATGAGAGGCGCTCTCCCGTGCACAATGAGGACAAGTACAAGGCCAAAGAGCTCCCCTTTATGTTTCCTAGCCGAGATTTGGCCATTGAGGGCAAGGCGGACCAACTAAATCCCTACTACTACTATCTCAATCAATTCTTTCGTGCCACTATTGATCCTAAGATAGGAGATGTTACGGCTTTGAGATACTATGCTCCAAATCTTCTCAATAGGATGGCACCGGATGAAGAAGGCTTTTGTGTCTTTGACTTCATTTGGAATGAGTTGAGGAGGGCAATGAATGATCCCATGAAGCATCTTCCGTATGCCCCCTATCTCATGTATATGATTGAGAGAGTGACAAATGTCCGCTACCCCAAGGATGTTGTTCATGAGCCGCTTCGCCACCTCCGTGATTGTGCAAAGAGGCCTCCCAAAGGCCGTAAGTATGTTGGATCGTCAAGTGCAGCTCCTCACCATGATGACTTGCCCGCTGCACGCTCTTCTCCTCCACCTCCCCGTCGGCACCGTGTCTCCATGATTAATAGAGTGCTTAAAAGCATTTTCAGCATGTGCAAGACAATAGCCACAGAGACAAATGAGAACCGCTGTGACATCATCGATATCAAGTCTCACCTTGGCCTTCCCACCGATCCCTACCGCGAGCTTCCCGAGTTTGATGACCCGTTTGCGGAGTGGGACGCCCAAGGTGCCCAAGAAGAACAAGAGGAGGAGGGCAATGATGAAGAAGAAGAGGAGGAGGACGACGACTCCGAGTGACTCCGCTTGCTCCACACTTCCTTTTTGGCGCTTGATGCCAAAGGGGGAGTGAAGTTATCCTTTTACGTGCTTGTGGAACAATGAACTTGCTTGTATTTGAATTTAAATTCGGAACTTGGCTTGTAATAACTTAAATTTCGTTCGTGTGAGACTATGTGAGCTTGAGAAATTTGGTTGTGTGCTTGTGATGTTTTTCTCTGCTTTTTATCTACTAAGGACAGCTTATGCTAGATTGCAAAACTGTGTGTTGTCTGTTTTTCTGCCGCCGTGTTGAAGCCCGGAGAGTACAGACTTTTTCCCGGAGTATCCGGATTTTTCCGGACACTCCGGACCTGTCCCGGAGAATCCGGACCTCTCAGCACCAGAATTCTTTTCACCTTTTTGTTGAATGCATAACCTGTCATGAACATTTCACTTTTGATCTGTTGCACTTCACAAGCACCCCACTGTTGTAATACTCTCTTGTCTCTCTTGTTGTGCAAAATATTGGCCCTAATAGGACTATTGATATTCAAGATCAAAATGCACATATTAAGGGGGAGTATTACAAAAGCTTTTAATATTCATTGATTATCTCTTATATGACTTAAGTGTGTTGTCATCAATCACCAAAAAGGGGGAGATTGAAGAGTATCTTGGCCC
Source organism: Cenchrus americanus (assembly GCA_947561735.1). Classification (NCBI taxonomy): domain Eukaryota; kingdom Viridiplantae; phylum Streptophyta; class Magnoliopsida; order Poales; family Poaceae; genus Cenchrus; species Cenchrus americanus. The sequence goes on along the minus strand of OX387243.1, from coordinate 98,446,535 downwards.
CCTAAGTGGGTTTTGGTGATTTAATGACACACCTAAGTGGCTAATGAATTTACCTAGTCCATGAGCAGGTATTAAAATTGTGTATGACATCAAGCACGGCTCGTTGCTTTGAAAAAAAGAAAGTGGTGCTCTAAAAGGATTCCTAAGAAGGCTCATTTATTTTTTACTTTTGAATTTGAGTCCTAGGAATGCTGCACTATCAAGAGGGACATGAATTATGTCTTCCAAGAGTCGAACAAGTGCTCTAGTTGCTAAAACAAAATCTATGAGAGACACCTTTGCACTAACACATACACGGGGATCTTTTCTTGGGTGCTGGCCTTGGAAGGCCGGAGTGTCCGGGTTTTTCCCCGGAGACTTCGGACTTCCCAGAGATTCCGGGTTTATCCCGGATACTCCGGTTATAAAGCCTCAACGACTATATTCCGGGTGAGGGGATATAAAAGCCCCCTCCACCCCTTCATTTACTTCTCTCCCTGCCATTTTCGTGCCGAACCGTTGCAAACCTCATTTACTCCTCTCCTTCCCCCCTTTGGCTCAAAGTTGGTGAGATTCTTTATGGGATTTAAGAGGATTTGAGAGCAAGGGCTTGTAGAGTGCTAGTGAGCTGATTTCCCATCTCTAGAGCACCTCGTTCTTCGCTTGGTTGGCAAAATTCGTGTTTGTTACTCTTGGAGCCTTGAGCTCCTAGCCGGCTAGGCGTTGCCTTGGAGCATAGAAAGGTTGTGGCTGCCCAAGGAAGTTTGTATCACCCCGACATTGAGTAAGTAACTCTAGTTTGATCTTCGTGGTCGCTAGAGGGAGGAAAGTGACCTAGGTGTAAAGTTCCACCCTTCGTGGGTACCTCAACGGAGACGTAGACCTCAAGGTGTGAGGTTGAACTCCGGTAACAAATCCCGTGTCTCTAGTGCTTGTTATTCTTGTTGTATGCTTGTTTCTTGCTTGAACACATATCTAGGGTTTGGTGCCGATCTACTTCGTGTTGAGGTTCCTACATGTTTTGAGTGGATAAACGGTCTTGTCTCACCTCGGTGCATAACCTATTTTCACGGATTTACTTTTGAGCAAGTTTAAATTCGTCGATTTAATCTCTCCCTAGCGAGGCCGGACTATCCGGACATTTTCCCGGATTCTCCGGATTTCCGGAGTATCCGGAAAAATATCCGGAGTCTCCGAACCCGCATCCGACACTGCGAAAAAGTTTGTGAATTTCAGGTTCGACTATTCACCCCCCTCTAGTCGACATCTTGATCCTTTCACTTAGCCGTTGAGATAGATTCTCTCGACACAACCGCTTCTGCGACGCTATACACCGACGGTGCGTCGGATCATCCGGTCTTGAAGACCCCGCGACCAAGTCGCCTCTATTAGTTTTCACGCGACCGTCGGATTGACCGACGCTTCCTCTTGACCAAGGCGTCGGATCATCCGGTCTTGAAGGCTTTGTCTTGGCGCGTCTCTGTCTTCATTCAAACTGAGTGTCGGATAGACCGACGGTGTCCTCACTCAGACCGTCGGATCATCTGGTGCTACTGTCTTCGCTGCTCTTCCTCTGCAACTCGTCCGACGCTACTAGAAAATGGACCGTCGTTTCATCCGACGGTTCCTAGGGTTTCACCCAGTGAACCAACTCGTCCGACGATTGCACCGACACTTGCTTTTTAGGTACCGTGGGTTCATCCGACGGCGTCTTTTCTTTTCCTTTCTTGCTCGGTTTTGACCTTTGATCTTCTCATTTTAGCATGTGATATTCTTGCATCCTTGGGACCTAAAAGTGTCTACAAAGACATGCTAAACAATATGGTTAGTCTCATTAATCATGTTGTAATGAATCACCAAAATAAACTCGAACAATGGCATATGGGGCCATGTTCGCTACAGCTACAACTACAGCCGCCCCGCCGCGGTATCGAGGGTGTTGTGGTGCGGTCCGGCGCCGACTGGCGAGTGCCTGCTCCAGCGCGGCAACCACGCTGTCAAGCTGGACGACGGCTGGGAGGTGTCGACGGCCTATTCCGGGGAGGGCACCTATGTCATCATTCATCTCACAACTACATCCATCTCCACTGCAAGTGTTAGTTTTCTAGGCTCCTCCGGTTACAGGGATTTGCCGTTTCTGCATACAATTTTACCTTGCCATCGTTGGCATCTTGTATCATAGTTAGAATGTCCATTCTCCGAACTAGTATCACTAGTCCCAAGATCGAAGAGTAAATCCTCCTCGTAGTCGTCCCCACTGTCCACTTCGTCACTGGTGTTAGGGAGTGTGACGGCGTCCACTTCGTCACCGGCGTCTGCTACATCGTCGGTCATGCTCGAGTCCACAATGCCACCGTCCTGATGTCCTTCTTCGTCGGCGACGCCAACGTCGGAGCCCACGCTGCCATCGTTATGCTAGCCTTTCGCGTCGTCCACCGACAAGGGAAGCAGATGACGACAGACATCTATTTAGGTTGTGAATTCGACATGGAGAGGAGGTAGCTGAAGCTCGAGCAGATGGGGCAGTGGATTGGGGGTAGGGATCTGATGGGGGTGCCGCCGGTGGAGAGCCACCGGTGGCCAGTGAGATCGAGAGGTACATACACGTACTGCGCGAGTCAGATCGGCGCGGGCGCTCAGGGAGTCAACGGACCCGAGGTGTTGGGCTGTGCTTGGGAAAGGATCGGGTGCGGATAGGCCGGGCCCATTCAGACCCACCTAGAATTAATTAATTAATTAAGTGGATAATTAGTTGTTAGGCTGCTTTAATTTTTTGCACGAAACTTCAAAGAGGAGTACCATAGTAGATCTCTTTATTTTGGTCATTAATTTTGGGTCTAGGTTGTGGGGCTAGCCGGGCCTGTGGACACGTGGTTAGTTGTTCTGTGATGCTGCTTTTGTGACACCTAAGGCCAGTCTCAATGGAGAGTTTCATCGTTCCGATTTCCAAGATGTGAAACTTTGGTATGAAATAGATGTCTCCCTCAATGCATAGTTTCATTGTACAGTTTCATAGGCTCAAGGGTCCCACAACCTCTCTCTCATTGCATGGTTTAATTGCATAGTTGCATGGTGAAACTCTATTTGTGTCTCAATGGGGGTTTCACACAGTTTCCAACGTATGTGAAACTGTGCCCAAAGGTTTCACCATGGTGAAACTCTTTCCTTCTCTCTCCTAAGGGTTTCATGCAAAAAGTGAACTTTTGCTGATGTGACGTTGTATTTAATGTGCATGAAACACTCATGAAACTCTCATTGAGACTAACCTCTCGTATTTAATGTGCATGAAACACTCATGAAACTCCCGTTGAGACTAGCCTTACTCCCATTGAGACTAATAAACAAAAAATGGTTTTGTGAGGAAAGTTTTTTCATTACATAAAATCAGTTATGTGACGCTCTGTGTAGTTTGTGAGGTGAAACTTTTGCGTTCTTTTTCAAGATCTATTAGGAGTATTGAACATAAACTAGTTGCAAAAATAATTACACAAATGGACCGGAAATTATGAGATGAATCTATTATTAAATCTAATTAATCCTTCATTAGAGATTGATTACTGTAGCACAATGTTGTCTAATAATAACATAATTAGGCTTGTTAGATTCGTCTCAAAAATTAAGGTAGGATTGTGAAATGAGTTTTATCATTAATCTAACATTTAATACTCCTTAGTAGTTCGTCACGAAAGTATAAACTTGATGTTCTCTTGGTGACGTTTTGAAATTAGTCAAAACACTTTCTTGTAACGAATTTTACTTTCACAAAGACGAAACCATTCATCACGATTCACGAGACAACTATTTCTAGTAGTGATGATGTCATAATGTTATTCTGGTGTGACTCAAGTTAAATAACCGGTGCTAAAAGTCTCTTATAGTACGGTTACGGTTGGATTGACTCCAACGTCACCCCTTCACCCTTTCACTATGCCAGAAACGATTTTTACTGGCGGCCGTCGGTGTTTTAGACCGGCAACCTACTACGGGGAGTACCCAAAGTAGATGAATGTGTGAAAGGATCAAGATGTCGACTAGAGGGGGGGGGGGGGTGAATAGTCGAACCTGAAAATCACAAACTTTTTCGCGAAGGTTAGACCGAGTCCGGAGACTCGGATATTTTTCCGGATACTCGGAAATCCGGAGAATCCGGGAAAATGTCCGGATAGTCCGGCTCGTTAGAGAGGGATTAAATCGACGGGATTTAAACTTGCTCAAAAGTAAATCCGTGTAAATAGGTGATGCACTAGGGTGATGTAAGCCTGTTTATCCACTCGAACCCGTAGGAACCTCGGCACGAAGTAGATCGGCACCAAACCCTAGATAAGTGTTCAAGCAAGATATACGCATGCAACAAGATGAACAAGCACAAGAGTACACGGGATTTGTTACCGGAGTTCAACCTCACACCTTGAGGTCTACGTCTCCGTTGAGGTACCCACAAAGGGTGGACCTTTTCACCTAGGTCACTTTCCTCCCTCTAGCGACCACAAAGATCAAGCTAGAGTTACTTACTCAATTTCGGGGTGATACAAACCTCCTTGGGCAGCCACAACCTTTGGATGCTCCAAGGCAACACCTAGCCGGCTAGGAGCTCAAGGCTCCAAGAGTAACGAACACGAATTTTGCCAACCAAGTGAAGAACTAGGTGCTCTAGAGATGGAAATCAGCTCACTAGCACTCTCCAAGCCCTTGCACTAAAATCCTCTTAACTCCCTCTACAAATCTCACCAACTTTGAGCCAAAGGGGAGAGAGAGGGGGAGTAAATGAGGGTTGAAGCCGTTCGAACGGAAAGGCGGGGAGGGGTAAATGAAGGGGTGGAGGGGGGCTTTTATACCCCCTCACCCGGAATATAGCCGTTGAGGCTTTATGACCGGAGTATCCGGGTTGAACCCGGACTATCCGGGAAGTCCGAGTCTCCGGGCAAAACCCCGACACTCCGGCCTTCCAAGGCCCTGTACCCAAGAAAAGAATCCCGTGAAAGTGTTGGTGCAAAGGTGTCTCTCATAGGTTTTGTTTCAGCAACTAGAGCACCCGTTCGACCTTTGGAAGTCATAATTCCCGTCCCTCTTAATAGTACGGCATTCCTAGGACTCAAATTCAAAAGTAAAATTAAATAAGCCGTCTTTGGAATCCTTTTAGAGCACCACTTACTTCTTTGTGTAGTCAACAAGCCGTGCTTGATGCCATACATAGTTTTAACACCTCGCTCATGGACTAGATAAACTCATTAGCCACTTAGGTGTGTGTCATTATATCACCAAAACCCACTTAGGGGGCCAAGATACTCTTCAATCTCCCCCTTTTTGGTGATTGATGACAACACAACTAAGTCATACAAGAGATAAACAATGAATGTCCGAAGCTTTTGTAATACTCCCCCCTTAATGTGTGCATTCTTGATTTTGAATATCAATGGTCCTATTAGGGCCAATATTTTGCACAACAAGAAAAGGCAAGAGGGTATTACTAAAGTGGGGTGCTTGTGATGTGTGACAAAATACAAGGTGAAATGCTCATGACAGATTATGCACTCAACTAAAAAATTCTGTTCTTTGAGAAATCCGGATTCTCGGGCCAGTCGAGTGTCCGGAAAATCCGGATACTCCGGAAAAAGTCCGGAGACTCCGGGCTTTCAACAAAACGAAACAGAAAAAACGGACAACAACCGATTTTCAATCTAGCAAAGTCTGTCCTTAACATATAGAGAGCGGTTAAAAACACATCAAGCACACAAGCAAATGTCTCGGACTCACATAGTCTCACACGAGCGAAAATTAAGGTTATTACGGACCAAGTTCCAAATTCAAATTATTACAAGCCAAGTTCATTGTTTTGACGACTCATAAATAGATGATATCACTCCCCCTTTGGCATCAAGCGCCAAAAAGGAAGTGAGAGGCGGCGGAGTCACTCGGAGTCGTCATCCTCCTCCTCTTCTTCGTCTTCTTCTTCATTGCCCTCCTCCTCTTCTTCTTCTTGAGCACCTTGGGCGTCCCACTCCGCGAATGGATCATCGAACTCGGGAAGCTCGCGGTAGGGGTCGGTGGGGAGGCCAAGGTGAGACTTGATCTCGATGATATCACGCCGGTTCTCATTGGTCTCCGTGGCGATGGTCTTGCACATGCTAAAAATGCTCTTGAGCACTCTCTTGATCATGGAGCCACGGTGACGACGAGGAGGTGGAGAAGGGGAACGAGCGGCGGGCACATCATCATGGGACGGAGCCGCACTTGAAGAACCAACATATTTACGGCCTTTGGGAGGCCTCTTGGCACGATCACGGAGGTGGCGGAGGGGCTCATGGACAACATCCTTGGGGTAGCGAACATTGGTTACTCTCTCAATCATGTACATGAGATAGGGGGCATATGGAAGGTGCTTCATTGGATCATTCATGGCCCTCCTTAACTCATTCCAAATAAAGTCGAAGACACAAAAGCCTTCTTCATCCGGTGCCATTCTATTGAGAAGATTGGGAGCAAAGTACCTCAAAGTCTGTCACATCTCCAATCTTAGGATCGATAGTGGCACGAAAGAATTGATTGAGATAGTAGTAGTAAGGATTGAGTTGGTCCGCTTTGCCCTCAATGGCCGCATCTCGGCTAGGAAACATGAAAGGGAGCTCCTTGGGCTTGTATTTGTTCTCATTGTGCACGGGGGTGCGCCTTTCATCCTTAGAACCAAGACCCAAGAGCCGAGAGAAGGTCATGTAGTCAATCGTGCATTTTTGGCCTTGAGTTGTCCATGTGATGGTGTTGTCATGAGGATTGAAGTAGTAGGAGCAATGGAATTGAGCCAAGATTTCTTTGTTCCAATTATACCTAAAGCCCATGATGTCGTAGAGCCCGACCTCCTTGCACTTGTCAATCACTGAGTTGAACACTGTGTTGTTGAGCTCCTCATAATATTTCCAATCAATGTATTTCATAGGCACAATGGGTGCCATGTTCTTGGAGGCCAACTTGGGATTGCGGATCACTGATTGATAGAAGTCCCGGTGGAAATCACACCAAAATCTAGCCTCAAGTCCCTCTCCCTTGAGATAGAGATAGACATTTTCCTCCCTTTGCTCCCTGACAGCTAGGGAGTTCCTCGAGTAGTCCCTGATCATGTGCTCAGCAAATCCAAGAACTGATCCCGGGTCCCTTAGCTTGATAGGAGTTTCAACCACTCGGACATTTGGTGGAAGGGTAGGGATGAGTCTAGGAGGGGTTTTGGGACAGATATGAGCAGCTACTCCCTGCTTGTGTTTAGGAGGAACTCGAGTGACTGGGCGGCTTTGGTGAACGTAGGGGGCTTGATGGCTCTTTTTGGGATGGGGCTTGAAGCGGGAGCTTTCTTTGGCTGGCCCCTTTCCATGACGACGGGGAGGCTCGGGGGATTGCTTATAGGTTTCATCCTCAACTTCGTCATCATCGCTTTCGGTTTGCTCCTCCTCCTCCTCTACAATATCTTCTTCACTTCCTTCGGCATAGGAGGGAGGAGGGTCACCCCGTCCGGGTCTTGAGCCGCGTTGAGAGCTTTCTCGCCCCAAGGCTTCTTGCACGGCCCGAAGGGCGGCGGGGTCATGCCTAGCCTTGGTCCTCCTTTGGGTGGAGGGCTCCTCATTTCCTCGGCTAACCTTCAACCCGACCATCCGAATGGATAAAAAGATGTGGAGATGAGAGATTGTCACCGGTGAGGATATCTTGCATTAGTGTTTTAGGGTTGCGGTACGAATCCCGGATACTCCGGAAAAAGTCCGGAGACTCGGATGGTCGGAGACTCCGGTTCTTCGACCCGGAGAGTCCGGTTTCGCAGTCGAAACCCTAAATCACAATGCGAGTTGTTCGTCCGTCCAAACCGAGAGGAAACGCGGATCTAGAGCCTAAAGAGTGTTTCCTACTTATTCCCTACTAGGATACGCAAGTACTATGCTAGGGAAATAGATCGGGAAAAGTTCCTTTTGAGGATACCTTGGGAAGAGAGGGAAGAGGGCTTGGATCCCTTGAAGCTTGAGAGATCTTGGTTTTCCTCGCCTTGGAGACTTCAAAACCTCACTTCTCACACGATTTGATGGTAGGGAGGCAAAATCGCCTAAGTGGATGTGAGGGGAGGCGACGGGGAGGAAGAGAACGGTTGAAAGGTGAACGAGGTTAAAAAGAAGTTTTCACCGCGGTCAAACCCTTATATATACCGTTAAAGACCGGAGTCTCCGGTCGGGTCCGGATTGTCCGGAAAACCGGAGTGTCCGGTCTTGTCCCGGATACTCCGCTCCCCCCGAACTCAGTGCACAGATTTTCAAGGAATTTGATTTAGAATGGATTTGGTAGGTTGCTTATGTGATATATGTGAGCCCGAGCAAGATATCAACGCTTTGGACTAGCCACAACCAAGCAAAGAGAACAATAGTCCAAGTGTTGTACCTAAAGATCCAAAATTTTCAAAATCAAATGCAAGACAAGCCTTTTCACAAATCTTTTGTTTTGAAATACCTGTACTAGGTCACTCAAATATATGCATGATCTCAAGCCAAGTTACGAGAATCCAGGATATTTAGCTCACTCCTCAAAGCACAAAACCTTAGTTCATCAAGAGGCTTTGTGAAGATATCGGCTAGTTGCTTATCGGTGCTCACATGACTTAGAGCGATATCTCCTTTGGCTTCGTGGTCTCTCAAGAAATGGTGTCTTATGTCTATGTGCTTTGTTCTTGAGTGGTTTACGGGGTTGTTTGCTAGCTTAATGGCACTCTCGTTATCACACAAGAGTGGCACCTTGCTAAACTTGCAACCAAAGTCTCTCAAAGTGAGCCTCATCCAAAGTAGTTGAGCACAACAAGCGCCGGCTGCAACATACTCGGCCTCGGCGGTGGAAAGGGCAACGGAGTTTTGTTTCTTGGAACTCCAAGACACCAAGGACCTTCCAAGGAATTGGCAAGTCCCGGATGTACTCTTCCTATCTACTTTACAACCGGCGTAATCCGAATCGGAGTAGCCAAGTAGATCGAAAGTGGAGCCCTTAGGATACCATAAACCAAGGTTAGGAGTATGAACCAAATATCTAAAAATTCTCTTAACAGCCATAAGATGGCACTCCTTAGGATTAGCTTGAAACCTTGCACACATGCACACACTAAGCATAATATCGGGCCTAGATGCACAAAGATATAGTAACGAGCCAATCATGGAGCGATATACCTTTTGATCGATGCTTTTACCATCTTCATTTAGATCAAGGTGTCCATTCGATGGCATAGGTGTTTTAATGGGCTTGGCGTTGTTCATGTCAAACTTCTTAAGCATGTCGTGGGTATACTTGGTTTGACTTATGAAGGTGCCATCCTTGAGTTGCTTGATTTGAAAACCGAGAAAGAACTTCAATTCTCCCATCATAGACATCTCGAATCTCTTAGTCATGATCCTACTAAACTCATCAACCCAAATTTGATTAGTAGAGCCAAATATGATATCATCAACATATATTTGACAAACGAACAAATCAATGCCTTGTTTGCGTGTGAAGAGAGTAGGATCGGCTTTGCCTATTTCAAAGCCTTTCTTTAAGAGAAAATCCTTAAGGCATTCATACCATGCTCTAGGAGCTTGCTTAAGCCCATAGAGCGCCTTATGGAGCTTGTAGACGTGGTTTGGGAGTTGTGGATCTTCAAAGCCCGGTGGTTGCTCAACATAGACTTCTTCGAGATTGGACCATTCAAAAAGGCACTCTTGACATCCATTTGATGTAGCTTGAAGTTGTGATGAGTGGCAAAGGCTAGGAGTATACGAATTGCTTCAAGTCTTGCCACGGGTGCATAAGTTTCTCCAAAGTCTAAGCCTTCTACTTGAGTATAACCCTTTGCAACCAATCTAGCTTTGTTCTTGGTCACTACGCCATCTTCATCTTGTTTGTTGCGAAACACCCACTTGGTTCCAATCACATTTTGTTTGGGGCGTTCCACTAAGGACCAGACTTCATTCCTAGTGAAGTTATTGAGCTCTTCTTGCATAGCCATCACCCAATCAGCATCCCCAAGAGCATCTTCGACCCTAAGAGGTTCCAACATAGAAACGAACGAGTAATGTTCACAAAAATTTGCTAATCTTGAACGGGTTGTTACCCCTCTACGAATGCTTCCAAGAATGTTATCAACGGGATGGTCCCGTTGAACACTTTGTCGAACTCTTGGATGTGGGTCAGACACTTCTTGTTGAATCAAGTCCTCATCTCCTTGATCGCACCTGTGACAATTCGAGCAAGAGTCCGGAGTCTCCGGGCTTTTCTCCCGAGTCTCCGAAAATCCGGATTCTCCGGGTTTCGGCCGGATTCTCCGGGTTGCGCGGTGAGAGGAGATCGTATCCGCAAGCATCCTCAATTAAGCAATCTTCATCATCATCTTCTTGAGGCTTGATTTCTCCAATGGCCATCCTCCTTATAGCCTTTTTCGCGGGTACTTCCTTGCCTATACACAATTCATCAACTTGCTCCTCTTGAGAGCCATTAGATTCATCAAACGTCAAGTCACACGTGACTTCAACACAACCGGTGGTTTTGTTGAGGACACGATAGCCATGAGCGTTTGAGGCATAACCAAGAAAGATACCTTCATCAACTTTAGATGCAAACTTAGAGCTTTTGGGCTTCTTGTTGAGAATGAAGCACTTACAACCAAAAACTCTAAAGTAAGAGACATTAGGCTTTTTACCAATTAGGAGCTCATAGGCGGTTTTGTGGCGGAGCTTGTGAAGATACAAACGGTTGATAGCATGACACGCCGTGTTGATTGCTTCCCCCCAAAAACTATCCGAAGTCTTGTACTCATCAAGCATGGTTCTTGCGGCTTCGATAAGTGTTCTATTTTTCCTCTCTACTATCCCATTTTGTTGTGGTGTGTATGGGACGGAGAGCTCATGACCAATGCCTTCTTCATCAAGATACTCTTCAATGTTGGTGTTCTTGAACTCGGTGCCATTGTCGCTTCTCACTCTTTTGATCTTCACATCAAACTCATTTTGAGCTCTTGTTGCAAATTTCTTGAATATCTCATGAACTTTGCTCTTGTCTTTCATAAAGAATACCCAAGTGTATCGAGAATAATCATCAACAATGACAAATCCATACTTGTTTCCCCCAATGCTAACATAGGCCACCGGACCAAAGATATCCATGTGAAGTAGTTCCAATGGCCTTGTGGTTGATACAATATTCTTGGTGGGATGAGGGGCACCAACTTGCTTTCCGGCTTGACAAGCACTACAAATTCTATTTTTCTCAAAGTGAACATTTGTTAGTCCTAGGATGTGTTCCCCCTTTAGAAGCTTATTGAGATTGTTCATCCCAACGTGAGCTAGTCGGCGATGCCAAAGCCAACTCAAGCTAGACTTTGCCAATAAGCATGTATCAAGTTGGGCTTTATCCGATGAAAAGTTCACCAAGTAAAGCCTTCCCTTGAGTTCACCCTTAAAGGCAACGGAGTCATCGCCCCTTCTAAAGACGGTCACACCCTCATTAGTGAACAAACAATTGTAGCCCATCTCACAAAGTTGTGAGACGGACAACAAGTTGTAGTCCAAGGATTCAACCAAATAAACATCGGAAATTGAATGATTGATTGAGATAGCAATTTTACCAAGACCAATAACCGTTCCTCCACCATTGCCTCCAAAGGCAATGCTTTCCGTAGGATTTTCAATCATATCACATGAGGTAAACATTTTCTTCTCTCCGGTCATATGATTTGTGCATCCACTATCAATCACCCATTTGGTTCCACCGGAGGAGTATGCCTACAAAACAAGTTATGCTTGTGTTTTAGGTACCCAAGTGAATTTGGGTCCTAGAGTGTTAGTCACAAGAATCTTGGGCACCCACACACTCCTTTTTATCATTGCTCTTTTTGTGCGAGGCCCTACATACTTGGCAACCACCTTACCCTTGTGGTTCCAAGTCAATACATAATCGGCATAGAAGCTATCTTGTGATGCATGAGGTTTGGGCTTCTTCATTGACTTGTTTGTCTTTGTATGTGATGCTTGGGAGGTCACTTGGGTGCTCTTGAACTTGATTGGTGTGTTGTATCTCACTTGATTGTCATGCTTCTTGACACCCATTTGCTTCATCCCGTGTACCACATTCCTTGTTCCCATGCCTTTGGTGTGGTGATTCTTGATGAATGGGATGGGGTCTTTTGTTCCTTGTTCATGTTTACCAAGCCCCTTCCCATCTTCAAAGCCAAACTTCTTCATGTAACTTGACCCAAAGCCTTTGGTGTGGTTTTCAAACTCACCTCTTTTGGGTTCTTTCTTCTTTTCAACTATAAGTGAGTTTGATAACCTAGCAATTTCCTTTCTCATAGCATTCATCTCGGCAACATTAGTAGCACAAGCATTTATATCAAATTTATAGCATCTAGAACAACCTTTGCTTGTTGATGTTTGAGAGTTTGAGGAAGCGTCATTAGATAAAGTTGTAGCATTGTTCTTGAGGTTGTCAAGTTGAACTTCTAATGCTATGTGACTAGTCTTTAAGCTATCAATGCTCTTTTGAAGTTCAAACTTTTCATTCTCAAGTTTCTTGCAAGCATCCTTAGCTAGGAAAGACTCCCTAGTTAATTCATCTACTAACAACTTATCCTTAGCTAGAGATTTATTGAGGCTAAGAATTTCTTTCTCCTTATCCTTGAGCAAGTCCTCTTGCACCTTGAAACCCTTCTTTTCAATTACAAGGGCATCCTCAAGAGCAATGGTTTTCTCCCGCTCAAGTCTAAAGAGTTCTTCTTGCACCTCAAGAGTCCCATCTCTATTCTCAATTTCTTTCATTAAAAACATAATTTTCTTAGTTGCCTTTTTACCAAAGCTAGTGATCATTTTTTCAAAGTCGAAATCATTTTCACTATTACCATCTAGAGGAGGGGTAGGAGTGTCAACCTTGGAGCCCCTAGCCATAAGGCAAGTGTGGGTGAAGTCATCTTCATCATCGGTGAGATCTTCAAATAATGATGACTTGTTGATTGGTTCCTTGATGGTTATGGTAGCAAGACCGGCTTCTATGTCGGAGTCGGAGCTATCATCATTTGAATCCCACTCTTCACCCAAATGAGCTTCACCAATTTCCTTTCTCTTGTTCTTGTCAAACTTGTTGGTGTCTCTTCTTCTCACTTTTATGTTAGGACACTCCGCAATGAAATGTCCCTCCTTTCCACATCCAAAGCATGGTCTCTTTGAGGATCTCTTGGTCTTGATCTTGTCCTTGTCCTTGTTCTTGTTGAGGAACCCACTTCTTTTGAACATCTTGTTAAACTTCCTCACAAAAAGAGCCATTTGTTCGGGGGTCATGTCCAAGTCACTATCTTCATCATCATCTTCCTCGGCCATGATTCTTGAGGTTGATGAGCTTGACCTTTTCTCCTTGCTAGATGCCTTGAGGGCCACTCCCTTGTTCTTCTCAAGTTGTTCATGCATCTTTGACATCTCTTGTGAAAGCTTGGATTCCTTGACGGTGATGAGGTGTTCTTCCATTCTTCCAATCACATCCGCCGGAGTGAACTTGTTGAATCCTCTCTTCTCCCTTATGAGAGTGGGAAGTTGAACATCCCTTGCCATGTATGCGGAGAGGATCTTGTCAACCACTTCTCTTCTTCCCCATCTTGTACTTCCAAGAGATTTGATCTTGTTGATTATCTTGTTCAACCGGTTATACATGTCTTGTGGTGATTCATCGTCCTTGATGACAAACCGGTTGAGCTCACTTTCTAAGGCTCGGATTCTTCCTTCCCTTACTTGCTTTGTCCCTTCATGATTGATGAATAAGGTGTCCCACACTTCTTTGGCGGACTTCAATCCATCTACCTTGTCATATTCTTCGGCCGTGAGTGAACTCTTGATGATGCGGATAGCTTGATAGTTTCTTTGTATCTCATTTGCTTGATCTTGAGTTAGTGTCGCATCACCACTTGGAAATGTAATTCCCCTGTTCACAATAGTCCAAAGTGCGGGATTCACCGCCATCAAATACTCCTCCATCGAGTTCTTCCACTTGGAATAGCCGGTTCCATCAAATTGGGGTATCTTCCCAATGTGGCTAGAACCCGATGGATGGTTAAAAGATAAGCGAGAGTAATCGAAAGAGGTTCGAGTGTAATCCCTTGATGGTCGACGAGCGGAGCGGGTGGATCTTGCATCGTCGAATTCTTCATCCTCACTATCGGAGGATTCATCACCTCTTCCGGGCGCTTGATGACTAGTGCTTGCTCCATGCATGTTGTCTCCTCGAGGTGGAGGAGGCATGCCAACAACATTGTTGACGGGATTACCTTCGGTGGGAGGCGTGGCTTGATCATTTGGATTCGACATCTTTTTGACTCCAAGCGGTTAGGCTTCAAACACGGAGCACTTGGCTCGATACCAATTGAAAGGATCAAGATGTCGACTAGAGGGGGGGGGTGAATAGTCGAACCCGAAAATCACAAACTTTTTCGCAAAGAAGGTTAGACCGAGTCCGAGACTCGGATATTTTTCCGGATACTCGGAAATCCGGAGAATCCGGAAAATGTCCGGATAGTCCGGCTGTTAGAGAGGGATTAAATCGACGGGATTTAAACTTGCTCAAAAGTAAATACTGTGTAAATAGGTGATGCACTAGGGTGATGTAAGCTTTGTTTATCCACTCGGAACCCGTAGGAACCTCGGCACGAAGTAGATCGGCACCAAACCCTAGATAAGTGTTCAAGCAAGATATACGCATGCAACAAGATGAACAAGCACAAGAGTACACGGATTTGTTACCGGAGTTCAACCTCACACCTTGAGGTCTACGTCTCCGTTGAGGTACCCACAAAGGGTGGACCTTTTCACCTAGGTCACTTTCCTCCCTCTAGCGACCACAAAGATCAAGCTAGAGTTACTTACTCAATTTCGGGGTGATACAAACCTCCTTGGGCAGCCACAACCTTTGGATGCTCCAAGGCAACACCTAGCCGGCTAGGAGCTCAAGGCTCCAAGAGTAACGAACACGAATTTTGCCAACCAAGCGAAGAACTAGGTGCTCTAGAGATGGAAATCAGCTCACTAGCACTCTCCAAGCCCTTGCACTAAAATCCTCTTAACTCCCTCTACAAATCTCACCAACTTTGAGCCAAAGGGGGAGAGAGGGGGAGTAAATGAGGGTTGAAGCCGTTCGAACGGAAAGGCGAGGAGGGGTAAATGAAGGGGTGGAGGGGGGCTTTTATACCCCCTCACCCCGAATATAGCCGTTGAGGCTTTATGACCGGAGTATCCGGGTTGAACCCGGACTATCCGGAAGTCCGAGTCTCCGGGCAAAACCCGACACTCCGGCCTTCCAAGGCTCGTTACCCAAGAAAAGAATCCCGTGAAAGTGTTGGTGCAAAGGTGTCTCTCATAGGTTTTGTTTCAGCAACTAGAGCACCTGTTCGACCTTTGGAAGTCATAATTCCCGTCCCTCTTAATAGTACGGCATTCCTAGGACTCAAATTCAAAAGTAAAATTAAATAAGCCGTCTTTGGAATCCTTTTAGAGCACCACTTACTTCTTTGTGTAGTCAACAAGCCGTGCTTGATGCCATACATAGTTTTAACACCTGCTCATGGACTAGATAAACTCATTAGCCACTTAGGTGTGTGTCATTATATCACCAAAACCCACTTAGGGGGCCAAGATACTCTTCAATGTGACTCGCCGAGATCGGTAACTCGAAGGAAGAGACACGTGGCACACAATTTAGACAGATTCGGGCCGCGAGGTGTGTAATACCCTACGTCCTGTATGCTGCGTAGCTCTGGATTGATAGGGCACGATTACAAGATGGTGCAATAGTGCACCGTGGGTTGTATGAGATGAGATTCGATGAAGGGATCGGTCCCTGCCTCGCCTTATATAGTCCGGGAGGCAGGGTTACAAGTCGGAGTAGGAAGAGAGTACTAGTCGAGTACGTCTAGGAGTCCTCTCGTACGGTGCGGAACATGCACGCCTTCCTAACCGAGTACTACTCCGTGTAGTCCTTGTGCTCCACGCCTTCGGATGCCGTGTAGCGCAAGCCGGTAGTCTCGGGGGCCCACCGAGTAGTCGGTCCCGGTACCCACCGAGGTAGTGGGCCCGGGGAGGTCCATACGACAAGCCCCCGAGTACTTTGTAGTCGAGAAGGATAGCTTCAAGTAGTCTTGACGGCCTTAACGAGTAGTCCTCAAGCGTCCCCGAGCGCTACAAGTCAAAAGTCCTCAAGAGTAGTCGAAGCATCCCGAGGCCGGAATGTACTCCGGTCGATGTTTGAGCAATCCCGAAGTCTTCTCGAGTAGTCCCAAGCGTCCTTGAAATCTACCTTCGAAGGTCTTCAAGAAATGCCAGTCTTGTCTTGAAACCGGAGCCGTCATGGAGGTGCGACTTGCGAACCGCACTCCACATGAAGTAGCCCCCGAGCCTCGAGCCGCGGGCTCTGGCTCAAGGTCTACCTGGAATCTTGGCAAGATAATCCCGAAAAATCCGGAGAGAAAAAACCGAAGGACACGTGGCACGGAGCCCCCGAGCCTTGAGTCGAGTACTTCCTCTCGAATTGAAGGGTCTTCTTGGAGAATGTGTCCTGAGATGCTCTTGAGACTAGCCGCTTCCCCGGGTAGTCGAGTAGAAGTAGCCGAGCCCCCGAGGTGAGACGCGTCGACTAGTAGAATACGAAGGGTCACGCGCGCCCGCCGAGTCGGCCGCGCGTGGACTTATCCGGCCACCCGTTACGGAGGCGATTTGGCTTATAAATAAGAGCCAAAACCCTTAGGGTTTTTCACCCATTCGAGCCGCAAAGGGTGATTCCACTTGAATCTTGAAGCGAGCATCCACTCCGGCGCTCGCCGCCGCCGTAGTAGATCCGAGCGCATCGCCACCCGAAGTCTTTAGGGTAGCCCCCGAGCGGATGCGAGTGAAAACTCCTTGCACTTGGAGAATGAAGCCGTCGCCGTCGAAGACCGGCGGGAAGAAGAGGAGCCGTGCAGAGGCCGCCGCGGCCGCCACCGGTGCGGCGCCGCCTCTGTCTCCACCGCGCGCTGATCCAAGCCGCGAGTGGAAGAAATCGAAGGTCAAGACGGAGGACTCGCCGACCCCCGTTGAACGAGCGGGTTCATCAGGGAGAAGGAAATCGACATGTGGAGATCCGCCGCAGGAGATCCTTATCCGATGGAGAAAGCCGAAGACGAGATCCCGATGTTCTCGCGCTTCGTGGAGCGCGGTCTTGCGCTCCCAGCAAGCGACTTCTTCAAGGGGCTGCTCAGGTACTACGGCATCGAGTACCTCAATCTGAACCCCAACGGCATCTTCCATACGTCTGTCTTCGTCCACTTCTGCGAAGCCTTCCTGGGAATCAAGCCGCACTGGGTGCTCTTCCGGAAGTTCTTCCGCGTCAAGCCGCAGCCCAGCGCCTCCAACCCTAGAGTAGTCGGAGGGGCCGGAATCCAGCTGAGGGAGGACGCCGCGGAGCGTACCTGGCGTACAAGCTCGTGGACTCCAACACCGACTGGAAGACGAGATGGTTCTACATCACGAACCACCATCCTGAACTACCGAAGCCGAGCGGACGGCAGCCCAGGGGCACCAAGATTGGTGGAACACGGAGCCCACCATGCAAGAGGGGATCCAGCCTCCCCGAGCTACTAGCACGCATCAAGACTCTCAAGGATGCGGGACTGAGGGCCGAGCACGTGGCCTTCAGTTTCATGAAGCGCGAGGATCCGGCCCGCCGATGGCGCGGGATACGATGGGCTTCGAGTACACCGGCGACGACGACACGTCGCGGATGCCGGGGGGCGAGCTGGACGACAACGACATCGTCGAAAGGTTGTCGAGGATCTTCAAGGACATGCCGCCGTACACGGCGTGTCCGGTCGAGGAGTACTCCGCCGCGCGCCCGCCCAACGAGGTGAGTAGTTGTACCCCCTCGTCGAGTAGTGAGTACTCGTAGTGAAGTTTCTGACGCCTTGTGTCTTTGCGCAGGATGATGTGAAGCGGTTCGTCTCCGAGCCGCAGCCGCCACCGAGCGGGATCGAGATCCCGGCGGTGGGGAAGGTGAAGGAGCGCCGCGAAGTCGGTGAAGGCGACGACACCGTCATCGTGGAGGATACCTCCGATGACGACGATGAAGACGAAGACACGGCTCGCGAAGACCGCTTCCACCGCGGTCGAGGTTTAGCCGTCCGGACTTGCCTCATGTGCCACTTGTTCAAGACCCTCCCGCTAGCACCGGAGGCTAGCCTTGCCGCGCCGTCAAGGAAGCCGCGCAACCCCGCCAAGAAGCGGGTGGCGAAGAAGATGAAGGTCTCGTGAGACCACGCCTCCGGGAGGTAAGTTATCTTGAGCAGAGTAGTCGAGTACCCGCCGTCCGAGTACGTTGCCGACGAGTAGTCTTCCTTTGTGTGCGGGAGGTGCCGCCGGCGGGAGCCCGTCGAAGAAGGCGACGAGGGCGTGTGGGACACGGTGGGGGAACCGGCCGGAAGCCGAAGTCCGCCCCCCCTGCGTCGAGGAACTCCGGCGCGCGGTCGGGAGCGCCGGCCCCCGCTCCCGCGAGAGAGCGAGAGGACCCGTGGCCGCCACCGTTAGTAAGGTGGTGACCCCCCGGAGCGGAAGGTGAAGATGCTACCGCCGCCGTCGCCGTGGAGGAGGCGTGAGGCCGAAGAGGCGGAGGAGGCGCCCGCCGAGGGTGGACCGGTCGATATTGCCGCATCCTCGGTGCTCCGGCCGTGACCATCGTCCAGTCGAGCTTGTAAGTACCATGTCCTTACGAGTAGTACTAGCTGCAGTAGTCGATAATTGCCTGACGATCTTCTGTGAACACTTCTGCAGAAAATCCACAGATCTAAGCTGGGATGGGGAAGAGCCCTCGACAGCGGAGGCGGAGGAAGCTGCGCCGCCCGTCGAGGAGGCCGCTCCCGAAGCCCAAGCCGCGACCGAGCCCCCGGCTACCGAAGCGCCGCTGCCAGAGGCGGTCGTAGTCAAAGGTGAGTACCCTTCTTGAAGCTATAGAGCTCCAGGATGAGTAGTCGTAGGCACTGATGCGCGTGTCGTTTGTTGGCAGGCGCTGAAGGAGGTGACATCCTTGCAGGGGTGCCCGTGCAAGAGTTGACACCAGAGGCCCCAGAGGCTGAAGAAGGAGCCTCCGAGCCCGTGGTGGAAGTCGTCGAGAAGTCCACCGGGGAGAGGCGGTCACCACGTCGCCAGGGGTTGCCCTGGAGGTGGCTATCCGCTCCCCCGAGATCCAAGACGCGGAGCCCATCCGGTCTGCGCCGATGACGAAGGCTACGTCGAGAAGCCGCGGCGGGATTGAACTTCTGGCCGACGACCTCGTCGAGCCGGCAACGGTGGCCCCGGCACTGGAGGCGATCCGCGAGCCGAACAGTGGATGAAGGTACGTAGCCGTAGCCTCCCGAGTAGTCAATCCTCTGCCGTTGAGTACTATTCTTGACTTGAACTTGTCTTGCGCAGGACGTCGCGGAGCGATCCCGCGAGAAGTCGAACTCGCCGCAAGGTTACGGCGACACCGTGCTCCGAGCCGAGGCCCCGGAGGAGCGACTCGTGAAGTCGCGGAAGCACGCGGCCGCCATGCAGTCGAAACTCGACGCCGCCTTCGCCAAGTACCACAACGACGTGATGGAGTTGCAGGCGAAGGGCGACGAGTTGGTGCGGAAGAACAAAGGCCTCCGCAACAAGAATAAAGGTATGTCCCTTGACTTGTCGGGTACTTGTTGGAAGTCGTCAAGCCTCGACCCGTTGTTGTGTTTCCATGTTGCGCAACTCGAGGGCCGGGTGGAGCACCGAAGGCCTCGGAGGTCGCGCATGAAGAACCTCTTCTACCGGGAGCAAGAAGCCCGCCAGTACTTGAGCTCGCCTTCGAATGCGAGAAGCACATGGAGCCGCGGATTGCCTCTCGACAGAGATCTCGTCAATCGCTACAAATCTTTGCGAAGTTGAATGAAGATTGCGAGGCGCTCCGGCCCGACCGAAGGACCTTGAAGAGGTCGCTCTCCCGATCGCGAGGCTCCCGGTGCCGCACCCGGCGGCCCCAAGATCGCTCCTCTGGCGGATCGACTTCGTGAAGCGCCAAGCCGGCTGGCCGCCTACGTCAAGCACATGGCCAAGTTGATCCCGAAGCAAGTCCTGGCCTTCATGAAGTCGTACTTCCCGAAGGCTCCAGTGGAGGTGGTCGCCGGCGGGGTAGCCGCCAACCGCTTGGATGAGCAAGACGCGAGTTGTTCGGAGCGAGATGGCTCCCATCGCGGAGCGAGGTAGCCGAAAAGCCCGAACCTCCAGTAGCCCTGCATAGGTAGCTAGTAGCCATAGTTGTACAAAAAGCACTTGTAATGAATTATTCATATATCAATGAAATGGAATTTTCCAGCAATGAGTACTCGTAGTCGCGATCTCAGAGTGCGGAGCGCCCATCGTGGAGTAGGTGCGAGTAGTGATACTCGACTTCAGTAGTCCCGTCGTAGGGAGTAGACAGTAAGTAAGTTGATGGAAAATCAAACTTTATTACTGAAGAAGTACACCTGGGTGGCCAGGGCCGTAGTTACAAGTAGTCGCCCGGACCCGGAGGCCGCTTACAGCTAAGTAGCGCTGGAGCGGGTAGCCGCTTGCAGCGAGTGATCCGTAGGTAGCCGTGTAGGCTGGATCGCAGATCCGTAGGTAGCCGCGCAGGCTGGATCTTGGAGTGTGGTCTCTTGGTAGACCGCTGCTAGAGTCCTTGACGC
This sequence comes from Cenchrus americanus, assembly GCA_947561735.1. Taxonomy (NCBI): domain Eukaryota; kingdom Viridiplantae; phylum Streptophyta; class Magnoliopsida; order Poales; family Poaceae; genus Cenchrus; species Cenchrus americanus. Next base: position 98,425,840 of record OX387243.1, on the reverse strand, counting down.
TCGTCGCAGCCCATGGTCCGTAGGTAGCCGCACGGGCTGGACCCTGGAGGAGAGTAGTCCGAGACCGGGAGCCGGACCGGAGGGTCGCTTGCGGCGAGGGGTGCTGATGTAGTCGATTGGACTTGAACCCCGGAGTAGTCGTGTAGACTAGGCGTAGAATCGACAGAGTTGGTCGACGTTCCACGAGTTGTTGACGTCTTCGCCTTCAAGTGTTTGGAGGCGGTAGGAGCCCGGCCTGGTCACCTTGGCCACGGTGAAGGGGCCTTCCCAGGGGGAGCTGAGCTTGTGAAGTCCTTCCGTGTTCTCGGATACGGCGGAGGACAAGATCTCCAACGTTGAAGGAGCGTTCCTTGACGTTGCGATCGTGGTAGCGTCGGATACCCTCCGGGTACCTTGCCGATTGGACGAGGGCGGCGCGGCCGAGCTTCTTCGAGGGCGTCGATGTCAACTCGTCTCGTTGTCTTCCGAGACGCCTTCGTCGTAGTGCTCCACCGCCGGCGAGTTCCATATGACGTCGGCGGGGAGGATGGCTTCGCAGCCGTAGACCGGAAGTAGGGGGATTGCCCCCGTTGGCTTGGATGGTTGAGTCCGCGGCCCCCCGCAGTGCGTTGGGTAGTTCCTTGATCCACTTGCCCCCTTTGGAGTTAGCAGCGTCGTGTAGCCGCTTCTTGAGGGCGTCGAGCACCATCCCATTGGCGCGCTCGACTTGTCCGTTGGCCCGTGGATGGGCGACTGAGACGTATCTGACGTCGATTCCGCTGTTCTCGCAGTACTCCCAGAACTGGTGGTTGTTGAAGTTGGACCCCAGGTCTGTGATGATGCGGTGGGGTAGCCCATAGCGGTGTACGAGTTCATCCAGGAAAGTCGAGTACTCTGTCGCCCTTGGGGCACGTGACCGGCTTGACCTCGATCCACTTGGTGAACTTGTCGATAGCCACCGGTACCCCGTTGAATCCTCCCGGCGCGCTTGGTAGTGGCCCAATCATGTTGAGCCCCCGGCAGGCAAAGGGCCGGGTTGGCGGTATGGTGACTAGCTTGTAGGCCGGGACGTGTTGCTTCGCTTGGCGAAGTACTGACATCCTTGGCACCTTCTGACGAGTTCTTCGGCATCGCCCGGGGCCGTGGGCCGGTCAAGCTCGCCGGAAGGCCTTGCTGACCAGCGTGCGTGAAGACACGTGGTTGCCGCAGATGCCCTTGTGGATCTCCTCCAAGATGTCCTTACCTTCTTCGCGAGGGTGTTGACGGTTAATGTTTGTATCAAAGTTCGTTCGTGACTCCCAAGCGTACAAGTCTCCCGTCGTAGTCAAGGGACCCTTCTTCCCTCGAGTGGTGAACCCAAGGTATCGAATCCGTGGAACAAATGTGTGACGCAAGACTTAATCTATTAAAGCCAAATAACCGCAATTTTCAATAAAGAACAAGATACATCTAAGTAAGAGACATGAAACGAATCTAATCTACTAAAAACCGGAGAAAACAAAGTAAGATTGGGTAGATAAACCGATCTAGAGGGATCGGGGTAAGCCTTTTGTTGAAGTTCCAAGCAAGAGAAGAAGTAGCAAATCGAATCTTAATAAAAGCCTCTTTAAATCGTGGTTTCCCGTCCAAATCCGAAAACATCCGCCTTTCGAGACCCCCGTTCGTCACAACGTATCCCTATTCATGCGGGGAGCTTAGGGCGAGTCAAAAGACAAGTCGAGATTCTTTCGGAGGATCCGGCGTGTACCTCTAGCCACCGCGGCTACAAGAACACCCTATGTAATCTATCTCGAGAATAGAATTGAAATAAGCAAAGCCGATCGAAAAACGAAATCTTCGAGGAAACACTTGATCGGCGAGAAAAGATTCAACTTGATAATTCAACTATAACAATGATACATACGCAAGATCACCACCGGGATCCTTCCTTGATCTTGCTTCTAGCTCCGGAACTCCGACGTGGTCTTCCGTGCAAGGTTCCCACGTCGGCTAGGGGAACCCTAGTCAACTAGCTCGACCCTCTCCTCTCCTAGATGGTGTCCCTCTCCTCTCTCGCTTCTCGGCGGCCGAAGACGATATCTTCTCTCGCGTGGCTCTCGGTCGGGGGACTATAAATAGCCCGATTGGCGGCTAGGGCAAAGGGCGTCGCATTTGGGCCCTAAATGGGCTCGGGCCGACCGGATCGGGCCGGCCGGCCCGGGCCCATTTAGGCCCGGCCCGCGGGCTCCTTTGCCCGAGGTCGGTTCCCTTGCTTCCCGGATGCTTCCCCCTTCGCATGTAGGTCCATGTCGTCGGTTTCTCTCCGAATTGGACTCAACTCCTTGTCTTGCAAGCTTCAAAGCACTTTTCTCGGTCGGTCCCCGGAGTTTGTTGTCTTCTCGGATCGAGTCCCCGCTTCTTGGAGTTAATATCACTTCATTGCATGACTTGTTCGGGACTTCAAGGTCTTGTCATGATGTGCTTGATGAACTTGTCCCAAAAGTCTTGCATTCAACAATAAATCCCCGCATAAACATTAAACTCCAAAAACGACATGCACATGTGAACTTGTTATACCACGGGGGTTAGTACCAAAGGATAAGGTATAAAATTCATGCCAACACCGAAGGTAAACTCATGGCTAGGTTGACGGATTTTCACCGTCAACATCTCCCCCATGCTTAAACCTTGCTCGTCCTCGAGTAAGCCTTCGATGGATATCATCATTGCTAAACAATGTTTAAACCTTGCACTTGATTACACATGAATAAACATAATGCTCTCAAAATTTAATTCATTAAAGTTCCATAATGCACTAGCCTTCATTTCTACGGAGGGTAGATTCTTATTTAAGCATATCCCACAAGTATTAACATGCTCACAAGGTTTTAAATAGATCTCGAATTTTTTGAAATGAAGATCGAGATAAAGAAAAGCTAAACCAAATTCACAAATTTAAATCATCTTATGTATTGCTCATAAACTCTCATCTCACTTGTCTCTCAAGCCTATATATTCTACTCCTTTCCCTCTCATATATATGTGGTAGGCTTTATATGGAGCTTTGGGAAAGTTTAGTCCTAACAAGAATTTATAAATGAGGTGTTGTCAAAACAAGACAAGCTTCTCATGGTCTTACCGAGACTCGTCAAAAAGGTCATTGGAAAATAATGTTAATTCAAGGAGGGGAAAGAGAAAAATACACACACTTTAGATGAGTGGACATGTGCAAATGGCAAAGAGTGATCCCGAGGCACAAAAGAAGTCCTCGTTATCGGATTGCACATGGTTGGAAAATGAGAATGGATCTTTTTATCTTGAAGCCTTGAATGCACTCTTAGAGAACCGGGGAGTTCATTTTACGCACAAATATATTTTTTTCTCTTATATTCTCATTCTTTTCTTTCTTTCTTTCTTCCTTATATATATATTTTTTCTTTCTTTGCCTTGGAAGTCATGTACATCGCCGAATTTTTTTCTTTCATCATTGTATATATTTTTTTAAAATACTCCCTTTTGAACTCTATGGCAGCACCGTACCTACCTCCTCCCCCATGCTTAGACGTTGCTCGTCCTCGAGCAAAAAGGCGAAAAATAAGGTAGGTACCGGAGATATTTTTCCTTGGAGAGATACTTGAAATCTTCAACGTTGGCACCGTCTTGCGATCTTCCTTGAATTGATGATCCATTCTCAATGATAGGTTGTGGTCAAGGAGGTAATCACAAAAAGATGATATTTGGTTTAAAAGGGTGGATATCCGGCGAAGTTTGTGAGACCACCGATGTGGGGGTACACAATGCACGGATAAAAGGCTAGCAAAAAGATAGATACGCAAAAACGGAATGACCAGCTTCTTAGTCTCGGGCCGCAGAAATCATGGCCTGCAATAACTCACTCAAAAATAAATCTTGTACACTAAGGTTTATGCACTCAAATATATATAAGGCTTTGGATAGGTAGAGCAACACACAAGTGATATTTGTGACAAGGTTAGCAATATTTTTGAGCATAAAAGACATCTTCAATCTATTCATAACTTGAGAGCACATAAAACACTATGGGTCTTTGTTTTAATCATAACCTCCGCTGAAAATTAAGCTAGTATTTAAATAAATTCAGATCTGTATTTTTAAGAGAGCACTAGCTTAAACATGCATAAATCAACTACAAAGATGAACAAAGCTGCAATTTTAATCATATATCAACATGGCACAAATTTTGTAACTTTTCCAATGATAAAATCAAGGTGGTGACTTTATTAGAGGTGATATCAAGCTGAAATACACACTGAAAATAAAGAAACATACTTGCTGAAAATTAAATAAAAACAGAAAAATACTACGCAAATACATAAGAGCAAAAGCTGAAAATTACAGAGAAAAAGAAAGGAAAAGAAAACTAAAGCTCCTAAGCCTTCTAATCCTCCGCCGGTGGTTGATGTTGATAGTCTTGATAATAGTAGCCTTGCTCATAATATGAATGAACGCTTCCTCCGTCGAATTGATTTGGCTCTACAAGGTGAAGGCGCCCAAGTTCAAAGGCAATATTTGCGTTGCCTTCACCGAGTTGAGCTGCGTTGGATTGGATGGCTGCGATATTTTGAGCGTTTCTTGCAGCGTATCCTCCAATAATAGCCATGCTTTGTTGTGGTTGGGGATGATGAGCGTAGGCCTCCGCGAAGTTAGCGTTGGGCACAACATAATTTTGAGGGGGTACCGGTGCACCACCCCCCCATGCTTGTTGTTGAGACCCTCCGTAATAACTTGGCGGAGGAGGAACTCCGCCGAATGGTTGCACATTGGGTTGTGCTCCACTCGCTTGTGCGGAGGATGTTCCCTCCTCTACAATTCTTCCTCGTTTGTTTTTCCTAGCAGGGACAAGTAGTCCCTCTTCCAACCAATCTTCCCTCCCTTCGGTGAAAAGCCTAAGCCTCTCATCCGGAAGAGGGAGGTTCACAATGGCCAATCGGTACCCTCTTCTCTCATCTCCACTAATGTACTTGCCTTGCCGCAAGTACTCAAAACCGAGAGAGGTACCTCGCAAAAGGTGAGCCGGGTTTCTTGCGATTCCCGGTCGCAAGGAAAAGGCCAACATAGAGAGGTAACACCCCGAACCTATATCACTAGCCCCCGATGTTGCTTCACAACACCACCGGTTGATCATGAGGTACGAGGGGTCAATTGGCTGCCTGGCAATCAAAGCCGAGTATAGCCAATTCAACTCCGTGTCGGTCACCTTTGTTTCCCTCATCCTCCCCAATACCCTCTTGCACATCCAAGAGTGGAATATTCGGATAATGGGGTTGCGGATGCATTTGCGCTCGTTGATGGGCATCTCCGGAGATCATGCCCCAAAATTCCGCCAACATGCGGGAGGCACGTCAACTTTCTCCGAGCTCCCTTGTGGAATCCAAGCAGCTCCCTAACATGCTCGTAGGGAACCACTTGCTCGATTCCCTCCAACCGGAATGACAAGCTTTGCACCCCATCATCATCAACGATGGGTGCAATAGTCATTAAAATTTCCAAGGCGTAACCCAAGTGGGTGTCCACCGATATTCCGTTGGAGAATTGAACCCACCCGAGGTGCCCCAACATGTAGTATATGTCGGTGCGAAAACCCAAGGTGTGGAGTGCTTGGTCGTCGAGCTCGACGTTGGGCACAAGCCTCTTCTCAAGATTGGCGAGCCTATCCTCCTCCTCCGCCGACATGATGATGAAGCCGTACGAAGATTGTGTCGGGGTGTAAGGAGGTGGTGCCGTTGAGCGAGTCGATCGTCGTGGTGGCGCGGGCTGCTCCTCCGTGTGCCCACGAGGTTCGGTGAACCTCATGGAAGTGCTTCTCGTAGCCCTCATACCACCAAGGAGGAGAGCGTCGCTCCTCCTCGGTGGTGCCGTGTCCGTCTCCATGCTCCGGGAGACTCGGAAACCGAGTGCCTCCTCGAAGACGTGGTTGATGACGGCTTGGACGACGACGAACTCTTCTTCTTGGAGAAGAGACTTGTGGTCTTCTTCCACATGGTTGCTGCACTCCTTCTTCAACTATAAATCCGGGTTGCAACCGGTAAACTAGGCACTTAAACTCTTTGCTTCGGGTGTGGACTTTGAGTGGATTAAGGAGGTGGATTTTTTCTTGAGCTCTCAAGCTTGGGTGGTTGGCTAAGTCTACGGAGGTTCCGAGCACACAAACTTGAACACACAAACAAGGGAAGGAGAGGGAAGCTTGCCCGCAGAAGACGCGGCACCGGGGGGTGCAATTTATAGGGCGAGGCCGGCCGGCCTAGGCCGGCCGGCCCCGTGGCCCCTCCGCGTGCTCCTCGGCGCGTCTTTCTCCCGCCCTCGATCATTTCGCCTCTCGCAACTTTCCCCGCCCGCGTGCTCCACAAGTTGCACCGCCCAAACGCTCTCGTCCACTCCTTTTCTTGAATTATTGGTCCTCCCACTTGATGCTCCATGCTTTGGGTCATGTCCATGCTCCCTAGCTCCACTTGCTTCACATGCCACCATTGAAATCCTGCAAAGTTGATGCTTGCTGCCCACCATGCTTGTCCTTTGCATGTGGAGTGGGTGAAAGTTGATAAAAGAGAATCCAATGGCACATGCATGATTAATTCAAACTTGATTGCCTCCATTTAGGTGTGTTCAAGGTTAAGCACTCCTCTAATTCGAATTTTAAAATATTTTTCAGAGCCATGCAAGAGCTTGAACATAATTTTAGAGAAGTTTTTAAACCATTAAAAACAAATGTAAGTCGAAAATATTTTTCGACTACGTCGATTTTCGTCTCACCGGTATAGTTTGCTTTCATCGGTTGAGAGCGAACGTTTTCCCGGTTTGATCATGGGGGCATAGGTTTAGGTTCTAATTTTGGCTAAATAAGAAAGATTTTGAATGAAACAAAATTAGAATGGGCTTAGAAAAATTCTAATCCTAGAGAAACCAAGGATAAAAATTTTTGAAACCAACCAAAAGCTTTGATTTCTAGGTTCACGCGAGTCCTACCACGTGCTGAAATTTTATAACACTTGAATATAAATCGTGGCTCTACTCGTGTGGTTTTAGCATGAAAAATAAGCCAACCTCAGCACCATAATGAGGGTGAAAGGTTGAGCTAAGGTTCTGAAATTATTTGGTTGAGGGGTTTCTCGAAAAGAAAAGAATCAAACAAGCACATAGGAGGGTTCATGCAAAGGGTTTATGATAAAGCAAACACTCAATCAAGAATTATGTCTCTAATATTGTTCAACCACTTCTAAGTCTAATGTCTTTGCGTAATAAAACTCAAAAACTAAATTATTAAAAATACTCGAAAAACCTGGAATCGGGTTGTCCTCCCGGTAGCTTATTCTTGACTTGACTTGACGAAACGGGTTGCCTCCCGCCTAGCGCTTCGTTTATAGTCTATAGCTAGACTTCTTCACTTGATTACTCCGGATCAACGCTCTTTGCGGGCGTTGCAATCTTGGGTACCCACTTCCGCACCATCTTGGGCGCGGGCTTGTCTTTTGGCTTGGTCGTCTTAGTCATTTTTTTGGTCTTCACGGCGGCTTCTCTTTCTTTGTCTTGACGGATGCAACACCTTCTTGAATTTTCGTTACGTTCATTTTTTCCGGCTCCTTCTTCTTTTTCAGCCCCTTCGTTTGTTTTGGTTCTATCTTTACTCCAATCATGTTGCATGCCTCAATCCTTGGACGGAACTTGAAGGAACTCCTTTCTCCGTTGATATCGAACATGATCTCCCCCTTGCCAACATCAATAGTTGCTCCCACGGTCTTGAGGAACGGCCTCCCTAGGATGAGCGGCGGCTTCTCCCTCTCTCCCATCTCGAGCACAACGAAGTCGACGGGGATGAAGTGGTGTCCAATCTTCACGGGTACATCTTCAAGAATGCCCAAGGGATAGCGAATGGAGTTGTCACCCAACTCCAAACATATTCCCGTAGGCTCCATTGGTAGGCGTAACTTCTCGAACACATCCCTCGGCATGACACTCACACTAGCTCCAAGGTCGCATAACGCCTTCTCGAAGTTGAAAGAACCAACTGAACATGGAATTGTAGGGCACCCGGGGTCTTTTTGCTTCTCCAGCCCATAAGCAATAGCTGCACTACACTCCTCGGACATCTTGACATGATCTACCCCGAGTGTTGCTATCTCATATTTATTTGCAAGAATATCTTTAAAGTAACGAGAATATGTAGGTACTTGTAGGGCGTCTAGTAATGGCATGTTGATGCTAAGTCTACGCACAACTTCCACAAACTTCTCAAAGTGGTTGTCAAGTTTACCTCGGAAGTAGCGTGGCTTGAGTTGCGGTATCCTCGTGTCATCCTCCGGCATCTCGAATTCGGGTTCCTCGGTGACGATCCCCGTAACCTTCTCTTTAGCAGCCTCCTTCCACCTCGGTGGATGGTTTAAGCTTCCTTGCTCCCGCGGAACGTTCCGGATCTTCGGTCTCCTTCCCCGAACGTGTTTGAATGGCCTTCGCCGATTCGGGACATTTGGGTTGTCCCGAAGCTTCCCTTCATCATTAGTGAGGCGCCCCCGCAAGTTGTCCAACTTGCGTCTCGAGCATCTTCATCATGTTGAGCACTTGATGATTGGAACTTCCGACCTCCGTCACTTTGCTATCGATGTTCTCCAACACCTTGTCTATGGTCTTGAACTTGGTGACGGTGTCCTTGTTGATCTTAGCTTGCTCATCCATGAACTCCTTCAATTGTATCCGAAGTGGAACCGCGTTAGGAATAGATGAGCTTGCATTAAATTGAGGCCTACCTTGCCCGTAGCGGAAGTTTGGCAATTCTCCCTTCCTCATGTAGTCGAGCACTTTGGCTTCCTCCGGACAATCTTTGCGGACATGGCCATACTCTCCACATTCTTCGCATGTGGACCTTGCTTCGGCGGCCTTCAAGTCTTGAGCCTCTTTCTTTTCTATCTCCATCTTTTCCAACCTCCTCATGAGCGAGTCGATCTTGCCTTCAAGTATGTCTTCTTTCTCCACTTGCAAGATTCCTTTGACGTTTCCCATTGGTTGAGCCGGGTGTAGGCGCCGGACGACGCCCACGTATCATTATCCGCGACCTTCTTGAATAACGTGAGAGCTTCCGTCGGTGTAAGCTCGATGATAGATCCTCCCGCCGATGCATCGATGATCGTCCTTGACGCCATGGTGAGTCCTTGATAGAACTTTTGCACGAGGTCTTCTTTCGGGAACTTGTGATGTGGAACCGCCCGGTGTACTCGTTGAAGCGCTCGTATGCCTCCGAGATAGTTTCGTAGGATATTGAACAAAGGTGGCAATCTTATTACGCAAGCTTTGAGTTTTACCCGGTGAGTAGTATTCCTTCATGAAAGCCTTCATCAACGTGTTCCAATTTTGCACCGTCTCCGCCGGTTGAGAGTGGAACCATTGCAAAGCCTTCCCGAGTAGTGAAAACGGAAAAAGCCTTGCCCTCATTTGATCTTGAGTCACCCCATCCATGTTGAAAGTCTGACATAACTGAATGAATGCTTGGAGGTGAAGGTTCGGGTCCTCTTTGCCGGTGAAGGGTGAGTGTTGCACCATGCGGATTGTTGAGGTCTTGATCTCGAACGGTCTTCCGATCTCCTCGAGGTTCAAGATTGGTAGGTCGATGATGTCTGGGGTGCATAGCTCCCCAATCTTGCGTTCTTCCGGTGGTTGGTCACCCATTGGTGGACGTCGGTTCTCCCGCGGACTTTGAGGTGGTGAATTCTCCGGAGATTCTCGCGATCCTTCGTCTTCCGACTCCGAATCTACAAAATCCAGCTTTTTAGCTTGATGTGCTTCGCGTCTCCTTAGCCTCGTAAAGTTTTTCTCGGATCATCCACAAAATTATTGGGTTTATTGGAGAGGTAGCCGTCCATCTCCCGTTAGGGTTAGCAATAAACAAAATATGCGAAAAAAAACTAGAAAACAAAACAAATCTATAAAGACTAGAGTTAGACAAACTAGATTAGATGTATTTCGGGGATGATCGAAATTTATTAGATGCAAAAATAAAACAAAATCAGTACTGAAAATTACAAAAAAAAGCAATAAAAAATCAAATCTTGATCACTTGTTCCCCGGCAACGGCGCCAGAAAAAGGGGCTTGTTGACGGTTAATGTTTGTATCAAAGTTCGTTCGTGACTCGCAAGCGTACAAGTCTCCCGTCGTAGTCAAGGGACCCTTCTTCCCTCGAGTGGTGAACCCAAGGTATCGAATCCGTGGAACAAATGTGTGACGCAAGACTTAATCTATTAAAGCCAAATAACCGCAATTTTCAATAAAGAACAAGATACATCTAAGTAAGAGACATGAAACGAATCTAATCTACTAAAAACCGGAGAAAACAAAGTAAGATTGGGTAGATAAACCGATCTAGAGGGATCGGGGTAAGCCTTTTGTTGAAGTTCCAAGCAAGAGAAGAAGTAGCAAATCGAATCTTAATAAAAGCCTCTTTAAATCGTGGTTTCCCGTCCAAATCCGAAAACATCCGCCTTTCGAGACCCCCGTTCGTCACAACGTATCCCTATTCATGCGGGGAGCTTAGGGCGAGTCAAAAGACAAGTCGAGATTCTTTCGGAGGATCCGGCGTGTACCTCTAGCCACCGCGGCTACAAGAACACCCTATGTAATCTATCTCGAGAATAGAATTGAAATAAGCAAAGCCGATCGAAAAACGAAATCTTCGAGGAAACACTTGATCGCTGAGAAAAGATTCAACTTGATAATTCAACTATAACAATGATACATACGCAAGATCACCACCGGGATCCTTCCTTGATCTTGCTTCTAGCTCCGGAACTCCGACGTGGTCTTCCGTGCAAGGTTCCCACGTCGGCTAGGGGAACCCTAGTCAACTAGCTCGACCCTCTCCTCTCCTAGATGGTGTCCCTCTCCTCTCTCGCTTCTCGGCGGCCGAAGACGATATCTTCTCCGCGTGGCTCTCGGTCGTGGGACTATAAATAGCCCGATTGGCGGCTAGGGCAAAGGGCGTCGCATTTGGGCCCTAAATGGGCTCGGGCCGACCGGACCGGGCCGGCCGGCCCGGGCCCATTTAGGCCCGGCCCCGCGGGCTCCTTTGCCCGAGGTCGGTTCCCTTGCTTCCCGGATGCTTCCCCCTTCGCATGTAGGTCCATGTCGTCGGTTTCTCTCCGAATTGGACTCAACTCCTTGTCTTGCAAGCTTCAAGCACTTTTCCGGTCGTGTCCCCGGAGTTTGTTGTCTTCTCGGATCGAGTCCCCGGCTTCTTGGAGTTAATATCACTTCATTGCATGACTTGTTCAGGACTTCAAGGTCTTGTCATGATGTGCTTGATGAACTTGTCCCAAAAGTCTTGCATTCAACAATAAATCCCTGCATAAACATTAAACTCCAAAAACGACATGCACATGTGAACTTGTTATACCACGGGGGTTAGTACCAAAGGATAAGGTATAAAATTCATGCCAACACCGAAGGTAAACTCATGGCTAGGTTGACGGATTTTCACCGTCAACGGAGGGACGCACTTCATGAGTACTCCGAAGATGCGCCCCCGCTTGTAGAGCTTGTCTCCGACGAGGACGTAAGACTTGGCGCGGCGGACAAGTTGTTCGGCCGCGTTCTTGTCGGAGGGGACCTTCTCGCTCGCCGAGGTAGTCGATGAAGGGTTGCCTCCAGTCCACGTCGATCATCATGACCTCCTGCCCAGCTGGTGGATGGGCTGGTACAGTGGTCGGTGGCGCCGGCTCCGGGATGGATGGCGCATGAAGCTCATGGACGAAGACGCCCGCGGGTACTTGGGCGCGGGTGGATCCGAGCTTCGAGAGGACGTCCGCTGCAACGTTGTTGTCGCGGACGATGTGATGGAACTCGAGACCATAGAATTTGTTCTCGAGTTTGCGGACTTCTAGGCAATAGGCGTCCATGTTCTCCTTGTTGCGGTCCCAGGACTTGTTGACTTGGTTGATGACCACTGCGGAGTCGCCGTAGACTAGTAGCCGCTTGATGCCCAATGAAGCCGCGAGACGGAGCCCGTGTAGGAGAGCTTCGTACTCGGCTTCGTTGTTTGAGACCTTCCAGAAGATCCGGAGACGTACTTGAGTTGTTCGCCCGTTGGAGAGATCGGGAGTACCCCCGCGCTCGCGCCCTCGAGGTTGAGTGAGCCGTCAAAGTACATCACCCAATGCTCTGGTCGCACGGTGGGAGTTGGTAACTGGTTCTCCCGCCACTCGCCATGAAGTCGACCAGTGCTTGCGACTTGATGGCTGTGCGTGGCTTGAAGTCGATGGTGAGGGCGCCGAGCTCGACGGCCCACTTGGAGATTCTTCCGGTGGCGTCTTGGTTCCTCAGGATGTCGCCGAGCGGGTAGTCGGTGACGACGGAGACCGAGTACTCCTGGAAGTAGTGTCGTAGCTTCCGCGAGGTGATGAGTAGAGCGTACGGGAGCTTCGCATGGGCCGGTAGCGAGCCTTGGACTCTGATAGAACCTCGCTGACGAAGTAGACTGGGCGCTGGACCGGGTAGGCGTGGCCGTCTTCCTGCCGCTCGACAACGATGGCAGTACTGACCACGTGAGTAGTCGCAGCTAGGTAGAGCAGTAGCTGCTCGCCCTTGTGAGGAGCCGTGAGGATTGGCGGCTTCGACAAGAAGTCCTTGAGCTGGGCAAGGGCTTGATCCGCCTCGCGAGTCCACACGAACTTCTCGTGATGCTTGAGTAGTTTGAAGAAGGGGAGGCCCCGTTCTCCTAGCCTCGAGATGAATCTGTTCAACGCCGCCATGCACCCCGTCGGCCTTCGGACGTCCTTGATGCTCGTGGGAGCTTTCATGCTGGTGATGGCGGAGATCTTCTCGGGGTCGGCTTCGATGCCGCGCCGGGCGATGATGAAGCCGAGTAGCTTGCCCGAAGGGACGCCGAAGACGCACTTGTTCGGGTTGAGCTTCCGGCCGGTACTCGCGTAGCGATGCGAAGGTCTATTCAAGGTCGTCGATGAGGGTACCGGAGTCCCGGTTTTGACAACCACGTCATCCACGTAGGCCTCGACGTTCTTGTTGAGTTGCCGCTTGAAGCGAGCCCGGATGGCCCGTTGGTAGGTAGCGCCGGCGTTCTTCAACCCGAATGACATGGTCGTGTAGCGAAAGACGCGCCAAACGGGGTGATGAACGCGGTCTTCTCCTCGGTCTTCTTCCTTGATCGCGATCCGGTGGTACCCGGAGTAGCGGTCGAGGAAGCAGAGCGAGGTCGCGGCCCGCCGTGGAGTCGATGACTTGGTCAATCCGCGGCAACCCGAAGGGGTCCTTGGGGCGGTGCTTGTTGAGGTCGGTGTAGTCGACGCACATCCTCCACTCGTTCGAGTTCTTCTTGCGGACGAGGACGGGGTTGGCGAGCCACTCGGATGGAAGACTTCTCCGATGAAGCCAGTGCGAGTAGCTTGGCAAGCTCCTTCTTGATGGCGTCCCGTCCGTCGTCGGCAAAACGTCGGAGGTGTTGTCGCTTGGGGGTGGCCTTTGGATCGATGTTGAGGCAAGTGCTCAATCGCTCCCCGGGCACTCCCGGCATGTCCGCCGGCTTCCACGCGAAGATGTCGCGGTTAGCCCGAAGGAAGCTGATGAGCGCGTCTTCCTATTTGGGGTCGAGGCCGGCCCCGATGGTGGTGGTCTTGCCCGGGGTCGCTCTGTTCCAAGGTCGACCGTCCTGACGAGTACCTCCTCAGGTGGCTGAGGCTTGTTGGTGCTGTCAGACTTCTCTGGGATGTCGAGTTCGCTCGTGGCGAGCTTCTTCGACGCGGCGTAGACCTCCATCATTGCATTGGGTACTTGGTTCGTGGAGGCGATCACCACGGCTTCTGTATCGCAGTCGTGGGAGATCTTCAAGTCCCCTTGGAGGGAGAGTACACCCGACTGGACTTGGCATTTTGAGTACCAAGTAGGTGTAGTGGGGCACCGCCATGAACTTGGCGATGGCCGGTCGCCGAGGATGGCGTGATAAGAAGTCTCGAAATCCGCGACCTCGAACTTGATGTACTCGGTGCGGTAGTTATCCCGAGACGCCCCGAAGGTAATCGGCGCACCACCGAACCCGAGTGGAATAGCCGCGTTGCACCGGGACGATGCCGTAGAAGGGCGTCTTGCTCTTGGTGAGCATGGGGGTGACGTCGAGGTTCATCTTCTTCAAGGTCTTGGTGAAGAGGACGTTGAGCCCGCTTCCACCGTCGATGAGCACCTTGTTGAGCTTGGAACCCGCCATTGTTGGCTTCGGACGAGGGGGAACCGTCCCGGTTCGGAGAAGTTGGTCCATTGGTCCGCGCGGGAGAAGGTGATGGGTACCTCCGACCACCCGAGGGGGTCGGGACCGCCGGTTCAACGTACATCACTTCACGACGGGTAGCCTTCGCTCCCGCCTGCCGGGCGGTCCGCCGAAGAGGATGTTGACGGTCTTCTCGGGTTCTTGGAAGTCGTTGTCGTCGCCGTCCTTCTTCTTGCCCTTTTGGTCGTGAGGGTGCGGCGGCTCCGGCGTATCCTTGAGTGCATGCCCGAGCCGGTAGCACCGCTCCGTAGTGTGGTTGCCGTTTGGATGCCACGGGCACTTCTCCTTCAGCAGGTCCTTGAACCCACCAGAATTCTTCTTCGAGTTCCCTTTCGGAGGGCGCCGGCTAGCCGCGACGGTGTTGTCCGGCTTGCGCTTGCGGTTGGAACCCGAGTAGTTGTTGCTATTGTTGTTGTTGTTGCGGCCGCCTTGGTTTGCATTGCCGCGCCGCCGCCGCCCCGGTTCTCGCTTGGACTTGCCGCGGATGGCGTCGTACTTGGCGTTGGCCTTGTCCTCTTCATCCGCCCGGACGTGATCATGTCCTTGAGGTGGGGAATGGACCCGGGGCGGCGACGGCCGAAGTCCTCGAAGGTGCGGCGATGGTAGAGGCCGTCCTGGAAGAGGTCGATGACCTCCTTGTCGGTGACGTCGACGACGGTAGCGCGCTTGTCGAAGAAGCGGCGCATGTACTTGCGGAGGGTCTCGCCTTGTTCCTGCTTGATCATGGCGAGGTCCATGCGAGTACCCGAACGGCCCATGGCGCCCGCGAAGTTGCTCGTGAACTGTTCCTTCAGCTGGTCCCACTTGTCGATCGAGTGCTTGTCCAGCGACTCGAGCCATGTGAGTGGAGCTTGGTCCAGACAGAAGGGGAAGTAGAGGCACTTGGTGTCGCTGTTGCCGCCAGCGTTCTCGATGGAGAGGGCGTAGCATCGGAGCCACTGGATGGGATCCTGCTTCGCGTCGTACTTGGTGATCCCCAAAGGCTTGAACTTGTCGGGGAGGAGCAGGTTGCGAAGCCGGGGTGAGAAGGCGGGGAAGCCGTCGCCCTCAGCAGCGGTGGTCGACTTCTTCCGCCGCAGCTCCTCGATCTTCTGGCGAGCATCGTACCCGCCGTGAGAGGCACCGGAGGCGTGGCTATGCGCGTGGCCACGGCCGCCGCGGCTGCCGCCGCCCTCGGCTCTCTGTTGGCCCCGTGGTTGGAGGCGCCGCCGTCGGCCGCCGCCGCCGTCGGGGTCGTTGTCGCCGCCACCGGCCGGAGCGTGGTGGGGAACGACTTCTCGGTTGCCTTGGTCTTGTCGTGAAGGTCCGCCGGCGTTGGAGCGGCGGCGGTTTGGATCGGCCCGGGAGGTCGGCTCGAGTACGGTTGGGGCCGGGGGTCGGCGCCGCGACTAGTAGCTTCATTGTCGCGGGGGTTTAGCCGGGGAGAGGTTGGTTGACTCGTTGTCGACCCGCATGAAGTAGGCGTCTTCGGCCGAGCTTGGCGATGACTTCTCCGGCGCGTATGCCCCGAGCCCGGCGTGCGATCGGCCGTGATCGACATGAGGCACCGCTCGGGGGTGGTGTGTACTCGCTCTCGACCGCCTCGAGAGCTTCCGCAAGGTTGCGGATGGGAAGGTTGTCTCTGAGCCGCCGGCGCCGTTCGCTACGCTTCCTCGTTGCGTTCGCGTCGGGGCGTCCCTGTTGGCGACGGTCTCGTCTGCGGGTGCGTTGGCAGACAGCTCGTCTGCGGAGATGTCCTCCGGTACCGTCTTCGGTCGTGCTCGAGGGTCCCGGAGTTTCGCCACGGCCATGAAGACTTGGCGATCGGGGGTACCCAAGCCGGACTCGCAGGGTGCCACCTCGCTTGGTGTGTTCGAGTCGGCCCGGGCCGCTGGTGTTCCCTCCCCGGAACGGCAGCGGTGAGTCGATGTAGGCGACGTAGCGCGAGTCCTCCTTTGCCGGTCGGCGGGCTTGCGGTCCGGCCGCAGACGTATCTTCCGGCCGGCGTCGATCTTATAACCGGCCCCGCAGGCCGGCCCCGACAAGGGAAGCTCGGTAAGGTCATCTTCGGACTCGGGCTCCTCGTGGGTCCGACCCGAAGTCGAACTCGTAATCCGGGTTCGAATAGAACTCGGGGAGAGGGCCGGAGTCCGAGACGTGGTCGGGGGACGGCGTCGGAGTCCGAGTTGCACTCGGATACGGGCTCCTTGCCGGCCGGCGTGGAGTAGGAGCCTCCATGCGGGCCCGGCTAGGGGCGCGAGGGCCACGCGCGGAGCGGCGCCGGCGTGGTGAAGGGGCCGCTGCGATGGGCGGGCGGCCCGGCTCGCATGCGACGGCCCATGGCGACGTCGGGTTTGAGTTGGAGACGGACTCGAGCTCGAAGTCGGCGTGATGGTTGAAGAGCGAAATTTCGCCGAACTTGCCGGCGAGTTCGCCCGTGACGACCTCGGGAAGCGTCACGAGGCCTGTCCTCGGGTTGGGCCGCATGGTCGCGGCGCCGGGAAGGAGCCCGCGCCATCGGTCGTGCGGACCCGTGCGCCGAATACGAAGGTGTCGCCACGGTTGAAGGCGACGGTTGGCTTGATGTGAACGGAAGCCGTCGAGTTCGCCATGTGATCTCGAGCGAGCGCGCCGGGTAGGGGGCCCAACTGTCGGTGTTTTAGACCGAGCAACCTACTACGGGGAGTACCCGAAGTAGATGAATGTGACTCGCCGAGATCGGTAACTCGAAGGAAGAGACACGTGGCACACAATTTAGACGAGGTTCGGGCCGCGAGGTGCGTAATACCCTACGTCTCGTATGCTTTGCGTAGCTCGGATTGATAGGGCACGATTACAAGATGGTGCAATAGTGCGCCGTGAGTTGTATGAGATGAGATTCGATGAAGGGATCGGTCCCCGCCTCGCCTTATATAGTCGGGAGGCGGGGTTACAAGTCGGAGTAGGAAGAGAGTACTAGTCGAGTACGTCTAGTAGTCCTCTGTACGGTGCGGAACATGCACGGCTTCCTAACCGAGTACTACTCTGTGTAGTCCTTGTGCTCCACGCCTTCGGATGCCGTGTAGCGCAAGCCGGTAGTCCCGGGGGCCCACCGAGTAGTCGGTCCCGGTACCCACCGAGGTAGTGGGCCCGGGGAGGTCCATACGACACGGCCAAAACGCATTTGTGCTGACGGGCGCAACACCCGCCAGCAATCTTGTGCCAGCACAAATGACTATCTTTGCTGGCGGGTGCCCGCCCGCCACCCCTGAACTACAATGCTGATGAGTGACATAAGCGCCCGCCAGCATATATAATTTTCGAAATCGGCTCGAAATAAATAGCAAAAAAAAAATTATTTAGGAAAGGAACCCCACTAGCTAGCCACCCACCGGTAAAGTCACGCAGTTTTCCACAAATGGACCGGGAATTATGAGATGAATCTATTATTAAGTCTAATTAATTCTTCATTAGAGGTTGGTTACTGTAGCACAGTGTTGTCTAATAATAGCATAATTAGACTTGTTAGATTCGTCAAAAAAATTAAGGTAGGATTGTGAAGTGAGTTTTATCATTAATCTAACATTTAACTCCTTAGTAGTTCGTCACGAAAGTATAAACTTGATGTTCTCTTGGTGACGTTTTAAAATTAGTCAAAACACTTTCTTGTAACGAATTTTACTTTCACAAAGATGAAAACCATTCATCACGATTCACGATACAACTATTTCTAGCAGTGTATGTCATAATGTTATTCTGGTGTGACTCAAGTTAAATAAAGTCTCTTATAGGACGGTTGGATTGACTGCAACGTCACGCCTCCACCCTTTCCTTTTATTTTTTCTTTTCTCATTTTCTTTTTTTTTACCCGGCCATCATAATCACAAAATTCACACAATGACAGTAAAGATCACTATAAAATTTCATAAGTATTATATGGGGAAGACCCAAACCAGAAGTTTGAAAAGTCAGCTAAAAGCAATCCTAAAGGGCATGTTTGGTACTGTGGTCTGCGACACGCGATACGCAGAATCGCGATGCGGAGAATTGCCGATTCCCTCGCTTTTCGAATAAGTTGCGTTCTAGTTCAGAAATGAACTGCTCTCCGCGACTGCGATCCGGATAAGCGCATTTGTCACCAGGGTTCGGCGAGATTATTCACTTTCCGTCACCGCCACTGCAGAAATTGCGGTCCCAAACAGGGTCCGTTTCCATTATTGGCTGACCTTGTTTGCCACTCTGTTTATGCTGGTGAGTGTAATTAATACTTCTGGACTTTGCCTGGCTAACCGAGTATATTTTTCTTCTTTATCAATAACATTCTGTTCCTTAACAAAAATTTACATTCCTCGTAAACTACAATTTATATCAGTAACTGGTCCATCATTTTTTTTCACAACACAACGCAGGAGAGAGAGGTAGAAGGATCACGCTACTGATTTCTTCCGTAGCATCGAAAAGGTAGAAGAATTCCAATCCAAAGGATAAATCTGCAAACATTTTAGCCTCACCCAACTGGAATACGATTCAAAGAGCAGAGCAAGATACTGGAGCAGAGATGGTGGTCAACTATTATTTCTACATGATGAAATGCAATTCCTCTTTTGCGTTTATGTTCTCTTGTTCCTGTACCAAGCATCTGACTATATTTCTTACATGGAAATTCTTCAGTGTGTTTCCACCTTGCGAAATTTCAAACAAATACAAAGACCAGCTGTTTCCTCGCATTGCAAAAAATTTAAAGAATAAAAAAATCCAACAGTTTCTTAAACCACTCACTCAGCCATACCAAAATGACCAAAACAACAAACTTATCAAGCACGCAGTACACACATATATGTACCATGGCTAGAGGGAACTCTGTATGATTAAATTCTTCTCATCGCGTTCGTTCAGCCACACAGCCAGCTCCTTCTTGAACCTCTCCATGGCCGACCTTGTCAACATTATCGACACCACAGTCGAGTCCTCCCCATCTTGGTTCTTGCACCTCATGTGATCACTCCCCAGCTTGGAAGTGAGGTCTCCGGCCACCGGTATGCCGCCGCCGACGAACTCAGCCCACCCAAGCTGCAATCCATTCCCCGCCGCGATCCACTTCGTATCACAAACCTCGTACGTTCTGGCCGGATCCTCACAGGGCCTCTGGCGCAGGGACGCGATCGTTTCCACCATCGATTCCATGCACTCCTTCGTCACACTGGCCTTGGTCCTGCGGACGAGCTCGACCGTGTCGATGAGCGGCTGCGTGCAGAGCTCGTCGACGGTGAGCTCCGCTATGGGGGAGAAGTGCGCGTTGCCGTAGTAACCCAACGGGATGGGGGTGTGGCGATTCCACCTCCCTCTGGCATTCATGGTGATCATGAGGCGCACCGGCTGGCTGGACTTGTATTCCAAAGCTACTGTGCGGCATCGCCACATGACAGCGGTTAGCAGCTCAAAGGATGTTGCAGGATTAGTGGCGCGGTACCCCCGCACATGGCTTTCGAGAGCTTTCACCTCTCTCGGCCCGAAGACGAAGTAGTCGACCACCATTTCGTCGAGCGGAGTCGACAGCATCACGTCGTCAGACTCGGATTCGTAGTCCAGGCTATTCAGTAGTGGTTGGTATGAAGGGTTTGGGTGTGTGATGGGGTTTAGGCTGCTTTGTGCTTTGCTTAGAATCTCTCTGTTCCAAACGGGGAGAATGCTCGGGGCTTCTGCACCGCATGTCAATTCAGCTATGGTTATCATGAGTTGAATCATACCGAAACCGTCAGCAATGCTATGACACATGTGGAATCCAGCAACAAAGCCGCCACATTTTAGTCTGGTCAACTGTAAGAAACAAGGGAGAAGCAGTGTCATTCGAAGAAGAAAAGGCCGCACAGCGTTAGTACAACTGAAGGAAAACACATGGCACACGCCAAGATTAGGTACTATGTAGTACATGAATTCTTCAAGGATAATGAAAAGTCGCAGGTTTTTAGACAAATTAATTTGATGCTTTCTCTGGTTGTGTTTGTGTTAATGTGGAACCCCTACTTTTTTGTTATTGTATTTTTTCCATCCACACCCAATATTTTTGTATCCTTATTGTACATGAAAACCTTGTTGTATCATCGATTATGCCTTACTACCATGTATTCTGAGTTATGTTTACTGCTTGGCTTTGATATGGTTTACCTCGAATAACAAAAATGTGTTAGCATTCACATAGCACATACGGCCAACTTGTGGTACAATTACATTGTCTAATAGAAGAAAGGTAGTACAACATGTGGTAGCATTGTCATAGCTTAATTACGGTCAAAATCAAAGAAAACCAATCATGGCCCAAATCTTGCACATCAATGGCAACATCAGCCTCCATATCTCCAGCCCATTAAGAACGTGACCTTTGTGAAAGCCAATTTTTGAATTTGACATATTAAATTATCTCAAAACGACTACCTTTCTATTTTTATTTTTTAAAAAATTATATTTTTTAGATAATGGATTCAAATCCGGCATCTACGAAACGTATACGGGCACGCCTTATTACAAGTTTGACAAGTTTTCAGCTTGCATTGCTGAACACAGACTGTCAACCTCATTTACTTCCGGGGTAAAAGTTTGGTGCACCATAAAAAAATCTAAAAAAATGTCCCACACTAAAAAAAATTACGGGCGTGCAGTCCTCATTGTAACCAATCAAAAAGATTCGCTCAAAATAACCACGAGCTACCAAATTGTTTGGTAATTTAAGGAAAACGGTCCCCTAAATCTGAGTATGTACTTATGAACAGTAAACATTTCTTTTCACATGCACACATGCACTCTATGATCATGTAAAAAAGAGACCAAGAAAGGGAGAGGAAAGGGATCGAGAGCTAGATAAAATACCTGCATGAAGATCAGTGGCCTTCCAATGACGGTCCTCGTATCACCAGCATCGCACAGCAGCTCTTCGACGCACGGGTACGGCGGGAGCAGCGGCTCCCCGAACTCCTCCAGCCGCACGTCGGCGTCGGCCTCCACGAACGCCACCCCTTCCGCCGTGCAGTCCACCACGAGCTTCCCGCCGGCCTCCTCCCGGAGCCGCCCGGCGACGGGGTAGTAGTACACCAGCGCCTCCGCCAGCGCCGCCCTGACGGCGTCCGCCAGGTGCTCCGGATCCGGCCCGTCGCCGCTCGCGTCGTCGTCGTCGGGGCAGCGCCGGAAGAACCCGATCACCGTCTCGTAGTACCGCAGCGCGTGCTGGTCGTCGATGTCGGACAGCGGCTTCGTTTCCCTCGGCGTCGGCCTCGCCGGCGACACGAGCTCCGGCTCCCTCCGCCGCGTCTTGAAGGACACCATTGTGTGATTGGTGTCTTGGCACAGCTTGACGGCCGGCGATCGAGATGCTGCGACCACGTGCGCACGATGGTAGATGTCCTTAGCTAGGAAGCTGTGGAGTTTTAAGAACAGCTAGCGTTGCCGATGGTGATCCACGCCTATTATTATAGCTAGGCTATTATATATGAAATGCAAACAAACCCTGGTAGCGTGGCATATGCATCTTTCTTCACAAGTCGAATTATTGTGATATATATCTACAATGGAACTGAAAGCTCAACCGATTAATTGAAAGAGGTCGTCTTATATATATATATATATATATATATATATATATATATATATATATATATATATATATATATATATATATATATATATATATATATATATACTGTGTGTGTGTGTGGACTACTACTAGCTAATTTTGAAAGCGTAAATCTTTGAAAATGTCTAAAAATATACCTATATAATTGTTCAAACCTGTAATGGAAAAATATAACTTCCGTTACATATGTTACAAACTAGAGATCGACGGAGTGAGTCTTTTGATGTTGGGCTTCTAATTAACTTGCGTATTCGATCGACCCTGCGAAACCATGTGGGATTCATCTTGGGATCGGGGAGCATCATATCACGGTACATGTGGGATCAAGTCATTGTAAATTACGTACAAGGTGAAATGCACTGGCTAGATAGATACATCCAAGATGTAGAAATGCAAGTTGGTACCCAGGCTGGAGGTTGTAATATGATTATATGAAATTTCGCGCGAAGTAGTCTAAGGCTTATCTGTAAGTAGGAATCGAATTAATGAACACATGTGGCAACGCTACCACTTGCAAGCTACAGTATGTATTTGTGGGAATTAATTAGCTATGTATTTGTGGAACACATGTGGCAACGAACCATTCATTCAAAGAACACCACTAGCCTCATTCGAAGGCGAGAACAAGTCACTGCACCCTTCATTTCTGTCAAAATGTGATAAGAGGAATTTTAGTAGAAATAATATGTTCCTCAAAAGTTGAGTACTTGATGTGAGTTTATTTTGAATAAACTCTACGAATTCAACTTCTGTACTACTAGCATATTATGTAGTTTTGACTAACGGGTGACCAAAATCTGCAAAGCTTTACCTTGATTTCCAAACCAAAATTATCCCTTGCATTGATTTTTTTTTTGCGAATTACACAATATATCAAAGACACTCACAACGCACCCACATTCATCCCCATGGATACACGCACGCAAACCCTACCCCTAGGAGCATGTTCGAAGACTGTGCCGGCAAATCCTCAAGATCGACGAAGTCACCTATAGGCGCCTCGGCGACAGAGAACTTCACCTACCACTGAAAGCACAAATGCCGTTAAATCCTGAGAAATCCGCTCTCATAGGGAGTCGAACCCGGACCCCGAGTCTTCTGGAGCTTTTGTAACCACTAGAGTACGG
Source organism: Cenchrus americanus (assembly GCA_947561735.1). Classification (NCBI taxonomy): domain Eukaryota; kingdom Viridiplantae; phylum Streptophyta; class Magnoliopsida; order Poales; family Poaceae; genus Cenchrus; species Cenchrus americanus. Next base: position 98,402,879 of record OX387243.1, on the reverse strand, counting down.
CCTTTTCGCTATCCCTTGCATTGATGGATGTGATGTATGTACGTAAAATGATGTCTCTAGTGACAGAGACAAAATGATGTTACAGTTTTGTAAAGGATCCCATATGATCAGACGACTACCATGATCACAGTTGTGGAACCAAGAAAGACGCTCGAAAGACGACCGTTGACTTCCAATCCCTCAAACCTAGCTACTTCATCTATCGGATTTAATCCATAAATAATGAATTTCTCATGTTTGGCACAAAAATCAAATTCCATGTGCAAATAATGGTGAATGTCTGCATGGCAGATCAATGGAACAGAAGGGCAAAAAAACATCTCGCCTAAGAATAAGCTGATGCGGCCATTTGCTTTTTGCAGCAATCTACATTCCTGAGGTCCAAATCCTGGTTACATCGGGTCCGCAGCCCAAAATTATTGAGTCTTCCTGTAGTACGTATCAAATGCAAGGACCACATGCATGTGGGACAATTGAAAGGGTGGCTAGAGATGCGATTCTCTGAATCGTGGAAGAGGCGTACTTATTGTATTAGCCTTGTTGATTACCCACTGACAGTATTTTGTTACGAAGTCAACTTATGACGACGCGGGATGCATACCTGCGTGCACTAGTTAGCGCCATCCCAGGTGATGCCGGAATATAACAGGCTAGCAGCAAGCTAGACAGGAGATTGATATTTCATTATATTGTTTAATAAACATAAACAATTCACAGCTAGCTGCAGGTTGTTACATTGTTTCCTGACTAACACCACCTTCTGACAATGAAGTTTTACTTTAAGGGTTATATACCCCTGTTAACACCTGATTACCACGACTGCGCATGCGGTTTTTTGATCGATAGAAAGAGAGTTAAATACACCATGGGTCCATGAACTTGCCGCACTGTGTCAAATATGTCCATAAACTTGAAAACCAGACATCTAGCCCCTCAAACTTGCAAATTCGTTCACCTTAGGTCCAACCCGGTTTTGTACAGTGGTTTTGCATGGTACTGCAGCATTGCTGATGTCAGCGGTGACATCAACACTCATATTTAATTTGTGAAATTGATATCTTTTTATTCCGAGCTCCAAATATAGCAAATAATATATCAATTTCGATCGTCTCAATGAGCTGTTTGCAATGGTGTACTTCATTTCGTTATTTGAGATAACTTTATTTTGTGTAAAATTAAATATTTTTATAAAATGAGTGATATTTTATTCTCACTTGCAACCAGATATATATGTGGTCATGATTAAGTCCTGGACTGAAATTGATTAATATTTAAGACTTGGATGTGTCCATTCTAGGCAATAGGCGTCCATGTTCTCCTTGTTGCCGTCCTAGGACTTGTTGACTTGGTTGATGACCACTGCGGAGTCGCCGTAGACTAGTAGCCGCTTGATGCCCAATGAAGCCGCGAGGCGGAGCCCGTGTAGCAGAGCTTCGTACTCGGCTTCGTTGTTTGAGACCTTCCAGAAGATCTGCAGGACGTACTTGAGTTGTTCGCCCGTTGGAGAGATCAAGAGTACTCCCCGCACCGCACCCTCGAGGTTGAGTGAGCCGTCGAAGTACATCACCCAGTGCTCTGGGCGCTCGGTTGGAGTAGGTAGGCGATTCTCCCGCCACTCCGCCATGAAGTCGACTAGTGCTCGCGACTTGATGGCCGTGCGTGGCTTGAAGTCGATGTTGAGGGCGCCGAGTTCGATCGCCCACTTGGAGATTCTTCCGCTTGCATCTTGGTTCCGCGAGTGTCACCGAGCGGGTAGTCGGTGACGACGGAGATCGAGTACTCCTCGGAAGTAGTGTCGTAGCCTCCACGAGATGATGAGCACTTTGCGTACGAAGGTTCTGTACTTGGCCGGTAGCGTGCCTTGGATTCGATAGGACCTCGCCGACGAAGTAGGCCGGGCGGCCCGGACCGGATAGGTGTGGCCGTCTTCCCGCCGCTCGACGATGATGGCGATCGACCACGTGAGTAGTCGTAGCGAGGTAGAGCGATGGCCGCTCGCCTTTATGAGGAGCCGTGAGGACTGGTGGCTTCGATAGGAAGTCCTTGAGCTGGGCAAGGGCTTGGTCCGCCTCTGGAGTCCACACGAACTTCTCTTGGTGTTTGAGTAACTTGAAGAAGTGGAGGCCCCGTTCCAAGCTTCGAGATGAATTTGTTCAGGGCCGCCATGCACCCGGTCAGCTTCTCCACGTCTTTGATGCACATGGGAGCTTTCATGCTGGTGATGGCGGAGATCTTCTCGGGATTGGCTTCGATGCCGCGATGGCTGATGATGAAGCCGAGTAGTTTGCCCGATGGTACGCCGAAGACGCACTTGTTCGGGTTGAGCTTCCAGCGGTACTCGCGCAGGGATGCGAAAGTCTCTTCAAGGTCGTCGATGAGCGTGCTGGAGTTTCTGGTCTTGACGACCACGTCATCCACGTAGGCTTCGACGTTCTTGTTGAGTTGCCTCTTGAAGCGAGTGCCCGGATAGCTCGTTGGTATGTAGCGCCGGCGTTCTTCAACCCGAAGGACATGGTCGTGTAGCAGTACGCGCTAAACGGGGTGATGAACACGGTCTTCTCCTGGTCTTCTTCCTTGATCGCGATCTGGTGGTACCGGAGTAGCAGTCGAGGAAGCAGAGCAGGTCGCGGCCCCGCCGTGGAGTCGATGACTTGGTCAATCCGCGGCAACCCGAAGGGGTCCTTGGGGGCGGTGTTTGTTGAGGTCGGTGTAGTCGACGCACATCCTCCACTCGTTCGAGTTCTTCTTGCGGACGAGGACGGGGTTGACGAGCCACTCGGGATGGAAGACTTCTCTGATGAAGCTAGCCGCAAGTAGTTTGGCGAGTTCCTTCTTGATGGCGTCCCGTCTGTCGTCGGCAAAGCGGCGGAGGTGTTGTCGCTTCGGGGTAGCTTTAGGATCGACGTTGAGTGAGTGCTCAATCAACTCCCTGGGCACCCCTGGCATGTCCGCTGGTTTCCACGCGAAGATGTCGCGGTTAGCCCGGAGGAAGTTGATGAGCGCGTCTTCCTATTTGGGGTCGAGGCCCGCCCCGATGGTGGTGGTCTTGCTGCTGTCGCCTGTCCCGAGGTCAATTGTTTTGACCAGAACTTGCTCAGGTGGCTGAGGCTTGTGGGCTTTGTCCGACTTCTCTGGGATGTCGAGTTCACTTGGGGCAAGCTTCTTCGACGCAGCGTAGATCTCCATCATAGCGTTGGGTACTTGATTTGTGGAGGCGATCTCCACAGCTTCCGTGTCGCAGTCGTGCGAGATCTTCAAGTCCCCTTGCAGCGAAAGTACACCTGCTGGACTCGGCATCTTGAGTACCAAGTAAGTGTAGTGGGGTACCGCCATGAACTTGGCGATGGCCGGTCTGCCGAGGATGGCATGGTAGGACGTCTCGAAGTCCGCGACTTCGAACTTGATGTACTTGGTTAGTTGTCCCGAGATTCCCCCGAAGGTAACGGCGGAGACCACTTAGCCCGGTGGAATAGCCGCGTTCCGGGGACGATGCCGTATAAGGGCGAGGTGCTCTTGGTGAGCATGTGGGTGATGTCGAGCTTCATCTTCTTCAAGGTCATGGTGAAAAGGACGTTAAGCCCGCTTCCACCGTCGATGAGGACCTTGTTGAGTTTGGAGCCCGCGGCCACCGGCTTCAGGACGAGTGGAAACCGCCCTGGTTTGGAGAAGCTAGTCCATTGATCTGCGCGGGAGAAGGTAATGGGTACCTCCGACCACCTGAGAGGGGTCGGAACCGCTGGTTCAATGCTCATGACTTCTCGACGGGTAGCCTTTTGAACCCGTCTCGCCGGGTAGTCCACCGAAGAGGACGTTTACCGTCTTGTCGGGTTCCCGGAAGTCGCCATTGCCTTCGTCGTTCTTCTTCTTGCCTTTCTTGTCATGGGGGTGCCGTGGCTCGGAGTATCCTTGAGTGCTCGCCTGAGTTGGTAGCACTTTGCTCGGTAGTGTGGTTGCCGTCCGGATGCCATGGGTACTTCTCCTTCGGCAAGTCTTTGAAGCTGCCGCAGAGGTCTTCTTCGAGTTCTCCTTCGCAAGGCGTTGGATAGCCGCGACAGTGTTGTCTGGCTTACGCTTGCGGTTGGGACCCGAGTAGTAGTTGTTGTTGCGACCGCCTTGGTTATCGTTGTTCTTTGCCGCCGCCGCCCGTGTTCCGTTTGCTCTTGCCACGGATGGCGTTGTACTTGGCGTTGGCTTTGTCTTCTTCATCGGCCCGAGGAGGTGATCATGTCCTTGAGATGGGTGATGGAGTCGGGGCGGCATCGACCGAAATCTTCGAAGGTGCGACGGTGGTAGAGACCGTCTTGGAAGAGGTCGATGACCTCCTTGTCGGTGACGTCGACTACGGTGGAGCGCTTGTCGAAGAAGCACCACATGTACTTGCGAAGGGTCTCGCCTTGTTCTCGCTTCACCATAGCCGGGTCCATGCGAGTACCCGAGTGGCCCATAGCGCCCGCCGAAGTTGCTTCGGTGAACTGCTCCTTCGGTGGTCCCACTTGTCGATCGAGTACTTTTCGAGTGACTCGAGCCATGTGAGCGTGGCTTGGTCCGGGCGAAGGGGAAGTAGAGGCACTTGGTGTCGTTGTTGCCACCGGCGTTCTCGATGGAGAGGGTGTAGCACCCGAGCCACCTGGATGGGATCTTGCTTCGTGTCGTACTTGGTGATTCCCGCAGGTTTGAATTTGTCCGGGGAGGAGCAAGTTGCGAAGCCGAGGAGAGAAGGCGGGGAAGCCATCGTTGTCGCCGCGGTGGCGGACTTCTTCCGTCGCGGTTCTTCAATCTTCGGCGGGCATCGAAGCCGCCCGGGAGGCTCCGGAGGCGTGGCGTCGGCCGCCGCGGTCGTCTACGCCACCGGCCCTTCGTTGGCCCCATGGTTGGAGCTTCCGCCGTCGCCGCCGCCGCCGCCGGTCGCGGTGAGGGACGACCTCACGATCGCCGCCGGCGGGCCGCAACGCCGTTGCCACCTTGAGAGGGTCCACCGTCCGTTGCACGAGTACGGTTGGGATTGGCCGGCGGCTCGGCTCGAGTATGGTTACGACCGAGCTCCGCGCCGCGACTTGTGGCTTCGTTGCCGTAGTTCCCCGGCGGGGGGCGGGCCGAGCGACTCTGTTGTCGACTCGCATGAAGTAAGCGTCTTACGCCGCCTTGGCGATGACTTCTCCCCGCACGCATCCCCCCGAGCTTGGCGTACGATCGGCCGTGATCGACATGAGGCATTGCTCCGGGGTAGTGTGTACCCTACTCTCGACTTGGTCGAGAGCTTCTGCGAGGTTGTGGATGGGGAGGTTGTCTCGAAGACGCCAGCGTCGTTCGTTCCGCTTTCTGTTACGCTCACGTCGAGCGTCCCTGTTGGCGTCGGTCTCATCTGCGGGTGCATCGGCAGACAGCTCATCTGCAGAGATGTCTTCGAGGTATCGGTCGCTTGCTGTCCCTGAGGGTCCTGGCGTGTCGCCGGCAGCCATAAAGACTTGGCGGTCGGGGTTGCCAAGACTGGAGTCGGAACTCGCCACCTCCGTTGGGGTGTACTCCTCAGCTCGAGCGAGTGGTGTTCCCTCCTGGAAGGGAAGCGAGTCGAGGTAGGCGACGTAGCGTGAGTTCCCGTTCGTCAGGTCAGCAGGCTTGCGGTCCGGCCAGTAGACGAATCTCCCGGCGGGTGTAGATGTTATAACCAGCCCGGAAGCCGGTCCTGACAAGGGTTGCTCTGTAGAGTTGTCCTCGGACTCGGGATCCTCAGGGTCCGACCCGAAGTCGAACTCGTACGCGGAGTCCGAGTAGAAGCCGAAGAGGGGGTTGGAGTCCGAGGCGTGGCCGGGAGCGGTGTCGGAGTCCGAGTCGTACTCGGGTACGGGCTCCTTGCCGGCCCGGCGTGTAGTGGGAGCCTTCGTGTGGGCCCTGCTGACGTTGCGGGGGCCACGTGTGAAGCGCTCACGGTGTGGGGAGTCCACATGCGATGGCTGAGTTGCGGCACGCATACGATAGCCCGCGAGGATGTCGAGCTCGAGTTGGAAGCGGATCAAAGCTCGAAGTCGGCGTGTTGGTCGAAAAGCGAAATTTCGCCGAATTTGCCGGCGAGTTCGCCCGTGACTACTTCGGGAAGTGTCACGAGGCCGGTCTCCGGGTTGGGCGGCATGGTGAGGCGGCGTTGGAAGGATCCGGCGCCGTCAGCAGTGCAGACCCAGGCACCGAAGACGAAGGTGTCGCCGCGGTTGAAGGCGACGGTTGGCTTGATGTGGACGGAAACCGTCGAGTTCGCCATGTGATCTCGGGGAGAGCTCCCCTACCGGCGCGCCGGTGTCGGTGTTTTAGGCCGGCAACCTACTAAGGGGAGTACCCGAAGTAGATGAATGTGGCCTCACCGAGATCGATAACTCGAAGGGAGAGACACGTGGCACACAATTTAGACGAGGTTCGGGCCGCGAGGTGCGTAATACCCTACGTCCCGTATGCCGCGTGGCTCGGGATTGATTGGGTGCGATTACAAGATGATGCAATCGATGCGTATGAGCGAGATGATCTAGAGAGGGGTCCCAGCCTCGCCTTATATAGTCCGGGAGGCGGGGTTACAAGTCGGTTCGGAGAGAGAGTACTAGCCGAGTACGTCTAGGGAGTCCTCTATACGGTGCGGGACATGTACGGCTTCCTATCCGAGTACTTCTCCTCCGTAGTCCTTGTGCTTCACGCCGGCAGGTGTCGTGCGGCGCAAGTCGAGTAGTCCCGGAGCCCACCGAATAGTCGGTCCCGGTACCCACCGAGGTAGTGGGCCCGGGGAGGTCCATACGACACCATGATTCGTAAATAAAAAAAAAGAAGTGTAACCAAAATTGATTAAGATTTAAGACTTGGATGCACGTAAAGCTAGAGTTTTATACCAACCAACCCGACCATGTTTTCATCCCATGTCACCATCCCGGGAATAAAGAAACAACGCGAAACGAGAAATAGTCGCCGCATCGCCCGTTCTTGGTGATCGACATGTGGTGTGTCGTTGCCCAAACCTCCATGAGGACCGGAGGACATATACTTTTGCACATGTGCAATGCGGAGAGAGACGTACGCCGAATCGATCGATCCCTTCCTCTCCGGCGATGTTGGCCAAGAAATTAGCGAGGGGTTGGTTGGTAAAACCCTAGCTTTACGCCCGTCTAGGTATTAAATCTTAATCAATTTCAGTTGTACCTTTCTTTTTTTTCTAAATCATGACAATAAAACCGGCAATATATATCCAGAACTTAATCATGACCACATATATATTTGATTGCAAGTGAGAATAAAATATCACTCGTTTTATAAAAATATTAAATTTTACACGAAATAAATTTATCTCAAATAACAAAACAGATTACACCATTGCAAAGAGCTCGTCGAGATGATCGAAATTGATATATTATTTGGTATATTTGGAGCTCCGAATAAAAAGATATTAATTTCAAAAATTAAATAAGAGTGCTGATGTCATCACCGACATCGGGAACGCTACGATGCCCATTTAAAACCGCCATGCAAAACCGGGTTGGACCTAGGGCGAACAGGTTTGCAAGTTTGAGGGGTTGGATGTCCGGTTTTCAAGTTCATGGACCTATTTGACACGGCGCTACAAGTTCATGTACCCACGATGTATTTAACTCATAGAAAGGGGTCCAGCATTGTGTCGTGTGGGTCAAAGTTATCCCATCTGTTTCAAATTATATATCACTTTTAACTTTTTCTAGATTCATAGATATGTCATATGTGTATGCATCTAGATATACAATATATTAGATACATAGCAAATACTATATGCATCTAGGAAAAGCAAAACGACCAATGAGATGGAAGAGTACTAATTTAGATGAGATGTTTGATGAGCATACATTCATAGGAAGCAGGGGCCGAGCTAGGTAGCAAGTTGCGGATGCGGCCGCACCTAGAAATTTTTTGTAGTCTCTTATCGAACCTAAATTTTCACCATACTTATTACTTGACCATCTACCTACAAACAAAGGTGCTCCACCCCCTTCATTTTCTTCTAGCTCTGCCCTGAGCTGTATTGTATGTTTGACGGCATGTTTTATGGCATGGAATCCGGTAGCTAGGCTGGAGTTTTCTTCTTTTATTGTTGTATCTATAAGACGTGAGGCGAATTCGACGGCAGGCACATAACTACGTCAAGACTCAAGAGGCCCATGAGGGTTGATCAAGTCCATAATTGGTTTAGGCCCTGGTTGGGGGAGCTTGAGCTTCTCCAATACTTGGAAAATCTCTGGTTGATTCCCTGGAAAGCTGCTTTTCACAAAAGCTAACCATGCCTATTTGGAGGAGCAGCGGCTGCTGTGGAGGGGAGGGGAGGGGCGGGGGAGAGAGAGCTCCGGCCGGTGGGAGCGCTAGCCAAGGGAAGGGTCGGCGGCGGCCCGCGCCGAGGGGAGGAGCGACGGCGGCCGCTGCAGACGGGAGGGAAGGGGAGCGGTAGTGGACGGCATAGTGGTAATCGAGGGGAGGCGAGGGTCGGCTCAGAGGAGAGGGCACCGGCGGTGGCGCATGGATGGGGGCAGCAGGCGGTGACGGTGATGGCCAGCGGCCTGTGCGGCGAGGATAAGGAGGGGCAACTGGTTTGGTGGAAAAGCTCGGGAAGCTCCTCCCAGTGAGCTTGTTCGCTTCTAGTGTAATAGGCGGCTTTTTCAGCTTCTCGCTGCTTGAAGAAGCTGGTTCGTTTGGCGGAGCTTCTAGCTTTTCCAGCTAGTTGGAAAAGCAAAAGCTGCAAAAGTTGCTGCCAAACAAGGCCTTAGTAATAAGTCACTACTATACGACAATATCCGGGTTTGCTTATGGAGGTGAAAAACGAATAAGACATGATTTATTGCATGGTTTGGATTATATTGGAAGTGTATCGCAGATTCGCAATGCATATATGACATGTGAGGTCAATGGTTTTTCTCAATAAGAAGATGCAAGCTGGCCATGTTGATTGATGACTTCCAAAAACATGCTCACATACTTCCAAGAATATATTCTTGATGCTGGGTATATATAACTGAGTACACACTGTTCTAGATCGCGCCAACCCAGGTAAAGCCTCATGCTAGTAGCGTGGTGGCAACAGCTAGATTGATTAGTATTTAATTTTTCATTTCACGAGCTAATCTTATAAAATTACAAGTGAACGATAGAGTATCATGATTGTAGATTGCATACTCATCAATAGGCTCAAGAGTTGTCCCCATGCATGCATGAACCATTACTGGGCTCATCAGATCTGATTTGGTCAACAAATCAGCGTAATATAAAGTACTATATGCAAAATGGTGTCTCGCTCGAGCCAAAAGAGACAAACTCACTTTGCAATTTCATGATGATCCCCCCAGGCCCCAGTCTATACAATTGGTTACTGCAACTTGATCAGAGTACATTCGTCGAAGAGGGAACTATATATATATTGACTTAGCTTGCAAACCCATCCTAGTTCCATACATTGGAAAAGATTTTCTTTGATGTTCTTAATGATAGGACGATGATGCATGGCACGCATGTGTTAATGATGCTATTGCGCAGTTTCTAATCAAAGTCAGCTTATGATGTTGGGCGTATACATCTTTTACGAGGACCAGAAATATAGTAATAAGTGCATGCACTAAAGATAGAGCAAGCCCGGGTAATGCCTCTCATACAATATTAATTAATAGGCTAGCAGCCGCAAGCTAAGAGGGTGTTTGGATCCACTTCTAGGGGGTGTTTGGATCCCTCAAGTCCCATGAAACTAGAGACTGGAGACTAAAATTTTTTAGTCACAACCCTTTGGAAGGTGACTAAAACTAGTCAAGCGTTAATGGTTCTTAACATTAAATTGTTCTTTCTCCCTCCTTTCTCTCTCCTCTCCTATCTCCTCGTTGGGTCCACACATTAATGGTATGAACAATTAATTAGGTGAGAGAGAGGGTGTTTTAGTCACCAAAAGTTGGGGTATGGGTGACTAGAGACTAAACTAGTTTTAGTCACCCTTTAGTCAAGGGTGTTTGGAGGTTTAGTGACTAAAGGTGACTAAAACTAGTCTCTAGTCTCTAGTCATGTGGGATCCAAACACCCTCTTAGTCTTATGATTAAAATTAGTAGTCAACATTAAAGTTCTTAGCATTTAATTGTTCTCTTTCCCTCCTCTTTCTCTTTCCTCTCCCCCCATTCCCTTTCCTTTCGTGGGCAGCAGCGGTGAAGGATGGCCACCAGCACCGCCCGCTAGCTCCGCCGCATCAGCAGGCTCCACAGCCCGCTGGAGCCGAATCTCCTGCTCACTCACCACACGCCCCTGCCACCGATGCCGCCAGGATCCACGCCGCCACCGCCCGCCCTCCCGCCACCATCTCCCTCCCCGTTGCCGCTGCAGTCGTAGCGGTATCCTCCTTGCAGTGGTGCCTGGCTTCCGGGGACGCCACAAACAGATATCTCGCCCACCTAGGTTGGCTCGACACCGTCGTGGTGGGACTGGCGGAGCAGAGGAGGCCGCCTTTCTTCATTCGTCGCTGCCTTGGAGATCTCCGCGCCGCCACGGCGGCCCTCGGAGGAGGAGGGCGGGGAGGGAGGGAGGAGGGACCCGTGGTGTTGGTGGTGAGGAGGAGAGGCGCGGCACCGGTGGGGAGAAGGAAAGGAGAATAGGCATCGTGCGGAGCTCGCCGTCACACACAACGTAGGGGTAGGGGAGGGCACCACCGACCTTGCCGTCTTCGAGGGCGGTGTGCGCGAGGTGAGAGGGGGGAGGGGTGCCACGAGGTTGAGACTTGAGACGGGAGGAGCGACGCGACGGCTAACCGACATAGGGCCAATGGCGCCGGTGGGGGATGGGATGGTGGGCGGAGGGAACGAGGTGAGGGAAGCGGCGCCCATGGGGAGAGAAAGAATCAGAGATGGGGGTGTAGGCCGCGTGGCGCCGGGATAAGGAGGAGGTTATTAATGAGGAGAGATGGAGATTTTAGTCCCTTTTAGGCTGGGTCGGTGGTGACTAGAGGCTAAACAATTTTAGTCACCCGTTAGTTAGGGGTGTTTAATTTGGCAAATTAGCTGAGTGACTAAAATTAGTTAAGCTACTTCTAGTCACTTGGATCAAACACCCTCTAAGTCAATAAACAGTCTATAATGAACAACATTTATATCTTGGAACAAACATATGGTAACGTACTACTTGAACATATAATATCTTGCCATTCTGATCATTGCAATGGCCACACGTTGGCCTCACTCGAGATGTCATCAGAGGAAACAACTTCATCCGGAATAATTTTCATTTTAGTGTGTGTATATATAACATTTAATAAGTACCAAACAAGTTTGCCACCTCATTATGACAGAGATCTAAACCAAACCAATCAACAAGCTCTTCAGATGGAGATGATGTCTTGACACTGGCCGAGAAGTACACTGTTTTACATTTTTCTACGAAGGGCACTCCTAATGCTAGAAACTATCATAGTTTCTATATTTTTGGATTTCGTGTCAAGAAACTATCTTCCACAGTGCAATTTTCTATCATAGCATCACAGGACCCACTTGTCCGTCTCACAACTGGTCTTGATTTGCGTGAAGACCTGGTTGAAGGCTGTTTAGAGCAAGTATTATGATTTAGCCGGTGAAGGCTATAAGCAAAGGCCCCTGTCACTCCCCGCCGGCTATTCGAGCCCCGTTCGCTTGGCTTATCGGCCACCAGCCAAAGAGTACTTTTCTCTCACAACAAACCAGCCACCAACAACCATCTAACAATACTCTTCTCTCCGAACAAACCAGCACCACCATCGGCCACCGCCAACCGAACAGGCTGTCAGCCTTATAGTATAATGAGAGGCCATTTAACCGGCTACAATGACAATTTAATGCTCCTGTTTGCACACAATCTGATGTGGCATATATCTTTGTGGCCATACATGCGTGCTCAATGAGTCATGAAGAAACCATATATGTTTAAACATATCATTACCAAACAATACATATTCTGGGCGAACCAAAAGTAGGTACTTAAATAAAAAAATACCGGATAAATGACAAATTCTAAGCAACAAATTCACTTGTCGGGGACAGCCACGAGGGTCTAAAAACCCGGGGGGAATCCCCCCTTAAAACACGAAAAAACGCAAAACGCAAACCCAACCTCGGGCCTAACACGAAACACACACACACACAACATGATCCACGCCGTGGCGGCCCCCGCGGCCCACCGAAGCGGCCGAGCAAGCGCCCCCTCGAGCGAGGTCCGCCTCGCTCGAGGGCTCAAACCCCCTCGAATGAGGTCCGTCTCGCTCGAGGGCTCGCGCCGCCCTCGAGCGGGGTCCGCCTCGCTCGAGGGTCCCCGCCTCACTCGAGCGGGGTCCGCCTCGCTCGAGGTTCCCTCACGAGCGCGCCTGCTCCCGCACGCGTGTACGTGCATTTAATGCTCTGACACAGCAGAGCCGCGCCACTACGCGCACCGGGAATCACGCTACGACGATGTTCCGCCAACTCCCTAGGGGGAGTTCATCCTCGCCACCGTGGGGAGCTGTGCGACGAGGCCGGTGTCGGCTCCGTGACACCGTGCCGCCCACTCTAGTACGGCTAACGCACCGCGCCCCTCGAAGGGAGGGCCGGCCGCACCCTCGAACCCTATTCTCGTAACTGCGCAGGGTCAAATCGTGACGTCGGGCCGGCGGGGAGCGCCATCCCCGTCGCCGTCGCCCCGTGCGGCCATCCCCGTCCCTCGCTACGCCACTCCGAGCACTCGCTACAACTACTCGACACCGTTGAGCACGCGGGGACGGGACGCCGCCACGCTTGTTACCGCACCACGCACGGATCATCGTCAACGGCTCCCTTGAGCCCGCCCCGGGAGACGCCCCGGTCAACCACCATGCCTCCACCCTCAAGGTCGCCCCCCGTTCAAGCACAGGGCACGCCACGACGCCGTGACCGGAGCGAGATTCGCCGGACAATCGTCAACTCCACGGCACCGTACGCCATACCGTCACACGTAGTGAAATAGTGCGGCACACCCGTAAATCACCCTCTCCTTAGCCTACAAAAGGAAGGTGATCCCCCCCGCCGTAGGGACACGGGACGACGGATAGCGATCGCTTACACGCTCTCCGCCTTCCCCACGATATATGAATTCGCCTCAATCACATCCTTTGGGACTTGGAGGCCACGCCTTCTCTCCCGCCTCGCTTGTAGTCACCCCTCTACGGGAACCCCGGTGCAAAGCAATACGGTGCCTCGAGCACACCCCTCGTCGGGACGTACGGCCCCGGCCGGAACCAGGATAAACCAAGTGTCCTTAGTTGCTCGGCACCAACCATCGAGAGGCGGATCTCGGCGCTTATTACTAGTTAGTGTCGGGACTACTTTCCGCACCGACGGTTGGCGCGCCGGGTAGGGGTTCGCACTACGGATCAACTCGTTGCCGCTCTCTCGATGGTGATTCGCACCGAGTACCACGGTCGGCGCTACTCTATGGGCGGCTTGGACCCCCTCCCGCCGGATTCGAAATCCGGTTCGGGGGCCCCCGAACTTTCGGGCCACGGGGAACGGCTACTCGATGTGCCTCACTAACCGTGAGGAACTCCGTGCGCGGCGCCAAGCCGGGTCCGTCCCGGCCGCCGCCGCACACATCGCCATGACGCCAACGCCCGCCAACATGGACGCCGCGGGCCCTTCGGCGCCACGGCGCCGCCGTCGCTTCGGCCGGCGCTCGCGACAGGCGCGGTCGGAGCGCCGGCATGCTCGCGCGCATCGCCTCGCAACGCGACGCGCTCACCAACGAGACAGTAGCCGCCCCGGCGGGGAGCGCTCGGTCTCGGGATCGCGCTTCCCTATCGGGCCGCGCGGCGCCACGGCGGCATACATCGCCAACGCCAACGCCAACACAACGATGCGCGGGGTTCCCCCCCGGCCGCCACATCCCGGTTGCCGGGACCCTAGCGCCTCCGCCGGCGACGAGTCATCCCAAGGCTCCGCCGACGAGCTGCCACCCGCCACTTCGCATGGATACGCAGAGTGGGACTTCTCCGGCGTGCCGGACCAAGTGATGTTCCGGCGGTTCCTCGACGCCACGGACTACTGGTTCGGCTACTCCGACGACTCCAGATCTGGGAGCTACGACCCCGCGCGCGGAGGCCGCGTCGTATTTGCCAACGACCCGGCCGAACGCCGCCGACGCGGCGGGGAGCCGGCGACGGAGAGGTTCCCCCCCGCCCGGGACCCGGACCGCGCACGGTGGGGGACCAAGCGCCCCTCCCCCCTCACCGCCGAGGGGGCCGACATCAATGCACGGTCCGGCCCAAGCACGCAAGCTCGAGGCCAAGTTGGCGAAGAGTACCGCACGGTGTGGTTGCTCCGCGCCTCTATCGCCGGAGAAGCATGCGCGCGCGAGTGAACCCGCGCGTGAGTTGGGCGAGCAAGCCCGCGATCGCATCAACGCCGACTTCAACGTCGACGATCCGGACACGCCCCCGCGAGCATGCCGAAGCTCATTGCCGCCGCGACACTACTGCGGGCCATGCCCGCCCCCTCGACGCCGGGCGCGCGAACCCGCACCGCGAGGCGCAGGCACTCATCGAGCAAGCGGCCGTCCAACAGGCCGAAAGCTCGGCGTCCCGCATCCGCCAACAGGGGAGCACGCGGGACGATGGGGGTGCGCAAGGCCCCAAGCCCTCGGTGCACGCGGGAGGCGTAGGCGAGCGCCCCGCCAACCCGGGCGCACACCGGCCAAGGAACGGCTCCTCGACACGCGCGGGCAAGCCCAAGATGGCGATGCCCGCAACGTCATCAACGCCCGCAAGCGGGTAATGCGGAGACGCGGGCGGCGGCGGGCTACCACCCTCGACGGGGTGGACGCTACGACAGTGGGAGGACCGCTCACCGATGCACGGAGCCCCCGGGAACCCGCGTGTTCAGCCGGGAGATCCGCACGGCGAACTTCCCCCAGCGCTTCCGCCAGCCCACGACGATCGTCAAGTACAACGGGGAGACGGACCCCCGTGTGTGGCTCAACGACTACCGTCGGCATGTCGGTGGGCGGGGGCCACCGCCGACGAGGTTATCATCCGCAACCTTCCCCCCGCACCTCGCCGACTCGGCGCGGACGTGGCTTGAGCACCGCCGGCCCGCCCGCATCCACAACGGGACGATCCGGTCCACACGTTCGTGGGAAATTTCCGGGGCACATACGTGCGCCTTGGGAACTCCCCGGGACCTCGCGCTCTTGCACCCGAGAGGCCCGGCGAGACGCTTCGGGACTTCATACGACGCTTCTCCAAGCGGCGTACGAGCTCCCAAGCGTGGCGCGGTCCGAAATCGTGCACGCCTTCCTCAAGGGCACCACATGCGGGACCTTGTGCGCGAGCTCGGGCGCGGCCCCCGCCGGTCGACTCGAACGAGCCGTTCGACATCGCCACCGGCTTTGCCTCGGGCAAAGAGGCGGTGGGGGCGATCTTCGACGGCAAGAAGGGCAAGCGCGTGGACGACGCACCCGCGAGAGGGGCGGCAAGTCCAAGGAGCCCCGCCAAAAGAACAAGCGGAGCAAGAAGGGGGAAAGAAGCCGCGCGCGCGGCGCGCGAGCGAGGGGCACGACGACGACGACGACGATGACGAAGCTCTTGCTTGTTGACCGGCTTCACGGGGCCCTCGACCGGCCCCTTGAGGCCCGGGAGTTTTCGACGACATCTTGAAGACGCCATGTCCCTACCACAAAACGCCGGTCAACCACACCCTCAAGTAGTGCGACATGCTCAAGCGGTTCTACGGCCGCGCCACCGCAAAAGGAAGACGAGGCCAAGAAGGACGGGGGTGACGATGACGCCGGCGGCTTCCCCACCGTGGAGAATGTCTCCTCATCTTCGGGGGGCCGACCGTCGACATGTCCAGTCGCCAACGCAAGCTAGAGCGGCACGAGGTCCTCGCCGCAGAGAAGGCGCCTCCTTCCTCGACTGGTCGGAGGACGCCATCACGTTCAGTCGCGAGGATCACCCGAACCGCATCCCCAAACCTGGTAAGTACCCGCTGGTGGTCGACCCAGTCATCGGGAACGCGCGGTTCTCGAAGGTCCTGATGGATGGAGGCAGCAGCCTCAACATCCTCTACGCGCACACACTGCGCATGCTGGGGATCGGGTTGGACCGCTTGCGGCCTAGCACGATGCCGTTCCATGGCGTCGTGCCGGTGCAAGCGCGTCCGGCCCCTCGGGCGGATCGACTCCCGATCCGGTTCGGCACACCGGACAACTACCGCAAGGAGACACTCACCTTCGAGGTGGTGGGGTTCAGGGGAGCGTACCACGCCATACTTGGGCGACCCTGCTACGCTAAGTTCATGGTAGTCCCCAACTACACCTACCTCAAGATGAAGATGTCGGGGCCCAACGACGTTATCATCGTGGGCTCATCCATCGAGCACGCGTTCGACTGCGATGTCGAGTGCGTGGAACACGCCGAGGCACTGGCGTTGGACGAAGCGCTCGTGGCCAACCTGGAGAAGATGGTCAACGAGGACCTCGACTCCACCACCAAGCACGCCGGCAGCTTCGAGGCTGCTGAGCAGACCAAGGAGGTGCCCCTCGACCCTGCTGCCCCCGAGGGCAAGGCGTTGAGGGTCAGTTCTACCCTCGACCCGAAATAGGAAGTGGTGCTCGTCGACTTCCTCCGCGCCAACGCCGACATCTTCGCGTGGAGCCCCTCGGACATGCCAGGCATCCCGAGGGAGGTCGCCGAGCACTCCCTTGACATCCTACCTCACTCCCGCGCCGTGCGGCCGACAGGCGCGCCGCTTCGACGAGGAACGACGCCGAGCGATTGGAGTAGAGCCGCGAAAGCTCCCGGAGGGCCGGGTTCATCAAGGAAGTGTTCCACCCCACTTGGCTAGCTAATCCTGTATTAGTAAAGAAAAAGAATGTGAAGTGGCGGATGTGTGTAGACTACACTAGTCTTAATAAAGCATGTCCTAAAGTTCCTTTTCCTTTGCCGCGGATCGATCAAATCGTTGACTCGACCGCCGGTGTGAACTCCTCTCGTTTCCTTGACGCCTATTCCGGGTACCACCAAATAAAAATGAAGGAGTCCAACCAGCTCGCGACTTCATTCATCACGCCGTTTGGGATAATCTGTTATGTGACGATGCCGTTCGGTCTCCGAAATGCGGGCGCAACATACCAACGATGTATTCAGCACGTCTTCGGAGACCACATCGGGCGAACTGTCGAGGCATACGTGGACGACATAGTCATGAAAACCAGGAAGGCGGACGACCTGGTCAGCGACCTCAACATCGCGTTCGGCTGCCTACGGGCCAACGGGGTGAAGTTAAACCCCAAAAAATGTGTCTTTGGCGTGCCACGGGGCTTGCTGCTAGGATACATCGTCTCCCAGCGAGGCATCGAGGCCAACCCCGAAAAGGTTGCAGCCCTCGAACGAATGGGTCCGATTCGGGACCTTAAGGGGGTCCAAAGGGTGTTGGGGTGCCTTGCCGCCTTGAGCCGCTTCATCTCGCGGCTCGGCGAGAAGGGCTTGCCCCTCTACCGGCTCCTCAAGAAGCATGAGCGTTTTTCCTGGACCGTCAAGGCCCAGGAGGCGCTTGATAAGCTGAAAGCGTCCCTCACCTACGCCCCAATCCTCACACCGCCGCAAGACAGCGAGCCTCTGTACCTCTACGTGGCCGCGACCACCTAAGTGGTCAGCGCCGTCATCGTGGTGGAGCACGCAGAGGAGGGACACGCTTTGCCAGTCCAGCGGCCGGTGTACTACATCAGCGAAGTCTTGTCCGAAACCAAGGCGCGCTACCCACAAGTCCAGAAGCTGCTTTACGCAGTGGTTCTCGCGCGGCGCAAACTCCGCCACTACTTCGAGGCTCACCCGATCACGGTGGTTTCCTCCTTTCCGTTAGGGGAAATCATCCGAACCCGGATGCGACGAGCGGGATTGCCAAGTGGTCGGTGGAGCCGATGGGTGAAATGCACGCCTACGCCCCGCGCAAGGCCATAAAGTCCCAAATCTTGGCGTATTTCATTGCCGAGTGGACGGACACGCAATTTCCGCCGCCACGGATCTAGGCGACGTCGGACTCGTACTTCGACGGCTTGGTGATGAAGATAGGTGCGGGCGCGGGCCTGCTTTTCGTCTCACCCCTCGGGGAGCACATGCGGTACGCTGTACGCCTCCACTTCCCCGCATCGAACAATATGCCTGAGTACGAGGCCCTACTTTGCGGCCTCAAGATCCCCATCGAGGTAGGCATCAAACGCCTCGACGTGCGGGAGGACTCGCAGCTCGTGATCGACCAGGTCATGAAAAACGCGAGCTGCCACGACGATAAGATGGAGGCGTACTGCAAGGCTGTGTGAGCCCTCGAGGATAAGTTCTATGGCATCGAACTTAATCACGTGCCCCGCCGATATAACGAGGTGGCGGACGAGCTAGCCAAGATCGCGTCGGGGCGGATCACCGTCCCCCCGAATGTCTTCGCTCGGGACGTCGCCCCCGCCGTCCGGTCAACCTCGAGCCGCACCCCTCGAACTGCCCGGAACCCTCGGGGGCCCCCTCGGATCCGGTGGGCGCGGATCCCATGGACGAGGACCCCTCGAACGAGGAGTACGTGCTCTCCCCGCTCGAGGGGTACGGCGCCGACGAGGCCGAGGCCATGGACGTCGAACCAGCCCCCGGCCGAGATGGACCGGCGCGACAAGTATATCGCCCGGATGGATCGAGGGGAACTCCCCTTGGACCGGTCCGAGGCCAGGCGTATCGCCAGGATGGCCAAGTCCTTCGCTCTCGTCGACGGCGAGCTGTACAAGCGCGCCGCCTCCGGCATCCCCGCGGTGATGCGTGCCCATCCCCCGGGCGCGAGCTCCTCTCGGGATATACACGTGGGCGTATGCGCCACCACGCCGCACCCCGCACCCTCGTGGGCAATGCGTTCCGCCAAGGCTTTTGCGGCCCACCGCGGTCGGCCGACACCGCCGAGATCGTGCACACCGCGAAGGGTGCCGGTTCTACGCCCCGCAAATCCAATCTCCCCGCGCACGTCCGCGGACCATCCCCGTCACGTGGCCTTTCGCCGTGTGGGGGCTGGACATCGTCGGGCCGTTGCGAAAGGCGCCCGGGGGCTACACCCACCGTTGGTCGCAATCGACATGTTCTCCAAGTGGGTAGAGGTACGCCCCATCACAAATCTCGGGCGGAGAGCGGGCGGTGACGTTCTTCACCGACATTGTCTACCGCTTCGGAGTACCCAACTCCATCATCACCGACAACGGGTCCCAATTCACAGGCAGGAAGTTCCTGGAATTCTGCGACAAGTTCCACATCCGCGTGGACTGGGCAGCCGTGGCGCACCCACAGACCAACGGTCAAGTGGAGCGTGCCAACGGCATGATTCTACAAGGCCTCAAGCCCAGGATTTTCGACCGGCTGAACAAGTCTGGTCGGAAATGGCTCCAGGAGCTGCCGGCGGTTGTGTGGAGCCTCAGGACCACCCCGAGCAGGGCCACCGGGTTCACCCCATTCTTCGTGGTCCATGGCACGGAGGCTGTCCTCCCCACGGACCTGGAATACGGTTCGCCTAGAGTCCGGGGTTACGACGAAGGTGCCAACGATGAGGCACGTACTGTGACCCTGATGCACTCCGCGAGGTACCAGCAGTCCCTAAGGCGCTATCAAGCCCGGAAGGTGCGGCGACGAGACTTCAGCGAAGGGGACTTGGTCCTAAGGCTGCGACAAGACAACCGAGGCTGCCACAAGTTGTCGCCCCCATGGGAGGGACCCTATGTCGTGGTGAAGGTGCTCAAGCCCGGCACGTACAAGCTGGCCAACGAGGGGGGTGAAGAACTCAACAATGCTTGGAACATTCAGCAGCTACGTCGCTTCTACCCTTAGCTAGGATTTCCAAGTCTTTTGTTGTAAATTACATGCCCAACACCCCAGTTGGCAGCACGAATGTAAATAACAGCAAGTTAATAAAGTTAAAGGGCAACTCGGCTTTCCCCCGAAAACCAAGTCACCCTCGGGGGCTACGCGCGGGGGGGGGGGGGGGGGGGGCACCCCCCCCAAATGGCCCCATTTTTTCGCAAAAATTCGCAAACGCGCTAAGTACGATTCGACCGTAGCCTCGAGCGAGTTCAGGCGGGGCGCGGGTGGCCAAGCGGAAAGGACGCGCGAGCCAGAGATAGCCTACGCCTCCGCGAGGATACGACCCTTCTCTCTTGCCTCCGCCCACCGGCTACTCACGAAATCGAACTCCCCCAACCCGAATTCACCCAAGCAAAGGAAAAACGGAACATCGCAATAAGCGAAACAAGAAACACTACTTAAATTTACAAGTGCTTAAACATTTCAAGAGTCTACTTGTCTATTGACACGGCCACAAACCCGCATAACTAACATTCAAACAAAAAAGGGCCAAGTGCCCGGCGATCTTCGAGCTTGGGGCGCGCGGTGTCGGGAGCGTCGGGGAACAAGAACTCCATGAAGTCCTTGGTGAGCGTCTCGGCGGCATCAGCGGCAAGCGCGTCCACGTGCTCCATCGCCACCTCGTCCTCGACGCCCTCCGGACGACGTAGCCCTCGACGCCACGGCCTCGAAGTTCACCTCGCAGTGGGACCGCACCACACCGAGGGCCTTCTGGACGCCCAAGTGAAGCGCGCGGCGCATGCGCCTCGAGACATGCCCACCTAGGGCGCGCAGACGGCTTGCTAGTGAGCTCCCAGCGCGCGCCTCGCCCTCCTCGACCTCCTAGCAGGTCTCGAGGGCGGCAGCGCACAGCTCTACCAGCTCCCGCTCGGAGGAGTCGTAGGCCGCCTGCAACGTCTCAGCCCGATCGGTCACACGCACCAGCGCGGTTCGCATGCCTGGATACCACGAGCAAAGGAAATCAAGAAGAGAACAAACCCCCGAAGAGAAGATCAACAAAACAAAGGAACGAAACGGCAACTCACCTTCAACTTTGCTTCCTCTCCACCTCGAGAGTTTGGCGCCCGCCCTCGACCGCCCTTGCCGGGTTGACGACCGTGGCGCTCGCTCCTCGAGGGTCCGACGCCGATCCTCGTTCGAGATGCCGAGGGCGATCGGCTCCCCGTCGAGCTTCGAGACCTCATCCTCTCGCTCTTTCGGCCGACGCTGCGCCCTTTCGAGAGCAAGATGCTCCCGCTCGAGCGCCGTCCGGGCATCGACGAGGGTGGCCTCGCTCTCGCCGGATCCGACCCTCGGCCTCCCGGCGGGCGGCACGCTCTCGCCGGAGTCGCTCCTCCGCCGCGACGACCGCGGGCGGCCTTGGCGGCGAGGGCGTCCTTCAACTCCTCGGCCTCCTTGGCCCTCTCGCTCGGCCTCCCCACGCCCTCTCCTCGGCCCGGCTTCGCCGGGACCGCGCCTCCTCGAGCTCCGCGCGGTCCTGCGGGGCCGAGCCCGGACGGAGACCACCTCCGCCTCCCGGCCCGGCCGCCACGAGCACGCCCTCTCCGGGTCCCCTCTCGCTTGCTGCGCGCGCCTCGTCTCGGTCGATGAGGGCCGTGCGAACCCGCTCAACGGCGGAGGCACGCGCGGGTGGACCGCCCCTCCGGCTCCAAGAGCCGGTCACGCAAAGCCTCGCCCGTACGCCAACCGCGTGTCTCGGGTCCTCGGGGGCCTCGGCGAGGGTGTCGAGAGCATCGCGGCGCTCCCGAGCCGGCGGAGCCGAGGACCGGGAGCGTCCCGGTGGTCGGTGGATGACCGCTCCTTAGTGATGAGTGATTGACAACGGGTGTTGGACCGACTCTTGGCTTAGTGCGCGAGTGTGAGGCCGCGGCCTAGTTCGTGTTGTTGCGAGGTGAAGAACGGGCGCGAAAGGTCTTCGGCCTTGAGGGGCCTCCGGAGATGGAGAGACAAGTAGGCTCGGTTCGAGGGACCCGGTGGACGGCGGGACCGGGTGCGGGCCACATGGTGGCGACACAAGCAAGACGAAGTCATGGACGGATGAGCGGTGCACGGTGGCGGTCAAGTCAAGTGGTTTGGCGGGAGGCGGACCGGGCACGCGGGGTTTGGTGGTTTGCCCACAAAACCATCGGCGGACGGTTTCTTGGTTTGGGCCTCAAAACCAAGTCCGAGGGCCCAACACGACGGAGACGGGATCCGGGCGTGTCGGGAAGCTTCGAAGCGGAGGACACGCGGCGGGATCGCATGGCTTGCGTCGGGAGGACGCGGGGGTGCGGCAAAGGCGTGGCCGTCCGATGGCAAGACCCACAAACATTACCAAAATGCCCCTACGTGGGTTGTATCGCCAGTAGTGTAGTTAGGGGTAGTCGAGTCATTTACCACTCCCGGCGGGACCCGATATATAAGCCTGGAGTGTGTGTTGATGGCCTTCTCTCTCCGCGACTTAGGGTTTCATTTCCTCCCTCCTCTTTCTCATTTTCGTAGCTATTTTTCCTTCCATTTTCTCTAGGCTAGCATGAGAGCTTCGGGAGAGATTTGTTGAGAGGGATGGATGCTAGGGCGGCATGCTAGACCTTGTGAATCTTTCCTGGTTTGTATAGAAGATTCGGAGTTGTGTTTTCGTGGTCTTTTTCGTGCTTGTTCTTGGTGCCTATGCTCTCGGTGTGATTCCGCGGATTTGAGTGGGTTTCTCTCGGATTTCTTTGAGGGGATCATGGGTGAGTGCTTTGTGCCTCTTTGTGGATGATCTTGACCCCTCAAACGCCGGATTTGGCCTTCGATTCGTTGACTTTTGGATGAACCCGAGGTCATAGTGTTCTTGGCAAGGATTTGCGATTCCGGGAGTTGTAGGATGTTTGAGGCTGTAATTTTTGGTGCATAACCTCTCCTTGGGGTGTTCATCATCTCACCAAAATTTCGTCTCAAGACTCCTTGTGGTTTGGGAGATCCATCGATTGAAGTTTGAGGTTGTTTCTCGTGTTCCTCGGCCGTGCCGATTCGCACCGGTGGACCGTCCGCGAGGTCACCGCGGACCGTCCGCAAGGTAGCCGCGGACCGTCCGCGAGGTCACCGCGGACCGTCCGCGAGGTGCTGACCGACGCCCCAGCTGTTCTTCGTGTTCTTGCGGGTTCTTGAGCGCCTCTCTTTCGATTCCTTTTGTCGGTGGGTTTTTGGTGCATGAAGTTTGCGGACAGTCCGTACTAGAGTGTCGGACGGTCCGTGACGAGGCGGACGGTCCGCGGGTCCATCACGGACGGTCCGTTTTTCTCAGTGCAGTACTGGAGGTTCGGGTAGCAATTTCGGACGGTCCGTGCCCTCCTCGCGGACAGTCCGCGCCCTCCTCGCGGACAGTCCGCCCGGACACTGCGGACGGTCCGCCCGGTGCTTTCCAGATTGCCTAAGTCCCTTGCTTTTTGAGTTGTGCTTCCGCGTGTGCTTCAAGGAATCGTTCCTAGGACTAGAGATTGATCCATAACCTCGTAGTCTTGGCGATTGGTGTGTGACTCGATCCATCGCTTGTGTGTGACCGGGATTTGAGTAGGGCATAGGCCGGGTTCTTTGGGAAGAATTTTTACCGGCTCCTATTCACTCCCCCCTCTCTAGTCGCCATCGATCCTTCAATTGGTATCAGAGCTTGGTGCCGGATTCTTTGCGACTTTGACAAGTCTCGAATCCTAAGATGGCGTACGTTGAGCGGGGTGGTCCGCCGCACTTCGATGGCAAGGGTTACCACAAGTGGGCGGCTCGTATGATGATCTTCCTTCGAGGGAAGGCTGTTGGATTTTATTGTGCTTGACAAAACCTATGCTATTCCGGTCAACATCCATACTCTTATGGTGACCGATGCCGATTGCAAGGCCAAGTATGAGGCTAATGCAAAAGCCGTTGATCACTTGTGCGGAGCTTGTGTGATCCGAGTTTGAGCGTGTTCGCCATTTGAATCTTGCTTGGCAAATTTGGGATAAGTTGTTGGTTGCTCACGGTGGTGATAACCATGTGAAGGCTCGCCTCTTTGTCTCTTACCGGATGCAATATGAGAATTTCACTCCACTTCCCGGTGAGGACATTGATGCGATGTTTCGAGGTTCACCGCCATCGTGAACAACATGAAGGCTAATGTTGAGGATTTTCCGTACTCCGAACATGATCGGGCTTTGAAGCTCTTGCATGTCTTGGACCCAAATGTTTGGGGTGCTAAGGTTGAGGCCATCAAGGAGTCGGGAGTTATTTGACTATTGAGTTGGATGACCTCTTTTCTAAGCTCAAGTCGGCCGAGGTTGACGGGAAGATGTTATCCAAGCATGAGGGCTCGGCCGACCATAGTCTTGCTCTTATGGGAGGATCAAAAGGCAAATCTAACCCTTCTTGTCGACGAGTTTTCTTTGTCCTCTCTTATGTCCATTCCGGATGAGGAGTTTGATGTCTTTGGGCGAGGAGGAGCCGGCCTTGCTCTCAAGAAGATTTGAACGACTACACGAGAGTCGGAGGAACGCAAGGCGGAGCTCAGGGACGTGCTACAAGTGTGGCAAGCGTGGCCACTTCATCGCCGAGTGCCGGAAGCGGAGGAGAACAAGTACAAGGTGAACGAGTACAAGGCGCACCCGAGGCGTGAAGACAAGTACTCCTCCAAGGGCAAGCAATTCAACAAGTCCAAGAGCAAGGACAAGGACAAGCGGCGACCGAGCAAGAGCACCTACAAGAAGAACAAGGCAAGAGCGATGGTGGCCGGTGCGAGCGACGTCGACTCAAGCTCAAGCGAGGAGCGATCAAGCTCAAGCGGCGAAGATGAAGACGCCGGGAGGCGCGATGGCAAGAAGAGTGCAAGCGGAACCTCGGCGGGAGCCGTGTGGCGCTTGAGGGCTTTTGTGGCATGGCCCATAGCTCGAGCGGCAAGAAGAGTGTGAAGGAAGACGGCGACTCCGACTCGGAGGATGAGGTAAACCGTGATCCCGACTCTTTGCTTGCCGAGATTGCTAGGTTGAATGGTTTGCTTGATAACCGTGATAGTGTCTTTGAGAGATGCCAAAAAGATGAGGAAAGATCTTAGGGCTCAGCTTGAGAATGCTAGTGAGAAAGTAGGAGAGTTAGAGTCAAAATTGCTTGAATTGAAACTTGAGAATGACTCTTTGAAACTTGCTCCTACTTCTCCTGATGATGTTGAATGTGTTGAATGTGATGCTTGGTTGAATGAGATTAAACTGCTTAATGAGAAGAATGCTTCTATTTTGGCTCAACTAGATGCTCTTAGGATCGAGCACGATGAGCTTAAGGCTAGACCTACTTTGCTTGGTGCTTGCAAGTCATGTCCTACTATGCATGCTAAGCTTGTCGATGCTCGTTCTACTATTAGCTCTTTGGAAGCATCTTTGAAATCTCCTGTTGCAAATGCATGTTCTAGGCGTGATGAAGTCACTTTGCGTAATCTTGAACTTACTTCCCGTTTGGATGTCATTTATGAGGAAAATGATTATTTGAGGAAGGTGTTGGGTTGGTTGTACGGCGGGAACCTCGGTTGAAAATCATGATTGAGGAGTTCAAGAGGGCCGATGGTCGTGGTTTGGGGTTTGAGAAGTTGGGTGAGAAAGTGGGAGAGAACGGCGGGGAGAGTGTGTACGAGAAGTGTGTTGAGTCTAACCCCGAGTTTGAGGTGATCGGAGAGATCCAAGTCCCACTCCCAAAAGCACCCAAGAACTCTTTCACACCAAAACCCAACCACCTTTGCAACAAGCTTGACACAACCCAAGATCCACCCAAATTCCCACCTAAGACAAATGATTTCCGAAACCGATGAAGTTTGTGGGTGAGAAGGGTGAGAAGCCTAGAGAGAAGCCGAGCCAAAACCAAAACCCATCCCCTTCGGGTGTGAGTATTGTGGCAAGGAGAGGCATCTTGCGGAGTTTTGCTACAAGAGGAAGAGGGATGAGAGGCTTGCTAGGGAGCAAGCAAACCGGGACGGTATCGCCGGTCTCGCGGTATTCCCGAGCCTAGAGTGCCACTTCCACGGGGTGTGGGAAGTGTGAGGAGTGTCGGCGGGTTCCCACGGAGAGGTGGTGGTGGTGAGAGGTTTGTCGGGAGAGATGATGGTGTGCGTCTTTGGTGAGAGGTTTGGTCGGGCTCGTGGTGGTTTTGTTGGACGTCCTCCTACTCGTCCTCGGTACGGGTTCGGGGAGATGATCGCGGCTTTGGGTTCCGGAGGAACTACGGACCACGTTTTCCCCCTCGTGGTGCTCGTACTCCTCCCATGGGACATGGGAAGTTTGGTGGCAAGGGAGTGATGTTTGCTAACCCCTCTTTTGAGCGAGATGGCTCGACACTTGGTTTAACTTTCTCTCGTGCTAACCCCGGTGTCGAGTCGCTAGCTCATTCTCGTTCTTGTTTTTGACTTGCGGGCGGGGAGGCTTGGAGAACATTTGGTTGATCGACTCCGGATGTTCTCGACACATGACCGGAGATAAGAAGTGGTTCTCCGGCCTCACCCCGGTGAAGGAAAAGATGTACATTACATTTGGGGACAATGGACGAGGTAGGGTCTTTGTACGAGGGTGTTGTGCATGTGAGTGACAAGGTAACATTGAAGAGAGTGGCTCTTGTGAAGTCTTTGGGTTTTAATTTGCTTTCGGTTTCTCGGTTGCTTGATGAAGGTTTTGAGGTGCGTTTCAAGTACGGCGAGTCTCGTTTGCTTGATTCTCGAGGTGATCTTGTTTGTATGATCATCCCCGAGGGTCGGATTTTCGGTGATTTCTCTCGTTCTTTGGGTCTGCTTTCGCCTGTTTGATGGTCGGTCCTTCTTCGGATTTGTGGAAATGGCATAGGCGGTTGGGACACTTGAGCTTTGATTTGGTTTCCCGCTTGAGTGGTCTTGACCTTGTCCGAGGATTGCCGAAGTTGAAGTTTGAGAAGGATTTGGTTTGTGCTCCTTGTAGGCATGGTAAGATGGTAGCCACTCCCCATCCACCCACGACCGATGTCATGACCGAGCGTCCGTAGCCGTTGCATATGGACCTTGTTGGGCCGGCTCGAGTTCGCTCGGTGGGTGGGAAGTGGTATGTCCTTGTTGTGGTGGACGATTACTCTCGCTATGCCCGGGTGTTCTTCTTGGAGGATAAGAGTGAGACTTTTGGCTTTGTTCGAGATCCGATCGTGAGGTTGAAAAACGAGAGGCATGGGAATGCTATTCGAGCTATCCGCGGTGATAATGGCTGCGAGTTCAAGAACTCTCGTTTTGATGCCTTTTGTCGTGATCTAGGTCTTGAACATCGGTATTCGACCCCTTATGTGCCCCCTCAAAATGGAGTCGTGGAAAGGAAAAATCGGACTCTTTGTGAGATGGCTAGGACGATGCTCGATGAGCACGGGACTCCTAGGAGGTTTTGGGTTGAGGCGGTCAATACGGCTTGTCATGTTTCCAATCGGATTTTATTGAGAGCTTTCAAGAAGAAGACTGTTATGAGCTTATGCATGGTCGGGCACCCAAGGTGAGTCACTTCCGAGTTTTTGGCCGCAAGTGCTTTATTTTGAAAAAGGGAAAACTCGACAAGTTTGAGGCTAGGTCTAGTGATGGTATTTTCTTTGGATATGCTAACCACTCTAGAGCCTATAGGGTGCTTAACCTTGAGACTAACAAAATCATGGAGACTTGCGAGGTGACCTTCGACGAGACAATGCCATGTACCTCTCTTGGCTTTGAATGTGCGGGTGATGAAGAGATGGCCGAGGACCTCTTTGAAGAGGAGAAAGATGAAGCTGGAGATGATGATGGGGAGAACCATGCGCTCGAAGGCGAGCATGTACCCACTACTTCCCCTACGACCACTTTGGAGCATGGACCGTCTACTTCATGGACAACGACGGTGCAACAAGAGGACCGGGCGAGAGAAGGCGACATTGAGGGGGAGGTAGTCTCGAGGCGTGAGGCTCCCCGGCGGATTCAAGAAGTGCATCCCCCGTCGAAGATCATTGGAGACATCAATGAACGCACTACACGGTCAAGGTCCGGGAATTCCTCTCATTTTGCTCATCTTGCTTTTGTTGCTACTTTTGAGCCCAAGGACATTGGACATGCTTTATCGATGCAAAGCTGGGTCAATTCTATGCATGAGGAGTTGGAAAACTTTGAGAGGAACCGAGGTGTGGGAGTTAGTTGAACCACCTCCAAATTGCCATCCCATAGGAACCAAGTGGGTTTGGAAGAACAAAGAGGGAGAGAATGGGATGGTTGTGAGGAACAAGTCCGGACTTGTTGCTCGGGGGTTTAGTCGAAGGAGGGGATCGACTATGAGGAGACCTTTGCTCCTGTGGCCCGTCTTGAGGCAATTCGGATCCTTCTAGCCTTTGCCGTGGCTAAAGGGTTCAAGTTGTTTCGGATGGACGTGAAGAGTGCTTTTCGAATGGGGTCATAGAGGAGGAGGTGTATGTGAAGCGACCACACCGGGTTTGAGAGCGAGTTGTACCCACACGGGGTATACGGGTTGAAAAGGGCTCGTATGGGTTAAAACGGGCGCCCCGTGCTTGGTATGGGAGATTGAGAGGTTTTCTTTTGAGCGAGAGGGTTTGTGATGGGTACCGTAGATAGAACCTTGTTTCTCCTCAAGCATGGAAATGACTTGCCGATTGTTCGGATATACGTGGATGATATTGTCTTTGGTGGCTCGTCACATAACCTTGTTGCCAAGTTTGCGAGATGAGATGAGCGGGGAGTTCGAGATGAGCATGATGGGCGAGTTGCGGTATTTTCTCGGGCCGCGGATCAAGCAAGTGAAGGACGGTACATTTGTGCACCGGACCAAGTACACAAAAGACATGCGGAGGAAGTTCCGGATGCAAGATGTGAAGCCGATGTCGACTCCCATGGGGAGTACGGCCACTTTGGATGCGGATGAGGACGGAGAACCGGTGGACCGGCGGGAGTACGGGAGCATGATCGGCTCCCTCCTCTACTTGACGGCGACGAGGCCGGACATACGGTTCGGCGTGTGTACGTGCGCTCGTTTTCGAGCTTCGCCGAGGACATCACATCGACGGGCCGTCAAGAGGATTTTCGGTACCTACGATCTGCCCTTGGTCTTGGCCTTTGGTATTCTTCCTCCTCGACTCTTTCTCTACATGGTTTTTCGATGCGGATTTTGCTTTGGTTGTCGAGTTGAGAGGAAGTCTACTTCGGCACTTGTCGGTTTCTTGGTTCTTCGTTGGTCTCATGGTCTTCCCGCAAGCGGTCTAGTGTAGCTCGGTCTACCACCGAGGCGGAGTATGTTCTTGCCGCGAGTTCTTTGTTCCCGAGCATTGTGGATTTCCTACACTTTGAGAGACTTTGGTGAGGAGTGCACCCGGATCCCACTTCTTTGTGATAGCACCGGTGCCATAAGCGTAGCCAAAAACCCGATGCTTCACTCCGGAACCAAACACATAGAGGTGAGGTATCATTTCTCGAGGGACAATGTGGAGAAAGGAACCATCGTTTTGAGCCATGTCCCTACCCAAGATCGCCTAGCCGACATCTTTACAAAGCCTCTCGACCAAGCTACCTTTGTGCGCTTGCGGGGGGAACTTGGGGTTTGTTGCCCTTTCTAGTTGATTCTTGGGGGATTTCCTTTTTGTACCATATGTATCATACCATGTTTACTTTGATGTATATACATGCTTTGCTTGATGTACAAACCATGGTAGGATAGCCATCTTGTCATATATCATGTTGCATTTGTGTCATATTGCATTTTAGGATGATGAGCTTCTTTCATATGCCATATTTGAGTCTCTTTGGCTATTTGTGAGATATTGGTTATATGTGTGGAGAAATGGTGATGTGAGGCTATGCTCTTGGAATATTTGAGATATATGTGTGGTGAGATAGCCCCTTTTGAAATAAATGCTAAACTTGACTAATTTTCGATGAAATTTGCTCCACTCGTGTGTAGTTGTGTATCCATGTCACGAGTTTGGTCTAAATGTGCTTTTCATGCTTAGATTGTGCTTGGATGCCTGTTCTTGCATTTGGGCCAAAGGCCGGATATCATTGTGAATGTTTAGCCTATGTTGCATTCATGGGGGAGCATAAGCTTCTTTTTGCCGCAAAGGCACTTCATGTACCATGAAATGAATTATTCTTGAAAAGAAGTGCATAATGCTTGAAAAATGCTCCATCCATCATGTCTATGCTTAAAATGTCTTATCTTTCACATTTGGGTGCAAAACATGTTGCATGATGTTCACCAGTGGAGAAGTCTCCCCGAAGTGGACACATGGCTCATGAGCTTTGACGTGACATGCTTTGCTTTATGGGTGTTTGCCATGATCTTTTGCTTTGAGAATTTGATATCCTTGTATGATCTTTAAATGGTATGCATGTTTGTGGCTCAAGTGTGACATGGATAGGCTTTTACATGTGAAGCGAGCCTTCTTTTGGTAAAAGCTTGCTTAAATCCGAAAATTTTGCTTGTCACATGCTTGTATTTTCATATATTACTTGTGGCAATGCTTTGTCTATGCTATGATTCATATGTGTGATCTTTGTCTCATTTTTAGCCTTTGACACTAGATTTGGCCTATTTGAGAAGCTCATGTAGTTGTTTATATGCTTTGCTTTGCATTTCGCATTTTCACCTTGATTCATACATTGTCAACAAGGGGGAGAAAAGGTGAGCTTAATGAAAATTCAGAAAAAGGTGAGCTGAAATTTGGAAGTGTGCATCCACATGTTCGGGGGGGAGGCATTTGTTCGGGGGAGCTTTCTTGCTTGTTTTCGGTGTGGATTTTGTGCTTTGCTTGGCTTGTGACCTTTCTTTGCCTTTCTTCGGTTTTGGTCATGAGTTGAGCTTCTTCGTTTTTCTTTCTTCTTCTTTTCTTTCTTACTCGAATTTCATTTCGCGTTGTGTGTTGTCAATGCACTCATCAAGGGGGAGATTGAGGACCGGAGCGTCCCGGTGGTCGGTGGATGACCGCTCCTTAGTGATGAGTGATTGACAACGGGTGTTGGACCGACTCTTGGCTTAGTGCGCGGTGTAGGCCGCGGCCTAGTTCGTGTTGTTGCGGGTGAAGAACGGGCGCGAAAGGTCTTCGGCCTTGAGGGGCCTCCGGGAGATGGAGAGACAAGTAGGCTCGGTTCGAGGGACCGGTGGACGGCGGGACTGGGTGCCGGCCACATGGTGGCGACACAAGCAAGACGAAGTCATGGACGGATGAGCCGGTGCACGGTGGCGGTCAAGTCAAGTGGTTTGGCGGGAGGCCGGACCGGGCACGCGGGGTTTGGTGGTTTGCCCACAAAACCATCGGCGGACGGTTTCTTGGTTTGGGCCTCAAAACCAAGTCCGAGGGCCCAACACGACGGAGACGGGATCCGGGCGTGTCGGGAAGCTTCGAAGCGGAGGACACGCGGCGGGATCGCATGGCTTGCGTCGGGAGGACGCGGGGTGCGGCAAAGGCGTGGCCGTCCGATGGCAAGACCCACAAACATTACCAAAATGCCCCTACGTGGGTTGTATCGCCAGTAGTGTAGTTAGGGGTAGTCGAGTCATTTACCACTCCGGCGGGACTCGATATATAAGCCTGGAGTGTGTGTTGATGGCCTTCTCTCTCCGCGACTTAGGGTTTCATTTCCTCCCTCCTCTTTCTCATTTTCGTAGCTATTTTTCCTTCCATTTTCTCTAGGCTAGCATGAGAGCTTCATGAGAGATTTGTTGAGAGGGATGGATGCTAGGGCGGCATGCTAGACCTTGTGAATCTTTCCTGGTTTGTATAGAAGATTCGGAGTTGTGTTTTCGTGGTCTTTTTCGTGCTTGTTCTTGGTGCCTATGCTCTCGGTGTGATTCCGCGGATTTGAGTGGGTTTCTCTCCGGATTTCTTTGAGGGGATCATGGGTGAGTGCTTTGTGCCTCTTTGTGGATGATCTTGACCCCTCAAACGCCGGATTTGGCCTTCGATTCGTTGACTTTTGGATGAACCCGAGGTCATAGTGTTCTTGGCAAGGATTTGCGATTCCGGGAGTTGTAGGATGTTTGAGGCTGTAATTTTTGGTGCATAACCTCTCCTTGGGGTGTTCATCATCTCACCAAAATTTCGTCTCAAGACTCCTTGTGGTTTGGGAGATCCATCGATTGAAGTTTGAGGTTGTTTCTCGTGTTCCTCGGGCCGTGCCGATTCGCACCCGGTGGACCGTCCGCGAGGTCACCGCGGACCGTCCGCAAGGTAGCCGCGGACCGTCCGCGAGGTCACCGCGGACCGTCCGCGAGGTGCTCGACAGCCCGACTGTTCTTCGTGTTCTTGCGGGTTCTTGAGCGCCTCTCTTTCGATTCCTTTTGTCGGTGGGTTTTTGGTGCATGAAGTTTGCGGACGGTCCGTACTAGAGTGTCGGACGGTCCGTGACGAGGCGGACGGTCCGCGGGTCCATCACGGACGGTCCGTTTTTCTCAGTGCAGTACTGGAGGTTCGGGTAGCAATTTCGGACGGTCCGTGCCCTCCTCGCGGACAGTCCGCGCCCTCCTCGCGGACAGTCCGCCCGGACACTGCGGACGGTCCGCCCGGTGCTTTCCAGATTGCCTAAGTCCCTTGCTTTTTGAGTTGTGCTTCCGCGTGTGCTTCAAGGAATCGTTCCTAGGACTAGAGATTGATCCATAACCTCGTAGTCTTGGCGATTGGTGTGTGACTCGATCCATCGCTTGTGTGTGACCAGGATTTGAGTAGGGCATAGGCCGGGTTCTTTGGGAAGAATTTTTACCGGCTCCTATTCACTCCCCCCTCTCTAGTCGCCATCTGATCCTTCGAGAGCTCGCGCTCATCCGGTCGAAGGCGCCATACCCGTCGCGGGCACGGAGCTCCGGCTCCCGCCACCGGCAGACGAGGACCAATTAGTGTCGCACCGCAAAGACAAACGCGAAAGCAATAGAGCAAAGAAGATAGCGACAAGTTAACGAACGCCGACGCACCCGGAAGACACGCCATGCCGGGCCGCCGTGGATCCGCGCCGCCTCGTTCGGCGCCCGGTTGAGCGAGGTGCCGTGCCCGCGAGCTCCTCCCACACCGCCGCTCCTCTTGGGCGTCGACGAAGTGAGGGGGCGGCGCGTCGACGCGCTCCCCGCCCCCGCCCCCAGGCTCGCCGCCGGGTCGCTCGAAGCGGGGCGGCCGCGCGGGGACGAAGAGGCCTCGGCGCCGGTGCCTCGAGCTCCCGGCCACCATGTGGCCATCCCACCTCCTCACGAGCGCCCCCGCTTGGGGCTCGGGGGGCCGGTGTGGGCAGTGCTTGCCCACCGATCCGACTCCGGGGTGGAGTGACGTCGTCGTCGGGGATCTCCACCGCCGTCGCCTGGGAGCTGCCGGCGAGGGCGGGCCCCTGCTGCTCCACCGCGGCCGCCTCCTCGCCGCACCACCGTGGACGCGGGCTCCCGCCGTGCCTCTCGCGACCGGCACCTCCGCCGCACCTCCGCCACCGCCGCGCCTCCGCCGTGGCCGGCGCCCGCCGTGCCTCTCGCGGCCGCCCGCCGCGCGGCTCCGTGGTTGACGTCGCCGGCCGCGGCCCCCGAGGCCTCGGCCGCGTCTTGCGAGCCCCCGCTCGCCGTCGCCGCCATGCTCACGGCCGCCCTCGTCGCCCTTGACGAGCGCCGCCCGGTGGGGACGGACGCGTCCGGCCTCGGCACCTTGGCCGGTGCGAGGGGGGAACAGCTTGGCGTCACCCCCCGCAAACACGAGAACGAGTGTCAAATCCCCGCCTATCAAGCACACGGCCCCTCGAAAGGTAACTCCTTACCTCCAAGGAGGAGAAAGCCCGCTTCCTCTTCCTCGAGGTCCCCGCCGACGTCGTGGGCGCGGACGGTGCGGCCGCCGCCGCGCCCTCGGCCCGCCTCCACCGCGCGCACGGGCTGCGCCGCACGCCGCCCGCCTCCCGCCGCGCGCACGGGCGCCTCCGGGCGCGCGCGCGGCACTTCCGCGGCCCGTGCCGCCTCCACCATAGACCGCCCGGCGGTGGGCGCCCCTGCGCCCGCCCCAGGCGATGGTTCTCTCGCCACCGGAGTCGGCTCCCGGTGGACGGGGGCGCGGGCTCCCACCCGTCGGGGAGAACCCGCCCCCTATCTTTTGCCCCTTCTTCCTCCTCTTCCTCGTCCGATGACGAGTACTCCTCTGTCCCGGGCGAGGAAAGCCCCTGCTGCTCACGCAGCTGGAACTCCTCGCTCCTCCGCTCCCGGCGCTCCCGCGCCGCGTATTCCGCTCTCTTCTGCGCTCCACCCGCTCCTGCTCTCGCGCGTGCGCCGCGCGCGTGCGTGCGCGCGAGATCGGGGCGTGGGCGGGTCGGACCGCGCGGCGTTCATGCGCACCATCTGCGGGGATCAGGCAAAGCCTCAAAACACGCCGACGACCAAAAAACCAGTAGAACAAGAAAGGAAAGCGAGAAATTCACTCACCAATTGCCGACCGGGAGCATGGCGAACGCCCACAGGGACGCGTTATCGCAACACCCCGCCCTGAGGTCGATGGCGCGCCGCGCCCGGGTGGCCGCGTATTCTCATGGAAAGAGGTCCCGCAGCAGCCGCGACTCCGCCAACGCGACGGGGTCCGCGTCCTCGTCCATCTCGAAGACGCGGAGCCGCCTCTCCATCATGGGGACGATCCGCCGGTGGTGGAGGTTGGCGAGGACGCACCCCGTGGTCGCCCCGCGATTCGCCAGGTGCTTCAATGCGGCCAGGAGCGAGTCCAGCCGCGCCTGGTGCGAGGGCGGAGATACCCCATGGTGCCAGGAATTGGCCTTCTCCCTCGGCACTTTGCCGGTGTAGGGGGAGGACGGGGTCGGCGTTGCGGAGGTAGAACCAGCCCCGCTCCCAGTCCCTGTTGTTGGAGGTCATCGTGCAGGGGATGTACTGCTCCCTGCGCGAGCTCCGCAACGCGTGCGACAAGCCGCCGGCCGCGCACGCGCGCGGCGAGTCCTCGGCTCCGACGTAGCCGTGTGTGCAATTCCGCGCGGAAGAGGTGGACCCGGAGATTCCGGTTCACCGGGATCCCCGTAAAGCCTTCGCGGATGCCGACGAACGTGGCCGCCCGCGAGATTGCATTATGCGTGAAGTTGTGCGGCTCCACGCCATAGTGGTAGCATAGCACCCGCATGAAGCGGCTCGCCGGCGCCGCGAAGCCGCGCTCGTGGAAGCGGACGAAGCCGATGACGTAACCGAACGGTGGGTTGGGCACTCGGTCCCTCTCCGACGCACGATCCATTCCGCGGGCTGCCCGTCCACATTCGCCGCCGGTGGCCGCCGGCCACCAACGATCCGTAGATAGCGTCATCGCCGTCGAGCGCTCCCATGCCGGCGGGTCAATGACGGTGATGGACCGCGGGGGAGCCATACGAATGGGTGAGGGAGCAAGGAACGAGAAGCAAGAACGGCTCTAGAGCAGAGGCGCGAAAGCAAGAACAGCTCGGGGGCGGAAGCGCGAGAGGCAAGGATGGCAAACGCTAAGTGCGAAGGTAAAAAACCGCCTCACCTCCCCCTATTGGATTTATAGATCCACGGGGCGTGCTCTCCGGAGCGCACACCCCGCACGCATTAACTGCAGGTGAAAACTTCCCTCGTTGACGAGCGGGACCCACCATGACCGCGGCGGCCGCACGTCTGCACGCGCGCCATCATCACAGCGCGGTAACCGGAGGGCCGCGGCAGGCGGTCACGTCCGCCTGCCCACTCCGCCCACTACGCGCGCGGCCGCGGCGCCTGAAAAGGCGCGCCCGCAACGCCCTAAACCGCAGGCCGCGGCTGCGGGCATTAAATGGCCCGGTCCCTTACCAAGTAAGGGAGACCCTCGAGTGGCCCGAGCCCCAGGCTCAAACAAAACCGACCCTCGAAGGGTGCGATTACCGACCAGTGGCCTCGAAGCCTGTTCGAAGTGAACAGGCGCCACAGGTGCCCTCGATCTACGAAATTTACTGATCAGCGGTTCGAGGGCCGACGCGGCTGAGAACCCTCGAAATACGCAGATGCGAAAAGACGGGACACTCAGGTGCTACCCCGCACGGCCCTACTGATCAAAGGTTCGAAACCTGACCCTCGAAGGGTTCGAATAGGTTCGAAACCAGAGTCAGGGGCGACAAGGGCGCGCGCATTCAAGCCTTTCCTCGAGCTTGCCGGCTCGAGGGCGCCCCACATGTCGTGTTCAAGAGCCAGCGAGGGCAGCTAACCGGGGGATCCCACCGAGGGAGAGCTTCCGCGCCCTCGGTCCCTAGCGAACGGGACCGAGCCCCACCTAGCAAACCTGCGCAAGCGCTTTAATGGACGAGTCTCCAGACCACGAGCCTACCCTTATCGAACAGGGCATGGTCGTCCACTTGAACCACCCACTAACAGCTCGACGAGGAATCCGCAATCCGCGACCCGATCGATGGGGGTTGTGGAGACCTCACCCTCCGTCCCGTGGAGGGACGGTGAGGATGCGTTTAAAACAAGATGAAGAGCTCGCCCCGATCGCCTCGAATGGGCCCAGGCTCGGGGGCTCAACGCACGGCTACACCTCCTGGGATGCATCGAACGTGAAAGACATCGGTTGCGCGTGCGTCACCGAAGCCGGCTGAAACATCGCCGATGCCGGTTGAGACACGTACCACGCCGATGATAAAATTCCGCGAGAAAACCCTGCGGAGCACTCACGCTCCTCCGGGGCTTCGAGGGGCTAGGAAAAGCATTTGCCACCGGGAGGGAAGAGCGTCCTATCGGTGGGCTCCGGCATCCGCGGGGAACCTCGACCGGTACACCCGCGATGCTCGGGGGCTGCCGTCGGGGACAGCCACGAGGGTCCCCTAAAAAACGGGGGGAATCCCGCTTAAAACCCGCAAAAAAATGCAAAACGCAAACCCAACCTCGGGCCTAACACGAAACATACACACAACGCGATCCACGCCGTGGCGGCCCCGCGGCCCATCGAAGCGGCCCGGCAAAGCGCCCCCTCCGGCCGAGGTCCGCCTCGCTCGAGGGCTCAAACCCCCTCGAATGAGGTCCGCCTCGCCGAGGGCTCGCGCCGCCCTCGAGCGTGGTCCGCCTCGCTCGAGGGTCCCCGCCTCCTCGAGCGTGGTCCGCCTCGCTCGAGGGTTCCCGCCTCCCTCGAGCGGGGTCCGCCTCGCTCGAGGTTCCCTCACGAGCGCACCTACCCCGCACGCGTGTACGGGCATTTAATGCTCGACACGGCGAGCCGCGCCACTACGCGCCCGGGAATCACGCCCGGCGCCGTTCCGCCAACTCCCTAGGGGGAGCCCATCCCCGCCACCGTGGGGAACCGTTCGACGAGACCGGTGTCGGCTCCGTGACACCGTGCCGCCCACTCTAGTACGGCTAACGCGTCGCACCCTCGAAGGGGGCCGGCCGCACCCTCGAACCCCCTTCTCGTGACTCTGCAGGGTCAAATCGTGACGTCAGGCCGGCGGGAGCGCCATCCCCGTCGCTGTCAGCCCTGTGCGGCCATCCCCGCCCCTGCTATGCCACTCCGAGCACTGCTACAACTACTCCGACGCTGTTGAGCATGCGGGGACGGGACGCCGCCACGCCTGGTACTGCGCCACGTACGGATCATCGTCAGCGGCTCCCTCGAGCCCGCCTGGAGACGCCCCGATCAACCACCACGCCTCCACCCTCGAGGTCGCCCCTGTTCAGGCACAGGGCACGCCACGACGCCATGACTGGAGCAAGATTTGCCAGGACAATCGTCAACTCCACAAGACCGTACGCCATACCGTCACACGTAGCGAAATAGTGCGGCACGCCCGTAAATCGCCCTCTCCTTAGCCTCGTAAAGTCGCTCGTAATTTTTGTCATGCTAAGATCCTTGAACGTTTAGAACTGAAGTTATCACCGCTTTCGAGTTAAAGCTTTCGGAAGAAAACGTCTTCCCCCCTTCGGAAGCGGGGATAACTTCAGTTCACCCCTTTTGCTTAGGATTGTTACATTATCGAAGTTTCGAACTTGTTGGCCTGTTAGACGTTGCGCGATGCTACGTGTTGAATTCTCTCGTTTGTCCCTTACGGTTTTTCGTTAAGAGCAAATAAAACTAGCCTGCGACGCGACGCCTAGGCGTGGAACGTGTCGAAGGACTAGAAGCCGTTTTGAATTTGTCAAATTTTACAGCTTTTGAGTTGTTTTTTGACGAGACGTTCACTCGTGTTTTTGGAACATGCTCGTCCCTGAGGCGTTCTTTATCGCTTGCGACGTTGTTTCTGAGTAGGTTAGTGATTGTAAAATTCCTAGTACTGGGTTGTTTCGATTCAAGGCTGAATCGCTTTAGAACGTCCCTTGTGGACGGGCTGTTGGGAAGACAGCTCTTTACATAATTGATTCTTGTGAATCGTTTCGACTGCACCACTTGTGGGTGGGCTACTAATGAGTAGCACTTTGATGCTCTCGCTTTCGGAGAGGGCTATTCTGGGATAGCACTTCAATTCATCCTCTTTTGGGATGGGCTATCTTGAGATAGCACTTTAAATTATGCGAAAGAAACACGACAAAATTTTAGGGAGGAAGTATTCCATTCACTTGGAAATAAATTTTACATCAAGGCTGCCTCGTTAAAAACCTCACGCTCCAGGGTGGAGTCCTCCCTATGTGAGGAAAAGAGTACCCGCCTTGTTATTGAATTTAAAATGCGAAAGTAAAGACTAGAAAGATGTAAAACTAAGATGAATCCTCCGCACTTATAGTTCCGTGCGAAGGGCTCCTACTAAAAGTAGACTACGGAAAGAACTTACACAAGTTGTCCACATTCCATGAATGTGGCAACTCCACACCTCGCCTCGTCTTTGAGGCGAAAGGCCCCATCTCGAACCGAGCTTGAGACCACGTAGGGTCACTCCCAAGCGAACCGGAATTTTCCTACGGTGTCGGCATTCTTCTTTCTTTTCGGACGAAATCTCCCACTTTGATGTTCTTGAGGGATACTTTCTTGTTTCTCCATCTCCTGGTTTCCTCTTGATACTTCAACAGGTTTTGGACTGCATCAAGCCTGTCGATTTCCACTAGATCTTTGTCGGCCTCTTCACTCTCGCGAGAGCTACCGCCAAAGCTCGGCGCTTTCGTTGGTGAGTTCTTCGGGGCACATCGCTTCGGCCCCATACAACGGTCCGAATGGAGTGAACTTAGTTGTTCTCGACTCCGTAGTGTTATGCGTTCGCATAACTCTCGAGAGCTCATCCGCCCATTTCCCTTTCTTCTCGCTCAAAGAGGCATTTTTTATGGCGGAGAAGATTTGCCCATTGGCCCTTTCCACCGCGCCGTTGGATTGGGGATGGTACACGGATGCAAAGCATAGCTTCGTTCCGATTGATCGACGTACTTCCCGAAATCTTGCGCTCGAATTGCTTTCCATTGTCGACAGTGAGCTCTTTGGGTACTCCGAATCTGCAAATGATTTGCTGCCAGAAGAACTTTCTGATAGTAGCTGAGGTGATGGTAGCGAGAGGTCTTGCCTCGATCCACTTTGTGAAGTACTCGACTGCCACCACTGCGAACTTGAAGTTGCCTTGGGCGCAGGGAAGCGGTCCGACGATGTCCATTCCCCGGCGGCTGCGGCCGCGTAGGTGTGATGAGCCGTGATGGCGCACCAGTGCCTTCGCCGGTGCTTTGCCGCAAACGGCGGTGCCTTGCAAGTTTTTACGATGTGTTCCACATCTTTTATGGCCATTGGCCAATAGAAACCCCGCCTCGAAGGCTTTTCCGGCCGTGCTCTCGCCGCAATGTGCGAGCCGCACATCCCCGTCGGTGTTTTAGACCGGCAACCTACTACGGGAGTACCCGAAGTAGATGATTGTGACTCGCCAAGATCGGTAACTCGAAGGAAGAGACACGTGGCACACAATTTAGACGAGTTCGGGCCGCGAGGTGCGTAATACCCTACGTCCCGTATGCCGCGTAGCTCGGATTGATAGGGCACGATTACAAGATGGTGCAATGGTGCGCCGTGAGTTGTATGAGAGGAGATTGGATCGGTGATCGGTCCCCGCCTCGCCTTATATAGTCCGGGAGGCGGGGTTACAAGTCGGAGTAGGGAGAGAGTACTAGTCGAGTACGTCTAGGAGTCCTCTATACAAAGGCGGAACACGTACGGCTCCCTAACCGAGTACTATTCCCGTGTAGTCCTTGTGCTCCACGCCTTCGAGTGCCGTGTAGCTCAAGCCGAGTAGTCCCGTGGGCCCACCGAGTAGTCGGTCCCGGTACCCACCGAGGTAGTGGGCCCCGGGGAGGTCCATACGACAAGCCCCCGAGTACTTTGTAGTCGAGAAGGATAGCTTCAAGTAGTCTTGACGGCCTTAACGAGTAGTCCTCAAGCGTCCCCGAGTGCTACAAGTCAAAGGTCCTCAAGAGTAGTCGAAGCATCCCGAGGCCGGAATGTACTCCACTGTCGATGTTTGAGCAATCTTGAAGTCTTCTCGAGTAGTCCCAAGCGTCCTTGAAAACTCGCCTTCGAAGGTCTTCAAAAAATGCATGTCTTGTCTTGAAGCCGGAGTCGTCATGGAGGTGCGATTTGCAAAACCGCACTCCACATGGAGCAGCCCCCGAGCCTTGAGCCGCGGGCTCGGGGCCGAGGGTTCATCCGAAGTCTTGACAAGAAAATCCCGAAAAATCCGGAGAGAAAAAACCGAAGGACACGTGGCACGGAGCCCCCGAGCCTTGAGTCGAGTACTTCCTCTCGAATTGAAGGGTCTTCTTGGAGAATGTGTCTCGAGATGCTCTTGAGACTAGCCGCATCCCGGTAGTCGAGTAGAAGTAGCCGAGCCCCCGAGGCGAGGCGCGTGGACCAGTAGAATACGAAGAGTCACGCGCAGCCGCTGAGTCAGCCGTGCGTGAACTTATCCGGCCGCCCGTTGCGGAGCCGATTTGGCTTATAAATAGAAGCCAAAACCCTTAGGGTTTTTTCACCCATTCGAGCCGCAGTCATTCCGTTTGCATCTTGAAGCGGATCCACTCCCAGCACCTGCTGCCGCCGTAGTAGATCCAAGCGCGCCTCCACCCGAAGCCTTTAGGGTAGCCCCCGAGCGGATGCGAGTGAAGACGCCTTGCACTTGGAGGATGAAGCCTTCGCCGTCCAAGACGTCCAAGGCCGCCGGAAGAAGCGGGGCCGCGGAGAGGCCGCCGCGGCTGCCACCGGAGCGGCGCCGCCCATGTCTCCACCGCGAGCTGATCCGAGCCGCGAGTGGAAGAAATCAAAAGTGAAGACGGAGGACCCACCGACCCTCCCCGAACAAGGTGGGTTCATCAGGGAGAAGGAAGTCGATATGTGGAGATCCGCCGCTGGAGATCCATATCCGATGGAGAAGGCCGAAGATGAGATCCCGATGTTCTCGCGGTTCGTGGAGCGCGGCCTTGCGCTCCCAGCCAGCGACTTCTTCAAGGGGCTGCTCGGGTACTACGGGATCGAGTACCGAACCTGAACCCCAACGGCATCTTCCACACGTCGGTCTTCGTCCACTTCCGCGAAGCCTTCCTCGGAATCAAGCCGCACCGGGTGCTCTTCCGAAGTTCTTCCTCGTCGAGCCGCGCCCCGCGTGCCTCCAACCCCGGGGTAGTCGGAGGAGCCGGCATCCAGCTGAGGGAGGATGCCGCGGAGCAGTACTTGTCGTACAAACTTGTCGACTCCAACGCGGATTGGAAGACCAGGTGGTTCTACATCACGAACCACCACCCTGGCCTGCCGAAGCCGAGCGGACGGCAGCCCAGGCACCGTGAGTGGTGGAACACGGAGCCCACCATGCAAGA
This sequence comes from Cenchrus americanus, assembly GCA_947561735.1. Classification (NCBI taxonomy): domain Eukaryota; kingdom Viridiplantae; phylum Streptophyta; class Magnoliopsida; order Poales; family Poaceae; genus Cenchrus; species Cenchrus americanus. The sequence goes on along the minus strand of OX387243.1, from coordinate 98,361,307 downwards.
AGGAATCCAGCTCCCCGAGCTGCTAGCACGCATCAAAGTGCTCAGGGAGGCGGGACTGAGGGCCGAGCACGTGGCCTTCGCTTTCATGAAGCGCAGATCCGGCCCTCGATGGCTCGGGAGACACCGGGCTTCGAGTACACCGGCGACGACGACTCGTCGCGATGCCGGGAGGCGAGCCGGACGACAACGACATCGTCGAGAGGTTGTCGCGGATCTTTAAGGACATGCCGGCATACACGGCGTGCCCGGTCGAGGAGTACTCCGCCGCGCGCCCGCCTAAGGAGGTGAGTAGTCGTACTCCCTTGGTCGAGTAGTGTTTGCTTGTAGTAGAGTTGCTAACGCCCCATGTCTTGCGCATGATGATGTGAAGAGGTTCATCTCCGAGCCGCAGCCGCCACCGAGCGGGATCGAGATCCCGGTGGAGGGGAAGGTGAAGGAGCGCCGCGAAGTCGGTGAAGGCGACGACACCGTCGTCGTGGAAGATACCTCCGATGACGACGACGAAGACCAAGAGACGCCGGCAGACCGCTTCCGACCGCGGTCGAGGTTTAGCCGCCCGGGCTTGCCTCATGTTCCGCCGGGTACAGACCCTCTCGCTAGCCCGGAGGCTAGCCTTGCCGCGCCGCCACGGAAGCCGCGCAACCCCGCCGCGGAGAAGCGGGTGACGAAGAAACGAGAAGGTCTCGGAGACCACGCCTCGGGAGGTAAGTTGTCTTGAGCAAAGCGGTCGAGTACCCGTTGTTCGAGTACATTGCCGACGAGTAGTCGTCCTTTGTATGCGGGGAGGTGCCGCCAGCGGAGCCCGTCGAAGAGGGCGACGAGGGCGTGTGGGATACGGTGGGGGAACCGGCTGGAAGTCGTAGTCCAGCCCCCACTGTTGAAGAACTCCTGGCGCAACTGGAGCGCCAGCCCCCTGCTCCAGAAGAGAGCACAGGACCCGTGGCCGCCGCCGTTGGAGAGGTGGTGGCCTCAGGAGCGCAGGAGACATCTGCGCCGGCCGCCGCCGCCGTGGAGGAGGAAGTAACCGCGGGGGCGGAGGAAGAGGCGCCCGCCGAGGGTGGACTGGTTGATATTGCCAGCATCCTCGGTGCTCCGGCCGTGACCATTGTCCGGTCGAACTTGTAAGTACCATATCCTCACGTGTAGTACTTGCTGCAGTAGTCGATCTTGTCTGACGATCCTCCGTGAATATTTCTCGCGAGAAAATCCACGGATCCGACCCGGGGATGGGGACGAGCCCTTATCAGCGGTGGCGGAAGAAGTTGCGCCGCCCGCCGAAGAGACCACTCCCGCTGCCCAAGCCGTGACCGAGCCACTGGCTACCGGAGCGCCGCTGCCGGAGGCCAGTGTAGTCGAAGGTGAGTACCCTTCGTGAAGCTGCGGAGCTCCAGGAGGAGTAGTCGTAGGCACTGATGCACATGTCGTTTTTGCTGACAGGCGCTGAAGGTGGTGACATCCCTGCGGGGGTGCCAATGCAAAGGTTGACACCGCAGGCCCCGAGGCCGCGAGAGGAGCCCCCGAGCCTATGGCGGAGGTCGTCGAGAAGACCGCCGGGGGAGAGGCGGTCACCACGTCGCCGAGAGATTGCTCGGGAGGTGGCCGTCCGCTCCCCGAGATCCAAGACGCAGCCCATCCGTTCGCACCGATGACGGAGGCCACCTCAAGTAGCCGTGGCGGCATAGAGCTTCTTGCGGACGATCTCGTCGAGCCGGCGACGGTAGCCAAGCACCTGGAGGGGATCCGTCGAGCCGAGCAATGGATGAAGGTAAGTAGCCGTAGCCTTTCGAGTAGTCGATCCTTTTGCCGTTGAGTACTCTTCGTGACTTGAGTTGTCTTGTGCAGGATGTCGCGGAGCGGTCCCGCGACAAGTCGAACTTGCTTTGCAGGGTTATGGCGACACCGTGCTCCGAGCGCAGGCGCCGGAGGAGCAACTTGTGAAGTCGCGGAAGCACGCGGCCGCCATGCGATCAAAGCTCGACGCCGCCTTCGCCAAGTACCACAACGACGTCCCGGGAGTTGCGTGCGAAGGGCGACGATTTGGTGCGGAAGAACAAAGGCCTCCGCAACAAGAATAAAGGTATATCCTTCGACTTGTTGAGTACTTGTTGGAAGTCGAGAAGTGTCCGACCCGCCGTTGCATTGCCGTATTGCGAGCTTGAGGGCCGTGGAGCAGCGAAGGCCTCGGAGACGAGCATGAAGAACCTCTTCTACCGGGAGCAAGAAGCCCACCGGTACTCGAGCTCGACTACAAGGAACTCGCCTTCGAGTGCGAGAAGCATATGGAGCCGCGGCTTGCCTCTCGACAGAGATCTCGTCAACTCGCTACAAATCTTTGCGTAAATTGAACGAGGACTCGCGAGGCATTGCGGGCCCGCTTGAAGGAGTTGGAGGAGGCCGCTCCGCCGATCGCAAGGCTCCCGGTGCCGCACCCGGCGGCCCCACGATCGCTCCTCCGGTGGATCGCCTTCGTGAAGCTCCGAGCCGGCCGGCCGCCTACGTCAAGCATATGGCCAGTCGATCCCAAGACAAGTCTTGGCTTTCATGAAGTCGTACTTCCCGAAGGCTCCGGTGGAGGTGGTCGCCGGCGGGGTAGCCGCCAACCGGCTCGGATGAGCAAGATGCGTAGCCGTCGGAGCAAATGGCTCCCATCGCGGGGCGGGTAGCCGAGAAGCCGAACCTCCGGTAGCCCCGTAATAGGTAGCTAGTAGCCATAGTTGTACAGAAAACAATTGTAATGAATTGTTCAAGTATCAATGAAAGAGAATTTTCCACAGCAATGAGTACTCGTAGCCGCGATCTTAGAGTGCGGAGCGCCCATCGTGGAGTAGGTGCGAGTAGTAGTACTCGGCTTTGGTAGTCCCGTTGTGGGGAGTAGTCGGTAAAGAAGTTGATGGACAATCAAACTTTATTACCGAAGAAGTACACTCCGGGTGGCCGTGGCCGTAGTTACAAAGTAGTCGCTTGGACTCCGAAGGCCGCTTACAGCCGAGTAGCGCCGGAGCGGGTGGCCGCTTGCGCAGCTTGATCCGTAGGTAGCCGTGTAGGCCGGATCGTAGATCCGTAGGTAGCCGCACAGCCGGGATCTTAGAGTGTGGTCTCTTGGTAGACCGTCGCTAGAGTCCTTGACGCTCGTCGCAGCCCAGGGTCCGTAGGTAGCCGCACGGGCTGGACCCTGGAGAAGAGTAGTCCGGAGACTGGAGCCAGGACCCGAAGGGTCGGTTGCGGCGAGGGGTGTCGATGTAGTCGATTAGACTTGAACCCCGGAGTAGTCGTGTAGACTAGGCGTAGAATCGACAGAGTTGGTCGACGTTCCACGAGTTGTTGACGTCTTCGCCTTCAAGTGTTTGGAGGCGGTAGGAAACCGGCCCTGGTCACCTTTGCCACGGTGAAGGGGCCTTCCTGTGGGGAGCCGAGCTTGTGAAGTCCTTCCGTGTTCGGGATACGGCGGAGGACAAGATCTCCAACGTTGAAGGAGCGTTCCTTGACGTTGCGATCATGGTAGCGTCGGATACCCTCCGTGTACCTAGCCGATTGGACGAGGGGCGGCGCGCCGAGCTTCTTCGAGGCCGTCGATGTCAACTCGTCCGTCGTCTTCCGAGACGCCTTCGTCGTAGTGCTCCACCGCCGGCGAGTTCCATATGACGTCGGCGGGGAGGATGTTCGGAGCCGTAGACCAGGAAGTAGGGGGATTGCCCCGTTGGCTTGGATGGTTGAGTCCGCGGCCCCCGCAGTGCGTTGGGTAGTTCCTTGATCCACTTGCCCCCTTTGGAGTTAGCGAGCGTCGTGTAGCCGCTTCTTGAGGGCGTCGAGCACCATCCCATTGGCGCGCTCGACTTGTCCGTTGGCCCGTGGATGGGCGACTGAGACGTATCGGACGTCAATCCCGCCGTTCTCGCAAGACTCCCGCAACCGGTGGTTGTTGAAATTGGACCCCCGTGTCCGTGATGATGCAAAGGGGTAGCCCATAGCGGTGTACGAGTTCATCCAGAAGTCGAGTACTCTGTCGCCCTTGGGGCATGTGACCGGCTTGACCTCGATCCACTTGGTGAACTTGTCGATAGCCACCGCACCCCGTTGAATCCTCCCGGCGCAGCTTGGCGGTGGCCCAATCATGTCGAGCCCCCGGCAGGCGAAGGGCCAGGTTGGCGGTATGGTGACTAGCTTGTAGGCTGGGACATGTTGTTGCTTGGCGAAGTACTGACATCCTTGGCACCTTCTGACGAGTTCTTCGGCGTCGCCCGTGGCCGTGGGGCCGCAGAAAGCTCGCCGGAAGGGGCCTTGCCGACCGCCGTGCGTGAAGACGCGTGGTTGCCGCAGCGCCCTTGTGGATCTCCTCCAAGATGTCCTTGCCTTCTTCACGAGGGACGCACTTCATGAGTACTCCAGAAGATGCGCCCCGCTTGTAAAGCTTGTCTCCGACGAGGACGTAAGACTTGGCGCGGTGGACGAGTTGTTCGGCTGCGTTCTTGTCGGAGGGGACCTTCTGCTCGCTGAGGTAGTCGATGAAGGGTTGCCTCCAGTCCACGTCGATCATCATGACCTCCTGCCCGGTGGTGGATGGGCTGGGACGAAGGTCGGTGGCGCCGGCTCCGGGATGGATGGCGCGTGAAGCTCATGGACGAAGACGCCCGCTGGTACTTGAGCGCGGGTGGATCCAAGCTTCGAGAGGACGTCCGCCGCAACGTTGTTGTCGCGGACGATGTGATGGAACTCGAGACCATAGAATTTGTTCTCGAGCTTGCGGACTTCTAGGCGATGGCGTCCATGTTCTCCTTGTTGCGGTCTCGGGACTTGTTGACTTGGTTGATGACCACCGCGGAGTCGCCGTAGACTAGTAGCCGCTTAATGCCAAGTGAAGCCGCGAGGCGGAGCCCGTGTAGGAGAGCTTCGTACTCGGCTTCGTTGTTTGAGACCTTCCGGAAGATCCGGGACGTACTTGAGTTGTTCGCCCGTTGGAGAGATCGGGAGTACCCCCGCGCCGCGCCCTCGAGGTTGAGTGACCCATCGAAGTACATCACCCAATGCTCGGTCGCACGGTGGGGAGTAGGCAGCCGGTTCTCCCGCCACTCGCCATGAAATCGACTAGTGCCTCGCGACTTGATGGCCGTGCGTGGCTTGAAGTCGATGGTGAGGGCGCCGAGCTCGACGCCCCACTTGGAGATTCTTCCCGTGGCGTCTTGGTTCCTCATGATGTCGCCGAGCGGGTAGTCGGTGACGACGGAGACCGAGTACTCCTGGAAATAGTGTCGTAGCTTCCGCGAGGTGATGAGTAGAGCGTACAGGAGCTTCTGCACGGGCTGGTAGCGAGCCTTGGACTCTGATAGAACCTCGCTGACGAAGTAGACTGGGCGCTGGACCGGGTAGGCGTGGCCGTCTTCCTGCCGCTCGACAACGATGGCAGTACTGACCACATGAGTAGTCGCAGCTAGGTAGAGCAGTAGCTGCTCGCCCTTGTGAGGAGCCGTGAGGATTGGTGGCTTTGACAGGAAGTCCTTGAGCTGGGCAAGGGCTTGATCCGCCTCTGGAGTCCACACGAACTTCTCGTGATGCTTGAGTAGTTTGAAGAAGGGGAGGCCCCGTTCTCCTAGCCTCGAGATGAATCTGTTCAATGCCGCCATGCACCCCGTCAGCTTTTGGACGTCTTTGATGCTCGTGGGAGCTTTCATGCTGGTGATGGCGGAGATTTTCTCGGGGTTGGCTTCAATGCCGCGCTGGCTGATGATGAAGCCAAGTAGTTTGCCCGAAGGGACGCCGAAGACGCACTTGTTCGGGTTGAGCTTCCAGCGGTACTCGCGTAGCGATGCGAAGGTCTCTTCAAGGTCGTCGATGAGGGTACTGGAGTCCCTGGTCTTGACAACTACGTCATCCACGTAAGCCTCGACGTTCTTGTTGAGTTGCCGCTTGAAGCAGGCCTGGATGGCCCGTTGATAGGTAGCGCCGGCGTTCTTCAACCCGAATGACATGGTCGTGTAGCAGTACGCGCCAAACGAGGTGATGAACGCGGTCTTTTCCCCGGTCTTCCTCCTTGATTGCGATCCGGTGGTACCCAAAGTAGCGCTCGAGGAAGCAAAGGTGTCGCAGCCCGCCGTGGAGTCGATGACTTGATCAATCCGCGGCAACCCGAAGGGGTCCTTGGGGCGGGTGCTTGTTGAGGTCGGTGTAGTCGACGCACATCCTCCACTCGTTCGAGTTCTTCTTGCGGACGAGGACGGGGTTGGCGAGCCACTCGGGATGAAAGACTTCTCCGATGAAGCCACCGCGAGTAGCTTGGCGAGCTCTTTCTTGATGGCGTCCCGTCCGTCGTCGGCAAAACGTCGGAGGTGTTGTCGCTTAGGGGTGGCCTTTGGATTGACGTTAAGGCAATGCTCAATCGACTCCCCGGGCACTCCCGGCATGTCCGTCGGCTTCCACGCGAAGATGTCGCGGTTAGCCCGAAGAAAGCCGATGAGCGCGTCTTCCTATTTGGGGTCGAGGCCGGCCCCGATGGTGGTGGTCTTGCCGGGGGTCGCCCGTTCCGAGGTCGACCGTCCCGACGAGTACCTCCTCGGGTGGCCGAGGCTTGTTGGCGCCGTCGACTTCTCTCGGGATGTCGAGTTCGCTCGTAGCGAGCTTCTTTGACGCGGCGAAGACCTCCATCATCGCGTTGGGTACTTGGTTTGTGGAAGCGATCGCCACGGCTTCGTGTCGCGCCGTGGGAGATCTTCAAGTCCCCCCCGGAGGGAGAGTACACCGGCTGGACTTGGCATCTTGAGTACCAAGTAGGTGTAGTGGGGCACCGCCATGAACTTGGCGATGGCTGGTCTGCTGAGGATGGCGTGGTAAGAGGTCTCGAAATCCGCGACCTCGAATTTGATGTACTCGGTGCGGTAGTTGTCCCGAGACTCCCCGAAGGTAACTGGCAGTACCACTGAGCCCAGTGGGATAGCCGCGTTGCCTGGGACGATGCCGTAGAAGGGCGTGTTGCTCTTGGTGAGCATGGGGGTGACGTCGAGCTCCATTTTCTTCAAGGTTTTGGTGAAGAGGACGTTGAGCCCGCTTCCGCCGTCGATGAGCACCTTGTTGAGCTTGGAGCCTGCCACCGTTGGCTTCAGGACGAGGGGGAACCGTCCTGGTTCGGAGAAGCCGGTCCATTGGTCCACGCGGGAGAAGGTGATGGGTACCTTCGACCACTTGAGAGGGGTCGGGACCGCCGGCTCAATGGACATCACTTCACGACGGGTAGCCTTCGCTCCCGCCTGGCGGCGCGGTCCGCCGAAGAGGACGTTGACGGTCTTCTCGGGTTCTTGGAAGTCGTTGTTGTCGCCGTCCTTTTTCTTGCCCTTTTGGTCGTGAGGATGCGGTGGCTCCGGGGTATCCTTGAGTGCATGCTCGAGTTGGTAGCACCTTGCTCGGTAGTGTGGTTGCCGTTTGGATGCCACGGGCACTTCTCCTTCGGCGGGTCTTTAAAACCGCCGAGTTTTTCTTCGAGTCCCCTTTCGCGGGCGCCGGATAGCCGCGACGGTGTTGTCCGGCTTGCGCTTGCGGTTGGGACCCGAGTAGTTACCGTTGTTGTTGTTGTTGTTGTTGCGGCCGCCTTGGTTTGCATTGCCGCCGCCGCCGCCGCCCGGTTCTCGCTTGGACTTGCCGCGGATGGCGTCGTACTTGGCGTTGGCCTCGTCCTCTTCATCCGCCCAGACGTGATCATGTCCTTGAGGTGGGGGATGGACTCGGGGCGGCGACGACCGAAGTCCTCGAAGGTGCGGCGATGGTAGAGGCCGTCCCGGAAGAGGTCGATGACCTCCTTGTCGGTGACGTCGACGACGGTAGCGCGCTTGTCGAAAAAGAGGCGCATATACTTGCGGAGGGTCTCGCCCTCGCTCCTCGCTTGATCATGGCCGGGTCCATGCGAGTACCCGAACGGCCCATGGCGCCCGCGAAGTTGCTCGTGAACTCGCTCCTTGAGCTGGTCCCACTTGTCGATCGAGTGCTTGTCGAGCGACTCGAGCCATGTGAGTGGTGCTTGGTCCGGACGAAGGGGAAGTAGAGGCATTTGGTGTCGTCGTTGCCGCCGCCGTTCTCGATGGAGAGGGCGTAGCATCGGAGCCACCGGATAGGATCCTCGCTTCGCGTCGTACTTGGTGATCCCCAAAGGCTTGAACTTGTCGGGGAGGAGTAAGTTGCGAAGTCGAGGTGAGAAGGCGGGGAAGCCGTCGCCCTCGCCGGCGGTGGCCGACTTCTTCCGCCGGCGCCTCCTCAATCTTCTCGGCGAGCGTCGTACCCGCCGTGCGAGGCACCGGAGGCGTGGTCGTTTGCGTGGCCTCGGCCGCCGCGATCGCCGCCGCCTCCCGGCTCTCTCCCCGTTGGCCCCATGGTTGTAGCTACCGCCGTCGGCCGCCGCCACCGTCGGGGTCGTTGCCGCCGCCACCGGCCGGAGCGTGGTGGGGGAACAACTTCTCGGTTGCCTTGGTCTTGTCGTGAAGGTCCGCCGGCGTTGGAGCGGCGGCGGTTTGGATCGGCCGGAAGGTCGGCTCGAGTACGGTTGGGGCCGGCGTTGGCGCCGCGACTAGTAGCTTCGTTGTCGCGGGGTATAGCCGGGAGGAGGTTGGTTGACTTCGTTGTCGACCCGCATGAAGTAGGCTTCTTCGGCCGAGCTTGGCGATGACCTCTCCGGCGCGTATACCCCCGAGCACGGCGTGCGATCGTTGTGATCGACATGAGGCACCGCTCGGGGGTAGTGTGTACTCGCTCTCGACCGCCTCGAGAGCTCGCAAGGTTGCGGATGAGGAGGTTGTCTCCGAGCCGCCGGCGTCGTTCGGCCGCGCTTCTGTTGCGTTCGCGTCGGGCGTCCCCGTTGGCGACGGTCTCATCCGCGGTGCATTGGCGCACAACTCGTCCGCGGAGATGTCCTCCGTGTATCCGTCCTCGGCCATGCCCGAAGGTCCCGGGGTGTCGCCGGCAGCCATGAAGACTTAGCGATCGGGGGTGCCCGTGCCGGGACTCGCAGGGTGCCACCCTCGCTTGGTGTATTTGAGTCGGCCCGGTTAGTGGTGTTCCCTCCCGGAACGGTAGCGAGTCGATGTAGGCGACGTAGCGTGAGTCTCCCTTTACCGAGGTCGGCGGGCTTGCGGTCCGGCCGCAGATGTATCTCCCGGCCGGCGTTGATTTTATAACCGCCCCCGAGGCCGGCCCCGACAAGGGAAGCTCGGTGGAGTCGTCTTCGGACTCGGGCTCCTCGTGGTCCGACCCGAAGTCGAACTCGTAGTCCGGGTTCGAGTAGAACTCAAAGAGAGGGCCGGAGTCCGAGACGCGATCGGGTACGGCGTCGGAGTCCGAGCCGTACTCGGGACGGGCTCCTTGCCGGCCCGCGCGAAGTGGGAGCGCTCGAGCGGGCCCGCCGAGGATGCGTGGGCCACGCGCGGAGTGCTCGCGTGGTGAGGGGGCCGCTCGCGATGGCCGAGCAGGCCCGGCTCGCATGCGATGGCCCATGGCGACGTCGGGTTCGAGTTGGAGACGGACTCGAGCTCGAAGTCGGCGTGGTGGTTGAAGAGCGAAATTTCGCCGAACTTGCCGGCGAGTTCGCCTGTGACAACTTCAGGAAGTGTCACGAGGCCTCGTCCTTGGGTTGGGCCGCACGGTCGGGCGGCGCTGGAAAGAGCCCGCGCCATCGGCGGTGCGGACCCGGCGCCAAAGACGAAGGTGTCGCCGCGGTTGAAGGCGACGCTGGCTTGAAGTGGACGGAAGCCGTCGAGTTCGCCATGTGATCTCGAGCGAGAGCCCCTACTCGGCGCGCCGGGCCGTCGGTGTTTTAGACCGGCAACCTACTACGGGGAGTACCCGAAGTAGATGATTGTGACTCGCCGAGATCGGTAACTCGAAGGAAGAGACACGTGGCACACAATTTAGACAGGTTCGGGTCGCGAGGTGCGTAATACCCTACGTCCTGTATGTCTGCGTAGCTCTGGATTGATTGGGCACGATTACAAGATGGTGCAATGGTGCGCCGTGAGTTGTATGAGAGGAGATTGGATCGGGTGATCGGTCCCCGCCTCGCCTTATATAGTCGGGAGGCGGGGTTACAAGTCGGAGTAGGGAGAGAGTACTAGTCGAGTACGTCTAGGAGTCCTCTATACGAGTGCGGAACACGTACGCCTCCCTAACCGAGTACTATTCCCGTGTAGTCCTTGTGCTCCACGCCTTCGGTGCCGTGTAGCGCAAGCCGAGTAGTCCCGGGGCCCACCGAGTAGTCGGTCCCGGTACCCACCGAGGTAGTGGGCCCGAGGGAGGTCCATACGACACATCCCTCCATGGATCTCCCTCATGAGCTCGATGCCTTGGTCTTGAGAAATACATTTGAGTAGTGGTGCACATACTCCCGCCTTGAACAAGACATCGTCCTTAAGGATATAACCCTTGGCCCGCGCCCGCATTCTTTTGAGGTCGTGGGTTTCGACGGGTTCGTGGTGCCCGCGAAGGAAAGCGATTATGGGGGCTCTCCGGTCCCAAGCTTGCAATTGCGTTGATAGTGCCGAGTGGCGCTTGTCCGGCTTTGTAGACGGAGCGGTTAAGACTTCAAAAAACACGTCCGGGGGCATCGCCTCCCCCTTGCGGCTTTCTTTGCAAGCTCGTTGGCCTCGCCGTTGTATTTTACGGCGGATGCTCGATAGTGAATCCCCGAAAATGCCTTTCCATTTTGCGCACCTCCGCTAGGTACTTGACCGGCCCTCCGGCTCCTTGGCCTCACTTTCCTTTTCCACATGGTCCTTGATGACCTTGGCATCGCACTTGACTAAGAAGTTACTTGGACCCCGCAGCTCTTACTTTGCGAAGGCCCAAAGAATAGGGCTTCGTACTCGCATTGTTGTTGGTGCATCCGTCGGATGGGTCCTTGTAATCTAACCCGGCGGCATATCTTAGCTTGATACCCTTCGGAGAGGTGATAATGGCCGCAATGCCGCACCCTTGCGCCCCCGTGCTCCGTCACATCCGATTTCCCGCATTGGCACTAGCTCTTCGTCAGAGGTGACATTGCTAGGTGAGGTCCAATCTACGATGAAATCTGCTAAGACTTGGGATTTGATTGCCGACCTCTTTCTGAAATCAATTGTGTATTCTGATAACTCGGTTGCCCATTTGGCAATTCTGGATGAAGCCTCCTTGTTGATGAACAGATCGTTCAGAGGTTGATCTGTGAGCACTGTGACTTTGTGAGCCTCAAAATAATGCCTCAGCTTTCGCGTGGTCATGATTACGGCGTAAGCAATTTTCTCTAGCTCTGAGTAGTGCAGTTTTGACCCTGCCAGGGCTTCGGAGACAAAATAGACCGGGGATTGGAGTTTGCCTTTTTCGGTTTCGACCTCTCGGACCAGAGCAACGCTGACCGCGGCCTTTGAAGCAGCTACGTAAAGGAGTAGCGGCTCCGACGGCGAAGGTGGGGATAAGGTTGTCATCTTTTCTATGTAGTCCTTGAGCTCGGCGAAAGCCTTGCTTTGGTCGGGGCCCCATTCGATTGCGCCTTTGCCTTTCAGTGCCTTGAAGAAAGGAAGGCTTCGCTCTGCAGACCTTGAAATGAATCTGTTCAAGGCTGCTACTCGGCCGTTCAATTTCCCGGATGTCCTTCTTCGTTTTAGGCTCCTCCATTTCCCCGATTGCTTTAATCTTGTTGGGGTTGGCTTCGATTCTTTTAGCGAGAGATGAGACACCCCGAATCTTTCCTTTTGTGACCCCGAACATGCACTTGTCCGGGTTAGCTTCAAGCCGGCCCTCCTCATGTTGGCGAAGGTTTCGGCCAAATCATTTACATGGCTGGCCCTATCGGAACTTTTGACGATGAGGTCATCGACGTAGGCCTGAATGTTTTTGCCGATCTGCGGCTTAAACACTGTTCCAGTCATTCTAGTGAACGTTGAGCCGGCATTTTTCAACCCCTCCGGCATACGAACGAAGCAGAAGGTTCCGAAGGGTGTGATGAAATTGGTTTTCTCCTCGTCCTCTTTCGCCATCCAACACTGATGGTAACCGGACAAACAATCCAACAGGGACATGATTGCAGCGTTGGCTGCGGAGTCCACCACCTGATCCATTCGTGGCAATGGATAATTATCTTTTGGTGTTGCTTTGTTGAGATCGGTGAAATCGATGCACATGCGCCACTTGCCGTTCTTTTTCTTGACCGGCACCGTGTTGGCCAGCCATTTGGGGTACATGACTTCGCGGATGACGGTAGCGTCAAGCAGCCTTTGGACCTCGACTTGACGACCACCACCTTGTCGTCGGACATCTTTCTTAACTTCGTTTGCATGGCTTGACCGATGGGTCGATGTTCAATCCGTGCTCAATGAAGCTTCGGTCGACGCTCGTGAGATCTTTGGCGGACCATGCGAACACATCCTTGTTCTTCTGGAGGAAAAGGACTAGATTTGCTTCCTCATCAGCTGATAGATCAGAGCCGATGACGACGGCCTGATCGAGGACCATCGCGTCCAAAGGGACTCGTTTGGTTTCGCGATGCGTTGGATGTTAATTTTTTCTTTGTCTGCCTTTGGCTGTTCTACTGCCTCGCTGTGCTTGACTGCTTCGTCGAGGGCATGCACGTTTCGCTGCCCCGGGGTACGGCCTCTTTCTAGGTTTCGACCGTCGTTTTGATGGCCTCAGATTGTGATGACCCCCAATGTTGCCGGGATTTTGATGCATAGAAATGCTTGGTGGATGACTGCCTCGAACTTGTTGAGGAAACCTCGGCCCAAAATGCCGTTGTAAGGATAATACATCTCCACAACGTCGAAGGATAGATATTCAGTTCTGGCGTTTTGAACTGTGCCGAAGGATACCGGGAGAACCACTTTTCCCAGTGCATGGATGACCCGCCCTCCAAAACCATATAGAGGCGTATCGGGAGGTTGCGGCGGATCTCTACTGAGCCCCATCTTGTCGAAAGCGTCGGCAAAAATGATGTCCGCCGATGAGCCATTGTCCACCAACAAGCTTTTCCCGCAGTCCAGCTCGCTATGTTGGCTTCTATCACAAGAGCATCGGCCGTGAGGGAAACCTTGCAACCTCACGTCCTCTTCCGAGAAGGTGATCGGAATGTGAGACCACCTTGTTTTTTCCACTCTCCCCTCCACACGGATGTTTCGCACTTCACGAAAATAGTGCTTTCGTTCCTTCTTGGTTTCAAATTCCGGGGCGGAGCCCCCCGAAATAGGCATTATGGTACCGACAGATGGCAAAGGATCACTCGGCCCTCGAGCTTGGGCGGCGGCGGCGGAGCCGAGGGACCTTTGTAAGGAGGGGGTGGAGGAGGGATGGGATGTTGTTCGACGGGCTCGCGCTCAATGTTTTGAGCTTGGAAAGTTTGTGATTGCCAAGGCGGAGGTCCGGGGGTAGTTGGACGGCGGCGACCGGTATTGAGGTGGTCGGAATGGGTTTGCGAAAGAGTTTCTCCCAAAGCTAGGATTTTGCCGGGCCGGAGCGAATGGTTTACGCACTTGCTCTCTCCTTTTCCTTCCTCTCTTCTTCGAGGATAGCTTCGAACCTTTTCTTGTCGGGCGTAGTTTGAGTTATGGTCATCGTTTTCCTTGTGGAAAATGCGGTACCATTTTCTTTTCTCGTTATGGCCTCGGCCTCTCGCCTCGACCTCTACCCCCGCCCCCACCTCTTCCGCCCCTCGCGGCCTCCCCCCCCGATTGGAATGAGGGGGACTAGGTGGGCTTGGGACCAGACTCTGCGAATCAGCCTGCGGGCAGGGATTTTCCGGGTGTTTTCGCCATCCAGGCTGAAGACGCCCCGAGGATGAGTATGTGAGGTGTTTCTGGGATTGGGCCACTCCCTCTCATTGAGTTGATTGGCTTTCGCGGACTTTTTCTGCCGGGATTGCTCTTCCATGCACATTCGAAGTCATTATCCGAGTGACAATACTTCTCGAATTCTTCGTAGAGGCGCTGGATGGTTTTGGGCCTTTCGCGCATGAGATGCGAGCGAAATTGACCGGCTCTTAAACCCACAATGGCAGCATTGATGGCGATAGCGTCCAAGACGTTTGGCGCCTGGGCTCTTAAATGTACGAATCTTCGAAGTAGTTTTGGAGAGGCTCCTTGTCCTTCTGCTTACAGGAGAAAAGGTCGCTCTCTGTAAGTTCTGGACGTTGGAAACCTTGGAAGTTTGAGAGGATTCGCTGTTTCAGATCATCCCATCCATGAATCACGCCTGGGCTTAACAGAGAATACCACTGTGCTGCCGCGTCATCAGCGGCGACGATGAAGGATTTCACCAGTACGGAGTCGTCACCACCGGCCGAAAGAATGGCGGCTTCGTAGCTCATCAGAAACTGCCTTGGGTCAGATTGGCCCGAGAATCTAGGCAGTGGAACTGGCCTGTACGTTTATGGCCATGGAGTAATCTGAATCTCTTGAGACAAGGGGGATTTGGGGTCCCATGGTCTCGTGCGAATGGTGTGAACGTCTTGGTGCGAGGGGCCTGATTCGAAAGGGCTCGCGAAAGGGTTGCGGCCGAAAGTGGTGTGCGGAGGAGGGCCGGGTGAAAAACTCGGTGCGCTCATTGAAATTGGGTTGGCTAGGAACTGTGTATTCGGTGAAGGTTGGGTGAAGCTTAAGGATTGTTTTGCTTTTAGAGCGCGCGAGCTTCTTCCTTTAAGCTAGCGATTTCTGCTTTTTGTTTTTGGATCTCTGCTTCGTGCTGTATTGCCAGGAGCCGTTTCTTGGTTCTGGCCAATTCCTCAGCCTCCTTGCGCAGTTTGGCCAGCTCCGCCTCTTGCGTAGGGTTGGGGTCTGGGAGCGCCTCTCCCCGGGTGAGCGAGCCGAAAGACCCGGCTCCTCCTCCAAGGAGGACGACGCCCCTTTGGTAGAATTGACGGTGGTTCTCTTCTTCCTTGTGGACATTCGGGTTTGATACTCGAGCCAAACACAAACGGTGGGCGCCAATTGTTGTGGGGAAAGCCGCGGTTCCGCACACGAACAATGAGAGAAGACAAAAGCTCAAGAACCAAAAACCAAAATGCTAAACGAAGGACAAATAAAGGCTTCTTTCTCAATAGTAGACTTCTCGAAAGCCGATCCCCTTTACAAGTGCCGGTCCGTCTCCTTTTATAGGGAGGCGGGTGGACTTTTTACATTCCGAGAACACCCTCGTGTAAAACGAATCAAAACGAGAATGTGCTAGGCTATCTTCGGGTAATCTCCAATTAGGTCTCCACGTAATCGGCGCTTGATGATGTCACGCCGCAAATCGCGGCGCCTTTCCGGCTCTCATCACGTGCGCCCGTCGAGGTGAAAACCCCCGAGCCTTTGGAGATCCCCCCTTTCGCCTAGCACTCTTCATCACCTGAAACAAAAACCACACTCAAGCTTGAACTCGTTAAGTGTTAGGAACGACGAAACCCCCCCGAGCGAATCCCGTGCCGAGGCTCCCTGGATGAACAATATTCGCCCCGCAGCTTTCGTCGCGGAATAAGTTGCCAAGCGAGACTTTGACACCCCGTGCTATGCCGGGATTCGTTTGGCTGCTTCGTTGGTGACGAAGGGTACCGCCGAAACGCAACATCCGGAAGATGGAAAGGGAATCCGTCGTCGAACCTTTCGCATAGCCACTTTTATTTTTAGACATACAAAAGCTCGATTCCGAATCCCCCCAACAAAGGTGATCCCCCCCCGCCGTAGGGACACGGGACGACGGATAGCGATCGCTTACACGCTCTCCGCCTTCCCCACGATATTGCAATTCGCCTCAATCACATCCTTTGGGACTTGGAGGCCACGCCTTCTCTCCCGCCTCGCTTGTAGTCACCCCTCTACAGGCACCCCGGTGCGAAGCAATACAGTGCCTCGAGCACACCCCTGCTGGACGTACGGCCCCCGCCGGAACCAGGATAAACCAAGTGTCCTTAGTTGCTCGGCACCAACCATCGAGAGGCGGATCTCGGCGCTTATTACTAGTTAGTGTCGGGACTACTTTCCGCACCGACACCACTAATGATACAGTGGCATAACACCATGACAAATTGACAAGACACTTAAAATAACAATCTAAATTATAGAAAAGCAACAACTTTAACCAATACTAAAGTTCACCGGCACACATGGCATTATTTATTCATCTCGACGAAAAGTGATAGAAGCATGAAGACATAGTTGATAGCTGGATCACCCCTCGTGCAAAGAGCAGCAGACAACCCATTTGCATCAAAATACATGACACTGCAAGCATATAATAGTGCAAAATTAGGACAAATAGCCCCTAGAAATTAGATATAGAAGTTTCTATTTGTACAAAAGTTATATACCTGCAAGTAGCCAGCATCGGCAACATTTAGCACGCCATGGCACTTCCTGATTCCTGAAAAGATACATACAAGACGTCATGTTAGTGCTCGCTGTGAATTGGGAAAAAATATAAGAAACATAGAGATCTCAGAATTCTACCATGACTAGTTATGATGCCTATTTCCAAACCTACGCCAAATGTGCTCGATCAGATCATTTTTAAGCTGGGTATGCTGTGGATGATCACGAATAGCATCTTTTCTACGCATCACATCAGCAAAGCGCAAATTACTACTAGTGTTCACTTCCGGAGGTAGAGCACACGATGCAATATTCTCATTCAAGTCAATATGAATCTTAGCATTCTCTCTTTCATCTTCCACTATCATATTGTAGAGAATCACACAAGCTAGCATGATCCTTCCAACACTCTTTCTCTTCCATAGACGTGCAGGCCTCCGAACAATGGCGAAACGGGTCTGCAACACCCCAAAAGCATGCTCCACATCTTTACTTGCCCCTTCTTGATGCTCAGCAAACAACTTATCCTTTTCTGTTTGAGGAAGTGTTATACTCTTCATGAAAGCTGCCCATTCTGGGTATATACCATCAACAACGTAATAACCAGTGCTATACTCATTACCATTGACTGAAAAGTGAACTTGAGGGGCTTCTCCTTTTAAGGCATCGAAAAAAGCGGAGATTGGTTGAGCACATTAAGGTCATTGTTTGACCCAGCAACTCCAAAGAAGGCATGCCAGATATGAAGGTCTTGCGAAGCAACAACTTTTAGCACTATAGTTGGGACTCCATAGTCACCACGGGTGAATTGCCCCCTCCAAGCTAAAGGACACTTCTCCCACTGTCAATGCATGCAATCTATGCTACCTAGTGTTCCGGGGAAACGATGAGACTCGTTAACTTGGAGTAATCTCTCAACATCCTCACAGGTTGGACGTCGCAAGTACCTCTCACCAAACACCTCAATCACCCCTCGTGCAAACATGTCCAAGCAGTGTAAGGCAGTGGACTTCCCAATCTTCAAGTACTCATCAAGAGCATCTGCAGGACTGCCATAAGCCAGCATGCGCATGGCTACTATACACTTTTGTAGTGGTGAGAGCCCTATTCGACCAGCACAATCTATCCTATAAGTAAAATAGGGAGACCACTGACCAAGGGCATCTACAATGCGTAGGAAGAGAGGCCTATTCATACGGAATCTAGTACGAAACATACTCTCGGGGTAGAGTGGTTCTGCAGCAAAGTAGTCCTCTACAAGACGCTGGTGAGCAGCACCATGATCCCTCCGGATGCTCTTTCTAGGACCATACTGTCGCTGAGGTACTCCACTCGAGAAGGCAGCCTTGAACTTCATTGTGAGCTTCCTAGCAAAGGAGTTTGGGACACTCTGCTCAACAATGTGCTCTTCAATGATTTTGGTTGGAGCTAGTTCATCAGAATCATCTGAGTATGAAGATGAATATGTCATGGTTTCAAGTAAGCAGGAAGAGGAGAGTGTTCTGATGGGTTGAAGTAAGATGGGTTTGGGAGGATTATATAGTTCGGGAGGATGCATTGTAATTAGGTGCAATTTAATTGTAGTTGTGGACTACTGACTGCATTGTAATTACGTACAATTTAATTGTAGTTGCTGACTAGTGACTGCATTGTAATTAGGTCATAATTTTCATCAATGCTAGACATCAATGCACCAGAAACCAAAGTAGTCCACGTTTTCAGCAGTTAACAACTTAGGAAATAACAGTACGGCTTGGCAAAATTAGCACAACAATATTTTCAGTCTTGGTAAAATTAACACATCAGTAATTTTAGCCTTGAGAAAATTAAGACATCGGTAAAGCTGGACTCATTTCAGCAGTAATTTATAGATTAAGATTAACTTATACCTGAATTACTTTGAGGCTTGGCAAAATTTTCCATCTACGCTGTCCTGCATGGTGACACAAAAAATAGGAGTTATCATTCATGCCATAGTTATGATCATGCATAGTAACCAAAAAAATCTAAGCTTCAGTACCTTAGTCATTCTTGTTAAATAGCTTCTCCCGCAAACACTTCAGTGCCGACACATGGTCTGATCTCACATCTTCAGGCATACTTGATGTTTCTGTCAGCAGTAGCGCTCGATATGTTTCTAGCATGACTGACTCCTTGTGCTCTTTTGCTGCAAGGTGCGCAAGCTTCCGAGCTTCAAGATTCTCACTGGACACACGCCTTTGTGTCTCTAACAGCTCTTTACGCCCTTCATTTGCTGTTTTCTGAGCTTCCAAAAAGTTGTTAAGCTCATCTTCAAGATCTATTATACACGGCTGGCCCTTTTTTTCTTCTTGCGCTGCTCCTTAGCTTGCTTGCCTCCTATTGGCCGCTCATCAGCATCATCATCTAAAGAGAAACATTTCCCCACATCATCCTCTTCACAAAACTTTCTTTTGTCTCGTGCGAGATTTTCTAGGCGTTCCAAATAGGCTTCCCACTTTGGTTCCTTTCGAAGAACCTCCCAGCAATGCTTAAACATGAATGGACCATCTTTTTTGTGGTCTTCTTTATAAGATTTCATTGCCTTAGCCTCAACATCTGCCTCCGATTCGCCACTAGCCCATAGAGCATTGGCCTCCTTCCAGTTACCACCAAACCATTGAACCCTTTTTTTAATTCTTAGAAAGTGATCCTTAATTTTCTTGACTTGCCTTACTCTATCTTTTGGGGTGGTGCTGTTGAAGATATCAGCAACACATTTCCAATACTGATTATTTTTCATGTAGTTGGACTCGATAGGATCGTTTGAACTTTTTAACCAAGCACTAACCTACAACATTAACAAAATATGATTACTAGATTATTGTTAGTGCAATTCATGGATGAAATTAACAGGAAAAAATAACATACCAATCTCAATTCCTCCTCTTTTGTCCATAGCATGAGTCCTACCACACTTGCCATCATCTTCATCATCAGCAATATTAATTGCTTGCGATTTACTCCCATTGCTCACTAAGACTATAGGGCTTGTTGTGCTATTCATAAAACTCATGAAACCACCAGGAGGGTAAAGATTTGGTCCCCTAGAAAAATATATTAAATCAAAATAGTATTCAAGGTGAACATATTATTTAATACATATTACCAGTTCTGCCAAAAAAATCTAGTAAAAAATACAATTACATACAAACCAACCAATGCTAAGAAATATTCACTGGGCATAGTAAAAAATTCTAGTAAGAAACTCATGAAATCCTAGTAAATTTATAAGCAAAGAATGCATTGGACATAGCAATGACAAGAGATTAAAAGTAACTGAAAATTTCTTTTTGTTTAATATAACTGAGAAAGATTTATGAGTTATGGAGGATACGTACCATTCTTGGACTTCAGAAGAGTCATCATCATTCTCTGCCACATGCTGAGAAGATACGAAGGGATGCTGAGAAGATCCGGAAGGAGGCACCATCCATGACGAGCCTTGAGGCAAGAAACCTGCCAAACCTAGTTGTTGATGCCCCGCATGCCACCATTGTGCAGAGGACATTGAGGACTGCGTAGGTGGAGTTGGAAACCAGGTGCCGAGTCCATGCGGCGGGATGGGATGAGGCTGCTGCGGCGGAATCTCCATAGGCGCTGGTGCAGACGTCCTCTTCGATTTGCCACCCATCTTGCAATGTCTCCGGTGTGGGTTTGCTGGTTAGGGTTTGGGAAGTGAGATTTTGAGGATTTGGGGATTTTGTGCTTCAATTTGGCGCGCGAGGCATGAATTCGGGAGGGGAGGAAACAATTTTGGCGCGAATCTGGTGGAGGTGCGGTGGGATTTGGCGCGCGGGCAAGCAGGAGAAGGCGTGGGCGAGCGGGATGTCGGGGTGCCGCACGAGATCGGGAAGGGAAGGAGCTGGGGAACGAAGCGTCGACCAAGCGCCTGCAGCCGGCTGGGAACGAGCGATGTGTGGGGATTTAGCCGGGCGAAGAGATAAACGCCGATCCATTCTCTCTCTCCAATTCTCTCTCTGCCACATCATCTGTTTTACTGATGTGTCCTCTATTTAGCCTGCCGACTCACCCTTATAATACTTGCTCTTAGTTAGACTTGGAGTCTTATGTTTTCCCTCTCTTTCTTCATTAAATACAGCGCCACATCAGCAAAAAGCTATAAATGATATGGTAATTAATAGACTTAGACTCTATGGTGAAGTCTAGGTTGAGAGTGCCCTAACAACTCACTAACGAAAACCGGGTCTCACCGTGTGCCTCATAATTCACTATGTGCTTTTTATGGGGAACCCATCGAACTTTGAGTCTGCTGTGCGCAGTGCTTTGTGTGGAAAAAAAGCACACAACAAAGCAATAACTTTTTATTCTCCTTCCACCTCTGGCCCTCTGCAAACAACGACAGTTAGCTCTAAATGCAGCAGTTATGCTCCACCATGTGCTTTTTTAGCACATGACCAAGTAATAGTTAATCGTGTGCTTTTTTGGCACACGTCGAACTAATACTTCGTCGTGTGCCTTCTAGAGCCACACAACAAAGTGTTGGGTTCAGTCCAACATCGGATATTGATGGTGGGGGAGCACAACATAAAGTTGGGGCAGTTCTCACCAATCAGGCTAGTCTTTAGGGTTGAGTTAGGCCCAGAGTCTTGATGTTGTGGGCTCTGGTGGACCTAGGCCTGGTGAGGCGCCGGCTCGTGGGTATAGCATGCTGGGCCGGAAGCCGTTGCGCTACTCTGACAAGTGGTATCAGAGTTGAAGGTTAGAAAAATCTAGGTAAAACATCTCCGAGGTCACATGGTGACGGGGGAGCCCGTGAACGTCTTCAGAGGGTCACACGGATGGCTGTGATGGGAGAGTTGGACTCGGGGCCTAGATAACGTCTTATGGAGATCACACAGATGGATGTGATGGAAGAGTTGGGCCCAATGTGTGACGGAGGAGATCGTTGGGTTTAGTCCCACATCGAAAATTGATGGTGGGGGAGCACAACATAAAGGTGGGGACAATCCTCACCAATCAGGCTAGTCTTTTGGGTTTAGTTAGGCCGGGCCTAATGTGCGACGGGGGTCACATGGTGACGGGGGAGTCCGTGAACATCTCCAGAGGGTCACACAGATGGTTGTGACTGGAGACTTGGATTTAGGGCCTCGATAATGTCGCCGGGAGATCACATAGATGGATATGATGGAAGAGTTGGGCCCAATCTGTGACGGGGGAGATTGTTGGATTTATTCTCACATCAGAAATTGATGGTGGGGGAGCACAACATAAATGTGAGGGCAGTCATCACCAATCAGGCTAGTCTTTTGGGTTGAGTTAGGCCAATCGGTGACGGGGGAGATTGTTGGGTTGAGTATTTCTTTTTTTATTCATGCCATCAATCACACAAATTAATTTCTCTTGCATTGAAAAAAGAATGAAGAAAGGAAACAACAGTCATGATTGCCTCCGATGTTTAAAAAAATAATGAAGAAAGGAAACAACAGTCGTGATTGACCAGGACGGGTCCCTTTCCTTGCTAACTATTTATGAATGGCGCGATTACCATTGGCAAAATGACGTAGTAATTCTTTTCTTAGTTCATCTAATCACGCAGTGATTCTTTCCTTGTTTTCCTTTCCTTGATGCGTCATCAATCACACCAATCAATTTTCCTTTGCTTTGTACATCAATATTTCTTTTTTTGGGTTCCTTAGTATTTCCTTTTGAGTCATGCCATCAATCACGCCAATCAATTTCTCTTTCCTTGAAAAAAAGAATTAATAAAGGAAACAATAGGCGTGTGATGACAACCTGGAGCCTGCCACAACGCATGATAAGTAAGGAATCAATAGGCGTCGGTGAATACTTGGAAAACTAAATGAAGCCTTTAATTAAATAAAAGGAAATTTGTGCATGCTAATGGCTTGGTGATTACGTGCACAATTCAAACACGATTACATGGACGCCATTGATATGTGGGACGCAGACATGCTGATAGGGTGGGTCTGGTGGGTAGAAGTTTGGGTCAAAAAAGTTTTGGGGTGGGGGTAACCCGGAAGCCAATTTGTACTACGAAACGACGACCAAATCAATCTCCCCTCTTGGTTCGTCATGCTGGACCTGAAAAGTGGGGCTCTGTGAGGAGGGAAGTGAGCCTAATCTTGGTGAGAATTGAACTCAATTCTTTCGTTTCTTTATAGTAGATATTAATTGTTAATCAACCAAATTTCAGAGATCCAAAAAAAATTGTTTATATTTAAATATAAAAACATACTGAATACCCAAATATTTCATACCAGTGGTTGTAATTTGAAAGCAATATCATCATTTAGATTGTTGGATCTCTGGTATCCGGATCTTCTTTTTGCATTCCGCTGGATATTCTTATCAAATTGGGTGGACACACCTTCAATTAGTGGATCTCCTATCACAAAATGCTATGAACAAGAAAACACATAAATAAGTTACAAAACCACACCTGTGGGAACATAATTGCTTGCAACTTGAGATTGATGGCTAGGATATGTAAATGTCGGGTTCCTACTAAGCCAGCTTTCTCCCGGTTCATCTGTATCATCGTCTATATCTATACATTAAAAATTGAAAACAATATAAGTAGCGATTAAATCGTTAGAACTCACAAGTAGGACACAAGATAAGGTTCATATGATCACAGACTATGATTGTCTGGTGCTGGACTGGATTGGACAGTGCATTCACTGTTTTGTTAGATTCTCTTTCCAGCTTCTTCCGCTGGTAAACAACTCTTCTCTTTGCATTAATCTCCAACCATTTCTCCAATGTCATATTTTCTCGTCATTTTTGTTGTTCCTGATTCTTTCGTTCCGCAGCATTAACAATACAATATGTATGCAAAATATATTAATTAAAGGAATATAAACTATATGTATGCATAAACAGTATGATCACATACCTTCTCCTCGGCTCTTCACACACCTCTCACGTCGGGGTAAAGATGAATTCTGAGTGTTGGTAGCGTCTCCAAGCGGAATTCGATGGTTCATAGAAGATCAAACCTTCGACGAAAAAACCAAGTGATGAGAAATTGACTCAAACACAGGAGAGTCGGCAGTGCACCTTGCCTGAATAACGACAATGACACAACGACGACGCAGGACTAACCTGGTGATGGACGTCAGCCTCGTCCGAGCAGCGACGGCTTGGGGTGGATCAATGGAGATGATGGTGCGTAGTTGTTGAGAGTCAATTTTGGTACACCTAGCTATGAGTTTACTGTCAACATTTGCACATATTTGATATTCTAACTAATGGTACTAACCCCCAGAGGTATCAAGTTCACTCTTGCATGTCAATTTTGGAGTTTATTGTGTATGCAGGAGACTAACGTTAAAGAGGAGACTTTCGGGATAAGTTCATCAAGCATTTCAAGAGAAGATCATGAAGCCCGACACAAGTCAAGATACATGATGAACATGACTCCAAAGGGCCCGGGGACCAAAGCATGAAGCCGTAAAACTTCAGGGACCTGAGCAGAAGATGCTGAAGTTTGCACAACAAGGAGCTCTATCTAAACCGTGGAGAAGACAACGTCAAGGGCCCACATGCGGAATGGGACAAGTCAACAATCGACCGAGAAGCATCGGGGAGCGAGACGGGGTCGAACCAGGCTGAAACGGGCCTGGGCCGGTCGGCCCAGGCTGGCCGGCCTGGCCTGTTGTGAGCCCGGTTCGCGCCCCCTTTGACCTAGGTGCTCCTCTATAAATTACCTCTGCCTTTGTCGGCCGCCACATCCATCCATTCATCAGAGAGCTGTCGATACGAAGGAGAAGCACTAGGAGGAAGCCGACGGCCGCCGCAAGTCCTTGAGTTGCCTATGAGATGGCTTAGGTCGTGCCCTAGCCACCATGGTTGGCCCTGCGTGGTGAAGCCATGGTGGAGTTCCGGAGCCGCGACTTGAATTCGTTAGGTCTTTTGTACCTTCAACATTCGATGGTGATGTAATCATATCTTGTCTTACTTTGATCTACATCGATGAGTGTTTTATCCATATGTGTAGCTAGAATATGATTTTAGTAGGAATAGGTCTAATCATGGTGGTTAGTCTATATCTTGCGGATACATCATTATTGTGCACTGTAACACCTTAGAATCCCATCACTAAAATAATATAGGCAACATGGTGGTAAGAAATAATGTTTTGCCAGGACTGTTTTTACCTACCAAGCTCCACATAAGCTTTCCACTTGTATATATGAGTAGAATATGTTGAGAATATTTCTAGTGTAGGCTTGAGTGACTTGATGAGATGAAAGTTTCCATGAGCTTTTGCAAGAGAACCTCACTTATGTTAGATGTGCAATTTTTGGAAAACTCTTCACGATGCAACAAGGTAAAGGTTTAAAGTTTTCTTAAGCTTGAGAGCACTATATTTCTTTTATTGTGGCATGTTCTTTAATGATAGTCTATCTTCCATGATGAATTAGCCGGTCAACACTTGAACCTTAAATGCTAAATACTTGAGAGAGCAATATGTCTTGTTTTGTATAACTAAGTGCAGGGAAAACATTGAAGGGCAATGCTGATTTCCAAATTAATCAAAGATCTTAGACTTGCTCGAGGGCGAGCAAGGTTTAAGCATGGGGGTATGTTGACGGTCGATTTTGGTACACCTAACTATGACTTTACCGTCAACATTTGCACATATTTGATATTCTAACTAATAGTACTAACCCCCCGAAGGTATCGAATTCACTCTTGCATGTCGATTTTGGAGTTTATTGTGTACGCAGGAAACTAATGTTAAAGAGGAGACTTTCGGGATAAGTTCATCAAGCACTTCAAGAGAAGATCATAAAGCCTAGCACAAGTCAAGACACATGATGAACATGACTCCAAAGGGCCCAGGGACCAAAGCATGAAGCCGTAAAACTCCAAGGACCTGAGCAGAAGATGTTGAAGCTTGCGCGGCAAGGAGCTCTATCTAAACCGTGGAGAAGACGATGCCAAGGGACCATATGCAGAAGGGGACAAATCAACAATCGACTGAGAAGCATCGGGGAGCGAGACAGAGCCGAAACAGGCCTGGGTCGGTCGGCTTGGGCCGGCCAGCCTGGCCTGTTCTGAGCCCGGTTCCCGCTCCACTTTGACCTAGGTGCTCCTCTATAAATTGCCTCTGCCTCTGCCGGCCGCCACATCCATCCATTCATTAGAGAGCCACCGACACGAAGGAGAAGCACTGGGAGGAAGCCGACAGCCGTCGCAAGTCCTCGAGTTGCCTAGGAAATGGCTTAGGTCGTGCCCTAGCCTCCATGGTTAGTTCCGGAGCCGCGACTTGAATTCGTCAAGTCATTTGTACCTTCAACATTCGATGGTGATGTAATCATATCTTGTCCTACTTTGATCTACACCGATGGGTGTTTTATCCATATGTGTAGCTAGCATATGATTTTAGTAGGAATAGGTCTAATCGTGGTGGTTAGTCTATCTCTTGCGGATACATCGTTGTAGTGCACGGACCGAGGTTGTTGTTCGGTGATGAATATCCTTGCTTTGTGACAGTACGGTGGAGGAGAAAGCGACGAATGAACGTGTATCGGACCACTCCATATCGAGTGTACTTCTTATCATAGTATAGGTTTAGATTGGTTTGTCACCTTGGCTGGAGCGACAACTAGAAGACGATAGGCTAGGGTTACCCTTTGGTGTTTACCTTTATGGCTAGGTGGATGAGACCCATACATCCCTTCGTGTTTGTATGTTACCTTTATGCAATTAACGTTTCATGATAGGTCAGATCATTAGATTAGATGGATAGTCCTAGGAGTTTGCTTCCGATCCTTGGATTGACAAATCTAGAGTGGACCCTCCTTGGTGAAAAAGGCACCAAGTCACCCGTATGCTTGCGATGAACTTCAACACGGTTTTGCACTGTCAACAGTGGTGCTGGCCGGCGGTCTCGTCCGATCAGCGGTGGCTTGGGGTGGAGCGACGGCGGGGCAAGGAGCGGCGACGCTAGGGGGAGTAGCGACGACGGTGGGATGGCTAGCGACGCGGAGAGAATTGAGTTTGATAGGGACATGAGGTGTAAAAAGGGAAGGGGTATTGATTGGCGTGATTGAAGGCATTGAACTCAAAAGGAAATAGTCAAGGACTCAAAACATCATTTACATATAAATGACATCCATCTAATTGCATTTGAATGTTGTTAATCTAATGACACATTGAATCTTTCTTTAATTTATCTTTGCTTTATATTATAGATTAGGGAAGGAACGAGGGAAGGAAGGTTTCCCGTGAATGAAAGAAAACATACACACGGTTTCATTCTATTTGGAAGGAGAACAAAGGGGAAATAAATATGGGTGTGATCGTGATTGGTGGGCGGGATATAATTTAAATTAGGGAAGAAAGGTTTCCTGTGAATGAAAGGAAACAAATACACGGTTTGATTCTATTTGGAAAGGAGAAACAAAGGGGAAATAAATTTAGGTGTGATCGTGATTGGTGTAAGGTCGCCAATGGTTTGAGAACCGCTCCAAAACCAAACCAAACCATACATAAAAGAAAAATAATTTGAAGCCACACCATCCAACCCATTTCTCTTATGTATCCAAACCAAACTAACTAAGTGGTGTAAAACACCACAAACCAAACCAAACTTGTATCTCGAACCAATTCTATATCACATAAAATCCATTTTTCATATGCATCATATGTGTGGATCTAGATGTACCAAATTGTACAAAATAACGGATTGTCATTCTAAAACATTTCCAACAAATTTCGGACAAATTCGTTGAAATTTTAAGGTGTGAACGTGAGCTTTTAGTTTTAGGGTCCGGCTCTCGACGTGGGGCCCACATGTACATCTAGGTATGATAATTTGCACAAAGTAGCGGACTATCACTCTAAGGCATCTCCAACAAATTTCAGTCAAATTCGTTGAAATTTTGAAGTGAGAACGCGAGCTTTGAGTTTCAGGGTTCGGCTCTCGACGTGGGGCCCACATGTGGATCTAGGTATGATAATTTGCACAAAGTAGCGGGCTGTCATTCTAAGACATTTCCAACAAATTTCAGACAATTTCGTTGAAATTTTAAGGTGTGAACGCGAGCTTTTAATTTCAGGGTCCGGCTCTCGACGTGGGGCCCACGTGTGGATCTAGGTATGATAATTTGCAGAAAGTAGCGAACTGTCACTCCAAGACATCTCGAACAAATTCTAGTCAAATTCGCCGAAATGTTAAGATGTGAACGCGAGTTTTTAGTTCTAGAATTCAACTTTTAATCTAGTGATACATACAACCAATCCAAACCATTTCAAACCAATCCAAACTATTTAGATTGCTAAACTGAACCAAACCAAACTATTATGTATGTCACCACATTATTCACCAAACCAACCAACACCAATTAGAAAAACCAAACTATTGAAACCGGTTTAAAATCAAACCATTGGCAGCCTTAGATTGGTGGACGAGATCTAATTTAAATTAGGGAAAGGAATGATGGAAGGAAGGTTTCGTGTGAATGAAAGGAAACAAACACACGATTTGGTTCTATTTGCAAAGGAGAAACAAAGGGGAAATAAATTTGAGCGTGATCGTGATTGGTGGGGAGATTGGCGTCGTATGTACCGTATTAGAAAGTTTGAGTACGTGAACCGTGGCATATAGTCTGCGCCAGCTGACGTGAACACTGGCCCACGAGGTGGGTACACTTTGGGTGAAAAAAGTTTGGGGGAACGACGACGAAAGAGGAGAGAGACACCCCTCCTTTCCATATTCAAGGTTTGGTCGTCGTTTTCCTTCCATATCTGAGGATTTGACAAGTAGGTCGCACATGACATACGGGTCATTCTGTGAGAGGTGGATAGAACTATAGGTGAGAATGGTTTTCAATTTACTCCTCTCTTGTAGTATAGATGGAGTGCCACAATTACATGAATTATTTGGAGCAAACCTATGTTTTGCTGCATGCATACACTGTGAATTATTTGGAGCAAATATGGGTTGCCACTTGCCAGCCATGTGCAGAGGCAGCACGCCGCCCATAGGCCGTCCTACCTTTGAGGCCATGAGCAGCAACCGGCATCAAGCCCCAAGGCCGGTGGTCTGGTCACCTCCGAGATCCAGAACGAAGATGTCCAGAGAAGTGAGGGATGCCCAGCCGCCACACTGTCTTGCGGCCGGCCGGACTTCCGAAGGCGCGCCGTGGTGGCGGCAAGGCGAGTAGAGAGAAGGGACGTTGGGGCGGCGGCATGGTGGTTTCGCTCGCTCGAGCCACCCATTCCCAGGCGACGTGGAGAAATCATTCAACCTTACGTACTTTACCATTTTTAGATTTTCTATGATGTCAACAAAAATTCAAAGATTGCCGTCACTATTGTACTAGGAGTATCTTAGAAGAGAAACGTGGGAAGACCAAAGAAAGTTGATGTTGTCAAGCTTTTAGTTCTAGACTAGCTGTACAAAGATGCGAACACTATGTCTTCAATTTTTTTACGAGGAAATGCTGCCTTTCATATGTGTGGCCAACTGAACAGAGATTGTGCCAACTACAAATAGGATAACTCATACTCCCTCCATCTTAAATTTCGGTCTAATCTAGATGCATTGATTTTGTTACACATATATGTGTGGATGTATAACAAAAGAAATGTAGTATCTAGGAAACTTAACCAAAACGACATGTAATTTAGTACGCATGGAGTATGTAACTAAATAGCTATGTAAACATATGATGGACCGCTTGCAAAGTGTCGATCAGTACAATCAGTCCATGTTAGTATGTTACAATACACACGGAATCGTGTGTTCTATCAAAATATGTGTTGCAAAATGTCTACTAGCTAGTAATTGCAAAAGCACTAACTGCAAACACAGATCTCATATGCGGAGGCCCATAGTCTAGTGGAGCACATGATCCTGGCACCGCTAGCTGTTCTGTTGGCAGAGGCCCCATGGTTAGATCTGATTACTCCAGGAATGCCTACTACTCCAGCAAATGGCATCGGCGATCGACTAAAAAAATCAAATAATTTGTGCTTGATGGGCTCACACACCCTTGTGCTTATATGGGTCTTGAATGCATTTTATTTCCTGCCGTGAAAGTTGGTTGGGTGTTTAGCGCTTCCAGGACAGAAGAGTACTACACCACATATCTTTCGTAGGTCCCCATTACAGATTTTGATTGGGACGTGAGTAACAGCTCAATCACAACCGGTGGTGAATTAAATCCGTAGCTTTATGCCTTCATCAAGAAGAGAAGAAGACTATTTCCACTCCGGAGATGAGTATATGCCTCTTCCTGCGCAATGCCATGACAATATGGCATCGAGTCCAAAGCTTGAGGATGAGCCGCCGCCGCCGCCGGAGGATGAGCCCGGCAAGCTGATTATGAAGCGGCTTGCGATCCGGTTCTGGCAGGAGTCGAGGCTGCTCTGGCGACTCGCCTTCCCGGCGCTCCTCACGGAGGTGTTCCAGTTCTCCCTCGGCTTCGTCACCACCGGCTTCGTCGGCCACCTCGGCGAGGTCGAGCTCGCCGCGGTCACCGTCGTCGAGAACATCTTGGATTCCTCCGCCTATGGAGTCCTGGTGAGTGTTTCTTCTCCCAGCTAGCAGAGCAGGTGGGAGTGGAATCGATTGCTCACCATTAATTAATTAGCAGCTGCGTACTGCGTGTATAGTTTGGCATGGGCAGCGCGCTGGAGACGCTGAGCGGGCAGGCCGTCGGCGCCGGGCAGCTGGAGCGGTTGGGCACCTACACGCAGCAGTCGTGGATCATCTGCGGCGCCACCGCGGCGGCGCTCGCGCCGGCGTACGCCTTCGCCACGCCGATCCTGCACTCCTGCCTCCGCCAGCCCGCCGCCGTGGCGCGCGCCGCCGGGCCGTACGCCCTCTGGGCTGTGCCGCGCCTCTTCGCGCACGCCGCCAACATCCCGCTCCTCATGTTCTTCCAGGCGCAGAGCAGGGTCTGGGCCGTCACGTCCATCTCCGGCGCGGTCCTCGGCGTTCACGCCGCGCTCACCTACGTCGCCGTCAGGCGCCTCGGCTTCGGCCTGCGCGGGGCGGCGGTCGTCGGGGACTTCTCCCACTGGCTCGTCGTCGCGGCGCAGTTCGCGTACATGGCCGGCGGCCGGTTCCCCGACTCGTGGAAGGGCTTCACCGCCCGCGCCTTCCACAACCTCGGCGCCTTCGTCAAGCTGTCGCTCGGGTCTGCCATCATGATCTGGTTAGTAGTTTCCGTCGGACATTAATTGCCAGCTTCTTTCAGGAATTTTTTTCTTCATCTATTTTACTCTGTTATATTCATTCTTTTGTCTGTTGCAAGCTGTTGGGCTTGTTTTCCATGTCCTGATGCAAAGAGATAAAGTCCTGGTACAAAAATGTTGACCATGAGTTTTTTTTTGTTAGCTTGGAGTTTTGGTACTACACCACACTTCTCGTTCTCGTGGGCCTCCTTAAACATGCCAGACTCCAAATCGATATTATGTCTGTCTGGTGAGTGCTAATTTCTAATTATGAAATTGCTTGTATACTTAATATCAGTTGCCTAATTTTGGATAAAGCAAGTTCTTATTAAATTTTAAGGGAATTACATCGACATGATACAATGTATTAAAAATCTCGGAGCTCCACATAGCGGGATGCACACCTCCTCATAGGAATAGAGTAAACCCAAAAACATTTTAATGACAATCTATCCGTAGACTAGACCGTCATCTATGTGTCAAGGTAAAGAACTACTAGACCACTAACACTAAACATAGTGATGCCGCAACAACGAAATTATGTGAGGTTGGCTTCTCTAATATGACCCAAGTATGGAGCAAAAATATATTTGAGTAGATAACCGATAGTAAAAAAGGGATATCCGCATTGTCATATAACAACCAGCAAGTAATAGTCACTCCTAGCAGAGTTAACGGTTTAGATTCTTTTCACCCCATACCAACTTCTAGACATATGGGACACAAACCTAAAGTTACATGAATCATAGACCCCACTACCTGAGCAAAGTGACATTGGAAGAAAAGGCGTTTAATGATCTCATTTTTGTGGCAAAAGCAACAAATTCTACTTCCTTGCCAATTGCGCTTCGCTAAATTATCTTTTATTAGAATTACACCTCTTTGCAAGTACCACATAAAGATCTTTAATGTAAAGGGTTTTTTAATTTCTACAGGGGCCTTTAGTACCAATTGCTTATATGTTTAGTCACTGAAACAATCTGAATATCTGCAGCCTCAACTACGAGTTCATGACTATAATGGTTGCACTGGGCTTCAGTACAGCAGTCGGGTAAGCAGGAAAAAGAACCAATATGCTATCAATGTTTGATTGAGGTTATGTTCACATTCATGACATGCTACATTTGATTGGCAAAATGTTGTGGACTCTTTAGCATAAGGGTGTCAAACGAGCTGGGTGCGAGCAGGCCCAAAGAGACAAAGTTTGCAGTGGCTGTGGCGGTATCGACATCCATCTTCATCGGCGCAATCTTCATGACCATCGTCCTCATTTGGAGGACAAGCCTGCCAAAGTTCTTCAGCGACAGCCACGATGTGATACATGGAGCTTCCAGATTGGGGTACCTTCTTGCTGTGACCATATTCATGAGCAGCATATGGCCCGTGCTATCAGGTAGTGTCAGTAAACAAAGTGCCAAAAAAATCTATGTTAGTCTCTGCTACAAATTAGGCATGGCTCCCTGCAAATGGATGCAAACAAGCATATATGATATGAATTTCTACTCCGATTTTGCAGGTGTGGCAGTAGGAGCAGGGTGGCAAGTGCCGGTAGCATTCATAAACGTTGGCTGCTACTACTTGGTGGGCATTCCGTTGGGTATCCTGTTTGGCTTCAAGCTAAAACGCGGCCCAATGGTAAAAATCCAGTCTTAATTAAGCATCCAATTTGTGTTAACCACAATGTAATTTTGACCAGAAGCAATGTTCGTGTCTTTCATCTCTTCAGGGCATATGGATGGGCATGATGGTAGGCACATTTCTCCAGATGACTATACTTCTTGCCATTATCTTCAGAACAAAATGGGAGAAACAGGTACAATTGATTAGTCCTTGATAAAAGCAATTTTTTCTCTGGTAAATAAATGCATTACACAAACGTAATATGAAACTGGATGTGAATCTGAATGCAAATATTGCAGGCTGTGCTTGCAGAAGCAAGGATGTTACAGTGGGGAGGAAAGAATGAGAACCTACCACTGATGAAATCTCCACCAGCAGATAATCAGAAGGTCCCAGCACAAGATCAGGAAACATTGGCTCAGGGAAGCCAGAAGAACACAGAAATCGTTCACACAGACTGATCTCGGAATGCATTGGTTTTAGTTGTAGACAACACTTATTTTCAGTGTTTGCTAGGGTGACTGAGTTTGACTATATTTAGGCAAAGGTTTCTTTTGTCTTTTTTAGATATATTAGCACATAGTATTATTACTCTTCATACACCAGGGAATTTGATGAAACAAAATTTCATGATCTACTCTACTCCGTATGATATAATTATATATAAAGAGCTCACGGAGGCCGTTGTTTGATTCGTTTCTACGCTTGATTGACCTTATTTACTCCAGGGTTGAAATTCAAATTAAACGGATACGCAGAGGAATGTTAGCCTCCTGGATATTCAACCATACCTGTTCTATTCACAGTATTGACCCTTGGAACTCTGAAACAGTTACGTTTTTTTTTCAAAAAAACTCTGAAACAGTGGCGGAGGGATAGCTAGTACTCTGTTTGTCCCAATTTACTAAGTTTTGACTTTTATAGGCGCATAGCTATTGATATGCACCTAGATAGAGTAGTATCTAGATACATATCAGCAGTTATGTATTTTAAAAAGTCAAAACGAATAGTAATGCGGGACGTAGGGAGTATTTAGTTTAGAAAAAAAACCTAATGTATTTAGAGTTCAACAACATGCTGGGGTTATGAAGAAAACGAATTCTCTATGTTTTTTATTACACGCCTGTATCTCATTTTGTTTAACTTTCTTCCTTATATTACAAGGTGCCTTTCTTTTGTTCAGCACAACTCTTTGCAACCCCCCCACCCCACCCCACACTACGTTTTTATATATATATATATATATATATATATATATATATATATATATATATATATATATATATATATATATATATATATATATATATATATATACATAAGAATGAGCCCCAGTTGCAACTAGGAGTCTAGTTGCAATTGGTTCGTGTCCAATTGCAGCGAGTCGGATTCGTTGTAATTAGTTCCGTCAAGTTGCGGTTAGTGTAGTGTTACGGTTGCATATATATATATATGATACTAGTGAAGTGCTCGTGCGTTGCCACGGGCATTGGACACTAAATGATTGTATCTTGTCATGCACTTAAATTAAATTAAGCATTTCTTCCATCGCAAATACATATTTAATTTTTGAAATTCATAATTATTAATAAGAACAATGAAAGTAACCATATGTTTAGTAGATAGGTTAGGTATTGTCACCGATAAGCATGTTACATTTCCGCAAAAGAATAATCCACTATTTGCAATGACTTTCATATTTTAATTTTCGAAATTCATAATAATTAACAATAAGAATAATAATAGTAAATGTATGAACAAGTAAGATACTATGTTTTGATCGTACAAGAGATGTAAATGCATGTAAAAATCCAATTAAAATACTAAATTAATATGCTTTTGTCGTACAAGAGACCAAAATAATATTATTTTCTAATTTTTTGCACATCCTACACAAAACGTATATACATTTAATTTAATTTTCGTAATAATCTCTATAAAAGGAAATCCCAACCAAAAGAAGACACCTCATAGGACCCTTATAATTACTTATAGAAGTGCACTAAAGTTAGGTTATTGGGGACATTGTTATAGAGAGCACTCGCCGTAACCATTGCGGGTGCCCCGAGGGCCTCAAACGGAAAGTACGAGGCGATTCCGTTTGCTCGACGCTCGATGATTGCCACGTGGCTCGGGACACCGAAGGAGACAATGAAAAGGGGACATGCAAGCCGCAGCCCCTTTTACCAGCACGTTGCTGCCGCCCCCTATCGACTTTCTTGTTCGCTCCTAGCATTGGACGTGCAGAGGCCACCATCCTCTTGAGTACGGATCCCTTCAGCTTTTTCCTCTTGATCACTAATGCCGGCGGACAAGACAATGTTTTTTTGTTTCCTTTTGTGTTTCATTGATCAATTTTCTTCTTTTTTGTTTCCTTCAAATATGATTAATAAATCTTGTTCTAGCAATGCCTCCACTAATCCGACGAAAATGATTACATGTGGGACCCAACTGAATTTTATGACGACTTGGAACACTATATTTTAAAATAATTCTTACATGTGGGACAAGAGTAATTTCCTCTCCTTGATCTAGCAATGCCTGTAGTTAGAAATGTTAAGACTTCAAAGAACTTAGTCACACTCATGCTTACTCTTCAGAGTCTAGAAAGAGCAGCACTATCTATTTAGTATAAGAGTTGCCCGCTGGCTGTGTCAGAGGCAGGTTACCACATCTACTGAGATTTATTTGGGGTTGATTCGAAATCTGCACTGCTTGCAGTCTTGATGTTCTGTGCATACCGTTTCAGTTCTCATACTTGATTATGTGCAAGAATGGCAGGTCATTTGCTATACATCACTTAGTTGCCCCTATTAGCTTTCTTAGAAAAGAAGTTGTCATGATTTTCCGGTGTGTGAAGCATATAGGTCATCCCGAATCAGGAAGCTAGTTTCCTTTAAAAAAAAAAGGTTGTGCTCACTTGGCAACATGAACGCAGATCACTTGGCAACAGGTAAATATAGCATCTGTTGCTGGCAAATTGGAATAACAAGTACAGAACAACAAGTATCCGTTATCTATTCACTACTTCACTCATACATGTTTTGCAACTCGCATCACGAGTGTGTTCTTATGAGTGAAGTACGGTGCAAGGTTGCAAGTCTGAACCTTCACAATTGCCACCAAGCACTTACACATAGTCGGGCTCCACACCGGCTCCTCCTCTTGATAAACCTTGCCGGACCGAACGGTGCAAGATCGACGGTCTTGGCCTTGCCATCGAGGATGAGCTCCGCCGGGGCCGCGCCGGTGGCCGAGCATTGAGGATGCCCCGGCGAGCCGTGCCCGGTGGCCACATAGCACCCCTTCACCCCCGGCATCTCCACAATGACCGGCGAGTCCGTCGGTGGTGCACGGTAGGTAGCACGCCCGCTCCGCAACCACCTCTCGCACCCTCTTCCTTCTTCGGCTCGCTTGACACCCTCCCGGCGATCTTGTGCAAGCATCGCAATTGACCGAGGTTCCCCCGTGATCGTCGCCGGATCTTCCGGTGGATTCCCGTCCTTGGTCATTCCACATATGTACACCTCCCATGAATTCGAGAGGCGGGAACAACATAAACAAGGTCGGCAAATCGCGCAATTCAGCTCGGCAATTCTTGTGAAAATTCACCGGCGGCAATGGCGTACCGGTGGGCCGCGGGTACACCTCGGGGTGGAGCATCTTGGCGCCCGGCTCCGGCCGGTAGCCGATGAAGAGGCGGTGCGGCGTGACCTTCTCCGGCTAAGGCGGCCGCAACACGATGTTGTGCGCCTTGAGCCCGAAACGTCGAACACCTCGCTTACCACCTCAAGCCGACCGGACCGGGGGCCGAGCGCGAGCACCACGGCGTCGGCGTCCACAACGCCGTCGCGCTCGCGCCCCTTCATAACGACGCGGCGGCGCGGCCATCCCGGACAACGACGCGCTCCACCTCGGCGATGACGACCTCGGCGCCGGACGCGACGAGGACAACCTTGGTGAGGAGGCACGGGTGGACCCGCGCGGTGCTGCTCGGGGTCCCGAGCTCCCGTGGCGGCGCCGCGGAGGCCGACGGGTCGACCCGGGGGTGGGAGCGGCGGGTGCGGTGGCGAGGCGGGCTCGGGGGCGCGGAGGGGACGCGGACGGAGAGGGTGTGGACG
Source organism: Cenchrus americanus (assembly GCA_947561735.1). Classification (NCBI taxonomy): domain Eukaryota; kingdom Viridiplantae; phylum Streptophyta; class Magnoliopsida; order Poales; family Poaceae; genus Cenchrus; species Cenchrus americanus. The sequence continues at coordinate 98,325,096 of OX387243.1, read as the reverse complement.
GGACGAAGAGGAATATTTAATCTATTGCCATCATATGGGGGTGAGTGGCAACATATTTGCCACCCATGAGAGAGGAGTGAATGTGAGAGGGATTAATTGACCCTAGCTAAAAGTGGCAAATAGTTAAATATCCCGGACGGAGAGGGTGGAGACGGATTAAGGGGGGCAGGGGTGAACGACGTGACCAAAAATTATAGATTGGTATAGAAAAAATAAACTATGAAAAATTAATACTTCATTTATATTTGTGTCACGAACATTGTGTAACAAAATTAAATAACCCTTGCAATTTTAAATGGAGAAAGTATGGCTTTTGCTTTTCTCTAAAAGTTGTTGGCAGGCGGACAGGCCTTTACTTTGAGGTGAGAGACGGTGTGCGTGACCGTGGTCCAAAATAGGCCCAAAACCACCGCGCGCACTTAGCTGGGCCTTCAACGATCAAATTTCATCAAATTGCGTGCGCCGGCGGTCTGGGCTACGAGCGCGTGCGGCAGCCAATGTCGTCGGCTCAGCCAGCAGCAGTCAGCCCAACGCGGCAACAATGTTAATCCATAGTATGTTTCTTTAAGTGTTACGCTTTGAGACTTTTTTTATTTTTATATTTATTTTTTATGAATTTACAAAATATATACCCATCTTAATGTTCAAAACTATACCTCGACTGTCATATTGAAACGGAGGTAGGGTCTCAACCACCATTTCAAACGGCGATAAGGCTCCCACCCGCTGGTGGGCATTGCAACGCTATTGTAGCGCTCCCTAGTGGCGTTTCAAACGACGTACAAACCAATATATCTTGAAAAAATCATAAATTTTTTGTATGACTCGGCTGAAGAAAAAAATTTAAATGAAAATTATATTTTTTCGTCGAGATCTACAATTTTATAGTTCAATTTTTTTTTCATTTGAAATCATTTTTGATGCTCTAATCTATATGCTATCCAAATCTAAAATTTGAATTTTAAACGTAAACATTGTGTCAATCATTTGAGCACAAAAATGAATTCAAATAGATACAATTTGAACTACAAGGTTGTAGATGTCGTTAAGATATACAATTTTGGTGTACAGTTTACCTCCATCCGAGTTATATGAAAACATTATGAGTTTTTTAAGATATGTTGTCGAGAGTAAAAAAATTCGTCAAATTTTAGATTTGAATATAGTGTCGATTATTTGAGCATCAAAATAATTTCAAATGAAAAAAAGGGTATGAACTACAAAGTTGTACCCCCAGATCAAATCTACAATTATCGCATAACTTTTATCTCAATCCGAGTTCATACAAATGAAATATGATTTTTTAAAAGATATGGTGCCAAGATCTAAAAATGTGTCCACTATTTGAGTATCAAAATGATTTCAAATGAAAAAAGTTTCAACTACAAAGTTGTAGATCTCGATAAAAGCTATAATTTTATATAAAGTTTATCTTCATCCGAGTTCATACAAAAAGTTATGATCTTTTGAAGATGTACTCATCCTTGCCGCCGTTTCAAATGGCTGTAGGGTATAGTTTTACAAAACATTGAGATGGGTATATATTTTTATAAACTTTTAAAATAATAATAAAAAATAAAAAATCTACGCCTTGAGATTTGAAAGAATAATAAAATTTATGTCAAAAAAATATAGATCCATCAGGGGCGGATCCAAGGATCCTGGCCAGGTCTAGGCTACAATAACCTTTCAGGTGTGTTTGCCATGGTTCCAACTCCATAAATTTTTGCTCTACTCCAGAACTCCACCTGCATCATGATTCAAGTGTCTGCTTGGGTTGGGTTGGGGTGGGGTTTGTGTATGTGTTTTTGTCTAGCGAGGTGTTTTTAGCTCCAGAAAAGAGTTTTTTCATGGTGAACTACCATTATTGCCCTTGTGTTGCCATTATTTCCCTTGTGTGTGGGTCCCATGTGTAAGTCTCTCAACTAGCCAATCCTCTTTCTCCTTAAAAAGAATACCTCAATCCCTATCTCTGGTCACGGGTGAGTACGGAGGTGCGCAGGTGGTTGCGTGAGAGGGGCGGCACAGGAGGAGAAGTGTAGGAATCGTTGGCGGCGAAGGGTGGGTAGGGTAGGGAGGAAGGAGAGAGTAGAGACTCCATGGTCGGGGCTCGAGGAAGATGAGCTCGTGCTTGGATCGGAAAGTTGAAGGAGCAAAGGCTAGCGCACGAGGCATCAACACGCGAGACGAGCGCAGGAGCGGTGGCGGATTCCGAAAAAAGAGGGAGTTGGGAGAGGGAGTGGGGCTGGCTGGAGGGACAATGGCGGCAGAGTGCAGCCGTACTGAGACATCGAGCCCAGGTGGAGTTGGTTGAGACCCAGTAAATTAAGGTTTCTTGGTCCCTAACGATTCTTAGGCACACCCACTAGGGTAAATGCCCAATCTACCTAAAAGACTAGTCTAGTAAAGGAAGGTGGCTTCCTCCTCCCAAGCTAAACAAGGTGGGATTATTTAGAGGCTCATAAGGTTGTTGCCCATCTACAACTAGGCCACTTTGTAAGGAATCGGATGCTCGTAGTCTAAGAGGGGGAGGGAGTGAATTAGGCAAACTAAAAACCTTAACCTATGACTTTCCTACTTTTGCATAAAGATAAACTAGAACATACTATCTAGATGTGCAACTAAGGTTGTTCTAGTGTGAAACTCCCATCCCAAAACAAGGTTTGCAACCTATAGTCAATCTTATCAAGATACTACTCTAGGAAATAAAGGCAAACAAAGATTGCAATAGAGTAAATGCGGAAACGTAAAGGGGATGAGAGGGAGGAAACTCTTGACACGCGATTTATCTCGTGGTATCGGTAGACACTAAGCCACCCCTAGTCCATGTTGTTGAAGCACTCACACAAGAGTATTGCTTCCCGGTCACCAAGTCTCTCCCAAGAGCACCACTTGACTCGCCACAAAGGCTAGCCACTTAGGCACTTGCTAAGCTCCCTTGGTCACCTTGATGCCGTCTCCACTAAGGACCTTCTCTACCAAGGAAGGGGGGACTCCACGTCCCCCGCACAAAGTGTCCTCGCCACTCCACAACAAGCCGGAGGGTCGATGATGATTGCCGGTGAGCCACTTAGGCCCCAATGCTTCCGGCGAAGCTTGTACACCTTGATTCACTTAAGAATCACCTCACAAGGTTGGCACAACCTTGCACTCACTCAGCTCTAAGCTAAGCCTAGCACTAAGCACATACACTAAGCATATGCAAGTCTATGGATGAGCAATTAAGCACTCGGACGGATTGAATATGATCTTCTAGGTGTCTTGCACTCTACTGCACTTCCACACAATCCAGCTCACTCAAATGGGTGTGTTGACGGTGAATTTCCATCAACCTAGAGTACTTGTTACACATTGGTTTCAAATATGATTTGCAACTAACCCGCCACTAGGCATACTAATGATGTAACAAGTTCACACTTGCATGTCGATTTTGGAGTTTGTTGTTTACGCAGGAAATTAACGTTAAAGAGGAGACTTTCAGGATAAGTTCACCAAGCACTTCAAGAGAAGATCATGAAGCCCGTCACAAGTCAAGACATGCGATGAACATGACTCCAAATGACCCGAGGACCGAAGCGTCAACGTGCAAGTCTTCAGGGACTCAACCAGAAAACAGCGAAGCTTGCATGGTGAGGATTTAAGCCTAAACCGTGAAGGAAACGACATCAAAGGCCCACATGCAAGTACACACAAATAAGGGATCACGCGAGAAGAAACCGGGGAGCAAACCGGGGCCGAACCGGCCGAAATGGGCCCGGGCCGGCCGGCCCGGGCCGACCGGCCTAGGGCCCGGTTCGCGCTCCCTTTTGCCCTAGGTGCTTGTCTATAAATTGTCTCTGCCTCCGCCGGCCGCCACATCCATCCATCCACAGGAACTCGGCGAAACCTAGGAGAGAGCGACGACGGCCGCCGTGAGTCCTTGAAGTCATCTAGGAGATGGCCTAGGCCTACCCTAGCCGCCATGGCTGCCTTGCACGGTTGAGCCATGGCGGAGTTCCGAAGCTAGTTGAGGTCATCAATGGTATGTACTCGGTGGAGATGATCTAAACGCATTTATTATGTGAGTTAAGTACTTCATGTCATCCGATCTTTTAGCGACTCGATTCCTCCCTCGATGATTTTGTTTTCTTCTTGGTTATGCTTCTTCCCCAATCTAGTCTATAGCTAGATTGCATAGGGTGCTCTTGTAGCCGCGGTGGCTAGAGGTGCATACCGGACCGACCAATTGATTTCAACTTGTTCTATCGAACTCGCCCTAAACTACCCGCATGAATAGGAATACGTTGTGACGAACGAGGGTTCCGAAAGGCGGGCGTTTTCGGAGTCGGACCGGAGGATAGTAGTTTAAAGATGGCTTTGGATGAGATGCATGTCGCGCTTGTTCTTTTGGCTGGAACTATGACTTGAAGATGATAGGCCTTACTCGCTTGCTCTTTACCTTGTCTACGTTCATGGATGCGATCAACCTTATGCTGTAATTCATACATCTTTAAGGTTTATCTTCTTATGCAATCAATGCTCATGTTAGGCTAGATCAATAGGTTAGATGGAGAATCCTAGGAGTTTGCTTCCGATCCTTGGATTGACAAATATAGGGAGAACCCTCCTTGGTGAAAAAGGCACCAAGTCACCCGTAGGCTTGCGGTGAACTTGAGCACGGTTTTGAACCGTCAACAAGCCCCTTTTTCTGGCGCCGTTGTCGGGGATCGGCAACTCGAACCCTAGGGCGATCCATCTATCTCTTTGACTAACCCTAATTTTTATTATTGCATACATGCTTGCTTTATTGTTTGTGTCCTTGAAAGTAGGTGAAAAGCTAGACACAAGACGTTCGAGAAGTTCACATCCACTCCGACAAGATGATGACTACATCAAGATTCACTCTTTAGTGGTAGGTGCTAACTTTTGTTAGTATCCTATCATCCGCTATTGAGTGCACACCCTACACGAGTGATGTTGAACAAGGTATGTCAATGTGTCAATTAAAGTTTTAAGACTAATGTTTTGTGGAGGTTTGTTTGTCCAAGCAATAGGTGTTGGAAGCAATCACGTTGTGAGAGAAGCACCCGTCACTTTGGCTAAAGCAAAATCAAGAATACACACCATTGCCATCATGCTACTCGCTGGTCCAGCAATGATGAGGACTTAAAAAGCCAAAGGAGACGCGATGTAATGCCCCGGAGACCACAAGATCAAGGTCGTCAACATATTCGGATCAATTCACAAGAAGTTTTTGTTCCTATCAATTTCTGCACAACCTCAAGGGAGAACAACAGGATATCTTTGGATATTTATAAGCCCCATGAAGTTACGCTTCCAACGAATCAAGAATCAAGTCAATCGGAGGTTCCTACAAGCGGGTATGGCCGAATTACCGAAGGTTGCACGTTCTGAAATTTCTGGACAGCATGCAAGAGCGGAAACAAAACGGCCATAACTCCCTCATTTGGGCTCCGATTAAGATGAATGAGTACCCGTTGGAAAGGTAATTTTATAAAGTTTTCAATAGAACAATATTTTGGTATATGTTCTGTTATGTACACAGGGAAAAATACACGAAAAAGAGGAAGTAGCAACATGATGAGAACAAGATAGTGGAGATGAGGACGACGACAACGAAGAGAAGCTTGGGCAACGCTTCCATTGGACCACACAAGATGAAATTCAGAAGTTTGGAACAAAACAAAGACCCAAAGAGCATTGGCAAAAGAAGGCACAAGTTTGGAACATCCGACGCTAGGAGATGTTGGAAGCAAATCACCATGGATTACACACAAATGATAGCATCCAATGGCGCGGATACTCCGGGCTCTCACACAAAGGATCATGGAGTTACAAGAAGATATTTGAGACATGTGTGAAGTCCCACAAATCAATGAGAAGAGTGAGTCCACACAAGGAAACCTTGATGATGTGTGGCACGAACGAAGAAATTGTGAAAAGACGATACAAGCCACCGATCATTGAAGATTGTTTGCTTTCAACTCCGAGAGACCACTCACGATGAAAAGCTCGAAGGCCAAGGTACAAATTAACCTCTCAAGACACTTTTGGAGCTGATAATATTCCTTTGATATATCTATGATTCATATCCGATAGTGAGGTTGATTCAATTCTATGCCTTGTTCTTATGATAATCATGATAGGCTAGAATTTCTTAAGAGTGATTAAGATGCTTTGTTGTGCTTAAAATTTGTTACATGCCTAATGAACCTTTGCCTAATGAGTGCTTAGTGCTGAGCAAGAAAACTTATGCTATAATTAATCACAACTTACTTTGTCATAAATTGTGGTTATGGAAGCGTTTGTTTGCAATATGACTTGTAAATCTTGGACTTGCTTTGTGCTCGGTCAAGCTAGTGACCTTAAAAGAGCAAATTGTGGGAGAAATCCCAAGGTTCACTAACCATGCAGGGAATTAAATATAAATTAAGATGAGAGAAGTCATACCCTAAGGAATTGCAAATCCGTGCATCACCGTCACCCAACCTCAAAAACGGACGTCGCTGTTTTCATCAATTTTGAGGACCTTGTCAGACATGCTCAAGGAACAAAAAGTTGAAAATCAGAAGCTACATCAAGTGCCGGTTCCAACGCATCCAAGATCGATGAATTTGAAGACCCATACAAGGAGATATGGCAAAAACATTGAGCGATGTGCAGTCTGAAATCAGCCTTGGACAGATTGCTGCGCCGGAGTAGATCGGGCATAACTCGCTCGATCGGAGTCCGTTGGGGGTGAATAAATACTTGATGGAAAGACAATTTCATGCACCACGCATGGAAGCTATTGTTCTTTACATGGTCTGACCTGGACAGAGAGGAAAATTCGTGAAAGAAGAGGCAGCGATAAAGTGTGATGGAGAAGGTGATGATGATGATGCAAGGAGACAATTGGGCAAGCCTCTCATCGAACATAAGTGATCATGTAAATCATGGAGAGTGGATCAAGGCTACATGAACACCTTCAAATCTTGCATGAAGGATCATGGCTCCGCAACAATAAGAAGGTATGTGAGAAAGTCGAGCCCTATGACTTTAAATGAAGCGCTTTGCGGGAGACAACCCGGTATTTATTTATATATATACATGACCGTCTACATTGTGCTCTTTAATCGAACCATCAAGTAACATTGTACCATTTCTCTAATTAAAAAAAACACAACACCATGTTGTATGATCTAATTGCTATTGAGGGAGCGCTTTGTTATTTGATCTCAAAAACCTTGTAGACCTTTTTGTGTGCCTATTAGAGTTTAGAGTCCTTTTCTTTTGTGTCTTTTTAGAGAGATATATGAAGTTGGAACCATCCTTTGATTCTAAACTTGTGGCTAGTTAATTTAGGCTAACTTTTGTTTTAGACAACCTCCGTATCGTGTTGTTTTGTTCATCCATGTCATATTGCATTGCATGTTGTGTTAATCTAACTTTTTGTCCAACCAACCTAAGCCTTCCTATAACCCCCACCAAAAACCATAGCCTATAGAGGTAGGATTTTTTGAGTTGACCGAGGGCTCGGAGTTGAACAAGTCTATCCCTTTCCTCTTTATTAATTAAAAACTTTGACTAGCCCCCCCATAAAATCCTTAGGAAAACTTCCCCTACCTATAGACATCCTAAAACCATAGGTTTGTAGAAAGACTCTAGGACCACCTTAGTTAGAATTTCTACACTTGACTTCCTCTCTTCAAAATCCTTGTTGAGCCAAAAATATAGGGTACCTATAACCTACCCTTAAACCTTGTTAGTTTGATTGATTGATTCTTTTCGATGGGTGATTTCCTTGTTGACAATGCTTACTTTGTATGAAGTGTGAAATCAAGCTATGTCCTTTGCTTATTATAGACCACATCGAAAGTGTTTTTCAAACCTTGCTAATGTTTGTTTGAGCTAACTTTCTACATTTGTATTTTACATCCATCTTTTTGTCATCATCCACTTTATGTTAGCTTGGGACCTTTTGTGAAACTTTATGATGAATGCTTTCATATCCATGTTAATGCTTGCCGGCATGCGTTACTACTTTTTACAATCTTGTGTAAACATGGTGTTTAGACATGATTGGAAACCACCATCATTTAGTCTTATATCCTGAGCTATCATGATGCATTAGTTGGTTTATAAACTTAGCAATGCGCCATACTTTTCTTGCACTATAAAGAATTATTGATCTTGGGAAGAACATGGTGTTTTGACCTTTGTTAACAAATCTCTATGGGAATATAAAGTTTGGCAACCACTTTGTAAGCATGGAGCTTAGAATTTGGTGTAAACATTGTTTTGTTTTTATACCATCCTTTCATTTGCATACACACTTGCACTCACGTACACCCATTAGTATTTTCGCTAGATTAACTATGCCACAAGTGAAGATCGTAGGGATGTCATGGTTTGTTGGCATAGGGTGAGTATTCCCGACCGTCACCTCGGGGGTACTTTGTGCATTATAGTTATTTTGTAGGCATGGTGAATCACTCCCATGAGTTCGTGATAAAAGCTGAAATCAAGATCATCAACACCTCCAAAATCCCGAAAGGAGCACTGCTATTTTCATCAAGATTAAGCACCTGTTCAGAGATGTACAAAAGGGAAAAATTGGATATTCAAGTGCTCCATTAAGTCTACTTTCCAATGCATCAAGAATCAACATTTTAGGAGACCTGTGCAAGAAGTTACAACCAAATCTTTGGGCGTCACACATTCTGAAATCAGCCTGGGACAGCTTGCACCACCAAAGTAAAAAGGGCGTAACTCTCTTGTTCGGAGTCCAGTCGGGATGAATGACCACTCATTGGAAAGATAATTTCAAGAACTTTGCAATGGTGCTATTATTCAGTGCATACTCAGTTCTGTAAGTAGAAGAAAATCTCGTGGAAGATGAACCAGCGGTAAGGGACAACATGGAAGGAGGAGAAGATGAGATGAGAACATTTGGGAGCAAGGCTCGTGGCAAAGGGCGGACATTGAAGGACGAACAAAGTCAACAATGTGATGATGATCTCCATGCATGGCGGTGGGACTTCAAGAATTTTAAGATGGTTCATCATCTTCCGTGCCTAGTAACATGCTAAGCATGGGGGAAGACTTGGTGGACGAAAGAAGACCGCTTGGAGTTCAAGGATCACGGTTGCTACGGATGCCGATCTTCCTTCTTCCATGCTAGGCACGATGTTTAAGCATGGGGGAGGGCGCGCTACATCACAAGCATCAAAGGACGGTAACAATTCCTCAACCCACTCTTTGTCCTTGTCTTTCTAAATGCTTGTATATATGTATATGCCTTCAACAACCTTAGATTCAACTTTTGTATGTCTCTCTCATTAAATAACATGGCTTCTAGGAGTACAACCTAGTTTTAGTTTTTGTTTATTGTCATCACCTTTTGCTCACCATGATGAAATAATTTTGGCTTGATCTTGCTCGTTAATATATGATGACCGTTGCCACTTTGTTTAATCTTTGTGCTTGTTTATGTATGATTAAGATATTGCACACTCTAATACAAATCTGAAATTAATTAAATGCTAGCCTAATCTTTTGTGGAGGTCATGATAAAAATAAAGACCCATGGTTTCTTTTATGCTCTCAACTTTGGATGGGTCGAAGAACATATTACTTTTTTCTTTTAAAAGTCATGCTAACCTTGTCATTAATACCTCTTGCATTTTGCTCTACCTATCCAAAGCCTTATATTGAGTGCAACCATAGATTACAAGAGTTATTGTTGGGTGAATTGATTCAAGGCTCGATTCTTTGGCTCGTGACTAAGAAGTCTGGTCATTCCGTGTTTTGCGTAACTTATCTTTTGCTAGCCTATTCTACCCGTGCATTGTGAGCTCCCACATCGGAAGCTTTGCAAATCTCGCCGGATATCCACCCTTTAAACCAACATCATCTTTTGTGTTAACCTCCTTGACCTACCTACCTATCATTTGAGTATGGAGACGACACGTCACAAGAAGGTGCTTCAAAGGGAAGATTCAAGTTCCCTCCCATCAAGACATCCGGTACCTACCTAACACCACTTCCTCTTTGCTCGGGCACGAGCAAACGTCTAAGCATGGGGGAGGAGGTAGGTACTATGCAAATTAGAGTTCTAGGGGAGATAAAAGACGAAAGATAGAGATATGCATGACGAGGCTAGCAACAAAAGAAATTAAAAAAATGAATAAGATAAGAGGATGAAACAAAAAAAAATTCAAAGTACCTCACATGTCAAAAAGAAAGAAGAAGGAAAAAAGGAGGAAAATAAGAAAAAGAAAAAGGAAAAAATAGAGTAATAATAATCTCCCCCGGTTCTCTAGTTGCTTAAGGATTTTCCAAGGACTTCAAGATCAAGACCCATACTCATTTTTCCAACCATGTGCAATCCGATAACGAGGACTTCGTTGGGGCCTCGGGATCATTCTTTGCCATTTGCACATGTCCACCTATCTAAAAGCGTGAGTCCTTTCTCTTCCCTCTTCTTGTGAACATTATTTTTCCAATGACCTTTTTGACGAGTCATGATAAGTCCATGAGAAGCTTGCCTTGTTTTAATAATAGTCTCAACTTTAGCATCTTAGTAGGATAAAAACTTTCCTATGAGCTCCAAATAAACCCTTCCACCTACAAACATGAGAGGGAAAGAACATATATCAAGTAGGCTTGAGAGTGTTGTGAGATGAGAGTTCATGAGCAAGGTGCAAGAAGGTTTAAATTTTTGTACTTGGTTTAGCTCTTTTATTCACCTCATTCTTCACTTCAAAAGTTTCTAAGACCTATTCAAATTTTGTGGAGCATGATTGATTACTTGCGGAAAGAGCTTAAATTATATCTACCCTCCATAGAGATGAAAGCTAGTTACATTATGAAATTTAACAAATAAACTTGGAGAGCATTATGCTTTCTCATGTGTGATCAAGTGTAGGGTATGAAATATGAAAGGCAATGCTAATATCCATTGAAAACTTACTTGAGGATGAGCAAGGTTTAAGCATGGGGGAGATGTTGACGGTGAATTTCCGTCAACCTAGAGTACTTGTTATACATTGGTTTCGATTATGATTTGCAACTAACCCGCCACTAGGCATACTAATGATGTAACAAGTTCACACTTGCATGTCGATTTTGGAGTTTGTTGTTTACGCAGGAAATTAACGTTAAAGAGGAGACTTTCGGGATAAGTTCACCAAGCACTTCAAGAGAAGATCATGAAGCCCGTCACAAGTCAAGACACGCGATGAACATGACTCCAAATGACCCGAGGACCGAAGCGTCAACGTGCAAGTCTTCAGGGACTCAACCAGAAAACAACGAAGCTTGCATGGCAAGGATTCAAGCCTAAACCGTGAAGGAAATGACGTCAAAGGCCCACATGCAAGTGCACACAAATAAGGGATCACGCGAGAAGCGACCGGGGAGCAACCGGGGCCGAACCAGCCGAAATGGGCTCGGGCCGGCCGGCTCCGGCCGACCGGCCCGGGGCCCGGTTCGCGCCCCCTTTTTGCCCCTAGGTGCTTGTCTATAAATTGTCTCTCGCCTCCGCCGGCCGCCACATCCATCCATCTACGGGAACTCGGCGAAACCTAGGACGGAGCGACGACGGCCGCCGCGAGTCCTCGAAGTCATCTAGGAGATGGCCTAGGCCTAACCTAGCCGCCATGGCCTCCTTGCACGGTTGAGCCACGGCGGAGTTCCGAAGCTAGTTGAGGTCATCAATGGTATGTACTTGGTGGAGATGATCTAGACACATTTATTATGTGAGTTAAGTACTTCATGTCATCCGATCTTTTAGCGACTCGATTCCTTCCTCGATGATTTTGTTTTCTTCTTGGTTATGCTTCTTCCCCAATCTAGTCTATAGCTAGATTGCATAGGGTGGTCTTGTAGCCGCGGTGGCTAGAGGTGCATACCAGACCGACCAAGTGATTTCAACTTGTTCTATCGAACTCGCCCTAGACTACCCGCATGAATAGGAATACGTTGTGACAGAACGGGGGTTCCGAAAGGTGGGTGTTTTCGGAATCAGACCGGAGGATAGTAGTTTAAAGATGGCTTTGGATGAGATGCATGTTGCGCTTGCTCTTTTGGCCGGAACTATGACTAGAAGATGATAGGCCTTAGTTTCCCTCGCTTGCTCTTTACTTTGTCTAGATTCATGGATGCGATCAACCTTATGCTATAATTCATACATCTTTAAGGTTTATCTTCTTATGCAATGAATGCTTCATGTTAGGCTAGATCAATAGGTTAGATGGAGAATCCTAGGAGTTTTCTTCCGATCCTTGGATTGACAAATCTAGGGAGAACCCTCCTTGGTGAAAAAGGCACCAAGTCTCCCGTTGGCTTGCGGTGAACTTGAGCACGGTTTTGAACCGTCAACGGGGTGAGTGGAGGGGGTATAAATAGCCCAAATCATCCAAAGAGCCGTTGGCTAACAACCACTATAAAAGGTAGCGTCGGATGAACCGATGCTATGCTTTTTCTAGGCGTCGGTTCATCCGGTGCCCTCCACGTCACTTAGCCGTTGAAGATCTACTGACACAACTGCTCCGACGCTATACACCGATGGTGCATCGGATCATCCGATGCTGAAGAACTCCTCACCAAATCCTTACTGTCTGCATCTTCGAGAGCGTCAGATGAACCGCTGCCATACCGTCTGTTCATCCAGTGCTAAAGCTCCAGTCTTGGCGCACCTCTGTCTTGATTTAAACTGAGCGTCGGATAGACCGATGGTGTCCTCTCCCAGACCGTCGGATCATCTGGTGCTATTGTCTTCGCTGCTCCTCCTCTGCAATTCATCTTGTGCATCTATGAATTGGACCGCCGGACCATCTGACGGTGTCATCTTCATTTTGCCTGTTGTGCAGTGTACCAAGTGCACCGATGCTTGCACCGATGGTACCGTCGGTTCATCTGGCGGTGTCAATTTCCTTCCTTTTCTTCCGCGGTTTTGACCCTTGAAAAATAGACTATCTTCTCAATTTGACATGTGGTATTTTTGCATCCTTGGGACCTAGAAATGTCTACAAAGACATGCTAAACAATATGATTAGTCTCATTGATCATGTTGTCATGAATCACCAAAATCAAACTCGAACTAATGGCATATGGGGCCATGTTCGCTACACACTTGGCCCCTTTTGTTGCATCTTTGCCAGCGGGTAATAGTGGAGGAGGATATCCTCATCACATACGCACGACATTAGTGATAGGGAATATAGGAGGCTGAGCGGGGATTGCGTCGAACAGGAGAAAGAAGAAAGAAACAAATCGTTTTTCTGTGTTACCAATGGTACTAATTATCCTAAACTCCACGTCTAGGTTCATTTCAATGGGGTTTGGAGTTGAGAAAGAGGTTCTCCAAAAAAAAGAACTGGAGCTCCACTAACTCCATGGAGTTGGGCTACTTCACAAAATGGTGGAGTTGAGGTGTTTGGCTAGGCCCACTCAACTCCGCCATAGAGTTTGGAGTTGAAGGAATTCGAGTTGAACCCATCCCAAACAGGCCCTTGTACTCAATTGGCCCAACGCAAAAGGTTGGCTACATCAATTTCAAGCTTCCCCCAAATCTCTTGGGTGCTGTAAAGCTCATGACTAACATAAGCATCATTATCGGTCAAGGGGAGGAGCACATGAGTGTTGCGCAGTTGGGGAGACTAGGAGTGGATGCCATACTAAAGGAGGAGGAAGGTGCTCTCCTTTGGGCACGTGGAGGACTCGGATCTGGACACACATGCGGCGGACAAGTCTGAGCACCCGTATTTCTAAAAACACGGTAAACAAAATTATACTCGAGGCTCTATCAGGGTTTTAGTTTTAATATCAACAAAAAATTAGTCCCCTATGAAAAATGTGAAATTTCCGGAATTTCAAAAAAAAAATCATCAAATTGAATCCTAGCACAAAACACTATTTTAATATTGCGCTAAGTCTTTGATGAATCACTTTAAACACTTTTGGTTGCTTAGTTGTATTCTTGATGGATTCCTGCACACCCAGCAACTCCAAATGGGCGCGTGAAAAGGGTGTAATATCCCAAGGGGTCAATAGAGCAGCTTGCTCTAACAGCTAGCAAAAAGGTACCATTGGATGTTTCGTTGGTTTATCTTGAGGTAGCATCAGAACATCTGGTGCTACTAGCCGTTAGTCTCCTTTCTCTATGACCGACCTAATACACCGATTGATATAGTGGTTTATCCAATAATGGTGTATCGAATCAAGTGCATGGTCTTCCAAGCCAAAACATCTTTGGAACCTTCAATTGAAAATATGATTCGTCCGACGCTGTCTTCATCTTGAGCATCAGAGTATCTGGTGCTTGCCTCTGTGCTTTCATTTCAACCACCGATACATCCGATGCTGAGTCTTACAGGGAATCAGATCAATCCATGCACCTCATACCTCATCTTTGTACCCCGCCTTCCTCATGACGCTCATACTAATGAGGCCACCAGATCATCTGATGGTTCCTATTGACTTTGCCATGTGTGTAGTGTACCAAATACTCTGACGTTTGGACCGATGCTTCTTCAATCGACCATCGGAACATCCAAGTGGTTTCATTTTCTCGCCGCACGCCTAAGCACCGACTTCTTCTTCTTCTTCTTCTTCTTCTTCTTCTTCTTCTTCTTCTTCTTCTTCTTCTCATGTAATTAGTCGATGGTAATCGTGATTTCTGTTTTCTTGGATGCTTTGCTTTGTTTTGGTTGTGGTTGTTTCCTTATGATCTAAATATCTACAAGGCATGTTCAAATGGCTTAACGAGGTCATATTGGCTACACTAATAAAACACGTGTCTAGAAAACCGTAACAAAGGGCACTTATAAATATTTGTTTAATTGTTCATTGAAAATTACAAATATTTTTTTCTTTTCAAATAATGCCTGCACGTTTTTTCTCACTCAAAACAAACAGGGGCATGCAAACGTGAAATGAAACCCCCGCGGGGTTTAATTCCTCGCCTTTATCGCTTCGACCCATCGCCTGCCATAAATAAACCGCCGCGCACACGCCTCCACTGATCCACTACTCCTCAGAACGCTCACCCACAGACCCACTCTCCACCTTCATCGCCCATGTCGTCGCTGCAGCTGCGGACAGCACCCGCCATGGCGGAGCCGCCGCCGGAGTTCCTGTGCCCTATCACTCTGGACCTCATGCGTGACCCGGTCGCGGCGCCCACGGGAATCACCTACGACCGCACTGCCATCAACTCCTGGCTAATCGCCGGCGGCCAGCGCACATGCCCCATCACACACGGCGAGCTCCGAGCGGGGGACCTCGTCCCCAACCACACCCTCCGCCGCCTCATCCAGGAATGGTGCGCCGCCAACCGTCCCCGCGGCTGCGCTGAGCGGGTCGTCGTCCCCGCCACTTCCGAGGAGGTCTCCGTCGTCGATGTTGAGGAAGCGACGCGCGCGGGCGACGCCGATCGGTGCGCGGCCGCAGCGCGCTGGGTCCGGCAACTCGCCAGGTTGGGCGAGCCGAGCCGACGGCGCCTCGCGTCCGCCGGAGCCGCGCGCGCGCTCGCCGCGGCGTTCGCATCCTTTGCGGACGCAGCGGATGCGGCCGCCGCAAGCGACGTGCTGGAGTACGTTCTGGCAGCGCTTGTGCTCGTCGTGCCCATGGACGAGGAGGCCATCATGATCGTCGGTTCGTCGAGCGCGTCCGTGGCGCAGCTCGTCGCCGCCGCCGCGAACGGCGGCGCGCAGAGGAGGCTGCACGCCGTGGTCGTGATCAGAGAGATCATCGCGATATCATTTCACAGGTACGGCGGCGGTGGTGGTGCCATCATCATCGACCTGAGCGCGAACGCCGACGCCATCATCCAAGTCTTGGTCAAGACGATCAGGGACACGGTCTGCCCGCAGGCAACCAGGGCGTGCCTGATCGCCGCGTGCCACCTCGCGCACGCCGCCGACGATGGCGCCGCTGCGTTGCTCGCGGCGGCGGGGATCGTCCCGGTGCTCCTCGAGCTGCTCGTCGACGCAGACAAGAGCACGGCCGAGAAGGCTCTTGCAGCGCTCGACGCCTTGCTGGCGTCCAGAGATGGGCGAGCGTGTGCCCGTGCCGATGCGCTCGCCGTGCCCGTGCTCGTCAAGAAAATGTTCTGCGTGTCGGACGCGGCTACCGAGCTCGTGCTGTCTGCCTTGTTGCGCATCTGCAAGAAATGCCCGGAAGACGACGAGGATGCCACGGTGGCGGCCGGTAGGCGCCTCGCCATCATTGAGGCGCTGCAGGTCGGTGCCCTCCAGAAGGTGCTCCTGCTTCTCCAGGCTGGGTGCAGACAGGAAACGAAGGAGAAGGCCACTGAGCTTCTCAGGTTGATGATCAGGTACCAAAGCAGAGTGGAGTGTGTTGACACCATGGATTTCAGAGGAATCAAGAGAAGCACTACAATTTTGACAACATAGATTTTTTTGTGTGTGTATATATAACAGAAGAAAAAAGGTTTAGTGGAAAATTGTACATAAATATTATAAAGCTTCTAAATGTTGATTTAAAGGTTTTTCTTGAATCTGAATATTATTTCATATCATTCTAACTTAAGAGAATGTTTACGAAGTCATCAACCTCTATGGAAGACCTAACAAAAGCCAATTTCTTATGCAACATAGCAAAATTGTGAATTACAAATAAATACCTTTAGAAAAAACGAGATTAATTAATGTACAAAATGAACAAGCCCTTTCTAATTCTTTCATAGTCATAGACGGCATATAGATATTGACATATTATCATTTTGCCATCAAACCTTTCGATAAATACAGTAAGTTTCTATTTTTTCGCAGGGGGGATAATAAGATTCCATTTATGAACTATTTACCTATTTTCAATCTTTGAATGTTCAGTCTAACTTCAGTGAGACTTCAGTTTCGGTCTATGTTCATTTGGCATCTATCAGGACTACTAGACTGCTACTATTAGCCTTCCTAGTGCCTTTCACTGTCTTCCGTGAAACAGTGCTTTCCAGAGCTATTTGTGTACTACGTTCAAAGACGTGGAAAACGATGACTATCATTCTTCGTTCAAACAAATCCGCTTGGAATTGTAGTCCACAAAATCCAGTCAATGGTAACATCATCACATCAACATCCACTTATTATTCCTGTCGTTGTACATGCATGCCAAGACAACTGGATTCGGTTTGCCCAATGCTTGTCTCAAAACAAGTTGCTATTCCTTTATTCCAAATTCTGAACAATTGCACTACAGACTAGCAGTTCCAGATGTAACCCTTTTTGATTGAAATATAAAATTACTGTTCTTAGTCTATCAAGTTAACAAAATCCAAGCTATAATTTTGGTGCCACTTGAAGGACAGTAAAAGATGCTCTGTTTCAATTAGACACGGCAGCCACCTCAGTGGCCTTTCTCGTCAGAAATCAAAACCCTTCTATTGTAAACCATATTGTTAATTGTTGTAAACCATAATTTAGTACTATGGTTACACTATCATTGTACATGCTAATCCAACTTCATTTGATATGTCCTATGGTTGCCCGGTCGTTATTCTTTATTATTCAATCTTCTTAACAATTCCACTACCTCTGGCAGGGCAGTTGCAGAATGCAGACACAGCCATATCTGATCAAAATATAAAGTTGTGCAACCACCTCACCTGTCCGCTCTTAAGAACTCCCCCAATTCACAAACCTGCTGTTGTAACTGTAACTTTTTTTAATCATAGGATCCGGCTGTAACTGTAACTTTTAACCCATATTTGTAACTTGCTGTTCATTTAAACGGATGGTTTAACGGAGCCAAAAGAGCAGCATTGCACATCATTCTAGCAGCGGTCAAAACATGGGCGCTGCTCACGCAAAAGGCACCACTTAGGACGCCAGCCAAAAGAGTAAGAACAATATTTCTGATCTTCCCCTAGTCTTGAAGGTTATGTTGAAACCAACTTCTATATGAGTAAAGATGGCAACGGGTGCAAAATATCCGCGTACCCGCGGGTAGGAAACCCGACGAGCGCGGATACGGGCGCCATTCCCCGCCCGCGGGCGCGGGCGCGGGCACGAACTTGAATCCGGTGGATAGTTACTCGCGGCAAAAAAAAAAATTGCTATCCTCACCCGCATACCCGCCGTACCCGCTATGACCGTTAACACCGTTAACACCAAAATTTGGTAATGAGTCCGAGGGGAAGGTCGGTTGTGAAGTGGTGAGGTCACGCCGGTGACACAAGCACGCGTGGAAAGGCCACGGTGTGGCCGGCGGCGTACGTCGCCCCCGACGGCCAATGGCGCGCCGCGGGTGTGCGCGTGCAAGCGGGTCGCCACCGCACGACCCACTCGCCACGGACGTCACGGGAGAGTTCACGCCGACGTTGTGCCGCGGCCGGTGGTCTCTCCAATGCCTCGGCGTGCGCGCCCGACGCGGGTACGGCACGTACGGCGGCGTGCCCGCGTGGCCGCGCGCACAGCGTCGCGCTGGAGTGCGCTGCGGCGTTGGCGAGCAAAACCATTTCTTTGAGTCGGTTTTCAAAATTGATTTTTTTGAAACTAAAGTGCACCTTGCACAAAATAGCAAAGTTGGAGATCATCTATTCCTCTACAACTTACACCAAAGGCCCAGTAGAGGTTTTGATCCTTTAGTTTTGCATAAATAGCATGCCGGCCTTGTCGGTGTTTTTAGACGGCAACCTACAAAGGGTACCGAAGTAGATGAATGTGGGCTCGCGAATCGATAACTCGAAAAAAGAGACACGTGGCACACAATTTAGACGGAGTTCGAGCTGCAGTGCGTAATACCCTACGTCTGTATCTTTGCCTTAGCTGGATTGATTAGGTACGATTACAAGATGGTGCAATTGTACGCCGTGAGATGAGATGATGAGAGAGGGGTCCACTGCCTTGCCTTATATAGTCGGGAGGCGGTTACAAGTCGGAATAGGAGAGAGTACTAGTCGAGTACGTCCCAGGAGTCTTCCATACGGTGCGGGACATGTACGGCTTCTAACCGAGTACTTCTCCTCTCGTAGTCCTTTTGCTTCCACGCCATCGAGGTGTCGTTCGGCGCAAGCGGTAGTCCCGGGGCCCACGCAGAGTAGTTGGTCTGGTACCCACCGAGTAGTGGGCCCGGAGTAGGTCCATACGACAAGCCCCCGAGTACTTTGTAGTCGAGAGGATAGCTTCAAGTAGTCTTGACGGCCTTAACGAGTAGTCCTCAAGCGTCCTGGGGTACTACAAGTCAAAAGTCCTCAAGAGTAATCGAAGCATCGCGAAATTTGGAATGTACTCCGAGTGATGTTGAGCAATCTTGAAGTCTTCTCGAGTAGTCCCAAGCGTCCTTGAGTGCTGCCCTTGAGTCTTCAACAATGCCCGTGTTGTCTTGAAGCCGAAGGCTGGTATGGAAGTGGGTGCAAATCGCACTCCATATGGAGTAGCCGAAAGGCCTTAGGTTGAGTTGGAGCTACCGTCGAAGTCCATCTGAAGTTTTGGCAAGAATATCCCGAAAAATCCAGAGAAAAAACCGAAGGACACGTGGCACGGAGCCCCCGAGCCTTGAGTCGAGTACTTCCTCTCGAATTGAAGGGTCATCTTGTAGAATGTGTCCTAGGATGCTCCTGAGTCTTGTCGCATCCCAGGTAGTCGAGTAGAAGTAGCTGAGCCCCCGAGGTGAGGCGCATCGACTAGTTGAAGTTGAAGAGTCACGCGCGGCCACTGAGTCAGCTGAGCACAAACTTATCCAACCGGCCATTGGAGGGCTGCGTTGACTTATAAATAGAAGCCAAATCCCTTAGGGTTTTTCACCCTACGCAGTTGTAGCCATTCCAAACACATCTTGGCTAGAAATCACCACCAGTGCGCGCCACCTCCGCTGAGTGAAGTGTAGATCCGGCGCGCCGCTCGGGAGAGAGCCACCGCGGTAGCCCCCGGCGAATGCGCGTGAAGACCCCGTGCTCTTGGAGGATGAAGCCATCTCCTTCCAAGACCGCGAAAGCCTCGGGCGGGAAGAAGGGGAGTCGTGACGAAGCCGCGGGATCGCCGCCGGGGACATCACCGCCGATGTCTCACATTGCGGATCCGAACCACGAATGGAAGAAGTCGAAGGCGAAGACCGAAGACACCTTTAGCCCTTCTCAACGGCGGATTCATCAGGGAGAAGGAGGTGGACTGTGGAGGAGCCGCGGCGGGGATCCGTACCCCGATGGAGAAGAATGAAGATGAGATCCGGAGTGTTCACGCGGTTCGCGGAGCGCGCCGGGCTTTCTCTCCGGTGAGCAATTTCTTCAAGGGGCTCATGAGGTACTACGGCGTCAGTACCTCAACCTCAACCCCAACGGTATTTTCCACATTGTCGTCTTCGTTCATTTACCGAAGCTTTTAAAGGGGATCAAGCCCCATTGGATCTGTTCGGGAAGTTCTTCCGGGTGAAGCCACAACCCGGCGCCAGCAACCGAGGTAGTCGGAGGAGGAAGCGGGGGATCCGGATGTGGGAGGACGCCGCCCGGCCGGTACCTCTCGTACAAGCTCATAGACTCCAACCAAGGCGGAAGGCAAAATGGTTCTACATCACGAACCACCATACGGGAGGCTGCCCGGCCGAGCGAGCCGGCCAAGCACCGCTCGTGGTGGAACGCGGAGCCGACGATGCGAAGGGATCCAACTCCCTCGGGTTGTTGGCGCGGATCAAGGCAATGAGGGAAGCCGGTGAGGGCCGAGCATGTGGACCTTCGGCTTCATGAGCAGGGTCGGCCGGCGGTGGCTCGCGACACCTGGGGTTCGAGTACACGGCGATGACGACACGTCGCGGATGCCTGGAGACGAAGTCGTCGACGACGACATTGTCGACAGGCTGGCGTGGATCTTCAAGGACATGCCGCCGTACACGGCGTGCCCCTTACCGGAGTACTCCGCCGCGCGCCCGCCAAAGGAGGTAAGTAGCCGCACCCAGTGTCGAGTACCCGTTCCGTGTGAGTAGTCGCACTGATGAATTGTGTCTTGCGGGATGACTTGAAGAAGTTTGTCTCCGAGCCGCCGCCGCCCACCTCCAAGAAGTCGAGATCCCGGAAGGAGGGGAAGACCAAGGCCAAGGGACGGCGTGAGGTTGGCGAAGAAGTGACACCATAGTCGTGGAGGACACGTCCGACGAGGATGATGACGAGGAGACGGCTGAGGACCGCTTCCGAGTTTGCGGTCGGAGTTGACCGTCCTAGCCTACCTCATGTCCCTCTTGTCGGGATAAGCCGGCCGGCTGGCACGGGCTGGTCCCGGCCGCGTCGCCGCGGAAGCCGCGCAACCCGGCCCGCAAGCGTGTGACGAAGAAATTGAAGGTCACTGATACCACGTCCCCAGAGGTAGGCCGTCTTGAGTTGTGTAGTCGAGTACTTGTGTCTCGAGTTCACTTGTTGATGAAGAAGTTTCCTTGCTTGCTGGAGGTTGCCGCCTACGGAGCTCGTTGATCAGGGCGACGAAGGCGAGTGGGATACGGTGGGGGAAGCCGGGAGTCGTGGCCCCGGCCCCCGCGGTGAAGAAGACTCTTGGCGTAGATGGAGCGCCCGGCCCCTGCTCCTCGGGGAGTGTTAACACCAAAATTTGGTAGTAGTCGACTTGTGGGTCCGGTTCGATAAAGAGTCCGTACGGTGGAAGGAAGGATATTTTCGGAGATATTCGGCAAAGAAGTACGCCGGTCGGCTATCTGTCCCGGTTCGGCAAAGGAACGGTGGGGCGGTTTTGCGGGATTGGACGGTGACGTGGCTCAATCGAGAGAGAATACGAATGGATGGATAGGTGATCAAGCTTAGAGATAAGTTGAAACCGCCGTCCATTCGAAGTTGTGCTCAACGGGGTATAAATATGACCCCCGAATGTATGTAAAAACGACAATCATTCTTCAATACACACGCGGCCTTACGCCAAACCTAGAGTCCCTTGTCGTGTCGTCGAGTTCTTCGAGAGGGCTAATCGATCCGTCGACCTCCGTGGTACGGCAACCTTGTATCATGTCTAGTATCATGCGGTGGATTTAGATACGATGCAAGTAGTCTTGATGTGCTTCGTGTCATGCGGTAGATTCAAGCATGGTTCAAGAAGGTTTCTTGTTAGATCATGAGTCATGCGGTGGGCTAAGATCTAGCTTGAAGCTAGTTATCGGCTCTATTGGATCTTGGCAAGATGCGATAGATTCATTAAGTTACCCCGTGTTATCTTGAGTTTTTACTTTATGTTTTAATTCATGTAACACACCTTTGCCCCAATCTAGATGGGTTTGGATCGATTTCTATCCCTTTATGATCCTTGTTCGAGTAGATTTCCTTATTTTGACACGTGGATCTTGTGTTTTCCGATAGCCACTTCGAATCGATCTAGGTTGTTACGTGTTGCGGGTTCAAGCTTGCTCATGTTCGTATAAATCTTGAAAGAGCGGGTATCATGCGGTAGATGCGGGTTTTGGGTTGCTTTGGAGCTAGTCATCTAGGTGGATTAGATTCCCAAATCAGCTTTAGAGTAGATTTATTCACTTGGTAATGTTTGTTCCCTCTTCCTGGACCCCGAATCGGTACATTCAGCCGTATTCGGTTATGTTTCTCCACGAGTAGAACACGTGCGTTATCCATGCTTTGAATGATGTATGCTTTTAGCTTTCCATATTTAGATTGTATCATGCGGTGGATAGATCTATTTGTGGAAAGTGGTACGGTTTTTCATGCAAGTTGTATCATGCGGTGGATAGATTTGTTTGACATCGTACCCGACAGGTTTTAAAGTAACTAGACATGCGATAGACTAGTGCTTTGGATCTATGCATACTTGTTTAATACATGATCATGTCCGTGCTTTACTTTATTCATTTATTTAATGCTAATCTTCATGGGGATCGGTCATGGCCTCGTGCGTACGCATTCTTGTTCAAACAAAGACCGATCGTTTGTCATGCTTGCGTCATCCATTCGGCGTGTTACTTTTCCCCTTTGCGGTTTCCCGAATGGTTGTAGTTCGTTGGCGAATAGCTTTTTATAGCTATGTGTCATCTCATTTGGCTTCTTAGCGTAAATATGGAACTGTACGGTACCACCCGTAAGTTCCGAGCTTTGGTATTTAAGCTCGCTTTGTCTTTTGTTAATTTTCGGGAAAAATTGATCGGCACGTCTTTCGCTCTCTCGCGCGTGTGAAGCCGCCTTTGTGCGGCTTGCCGTGTGTTTGGCGTTGAGTGCACTTTTCGCGTCAACAATGACATGTGGGACCCACCGTCATTATGTATATATACATACAATCTTAGGGTTTCCCCTCACTTCCCCGCCGCCCCCCGCCCCCCATTCCACTCCACCCGGCCGCCCGCCGCCCCCACCCGTGCCCCCGAGCCCGAGCGGCCGGCCGCGCCCGGCGCCCGCACCCCCGCACGGCCGGCCGGCCGCCGCCGCACCGCCGTGCCCCCGCGGCCCCGCGCGCGCGGCACACAGGCACGCGCGCGCGCACGCACGCGGGGCCGCCGCTCCTCACCGCCTCACCGGTCGCCGGCCGGCCGGCGCGGCCCGCTCACACGCGGCGCGGAGACACGCAACCGGCAGCCTCCCCGTCGCGGACACGCGGCGAGCGCCGGCGAAGGCCCCCCTCGCCGCCGGCCACCAGGACTCCAGGTGCTCCCCCTCCCCCGAATCGATTTGTTCCTTTGTCTGTGCAAGATCTAGATTCACTTCAATGCTCAACTAATTCTGATTTCTGTGTGTTGATTTGTGTTGTTTGTTGACATGTAGTTGTAATGGCAACCCCTGTTAGCTCTCGAGTGCAAGCTTCTGGATCTGGGATTGGTGCCTCTGTTCAGCCAGATGATACTGAAGATAGAGAGATTGTGGATGTATCTGAGGGAGAAGATGATGAAGAAGTTGCTGCTCCTCCTGGCAGTAAGAGGAAGCTCACTTCAAAGGTGTGGAATGACTTCACCAAGGTGTGGGATGGAGGTAAATGGAAGGCCAAGTGCACCCACCGCGACGAGAAGCTTTCGGCCACATCAAGAAATGGTACGAGTCACTTGAAAACTCACTTGAAATCTTGCATCTACAATAACAAGAAGCCAGGTGATAAAATTCAGAGCAACTTGAGATTTGGTACCACTGAAAAGGGGACAGTAGCTGTAGAGAACTATGTGTTTGATCAAGAAGTAGCTAGAAGAGCTCTTTATTCCATGATTGTACTGCATGAGTACCCTCTGTCCATTGTTGATCACCATGGTTTTCGTAAGTTTGTTAGTGCATTGCAGCCTTTATTTAAGATGGGAACTAGGAACACTATTAGAAAGGATATCCTGAGTTTTTATGAGGGAGAGAAAAGGAAAGCTAGGATTTTCTTGCAAAGAACCAATTGTCGTGTTGCTATTACCACTGACTTGTGGACAGCTGACAATCAGAAAAGAGGATATATGGCTGTCACAGGACATTTTGTAGATGATTCATGGACACTTAAGAGCTGCATATTGAGGTGATTATTTATTTTGGCTGCTTTCCATTACCTCACTGCTTGCTGTCCAAATTATTTACTTTGATGTCCGGGTTATTTATTTGTGTACTCATTTTTGTGTAGGTTCATATATGTACCATGCCCACATACTGCAGAGGCTATTTGTGATGCATTGCACAAATGTCTCCAGAGCTGGGATATTGATAGGAGGGTTTCAACTGTGACCCTTGACAATTGCAGTACCAATGATAGCATGATTGGCTTAATGGAGACAAGGCTTGGGGCATCTAATATGCTGGTTAGAGGGAAATGGCTGCATATGAGGTGTTGTGCACACATTCTCAATCTCATTGTCAAAGACGGCATGCAAGTCATTGAATCTTCAATTACAAACATCCGAGACAAGTGTTGCTTATTGGGTTGCTACACCAAAGAGGTATGAAAAGTTTGAGAAAACTGCTCTAGATGAAAATGTAAAATTGGACAAGAAGTTACACCTAGATTGCAAAACTAGATGGAACTCAACCTATATCATGCTTTCTATTGCTATACCTTACCGTAAAGTTTTTGTGCGCTTGGGTGAGCTAGATAAGAACTATGTCTGTCCATCGAAGGCGATTGGGAATTTGCTACTAGTGTTTGCGACAAACCGAAATTGTTCTATGACTCGATCGAATTGTTTTCCGGGACAAAATATGTGACGACTAATCTTTTCTTCCCTAAAGTGTGTGAAATTAAACTTGCTATGAACTCATGGAGTTTTAATGAAGATGAAACCATTGGGGATATGTCTAATGCCATGATTGAAAAGTATGACAAGTATTGGACTGATATCCATGGTCTTATGGGCGTTCTTTGTTATTCTTGATCCACGTCTTAAGATGACAATGTTACATGCTTGTTATATTGCCATTTTTGGTCGAGAGGCAAACTGAGAAATATGTTACCGAGGCCCATGAATTGCTTATTGATTTGATGAAACACTACCATGTGAGAGAGCAAGAGTTTGTAAGTACATCATCTAGTGGTGCACAATCATCGAGTTAATGCGACATTCTTTGTGTTTGAAATTTTCAAAACCCTTAATGAAAATAAGAGGACCACTAGCTTTGTCGAAGTAAGAATGAGTTGGATCGCTATTTGGAGGAAGAATCTCTTCCTCATGATCGAATGACTACTTTGATATATTGGGTTGGTGGAAATTGGAGGGAACTCGTTATCCTACTTTGAGGCCGATTGCTCGTGACATCTTAGCTATTCCAATTACTATCGTTGCATCCGAAGCGGCTTTTAGCACTAGTGGGAGGGTTCTAAGTGAGCATCGTAGTCGTCTTACTCCTAAAATGTTGGAAGCTTTGATGTGTGGTCAAAGTCGAGCTTCGACACACTCTCAAAGGTAAACAATTCAGCCATTCAACATTCACATTGAACCTTGTTCAGATTGTATATGCAGCAACTAATACATATTATTGATTGTAGATGCGATGGAAAGTTCAATAGCTTCTGGTCATGCCTCGAAGATATTGAAGAAGAAATGAAGGAAGAGTCTTGCATTACAATGGCGGATTCCGACTAATGAACTTATTTGATGTTCTGTTTGTTGATGTTCAGTTATTGAACAATGTATGTTTGAGAATTGTGACTTTGAGTTGTTGCATGCTTGTATTCTGTTAGTCGTATGCGTGTGAAACAAATAATGTGTGAGATGTTGAATGACTATGTTTAATCTTATTGATGTGGACTTGTGGAGTGTAAACCATTGTTGTGATATCTTTATCTAATTATCTCTTGTGGACTTGTGGCTAAGGCTATCTAGCTATATATGCATATGCTAATCCGCGGGCACGGGTGTGCCCGCGGGCACGAAATATCCGCGGATCGCGGGTGCGGGCGTGATTTCCTACCCGTGGCGGGTGGCGGGGCGCGGGCGCGGGCGTGAGTTCTAGGTGGCGGGCGCGGGCGTAGGAACTAAGTATCCGCGGGCGTCATGCCCGTTGCCATCTTTATAGATGAGTGTACGACTGCATTCTTTTGCTTTGAAGTGTCTGAATTCCAAGCGTGCCTGTGTCATGTTGACAGTACATTGTATCTCGTAACATTTTTGGAAGCTTTTCTTACATTTGAAGGTTATTCTGTATCATTATGTTACACGTAAAAATGGCAGCTAGCCAGATCTGGCTGGACCAGCTGGTCAGACCGGTTACCTTAGGCGGTCTCAGTGGTCGGACCTTGTAGCCGGTCTAGCAAGGTGCTGAATACGAGTAGAATCAAGTAGTCTTGGTTGATTTCGAGTTGTAAGGATTTCCTTGGGGGGCAACATATCCTCACCTTATAAATATAAAGGGCCATGACCAATTGTAAGTCTATTAGCCAATCGAACAAATCAATTGACTACTTTTATCTCAAACCAGATTTTCCAACCCCTCTTTTGTTTTCCTCCCTCGTCTCTATGGTGTTTGAGGACGTTCTGAGTGGCGCGTCGATCTCAGAGCAACCTTAGGCTCGCCAAGTCACCATCTCTGACGGGGTCCCTCCCGGGGTGGCAAATGTAGGCTTTCTCAGTGGTATCCCAGACCAATCTGATCGGCCAGGAGAAGGAGCTCCGACGAGGAGAGTTTTGATATTCACACGACCTAGCGCACTCATGTGTTCGACCGGAACAACACCAACACATTCTGAACTTTTTTATAATGTAAGTTTTATTAATTACAAGAGCATTACATTGAGTGGATACAATGTCTTGAAGCACTCTGACCTCTACATAATGAGATGCACACAACTTAAAAAGGAAAATACAAACTATAACCTAAGCACTCTATTAACGATCAATCCTCAAACTAGACCGCCACCCAATACCCGGGTTTTAAAACTCTTTGACCACCTGCACCAATCGTAGTAATGCAGCAACCACCAAATCCTACGAAGCCGACTTATGTAATATAAGCCATGTGTGGTGTCGGTGTATAATTAAGAAAATAACTTGCAAGGGAGAAAAGTTATATCTTTTCCCAAAGATTACATCATTTCTACATAGCCATTTTGACATCTTTTTCAATCGCATGTAGCCAACTTCCAAACGTGTTAGAAACACTACGAGTCTGAGATAAACCTGATGCCACATATATAACAGTCAACACGAGCAAAACGACATTCAAAGAAAAAGATGTTTAATTGTTGTATCATTCTGAACTTAAATAAATTTATATTTTAGTGCTAAAAACTGACCACTTCCATTTTAGAATGAATACTGTTTCAGTGCTAATTGATTCGTCGTATCATTGACTCTGCAACAATCCATATTTGCAGACTGGTGTTGTAACTCTACGCTATACGAAAGCTCATCCATTATATTCACTGCATAGAATCACAAAAAATAGTTAATTTTGTAGCCTCATTTTCAGAAGGGGAAACTCACACCGAGTGAGCTGCATTTTTCAAGATAACTAATCGATGTCAGGGGTCCAAAGATATGTGGGTCAAAACTCAAAATAAGGTACTCATATGCTACTAAAATAGGGGTCTTTTATAGTGCCTTATGTCGGGCATACTCCCCGGTACTCATGCAAAGAAGGAGGAAGAGTAGAAGATGGACTCCTAGTAGAATTCCTCTCGTACTCCTACTAGGACTCGCTCCATGTAATCCTACTAGGACTCCTACCTTGTAACCGACTAGGCACCCACCCCCCGGACTATATAAGGGAGGGCCGGGTACCTAGCCGGGACATCCCCAATCCCTCCGGGGACAACCCAACACCAAGCGCAGGGCGCCATACTTGATCCCCCAAACAGACGTAGGGTTCACCACCTTGGCGGCCCGAACCTATATAAATCTTGTGTCCCGTGTCCTCGCGCGTACCTTCGAGTTCTCGGTCTCCCGATCACGATCCCCACCGCACAATCTACTACCTCGGGTAC
This sequence comes from Cenchrus americanus, assembly GCA_947561735.1. NCBI lineage: Eukaryota > Viridiplantae > Streptophyta > Magnoliopsida > Poales > Poaceae > Cenchrus > Cenchrus americanus. The sequence goes on along the minus strand of OX387243.1, from coordinate 98,296,789 downwards.
CCCCTTGGTAGGTTTGCCGGTCTAAAACACCGACACCTTATACTACCGAATGGTAGTATGGAGTATGAAGAGGGGGTAATTTAGGAAATACATCATGTTTATCTCATCCAATCCCCTCCCCGATGGTCCGGCGGTCCGGCCCCCGACGCCCCAAGGCTCCCTCCGAGTCCCCCCGACGCACGGCCTTGCCGTCGCCGTGGGCGAGCCGGCGGCTCCCGCGCCGCGCTCGGCCGGCCGCCGCATCCCCGCGTGCGGCCGGTCGCCGTTGTCGAGGCGGCCGACGCCTCGCCGTGTTCCGCTTCCTCCCCCCACCGCCCCTATTTCCAATCTCCCCCGTCCGACTCCCTCTCGGATCTCTTGCGCGCGCATCCGTCCACGGGCTCGCTCGGGTGCCCCGACGGCTTTCGTTGGCTTGACCGGGGTCTTTGTCTTTGCGAAGGCCTCGACCGCGGTCGTCGGCTCCACCGGGTCAAGTGCCGCGACGGGGAGCGAGAACTCCGTGAGGGTCTAAGGTGAGCGCTGCGATGAGGTTTTTTTCTATTTGGGGTTTGGATGTTGATTTTGATGAAATAGTTGTTCGTTTCCACAATTCGATTGACCTTGAGACCAATTTAATTGGATAGAAGTTGGATAAGACATCATAATGAGTTGTGAAATGTGATTCTTTTCCTTTAGTTAGTGAGGCAATTATAAAAGCACCCGGCTTTGTGATGTCATGCAATCGTATGATACTTAATTTCGGTAAGTTGTTAGATTTTTAGTGGTTGTCGTGATCGGTATGTGATCCTTGTTTTTTTATATATGTTTTTGAACTTGCGGGTTAGTGTAATGGAGGAAGAGCGAAGACGTTAGCCTAGAGGAAATTGAGGAATATTACGGTGTTGCAAATCGGACTTTCACGAGTGAGGAAGATTTCTTTGAGTTTTACAATAATTATGCAAAGCATAAAGGGTTTAGTGTCGAAAGGACAATGTGAGATACAAGGCGAGGCACGGATGAGGTGAAATGGAGGAGGTTTGTGTGTTCGTGTGAAGGATACGAGAGAAGTGAAGCACTTTGAAAGGACAAATCAAAAAAAGCAATCACGTGCCCTCACTCGATATGGATGCATGGCTAGGCTTGATGTCGAGCGGAATGAAGGGAGTGGCATTTGGTTTGTGAAGGATTTCGTGGCTGTCCATACGCATGATCTTGCAAAACGGGAGCATACTTTTGTTTTGCGGTCGCACCGAGGGATTAATGACCCTCGAAAGCGGAGGCAATCGAGCCGGGATTGGGTGGACTTCGGCCATACCAAATCATGGATGTAATGGAGACAACACATGGTGGTCTCGGAGAGGCGAGGATTTCTTTTGCAAGACTTGTACAATTTTTTTTTCAAGAAACAAGAAGGGGAAGATCGAAGGATGTGATGCGGAATTTGTGTTGAATCATTTGCGCTAGATGGAAGAGAAGGATCTCGAGTTTTTTTCACATACGGTATTGATAATCATGGACGGCTTAAGAACCTATTGTGGTCGGATGCACAATCACGGACGGACTATGGTGCTTTGGGAGACGTCGTTGTGTTTGACGAGCACGTACGCGTGTACGGTACAATTTGCCATTTGTCCCATTCATAGGAGTGAACCATCATCGAAGCACGATTGTCTTTGCTTGCGGTATATTGTCCGATGAAACTATTCCATCATATGTGTGGCCGCTTGAGGCATTACCGGAGGCAATGCATCGAAGCATCCAAAGTCGGTAATCACCGACGGGGACGCGAGCGATGGCAAGAGCTATTGAGATTGTTATGCCTAATGCGGATCACGGATTGTGCGGTTGGCACATAGAGCGAGAACATGCCGAAACGATTGCGTGGTTCAAAGCAAAAGTGAAAGGATTTCCGAAAGTTAATATACCATCCAATGGAGGTTGATGAGTTTGAGAGACTTTGGAAAGAGTTCGAGCTAACCACAAAATCAAAAAGGATAACTTTTGGGTGAATAGGATGTATGAACTTAGGAGGAAGTGGGCTGCGGCATACACAACGGGGAGGCATTTCTTGGGCATGCAAAGCAATCGGAGGAGCGAGAGTCCGAACTCAAGGCCGCATAATCATTTGGACCGAAAAATGTCCCTGGTTGATCTAGTGGAGCACTATGAATTTTGTCTTTCACGTATCCGTAGGAATGAGATTGAGCTCGATGCAAAGGCCATGAATTCTACCCCATTCACCAAGATTGAGGCTGCCGAGCTTGAGAAGAGTCTTGCAAAGTTGTTCACACCCGAAATATTCAAAAAGGCGAGGTTCCAAATCAACAAAGGGTGTGGTTGGTCGGTGACGAGAGGTCACCTTGGACAATGGGTGCTTCGGGTATGAGGTTGCATTAGAAGCCAAGAACAAGCGATTCCTTTATGTTACATGTACGTTTGGGTCATCTTTGGTTGATACTAGTTGCGTTTGTCGAAAGCTTGAGCGTGAAGGAATTCCTTGTTCGCATATTTTCCGTGTGTTGATGTATGCTCATATAGACACCATCCCTCCTTGATGTGTGAAGCGAGAGGTGGACGATGAATGTGACCGGTGCTTTCCCAACCGAGATGCGGACAAACACTCATGTGTGGTCGGATTAAATGGATCGTTACCATGCCCCGCGCAACAATGGAAATCGTGCTTTATTCAAAGCTTCTAGGAGTGAAGTTGAGACAGAGAGGGTAATGAAGTTGCTTGATGAAATATTAAAAGAAGACCCGCAGGACAATGGGGCAGATGAGCAGACCTCTTTTGGGCCTTTGCCTGCTCACTTCTCAGGGGCCAATCAGTCTGTTGGCATAAAAATACTAGACCCATTGAAGATTGTTACCAAAGGTGCTCCGCGATCAAACAAGAGGTGGATGTCCGGTATTGAATTCGGGGAACTACCCGAAATTTTCGGGTTACAATCATTTCTCTCGTAGTGCACTTACTTGCTCATATGGAAATTACATCTTTAGGGTTTATAGAGTTTGGTCTCATATTTTTCTTTCTCTATAATCGATAGAAATAGGAATTTCGATTTAGCTTCTGGCGGGGTAACTTTATTAGTGACCCAAGCTTTATATTGTTTTCCATTTTTAGAAATTGAAACAATAGATTGGTCTTTCGTTTGTCAATGGTATTTTGCTTAATTTGGGGGCACATTCGGTGTTGTACAAATGTTATAGTTGGATCTTTGGATTTGTTGACATGAGATTGGAATTACATATCTCATTTTTTCCCCATGTGTTCTTATCCAAATTTTGGAGATTTTCGGTTCATGTTTTAGATATTCGGATTATCTTCGGGCTTGCTATAATTTTTTTGAATCTGTATATTTTGGAAACTCACAAATCTGCTCATGTGATACTTTGCGGGGCTTGTATTGGAGGCTCGATCCTTGCACCGGGAAGCGTTGATGGCATTCACATTTGCACTCTCAACCGGTCCCGATTAAGTCTCGGGCATGGTTTGTACGGCTTCGGACTACTTCCGGGAAGCATATGAGATGTGTTAGGCTTTGGGCTGTACCGTTACATAGTGTAGTATGATTAATCGTCATCTCTTCGTTTGAGTAGAAATAAACCGGATGGCATATGGCCATGACGGTGTTCGGTCAAGTTTGTGGTCGACGGTCGGTAGTATATGGAATACGAGTGGCAATGACCATTGTTTGATTCACGATGGATACCCACTATATGAGATTTGTGTGATGCAAGATCGGGGGGCATTGACCCTTGTGCGCTAATAGTTTTTGACCTGGGAAAAGTTTAATTGTAAAATGGGATCGGGAAGCCGGTGGAATTATACCACACGATTTGAAGCGGTATTTGGTTGCAACATGTGTTGGCGGGCCGTGCACGGTTGTGGGTGGTCTAGGAACCTAAGGTGCAATTTGTTTTAATTATTGGGTGGGCCGGGCGTTTGTTTTTTTTAAGGCCCATAAGCCCATATGGACTCGTTGCGGTGTTGCACGCAAGCAATTTCAACAATATCTCCCGTTTATTACGGATATGCATGTTGCACGCAAACACCTATATCTCCAACACCAATCGAAGACTAGTTTGTTACGGATATGCACGCAAACACCTTTATCTCCGGCCGCACCTCAACTATAATAATCTAGCATCTACCCAAGTTGTGTATCAAAAGCCAACCACGTCAAATTGTTTCGTCCACTTTGGTGACACCACGTCGGACCCGAAAGACCGAGCGGACAAGCAATCTCCCGTTGACGGTACGTTTTGTAAATATTCGAAATTTTTACATATCCTATTTTTTAATACGAGAATCACTAGTTGGTATGATTTGTTCATAATCGATTTGTTATACATCAACAATCGGCCAAATTTAATCTATATGTTCATCTACACAAGTCGTATGATTTCCACCTTCGTAGTTTGCATGCACCACCCGTCGGCCTTAATTCATGAATGTGTTGTTTTATTCCTTTTTTGCATCCGATCTTGGTTCACTCCCGTAATCGTATGTTGTTCACCCGCGTAGGAACATGGAAACACAATTAGGACAAATCCCTTGTTCCGTAGAACGGTTTGTGCAAACCATATTTTTACTAAGAGAGGATCGCAAAGCTAGGGTTAGAGAGCTTGGTTTTGCTAGTATGCTTAGCATACCCGAGGTAAAGGCGAGAAAAAGCACCTTTCGAATCGATTATAGAATGTTATGATCCAATTGAAGATAAGGTGACGTTTGAGTCCGGCCGAGCTTCTCGGTCTTACCTCTCCCGACGTTGACATAATAATGGGCCTTCCAAATATGGGTAATGCGAGTACGGACGGATGTAAACATCATCACTCCGGAAGACATTCCCGCAAAGTTCAAGACTCGTTATAATGCGGATGGCATATGCATAAGGGATCCGGTATCAATTATGTATGAAGACGCTCCACCAAATGACGATTTCAATAGGAGCTTCGTCCCGTACCTAATGGGTACAATCTTAGCTCCGGTCTCACGAGATCGCATTCCCATCATTCCGACGGCGCCGGATAGCCCAACACAACACAACTGTACCCACCTAGATCAAACCTTTCAAATATTTAGGTTGATTATTCAGCCATGTACCAAACAAATGGCTGATAGACCTATGTTGGTTCAAATTAGTTGCGGAAAGGATGATTCTCCAAATCGTTTTAGTAAAGGGACAGTCAAGGAAGAGGTGTTGGATAGTCTCATTCCTATTACAGCTGATACATTTCTGACTACCTTTCCAGTTTTTCCTAGCTATATTGTCTTTGGTTAGAACAACCTCCCTTTGCAGAAACCAGAGAAAAAATTTTATTTTTAGTGGAATCCTCATCTTCCAGATCTTACTATGATGAAAAGGTGATTGTGTATCGATAAGATGTTGATACAAAGACCGGACAAGATATAAGCTTCGGATCCGTTTAGGCTCCATTTAAAATAATTTGAGCCGTCCGTCGCTTATACATGTGAGATCTGTGCCACTAAACTAAGCCAATCTCTAAGTTTGTTATCCACCAAAGCCCTTCTGAAAGAGATATTAAGAGGGCTTGTGGCCATTATTTTGGATACAGTTGCGTGTAGATCCCTCACTATATTATATAAGTTTGGATATTGAACTTTGAGAGGCTTGTCTCCTACCCAAGTATCGTCCCAAAATCTCACATTGGTCTCATCTTTGATTTCGAAGGAACCTTTAGCCAACACCTCATCTTTCAATGAACATTTCATATGGTAAGGAAACAACAATAATATCCGATTAAGTTGAGACATATAAGCATCCCGACTATAGAAAAATTTGTATCATTCTGAACTTAAACGAATTGGTTTGCGAGAATGACAAAGGCTCCAAACATCAAATATGTGCAAGAACTGCTCCAGACCTCTTGTTCATTTTGTGCCCCATGAAGGCACACTCGGAGCATGATGACATAGCTCCTGTGCTGGTGGCATGGTGTGCGGCATGTGCACCCGGCATTTCAAACTTTGGAGTGAAACACAAAACTCTTGTTCATTTATATAAAATAAATCCTTCGAGGGTACTGTAATTCATAACGTTTTCCTCGTTTATACAAGAAGTTACATTTCTCAGTTTTTTTGTGCAAAGAGGTCGATGGCATATATTGTCATTTTGTCATCAAACTTTTCAACAAATTAATACAGTTAGTTTTTTTGGGCAAGGGTGGAAGATAAGATTCTTGTAGTCATGCATGGTTTCTCTGAAAGACACTGCAGTCTACATCTCTTCAGTGTTCCGTCTAGTTTCAATGATAGGAGAGTTCAGTTCCACTCTATATGTTGATTTGCGATCCATCAGATTCCCTGCCGCCGTTCATTCACCATGCCAATCAATATCACCCACAAAGCCCAGTGCAATTCCAGAAGCTATTTGTGTACCACGTTCATAGTCTTGGATATGACAACGGACTTTCTTCGTTCAAATAAGTTTGTTTGGACTACTCCGCAGATCCAGTCAAAACATCATCACATCAACATCCACTTATTATTCGAATAGCTGCATCATTGTTCATATGCCAATACAACTGGATTTGATTTGTCTATACTTCTAAAGTTAGTATTCTTTATTCAAACTTGTGGTACTTCCGGAAATAACCAATTTCATTGGAAAAATTAATTAGAGCATTTCGAGCAGATCTCATTTCCCCTTTCCTCTTCTCTTGTCGGCCATACAGGATATTTATAGAAGAAAAACTAGGTCCAGCAAATCTCCTTTCTATTCCCCTTTCCTCTTTCTTTTTTGTTGATCCTCTTTATTCTCCCTTTTCTTCCTTCTCCCCAACAGTTCTTGTCCTGACAAACGCCATCGTGCCCTAAGCCCCTAACTCTAGCAGCCGCCTAAAGTGACCGAGGTGAGCGCAGAACAATGGATGTACAAGTGGATGAGGACGATGGCAAATAAGGCAGGGAGCGAGAGCGGCGCACGCGAGTAACCCAACGAGTCGGCCTCATGAAGTGTGTAATGTAGGTGATGATACACAATTATTCACAAAGAAAAATAAAAAAGAGCACACATACTTACGTACATACATACACAAACGTGTGTGAACAGTAGGAATTGAAAAATTAGTGAGTATCGAATATAAGTGCATTTGATCATTTTAACCATTAAGATGATGGTTAGCGTACTTAATTTGGACGTTCTCCAGGCTGCCAGCTCCCTCCACCTCGCCGACGTCCCCTGCCCATAATAATAATAATAATAATAATAATAATAATAATAATAATAATAATAATAATAATAATAATAATAATAATAATAATAATAATAATAATAATAATAAGATGATGATGATGATGATGATGATGATGATGATGATGATGATGATGATGATGATGATGATGATGATGATGATGATGATGATAAGGGCATTGCTAGCGCCGGACGTCCGATCCGGCGCCAGCATCGGACACCTCCGTGACCGTCGGATGGGGATCCAATCAATCTTCGGCCGTCCGATTCAAAGGCGAGAGAGTAAATGTTGCGAGCCATTGCGAGCAATGTTGCGAGCGGGTTGCGTGCAACATCCAAATATCGGCGGCTTCCTCCCTCCTCCTCCCATGTTGCGACCATGTTGTGACTATGTTGCGACTCGTCTTTGCGTGCAACATCCAACATCGGGAGCTCTCCTCCACGTCCTCCTCCACACAAAACCCAATATCACATGTCCGTAACATTGAAATTCAACATCCGCAACATTAAAAATTAACGTTCGCAACACTCAACAACACATGTCCGCAGATCGAGACTCGGCATACGCGGCATCGAAAATTAATGTCCGCAACATCGGAAAATTTAGACCTAGTTTTGAAACATTCGCACGAGACACTCGCAACATGCTAAGAACACCGATGCAACACGTGCACGACGATTTGCAACATAAACGAGAAACGATTTCATCATGAAGACGAACAATTGCAACATGCCAAGAATATTATTGCAACACCGATATACAATAATTGCAACATCAAAAAGCAATGCAGCGAGGGGAGATGAAGGATGCGTCCCGTGACCGGCGAGCTCCGTGCCACCGACCATGGAGGAAGTGACGGCTCGCACCCGGCCACACCCGACGACCATGGAGGGAGCGGAAGCCACCCGGCCGCGGCCCAAAACTGCGGGGAGCGGCGGACCGCACCGCCGACGAGCTCCCATCCATGGCCCGGCCCGAGCGTGCGCGCGTGCGGCGCGGTGAAGCGAGCTCCCGTCCGACGAGCGTCCCCTCCAAGGCAAAGCGTCCGGCAGGCTCCACCGGCGTGGCACCGACGAGCTCCGCCCCTAGACGCCGGGGAGCTCGTCACACGCTCGCGTGCTCAACGCCCCAACGCACCCTCGGCCATGGAGGCGGCGACCTTGTGCCCCCGACCGTGCGCTTGTCGTGGAGGAGGGGCAGCGACTCACGGCTGGTCTCGGCGACCTCGGGCCGGCCGCGGCCTCGGTCGCGCGCCCGGCCGTGGAGGGCACGCCGCCGGCCGACCGCCGCCGACTTCCCGAGCATCGGGAGAGAGAAAAAGGATAAAAGGCAAATGATGTGCGGTGGTTAGGAGAGCACCCGTGAAAAGGATAAGGAGTTCACATGGGCCCGCGTCCGATTCCTCCGGACGTCGAGGCTAAGCATTTCCCTAATAATAATAATGATAATGATAATAGTAATAATAGTAGTAATAATAACAACAACAACAACAACAACACTACTACTACTACTACTACTACACTGCGCACACGCGCGCTCTACTACTACTACTACTACTACTACTAATAATAATAATAATAATAATAATAATAATAATAATAATAATAATAATAATAATAATAATAATAATAATAATAATAATAATAATAATAACCAGTGTGTCTCTAATAAGCGTCTCCATCTTATTCCTCTTTACTGTGCCAACCATGCCGCCTCCCTCGACCACTGCCCACGGCAGGTGGCCCGTCCATAATACTTCTTTTTCTCGCTCCCTCCGCAAACACAGGTACCAGAAGTTGTCAGCACCTCGGTGGTGCAACCGTCGCATGGCCTCACCACCTGCGTTCTGCTACCACTGTCAGGCCAGCCACCTCCCTGATCATCACCCTGAACCGGAAGCACAAATCACCCTTCTTTAAGCCCAAACCCCAAAATCCTAACTTTAGAGAGTCGTCACCGAAGAGGAAGAGTCGGAGTTCGTGACTCAATTTTATTATTTCCTTGAATCGATATGTTACCTTTTTTTTCTACCATCACTTCTAAATCTCTATGCCTCTATATTAAGGGTGCTTTTGGTACAGTTGTGGCTGTGGCAGCTTTGGTTGTGGTTGTGTTGATGAAGCAGATTAGGGTGAATCTGGAACTCTTTGGAGAAACGTTTGGCAAAACAGCTTCTCCTGGCTGTGTAATGGGTGCAATGTCCATAATACCGTTTTATTTTATTTTCTTTTTTCCTTTTCCTTTTCATTTTTTCTTATTCACCTTTTCTCCTTTTATTTCTTTCTCTTTCATCCATAGGAGGTCACTACGTGGAGACCCCTCTCCTGAACGCTTCAGCAAGAGCCCCTGCCCGGATGCCCCTCTTCCCAGATTAATAGCATGTGGGTCCCACATAACCTTATCTCATCTTCTTCCCAAGCAGCCTGTTGCCTCGTCGCTTTCATCCACAAACGTGTAGGATCCCGCGTGCCCCCGTCGCGCCCCACCTCCTCGGCTCGGCGGCGCCGCGCCGCCGTCGCCGCCTCCCACCACCACGACCGACGCTAATCGAGGGAGCACGTGCCCCTGCCGCCAGCACCTTCCTCCATCCCCAGCGGCGCCCTCGCCGCCGGAGCCGCCCCGACGACCATGAGCGACGCTAATCGAGGAAGCCCACGCCGGAGATGAAGGATGGAAGGTCTACTCCGGAAGCTCCGCCCCCACCGCCGGCACCGCCCACCGGTTGTCCCGCGCCGCCCCCGCCGCCGCCGCCCTCGCCGCCGGCCTCACCGCCAGGCAACCCGCCACCACCGCCGGTCAACCGCCGCCCCAAGCCCTTCCTTTATGTCCAATGAGCACAAATTGAACCCCAACAAGCCCAACCCCTAGTAACCCAGAACCATAAAAACCGCCAGCCTCCACCACCGCCCCCAGCCGGCCCACCTGCCGCTCCTTCATCTTGTTACTTTCTACTCCACCTTGTTACTTTCTCCTATTCCTCCTATGCTGCTATGGATGTAAATACAGGGGCTCTCGAGATAAGACTATCTTGAGAGGCCTCTCCGTCTAGCTTTAGCGTCATCCATATCCATCTCTTTCATCCCTACCCTATCCTATCCACCCATGCCTTCTTCACCTGTGCTCTGCCGTCCCTTTCCGCACATACCAGCCACTTCCGCCCCCGCCGGGTGGGAGCAGCATGCGCAAGTGGCGGAGGTGGAAGCACCAAGGCGGTGGCGGGACGCCGAGCTGAAGGCGGAGGTGGAGCGTCGGCACGCGGTGAGGCACACAGAGAAGGCCAAGCACCTCAGTGGCGCGGCTCGGCGAACTTGACTCCCACGGCGAGCGATGAGCGCCCCCAGCGAACTCGACTCCCACGGTATCGGCATCCTGCGCCTCCATCTCCTCCACCTTTGCTCGCCCAGCGCCACCACACACCGTGCTCACCTTTGAATTCGGCCCCACGGCATCGGCATCCTTCGCCTCACCATCTCCTTCACTACAGCGGCCGCCGGCCATCTCCTCCCTGTGTCGCTGCCCTTCACCACGTTGGCAACTGCCCGCCGCAGTCGAGATCCTCTGCGCCGCCGCCCTGCGAGCCATCGTCCACCTTCGGGCCCCCTGCGACCGTCGCCCACGCTCCAGTGGACCCCACCTGGCCGGGGACATACCTGGCAAAGGGCATGACGAAGCTGGAGGAAGCTTCTACTTGTTAGAAGATAGGCAACATTTTGGCATATTTTAATTCCATAATTTAGTAGACATTTCGATATTGTAGTGAGTTAAACAATCCGTGTGCATGTGTGTATGTTTAAATCACAATTAAACATAACAATATTCATGATTATACAACTAATAAACATGAACATTTGTTTGAGAGAGTACCCTATGGAAGTTTGGGTGACGGCGTCACTCGAATTTCCGTTATCACCCATTGTGAGTGACCTCAATCGGTGCCGCCGTACACAGTCGATGCAGGCAGAGGATTGCAGCGCAGACCCGATGTAGGTGATGTAGTCGTTCGCTCGTAGTCGACATAGAGGAAGTAGTTGTTCGTAGTCATTTGTTCGCTTGTCGTTGACGTTGAGGAAGTAGTCGTACAGGAGCGAGCAGTCGCGTGAAGACGCTCCCCAAAAACCTTATCGCCCGCCTATCCCAAGCAGGATCTCAGCAGCAAGGCGAGGTTCCGGAGGCTCTGCTCTCGCTGGTACCGTGCGCGCGGTGCAAGCGATGGAGATGCAAAAGGAAGCAGCAAACAGAGGGAGAAGAGAGAGGTCTCCTAAACAGGAGTACCTATAGTTTGTGAATTGGCAACCTGAGGGACAGGAGGAGGGTGCCTTATATAGGCGAGCAGTAGGCGCAGGGGGATGAACCTGGACGTCACGGTTAATGCGCCTCATGTAGTAACGGTCGCGGTTAAGGCTCTGAGTAACTGTTGCAGTTTAAGGGCTACTGGTAACTGTCACGATTAAGAGGCCATTGACAACCAACAGTAACGTTCACCATTAAGGGGTCATCAACAGCAAAAAGATGCTCCCGCCCCGCAAAACATCACATTCGTCCTTCCGTCTGTCCGTCCGACCGCTTGTCTCGTCTCGTCACGCCACCGCCCACGGCCCGGCTCGGCGAGCGAGCGCGCGCGCGCGTGTGGCACGCCTATCTCCTTTATTCAACTTCACAAGAGGTGTACCGAAAGGTTACCTAATAAGTTGGATGGGAGACTCCTTCAATACCCATACGGTATTTCTCTCTTTCCTTTAGCATTAAACACATCTGCTTTCAATTCTTTCATTATTACAATAAATGGCTCTAGGCCCATTTATTTTAACAATCCCCACCAAGAATTTCAAGCCACATTGGAAATGCTCTCATTTTGTTTTTGATATACCGGTACTATGATGGAGACTTGTTAAGTTGAACATCCACCAGGAACTCTAGTTACACTTATTTGCAACTGAACAATGGACTATGCCTTGAATTGACAGTTTTGTGCATCTAAGCTTGGCTAGAACCCTTACTGATACTTGGCTGCACATAGCATCCCTGTGGGTTGGAGCTTATGGGTCACACTCCGTGCCTCTTCATGAGTTTTCTAGAGATCACCCAATTCTCATAGACTATGACCAGTAGTCGATACTCATATAGGTGTGTTCCTTTAAGACATACTGTAGGACTATGTCTTTGCTTCAAAGAAACAACTTCCTTGTTTCATGAAAGCCAATTGGATCACATTAAGGTATAAATACCAGCCTGCCATACAAGTTTGAAGAGTGTTGACGCAAAATGTGCACTCGGCGCCAATCACACAACAAGCGAAAAGCTTAGCTTCGCACGCGCGGAAAGAAAGTGACGTGCCGCTCAATTTTTCCCGAAAATTAACAAAAGGGAAAACGAGCTTAAATACCAAAACTTGGAACCTACGGTGGTACCAGCGGTTCCATATTTACGGCTAAGAAGCCAAGCAAGACGACATGTAGCTATGTGAAGCTACCTCGTCAAAGAAACGCAACCATTCGGGTAATCGTGAAGGAAAAAAGAACATTGCCGAATGGATGACGTAAGCATGATAAAGATCAATCTTTGATTAAACATGAATACATGTGCAAAGCCATGACCGATCCTCATGAAGATTAACATTAAATGAAGTAAAGCGCGAACATGATCATGTATTAAAATAAGCATGCATAGATCCAAAGCATTAGTCTACCGCATGTCTAATTACTTTAAGATCCGTCAGGCACGATCTCAAGCAAATCTATCCACCGCATGATACAACTTGCATGAAAGAACGCACCACTTTCCACAAATAGATCTATCCACCGCATGATACAACCTAAATATGGAAAGCTAAAAGCACACGTCTTTTAAGACATAAACGACGCACGTGATCTACTCGTGGAAACATAACCGAATGCGGCCGAACAACCGATTCGGGGTCCATGAAGAAGGAACAAACATTACCACGTGAATAAATCTATCAAGCCGAATTGGAAATCTAATCCACCCGATGACTAGCTCCAAAGCAACCCAAAAACCTCGCATCTACCGCATGATACCCGCTCTTTCAAGATTTATACTAACAAAGCAAGCTTGAACCCGCAACACGTAACAACCTAGATCGATTCGGTTTCGGCTATCGAAGAGCACGAGATCCACGCGTCAAAACACGAAACCTACTCTTGCACGGATCTTAAAAGGAGAAGAGCCGATCCAAACCCATCTAGGTTGGGCAAAAGAGTGTTACATGAATTAAAACATAATGCAAAACTCATGATAACACGGGTAACTTAATGAATCCATTGGATCTTGCCAAAATCCAATAGAGCCGATAACTAGCTTCGAGCTAGATCTTAGCCTACCGCATGGCTCGTGATCTAACAAGAAACCCTCTTGAACCAAGCTTGAATCTACCGCATGACACGAAGCATGGTAACAAGACTACTTGCATCAGATCTAAATCCACCGCATGATACTAGACATGATACAAGGTTGCCGGTACTCACGGAGGTCGACGGATCGATTGGCCCTCTCGAAGAACTCGACGACACGACAAGGGACTCTAGGGTTTGGCGTAAGGCCGGTGTGTATTGAGGAATGAACGTCTGTTTTACATACATCCAGGGATCATATTTATACCCTGCTGATTACAATCGCGAATGGATTCACTGCCTAACTAAACTTGATCACCTGTCCATCCATTCGCTTCTCCTGATCGGGCCACGTCACCGTCCAATCCCGCAAAATCAGCTCTCTTGTTCTTTTGCCGAACCGGAGCGAGATAGCCGACCGCGGATCCTTCGCCGAAAATCTCCAAAGATGCCTTTCCTTCCACCCGACGGACTCTTTTCCGAGTTGGACCCACATGTCATACCCTTTACCAAATTTTGGTGTTAACACATGCCCCTTCAATTGTGGGATAAAAGTAATTTTGTTCCACAATTGACTCCGGCCCACGAATCCTTGAGCCAAACCTCGTCAACACCGTTCTTCGCAATCCGCCGGATTCTTCGTTCAGATCCAACCCTAGATCCCTTTTGCTCCGAGCTCGAATCTCCAATGGCAACTCAGACCCAAGCTGTTCAGGTAACTTCACCCCTCCAAACCTTTGTTCGGCATTAGGTTTTCAATTTTACCTGAAATTTTTCTTTTTCCGCTTTCTTCCAGGAACCGTCTACTGCCCTTTTGATTCCTATTGAGGCCAATTCGCAGTCTTATTATCTTGGTCCTGAAGGGAATCCTGACCCTCGAGACCTCATTGCCGCTGAATCTCGCAGAATCCCTTTCAAGGCGGCTTTATCTCCACCTCCTCAATGGCAAGATGCGTTCAAGAACCGGCCTTTGCCCCCAATCGCAGTCGGAAGACTTGGTACCGTAGGGTTCTTGCGGATAAGAGTGGATTGACCAATCTGGATACCCTCCGCATTGCTCAATGTTTAGAGTTATCCGTAGGGCCGAGATGCCCAAGAATGAAGATCTTCTGATAGCCGCGTGCCACTTCTGGTCTAACGGCGTCAATGCCTTCCTTTTTGGGCATGGCCCAATGTCTCCAACTTTGGCCGATGTGTACATGATCACCGGCCTTGACATCACCGGGTCTGTTCAGCCTTGGAATTTCAAAAATTCCTCACGCCAGACAGGGGTAAAGCCAGGGAATGGCTACAAGCAATATATTTCGAAGCACATGAGAGACAATCCCCTTGGTGAAGTTGAATATAGAGCCTTCCTGAACATGTGGTTATGTAGATTTGTCTTCTGCGGCAAGGCCAACGAACCCACTCTGAATCATATCGCAATGGCGATCCATCTGGCCAGTGGCAATCGCCTTCCTCTGGGCAAATTCCTCTTGGGCAGTGTATACCATATGCTTCACCAGACAGTTACCCAAATGTATACCAACCAGAGGATATCGTGCGTCAATGGCCCTTGGTGGTTTGTTCAGATTTGGCTGCAGCTTCACATGCACCAAATTGTAGGCGTCGACTTGAACTCCAGGTCCTTCCCCTGGTCCAATCCCCCTGAAGGAGAGCTTCAAGTCACCAGAGGATGCCAGAGCTATGGAGAAGCAGCTTCAACCGTGTCATTGTTCGACGGACATCACCCAACTCTTTGAGTTGTTCTTCAAAGGCTTCCCCAATCCTCTTTGGCTCCCTTATATAGGCTATGACACTCGACCTTTCCCCGTCGAGTTTTCCTTTGAACCCGCCACCAAGATGGGAGATTCCCGGAAATCTTTAATATCATAATCCGCCCATGTATATTACCACCGAGTTCAATGGAGGGAGGCGAATGCCGCACTTATGAGTACTACCACCCTAACATAATGGCTAGACAACTTGGATGTGGCCACCGCCCCCAAGATTGTTCCCGCATGAATTCCTCAAGCCCGGAGAGGAAATCAAAGAATCGATGCAGTGCGGCCAGAAGTTTTCAACTATGTGTGCGGTCCCACCGTCTACACATGTCCTTTTGTGCCTGCAATCATAGCTCACCCTACCTTCAACTCATGGTGGCAAGAATTCCACGACCACATCTTCAGTGAACCCGTTCATGTGTTCTGTGCAGAACTGGTACCTGATTTTCTGCCGAATTCAGAGGTAACGCAATGAGCCCCTTGATCAGACTTTCTCCTCTTTTATTCATGATCCTGACCTTCATCCTCTGTCCACAGAACACAATTCCTGCCCCTCGAGCCAGGGTAATAACTTATAATGCCGAAGGCCCAATTTCCGCATTGGGGTTTAAATCGCGCCAACCGATGGACGGGTATGCTACCACCGATCCCGGCCTTTCTAGCCTTGCTTTTGACAGGAGGCAAGGTCCGCACCCGATTCCCCCCTCCGAGTGCTAAAAGGAGGAGAACTGTCAAGAAAGTACGGATTGAGGTAAACTCCTTTACCTTCTTGATTACTTGGGTCACCCTTTTCTTGATGGATCATATCGTTGCGTATTTCGGACCGAGTCCAACACTTTTCGGAACCAGCACCGCCGATGCTCCATCCACTCGGTATGACTCTTCTTGTTCTTTCTCAAGGATGAGCACCGGCATTTATCCCTTTGATTGGTCATTTTCGGAAGAAACTCGTGGGAGAACCACTTGTAGATGTTCCGGTGGTTCAACAAAGTAGTCCTTCCGGGGTTGAATTGTCCATCCCGAGAGAGATCTCATCTTCATCACCTTCTCGCGAAGCAAAGACGTTCCCCGAGATGAATCTCCCAACTCGGCCGGAGCCAACAAATTCCCCCGGATGCCATCGCCTATCGCCCAAGCAATGACCAACCCAACAGAGGAAGATCCAATTCTTTCCCGGCCGTAAACTCACGAATCGCCGATTGCCGCACCAAGATCTCCCCGACTTGGAAGTTTCGGCTCTACTCGGGACGCCTCTCCCGTCTCGCGATTGCTCCCCGCTCAAGAAACCACTCGAGAGGTACCCAATTCCACTCTTAATTTCGATACCTTGATGCTAACATTCTCACCTCGGTAGATGTTATCTTTTCGTAATCCCGCTCCATCGTCATCGAGCTTGCCATCGCAGGGCCCATCAACTACCGAGGTGATGAAAGAAATAAACCGACCGCGCGCGCATGAAGTGATGCTCAAACTCCAAGAGATTGCAGCTTGGCTAGAGAAAGATGTCCAGGATCAGTTCAACGATCTTCGCCATTTTGAAGAAATGTTTGAACCCATCAGTCGAAGACTCCCTAATGACATCAAAGCTCTCCTGTCATCCATCTACGACCTAGAGCCCTTTTATGTTCCCTTGAGGCGCACTTGGAGGAAATTGCGCTCCCGTTCGGCCATTGAAAAGGAGAAAGCTGATGCTCGAACGGTGCCATGAACGGGATACAATCTCAAGCAAAAAGCCATAAGGATGCCTTGGCCGACCCGCAAGCTTCTTACGATCCGAAAGTCGCCGTAAAGGTCGCTCTAGAGGCGGAATTGAAACGCCCGTCGCCGGAGATGGAAATTGACCGTAAGAAAATAGCCGATCTCCCCGGATTAATAGCAAAGACCGAAGCGGAGGCGAATCGGTCCGTCACTAGAGTAAAGCAAAGGCGACGCGAGCTTATCGACTTATCCGATGCCCAAAAGGACTATCGGGAGATCTTGGATAACTCCCACTTGATAGTATCCAATGTTCGTCACGCACTTGCAAAACTCCTTAACGCTTGAATGTTCTTATTGATGTATACCGGACCGGTCGTTCTTGTAATATCTCCTTTGCAATTTGCCTCCTTTCCTTGGCGTACTTTGAGATGTGATGTCGACCGATCCATTCGGTAGTGAAACGCTAACCGCCGAACGACACCTTGAATTCCTTTAGCCGAAACCATCGACCCACACGCGTTTCGGCTTAGAACTCCAAACGACCCACCGGCGGGTTGGTCAAGGAAATCTCTCCGCCTTCCGATTTTATTGGGACGTGCGCCACGATCCACGCCCACGATTCGAAGCCACAATTACCCCCGCCAGGCCTATAAATGTTGCCATAGGTGCCCCTAGCTCTCCACCGTGGCCTTCTAGCTCTCGAATCTTTGCCAATCTCTCGGCCCTCTTGCAAACAAGGCACATCCCCAAACCGCAATGGTGCGCCGTCTCAACCGCCGCCGCGCCTCCGACGAGGCCGAGGGAAGCGGCGCCAATGCGCGCGCAGGCGGTGATGATCATCAACTTCTCCTTGTCGATCTCCCTTTTGATCTTCCTTTGCCTTGACAATCATCTCCCTTTGTTCGCCTTGATTCGGTGGAATCCGCCCCGCGCGCCGGCCAATCGGCCCCTTCCCCGATGACTCTTCGAGTCCGATGGCCACTCCCCCCGTGCCGTACGGGGAAGCGCACGCTATTCGCTTCAAGGAGGAGCTAGAAGCGTCTCGTCTTGAGCCGGGAGGCCGTCTCCAAAAAAGCGGGCGTGGCCGAGCTAGAGTGGGAGGACCGGCGGAAACAACCGCCGGAAGCCATCGATGGTATGATTCGATTCTTGATTTAGTCCGGCTTTTGATGCTAATCCCTTCTTGTTTGCCCTTCGCAGCTCGTGATGCCGAGCTCAACCGCTTAAAAGCGCCGGTAGAGCACCGGCGGGAGAAGGTGAACGCTCACGGCAACACGCCGGCGGAACGCCCGGCCGCGGTGGAGCGCCGCATTGACGAGGTGGCCGTCCATGGTGTTCGTCCGGGCACCACCTTGGGCCCCGGCTGCGATGGCGACGCATACGGACGTCGACTATTCCACCGGGCCGCGTGGCTTCCGTGGCGGCGCGCCGGGAGGATATCGACGAGATCGAGCTCATCCCGGGAGCGCCTCGACGGCCACGGCGACGCCATTGCCGAAATTACCCATCCCCGGCTCCGTGCCGAACGGACTCTTTGATTAGATTGTACTAGGGATGTGTAAATGTCGGCAATATATGATGAACTTTTGGAATCTGTATTTGTTCCGTGATATTTCCCCTCGCATTTGCATCTGTGAACTTGTCCTCTGCGAATGCATCTGGGAATTGTCTTTAGCCGAACGCTTGCAAACAATCGCCCCTTGGCGCAAAATCCACAAAGAATCCCGATTCGGCAATCCGTAAACACTGTTCAAAAGAAAACCCTCCGCACCCGGTGGAAAAACCCCCGCCGCTTGGTATTCCAACAAAGGTGCACCGACCGCATCATTACTCCCAATGCGCCCCCTTGGTCAATAAAATAGCCCGTGGGGTGCTCGCAAATCCACTCGCACACTCCTCCATCACTTCTCGTTTCTTCCTCTCCGTCGCTAGAAGAAAAAACCCCAACGCCATGGACAAGGGTAAACATGCCTCGGGGGAGCGGCTCGTCAAAGAAGCGTACGATTCGGAAGTGAGTTCTTTCTTGATCCGCTCCTTGTCCTCCCCGCTTGATCTTGCGCTTCATGTTTTCCTCTCGCCTCTTTCAGCCTTGATTTGCTCCCCTCGAAGAAGTCATCGGAACCGAAGATGTTCCCGAGTACATCTCCTCCGATTCTTCTTCCGAGGCGGAGGATGCCACGCCCGAGCAAAGGACCATTCATCGACCGCGCCGCCGTGCTCGCCGCCCGGAGCGTGACCTCGGGGATACGTCCGTCCGCCGCCAAGCCGAACGCGAGCGTCGTATGGCGCCGGAAGCGCTAGTAGGGGGTAGATGCTTCTCGTCCCCTTTCATGTTTGCATCCGGGTTTCTTGCCCCCTAACCTCGATTCTTTTGCCCCGCATGTCTCGACGGTATAGCAACCCGAAGGCGGCCCGGGATAGCTTGGTAGAGGCCGCCAACCGTGGTCACCCTCGTGCGTTCCAAGTCGCCGTCACGGTGGTCCCGGAACAACCGAAGAGGGAGCAACGCACCGAAGAAGAAGTAAAGAAAAGATTGAATCATACTTTCGCTTCTTTCTCCACGCCTTCGCTTCCCTCCCTTAGGGGACTTGACCTTCGGGGCCGCTATGTGTAATCCCGCAAGAAACCGCTTGTAGTGTAGTATTGAGCTAAGGGCAATGCATTAGGCACGGCCATTTTCTTTCGTTCATGGATTTTTGTTCTAAAGGCGGCCTCATCCTTGAGCGCCGTCGTTTCGTGTCGATGTATAATCATCGATCGATTTCAATGCTAGGATAGTACTTCTTCGATATCTTCCATTTATTGCGGCGGAAAATTCCTCTCCTAGCAAAGTTTTCAATATGTATGCATTACCGAGGAACGCATCCGACCACACGAAAAGGTCCCTCCCGCTAGGGGACCATTTGCCGAATTCACCGTATTTAGTTCCAATCGGCAATAGCGCTTTCCACACCAGGTCGCCTTCTCGCAAATTGCTTTTCCTTTACTTTCTTGTTATAGTATTTGGCGACCCGCGCTTGTTTTTCTCGATGTTCTCCGGTGGCCCCGAGACGGATCATATGCAAATCTTCCAATTCATCCATCATTAGGCCACCGTAATCCTTGGAGCTTAAATCGTTCTGCTGAAGACTATTCTCCTTGACTCGATTGCATTTCCCAAGGCGAGATTGCGTGATGCCCGTAAATCAACTCGTAAGGAGAAGTCTTTGTAGCTCCATGTGGGGCCATTCGGTAAGCCCACGCCGCTTCACCGAGTACCGAATGCCATCTCCTCGGCTTCGGTCGATCTTCTTCTCGTATAAGCTTGATCATGATCTTATTAGAAGCCTCCGCCCGACCATTAGCTTGGGCATAGTATGGAGAAGAATTAAACAGTTTGATTCCCATGCTTTCGGCAAAATCTCCGAATTCCAATGACACGAATTGTGCCCCTTGGTCGGTGGTGATCGTCCGAGGGATCCCAAACCGATAGATGATGTGTTCCTTGACGAATTCGATCATGTTTTCCGACGTCACCTTCTTGAGTGGGATTGCCTCGACCCATTTGGTGAAGTAACTCGTAGCCAAAAGCACGAACTTATGCCCCTTGCTAGATGGTGGATTAATTTGGCCAATCAAGTCTATACCCCAGCCCCCGAATGGCCATGGCTTGATGATGGGATTCAATGCTGATGCAGGGACTCTTTGAATATTCCCGAACCGCTGGCAATCTTGACATCCCTTGTAATACTCAAAGCAGTCCTCTAATATCGTCGGCCAAAAGCATCCAGCTTGCCTAATAACCCATTTCATCCGATAGGCCGATTGGTGCGCCCCACATATCCCATCGTGGACCTCGCTCATCATGTTCTTGGCTTCCTCCGGACTCGGCATCGTAGCAACACTCCATCTAATGATTTATAGAGTAAATTATCATCCGGAAGAACGAACTTGATTGCCTTGTACCCGAGCTTCCTAGAGACTTTTCGGGATGGATCTCTCAAATAATCGACGATCTCTTTCCTCCAATCATCTTCTCGTAAGATCCGTTCCCGGTGCGCTCACCTGCGCAGCAAATGCTTCTTGATTTTCTTTATAACCGCAGGCGCTTTGAGCCACCCGTTTGCTTCCTCGTTATGCTCTCTAGGGATGTCTTCGTAGGGTTACCGGTGGAAAGCTCTTCAAGATTTCCCCGCATTCCTCGTAGTAACTCCTCGCGTGCTTCGCTCCCCGCACTCGTGCGGCCGTTCAATTGCTTGATGACCAACTCGAATCTCCATAAATTTCAACCGAAACGGCCCCGGCTTCTCTCAAGTATTGAAGCCCTCGAAGCAATGCCTCGTACTCAGCCGGTTATTTGTGACAATGGGTTGTATAGGAATAGCGAATTCAAACATCTCACCTCCGGGCGAAATTAGCAGATCCCTACTCCCCCAACTTTGCCACATGATGACCCGTCAAAGAATAAGGCCCACGGGGTAATTTCAAGCGATCAATTGTAGGGTCACGGTGTTCGCTTATGAAATCGGCAATGACTTGCCCTTTGATGGCTTTTGCCGATTCGAACTTCAACTCGAACTCGATAGAGCCAAAATCCACTTGCCAACCCGACCATTCAAAATTGGCATAGATAACATATGTTTTATCACATCAAACTTCGAGTATACGGTGCATTCGGCATTCAACAAGTAGTGCCGAAATTTTGTACACGAGTAGTATACGCACGCACACGCTCTTTCTATAGCCGAATACCTCGGTTTCGGGATCAAGTAGTTTTCGGCTAAGATAAGCTACTACCCGCTCCTTGCCTTCGAATTCTTGAATAAGGGCCGATCCAATAGTTTGGGTATCGGCCGCCACGTACAACTTGAAAGGCTTGTTCGATCGAGGAGGAACCAAAGACCGGCGGCTCCTTCATGTATTGCTTGATTTCCTCGAAAGCCTTTTGTTGTTCGTCGCCCCATGTGAACTTCTGATCCTTCTTTAGCCTCAAAGAACGGGAGAGAATGGCAGCACTTTCTGTGATAGATTTGAGATGAACCTTCTCACAAAGTTGATCTTGCCGAGCAGTGATTGCAACTCCTTGAGGTTGGTTGGAGGAACGACTTCATCAATGGCTTTCATGCTCTTTTTGCCAACTTCGATCCCTCCTTCGTGGACCAAGAACCCCAAGAACTCTCCAAACTCGACACTCCAAATGCACACTTGTTTGGATTCATCTTCAGGCCATGTTTCCGGGTGCATTCCAGGGTCTTCCTCACATCTTTCAGATGGGTGTCATGACTTAAGGACTTGATCACCACGTCGTCAATGTAGATTTCCACGGTCTTGCCGATCAACTCATGAAAAATGTAATTCATTGCCCGCTGATAAGTTGCACCGGCATTTTTCAACCCAAATGTCATGACGATCCATTCAAATAGGCCTATATGACCAGGACATCTAAAGGCCGTCTTCGAGATGTCTTCTATTGCCATAAAGATCCGATTGTACCTCGCGTTGCCGTCCATGAAGCTAATTACCTTGTGCCCGCGCCGGCGTCGATCAACAAATCGGCAATAGGCATCGGGTATCCATCCATGGGAGTAGCTTTGTTTAGGTCCCCGAAATCTATGCAAACTCTCATTCTTCCATTCTTCTTATACACAGGGACGATGTTAGAAATCCACTCCGCATATCTGCAGGGCCGAATGAAGTTTGCGTCAAGTAATCTTTCGATTTCCTTCTTCACATCGGCCAATACTTCATCCTTGTAGATTTTCCGGGGCGGTTGCTTATATGGCTTGAAACCAGGCTTGATTGGCAACCGGTGCTCGACGATGGATCGATCCAATCCGGCATCTCCGAGTAATCCCAGGCGAAGCAATCTTTATATTCTTTGAGAAGCTTGATTAAGTTTCCCCTGAAGTCTGGTTGCAAACCTGCACTGATGAACGTCGGCCTTGGTTTATCACCGTTTCCAATGTCAACTTCCTCCAGCTTATCGGCCGACATGAATCCTCGTCCCACCTTGCCATCGGTGCCATCCACGGGGTTCTCCATTAAAAATTACCGTAAGAGCCGACCGCTTGAATCGGGCCGTTGGTCACCGCCGACGTTCAACAGGACCTTCTCCCCGCTCCTTCCCCGAGAAGCAATCGATGCCTTGGTATTCCCGGAAGGCCGGTTCCATGTTAGCCACGCTCACGGAGTCGTCCGCCCGCACGACCTCACTTTCATCGTCCACCCACCGGATCGCCGTTGATGCATAGTGGATGGGACGCGGCGAGCTTGGCGTGGATCCGGGCCCCCGCCCAAGCGGCCAGGCCGTAGGCTCCCTTCCCTTCGATGACGAAGAAGGTGGTGAGCGAGCGTCTTGGACCCGATCATCAAGTCCACGTGAGCGCATCCTTTGGTATCCGAGGGGTTCCCGGCGAAGTCGTTGAGGATGATGCTTGTTGGTGTCAAATCGCTCGGGGTCATGCCAAGCTTCCGAAGGTGGTGTACGGCATCACGTTACCGCCGCGCCACCGTCGACGAACATCTTGGTCAATGGCTTGCCATTGACGTACCCCCTCAAGTACGCGCCGGCCTCATGTGGCGATTCTTGGCCGGCTTGTCGAAGATGGCCTCGCTTGGCAAGCACCGACCGCGCCATCATCTCCTCGGGCCGCTCGTCGTCAGGCGCCTTCCTCCCGCATCACCCGGTTAGCGGGAGCCATGAACTCATTTGGCAGAAGTATACCATGCATGCGGGGGCTTGACGCTTTGATCCTTCCGCCGGTCCTTGGGGCGCCACTTCGTCTCGTCCGGGACCCCGGCTTGCTTCATCTCGCGGTTCCTCAAGCGTTGGACCCGCCTCTTCGGCTCTTGCGTAGACCGGTGGGCACCATTGCCCCTTCTCGCCGTACGTAGACCTCCTCGTCCTCCTCGTGGTCGGCCCACCTGAGATCAGCTCGGCGCTTCCTGGGATGATCAATGATTTCAATTTTTTGCCGCCGATCCCCATTCGGGTGTATCCTTCCAAGTCTTTCATGGACGGATCGGCGATTGCGCTTCTGCCCTCGTACTCGCAAGATATCCGTCGCCGCATTCGGGACGCTTCCTTAATGTGGGTAGTTTCGGGCCTTCGTTCCCGGCGGTGCTCGAAAAAGGCGCACCCCCGCGGGGCGCGCTCCCCCGCTCGCGCGCGTGCGTTCCTCGATTCCATCCGCGCGCTTCCTCCTCGCCCTCGCGTTGCTCCTCTTCGTGACGACGCTCCCCCGGTAGCGTTCCTTCTCCATCTGGCGCTGCCATTTATTAAGGAGGATGCGCGACGTCACCTTGGGTTTGGGCTTGGACGACTCCCCGATCTCGATGTGGCGCTTGAGAACGCGGGGGCGTCGCCCGGACATGCTCTATGGTAACCCGGCGCTTCGGGTCAACCGATCCATCTTGCTTGGACCCCGCCGAGGTTAGGACCTTGACTTTCCCTTTCTCTTCGGCCGTTATCGCATTGACGTAAAAGCCGAGCATGTTCTCGCGGGAAGGGGTGGCCATCCACCTTCATCTTGTTATCGAATTTGAGGTGCCCTTCCCGGATAGCCTTTTGGATCCTCATCCCGAAGACCCCGCAGTCGTTGATGGAATGGGAGTCCCCGTCATGAAAGCCGCAAGAACGTTTCGTTTTGACTCCATCGAGCCGAAGCATAGAGTGCCCTTCGGTGCAGCCTTGATTCGGCCTTCTTTTACCAAGAGCTCAAACAACTTGTCGGCCTTTGTGATGTCGAAGTCATAGGTTCCTTTGGTCCGCCCGACCCAACGCCGATTCATTGTGAGAGGCTCTTTACCCCACATGATTTCTCGCCGCCTATCTCCCGCTCGTCGTCGAATCCTCGAACAAATCAGCTTTGTCCAAGAATTGATTGTAGATATCGGCGATGTCGTGTCGCTTGCCAAACTTGGGGTCCTTCTTGAGGCCATATGCCTCGATTGCTCATCAAGGATAATTTCGTGACAGTTGGCCCAAGTTTTCAAACTCCATCCCAAAGAGCTTTTCGCGCACGGCCGGTAACATCCCGGCGACGGCCATATCGGCTAGCCGATCGTCCGGCAAGTTCAATGAGAAGCACATGCCCTTGACTTCTCTCGAATCTTCCCGAGGAATTCCGGTGGTGTTTCACCGTGCCTTTGCTTCGGGGTGGCGAGGTCGATCAACTTCTTCTCGAACTCGCCGTCGAAGTAATGAGCGTGGAATTTACGCTCCAAATCTTTCCACCGCCCGCCACCGACTCGGGCGGCAAGGACGAGAACCACCGAAAAGCCGGACCCGTCGCGAGGCGGGGAAGTAGCGAACCCTGAACGCCTCCTCGGCTGAGCACTCCCCAAGCCGCATGAGGTAACGGGCGATGTGCTCGACCGTGCTTGTCTCATCCTGCCCGGAGAACTTCGTGAATTCTGTCGGCGCCTTCACCCTTGGTGGCAGGAGCACGTTGTAGTACCACTCGGGAATGGCGGCCTATACGTAGGGCCCCGCATCTTTGGCTTGAGGCCGAACCGATTCTCGCATCAATTCGGCCATCTTGCGTGCTAGGGCGTCGTCCTCTTGCGCGCCCGCGGGCCGGCGCGTACCCCGGGTGCGGGAATGCGTCGAACGCCCCGTACCTTCCCACTTCATAATAGCCACCGCCGTATAGATTCCTCTCCGGGAGCCGCTTGGTCGATGGAGCTATTCTTCGACCGGGGTCAAGTGGGGGCCCCGTATGAGCCGAACGCTAGGTCTCCGTACGTGGGCCGGTACGGATTCGGCCGTTGCACGGCCGACCCGTGCCGCTTTGTGGTGGCGGCGAGGATTGGTTGACTTCCCCGAAGCTTGCGGCGGAGGCCGAACCGGCCGCCCCCCGGCCCTCCCCGTGGAGGAGGTTGGAACGCTTGGCTCCGGAGCTCGAGGAGGGGGATGCCGCACCGGCCCCGCGGTGGCGGCCGAGAGCTTGATTCGCCCGGCCTCCACGGTGCTCTTTCCGCGTACGCCTTTCCGAATGCTTGCCCCGCGCCCGGACCGAAGAGGGCCACCATCATCTGTTGGAGCGACCCAAGGAAAGCTTGGTTGTGCTTGGTGAGCACGTCGTCCATTGACTCTTGGAAAATCCGCGCGCATTCTTCCTTTTCTTGTTGGGTCGTTGCGTCGGTTTCTCCCGGCAACAGCACTCAAGGGCGTGCCATTCTTCAAATATGGTACACCACTTCGATTCTTCTTGAATGACATGAGACACTTTTGTTGAAACTGATTCACGGCGTCCACGAGCCGCCGATGCTGCTCTGGAGAGAGCTCCTCAATGCTGACATCCAGGAGGTCTGTGATCTCGGGCATCCTGAACCAATTCGGCTGTTTGGTCCCACCGGCGTGCCAAAAAGTGTGTTGACGCAAAATGTGCACTCGCCGCCAATCACACAAAGCAGCGAAAAGCTTAGCTTCGCACGCGCGGAAAGAAAGTGACGTGCCGCTCAATTTTTCCCGAAAATTAACAAAAGGGAAAACAGTTAAATACCAAAACTTGGAACCCACGGTGGTACCGAGGCGCTTCCATATTTACGGCTAAGAAGCCAAGCAAGACGACATGTAGCTATGTGAAGCTACCTGTCAAAGAAACGCAACCATTCGGGTAATCGTGAAGGAAAAAAGAACATTGCCGAATGGATGACGTAAGCATGATAAAGATCAATCTTTGATTAAACATGAATACATGTGCAAAGCCATGACCGATCCTCATGAAGATTAACATTAAATGAAGTAAAGCGCGAACATGATCATGTATTAAAATAAGCATGCATAGATCCAAAGCATTAGTCTACCGCATGTCTAATTACTTTAAGATCCGTCAGGCACGATCTCAAGCAAATCTATCCACCGCATGATACAACTTGCATGAAAGAACGCACCACTTTCCACAAATAGATCTATCCACCGCATGATACAACCTAAATATGGAAAGCTAAAAGCACACGTCTTTTAAGACATAAACGACGCACGTGATCTACTCGTGGAAACATAACCGAATGCGGCCGAACAACCGATTCGGGGTCCATGAAGAAGGAACAAACATTACCACGTGAATAAATCTATCAAGCCGAATTGGAAATCTAATCCACCCGATGACTAGCTCCAAAGCAACCCAAAAACCCGCATCTACCGCATGATACCCGGCTCTTTCAAGATTTATACTAACAAAGCAAGCTTGAACCCGCAACACGTAACAACCTAGATCGATTCGGTTTCGGCTATCGAAGAGCACGAGATCCACGCGTCAAAACACGAAACCTACTCTTGCACGGATCTTAAAAGGAGAAGAGCCGATCCAAACCCATCTAGGTTGGGCAAAAGAGTGTTACATGAATTAAAACATAATGCAAAACTCATGATAACACAGGGTAACTTAATGAATCCATTGGATCTTGCCAAAATCCAATAGAGCCGATAACTAGCTTCGAGCTAGATCTTAGCCTACCGCATGGCTCGTGATCTAACAAGAAACCCTCTTGAACCAAGCTTGAATCTACCGCATGACACGAAGCATGGTAACAAGACTACTTGCATCAGATCTAAATCCACCGCATGATACTAGACATGATACAAGGTTGCCGGTACTCACGGAGGTCGACGGATCGATTGGCCCTCTCGAAGAACTCGACGACACGACAAGGGACTCTAGGGTTTGGCGTAAGGCCGGTGTGTATTGAGGAATGAACGTCCGTTTTACATACATCCAGGGATCATATTTATACCCCCGTCGATTACAATCGCGAATGGATTCACCGCCTAACTAAACTTGATCACCCGTCCATCCATTCGCTTCTCCCCGATCGGGCCACGTCACCGTCCAATCCCGCAAAATCAGCTCTCCTGTTCTTTTGCCGAACCGGGAGCGGATAGCCGACCGCGGATCCTTCTCGCCGAAAATCTCCAAAGATGCCTTTCCTTCCACCCGACGCGACTCTTTTCCGAGTTGGACCCACATGTCATACCCTTTACCAAATTTTGGTGTTAACAAAGAGAAATGCATCTTTTCCATGAACCGAGCTTTCTCAAAGGTTCTCTTCTCCCGAGTCAAACCATAGCTTGTTTCACCATCTTAATTCACATGATCTCTCGATCACATAAGATAGGTTACTACTATGGAAAAACTAACGTGGGTCTCAAGCCCGGTTCCATGGATGCATGATCTATCACAATACGTGATAAACCCTTTGTAAATTGATCTCGCCAGGTTTTTAGATGTATGGATGTCATCCAAAGCTATGACACTAGTGTTTCTCAATTTCCCGACGATTTCAACCGCCTCTTGACATGCCTGGATGACTTCATGTTGTCCTTTGAACTGTTCACCTTGACAATCACCGTTTGATTATCACAATTCATTAAGATTGCCAGTATCGGTTTTTCAACTATCGGCAAGTCCATTAGGAGTTTACGAAGCCACTCAGCCTCAACAGTGGCGGTATCTAATGCTGCGAGTTCTTCTTCCATTGTTGACCTGGTTAAAATGGTCTGCTTGCAAGACTTCCAGGAAACAGCGCCACCTCCAAGTGTGAACACATATCCACTTGTAGCTTTTAACTCATCAGCATCAAAGATCCAGTTTGCATCACTATATCCCTCCAAGACTTCGGGATCTCCAGAATAGTGAATGCCATAGCTCATAGTGCCCACTAGATAGCGCATTACCTGCTCAAAAGCACGCCAGTGTTCACTGCTCGGATTTGAAACAAACCGGCTCAGTTTACTAACTGCATATGCAATGTCAGGTTTCATGGTGCTAGCCAGATACATTAATGAACCAATGATCTGGGACTACCTCAGCTGATCTACCATTATTCTCAGGTTCTTTCTCAGAACCAGGTTGGCATCATAAGGAGTTGGTGCGGGTTTAGAATTGTTGTAGCCAAACCGAGTTAGCATCTTCTCAACATAATGAGTCTGTGACAGAGTCACCCCACCATTTTCTCCCTTTATCGGCTTTATGTTAAGAATAACATCGGCTTCTCCCAAATATTTCATCTCAAACTTTTGAGAAAGAAAGTCTTTGACCTCCTTGATTTATTCAAGGCTCGTGCCAAAGATAAGTATGTCATCTACATACAGACACAGAATCACTCCTTCGCCCCCACCATAGCGATAGTACACACATTTATCAGCTTCGTTTGTAACAAAGCCAACAGATGTCAAAGCTCTGTCGGACTTATCATGCCATTGCTTAGGTGCTTGCTTGAGGCCATAGAGAGACTTCACTAACTTACACACAATTCCTTCTCGACCCTTTACTACAAACCCTTCCGGCCGATCCATATAAATCTCCTCTTCCAGCTCTCCATTTAGGAAAGCTATCTTAACGCCCATCTGATGAACGAGAAGACCATGAGAAGCTGCCAGGGAAAGTAGTACCCTTATGGTGGTCAATCGAGCAACTGGTGAGTAAGTATCAAAGAAGTATTCTCCTTCCTTTTGGGTGTAACCCTTGGCCACAAGTCTAGCCTTGTACTTATCAATAGTACTATCAGGCCTAAGCTTCTTTTTGAGCAACCATTTACATCCCATGGGTTTGCACCCGTAAGGACATTCAACAACCTCCCAAGTGCTATTTGACATAATAGAGTCCATCTCACTCCTCACTGCTTCCTTCCAATAGTCAGCATCAGGTGAAGAGTATGCCTCTGCAATGGTCTTAGGAGTGTCATCCACGAGGTATATGATGAAATCATCTTCAAAGGATTTCTCTGTCCTTCGTCTCTTGCTCCTCCTAGAAGCCTCATCATTGTCCTCCTCAGGATGCTCAATAAATGTAGGCTCATTGAGTTCCATCGACTTGGTGGAGTCGTCCTTCTCGACAGACTCTTGCCTAGATGAAATTGTTTCATCTCTCATTGGAAAAATATTCTCAAAGAATATAGCGTCTCTGGACTCCATAATTGTGCCGACAAGCAAGTCAGGCACTCCAGATCTTACTATCAAGAACCTATAACTGACACTGTGAAAAGCATACCCCAGAAAGACACAATCCACCGTTTTTGGTCCAAGTTTACGTTTCTTGTTGATTGGCACACTGACTTTGGCCAAACAACCCCAAGTGCATAAATATGAAAGAGTGAGCCTCTTCTGCTCCCATTCCTCGAATGGTGTTACTTCCTTATTCTTCATAGGTACACGGTCCAAGACATGACAAGTTGTCAGTATCGCCTCACCCCGCCATTCCTTAGATAGTCCCGCGGTTTCTAACATGGCATTCACCAAGTCAGTCAGTGTGCGGTTCTTTCTTTTGGAAATCCCATTGGATTGGGGTGAATAAGGCGGCGTCCTCTCATAAACAATACCGTGTTCCTCACAGAATATATCAAAAGTATTAGAGAAATATTCGCCACCTCGATCTGACCTTAGGTGTTTAATCTTTCTCTCAAGTTGATTTTCTACTTCAGCTTTATAGATCTTAAAGTAGTGTAACACTTCATCTTTTGATTTTAACAAGTAGATGTAACAAAATCTAGTGCTATCGTCTATCAAAGTCATGAAATATCGTTTACCACCCTTTGTCAACACATCATTCATTTCGCTCAGATTAGAATGAACTAATTCTAGAGGTGCCAAGTTTCTCGCCTCAGCAGTCTTATGTGGCTTGCGAGTTTGTTTCGATTCAACGCATACATGACACTTAGAATTTTTGACAGAGGTAAACTTTGGACTTAAACTCAAACTAGCTAAGCGCATCATACAAGAAAAATTAACATGACAAAACCTCAAATGCCAAACATTTGATTCATCATTCATCACATGGTTCACAACATTATTATCGAACAATAAAGAAAAGCGGAACAAGCCTTCGCTATCATAGCCTTTTCCAACAAAAATACCAAACTTAGAAATGATACATTTATTTGACTCAAAGACTAATTTAAAGCCATCTCTACACAATAGAGACCTGCTGACAAGATTCTTCTTGATGGTAGGTACATGCTGCACGTTCTTCAATTGTATGGTCTTCCCCGAAGTGAACTTCAGAGTGACCGTACCAGCACCAAGAACACGCGCATGGGCACCGTTCCCCATCAACAAGGAGGTAGCACCCCCCACCTGGTAAGAAGAAAACATAGAAATGCCAGCACATACATGAATATTAGCACCTGTGTCTATCAACCACTCTGGTGAAGAACACACTGAAAGAACTGTAGGTAAAAGATTACCATACCTCGCTGTTCCTCCACCCTCGCTAACAACCATGTTCGCTATCTTTGGAGCCTTGCGATCTTTACGATCCGAGCACTTCGCAGCAAAGTGATCCGGACTGCCACAAGTATAGCAAGCACCCCCCCGACTTTCTCTTCTTCTTATTAGGCCCGTCGGCTTCCTTAGCATTGGGCGGGTTTTGTGAAGGCTTCTTCCTCTTGTTCTGATTATTGTTGAACTTGGGATTGCCCCTCTACACAAAGTTTGCGCTTGAGGGGCCGGCTGTTGCCTTTCCACATGTGTCTTTCCCTCTCGCCTTCTCTTCAACATCAAGAGTCGCAATAAGGTCATCAAAAGTGAATTCCTTTCTCTTATGTTTTAGAGAGGTAGCAAAATCCCTCCAAGAGTGTGGCAACTTTGTGATAATCGCTCCTACCAAACTTGTTGGGTAATACACATGGGGCCTCTTTGCTATAGTTCTCAAGCTCTTTAGCCGGCGCCTGTACTTCATGGGCCTGTTCCACCACAGAACGGTCTTTAACCATCCTGTAGTCTAGGAACTGTTCCATTACATACAGCTCACCGCCGGCGTCAGAAGCTCCGTACTGAGCCTCAAGAGCCTCCCAAATATCCTTTCTCGTCTTCCTCTGAAGATAGGTATCCACCAAGTTGTCAACTAGGATGCTAATGATGGCACCCCAGAACAGGTTATCATCCGCATTGAATTTGTCCCCCGAGACACCCTCGGGGGCTTTTCCGGTGGCAACATACATCACGTTCATGGCAGTGAGCCACAAGGTGGCCAACTCACGCCACCTCTTAAAGTTGGAACCATCAAAAGGCTTCAGTTTAATTGCATTTGCACAGCTAGTTGCACCAAACATAGTCAACATTATAAGGTTTTTGGATTGTTAGAAGATAGGCAACATTTTGGCATATTTTAATTCCATAATTTAGTAGACATTTCGATATTGTACTGAGTGAAACAATCCATGTGCATGTGTGTATGTTTAAACCACAATTAAACATAACAATATTTATGATTATACAACTAATAAACATGAACATTTTTGAGAGAGTGCCCTGTGGAAGTTTGGGTGACGGCGTCACCCGAATTTCCGTTATCACCCATTGTGAGTGAACTCAGTCGGTGTTGCCGTACACAGTCGATGCAGATAGAGGATCGCAGTGCAGACCCACTGTAGGTGATGTAGTCGTTCGCTCGTAGTCGACGTAGATGTCGGGGACAGCCCTAGGGGTCCCCTTAAACAATGGGGAAAACCTCACTTAAAACCCGCAACGAAACCAAAACACGTTAAGCCTAACCATGCGGTGCCTAACCATGCGGGACACGGCCCACGCCGCGGGGACCCCGACGGCCCACCAAGGCGGCCCTCTTAGAGATCCCCTCGAGTAGGCTCCGCCCTCGCTCGAGGACACGCGCCCCCTCGGGCGGGCTTCGCCCGTTCGAGGGGCGGCCTTCCCTCGAGCGGGTTCCACCTCGCTCGAGGGCTCGCTCCCCCTCGGGCGGGTTCCGCCTCGCTCGAGGGCGCGTCCCGCCCTCGGCGGGGGTCGGCCACGCTTGAGGGTGCCCCTCTCGCGTGCGCCGGCCCCCGTACACGGGCATTTAACGCCACGACACCGGTGGGACGGCGCCATCATGCGCCGGGGCTCGCACCCCGGTGCCGCCGCACCAACTCCCCGGGGAGGAGCCCATCCCCGCCCGCCGTGGGAAGGCACGCGCGCGGCGCGGCCGATGTCGGTCTCGTGACACCGTGTGCACGCCCCAAGTACGGCCGACGCGCCGAGCCCTCGAAAGGGGGCCGGCTTCACCCTCGATTCACTTTCTTGTGACCCTACGGGGTTAGGTGGAGGCGCTAGGCCGGTGGACCGCCATCCCCCGCACCGTAACGGCGTGGCCGCCGTACCCGCGCGTGCGGGCGCACGCCGGACCCCGTAGCAACAACTCCCGGCCCCGTGAAGCGCGTTGGGAAGGAACGCCGTTCGCCTACTCCCGTACTCCTCCGTGCGCCGCGTCGACACCTCCCTCGAGCCTATCGAGTGGACATCACCGCCATCCGCCGCTCTCCTACCCTCGAACCGCCACCTGTTCGGGTACAAGTCGAGCCATGATGACCAGATCACCGCGAGGATCGCCCGGACAGCCGCCCGCCCTACGGCATAGCACGTCGCACCTCCCCACGTAGCTAGATAGCGCGGCACGCATGTAATCCGCCTCCCCCTTGATCTATAAAAGGGGGAGCGAACCCCTCAGCCGCAGGGGACAGAAGACAGCAGACAACAGGAACCCTTCGCACACCACGTACTCATTCCCCAATTCTCCCACAACATCTTCGGCCCGGGGACTTGGAAGCCCTGCTTCCTCTCCCGCCTTGCTTGTAGCCGCCCCACTACAGGCACCCCCGGTGCTAAGTAATATAGTGCCTCGAGCACGCCACGCGCTGGGACGTACGGCCCCCTCGGCGGGAACCGGGATAAAAACCCTGTGTCACTTGTTACTTAGCATCGACCATTGAGGGATAGACCTCGGCGCTTTCTGCGGGTTAGTGTCGGGACCACATTCCGCACCGACGGTTGGCGCCCACCGTGGGGCAAGCGAGCGCCTAAGGTCATTTCGCCAACTCCCTCCATGGTGATTCGCACCGAGTACCGTGGTACACGCTACGCATGGGTAGCTCGGACCCCCTCCCGGCCCGGGTTCGAAATTCGCTTCGGGGACACGAACTTTCGGGCCACGGGGAACGGCTATCTCATGCGCCCTCACTAACCGTGAGGAGCTCCGCGCGCGGCGCCGGGCCGAGTCCGCTCGAGCCCCCCACCGCACGCACGACTCGGCGCGGGCGCCCGCGGGCACGGATGCCGCGGGTCCATCGACGCCGCAACGCCGTCGTCGCTGCGGGACAGCGCTCGCGCCGGGCGCGCTCCGAGCGGCGGCAGCGGCCGAGCGCGCCGCCACTCAATGTGGCGCGCCCACCGTCACCCCCCCCCCCCCCCCCCCCCTCCCCCCCCCCCCCCCCCCCACCACTGCGCGAGGGTTCCACCGGCCGCCACGTCTTCGTCGCCGGGGGTCCCGGCGCCTCCGCGAGAGACGAATCGTCCCCGGGCTCCGTCGACACGTTACCACCCGCCAACCGCCACGGGTGCGCGGAGTGGGACTTCTCCGCGTACCGGACCCGGTTGTGTTCCGGCATTTCCTAGACGCCGCGGACTGCGGGTTCGGCTACTCCGACGACTCCGGCCGGGAGCTACGACCCCGCGCGGGAGTGCTGCGCCGTCATCACCAACGACCGGCCAATGCCGCCGCGGCGGCGGCGCCGGGAGACGGGGGAAGTCACGCCCGCCCCGGGGATCGCCACGCGCGCTAGCCGCGGGGACAAGCGCTCTCGCCGGGGCCGACACCGACGCACAACCGGCCCAAGCCCGCGAGCTCGAGGCCAAGCCGGCGGAAGAATATCGAACGGTGCGACTTCTCCGCGCCTCAATGGCGGGGGGAGGCCTCCTCGCGCGGCGAACGCGCACGGGAGGCGGGCCGACGGTCCGTGACCGCATCAACACCGTCCCCAACGTCGACAACGAGGACGCGCCCCCGCGAGCGAGCCAAAAACTCATCGCCGCCGCAACGCCTGCCGGGCCATGCCGGCACCCTCGACCCCCGAGGCTCGAGACCTCACCGCGAGGTGCAAACTCTCATCGAACGGGCGGCCGTCCGGCCAGGCCGAGAGCACGGCCTCACGCATCCGCCAATAGGGGGGATGCGCGGGATGATGAAGGGCGCGCCGGGAGGCGAACCCTCGGTGCACGCGGGGGGACCGGCGGGACGACCCGCCGACCAAGGACGCACGCCGGCCAAGGAGCGGCTCCTTGACGCACGCAGGGCGCTGGACGGCGACGCCCGCAACGTCATCAACGCCAGGCGCACCAGCAGGGCGGACGCACAAGCAGCAAGGGGCTACCACCCTCGACGGGGTGGACGCTACGACAGCGGCGAGGACCGCTCTCCGACGCCGGAGCCCCCAGGCACCCGGGTGTTCAGCCGGGAGATCCGCGCGGCAGCGTTCCCCCAACGCTTCCGCCAACCCTCGACCATCGTCAAGTACAACGGGGAGACGGACCCCCGTGTATGGCTCAACGACTACCGCTTAGCTTGTCAGCTGGGCGGGGCCACCAGTGACGAGGTCATCATCCGCAACTTGCCCCTGCATCTGGGCGACGCGGCCCGGACATGGCTCGAGCACTTGCCCGCTAGCCAGATCCACAACTGGGATGATCTGGTCCGCACGTTTGTAGGCAACTTCCAGGGCACGTACGTGCGCCCTGGGAATTCCTGGGACCTGCGCTCCTGCACGCAGAAGCCCGGCGAGTCGCTGCGGGACTTCATACGGCGCTTCTCTAAGCGCTGCACTGAGCTCCCCAGCGTGGCGCAGTCCGAGATCGTGCATGCCTTCCTCGAGGGCACCACGTGCAGGGACCTCGTACGGGAGGCCGGGACGCGGCCCGCCCGGCGGACTCCAACGAGCCGTTCGACATCGCCACCGGCTTCGCCTCGGGGAGGAGGCCGTGGGGGCAATCTTCGACGGCAAGAAGGGCAAGCGCTCGGAGGACGCGCCGCCGGAGGGCAGCAAGTCCAAGGAGCCGCACCGCAACGACAAGCGGGGCAAGAAGGGGGAAGAAGCCGCGCCGCGAGGCGCGCGAGCGAGGTGCGACGGCGGCAACGCCGAGGCCCTCGGCGTTGACCCGGCTCGACGGGGCCCTCGACCGCCCCTCGAGGCCCGGGGTGTTTGACGACATGCCTTGAAAAAGCCATGTCCCTACCACAAGACCCCGGTGCACCATACCCTTGAGCGGTGCGACATGCTCAAGAAGTTCTATGGCCGTGCCGCCGCGAAGGAGGCGAGAGGCCAAGAAAGACGGAGGCGATGGCGACGCCGGCGGCTTCCCCCGCCGTTGAGAATGTGTTCCTCATCATTGGGGGGCCAACCGTCGACATGTCGACCCGCCGGCGCAAGAAGGAGCGGCACGAGGTCCTCGCCGCGGAGAGGGCGCCCTCCGTCCTTCCTCAATTGGTCGGAGGACGCCATCACCTTCGGCGGGAGGACCACCCGAATCGTGTCCCCAACCGGGCCGGTACCGGCGGTGGTTGACCCCATCATCGGGAACGCCCGGTTCTCGAAGGTCCTCATGGACGGAGGCGGCAGCCTCAACATCCTCTACGCGCATACATTGCGCCCGATGGGGATCGGGTTGGACCGGTTGCGGCCCGGCACGAAGCCGTTCCATGGCATCGCGCGGGCAAGCGAGTCCGGCCCCTCGGGCGAGATCGACACCGCCGGTCGGTTTGGCACCCCAAAGAACTTCCGCAAGGAGACCCTCACCTTCGAAGTGGTGGGGTTCAAGGGGGCCTACCACGCAATACTTGGGCGACCTCGTTACGCCAAATTCATGGCGGTCCCCAATTATACTTACCTAAAGATGAAGATGCCGGGACCGAACGACGTCATAACCGTTGGCTCATCCATCGAGCACGCGTTCGGCTTGCGACGTCGAGTGCGTAGAGCACGCGGGGGCACCGGCGCCGGATGAAGCGCTGGTGAACACGTTGGAGAAGATGGTCAACGACGACGTCGACCCCGCCGCCAAGCACGCGGGCAACTTCGAGGCCGCGGAGCGGACCAAGGGGGTCCCCCTCGACCCCCTCGGCCCCGAGGGCAAGGCGTTGAGGGTCGGCTCCACCCTCGACCCCAAAAAGGAAGTGGTGCTCGTTGACTTCCTCCGCGCCAACGCCGACATCTTCGCGTGGAGCCCCTCGGATATGCCGGGCATCCCGAGGGAAGTCGCCGAGCACTCCCTTGACATCTCGCCAAACGCCCGCGCGTGCGGCGGCGGCGGGCGCGCGCCGCTTCGACGAGGAGCGGTGACGGGCAATCGGAGCGGAGCTGCGGAAGCTTCTCGAGGCCGGATTCATCAAGGAGGTGTTCCACCCAACGTGGCTAGCTAACCCCGTGCTTGTAAAGAAAAAGAATGGGAAGTGGCGGATGTGTGTAGACTACACTAGTCTTAATAAACCATGTCCTAAAGTTCCTTTTCCTTTGCCACGCATTGATCAAATCGTTGATTCAACGGCTGGGTGCGAATTGCTTTGCTTCCTCGATGCTTACTCCGGGTACCACCAAATAAAAATGAAGGAGTCCGACCAGCTCGCGACTTCGTTCATCACACCGTTCGGGACGTTCGTTACGTCACGATGCCATTTGGCCTCGAAACGCGGGTGCAACATACCAGCGTTGCATGCAGCACGTTTTTGGGGACCACATCGGGCGAACGGTCGAAGCGTACGTGGACGACATCGTCGTGAAGACCAGGAAGGCGGACGACCTGGTCGGCGACCTCGCCGTCGCGTTCGGTTGCCTACGGGCCAATGGGGTCAAGTTAAACCCCGAAAAATGTGTCTTTGGAGTGCCGCGAGGCATGCTCCTGGGGTACATTGTCTCCCAACGGGGAATCGAGGCCAACCCCGAAAAGGTTGCGGCCCTCGAACGGATGGGTCCGATCCGGGACCTCAAAGGGGTGCGAAGGTCTTTGGGGTGCCTCGCCGCCTTGAGCCGCTTCATCTCGCGGCTCGGTGAGAAGGGCCTGCCCCTCTATCGCCTCCTCAAGAAGCACGAGCGCTTCTCCTGGACCACCGAGGCCCAGGATGCGCTCGACAAATTGAAGGCGTCCCTAACGCACGCCCCGATCCTCACGCCGCGCAAGACGGCGAACCCCTGCAGCTCTACGTAGCCGCAACCACCCAGGTGGTCAGCGCCGTGATCGTCGTGGAGCGCATGGAAGAAGGGCACGCCTTGCACAGCGGCCGGTCTACTACATCAGCGAGGTCCTGTCAGACACGAAGACGCGCTACCCCCAGGTCCAGAAGTTGCTGTACGCGGTAGTTCTTGCGCGGCGCAAACTCCGCCACTACTTCGAGGCCCATCCCGTCACGGTGGTTTCCTCCTTCCCACTAGGGGAGATCATCCGCAACCCCGACGCCGCGGGAAGGATCGCCAAGTGGTCCGTG
Source organism: Cenchrus americanus (assembly GCA_947561735.1). Taxonomy (NCBI): domain Eukaryota; kingdom Viridiplantae; phylum Streptophyta; class Magnoliopsida; order Poales; family Poaceae; genus Cenchrus; species Cenchrus americanus. The sequence goes on along the minus strand of OX387243.1, from coordinate 98,258,560 downwards.
GAGCTGATGGGCGAAACGCTCGCCTACGCCCCGCGCAAGGCCATCAAATCGCAAATCCTGGCGGATTTCGTTGCTGAGTGGACGGACACGCAGCTGCCGCCCCCACAAATCCAGGCAGAGTGCTGGACTCTGTTCTTCGACGGCTCAGTGATGAAAACGGGAGCAGGCGCGGGCCTGCTCTTCGTGTCACCCCTCGGGGAGCACATGCGCTACGCAGTGCGCCTCCACTTCCCCGCGTCCAACAATATGGCTGAATACGAGGCCCTTCTCTGCGGCCTCAAAATCGCCATTGAGTTGGGCGTCAAGCGCCTCGATGTGCGGGGGGACTCGCAGCTCGTGATCGATCAGGTCATGAAGAACGCGAGCTGCCATGATGACAAGATGGAGGCTTGCGCAAGGCCGTGCGGGCCCTCGAGGACAAGTTCTACGGCATTGAGCTCAACCATGTACCCCGCCGGGTACAACGAGGAGGCGGACGAATTGGCAAAGATCGCGTCGGGCGGATCACCGTTCCCCGAACGTTTTTGCGCGCGACATCGCGCAACCCTCGGTCGTCTTCGAGCCCTACCCCTCGAGCCATGACGGACCCTCGGGGGCTCCCTCGAATCCAGCGGGTGCGGAACCCATGGACGAGGACCCCTCGAACGAGGCGTACGTGCTCTCCCTCCTCGAGGGGTACGGCTCCCCACGAGGCCGACGCGATGGACATCGAGCCAGCTCCCGCTCAAGAGGACTGGCGCGAAAAGTACATCGCCTGGATCGCTCGAGGGGAGCTCCCCGCGGACCGGGCCACGGCCAGGCGCATCGCCGGGGATGGCCAAATCTTTTGCCCTCGTCGACGGCGAGCTGTACAAGCGCGCCGCCTCCGGCATCCTACAGCGGTGCGTGCCCATTCCCGAGGGGCGCGAGCTCCTACGGGACATCCACGCGGGGATCTGTGGCCACCACGCCGCACCCCGCACCCTCGTCGGCAACGCGTTCCGCCAGGGCTTTTACTGGCCTACTGCGGTCTCGGACGCCAGCGAGATCGTGCGCACCTGCGAAGGGTGCCAGTTCTACGCCCGCAAGTCCAACTCGCCCGCCCATGCCCTACAGACCATCCCCGTGACATGGCCATTCGCCGTGTGGGGGGCCGGACATCGTCGGGCCCCTGCGGAAGGCGCCCGGGGGCTTCACCCACTTGCTAGTCGCGATCGACAAGTTCTCCAAGTGGGTGGAGGTGCGCCCCATCACGAACCTAAGGGCTGAGCAAGCGGCGGTGACATTCTTCACTGACATCGTCTACCGCTTTGGAGTGCCAAACTCCATCATCACAAACAATGGGTCCCAGTTCACGGGCCGGAAGTTCTTGGAGTTCTGTGACAAGTTCCACATCCGTGTGGATTGGGCGGCCGTGGCACACCCACAGACCAACGGCCAAGTGGAGCGTGCCAACGGCATGATCCTACAGGGCCTTAAGCCCAGAATTTTCGATCAGCTCAACAAATCTGGGCGAAAATGGCTCCAAGAACTACCAGCGGTCGTGTGGAGCCTAAGGACCACCCCAAGCGAGCCACCGGGTTCCCCCGTTTTTCCTAGTCCACGGCGCGGAGGCCGTCCTCCCCACGGACTTAGAATACGGGTCGCCCAAGGTTTGAGGCTATAACGAGGATGCTAACCAACGAGCCCGCGAGGACTCGCCCGGGACCGGTGGACGAGGCACGCCTCGTAGCCTTAATGCATTCCGCGAGGTATCAGCGGTCCCTAAGACGCTACCAAGCACGCAAGATACGTCGACGGGATTTCGGCGAGGGGGATGCGGTCCTAAGGCTACGCCAAGATAACCGAGGGCGCCACAAGCTATCGCCCCCATGGGAGGGACCCTACGTCGTGGTGAAGGTACTCAGCCGGCACGTACAAGGCGGCCAACGAGGACGGTGAAGAGCTCACCAACGCTTGGAACATCCATCGGCTACGTCGCTTCTACCCTTAGCTAGGATTTTCCAAGTATTTTTGTTGTAAAAATCACATGGCCAACGCCCCAGTTGGCAACAACTATGTAAATGCTTCAAGTCTAATGGAAATGGATAACTCGGCTTTCCCCTGAAACCCAAGTTACCCTCGGGGGCTAATGCGGGGGGCACCCCCCCCCCCAAATGGTCCCATTTTTTGCGCAAAAATAGAAACAACTCACACGCGCTAAGTTTGTTTTCTACTTCAACTACGAGCAACGATTTGAACGGGCGCGGGCGGCCCAGCGGGAGGAGCGTGCGAGCCAGAGATAGCCTACGCCGCGTGGATATGGCCCTTCTCTCTCGCCTCCAACCCAGCGGACCCCCAGCGAAAATCGAACTCCCCCAAGTAAAATCTACTCAGGAAGAAGGAGAAACAAAAAAGCGCAATATGCAAAAACACTTCATTACGTATCATCAAATGTTTACGATGAAGATAATGTATTTATTTACAAAGGCCACGAGGCCAGAATATTGATACACAAAAAGCGGGCCCAGCGCCCAGATGTTTCAGGCGGGAGGAGCAGCAGCGTCAGCGACGTCGGGGAAGAGGAACTCCTCGAAGGCCTCGGCGAGCGACCCGGCGGCGTCGGCGGCGAGCGCATCCACACGCTCCATCGCCACCTCGTCCTCGACGCCCTCGGGAACGACGTAGCCTTCCGCGCCGCCCTCGAAGTTGACCTCGTAGTGGGATCGCACCACTCCGAGGGCCTTACGGACGCCCGGATGCGGCGCCGGCGCATCCGCTCCGTGACGTGGCCGCCAAGGGCGCGCGGGGCGGCCGGCCGGCGAGGCGCCGGCCCGAGCCTCGCCCTCCTCCACGGCACGGCGGGTCTCGAGGGCCGCATCACGCGGCTCCTCGCGGCTCCGCTCGGAGGAGTTGTACGAAGCTGCGCCGCGCCTCGGCCCGCTCGGTCGCGTGCCCCGGGCGGTGCGCAAGCTCAGAAACGCCAAGGTAAGAAAGAAGTCAGAAAGAGGGAATGCGAGTTCCCAAACGGAAAACCAACAAGGCAAGAGTCAAACAGCGGCTCACCTTCGACTTGCTTCCTCTCCGTCTCGAAGTCGCGGCGCACGGCCTCGACCGTCAGCTCGAGGCGCTCGACGGTCTCACCTTGCTCCCGGAGGGACAGCTCCTGATTGGCGTTGGTGATGCTGAGCATAATCACCTCGCCCTCGGCCTTGGAGAGCTTGTCGTCCCGCTCCGCCAAGGACTTCTGCGCCGCCTCGCGAGCGACGCGCTCCTGCTCCAGCGCCGTCCGAGCGTCGACGAGGGCGGCTCGCTCTCGCCGGAGCCGCCCCTCGGCCCCTTGGCGGGCGGTGCGCTCTTGCCTTGGAGCTGCTCCTCGGCGGCGACGAGAGCCGCGGCCTTGGCGTCGAGGGCGGCCTTCGGATCGTCGGCCTCCTTGGCCCGCCTGCTCCCGGCCGCGCGCCCACTCCTCGGCACTGCGGCGGCTGGCGCTTGCGCCCCCTCGAGCGACGTATGGAGCTCCCGGGTTCCTCGCCGCGGGCGGTGGCCACCTCCGCCTCCCGGTTGGCGGCCAGCGTCGCGTCTTCTCCAAGTCCGAGCGCGCCCGCCACGAGCCTCATCACGGTCGATGAGGGCCGTGCGGACATGCTCGAGGCTCGAGCGGCGCGCCGGATCTGCTCCAGAGCTCTCGGGGAGCTCGTCGCGCCACGCCATGGCCCGTACGCCAACCGGCCGCTCGGCGTCCCGAGGGCGTCGGCAAGCGCGTCGAAAGCGGCGCACCGCTCCGGGAGGCCCCGGTGGACCTCGGCGTTCACCCGGTCGAAGGCGTCGTACTTGTCGTGAGCGCGATGCTCGAGCTCCTCGGCAACCACGGAATCAAAACCCATAAGTGCCGAGACACGAAGGCGACGATACACAAACGAAAGAAAGAAGAGAACGAGCAACCACGGCTTACGGAAGACGAGCCATGCCGGGCCGCCATGGACCCGCGGCGCCTCGTTCGGCGCGCGGTTGAGCGTGGCGCCGTGGCTCGGAGCTCGCCCCGAGCTCTTGCTCCCCCACGGCGTCGGCAAACGCGGGGGATCGTTGACGGCCCCCTCCACACAGGCGGGGGCGGCCGGCGCGGGAGGACGAGGCCTCGGCGCGGGTGTCCTCGACCCCCCACCACCATGTGACCCTCGTGCCGCCTCACGAGGGCCCCCTCCGGGGACTCGGGGGGAAGTCGTGGGCCGGGCGGCCCCGATCCCACCCGGGCGGCGGGGAGTCGTCCGAGACTTCCACCACCTCCCGCCCGCAACGCCGGCGGGCGCCGCCGCTTGTGCCGCCTCCACCGGCGCCTCCACTTGCGCCTCGCGGCCGCGGCGCGCCGGCACGGCGCCGCGGCCACCACCTTCGGCCGTGCCGCCGCGTCCACGGGCGCCGCCACGGCAGGTTGCGCCGCTCCGCCTCCTCTGCCCGGCGGCCCGCGCGCGGGCCGCGGCCTCGCGGCGGCGGCCTCCGCGGGGCGCACCTCCACCACGGCCGCCGCCGCGGCCCGCGTCCCCACGACGGCCGGTGCCGGCCGCTCCTCGGCGACCTCCGGTGGCGCGCGGCGGGGCGATCTCGCCGGCCGGGCCTCGAGGCCCCGGCCCCGGGCTTTGCGGCTCGCGCCCGCCGCCGTGCTTGCCCCCGGCCGCGACGCCCTTGACGAGCGCCGCCGGGGTGGGGAATGGACGCGTCCGGTCCTCGGCACCTTGGCCGGTGCGAGAGGAGGCACGGTTGGCACCACCTGCGCGAGGCACGGACGGAGGATTAGAACGCCCGAACATTAACAAATCGAACCAAGCAAAAAGACGAGCTCCTTACCTCGAAGAAGAAAAGGCCCGTTTCCTTTTCCTCGAGGCCTCAGCGGATGAGGCCGGTGCGGCCCGCGCGCTGCCCGCCGCGCCTCCCGACGGCGCGCGCGCGCGCGGGCGCCGCCCCGCCGCGGTCGCGCCCGACGCCACACCTCCCGAGGCGCGCGCGCGCGCGGGCACGCTCGCCCCGCGTGCGGGCACGCTCGCCGTGACGCCCCACAGACGACACCGCCACGCGCGCGCGGCACGCTCGCCCCCGCGCGCGAGCACGCTCGATGCGCGCACGGGCGCGCTCGCCGCGCGCGCCTCGTGGCGCGCGCGGCCCCGCCTCCGCGGCGCGCGCCGCCCCCGATGTCGATGGCCGGCGGCGGGCGCCGTTGCGCCCGCCCCGGGGCGATGCCGCCCTCGCCGCGGCGCCGGCTCGGCGACGGGGGCGCGGCGCCACCGTCGGAGGGGCCCTCCCCCTCGGCCTCTTCCTCTTCGTCCTCCTCCGAGGACGAGTACTCTTCGGTCCCCGGGGGAGGAGAGCCCCGGCTCTTCGCGCCACGGTACTCCGCGGCCCGCCGGTCGCGGCGCGCTTGATGTCGCCTCACGCGCTCCCTCTGCGCGCGCCGCCCGCTCCTGCTCCCGGCTGGCCGCCCGCGCCGCCAAGCGCGCGCGGGGGTCGGGGGGTGGGCGGAACGGACTTGGCGACGGTGAAGCTCACCGGTGCACACGGGAGCAACAAGGACGCGTCGGGGAGAGAAGCAAGACCAAGAACCAAAACAAAATCAAGAACCAAACTCACCCGGCGGGCCGGTGGGGAGCATCTCGAGGTCCCATGGGGTCCGGCCCACGAGGCATCGGCGCCGGGTGTCGACGGCGCTCCGCGCCGGGTGAGCGCATATGGCCGCTCGAGGGGCGTCGGGAGCATCCGCGACCTCGCTAGATCGACGGGGTTGGCCGCCTCGTCATCTCGAAGATGCGGAGCGGCCTCTCCATCAATGGCACGACCCGCGGTGATGGAGGAAGGCGAGGACGCCCATCGCGTTCGGCCCCGGCGCCGCCCGGGCGCGCGGGCGGCCGGGGCCCGACTCCTCGCCCTCGATGTTTGGGCGTGGACACCCCGTAGCCCCAGGAGTCAGGCCTCTCCTTGAACACCCGACCGGTGTAGGGGGGGAGGCCGGGCTCGGCGTTGCGCAAGTAGAACCATCCCCGCTCCCAGCCGGCGTTGTTCGTCGTCATGGTGCAGGGGATGTAGACGTTCTTGAATTGCCCCCGCGGGGGCAGCGACATCCCGCGGCGCGCACCGCGGCGGCGGGTCCTCGGCTCCGTCGTGGGGCGCGTGAAGAGCTCCGCGCGGAAAAGGTGAACCCGAGCTCCCGCTTGGCGGGATCCCCGAGTACCCTCGCGAGACGCCCACGAATGTGGCCGCTGCGCGAAATCGCGTTGGGGGCGAAGTTGTGCGGCTCCACTCCGTAGTGGTGGCACATCGCTCGCATGAAGCGGCTCGCGGCCGCGTTGAAGCCCCGCTCGTGGTAGCGGATGAAGCTCACCACGTAACCCTCCGGCGGGTTGGGCGCGCGGTCCCCCGCCGGCGGCACTATCCACTCGCAGGGCGTCCATCTTCATTGGCCGCCAAGCGGCGAGCGGCGACCGGCTCGCCAAGGGCCCGAGGCCAGGTCACCGACGACCTCTCCCAAGCGTACGGCTCCAAGATCGTGAGGGGAGGGCCGAGGCGGCGCCATGAAGAAGGCAAAGAAAAGCGGGGAGCGGAGGATAAGGAACGAAAGAAAAGCTCTAACGGCGACACCACACGGTGGCAAGGGCGAGAGGAAGACGAAGGGGCGGGGGGAGCGAAAATGGTGAGGCGTTAAGGTAAAAAACCGCCGTCTCCTCCTCCCCCTCGGATTTATAAGCCGACGGGCGAGCTCTCGGAGCGGATGCCCGCTCGCATTAGCTGCGAGGGAATCTTCCCTTCACGTCGACGGACGGGCCCCACCACGGCTGAGAGGCCACATCCGCAAGGGCGGGCCATCATCACGGCGAAGACCCGCGGGGGCCGGGGCGAAGCGATCACGTCCGCCGCCACGCGCCCACTACGCGCGCGCGGCCCGCGGCGCCTAAAAAGACGCGCCCGCGCCGCCAAAAACCGCGGCCTCGGCCGCGAGGCATTTAATGACCGGGTCCCTTGCCAAGCAAGGAGAACCCTCGAGCGGGACGAACCCCCGGCTCGAGACAAATAGCCCTCGATGGGATATCGACGTGAGATGGCCGCCCCGGGCCCTGCTTGAAGTAAAGCGGGCGCCACGGGCACCCATGCCACGCAAATCCCTCGAGCGGCACGAGCCCTCGGCTCAAGACGATTTCAAACCTCGATGGGACATCGGCGTGAGAAGGCCGCCGGGGCACTCGCCAGGGGTAAAGCGAGGCACGCGGGTGCCCATGCCGCGCAAAACCCTCGAGCGGCGCGAGCCCTTGGCTCCGGACGATGTCGACCCTCGAAGGGACATCGGCGTGAGAAGGCCACCGGGGCCCGCTCGATGTAGAGTGGGCACCACGAGTACCCATGCCACGCAAAACCCTCGAGCGGCACAAGCCCCCGGCTCGAGACAATATCAATTCTCCCAAAAGAGGCACATACGCCGTGCTACCAACCCGGCGCCTCGAGGGCCGGCTCGCCCGGACCCCTCGACGGCCGCGACGCGCGAAAAGACGGGGCCACCCGGGCGCCACCCCGCACGGCCCCTGCGATCGAGAGGTCCGAAGCCCGACCCTCGACGGGTTCGAACGGGGCGCCTCGGATCGCGAGTTAGGGACGACGAGGGCACGCGCATTCGAGCCGTTCCTCGAGCCCGTCGGCTCGAGGGTGCCCCACATGTCGTGTTCGAGAGCCGGCGAGGGCAGCTAGCGGGGGATCCCACCGAGGGAGAGCTTCCGCGCCCTCGGTCCCTAGCGAACGGGACCGAGCCCCACCTAGCAAACCCACGCAAGCGCTTCCATGGACGTGTCTCGGTCGCGCGGCCCTACCCTTATCGAACGGGGCATGGGCGTCCACTTGAACCACCCGCTACCGGCTCGAAGAGGAATCCGCAATTCGCGACCCGCTCGATGGGAGTTGCGGAAACCTCACCCTCCGTCCCGCGGAGGGACGGCGAGGGCGCGTTAAAAAAAAACAAGTCGTGAAGCTCTACCCGATCGCCTCGAACGGGCCCGGGGCTCGGGGGCTTAACGCACGGCTACACCTCCTTGGCACCGCACCCGCCGGAGACGGCGCCGGCCGCGCGTGCGCCACCGAAGCCGGGCCGAGACACCGCCGATGCCGGTTGAAACATGTGCCGCGCCCTCGGCCGGCTCTCGCGGTTAACCCCTGCGGAGCACCCACACTCTCCGCGGGGCTTCGGGGGGCTAGACCCGCGGGTCGGCCGACGCGGCCCCACGGAAAGCGTTCGCAAAACGAGGAGGGAAGAACATCCTATCGGTAGGTTCCGGCATCTCGCGGGAGCCTCAATGGCAAACCCACGGATGCTCGGGGGCTCCTGTCGGGGACGACCCCTAGGGGTCCCCTTAAACAATGGGGAAAACCTCACTTAAAACCCGCAACGAAACCAAAACACGTTAAGCCTAACCATGCGGGTGCCTAACCATGCGGGACACGACCACGCCGCGGGGACCCCGACGGCCCACCAAGGCGGCCCTCTTAGAGATCCCCCTCGAGTAGGCTCCGCCTCGCTCGAGGACACACGCCCCCCTCGGGGCGGGCTTCGCCCGTTCGAGGGGCGGCCGCTCCCTCGAGCGGGTTCCACCTCGCTCGAGGGCTCTCTCCCCTCGGGCGGGTTCCGCCTCGCTCGAGGGCGCGTCCCGCCCTCGGCCGGGGTCGCCCACGCTTGAGGGTGCCCCTCGCGCGTGCGCCGGCCCCCGTACACGGGCATTTAACGCCACGACACCGGTGGGACGGCGCCATCATGCGCCCGGGGCTCGCACCCCGGTGCCGCGCACCAACTCCCCGAGGGAGGAGCCCATCCCCGCCCGCGTGGGGAAGACACGCGCGGCGCGGCCGATGTCGGTCCCGTGACACCGTGCGCACCGCCCGGAAGACGGGCGACGCGCCGGAGCCCTCGAAAGGGGGCGGCTTCACCCTCGATTCACTTTCTTGTGACCCTACGGGGTTAGGTGGAGGCGCTAGGCCGGTGGGCCGCCATCCCCGCCACCGCAACGGCGTGGCCGCCGTGCCCGCGCGTGCGGGGCGCACGCCGGACCCCGTAGCAACAACTCCGGCCCCGTGAAGCGCGTTGGGAAGGAACGCCGTTCTCGCCTACTCCGTACTTCGTACGGGCCCCGCGTCGGCACCTCCCTCGAGCCTATCGAGAGGACATCACCGCCATCCGTCGCTCTCCTACCCTCGAACCGCCCGCGTTCGGGTACAAGTCGGCCATGATGACCGGATCACCGCGAGGATCGCCCGAACGGCCGCCCGCCCCCACGACATAGCACGTCGCACCTCCCCACGTAGCTAGATAGCGCGACACGCATGTAATCCGCCTCCCCCTTGATCCATAAAAGGGGGAGCGAACCCCTCAGCCGCAGGGGACATAAGACAGCAGACAACAGGAACCCTTCGCACACCACGTACTCACTCCCCAATTCTCCCACAACATCTTCAGCCAGGGGACTTGGAAGCCTCCGCTTCCTCTCCCGCCTTGCTTGTAGCCACCCCACTACGGGCACCCGGTGCTAAGTAATATAGTGCCTCGAGCACGCCCTCTACGTTGGACGTACGGCCCCCTCGGCGGAACCGGGATAAAAACCCTGTGTCACTTGTTACTTAGCATCGACCATTGAGGGATAGACCTCGGCGCTTTCTGCTGGTTAGTGTCGGGACCACATTCCGCACCGACAAGAGAGGAAGTAGTTGTTCGTAGTCGTTCGTTCGCTTGTCGTTGACGTAGAGGAAGTAGTCGTACAGGAGCGAGCAGTCGCGTGAAGACGCTCCCCAAAAACCTTATCGCCCGCCTATCCCGAGCAGGATCTCAACAGCAAGGCGAGGTTCGGAGGCTCTCGCTCTCACCGTACCGTGCGTGCGGTGCAAGCGATGGAGATGCAAAAGAAAGCGACAAACGGAGGGAGAAGAGAGAGGTCTCTAAACGGGAGTACCTATAGTTTGTGAATTGGCAACCCGAGGGGAGAGGAGGAGGGTGCCTTATATAGGCGAGCAGCAGGCGCAGGGGGATGAACCAGGACGTCACGGTGAATGCACCTCAGGTAGTAACGCTCGCGGTTAAGGCTCTGAGTAACTGTCACGGTTTAAGGGCTACTGGTAACTGTCACGATTAAGAGGCCATTGACAGTCAACAATAACGTTCACCATTAAGGGGTCATCAACAGCAAAAAGATGCTCCCGCCCCGCAACACATCACGTCCGTCCGTCCGACCGCTCGTCACGCTACCGCCCACGGCCCGGCTCGGTGAGCGAGCGTGCGCGTGTGGCACACCTATCTCCTTTATTCAACTTCACAAGAGGTGTTCCGAAAGGTTACCTAATAAGTTGGATGGGAGACTCCTCCAATACCCATACAATATTTCTCTCTTTCCTTTAGCATTAAACACATGAGCTTTCAATTCTTTCATTATTACAATAAATGGCCCTAGGCCCATTTATTTTAATACTACTTTCAGCTCCCTCCCCTTAAACCGCTCCAATCAGCGGGATTTGCAGAGGGCTTCTCTTGCGAAGCTGTGTTTTTTCCTTGGCATTTGGTGAAGCTGTGCCAAAGGGACCACTAGGTCATGTGGATACCAAGTTGTGGGCCTGCAAGACATTGGAGCGTGTGAGAGCCATGGTTTTTTTACCGTCGGTAACCGCGCGGTATACCGTGGTAACCGTTGTTACCGCTGGGGTACAGTAACGGTACCGAGCGGTAGCAACCGATACGAATTTTCAAATTTGAATTTGAATTAAAAAAATAAAAAAAATCAATAAAAATCTTCAAAAAATAGTTCATGATTTGTAGAGTCTGATGGTGTTGAAAGATTTCAAATTTGAGTGCATTTGGTATTTATTTCGAGGTTTAGAAGTTGTAAAAAAAGAAAAAGAAAATTCATGGGCCGGCCCGTTAAGGCCCATGAAGCCCAAATGACCTGGATGACCTAGAAGCAGCTCCCAGCCGACACCTCGTGACTCCAATCGCCTCCAATCACCCCGTCCACGACTCTCTCTCTCGGGTCCGCCGCCCCGGAGTCGCCGTCCGCACCGCCGCCGGTATACCACGGCCGAGCACGGTATACCGCGCGGTGGTTGCAGTTAGCCTCCCCGCGGCCGGATCCGCCCGCTCCCGCTCGGCCGGGGCGGTTAACCACGCGGGAGTTGCGGTATACCGCGACGAGGCCAGCGGTATACCGCGGACATGTATGAATTTTTTCATTTGTGTAGCTTTAGGATTTAGGATTTGTGTTAGGATTTAGGTTTATTTTGGTTTAGGATTTTAGGTAGGATTTAGGATGTGAGGTAGAGGTAGAAATAGAATTGTTGCTTTAGGTAAAAAATAGAATTGTTGCCTTTGGTAGGATAATTTGTGGTAGTAATGTAGGATTTGTGGTAGGATCCAATTTTAGTTAGGATTTGTTTCAGATTTAGGTACATTTTCTTTAGGTATACGATTAAGGAAGGCTTTTGGCATTTATGCAGGTACACAATGTCAGGCAGACCTAAAGACCTCGTATGGGAACATGGTGTCAATCTAGCTCCCGGATGACGATGCAACTACTGTGGTAATTTGAACTACCAACTCACTTATGCACGGCTAATATTATTGTGTTTGGTGTAGTATTTCTATGTATAACTATAAATTATTGATTGGGGGTGGTATTTAACACTAATTTGTGCCAACATCATGCCAAAATTTACATTTCTTCCAAGCCGGAGGGCCTTTTTCAGTGCACCGGTTTTAATTACTTACCGAGCAGTATAAACCCTTACCGCAGCGGTATAAATTATTTATACCGCGGTATACCGCTGCTTACCGTTTGTATAGACGATTTTGGTTTGGGAATTCGAGCGGTAAGAAGCGGTATACCATTTATACCGCGCCGGTATACCCTTACCACTGGGTAGCGGTAAAAACATACCTATACCGGTCGGTATAAAAAACAAAAACCCAGGTGAGAGCTGGTTGGGGCTTGCGCCTGGTGGGCTGGCCAACAGCAGCCGGCGGCGGAAGGTCAATTTTGTTATGTCTCCTGATTCCTGTGAAGGGCAACCGCAAAGAACGCATCTGCTAAAGGTGTTCACGGCAATGGCCAAATCCTCGCCCCTCCACAAGGTCACCGGATTGCGCAACAAAACCAACCCCGAGGGGGGCATTTCTTTTTCGAAACAACAAACATGGTCTCGTACCAACTGATCTCCTGGTCCCGTGTGCTACACCACATTGGGCTAGATTCGAAAAGCCCATCCATCAACTACTGTCTCAATCTCCTTTCCCACTGAATTCGTGCTGCGCGGTCAGGCCTGCCACCTGACCAGGAGCCCATCTCAAAGCATGCGGTGGTCCGTATCATATGGCCCAAATTCCATCCTCCATGACTTCCGACGTCTATAAATCTTAGTCCCAAGAAACAACTCGTTTCTCCCACTGGCATTTGTCTCGATCCTTGGGTAGACGTCGTTCCCTCCTCAAGAAATCGTTTCCCAGTTTGGTGCTCTCTCTTCTTTAATTCCTTTACCACATCAGAAAATAGTAGAGTTGTCCACATAATTAATAGGCATCGAAACTATCGTAACTATAACTACATGTACCGTTGGGATTGTCCTAAGGTGTGTGCCAAAAATTTCAGAGAGGTAATTCCACGTAACATTGGCACTGGTGAACAGTTTCATAGTCATCACTGAACAAGCAAATAGTTAAGGACTTAAGGTCATGTTAGAGAGGAGCTATAGAAAGATATGAATCCATCGCGGGACATTAATGTTGAAAACTGCAGTAGTGAACACAGGCGGCGACAAGTCCTATGTCCTAGTCGGCGACAAGCTCTACAGGCGGGGCGCATCTTCTGGAGTACTAATGAAGTGTGTCCCTCGAGAAGAAGGCAAGGACATCTTGGAGGAGATCCATAAAGGCGTCTGCGGCAACCACGCGTCTTCACGCACGCTGGTCAGCAAGGCCTTCCGACGAGCTTTCTATTGGCCCACAGCTCCGGGCGATGCCGAAAAACTCGTCAGAAGGTGCCAAGGGTGCCAATACTTCGTCAAGCAACAACATGTCCCGGCCTACAAGCTAGTCACCATACCGCCAACCGGCCTTTCTCCCTCTTGGGGGCTCGACATGATTGGGCCTCTCCCGACGAGCGCCGGTGGTTTTAACGAGTCTTGGTGGCCATCGACAAGTTCACCAAGTGGATCGAGGTCAAGCCGGTCACATGCCCCAAGGCCGACGGCGTACTTGACTTCTGGATGAACTTGTGCATCGCTACGGACTACCCCATCGCATCATCACGGACACGGGCTCCAACTTCAACAATCACCGATTCTGCGAGTACTACGAGAACGGCGGGATCGATGTCGGTATGTCTCAGTCGCCCATCCACGGGCCAACGGACTAGTCGAGCGTGCCAATGGGATGGTACTCGACGCTCTCAAGAAGCGGCTACACGACGCTGCCAACACCAAAGGAGGCAAGTGGATCAAGGAACTACCCAATGCACTCTGGGGGCTGCGTACTCAACCCTCTATGCCAACGGGACAATCGCCATACTTCCTGGTCTACGGCTCCGAAGCAATCCTCCCTGCCGACGTCATGTGGGATTCGTCGGCAGTGGAACAATACGACGAAGGCATATCTGAAGATAGCAGACGAGTTGACATCGACGGACTCGAAGAAGCTCGCTGCGCCGCCCTCGTCCAATCAGCATGGTACCTCGAGGGTATCTGACGCTACCATGATCGCAACGTCAAGGAACGCTCCCTCAACATTGGTGATCTCATCCTCCGCCGTATCCAGAACACGGAGGGACTACACAAGCTCGGGTCGCCATGGGAAGGTCCCTTCACAGTTGCAAAGGTGACCAGGCCAGGCTCATATCGCCTCCAAACTCCCGAAGGCGAAGACGTCAGCAACTCGTGGAATATCGACCAGCTCTGTCGATTCTACGCCTAGTCTACATGACTACCCTGGGGGCTCAAGTCTATACGACTACTCCAAGACCCCTTCGGCGTAAGCGGCCTCCAGGGTCCGGGCACTAGTCTTCGGACTACTTTACTCCAAGATCCGGCGTTAACGGCTACTAACGGATCTTGGGCTGCTCGGAGCGTCAAAGGACTCCGGCAACGGTCTATCAAGAGACCATGTACTTCTAGATCCGGCCTATATGGCTACTAACGGATCTCTAGGCGCCAGCGGCTAAGAGCCCTAGCACTACTCGGCCGTAGGCGGCCTCACGGTCCGGGCGACTACTCTGTAACAACGACCACGGCCATCCGGGTGTACTTCTTCGGTAATAAAGTTGGATTTTCTATCAACTAATTTGCGAGCTTCCCTCAACGGGTCTCTTGGCGAGTACCACTACTCGCGACAACTCCATGATGGGACTCCACATACACACATCGCGACAACGAGTACTCATTTATGGAAGGTTTTCTCATTCATATTTAAACAAGTTCACTACAACTTTGTTTATCTACAACTTCTTGCTACAAGCTAACCCTACGGGACTGCGAAGGTTCGGCTTCTCGGCGACTTTGCTCGGCAATTGGCACCATCTGCTCCGGGAGCTCCGCGTCTTGCTCATCGGTGCGGGTTGGCGGCTAGTCCACGGCGACTACATCCATTGGAGCCTTTGGGAAGTACGACTTCATGTACGCCAAGATCTGATTGGGGATTGACTTCACCAAATGCTTGACGTACGTCGCCGGACGGCGGGAGCTTCTCTCAGTCGGTCCACCAACGGAGCTATCTTCGGCCCGCCTGGATGAGGCACTAGTAGCCTCGCAATGGGAAGCGCTGCTTCTTCGAGTTCTTTCAGCTGGGCCTGCAACTTCTCGCAGTTCTCGTTCAGCTTCTGCAGAGATTTGTAGCAGTTGACGAGGTCACGATCCGAGGCAATTCGAAGCTCCATGTGCTTATCGCACTCGTAAGCCAACTGCTTATAGTCATATTCAAGTACCTCACGGGCCTCCTTCTCCCAGTAGAAGAGGTTCTTCATGTCGACTTCAGAAGCTCTCAATTGCTCGACACGGGTCTCAAGCTCTGCAATCGACAAGCAAGGCGGGTCAGACTACTGCAAGGTACTTCCAATGGGTACTCGGCAAGACAGCAGCGTACCTTTGTTCTTGTTGCGGAGTGACTTGTTCTTCCGCACTAGCTCGTCGCTCTTCACCTGCATGTCTTGGACCTCGTTATGATACTGGGCGAAGGCGCTGTCAAGTTTCGACTGGAGCATGGCGGAGTGCTTCCGGGCCTTTACGAGTTGTTCCTCCAAGGCCTCCGCCCGGAGCACTGTGTCGCCGTATCCTTGGAGCATGTCATATTTTTGTCGGGATCTCTCCGCGACATCCTGCAAGAGATAACAACTATCACTTGGGTACTCAACATCTATGGCAGATCGACTACTCAAAGGGTACCGACAACTCACCTTCATCCACTGCTCGGCTTGGCGCATCGCCTCCAAGTGACACGCTACTGTTGCTGGGTTGACGAGATCGTCTGCCAGGAGTTCGATCCCACCGCGACTACTCGTGGTGGCTCCAGGCATCGGTGCCGAACGGATCGGCTCCGCATCTTGAATCTCCGGTGAGTAGACGACTACTTCCATGGTTGACTCTGGCAGTACGTCGTCGCGCTCCTCCGCAGCCATCACGGGGGCTCCTCCACTGGCTACCTCTGCCGGCTCGGGGGCTGCTCCGGCGGCTCCTTGGCTCTCCGACACCACGCCTTCAATGGGCACCGCCTCGGGGATGGTGCTTCCCTCGGCTTCGGCCCCTGTCAACAGAAGACTACTCCTCAAGGATGACTGCGTACTCACCTTCTACAATGCTGGCCTCCGGCAATGTAGCCTCCACGGTCGGCGCCTCGGTCTCTTCTTGGGGGGGCGGAAGCGGACTCCTCAGCGGCTGGCACAGAATCCTCTTCAGCATCCTCGTCCCAGGTCAAGTCCATGGATTTCCTACAAAGTACACCACTGGTTGTCAACCAAGTACGACTTCCAAACCACATGTACTACTCGGGAAAGATCTTCACTTACAGGCTCGACCGGACTATTGTCACGGTTGGGGCGCCAAGTATGCTGGCGATGTCGACTAGTCCAGCTTCAGCAGACACCTCCTCTTCGGCTTCGCGCGGCGGCTCTTCGGCGGCGGGGAGGCTGCCGGTGGCTCAATTCCCCCTTCGACAGCGGGGGCGACGTGTCAATTGCGACACGAGTTCTTCCACGGTGGGGGGGGGGCGGGCCGCGGGCGGCTCCAGTCGGCTCTCCCACCGTCTCCAAGTCGCTTTCGTCCCCTTGGTCAACGGAGTCGGAGGCGGAATCTCCTGCAAGCAACAGAATTTTATCGTCAGCATACACAACATCGAGACAAGTACTCGACTACTCCACTCGAAGAGTTTACCTCCTGAGACGTGGTCTCAGTGACCTTCAGCTTCTTGGCCACGCGCTTGCGTGCCATGTTGTGCGGATTCCTCGGCGGCGCAGGTAGACTAGCCTCCAAGCTAGTCGGCGGATCTTGGATGAGAGGAACATTGGGTAGTCCAGGGCGGCTGAATCTCGACCGCAGCTGGAATCGCTCTTGAAGCGTCGCCTCGTCATCTTCATCCGATGTGTCTTTGACGACAACAGTGTCGTCTCCTTCGCCGACTTCGCGGTGCTCTTTGGCTTTGCCCTTCCCCTCCTCTGGGATTTCGACAAGTCGAGGAGGCGAAGCCGGCTCAGAGGCAAACTTCACTACGTCATCCTGCAAGAAGCACATTGGGTGAGCACGACTACTACTACATAATCAGTACTCGACGCCGAGTATGGCTACTGACCTCGTTCGGTGGGCGCGAGGCGGAGTACTCGGGAGCCCGGACGGGCGTGTACGCGCATGTCCTTGAAGATCCTACCCGGCTGTCGATGATGTCTTCGTCATCGATCTCCTTCTGCGGAGTATCCGTGACGAGTCACCATCGTCGGTGTGCTGGTAGCCCCGGGGTGTCGCGAGCCATCGGCGGCTGCACCCTCCTCTTCATCAGGCTGAAGGCCACATGCTCGGCCCTCGGCCGGGTTCTCTCAAAGCCTTGATCTTAGCGGTTCGGTGGGCCGGATACTCTCTGCATCGTCGGCTCAGTGTTCCACCAGGGCCGGTGCTTTGGCTACTTCCCGCTGGGCTTTGGCAGCTTTGGGTGGTGGTTGGTGATGTAGAACCACTTCGACTTCCAATCTTGGTTGGAGTCGATCAACTTGTACGCTAGGTACTTCTCGGTGGCGTCTTCTCGCATCTGGATGCCAGCTCCTCCAACTACTCGGGGGTTGTTGGTGCTCGACTGGGGTTTCACGTGGAAGAACTTCTGGAAGAGTACCCAGTGGGGCTTGATGCCCAAGAAAGCTTCGCAAAAATGAACGAAGACGGAGGTGTGGAAGATACCATTGGGGTTGAGATTGAGGTACTCGATACCGTAGTACTCCAAGAGCCCCTTGAAGAAATTGCTCGCCGGGAGAGCCAACCCGCGCTCCATGAATCGCGTGAACATCGGGATCTCATCAGGATTCTTCTCCATCGGCTACGGATCTCCCGCGGCGGCGCACCACATGTCGACTTCGTTCTCCCGGAAAATCCTTGTTGAGCGGTGCCGGCGGATCCTCGGTTTTCGCCTTCGCCTTCTTCCACTCCTGGTTGGGATTCGGGCGCAGCGGAGACATCGGCGGTGTTGATCCTCCTGCGGATCCAGCTGCTTCCTCCTGGGATCTCTTCTTCCCGCCAGCGGTCTTCAAGCTCTTGGACGGCGACGGCTTCATTCTCCAAGTGCACCGGGTTTTTACTCGCATTCGCTCGGGGGCTACGGCGGTGGCTACCGGCGGCGGCGCGCTTGGATCTACGATCTATATTGAGGTGGCAGTGTGCACTGGCGGCGGATTGTAAGCGAGATGTGCTCCGAATGGCTGCAAGTGTGTGGGGTGAAAACCCCTAAGGGTTTCGGTTTCTATTTATAAGTCAACGGGCAACTCCTCAACGACCGGATGGATAAGTCTCAACACGGCTGACTCAGCGGTAGCGCCTGACCCTTCATCTTCCAGTAGTCGATACGCCTCATCTCGGGGGCTCGGCTACATCTAATCAACTCCCTGGGTGGAGGCAAGATTCAAGAGCAACTCAGGACACCTTCTACATTCAAGATGACCCTTCAATTCGAGAGGAAGTACTCGATTCAAGGCTCAGGGGCTCCGTGCCATGTATCCTTCAGTTTTTTCTCCGGATTTTACGAGATAATCTTGCAAGAACTTCAGATGGACCCTCAGCCAGAGTCTGCAACTCAACCTAATGCTTGGGAACTACTCGAGAAGACTTCAAGACTACTCAAGGATCGGTGGAGTACCTTCCGGCCTCGGGATGTTTGAAGTATTCTTGAGGACTTTTGGCTTGTAGTACTCGGGGACACACGAGGACTACTTTTCAAAGGTGTCAAGGCTTGCTCAAACCTATCTGCTCGACTACAATGTACTCGGGGGCTTGTCGTATGGACCTCCCTGGTCCCACTACCTCGGTGGGTACCGGGGCCGACTACCTGGTAGGCCCACAGGACTACGACTTGTGCTCCACGGCACACGATGGCGTGAAGCGCAAGGACCACGGTGGAGAAGTACTCGGATATGAAGCTGTACATGTCCCGCACTGTGTAGAGGACTCCTAGACGTACTCAACTAGTACTCTCTCCCTAAACCGACTTGTAACCCTACCTTTCGGGCTTTATAAGGCGAGGCAGGGACCCCTCTCTCTAACAGGATCATCAGATTACGCATCATCTTGTAATCGCACCCAATCAATCCAGAGCTATGTAGCATACGGACGTAGGGTATGACGCACCTCGCGGCCCGAACCTGTCTAAATTGTGTGTCACGTTCCTCTTCCTTCGAGTTACCGATCTCGGCGAGGCCACATTCATCTACCTCGAATACTCCCCTTGGTAGGTTGCCGGTCTAAAACACCGACAGTCGGTTGGGCATGGTCGGCACCAGGGGTTATGGATCGGTGGTGGAAATACTGTCGGATGCGAGAGGGACAAGTCACTAACAGGTGACAATGACCACAATGGTTAGGAAGGGCGGGGAATAGGGGCATTGGCGTAAAGCGGCCAGACGACACGATGGCGAGGTCACCGCCGATCATGGGTGGTGATGAACGATGACAATGGTGGGGAGGGGCACTGCAGAGGATGAAGGCGGCGGTGGGGAGGGAAGAGGGAGGGTAGAAAGGAGGGTCGTTCTCACCGATGACAACCCAACGGGGGGGCTGCGGCAAACGAGGTCATGGAGAGAGTGAATCGGCCGAGCAGCGAGCACGAGGGTGGATCGGCGGAGTAGAGGGCTCTCGACGTGAAATAACACGAGAGCCTTCTCGCTGTAGCAACATCCTTTTCCTTTTTATTCCCAACACCGTCCTTATCTGTATCGTCTCCTTTCTTTCGTGTCCTAAGACTATCTCCAACAATGTTACTCATCTGCATCATGTATGCAGAAAGGAAACAGTAGAATCCCCTCGCCCAAATGAAGATGGTCTCCAGTAGACAACGCCCATCCTGCGCGCATCGGCCAAAGAAGTTGCCTCCCGCGGTTCCTCTGCTTCTCCACCTCCATCTTCACCGTGTATGGCCGCCACATCTCTCTTCCTCTCCCCTGCTCGCCGTCGTGCCCAAACCGCGGGCCTCTCCCTAGCCACCTGGGCGTCTCCTTCCTCCATCTTGCAGTGGCGTGCGGCCTCCCGCGGGGGCACGATGACCGGTGGGGCTGGCGCGACCCCCGACAGAAGCCATGGCAGGCCGCCACCGCAATCAATACTTCCCCAAGCCATAGCCAGAGCTCGTCGTCAAGTCGCCGCTCCTGCTCAAATCGAGCACCGCCACGAATCAATGGAGCCAGGCAAGTCAACGCCGTCGAATCTGCGGGGCGCCACCGGCGTGGGGAGGGAGGGACCAGTTGAGGTGGCGGCGCTGGAGAGGGAGGGACCTCCAGCTCACCGTCCATGCGTATCTCCGTCGTCGTCCTGCGCCGAGGTGCATCGCTGACTCACTGTGCAGAAGTCCGCCGCAGGAGCCGACCGCGAGGCTGCGCAGCGACGATGCCTCGGCCGACGACCGCACGGGGGAGGGAAGCGGGCCTCCGCCGAGATTCACACGGGAATGGGCCGCGGGTGGAGGGAGGAGCAGGCGGCGCGGACCGTCGACGGTGGCGGCGTCACACGGGGCTTGTCGGTGTTTTAGACCGGCAACCTACCAAGGGGAGTACCCGAGGTAGATGAATGTGGCCTCGCCGGGATCGGTAACTCGAAGGAAGAGACACGTGGCACACAATTTAGACAGGTTTGGGTCGCGAGGTGCGTAATACCCTACGTCCTGTACGCTGCATAGCTCTGGATTGATTGGGTGTGTTTACAAGATGATGCGTATGAGAGAGAGGGGTCCCTGGCTCGCCTTATATAGTCCGGGAGGCAGGGTTACAAGTCGGTTCAGGGAGAGAGCACTAGTCTGGTACATCTAGGAGTTCTCTACACTGTACAGGACATGCATAGCTTCCTATCCGAGTACTTATCCACCGTAGTCCTTGCGCCCCACTCCATCAGGTGCCGTGTAGCACAGGACGAGTAGTCCCAGGGGCCCACCGAGTAGTCGGTCCTGGTACCCACCGAGGTAGTGGGCCCGGGGAGGTCCATCCGACAATCCCAGAGTACTTTGTAGTCGAGCGGGGATAGTTTCGAGTAGTCTTGACGGCCTTGACAAGTAGTGCTCGGGCGCCCCGAGTACTACAAGCCAAAAGTCCTCGAGAATACTTGAAGCATCCCGAGTTTGGAAGGTACTCCGGCCGATCCTTGAGTAGTCTTGAAGTCTTCTCGAGTAGTTCCCAAGCGTCCTCGAGTTCTCCTCTTGAAGGTCTTCAATAATACTCGCGTTGTCTTGAAGCCGAAATTTATATGGAAGTGCGATTGCAAAATCGCACTCCATATGGAGTAGCCCCCGAGCCTTAGGTTGAGTCGTAGACTCTGGCTGAGGGTCAATCTGAAGTTCTGGCAAGGTTATCTCGTAGAATCCAAAGAAAAAACCGAAGGACACGTGGCACAGAGCCCCCGATCCTTGAGTCAAGTACTTCCTCTCGAATTGAAGGGTCATCTTGAATGTAAAAGGTGTCCTGAGTTGCTCTTGAATCTTGTCGCTACCCAGGAAATTGAGTAGATGTAGCTGAGCCCTCGAGATAAAGCGTGTCGACTACTGGAAGTTGAAGGGTCACGCGGCCGCCGCTGAGTCAGCTGCTGATACATATCTATCCGGCCGTTGTGGAGCCGCCAATTGACTTATAAATAGAAGCCGAAACCCTTAGGGTTTTTCATCCCCCACATTTGCAGCCACTCAAAGCAGATCGAGCCAAGAGTCCGCCGCCAGTGCACACTGCCACCGCGCCGTAGTCCGTAGATCCACGCGCGTCGCCGCTGCTTGTCTCCGCCACAGCCCCCGAGCGAATGCGAGTGAAAACCCGCTGCCTTTGGAGAATGAAGCCTTCCCCGTCAAAGAGCATGAAGACCGCCGCCGGGAAGAAATGGTCCCGTGAGGAGGCTGCTGGATCCGCTGAAGGGTCAACACCGCCGGCGTCTCCCCCGCGCCCGAATCCAAACAAGGAGTGGAAGAAGTCCAAGGCAAAGACGGAGGACCTATTGGTACTGCTGAACAACAGTTTCCTCCGAGAGAAGGAGGTCGACATGTGGCGCGCCACCGCGGGAGACCCGTACCCGATGGAGAAGAACCCCGACGAGATCCCGATTTTCGCCCGGTTCGTCGAGCGCGGGTTGGCTCTCCCAGCGAGCGACTTCTTCAAGGGTCTTCTCGACTATTAATGTATCGAGTACCTCAACTTGAACTCTAATGGCATCTTCCATGTATCTGTCTTCGTCCACTTCTGCGAAGCATTCTTGGGGATCAAGCCCCACTGGGTGCTGTTCTAAAAGTTCTTCCGCGTGAAGCCCCAACCGAGCGCTCACGACCCAAGAGTAGTCAGAGGGGCCGACATCCAGATGCGCGAAGACGCCGCCGAGTACTACTTGGTGTAAAAGTTGATCGACTCCAACCAGGACTGGAAGTCGAAGTGGTTCTATATCACCAACCACCACCCGGAGCTGCCGAAGCCAAGTGGGAAGCAGCCGAAGCACCGGCCCCGGGTGGAATACAAGGTCGACGATGCGAGGAGGGTATCCAGCTACCCGAACTGCTGCTGAAGATCAAGGCTTTGAGAGAAGCCGGGCTGAGGACCGAACATGTGGCCTTCAGCTTCATGAAGAGGAGGGTGCAGCCACTGATGACTAGCAACACCCTCGGCTACCAGTACACTGGCGAGGACGACATTTCGCGGATGCCTGGTGGTGAGATCGATGATGACGACATCGTCGAGAGGCTGGGCAGGATCTTCAAGGTCATGCCGTCGTACACGCCCTGCCCGGTCCCCGAGTACTCCGCAGCTCATCCGCCGAACGAGATTAGTAGCCGCACTCAGTGTCCGAGTACTGATTGTGTGGTAGTAGTCGTGCTCACCCAATGTACTTGTTGCAGTATGACATTGCAAAGTTTGTTTCTCAGCCGGCTTCGCCTCCCCGGCTTGTGAATATCCCGGAAGAGGGGAAAGACAAGGCGAAGGAGCGCCGCGAAGTCGGCAAAGTTGACAACACCGTCGTCGTCGAAGATATGTCCGACGAGGAGGACGAGGAGACACCTTGCGGGGAGCGGTTCCGGGCGTGGTCCGGGTTCGGCCGTCTGGAGCCCAACGTGCCCCTCATCAACGATCCTCCAACTAGCTTGGAGGCTAGTCTGCCTGCGCTGCCGAGGAGGCCGCGCAACGTGGCACGCAAGCGCGTTGCCAAAAAGTTGAAGATCACCGAGACTACGTCTCAAGAGGTAAACTTTTCGAGTAGAGTAGTGGGGTACTTGTCTTGCAATGTTGTGAATGCTGACAACTGAATTCCGAGTGCTTGCAAAAGATTCTGCCGTCCGACCCCGTAGACCAAGGGGACGAAGGCGACTGGGAAATGGTAGGAGAGCCAGCTGAAAGAAGCCGCAGCCCAGCCCCCACTGTAGAAGAACTCGTGTCGCAGTTGACATGGCTGTCGACCACAGTTGTCAAGCCGCAGGCGCCGGTCGTCGAAAGCAGGACGGAGCCCGCTGCGACTGCTGCTGCTGAAGGACCGGCAGCAGCTCAAGCCGAAGAAGGGGCGCCCACCGAAGCCGGGCTTGTCGACATCGCCAGCATACTTGGCGCCCCGACCGTGTTGTTGTCTGTCGAGCTTGTAAGTGAAGATTTTTCCCGAGTAGTACATGTAGATTGGTAGTCGTACTTGGTTGACCATCGTTGTGTCTTGTGCGGGAAATCGACGGACTTGTCTGGGAGGGGAGATGAACCCGGCACGGCGGCGGGCCCGAAGAAGCACGCGCCGCTACCGAGGAGTCCGCTCCCCTTCCCCCAAGGGCGGGAGCCGTGGCGCCGGCCGTAGAGGCTGCGCTGCCGGTGGCCGGCATAGTAGAAGGTGAGTACACTACGCGAGACACGGTCTTCCTCGAGTGGCGGTCGTAGCCCCGGGAAACTAATCTCGCGTGCCTTACGGTGACGGGGGCCGAAGTCGAGGGAAACACCATCCCCGAGGTTGTGCCCGTTGAAGGCGAGGTGCTAGAAACCCAAGTAGCCGCCGGAGTAGCAACCGAGCCGGCGGAGATAACCGACGGAGGAGCCCCGGGGTGGGCGAAGAGGTGCGCCACGATGTCTTGCGGAGTCAAGCACGGAGGTAGTCATCCGTTCGCCGAGAGGTCAGGATGCGGAGCCGATCCGTTCGGCGCCGATGTCCGAGGCTGCCACGACTAGTAGTGGTGGAATCGAGCTCCTGGCGGACGATCTTGTCGACCCGACGGCAATAGCGTGCAACTTGGAGGCGATGCGACGGGCCGAGCAATGGATGAAGATATGTTATCAGTACCCTTGAATAGTTAATCTGCTTAAGTGCTGAGTACCCGAGTAACAAGTGTTGTCTGCTACAGGATGTCGTGGAGAGATCCCGACAAAAGTCTGAGATGCTCCAAGGATATGGCAATGCAGTGCTCCGGGCGGAATCACTGGAGAAAGAACTCACCAAGGCCAAGAAGCACTCCGCCATGCTCCAGTCGAAGCTTGATGGTGCCTTCGCCCAATACCACAACGAAGTCCAAGATATGCAGGCGAAGAGTGATGAGCTGGTGCGCAAGAACAAGTCTCTGTGCAAGAAGAGCAAAGGTATGTTGATGTTGCCTTGTCGAGTACTTATTGTGAGTACCTTGTAGTAGTCTGACATCTCCCTTTGAGTTGTTTTGTAGATCTTGAGGCTCGGGTAGAGCAGCTGAAGGCATCAGAAGTCGACATGAAGAACCTCTTCTACCGAGAGAAGGATGCCCACGAGGTACTTGAGTACGAATATAAGCAGCTGGCCCATGAGTGTAATATGCACATGGAGCTTCAGATTGCCTCGGATCGTGATCTTGTCAACGATATAAATCTCTGCAGAAGCTGAAGGAAGACTGCGAGAAGTTGCGAGGACAACTCAAAGAACTTGAAGAAGCCGCACTTCCCATTGCAAGGCTGCTGGTGCCTTATCCGGGCGGGCCGAAGATTGCTCCGTGGGTTGTCCGGCTAAGAGAGGCTCCCGGTCGTCTGGTGACGTATGTCAAGCATCTGGCAAGTCCATCCCCAATCAAGTCTTGGCGTACATGAAGTCGTACTTCCCCAAGGCTCCGGTAGACGTAGTCGCGGGTGGACTAGCCGCCAATTGCACTGATGAGCAATACGCGGAGCTCCTGGAGCAGATGGCGCCAATAGCTAAACAAGTCGCCGAGAAGCTGAACCTCCAGTAGTCCTGTAGGGTTAGCTTGTAGCAATAGTTGTATATAAACAATGTTGTAATGAACTTGTTTGAGTTTGAATGAGAGAAACTTCCATAAATGAGTACTCGTTGTCCCGATGTATGTATGCGGAGTGCCCAACTGTGGAGTTGTCGCGAGTAGTGGTACTCGCTAGTAGACCCGTTGAGGGATACACAGTAAGTTAGTTGATAAAAAATCAAACTTTATTACTGAAAGAGTACACCTGGATGGCCAGGGCCGTTTACAAGTGTAGTCGCCAGGACCCGAAGGCCTCCTACGGCAAGTAGTGCTAGGGCGCATGGCCGATTACAGCTAGAGATCCGTTAGTAGCCGTATAGGCTGGATCTAGAAGTACATGGTCTCTTGGTAGACCGCTACTAGAGTCCTTTGACGCTCTGAGCAGCCCGAGATCCGTTAGTAGCCGTTAACGCTGGATCTTGGAGTAGAGTAGTCCGGAGACTAGTGCCTGGACCCGGAGGCCGCTTACAGCAAAGGGGTCTTGGAGTAGTCGTGTAGACTTGAGCCCCCAGGGTAGTCGGGAGACTAG
The DNA here is from genome assembly GCA_947561735.1 of Cenchrus americanus. NCBI lineage: Eukaryota > Viridiplantae > Streptophyta > Magnoliopsida > Poales > Poaceae > Cenchrus > Cenchrus americanus. The sequence continues at coordinate 98,233,142 of OX387243.1, read as the reverse complement.
GCGTAGAATCGACAGAGCTGGTCGATGTTCCACGAGTTGCTGACGTCTTCGCCTTCAAGAGTCTGGAGGCAATACGGGCCTGGTCCGGTCACCTTTGCAACTGTGAAGGGACCTTTCCATGACGAGCTGAGCTTGTGTAGTCCTTCCGTGTTCTGGATACGGCGGAGGACGAGGTCACCAACGTTGAAGGAGCGTTCCTTGATGTTGCAGTCATGGTAGCGTCGGATACCCTCAAGGTACCTTGCTAATTGGACGAGGGCGGCACAGCGAGCTTCTTCGAGTTCGTCGATATCAACTCACCTGCTATCTTCAGATATGCCTTCGTCGTATTGCTCTACGCCGGCGAATCTGTTGACGCAAAAAGTGCACCTAGCACCAAACACACGGCAAGCCGAACAAGGCGGCTTTACACGCGCAAAGAGTCACAAGACGTGCCGGTCAATTTTTCTCGAAAATTAACAAAAGATAAAGAAGTTAGATACCAAAGTTTGGAACTTGCCGGGTGGTACCGAGACAGGTTCCATATTTACGGCTAAGAAGCCGGATGGGATGACACATAGCTATAGGAAGCTATCGCAATAGATTGAAACCAATCGGGAATTTATGTAAGGAAAAAGTAACATTGCCGAATGGATGACGTAAGCATAACGACGATCGGTCTTTGTTTGAACAAAGATACACATGCACGAGGCCATGACCGATCCCTATGACAATTAGCATTAAGTAAATGAATAAAGTAAAGCACGAACATAATCATGCAACAAACAAGCATGCATAGATCCAAAGCACTAGTCTACCGCATGTCTAGGTACTCTAAAACCCGTCTGGTACGATGTCAAGAAAATCTATCCACCGCATGATACAACTTGCATGAAGACCGTACCACTTTCCACAAATAGATCTATCCACCGCATGATACAATCTAAATATGGAAAGCTAAAAGCATACATTATTTAAAGCACGAATAACGCACGTGTTCTACTCGTGAAGAAGCATAACCGAATACGGTGAGCAGTAGATTCGGGGTCCATGAAGAAGGAACAAACATTACCAAGTGAATAAATCTATCAGATTGATTTGAAATCTAATCCACCGGATGACTAGCTCCAAAGCACACTACTAGATTTTCCCCCTAATGCAACGCACAAAATGTGTTGCAATATGCCATATTTGGTTGCAATAGACACAATTGCAACCAAATTGTTCCGTGGGCCATGGGATGCGAAAGGCCGCGTTGCATTAGGGTATTGCGTCGTTGTCCATCTAGTGGTTGCCAAAGTTTTTTTGTTGCAACGTAACGCAACGTTGCAATTAGGGTTTTTTACAACACTTGTTTTGGTTGCAAAGTGTACTATTGCGACACATACGCGGTGTTGCCAAAGGTGCAATTGCAACGTTTACGTTTCGTTGCAAGTTATAGTATTGCTACGCACCGACTTTGGTTGCTATTGGTTGAACCTCGTCTATTACCACAAAAGTAATTTGGTTGGAATATGTAGTATTGTACGATGCCACGAAATTGGTTAGTTGCTATAGGTGGTCTCCTCTATTGCCACAAAAGTTGATTTCGATGTGATAGGTAGCATTGTACGATGCCACGATATTGGTTACGTTGCTTTAGGTGGTATCCTCTATTGCCACGTAATTTGATTGGTTGTAATATGTGGTCCTCTATTATTGCTTCGAAATTTGGTTGGTTGCCATAAGTTAAAGTCTTTATTACAACGTTTCTATTAGGGTTGCTACAAGTGCACTATCTATTGCCACGCTCATTTTGTGTTGCTACAAGTTGAACTTCTTATTACCACGTTCCTATTTAGGGTTGCTTCAAGTACACCATACTATTGCCACGTTCCCTTTGTGTTGCTACAAGTTGAATTTCTTATTACCACGTTCGTATTAGGGGTGCTACAAGTGCACCTTACTATTGCCACGCTACTTTTTGGCAACGAAAAACAACGATGTATTACGCCACGCTCATTTATGTAGCAGCGGTAATTGAGCATTAATTAACATCGGCGGATAAATATAACAATGCATCTATAGTTAATTAACCAACATTGAACCATCCACTGAGTTAATTACATGACTCATGAAGTACTTAAATACGAAAAGTTTGGCACGAGGACATTGTTTCAACACATAGTAGACAAATTTGCTAGGACATGAAGAACTTGGTCGCCAATTGTTACTTGGAGATGATCCCAACACTTGATCGGCAAAGGGGGATTCAATGTAAGGAGGTGTCATCACCTGTAAAGAATCAACAAAATTTTTAAGCTAGCATCAATTAATCTCTAATATTGGAATTTGTGAAACAACAACATATAGCAAACCAAAGATTGATTGTGATTCATAAAAATAGCATAATGACATCAAATAATTACCACAACCATAAACACACTTTGACAGCTGAAACATGAATTACATTCACAGTAGTAAGAGTTGTTGAAAAAAGCTTCACCTCATGTCTTTTTGGTGCTTTGTCGTCTCCTTTGTGCAACTTGTACCTGTAGCTGTTGAGAAGAAATTTGTCTAACGGTGGATTGAGTTTCGGGATTGATCGAAATAAATGTGTTGTATCATCGAGTGTAGGTAGTGCATCATGATTATTGAGATCGGCAGTAACATCTTGATTCACGGGACCACGAGAAGAAGTATTAGTTTGGTCTTGAATGTTACCGGCATCGATGAAACAATTAGCAAACCCTCTATTGAGTAAATGAATTTGAATGCGACCCACGGTGGAATGTACGATCATGCATTGACACAATTTACATGGACACGCAATAGATCCACCTCGCGGCGATGAGGCCGTAAATTTTTGCAAAAAAAAATTCGAAAATTGTTACCTGCCAATCCGGCGAGTGTCGAGGCAAGCGCATCCAACTTCGATCTTCGTCGATGCCATTAGTTAATCCGCATTGTTCATGTTTAATTTCAATCGACCTTGATCACGATATATATACCAATATGCATATATATGCGGCGAACGATTGGATATATATACGAGATCAAGACATCGGTACATACGGCCGTGGCCGTAGCGCCGCTCGGATCTCCGCAACAATAATCACGTGGAGATCGCCGTGGAGATCGATCCCCTAGAGGCCCTCGTGGAGATCTCCGCAACAATAACCGGGTTGTCGAAGACGGAATTTTGGAATGGTCCGGATCGGAAGAGCCCCTATCGATCGTGGCAATACATACACGATAGACAAAATTTTAGTACAACCAAGGAATACCTGGTTTCACTATTTACGAGGTTGTACGTAGTATGACCTTTCTCGGGGTTTTCAACATATGCGTAATTCATTATTTTTCTTTTTACGATCGGCTACTATAGAGGCTAACAATAATACACAAAATTCGGGAGTTCTAGTGAAGAGTCTCCAAATTGTTGATCACAATGCTTTGTGAACATTCACATGAATAGCATAAACAATAGCATGACGCAATTCCGAAAACGGACGGATGGTTAGTCCAAATATGCATGACGGGACCCAACATATTTCAATTTGTGTCACTCATGAGTTCAAATATTTTGCAAGGGCTCATCCGGATCCAAACACATAGACATACGAAGATGCGTGTATAAATGTTCAAAGTTATTACTTAGATGTTGCCACATACACATCCATTCTTAGACCATTCACCGGCATACGCATAACATTCACCTAGGACCTGGTTATGTTACGTACTAAGCTAGATTACTACTACTTGCGATTGACTTTATCCCGAAGATTGCGGATCTTCTTCGCCATCACTTCTAACTTGTCGGCAACGGTCTCCATGAATTCCTTCGGGGTCATCTCCATGTCTTCCTGCGTTCCGGCAATGTCGACGCTTAGGTTCTCAATCTGCTCCCGCAAATCATCATAGCGCTCCTTCGTTTGTTGAACCATTTGGCGCAAGGGCATTTGCTATGGCGGACAACAAACACAAGTTACTAACATGAAATGTGTTACAACGGTTGTGGCCAATGCAGCAAATTAGTCAAAAAAATGCACCTTTCTTTTCGATGATCCCGAAGCTTTTGATGGAGACGGTTTCTTGCTATTGTCTGCTCGGCATCCGAGTACGGAATGATGATCCTCACACGATTAGCGGTGTTCACTAGCTCGAGCAAACAAAACAATTTGCTTGTTTTTCGGTTTTAAACGACCTATTCAATCTCTTGACTCATAATGTATACCAATTTACCCGTGATCCCCCGACTACACCCGAGAAAAGGCCTAACCTACTAAATGGGACGACTGCGCTCATTTGGGCGGCTTTGTTTTCAGGATTGTGATCAAATGTACACAGGTCAGATTCACAGCAAAAGATGGCAAGAAATCAAGCCAATTATCATTATCATTATCTAGTATGGGGTGAGATGGATGCACACAAAAAACACAATTACCATTATCTAGTATGAAATTTTGATTACTATGAACTACTAACATTTTTCTAATTGCAAAAGGAGTCACACGATTCCTGGAAAATCAAAGAGGGTAGGGCAGTGTACCTCACTTCTCTTACGGAACTCTTGCATCCGCCTGCTTACCCTTACGGATGGATCGACTTGGCGATGCGAGTCGTCGGACGACGACGACGAGGTGGCGGTGTCGTCCGTACCGGAAGGGACGACGGGGTTGGGGTGCCGCCGACCATGCGGAGGACGACGAGGTAGGTGGTGTGGAACACTTGAACCGCCCGCGTGCATCGCGCTTCGCGTGGTGGAGTAGTGGCACCTCCGTGCGCCGCCGCCGCTCGCACGAAAACCCTCGGTGCGGCCCCGCCGTCCGCCGCCGCCGCTCTCCGGGATCCCCTCGATGCGGCCCCGCCGCCGTGGCGGCCCGCTCGGGCGTGTTACGGCGCGCGGCCCCTTCGTCCGCGCCCGCCACCGGTGCCGGGAAGGCTCGATGCGGCCACTCCGGCCGGCCGTCGCCGCTTGCCGCGGGGGAAACCGCGATGCGGGGCATCTCGATGTGGACGCGACGGTCGGAGCCGACGAGGGGGATGGTTGGGAGCAACGGTTTATTGGGGGTGGGGGAGGCGTAAGTTATAGACGATTTGGGCCGGCATATCCTTGTTTTTATTACTCTCATCGGCCCATTTGACATTTTCACATCCTAGTCTCCGGTACCTTTAGTGCCACCCGTAAGGCGAGAAGGGGGTATCCCGGCTTAAAAAAAAGAGGCGTGCACGCTTTCGAACTCCGTATTACCATCATCAACTAATGCTTGCTACTTGCGCTGCGGGGCTTAATGGGCTGGCTGGTCCACTCGGGCTCCCGCTCGGCCGGGCTTTACGCTCGCCGGTTGAGCCTATTGTGGTCTGGTTTAGCCCACATCCCCATAGAACACAATTTTTTTCCTCTCTTTTTTTTCATAATAAAATTTATTTATTAAATCGCATTTTAAATTTCGCTACAACCCCATAGCAGATTTTTTTTCATCTAAACAAATTTTGTGGCAATACGAACACAATATTCCTCCTTGAGGCTAGAAACGAAGCGATAGCCTTCCTTGTATTGCAACAACGCAAAGAGATATTTGCAACCCAAATAAGACGTTGCGTAAGGCCGTTCAAACGCAAGCAACCCTAGTATGGTAGCCATAGCAAGTTTATATTGCAACACTCGAATTTCTAGTGCAACGCAGAAGTAGGGTAGCAATATTTCCCACCAAATGCAACACAATTCTGAATAATGGGTGCATTAGCGCCAACTTGTTGCAACATCACAAAGATATATTTGCAACCAAAATTCTACGTTGCGACATACTTGTTCAAACGCAACCATCCCTAGTATGGTGGCTATAGCAACTTTCTGTTGCAACGTGTCGGGGACCGCCCCAGGGGTCCCCATAAACAACGGGGGAACCCTCGCTTAGACCCCTGCATCGAAACATGCTAAGCCTAACCATGCAGGAAACTAATCGTGCAGGACATGGCTTATGTGGCAGGACTCCGGAGGCCCACCAAGGCGGCCCGTCCAGAAGACCCCTCGAGCGAGGCTCGCCTCGCCCGAGGGCACGCTCCTCCTCGGCGGACTCCGCCCCGTTCGAGGGGGCGACCCTTCCCTCGAGCGGTCTCGCCCCGCTCGAAGGCTCGCACCCCCCTCGAGCGAGTCCCGTCTCGCTCGAGGGTCCGCTCCGCCCTCGGGCGGGGCCCGCCACCCTCACGGGCGCCCCGCACGCGTGCGGCGGCCCCGTGCTTGGGCATTTAACGCCCCGACGCCGCGGGACGGCGCCATCATACGCCACGGGCTCACGCCCGGTGCCGCCGCACCGGCTCCCCGGGGAGGAGCCCATCCCCGCCCGCGTGGGATGGACGTGCGGTACGGCGGTGTCGGTCCGTGACACCGCGCGCCCACTCTTGTACGACTAACGCGCCCGACCCTCGAAAGGGGGCCGGGCGCACCCTCGATTCACTTTCACGTGACCTGCGGAGTTAGGTGAGGAGCGCTAGGCGGTGGACGGCCATCCCGGCCACTGTAACGCGGCGCGGCCGCCGTACCCACGCGTGCGGGCGCACGCCCGACTCCTCGAGGGCGCACGCCGGAGCCGCTGCGGCAACCACTCCACTACCGCGAGCTCATTGGGAAGGAACGCCGTTACGCCGCTCCCTGGCCCCGTGCCGGCCATCATCGGCACCTCCCTCGAAGCCTATCGAGAGGACGCCATCGCCATCGCCGCCTCCTACCCTCGAACCGCCCTCTGTTCGGGTATGGGGTAGGCCATCATGGCCGGATCGCGGCGAAGATCGTCCGGACGGCCGCCCACTCTACACCGTAGCGCGACGTGCTCCCTCACGTAGCTAGGCAGCGCGGCGTGCATGTAACTCGCCGCCCCCTTAGCCTATAAAAGGGGAGGCGAGCCCCCAGCCGCGGGGGGGACGAATTCAGAGGAACATAACACACCGTGCACTCACTCTCTTATTCTCCCACAACATCTTCAGCCACTCACCCAGGGACTTGGAAGCCACACTTCCTCTCCCGCCTCGCTTGTACTTGCCCCACTACAAGCACCCCCGGTGCTGAGCAATACAGTGCCACGAGCACGCCCCTGCTGGACGTACGGCCCCCTCGGCCGAACCGGGGATAAAACCTTGTGTCATTTGTTGCTTGGCATCGACCATCGAGGGATAGACCTAGGCGTTATCTGCTGGTTAGTGTCGGGACCATATTCCGCAAGCCGACGTTGGCGCCCACCGTGGGGCCAACGAGCGCCCCGAGGTCATTTCGTCAACTCCCTCCATGGTGATTCGCAACGAGTACGGGTGCTACGCGCTACAACATGGGTAGCTCGGACCCTCTCCCGGCGGGTTCGAGATCCGCTTCGGAGACTTGAACTTCCGGGCCACGGGGAACGGCTATCTCATGCGCCTCACCAATCGTGAGGAGCTTCGCGCGCGGCGCGAGGCCGGGGTCCGCTGCGGTCTCCGCCGCACGCACGACACGGCGCGGGCGCCCGCGGGCACGGATGCGCGGGTCCGTCGACGCCGCGACGCCGTCGCCGCTGCGGGGCTGCGCACCGCCGGCCGCGGTCCGGCGGCGGCAAGGCGAGCGCGCGCGCCGCCCTACGCGGTGCGCCCACCATCACAACGGCCGCCACCGCCCGGGGTGGGGTCGCGTGCGGTCTCGGGACCGCGCATCCCCATCGGGGGCTGCGTGGCGCCACGGCGGCCCATAACGCCAACGTGAACACGACGATGCGCGGGTTCCGCCCTCGGCCGCCACGTCTTCGTCGCCGGGAATCCCGGCACCTCGGCGACGGACGAGTCGTCCCCGGGCTCCGTCGACACGATGCCACCCGCCAACCGACACGGGTACGCGGGGTGGGACTTCTCGGCGTGCGGGACCCGGTCGCGTTCGGGTGCTTCCTCGACGCCACGGACTGCGGTTTGGGCACGCCCCGACGACTCCGGCACGGGAGCTACGACCCCACGCGGGAGTGTTGCGCCGTCATCACCAACGACCCGGCCAACGCCGCCGGTGCGGCGGGCGCCGGAGACGGGGAAGTCACGCCGCCCCGGGGGATCGCCACGCGCACGGCCGCGGGGCCAAGCGCTCCCGGCGGGGCCGACGTCGACGCACGGCCTCGGCCCAAGCCCGCGAGCTTGAGGCCAAGCTTGCGGAGGAATACTCGGACGATGCGGGCGCTCCGCGCCTCGATGGCGGGGGAGGCCTGCGCGCGGCGAACGCGCGCGGGGGGCTGGGCGACGGTCCGTGACCGCCTCAACCCCGTCCCCAACGTCGACAATGCGGATACTCCGCCACGGGCGAGCAAAAGCTCATCGCCGCCGCGGCGTTGCTACGCGCCATGCGGCACCATCGACCCCCGAGGCTCGAGACATGCACCGCGAGGTGCAGACTCTCCTTGAGCAAGCGGCCGTCCAGCAGGCCGAGAGCTCAGCCTCACGCATCCGCCAACAGGGGGACGCACGGGGCGATGATCCTGCACCGGGAGGCGAACCCTCGGTGCACGTAGGTCAACCTGCTGACCAGGGACGCACGCCGGCCAAGGAACGGCTCCTCGACACGCGCAGGGCGCTGGATGGCGATGCCCGCAACGTCATCAACGCCGGGCGCACCGACAAGGCGGACGCGCGAGTGGCTAGGGGCTACCACCCTCGAAGGGGTGGACGCTACGACAGCGGTGAGGATCGCTCCCCGACACCGGAGCCCCCGGGCACCCGTGTGTTCGGCGGGAGATCCGCACGGCGGCGTTCCCCCGAGCGCTTCCGTCGGCCCTCGACGATCGTCAAATACAACGGGGAGACGGACCCTCGTGTACGGCTCAACGACTACCGCCCGGCACCGTCGGTGGGCGGGGCCACCAATGACGAAGTAATCATCCGCAACACCCCTTGCATTTGGGCGACGGCGCCGGACATGGCTCGAGCACTTGCCCGCCGGCCCGGATTCATAGGCGGGACGATCTAGTCCACACCTTCGTGGGCAACTTCCGGGGCACGTACGTACGCCCGGGAACTCCTGGGATGCGCGCTCCCGCACGCGAGCCGGGCGAATCGCTACGGGACTTCATACGGCGCTTCTCCAAGCGCTGCACAGAGCTCCCCAGCGTGGCACAATCCGAGATCGTGCACGCGTTCCTCGAGGGCACCACGTGCCGGGACCTTGTGCGCGAGCTAGGACGCAGCCCGCCCACGGACTCGAACGAGCTATTCGACATTGCCACCAGCTTCGCCTCCGGAGAGGAGGCCGTGGGGGCAATCTTCGACGGCAAGAAGGGCAAGCGCTCCGAGGACGCGCCGCCGGAGGGCGGCGGGTCCAAGGAGCCGCGCCGCAACGACAAGCGGGGCAAGAAGGGCAAGAAGCCGCGCCGCGCGGCGCGCGAGCGGGGCGCAACGGCGGCACGCCGAGGCCCTCGGCCCCGTCGACCGGCCCCCGACGGGGCCCTCGGCCGGCTCCTCGAGGCCGGGGGTGTTCGACGACATGATGAAGAAGCCATGCCCCTACCACAAGACCCCCGTAAACCACACTCTTGAGCAATGCGACATGCTCAAGAAATTCTACGGCCGTGCCGCCGCGAAGGAGGCGAGAGGCCAAGAAAGATGGGGGCGATGGCGACGCGGGTGGTTTCCCTGTTTGTCGAAAATGTGTTCCTCATCTTCGGGGGACCCTACGTCGACATGTCGACCGGCAACGCAAGAAGGAGCGGCACGAAGTCCTCGCCGCGAGAGAGGGCACCTCCGGCCTTTCTCAGGCGGTCGAAGGATGCCATCACCTTTAGCCGGGATGATCACCCAAATCGCATCCCGAACACGGGCCGGTGCCACCGGTGGTCGATCCCATCATTGGGAACGCCGGTTTTCGAAGGTCCTTATGGACGGAGCGGTAGCCTCAACATCCTCTTCGCGCATACATTGCGCTCGATGGGGATTGGGGACTTGGACCGAGCTGCGGCCCGGCACGAAGCCGTTTCACGGCATCGCGCCGGCAAGCGGGTTCAACCCCTCGGGCGGTCGATGCGCCGTCTGGTTTGGGACCCCCAAGAATTTCCGCAAGGAAACCCTCACCTTCGAGGTGGTGGGATTCAAAGGGGCCTACCATGCCATTCTTGGGCGACCATGCTATGCCAAGTTCATGGCGGTCCCCAACTACACGTACCTGAAGATGAAGATGCCAGGTCCAAACGGCGTCATCACCGTCGGGTCATCGATCGAGCATGCATTCGACTGCGATGTCGAGTGCGTGGAACATGCAGAGGCACTAGCGCTGGATGAAGCGCTGGTGAACACACTGGAGAAGATGGTCAACGACGACCTCAGCTCCGCCACCAAACACATCGGCACCTTCGAGGCCGCCGAGCAAACCAAAGGGGTCCCCCTCGACCCGTCGGCCCCCGAGGGCAAGGCGTTGAGGGTCAGCTCGACCCTCGATCCTAAATAGGAAGCAGTGCTCGTCGACTTCCTCCGCGCCAACGCCGACGTCTTCGCGTGGAGCCCCTCGGACATGCCAGGCATCCCGAGGGAGGTCGCCGAGCACTCCCCTTGATATCTGCCCAACGCTCGCGCCGTGCGGCGGCGGGCGCGCCGCTTCGACGAGGAGCGGCGACGGGCGATCGGAGCGGAGCTGCGGAAGCTCCTCGAGGCCGGGTTCATCAAGGAAGTGTTTCACCCTACGTGGCTAGCTAATCCTGTGCTTGTAAAAAAGAAAAATGGGAAGTGGAGGATGTGCATAGACTACACTAGTCTCAATAAAGCGTGTCCAAAAGTTCCCTTTCCTTTGCCACGTATAGATCAAATCATTGATTCTACAGCCGGGTGTGAACTACTCTGTTTCCTCGATGCCTACTCGGGATATCACCAAATAAAAATGAAGGAGTCCGACCAGCTCGCGACTTCGTTCATCACACCGTTCGGGACGTTCTGTTACGTCACAATGCCTTTTGGCCTCAGAAACGCGGGCGCAACATATCAGCGCTGCATGCAGCATGTTTTTGGGGACCATATCGGGCGGACGGTCGAGGCTTAGGTAGACGACATCGTCGTCAAGACCAGGAAGGCGGACGACCTGGTTAGCGATCTTGACGTCGCGTTCAGCTGCCTACGGGCAAACGGGGTCAAGCTAAACCCTGAAAAATGTGTCTTTGGAGTGCCGCGGGGCATGCTCCTAGGGTACATCGTCTCCCAGCGGGGAATCGAGGCCAACCCTGAAAAGGTCGCGGCCCTCGAGCGAATGGGTCCAATTCGGGACCTCAAAGGGGTGCGAAGGTGTTGGGGTGCCTCGCCGCCTTAAGCCGCTTCGTCTCGAGGCTCGGTGAGAAGGGCCTGCCCCTCTACCGGCTGCTCAAGAAGCACGAGCGCTTCTCTTGGACCGCCGAGGCCCAGGAAGCGCTCGACAAGCTGAAGGCATCTCTGACGCACGCCCCAATCCTTACGCCGCCGCGAGACGGCGAACCCCTCCAGCTCTACGTGGCCGCAACCACCCAGGTGGTCAGCGCCGTGATCGTCGTGGAGCGCACGGAGGAAGGGCATGCCTTGCCTGGTGCGAGAGGCCGGTCTACTACATCAGCGAAGTCCTGTCGGACACGAAGACGCGATACCCCCAGGTCCAGAAGCTGTTATACGCGGTAGTCCTCGCGCGGCGCAAGCTCCGCCACTACTTCGAGGCCCACCCCTTTGTTACGGTGGTCTCCTCCTTCCGCTAGGAGAGATCATTCGCAACCCCGACGCGGCGAGGCGGGATTGCCAAGTGGTCCGCGGAGTTGATGGGCGAGACGCTCGCCTACGCTCCGCGCAAGGCCATCAAATCGCAAATCTTAGCCGATTTCGTCGGCGAGTGGACGGACACGCGAGCCCGCCCCCCTCGGATTCAAGCGAGTCTTGGACCCCTTGTTCTTTGACGGCTCGGTGATGAAGACGGGGAGCGGGCGCGGGCACGCTCTTCGTGTCACCCCTCGGGGAACACATGCGCCACGCGGTGCGCCTCCACTTCCCCGCGTCCAACAATATGGCGGAATACGAGGCCCTTCTCGCGGCCTCAAAATCGCCATTGAGTTGGGCGTCAAGCGTCTCGACGTACGAGGGGATTCGCAGCTCGTGATCGATCAAGTCATGAAGAACGCGAGCTGCCACGATGACAAGATGGAGGCTTACTGTAAAGCCGTGCGAGCCCTCGAAGACAAATTCTACGGCATCGAGCTTAATCACGTACCCCGCCGGTACAACGAGGAGGCAGACGAGCTGGCAAAGATCGCGTCCGGGCGGATCACCGTTCCCCCGAACGTTTTCGCACGCGACATCGCGCAGCCCTCGGTCACCTTCGAGCCCTACCCCTCGAGCGACGGCGGACCCTCGGGGGCTCCCTCGAACCCAGCGGGTGCGGAACCCATGGAAGAGGACCCCTCGAACGAGGCGTACGTGCTCTCCCTTCTCGAGGGGTACGGCACCCACGAGGCTGTCGCGATGGACATCGAACCGGCTCCCGTCCAGGCGGACTGGCGGGAGAAGTACATCGCCTGGATTGCTCGAGGGGAACTCCCCGCAGACCGGGCCACGGCCCGGGCGCATCGCCGGTGTGGCCAAGTCATTCACCCTCGTCGACGGCGAGCCGTGCAAGCGCGCCGCGTCGGGCATCCTCCGGCGGGTGTATACCCATTCCCGAGGGGCGCGAGCTCCTACGGGACATCCACGCGGGGATGCGTGGCCACCACGCCGCGCCGCGCACCCTCGTTGGCAACGCGTTCCGCCAAGGCTTCTGCGGCCTACCGCGGTCGCGGATGCCAGCGAAATAGTGCGCACCTGCGAAGGGTGCCAGTTCTACGCCCGCAAGTCCAATTTGCCCGCTCACGCCCTACAAACAATCCCTGTAACATGGCCGTTCGCCGTGTGGGGATTGGACATCGTCGGGCCCCTGCGGAAGGTGCCCGGGGGCTTCACCCACCTGCTTGTCGCGATCGACAAGTTCTCCAAGTGGGTGGAGGTGCGCCCCATCACGAATTTGAAGGCTGAGCAGGCGGTCACGTTCTTCACCGACATCGTCTACCGCTTTGGAGTGCCAAACTCCATCATCACGGACAACGGGTCCCGAGTTCACGGGCCGGGAAGTTCTTGGAGTTCGCGACAAGTTCCACATCCGCGTGGATTGGGCGGTCCGTGGCACATCCACGGACCAACGGCCAAGTGGAGCGCGCCAACGGCATGATTCTACAAGGCCTCAAGCCCGAAATTTTTGACCAGCTCAACAAATGCGGCCGGAAATGGCTCCAAGAACTACCGGCGGTCGTGTGGAGCCTAAGGACAACCCCTAGCGAGCCACCGGGTTCACCCCGTTTTCTGGTCCATGGCGCGGAGGCCGTCCTCCCCACGGACACGGAATATGGGTCGCCCAGATTCGAGGCTACGACGAAGAGGCTAACCAGCGAGCCCGCGAGGACTCACTGGACCAGCTAGACGAAGTACGCCTCGTGGCGTTGATGCACTCCGCAAGGTATCAACAGTCCCTACGACGCTACCAAGCACGCAAGATACGTCGCAGGGATTTCAGCGAAGGGGATCTAGTCCTAAGACTACGCCAAGACAACCGAGGGCGCCACAAGCTATCGCCCCCATGGGAGGGACCCTACGTCATAGTGAAGGTGCTCAAGCCGGGCACGTACAAGCTAGCCAACGAGGACGGCGAAGAACTTACCAACGCTTGGAACATCCAACAGCTACGTCGCTTCTACCCCTTAGCTAGGATTTCCAAGTATTTTCTCGTTGTAAAAACGCATGGCCAACACCCCGAGCTTGGCGTCACCTATGTAAATACTCCAAGTCTAATAAAAGGGCAACTCGGCTTTCCCCCACGAAACCCAAGTTACCCTCGGGGGCTACGCCGGGGGGGCACCCCCCCCCTCCAAAACGGTCCCATTTTTTTCGCGCAAAAAAACGTAACAACACGCGGCGAGTTTGTTTCCTACTTCAACCTCGAGCCATGATTCGAACAGGCGCGGGGTGGCACGGATGGAAGGAGCGTGCGAGCCGAGAGAGCCTACGCCGCGTGGCTATGGCCCGTCTCTCTCGCCTCCAACCCAGGCGGGCCCCCGCGAAAGACGAACTCCCCTAACTAGAATCTACTCGGGAAGAAGGAGAAACAAAAGGCGTAATAAGCAAACAACTTCATTTACGACGAATCGCTTATGTTCACAAGACGACTTGTTTATTTACAAAAAGGCCACGAGGCCGAAGTCGATACACATGAACAAAAAACGGGCCTAGCGCCCGGATGCTTTCGGGCGGGTGGAGCGGCGGCATCGGCGGCGTCCGGGAAGAGGAATTCTTCGAAGGCCTCGGCGAGCGACCCGGCGGCGTCGCGGCGCAAGCGCGTCCGCGCGCTCCATGGCCACCTCGTCCCCGACGCCCTCGGGGCACGATATAGGTAAACACCAAAATTTGGTAAGGAGTATGACATGTGGGTCCAATTCGGAAAAGAGTCCGTCCGGTGGAAGGAAAGGCATCTTCGGAGATTTTCGGCGAAGGATCCGCGGTCGGCCTATCTGCTCCGGTTCGGCAAAGGAACGATAGGCGATTTTGCGGGATTGGACGGTGACGTGGCTCGATCGAGAGGGAGCGAATGGATGGACGGGCGATCAAGCTTAGTTAGGCAATGTATCCATTCGCAGTTGTAATCAGCGGGGTATAAATACGACCCCTGGATGTATGTAAAAACACGTTCATTCCTCAATACACACCGGCCTTACGCCAAACCCTAGAGTCCCTTGTCGTGTCGTCGAGTTCTTCGAGAGGACCAATCGATCCGTCGACCTCCGTGAGTACCGGCAACCTTGTATCATGTCTAGTATCATGCGGTGGATTTAGATCGATGCAAGTAGTCTTGTTACCATGCTTCGTGTCATGCGGTAGATTCAAGCTTGGTTCAAGAGGGTTTCTTGTTAGATCATGAGCCATGCGGTGGGCTAAGGTACGGCTCGAAGCTAGTTATCGGCTCTATTGGATTTTGGCAAGATCCAATAGATTCATTAAGTTACCCCGTGTTATCATGAGTTTTGCTTTATGTTTTGATTCATGTAACACACTTTTGCCCAATCTAGGTGGGTTTGGATCGGCTCTTTTCCTTTTAAGATTCGTGCAAAAGCGGGTTTCGTGTTTTGACGCGTGGATCTCGTGCTCTCCGATAGCCGAAACCGAACCGATCTAGGTTGTTACGTGTTGCGGGTTCAAGCTTGCTTTGTTAGTATAAATCTTGAAAGAGCGGGTATCATGCGGTAGATGCGAGGTTTTGGGTTGCTTGGAGCTAGTCATCGGTGGATTAGATTTCCAATTCAGCCTGATAGATTTATTCACGTGGTAATGTTTGTTCCTTCTTCATGGACCCCGAATCGGTTGTTTAGCCGCATTCGGTTATATCTTCACGAGTAGATCACGTGCGTTATTTATGTTTTAAAAGACGTATGCTTCTAGCTTTCCATATTTAGGTTGTATCATGCGGTGGATAGATCTAATTGTGGAAAGTGGTGCGTCCTTTCATGCAAGTTGTATCATGCGGTGGATAGATTTGCTTGATGTCGTGCCCGACGGATCTTAAAGTGATTAGACATGCGGTAGACTAACGCTTTGGATCTATGCATGCTTATTTTAATACATGATCATGTTCGTGCTTTGCTTTATTTAATGTCAATCTTCATGAGGATCGGTTATGGCTTGGCATATGCATCCACGTTTATTCAAAGACCGATCGTTGTCATGCTTACGTCATCCATTCGGCAATGTTCTTTTTTCCTTTGCGATTACCCGAATGGTTGTGGTTCTTTGACGGGTAGCTTCGCATAGCTACATGTCGTCTTGCTTGGCTTCTTAGCCGTAAATATGGAAGCACTTTGGTATCCACCGGTAGGTTCCAAGTTTTGGTATTTAACCGTTTCATCTTTTGTTAATTTTCGGGAAAAAATTGAGCGGCACGTCACTTTCTCTCTCGCGCGTGCGAAGCTAAGCTTTTCGGCTTGCTTTGTGTGATTGGCGGCGAGTGCACATTTTGCGTCAACACACTTTTTGGCACGCCCGGTGGGACCAACGGCGGGTGGTTCGGGATGCTGAGATCACGGACCTCCTGGATGTCGGCATTGAGGAGCTTTCTCCCGCAGCGACATCGGCGGCTCGTAGACGCCGTGAATCGGTTTCAACGAAAGTGTCTCATGTCATTCAAGAAGAATCGAAGTGGTGTACCATATTTGAAGAATGGCTCCGCCCGGGTGCTTGTTGCCGGGAGAAGCCGACGCTACGACCCAACAAGAAAAGGAAGAATGCGCGCGGATCTTCCAGAGTCGATGGACGACGTGCTCACCAAGCACAACCAAGCCTTCCTTGGGTCGCTCCAACGGATGATGGTGGCCCTCTTCGGCCGGGCGCGGGGCGGGCGTTCGGAAAGGCGTACGCCGGAAAGAGCACCGTGGAGCCGGGTGAATCAAGCTCTCGGCCGCCACCACGGGGCCGGTGCGGCGGCCCCCTCCTCAAAGCTCCGGGAGCCAAGCGTTCCAACCCCCTCCACGGGGCGCGGGGGGCGGCCGATTCGGCCTCCGCCGCGAGCTTCGGGGAAGTCAACCAATCCTGCCGCCACCACGGAGCGGCACGGGTCGGCCCGCGCAACGGCGAATCCGTGCCCGGCCCACGTACGGAGACCTAGCGTTCGGCTCATCCGGGGGCCCCACTCGATCCCGGTCGAAGAATAGCTCCGTCCACCAACCGGCTCCCGGAGGAATTTATACGGCGGCGGCTATCATGAAGTGGGGAATTACGGAGCGTTCGATGCCTTCCCGCACCCAGGGTACGCGCCGGCTGCAGGCGCTCAGGAGGAAGATGCCCTAGCTCGCAAGATGGCCGAATTGATGCAGAATCAGTTCGGCCTCAAGCCAAGGATGCAGGGCCCCACCTACAGGCCGCCGTTCCCGGAGTGGTACTATAACGTGCTCCTGCCGCCAAGGGTAAAACCACCGACGGAATTCACAAAGTTCTCCGGGCGGGGACGAGACAAGCACGGTCGAGCATATCGCTCGTTATCTCATGCAGCTGGGGGAATGTTCGGCCGAAGAGACGTTCAGGGTTCGCTACTTCCCCGCCTCGGCGACGGGTCCCGGCTCTTTCGGTGGTTCTCGTCCTTGCCGCCCGAGTCGGTGGCCGGGTGGAAAGATTTGGAGCGTAAATTCCACGCTCACTACTTCGGCGGCGGTTCGAGAAAAAGTTGATCGATCTCGCCACCACGAAGCAAAGGCACGGTGAAACACCGGCCGGAGTTTCGAGAAGATTCGAGAAGTCAAGGGCATGTGCTTCTCATTGAACTTGCCGGACGATCGGCTAGCCGATATGGTCGTCGCCGGGATGTTACCGGCCGTGCGCGAAAAGCTCTTTGGGATGGAGTTTGAAAACTTGGGCCAAGCATCACGAAATTATCCTTGATGAGCAATCGAGCATATGGCCTCAAGAAGGACCCCAAGTTTGGCAAAGCGACACGACATCGCCGATATCTACAATCAATTCTTGGACAAAGCCGATTTGTTCGAGGATTCTGACGACGAACTGGAGATAGCTTGCGGCGAAATCATGTGGGGTAAAGAGCCTCTCACAATGAATCAGCGTTGGGTCAGACAGACCAAAGGAACCTATGACTTCGACATCACAAAGGCTGACAAGTTGTTTGAGCTCTTGGTAAAAGAAGGCCGAATCAAGCTGCCTGAAGGGCACTCTATGCTTCGGCCTGATGGAGTCAAAGCGAAACGTTACTGCGGCTTTCATGACAGGGACTCCCATTCCATCAACGACTGCAGGGTCTTCAGGATGAGGATCCAAAAGGCTATCCAGGAAGGGCACCTCAAATTCGATAACAAGATGAAGGCCGGATGGCCACCCCTTCCCGCGGAACATGCTCGGCTTTTCTGTCAATGCGATAACAGCCGAAGAGAAAGGGAAAGTCAAGGTCCCGACCTCGGCCGAGTCCAAGCAAGATGGATCGGTTGACCCGAAGCGCCGGTGACCATAGAGCAAGTCCGTGGCGACGCCCCCGCGTTCTCAAGAGCCACATCGAGATCGGGGAGTCGTCCAAGCCCAAACCCAAGGTGACGTCGCGCATCCTCCTTAATAAATGGCAGCGCCGGATGGAGAAGGAACGCTACCGGGAGCGTCGTCACGAGGAGGAGCAACGCGGGGGCGAGGAGGAAGCGCGCGGATGGAATCGGGGAGCGGTACGCGCGCGAGCGAGCGCGCCCACCGGGGGTGCGCCTTTTTCTGAGCACCGCCTGGAACGAAGGCCCGAAACTACCCACATTAAGGAACCGTCCCGAATGCGGCGACGGATATGCGAGTACGGGCGAGAAGCGCCAATCGCCGATCCGTCCACGAAAGACTTGGAAGGGTCCACCCGAATGGGGATCGGCGGCAAAAAATTGAAATCATTGATCATCCCAGGAAGCGCCGAGCTGATCTCAGGTGGGCTGACCACGAGGAGGACGAGGAGGTCTACGTCTGGCAGAAGGGGCAATGGTGCCCACCCGGTCTACGCAAGAGCCAGAAGAGGCGGGTCCAACGCTTGAGGAACCGCGAGATGAAGCAAGCCGGGGTCCAGACGAGACGAAGTGGCGCCCCAAGGACCAGCGGAAGGATCAAAGCGTCAAGCCCCCGCATGCATGGTATACTTCTCGCCAAACGAGTTCATGGCTCCCGCTAACCGGGTGATGCGGGGAGGAAGCTTCCTTTGACGACGAGCGGCCCGAGGAGATGATGGCGCAGCGGTGCTTGCCAAGCGGCCATCTTCGACAAGCCGGCCAAGAATCGCCACATGAGGCCGCCGTACTTGAGGGGGTACGTCAATGGCAAGCCATTGACCAAGATGTTCGTCGACGGTGGCGCGGCGATTAACGTGATGCCGTACACCACCTTCGAGAAGCTTGGCATGACCCCGAGCGATTTGACACCAACAAGCATCATCCCGAACGACTTCGCGGAACCCCTCGGACACCAAAGGATGCGCTCACGTGGACTTGATGATCGGGTCCAAGACGCCGCTCACCACCTTCTTCGTCATCGAAGGGAAGGGAGCCTACGGCCTGCTTGCTTGGGCGGGGCCGGATCCACGCCAAGCTGCTGCGTCCCATCCACTATGCATCAACGAGTCGATCCGGTGGGTGGACGATGAAATTGAGGTCGTACGGGCGGACGACTCCGTGAGCGTGGCTAACATGGAACCGGCCCTACCGGGAATACCAAGGCATCGATTGCTTCTCGGGGAAGGAGCCGGGGAGAAGGTCTCGTTGAACTCGTCGGCGGTGACCAACGGCCGATTCAAGCGGTCGGCTCTTACAATAATTTTTAATGGAGAACCCCGTGGATGGCACCGATGGCAAGGCGGGACGAGGATTCATGTCGGCCGATAAGGCGGGAGGAAGTTGACATTGGAAACGGTGATAAACCAAGGCCGACGTTCATCGGTGCGGGTTTGCAACCGGACTTCGGGGGGGAACTTAATCAAGCTTCTCAAAGAATATAAAGATTGCTTCGCGCGGGATTACTCGGAGATGCCCGGATTGGATCGATCCATCGTCGAGCACCGGTTGCCAATCAAGCCGAGGATTCAAGCCATATAAGCAACCGCCCCGGAAAATCTACAAGGATGAAGTATTGGCCGATGTGAAGAAGGAAATCGAAAGATTACTTGATGCAAACTTCGTTCGGCCACTGCGATATGCGGAGTGGATTTCTAACATCGTCCCCGTGTACAAGAAAAATGGGAAAATGAGAGTTTGCATAGACTTCGGGGACCTAAACGAGCTACTCCCATGGATGGATACCCAATGCCTATTGCCGATTTGCTAATTGACGCCGCCGCCTGGGACACAAGGTGATTAGCTTCATGGATGGCAACGCGGGATACAATCAAATCTTTATGGCAATAGAAGACATCTCGAAGACGGCCTTTAGGTGTCCTGGTCATATAGGCCTATTTGAATGGATCGTCATGACATTTGGGTTGAAAAATGCCGGTGCAACCTACCGGCGGGCCATGAATTACATTTTTCATGAGTTGATCGGCAAGACCGTGGAAATCTACATTGACGACGTGGTGATCAAGTCCTTAAGCCATGACTCCCATCCGGAAGATGTGAAGAAAACCCCGGAATGCACCGGAAGCATGGTCGAAGATGAATCCAAACAAGTGTGCATTTGGGGTGTCAATTGGAGAGTTCTTGGGGTTTTTGGTCCACGAAAGAGGGATTGAAGTTGGCAAAAAGAGCATGAAAGCCATTGATGAAGTCGTTCCTCCAACCAACCTCAAGGAGTTGCAATCAACTGCTCGGCAAGATCAACTTTGTGAGAAGGTTCATCTCAAATTTATCACGAAGGTGTTGCCGTTCTCTCCGTTCTTGAAGCTAAAGAAAGATCGAAGTTCACATGGGGTGACGAACAACAAAAGGCTTTCGAGGAAATCAAGCAATACATGAAGGAGCCACCGGTCTTTGGTTCCTCCTCGACTGAACAAGCCTTTCAAGTTGTACGTGGCGGCCGATACCCAAACTATTGGATCGGCCCTTATTCAAGAATTCGAAGGGAAGGAGCGGATAGTAGCCTATCTTAGCCGAAAACTACTTGATCCCGAAACCGAGGTATTCGGCTATAGAAAGGTTATGTCTTTGCGTATACTACTCGTGTACAAAGTTTCGGCACTACTTGTTGAATGCCGAATGCCCTTGTGTACTCGAAGTTTGATGTGATAAAACATATGTTATCTATGCCAATTTTGAATGGTCGGGTTGGCAAATGGATTTTAGCTCTATCGAATTCGAGTTGAAGTTCGAATCGGCAAAAGCCATCAAGGGTCGGGTCATTGCCGATTTTATAAGCCGAACACCGTGACCCTTCGATTGATACGCATGAAATTACCCCATGGGCTCTATTCTTTGACGGGTCATCATGTGGCAAAGGTGGGGGAGTAGGGATTCTACTAATTTCTCCCCGAGAGGTGAGATGTTCGAATTTGCCATTCCTATACAACCCACCGTCACAAATAACCGAGTCGAGTACGAGGCGCCGCTTCGAGGGCTTCAATATTTGAGAGAAGCGGGGCCGTTTCGGTTGAAATTTATGGAGATTCGAGTTGGTCATCAAGCAATTGAACGGCCGGTACGAGTGCGAAGCGAGGCGCCGAGGAGTTACTACGAGGAATGCGAGAGAAATCTTGAAGGGCTTTCCACCGGTAACCCTACGGCACATTCCTAGAGAGCATAACGAGGAAGCAAACGAGGCTAGCTCGAGCGCCTCCGGTTATAAAGAGAGTCAAGAAGCATTTGCTTGCGAGAGGTGAGCGCAGCGGGGACGGATCTTACGGAAGATGATTGGAGGAAAGAGATCGTTGAATATTTGAGAGATCCATCCCGAAAAGTCTCTAGGAAGCTCGGGTATAAGGCAATCAAGTTCGTTCTTACGGATGACAATTTATTCTATAAGTCATTAGATGGAGTACGCTACGATGCCCGGGTCCGAAGAAGCCAAGAACATGATGAGCGAGGTGCACGATGGGATATGTGGAGCGCACCAATCGGCCTATCGCATGAAATGGGTTATTAGGCGAAATTTGGATGCTTTTGGCCGACGATATTAGAGGATTGCTTTGAGTATTACAAGGGGTGTCAAGATTGCCGAAGTTCGGGAATATTCAAAGAGTCCCCGCATCGGCATTAAATCCCATCATCAAGCCATGGCCATTCGGGGGTCGGGGCATAGACACCGATCGGCCAAATTAATCCACCATCTAGCAAGGGGCATAAGTTCGTGCTTTTGGCTACGATTACTTCACTAAATGGGTTGAGGCAATCCCACTCAAGAAGGTGACATCGAGAAAACATGATCGAATTCGTCAAGGAACACATCATCTATCGATTTGGGATTCCTCGGACGATTACCAGCGACCAAGGGGCACAATTCGTGTCATTGGAATTCGGAGATTTTGCCGAAGGCATGGGAATCAAACTTGTTTAATTCTTCTCCATACTATGCCCAAGCTAATGGTCAAGCGAGAGGCTTCTAACAAGATCATGATCAAGCTTATACAAAAGAAGATCGACCGAAGCCGAGGAGATGGCATTCGGTACTCGGTGAAGCGGCGTGGGCTTACCGAATGGCCCCCCATGGAGCTACAAAGACTTCTCCTTACGAGTTGGTTTACGGGCATCACGCGATCTTGCCTGCGGGAAATGCAATCAGAATCAAGGAGAGTAGTGCTGCAAAACGATTTGAGCTCCAAGGATTACAGCGGCCTAATGATGGATGAGTTAGAAGATTTGCATATGATCCGCCTCAGGGCCCTGGAAAACATCGAGAAAAACAAGCTGCGGGTCGCCAAATACTATAACAAGAAAGTAAAAGTAAAGCAATTCACAGAAGGCGATCTAGTTTGGAAAGCGCTACTGCCGATTGGAACTAAATACGATGAATTCGGCAAATGGTCCCCTAGCGGGAGGGGCCTTTTCGCGTGGTCGGATGCGTTCCTGGTAATGCATACATATTGAAAACTTTGCTAGGAGAGGAGTTTTCCGCCGCAATAAATGGAAGATATCCGAAGAAGTATTATCCTAGCATTGAAATCGATCGATGATTATACACATCGACACGAAACGGCCGGGCGCTCGGGGATGAGGCCGCCTTTTAGAACAAAAATCCATGAACAAAAGAAAATGGCCGGTGCTCGATGCATTGCCCTTAGCTCAATACTACACTACAACCTGGTTTCTTGCGGGATTACACATAGCGACCCGAAGGCCAAGTCCCCTAAGGGAGGGAAGCGAGAAGGCGTGGAGTAAGAAGCGAAAGTATGGTTCAATCTTTTCTTTGCTTCTTCGGTCGCTGCTCCCTCTTCGACCGTTCCGGGACCACCGTGACGGCGACTTGGAACGCACGAGGATGACCACGATTGGCGGCCTCTACCAAGCTATCCCAGGCCGCCTTCAGGTTGCCGTACCTGTCAGAGACATCTGGAGCAAAAGAATCAAGGTTAGGGGCAAGAAATCCAGATGCAAACATGAAGGGGGGACGAAGCGTTTACCCCCTACTAGCGCTTCCAGCGCCATACGACGCTCGCGTTCGGCTTGACGACGGACGGACATGTCCCCGAGGTCACGCTCCCGAGTGCCGAGCACGGCGGCGCGAGCCCGATGGATGACCTTTTGCTCGGGCGTGGCATCCTCCGCCTCGGGGAGAAGAATCGGAGGAGATGTACTCGGGAACATCTTCGGTTCCGATGATTTCTTCGAGGAAGCAAATCAAGGCTGAAAGAGGCGGAGGGAAAACATGAAGCGCAAGATCAAGCGAGAAGGACAAGGAGCGAGATCAAGAAAGAACTCACTTCCGAATCGTACGCTTCCTTGACGAGCCGCTCCCACCGAGGTTGTTTACCCTTGTCCATGGCGTTGGGGTTTTTTCTTCTAGCAACGAGAAGAAGAGACGAGAAGTGATGGAGGAGTGTGCGAGTGGAATTGCGAGCACCCCACGAGCTATTTTATTGACCAAGGAGGCGCGTTGGGAGTGATGATCCGCCGGTACACCTTGTTGGAATACCAAGCGGCGGGGGTTTTCCACCGAGTGCGAAGGGTTTTCTTTGAACGGTATTTACGGATTGCCGAATTGGGATCCTTTGTGGATCTTGCGCCAAGGGGCGGTTGTTTGCGAGCGTTCGGCTAAAGACGGTTCCCCGATGCATTCAAAGAGGACAAATTCACGGATGTAAATGCGAAGGGAAATATCACGGAACAAATGCGGATTCCAAAAGTTCATCATATATTGCCGACATTTACACATCCCTAGTACAATCTAATCAAAAAGTCCGTTCGGCACGGAGCGGGGATGGGTAATTTCGGCAATGGCGTCGCCGTGGCCGTCGAGGCGCTCCAGGATGAGCTCGATCTCGTCGATATCCTCCCGGCGCGCCGCCACGGAAGCCACGCGGCCAGGTGGAATAGTCGACGTCCGTATGCGTCGCCATCGCAGCCGTGCCCAAGGTGGTGCCCGGACGAACACCATGGACGGCCACCTCGTCAATGCGGCGCTCCACCGCGGCCGGGCGCTCCGCCGCGTGTCGCCGTGAGCGTTCACCTTCTCCGCCAGCGCTCCACCGGCGCTTTTCGGCGGTTGAGCTCGGCATCACGAGCCGCGAAGGGCAAACAAGAAGGGATTAGCATCAAAGGCCGGACTAAATCAAGAATCGGGCACCACTTCTGCACAGAACACATGGACAGGTTCATTGAAGATGTGGTCATGGAATTCTTGCCACCATGAGCTGAAGGTGGGGTGAACTACGATTGCAGGCACAAAAGGACATGTGTAGACAGTGGGACTGCACACATAGTGGAAAACTCTGCTGCACTGCAACGGTTCTTTGATTTCCTCCCTGGGCTTGAGGAATTCATGCAAAAACAATCTTGGGGGTATCTGGCCGCATCCAAGCTGCCTGGCCATTACGTTAGGGCGATAGTACTCATAAGTGCGGCATTCGCCTCCCTCCATTGAATTCGGCCGGTAATATGCATGGGCGGATTATAACATTGAAGATTTCCAAGAATCTCCCATCTTGATGGCCGGGCTCAAAGGAGAACTCGACGGGGAAGGTCGCAGTATCATAGCCTAGATAAGGGAGCCAAAGAGGATTGGGGAAGCCTTTGAAGAACAACTCGAAGAGTTGGGTAATGTCTGCTTGAACGATAACGATCCGAGGCCGCTTCTCCATAGCTCTGACATCCTCTGGTGACTTGAAGCTCTCCTTCGAGGGATTGGACCAGGGGAAGAACACCGGAGTTCAAGTCGATGCCTACAATCTGATGCATGTGAAGTTGCAGCCAAATCTGAACAAACCACCAGGGGCCATTGACGCATGCTATCCTCTCGCTGGTGTACATTTGAGTAACGGTCTGATGAAGCATATGGTATACACTGCCCAAAAGGAATTTTCCCAGAGGAAGACGGTTGCCACTGGCCAGGTGGATCGCCATTGCGATATGATTCAGAGTGGGTTCGTTGGCTTTGCCGCAGAAGACAAATCTGCACAACCACATGTTCAAGAAGGCTCTGTATTCAACTTCGCCAAGGGGATTGTCTTTCATGTGCTTCGCAATATAATTCTTGTAGCCATTCCCTGGCTTTACCCCCGTCCGGCGTGAGGAATTTTTGAAAGTCCAAGGCTTGACGGATCCGTAATGTCAAGGCCGGTGATCATGTACACATCGGCCAAAGTTGGGGACATTGGGCCATGCCCAAAAAGGAAGGCATTGACGCCATTGGACCAGAAGTGGCACGCGGCTATCAGAAGATCTTCATTCTTGGGCATCTCAGCTACAGATAACTCCAAACATTGAGCAATGCGGAGAGTATCCGTATTGGTCAATCCGCTCTTATCCGCGAGAATCCTACGGTACCAAGTCTTCCAGCCCGCGATTGGGGGCAAAGGCCAGTTCTTGAACGCATCTTGCCACCGAGGAGGTGGAGATAAAGCTACCTTGAAAGGAATTCTCTCGAAATTCGGCGGCAATGAAATCTCGAGGGTCAGGATTCCCTTCAGGACCGAGATAATAAGATTGCGAATTGGCCTCAATAGGAATCAGAAGGGCAGTAGATGGTTCCTGGAAGAGAGCGGAAGAAGAAAATCTTAGGTAAAATTGAAAACCTAATGCCGAACAAAGGTTTGAAGGGGTGAAATTACCTGAGCAGCTTGGTGCTGAGTTGCCATTGGAGATTCGAGCTCGGAACAAAGGGGATCTAGGGTTGGATCTGAACAAAGAATCCGGCGGATTGCGAAGAACAGGTGTTGACAGGTTTGGCTCAAGGATTCGTGGCTGGAGTCAATTGTGGAACAAAATTACTTTTATCCCACAATTGAAGGGGCATGTGTTAACACCAAAATTTGGTAAGGAGTATGACATGTGGGTCCAATTCGGAAAAGAGTCCGTCTGGTGGAAGGAAAGGCATCTTCGGAGATTTTCGGCAGAAGGATCCGCGGTCGGCTATCCGCTCCCGGTTCGGCAAAGGAACAGTAGAGCTGATTTTGCGGGATTGGACGGTGACGTGGCTCGATCGAGGGAGCGAATGGATGGACAGGCGATCAAGCTTAGTTAGGCAATGTATCCATTCGCAGTTGTAATCAGCGGGGTATAAATACGACCCCTGGATGTATGTAAAAACAGACGTTCATTCCTCAATACACACCGGCCTTACGCCAAACCCTAGAGTCCCTTGTCGTGTCGTCGAGTTCTTCGAGAGGGCCAATCGATCCGTCGACCTCCGTGAGTACCGGCAACCTTGTATCATGTCTAGTATCATGCGGTGGATTTAGATCTGATGCAAGTAGTCTTGTTACCATGCTTCGTGTCATGCGGTAGATTCAAGCTTGGTTCAAGAGGGTTTCTTGTTAGATCATGAGCCATGCGGTGGGCTAAGGTCCGGCTCGAAGCTAGTTATCGGCTCTATTGGATTTTGGCAAGATCCAATAGATTCATTAAGTTACCCCGTGTTATCATGAGTTTTGCTTTATGTTTTGATTCATGTAACACACTTTTGCCCAATCTAGGTGGGTTTGGATCGGCTCTTTTCCTTTTAAGATTCGTGCAAAAGCGGTTTCGTGTTTTGACGCGTGGATCTCGTGCTCTCCGATAGCCGAAACCGAACCGATCTAGGTTGTTACGTGTTGCGGGTTCAAGCTTGCTTTGTTAGTATAAATCTTGAAAGAGCCGGGTATCATGCGGTAGATGCGGGTTTTTGGGTTGCCTTGGAGCTAGTCATCCGGTGGATTAGATTTCCAATTCAGCTCTCGATAGATTTATTCACGTGGTAATGTTTGTTCCTTCTTCATGGACCCCGAATCGGTTGTTTAGCCGCATTCGGTTATATCTTCACGAGTAGATCACGTGCGTTATTTATGTTTTAAAAGACGTATGCTTCTAGCTTTCCATATTTAGGTTGTATCATGCGGTGGATAGATCTAATTGTGGAAAGTGGTGCGTCCTTTCATGCAAGTTGTATCATGCGGTGGATAGATTTGCTTGATGTCGTGCCCGACGGATCTTAAAGTGATTAGACATGCGGTAGACTAACGCTTTGGATCTATGCATGCTTATTTTAATACATGATCATGTTCGTGCTTTGCTTTATTTAATGTCAATCTTCATGAGGATCGGTTATGGCTTGGCACATGCATCCGCGTTTATTCAAAGACCGATCGTTGTCATGCTTACGTCATCCATTCGGCAATGTTCTTTTTTCCTTCACGATTACCCGAATGGTTGTGGTTCTTTGACAGGTAGCTTCGCATAGCTACATGTCACCTTGCTTGGCTTCTTAGCCGTAAATATGGAACTGCCTGGTATCACCCGGTAGGTTCCAAGTTTTGGTATTTAACCGTTTCATCTTTTGTTAATTTTCAGGAAAAATTGACTGGCACGTCACTTTCTCTCTGCGCGTGCGAAGCTAAGCTTTTCGGCTTGCTGTGTGATTGGCGCTGAGTGCACATTTTGCGTCAACAATAGCCCTCCGCCGCGCCTCAAGGTTGACCTCGTAGTGGGATCGCACCACTCCGAGGGGCCTTCCGACGCCCAAGTGCAACGCCCGCCGCATCCGCTCCGTGACGTGGCCGCCGAGGGCGCGCAGGCGGGCCGGCCGGCCGAGCTGCCGGCACGGGCCTCGCCTTCCTCGACGACGCGGCAAGTCTCGAGGGCCGCGTCACGCAGCTCCTGCAGCTCTCCCGCTCGCAGGAGTTGTAGGAAGCCCTGCGCAGGGCCTCGGCCCGCCCGGCGGCGTGCCCCAAGGGCCGTGCGCAAGCCCGGAATCATCAAGACGACAAGAAATCAGAAAGGGAGAAGCGAACCCTCTAAAGCAAAAAACCAACAAACAAGAGTCGAAAAGTCTCACCCTCGACTTGCTTCCTCTCCACATCGAGGTCGCGGCGCGCGGACTCGAGTGCCGGCTCGAGACGGCGGACGGCCTCGCCTTGCTCGCGGAGGGCCGCTCTCCGGCCGGCGTTGCCGATGCCGAGCGAGAGCACTTCATCCTCAACTTTGGAGAATGCGGCGTTCCGCTCCTCCGGCCGACTTCTCCGCCGCTTCGCGAGCAACGCGCTCCCCGCTCCCGGCGCCGTTCGGGCATCGCCAAGGGCAGGCCTCGCTCTTGCCGGAGCCGCCCCTCGCCCCCCCCGGCGGGCGACGCGCTCCCCGCCGAAGTCGCTCCTCTCGCGGCGACGAGAGCCGCGGCCTTGGCGTCGAGGGCGGCCCTCGGTCGTCGGCCTCCTTGGCGTCTTTGTTCCAACCCACGCGCCCGCTCCTCGGCCCGGCGCCGCCGCGCCGCGCCCCCTCGAGCGACGTGCGGAGCTCCCGGGTCTCGGCTCGAGCGGTGGCCACCTCCGCCTCCCAATTGGCGGCCGGCGTCCGCGTCTTGTCCGTGTCCTCGCGCGCGTTCCACGGCGCCTCGTCGCGATCGACGAGGGGCCGCGCGGATCCGCTCGAGACTCGAGTGACGCGCCGTGTCCCCCTCGAGCTCTCGGGAAGCACGTCGCACCACGCCATCGCCCGGTACACCGCCGCCGTTCGGCGTCCCGAGAGCATCCGCAAGCGCGTAGAAAGCGCCGCATCGCTCCCGGAGCCGGCGGGCCTCGGCGTTCACCCGGTCGAACGAGTCGTACTTCTCATGGGCGCGGCGCTCGAGCTCCTGGCATACACACATCGAATCTCGTAAGTGCCAAGGCTTGAATGTGGCACACGAAAACGAAAAAGAAAGAGAGACGAGCAACCGTGGCTCACCCGGAAGACGAGCCGGGCCGGGCCGCCGTGGACTGCGCCGCCTCGTTCAACGCGCGGTTGAGCGTGGCGCCGTGGTTCCGGAGCTCGCCCCAGAGCTCCTGCTCCCCCCTGGCGTCGGCGAACGCAGGGGGATCCTCCACGGCCCCCCCCCCCCGGGCGGAGCGACCGGCGTGGGAGGACGAGGCCTCGCATCGTGCCCTCGGCCCCCCACTACCATGCGACCCTCGCGCCGCCCTCACGAGGGCCCCCTCCCCGGGGGTCGGGGGAGTTCGTGGGCCGGCCAGCCCATCGGTTCCACCCGGGCGGCGGGGAGTCATCCGAGAGCTCCACCACCTCCGCCCGGAGACCGCCGGCGGGAGGACCCGCCCGCTCCGCCTCCGCCGGCGCCCCCACCCGCGCCTCCGCGGCCACGAGCACCCGTAGTGGCGCCGTCGCCGCCACCTCCGCCGTGCCGCCGCATCCGCGGGCACCCCCGCGCAGGTTGCGCCCGCTCCGCCTCCTCCGCAAGGGGCGCCACCGTGGGCGGCACCTCCACCGTAGCCACCGCCGCGGCCTGCGCCTCCATGGCGACCGGCGCCGGCCCCCCCGGCGACCTCCCGGCCGCGCCGCGGCAGGGGGATCCGCCGGCCGGGGCCTCGAGGCCCCGGCCCGGCCTTGCGAACTCGTGCCCGCCGCCGCGCTTGTCCCCGGCGCGACCCCCTCGACGAACGCCGCCGGTGGGGATCGACGCGTCCGTCCTCGGCACCTTGGCCGGTGCAAGAGGAGGAACGGTTGGCACCGCCCGCGCGCGTACACGAACGGAGGGTTAGAGCATCTAATCACCAAAGCAAACTAAAACCAAACGAAGGAAGACGGGCTCCTTACCTCGCGGAGGAAAAGGCCCGCTTCCTTTTCCTCGAGGCCTCCGCGGACGAGACCGGCGCGAGGGGCCGCGCCCGCCGCAACGCCTCCCCGACGGCGCCACCACACGTGCGGGCACGCCCCGCCCCGCGCGTGGGCGCGCCCGATGCCGCACCCCCCCGAAGAAGCCACCGCGCGCGGGGGCACGCTTGCCCCGCGCGCGGGCACGCCCCCGCCGACGCGCCCCTGCCGACGACGACGCGCGCGCGCGGACGCGCTCCCCTCCGCGCGCGGGCACGCTCGACGCGCGCACGGGCGCGTCCGCCGCGCGTACCTCCGCGGCACGCGCCGGCACCTCCGCGGCGCGCGCCGCCCCCGACGACGAATGCCGGCGGCGGGCGCCGGCGCGCCCGCCCCGCACGAAACCACCCCCCCGACGCCGCGCGGGTTCCGGCGACGGGGGCGCGGTTGCCACCGTCCGAGGGGCCCTCCCCCTCGGACTCTTCCTCCTCGTCCTCGCTCCGAGGACGAGGGCTCCCTCGATATCCGGGGAGGAGAGCCCCCGCTCCTCGCGCCGCCGTACTCCGCGGACCGTCGGTCGCGGCGCGCTTGGCGACGCCCGGCGTGCTCCCTCTTGCGCGCCGCCCGCTCCTGCTGCTCCCGCTGCGCCGCCCGGCCAAGCGCACGGGAGTCGGGGGTGGGTGGAACGGACTTGGCGATGTTGAACTCCACCAGCTGCACACAAAAGTGACAATGGCGGATCAGGAGACGAAAGCAAGACCAAGAACTAAAACGAGATCAGGAACCCAACTCACCCGCGGGCCGAAGGGGAGCATCTCGACGTCCCACGGGGTCCGGCCCTCGGGCAGCGGCGGCGTCCGGGTGTCGACGGCGCTCCGCGCCGGGTGAGCGCATACGGCCGCTCAAGGAGCGTCGGGAGCATCCGCGACCTCGCCGTGTCGATGGGGTTGGCCGCCTCCGTCATCTCGAAGATGCAGAGCGGCCTCTCCATCAGTGGCACGACCCGCCGATGGTGGAGGAAGGCGAGGACGCCCATCGCGGTCACCCCGTGCTTCCTCAGCCGCTCCAAGTGCGCCCAAGCACCGACTCTCCGCCGCGCCGGTGCCGGGGCGTGGACACCCCGTAGCCCCGTGAGCTAGGCCTCTCCTTGAACACCCGCCGGTGTAGGGGGGTAGGCCGGGCTCGGCGTTGCGCGGATAAAACCATCCCCGCTCCCCGGCCGGCGTTGTTCGTCGTCATGGTGCGGGGGATGTAGACGTTCTTGAATTGCCCCCCGCAGGCAAGCGACATCCCGCCGGCGCGCACCGCGCGGCGGTCCTTGGCTCCGTCGTGGGCTGCGTGAAGAGCTCCCCGCGGAAGAGGTGTACCCGCAGCTCCCACCAACTTAACGGGATCCCTAGGGTACCCCTCGCGTACGCCCACGAACGTGGCCGCTCGCGAGATTGCGTTGGGGGCGAAGTTATGCAACTCCACCCCGTAGTAGTGGCACATCGCCCGCATGAATGTGCTCGCCGGCGCGTTGAAGCCGCGCTCGTGGTAGCGGAGGAAGCTCACCACGTAGCCCTCCCGGCGGGTTGGGCTCGTGATGCGCCGCCGGCGGCACGATCCACTCCGCCGGCGCCCTTCTTCGTTGGGCGACGGTGGCCGGCGGCGACCAGGCTCGCCAAGCGCGAGCCGGGTCACCGTGGATCTCTCCCGTGCGTACGGCTCCAAGATCCTAAGGGGAGGGCCGAGGCGGCGCCATGGAGAGGACGAATGCGAAGGCGGAGGACAAGGAAACGAGGAAAAAGCTCTAGCGGGGCGAGACCGCGCGGTGGCGAGAGCGAGGCGAAGGCGAAGGGACGGGGGACCGAAAGTGGTAAGGTGCCAAGGTAAAAAACCGCCGTCCACTCCTCCCCCGCGCTTATAGGCGACGGGCGAGTTCTCCGGAGCGGACGCCCCGCCAGCCATTAACCGGCAGGAATCTTTCCATCGCGTCGACGGGCGGGCCCCGCCACGACCGCAGCCGGCTCTAACACCTGCAGGCGGGTCATCATTACGGCGAGGAACGGCCGCGACCGAGGCAAAACCGTCACATCCGCCCGCCGCGCCGCCCACTACGCGCGCGCGCGCGGCCGCGCCGCCTAAAAAGGCGCGCCCGCGCCGCAAAACCGCGGCCACGACCGCAAGGCGATTAGATGCCCGGGCCCCTTGCCAAGCAAGGAGAGCCCTCGAGCGAGGCGAATCCTCGGCTCGAAACAGAGGCGACCCTCGATGGGATGACAGCGTGAGAAGGTCGCCCGGACCTGCTCGGTGTAGAGCGAGGCAACCGCGGAACCCATGCCACGTGAAACCCTCGAGCGGCATGACCCTCCGCTCGAGACAATGTCAACCCCCTAAAAGAAGGCACGCGCGTAAGAGGATCGCCCGTGTCACGCTTGAAATAGAGCGGCACCGAAAGCACTCATGCCGCGCCATGCCACCAACCAAGACCTCGAGGGCTCGGCACGTCCAGACCCCTCGACGGCCGCAAACACGAAAAGACGGGGCTGTCCATGCACGGCCCCGCACGGCCTTACTGATCAGAGGTTCGAAGCCTGACCCTCGATGGGTTCGAACAGGCGCCCCAGATCACAGAGTTAGGGACGACGAGGGCACGCGCATTCGAGCCGTTCCTCGAGCCCGTCGGCTCGAGGGTGCCCCACATGTCGTGTTCAAGAGCCAGCGAGGGCGCCTGGCGGGGGGATCCCACCGAGGGAGAGCTTCCGCGCCCTCGGTCCCTAGCGAACGGGACCGAGCCCCACCTAGCAAACCCACGCAAGCGCTTCCCATGGACGTGTCTCCGGACCGCGCGGCCCTACCCTTATCGAACGGGGCATGGACGTCCACTTGAACCACCCGCTAGCGACTCGATGAGGAATCCGCGATTCGCGACCCGCTCGATGGGAGTCGTGGAAACCTCACCCTCCGTCCCGCGGAGGGACGGCGAGGGCGCGATAAAAAACAAGTCGTCGGGCTCGACCCGATCGCCTCGAACGAGGCCAAGGCTCGGGGGCTTGACGCACGGCTACACCTCCTTGGAATTGCACCCGCCGGGAGACAACGGTGACGGGGAGCGTGCACCCCCGATGCCGGCCGAAATACCGCCGATGCCGGTTGGCATATGTGCCACGCCTTTCGACCAAATTGCTCGCGGTTAACCCCCGGCAGAGAGCCCACACTCCCGCAGGGCTTCGGGGGTAGACCCGCGGGTCCACCGACGCGGCCCCACGGAAAGCGTTCGCAAACAAGGAGGGAAGAACGTCCCATCAGTAGGTTCCAGCATCTGCGGGAACCTCAATGGCAAACCCGCAGATGCTCGGGGGCTACTGTCGGGGACCGCCCCAGGGGTCCCCATAAACAACGGGGGAACCCTCGCTTAGACCCCTGCATCGAAACATGCTAAGCCTAACCATGCAGGAAACTAATCGTGCAGGACATGGCTTATGTGGCAGGACTCCGGAGGCCCACCAAGGCGGCCCGTCCGAAGACCCCTCGAGCGAGGCTCCGCCCGCCCGAGGGCACGCTCCCTCCTCGAGCGTACTCCGCCCCGTTCGAGGGGCGACCCTTCCCTCGAGCGGTCCCGCCCCGCTCGAAGGCTCGCACCCCCTCGAGCGAGTCCCGTCTCGCTCGAGGGTCCGCTCCGCCCTCGGGCCGGGGCCCGCCACCCCTCACGGGCGCCCCGCACGCGTGCGCCGGCCCCGTACTTGGGCATTTAACGCCCGACGCCGCGAGACGGCGCCATCATACGCCCGGGCTCACGCCCGTGCCGCCGCACCGCCTCCCCGGGGAGGAGCCCATCCCCGCCACTGTGGGATGGACTGTGCGGTACGGCCGGTGTCAGTCCCGTGACACCGCGCGCCCACTACTGTACGACTAACGCGCCCGACCCTCGAAAGGGGGCCGGGCGCACCCTCGATTCACTTTCACGTGACCCTGCAGGTTAGGTGAGGAGCGCTAGGCCGGTGGACGGCCATCCCGGCCACTGTAACGGCGCGGCCGCCGTACCCACGCGTGCGGTGCGCACGCCCGACTCCTCGGGCGCACGCCCGGCACCGCAAAGAACCACTCCACTACCGCGAGCTCATTGGGAAGGAACGCCGTTCGCCCCGCTCCCCGTACCCCGTACCGCCCATCATCGCATCTCCCCTCGAAGCCTATCAGAGGACGCCATCGCCATCTGCCGCCTCCTACCCTCGAACCGCCACTGTTCGGGTATGGGGTAGGCCATCATGGCCGGATCGCGGCGAAGATCGTCCGGACGGCCGCCCACTCTACACCGTAGCGCGACGTGCTCCCTCACGTAGCTAGGCAGCGCGGCGTGCATGTAACTCGCCGCCCCCTTAGCCTATAAAAGGGGAGGCGAGCCCCCAGCCGCGGGGGGGACGAATTCAGAGGAACATAACACACCGTGCACTCACTCTCTTATTCTCCCACAACATCTTCAGCCACTCACCCAGGGACTTGGAAGCCACACTTCCTCTCCCGCCTCGCTTGTACTTGCCCCACTACAAGCACCCCGGTGCCGAGCAATACAAGGCCACGAGCACGCCCTGCGTCGGACGTACGGCCCCCTCGGCCGGAACCGGGATAAAACCTTGTGTCATTTGTTGCTTGGCATCGACCATCGAGGGATAGACCTAGGCGTTATCTATCGGTTAGTGTCGGGACCATATTCCGCACCGACACAACGTAAGAAATGCTAATGCAACACAAAATTGGGGTGGCATTATTTCCAACCAAATGCAAGGGAAATCCTAAAAAAGGGCGCATTAGCGTCAACATGTTGCAACCGAACAAATAGATAATGCAACTCAAATTTTGTGTTGCAATAGACACACAAATTGCAACCAAATCACCATTTCGGTGCAATAGTACCCCCTATTGCAACCGAAATAGTGGTGTTGCCTAAGGGATTTGTTGCAATAGGGGGAAAACCTTGTAGTGGCAACCCAAAAACCCGCATCTACCGCATGATACCCGGCTCTTTCAAGATTTATACCAACGTTAGCAAGCTAGAACCCGCAACACGTAACAACCTAGATCGTTTCGGTTTCGGCTATCTGAAAAGCACAAGATCCACGTGTTAAAACACGAACTCAACTTGTGCAAGGATCACAAAAGGGTAAAGCCGATCCAAATCTATCTAGATTGGGCAAAAGTGTGTTACATGAATCTAAACATAAAGTAAAAACTCAAAGCAACACGGGGTAACTTAATGAATCTATTGAATCTTGCCAAAATCCAATAGAGCCGATAACTAGCTTCAAGCTAGATCTTAGCCTACCGCATGACTCATGACCTAACAAGAAACCTTCTTGAACCAAGCTTGAATCTACCGCATGACACGAAGCGTGGTAACAAGACTACTTGCATCGGATCTAAATCTACCGCATGATACTAGACATGATACAAGGTTGCGGTACTCACGGAGGTCGACGGATCGATGAACCCTCTCGAAGAACTCGACGACACGACAAAAGGACTCTAGGGTTTGGCGTAAGGCCGGTGTGTATTGAAGAATGATTGTCCTTTACATACATTCGGGGGTCATATTTATACCTCGTCAAGTACAACTTCGAATGGATTCGTTGCCTAACTTATCTCTAAGCTTGATCGCCTATCCATCCATTCGTTCTCCCTGGTTGAGCCACGTCACCGTCCAATCCCGCAAAATCATCTCTCCCGTTCCTTTGCCGAACCGGGAGCGGATAGCCGACCGCATCTCTTTGCCGAATATCTCGAAAAGATCCTCCCTTCCACCAGACGGACTCTTCATCGAGCCGACCCACAAGTCAGACTCCTTACCAAATTTTGGTGTTAACACATGCCCCTTCAATTGCGGGATAAAAGTAATTTTGTTCCGCAATTGACTCCAGCCACGAATACTTTCAAATCAAATCTGTCAACACCTGTTCTTCGCAATCCGCGGAATCTTCATCTAGATCCAAACCCTAGATCCCCTCGTTCCGAGCTCAAATCCCCAATGGCAGCTCAAAACCAAGATGCTCAGGTAAATTCCTCTCCCGCAAGCTTCGTTCGGCATTTAGGTTTTCAATTTTACCTGAGATTTCTTCTTCCTTGATCTATTCCTTGTTCTCCATATGATCTCGTGCTTCATGTTTTCTTCTTTTTCTCTTCCAGCCTTGATTTGCTCCCTGAAGAAATCATCGGGACCGAAGATGTGCCTGAGTACATCTCCTCCGATTCCTCCCTCGAAGCAGAGGACGCCACGCCTGAACAGAGGACCAGCCATCAACTGCGCTGCCGCGTTCGGTACCTGGAGCACGGCCTCAGGGACATCACCGCCCGTTGCCAAGCCGAGTGCGAGCGTCGCATGGCTCTGGAGGCACTAGTAGGGGGTAAATGCTTCTGACCTTTTCTTGACCTTATGCCTGCATTTGGATTTCTTCCCCCTAACATTGATTCCTCCGCTTCAGATGTCTCTGACAGGTACAACAACCTGAAGACGGCCTGGGACAGCTTGGTGGAGGCCGCAAACCATGGTCACCCCCATGCGTTCTAAGTTGCTGTCACGGTGGTCCCGGGAACAGTTCGAAGAGGGGAGCGACGCAGAAGAAGCAAAGAAAAGATTGAATCATACTTTCGCTTCTTTCTCCACGCCTTCTCGCTTCCCACCTCCTTGAAGATCCGACCACCGGGGTTGTTAGATGTAAACTCGCAAGAAGCAGCTTGTAATGTAGTTTTTGTGCTAAGGGCAATGCATCTAGGCACCGGCCATTTCTTCGTTTATGGATTTTTTGTTCCGAAGGCGGCCT
The DNA here is from genome assembly GCA_947561735.1 of Cenchrus americanus. Taxonomy (NCBI): domain Eukaryota; kingdom Viridiplantae; phylum Streptophyta; class Magnoliopsida; order Poales; family Poaceae; genus Cenchrus; species Cenchrus americanus. The sequence goes on along the minus strand of OX387243.1, from coordinate 98,196,715 downwards.
CGTTCTTGAGCGCCTACTGCCTCTCGTGTCAAATGTGTGTAATCATCGATCGATCTCAATGCTAGGATAATATTTCTTCGGATATCTTCCATTTATTGCAGCGGAAAATTCTTCTCCTAGCAAAGTTTTCAATATATATGCGTTACCGAGGGACGCATCCGACCACACGGAAAGGCCCTTCCCGCTAGGGGACCATTTGCCGAATTCACTGTATTTAGTTCCTATCGGCAATAGCGCTTTCCAAACCAAATCGCCCTCTGCAAATTGTCTTACTTTCACCTTCTTGTTGTAGTACTTGGCAACCCGCAGTTTGTTCTTCTCAATATTTTCCAGGGCCCTAAGACGGATCATGTGCAAATCTTCTAGCTCGTCCATCATTAGACCACTGTAATCTTTGGAGCTCAAATCTTTCTGTAACACAACCCTCCTTGAATCAGATTGCACTTCCCACGGTAGAACCGCGTGATGCCCGTAAACCAATTCGTAAGGAGAAGTCTTTGTAGCTCCGTGAGGGGCCATTCGGTAAGCCCACAGTGCCTCACTGAGTACCGAATGCCACCTCCTTGGCTTCTGGTCGATCTTCTTTTGTATTAGCTTGATCATGATCTTATTAGAAGCCTCTCGCCCGACCATTAGCTTGGGCATAATAGGGAGAAGAGTTAAACAATTTGATCCCCATGCTCTCGGCAAATTCTCCGAACTCTAGTGACACGAATTGTGCCCCTTGATCGCGGGTGATCGTCCGAGGGATTCCAAACCGATAAATGATGTGCTCCTTGACAAAGTCAACCATGTTTTCTCGATGTCACCTTCTTCGGCGGGATCGCCTCGACCCAAAAATAATCCGTAGCCAAAAGCACAAACTTATGCCCCTTGCTAGATGGTGGATTAATCGGCCAATCAAGTCTATACCCCAACCCCCGAATGGCCATGGCTTGATGATGGGATTCAATGCCGATGCGGGGACCCTTTGAATATTCCCAAACCTTTGGCAATCCCGACATCCCTTGTAATACTCAAAGCGAGTCCTCTAATATCGTCGGCCAAAAGCATCCGGCTTGTCTAATAACCCACTTCATACGGTAGGCCGATTGGTGTGCTCCACATATCCCATCGTGCACTTCGCTCATCATGTTCTTGGCTTCTTCTCGACCCAGGAATCGTAATAATACCCCATCTAACGATTTATAGAATAAATTATCATCCGTAAGAACGAACTTTATGGCCTTGTACCGAGCTTCCTAGAGACCTTTCGGGATGGATCCTTCAAGTAATCAACGATCTCTTTCCTCCAATCATCTTCTCGCAAGATCCGCCCCCGAGGCACACACTTCCGCAAAGCAAACGCTTCTTGACTCTCATTGTAACCGGAGGCGCATTGAGCCACCGCGTTTGCTTCTTCGTTATGTTCCCTAGGAATATGTCGTAGAGTTACCAACGGGAAGCTCTTCAAGATTTCCCCGCATTCTTCGTAGTAACTCCTCGCCGCTTCACTTTTGCACTCGTATTGGCCGTTCAATTGCTTGATCACCAGCTCGAATCTCCATAAACTTCAACCGAAACGGCCCCCGCTTCTCTCAAGTATTGAAGCCCTCGAAGTAATGCCTCGTATTCACTCGTTATTTGTGACGGTGGGGCGTATAGGGATGGCAAATTCAAACATCTCACCTCTAGGCGAAATCGGTAGGATCCCTACTCCCCCACCTTTACCACATGATGATCCATCAAAAAATAAAGCCCAAGGGGTAATCTCAAGCAAATCAATTGACGGATCGCGATGTTCGGCTATAAAATCGGCAATGATCCGTCCTTTGATGGCCTTTGCCGATTCGAACTTCAACTCGAACTCGATAAAGCTAAAATCCACTTGCCAATCTTGCCGTTCAAAATTGGTGTAACAACCCGAGAATTTAGGTGTGTAAATTTTGCGAAAATTTAAAACTTTTTGTTTGAATTTGAGTGCTATCAATTTTTGAACCAAAATTGCTAGCCCTTCTCTAAATTCTCTACCAAATTATCCCATTTATAAAACATATATTTAAAATATGGTAAGATATGTGAGTTGGTTTTTCTCTGATCTTTGGAGTTCAAATGTGTGAAGTTTGAATTTGAGTGGGGATCAAATTCAAACTCCTTTTCAAACCCTAGCTCAAGTTAAATCCTTTAATTTGCAAACTACCCAACCAAAGGATCCGGGTCGTTTTCTCTTTTACTCGTTTTGCGGCCGGCCCAACCCAAGCCATCTTTCGGCCCACCGACCCGCGCCGCTTCACCCTCTCTCTCCCGTCACCGACGCGTGGACCCCGCTTGCGCTCTCTCGTTTCCCCCACCTCTCATCCCTTTCTCCCCTTTCCACTTGACTCCGGCGCCGGTCAACCGAGCCGCCCCAAGCGCGCCGCCGGTCTAGCCACACCGCCGCGCGGGACGAGGCGCGGCCGGACCGCCGGCCGGCACGCACGCCGAGGGCCGTGCGTGCGCACGCGACCGGGTGCGACCGAGGAGAAAGGTTAAGGACGGATTTGCCCCGCTCCGCGGGCATCCAAGGCGCTCCAAGCCGCGGCCTCGACGCGCCACCCGCCCCGTCCGTGGGCGGCCGGGGGCTTGGAGGGATTTCTCCCCTCGAGCCGTCGCGGCGTCGATTCAAAAGGAGAGGGCCGGGTGTGGCTCGGAGGCAAAGCCATCCACCAACCCCTCTTGGGGTTTCCTCTTCCAACGCACGGCCGTGAGCACCGGGTTGAGGGAGAAGGCGGGCGCGCCACCGCCGCGCCGCGCCATTGAGGAAAGGAGCGGGCGCGCCGCCGCCGCGACGCGCCGTTCGAGGAAGAAGCCGAGGACCGGACCGGGGCAAGGACTACTACACCGCCAAGGGACGCCGTGCCGCGCCAGAAAGGGGGAAGACGTGCACCAGCCGGGGACAAAGAGCAGGAGCCGAGGCGGCGACCACCGGCGTGAACCTCTACTTTGCCGTCGTACATCTCTCCACCGAGTCGGCCACGACTCCACCGCCGCCCCGAAGTGAGCAACACCGCGGCCACCTTATCTCCTTCCCTCCTCCTTGAGCTTTCCTCTGTTTTGCGCCGACGGCGTTGGGGAGCGCCGTCGAGCCGCCATGCCCGGATGCCGCCATCGTGCCGCGGATCGCCGTGTTGCGCTCGTGCGGAGCTCTCGGGCCTCTCATGCCCCCGGGCTCGCCGCGCCACACGAGGACCGTGCTTGTGTGCCGGCCTTCGCGCCGGGCTTTCGTGCGGGGGCGAGCGCGCGCGCCGCGCGCGCGCGCGCGCGCCCCGGTTACCGGGCGGCCGCGCCGTGCGGGCAGCGGGGACGCGCATGGCACGTGTGGTTGTTCCGGGCTTCGATCCGTGGTTGCTTGCGGGTGGAGGTTGGGGACCGTCGCGCCGTGTCGCGCCGACGGCGGAGGCATCGTGCCCGGCCACGGGACGACGCGCCGCCCGCCGCGCGCAAGGCCACGGATGCGAGCGCTCGTCCGGCCGGCGCACCCCGGTGCCGAGCCGTGTCGTGCGCTTCGACCCGGGCGTGGTGAAGACCGGGCGCTTGCCGCCCGCGGGCCGGCGCCGGCGACGCGCCGCGCAACGCGGTGATGCCGCGCCGTCCGGCATTTTGACGAACACCGGTGTGCGAGGATCACCCGTGCGTGCTAACCTAGGAGTTGGGCCACCACCGGCTCGGGCTCTTAGCCTAGTTAGCTTCCCTAACGTGCCGACGCGTACACCGTATTTCGAAACCTTGCCGATTGTAGGTAGTTTGGGTTCTTTTGGATCTTCTAAATTGGTTCTCATTTGGAGTTATTGCTTAGTTGTGCGGCTTATTCTTATTTTCGCGTCGAATCTCGTGCCGCAGACCCGAGCTTCGACCAGGAGGACGTGGAGGACCCCGAGTACACTCGCTCCGGGCATGGCGGCCGATCGCTTCAACGGCAACGAAGGTGTCATGTCACTCCCAACCATGTAGATCCCATGTTGTTATATAGCTGCTAGTGCTTTACTTTAATGCATTGAACTGATGAATTGCATAACCCGTTTAATATCCATGCCTTGATGTTTTGTTATATCCTCGTTTCCTTGCTCTACTACCGCGGGACTAGCTACGGACCCCTAGCTAGTCCCTTACCTCAACTATCCATACTTTTGATGCTTGATTATGGATGGTATTCGGGCTTGACCGAGATGTGGGTATCTCGGTGTATTTCTAGCGTGCGTTCGTGGTGCGTACCTCCTTGCTCGTGTTTTGGCGGGAGCGAGCCGCTTGGTTACTTGTGAACGGCCGCCGAGGGAAGATGCGATCCGGCCTCTTACCCGAGGGTCGTGTCGTGTGGGATGGAGTTGATGAGAGCTCGCTCTCGGCCCCTTAAGGACCGATCGTCGCTGACCTTGTTTCGGATGACTATTTTCGTACGGACCGCCCGCCTTGTATTGGGCGGGGGTGCGGGGTGAGACTTGTAGTGGATATCACCCCTCCCGTAGGAGGATCGGTGTGATCGTGTCGGGAGTGGTCTTTCCCTCCTTAGTAGACTTTGCCCCGGCGAGGCCGGGGGAAGGGGTTCCCACGGCCTTCGAGGGACCTCTCGCGGGTAGTATGAGCTCGCCGCGGAGGCCGGGCCGTGCTCGGAGATGCGGGAGGGTACTATCCACTTACTTGAGCTTCGCCCGTATGGTAGGGTCGGACACCGGTGACGGCCGGTTCCGGTCCTATTCGGGCGGGTACGGTTGTACAACCTCTCGCAGTGTTAAACCTATAGCTATAGTCCATGTCCACCGGTTATGGACAGCCTTTCGATCTCTCACCCGACTAGTTACACTTTTCTTGTGCTTCTTCTCTCCCCCGAGTGTGTGAGCCCGGCTTCGGCCGTTGAGATGTGGGGATAGGAGCAGGTGGGCCCCACATCGCAGATGAGAGTTGGGTTCTGGATCGTGGTTGAGATCCGGAGTTTTGGTGTGGAATTCCTTGAGCGGGGTGTGGACCCCTGAGGTGTGGACCTCGGAAGCGGAAGCTTCCCCGAGGTGTGGACCTCATAGCTGTATTCTGCTTACCTTGTACGTCGCACTGCTGCTTTGCTTATGCTTTCTACAGCCAGATTAGGGATATCTCATACATAGTAGAATATACACCGCTTTTGCCTCTTTGTTGGGAAGCTGACATGACCTACCCGCTTATCGGGTAGACCCTAATGCCTCTGACGCAGAGCCGGACTACGACTTCGACAACGACGGTTGGGTGGACTAGAGCTCTTCCTACACTTGAGCTGCCGGTGGATATGGAGTTTCCCGCGCTTTCATGGAGCTGTCGCTAGACGCTTTATTTTTGTTTGATTCGAGTCCCCGATGGACTTGTACCCGGCATGTGCCGAAGAGATGTACTCGATTAATGTAATAAAATAAATGTTGTACTCTACTTTACCGTTTTTATCTTTCCGTATGGAATTTGGCATCGCTGAGACAGGGATTGCACGTGGTAGCCCTCCCGGGAATACCACCGAGGTGCTAAGATTCGGGGTTCCGTTCGCGGAAACCCGGGTCGTTCGGTTGGTACCCGCAGCCATGCTTGACCGTAGGACGAGCCCCGGAATGGTCGATAGCATAGGAAGCCGTTTCGAACCTTGAAACTTTATATAAACCCCTTGGCTTCCGTATGTATATAACTATACTTATATATATGCATTACCTTGATTAACTTTCACTAACTACCTTACTAACTACGCTCTAACAACGTTGTGCGGATGTGAAGGATCGGATGGCGACTAGAGAGGGGGGAAGTGAATAGGAGCCGGTAAAAATTCTTCCCAAAGAACCCGGCCTATGTCCTACTCAAAACCCGGTCACACACAAGCGATGGATCGAATCACGCACCAATCGCCAAGACCACGAGGTTATGGATCAACCTCTAGCCTTAGGAACGATTCCTCGAAGCACACGCGGAAGCACTAGAAAGGGGAGGAAGGAATCGAACCAAGAAGCAAAGCACACGGGCTCGGCGGACCGTCCGCGCAGAGGGGCGGACCGTCCGCAAGAGCCGCGCGGACCGTCCGGCCGGCATCGCGGACCGTCCGCACCCGGGTCGCGGACCGTCCGGCCTTAGCCGCGGACCGTCCGTTAATTTACACACAACGACCCAAAGACACCCCCCGTGCCACGGACCGTCCGCGGGGAGCACGCGGACCGTCCGCCTAGCACCCGCGGACCGTCCGCCCGACACCGCGGACCGTCCGAAACTTCGTCCAACCAAAAATCAAAATCACAACGGATCGAAACAAAGGACGAGCAAGAACACGAAGAACACGGGATGAACCGGAGCCGCGCGGACCGTCCGCCCGGTCCTCGCGGACCGTCCGCCGTGTGCGGACGAACGTAAAATAGCCCGACCCCGAAAGTCAACTCCCCCAAATCATCATCGGATTTCCCAAACGGTTGAAGCCGTAGAGACAAGGGTTTGGGGACTTGAAAAGCGTCACACAAGGATGCTATAGCCCAAAAATCTTGCCTCCTAACTCCCTAAATCACCGGGAATCGCGAATCCTTTGAGCACCTCCAAAAACTAGAGCACCGAACGAAAACTCACGAATCGAAGTGATTTCCCAGCGTTTGAGGGCACAAGATCAAGCACAAAGATGCACAAGGCATCTATCCATGTTTCCCTCAAAGAAATCCGGGAAGAAACTCACTCAAATCCGCGGAATCACACCGAGAACAAAGGCACGAAAATAAGCACAAAAAGGCACGAAAAACAACCCCGAATCTTCTATACAAACCAGGAAAGATTCACAAGGTCTAGCATGCCGCCCTAGCATCCATCCCTCTCAACAAATCTCTCATGAAGCTCTCATGCTAGCCTAGAGAAAAATGGAAGAAAAATAGCTACGAAAAAGAGAAAGAGAAGGGGGGAAATGAAACCCTAAGTCGCGGAGAGCAAGAGCCATCAACACACACTCCAGGCTTATATATCGAGTCCCGCCGGAGTGGTAAATGACTCGACTACCCCTAACTACACTACCGGCGATACAACCCACGTAGGGGCATTTTGGTAATGTTTGTGGGTCTTGCCATCGGACGACCACGCCTTCGCCGCACCCCGCGTCCTCCCGACGCAAGCCATGCGATCCCGCCGCGTGTCCTCCGCTTCGAAGCTTCCCGACACGCCCGGATCCCGTCTCCGTCGTGTTGGGCCCTCGGACTTGGTTTTGAGGCCCAAACCAAGAAACCGTCCGCCGGTGGTTTTGTGGGCAAACCACCAAACCCCGCGTGCCCGGTCCGGCCTCCCGCCAAACCACTTGACTTGACCGCCACCGTGCACCGGCTCACTTGTCCATGACTTCGTCTTGCTTGTGTCGCCACCATGTGGCCCGCACCCGGGCCCCGTCGTCCACCGGGTCCCTCGAACCGAGCCTACTTGTCTCTCCATCTCCCGGAGGCCCCTCAAGGCTGAAGACCTTTCGCGCCCGTTCTTCACCTGCAACAACACGAACTAGGCCGCAGCCTACACCTGCGCACTAAGCCAAGAGTCAGTCCAACACCCGTTGTCAATCACTCATCACTAAAGGAGCGGTCATCCACCGACCACTGGGACGCTCCTGGTCCACAATCTCCCCCTTGATGAGTGCATTGACAACACACAACGCGAAATGAAATTCGAGTGAAAGAGAAAGAAAGAAGAAAGAAAAACAAGGAAGCTCAACTCATGACCAAAACCGAAGAAAGGCGAAGAAAGGTCACAAGCCAAGCAAAGCACAAAATCCACACCGAAAACAAGAAGAGAGCTCCCCCCCGAACAAATGCAAGCTCCCCCCCGAACATGTGAATGCAAATTTCCAAATTTCAGCTCACCTCTTCGAATTTTCATTAAGCTCACCTTTTCTCCCCCTTGTTGACAATGTATGAATCAAGGTGAAAATGCGTAAATGCAAAGCAAAGCATATAGACAACTACATGAGCTTCTCAAATAGGCCAAATCTAGTGTCAAAGGCTAAAAATGAGACAAAGATCACACCCATGAATCATAGCATAGTCGAGCATTGCCACAAGTAATATATGAAAATACAAGCATGTGACAAAGCAAAATTTTCGGATTTAAGCAGCTTTTACCAACAGAAGACTCGCTTCACATGTAAAAGCCTATCCATGTCACACTTGAGCCACAAACATGCATACCATTCAAAGATCATACAAGGGTATCAAATTCTCAAAGCAAAAGATCATGGCAAACACCCATAAAGCAAAGCATGTCATGTCAAAGCTCATGAGCCATGTGTCCACTTCGGGGAGACTTCTCCACCGGTGAACATCATGCAACATGTTTTGCACCCATATGTGAAAGATAAGACATTTTAAGCATAGACATGATGGATGGAGCATTTTTCAAGCATTATGCACTTCTTTTCAAGATTGATTCATTTCATGGTACATGAAGTGCCTTTGCGGCAAAAAGAAGCTTATGCTCCCCCATGAATGCAACATAGGCTAAACATTCACAATGATATCCGGCCTTTGGCCCAAATGCAAGAACAGGGCATCCAAGCACAATCTAAGCATGAAAAGCATATTTAGACCAAATTGTGACATGGATACACAACTACACACGAGTGGAGCATATTTCATCAAAAAATTAGTCAAGTTAAGCATTTATCTCAAAAGGGGCTATCTCACCACACATATATCTCAAATATTCCAAGAGCATAGCCTCACATCACCATTTCTCCACACATATAACCAATATCTCACAAATAGCCAAAGAGACTCAAATATGGCATATGAAAGAAGCTCATCATCCTAAAATGCAATATGACACAAATGCAACATGATATATGACAAGATGGCTATCCTACCATGGTTTATACATCAAGCAAAGCATGTATATACATCAAAGTAAAAACATGATATGATACAAAAGGTACAAAAGGAAACCCCCAAGAATCAACTAGAAAGGGCAACAAACCCCAAGTTCCCCCCGCAAGCGCACAAATGTAGCTTGGTCGAGAGGCTTTGTAAAGATGTCGGCTAGCTGATCTTGGGTAGGGACATGGCTCAAAACAATGGTTCCTTTCTCCACATTGTCCCTCGAAAAATGATACCTCACTTCTATATGTTTGGTTCTGGAGTGAAGCACTCGGGTTTTTGGCTACGCTTATGGCACTAGTGCTATCACAAAGAAGTGGGATCCGGGTGCACTCCTCACCAAAGTCTCTCAAAGTGTATGAAATCCACAAGCACTGGGAACAACAACTCGCGGCGAAGAACATACTCGCCTCTGTGGTAGACTGAGCTACACTAGACTGCTTGCGGGAAGACCATGAGACCAACGAAGAACCAAGAAACTGACAAGTGCCAGAAGTAGACTTCCTCTCGACTCGACAACCAGCAAAATCCGCATCGGAAAAACCATGAAGAGACAGAGTCGAGGAGGAAGAATACCAAAGGCCAAGACCAGGGGCAGACTGTAGGTACCTGAAAATCCTCTTGACGGCCTGTCGATGTGATGTCCTCGGCGAAGCCTGAAAACGAGCGCACAGACACACGCTGAACTGTATGTCTGGCCTCGTCGCCGTCAAGTAGAGGAGGGAGCCGATCATGCTCCTGTACTCCCGCTGGTCCACTGGTTCTCCGTCCTCATCCGCATCCAAAGTGGCCGTACTCCCCATGGGAGTCGACATCGGCTTCACATCTTGCATCCGGAACTTCCTCGCATGTCTTTCGTGTACTTGGTCCGGTGCACAAATGTACCGTCCTTCACTTGCTTGATCTCGCAGCCCCGAGAAAATACCGCAACTCGCCCATCATGCTCATCTCGAACTCCCCGCTCATCTCATCCGCAAACTTGGCAACAAGGTTATGTGACGAGCCACCAAAGACAATATCATCCACGTATATCTGAACAATCAGCAAGTCATTCCTATGCTTGAGGAGAAACAAGGTTCTATCCACCGTACCCATCACAAACCCTTTGCTCAAAAGAAAACCTCTCAATCTCCCATACCAAGCACGGGCGCCCGTTTCAACCCATACGAGCCCTTTTCAACCCGTATACCCCGTGTGGGTACAACTCGCTCTCAAACCCGGGTGGTCGCTTCACATACACCTCCTCCTCTATGACCCCATTCGAAAAGCACTCTTCACGTCCATCCGAAACAACTTGAACCCTTTAGCCACGGCAAAGGCTAGAAGGATTCGAATTGCCTCAAGACGGGCCACGGAGCAAAGGTCTCCTCATAGTCGATCCCCTCCTTCTGACTAAACCCCTGAGCAACAAGTCTGGACTTGTTCCTCACAACCATCCCATTCTCTCCCTCTTTGTTCTTCCAAACCCACTTGGTTCCTATGGGATAGCAATTTGGAGGTGGTTCAACTAACTCCCACACCTGGTTCCTCTCAAAATTTTCCAACTCCTCATGCATAGAATTGACCCAGTTTGCATCAGATAAAGCATGTCCAATGTCCTTGGGCTCAAAAGTAGCAACAAAAGCAGCATGAGCAAAATGAGAGGAATTCCTGGACCTCGACCGTGCAAAGGCGTTCATTGATGTCTCCAATGATCTTCGAAAGGGGGTGCACTTCTTGAATCCGCCGGGGAGCCTCACGCCTCGAGACCACCTCCCCCTCAACTTCGCCTTCTCTCGCCCGGTCCTCTTGTTGCACCGTCGTTGTCCATGAAGTAGACGGTCCATGCTCCAAAGTAGTCGTGGGGGAAGTAGTGGGTACATGCTCGGCCTTCGGCGCATGGTTCTCCCCATCATCATCTCCGCCTTCATCTTTCTCCTCTTCAAAGAGGTCCTCGGCCATCTCTTCATCACCCGCACATTCAAAGCCAAGAGAAGTACATGGCATTGTTTCGTCGAAGGTCACCTCGCAAGTCTCCATGATTTTGTTAGTCTCAAGGTTAAGCACCCTATAGGCTCTAGAGTGGTTAGCATATCCAAAGAAAATACCATCACTAGACCTAGCCTCAAACTTGTCGAGTTTTCCCTTTTTCAAAATAAAGCACTTGCAGCCAAAAACTCGAAATGACTCACTTTGGGTGCCCGACCATGCATAAGCTCATAACAGTCTTCTTCTTGAAAGCTCTCAATAAAATCCGATTGGAAACATGACAAGTCCGTATTGACCGCCTCACCCAAAACCTCCTAGGAGTCCCGTGCTCATCGAGCATCGTCCTAGCCATCTCACAAAGAGTCCGATTTTTCCTTTCCACGACTCCATTTTGAGGGGGCACATAAGGGGTCGAATACCGATGTTCAAGACCTAGATCACGACAAAAGGCATCAAAACGAGAGTTCTTAAACTCGCAGCCATTATCACCGCGGATAGCTCGAATAGCATTCCCATGCCTCTCGTTTTTCAACCTCACGATCGCATCTCGAACAAAACCAAAAGTCTCACTCTTATCCTCCAAGAAGAACACCCGTGCATAGCGAGAGTAATCGTCCACCACAACAAGGACATACCACTTCCCACCCACCGAGCGAACTCGAGCCGGCCCAACAAGGTCCATATGCAACGGCTCCGTCGGACGCTCGGTCATGACATCGGTCGGGGGTGGATGGGGAGTGGCTACCATCTTACCATGCCTACAAGGAGCACAAACCAAAACCTTCTCAAACTTCAACTTCGGCAATCCTCGGACAAGGTCAAGACCACTCAAGCGGGAAACCAAATCAAAGCTCAAGTGTCCCAACCGCCTATGCCATTTCCACAAATCGAAGACGGACCAGCCATCAAACAACATGAAAGCAGGACCCAAAGAGCGAGAGAAATCAGCCCTGAAAATCTGACCCTCGGGGATGATCATACGTACAAGATCACCTCGAGAATCAAGCAAACGAGACTCGCCAGACTTGAAACGCACCTCAAAACCCTCATCAAGCAACTGAGAAACCGAAAGCAAATTGAAACCCAAAGACTTCACAAGAGCCACTCTCTTCAACGTTACCTTGTCACTCACATGCACAACACCCTCTGAAAGCACCCTACCTCGTCCATTGTCCCCAAATGTAATGTACATCTTTTCCTTCACTGGGGTGAGACTGGAGAACCACTTCTTATCTCCGGTCATGTGTCGAGAACACCCGGAGTCGATCAACCAAATGTTCTCCAAGCCTCCTGCCTGCAAATGAAACAAGAACGAGAATGAGCTAGCGACTCGACACTGGGGTTAGCACAGAGAAAGTTAAACCAGTGTCGAGCCATCTGCTCAAAAGAGGGGTTAGCAAACATCACTCCCCTTGCCACCAAACTTCCCATGTCCCATGGGAGGAGTACGAGCACCACGAGGGGGAAAACGTGGTCCGTAGTTCCTCTGGAACCCAAAGCTGCGATCATCTCCCCTAAACCCGTACTGAGGACGAGTAGGAGGACGTCCAAAGAAAACCACCACGAGCCCGACCAAACCTCTCACCAAAGACGCACACCATCATCTCTCCCGACAAACCTCTCACCACCACCACCTCTCCGTGGGAACCTCGCCAACACTCCTCACACTTCCCACACCCCGTGGAAGTGGCACTCTAGGCTCGTGGAATACCGCGAGGGCCGGCGATATCCGTCCCGGTTTGCTTGCTCCCTAGCAAGCCTCTCATCCCTCTTCCTCTTGTAGCAAAACTCGCAAGATGCCTCTCCTTGCCACAATACTCACACCCGAAGGGGATGGATTTTGATTTTGGCTCGGCTTCTCCTTAGGCTTCTCACCCTTCTCACCCACAAACTTCACCGGTTTCGGAAATCATTTGTCTTAGGTGGGAATTTGGGTGGATCTTAGGTTGTGTCAAGCTTGTTGCAAAGGTGGTTGGGCTTTGGTGTGAAAGAGTTCTTGGGTGCTTTTGGGAGTAGGACTTGGATCTCTCCGATCACCTCAAACCCGGGTTAGACTCAACACACTCTCCCCGCTGTTCTCTCCCACTTTCTCACCCAACTTCTCAAACCCCAAACCACGACCATCAGCTCTCTTGAACTCCTCAATCATGATTTTCAATTGAGGTTCCTGCCCAGACAACCAACCCAACACTTTCCTCAAATAGTCATTCTCCTCATAGATGACATCCAACCGGGAAGTAAGCTCAAGATTACGCAAAGTGACTTCATCACAGCTAGAGCAAGCATTTGCAACAGGAGATTTCAAAGATGCTTCCAAAGAACTAATAGTAGAGCGAGCATCAACAAGCTTAGCATGCATAGTAGGACATGATTTGCAAGCACCAAGCAAGGTAGGTCTAGCCTTAAGCTCATCATGTTCAGTCCTAAGAGCATCTAGTTGAGCCAAAATAGAAGCATTCTTCTCATTAAGCGAGTTTGATCTCATTCAACCAAGCATCACATTCAACACATTCAACATCATCGGAGAAGTAGGAGCCAGTTTCAAAGAGTCATTCTCAAGTTTCAATTCAAGCAGCTTTTGACTCTAACTCTCCTACTTTCTCACTAGCATTCTCAAGCCGAGCCCTAAGATCTTTTCTCATCTTTTTGGCATCTCTCAAGACACTATCACGGTTATCAAGCAAACCATTCAACCTAGCAATCTCGTAAAGCAAAGAGCTCGGGATCACGGTTTACCTCATCCTCCGAGTCGGAGTCGCCGTCTTCCTTCACACTCTTCTTGCCGCTCGAGCTATGGGCCATGCCACAAAAGCCCTCGAGCGCCACACGCCCCGCCCCCGCCGAGGTTCCGCTTGCACTCTTCTTGCCACCGCGCCTCCCGGCGTCTTCATCTTCGCCGCTTGAGCTTGACCGCTCCTCGCTTGAGCTTGAGTCGACGTCGCTCGCACCGGCCACCATCGCTCTTGCCTTGTTCTTCTTGTAGGTGCTCTTGCTCGGTCGCCGCCGCTTGTCCTTGTCCTTGCTCTTGGACTTGTTGAAGTGCTTGCCCTTGTAGGAGTACTTGTCTTCACGCCTCGGGTGCGCCTTGTACTCGTTCACCTTGTACTTGTTCTCCTCTCGCATCCGGCACTCGGCGATGAAGTGGCCACGCTTGCCACACTTGTAGCACGTCCCCGAGCTCCGCCTTGCGTTCCTCCGACTCTCGTGTAGTCGTTCAAATCTTCTTGAGAGCAAGGCCGCCTCCTCCTCGCCCAAGACATCAAACTCCTCATCCGGAATGGACATAAGAGAGGACAAAGAAAACTCGTCGACAGAAGGGTTAGATTTGCCCTTTGATCCTCCCACAAGAGCAAGACTATGGTCGGCGAGCCCTCATGCTTGGATAGCATCTTCCCCGTCAACCTCACCGACTTGAGCTTAGAAAAGAGGTCATCCAACTCAATAGTCAAATAATTCCCGTACTCCTTGATGGCCTCAACCTTAGCACCCCAAACATTTGGATCCAAGACATGCAAGAGCTTCAAAGCCCGATCATGCTCGAATACGGAAAATCCTCAACATTAGCCTTCATGTTGTTCACGATGGCGGTGAACCTCTGAAACATCGCATCAATGTCCTCACCGGGAAGTGGGGTGAAGTTCTCATATTGCATCCGGTAAGAGACAAAGAGGCGAGCCTTCACATGGTTATCACCACCGTGAGCAACCAACAATTTATCCCAAATTTGCCAAGCAAGATTCAAATGGCGAACACGCTCAAACTCGGATCACACAAGCTCCGCACAAGTGATCAACGGCTTTTGCATTAGCCTCATACTTGGCCTTGGCATCGGCATCGGTCACCATAAGAGTATGGATGTTGACCGGAATAGCATATGTCTTGTCAAGCACAATAAACTCCAACAACCTTTCCTCGAAGAAAAATCATCATACGAGCCGCCCACTTGTGGTAACCCTTGCCATCGAAGTGCGGCGGACCGCCCCCGCTCAACGTACGCCATCTTAGGATTCGAGACTTGTCAAAGTCGCAAAGAATCCGGCACCAGGCTCTGATACCAATTGAAGGATCAGATGGCGACTAGAGAGGGGGGGGATTGAATAGGAGCCGGTAAAAATTCTTCCCAAAGAACCCGGCCTATGTCCTACTCAAAACCCGGTCACACACAAGCGATGGATCGAATCACGCACCAATCGCCAAGACCACGAGGTTATGGATCAACCTCTAGCCTTAGGAACGATTCCTCGAAGCACACGCGGAAGCACTAGAAAGGGGAGGAAGGAATCGAACCAAGAAGCAAAGCACACAGGCTCTGGCGGACCGTCCGCGCAGGAGGGGCGGACCGTCCGCAAGAGCCACGCGGACCGTCCGGCCGGGGTATCGCGGACCGTCCGGCCTTAGCCGCGGACCGTCCGTTAATTTACACGGAACGACCCAAAGACACCCCCGTGCCACGGACCGTCCGCGGGGAGCACGCGGACCGTCCGCCTAGCACCCGCGACCGTCCGCCCGACACCGCGGACCGTCCGAAACTTCGTCCAACCAAAAATCAAAATCACAACGGATCGAAACAAAGGACGAGCAAGAACACGAAGAACACGGGATGAACCGGAGCCGCGCGGACCGTCCGCCCGGTCCTCGCGGACCGTCCGCCGTGCGGACGAACGTAAAAATAGCCCGACCCCGAAAGTCAACTCCCCCAAATCATCATCGGATTTCCCAAACGGTTGAAGCCGTAGAGACAAGGGTTTGGGGACTTGAAAAGCGTCACACAAGGATGCTATAGCCCAAAAATCTTGCCTCCTAACTCCCTAAATCACCGGGAATCGCGAATCCTTTGAGCACCTCCAAAAACTAGAGCACCGAACGAAAACTCACGAATCGAAGTGATTTCCGCGTTTGAGGGCACAAGATCAAGCACAAAGATGCACAAGGCATCTATCCATGTTTCCCTCAAAGAAATCCGGGAAGAAACTCACTCAAATCCGCGGAATCACACCGAGAACAAAGGCACGAAAATAAGCACAAAAAGGCACGAAAAACAACCCCGAATCTTCTATACAAACCAGGAAAGATTCACAAGGTCTAGCATGCCGCCCTAGCATCCATCCCTCTCAACAAATCTCTCATGAAGCTCTCATGCTAGCCTAGAGAAAAATGGAAGAAAAATAGCTACGAAAAAGAGAAAGAGGAGGGGGGAAATGAAACCCTAAGTCGCGGAGAGCAAGAGCCATCAACACACACTCCAGGCTTATATATCAGGTCCCGTCGGAGTGGTAAATGACTCGACTACCCCTAACTACACTACTGGCGATACAACCCACGTAGGGGCATTTTGGTAATGTTTGTGGGTCTTGCCATCGGACGACCACGCCTTCGCCGCACCCCGCGTCCTCCCGACGCAAGCCATGCGATCCCGCCGCGTGTCCTCCGCTTCGAAGCTTCCCGACACGCCCGATCCCGTCTCCGTCGTGTTGGGCCCTCGGACTTGGTTTTGAGGCCCAAACCAAGAAACCGTCCGCCGGTGGTTTTGTGGGCAAACCACCAAACCCCGCGTGCCCGGTCCGCCCTCCCGCCAAACCACTTGACTTGACCGCCACCGTGCACCGGCTCACTTGTCCATGACTTCGTCTTGCTTGTGTCGCCACCATGTGGCCCGCACCCGGGCCCCGCCGTCCACCGGTCCCTCGAACCGAGCCTACTTGTCTCTCCATCTCCCGGAGGCCCCTCAAGGCCGAAGACCTTTCGCGCCCCGTTCTTCACCCGCAACAACATGAACTAGGCCGCACCCTACACCCGCGCACTAAGCCAAGAGTCACTCCAACACCCGTTGTCAATCACTCATCACTAAAGGAGCGGTCATCCACCGACCACCGGGACGCTCCCCGGTCCACAAGATGGCGGAGGAAGCGTGGATCCCTTTGGAGCTCGGACGGCGGGAAGGTCGGAGGCTTCTGCCACTTGGCCGAGGGAGTGCCTGGAGGCAGCTGGAGTAGGGACCGACCGAGTCAGCTACAAGGGGAGGACCATGGGGCACAGGGAGCAGACACCCACTTTCCTGACCGTTACGGTGCCGGCAGACCCACGGGTGCCAGAGTTCAAGGAGGTTAAGGTGCACTGTTTCGAGAGTTCGACCACGGAGGCACACCAGACTGGCGCACGCAGAGCTCTCAAGATGGTTTGTGTTCAGCTCAAGGAGAAGCTCAAGGACACCCCGTTCAGCGTGCTTCCGTCGTGGATCTACGACCCGGGCCGCCGGGACACGAGAGACCGAGCGGCCCGGGACCCGCACGGCCTGGGAGCGTTCTGACCAGCAGAGGCTGAGAGAGTTGGAGGAGCTCTCCGCGCAGCTACCCCCCAAGAAGAGGCCACGACTGAGGACAGAGACCTTCGAGCTACCGCCGACACTCCTACCACGTGTACGCCCGTACCCGAGTGGTTCTCAGGACACAGCAGAGATGGACCGTGCTCTTCAGGATACCCGAGACTACTACGGAGGACCGGCGATCAGGGTGCCGGGTTACCCAGGGACTCACTCACCGCCGTTCTACTCGGTTCCACCGTACCCGGCCCCGCAGGCACCGCAAGGTGTACCCCGTGATGGGAGTAGGGATCTAGCAAGAGATTCGAGTCGATGTAGTGAGTTAGATGTGATGCCGCCGCTCTTGCTGTCATGCTTGTAGTAGCTACCCCATGATGTACCATGCGTTAGCGCGATGTGTTGCCGTGCACCCTCGAAGGTCGTTGGAGTAAACCTCGAGGTGCACCCCTTTTGTATGGTGGCATTGATTGAGTGACATGGATCTTCATGGTTTCTTTCGGATTTCATGCTTCTTTATGTCCGAATGAAATTCTCTCGATCGTTAGCAGGATTACTCCTTTATAGTTAATAACCTTAATAGATATATTCTCCCTACCACTACCGACTCTAGCAACTCGGAACGGATGTTGGGAGCAAGGAGGTCCGGCGACTCTTGGCCCGTTTCGAGGAGGTCGCCGGGGACGACGGAGGGGAGGATGCCCCTAACCCGGCGGGAGCGAGAGGCCGCGGACGCCGTGGAGGTCACGCGCCACGAGGCGAGCTCCGCGGAGGCTTGGCGGCCGCGGAGGCCGAGGAGGCCGAGTTGGCGGACGAGGAGCCGCGCACGGCGATGAGGGAGCTCGGGGAGCGAGGAGCTCGAGCACGAGCAGTACCCCGGCCGCAGGGAGGAGCAGGCCAGGCTCAGGGACACGAGGTGCCACCACCGCCGCCTCCCCCGAACTTGGCCGACGTGATGGCGTACGGACTCGGGCCGATGCAGACGATCACCCAGATGCTAGCTCAGAACAACAACAACAACCACAGGGGTCAGAACCGCAACGCGCCAGAGGGTTTCCAGAAGAAGGTTGAGAACTTCAACAAGCTGCGACCGCCCACCTTCGACCACTCAGCTGACCCGATGGACGCAGACAACTGGCTACGTGAGATTGAGAAGAAGCTGGAGCTGACTGAGCTTACAGAGGAGGAGTGTGTGACCGTGGCCGCGCACCAGCTGGTTGGCACAGCCAGTGCGTGGTGGGACAGCTACTGTGACTCGCACCGGGACCCGTTGCACATCGGGTGGGACGAGTTTGTGGAGGCCTTCAGAGTCACCACATCCCACATGCAAGGATGGACGGAAGGCCGACGAGTTCGGGCACCTCAAGATGGGAAACATGTCGGTGCAATAGTACGCCAACCGCTACCAGAGCCGATGAGGTACGTGCCGGACGACACCGACACAGAAGAAGAAGGTCTACCGGTTCGTAAAGGGGCCGCACAAGGGGATGGCACACCACTTGTCCGCGCACGACTGCCCGACACTTCGCTCCATTATCGACAAGGCACTGATTGTGGAGAGGTCAAGGCTTGAGTACATGGAGGTTCGTGGAAGCAAGTCCAAGCGCACAGACCAGGTAGGACGCTCAGGACCACCTCGTAGGCGGAGAGGACAGGTTACGCTCAGGGCCACCAATCACGGCGAGAGGCACCACGTCTCTCGGTCTCCGCCCGCGAGAGCGAGCCAACCCGTGCGGGAGTGGAGGTCGAACAGCTCGGAAACCGAGGCCACCACCGCATTCGGCAGACGGATCCAAGGTGACTTGCTTCAACCGCCGTCAGGTGGGGCACAAGTCGTTTGAGTGCCCACAGCAGGTGCCACCAGGGAGTCAGAACCGCAGCCTCTCGGTTCCGGACCCCCGGCCCAAGCCACCAAGCACCGGAGGAGGACGGCCACCCCGTACGCAAGCAGAGGACTGCTCAGCCGCCAGCTACTCGAGGCCGTCTGAACCACCTCACCGCCGAGGATGCAGCAGCTCGCACCCGACGTCACACTTGGTGAGTTCCTTGTTGACTCGCCTTTGGCAACTGTTTTGTTCGATACCGGAGCTCGCTTTTCTTATATTTTTACCAAGTTTGTTAAAGAAAGGTCTTTACCAACTAAGTCTCGACCAAGGCCTATCTTGACTAGCTCTCCGCTAGGAGAGAAGAGGAGTACATTAGAGTGAAGGGGAGTGAGGATGGTGTTTGAAGGGCAACAATTCACGGC
Source organism: Cenchrus americanus (assembly GCA_947561735.1). NCBI lineage: Eukaryota > Viridiplantae > Streptophyta > Magnoliopsida > Poales > Poaceae > Cenchrus > Cenchrus americanus. The sequence continues at coordinate 98,177,340 of OX387243.1, read as the reverse complement.
GGACTTGATAGCTTTGGAGTCTACCGGGATAGACGTGATCTTAGGGATGGATTGGTTGGCAAAGCACAACGGGATAGTCTCTTGCAACCCCGCAGTGATACAACTAGAACACCCCGGTGGGACTATAGTGCGGATCGAACCACGCAGTCCGAAGGTTGCTAGGATGATGTGCAACATGAGTGGGAAAGAGATTGAAGAAATCCCGGTGGTCCGTGAGTTTCCGGACGTGTTCCCGCAGGAGCTTACGGAGTTACCCCCGCACGGACGTGGAGTTCGTGATTGAGCCGATGCCGTGGGCGGGGCCCGTTGCAAAGAGTCCGTACGGATGTCGTCTAACGAGCCGGACGAGTTGAAGAAACAACTCAAGAAGTTGCTCGAGCAAGGGTTTGTTCGGCCGAGTGCCTCACCATGGGGTTCACCGGTGCTCTTCGTGGAGAAGAAAGACGACACAAAGAGGATGTGCATTGACTACCGCACGCTCAACTCGATGACAATCAAGAACAAGTATCCGCTACCGAGAATCGAGGATTTGCTTTGGATAGACTCAAAAGGGCAAAGTTCTTCTCCAAGATCGACTTGAGGTCGGGCTACCACCGATGAAGATCCGAGAGCAGATATACCCAAGACGACCTTCACCACACGTTACGGCTTGTACGAGTTCGTGGTGGTTTCCTTCGGCCGACCAACGCCCTCGCTTACTTCATGAACTTGATGAACAAGGTCTTCATGGAAGAGTTGGACAGATTTGTAGTGGTGTTTATCGACGATATCTTGATCTACTCGAGACCACCGAGGAGCACGAGCACCCGAGAGTCGTGCTAGAGAGGCCGAGGCAGCAAAAAATCCGTACGCCAAGTTCAGCAAGTGCGAATTCTGGATGGAGAAGGTCGCGTTCTTGGGACACGTGTTGTCAGCAGAGGGGATAGCCGTGGATCCGACCAAAGTAGAGTCAGTGACCAAGTGGGAGCAGCCGTTGAACGTGACAGACGTCAGAAGCTTCCTTGGGTTGGCAGGTTACTACCGGAGGTTCATTGAGAACTTTTCCAAGATCGCCAAGCCAATGACAGAGTTGCTCAAGAACAACACAAAGTTCGAGTGGTCAGAAGCGTGTGAGAAGAGCTTTCAAGAGCTGAAAAAGAGACTCACCACAGCCCCAGTGCTTACCTTGCCAGATATCAAGAAAGACTTTGTGGTCTACTGTGACGCTTCAAGGCAAGGACTCGGATGTGTGCTGATGCAGGAAGGGAAAGTTGTGGCTTATGCTTCCAGGCAGCTGAAGAAACACGAGGAAAACTACCCGACACACGACTTGGAGTTGGCAGCTGTTGTGCATGCGCTCAAGATCTGGAGACACTACCTGATAGGGAACAAGTGTGAACTGTTTTCCGACCACAAGAGCCTGAAGTACTTCTTTACACAGACAGAGTTGAACATGAGGCAGAGGCGATGGCTGGAGCTGATCAAGGACTACGACGTCGAGATCAACTACCACCCGGGCAAAGCTAACGTCGTGGCAGATGCACTGAGCCGGAAAACTTATTGCAACAACCTCATGGTAAAAGAAGAGCAACCTGCTCTGCATGAAGAGCTAGAGAAGCTGAGAATCGAAATTGTAGACCAAGGCCAAGTCAACGTGATGCAAGTGACCTATGACCTGGAGGAACGAATCCGTACAGCCCAGAAGGAGTGTGCAGAAATCAAAGCTTTGCGAGAACTAATGAAGCGGGGGCAAAGCGAGAGGACTACGGTAGATGAACAGGGCACTGTGTGGTTGAAAGAACGGATCTGTGTACCACAAGACAAGGCACTCCGGGAGCAGATCATGAGAGAAGCTCACGACTCGAGGTACTCGATTCACCCGGGCAGCACCAAGATGTACAGAGATCTGAAGATCAGGTACTGGTGGAAGGACATGAAGAAGGATATAGCACACTACGTGGCCTGTTGCGACACCTGTAGCAGAGTAAAGATTGAACATCAGAAACCTGCTGGTTTGTTGAAGCCGTTGGCTATTCCAGTTTGGAAGTGGGAGGACATTTCCATGGACTTTGTGGTGGGACTTCCTCGAACACCAAAAGGAAACGACTCAGTTTGGGTCATAGTGGACAGGCTGACCAAAGTGGCTCACTTTGTGCCGGTGAAGACCCGGTACGCAACCGAGAAGTTGGCAGAACTGTACGTAGAGCACATACTCAGGCTGCACGGGGCACCCGAAGTATTGTATCCGATCGAGGGCCACGGCTTGTCTCCAAGTTTTGCGCAGCTTCCACAAGCTTATGGGCACCACTCTTAGCTACGGCACGCCTTTCCACCCCTAGACAGATGGTCGGACAGAGAGGGTCAACCGGTGCCGGAGGATATGCTACGAGCGTGTGCACTCACCTATGGTACCGATTGGGAGAGCAGTTTGCCGTTTGCAGAGTTCTCGTACAACAACAGCTTTCAAGCAAGTCTCCGGATGGCTCCCTTTGAGGCACTTTACGGGCGAAAGTGCAGGACCCCGCTAGCTTGGTCAGAGGTTGGAGAACGAAAACTGTTTGGGCCAGCAATCATTGAGGAAGCAGAGGAGAAAGTTGAGAAAGTTCGTGAGAACCCGAAGATTGCTCAAAGCCATCAAAAGAGCTATGCCGACAAAAGAAGAAGAGAATTGACTTTTGCGGTTGGCGACCGAGTGTACTTGAAAGTCTCACCGCTTCGAGGAACTAAGAGGTTCTTGGTGAAGGGAAAGCTCGCACCGAGGTACGTAGGGCCGTACCCTATTACCCGCAGGATTGGGAGTTTGGCTTACCGGCTTGCGCTACCCGAGGCAATGGCAGAGTTCACCCGTTGTTTCACGTGTCACAATCGAAAAAGAGTGAGAAGGTAGTGGAGGCTAAGCAAGTGCCCATGGAGTTGCTTGACTTGCAAGACAACCTTGAGTATACAGAATATCCTGAGAAAATCTTGGACCGAGTCGTCAAGGAGACAAGGAGGACAACTATTCCTTTACGTAGAGTGTTGTGGAGCAACCATACAGAGCGAGAAGCAACTTGGGAGAAGGAAGCCGATCTCGGAAAGAGTACCCTCACTTGTTCACGGAGGAGGTCGAGGACTAAATCTCGAGGACGAGATTCTCGGTGGTGGGGGAGAATGTAACAACCCGAGAATTTAGGTGTGTAAATTATGCGAAAATTTAAAACTTTTTGCTTGAATTTGAGTGCTATCAATTTTTGAACCAAAATTGCTAGCCCTTCTCTAAATTCTCTACCAAATTATCCCATTTATAAAACATATATTTAAAATATGGTAAAATATGTGAGTTGGTTTTTCTCTGGTTCTTTGGAGTTCAAATGTGTGAAGTTTGAATTTGAGTGGGAATCAAATTCAAACTCCTTTTCAAACCCTAGCTCAAGTTAAATCCTTTAATTTGCAAACTACCCAACCAAAGGATCCGGGCCGTTTTATCTTTTACTCGTTTTGCGGTACCGGCCCAACCCAAGCCATCTTTCGGCCCACCGACCCGCGCCGCTTCACCCTCTCTCTCTCCGTCACCGACGCGTCGACCCCGCTTGCGCTCTCTCGTTTCCCCCACCTCTCATCCCTTTCTCCCCTTTCCACTCCGACTCCGGCGCCGGTCAACCGAGCCGCCCCAAGCGCGCCGCCGGCCTAGCCACACCCGCGCGCGGGACGGGGCGCGGCCGGACCGCCCGCCCGCACGCACGCCGAGGGCCGTGCGTGCGCACGCGACCGGGTGCGACCGAGGAGAAAGGTTAAGGGCGGATGTGCCCCGCTCCGCGGGCATCCAAGGCGCTCCAAGCCGCGGCCTCGACGCGCCACCCGCCCCCGTCCGGCGGGCGGCCGGGGCTTGGAGGGATTTCTCCCCCTCGAGCCGCCGCGCGTCGATTCAAAAGGAGAGGGCCGGTGTGGCTCGGAGGCAAAGCCATCCACCCCCCTCTTGGGGTTTCCTCTTCCACCGCACGGCCGTGAGCACCGGGTTGAGGGAGAAGGCGGGCGCGCCACCGCTCGTCGCGGACAGCCCCTAGGGGTCCCCTTAAACAATGGAGGAAAACCCACTTAAAACCCGTAACGAAACCCGATAATATTAAGCCTAACCATGCGTGTGCCTAACCATGCAGACACGGCCCACGGGGACTCCGACGGCCCATCGAGGCGGCCCACGTAAGGATCCCCTCGAAACGGACTCCGCCTCGTTCGAGGCCGCACGCTCCCCTTCGGGCGGACATCGCCCCGCTCGAGGGGCGCACTTCCCTCGAGTGGGTTTCGCCTCGCTCGAGGGTACGCCCCCGCCCTCGGCCGGGGCCCGCCACGCTCGCGGGCGCCCCGCACGCGTGCGCCGGCCCCATACACGGGCATTTAACGCCCTGACGCCGCAGGACGGCGCCATCATGCGCCCGGGGCTCGCACCCCGCACCGCCGCACCAACTCCCCGGGGAGGAGCCCATCCCCGCCACTGTGGGAGGGTACGGTGGAGTGCGGCCGGTGTCAGTCCCGTGACACCGCGCGCACGCCCCGGTACGGCTAACGCGCCGAGCCCTCGAAAGGGGGCCGGCGCACCCTCGATGTACTTTCTTGTGACCCTACAGGGTTAGGTGGAGGCGGTAGGCCGGTGGACTGCCATCCCCGCCACTGTAACGGCGTGGCCGCCGTACCCGCGCGCGCGGCGCACGCCGGACCCTGTAGCAACGACTCCAGCCCCGTGAGGCGCGTTGGGAAGGAACGCCGTTCTGCCAACTCCTGTGCGCCGTACGGGCCAGCGTCAACACCTCCCTCGAGCCTATCGCAGGACATCACCGCCATCCGCCGCTCTCCTACCCTCGAACCGCCACCGTTCGGGTACAAGTCGGCCATGATGACCGGATCGTGGCGGGGATCGCACGGACGGCCGCCCACTCTACGCCTTAGCACGTCGCACTTCTCCACATAGCTAAGTAGCGCGGCGCGCATGTAACCCGCCGTCCCCTTGATCTATAAAAGGGGAGGCGAGCCCCCCGCCCGTGGGGGGACGGGGTGGAACACAACACACCGTGCACTCACTCTCTTATTCACCCACAACATCTTCGCCCACTCTCCCGGGGACTTGGAAGCCACGCTTCCTCTCCCCGCCTTGCTTGTACTTGCCCCACTACAAGCACCCCCGGTGCTAAGTAATACGGTGCCCGAGCACCCCCCCGCTCCGGACGTACGGCCCCCTCGGCCGGAACCAGGATAAATCTCTGTGTCACTTGTTACTTAGCATCGACCATTGAGGGATAGACCACGGCGCTATCTACTGGTTAGTGTCGGGACCATATTCCGCACCGACAGTTGGCGCCCACCGTGGGGCACACGAGCGCCTAAGGTCATTTCGCCAACTCCCTCCATGGTGATCCGCACTGAGTACCGTGCTACGCGCTACTGCATGGGTAGCTCGGACCCCCTCCCAGCCGGGTTCGAAATCCGCTTCGGGGACCTGAACTTTCAGGCTACGGGGAACGGCTATCTCATGCGCCTCACCAACCGTGAGGAGCTTCGCGCGCAGCGCCAGGCCAGGTCCGCCCTGGTCTCCGCCGCACGCACGACACCGGCGCGACGCCCGCGAGCACGGATGCCGCGGGTCCGTCGACGCCGCGACGCCGCCGTCGCTCCGGGCTACGCTCGCACCGGGCACGGTCCGAGCGGCGGCAGCCGAGCGCGCCGCCGCCCAACGCGATGCGCCCACCGTCACGACAGCCACCACCGCCCCGGCGGGACCGCGTGCGGTCTCCCGGCCGCGCATCCCCATCGGGCCGCGTGGCGCCACGACGGCCTACAACGCCAACGTCAACACGACGATGCGCGAGGGTTCCACCCGCCGCCACGTCTTCGTCGCCGGGGACCCCGCACCTCCGCCGAGATGAGTCGTCCCCCGGGCTCCGTCGACACGATGCCACCCGCCAACCGCCACGGATATGCGGAGTGGGGACTTCTCCGCGTGCCGGACCCGGCCGTGTTCCGGCGTTTCCTCGACGCCGCGGACTACCGGGTTTGGTCGCTACGACGACTCCAAGCCCGGGAGTTACGACCCCATGCGGGAATGTTGCGCCGTCATCACCAACGACCCGGCCAACGCCGCCGGCGCGGCGGGCGCCGAGACGGGAAGTCACGCCCCGCCCTGTGGATCGCCGCGCGCCCGGCCGCGGGGCAAGCGCTCCCGCCGGGGCCGACATCGATGCACACCGGCCCAAGCCCACGAGCTCGAGGCCAAGCCGGCGGAAGAATACGGACGCGCGGGCGCTCCGCGCTTCGAGGGCGGGGAAGCCTCCGCGCGCGGCGAACGCGCGAGGGAGCCGGGCCGACAGGTCCGTGACCGCATCAACACCGTCCCCAACGCGGACAACGCGGACGTTCCGCCGCGAGCAAGCCAGAAGCTCGTCGCCGCCGCGACGCTGCTACGGGCTATGCCAGCACCATCGACCCCCGAGGCTCGAGACATGCACCGCGAGGTGCAAACTCTCATCGAGCAAGCGGCCGTCCAACAGGCCGAGAGCTCGGCCTCACGCATCCGCCAACAGGGGGACGCGCGGGGTGACGAACCCGCACCAGGAGGCGAACCCTCGGTGCACGCGGGTCAACCTGCTGACCAAGGACGCACGCCGGCCAAGGAACGACTCCTTGACGCGCGCAGGGCACTGGATGGCGACGCCCGCAACGTCATCAACGCCAGACGCACCAGCAAGGCGGACGCACGGGCGGCCAAGGGCTACCACCCTCGAAGGGGTGGGCGCTACGACAGCGGTGAGGATCGCTCCCCGACACCGGAGCCTCCTGGCACCCGTGTGTTCAGCCGGGAGATCCGCACGGCAGCGTTCCCCCAACGCTTCCGCCAGCCCTCGACGATCGTCAAGTACAACGGGGAGACGGACCCCCGCGTCTGGCTCAACGACTACCGCCTAGCCTGTCAGCTGGGCGGGGCCACTAACGACGAAGTGATCATCCGCAACTTGCCCCTGCATCTGGGCGACGCGGCGCGGACATGGCTCGAGCACTTGCCCGCCAGCCAGATCCATAACTGGGACGATCTAGTCCACACGTTCGTGGGCAACTTCCAGGGCACATACGTGCGCCCTGGAAACTCATGGGATCTGCGCTCCTGCACGCAGAAGCCCGGCGAGTCGTTGCGGGACTTCATACGGCGCTTCTCCAAGCGCTGCACGAGCTCCCCAACGTGGCACGCTCCGAGATCGTGCACGCGTTCCTCGAGGGCACCACATGCCGGGACCTCGTGCGCGAGCCGGGACGCGCCCGCCCCGCGGACTCAAACGAGCCGTTCGACATCTCCACCGCCTCGCCTCCGGAGAGGAGGCCGTGGGGGCGATCTTCGACGGCAAAAAGGGCAAGCGCTCCGAGGACACGCCCGCGGAGGGCTGCGGGTCCAAGGAGCCGCACCGCAACGACAAGCGGGGCAAGAAGGGGAAGAAGCCGCGCCGCGAGGCGCGCGAGCAGGGGCGCAACGGCGGCAACGCCGAGGCCCTCGCCGTCGACCCGGCTCGACGGGGCCCTCGACCGGCTCCTCGAGGCCCGGGGGTGTTTGATGACATGCCGAAGAAGCCATGTCCCTACCACAAGACCCCCGTGAACCACACTCTTGAGCAAAGGCGATATGCTCAAGAAGTTCTATGGCCGTGCCGCCGCGAAGGAGGCAAAGGCCAAGAAAGACGGAGGCGACGGCGACGCGGGTGGTTTCCCCCCGCCGTCGAAAATGTGTTCCTCATCTTTGGGGGACCTACCGTCGACATGTCGACCCGGCAGCGCAAGAAGGAGCGGCACGAAGTCCTCGCCGCGGAGAGGGCGCCTCCGGCCTTCCTCAACTGGTCGAAGGATGCCATCACCTTTAGCCGGGATGACCACCCAAACCGCATCCCAAACCCGGCCAGCATTCCGCCGGTGGTCGATCCCATCATTGGGAACGCCCGGTTTTCGAAGGTCCTTATGGACGGAGGCAGTAGCCTCAATATCCTCTTCGCGCACACATTGCGCCTGATGGGGATCGGGCTCGACCGGCCGCGGCCCAAGCACGAAGCGGGGGCCCACGCGCATCGCGCCCGGCAAGCGGTGTTCAACCCCACGGGCGCATCGATCCGCCGGTCCGGTTTGGTACCCCCAAGAATTTCCGCAAGGAAACCCTCACCTTCGAGGTGGTGGGGTTCAAAGGGGCCTACCATGCCATACTTGGGCGACCTTGCTATGCCAAATTCATGGCGGTCCCCAACTACACCTACCTGAAGATGAAGATGCCCGGTCCAAACGGCGTCATCACCGTCGGGTCGTCCATCGAGCACGCATTCGACTGCGACGTCGAGTGCGTGGAACACGCAGAGGCACTGGCGCTGGATGAAGCGCTGGTGAACACGCTGGAGAAGATGGTCAACGACGACCTCAGCTCCGCCGCCAAGCACGTCGGCACCTTCGAGGCCGCCGAGCAGACCAAAGGGGTCCCCCTCGACCCGTCAGCCCCCGAGGGCAAGGCGTTGAGGGTCAGCTCCACCCTCGACCCTAAATAGGAAGCAGTGCTCGTCGACTTCCTCCGCGCCAACGCCGACATCTTCGCGTGGAGCCCCTCGGACATGCCAGGCATCCCGAGGGAAGTCGCCGAGCACTCCCTTGATATCCTGCCAAACGCCCGCGCCGTGCAGCGGGCCGCGCCGCTTCGACGAGGAGCGGCGACGGCGATCGGAGCGGAGGCTGCGGAAGCTCCTCGAGGCCGGATTCATCAAGGAAGTATTCCACCCTACGTGGCTAGCTAACCCCGTGCTTGTAAAAAAGAAGAATGGGAAGTGGCGGATGTGTATAGACTACACTAGTCTTAATAAAGCATGTCCAAAAGTTCCTTTTCCTTTGCTACGCATAGATCAAATCGTTGATTCAACGGCCGGGTGCGAACTACTCTGTTTCCTTGATGCCTATTCGGGATATCACCAAATAAAAATGAAGGAGTCCGACCAGCTCGCGACTTCGTTCATCACACCGTTCGGGACGTTCGTTACGTCACGATGCCTTTGGCCTCGAAACGCGGGCGCAACATATCGCGCCGCATGCGCACGTTTTTGGGGATCACATCGGGCGGACGGTCGAAGCCTACGTGGACGACATCGTCGTCAAGACCGAGAAGGCGGACGACCTGGTTGGCGACCTCGGCGTCGCGTTCGGCCTTCGCGGGCCAACGGGGTCAAGCTAAACCCCGAAAAATGTGTCTTCGGAGTGCCGCGGGGGCATGCTCCTAGGATACATCGTCTCCCGGCGGGGGATCGAGGCCAACCCCGAAAAGGTCGCGGCCCTCGAGCGAATGGGTCCGATCCGGGACCTCAAAGGGGTGCGAAGGTGTTGGGGTGCCTCGCCGCCTTGCCGCTTCATCTCGCGGCTCGGTGAGAAGGGCACCGCCCCTCTACCGCGCTGCTCAAGAAGCACGAGCGCTTCTCCCGGACCACCGAGGCCCGTGACGCGCTTGACAAGCCGAAGACGTCTTTGGCGCACGCCCCGATCCTCACGCCGCCTCAGGACGGCGAGCCCCTGCAGCTCTACGTCGCCGCAACCACCCAGGTGGTAAGCGTCGTGATCGTTGTGGAGCGCACGGAGGAAGGGCACGCCTTACCTGTGCAGCGGCCAGTCTACTACATCAGCGAGGTCCTCTCGGACACGAAGACGCGCTACCCCCAGGTCCAGAAGCTGCTATACGCGGTAGTCCTTGCGCGGCGCAAGCTCCGCCACTACTTCGAGGCCCACCCCGTCACGGTGGTTTCTTCCTTTCCGCTAGGAGAAATCATCCGCAACCCCGACGCCGCGGGAAGGATCGCCAAGTGGTCCGTGGAGCTGATGGGCCAAACGCTCGCCTACGCCCCACGTAAGGCTATCAAGTCGCAAATTCTGGCGGATTTCGTCGCTGAGTGGACAGACACACAGCTGCCACCCCCCACAAATCCAGGCAGAGTGCTGGACTCTGTTCTTCGACGGCTCCGTGATGAAAACGGGAGCGGGCGCGGGCCTGCTCTTCGTGTCACCCCTCGGGGAGCACATGCGCTACGCGATGCGCCTCCACTTCCCCGCGTCCAACAATATGGCCGAGTACGAGGCCCCGCTCTACGGCCTCAAAATCGCCATTGAGTTGGGCGTCAAGCGCCTCGACGTGCGGGGGGGACTCGCGGCTCGTGATCGATCAAGTCATGAAGAACGCGAGCTGCCACGATGACAAGATGGAGGCCTACTGCAAGGCCGTGCGGGCCCTCGAGGACAAGTTCTACGGCATTGAGCTCAACCATGTGCCCCGAAGGTACAACGAAGAAGCGGACGAGCTCGCCAAGATCGCGTCCGGCGGATCACCGTTCCCCCCCGAACGTTTTCGCGCGTGACATCGCTCAACCCTCGGTCGTCTTCGAGCCCTACCCCTCGAATCACGACGGACCCTCGGGGGGCTCCCTCGAACCCGGTGGGTGCGGAGCCCATGGACGAGGACCCCTCGAACGAGGCGTACGTGCTCTCCCTTCTCGAGGGGTACGACTCTCACGAAGCCGATGCGATGTACATCGAGCCGGCTCCCGTCCGGCGGACCGGCGGGAGAAATACATCGCCCGGATCGCTCGAGGGGAACTCCCCGCGGACCGGGCCGCAGCCAGGCGCATCGCCAGGATGGCTAAATCCTTCACCCTCGTCGATGGCGAGCCGTACAAGCGCGCCACCTCCGCATCCTACGGCGGTGCGTGCCAATTCCCGAGGGGCGCAAGCTCCCGCGGGACATCCATGCGGGGATCGCGGCCACCACGCCGCACCCCGCGCCCTCGTCGGCAACGCGTTCCGCCAAGGCTTTTGCGGCCTACCGCGGTCGCGGACGCCGCCGAAATCGTACGCACCTGCGAAGGGTGCCAGTTCTACGCCCGCAAGTCCAACTTGCCCGCTCACGCCCTACAGACCATCCCCGTTACGTGGCCGTTCGCCGTGTGGGGGCTGGACATCGTCGGGCCCCTGCGGAAGGCGCCCGGGGGCTTCACCCACTTGCTAGTTGCGATCGACAAGTTCTCCAAGTGGGTGGAGGTGCGCCCCATCACGAACCTAAGGGCTGAGCAGGCGGTGACATTCTTCACCGACATCGTCTACCGCTTTGGAGTGCCAAACTCCATCATCACGACAACGGGTCCCGGTTCACGGGCCGAAGTTCTTGGAGTTCTCGCGACAAGTTCCACATCCGTGTGGATCGGGCAGCCGTGGCGCACCCACGGACCAACGGCCAAGTGGAACGTGCCAACGGCATGATCCTACAAGGCCTAAAACCCAGAATTTTCGACCAGCTCAACAAATGCGGGCGAAAATGGCTCCAAGAGCTACCGGCGGTTGTGTGGAGCCTAAGGACTACCCCAAGCGCAGCCACCGGGTTCACCCCATTTTTTCTAGTCCACGGCGCGGAGGCCGTCCTCCCCACGGATTTGGAATACGGGTCGCCCAAGGTTCGAGGCTACAACGAGGATGCTAACCAGCGAGCCCGCGAGGACTCGCTGGACCAGCTGGACGAGGCAGGCCTCGTAGCCTTAATGCACTCCGCGAGGTACCAACAGTCCCTAAGACGCTACCAAGCACGCAAGATACGTCGACGGGACTTCAGCGAGGGGGATCTGGTCCTAAGGCTGCGCCAAGATAACCGAGGGCGCCACAAGCTATCGCCCCCATGGGAGGGACCCTACGTCGTGGTGAAGGTACTCAAGCCGGGCACATACAAGTTGGCCAACGAGGACGGCGAAGAGCTCACCAACGCTTGGAACATCCAACAGCTACGTCGCTTCTACCCTTAGCTAGGATTTTCCAAGTATTTTTGTTGTAAAGCACATCGCCAACACCCCAGTTGGCAACGACTATGTAAATACGTCAAGTCTAATGAAAAGGATAACTCGGCTTTCCCCTGAAACCCAAGTTACCCTCGGGGGCTACTGCGGGGGGCATCCCCCCCCCCCCAAAATGGTCCCATTTTTTCGCGCAAAAAACGCAACAATCCACACGCGCTAAGTTTGTTTCCTACTTCAACCTCGAGCCACAATTCGAACAGGGCGCAGGCGGCACAGCGGAAGGAGCGTGCGAGCCAGAGATAGCCTACGCCGCGTGGCTATGGCCCTTCTCTCTCGCCTCCAACCCAGCGGGCCCCCTGCGAAAATCGAACTTCCCTAACTAGAATCCACTCAGGAAGAAGGAGAAACAAAAAAGCGTGATAAACAAACAACTTCATTTACATCTACTGCTTATGTTCATGAAACAACTTGTTTGTTTACAAAAGGCCACGAGGCCAGAATTCTGATACGCATAAACAAAAAACGGGCCTAGCGCCCAACTGCTTTCAGGCGGGAGGAGCAGCAGCGTCAGCGGCATCCGGAAGAGGAACTCCTCGAAGGCCTCGGCGAGCGACCGGCGGCATCGGCGGCCGAGCGCATCCATACGCTCCATGGCCACCTCGTCCTCGACGCCCTCGGGTACGACGTAGCCTTCCGCCAGCGCCTCGAAGTTTACCTCGTAGTGGGATCGCACCACTCCGAGGGCCTTCCGGACGCCCGCGTCGCCGCGCCGCCGCGCATTCGCTCGGTGACGTGGCCACCAAGGGCGCGCGGACGGCCGGCCGCCGAGCCGCCGGCCCGTGCCTCGCCCTCCTCGATGGTGCGGCAAGTCTCGAGGGCCGCATCGTGCGGCCTCCCGCAGCCTCGGCTCGGAGGAGTTGTAGGAGGCTGCCGCGCCTCGGCCCGCTCCGCCGCGTGCCCCAGAGCAAGGCGCAAGCCCGGGAACATCAAGGCAAGGGATAAATCAGAAAAAAGGGGATGCGAAGTTCCCAATCGAAAATCCAACAAGACAAGAGTCAGATTGTGGCTCACCTTCGACTTGCTTCTTCTCCATCTCGAGGTCGCGGCGCACGGCCTCGACCGTCAGCTCGAGGCGCTTGACGGTCTCACCCTCGCTCCCCGGAGGGCCATCTCCTGGTTTGCGCTCGCAATGCCGAGCACAACGACCTCGCCCTCGCCCTTGGAGAGCTCCGGCGTCCCGATCCGCCAAGGACTTCCGCGTCACCTCGTGGGCGGCGCGCTCCTCGCTCCCCGCCGCACGGGCATCGGTGAGAGCGGCCCGCTCCCCGCCGGAGCCGCTCTTCGCCCCTTGGCGGGCGGTGCTCTCTTGCGGGGAGCCGCTCCTCGCCAGCGTGACGAGGGCCGCGGCCTTGGCGTCGAGGGCGGCCTTCGGGTCGTCGGCCTCCTTGGCCCGCCGCTCCGGCTCGCGCGCCCGCTCCTCGCCCGGCGCCGCCGCGCCGCGCCCCCTCGAGCGACGTGCGAAGCTCCCGGGTTTCGGCGCGAGCGGTGGCCACCTCCGGTCTCCCGCCTTGGCGGCCGGCGTCCGCGTCTTCTCTAGGTCCGCGCGCTCGTTCCACGGCGCCTCGTCACGATCGACGAGGGCTGCGCGGACCCGCTCGAGGCTCGAGCGCCGCGGTGCGTCCCCGTCCCGAGCCCTCCCGGGAGCTCGTCGCACCACGCCATCGCCCGATACGCCGGCCCGGCCGTCCGGCGTCCCGAGAGCGTCGGCAAGCGCGTCGAAGGCGCCGCACCGCTCCCGGAGGCCGGCGAACCTCGGCGTTCACCCGGTCGAAGGCGTCGTACTTGTCATGGGCACGACGCTCGAGCTCCCGGCAATCACGGAATCGAAGCCCGTAAGCGCCAGGACTTGAATGCGGCATACGAAAACGAAAAAGGAAAAGGGACGAGCAACCATGGCTCACCCGGAAGACGAGCCGGGCCGGGCCGCCGTGGACTGCGCCGCCTCGTTCGGCGCGCGGTTGAGCGTGGCGCCGTGGCTCCGAAGCTCGCCCCGCAGCTCCTCCGCTCCCCCCGGCGTCAGCAAACGCCGGGGGATCATCGACGGCCCCCTCCACCTGGGCAGGGCGGCCGACGTGGGAGGACGAGGCCTCGGCACCATGTCCTCGGCCCCCCACCACCATGTGACCCTCGTGCCGCCTCACGAGGGCCCCCTCCTGGGGCTCGGGGGAGTTCGTGGGCCAGCTGGCCCACTGATTCCACCCGGGCGGCGGAGAGTCGTCCGAGACCTCCACCACCTCCGCCTGCAAATCGCCGGCGGGCGCAGCCGCTTGCGCCGCCTCCGCCGGCACCTCCACCCGCCGCCTCCGCGGCCGCGGGCGCCCGGCGCGGCGCCGAGCCCGCCACCTCTCGGGCCGCGCCTGCGCCCATGGGCGCCGCGGGTTGCTCCCGCTCCGCCCCCTCCACCGCAACGCCCCCCGCGGCCGCGCTCCCACCCACGGCCGCCGCCGCGCCCGTGTCTCCATGACGACCCGGTGCGGCCGCCCCCCGGCGACCTCCGGCCGCGTCGCGGCAAGGGCGGTCCGACGGTCGGGGCCTCGAGGCCCCAACCGGGGCTTGCGAGCTCGCGCCCGCCGCCGTGCTTGTCCCCGGGCGCGACGCCCTCGACGAGCGCCGCCGGTGGGGATGGACACGTCCGTCCTCGGCACCTTGGCGGTGTGCGAGAGGAGGGACGGTTGGCACCACCCTGCACCGGCACGGGCAGAAGGTTAGGGCGCCTGGTCACTAACGAACCAAACCAAACGAAAAAGGACAGGCTCATTACCTCGAAGAGGAAAAGGCCCGTTTCCTTTTCCTCGAGGCCTCTGCGGACGAGGCCGGTGCAGCTGCCACGCCCGCCGCGGCCGCCTCCCGACGGCGCCGGCGTACGCGCGAGCACGCCCGCCCCCGTGCGCGGCGCGCGCCCGACGCCGCTCCTCCCGAAGGCACCGCCGCGCGCGGGGGCACACTCGCCCCGCGTGCGGACACGCCACCGACGCGCCCCCCGACGATGGTGCCGCGCGTGCGGGCACGCTCGCCCCGCGCGCGAGCACGCTTGACGCGCGCACGGCACGCTCGCCGCGCGCACCTCCGCGACTCGCGCCGGCGCCTCCGCGGCGCGCGCCGCCCTTGATGTCGATGGCCGGTGGCGGGCGCCGTTGCACCCGCCCCGAGGCAATGCCGCCCTCGCCGCCCGCGCCGGCTCCGGCGAGGGAGGCGCGAGTCGCCACCCGTCCGAGGGGCCCTCCCCCTCAGCCTCTTCCTCCTCGTCCTCCTCCGAGGATGAGGGCTCCTCGATCTCCGGGGAGGAGAGCCCCGGCTCCTCGCGCCGTCGGTACTCCACGGCCCGCCGGTCGCGGCGTGCTTGACGTCGCCTCGCGTGCTCTCTCTTGCGCGCCGCCCGCTCCCCGCCGCTCCCGCCGCGCCGCCCGCCGAGCGCACGGGAGTCGGGGGGTGGGTGGAACGGACTTGGCGATGGTGAACTTCACCAGCTGCACACATGAGCACCGAAGACACGTCAGGAGGCAAAGGCAACGCAAAGAACCAAAACGAAATCAAGGACCACACTCACCAACGGGCCGGTGGGGAGCATCTCGATGTCCCACGGGGTCCGACCCGCAGGCAGCGGCACCCGGGTGTCGACGGCGCTCCGCGCCCAAGTGAGCGCGTACGGCCGCTCGAGGGGCGTCGGGAGCATCCGCGACCTCGCCGGTCGACGGGGTTGGCCGCCTCTTGTCATCTCGAAGATGCGGAGCGGCCTCTCCATCAACGGCACGATCCGCCGGTGATGAAGGAAGGCGAGGACGCCCATCGCGTTCAGCCCCATCTTCGCCGGCCGGCAGCCGCGGCCAGACCGACTCTCCGCCGCGCCCGTCTGCCGGGGCGTGGACACCCCGTAGCCCCGGGGAGCGGGGCCTCTCCTTGAACACCCGGCCGGTATAGGGGGGGGGAGGCCGGGCTCGGCGTTACGCGGGGTAGAACCACCCCCGCTCCCCGGCCGGCGTTGTTCGTCGTCATGGTGCGGGGGATGTAGACGTTCTTGAATTGCCCCCGCAGGCAAGCGACATCCCGCCGGCGCGCATCGCGCGGCGGGTCCTTGGCTCCGTCGTGGGCCGCGTGATGAGCTCCGCGCGGAAAAGGTGTACCCCGCAGCTCCCAATTGACCGGGATCCCCGGGTACCCTTCGCGGACGCCCACGAACGTGGCCGCCCGCGAGATCGCGTTGGGGGCGAAGTTGTGCGGCTCCACCCCCGTAGTAGTAGCACATCGCCCGCATAAAGGTGCTCGCCGGCGCGTTGAAGCCCCGCTCGTGGTAGCGGATGAAGCTCACCACGTAGCCCTCCGCGGGTTGGGCTCGTGGTCCGCGGCCGGCGGCACGATCCACTCCGCCGGACGCCCGTCTTCGTTGGCCGCCGGGGCGGCGGCGGCGACCGGCTCGCCAAGGGCCGGGCCGCGTCACCGTCGACCTCTCCCGTGCATATGGCTCCGGGATCCCGAGAGGAGGCTCGGGCGGCGCCATGAGGAAGGACGAAGGAATGTGAGGACGGAGAACAAGAAACGGAAGGAAAGCTCTAGCGGCAACACCGCGCGGTGGCGGGAGCCGGGCGAAGATGAAGGAGCGGGGACTGAAAATGGTGAGACACCAAGGTAAAAAACCGCCGTCTCCTCCTCCCCGCAGCTTTATAGGCCGACGGGCGAGCTCTCCGGAGCGGACGCCCCGCTAGCATTAACTGCAGGGAATCTTTCCATCGCGTCGACGAGCGGGCCCCACCACGACCGCAGCGGCCACGTCATTTGCAGGCGGACCATCATTGCGGCAAAGACCGGCGACAACCGAGGCGAAGCGGTCACGTCCGCCCGCCACGCCGCCCACTACGCGCGCGCGCGCGCGCGGCGCCCCAAAAGGCGCGCCCGCGCCGCAGAACCTCGGTCACGACCGCAAGGCACCGAAATGCCCGGTCCCTTGCCAAGCAAGGAGAACCCTCGAGCGGGGCGAACCCCCGGCTCGAAACAAAGGCGACCCTCGATGGGATATCAGCGTGAGAAGGTCGCCGGGACCTCGCTCGATGTAGAGCGAGGCAACCGCGGGCACCCATGCCACGTAAAACCCTCGAGCGGCACGACCCTCGGCTCCAAACAAAAGCGACCCTCGATGGGATATCAGCGTGAGAAGGTCGCCGGGACTCGCTCGATGTAGAGCAGGGCAACCGCGGGCACCCATGCCACGTAAAACCCTCGAGCGGCACGAGCCCTTGGCTCAAAATGACGTCAACCCTCGATGGGATATCGACGTGAGAAGGTCGCCGGACCTCGCTCGATGTAGAGCGAGCAACCGCGGGTACCCATGCCACGCAAAACCCTCGAGCGGGGTGAACCCCCCGGCTCGAAACAAAGGCGACCCTCGATGGGATATCAGCGTGAGAAGGTCGCCCGGGACCTGCTCGATGTAGAGCAAGCAACCGCGGGCACCCATGCCACGTAAAACCCTCGAGCGGCACGACCCTCGGCTCCAAACAGAGGCGACCCTCGATGGGATATCGGCCGTGAGAAGGTCGCCCGGACCTCGCTGCTCGATGTAGAGCAGTCAACCGCGGGCACCCATGCCACGTAAAACCCTCGAGCGGCACGAGCCCTTGGCTCAAAATGACGTCAACCCTCGATGGGATATCGACGTGAGAAGGTCGCCGGGACCCGCTCGATGTAGAGCAGTGCAACCGCGGGTACCCATGCCACGCAAAACCCTCGAGCGGAGCGAGCCCCCGCTCGAGACAATGTCAACCCTCCAAAAGAAAGCACATACGCTGTGCTACCAACCAGCACCTCGAGGACTGGCTCGCCCAGACCCCTCGACGGCCGCAAACGTGAAAAGACGGGGCCGCCCAGGCGCCACCCCGCACGGCCCTACTGATCAGAGGTTCGAAGCCTGACCCTCGACGGGTTCGAACAGGCGCCACAGATCGCAGAGTTAGGGACGACGAGGGCACGCGCATTCGAGCCGTTCCTCGAGCCCGTCGGCTCGAGGGTGCCCCACATGTCGTGTTCGAGAGCCGCCGAGGGCGGCTAGCGGGGGATCCCACCGAGGGAGAGCTTCCGCGCCCTCGGTCCCTAGCGAACGGGACCGAGCCCCACCTAGCAAACCCACGCAAGCGCTTCCATGGACGTGTCTCCGGACCGCGCAGCCTACCCTTATCGAACGGGGCATGGGCGTCCACTTGAACCACCCGCTACCAGCTCGAAGAGGAATCAGCAATTCGCGACCCGCTCGATGGGAGTTGCCAAAACCTCACCCTCCGTCCCGCGGAGGGACGGCGAGGGCGCGTTGAAAAACAAGTCGTCAGGCTCTACCCGATCGCCTCGAACGGGCCAAGGCTCGGGGGCTTGACGCACGGCTACACCTCCTTGAAACTGCACCCGCCCGAGACAGTGTCAGCGGTGCGTGCACCCCCGAAGCCGGCTGAAATACCGCCGATGCCGGTTGGCATATGTGCCACGTCTCTCTGACCAAAATTCTCGCGGTAAACCCCTGCAGGAGTATCCACACTCTCGCAGGGGCTTCGGGGCTAGACCCGCGGGTCCCGCCGACGCGGCCCCACGGAAAGCGTTCGCAAACAAGGAGGGAAGAACGTCCTATCAGTAGGTTCCAGCATCTGCGGGAGCCGCAACGGCAAACCCACAGATGCTCGGGGGCTACTGTCGGGGACAGCCCTAGGGGTCCCCTTAAACAATGGGGGAAAACCCACTTAAAACCCAGAACGAAACCCGATAATATTAAGCCTAACCATGCAGGTGCCTAACCATGCAGGACACGGCCCACAGGGACTCCGACGGCCCATCGAGGCGGCCCACGTAAGGATCCCCTCGAAACGGACTCCGCCTCGTTCGAGGCTGCACGCTCCCTTCGGGCGGACATCGCCCCGCTCGAGGGGCGCACTTCCCTCGAGCGGGTTTCGCCTCGCTCGAGGGTACGCCCCGCCCTCGGGCGGGGCCCGCCACGCTCGCGGGCGCCCCGCACGCGTGCGCCGGCCCCGTACACGGGCATTTAACGCCCGACGCCGCGGGACGGCGCCATCATGCGCCGGGGGCTCGCACCCCGCACCGCCGCACCAACTCCCCGGGGAGGAGCCCATCCCCGCCACTTTGGGAGGGTACGGTGCAGTGCGGCCGGTGTCGGTCCCCCGTGACACCGCGCGTACGCCCCGCATACGGCTAACGCGCCGAGCCCTCGAAAGGGGGCCGGCGCACCCTCGATGTACTTTCTTGTGACCCTACGGGGGTTAGGTGGAGGCGGTAGGCCGGTGGACCGCCATCCCCGCCACCGTAACGGCGTGGCCGCCGTACCCGCGAGCGCGGCGCACGCGGACCCCCGTAGCAACGACTCCGGCCCCGTGAGGCGCGTTGGGAAGGAACGCCGTTCGCCAACTCCCCGTGCGCCGTACGGGCCGGCGTCGCACCTCCCTCGAGCCTATCGAAGGACATCACCGCCATCCGCCGCTCTCCTACCCTCGAACCGCCATCGTTCGGGTACAAGTCGAGCCATGATGACCGGATCGTGGCGGGGATCGCACGGACGGCCGCCCACTTTACGCCGTAGCACGTCGCACTTCTCCACATAGCTAAGTAGCGCGGCGTGCATGTAACCCGCCGTCCCCTTGATCTATAAAAGGGGGAGGCGAGCCCCCGGCCCGTGGGGGGACGGGGTGGAACACAACACACCGTGCACTCACTCTCTTATTCACCCACAACATCTTCACCACTCTCCCGGGGACTTGGAAGCCACGCTTCCTCTCCCGCCTTGCTTGTACTTGCCCCACTACAAGCACCCCCGGTGCTAAGTAATACGATGGCCCCGAGCACCCCCCCTCCGCTCGGACGTACGGCCCCCTCGGCGGAACCGGGATAAATCTCTGTGTCACTTGTTACTTAGCATCGACCATTGAGGGATAGACCACGGCGCTATCTACCGGTTAGTGTCGGGACCATATTCCGCACCGACAACCGCCGCGCCGCGCCGTTGAGGAAAGGAGCGGGCGCGCCGCCGCCGCGACGCGCGCGCGGTTCGAGGAAGAAGCCGAGGACCGGACCGGGGGCAAGGACTACTACACCGCCAAGGAACGCCGTGCCGCGCCGAAGGGGGAAGACGTGCACCGGCCCGGGGACAAAGAGCGAGGAGCCGAGGCGGCGACCACCGGCGCGAACCACTACTTCGCCGTCGTACATCTCTCCACCAAGCCGGCCACGACTCCACCGCCGCCCCGAAGTGAGCAACACCGCGACCACCTTATTTCCTTCCCTTCTCCTTGAGCTCTCCTCCGTTTTGCGCCGACGGCGTTGGGGAGCGCCGTCGAGCCGCCATGCCCGGATGCCGGCCATCGTGCCGCGGATCGCCGTGTCGCGCTCGTGCGGAGCTCTCGGGCCTCTCATGCCCCCGGGCCCGCCGGCGCCACACGAGGACCGTGCTTGTGTGCCGGCCTTCGCGCCGGGCTTTCGTGCGGGGGCGAGCGCGCCGCGGGTGTCGCCGCGCGGCGCGCACCGGTTACCCGGGCGGCCGCGCCGTGCGGGCAGCGGGGACGCGCATGGCACGTGTGGTTGTTCCGCGGCTTCGACCCGTGGTTGCTTGCGAGGTGGAGGTTGGGGACCGTCGCGCCGTGACGCGCCGGCGGCGGAGGCATCGTGCCCGGCTACGGGACGACGCGCCGCCCACCGCGCGCAAGGCCACGGATGCGAGCGCTCGTCCGGCCGGCGCACCCCGCGTCGAGCCGTGTCGTGCGCTTCGACCTCGGGCGTGGTGAAGATCGGGCGCTTGCCGCCCGCGGGCCGGCGCCGGCGACGCGCGCGCGGGCGGTGATGCCGCGCCGTCCGGCATTTTGACGAACACCGGTGTGCGAGGATCACCCGTGCGTGCTAACCTAGGAGTTGGGCCGCCACCGTGGCTCGGGCTCTTAGCCCGGTTAGCTTCCCTAACGGCCGACGGCCCGGCGCAGAGGAAGTCGGAGGTGGAAAAACGGACTTCCGAAGTTTTGGTGGGCTGTACTACCTAGCTCTTTTGTTGGGCCAACAACCCAGATCCCAGCCGAACCAGGTCCGCTGGGCCGCCCACGGCCCAGCAGCGATTCTGGCCTTTGCGGCTGTTAAACCGGGAGGGTCGACGTCATGCCGACGTCGGCGGCGTAATTACGAAAATCCCTTTTCTTTTCTGCTTAAAAGTTCCAGAAAATGTTTTTAACCTTTAAAAATTCATAACTAATTCTAGGGAGCTCAGAAAAATATAAAACTAATTTCTATAAATCCGTAATTTCGAAACCTTACTGATTGTAGGTAGTTTGGGTTCTTTTGGATCTTCTAAATTGGTTCTCATTTGGAGTTATTGCTTAGTTGTGCACCGTATTCTTATTTTCGCGTCGAATCTCGTGCCGCAGACACCCGAGCTTCGACCAGGAGGACGTGGAGGACCCCGAGTACACTGCTCCAGACAGCGACTGCTTCAACGGCAACGAAGGTGTCATGTCACTCCCAACCATGTAGATCCCATGTTTTTATATAGCTGCTAGTGCTTTACTTTAATGCATTGAACTGATGAATTGCATAACCCGTTTAATAGCCATGCCTTGATGTTTTGTTATATCCTGTTTCCTTGCTCTACTACCTGCGGGACTAGCTACAGACCCCTAGCTAGTCCCTTACCTCAACTATCCATACTTTTGTTGCTTGATTATGGATGGTATTCGGGCTTGACCGAGATGTGGGTATCTCGGTGTATTTCTAGCGTGCGTTCTGGGTGCGTACCTCCTTGCTGTGTTTTGGCGGGAGCGAGCCGCTTGGTTACTTGTGAACGGCCGCCGAGGGAAGATGCGATCCGGCCTCATACCCGAGGGTCGTGTCGTGTGGGATGGAGTTGATGAGAGCTCGCTCTCGGCCCCTTAAGGACCGATCGTCGGTTGACCTTGTTTCGGATGACTATTTTCGTACAGACCGCCCGCCTTGTATTGGGCGGGGGTGCGAGGTGAGACTTGTAGTGGATATCACCCCTCCCGTAGGAGGATCGGTGTGATCGTGTCGGGCGTGGTCTTTCCCTCCTTAGTAGACTTTGCCCCGGCGAGGCCGGGGGAAGGGTTCCACGGCTTCGAGGGACCTCTCGCGGGTAGTGAAACGACCCGAATTTCCGTGAACGGAAACCCGACTCTCTCGCACCTCCGTGATAGTCCCGGGAAGAGGCTATCACGTGCAATCCCCGTCTCAAGTGGTACAAATCCATACAACACGGGAATAAAAGAAGAATTACATAATAATATTATTACAACATCGGAGTACAACTCTTCGGCACAAGCGGGTACAAGTCCAACGGATCGAATCAAGAAAGGCAAAACACCTACGCGGCGGATCTACATAAGCGAAGCGTCTCCAGCTCCACGGGCAAACTCGAGCATAGGACCGGCTCTAGTCTTCACACCTTCGTCACGAAGTTGTAGTCGTAGACGGTCACCGAGTCCGAAATGCCGCATCTACCCGATAAGCGGGTAGGTCATGTCGACTTCCCAACAAAGAGCAAAAGTGGTGGTTGAAACTAGTATGCATGGATAAAACCTATATTGGGCCGTAGAAAGTTATGCATGCAAAGCAACGCGGTAGCAACAATCAAGGTATGCGAGAATAGCGGCGAGGTCCACACCTCCGGAGGTCCACACCCTCGAGGTCCACACCTCCGAGGTCCACACCTCCGGGTCCGCACCCCCTCAACAAGGATGTCCACACCAAAGCACCGAATCACAACCACGATCCGGCTCCCAACTCTCATCCGCGATGTGGGACCCACCTGCTCCTATCCCCACATCTCAACGGCCACGGGCGGGCTCACACACTCAAGGGAGAGAAGAAGCACAAGAAAAGAGTCTAGCCGGGTGAGAGATCGGAGGACCGGTCCATAACCGGTGGACACGGACTATAGCTATAGGTTTAACACTCTGCAGAGGTTGTACAACTGTACCCGCCCGAGTAGAGTCGGAAACGGTGGCCGCCGTCCCAAACCCTACCATACGGCTGGAGTCCAAGTAAGTGAATAGTACCCCCCTGCGTCTCCGAGTCTGGCGCAGCCTCCGCTGTAGAGCTCATACTGCCAGCGAGAGGTCCCTCGAAGCTGTGGAACCCTTCCCCGGCCTCGCCGGGGCGAAGTCTTCTAAGGAGGAAAGCCGTCTCCCGACACGATCACACCGATCCGCCTACAGGAGGGGTGCTATCCACTACGAGTCTCACCACGCACCCCCGCCCAATACAAGGCGGGCGGTTTGTACGGTAAAAGTCCACCGAAGCAAGGTCAGCCGACGATCGGTCCTTAAGGGCCGAGAGCAAGCACTCACCATCCCCATCCCGTCCGACACGCCGCTCGGGCGAGAGGCCGATCGCATCTCCCCGAGGTAGGCGTTCACAAGTCCAAACGGCTCGCTCTCGCCGCAACACGTCAAGGAAGAACACACCCGAACTCACGCTAGAACACACCGAGATCTCCCACATCTCAGTCCAAACCCAGAGAACCATCCATAATCAAGCAACAAAAGTATGGATAGTTGGTATATGGGACTAGCTAGGGGTCTGTAGCTAGCCCCGAGGTAGGTAAAGCAAGGAATCAGGATATATCAAATAACAAGGCAAGGCTAATCAAATGGCTATGCAATCCATCGAATCAAGTGACATAAATATAGCACTAGCAACTAATAGCATGCATGGGTTCTACATGGTTGGGAGTGACATGACACCGCGCGGTAGTCATCGTAGAGTAGTAGAGGTTGAGCGTCCTCTCGGGCAAAGTCGAGGTAGTCGTGTCTCCTCGGACGTCGCGACTCGGGTCTTCAACAAGAACACAAGCCTACACGAGATGCGACGTGGAAATAAATAACGAGTATTCATCTAATGCAAAAACAACAATAAGAACCGATTTAGAAGATCCAAATAAACTCCGGAGTAAATGCAAGCGACCTTGGTTTAATCAATGAATATAAAGCAATCGGTTTTAAAACAAAAGTAGTTTAAGCAACTAGTTTTATATACTAGTAAACGGGGTAGGATCAAGAGTTAGTTCAAAGTTAGCTTTCGGGTCTTACGGCTAGGATCTTAGGTAATCGAGCACGCAAGCGGGGAAAGCGGAGAGGGCCGAGATCAAGCACTTGCTAGGTTTGAGCTCTTGGATGGTCAAAGCGGTAGCGCGAAGGGTGATGAAAGCGAGAGCGAAGCAAAGATAACTAGAAAAGGCATTATCATGCCAAGACATGCGGCGACGGCTCGGACGGGATGATAGGATCATCTTGTGACCGTCATCGGGCGGCGGTGAGGTAAAGTGTGTTTAAGAGCGCTACGAGGCATGTACCGATGATGCGGCAACGTCCATGGCAAGGCGGCTAGGTTGCGGCTCGGGGTTGCCGAGCGTGAATCGGCAAAGAGGGAAGGCAAAGGTGTAGAAAAGGTAGGCGATGAGATAGTGGGGTAGGATTCCCCGTACGTGGCACGCCAATGGTTAGTTGCGGGGCTCGGCGTCCCGGACCCACATTAGCACGATGGCGGGCGGCGGCCACGAATTCTACCCCAAGAACGCGGGGCGAAAAGGGGCTCGGTTCAAGGGCAAGAGCGGGTAAGGATAGGGTAGCGGTGAGCGTCTCAAAATTATGAAACCAACGCAAGTGGTTGCATAATTTTCGGAGCTCGGATAATTAGATAAGAATTTTCAAAGATAAAAGGTTTTATAAATTAATTTCCCGATTTATTTATAAAAGAGAGAAGGATTTTTCATTTTTTAAAAAAAAGGAATAACATCGGCATGACATCATCGTAACGTCATCGTCACCGATGGTGGGCCGAAATTGGGTCCAAAGTGTTAGTGGCCCAATGGGCCGAAAGAGTTAGTGGGCCGAATTCGGCTCACGGGACTTAGCATCTTGGGCCAAAAGGAGAAAGTCCGCTCGTTCACCCTACCGAGAAAAGAACCGTAATTCAAAGATTAAAAAGGAAAAGGGCCGAAGTGGGCCTTGTTGGGTTAGCCGGCCCATGCTCCGATCGGTCCCCACCGGAGAAGTCCCGGTGGCGCCCCTCGAAGTTTTCGGAGCGCGGGGCACCGCCTTGTCCCGCGCGCGTGCGTCGGCGCGTTCCCGCCGCGGCCCCGGGCCGGCGACGGCGACGGCGCTTTGACGGTCGCGAGGCTCCCGAAACGCGAGCAAGCAAAGCTCGAGAATCCCTTGGGGCATGCGGTTATCTCCGCGCCGCTTCGGCTGCGGGGAGTGCCCGGGGGCGTAACGCGTAGCGCGACACGGCGGCGCTCTCGGCGTGAGCCGGAGACGACGGCGTTCGCGAGGGTAGCAGCGGCGGCGTCTCGGTGAAACGGCAAGCGACGAAAGTTAGCGGATGCGGTGCGGGTGCTTCGGCGTTCACCTGGGCGTGTTCACCAAAGCCCCTTGCGCGGGTTCAGTCCTAACCTGGCCGTGAAGTGGCTGACCGTCGCGCGGGTCCTCGGCGGGCCGAGTCCATGGCGCGGCGCTCTACACGGCGGCAGAACGGTCACGGGACGCAGCGTCTGTGCTCATGGGGGTGAACACTTGGGCGTGCACACGGGATCACACACGCACATAAGCGTGGCGACGAGTCAGGTTCACGTGCACGAGCAGGCACGCAGCGCGGCGGCGCTCCGGCGTGTCGCGGCGGGAACGATAGAGGCGGGTTAGTGGCCTACGGCCAGCCTGCTCGTGCCGGGGTGCACGGCGGCGTCGGGGAGATGGGTTCTGCCCGAGAAAAGCGGCTCGACGGCCGGGCACGGACGGGATGTTCACGGGTTGGCTCGATGGTCAACACAAGCAAGCGGGGTGGTAGCTTGGACGGCCACCGCGAGGCAACAAGGAAAGCAAGCACGTGAAGTTCGAGGACCATGTGTGGTTCGAGGACCGGTGGATGGTCGCTTCCTTGTGTGATGAGTGATTGACAACGTTGTGTGGACCGATTCTTGGCTAAGTATTGCGAGGTGCGGGTTGCGGCTTGACTCGTGTTGATGCGGGTGAAGAACAAGCGCGAAAGGTCGTTGCGGTGAGGCCTCCGGGTGTGGAGAAGACAAGTAGGCTTCGTTCGAGGGACCGGTGGTCGGCGGGGGTCAAGTGCGGGCCGCATGGTGGCATGAACAACAAGATGAAGTCGTGGACGGTTTCTTGGTAGAGCCTCAAAACCAAGGTCGAGCCGAGACTACGTGGGAGCCGAGTCATGAGTGGAGATTGGCGGAGGCTACACCGAGTTCACGAGGTTTGCGGTGGTTCACCGGGAAAACCACCGGGTTACTCGGTTGAGCCACAAAACCGAGGCCGAAGACTCGACGAGGAGGTGCGGCCACCCGGGCGGTTCAACCGCCCGGGAGGGGCGGTCGGACCGCCCGGGGCCGGTCGGATCCACCGGGCCGGTCTAACCGCCCGGGGGGGCGGTCGACCGCCACGGCCGCCGGCGCCGAGAAGCTTCGAAGCGGAGGACACGCGTCGGGATCGCAAGGCTTGCGTCGAGGCTACGCGAGGTGCGGTCGCCGGGCATCCGTCCGATGGTGAAGACAACAAGAATTCCAAATCCGCCCTTGAGGGGCTTGTATCCCTAGTTAGTAGAGAGGGGCATTTTAGACATTCGGTTGCCGCCTATATAACCCAAGAGGTGAGAGGTTGGCAGCCAACTCTTGGAACCCTAGCTCATTTGTTTTTCCATTTTCGTTCTCCATTTTTCCTTAGGTTTTTAGAGGACTAGCTTGAGAGCTTCATGTGAGATCTAGAGAGAGGGATGGATGTTTGGGTGGCAAGCTAGACCATGTACGAACCTTTCATGGCATGTATAGATGGTTCGGCGTTGTTCATCACGGTGGTTTTCCCGTCTCTTTTGTGTTGATTTTCGGAGCTCTTTGTTGGCGGTGTTTTGAGGACGAATTCTTAGGGTTTTTGGTGGGTGTCACGTATGAGGTTTTTGTGCCTCTTTGGTGGTGACTTTGCCCCCAAATCTCCTTTGAATCGGACTCGATTTGGTGGTTTTCGTTGGAGCTCGAGTTCTTGAGGTTTGGTCACGAGATTTGCGATTCCCCATGATTGAGAGCGTTTCGGTGCAATTCCTTTGAGGGAGAGGTCATCCATGAGGTGACCCGGGTATCCCCAAAGTTTCACTGCAATCCGTTGGGTGAATCGGGAGATCGGGTGATGCAAAGTTGAGGGTTGACCCGCGGTTCCGCCTTTTCCCATTCTGTCTGGGGAGGGCGGTCTAACCGCGTAGGGGGCGGTCTAACCACCTCAGGCTCGTCTGGAGAAAGTTTTGATTTCGGCTGAGATCTCCTGGTAGCATTTTGGCCTTGACCAGGGGATTGTATGGTTGAAATCTTGGAGCGTTTCGAGTCCGTTTGCTTGGGTTTTCACTCGGATCTTTGTGCTCAGGGGAGGGAGGTCTAACCGCCCCCGGCACCAGGTTTAACCGCCCTAGGCCTTTCCGAAGAAAGTTTGATTTTGCTGGACCTTTCTCTGTGAGTTTGTTCACCTTGATCGGAGGAGCGTTCCGGTGAAATCTTGGCTCGTTTTAGTGTAGTTTGCTAGGTGTTCTTGGTCGGGGTTCGTTGCTGGGTACAGGAGGTTAGACCGCCCCAGGTAGCCGGTCTAACCGCCCCTAGGCCCTTGGGTGAAGTTTTGGTTTTCGCCAAGATTTTCTGGTAGCTAGCATGGCCTTGACCAAAGATCTCTGTTGGTGAAACCGTGGTGCGTGTTGGTGCTCGGAAGAGGCGTTTCGGAGGATTTCTTGGTTGCTGGGTGGAGGCGGTCTAACCGCCCCATATACCGGTCTAACCGCCCCCTACGGTTAGCCGGCTTTCGAGTTGTTTCCGCCGTCGGTGCTGCGTGTGTGTTGTGGTTGCTTTGGTAGAGTTTGTTCCTAGGACCGGTAGCACTCCGGTGGCTACGTGGTTTTGGCAAACGGGAGGTAGAAGTGCGGAGCGTGTGATTTCGGGGGGTTCGACCGAGCTAGTTCGTCTTGTCGGAGTTTCAATCTCCCTCGAGAAGAATTTTTATCGGCTCCCATTCACTTCCCCCCCCCCCCCCCCCCTCTACCCGGTCGCCTTATCGGTCCTTCAAGTGGTATCGAGCCGGTTCGGGTCTTTGTTGACTCTAACTCGTCTAAGATCCAAGGATGGCGTACCGAGAACGGGGTTCGGGTCCTCCACACTTCGATGGCAAGAACTACCAGATGTGGAGCAAGCGGATGGGTGCGTTCCTCCGCGGAAAGGGTCAGGTGCTTTGGGATGTCACGGTGGACACAGGCTATGTCCAGCCGATGGATTTCCTTGCTCCGGGGGTCGAGGGACGGATTCGACGCCAACAATAAGGCGGTCGACTACTTGTTTCGTGCTTTGTGTCGGCCGAGTTCGATCGGGTGCACACCGAGCACTTGGCTTGTAGGATTTGGGCGGTGTTGAAGGAGGCTCATGTTGGGAACGCCCGGGTTCGAGGCACGGTTGTATGCGACCTACGGAGAGAGTACGAGAACTTCACTCATCTCCCTAGTGAGTCCATCGATGCCTTGTTCCGAGAGGTTCACGGTGGTTGTGAACAACATGAGGGCCAATGTGGACGTGCTCCCGTACGATGATCATGATAGAGCGGTCAAGCTCTTACACTCTTTGGATCGTACGATATGGGGCGGGAAGTTCGAGGCCATAGTCGAGTCGGAGAGGTACGATACTCGACGGTGAACGAGCCGTTCTCGAAGCTCAAGTCGGTCGAGGTGGATAGGGGCATGACGACCAAGATCGAGGGCCCGACCGACTCTCATAGTCTCTCCCTCGTTGGTGGTTTGAAAGGAAAGGCTAACACTAACCCATCCACCGGGATGTTTTCTTTGTCCTCTTTGATGTCTATGCCAGATGAGGAGTTCGACGTGCTTGGAGAGGACGAGTCGGCGCTCCCGACGAGGCGGTTCGAGAGGCTGCACGAGAACCGGGTGAACATGAGGAGGAACACGAGGACATGCTTCAAGTGCGGCAAGACCGGACACTATTTCGCCGAGTGTCCGAAGGTGAACAACCACGACAAGCACAAGTTCAAGGACAAGAGGAAGAAGTCTAAGAAGAAGGATCATGGACATGGGAAGAAGGCACGGTCTCGAGAGAAGATGAAGAGATCAAGCGACATCGAGTCGATTCGAGGACACGTCTTCAAGCTCGAGTGATGAAGACGAAGAGGATGAGAAGAAGAGGAAGAAGAAGAAGAACCTTGGCAAGTATCTCAACGGCCTTTGTGTGACGGCCTAAGCCTCAAGGACGACTTCGCGGCATGGCTCGCGGTTCGAGCGACAAGAGAAGCCGAGAAGGACGCCTCGGACTTGGATTCCGAGGATGAGGTATGTGATGAGCTCTCTTCTTTGCGCAAGGAGAATGAGGAGTTGGTTGACTTGCTTGATAATCGCGATCACATGCTTAGAGAGGCTAAGAAGCTTAGGAAGGAGCTTAGATCTTTGCTCGAGGACGCTAGGACTAGAGTGGGCCGAGCTAGAAACACGGGTTCTTGATAGCAAGCTTGAAATTGATTCGCTTAAGGCTAGCCCCGTTGTTTCGATGAAAATGATTGTGCTTTGATTGCTCTGCTTTCCTAGCCGACTTGGTGATCTTAGGGAGAAGTATGCCTCCAAGTGTGAGGAACTAGATGTGCTTAGGGTTGAATTGGGTGAGCTACAATCTAGACCCACTTTGCTTGGTGCTTGCACTTCTTGCCCCGGTTTGCATGAGAAAATTGTTGAGCTTCGTTCTCGCATTGGTTCGCTAGAGGCCGATTTGAAAGTGCCTATTCCTACTTCTTGTTCTACATGTGAGTTGCATGCTATGAAGAATTTGGATCTTGCAAAATGTGTTGGTCGCTTGCAAGATGAGAATGATAAGTTGCGTGAAGCGCTGAGTTGGTTGTCGAGTCAAGAACCTCAGCTTGGTATGATGATTGCTAGTTGTAAGCGCTTTGATGGTTGGGCTTTGGGATTGGATGAGGTTGGTGAGGGCGGTGGTGAGAGAGAAAAGAAATTTGGGAATGTTTCAGTTCCACCAAAACCCACACCCAAAGACAAGTTTGCATCCAAGCCAAACCAACCGAGAGAAAAACCGAGTGAGAAGGCAAGTGAAAAGCCTAGTGAGAAACCAAGTGGAGAGCCTCTCCCCAAGCCTAAGCCCAAACCAATCCTTTTCCATTGTGAGTTTTGTGGGAAGGATGGTCACAAGAGAGAGTTTTGCTATAAGAGAAAGAGAGAGGCGAGAATGGCTAAGGAGTGGGCGAACAAGGACGGTACCACCCTTCTCATGGTGTGCCCGAGCCTCGTATGCCACTACCTAAGGGAAAGGGCTTTGTGCGTAAGGATCCGGCATGGGGATATGAGAAATCCCGTAGCCGCGGTGGTGGTCCGGGAGAGGGCGGTCGACCGGCCCGGCTAGGCGGTCGGACCGGCCCCCGCCCGGGGAAGGGCGGTCGACCGGCCCGGCTAGGCGGTCGAGCCGGCCCTCCCCGCATTTCACGGGCGCTTCTGTTTCCGAGGTCGTGATGTTGGTGGTTTCGGTTCCCTTGGTTATGGTCCGGATGGTAGACACTTTGAGTCCGGTGGTGTTGAGTTTGCCGGACGTTCTCTACCTCGAGATCAATACGAGTTTGGGAGACGTCGCGGCTTTGAGTCTCGGAGGGGCTACGGACCATGCCTTCCTTTTCGTGGTACTCGTACTCCTCCGGTGAGACGGGAGTGGTGTTCCCATGGTGGTTCCGGGTTTGATAGGTTTGACGGGATGGATCGCCGTATTGATAGGCGGGGGTAGGATGAATGTTGCTAACCCTACTTTTGAGGAAATGGCCCGACACCGGTTTCACACTTTTGGGACTAACCCCGGTGTTGAGTCATTTGCTTGGTTCTCGCTCTTGGTTTTGAGTTGCGGGTGGGAGGCCGGAGAACATTTGGTTGATATCTCGGGGTGGTTCTTCGGCCTCATACCCCGGTGGTGACATGTAGGTGCATCACTTTCGGGGGATGGTGGACAAGGATGAGTGAATTGTGAAGAAATGATAAAGGTAAGTGCTTTGTGACCTTCGAGTGTGTGGCCTTGGTCAAGCCACTTGGTTTGTTTTGCTCCTTCTCTCGTATCATGTGTGTAGGGTGAGCTTTGTATGCTCTTTGGCCCTAGTGCATGTGTTTAGGGGGAGCTTGTGAGTTTTGTGCTCCTTTGTTCTTTTGCGGTGGTGTCGAGCCCTTTTTGCCTCCCCTCGAGGAGCCGGTCTTTTGTGAGCTTTGTGTGTGTGGTTGGTTTCCTAAGTTGGTGGTGAAGCTCCTTGTGTAGCATATGTATATCTTTCCTTTGTGCATTTATTGCATTTGGCATGGCATATGTAACATGATGTATAGGCATCCTTGTATCTTAGATTGCATGCATTTTGTATCATATGCATTGGATAGGAAAAGCTTCTCCTATATACATTGTTCACCATGGGTTGCTATATATGTTCTTGTGAGCTTGTTTGGTATGCTACGGTTAGTTTGGCTTAGCTCTTGATGATCTTGATGAATGATCCATGGTTGATGGCTATTTTTTGAAAAATGTCATATACATGCTCTCTCATGCGTAAATGCCTATATATGATCTTGACATGTTTTAGTGGCTTTGCTATGCTTACTTTGTGGTTGGATAGTTAGTTTATTGATCATATGGAGCCAAAGGCTCACTTGCCATCATGAATGTTTAGCCCTCTTGCTTAATCTTGTGGAGGAGCATAAGTTCCTTTTTGTCGCAAAGACATTTCATGTACCATTTACAAATCTGAAAATGAAATGAAAAATGCTTGGAAAATATGTTCCCATGTCATATGTGCTGAAATTAATTTGCTTTGGGTGCTAAACCGTTGCATGATGCCTACCAATGAGAAGTCTCATACATAGAAGTAGGCACATGGCTCGGTGGCTTTGACATGACATGAGGTGCTTTTGGGTGTTTATGATGGTCTTATGATTAGAATGGCTGTCCTAGCATGAAGTTTGAGTGGCTTTGCCATTTTGATATGTTTTGCTCATGTTTAGGTATTTGCTTGTGAGGGAGTAACTTTTCACAAAATTACTCAAATCCTTTTTAGCCTTGTCCAATGGTTGTGAAACTTGGTGATCACGTAGTTAAAGTCATTACGAACCTGTCGAGTATCTAACTTGCTCATTTGGACTTGTGTAGCTCCTTGTGATGAATTTTGTATATTTGAGAAGCTATATGTTGAAAGTTTTTGCATTTTGCCTTGATTCATGCATTGTCAACAAGGGGGAGAAGTGTGTGCATGATTTGGGCACCTGGGAGCTAATGGAAGGTGTCCAAAGTGGTTCGGCATTTTTCAGAGAAGTTTTTGCAGGGCGGTCACATGGGGCGGTCTAACCTCCCAGGGGGCGGTCACATGACCAGGGGCGGTTTAACCGGCCTGTGCAGGCGGTTTAACCGCCCTATGCAGTGTGAGCTTGGTTTGCTCTTTGTCATGCATTTCCAAGTGACCTTCTTGCATGCATTGGTTCAGGGGGAGTTTGCATATGTGCAGGGGGAGCTCTTGTGTGAGTTTTTGGCTCGTGGCCTTGTGTGCTTTTGGTGGTTTTTGCTCTTTGCTTGAGCATGGTTTTGTCTCGGATGTGTCGAGCCGTTGCCCTTGCCTAAGGGGTCCGAGACTTGTTCTTCTTCAAGTGATCTTGCTCTTTGCCTTTCTTTGGCTTTCGATCACTTGTTGGAGTTTTTCTTTTAGTAGTTTATTTTCTTTTCTTTATCTTTGGTTACAAATCATGTGTGTTGTCAATGCACTCATCAAGGGGGAGATTGAGGACCATGTGTGGTTCGAGGACCGGTGGATGGTCGCTTCCTTGTGTGATGAGTGATTGACAACGTTGTGTGGACCGATTCTTGGCTAAGTATTGCGGGTGCGGGTTGCGGCTTGACTCGTGTTGATGCGGGTGAAGAACAAGCGCGAAAGGTCGTTGCGGTGAGGCCTCCGGGTGTGGAGAAGACAAGTAGGCTT
Source organism: Cenchrus americanus (assembly GCA_947561735.1). Lineage (NCBI taxonomy): Eukaryota > Viridiplantae > Streptophyta > Magnoliopsida > Poales > Poaceae > Cenchrus > Cenchrus americanus. The sequence continues at coordinate 98,144,489 of OX387243.1, read as the reverse complement.
CGTTCGAGGGACCCGGTGGTCGGCGGGGGTCAAGTGCGGGCCGCATGGTGGCATGAACGACAAGATGAAGTCGTGGACGGTTTCTTGGTAGAGCCTCAAAACCAAGGTCGAGCCGGGACTACGTGGGAGCCGAGTCATGAGTGGAGATTGGCGGAGGCTACACCAAGTTCACGGGGTTTGCGGTGGTTCACCGAAAACCACCGGGTTACTCGGTTGAGCCACAAAACCGAGGCCGAAGACTCGACGAGGAGGTGCGGCCACCCGGGCGGTTCAACCGCCCGGGAGGGGCGGTCGGACCGCCCGGGGCCGGTCGGATCCACCGGGCCGGTCCTAACCGCCCGGGGGGGGGCGGTCTCGACCGCCCGGCCGCCGGCGCCGAGAAGCTTCGAAGCGGAGGACACGCGTCGGGATCGCAAGGCTTGCGTCGAGGCTACGCAGGGTGCGGTCGCCGGGCATCCGTCCGATGGTGAAGACATCAAGAATTCCAAATCCGCCCTTGAGGGGCTTGTATCCCTAGTTAGTAGAGAGGGGCATTTTAGACATTCGGTTGCCGCCTATATAACCCAATGGGTGAGAGGATGGCAGCCAACTCTTGGAACCCTAGCTCATTTGTTTTTCCATTTTCGTTCTCCATTTTTCCTTAGGTTTTTAGAGGACTAGCTTGAGAGCTTCATGTGAGATCTAGAGAGAGGGATGGATGTTTGGGTGGCAAGCTAGACCATGTACGAACCTTTCATGGCATGTATAGATGGTTCGGCGTTGTTCATCACGGTGGTTTTCCGTCTCTTTTGTGTTGATTTTCGGAGCTCTTTGTTGGCGGTGTTTTGAGGACGAATTCTTAGGGTTTTTGGTGGGTGTCACGTATGAGGTTTTTGTGCCTCTTTGGCTGGTGACTTTGCCCCCAAATCTCCTTTGAATCGGACTCGATTTGGTGGTTTTCGTTGGAACTCGAGTTCTTGAGGTTTGGTCACGAGATTTGCGATTCCCCATGATTGAGAGCGTTTCGGTGCAATTCCTTTGAGGGAGAGGTCGTCCATGAGGTGACCCAGGCATCCCCAAAGTTTCGCTGCAATCCGTTGGGTGAATCGGGAGATCGGGTGATGCAAAGTTGAGGGTTGACCCGCGGTTCCCCTTTTTCCCGTTTTGTCTAGGGAGGGCGGTCTAACCGCGTAGGAGGGGCGGTCTAACCGCCCCGGGCTCGTCCGGAGAAAGTTTTGATTTTGGCCGAGATCTTCTGGTAGCATGTTGGCCTTGACCAGGGGATTGTATGGTTGAAATCTTGGAGCGTTTCGAGTCCGTTTGCTTGGGTTTTCACTCGGATCTTTGTGCTCAGGGGAGGGAGGTCTAACCGCCCCTGGCACAAGGTTTAACCGCCCTAGGCCTTTCCGAAGAAAGTTTGATTTTGCTGGACCTTTCTCTGTGAGTTTGTTCACCTTGATCAGAGGAGCGTTCTGGTGAAATCTTGGCTCGTTTTAGTGTAGTTTGCTAGGTGTTCTTGGTCGGGGTTCGTTGCTGGGTACAGGAGGTTAGACCGCCCCAGGTAGCCGGTCTAACCGCCCCTAGGACCTTGGGTGAAGTTTTGGTTTTCGCCAAGATTTTCTGGTAGCTAGCATGGCCTTGACCAGAGATCTCTGTTGGTGAAACCGTGGTGTGTTTTGGTGCTCGGAAGAGGCGTTTCGGAGGATTTCTTGGTTGCTGGGTGGAGGCGGTCTAACCGCCCCCTATACCCGGTCTAACCGCCCCCTCTGGGTTAGCCGGCTTTCGAGTTGTTTCCGCTGTCGGTGCTGCGTGTGTGTTGTGGTTGCTGGTAGAGTTTGTTCCTAGGACCAGTAGCACTCCGGTGGCTACGTGGTTTTGGCAAACGGGAGGTAGAAGTGCGGAGCGTGTGATTTCGGGGGTTCGACCGAGCTAGTTCGTCTTGTCGGAGTTTCAATCTCCCTCGAGAAGAATTTTTATCGGCTCCCATTCACTTCCCCCCCCCCCCCCCTCCGGTCGCCTTATCGGTCCTTCAAGTTCTTGGCTTTTACACAAAACGTCGAGTAGGTTCCCGGGCATGCCAAGGCCGCACCTCCGACATGCCTTCCAAGGTTCCGGTGGCCGGTGAAAACAAAGATAGCACGGCTCGACGGCCGGTGTCACGGTGCGAGGCAAAAGAAAGGCAAAACGGAGACGATTTGGGGACGTGCCGCTCACCGGCGGGCTCGAGGGGTTTCAAGGCGACGCGGGGAGTCATCGTGGCCGTGACGGCTTGGCGCGATGCGGCGCGGCGCGGACCGGCGTTCGTGGTTCTTCTAGCGGCCGGACTACGTCGTACACGGAATCGTCGACTTTAACTTCTTGGGCGGCCGATGGTCATCGGGCGATGGGAGGAACAGCGGTTCCACCGCTTGGCCTCCATTCACGGGTGGTCGTCGTGGGTAGCATCAAACAACCAAGCAACGCATCGGCTCCGGATGAAAAGAGTCGGCAGCAAGGTACAAGGCCATTGGTGGACAACAAGCAAGAGAAAGGGCTACGAGGTTCGTGCATCTCACCTCATCGGCATAACATCGAGCATGTCATGGGCAAGGTGGAAGCCAAGAGCGTGGTGAGGTGCACGGCGGCGTCTTGCTCAGCTCTGCTCTGGGCATCCACAGAGGTGTTGTTCCCGGCGGTGGCCACCTCGGGCGCGCGATCTTCGAGGGCATCGGTGTGCCCGACGACTAGGCGTCGGCTCGACGCGTTCCTGAGCTCCAGCGCGGCGCGAAGCTCCTGCTCCAGGGCGACGGCGCGGGTGGTGAAGATGTGGCCGGCTCGATTCCTCTGCTCTCCTAATCTCTTCTCCTTCTAGCTCCCCCTGCGTGGATGTGCTGGGGAAACAAGATGGGGCATGCGGCTGTTGCTGGGCGCGTGGTAAAGGAAGGGGGGGCCGCTGCGCAGAGCGTGGAGCAGAGAAGCGGCACGCAGGGCAAGAGGGCCTAGCGGCGGCGGCTTGGGGATTTTATAGCACAGACCTAGGGTTCACCGGGGGCGCGGGCGGACGGCTGGATGGGCGCCCGTACACGAACGCCGAGATGCTCCCGCGCGCAGGCGGCCGGGATGCGACGTCTGTCGCTCTCACGTGCGGGTCCCGGCCCCGGGCGAGTGCGCGAGAGGAGGAGGGGTCCTGGTGGGCCAGGGACCTCCGGGCGCAGTGGCGTGTGAACCACGCGCGGCGCGGTGGTCCTCTGTGCGACGGAACGGAGAAATCAGATGAGCGGCGGGTGCATCCCTGCGGTGGAAGAAGAGAAAGCGAGGGAAGGAGGCACCGACGCGCGGGCCCGGTTGGTCGAGAAAGAAGGGAAAGAAGGAGGCCGGTGGATTGGGCCGGATCGGTGGGCCGGTTAGGCCGGGCCTTGCGCGGGGGTTGCTCCGAGGACGATTGGGCTTCGGTCCGGTCCGGGAAAAGGTTGAGGGGCATCTAGTAGACTTCGGGTACGAGAATTAGGGCCCAAGCTAGCGGTCACCTTTTGAGATAGGTTTTGAAAATAGTTTGATTTATATTTTGAATATAGTTTGAATTTGAATTACTTCCAAATTCAAACTCCACACCATTGAACTCCAAATAAAATCCGAGAAGTCCAACTCACATTTATACCATAATTTGAAAATAATTTTTATATGTTTTATTTTAATACGGAGTTTGAGATGAGAGGCTAGCAAATTGGGATAAAATTTGGTAGCACACAAGTTCAAACAAAAAGTTTTAAATTTTTGCGAAAATTCACACATGGGAAAACAATCAAATTTACGGGATGTTACATTCTACCCCCCTCACGAGAATCTCGTCCTCGAGATTTAAGCTCGAACCCGTTGTGGTGAGGGTCTTCACTTCGGTATGCCTTCTGTTTCCTCTTTATGTTCATCTTCCCAATGTTGATGAATTTCGACGTGTTTATTTCACTTCTTCAGATGGACCTTCTCGACAAAATCGCATCTATTTTACTCATGCTCATCTAGCAAACTCAAGAGACTTGGTTCGTGATAACTCTTAGGAATACCATCAAAGCTCAATTAATTCCTCGAATGTCCGAAGTTATTGTATCTTTAAGGATTGGTTCACTTGCACAACCTTAGTGTAGATCACGATCCTTTACCATTCCTTTGAGTTACTCCTCATGATGGTATTCTCACCTTTAGGTATCCTGGAAATATTCATAGCTTCATGGCTTTGCCATGCTTATTCAACAATTGCAAATAATGTCACCCGTTTAAGTGAGCAATTTTCCTCACTTTTGCTCATGACCTCTTACTATTTTTTTTCCAATCGGGTGGTAGGTTCCAAGCTGCGTGGTTGAACAAATAACTTGAGTCCGGTAGTTGTCGGAGTAATTCTCCATCCCACTAGTTCAATCTACGGTGTCTAGTAAAGACTCTTTACCATTGGTTAATTCCGAAAGTGGGATCGGCCGATTCCAATCTCACTCCAGTAATCAACCTCGTAATTCCTTTGGATACCCTCTAGGCATCCTATTCCAGAAGCACAACTTGTGGTGCTCAACTTTTTACCGCTCACACAACAGTTTCCAAAACAACTGCGTAGGGGTGTAAGATGGATTAATCCAAATAAAATGACTCTAGGATGAATGCTCGTGTAGTGCAAATCTTATATCCTTTGAGTTAGTCATCCGAATCAAATCCAAAACCTCAGCATTACCTTCCATGGTGAGGTACTGTCTACTTAGGGCTGATCCCTTACGCATGGATTTGTCACTTCCGAATACATGGTCGGGGCGCAATTCCATAAGCATGTGTGATTGTCCGTCTGTGGAGAGATTGATGCGCTTACATCCACTTCCTCATTATCTCGGGTTTTCTTCTGATGAGTTAGTTGCTCTCATTGGTGGATTCCTTTCCAAGATATGAGGTTACCATGTTCCTTTGAGTCTCCACACGGGTCTATTCGCAGTTAGGCGGAGATCCCTATAGGCAAACTCTGTATTCCATCAGCAAATTCCAAAGGCGGACGTTCATAGGATACCTTACGGAAGCTGAAGTCCTCTAATAAAATTTCTCGTACTGATTATTGTTCCATAGGGAGTACTTCATCTTTATCTGATAACCGAGTCCCTACCGAAATCATCCAAAATGCATCGCCGACATCTTTGGGGTACTCAATTGATCTTAACCAATATATGCTTCCATTGTGGTACATGCACTTCCGAGCTTCGAAAGTTACGAATTCTTGAGGTACTCATTTTCCGGTTTACGAGCTTGAGTACAATGTTCTTAGGTTATCTCATCCGAAGTCCCGGTCTCGTTTGCCGAGGTTGCAAGAAATCTTCTTCGGTTCGGAGCATGACCTTGTGATGTTGGCTTGAGCTCGTCAATCTTCATACCGATAACTCGATCTTGTAGGATGGTAAGCTAAGGCCTCTAAAAGAGTCATCTAAAATCTAGCAAGCATAAGCACTCAATACAATTACACACAATCATGAAGAGGCATAACAACAATAAGACCAAAAAGATCCAACCACTCAAGCAATGCACCGAAACAAATGTGTACCTCGAGGCTGACTCCTAAGACCTTCGAGGTTACACCGGCGTAAGCATACTAGTATATCGTGGGCACTTGAGGGATTTTCCCTAATGTTAGTTATACAACACTTAAAAGAACGCATGCCATCTGGTGTTTCGGCACTAATCTTTCCGAAGTAAGTTGGTGGGACTTCTCCTCGTGTTGCCTCTCATGGCTTTGTCCTTGGAAGAAAAGGGGTACTCTATATTAATTGTTGTATCCATGCCCCTTGTTCCTCATTCATTCATCTTATTCCAGTTGTCGACCACAGCGAGCATCCAAGTTTCATATTGCTTACCGAGGGGAAAGTCCACGGGGTCAATTATCCGGCTATTACTCCGAGCATGTGTGATGCTTTCTTGTAAGTGGTGCTCTCTTGACCGTTCGATCCATTGGTCGCCTCACGTAGCTACAACTCATTTTGATATCTTAATCCTTCGTGACTCGGCTATCCGTATAGCTTCGAGCCTTTGGGTCTTCCTCCGATTGCTGAGCTACAGGCATATCAGGAATCTTCGACTCCTGCATCCAAGCTTATGTGTGCTAGTTCCATATAGTGCACCTAATTTATATATGTTGGCACACTAAATCTTAAAGTCTTAACTCCTCATTGTCCTCGGAGTTGGGCATCTTGGGTTATCCAAGCTCTGTTCCGAGCAAAAGGTGGAAGGGTGCAGCCTGTCTGTTGTAGATTCATCTGTATGCAGACTTCATGTATCACGGGGCAATCTAACCATTCCCCGGTGTATTTAGTTCCAAAGTAGAGACAACCGGGTTGACGTAACATGACACTGATGAGTCAGCAGGGATAATCCAATTGAGTCTTGTAGATTCAGCTTCATCTCGTCCCCATACTCCATCTTCATAGTTGTCACTGTCGTAGTTGTCTTTCCCTTGTATCAGACGTCGTTCCTCAGAGTTGCAAGCATGTGACATCAGTTGTTCTCCTTAGGTCACCAATCGTGTAGAGGGGTTGTTAGTGAGTCGATCGGTGAGAATTCAAGGGGGTAATAGCAGATTTCAAGGGGTTTATATAAGAGTTAAGGAGTATACACTCAATCAAGGATATTTAGGCTATCCTAACCTATCGGCCATTGCTAGGGCTTGTCCTACGGTCAAGTACGGCTACGATACCACCCGAAACGACCCGAATTTCCGTGAACGGAAACCCGACTCTCTGCACCTCCGTGATAGTCCCGGGAAGAGGCTATCACGTGCAATCCCCTGTCTCAAGTGGTACAAATCCATACAACACGGGAATAAAAGAAGAATTACATAATAATATTATTACAACATCGAGTACAACTCTTCAAAGACAAGCCGGTACAAGTCCAACAGACCGAATCAAGAAAGGTAAAACACCTACGCGGCGGATCTACATAAGCGAAGCGTCTCCGGCTCCACGGGCAAACTCGAGCATAGGACCGGCTCTAGTCTTCACACCTTCGTCACGAAGTTGTAGTCGTAGACGGTCACCGAGTACGAAATGCCGCATCTACCCGATAAGCGGGTAGGTCATGTCGACTTCCCAACAAAGAGCAAAAGCGGTGGTTGAAACTAGTATGCATGGATAAAACCTATATTGGGTCGTAGAAAGTTATGCATGCGGCAACGCGGTAGAAACAATCAAGGTATGCGAAATAAGCGGCGAGGTCCACACCTCCGGAGGTCCACACCCTCGAGGTCCACACCTCCGAGGTCCACACCTCCGGGGTCCACACCCCTCAACAAGGATGTCCACACCAAAGCACCGAATCACAACCACGATCCGGCTCCCAACTCTCATCCGCGATGTGGGACCCACCGCTCCTATCCCCACATCTCAACGGCCACGGGCGGGGCTCACACACTCGGGGGAGAGAAGAAGCACAAGAAAAGAGTCTAGCCGGGTGAGAGATCGGAGGACCGTCCATAACCGGTGGACACGGACTATAGCTATAGGTTTAACACTCGCGAGAGGTTGTACAACCGTACCCGCCCGAGTAGAGTCGGAAACGGTGGCCGCCGTCCCAAACCCTACCATACGGCCGGAGCCCAAGTAAGTGGATAGTACCCCCCTCGCGTCTCCGAGTCCGGCGCGGCCTCCGCCGTAGAGCTCATGCGCCGCCGAGAGGTCCCTCGAAGCCGTGGAACCCTTCCCCGGCCTCGCCGGGCGAAGTCTTCTAAGGAGGAAAGCCGTCTCCCGACACGATCACACCGATCCGCCTACGGGAGGGGTGCTATCCACTACGAGTCTCACCCCGCACCCCCGCCCAATACAAGGCGGGCGGTTTGTACGGTAAAAGTCCACCGAAGCAAGGTCAGCCGACGATCGGTCCTTAAGGGCCGAGAGCAAGCACTCACCATCCCCATCCCGTCCGACACGCCGCTCGGGCGAGAGGCCAGATCGCATCTCCCCGAGGTAGGCGTTCACAAGTCCAAACGGCTCGCTCTCGCCGGTAACACGTCAAGGAAGAACACACCCGTAACTCACGCTAGAACACACCGAGATCTCCCACGTCTCAGTCCAAACCCAGAGAACCATCCATAATCAAACAACAAAAGTATGGATAGTTGGTATATGGGACTTGCTAGGGGTCTGTAGCTAGCCCCGAGGTAGGTAAAGCAAGGAATCGGGATATATCAAATAACAAGGAAAGGCTAATCAAATGGCTATGCAATCCATCGAATCAAGTAACATAAATATAGCACTAGCAACTAATAGCATGCATGGGTTCTACATGGTTGGGAGTGACATGACACCTGCGCGGTAGTCGTCGTAGAGTAGTAGAGGTTGAGCGTCCTCTCGGGCAAAGTCGAGGTAGTCGTGTCTCCTCGTACGTCGCGGCTCGGGTCTTCAACAAGAACACAAGCCTACACGAGATGCGACGTGGAAATAAATAACGAGTATTCATCTAATGCAAAAACATCAATAAGAACCGATTTAGAAGATCCAAATAAACTCCAGAGTAAATGCAAGCGACCTTTGGTTTAATCAATGAATATAAAGCAATCGGTTTTAAAACAAAAGTAGTTTAAGCAACTAGTTTTATATACTAGTAAACGGGGTAGGATCAAGAGTTAGTTCAAAGTTAGCTTTCGGGTCTTACGGCTAGGATCTTAGGTAATCGAGCACCGCAAGCGGGAAAGCGAGAGAGGCTAAGATCAAGCACTTGCTAGGTTTGAGCTCTTGGATGGTCAAAGCGGTAGCGCGAAGGGTGATGAAAGCGAGAGCGAAGCAAAGATAACTAGAAAAGGCATTATCATGCCAAGACATGCGGCGACAGCTCGGACGGGATGATAGGATCATCTTGTGACCGTCATCGGGCGGCGGTGAGGTAAAGTGTGTTTAAGAGCGCTACGAGGCATGTACCGATGATGCGGAAACGTCCATGGCAAGGCGGCTAGGTTGCGGCTCGGGGTTGCCGAGCGTGAATCAGCAAAGAGGGAAGGCAAAGGTGTAGAAAAGGTAGGCGATGAGATAGTGGGGTAGGATTCTGTACGTGGCACGCCAATGGTTAGTTGCGGGGCTCGGCGTCCCGGACCCACATTAGCACAGTGGCGGGCAGCGGCCACGAATTCTACCCCAAGAACGCGGGGCGAAAAGGGGCTCGGTTCAAGGGCAAGAGCGGGTAAGGATAGGGTAGCAGTGAGCGTCTCAAAATTATGAAACCAACGCAAGTGGTTGCATAATTTTCGGAGCTCCGGATAATTAGATAAGAATTTTCAAAGATAAAAGGTTTTATAAATTAATTTCCAGATTTATTTATAAAAGAGAGAAGGATTTTTCATTTTAAAAAAAAAGGAATAACATCGGCATGACATCATCGTAACGTCATCGTCACCGATGGTGGGCCGAAATTGGGTCCAAAGTGTTAGTGGCCCAATGGGCCGAAAGAGTTAGTGGGCCGAATTCGGCTCACGGGACTTAGCATCTTGGGCCAAAAGGAGAAAGTCCGCTCGTTCACCCCGCAAAAGAACCGAATTCAAAGATTAAAAAGGAAAAGGGCCGAAGTGGGCCTTGTTGGGTTAGCCGGCCCATGCTCCGATCGGGTCCCCACCGGGAGAAGTCCGGTGGCGCCCCTCGAAGTTTTCCGGAGCGCGAGGCACCGCCTTGTCCCGCGCGCGTGCGTCGGCGCGTTCCCGCCGCAGGCCCCGGCGGCGGCGGCGGCGGCGCTTTGACGGTCGCGAGGCTCCCGAAACGCGAGCAAGCAAAGCTCGAGAATCCCTTGGGGCATGCGGTTATCTCCGCGCCCGCTTCGGATCCGCGGGAGTGCCCGGGGGCGTAACGCGGAGCGCGACACGGCGGCGCTCTCGGCGTGAGCCAGAGACGACGGCGTTTGCGAGGGTAGCGGCGGCGGCGTCACAGTGAAACGGCAAGCGGCGGAAGTTAGCAGATGCAGTGCAGGTGCTTCGGCGTTCACCTGGGCGTGTTCACCAAAGCCCCTTGCGCGGGTTCAGTCCTAACCTGGCCGTGAAGTGGCCGACCGTCGCGCGGGTCCTCGGCGGGCCGAGTCCATGGCGCGGCGCTCTACACGGCGGTAGAACGGTCACGGGACGCAGCGTCTGTGCTCATGGGGGTGAACACTTGGGCGTGCACGCGGGCTCACACACGCACACGAGCGTGGCGACGAGTCAGGTTCACGTGCACGAGCAGGCACGCAGCACGGCGGCGCTCCGGCGTGTCGCGGCGGGAACGATAGAGGCGGGTTAGTGGCCTACGGCCGGCTTTGCTCGTGCCGGGGTGCACGGCGGCGTCGGGGAGATGGGTTCTGCGCAAAAGCGGCTCGACGGCCGGGGCACATACGGGATGTTCACGGGTTGGCTCGATGGTCAACACAAGCAAGCGAGGGTGGTAGCTTGGACGGCCAACGAAGGCAACAAGGAAAGCAAGCACGTGAAGTTCTTGGCTTTTACACAAAACGTCGAGCGAGTTCCGGGCATGCCAAGGCTGCACCTCCGACATGCCTTCCAAGGTTCCGGTGGCCGGTGAAAACAAAGATAGCACGGCTCGACGGCCGGTGTCACGAGCGAGGCAAAAGAAAGGCAAAACGGAGACGATTTGGGGACGTGCGCGCTCACCGGCGGGCTCGAGGGGTTTCAAGGCGACGCGAGGGAGTCATCGTGGCCGTGACGGCTTGGCGCGATGCGGCGCGGCGCGACCGGCGTTCGTGGTTCTTCTAGCGGCCGGACTACGTCGTACACGGAATCGTCGACTTTAACTTCTTGGGCGGCCGATGGTCATCGGGCGATGGGAGGAACGGCGGTTCCACCCGCTTGGCCTCCATTCACGGGTGGTCGTCGTGGGTAGCATCAAACAACCAAGCAACGCATCGGCTCCGGATGAAAAGAGTCCGGCGCAAGGTACAAGGCCATTGGTGGACAACAAGCAAGAGAAAGGGCTACGGGTTCGTGCATCTCACCTCATCGGCATAACATCGAGCATGTCATGGGCAAGGTGGAAGCCAAGAGCGTGGTGAGGTGCACGGCGGCGTCTTGCTCGCCCGCTACCCGCGGGCATCCACGGAGGGTGTTGTTCCCGGCGGTGGCCACCTCGGGCGTGCGATCTTCGAGGGCATCGGCGTGCCCGACGACTAGGCGTCGGCTCGACGCGCTCTTGAGCTCCCGGCGCGGCGCGAAGCTCTCGCTCCGGGCGACGGCGCGGGTGGTGAAGATGTGGCCGGCTCGATTCCTCTGCTCTCCTAATCTCTTCTCCTTCTAGCTCCCCCTCGCGTGGATGTGCTGGGGAAACAAGATGGGGCATGCGGCCCCGCTTGGGCGCGTGGTAAAGGAAGGGGGGGCCGCTGCGCAGAGCGTGGAGCAGAGAAGCGGCACGCAGGGCAAGAGGGCCTAGCGGCGGCGGCTTGGGGATTTTATAGCACAGACCTAGGGTTCACCAGGGGCGCGGGGGCGGACGGGCGGGATGGGCGCCCGTACACGAACGCCGAGATGCTCCCGCACGCGGTGGCCGTGATGCGACGTCCTGTCGCTCTCACGTGCGGGTCCCAGCCTGGGCGAGTGCGCGAGAGGAGGAGGGGTCCTGGTGGGCCAGGGACCTCCGGGCGCAGTGGCGTGTGAACCACGCGCGACCGCGGTGGTTCTCCTGTGCGACGGAACGGAGAAATCAGATGAGCGGCGGGTGCATCACTGCGATGGAAGAAGAGAAAGCAGGGAAGGAGGCACCTGACGTGCGGGCCCGTTGGTCGGAGAAAGAAGGGAAAGAAGGAGGGCCGGTGGATTGGGCCGGATCGGTGGGCCGGTTAGGCCGGGGCCTTGCGCGGGGGTTGCTCCGAGGACGATTGGGCTTCGGTCCGGTCTGGAAAAGGTTGAGGGGCATCTAGTAGACTTGGGGTACGGAATTAGGGCCCAAGCTAGCGGTCACCTTTTGAGATAGGTTTTGAAAATAGTTTGATTTATATTTTGAATATAGTTTGAATTTGAATTACTTCCAAATTCAAACTCCACACCATTGAACACCAAAATAAAATCCGAGAAGTCCAACTCACATTTATACCATAATTTGAAAATAATTTTTATATGTTTTATTTTAATACGGAGTTTGAGATGAGAGGCTAGCAAATTGGGATAAAATTTGGTAGCACACAAGTTCAAACAAAAAGTTTTAAATTTTTGCGAAAATTCACACATGGGAAAACAATCAAATTTGCGGGATGTTACGGGTAGTATGAGCTGCGCGGAGGCGGGGCCGGGCGCGCGGAGATGCGGGAGGGTACTATCCACTTACTTGAGCTTCGGCCGTATGGTAGGGTCGGACACGGTGACGGCGGCTTCCGGTCCTATTCGGGCGGGTACGGTTGTACAACCTGCGCAGTGTTAAACCTATAGCTATAGTCCGTGTCCACCTGGTTATGGACGATCCTTTCGATCTCTCACCCGACTAGTTACACTTTTCTTGTGCTTCTTCTCTCCCCCCGAGTGTGTGAGCCCGGCTTCGGCCGTTGAGATGTGGGGATAGGAGCCGGTGGGCCCCACATCGCGGATGAGAGTTGGGTTCCTCGATCGTGGTTGAGATCCGGAGTTTTGGTGTGGAATTCCTTGAGCGGGGTGTGGACCCCTGAGGTGTGGACCTCGGAAGCGGAAGCTTCCCCGAGGTGTGGACCTCATAGCCGTAATCTGCTTACCTTGTACGTCTCACTTCTTCTTTGCTTATGCTTTCTACGCCGGATTAGGGATATCTCATACATAGTAGAATATACACCGCTTTTGCCTCTTTGTTGGGAAGGCGACATGACCTACCCGCTTATCGGGTAGACCCTGATGCCTCTGACGCAGCCGGACTACGACTTCGACAACGACGATTGGGTGGACTAGAGCTCTTCCTACACTTGAGGCGCCGGTGGATATGGAGTTTCCCGCGCTTTCATGGAGCCGCTGCTAGACGTTTTATTTTTGTTTGATTCGAGTCCCGATGGACTTGTACCCGGCATGTGCCGAAGAGATGTACTACGATTAATGTAATAAAATAAATGTTGTACTCTACTTTACCGTTTTTATCTTTACGTATGGAATTTGGCATCGGCGAGACGGGGATTGCACGTGGTAGCCCTCTCCGGGACTACCACCGAGGTGCTAAGGTTCGGGGTTCCGTTCGCGGAAATCCGGGTCGTTTCAATTGGCATAGATTCCAACATATGTTTTATCACATCAAACTTGGAATACACAAAAGTGCATTCGGCATTCAACGTGATAGTGCCGAAACTTTGTACACGAGTAGTGCACGCAAAGACACAACTTCTCTACACCCCGAATACCTGGTTTCGGGATCAAGTAATTTTCGGCTAAGATATGCTACTACCCGCTCCTTTCCTTCAAATTCTTGAATAAGGGCCGATCCAATGGTTTGGGTATCGGCCGCCACGTACAACTTGAAAGGCTTGTCCAGCTGAGGAGGGACCAGCACTGGTGGCTCCTTCATGTACTGCTTGATCTCATCGAAAGCCTTTTGTTGTTCGTCGCCCCATGTGAACTTCTGATCTTTCTTTAGCTTCAGCAATGGAGAGAATGGCAAAACCTTCTGTGATAAATTTGAAATGAATCTTCTCACGAAATTGATTTTGCCGAGCAGTGATTGCAACTCCTTGAGATTAGTTGGAGGAACAACTTCATCAATGGCCTTCATGCTCTTCTTGCCAACTTCAATTCCTCCTTCGTGGACTAAAAGCCCCAAGAATTCTCCAAATTGATACCCCAAAAGCGCACTTGTTTGGGTTCATCTTTAAACCATGTTTCCCGGTGCACTCTAAGGTCCTCTTTACATCTTCCAAATGTGTGTCATGACTTAGGGACTTTATTACCACATCATCAATGTAGATTTCCACAATTTTGCCGATCAACTCGTGATAAATGTAATTCATGGCTCGCCGATAAGTTACACCGGCATTTTTTAACCCAAATGTCATAACTATCCATTCAAACGAGCCTATATGACCGGGACTCGAAGGCCGTCTTTGATATGTCCTCTATTGCCATGAAGATTTGGTTGTATCCCGCATTACCATCCATGAAACCGATCACCTTGTGTCCGGCCCCGGCGTCAATCAACAAATCGGCAATAGGCATTGGGTAACCATCCATCGGAGTAGCTCTGTTCAGGTCCCTGAAATCTATGCAGACCCTCATTTTTCCATTCTTTTTGTACACAGGGACAATGTTAGAAATCCACTCCGCATATCTGCATGGCCGAACGAAGTTTGCATCAAGTAATCTTTCAACTTCCTTCTTCACATCGGCCAATACCTCATCCTTGTAGATTTTCCGGGGTGGTTGCTTGTATGGTTTGAAACCAGATTTGATTGGCAAACGATGCTCAACGATGGAACGATCCAGTCCAGGCATCTCCGAATAATCCCAGGTGAAGCATCCTTGTATTCTTTGAGAAGCTTAATTAATTCCCCCCCGAAATCTGGGCGCCAAGTTTGCGGCGATGAACGTCGGTCTTGGCTTCTCACCGCTTCCAATGTCAACCTCTTCTAATTTATCAACCGACATGAATCCTCGCCCCAACTTGCCATCAGTGCCATCTACGGGGTTCTCCATTAAAAATTGCTATAAGAGCCGACTGCTTGAATCGGCCGTTGATCACCGCCGACGTGGGCTCAACAGGACCTTCTCCCCGCCCTTTCCCCGAGAAACAATCAATACCTTGGTATTCCCAGAAGGCTGGTTCCATGTTCGCCACGCTCACGGAGTCATCTGCTTGGACGACCTCAATCTCATCGTCCACCCACCGAATAAGCCGTTGATGCATGGTGGATGGGACGCAACGCTTGGCATGAATCCGGTCCCCGCCCCCAGATGGGCAGGCCGTAGGCTCCTTTACCTTCGATGACAAAGAAGGTAGTGAGCGACCGTCTTGGACCTAATCATCAAATCCACGTGAGCACATCCCTTGGTATCTGAAGGATTCCCAGCGAAATCATTCAGGATTATGCTTGTAGGCGTCAGATCGCTCGGGCCCATGCCAAGTTTCCCCGAAGGTGGTGTACGGCATTACGTTGACTGCCGCTCCACCGTCGACAAACATCTTGGTCAATGGCTTGCCATTGACGTATCCTCTTAAGTACAGCGGCCTCATATGTCGATTCTTGGCCGGTTTGTCGAAAATACTGCCTCGTTTGGCCAGCACCCGGTTGCGCCATCATCCCCTCGACTTGCTCATCGTCTAGGGACGCCTCTTCTCGCACAACCTGGTTAGCGAGGTGCCATGAATTCGTTCGGCAAAAAGTACACCATGCAAGTTGGAGCCGAATGCTTTGATCCTTCCGGTTGGTCCTTTGGACGCCACACCCGCTTTGTTTGGATCCCGCCCGCCCCTCGCCCGTTCACGGTTCCTCAAGCGCCGGACCCGTCTCTTCCGACTCTTGCGCGAGCCCGGGAGGGCACCATTGCCCCTTCCCCCGCCGATGTAGTCATCCTCGTCCTCTTCTTGATCGGCCCACCTCGCATCGCCTTGACGCTTCCCCGGGGTGATCGATGACTTCAATTTTTTGGCGTCGATCCCCGTTAGGGTGGATCCTTCAAATCTCTCGTGGACGATCGGCGATTGGCGCCGCTTCTCCTCTCCGTACTCAACATACCCGTCACCGCATTGGGACAGGCTTTCTCAACGTGGGCGGCTTCAAACCCTCATTCCGCAATGCCACCGAAGAAGGCACATCCCCAATGCGCGCGCTCCCCGCTCGCGCGTGTAATGTTCCCGGTCCCTCCCCGTGTGCTTCTTCTTCGGCTCGCGCTTCTCCTCCTCATAGCGTCGCTTCCGGTAGCGCTCTTTCTCCATCTCGGCGCCGCCATTTGTTGAGGAGGATGCGCGTGGTCACCCCGGGGCTTGGCTCGGATGATTCCCCGATTTCGATGTGACTCCCGAGAATGCGGGGGGCTTCACCATGCACCTCGTTCTAGAGTTACTTGGCACTCCGGGTCCACTCGCTCCATCTTGTCTAGCCCTCGGGCCGAGGTCAAGACCTTGACCTTTCCCTTCTCCTCGGCCGTTATCATGTTAACAAAACTCCCACCATGTTCTCGAGGGAAGGGGTGGCCATCCAGCTTCATCTTGTTGTCGAACTTGAGGTGCCCCTCCTGGATGGCTTTCCGGATCCTCATCCTGAAGACCCTGCAATCATTGATGGAGTGTGAATCCCTGTCGTGGAAGCCACAATAAAGTTTCCCTTTAACTCCATCGGGCCGAAGCATGGAATGCCCCTCAGGCAGCTTGATTCGGCCTTCCTTCACTAAGAGCTCGAACAGTTTGTCAGCCTTCGTGATATAAAAATCGTAGGTGCCCTTGGTCCGTTTGACCCGCGCGATTCATCATCAAAGTCTCCTTCCCCCACATGATCTTGGCCGCGGCCACATCCGCTCATCATCGAATCCTCGAACCGGATCGGCCTTGTCTAAGAACCGGTTGTAGACGTCGCCGACATCATGCCGCTTGCCAAACTTAGCATCCTTCTTGAAGCCATACGCTTGGTTGCTCATCGCTGATAGCTTCTGCGATAGCTGGCCCAGGTTCTCAAACTCCATCCCGAACAATTTCTCACGTACGGCGGCAGCATCCCGGCGACGGCCATATCAGCCAACTGGTCATCTGGCAAGTTAAGCGAGAAGCACATGCCTTTAACCTCCCTGAATCTTCTGAGAAACTCTAACGGCGTCTCGCTGTGCCTCTGCTTCAGGGTGGCAAGGTCGATCAACTTCTTCTCCGAGCTGCCACTGAAATAATGAGCGTGGAATTTCCGCTCTAGGTCCTTCCATCTGCAAACTGACTCAGGGGGTAGGGACGAGAACCACTGGAATGCTGGACCTGTCAGCGACGCGGGGAAGTAGCGGACCCTGAATGTTTCCTCAGCTGAGCATTCCCCGAGCTGCATGAGGTAACGAGCGATGTGCTCCACCGTGCTCGTGTCGTCTTGCCCCCGAAAATTTCGTGAACTCGGTCGGTCGGCTTCACCCTTGGCGGCGGGAGCACGTTGTAGTACCATTCGGGAACGGCGGCTTGTAGGCGGGTCCCCGCATTTTTGGCTTGAGGCCGAACCGATTTTGCATCAACTCGGCCATCTTCCGTGCCAGGGCGTCGTCCTCTTGCACGCCCGCACACGGCGCGTATCCCGGATGCGGGAAGGCGTCAAACGCCCCCGTAGTTTCCCACCTCATGGTAGCCTCCGCCGTACAAGTTCCTCTCGCAGCCGGTTGCTCGCCGGAGCAATCCCGTGGCCGGAGGCAAGTGCGGCTCCGGACGAGTCGAACGCTAGTTCCCCGTACGTAGGCCGGTACGGATTCGGCCGCTGCAATTGCTGACCCGTCATGGCTTTGCGGTGGTGGGCCGGATTGGCCGTCCTCCCGAGGCCCGTAGTGGGGGCCGAACCGGCCGACCCCCAAGACCCCTGCGCGGAGGAGGCCGGAAAGCTTGACTTCCGCAGCTCCGAGGAGGAGGTTGATGTGGCCGGCTCCGTAATGGTGGCCGAGAGCTTGACTCGCCCGGGTCCACCGTGCCCCCTTGGACGGGTTCCTTGCTCGAACGCTTGTTCCATGCCCGGGCCAAAGACGGCCACCATCATCCGCCGGAGCGCACCGAGGAAGGCTTTGTTGTGCTTGCTCGATGCATGTGTCTGGCACTTCCCGGAATACTCACATGCACTCCTCTTTCTCCCCGCCGAGCCGTGGTATCGCTCTCCCCCGGCAAGAACACCCCCGGGCATCTCGTTCTTCAAGTACGGGCGCCACTTCTATTTTTCTTGAATGACAAGCAGACATTTCGCCGGAACCGGTCCATGGCGTCCCGGAGTTGCCGCCGCCGCTCGGGAGAGAGGTCTTCAAGGTTGACGTCCATGATGTCCCCAATTTCGGGCATCTTGATCTATTCGGTTGTGGTCCCACCGGCGTGCCAAAAAGTGTGTTGACACAAAAAGTGCACCTAGCGCCAAACACACAGCAAGTCGAACAAGCCGACTTTACACGCGCAAAGAGTCACAAGACGTGCCGGTCAATTTTTCCCGAAAATTAACAAAAGATAAAGAAGTTAGATACCAAAGTTTGGAACTTGCCGGGTGGTACCGGCATGGTTCTATATTTACGGCTAAGAAGCCAGATGGGATGACACATAGCTATAGGGAGCTATCCGCCAATAGATTGAAACCAATCGGGAATTTATGTAAGGAAAAAGTAACATTGCTGAATGGATGACGTAAGCATAACAGCGATCGGTCTTTGTTTGAACAAAGATACACATGCACGAGGCCATGACCGATCCCCATGACAATTAGCATTAAACAAATGAATAAAGTAAAGCACGAACATAATCATGTAATAAATAAGCATGCATAGATCCAAAGCACTAGTCTACCGCATGTCTAGGTACTTTAAAACCCGTCGGGTACGATGTCAAACAAATCTATCCACCGCATGATACAACCTGCATGAAGACCGTACCACTTTCCACAAATAGATCTGTCCACCGCATGATACAATCTAGATATGGAAAGCTAAAAGCACACATTATTTAAAGCATGAATAACGCACGTGTTCTACTCGTGAAGAAGCATAACTGAATACGGCTGAACAGCCAATTCGGGGTCCATGGAGAAGGAACAAACATTATCAAGTGAATAAATCTATCAGATTGATTTGAAATCTAATCCACCGGATGACTAGCTCCAAAGCAACCCAAAAACCTGCATCTACCGCATGATACCCAGCTCTTTCAAGATTTATACCAACGTTGGCAAGCTCGAACCCGCAACACGTAACAACCTAGATCGTTTCGGTTTCGGCTATCGGAAAGCACAAGATCCACGTGTTAAAACACGAACTCGACTCGTGCAAGGATCACAAAAGGGTAAAGCCGATCCAAATCTATCTAGATTGGGCAAAAGTGTGTTACATGAATCTAAACATAAAGTAAAAACTCAAAGCAACACGGGGTAACTTAATGAATCTATTGAATCTTGCCAAAATCCAATAGAGCCGATAACTAGCTTCAAGCTAGATCTTAGCCTACCGCATGACTCATGACCTAACAAGAAACCTTCTTGAACCAAGCTTGAATCTACCGCATGACACGAAGCGTGGTAACAAGACTACTTGCATCGATCTAAATCTACCGCATGATACTAGACATGATACAAGGTTGCCGGTACTCACGGAGGTCGACGGATCGATGAACCCTCTCGAAGAACTCGACGACACGACAAAAGGACTCTAGGGTTTGGCGTAAGGCCGGTGTGTATTGAAGAATGAATGTCCTTTACATACATTCGGGGGTCATATTTATACCCCCGTCAAGTACAACTTCGAATGGATTCGTTGCCTAACTTATCTCTAAGCTTGATCGCCTATCCATCCATTCGTTCTCCCCGGTTGAGCCACGTCACCGTCCAATCCCGCAAAATCAGCTCTCCTGTTCATTTGCCGAACCGGAGCGGATAGCCGACCGCAGCATCTCTTTGCCGAATATCTCTCGAAAAGATCCTCCCTTCCACCGTACGGACTCTTCATCGAGCCGGACCCACAAGTCGACTCCTTACCAAATTTTGGTGTTAACAAATCCCACATGACGTCGGCAGGAAGAATAGATTCAGAGCCGTAGACCAGGAAATATGGTGACTGTCCCGTCGGCTTGGAGGGTTGAGTACGTAGCCCCTAGAGTGCATTGGGTAGTTCCTTGATCCACTTGCCTCCTTTAGTGTTGGCAGCATCGTGCAGCCGCTTCTTGAGAGCGTCGAGTACCATCCCGTTGGCACGCTCGACTTGTCCGTTGGCCCGTGGATGGGCAACTGAGACATACCGGACGTCGATCCCGTCGTTCTCGCGGTACTCCCGCATCGGTGGTTGTTGAAGTTGGAGCCCAGGTCTGTGATGATGCGATGGGGTAGTCCGTAGCGGTGCACGAGTTCATCCAAGAAGTCGAGTACTCTGTTGGCCTTGAGGCATGTGACCGGCTTGACTTCGATCCACTTGGTGAACTTGTCGATGGCCACCAAGACTCTATTGAATCCTCCTGGCGCAGTCGGAAGAGGCCCAACCATGTTGAGCCCCCAGCAGGCGAAGGGCCAGGTTGGTGGTATGGTGACTAGCTTGTAGGCCGGGACGTGCTGTTGCTTGGTGAAGTATTGGCACCCTTGTCACCTTCTGACGAGTTCATCGGCATCGCCCAGAGCTGTGGGCCAGTAGAAAGC
This sequence comes from Cenchrus americanus, assembly GCA_947561735.1. NCBI lineage: Eukaryota > Viridiplantae > Streptophyta > Magnoliopsida > Poales > Poaceae > Cenchrus > Cenchrus americanus. The sequence goes on along the minus strand of OX387243.1, from coordinate 98,124,284 downwards.
TTGCCGGAAAGCCTTGCTGACCAGTGTGCGTGAAGACGCATGGTTGCCGCAGACGCCTTTGTGGATCTCTTCCAAGATGCCCTTGCCTTCTTCTCAGGGAACGCACTTCATGAGTACTCCAGAAGATGCGCCCCGCCTGTAGAGCTTGTCTCCGACTAGGACGTAGGACTTGGCACGGCGGACGAGTTGCTCGGCCAAGTTCTTGTCCGTTGGAACCTTCTGCTCGTGGATGTAGTCGATGAAGGGTTGTCGCCAGTCCACATCTATCATCATGACCTCCTCTCCACCGGGGAAAGGTGCCGGGGTCGGTGGTCATCGATGCCGCTGCGGGATGGATGGCGCGTGAAGCTCGTGGACGAAGACACCCGCCGGTACTTGAGCGCGAGTAGAGCCAAGCTTCGACAGGGACGTCCGTTGCAACATTGTTGTCGCGGACGACATGGTGGAACTCGAAACCGTAGAACTCCGTTCTCGAGCTTGCGGACTTCTAGACGTAGACGTCCATGTTCTCCTTGTTGCGGTCCCGGACTTGTTGACTTCGTCGATGACCATTGCGGAGTCACCGTAGACTAGTAGCCGCTTGATGCCTAGTGAAGCCGCGAGGCGGAGCCCGTGTAGCGAGATTCGTACTCGACTTCATTGTTTGAGACCTTCCGGAAGATCCGCAAGATGTACTTGAGTTGTTCACTCGTTGGAGAAATCAAGAGTACCCCCGCACCTGCGCTTTCGAGCTTGAGCGAGCCGTCGAAGTACATCACCCAGTGCTCTAGGCGCTCGGTTGGAGTTGGTAGTTGATTTTCCCGCCACTCTGCCATGAAGTCGACTAGAGCCTGCGACTTGACGGCTATTCGTGGCTTGAAGTCGATGTTGGGGGCGCCGAGTTCGACTGCCCACTTGGAGATTCTTCCAGTAGCATCTTGGTTCCGCAGGATGTCGCCGAGCGGGTAGTCGGTGACGGCGGAGATTGAGTACTCCTGTAAGTAGTGTCGTAGCTTCCGCGAGGTGATGAGCACTGCATATAGTAGCTTCTGCACTGGTTGATAGCGTGCTTTAGATTCTGACAGGACCTCACTGATGAAGTAGACTGGTCGCTGGCACTACAAAAAACCTTGTGATCCATGACGATATTCACATGACGTTTTCAGATTTCGTCATAGATCACACTGCATATATGACGAACTGTCAGATTTCGTCATAGATTCGCAAAGGCCGGGATATGAAGCCCGATATGAAGTCCAAACACCATGACGTTGTGTCAATTTCGTCATAGATTTCGTCACGCATCACACCGCATCCATGACAACAAATCACATTTCGTCATAGATTAGCAAGTGTTGGATATGTAGCTCGATATGAAGTCCAAAGACTATGACGATGCGCAAATTTGTCATAATACGACCCACTTTGCATTTCAACATTTCCTTATGATCAATAAAATAAAAAAATCATATAATATGTGAAAAAAGTAGAGATAATCACGATTAATAATTTAAAAATCTAAATTTAATTTTTTTTCTAAAGCACATAATATTATATAGTTTTTTTTTTTTTTTTGAGATCACATAATATTATATAGTTAGTATATAGATATACCTATATAAATGCAAACAAAACTAAATTTTGGTTTTATGACTTTTTATAACTTACTATAATTTTTTATGTACTGACTTGAATTAAATAAAAAAAAGAAAGACAAAACCGTTTCTTAAACCACGCAAAACTGATCTTGTGATATAATATGGATGGTTTCAAAGGTTGAAAGATATGGTTTGTGTAGTTACTAAGTTTAGGCATGAAAACTAGACTTAGGCGAAAATTGAATAGGAGCCATAGTAACATGGGCTTGCTAACCTGAATCAAAGTCTACTGGTGGCCCTCTAACTCGTTAACGAATTCCAAAGAACCACCCCAAGATCCCAAAACCAGCCCGTGCAGCCCAACCGGCCGGCCCAACCGCACAAACCCCAACCGGTCGGCCCGGCTCCTTGAGAATGGAGGGCCACTAGCGGACTTTCCCAATCGTTTTTTCTTTTTAATCTATACTTAAAATTTGAAACTAGTGTTTCTCGGTCATAGTAACTCCAAATTCAGTGATTCCTTTTTCTGATTTTTTGTAAAATCACAATCTTTCACGTAATATCGTTCGTTTTCATATTAATTGCTATTACATTTATTTTTTTCATACAACTTCTTTTCTTCTACCGAAGAATAAATAAAAGATATTTTTCAATAATAAATGGTAACATAACTTCATATTTACTAATGTTATGATAAACACAACGTTATGGTAAAGTTTGAAGTGCATATGAATTTGAAAATTTCAAAAGGTATGATACACTTCAATGTTCAAGTAATGTTTCATGAAACTATGTGAGACATGTATCCATTTCTAAACAACGCAGGTTCCGCTACTACCGAAATCATTTGAAAGTTTGATCACAAGTTTATGGACCCAAATTATGTTACCACATCAATTTGTAGAACCATTAGAGCATTTTATGATATTATTTGAATTATGATAGTGTAAATTCGAGATGTAAGTTTGAATTACCCCTAATAAACTGCTGTCGAAATCATTTTTCATTTGTTAAAGTTGTAGATCTTGGTAGAGAACGATTTTAAAAAATTTTAGAAAAAAGAATCATCCAATTTGGAGTTAGTAATGAGGTAGAAAAACTAGTTATAAGTTTTAGTCAAAGATTAAAAAGAGAAAACACACTTGTTCATCTTAGTTCATAGCAAGTGCCGTTTCTGTTTTTAATCTTCAGATAAAACTTGTAAATTGTTTTTCTTCCTCATACGAACTCCAAATCGGTTGATTTTTTTCCTATTTTTTTCTGAAATCGAGATGTTTTACTCAGTGCCATTTGTTTCTATCTTAATTACTATTTCTTTTCCAACTAAAAAGTGAATATAAAAAACATGTTTTTTCATAACAATTGCTAATATAACTTAATATTCTCTAATGTTATGGTCAACACAAGGTTGCATCCAAATTTGAGGTGCCCATGGGTAAGAAAGTATTTGAGTGTGTACAAACTTTGAAGTTTAAGTTGAGTTGTATGAAACAATGTTATGATGTAGCTAGTTTATAAACAATGTATACTCCAATTTCCACAAAATCTTATGAAACTTTTTTGTCAAGCTTGTACATTGATAAAATGATCCTATGCCAATTTACATAATTTTTTGATAAGTTTTATTTATTATTATCATTATTTTATAACAAGGTGACTAGTAGAAGTTTGAAATTTCCTACAAGCCAATTGAATTTTTCGTCAATCTCCTAGATGTGGCCTAGAATGGACCATAGGTGCCTAAATATAACTTTTTTGAATTTTTGAACTTATTAGATGCACATATAGGTCAATTTTGAATTACTTTCGATAAACACGTAGAAATTCATTTAAATGATAGAAAATAGCAAATCCACTCGAAAATTCTTGAAACTCCTAGATGAAAACTTGTATCCATACTGTTATATATAAAAATATATTTGTACATATAACATAGTTATTTTTTAGTGTTACTCACAATGGTGCAATAAAAAGGAAAAAAGAAAAAGAAAAACAATAAACAGAGAAGCCCATGTCTGCCAAAATAGCCCAACGATTTGCAGCCATCGATCGTCGATCCAATGGTTCTCATCGTGTTTCCTTCGTATATAACGCTGCATCCAACCCTAACCCTAACCCCATCCCCCTCCTCCCGCAGTCCCTCCTCCCCTCTCTCTCCCCTAGTCCCCCTGCTCTCCTCCCGCCTCACTTAGATCCGCCGCCCCTGCTCCCACTCTCCCCCGCGATCCACCTACGCCCTACCCAACCCGGCCCACCCGGCCCGGCCGGAGGCCTCGCTCCCCCCACCCCACCTCCGCAAGCCACGGCCGCCGCCCACCGCCGTCTCTCCCCGCCGGATCCGGCGCCGGGTTGCGCCCGCGCACCGGGGAGGAGGAGCGCAGGGCGCGAGCCGCGTCGGAGCTAAACAACCCGAACAGAGAAGAGCTCGACCCGTGCGGCCGCCGCACCCCTCCCCACAATGGCGTCCCTCTTCAAGGTACGGATCCCCGAAACCCTAATCCCCTCGCCCCCGTTTCCCGTCGCCCTGCCCCGTTTACGAGCTCTTCTCCCGCGCCGGCGAGATCAAGAAGATCATCATGGGAGTCGCCCCGCATCGAGCCGCCCCACTGCACCCTCCTCCCATCCAAACCTGCACACCTACCGCACCAGGTCTCCACCGCCGATTCACCTGACCTGCCCGCGGCGGATGCGCGCAGGGACCTAAGGAGCCCCGCGCGAGCGCGACTGCCCTGCCCATGGTGCAGATCCACCAGTCGGCGCACCTCGGCGCAGCTTTTCCCGACGACGAGGAGCAGGCCAGCAACAACAGCGGCTCGGGCTCCTCCGCCCCGTCTTCAGGTGCGCTCTGCAGTTGCCCAGTTCCCTACTGCCGCTCGTCCTTATGGGATCCCTTACTACTACTACTTGTGAATCGGTCGCTTAGGTTCCTGGAGATTGACCCCAAGGCGTGGGTTGGGCTGGAAGAGACCGTTGCGTCCACAGAGGCCAAGCATCACATCGGCACGGTACGCCAATCCCCTCCCTTCCCTTCCCACTCTGATCGTGTGTCTGACTATGTGCGCACTTAATTAGTTGGGTGCGGATTTGATCGCAGGTCTCAGTTGGGGGTTACGGATTTAGTCTCAGGTCTCAGCTGTTAACAAATCACCCCTATTGTTCACCTCATCAACATATCTCTAAAATGTTGTCCAACTTCTATGTGTGCTTAGGCAAGCACTCCTGTGATGCTGTGAATGTTTAACAAGTCTTTCAGTATTGCATTTCATAGTCAGTATCATTTCACCTTGCATTTTGATTGCCCGGTAGAGCAATCCAGTGTTGTATCCATAGTGATGAACTTGTTATGTGTCCTTGCCATGGAAAAACCTGTCAAGCTATCAACCGATATTGTAGTATATTGCTTTCTGAATTGCAATTTAGGATGGATTCTTAGCTGAAGGCTGCAGTGTTTTGGTTCAGGAAATACCAGATGGACATCAATCAGCTTCAAAGAAATTTGAAGGAACATCTTTAACATGTATGTGTTAGCTGAATGTTGACAGTGACTCGAAATTGTAGTTTTTGTAGAACACATGTCAATTGCAAGTTTTGGAAATTACCTCTTTATTTCCAGCCTATTTCAAATTGACTAAACATTGAATAAAGCTTACTTATATATGATTCGATCAGTTTCTCCATTATTTCCTTCCTATCTTGCTTATGTGCTCCGTGGTGACATGAGGACTGCTTTTTACAACTTTAGTTACACATCAGTTATGTGGTGCACTAAATTATTCACTGCTATTTGGTGAAATATCCTTGTTGCTTAGATAATAACCGTTGACGGATAAAAGACGTATCCCTCTACGATCCGCAAGCGTACGGACCCCACACCTTTTTCACCACGGGATTCCCAAGGTTCTTGTCAATCCGCGGAGCAAGGGGATTACTAGCGCTTAACCAAGTACTAATCTAGTTGAATGGAAACCTTTGAAAGGGGTATTAATCTAAAGATAAAGACAATCTAACCTAAGTTAATCTAAGTTAAGTTGATCAAACAAATCTAGGGTTAAACTAGATGGTAAAGGGTGAACACAAGAGAGTGAGCAAGAAAGATAAGCGTTCCCTCCCTAGGATCTAGGATAACATGGTATGCATCTACTACACGAAAGCGGTAAACCAATCTACCAGGGGTTGTGACCACGGTTTCGCCCTTTCCCTCCTCTCGTATCGTCACTACGCGAAGGTATTCGTGACTAGACCTATGAAGGACACGGTATGTTGATGGAATCTATGGGAGTAGCGGATATCATACGCCCGAAAAACATGGTAGCTAACCTTAATCATCAAAGCATCATCAACATGAAAACAATAGATTGAAACCACAAATCGAGTAGCGATCACATAGCATGTATCCATCTAATCCTAGGGATGAACGGAGACATTACCCCATCATCTTACACGGATTGAAGCACATAGGGGTGATGGAGACTCCGGAGAACGTCGTCGATGAAGATGGCGGCGATGGAGCTTGGGAACACCCCTAGGCCAACGGCTTGGAGTCCTCCTCTTGCTTCCTTCTCTCCGCCGGTGTTGATCCTTGCGACGAGCTCATCTAACTCTCTCCCTCATCCGGCGGCGGCGGTTTTCGGGTGATTGGCGTCGGTAGGATGATTTGTTCGATGGGTCGGTCGACGGCGGCGGAGGGAATAAATAGATGAACATCTAGGGCAAAGGGGGGACCGAACCGACCCCGGAGTGGGCCGGGCCGGTCGGCCCGGCCGGCCGGCCCAGCCCACTTCGGCCCGGTTCGGCCCCGGTTTTCTCCCCGGTTGCTTCTCGCGTGATCCCTTATTCGTGTGCACTTGCATGTGGGCCTTTGACGTCGTTTCCTTCACGGTTAAGGGTTGAATCCTTGCTATGCAAGCTTCGCCGTTTTCCGGTTGAGTCCCCTGAAGACTTGCACGTTGACGCTTCGGTCCTCGGGTCATTTGGAGTCATGTTCATCGCGTGTCTTGACTCTTGGCTTCATGATCTTCTTCCAAAGTTCTTGGTGAACTTATCCCGAAAGTCTCCTCATTAGCGTAGATTTCCTGCGTAAACAACAAACTCCAAAATCGACATGCAAGTGTGAACTTGTTATATCATTAGTATGCCTAGTGGCGGGTTAGTTGCAAATCATAATCGAAACCAATGTATAACAAGTAGTCTAGGTTGACGGAAATTCACCGTCAACATCTCCCCCATGCTTAAACCTTGCTCGTCCTCGAGTAAGTAAACCTTTCTTAAAAGGGAAATCAGTGTTGCCTTCCAATGTTGTCCCTGCACTTAGTCATTCATGACGAGGCAAATTTCTCTCTCTTAAGAATTTATTTTTAAAGTTCAAGTTGTGACCGACTTCTTTTTCATTATGGAAGATAGACTAACAATAAAGAACAAGCCACATTTAACACGATGCTCTCAAACTTAAGTGAACTTCAAACCATTACCTTGTCACATGGAAGATTTTCAAAAAGATGCATATCCAACATAAGTGAAAATCTCTTGCAAGAGCTCATGGAACCCTCATCTCATCAAGTCACTCAAGCCTATACTAGATTATTTTCAACCTACTCTACTCATATGTGATAGTGGAAGGCTTATGTGCAGCTTGGAAGGTTAAAAACAATCCTAGCAAAACATACATCCGAAATATTGTCAAATTAAGAGAGAGGTCTATTGGAATTACCGAGACTCGTCAAAAAGGCCATGGAAAATAAATGTTGGAAAGAGAGAAGGATGAAACACACACATTTAGATAAGTGGACATGTGCAAGTGGCAAATGATGATCCCGAGGCACGAGTGAAGTCCTCGTTATCGGATTGCACATGGTTGGAAGATTTGAGTATGGATGTGTCATCAAGGCACTTGAGAACTTATGAAGCAAAAAGATCCGAGGAGCATCTTTATTTTTTTTTCTTTATTTTATTTCCTTCTTATTTTTCTCTCTTTCTTTTTTTCACTTTATTCTTCCTATTTTTCTTACTTTTCTTTTCTTCTTATCATATTTTTTTTTCATTTTTCATTTTTATTCTTTTTTTCTTTTGCTCCTCAAAACTTTTTGCAACATAATACTTACATAGCATTTGTGTCAGAGAATGACTCCTCCCCCATGCTTGAACGATGCTCGTCCTCGAGCATAAAAGAGAAGGGAAATGACTGCTAAAGTAAGTATAAATTCCATAATCTTGCGGAATATTTGAATCTCCATCGAGAATTTTACTCCATACTCAAATTGGGTTGTGGACAAGGAGGTGATCACAAAAAGATGTTTTGGTTTAGGGTGGATGCCCAGCGAAGTTTGTGAAATTTTCGATGTGAAAACCCACAATGCATGGACAAAAAGGCTAGCATGAAAAAGTTACACAAAGGAATGACCAGCTTCTTAGTCTCGAACCATAGAAATCAATCCTAATCCAACTCATCAAAACATATGTTTGCAATCTACGGGTTTTGTTATCATAAAACATATATGTATATGGCTTTGGTAGGTAGAACTTTGCAAGTGCATCACAAACATGTAGATAGCATAAAAGTTATGTTTTCATAAAAACAACAAGTTATCCGGCTATACATAAACTTAAACTAAAGAGCAAAGATATGTATGTGGGTCTAGAGCATAGTCATTTCACCTCCACAAATAAAAGAGTAGGTATTTAAATTAATTTCAGATCATATTATAGAGAGCAATTAGCCAAGACATGTATAACTTCATGTAGGTAAAACAAAGCGGCAACCTTCATCATCTTTCCGTAAGCATAGGCAATATAGAACATCGAGGTGAACACATGGTCATGCTTATCTAATGAAAGTAAAAAGAAACCTAGGTTGTCCTCCTAGTAGCCATGTTATTGTTTGAAGAGAAAAACAAAAGGTTGCACCTAGTTGATGTTGAAGGCATACTTACAAGCATTTGTGTTTGGAAAAGAGAAGGTCCATGGAGATGTTACCATCCTTTGTAATTCTTCGTTGCCTTCTTCCGACATCTCCATGTATCGATGTGGCTTTTGCTTTTGTCTTGATTTATTAATGCTCCTAAACTTCTGAATTTGATCTTGTATGCTTAATGGAGTCATTGGTCACCCTTCTCTTCAATGTTGTCATCACCATCTCCTCTTTCTTGTTCTCATCATCTCCTTGCTGTCTCCTTTTCATGGATTTCCCCCTCTGTCCAGAACAGAAAATATATCGAAATATAGCTCTATTGAAAAGTTTATAAAATTACCTTTCCAATGTGTGGTCATTCATCGAAAACGGAGTTCAAACAAGGGAGCTATGTCCGTTTTACTTCAGCGCTGCGTGCTGTCCAAAACTGATTTCAGGACGTGTTGCACTCGGTGATTCGGGCATAACCGCTTGTAGGAACCTCCGATTGTCTTGATTCTTGATTTGTTGGAATCGTAACTTCATGGGGCTTCTAAATATCCAAAAATACCCAGTGCTTTCCCTTTGAGACCATGCAGAATTTTGATGAGATTGGTGGCTTCTTGCGCATTGATCCGGAGATGTTAACGATCTTTATCATTCTATCTTCTAGAGTGTCATGTTGCACTTCCGTGTTGAAGATTCAGGGTCTCCCCCATGCTTAGCATTTTGCTAGTCATGGAAGAAGAAGACAAAGCATTTTTATCTTAGCCATCCTTCAGTTTCCTTGTAGTGAGAGTCTTTATCTTGCCTGTAAGACGTTTTAAACGCACATTCTACCCCCAAGGTGACGGTTGGGAGTAGATAGAATTACCAATAATCCAACAATGTCTCCTAAGATTCTTAACTTGTGGCATAATTAGTTTAATGAGGAATAAAAACCTAATGAGTGTACGTGATGCAAGGTGTGTATGCACATGATAGGAAAGCATATAAACAAGACAATGTTTTTACCTAGTTCTAAACACCATGTTTACAACTAGGTTGCTGAATTTCTCCATAGCCATAAAGGTTTATACATCTAGGGTTAAAACACCATGTCTATCCCTAAATCAATAACTCTTATAGCACAAGAAAAATTAAGCGCATTGCAAAGCTTATAAACTAACCAAAGCAACATGAAAACATATGAAAAGCCAGCTAGGTTTATCGAACTTAACGATGATGGTCCGCAATCATGTTTAAACACCACGTTTACACAAGATCACAAAAGGAAAATACTCATAATGCCTTATGAAGTATTAACATGGATATGAAAGCATACATCATTAAGTATATAAAACAACCAAGCCAACTATGTGCAAAACATGTATACACAAAGAAACATCACGAGGACAACAAAATGCAATGCATGCAAATAAATAAATATGATCATGAACATGATGGTGGTTCTAAAAAGGAAAACTGAACTTAGATTAATAACCACAAGTTGATCATCATAAGATGGTGCCATTCTTTATTCTCTCTAAGAAAGTAGTAAAAATATAAAGAAACGGGTTGCCTCCCGAAAAGCGCTTCATTTAAAGTCATAGAGCTCGACTTTCTCACATACCTTCTTTTCGTTGCATAGCCATGGCCCTTCATGCAAGAAGAAAAGGTACCAATGCAGCTTTAATTTACTTCCCATGTTGTGCTTGATCACTTATAGAAGACTTGCCCAAAGCATCCTTTTGTTTCATCATTATCTCCTTTATCATCCTTCGGTGCTGCCTTTTTTTAATGTCCAGAACAGAGAGTATACTCAAACTCTACTCCATTGCACAATGCACAAAATTTCCTTTCCAACGAGTCTTCATTTGCTCAAATCGGACTCCGGACAAGAGAGTTACGTCCGTTTTACTTCTGCGATAAAATCTGTCCTGAAATTTCAGAACGCGCAACGCTCAATGTTTTCTCCATAACTCCTTGCACGGGTCTTCAAACTTGTTGGTTCTTGATGCGTTGGAATGGTAATTTAATGGAGCTTCTGAATATCTCATTTTCTCCATTTGTACACCTCTGAACAAGCTCTCAAATTTATAAATACAGCAGCATCCATCGTGGGATTCAGAGAGGTTGATGATTTATCTTGCAACTCTTTTAGGCATGACTTCTTTTTTCATTATTCAAGCCTTGTCTACATGGTTAGTGAAAATCGGGCCTTTCCCGACATATGATTCTTTAAGGTCATTAGCTTGACCAAGCGCAAAGCATGATCGAGATTTACAAAACTTATTGTAAACATACGCGTCCATAATTAACACCACATGTGAATTGTAGCAACAAGTCATGGTGTAAATAAAAGAAGCATATGTTTCATGCATGGCGCTTAGCTTATCATTAGGCAAAGGTTGTTTAGGTGTCAGATTAATTGGATCAAAAATAAATGTTTCCTCTTTTTCATTCTCAAGAAAATCTAGCCTATCAACATGATCACTATTGGAACAAGGCATAGACATTAAACTATCATTCATACTATTGGTTGAGCATGAGTATTTGAATTTATCAACATCAATACCAATAATATCTTGAGATTTCAGCATGTACCTTGGCCTTAGAGATTTTTCAACAAGAGTGATATTTGGTTCATCAAGCGGTGTTGAAGGCGAATCGATCTCAACAAGTGTAGTTGCCTCTTCATCACCATCTTGCAATTTCTTCAACTCATCATGTGGAACATGTAATCCTTCAACTATGTACGCATTCATCTCTTCTTTGAAGTCTTCTTTATCAACCAGATCTTCATCTTCAAAGTCTTGTATGTTACTTTCTTTATCTTCCACGTACCACATGTCGTCAAGATCGCTCATTGTTGATTCACTCTTTCCTTCATCCTTGAGTACTTCCATGTCTTGATTTGCTAGTGTGTAGGCTTCAATAGCACACAAGCTATCATCTAGCTTGAGTCCTATCTCCTCCCATTTATCCTTTGAGTCACTAGGCTCATTACGGTTATACTCTTCTCTTCCTTCATCATAAATCTTTGAGTTGTCAAACCGGTCGATCCATCCTTCATCTCCTTCTTCTCTTTCTTCTTCAAATATCTTTTGGATCGACTCTCCACTCATCTCTTGATCAAAAATATCTTCAACTAGTTTGGCAACGTGTCGGAGTTCCTCCTTCCTTCGGTAGTTAATTAGTGGGGCGAAATCAACTTGAACCCAACCGAATTGCTTGAACTCCGCCAATGGTCTAGCATTCCACATACTTCGGCCTACATTCATGTTAGTTTCAACATTTTTAACATCCGAAATGACTTCTCTTACCTTGGGAAGTGGATCTTCAATTTCTTGAATGGTCGGTTCATCTTCCTTGACCTTCGGTTCATCTTTTTCAGAAATTTCAGCAAGCACCTTGGGCTTGCTTTTGTCATTTTGCTCCTCTCGACAACATCTTTGCCAATCTCGTATTGTTCTTTGTCCATTGCTTATCCTTTGTAGGATTTGTGCGGCTTCACTAATTGTTTTATCCATTATATCACCACCTGCACACATGCTTACAAAACGAGACGAGTTAGGGGTTAGTGAAAAATAAAAGGTATGCAACATCAAGTCACCGGAAAATCCCAAGTTCGGGCCTCGCTCAAGTAGTTCATTAAAACGGTCCCATGCTTCATCAATTCCTTCATCCTCTCCTTGCTTGAAAGTGAGCACTTGCCTCCTTAAGTCTTGGACCTTGCTTATGGGAAAGAACTTCAAAAGAAACTTCTTCACTAGCTCATCCCAATTTCCTTTTGCTTCAACGGACGCAAGTGTGTACCATCTTCGCGCTTCATCTTCGAGAGAGAATGGAAAAGATTCCACTTGAACCAAGCGGCCGAACTCCTTTTTGTTGCACCGTGTTGCATAACATCGTGAATTCCTTAATGTGTCTATATGGGTTGTCATCCTCCAATCCTCTAAATGGTTTTGTCGCCACTAACTTGATGATGCCGGCTTCACTTCATAGTGGGTTGTAGCAAACGTCAAATCTGATTTTTGCATCTCAATGTCTTCCATTGACGGCATTGCTAGCTCCCTTAGCGACATCTCTTCGTCTTCCAATGGTGAGGTGAACAAATCCATCTAGGCACAAGAAAAGTAGAAAGAAAAACAAAAAAGATTTTTTTTTCTTTTTTTTTAGAAAATAAGGGTTAGGTGTTAGTAATCAACAAAATTAATACTAGATTAAACGTAGCAAACGGCTTGCTCCCCGGCAACGGCGCCAAGAAAAGGGGCTTGTTGACGGATAAAAGACGTATCCCTCTACGATCCGCAAGCGTACGGACCCCACACCTTTTTCACCACGGGATTCCCAAGGTTCTTGTCAATCCGCGGAGCAAGGGGATTACTAGCGCTTAACCAAGTACTAATCTAGTTGAATGGAAACCTTTGAAAGGGGTATTAATCTAAAGATAAAGACAATCTAACCTAAGTTAATCTAAGTTAAGTTGATCAAACAAATCTAGGGTTAAACTAGATGGTAAAGGGTGAACACAAGAGAGTGAGCAAGAAAGATAAGCGTTCCCTCCCTAGGATCTAGGATAACATGGTATGCATCTACTACACGAAAGCGGTAAACCAATCTACCGGGGGTTGTGACCACGGTTTCGCCCTTTCCCTCCTCTCGTACTTGTCACTACGCGAAGGTATTCGTGACTAGACCTATGAAGGACACGGTATGTTGATGGAATCTATGGGAGTAGCGGATATCATACGCCCGAAAAACATGGTAGCTAACCTTAATCATCAAAGCATCATCAACATGAAAACAATAGATTGAAACCACAAATCGAGTAGCGATCACATAGCATGTATCCATCTAATCCTAGGGATGAACGGAGATATTACCCCATCATCTTACACGGATTGAAGCACATAGGGGTGATGGAGACTCCGGAGAACGTCGTCGATGAAGATGGCGGCGATGGAGCTTGGGAACACCCCTAGGCCAACGGCTTGGAGTCCTCCTCTTGCTTCCTTCTCTCCGCCGGTGTTGATCCTTGCGACGAGCTCATCTAACTCTCTCCCTCATCCGGCGGCGGCGGTTTTCTCGGTGATTGGCGTCGGTAGGATGATTTGTTCGATGGGTCGGTCGACGGCGGCGGAGGGAATAAATAGATGAACATCTAGGGCAAAGGGGGGACCGAACCGACCCCGGAGTGGGGCCGGGCCGGTCGGTCCCGAGCCGGCCGGCCCGGGCCCACTTCGGCCGGTTCGGCCCCGGTTTTCTCCCCGGTTGCTTCTCGCGTGATCCCTTATTCGTGTGCACTTGCATGTGGGCCTTTGACGTCATTTCCTTCACGGTTAAGGGTTGAATCCTTGCTATGCAAGCTTCGGCCGTTTTCTCTCGGTTGAGTCCCCGAAGACTTGCACGTTGACGCTTCGGTCCTCGGGTCATTTGGAGTCATGTTCATCTCGTGTCTTGACTCTTGTCGGGCTTCATGATCTTCTTCCAAAGTTCTTGGTGAACTTATCCCGAAAGTCTCCTCATTAGCGTAGATTTCCCGCGTAAACAACAAACTCCAAAATCGACATGCAAGTGTGAACTTGTTATATCATTAGTATGCCTAGTGGCCGGTTAGTTGCAAATCATAATCGAAACCAATGTATAACAAGTAGTCCGGGGTTGACGGAAATTCACCGTCAACAATAACATAAAAATCAAATGCATCAGAGTTAGCTTAATCAAATGCTCATTGATTGCACTCCTAGATGGTGACTTGTTCGGTGCCCAGAGTTATCTCTTGGTTTAATATGTTCACATGACATCAGTTCATGTTTGCTTGGGTTTACAACAATGCAACATCAATCGGACTACACATTTTTCTTATACTCGCTACTGATCTACTTATCTCTAACTCACCACTTTTGTGGAAAGTTGGCTAAAGATTCTGAATTGCAAACAGATATATGCATATAAAATTATTGGATGACTGCCGGTTTGCGGCCTACTGGATTAGTATCAGAAACTCGCAGCATGCCACTGCTGATTTCCTTTTCCTTTTTAACATAGACATATATTCAGTTTGATTGCTTGCATACTAGTCTTCTGATTTCCTTTTCTTTAACATAGACATATATTCAGTTTGATTGCTTGCATACTAGTTTGATTGTACTCAATAATCTGCGAAACTAACATATGTGCTTGGCTACTCGCTGTGAACTGAGCTACAGGTGGTTGTGCTGAAGATATCCCCGCATTCAAAGCATGCACCGGGAAAGTGAAAAAGCACCTCTCCAAGATGGAATGTATCCGGCCGTAATCCTAGTACCCGGTTAACTTCGGCCGGAACCTCCGGATATTAAATGGAAAATCATTGCATAAACCCTCCCGCCCCCACATGGAATGATCACTAATGATAACAAAAATCAAACTGTATATATAACAAGTCCGAATTCACTTGTGCTTCCATTGTTAGCTACCGGAAATTTTAGCACTATTATCTCCTCGAAATTGCAATAATCACTTTTTTAAACATTGTGATAGTTGTTCGGCACAATGCAAGATCGCATATTGTATACTTTGTTGATCTGTAGATAACACAGATATAGAAATGTAAGATCTGAATATGCAAGACCTTAGTATCCTCAAATACTATGTGTATGTGCAGGTACAATGTGGTTATAAATATGAAAGAGAAGGGTGTCAAGCCTTGGTCAAAGACAATGTTTATGGTGCCAAACGGTGAAAGAGAAGGGTGTCAAACCTTGGTCAAAGACAATGTTTATGGTGCCAAATGGTGGGTGGTGATGCTAGATAGAAAATGTATGTGATCTGTTAATATTTTGGTGATCTCTGTTAATATGGTGAAATATATGGTGATTTGGCGATTTTTGGGATTTATACACCTGTTTTGAATCTGTTGGGCATTTGTTGGGCTGAAATGTATATGGGTTGTGCCAGGAATATATGTGGGCTGGGCTGTAATGGATTTATATAGGCTGAAATTCAGTTTGAGAAAAAAATGCATAGGCTGACGTCATCTGTCAGCCACGTGGCAGCCACGTCAGCGCCATGTGGCTGCCACGCCAGTGCCACGTGGCTGCCTCGCCAGCGCCACGTGGCTGCCACGTTAGTGACATGTTTTTAAAACACCGTCGACACGTCATCTGCCACATAATCGCCACGTCATCTGCCACATCATCTCTACAAGTGATGTGGCAAGTTAATCCATGACGGTCACTTTCGTCACAGATTTTGGGCTTTGGGTTGGGTTCACTAGGCTTTACACCAATCTATGACGGTCTAAAAATGTCATGGATTACGACAATCCATGACGAAACCATTAAAACGTCACGAGAGGTGATTTGTGACGCTCAATCCATGACGAAATGAAATTTCATCATAGATGCTATTTTATGACGAAAATTGGATGATCCGTGATGAAAATCGACCGTCATAGATCACAAGGTTTTTTGTAGTGTGGACTGGGTAGGCGTGGCCGTCTTCCTGCCGCTCAACGACGACGACAATACTGACCACATGAGTAGTCGCAGCGAGGTAGAGCAGTAGCTGCTCACTTTTGCGAGGAGCTGTGAGGACTGGTGGCTTGGATAAGAAGTCCTTGAGCTGAGCAAGGGCTTGGTCCGCCTCTAGATGTCGGTGTTTTAGACCGGCAACCTACCAAGGGGAGTACCCGAGGTAGATGAATGTGGCCTCGCCAAGATCGGTAACTCGAAGGAAGAGACACGTGGTACACAATTTAGACAAGTTCGGGCCGCGAGGTGCGTAATACCCTACGTCCCGTATGCTTTGCGTGGCTCGGGATTGATAGGGTGCAATTACAAGATGATGCATAATCCGATGTTCGTGAGGGAGAGAGGGGTCCCCGCCTCGCCTTATAAAGCCCGGGAGGCGAGTTACAAGTCGGTTTAGGGAGAGAGTACTAGTTGAGTACGTCTAGGAGTCCTCTACACAGTGCGGGACATGTACAGCTTCATATCCGAGTACTTCTCCACCGTGATCCTTGTGCTTCACGCCATCAGGTGTCGTGGGACACAAGTCGGGTAGTCCCAGGGGCCCACCGAGTAGTCGGTCCTGGTACCCACCGAGGTAGTGGGCCCAAGGAGGTCCATACGACAAGCCCTCGAGTACATTGTAGTCGAGCAGGATAGGTTCAAGCAGTGTTGACAGCCTTTACAAGTAGTCCTCAGGCGTCCCCGAGTACTACAAGCCAAAAGTCCTCAAGAATACTTGAAACATCCCGAGGCTGGAAGGTACTCCAGCTGATCCTTGAGTAGTCTTGAAGTCTTCTCGAGTAGTTCCCAAGCGTCCTCGAGTTCTCCTCTTGAAGGTCTTTAATAATACCCGTGTTGTCTTGAAGTCAAAATTAATATGGAAGTGCGATTGCAAAATCGCACTCCATATGGAGTAGCCCCCGAGCCTTAGGTTGAGTTGCAGACTATGGCTGATGGTCCATCTGAAGTTCTTGCAAGATTATCCCGTAAAATCTGAAGAAAAAACCGAAGGACACGTGGCACGGAGCCCCCGAGCCTTGAGTCGAGTACTTCCTCTCGAATTGAAGGGTCATCTTGAATGTAGAAGGTGTCCTGAGTTTCTCTTGAATCTTGTCGCCACCCGGGGAGTTGATTTAGATGTAGCCGAGCCCCCCGAGAGTGAGGTGCATCGACTAGTAGAAGTTGAAAGGTCAGGCGCCGCCGCTGAGTCAGCCGTGTTGAGACTTATCCATCCGGCCGTTGAGGAGCCGCCTCGTTTGACTTATAAATAGAAGCAAAAACCCTTAGGGTTTTTCACCCCACACACTTGCGGCCTAGAATCCACCGCCGGTGCACACCGCCACCTCAATGTAGATCGTAATTCCGAGCGCACCACCACCGGTAGCCATCGCCGTAGCCCCCGAGCGGATGCGAGTGAAAACCCCGTGCACTTGGAGAATGAAGCCCTTGCCGTCCAAGAGCTTGAAGACCTCCGGCGGGAAGAAGAGATCCCGGGAGGAAGCCACCGGATCCGCCGGAGGATCAACACCGCCGATGTCTTCGCCGCGCCCAAATCCCAACCAAGAGTGGAAAAAGTCGAAGGCGAAGACTGAAGATCCGGCGGCGCCGCCGAACGGTGGATTTCTTCGGGAGAAGGAAGTCGACATGTGGCGCGCCGTCGCGGGAGATCCGTACCCGATGGAAAAGAATCCGGATGAGATCCCGATGTTCACTCGGTTCATGGAGCGCGGGTTGGCGCTCCCGGCGAGCAATTTCTTCAAGGGGTCGTTGGAGTACTACGGTATCGAGTACCTTAATCTCAACCCCAACGGTATCTTCCACACCTCCGTCTTCATTTACTTTTGCGAAGATTTCTTGGGCATCAAGCCCCACCGGGTACTCTTCCGGAAGTTCTTCGCGTGAAGCCCCGGCCCGAGCGCCAACAACCCCCGGTAGTCGGAGGAGCCGCATCCGGATGCGAGAGGACGCGCGGAGTAGTACCTTGCGTACAAATGGATCGACTCCTACCAAGATTGGAAGTCGAAGTGGTTCTACATCACCAACCACCACCGGAGCTGCCAAAGCCCGGCGGGAAGCGGCAAGAAAGTACCGACCCCGTGTGACGCCCCGGGTTTTCGGTCGGGTTAATTAACCCTAATGATCCGGTCAACGAGTTGACTTTGGTCAAACGACGGTCAACCTGGGCCATCACCTCGAAAACATCACCAATGACCCCTAATGACCCCTATTGGTCAACTATAGTCAACCCTTGGTCAAAACCCTAGTCAAACCCCTTGAACCCCTTTTGACCCACTAGTGTCAGCCGGAACTTTTGCCGCGTTCTCCAAATTTTCCCTAAACACTTCAAATTCTCCCAATACAAATGTTGTGTATTTTGTCGAGGGACACAACTTTCATGTTGAGTGGCATTTGAGATTTGAAGCATAAATAGGTGAAAAACCTCCGTTAATGCAGTTCGGCACTGTTCACTGACGCCCAGAAAATCTGCAACTTGGCATCCAAATTGTGCAAAAATGGTTGGGAAAAAGGCCATATGCCCTTTTTGAAAGTTGTAGAGGGTCAGGAGATCTACAACTTTGCTATTCACTACTTGGACCACTTCTGTTCAACTTTTTGGAGATTTGCTCGGTCAAACAGGGTTACTTGAAAAACTTTCGCGGGCACTAGCGCTCCGGGAACGCGCCGCCGCGCCGACGCCGCACGTCGCCCGCGCCGCGGCCGCGCCGGGTCCGCACGCCGAGGCCGGCCTCGATCCGCCGGTCCGCGCGCGCGTGGACCCCGCCCCCCGGCACCGCACCGCCA
Organism: Cenchrus americanus; assembly: GCA_947561735.1. Lineage (NCBI taxonomy): Eukaryota > Viridiplantae > Streptophyta > Magnoliopsida > Poales > Poaceae > Cenchrus > Cenchrus americanus. The sequence continues at coordinate 98,105,544 of OX387243.1, read as the reverse complement.
TCCACGGCCCGTCCCCCGGACCCACGTGTCGCGCGCGCCGTGGCCGCGCCGCGCCGACCAAGCCGCCGGCCGCCCATTGGCGTCTCGGCGGTACCCGCCCACGTCGCCGTCGTACCTTGCCGTGCCGCGCCCCATACCGCGGCCTTGGGACGTTTGGACGTGCGCGCACCACCTCTCCATCTCACCCGCGGGTACATAAGGCCGTTGCCGCTCTCTTCGCGCGTGACCGTGACGCCACCGTCCGCCATGGCCGTCACCTCGGTGAACATGGTGCGCCGGCCAGTTCCACGGCTATCCAAAGCAGTGAAGCTCTTCCTTAGATCACCCTAGAGCTAGCACAGACACGAGTTGGCTTGCACCACCTCTCTCATCACCGGAATCGTACTCCCAGCGGCGGCCGCCGCCGGTCTCCGCCGCGCCCGCCCGCCGGCACGGTTTCCGCCGCAAGTGAGCACGTAGATCGAACCCTTGTGGCCCTAGAACCCTTCCCCGCCTTTCCCCGACCATCCCCGCCGCCGCCTCGCCGGAACCGGCCGCCGCGCGCCCCCCCCCCTTGGCCGAGGACCACATTGCAAGACGGGAGTTCTTTCCGGGTCATCCGTGCAAACTAGGGGCATAACGGTAAACATCCAATACTTTCCAAGGGTCGGATTGCAAAACGAATCTTCCCCCTTTGTGTGCCTTGACTGGATCTTGTAAAATCCTTATAAAATCACAGAAAAATCCAAAAATTGCAAACTCAATTTTTATGTGCTCAGTGTAACAAGAACTACAACTTCCTCCAAGGATGTATATACTTTTGAGCTACAGCTTTTGCTTGAAAAATAGAAATGTAAAATCCCTAGATCTATGTTTCTGCACAATCTACACAAGTTGTTGAGCTATGTTTTGGATATGTTGTACTCCATGCCATGAATGGTCACCACACCAAAAATTGCACAAAGTTACTACATAAATCGTTTTATAAAAATCAGTTTGTGAAATTGACAAATCTGTCTAGATGATTTTTGTAGCTTCAAATATAATTATTTTTGATCCCAACTTCTGGCTATCACCTTATAATGTTTGAATGCACCTCTGGTGAATTTATCATGATTTTAACCCTACTAGAAATAATTATTCCTGATTTATGCTTGTTTTTATTCATAAATATGTGTAGCATGTTTCATAAAGGCTATAGGTGTGTTTCTTGGTTCTTTGGGCTTGTTTTGGACCAAAGCATGTGTAGGAGAAAGTTGGGTTTCAATTATGATGTATTTATTTTAATATGTCTTATTCCCTTATATGCTAACTAGTAATGCATTTAAATTTAGTACATTAAAATTCAGTGGTGCAAAAATCAATTCCTTGCTGTCCAAGAGAGTACTCCTGGTCATTAGAACCAGTGGGTACTGCTGGGACAGTTTGATATGTTTTTGGTTGTTAAAAGAGTGCAAACTAGATTAATTTAGTGAAAGAAAAATAGGAAAAATGCCTCCTTTTGTGCCTAAGTGAAATGAATGAGTTAGAAAAGTAAAATGGTGGTGCAAAAGTAAATTCCTTGCTGTTTGTGTAAGATACTCCTTAATAGATGTGCACACAATCACATTAAAGAAAATGCTAAAAAGGCTTTTAATTATCTTTAAAAGGGAGAAATGTTTAAATGCCTTCTTAAGGTGAATATGACCAACCCTATCCAACTTGTAGTTGTTGCTACTGTTTTGTTGATGTGAATTAAATTAATTTATTTATATATATGTACGCAGTCACCGTAAAAGTCTAGATAATAAAGCAACACATATTGTTCCTTTATAGGAAGAGTATGCTGAATGTATTATTATCTAGGTGAATGTGTTCAAACATGCACCTCTTGGTTAACATAAGTTGTTTGAAATTAATTAAATTCAAATGGTCACTTAAGTCTTGCATTGCATCCTCCGTGTAGAAGTTCCCGACGGTAGCTACACGCTCGTGCCGGCGGACGTGAACGAGGGAGCTGGAGGAGACGTGCACTACGTCGCCATAAAGCAAGACCCGAGCCAAAGACCGAAGTGTGTCTAACTACTTGTGCCAACAAAGGCAAGCCCCGGTTTATTCATTAACCTATGTGTTCCTTAAAAACTTCTGAATTTACTTCTTGTTATCTTATGTGCATTTACGTTCAGGAGTTGAAATGAAACCCTAGTTGCATGATCCATAAGTACCTATGATCTTTTACTAGAGTGAAAGGTCGCTAGTTGCTATGCTTAAGGATCCGATACAAGTCGAGTGATGTTGGTCACTCGCGGGAGTAGGATCTCCTTTATGGAATCACCATATTGATTAAATGGATTGCTCATGTGGTAAGAGCATGGGATTTGGGCTCCGGTCCAATGGCTTCGTTGGTTAAGTGTTTGAAAGTACTAAACACTTGTCGGAAATGGGTACGGTAAGCCTAGTACCTAAATGAGGCGGACGGGGTTTTACTATCACTACTCTTAGGGTTGCGGCCCCGGCTTGCTCCCCGAGTGCATGCGTGAGGCCGGGTGACCTTAGTGGCGTAGCCCGGATAAACCTTGTACTTAAGACCGTGAGCTATTATCACCAAACCGAAGAATGACGGAACCGCCCGATTGGTGAACTCTTAGTGAGGGCACCTCCCGTGTGTTTAGGTCCACCTTGCAAGGTTTTGAATCAATCGATTGTCGGCCTCTCACCGTCATCCGAGACCGCTTACCCGACCGGCCATGATATCCCTTTATGATGGAACTTTGTGAAGATTATCACTTTGATTAATTGTTTGCACAACTTTGGTTGTAGTAGTTGCTCATTTAGTAATAATTACTTCAACTAGAACTTGAGCTAAAATATGGAAAGTAAGGATTCACTACTTAGCAACTTTTGGCAAACCAAACCCACAAGCTAAAAGCCTTGCATGACTAGAGGTAAAGTCTTTCTTTTAGACGGGTAAGTCTTGCCGAGTATTAGTATACTCGGCCTTGCCGTATAAATGTTGTTTCCAGGTAATGCATCCGATGTGTGGCCCGAGAACTTCCACCCGCCGGGAGCTAGAATGGGTGGATGACGAAGAGTGACTGCATCATGGACAGGCCTCCTATGATGTGATCGTATCGTTTAGATATCTTCCGCCGTTTTCAACAAACTCTGAACCATTTACTTTCATGTCAAAGAACTATGTTTGTAATAATGACCCCTACGGGGATGTGATGGATAATTTGTAAGGCACTCGGACTCTCCTTCGTGGGAGTTTTAATGCATTCGTTCGATCCTCTCTGTGTTTCCAAGTGATTTACCGGGTGTAAACCCGCAATACTCAACAGGATGCTTCCTTATTATCGCTTAATGACCAAATGGAGTGGTTTAGGTGATAGTACGGAATTATCTCGGGTGGGGTTGTCACACCCTGGTGGAACACCAAGCCGACGATGCAGGAGGGTATCCAGCTACTCGAACTGCTAGCGAAGATCAGGGCATTGAGAGAAGCCGGGCTGAAGGCCGAGCATGTGGCCTTCAGCTTCATGAAGAGGAGGGTGCAGCCGCTGATGGCTCGCGACACCCTGGGGTACCAGTACACCGGCGATGGCAATTCGTCATGGATGCCCGGCAGCGAGATTGACGACGACGATATCATCGACAGGCTGGGTAGAATCTTCAAGGACATGCCGGCGTACACGCCCTGTCCGGTCCCGGAGTACTCCGTCGCGCGCCCACCGAACGAGGTCAGTAGCAATACTTGGCGCCGAGTACTGATTATGGAGTAGTAGCCGTGCTCATCCAGTGTGCTTCTTGCTGGATAATATAGTGAAGTTCGTCTCAGAGCTGGCTTCACTTCCTCGACTTGTCGAAATCCCCGGATGAGGGGAAGGGCAAATCCAAAGAGCACCACGAAGTCGGCGAAGGAGACGACACCGTAGTCGTCGAAGACACATCGACGAGGATGACGAGGAGACGCTTCAAGAGTGGTTCCGAGTTGCGGTCAAGATTCGGCCGCCCGGACTACCCAATGTCCCTTTGGTCCAAGATCCGCCGACTAGTCCGGGAGGCTAGTCCGCTCGCGCCGCCAAGGAAACCGCGCAACATGGCACGCAAGCGGGTGACCAAGAAGCCGAAGGTCATTGAGACCACGTCTCGGGAGGTAAACTCGTCAAGTAGAGTAGTCGAGTACTTGTCTCGATGTTGCGTATGCCGACGATAAGATTCCATTGCTTGCGGAGATTCCGCCTTTCGACCCCGTTGACCAAGGGGACGAAGGCGACGTGGAGACGGTGGGAGAGCCGGTGGAGCCGGCCCGCGGTCCGGACCCCACCATCGAAGAACTCGTGTCACAATTGACACGTCGGCCCCCGCTCCCGAGGGGGGAACCGAGCCGCCGAAGCTCCCCGGCCGCCGAAGAACCGGCGGCTACGGAAGCCGAAGAGGAGCCGTCTCGCGAAGCCGGACTAGTCGACATTGCCGACATACTTGGTGCCCCAACCGAGACGATGGTCCGGTCGAGCCCGTAAGTGAAGATCTTTCCCGAGTAGTACTTGAGGTATGGTAGTCGTACTTGGTTGACAACCAATGGTGTACTGCGCAGAAATCCACGGACTTGACTCGGGACGAGGATGAACCCGGCGCGGCAATGGCCGAAGAGGGTTCCATGCCGCCCGCCGAGGAGTCCTCTCCCGCCCGTCAAGAAGAAACCGAAGCGCCGGACGTGGAGGCTACGTTGCCCGAGGCCGGCCTTGTAGAAGGTGAGTACATAGTCACCCTTGAGGAGTAGTCGTAGTCACCTTGGGAGACTAATCCGAATGTCTTCGTTGATAGGGGCCGAAGCCGGAGGAGGCACCATCCCCGAGGCGGTGCCCGTCAAAGGCTTGGTGCCGGAGAGCCAAGGAGCCGTCGGAGCGGCCCCCGAGCCGGCGAGAGGTAGCCGGCGGGGAAGCCCCCGTGATGGCCGCAGAGGAGCGTGACGATATACTGCCAGAATCAACCATGGAAGTAGTCGTCCGCTCACCAGAGATTCAAGATGTGGAGCCGATCCATGCGGCACCGATGCCTGGAGCCGCCACAAGTAGTCGTGGTGGGATCGAACTCTTGGCAGACGATCTCGTCGACCCGGCGGCCGTAGCGCGTCACTTGAAGGCGACGCACCAGGCCGAGCAGTGGATGAAGGTGAGTTATCTGCACCCTTGAGTAGTCAATTCTTCAGTGCTGAGTACCCAAATGATGTTTGTTGCTTGCTGCAGGATGTCGTGGAGAGATCCCGACAGAAATCTGACATGCTCCAGGGCTATGGCAACACAGTTCTCCAGGCGGAGGCCTTGGAGGAACAACTCGTGAAGGCCCGAAGCACTCCTCCATGTTGCGGTCAAAACTTGACGGCGCCTTCACCCAATATCACAACGAAGTCCAGGACATGCGGGCGAAGAGCGACGAGCTTGTGCGGAAGAACAAGTCACTCCACAACAAGAATAAAGGTAAGTCTTTGTCTTGCCGAGTATCCATTGGAAGTACCTTGTAGTAGTCGACCCTCCTTGCTTGTTGATTGCGCAGCTTGAGACCCGTGTCGAGCAGTGAGGGCTTCAAAAGTCGACATGAAGAACCTCTTCTACGGGAGAAGGAGTCCCGCGAGGTACTTGAATATGATTATAAGCAATTGGCTTACGAGTGCGACAAGCACATGGAGCTTCGAATTGCATCGGATCGTGACCTCGTCAATCGCTACAAATCTCTGCGAAGCCGAACGAGGACCGTGAGAAGTTGCGGGCCCGGTTGAAAGAACTCGGAGAAGCCGCACTTTCCATTGCGAGGCTACGGGTGACTCATCCGGGCGGGCCAAAGATAGCTCCGCCGGTGGACCGGTTGAAGGAGGCTCCCCGGCCGTCCGGCGACGTACGTCAAGCACTTGGCGAAGTCGATCCCCAATCAAATCCCGGCGTACATGAAGTCGTACTTCCCAAAGGCTCCGGTAGATGTAGTCGCCGGTGGGCTAGCCGCGAACCGCACCGATGAGCGGTACACGGAGCTCTGGAGCGGATGGCGCCTATTGCGTTGAGCGGTGTCGCCGAGAAGTTGAACCTTCGGTAGTCCCGTAGGGTTAGCTTGTAGCGATGAGCCGTAGATGAACAAAGTTGTATTGAACTTGTTTAAATGTAAATGAGAAGAACTTCCATAAATGAGTACTCGTTGCCGGGATGTATGTATGTGGAGTCCCATCATGGAGTTGTCACGAGTAGTGGTACTCGTCGGTAGACCCGTTGAGGGAAGCGCAGTAAATTAGTTGATAGAAAATCCAACTTTATTACTGAAGAAGTACACCTGGATGGCCAGGGCCGTTGTTACAGAGTAGTCTCCTGGACCCGAAGGACGCTTACGGCTATGTAGTGCTAGGGCTCTTGGCTGCTTACAGCTAGAGATTCGTTAGTAGCCGTATAGGCTGGATCTAGAAGTACATGGTCTCTTGATAGACCGCTGCTGGAGTCCTTTGACGCTCTGAGCAGCCCAAGATCCGTTAGTAGCCGTTAACGCTGGATCTTGGAGTAGAGTAGTCCGGAGATTAGTGCTCGGACCGGAGGCCGCTTACGGCGACGGGGTCTTGGAGTAGTCGTATAGACTTGAGCCCCCGGGGTATTCATGTAAACTAGGCGTAGAATCGACAGAGCTGGTCGATATTCCACGAGTTGCCGACTTCCTCACCTTCGGGAGTCTGGAGGCGGTATGAGCCTGGCCCGGTCACCTTTGCAACTGTGAAGGGACCTTCCCATGGCGAGCTGAGTTTGTGTAGTCCCTCCGTGTTCTGGATATGGCGGAGGACGAGATCGCCAACGTTGAGGGAGCGTTCCTTGATGTTGCGATCGTGGTAGCGTCGGATACCCTCGAGGTACCGTGCTGATTGGACGAGGGCGGCGCAACGAGCTTCTTCGAGTCCGTCGATGCCAACTCGTCTGCTATCTTCAGATATGCCTTTGTCGTATTGTTCCACAGCTAGCGAATCCCACATGATGTCGGCAGGGAGGATTGCTTCGGAGTCGTAGACCAGGAAGTATGGTGATTGTCCCGTTGGCTTAGAGGGTTGAGTACGCTTCCCCTAGAGTGCATTGGGTAGGTCCTTGATCCACTTGCCTCCTTTGGTGTTGGCAGCGTCGTGTAGCCGCTTCTTGAGAGCGTCGAGTACCATCCCATTGGCACGCTCGACTTGTCCGTTGGCCCGTGGATGGGCGACTGAGACATACCGGACGTCGATCCCGCTGTTCTCGCAGTACTCCCAGAACTGGTGGTTGTTGAAGTTGGAGCCCAGGTCTGTGATGATGCGATGGGGTAGTCCGTAGCGGTGCACGAGTTCATCCAAGAAGTCGAGTACTCTGTCGGCCTTGGGGCATGTGACCGGCTTGACTTCGATCCACTTGGTGAACTTGTCGATGGCCACCAAGACTCTGTTGAATCCTCCTGGCGCAGTCGGAAGAGGCCCAATCATGTCGAGCCCCCAGCAGGCGAAGGGCCAGGTTGGTGGTATGGTGACTAGCTTGTAGGCCGGGACGTGCTGTTGCTTGGCGAAGTATTGGCACCCTTGGCACCTTCTGACGAGTTCTTCGGCATCTCCCGCAGCCGTGGGCCGGTAGAAAGCTCACCGGAAAGCCTTGCCGACCGGTGTGCGTGAAGATGCATGGTTGCCGCGGACGCCATTGTGGATCTCCTCCAAGATGCCCTTGTCTTCTTCTCGGGAACGCACTTCATGAGTACTCCGAAGTTGCACCCCGCCTCGTAGAGCTTGTCTCCGACTAGGACGTAGGACTTAGCGCGGCGGACGAGTCGCTCGGCCAAGTTCTTGTCCGTTGGAACCTTCTGCTCGCGGATGTAGTCGATGAAGGGTTGTCACCAGTCCACATCTATCATCATGACCTCCTGGCCGGTGGGAAAGGTGTTGGGTCAGTGGTCGTCGGCGCCGGCTCTGGGATGGATGGCGCGTGAAGCTCGTGCACGAAGACACCCGCTAGTACTTGAGCGCGAGTAGAGCCAAACTTCGACAGGACGTCCGCTGCAACATTGTTGTCGCGGACAACGTGGTGGAACTCGAAACCGTAGAACCTGTTCTCGAGCTTGCGAACTTCTAGACAGTAGGCGTCCATGTTCTCCTTGTTGCGGTCCCAGGACTTGTTGACTTGGTTGATGACCACCGTGGAGTCGCCGTAGACTAGTAGCCGCTTGATGCCCGGTGGAGCCGCGAGGCGGAGTCCGTGTAGCGAGCTTCGTACTCGGCTTCGTTGTTTGAGACCTTCCGAGAAGATCCGTAGGATGTACTTGAGTTGTTCACCCGTTGGAGAAATCGAAGTACCCCCGTACCCGCGCCTTCAAGCTTGAGCGAGCCGTCGAAGTACATCACCCGGTGCTCTAGGTGCTCGGTTGGAGTAGGTAGCTGATTTTCCCGCCACTCCGCCATGAAGTCGACCGAAGTGCTCGCGACTTGATGGCCGTTCGTGGATTGAAGTCGATGTTGAGGGTGCCGAGTTTGACTGCCCACTTGGAGATTCTTCCAGTAGCATCTTGGTTCCGCAGGATGTCACCGAGCGGGTAGTCGGTGATGACGGAGATCGAGTACTCCCGGAAGTAGTGTCGTAGCTTCCGCGAGGTGATGAGCACTGCATACAGTAGCTTCTGTACCAGCTGATAGCGTGCCTTGGATTCTGACAGGACCTTGCTGATGAAGTAGACTGGGCGCTGGACTGGGCAGGCGTGGCCGTCTTCTTGCCGCTCGACAATGATGGCGATCGACCACATGAGTAGTCGCAGCGAGATAGAGCAATGAGTCGCTCACTTTTGCGAGGAGCTGTGAGGACTGGTGGCTTGGATAAGAAGTCCTTGAGCTGAGCAAGGGCTTGGTCTGCCGCTGGAGTCCACACGAACTTCTCTTGATGCTTGAGTAGTTTGAAGAAGGGGAGCCCCCGTTCTCCAAGCTTCGAGATAAATCTGTTGAGAACCGCCATGCACCCAGTTAGCTTCTGCACGTCTTTGATGCACGTGGGAGCCTTCATGCTAGTGATGGCGGAGATCTTCTCGGGATTGGCTTCGATGCCACGATGGCTCATGATGAAGCCGAGTAGTTTGCCCGATGGAACACCGAAGACGCACTTGTTCAGGTTGAGCTTCCAGCGGTACTTTTGCAAGGATGCGAAGGTCTCTTCAAGATCGGTGATGAGCGTATTGGAGTTTCTGGTCTTGACGATCACGTCATCCACGTAGGCTTCGACGTTCTTGTTGAGCTACTCTTTGAAGTAGGCCTGGATAGCTCGTTGGTATGTAGCGCCGACATTCTTCAACCCGAAAGACAAGGTCGTATAGCAGTACGCGCCAAACGGGGTGATGAACGCGGTTTTCTCCTGGTCTTCTTCCTTGATAGCGATCTGGTGGTACCCGGAGTAGTAGTCGAGGAAGCAGAAAGCGAGTCGCGCCCGCCGTGGAGTCGATGACTTGGTCAATCCGCGGCAATCCGAAGGGGTCCTTGGGGCAGTGCTTGTTGAGGTCGGTGTAGTCGACGCACATCCTCCACTCGTTCGAGTTCTTCTTGCGGATGAGGACAGGGTTGGCTAGCCACTCAGGATGGAAGACTTCTCTGATGAAGCCGGCCACGAGTAGTTTGGCGAGTTCCTTCTTGATGGCATCCCATATGTCGGCGGCGAAACGGCGGAGGTGTTGTCGCTTTGGGGTAGCTTTAGGATCGACGTTGAGCGAGTGCTCGATCAGCTGCCTGGGCACTCCTGGCATGTCCGCTAGCTTCCACGCGAAGATGTCTCGGTTAGCCCGCAGGAAGCTGACGAGCGCATCTTCCTATTTCGGGTCGAGGCTCGCCCCGATGGTGGTAGTCTTGCTGGTGTCGCCTGTCCCGAGGTCAATTGTTTGGACCTGCACCTACTCAGGTGGCTGAGGCTTGTTGGCGTTGTCCGACTTCTCTGGGATGTCGAGTTCACTTGGGGCAAGCTTTTTCGACGCAGCGTAGATTTCCATCATTTTGTTGGGTACTTGATTCGTGGATGCGATTTCCACGGCTTCTGTGTCGCAGTCGTATGATATCTTCAAGTCCCCTTGCAACGAGAGTACACTGGCTGGACTTGGCATCTTGAGTACCAAGTAGGTGTAGTGGGGTACCGCCAGGAATTTGGCGATAGCTGGTCTGCCGAGGATGGCATGGTAGGAAGTTTCGAAGTCCGCGACTTCGAACTTTACGTACTCGGTACTGTAGTTGTCTCTTGTTTCCCCGAAGGTGACTAGAAGGACCACTGAGCCCAGTGGAATAGCCGCGTTCCCGGGGATGGTGCCATAGAAAGGCGAGGTGCTCTTAGTGAGCATGTGGGTGATGTCGAGCTTCATCTTCTTCAAGGTCTTGGTGAAAAGGACATTGAGCCCGCTTCCACCATCGATGAGGACCTTGTTGAGTTTGGAGCCCGCGACCACCGGCTTCAGGACAAGTGGGAACCGCCCTGGTTCAGAGAAGCTTGTCCATTGATCTGTGCTGGAGAAGGTGATGGGAACCTCTAACCACCTGAGAGGTGTTGGGACCACCGGTTCAATGTTCATTACTTCTCGTCGTGTAGCTTTCCGGGACCCGTCTCCGGGTAGTCCGCCAAAGAGGACGTTCACCGTCTTGTCGGGTTCCCGGAAGTCGTCGTTGTTGCGGTCGGCATTTTCTTACCCTTCTTGTCATGAGGGTGTCGTGGCTCTGGAGTATCCTTGAGTGCTCGCCTGAGTTGGTAGCACTGCTCGGTGGTGTAGTTCCCGTCCGGATGCCACGAGCACTTCTCCTTCGCAAGTCCTTGAAGCTGCCGGAGGTCTTTTTCGAGTTGTCTTTCGCAGGGCGCTGGATAGCCGTGACGGTGTTGTACGGCTTGCGCTTGCGATTAGGACCCAAGTAGTTGCTGTTGCGACCACCTTGGTTCCCGTTGTTGTTGTTGTTGCCGCCCGTGCTCGGCTTGCTCTTGCCACGGATGGCATCATACTTGGCGTTAGCCTTGTCTTCTTCATCGGCCCACGAGGTTATCATGTCCTTGAGGTGGGTGATGGAGCCGGGGCGGCGACGACCGAAGTCTTCGAAGGTGCGATGGTGGTAGAGACCGTCTTGGAAGAGGTCGATGACCTCCTTGTCGGTGACGTCGACTACGGTAGCGCGCTTGTCGAAGAAGCGCCGCATGTACTTGCGAAGGGTCTCGCCCTATTCCTGTTTCACCATTGCCAGGTCCATGAGAATACCCGAGCGACCCATAGCGCCCGTGAAGTTGCTTTGGTGACCTGTTCCTTGAGCCGGTCCCACTTGTCGATCGAGTACTTCTTAAGTGACTCGAGCCATGTAAGTGGAGCTTGATCGAGGCAGAAGGGGAAGTAGAGGCACTTCGTGTTGTTATTGCCACCAGCGTTCTCGATAGAGAGGGCATAGCATCTGAGGCACTGTATGGTGTCTTGCTTCGCGTCGTACTTGGTGATCCCTAGAGGTTTAAATTTCTCTAGGAGAAGTAGGTTGTGAAGCCGAGAAGAGAAGGCGGGGAAGCCGTCGTTGTTGCCTGTCGCGGAGGACTTCTTCCGTCGTAGTTCTTCAATTTTCTGGCGGGCATCGAAGCCGCCATGTGAGGCTCCGGAGACGTGGCTGTTCACGTGGCTTCGGCTGCCGCGATGGCCTCCGCCACCGGCCCTCCTTCCAGCTCCGTGGTTGGAGCTCCCGCCGCCGCTGCCTCCGCCGCCAGGGTCGCGATGAGGAACGATCTCGCAATCGCCGCCCGCGGCTTCGCGCGCCGTTGCCACCTTGGGACGGTCCGCCGGCTGTGGCCCGAGAACGGTTGGGGTTAGCCGGTAGCTCCGCTCGAGTACGGTTGCGTCCGTTGTCCGCTGCGCTGCGGCTTGTGGCTTCATTGTTGTGCTGGCGATTTCTGACGAGGGGGTACTTGAGCGACTCTGTTATCAACCCGCATGAAGTAGGCGTCCTCTGCGAGCTTGGCGATGACTTTTCCTGCGCGCATCCCCTGAGCTTGGCGTGCTATCGTTGTGATAGACATGAGGCATTGCTCTGGGGTAGTGTGCACCCAACTCTCGACTTGGTCGAGAGCCTCTGCGAGGTTCCGGATGGGTAGATTGTCTCAGAGACGTCGACGCCGTTCGTCAGCTTCCTGTTGCGTTCACGTCGGGCAGTCCTGTTCTCGTTGGTTTCATCTGAGGGTGCGTTGGAAGACAACTCGTCTGCGGAGATATCCTCGAGATATCGGTCAGCATCTCCTGAGGGTCCCGGCGTGTCGCCGGCAGCCATGAAGACTTGGCGATCAGGGTTGCTGAGACTGGAGTCAGAGCTCGCCACCTCGGTTGGAGTGTGCTCCTCAACTGGAGCGAGCGGTGTTCCCTCCTGGAAGGGAAGTAAGTCGAGGTAGGCGACGCGGTGTGAGTTCCCATCTATCGGGTCCGCGGGCTTGCGGTCCGGCCGGTGACGAATCTCCCGGCGGGTGTAGATGTTATAACCAAGGCCGGAAGCCGGTCCCGACGGCGGTTGCTCAATCGTGTTGTTCTCGAACTCGGGCTTGTCGGGGGTCCGACCCGAAGTCGAACTCGTAGGCGAGTCCGAGTAGAAGCCGAATAGGGGGTTGGAGTCCGAGGCATAGCCGGAGACGGTGTTGGAGTCCGAGTCGTACTCGGGTATGATCTCCTTACCGCCCGGCGCGTGCTGGGAGCCTTCGTGTGGGCCCCGCCGACGTTGCGGGAGCCACATGTGAAGCGCTCGCGGAGTGGGGAAGTCCGCATGCGATGGCCGAGTAGCCGGCTCGCATACGATAGCCCACGGAGACGTCGAGTTCGAGTTGGAGGCGGATCCAAGCTCGAAGTCGGCGTGTTGGTTGAAGAGCGAAATTTCGCCGAATTTTCGGTGAGTTCGCCCGTGACTACTTCGGGAAGTGTCACGAGCCCGGTCTTCGGGTTGGGCGTCATGGTGAGGCGGTCTTCGGAAGGATCCGGTGCCGTCGGCGGTGCGGACCCAAGAGCCGAAGACGAAGGTGTCGCCGTGGTTGAAGGCAACGGTTGGCTTGATGAAGACGAAGCCGTCGAGTTCTCCATGAGATCTTCGGCGAGATCCCCTACCCGCGCGCGCCGGCTGTCGGTGTTTTAGACCGGCAACCTACCAAGGGGAGTGCCCAAGGTAGGTGAATGTGGCCTCGCCGAGATCGGTAACTCGAAGGAAGAGACACGTGGCACACAATTTAGACGGGTTCGAGCCGTGAGGTGCGTAATACCCTACGTCCCGTATGCTTTGTGTGGCTCGGGATTGATAGGGTGCGATTACAAGATGATGCGTAATCCGATGTTCGTGAGGGAGAGAGGGGTCCCCGCCTCGCCTTATAAAGCCTCGGGAGGCGGGATTACAAGTCGGTTTAGGGAGAGAGCACTAGTCGAGTATGTCTAGGAGTCCTCTACACGGTGCGGAACATGTATAGCTTCCTATCCGAGTACTTCTCCACCGTGGTCCTTGTGCTTCACGCCATCAGGTGTCGTGCGGTGCACGTCGGGTAGTCCCGGGGCCCACCAAGTAGTCGGTCCTGGTACCCACCGAGGTAGTGGGCCCGGGGAGGTCCATACGACACTTTGGAGTCCACGCGAACTTCTCTTGGTGCTTGAGTAATTTGAAGAAGGGGAGCCCCCATTCTCCAATCTTCAAGATGAATCTGTTCGTGGGCCGCCATGCACCCGGTGAGCTTACGCACGTCTTTGATGCATGTGGGAGCTTTCATGTTGGTGATGGTGGAGATCTTCTCGGGGTTGGCTTCGATGCCGCAATGGGCGATGATGAAGTCGAGTAGTTTTTCCGATGGTACGCCGAAGACGCACTTGTTCGGGTTGAGCTTCCAGCGGTACTCTCGCAAGGATGTGAAGGTCTCTTCAAGATCGGCGATGAGTGTGTCGGAGTTTCGGTCTTGACGACCACGTCATCCACATAGGCTTCGACGTTCTTGTTGAGCCGCCTCTTGAAACGGCCCGGATAGCTCACTTGGTAAGTAGCGTCGGCGTTCTTCAACCCGAAGGACATGGTCGTGTAGCAAAGTACGCGCCAAACGGGGTGATGAACGCGGTCTTCTCTCGGTCTTCTTCCTTGATAGCGATTTGGTGGTACCGGAGTAGCGGTTGAGGAAGCGGACCGTGTCGCAGCCCGCCGTGGAGTCGATGACTTGGTCTATCCGCGGCAACCCGAAGGGGTCCTTGGGGCAGTGCTTGTTGAGGTCGGTGTAGTCGACGCACATCCTCCACTCGTTCGAGTTCTTCTTCCGGATGAGGACGGGGTTGGCTAGCCACTCAGGATGGAAGACTTCTCTGATGAAGCCGGAGGCGAGTAGTTTGGCGAGTTTCTTCTTGATGGCATCCCGTCTGTCGTCGTCGAAACGGCGGAGGTGTTGTCGCTTCGGGGTAGCTTTAGGGTCGATGTTGAGTGAGTGCTCGATCGGTGCCCGGGCACCCCCGGCATGTCCGCCGGCTTCCACGTGAAGATGTCTCGGTTAGCTCGGAGGAAGCCGACGAGCGCGTCTTCCTCTTTCGGGTCGAGGCCCGCCCCGATGGTGGTAGTCCTCCCGTTGTCGCTCGTCCCGAGGTCGATTGTCTTGACTTGCACTTCCTCGGCTAGGCCGAGGCTTGTTGGCATTGTCGACTTCTCCGGGATGTCGAGTTCACTTGGGGCAAGCTTCTTGGATGCGGCGTAGATCTCCATCGTTGTGTTGGGTACTTGATTTGTGGGCTGCGAGTTCCACGGCCTTCGCGTCGCGGTCGAAGGATATCTTCAAGTCCCCTTGCGGTGAGAGTACACCGGCCGGACTTGGCATCTTGAGTACCAAGTATGTGTAGTGAGGTACCACCATGAACTTGGCGATAGGCGGTCCGCCGAGGATGGCATGGTAGGAAGTCTCGAGGTCCGCGACTTCGAACTTGACATACTCCGTGCGGTAGTTTTCCCTTGTCTCCCCGAAGGTAGCGGCGGAACCACCGAGCCTAGTGGGATAGCCGCGTTCCCCGGGGACGATGCCGTAGAAAGGCGAAGTGCTTTTGGTGAGCATGTGGGTGATGTCGAGCTTCATCTTCTTCAAGGTCTTGGTGAAAAGGACGTTGAGCCCGCTTCCACCATCGATGAGGACCTTGCCGAGTCTAGAGCTCGTGACTACCGACTTCAGGACGAGCGGAAACCGCCTTGGTTCAGAGAATCTTGTCCATTTATCCATGCGGGAGAAGGTGATGGGTACCTCCGACCACCTGAGAGGTGTTGGGACCGCTGGTTCAATGTTCGGGACTTCCCGTCGAGTGGCCTTTTGAGCCCATCCGTTGGGTAGTCCGCCGAAGAGGACGTTCATCGTCTTGTCGGGTTCTTGGAAGTCATTGTTGCCTTCGTCGGCCTTTTTTCTTGCCTTTCTTGTCGTGAGGGTGTCGTGGCTCGGGAGTGTCTTTGAGTGCTCGCCGGAGTTGGTAGCACCGCTTGGTAGTGTGGTTGCCATCCGGATGCCACGGGCACTTCTCTTTCGGTAAGTCCTTGAAGCCGCCGGAGGTCTTCTTCGAGTTGTCTTTTGCGGGGCGCCGGGATAGCCTCGACGGTGTTGTCCGGCTTGCGCTTGCGATTAGGACCCGAGTAGTTGTTCTTTGCGACCTCCTTGGTTCCCGTTGTTGTTGTTGTTGCCGCCCGTGTTCTCGCTTGCTCTTGCCACATATGGCGTCGTACTTGGTGTTAGCCTTGTCTTCTTCATCGGCCCGGGAGGTGATCATATCCTTGAGGTGGGTGATGTAGCTCGGGCGGCGCGACCGAAGTCTTCGAAGGTGCGACGGTGGTAGAGACCGTCTTGGAAGAGATCGATGACCTCCTTGTCGGTGACGTCGACTACGGTGGCGCGCTTGCCGAAGAAGCGCCGCATGTGCTTGCGTTGGTCTCGCCCTGTTCCTGCTTCACCATTGCGAGGTCCATGCGAGTACCCGAGCGACCCATAGCACCCGCGAAGTTGCTGGTGAACTGTTCCTTGAGCTGGTCCCACTTGTCGATCGAGTACTTCTCGAGTGACTCGAGCCATGTAAGCGGAGCTTGGTCCAGGCAGAAAGGAAAGTAGAGGCACTTCGTGTCATTGTTGCCACCAGCGTTTTCAATGGAGAGGGCGTAGCATCTGAGCCACTGTACTGGGTCTTGCTTCGCGTCGTACTTGGTGATCCCCAGAGGTTTGAATTTCTCTGGGAGAAGTAGGTTGCGAAGTCGAGCAGAGAAGGCGGGGAAGCTGTCGTTTTCGCCTGCCGTGGAGGACTTCTTGCGTCGTAGTTCTTAAATTTTTTGGCGGGCATCGTAGCCGCCACGTGAGACTCCGGAGACGTGGCTGTTCGCGTGGCCTCGGTCGCCGCGAGTCGCCTCCGCCACCGGCTCTCCGCCCGCCCGTGTGAGGAGCTCCCGCCGCCACTGCCTCCGCCGCAAGGATCGCGATGAGGAACGACATCGCGATTACCGTCGGGGCCGCCGGCGCTGTTGCCACCCTGAGAGGGTCCACCGACCGATACCCGAGTACGGTTGGGGTTAGCTGGTTGTTCCGCTCGAGTACGGTTGCGTCTGTTGTCAGCTGGACTACGACTTGTGGCTTCGTTGTTGTCGGGTTGGCGAGTTCTGACGGGAGGCACTTGAGCAACTCTGTTGTCGACTCTCATGAAGTAGGCGTCCTCCGCGAGCTTGGCGATGACTTCCCCCGCACGCATCCCCTGAGCTTGACGTGTTATCGTGGTGATAGACATGAGGCATTGCTCTGGGGTAGTGTGCACCCGATTCTCGACTTGGTCGAGAGCCTCTGGAAGATTCCGTATGGGTAGGGTTTCACGGAGACGTCGACGCCGTTCGTTCCGCTTCCTGTTGCGTTCACGTTGGGCAGTCTTGTTGTCGTCGGTTTCATCTGCGGATGCATTGGCAGACAGCTCGTCTGCTGAGATATCCTCGAGATATCGGTCAAGGCGTGTCCCTGAGGGTCCCGGCGTCTCGCCAGCAACCATGAAGACTTGGTGATCGGGGTTGCCGAGACTGGAGTCGGAAGTCGCCACCTCTGTTGGAGTATGCTCCTCAACTGGAGCCAGCGGTGTTCCCTCCTGGAAGGGAAGTGAGTTGAGGAAGGCCACGCAGCGTGAGTTCCCGTCTGTCAGGTCTGCGGGCTTGCGGTCTGGCCAGTAGACGAATCTCCCGGCGGGTGTAGATGTTATAACTAGGCCGGAAGCTGGTCCTGACAGCGGTTGCTCAGTCGTGTTGTTCTCGAACTCGGGCTCGTCAGGGTCCGACCCGAAGTCGAACTCGTAGGAGGAATCCGAGTAGTAGCCAGAGACGGGGTTGGAGTCCGAGTTGTAGCCGGGGACGGTGTTGGAGTCCGAGTTGTACTCGGGGACGATCTTCTTGCCGGCCCGGCGCGCAGTGAGAGCCTTCGCGTGGGCCCTGCTGACGTTGCAGAGGCCGTATGGGAAGTGCTCATGGAGTGGGGAGTCCGCACACGATGGTTGAGTAGCCGACTCGCATACGATGGCCCACGGGGATGTCGAGTTCGAGTTGGAAACGGATCCGAGCTCGAAGTCGGCGTGTTGGTTGTAGAGCGAGATTCTGCCGAACTTTCCGGCGAGATTGCCCGCGACTACTTCGGGAAGCGTCACGAGCCCGGTCTTTGGGTTGGGTGCCATGGTGAGGCGGCGTTGGAAGGATATGGCGCCGTCAGCGGTGCAGACCCAGGAGCCGAAGACGAAGGTGTCGCCGCGGTTGAAGGTGACAGTTGGCTTGATGAAGATTGAAGCCGTCGAGTTCGCCATGAGATCTTCGGCGAGATCCCCTACCTGGCGCGCCAGCTGTCGGTGTTTTAGACCGGCAACCTACCAAGGGGAGTACCCGAGGTAGATGAATGTGGCCTCGCCGAGATCGGTAACTCGAAGGAAGAGACACGTGGCACACAATTTAGACAGGTTCGGGCCGCGAGGTGCGTAATACCCTACGTCCTGTATGTTGCGTAGCTCCGGATTGATTGGGTGTGTTTACAAGATGATGCGTATGAGAGAGAGGGGTCCCTGCCTCGCCTTATATAGTCCGGGAGGCAGGGTTACAAGTCGGTTCAGGGAGAGAGTACTAGTCGGGTACGTCTAGGAGTTCTCTACACTGTACAGGACATGCATAGCTTCCTATCCGAGTACTTCTCCACCGTAGTCCTTGCGCCCCACGCCATCAGGTGCCGTGTAGCACAAGACGAGTAGTCCCAGGGGCCCACCGAGTAGTCGGTCCTGGTACCCACCGAGGTAGTGGGCCCAGGGAGGTCCATACGACAGGGCTATAGCAGTAGCAACGAGGAGGCGGAGGCGGAGGAGACCGGCGAGATCCGTCCAGCGCGGGAGAGAGAGAGACACAGCGGTTGGGAGAGTTGAGTTGAAGAAAGGAGAGAGAAATCCCAGGAACAAGGGTGTTAAGGAGGGGATGCTCATTTTGCAGATGGGTTTACAACAGTTGCTGGAGGCACTACAGTTGTGTTTTTTTGCCTCAAATTGCAGATGCGGCTACCTTTGGGGGACTACTGGAGACAGTCTTAGGGCGCGTTTGTGAGGGTGTACCTCACCGGCCTGGTTGGCCACCCATGGCCTGGCCAACCATAGCCTGGTCCAAATGGTGCAAATGCTCGTGTTTGTTAACATGGTCCAACGGAGCCGAGCTCGATTGTGGTTGTGTTTGTCTCGCTTGTACAGATGGATACAATAACCTTAGACTCGAAATGTAGTGACAATACCTCCTCATTTCATCTCTTATCTCTTCCACCCCTCTCTCTTCTCTCATTATCTCTTCCACAGCCGACTCGATCCGTGCGGTCACCACTTTGTCGGCGCAGCAAGCCGGCTCGATCCGTCGGGAGGGGCCTCCCCGGTGGAGAGGCGCCGGCGGCAGGGGCGTCCGCGGTGCTCGCCACGCCGGGGAGCAAGCGGGGGGCGCGGCCGACTAGGAGACCACCCCAAAGCGGTGGGAGGGGCCGGAGGCGGCGGCGCGGCGGAGGGGCCTCCCGGAGCGGTGGGAGGCGCGGGCGGCGCGGCGCCGCCCCGCCTTGACCGGCGGCCTCCTCCCCCACGCGAGTGTGGGCCGCGCGGGCCGGGAGGGCAGCGGGCTCCTCCCCGCAGCAGCGAGGGGGCTCGACCGGACGCGAGGGCCGGAGGCGGCGGCGCTGCCCATGGCCAAGGCCGGCGGGGAGGCCAAGACCGGCGAGGAGGAGGAGGAGGTCGACGACCATGGATGGCATCACAAAATGGTGGCCAAGAGCAGCGGGGGTGATTCTATCGGCATTGAGAGCTGCAGCGAGCCGCGCCTGCGCCACACGGAACCTGGCCGCAGAGAAACGCGGATTTCCTCCGTTCCTGCAGAGCCCGGCTGCCACGTTGTTTTTGGCTCCCACGAGCCAGGCTCGCTCGCGGGCCAAAGCCGCAAACACGGCAGCCTGCATCCCACAAGCGCAAAACCGTGTTGAGCCACCCACACATACTCAAACATCGGAGGCCTTCTCCAATGATGTCGGCGGCCCCCGTCTTAAGCTAGTCGCACCACGGAGCCGTAAAGACGACGGAACGGCAAATATGCCGGCGGAAGAGCTGCAGCGCGGACCTGGGAACCCGACGCAATGCTCCAGGTGGCTACAGTAAATCTGGACAGACAACGCTTCTCGGGAGGACTCGTTGTTATATCTTAAGGACTTAACTAACACAAAACACCGGTAGCTAATCATTCGGGTGGGTACTTAATGTTTACGGATAAGCAACTTAACCACCTAGATCTAGATCTACTAAACCTAAAACAACTACTAAAAGAAACGAGAGGGAAAACGAGAGGCGCGGACCGTCGGGGTTTGAGGGGAGCGCGGAGTCGGAGGCCATCTCTAGCGTCGGGGTCGCGGGGGGCGGCGCCGGCCTGACGTAGAGGTTGCGGTGCCGGCTCGGGGACGACGGGATCTCGACGATGCGGTCGAGCGTCGGGCGGTGGCACCGGGTGCGCGGATCCACGAAGAGGGACGCGGCGGCGGCGGTGGCGGAGCTTCCCGCCGCTCCGGCGCCTCCCCTCGGTCGGTTAGGGTTTGTGGGGTGGGGTGTAGCGGTGGCGCGGTGAACCTCGTACTTCGAGCCGTGGTCCCCACCCACTCTTTATAGCACTGTGCGACGGGGGCCCACCAACCATGGATTGGTTGGGCGCCCCCGACCGGGCGCGGGATCCGGCCCGTTACGGCCTTTGGGCCGTAACGGTGAAGAGATCGAACTAACATTCTCCCTCTCGATCTCTTCTACAACATTCACTTAATCTCGAGTCCTTTACTTGACATCCATCTCATCACAAATAAACATATTGAGCATGGGTCATCTAAATTGTAATCACAACCAGATTAACCGGCCACAATACACTTATCCATTTTGATAGGATCTTAACATGGGCCCGGTCAGGAATCGTAGGCTTTCCCTTAAACCCATACCGACTAAGTGTTCTCCGAATACATTGGGTGGTAAGCCTTTTGTGAGCGGATCCGCTAACATTTCTTTAGTGCCTAAATGCTCCGGACTTATAGTTTTATCCCGGACTCTATCTTTCACCGCATAGAATTTTATTTCTATCGGTTTGGTAGCATTACTTAACTTGTTGTTGTGAGCATAGAATACCGCCGGTTTATTATCGCAGTACAACCGTAGTGGTTTGTGAATACAATCCACTACTCTTAAGTCGGTATAAACTTCTTTAGCCACATCACCCGTCCCGTTGCCTCATAACAAGCAATGAACTCGCATACATCGTAGATGTTGCAACTAGTTCTTGTTTTGAGCTTCTCCACGAAATAGCTCCTCCCGCGAGAGTGAATATATATCCCGACGTGGATTTTCTATCATCCCTATCTCCCGCATAATCGCATCCGAGTACCCTTTTATCTCTAGGGAATCGGACCTTCTATATGTTAGCATTAAATCTTTCGTGCCTTGTAGATATCGAAAAGCCTTCTTTACCATCATCCAAGTGATCCTTTCCCGGATTACTTTGATATCTACCAAGCACTCCCGTAACAAATGCTAAATCGGGGCGAGTGCACACTTGTGCATACCGTAAGCTACCAACTCGCCGAAGCATATGGAACCATTTTCATTTGATCGATCTCATATTGATTCCTTGGACATTGATGAAGTCCAAACTTATCGCCCTTTACTATAGGAGCGGTGTGGCTCTACTCGCATGCATATTATATTTCTTTAGTACCTTTTCAAGATATGCTTTTTGCGATAATCCTAAGACCCCCTTCTTTCTATCTCGATGAATCTCAATGCCTAAAACATATGAGGCTTCACCAAGATCTTTCATATCAAATTTTGAAGACAAGAACTTTTTCGTTTCCTGTAGTAGTCTAACATCACTACTAGCTAGTAGAATGTCATCCACATACAGTATTAGGAAAATGAATTTCCCATTCTTAAACTTTGCATAAACGCGAGTTGTCCTCAACATTTGCCTTAAAACCAAACTTTGTGATGGTCTCGTCAAACTTTAGATTCCACTTGTCTAGAGGCTTGCTTTAAACCATAAATGGATTTTCTTAAACGACATCCTAAATGTTCCTTCCCTTTCACAACAAAACCTTTGGGTTGAGTCATGTATACATCTTCATATAAATCTCCATTCGAAATGCCGTCTTAACATCCATCCGGTGTAATTCCAAATCATAGTGCGCCACCAAAGCCATTATGATCCTAAAGGAATCCTTACATGAGACCGGAGAGAACGTCTCATTGTAATCTATCCCTTCTCTTTGCGTGTATCCCTTAGCCACAAGCCGACCTTTGTACTTTTCTATATTCCCTTTGGAGTCATATTTTATCTTGTAGACCCATTTGCGGCCCTCTTCGTTTTGGCTCCTTTAGGAACTTCCTCTAAGTCCCAAACTCGTTGGTACTCATTGACTTCATTTCATCTTCCATGGCTTCTTGCCACTTCGATGCATCAGGACGACTCATAGCTTCTTCATAAGAAGTAGGATCACCTTCTATGTGAATTTCTTCACATTCATAAACTTCATAATCGTCAGGGATAGCTGACTTTCTGACTCTTGATGACCTCCTCGGAGCCTCTGCAACTGGCTCTTCCTGCACTTGGGGCTGTTGTGTTTCTTCCGGTGCATCAGTTGTACTTGTAGGATTCTGTGGAACAGTTTCCTCATTTTCTTCCACTGACGGCACAGGTGTACTAACAACAGGTTCCGGTACCACAGTGGGTTGCACTGTAGCTATCGGAACAACAGGCAGCTCAAAATACGGTTCTTCAACCATAGGAGTGGGTGCACACACCCGCTTTTCTTCAAGATCAACCTTTCGAACTGCCTTGCTCCCTCTGATCATTTCATCCTCTAGGAAAACAGCGTGTCTCGTTTCCACAAACTTTGTATGCCCGTAGGACAAGTAGAAACGATATCCTTTAGATTTTTCCGTGTAGCCAATGAAATGGCAACTTACCGTCTTTGGGTCTAACTTCCCAATATTTGGGTTGAAAACTTTAGCCTCTCGCCGGACATCCCCACACACGCATATAATTCAAGGAGGGTTCCCTACCCGTCCATAACTCATATGGTGTAGTAGGTACCGACTTACTAGGTACTTTATTTAGAATGTGAGTGGCGGTTTTTAATGCCTCCATCCACAAACTAATCGGTAATGTTGAGTAGCTTAACATACTTCTAACCATATCCATCAAGGTACGGTTCCTTCTTTCAGCCTACTCCATTCCGTTGAGGTTCACCCGTGTACTATCTTGGGCAACTATGCCATTTTCCCGTAGAAACCTTGCAAAAGGTCCAGGAACTTGGCCATACGGGGTGTGTCGACCGTAGTACTCCCCACCTCGGTTGGACCTCACCACCTTAATCTTTAAGTTGTGCTGATTTTCAACTTCACCTTAAATATCTTAAATTTCTCAAGCGCTTCGACTTCTCCTTAATTGGATAGATGTACCCATATCGAGAATAGTCATCTCGTGAATGTAATGAACGAATCAAAACCATCCACGGACGCCACGGGGAATGGACCACAAATGTCCGTGTGGATTATCTCCAACACTCCCCCGTGCTTCGCTATGCGCGTTTCTTAATTTGTTTAATGAACTTGCCTTTTATGCAATCTATGCATTGTTCTAAGTCATTAAATTCTAACGGCGGAAGAATTGATTCCTTAACTAAGCGTTCCATCCTTCCCCTCGAAATATGGCCTAAGCGACGGTGCCATAATTTCGACGATACGTTATCAATTCGCTTCGCTTCTTGCTTACATTCGTAGATGATTCAACATTCGCATTTTCACACACGTAATCAACACATTCGGAGCAATCATCATGAATAGCCAACATGTAAAGTTTGTCTTGTCGGATGGCAAGACCCACAACCACATTATTTAACTTAATAGAACAATGTTTTGCACTAAACTGACACTCAAACCCATTGTCTGCTAAACATGAAACTGAAATTAAGTTGCGACTCAAAGATGGAACATAAAGAACGTCATGAAGCAGAAGCGTGAAGCCGTCCTTCAACTTGATGGGGAGATCACCAATGGCTTCAACTTCAGCCTCGACGCCGTTCGCAACCTTAATTGTTCTTGCTCCTCTTGTTAGGATTCCGTTGTAGTCATACCCTGCATAGAATTAGCAACATGAATTGTTGCACCTGAATCAATCCACCAAGTAGATTTACTATAACTTAAGTACAGGGATTCATCTACAAATGTAATAATGTCCTCACCCTTTGACCACATGAAGTGCAACCACTTAGGACACTGCTTCTTCCAATGTCCAGTCTTCTTGCACCAGTGACACTGGTTTGGAGCAAACTCCATCTGGCCGAGGCGGTTTCGAGGTTTCGGAGGCTGATCATTCTGCATGGGAGCTTTTCCATTTGACTTCATCTGTCCCTGAGGAGGCGCATTGGAAGGTCCGCTTTCCGCTTGATTCTTAGCTTGAAAGTTCTTATGTGGAAAGCTTCGCTTCTGTGGCTTCTTACCATGGTTTACATAGTTAACAAGACCACCATTCCGAGCCTTTAACCTTTCCCCCTCCCCGGACCGACATGGCAATCAACTTATGCACATCCCACTTATCCGGTATGGTGTTGTAGTTAACCTCAAAAGCGAGAAAACTCGGAGGCAGGGACTTAAAAATCAAATGAATGACAAACTCATTGGGAAGGACCATGCCCATCTCGGCAAGCTTGCCGTTCATGTTGCTCATCTTAAGTATGTGGTCCCTTATACCACCACCAAGTGTACTTCATTGCAACCAAACCGCCAATAGTAGTACCGGCATAAGTCTTAGTGTGATGAGAGTGTCGCTTATCCACTATCTCCAAATACTCGGAGGCGTGAGTAACCTTCCGTCCTTATCCTTTTCGGAATGGACGCCTTAATTGCCGCCGTCATCTTAGTCCGAATGATCGCTAGACACCTCTTGTTGTCTAGATCCCACCTCGCTTTAGCGAGTTGATGCTCACTTTCCGCCTTGATATGGGCGTCTTCCCTTAATTTCCATGCATCATCGGGCCTCATTTGCCTCTCCGACGGTGCCTGAGGCTCAGCAGGACGCTCTGTGGTCAGCACATACTCCATACCCAGCATTAAGAATGCCAGTTTCACCAACTTGCGCCAAGCCGTGTAGTTATTGCCAGTCAACTCAGGGATCTGACCAACATAACCAGCTTGAGCTGAAAATAAAAATTCAGAAAAAGTGTGAGAACATTGCACAATAAATATTGCATGCATCAATTTAACTTTGGTCAAAATTAATACATACAACATGCTACTACATTAATTCTATATCACCTTTGGGCAGAAAAATAGAACTAATGCATAAAACTTTAGTGTATCAGGTTATAATATTGTAATTATCGGTTTTGGCCGGAAAAATAACAATATCATAACATATTCTTAAAAGAAAAACCTTCTCTAATTAAATATCCCTTTGGTTCAATTTAATTAGAGAAAATAAATCAACGCAGCGGAAAAACAAACAAATTAACGAGAGAAAAACTTTAATTTCGAAGCATTCAACTCTCTCGTAAAATTTCATGAATTTATCAAAATTAAACAGAGATGTTAACTTAAATGAAAACAACAAATAAAACAAGAAAAACAATACCAAAAAAAAAAACTTCCGAAATTAAATACTTAAATGCAAAACTTTCATCGTTCACGGAAACGTTGCGGCCCGACAATTAAAAACCGGCCCGCGGCCCCAACCTCGCGCCCGCGTGGGCTCCGAGCCCGGCGAGCCCAATGGGCCGGGCCGGCCAAGCGGCCCGCGCCATCCCCCTCTTGGGCCGAATCCGGCCCGCGCGGCCGCCGATGCATCACGCCCATTCATTTCGGATCAACGGACGTAAATCCATCCACCGAAAACGGTGGGGTATATAAGCGCAAGGAGCCTTGGAAAACCCTAGACCACTCATTTTTCCTCCCCCCGGGCCGCGCAAAGGCACCCCCGAAGTGGCGGCCATTTCCTCGCCCCGCGGCCGGCGGCCCCCCCCACCGGCGGTGAGCGGCCATCTCGCCGGCGGCCGGCGTCCCCGGCGGCGGTGAGGAGCGCTCCCGGTCACACCCCAAAACCAACGACCACCATTCCTTTATTTTCTTCCCCCGTTTCTCCACCAAAAAGCTTTAGAACCGCAAGTAACGGATAGGAAACCATCCATGGTGGCGCGGTGGAAGAAAGGCGGCGGCGCCGCCGCCCCCTCGTCGGCGCGCGCGTCCACCCCATGGGTGAGCGCGCGGCCGTCGAGCGGCCCGGTGGTGGAGCCCAAAACTCAGACCCCGCACACCGACGACGCGGTGGCGAGCTCCTGCTCATCATGCCCCGCACGCCGGCGGGTCAAACCCGCAGAGAGGCGGCTAGGTAGGAATCCTACTGGGTGTTAAATCTTGGGGGGGAAAATGGATCTAGGGTTTGGGATTTTGACTTGAGTTTGCATCGGTTTTTCTTCATTTCTTCCCCTAACCCGAGTAGATCTAGGGTTAGGGTAGCCTCTTTTGATGCGGATTTGTGTTTCCTTCCCCTAACCCGAGCAAGATCTAGGGTTAGGGTTTGAACCTTTATTCGTTTTTCAACGATTTTATTGCGAATCCAGTGTTCTCTCCCCCAGATCTAAAAGATTTGGGGTCATCTCCTTCTACGTGCTACACCGGATGTAAAAGATCTAACCCCGAAATAAGATTGCTAATCGACCCGACTAACGATACCATTGTTATATCTTAAGGACTTAACTAACACAAAACACCGGTAGCTAATCATTCGGGTGGGTACTTAATGTTTACGGATAAGCAACTTAACCACCTGCAGATCTAGATCTACTAAACCTAAAACAACTACTAAAAGAAACGAGAGGGAAAACGAGAGGCGCGGACCGTCGGGGTTTGAGGGGAGCGCGGAGTCGGAGGCCATCTCTAGCGTCGGGGTCGCGGGGGCGGCGGCGCCGCTGACGTAGAGGTTGCGGTGCGGCTCGGGGACGACGGGATCTCCGACGATGCGGTCGAGCGTCGGGCGGTGGCACCGGTGCGCCGGATCCACGAAGAGGGACGCGGCGGCGGCGGTGGCGGAGCTTCCCGCCGCTCCGGTGCTCCCTCGGTCGGTTAAGGTTTGTGGGGGTGGGGTGTAGCGGCGGCGCGGTGAACCTCGTACTTCGAGCCGTGGTCCCCACCCACTCTTTATAACGATCGCGCGACGAGGGCCCACCAACCACGGATTGGTTGGGCGCCCCCGACCGCGCGCGGGATCGGCCCGTTACGGCCTTTGGGCCGTAACGGTGAAGATATCGAACTAACACCTGTATCTCCTCCACTGCAGCAACAACTCCTCTCGCGCCAGCCCTGCGAAGATGAAGAAGAAGAGTGCGTCGGTGTCGGGGAGGCTAGAAGACGCATCCCCGCAACGGGAGGCCGCCGGGCCGTCGCGCGACGGAAGAGGATGCCGAGGCAGGGGAGGAGGGCGCCGCCGGATGAGGCTGAGGTAGCGAGAGGCTTCCACCATGCCACGCCGGCGGATCCAAGAGGCCGCCATCACCGGGAAAGCCTCATGCTTCGAGCTCGATGCGGCGGCGAGCCTGAGGACGGCATGTTCGGCCTTCGTTTCTTCTCGGGCAACAACATCTCTCGCGCCCTGCTCGGGACGTGTCCTGACCCGTGCCAGGAAGAAGTTGTCTCGCCTCGCCGGGCCTGCGCCCGGCCGCCGCTGCCGCCCTCTTGCCCGTCCGCCGCGAGGACGATGCTGGAGGAGTCCACGGGGAGCCGCGCCGGCCGACCGCCTCGGTTCGCCGACCATCCGCGTCCGCGCGCGAGAAGGGTGAGGAGGCGCTGGGTCTTGCGCCGGAGGGGCCAAGGGGATTGGGGAGCAGGAGGAGAGGGGCCACCGGAGGCAACGCATGTCCTCTTCTCCTTCGTCGCCGTCTCCCTCGCCTGGTGCGCCGGCTGCGCCACCATCTGCAAGCTTGGGTGGTAGCCGGTAGGAGGCCGCGCCGCGCCTCCAGGAAGCCGATCCTCCGCCCGAAGCCCCAGATCTCAGCGCGAGAGTAGCGACAGGGAGGAAGGAGGGGAGGGGAGGGAGGAGAGAAGGGGCGGCGCACAGCTCTGGTGCGGCGGCTCTGGTGCCACACGGAGCAGAGGAAGGGACGGTGAGGAAGAAGAAGTAGTTGATTTTAGAGCTCGATGTGCAGGTCCTTGTGCTGCGGAGTTCGTTGCGCACGGGACTGTAAAAGATCGCTGACCTGTGGGCCATGCCCCCTTTGCAGGTGTTTTTGCCGACTATGCGGTGCGACTAGCCTTAGGGCCCAAGACCCTGCTCCCTCGATCGGTCGCGCCGCCCGCTCTGTACCCAGGCACCGCTGCCTCACTATTGAGTATTGACATCTCACTATCACGTTGGATTAGCTATGTGACTCAGAACAACCTCTTTGTTTTGTGAGGATGCTTAAAATAAATCACTTTGGTTTAATGATTATTTTCTTGTCCGCCTAAATTTTTTAGATTTGAATACATTCATACGTATACTTCTATTTTCATCATACAACTAAACTGTTTTGCTGCTTGCTTTCTAGCAGTATGCTACAGCCTACAGTAGCACAAAAATTGAAAAGGTCGCCGCCAATGTGGGGACATTTTCAATGTACCAGGTGATTATGGATATGCTTTTGCTCGTCTCACGGCACAATAAATTGGCGAAGCAATTCTTGCTCCGAAAGTGATGATACGAATGAAGAGGATCTTATTGAGTGACAATTGAATTATTGAACTGAACATCCTTAACAAGTTAACAGTTAACACGGATGGATACTATGGCCAAATCCTAGCCAAAAGCAACACATAAGCGTCTGGGCGTCACACACAGTCATTCGCAACATTCATCTAGTGCCGGGACATGAAGCTCTTGATGGCTTCAATGAGCTCCTGTGCCCGCTCCCCGGTGACGGGGTCCGTGTCGACGGCGTCCTTGTTGAGGTGGAACGAGTGGCCCATGCCGTGGTTGATGAGCACCTCCACGTCCTTGCCGGCGGCGCGCAGCGCGTCGCAGTACTCGAGATTGGTGTCGCGGATGAGGTCGTCCTCGGCCACGGACACCAGCATCGGCGGCAGCGGCACGGACTCCAGCGGCGGCGCCTGCGGCCCCATCGGGCACGTGAACGGGTGGTCCTTGGTCGCGCCCTCCGGCAGCCCGTAGGCGAGGAACTTGTCCAGCATCTCCAGCGAGAAGAACACCCCGTCGGCCTTCGCCTCCAGCTCCGACCGGCTCCGCGCGGCGCGCACGAACCCAGGGTGGATCGGGACGCCGCCGGCGACACGGAGCGGTGCCCACGCGCCCGCGTCGTCCTGCCCCACGCGGGCGGCGACGTGGTGGACGAGGTTGCCGCCGGAGCTGTCCCCGACGAGGAACACCCGGGAGAAGTCGGCCGCCCCGCGGAGGAGCGCTAGCGCGGCGGCCGCCGGCGCCGGGTACTCGTCCCCGGCGTCCTCCTCGGACAGCGCGATGGAGCGGAGCCGGCGCAGCGCTGCGACGCCGGCGTCGATCTGCGCGGGCATACGGCGCTCCGGCGCGAGCGGGAGCTCGACGTTGACCACCACGGCGGGGGCTGCGACCGCGAGGCGCGCGTAGAAGTTGTGGTAGAGGAGCCAGGACTGGTGCGTGATGCAGAAGCCGCCGCCGTGGAGGTGCAGGATGACGGGAAGCGGCGGGCGCGCGCCGCCGTCGTCGCTGAGCTCGGGGAGGTACACGCGCAGGTTGGGCTCGCCGGGGAGGTCGTGGAGCGCGTGCCCGTCCCGCGGCACGGCGTACGGCGCCACGGGCTCCATCAGCGGGAGGGCCTCCGGCGGGCCGGTCCACGTGCGGTCGACGCTGCCGTCGTCCAGCACGCGCATCCAGCCGGCGACCTCGTCCACCACTTTGCGGCCGCCCGCCGCTCCCACCTGTTGCTGCTGCAGGACATTGGTGGGGGCCATGGCTGCTGCTGTTGCTGCTGCTGCTGCTTCTGCAGTTGGTGAGCGGTGGAGATGATGTTTTTGCAAAGAGCGACGCCGGGTGCTTGGGCTTTGTAGCCAGAGCGCGACAGGCTGCAGTGTGGAATGGAGGAGGCAGGGAGGGCGTGGCGGTTGTGGCCGAGAGAGACCGGTCTGAACGAAAGGTTGACAGAGACCGGCACAGTACGGCGATTATTTTAGACGGCGAGACGTCGACGTCGGAGCAACCCAGCCGCAAGACGACGGGCGCACGGGGCCGCCGCCGGGAGTCCGTGCTCGTGCTATATCTTTCCTGTTATTTTCGAAGAAAAATAAGGTTCTCCAATGTGTTGAAAAGCAGGTGCAGAGAGGACAGACAAAGGTAAAAAAAAACATGAAGAGATGGGGAACGAAGCTTCAGATACAGAACATGAGCTTGAGCAAAGTCAGATTGGAACATGTTTTTTTTAAAAAAACTCAAATCGGAACAAGTTAAGGTAAGGGAAAAGATGGTTTTGGAAACATGGTGACGATGTACCTGAGAGCATCTCCAGTAGTGTTGCTAAAATTTGAGACCTAAAAATAGTTTTATGTCATGAAAAGCGAAAAATTTAGGTGTCGAGGGGATGATGAGTGAAAGTGGGATTCTGTGATGCTAAATATCTAAAGGTAGTTCTTTTGATGGTACATAGCACCAGATGGGTTATTTGGATGGTAGATATCCAATTTTCCTTAGAGAATATGCCAGGGTGGTGCATCACCTTTTGTCGGACGCCTTGTAATTTTGCTTGAGACCCTGACGCAAGTTGGTGTACACCCCCACCAAGAGGAGCACGCCCCAAGGGCGCCCTAGGTCGTCCTTCCCATTGGCCTCCACCTCTTGGATGTATAAGACTCGATAGCCACCGTTCATAGACCATCAAGTTTTGCTTAAATTATTCTATCAAGAACAGTTTGCCCGCCGTGTCGGTTTGGGACACCCCAACTCGTGTGCTCCATATTAATTGTTAGCAATATTCAGATTGCATCTACCTTGTTTTTGCTTGTATTATTCCATTCGTAGGCAGGGATTAGCCTTCTTGGCGTGGTTAGTCGAGCTGTGCACGATTGATAACGAGAGGAGAAGTGGTGCTTCGATTGCGGGGTTTGGATCTTGGTAATAGGAAGTCGGATCGAGTGTGTTACCACTGCACCAAATCGAGAGTTATCCTTACCTGACGGAAGATCGGGCCACCCTAGTTCCCATCAATGGCCATGTCCAAAAAGATTGCCCGAAAGAAGCTAAGGTGCTCGACTACATGAGAAGGGAGACTTTATATCCATCACCGAACTTCCACTACATGCAAGGTAGACCTCGATTTAATGCAAGCTCATCCATTCGAAATGCTGTTCCACTTTGTATACAGTTGAAGGAGTTCATTGAGGAGCAAGGTAGGATCAACAAGGACACTATCACTAAGTTCAAGGCTATGAACAAAGTATTATAGAATACTGACGGGAAGGTGACAAAGGTCGGAAGCTCTAACCAACAAATGCTCCACATGATGAAGATGCTAGAGACGCAAGTGGGGACAACTTGACAAACGCCAATCCGACAATGAAGGAAGATTGGTGTTGACGGTGCAAAATCGTGCTCAAGTTCACCGCAAGCTATGGATGACTTGGTGCCTTTTTCACCAAGGAGGGTCCTCTCTAGACTTGGTGCTCCGTAGTATGGACTAGGGAGGCTGGAGACCACACAGGGAGGGTGACTTGTTTGGCGGTTGTGGGCGAGAGAGAGAGAGAGAGAGAGAGAGAGAGAGAGAGAGAGAGAGAGAGAGAGAGAGAGAGAGAGAGAGAGAGAGGGTCGAACCAAAGTTTCACAGCGACTAACAAGATAGTCTTGGACGGCGACATCGTAGGAACCGAGAGAGAGACGACGGGGCCGGGAACCTATCCTTGTGCTGCATGCTTAACAGATGTCTTATTTCATTGATGATGTCTGTTGTTGGATTTAGTCACACATCAAAAATTGATGATGGAGAGGCACAACATAAAGGTGGGGACAGTTCTCACCCATCATGCTAGTCTTTTGGGTTAAGTTAGAACCATATTCTTCTTATTGTTGTGGATTTCATTAGACCTAGGCCTGTTGAGGCACCAATTCATGGGTATAACTTCCCGGGCCGGATTCCGCTATCTATAGCCGAAAGAAGTACCCTGTGAACTCCTCGGTACCATCAAAAATGCATTTTTAGCATTTGAGAAAATATTTCTAAAATTGCAATCCTCACAATTGGATCTAACTACCTACTTAATTAGATGGTCTGATCTGACTTGCATGCCAAAACATAATGCAGTATGTAGCTAATAAATGAGAGGATTTGAGTCTTTCAGGGCACGTACAATAGTGGTCTATTTGTCGTCTGTGTGATAGACTTTTCGCAGAAAACCCCCTGTCGCACCGAACGGACGAGCCAATCATCACCTCGCGAAAGGACGACGGTGGCTCGTGCTCCCAGGCCACGTCGCCGAGCTCAGCACCGATGTACACCCAAGCGACTACAAAGCTCGATCTCGTGGAGCCACTGAGATTTGGAGCACCCGCATCAGAAGATATCAAAGAAATCCCCTTCCCACATGAGATTTGGACCGGTACAGGGGCCGATTGTTGACAGTGAAAATCCGTCAAACTAGCCATGAGTTTACCTTCGGTGTTGGCATGACTTTTGTATCTTATCCATTGGTACTAACCCCCGTGGTATAACAAGATCACTTGTGCATGTCGGTTTTGGAGTGAAGTGTTTACGCAGGGTTTTAACGTTGAAAGCAAGACTTCCGAGATAAGTTCATTAAGCACCTCATGACAAGACCTTGAAGCCCGATACAAGTCAAGCAATGAAGTGAACATGACTCCAAGAGCCCAAGGACCAAGCCCGAGAAGATGACAAACTCCGAGGACCTAGCCGAGAAAGTGCCGAATCTTGCAAGACAAGGAGCTTCGTCCACTTCGAGAGAACCGAAGGATCGATGGCAACTAGAGAGGGGGGGGGAGTGAATAGGAGCCGGAAAAATTCTTCTCAAAGAACCCGGCCTATACCCTAGTCAAATCCCGGTCACACACAAGCGATGAATCGAATCACACACCAATCGCCAAGACAACGAGGTTATGGATCAACCTCTAGTCCTAGGAACGATTCCTTGAAGCACACGCGGAAGCACAAGAAAAGAAGGAAGGAATCAAACCAAGAAGCAAAGCACACGGGCTCGGCGGACCGTCCGCCAGAGGGGCGGACCGTCCGCACCGGCCACGCGGACCGTCCGGCCGGCCGCGCGGACCGTCCGCACCCACACCGCGGACCGTCCGGCCCTACGCCGCGGACCGTCCGAAATAGTGACCGAACCTCCGGAGACGACCCCGAATAACGGACCGTCCGCGGGAGCACGCGGACCGTCCCGCCGTGCACCCGCGGACCGTCCGCCCGCCGTTGCGGACCGTCCGAAACCTTGCCCAACGAAAACTCAAAGCCACGACGGATCAAAAGCAAAGCGGAGCGAGAACACAAAGAACACGGGAAGAACTCGCACGTCGCGGACCGTCCGCCACCGCTCGCGGATGGTTCGCGCCTTGCGGACGCAGCCGAAACCGGCTCGACCTCGAAGGTCAACCTCTCCAATCCATCACCGGATCTCCAAAATGGTAGAAGCCGTTGAGACAAAAGTTTGGGGACATGATATGCGTCAACCAAGGATACTATACCCCAAAAATTTCGTCTCCTAACTTCCTAAATCATTGGGAATCGCGGATCCTTTGAACACCACAAAAAGCTAGAGCACCGAACGAAAATCCTTGAATCGAAGTGGTTTCCCGCGTTTGAGGGCACAAGATCAATATCAAAGATGCACTAGACATCCATCCATGTTTCCCTCAAAGAAATCCGGGGAGAAACCCACTCAAATCCGCGGAATCACACCAAGAACAAAGGCACCAAAAACAAGCACGAAAAAGACCACGCAAATCACAACGCCGAATCTTCTATACAAACCACGAAAGATTCACAAGGTCTAGCATGCCGCCCTAGCATCCATCCCTCTCAACAAATCTCACATGAAGCTCTCATGCTAGCCTAGAGAAAATGGAGAAGAAAAAATAGCTACCAAAATGAGAAATGGGAGAGGGGAAATGAAACCCTAAGTCGCGGAGAGAGAGAGCCATCCACACACACTCATGACTTATATATCGGTCCCGCCGGGAGTGGTAAATGACTCGACTACCCCTAACTTAACTACCGACGGTACAACCCACGTAGGGGCATTTAGGTAATGTTTGTGGGTCTTGCCATCGGACGGCCACGCCTTTGCCGCACCCCCCGCGTCCTCCCGACACAAGCCATGCGATCCCGCCGCGTGTCCTCCGCTTCGAAGCTTCCCGACACGCCCCGCATCCCGTCTCCGTCGTGTTGGGCCCTCGGACTTGGTTTTGAGGCCCAAACCAAGAGACCGTCCTCCGATGGTTTTGTGGGCAAACCACCAAACCCCGCGTGCTCGGTCCGGCCTCCCGCCAAACCACTTGACTTGACCGCCACCGTGCACCGCTCGATCGTCCACGACCTCGTCTTGCTCGTCTCGCCACCATGTGGCCCGCACCTAGTCCCGCCGTCCACCGGGTCCCTCGAACCGAGCCTACTTGTCTCTCCATCTCCCCGGAGGCCCCTCAAGGTCGAAGACCTTTCGCGCCCGTTCTTCACCCGCAACAACACGAACTAGACCGCAACCTACACTCGCGCACTAAGCCAAGAGTCGGTCCAACACCCGTTGTCAATCACTCATCACCGAGGAGCAATCATCCATCGACCACCGGACGCTCCCGGTCCTCAATCTCCCCCTTGATGAGTGCATTGACAACACACAACGCGAAATGAAATTCGAGAAAGAAAGGAAGAAGAAAGAAAAACAAAAAAAACGCGACTCATGACCAAAACCAAAGAAAGGCAAAGAAAGGTCACAAGCCAAGCAAAGCACAAACTCCACACCGAAAACATCAAGAAAGCTCCCCCTTGAAAAAATGCAAGCTCCCCCGACAATGTGGATGCAAACTTCCAAATTTCACACCTCTTCGAATTTTCATTAAGCTCACCTCTTCCCCCCCTTGTTGACAATGTATGAATCAAGGTGAAAATGCGTAAATGCAAAACAAAGCATATAAACATCTACATGAGCTTCTCAAATAGGCCAAGTCTAGTGTCAAAGGCTAGAAATGAGACAAAAATCACACATAGGAATCATAGCATAGACACAAGCATTGCCACAAGTAATATATGAAAATACAAGCATGTGACAAAGCAAAATTTTCAAATTTAAGCAGCTTTTACCAAAAGAAGGCTCGCTTCACATGTAAAAGCCTATCCATGTCACACTCGAGCCACAAACATGCATACCACTCGGAGATCATACAAGGATATCAAATTCTCAAGCAAAAGATCATGGCAAACACCCATAAAGCAAAGCATGTCATGTCAAAGCTCATGAGCCATGTGTCCACTTCGGGGAGACTTCTCCACCGTGAACATCATGCAACATGTTTTGCACCCATATGTGAAAGATAAGACGTTTTAAGCATAGACATGATGGATGGAGCATTTTTCAAACAATACACACTTCTTTTCAAGGTTAATTCATTTCATGGTACATGAAGTGCCTTTGCGGCAAAAAGAAGCTTATGCTCCCCCATGAATGCAACATAGGCTAAACATTCACAATGATATTCGGCCTTTGGCCCAAATGCAAGAAAAAGACATCCAAGCACAATCTAAGCATAGAAAGCACATTTAGACCAAAACGTGACATGGATACACTACTACACATGAGTGGAGCACATTTCACCAAAAATTAGTCAAGATTAGCATTTATTTCAAAAAGGGCTATCTCACCACACATATATCTCAAATATTCCAAGAGCATAGCCTCACATCACCATTTCTCCACACATATGACCAATATCTCACAAATAGCCAAATAGACTCAAATAAGGCATATGAAAGAAGCACATCATCCTAAAATGCAATATGATACAAATGCAACATGATACATGACAAGATGGCTATCCTACCATGGTTTGTACATCAAGCAAAACATGTATATACATCAAAGTAAAACATGGTATGATACATATGGTACAAAAAGGAAATCCCCCAAGAATCAACTAGAGAGGGCAACAAACCCAAGTTCCCCCGCAAGCGCACAAATGTAGCTTGGTCGAGAGGCTTTGTAAAGATGTCGGCTAGCCGATCTTGGGTAGGGACATGACTCAACACAATGGTTCCTTTTCCCACATTGTCCCTCAAGAAATGATACCTCACTTCTATGTGTTTGGTTCTGGAGTGAAGCACTAGGTTTTTCGCTACGCTTATGGCACTGGTGCTATCACAAAGAAGTGGGATCTGGGTGCACTCCTCACCAAAGTCTCTCAAAGTGTATGAGATCCACAACAGCTGAGAACAACAACTCGCGGCTGCAACATACTCCGCCTCGGTGGTAGACTGAGCTACACTAGACTGCTTGCGGGAAGACCATGAAACCAATGAAGACCTAGGAAACTGGCAAGTACCAGAAGTAGACTTCCTCTCGACTCGACAACCAAAGAAAACCCGCATCGGAAAAACCATGAAGAGAGAGAGTCGAGGAGGAAGAATACCAAAGGCCAAGACCAGGGGCGGACCGTAGGTACCTGAAGATCCTCTTGACGGCCTGTCGATGTGATGTCCTCGGTGAAGCCTGAAAACAAGCGCACAGACACACGCTGAACTGTATGTCTGGCCTCGTCGCCGTCAAGTAGAGGAGGGAGCCGATCATGCTCCGGTACTCTCTCTGGTCCACTGGTTCTCCGTCCTCGTCCGCATCCAAAGTGGCCGTACTCCCCATGGGAGTCGACATCGGCTTCACATCTTGCATCCGGAACTTCTTCGCATGTCTTTCGTGTACTTGGTCCGGTGCACGAATGTTCCATCCTTCACTTGCTTCATCTCGGCCCGAGAAAGTACCGCAACTCGCCCATCATGCTCATCTCGAACTCCCCGCTCATCTCATCCGCAAACTTGGCAACAAGGTTATGTGACGAGCCACCAAAGACAATATCATCCACGTATATCCGAACAATCAACAAGTCATTTACATGCTTGAGGAGAAATAGGGTCCTATCGACGGTACCCATCACAAACCCTCTCGCTCAACAAAAACCTCTCAATCTCCCACACCAAGCACGAGGCGCCCGTTTCAACCCATACGAGCCCTTTTCAACCCGTACACCCCGTGTGGGTACAACTCACTCTCAAACCCGTGTGGTCGCTTCACATACACCTCCTCCTCTATGACCCCATTCGTAAAGGCACTCTTCACATCCATCCGAAACAACTTGAACCCTTTAGCCACGACAAAGGCTAGAAGGATCCGAATTGCCTCAAGACGGGCCACAGGAGCAAAGGTGTCCTCATAGTCGATCCCCTCCTTCTGACTAAACCCCTGAGCAACAAGTCTGGACTTGTTCCTCACAACCATCCCATTCTCACCCTCTTTGTTCTTCCAAACCCACTTGGTTCCTATAGGATGGCAATTTGGAGGTGGTTCAACTAACTCCCACACTCGGTTCCTCTCAAAGTTTTCCAACTCCTCATGCATAGAATTGACCCGCTTTGCATCAAATAAAGCGTGTCCAATGTCCTTGGTCTCAAAGGTGGCAACAAAAGCAAGATGAGCAAAATGAGAGGAATTCCCGGACCTTGACCGTGTAGTACGTTCTTCGATGTCCCCAATGATCTTCGACAGGGGATGTACTTCTTGAATCCGCCGGGGAGCCTCACGCCTCGAGACTACCTCCCCCTCAACTTCGGCCCTTCTCTCGCCCGGTCCTCTTGTCGCACCGTCGTTGTCCATGAAGTAGACGGTCCACGCTCCGTAGTGGTCGTAGGGGAAGTAGTGGGTACACACTCGGCCTTCGGCGCATGGTTCTCTCCATCATCATCTCCAAACTTCATCCTTCTCCTCTTCAAAGAGGTCCTCGGCCATCTCCTCATCACCCGCACATTCAAAGCCAAGAGAGGTACATGGCATTGTCTCGTCGAACGTTACCTTGCAAGTCTCCATGATTTTGTTAGTCTCAAGGTTAAGCACCCTATAGGCTCTAGAGTGGTTAGCATATCCAAAGAAAATACCATCATTAGACCTAGCCTCAAACTTGTCGAGTTTTCCCTTCTTAAGAATAAAGCACTTGCAGCCAAAAACTCGGAAATGACTCACCTTGGGTGCCCGACCATGCATAAGATCATAACGTGTCTTCTTCTTGAAAGTTCGCAATAAAATCCCGTTGGAAACATGACAAGCCGTATTGACCGCCTCAGCCCAAAACCTCCTAGGAGTCTTGTGCTCATCGAGCATCGTCCTAGCCATCTCACAAAGAGTCCGATTTTTCCTTTCCACAACTCCATTTTGAGGGGGCACATAAGGGGTCGAATACTGATGTTCAAGACCTAGATCACGACAAAAGGCATCAAAACGAGAGTTCTTGAACTCTGAGCCATTATCACTGCGGATAGCTCGAATAGCATTCCCATGCCTCTCATTTTCAACCTCACGATCAGATCTCGAACAAAACCAAATGTCTCACTCTTCTCTTCCAAGAAAAACACCCAAGCATAGCGAGAGTAATCGTCCACCACAACAAGGACATACCACTTCCCACCCACCGAGCGAACTCGAGCTGGCCCAACAAGGTCTATATGCAACGGCTACGTCGGACGCTCGGTCATGACATCGGTCGGGGGTGGATGGGGAGTGGCTACCATCTTGCCATGCCTACACCGAGCACAAACCAAATCCTTCTCAAGCTTTAACCTCGGCAATCCTCGGACAAGGTCAAAATCACTCAAGCGGGAAACCAAATCAAAGCTCAAGTGTCCCAACCGCCTATGCCATTTCCACAAATCAGAAGAAGGACCGGCCATCAAACAACGAGCAGGACCCAAAGAACGAGAGAAATCAGCCCTGAAAATCTGACCCTCGGGGATGATCATACAGACAAGATCACCTCGAGAATCCAACAAACGAGACTCGCTAGACTTGAAACGCACCTCAAAACCCTCATCAAGCAACTGATAAACCGAAAGCAAATTGAAACCCAAAGACTTCACAAGAGCAACTCTCTTCAATGTTACCTTGTCACTCACATGCACAACACCCTCAGAAATCACCCTTCCTCGTCCATTGTCCCCAAATGTGATGTACATCTTTTCCTTCACCGGGGTGAGGCGGAGAACCACTTCTTATCTCCGGTCATGTGTCGGGAACATCCGGAGTCGATCAACTAGGACGAGAATGAGCTAACGACTCGACACTCGGGGTTAGCACAAAGAAAGTTAAACCAATGGTCGAGCCATCCGCTCAAAAGAGGGGTTAGCAAACATCATTCCCTTGCCACCAAACTTCCCATGTCCCATGGAAGGAGTACGAGCACCACGAGGGGGAAAACGTGGTCCGTAGTTCCTCCGGAACCCAAAGCCGCGATCATCTCCCCCCGAACCCGTATTGAGGACGAGTAGGGGGACGTCCGAAAGAAAACCACCACGAGCCCGACCAAACCTCTCACTAGCACGCACACCATCATCTCTACTAGCAAACCTCTCACCACCACCTCTCCGTGGGAACCTACCACCCCGAGCTCCAACTCTACCAACACTCTTCACACTTCCCACACCCCGTGGAAGTGGCACTCTAGGCTCGGGAATACCATGAGACCGGCGATACTGTCCCGGTTAGCTTGCTCCCTAGCAAGCCTCTCATCCCTCTTCCTCTTGTAGCAAAACTCGCTAGATGCCTCTCCTTCCCACAATACTCACACCCGAAGGGGATGGGTTTTGGTTTTGGCTCGTCTTCTCTTTGGGCTTATCACCTTTCTCACTCACAAACCTCACCTGGTTTATGGAAGTCATTTGTCTTAGGTGGGAATTTGGGTGGATCTTGGGTTGTGTCAAGCTTGTTGCAAAGGTGGTTGGGCTTTGGTGTGAAAGAGTTCTTGGGTGCTTTTGGAAGTGGGACTTGGATGTCTCCGATCACCTCAAACTCGGGGTTAGACTCAACACACTTCTCATACACACTCTCCCCACTGTTCTCTCCCACTTTCTCACCCAACTTCTCAAAACCCAAACCACGACCATCAGCTCTCTTGAACTCCTCAATCATGATTTTCAATTGAGGTTCCTACCCAGACAACCAACCCAACACCTTCCTCAAATAATCATTCTCCTCATAGATGACATCCAAACGGGAAGTAAGTTCAAGATTGCGCAAAGTAACTTCATCACAGCTAGTGCATGCATTGACAACAGGAGATTTCAAAGAAGCTTCCAAAGAGCTAATAGTAGAATGAGCATCAACAAGCTTAGCATGCATAGTAGGACATGATTTACAAGCACCAAGCAAAGTGGGTCTAGCCTTAAGCTCATCATACTCAATCCTAAGAGCATCTAGTTTAGCCAAAGTGGAAGCATTCTTCTCATTAAGCAACTTGATCTCATTCAACCATGCATCACACTCAAGACACTCAACATCATCGGGAGTAGTAGGAGCAAGTTTCAAAGAGTCATTCTCAAGTTTCAATTCAAGCAATTTGAACTCTAACTCTCCTACTTTCTCACTAGCATTCTCAAGTTGAGCCCTAAGTTCTTTCCTCATCTTCTTAGAATCTCCCAACACACTATCACGGTTGTCAATCAAGCCATTCAACCTAGTGATCTCGGCAAGCAAAGAGTCGGGGTCACGATTTACCTCATCCTCCGAGTCGGAGTCGCCGTCTTCCTTCTCGCTCTTCTTGCCGCTTGAGCTATGAGTCATGCCACAAAAGCCCTCAAGCGCCACACGGCTCAACCCACCGAGGTTCCGGCTTGCACTCTTCTTGCCTTTGCGCCTCCCG
This sequence comes from Cenchrus americanus, assembly GCA_947561735.1. NCBI lineage: Eukaryota > Viridiplantae > Streptophyta > Magnoliopsida > Poales > Poaceae > Cenchrus > Cenchrus americanus. Next base: position 98,065,145 of record OX387243.1, on the reverse strand, counting down.
GCCGTCTTCATCTTCACCGCTTGAGCTTGATCGCGCATCGCTTGAGCTCGAGTCGATGTCGCTTGCACTAGCCACCATAGCTCTTGACTTGTCCTTCTTGTAGCCGCCCTTTCTCGGTCGCCGCTTGTCCTTGTCCTTGCTCTTGGACTTGCCGAAGTGCTTGCCCTTGGAGGAGTACTTGTCTTCACGCCTCGGGTGCGCCTTGTACTCGTTCATCTTGTACTTGTTCTCCTCCGCTTCCGGCACTCGGCGATGAAGTGGCCACGCTTGCCACACTTGTAGCATGTCCCCGAGCTCCGCCTTGGATTCTTCCGACTCTCGTGTAGTCGATCAAACCTTCTTGAGAGCAAGGCCGGCTCCTCATCGCCCAAGCACATCAAACTCCTCATCTGGAATAGACATAAGAGAAGACAAGGAAAACTGTCGACAGAAGGGTTAGCTTTGTCCTTTGATCCGCCCACAAGAGCAAGACTATGGTCAGTCGAGCCCTCATGCTTGGATTGCAACTTCCTGTCAACCTCAGCCGACTTGAGCTTTGAGACGAGGTCATCCAACTCAATAGTCAAATACCGCCCGGACTCCTTGATGGCCTCAACCTTAGCACCCCAAACATTTGGATCCAAGACTTGCAAGAGCTTCAAAGCTCGATCATGCTCGGTGTAAGGAAAATCCTCAACATTATCCTTCATGTTGTTCACGATGGCGGTGAACCTCGAAACATCGCATCAATGTCCTCATCGGGAAGTTGAGTGAAGTTCTCATATTGCATCCGGTAAGAGACAAAGAGGTGAGCCTTCACATGGTTATCACCACCGTGAGCAATCAACAACTTCTCCCAAATTTGCCAAGCAAGATTCAAATGGCGAACACGCTCAAACTCGGGATCACACGGACTCCGACCAAGTGATCAACGGCTTTTGCATTTGCCTCATACTTGGCCTTAGCACCGGCATCGGTCACCATAAGAGTATGGATGTTGACCGGAATAGCATAGGTCTTGTCAAGCACAATGAAATCCAACAACTTGCCACGAAGAAAGATCATCATACGAGCCGCCCACTTGTGGTAACCCTTGCCATCGAAGTGCGGCGGACCGCCCCGCTCAACGTACGCCATCTTAGGATTCAAGACTTGTCAAAGTCGCAAAGAATCCAGCACCAATCTCTGATACCAATTAAAGGATCAGATGGCGACTAGAGAGGGGGAGAGTGAATTAGGAGCCGTTAAAATTCTTCTCAAAGAACCCGACCTATACCCTAGTCAAATCCTGGTCACACACAAGCGATGAATCGAATCACACACCAATCGCCAAGACAACGAGGTTATGGATCAACCTCTAGTCTTAGGAACGAATCCTTGAAGCACACGCGGAAGCACAAGAAAGGAAGGAATGAATCAAACCAAGAAGCAAAGCACACAGGCTCTGGCGGACCGTCCGGCCAGGAGGGGCGGACCGTCCGCACTGGCCACGCGGACCGTCCGGCCGCGCGCGCGGACCGTCCGCACCCACACCGCGGACCGCCGGCCCTACGCCGCGGACCGTCCGAAATAGCGACCGAAACCTCCCGAGACGACCCCGAATAACGGACCGTCCGCGGGAGAACGCGGATCGTCCGCCGGCACCCGCGGACCGTCCACCCGCCGCCGCGGACCGTCCGAAACCTTGCCCAACGAAAACTCAAAGCCATGACGGATCAAAAGCAAAGCCGAGCAAGAACACGAAGAACACGGGAAGAACTCGCACGTCGCGGATTGTCCGCCACCCGCTCGTGGACGGTCCGCGCCCGCCGGCACCCGCGGACCATCCGCCCGCTGCTGCGGACTGTCCGAAACCTTGCCCAACGAAAACTCAAAGCCTCGACGGATCAAAAGCAAAGCCGAGCAAGAACATGAAGAACACGGGAAGAACTCGCACGTCGCGGACTGTCCGCCACCTGCTCGCGGACGGTCTGCGCCTTGCGGACAGAGCTGAAACCAGCTCGACCTCGAAGGTCAACCTCTCCAATCCATCACCGGATCTCCCAAACGGTAGAAGCTGTTGAGACAAAAGTTTGGGGACATGATATGTGTCAACCAAGGACGCTATACCCCAAAAATTTTGTCTCCTAACTCCCTAAATCATTGGGAATCGCGGATCCTTTGAACACCACAAAAAGCTAGAGCACCGAACGAAAATCCTTGAATCGAAGTGGTTTCCTGGCGTTTGAGGGCACAAGATCAATCACAAAGATGCACTAGACATCCATCCATGTTTCCCTCAAAGAAATCCGGGGAGAAACCCACTCAAATCCGCGGAATCACACCGAGAACAAAGGCACCAAAAACAAGCACGAAAAAGACCACGAAAATCACAACGCCGAATCTTCTATACAAACCAGAAAGATTCACAAGGTCTAGCATGCCGCCCTAGCATCCATCCCTCTCAACAAATCTCACATGAAGCTCTCATGCTAGCCTAGACAAAATGGAGAAGAAAAAATAGCTACCAAAATGAGAAATGGGAGGGGGGAAATGAAACCCTAAGTCACGGAGAGAGAGAGCCATCCACACACACTCATGGCTTATATATCGAGTCCCGCCGGAGTGGTAAATGACTCGACTACCCCTAACTTAACTACCGGCGGTACAACCTACGTAGGGGCATTTAGGTAATGTTTGTGGGTCTTACCATCGGACGGCCACGCCTTTGCCGCACCCCCGCGTCCTCCCGACGCAAGCCATGCGATCCCGCCGCGTGTCCTCCGCTTCGAAGCTTCCTCCAATTCGGAGAGAAACCGACGACAAGGGCCCACATGCAAAAGGGGAGAGGATCTAGAAGACGCGGGAAGCAACACCGGCGAAGGAGGACACGAACGGGCCGAAACGGGCCCGGACCGGCCGGCCCGGGCCGGTCGGCCCGGCTTGTTTCGGGGCCCGGTCGGCCTCCCCTTTGACCTAGGTACATCTCTCGGCTATTTATAGCCCCCCGACCGAGAGCCATGGATAATCCGGTTCGTCATCCACCGCCGAGGAGCGAGAGAAGCTTGGGGGACACCATCTCGGAGATGAGGGCCGTGCTAGTTGTCTAGGGTCTCCCTAGCCGACGTGGGAACCTTGCATGGAAGACCACGTCGGAGCTCCGAGCGAGGATCAAGATCGAGGTAGGGCCCCGGTGGTGATCTTGTTCATGTAATCATTCATGGTGAAGTTTTTATAGTGAATCCGATTTCTAGCGATCAAGTGCCTTCTCGATGATTTTGTTTTCTTCTTGGTTTTGCTTATTGCCCGATCTATACTTAAGATAGATTACATAGGGTGCTCTTGTAGGCACGGTGGCTAGAGGTGCATACGGACGGTGCCAAGTGATTTCAACTTGTTTTTATCGAACTCGCCCTAGACTACCCGCAAGAGTAGGGATACGTTGTGACAGAACGGGGGTTCCGAAAGGCGGGCGTTTTCGGAGTCGGATGGAAGGCCACGATTTAAAGATGCTTTTAATGAGATCCGCTTTTCTATCTTCATCTATCTTGTTTGGAGCTACAACATAAGCATGATCTAGACTCTCTAGATTGGTTATCTCTTGCTTTCTCTTGTTACCTCTTTAGTAGATTAGATTAGATTTGTTTTCTTTATGAGTTAGTAGATTAGATGCAACTTGTCTTCTCGAAGGACCGATAAGGAGACCGAGAGGGGGGGGAGTGAATGGGAGCCGATAAAAATTCTTCTCGAGGGAGATTGAAACTCCGACAAGACGAACTAGCTCGGTCGAACCCCCGAAATCACACGCTCCGCACTTCTACCTCCCGTTTGCCAAAACCACGTAGCCACCGGAGTGCTACGGTCCTAGGAACAAACTCTACCAGCAACCACAACACACACGCAGCACCGACAAGCGGAAACAACTCGAAAGCCGGCTAACCGGAGGGGGCGATTAGACCGGGTATAGGGGGCGGTTAGACCGCCTCCACCGGCAACCAAGAAATCCTCCGAAACGCCTCTTCCGAGCACCAAAACACACCACGGTTTCACCAACAGAGATCTCTGGTCAAGGCCATGCTAGCTACCGGAAAATCTTGGCGAAAACCAAAACTTCACCCAAGGGCCTAGGGGCGGTTAGACCGGCTACCTGGGGCGGTCTAACCTCCCGTACCCAGCAACGAACCCCGATCAAGAACACCTAGCAAACTACACTAAAACGAGCCAATATTTCACCAGAACGCTCCTCTGATCAAGGTGAACAAACTCACAGAGAAAGGTCCAGCAAAATCAAACTTTCTTCGGAAAGGCCTAGGGCGGTTAAACCTGGTGCCAGGGGCGGTTAGACCTCCCTCCCCCGAGCACAAAGATCCGAGTGAAAACCCAAGCAAACGGACTCGAAACGCTCCAAGATTTCAACCATACAATCCCCTGGTCAAGGCCAACATGCTACCAGAAGATCTCGGCCAAAATCAAAACTTTCTCCGGACGAGCCCGGGGCGGTTAGACCGCCCCTCCTACGCGGTTAGACCGCCCTCCCCAGACAGAACGGGAAAAAGGGGAACCACGGGTCAACCCTCAACTTTGCATCACCCGATCTCCCGATTCACCCAACGGATTGCAGCGAAACTTTGGGGATGCCTGGGTCACCTCATGGACGACCTCTCCCTCAAAGGAATTGCACCAAAACGCTCTCAATCATGGGGAATCGCAAATCTCGTGACCAAACCTCAAGAACTCGAGTTCCAACGAAAACCACCAAATCGAGTCCGATTCAAAGGAGATTTGGGGGCAAAGTCACCAGCCAAAGAGGCACAAAAACCTCATACGTGACACCCACCAAAAACCCCAAGAAATCGTCCTCAAAACACCGCCAAAAAGAGCTCCGAAAATCAACACAAAAGAGACGGGAAAACCACCATGAAGAACCACGCCGAACCTTCTATACATGCCATGAATGGTTCGTACAAGGTCTAGTTTGCCACCCAAACATCCATCCCTCTCTCTAGATCTCACATGAAGCTCTCAAACTAGCCTTCTAAAAACCTAGGGAAAATAGAGAACGAAAATGGAAAAACCAAATGAGCTAGGGTTCAAGAGTTGGTCGCCATCCACCCCTCTAATGAGTATATATGGAGGCACCCAAAAGACTAAAACGCCCTTCACTAATAACTAGGGATACATGCCCCTCAAGGGCGGATTTGGAATTCTTGATGTCTTCACCATCGGACGGATGCCCGGCGACCGCACCCCGCGTAGCCTCGACGCAAGCCTTGCGATCCCGACGCGTGTCCTCCGCTTCGAAGCTTCTCGGCGGCGGCGGCCGGGCGGTCGGGGACCGCCCCCCGGGCGGCTAGACCGGCCCGGTGGATCCGACCGGCCCCGGGCGGTATGACCGCCCCTCTGGGCGGTTGAACCGGCCCGGGTGGCCGCACCTCCTCGTCGAGTCTTCGGCCTCGGTTTTGTGGCTCAACCGAGTAACCCGGTGGTTTTACGGTGAACCACCGCAAACCCCGCGAACTCGGTGTAGCCTCCGCCAATCTCCACTCATGACTCGGCTCCCACGTAGTCCCGGCTCGACCTTGGTTTTGAGGCTCTACCAAGAAACCGTCCACGACTTCATCTTGCTTGTTCATGCCACCATGCGGCCCGCACTTGACCCCCGCCGGCCACCGGGTCCCTCGAACGAAGCCTACTTGTCTTCTCCACACCCGGAGGCCTCACCGCAACGACCTTTCGCGCTTGTTCTTCACCCGCACCAACACGAGTCAAGCCGCAACCCGCACCCGCAATACTTAGCCAAGAATCGGTCCACACAACGTTGTCAATCACTCATCACACAAGGAAGCGACCATCCACCGGTCCTCGAACCACACATGGTCCTCATCTTCATAAGATAGTTTACCTTGCTTTACTAGATTGAATCCTTGCGTTGCACATTGTTCCACGGATTTGATACCTTGGGTTCACCACTCGAGGGAAGAAGGGTCCCTTGACTACGACGGGAGACTTGTCCGCTTGCAAGTCTAAACGAACTTTGATATAACTATTAACCGTCAACACCGATGCGGCGCGGTAGAAGCCCCCGTTCGTTTGACTTATCGGCCACCGGCCCGGTAGTACTTTTCTCTCGTAAAAAAACCAGCCACCAAAGAACCGACCAACAAGACTTTTCTCTCGTAACAAATCAACATCAACCAACGGCCACCGCCCAAACAAACGAGGCTTAGAGAAAGGCGATGTCGTGGAAGTGCGGTAGCGAGAAAGGGGGCAGCGGCTACGCCGAAGCGGAAGGGCGCGGCGGTGCTCCTGACCACGTGCAGGCGCTCACCTGGACGAGGCTTAAGGTCGCGAGTCGCGACTAGGACTGCTCTGTGTTTGCCCCTACGCCAGTCCTCGCGGCGCTGTGCTATTCTCTGTTGCCGAGCACCACCGTTGGCTCCTTGCTACGCCGGTCAAGGCCCTGCCGTCTGTGTGGCGTGGGCTCGCTCCAGGAGAGTAGAGGCAAGAAGAAAAAGATTCACGTTGGAGCCTTTGAGGAAGATTCCATCATAGAGAAGATGATGAGGACTTCACGGAAAAGGAGAGGATAGGAGTGGATAAGGCTGTCCACACTCGTCAGACTCCAAATCCATCCCTAAAAGGAATATTCCCACCTCATCATTTAGATTTTGCAGTACAGTACCAATTTTCTCGGACCCTTCATCCCCTATATCCCGTACTCCATACCAACCACCACCGACAGGACCCACATGTCATAGTCCGACTTTTATTTACCCGACGCCTCCCTCCCTTCTTCTTCCTTCTTTCTCTCCCCCACGCCCCACCTACCCCCGGTGCCCCTGCCCGGCTCTTCGACCTTGTCGGCATCTCCCCGGCCGCGTGGCACGGCTCGACACCTCCTCGTAGGCATCTCCCCGACGGTGCGGCGTGGCTCGGCACCTCCTCGTAGGCATCTCCCTAGCGGCGTGGCGCGGCTCGTCACCTCCTCGTAGGCATCTCCCCGGCGACGCGTTGAGCTCCGAATCGAGGGCGAATCGACGACGGCAGGGCAGAGGAAGGGGCGGGGTTGCTGGGTGTGTGGTGCGGAAGCCGGCGGGCAGGAGGAACCGGCGCAGGTCGCCTCCACGCGGCTCACACCTGCTCCCGGGTGTGCATCATAGCGAGGGACGGCGACGCGGGACGCGTGCTCCGCCTTGAGCTTGGGCGGCGGGGCGGTGCGAGGCGAGGCGGGTCATGGCCCGTCGTCTTCGCCGGGGCGGGAGGAGAAGCGGCCACGGGCCCACGGCCATGGTAGCGTGGAGCTCCTAGCCATGGAGGTTGTGGAGCTCTTCTGCTCCTTGGAGGCGGCCGCTGCGCCAGCTCCCGACTTCCTTCGCCGCATCCATGGTCATCGGCGCGGGGCCTCGGGCGAGTGCGCGTGCGTGTGCCATCGCCAGGGCTCTCCCTCCCTCGCTCGGATCCGGTGCCGCCGTGCGGCGCAAGAGTTGGTGGCGGCTATGCGCGGCGCGGGAGCGGGCGCGGCGCGCGACCGACGGCGGAGCTCGGCATGGGGTGGAGCTCGGAGGAGCCGTTGTGGAGGACCGCGGCGTGGGACGACGCGACCTCCCTCGGCCGCAAGCGAGCAAAGGCGCGCGGGGCGGTTGCTCGCGGAGGCGAGGCGGGCCCTGCGCGTGGCATAGCGCACGACGGGGAGGGCGCTGCATCTAGCGCTCCCGGGAGGGAAACGCGACGTAGCGCACGCCTCCCAGTACCCCGGTGCGGGGGAAAAACGGCAAAACCGAACGCCACCAACCGTAGCGTTCGCATACCGCATGCCGGTGCGGATGGCCTAAGGCCTAAGGGATAGAGTCTTGTCCTTTTATCCATTTTTTACTATTCCTTCATTTCAATATTATTTACTTTGTTTAATCTTTGTTACAAAGACCACAAGTGACTTACATATGAATATATCACTGAATCATGTAAACACAAACAAGACTACAAAGATAAGTACTTTACTTGATCACTATGGTTTAAGTGCTCAAAGATGAATTAAATAACTTGCAGACAGGTAAATAGACAACTCACTTTACAAACTGTCTTTTTAGTTGTCTATATAAGTCAAAAAGATAGCAGCTGTCTAAATTGTTGTACATACCCTGAAACTGTCTTTTTTTTAAGAATTACTCAATTTTTATGAGACGAAGGGCCTGAACTGGACAAAAATACTTCTTTGCACATTGTTCATGATTTGTTGTAGGTTTTCATGACTCTACTAATTTTTAATTTCCAGCCAGTTAATGGAGCCTCACATTTTTTCTATCAGATATAGTACTCGATTCACGAAACAAAAATGTTAAGAGTAAAAGGAATGGAATGTAATGGAATGGGAGCAAATGAATTGATTGATTGATGAGGGGGTGGACCCCCGAATATATACATAGAGAAAGGGTGTGTAGGCACCCTTTGGGGAGTGCCGCACCCCTTCGAGATGACCCTTCGACAAGACAAGTTGTAACTTCCTAATTACATCTCTAATGATTCCCCTAATTACATAGTTATGCTAATTGATCACTAATCAATATTTTGTAACACTCCCCCTTGATCAATTGCTTCTTGGGATCTTGATGTAATTCTTCTTCAATCATCTTTGGATATTGTCTTGTAAAACTCCTCCAAAAACCCTATGGGAAAAATCTTGAGGAGAAATCAATCCGTGTGTATATGCCGTTAAAACTCCTTTAAACCCAATGGGAAATATAAGGAGAAAATGATATAGCATTTTAGATTTACGCCTCACCGATGACTTATATGAAAAAATCTTGAAAAGGAAAAACTCATAAATAAGTTTAGAGATCAGTAATGTTATGATCTGAAGATCATGTTTGAATAACCTTCTCCAAAACCCAATGGGAAAAATATGAGAAGGGATTTTATATCTTCTTAAAAACTCTTGTAAAGAAAACAGAAGATATGACATAGAATATGTCTTGAATACCACCATTAAAACCGTAGTGGAAAAATTAGGTGACATGCGATATGTTCTTGTATTGATATTGCCTCATTAAAACCTTTTATGAGAAACCTTGTAAGGAAAACTGATATAGGAAAAAGAGTACAATATTCATAATCAGTGATTATGTATAGGTTTATATCAAAGGAATGTCTCCCCCTGATTCTTGCAAATCTTTGAGTTGTCTCATACCTATTCCAAAAACATATTTCTGGAATAATATTATTGGTAAGGACTTTGTAAATAAATCTGTAAGATTATCACATGATTTGGTTTGCAAGATTTCTATCCCACTTTTCTTTTGTAATTTATGAGAATATCTCCTCTTGAACCTTGCAAAATTTTAAGTTGTCCCTCACCACTTACCACGGATACCATTCTACTATATAGTGGTGGATAAGCAAATTAGTGAGTGCCTTTTGCAAGATATTTATTCTCTCATTTTGTAAAAATGAGGATAAATATTTTGATCAATACAAGATGCATTATCATTTATGGATAATGCTAGTGATTATATGGAATCACATTTTATCATCCATTAAAGTCAAGCATATGAATATGATGCTTCAGAATGATATATAAAAGTTTATGTTGTGGAGTCCATTATGATGACTACCATGAAAACTTTATTATTTGTATCGCCTATGATCCGGCAATATGCGGGGGGATCGGTTAGTCAAGATCTTGATATCCTATTTGGTCAAGTCTCGAAATATTAATCAAGGCTTTTAGTACCATTTGATATCTATGGATATCATTTTTCACTCCCACCAGCATGGTGTTGTTGGAGTTGAATTATAGTAAGGTATCTACAACTGTAATATTAAGCATGTTGTATGATACGCAAGCACTTTCTTGGTACTAAAATTTATCATCCCAGGGTCGAAATGGATATTGATCCATCTTTAGGGATTGAATGACCATGAGTATTTATGTCCAATATTATTTGAATATTGGTACATGTTATCAATTAAATATTGATAAACTGATATGTATCTGCACAAGTTGTAAACTTGAGCATAGTTTGGTTTTACCAAAATTTCCATCTCAAATTCCGTCATGAAATGATTGCTTGTTTGTTTATGTGTGTTAAATATGATGATGGAAAATCCACGTTGGATTTATTTATGAACACACATGTAACCATAATGATTGGAGTAATCCTTCTATGGAAGATACTCACTTAGTCGGTTGTACCACAATCAACTTGACTCTTTCAAGTTATGGAGTGACTTGAATCTTGAATGATACACAATATATGTTGCGATTTATATTTAGATATAGAATATGGAATAAGTCGAAGACTTGTATATCGAAATCTATGAAAGTTATATGATCTGCCATTGATAAAGTATAGGAACATAATTTTCACATATACCACAAGGGTATGCTGCTCGGTCTCTGCGTGAAACCATTGCTACAATATCTCATTATATCACCACCTTGCTTTCATAAAGAATGCATTTGTGAGAAGATGACATTACTGTGGTAAATACCTCTTACTAGTGAATGAGATAAATTCTCCATAATTGCCACCTTTTTATTTGACCCAATTTGAGTGTTGATACACTCTGCCTAGGACTTTTGGTCTGGATACAGTTTAAGGTGTATAGCAATTTTAAGGAGTATATGTCGACATTTATGTAGTCTTTGTATTATTGATTCGATAGAACGAATATAGCATCTGAAATATTAATACTTTAGAACTCTTGTCTCATTTCCCAAGATGATAGAGTTATGATGTTCCAATGATGCCTCAGTGCCTAAATTTATGTGCACATGTACTGGGCTTTAGAATGTTAAACATTCATAGGCTTTGGATTTTCAATTATCCATAAAGTGTCTAACAACATGTATGATGTTGATTTGCATTTACTATCTTGGAGGATGTCTCCCCCTATTTCCGCGGATGCTTATTAACAAGTTGTGTCCCTAGTGACCATACTTCTCCCCCTCTTATTTTAATTTGGGAGTTGAGTGATCTTGTTAGATTTCCACTCTTTTCGGCATATTGATTTGTAGGGATTGAATAAGATGACACTTTTGATAAGTAAATGCATTTGGCGTAATATTTGTAATATGCTACAAATATATAAGATGTTTTGAATTGATAGTTCAAATATTCTTTGTATGTACATGAATGTGAGGATTGAATGTGATTGGTAACATTCATTTTGTATTCCCGGCATTCTATATGTGGTATTAATCTCCCCCTAATGCCTGGAACTATCCTCAAGGTGTGATCAACATACGGGCTTTTTGTGTAAATCCCCATAGAGACCTAAGGTATTATATGAATGACGGATAATACCTTTTATGTTGATCCCTAATGCCCATGATGTATGTTGTGAGGTGGTGATATCGGTATGTGCAAAACATAATCGACACGCATGGGAAATATTTGGGTCGTAGTCAAGATTTCACGTACTAACCGCAATGGAGGGGGTCGTATGATTGCGGCTTGATGAATGTAAAATATGTGGTGTGTAAATCTACGTATTACCAACTTGATGTTGATAGGTTGAATTCTATTGTGATGGTCATGCAAATGAGTTATCTCGATAAGAGATTTAGTTAAGCCATAATTGGTATGGACATATGGTACTTAGTGATATAGTTCCCCAAACCAAATAATTCCATATGAATGGATGTATTCCTGCATCCAGGAAAGTTTTGCTCAAAGTTGAAAACTAGAGTAATTAATTTGGGAATTTGCGATGCCTTATGATCAGTAAGGGACACAAATGGAACTATTCATAATTGACTCTATGAGCACTTGATAGTGCTTAGATAATCCATAAATGGTTGAATATGCTAACTTATCTTGAATGCATTCAAGGATTTGTATTGTTTAGAATTTTAAGGTAAGAGGGCCTTAAAATTAATTCTCAAGTGACACATGCGGTGCACAAAATATGAGGATTTTGAGAATGTATGCTATGACCAATAAGATTGATAATAATTTTTTCTTATCATTCATGAGTTAGAATGACCAAGCTATCATGCCAATTCTTGATATAATCAAGATTGAAAAATTATTTGGTACGCAACATGTCATGCGGGATTTATGTATGCACATATAACATATCCCGGATAATATGTGAAGGACCGATACGGCGTACCGAGAGAGGGGGGAGGGTGAATGGGAGCCGATAAAAATTCTTCTCGAAGGAGATGCAAACTCCAACAAGACGAACGCGACTTCCAACACACGTCTCCGACTCACTACCAAGGTTGGTCAAGCCCACGTAGCCACCGGAGTGCCACCGGACCTAGGAACCAACACGCAACCTTCCGACCCGAGAAACGCAACCGGAAAAACCAAACCTCGAGTCTACGGACCCACACCGGTCCGACCGGTGAGCACCACCGGTCGGACCGGTCCCTGCGATGAAACCGAGCAACTTTCACTAAGTGGCTCTACACCGGTCGAGACCGGTGAGACACACCGGTCGGACGGTGGCGGCTCGAAAGCCCTCAAGGCACCAAACGGGTCAACCGACCACCAAACGGACTCAAACTTGAAACAGCAGCACCACGGGACAACAACGAACTCACCAAGACGTTCACCCGAGCAAAATCCCACGAGAGGCTTGCACCGGTCAGACCGGTCAAGAGCACCGGTCAGACCGGTGTGGCACAGGCGGCTCGGGATGAACAACGACCCACGGGTCAACTTCCCCAAATCCAAATCTCGATCTCCCGAATCACTCCACGGACTTGAACAAGACTTTGGGGATATCAGGAACACCTCATGAGGAGTCCATAGCCAAGTTTAATCCCACCAAATCTCGTCCAAAAAGGAGGAATCGAAGAAATCCCGCCGAAAGCACTTCTAACCCAAGAACTCAAGAAACCCCAAAATCGAGCACCTTTTCTCACGGATTTGGGAGGGGAATCACAACCCAAAGAACCACGAAGGGTTCCCACAAATTTCCCCCATCAAATCCCCAAGAGAAAAGCCCCGAAAACAACCCAAAGAGATCACCGAGAGAGGGCTCCGAAAATCACCACCAAGAACAACGGGGAAAACACATCCAAACCTTGAGGAACCACGCCGAATCATCTATACATGAAACAAAGGTTCGTACAAGGTCTAGCAAGCCGCCCGATCATCCATCCCTCTCTACAAGATCTCTCCGTGAAGCTCTCTTGCTAGTCCTAGAGAAAACCTAAGGAAAATAGGTGGAAAATAGGAAAACAAATGAGCTAGGGTTCCAAGAGTTGGTCGCCAACCTCTCACCTCTTGGGTTATATAGGCGGCAACCGAATGTCTAAAATGCCCCTCTCTACTAACTAGGGATACATGCCCCTCAAGGGCGGATTCGGAATTCTTGATGTCTTCACCATCGGACGGATGCCCGCAACCGCACCCCGCGTAGCCTCGACGCAAGCGATGCGATCCCGACGCGTGTCCTCCGCTTCGAAGATTCCGGACTCGCGTCGTCGCACACGGTCCGACCGGTGCTCCTCACCGGTCGACCGGTCCCCACCGGCCGGACCGGTCCCGACCCACCGGTCGGACCGGCTCGGTGCCGCCGCACCTCCGTCTTCGGTTCTCCGGTCTTGGCTTTGTGGATCAACCAAGGAACCCAGTGGTTTTCTGGTGAACCACCGGAAACCCCGCGAACTCGGTGTAGCCTCCGCCAATCTCCACTCATGACTTGGCTCCCACGTAGTCCCGGCTCGACCTTGGTTTTGAGGCTCAACCAAGAAACCGTCCACGACTTCTTCTTGCTTGTTCATGCCACCATGCGGCCCGCACTTGACCCCGCCGGCCACCGGTCCCTCGAACGAAGCCTACTTGTCTTCTCCACACCCGGAGGCCTCACCGCGACGACCTTTCGCGCTTGTTCTTCACCCGCACCAACACCGGTCATGCCGCAACCTCGCACCCGCAATACTTAGCCAAGAATCAGTCCACACAACGTTGTCAATCACTCATCACACAAGGAAGCGACCATCCACCGGTCCTCGAACCACACATGGTCCTCAATCTCCCCCTTGATGAGTGCATTGACAACACCCACACGAAAGTAACATGAGAGAAAAGAAAAAGAAAAGAAACGAACAAAAAGAAACTCCAACAAGCGATCGAAAGCCAAACAAAGGCAAAGAGCAAGATCACTTGAAGAAGACAAGTCTCGGACCCCTTAGGCAAGGGCAACGGCTCGACACATCCGAGACAAAGCAAAGCTCAAGCAAAGAGCGCAAACCACCAAAACAAAGCTCGAAAACTCACAAAGAGCTCCCCCTGCACACATGCAAGCTCCCCCTGAACCAATGCAACTCCCCCTGGACGAATGCATGCAAAACAGCTGAAAACAGGGCAGCTGCAGCAATTTCAGCTCACACCGGTCAGACCGGTCATCACCACCGGTCAGACCGGTGCCCAACATATGTACGGGGCCAGGCCTCACACCGGTCAGACCGGTGCTCTTCACCGGTCAGACCGGTGTAAAACAGAGCCCAGAAATGGCTCGAAACCACCTGAAAACCTTCTAAAAGTATCCACTAAGCCATTTCAAGCTCAAACTTCTCCCCCTTGTTGGCAATGCATGAATCAAGCCAAAAATGCAAAACTTTCAACCTAGAGCTTCTCAAAGATACAAAATTCAACAAAGAATGCTACACACGTCCAAATGAGCAAGTTAGGTACTCTACGGCTTCGTATCGAGCTCAACTACATGATCACCAAGTTTCACAACCATTGGACGAAGCTAAGATGGATTTTGGCAATTTTGCGAAAAACTTGCCTCTCACGAGCAAAGTCCTAAACATGATCAAAGCATATCAAAATGGCAAAGCCACACAAACTTCATGCTAGGACAGCTATTCTAACCATAAGACCATCACAAACACCCACAAGCACCTCATGTCATGTCAAAGCCACCGAGCCATGTGCCTACTTCTATGTATGAGACTTCTCATTGGTAGGCATCATGCAACGGTTTAGCACCCAAAGCAAATTAAATTCAGCACATATGACATGGGAGCATATTTTCCAAGCATTTTTCATTTCATTTTCAGATTTGTAAATGGTACATGAAATGTCTTTGCGACAAAAAGGAACTTATGCTCCTCCACAAGATAAATCAAGAGGGCTAAACATTCATGATGGCAAATGAGCCTTTGGCCCCATATGATCAATAAACTAGCCATCCAACCACAAATTAAGCATAGCAAAGCCACAAAAACATGTCAAGAGCATGTAAAGGCATTTACACATGAGAGAGCATACATGTGACATTTTTCAAAAGCATAGCTATCAACCATGGATTATTCATCAAGATCATCAAGAGCTAAGCCAAACTAACCATATCATACCAAACAAGCTCACAAAGGCATATATCTCATTCCATGGTGAACAATGTATATGAGAGAAGCTTTCCTAACCAATGCATATGATACAAAATGCATGCAATCTAAGATACAAGGATGCCTATACATCATGTTACATATGCCATGCCAAATGCAAGAAATGCACGAAGGAAAGCTATACATATGCTACAAACCGGCTCCTCGAGGGGAGGCAAAACGGGCTCGACACCACCGGCAAAAGAAAGCTCCCACACACCCAACTCGGAAATCAAACACACACCAAGTTCCCCCCGCAAACGAGTGAAAGTTGCTTGATCTAGGGGTTTGGTGAAAATATCGGCTAGTTGGTCATGTGTGGGTACATGGATCAAAGCTATCTTTCCTTTCTCGACGTTGTCTCTCGTAAAATGATACCTCACTTCTATGTGCTTGGTTTTGGAATGGAGCACTCGGGTTCTTTGCAACGCTTATGGCACCGGTGCTATCACACCTGAAGTGGGACATGAGTATACTCCTCACCAAAGTCACTCATGGTGTAGGTGATCCAAAGGAGCTGAGAGCAACAACTAGCAGCGGCAACATACTCGGCCTCGGTCGTGGATTGAGCAACACTCGACTGCTTGCGGGAAGACCAAGACACCAAAGAAGAACCCAAAAACTGGCAAGTCCCAGAAGTGGACTTCCTATCCAACCGACACCCGGCAAAATCCGCGTCTGAAAAGCCATGAAGCGCCAAAGAAGAGGACGCGGAGTACCAAAGGCCGAAGTCGGGAGTGTGACGCAAGTACCTGAAAATTCGCTTCACTGCTTGCCGATGCGAAGTCCTCGGAGACGCTTGAAAACGAGCGCACAGACACACTGAGAACGTATGTCCGGCCTCGTCGCCGTCAAGTAGAGGAGTGACCCGATCATGCTCCGGTACTCCTTCTCGGTCCACGTGTTCACCTTCCTCATCCGCATCAAGAGCCGTAGTCGTACTCATCGGCGTCGTCATAGCCTTGGAGTCCTCCATCTTGAACTTCCTCACAATGTCCTTGGTGTACTTAGCCCGGTGCACAAATGTTCCTTCCTTTGATTGCTTGATTTGTAGCCCGAGGAAGAACTGCAACTCACCCATCATGCTCATCTCGAACTCCCCGCTCATATCATCCGCAAACCTCGCAACAAGAGAGTTAGACGAGCCACCAAAGACAATATCATCCACGTACACCCGCACAATCGGATATCTCTCGCCCTCGCCTCGGCAAAAACAAGGTCCGATCGACCTTCCCCATCTCAAAACCTCTCTCAAACAAGAACCCCCTCAACCTCGCCATACCAAGCTCTAGGCGCCCGCTTCAACCCATACGGCGCCTTCCTCAACTTGTACACCCGGTGGGGATACTTCTCACTCTCAAACCCCGGAGGCCGCCTCACATACACTTCTTCCTCCAACACACCATTCGAAAAGCACTCTTCACATCCATTTGGTGCAACTTGAACCCTTTAGCCACGAAAAAGGCTAGAAGGATCCTAATCGCCTCCAAACGGGCTACGGGAGCAAAGGTCTCCTCGTAGTCGATCCCCTCCTTCCGACCGAACCCCCCGGGCAACAAGTCTCGACTTGTTCCTCACAACCTCACCCTTCTCGCCCTCTTTGTTTTTCCACACCCACTTGGTACCAATTGGCTTACACCCTGGGGGAGGGTCAACCAACTCCCACACCTGATTCCTCTCAAAGTTCTCCAACTCCTCATGCATCGAGTTAACCCAATTGTGATCAGATAGTGCGTGTCCAATGTCTTTGGGCTCGAAAGAAGCAACAAACGCAGCATGAGCAAAATGGGAATTGTTTCGAACCCTCGACCGTGTAGTGCGTTCATTCATGTCGCCGATGATCCTCGAAGCCGGGTGATCCACTTGAACTCGCACCGGGAGGTTCTCGCCTCGAAGCTACCTCCCCCTCAACATCAGCTTCTCCTCGTTCTTGATTTGTCGTCGTAGGTGTAGCAGAGGGTCCATCCATCATCGTCGTCGAAGTAGTGGGTACATGTTCAGCCGGGGGCACCGCACCACCATCCTCGTCATCACCATGTTCATGCTCCTCCTCCTGAAAGATCTCCTCGCCAAGCTCATCATCACCTGCACACTCAAAGACAAGCTGACTACGTGGCTCTGTCTCGTCGAAGGTTACCTCGCAAGTCTCCACGATTTGGTTAGTTTCAAGATTTAGCACACGATATGCTCTAGAATGAGATGCATAACCAAAGAAAATGCCATCGACAGACCTAGCCTCAAACTTATCCAACTTCCCCGCCTTTCTTCGAATGAAACACTTGCAACCAAAGACATGGAAGTGACTCACCTTGGGTGTGCGGCCATGCATCAACTCATAGCATGTCTTCTTCTTGTGCACCCCGAGGTATATCCCGTTCGACACATAGCATGCGGTATTCACCGCCTCGGCCCAATACCTCCTCGGAGTCCTATGCTCATCAAGCATCGTCCGAGCCATCTCGCACAAGGTCCTGTTCTTCCTTTCCACAACACCATTCGGGGAGGCGTATACGGACTCGAAAACGGTGCTCAAGACCCAAGTCATGACAAAAGGTTTCAAAACGAGAGTTCTCGAATTCCGAGCCATTATCACCGCGGATAGCTCGTATGGCATCTCCGTGCCTCTCGTTCCTCAACCTCAAGACTAGATCTCGAACAAAACCAAACGTCTCCCCCTTATCCTCGAGAAAGAACACCCACGCATACCGAGAATAGTCGTCCACCACAACAAGGACATACCACTTCCCACCCGCATCGCACACGAGCCGGGCCAACAAGGTCCATATGGAGCGGCTCGCATGGACGCTCGCTCATCACATCGGTGAGAGGCGGGTGAGAAGAGGCCACCATCTTGGCATGCCTACACGGAGCACAAACCAACTCTTTCTCAAGCCTCAACCGTGGCAATCCTCGGACCAAATTGAGTTTACTTAAGCGAGACAAAAGGTCAAAGCTCAAGTGACCCAACTTCCTATGCCATTTCCACAACTCACTCGAAGAACCAGCCAAGAAACAACGCTCAACACCCGAAGACTGAGAAAAATCAGCACGAAACACCTGACCCTCGGGAACGACCATACAAACAAGGTCCCCTCGAGAGTCCACAATCCGAGAACCACCAGGCCGAAACAACACCTCAAAACCCTCATCCAACAACTGAGACACAGAAAGCAAATTGTACCCCAGCGATTGAACAAGAGCAACACGCCTCAGAGTGATCTTGTCACTCACTTTTATCTCACCTTCTGAAAGCACACGCCCACGCCCATTGTCCCCAAAAGTGATGTACCTCTTCGTCACCACCGGACGAGACTTGAGAACCACCCCCCTGTCTCCGGTCATATGCCTCGAGCAACCGGAGTCAATCAACCAAATGTTCTTCAAGTCTCCCACCTGAAAATCAAAAATAGGCATGTGAGCGAACAAACGACTCAAAGACCGGGGTTAGTACCAAAAGAGGAAAACCAAAGGCCGAGCCATTTGCTCGAAAGTGGGGTTAGCACCAACCAAAGCATCTCTCCTACCAAAGCTACCTCCACGAACACCACCACGGTAACCACCCCGAGGGAACCACCCCTCTCTCGCCCGGAGGAGGACCAAAACCACGCAAGAAAGCCCGTGGCACGTCCTTCCTCTCCAACTCACCGCCACGACTCCTCCAATCCCCGTATTGAGCACGAGGTGGAGAACGCCTAGCAACCGACCACCCGCACCCTTTCCAGCCCAACCACCGAACCACGACCACCGAAACAACCCTCGCACCGCACGAGCTCGAAACCCGAACATCCGTCCGTCTGTGCCCGCACCGGCCGACCGGCCGGTGCCCCACACCGGTCCGACCGGTGTGGTCCGGGCGCAGCACCACCCTGCAGCCCTCTTCTCTCCCCAAGCCCGAACCGTCCGCACAATCGCCTTGCCCCCGGGCATCCGCATACGAGGCTCAAGTACACCATCGGAAGGGTGGTACTTGTCCTTGTTAGCCCACTCCTTCTCCATTCTCTCCTCTCGCTTCCTCTTGAAGCAAAACTCCTCCTTATGGCCATCTCTCCCACAATAGCCACAATGGAACCTCACAAGCTTAGGCTTTGGCTTGGGATGTGGTCGTTCACTCGCTTTCTCTCCACTCAAACCCTCCACCGGGTTTCTCACCACTAGCCTTCTCACTCTCCTTCCCAAAGAACACTTTCCCCGAAGTGCTCACAAACTTGATAGGCTTTTGTAGGTCATTTGTGGGTGTAGGAAACACGGGTGGAGCCGGGGTTGTGTCTAGTCGATTCCTTAGATGGTTAGGTTTTGGTGGGAAATCATTCTTGTGGTGGGTTTTTGGTGGCTCCGGATATTCTCTCCACTTCCCTCACCAACCTTGTTTGCCCCAAGCCCCTCACCATCTTGCCTCTTAAAGGCCTCAATCATCATCCTCAACCGAGGCTCGTGACCGACAACCAACCCATCAACTTCCTCAAATCATCATTCTCATCCCGCAAACGGTCAACATAATGTGCAAGCTCCAAATTTTTCAATGCATGCATTTCACGGGTAGAGCAAGATGTAGGCATGGGTTCCTTCAATTTAGCCTCGAGCGAACTAGTGTAAGCATGCATCTCATCGATCTTAGCATGCAAAACAGGGCAAGAAGTGCAAGCACCTAGCAAAGCAGGTCTAGACTTAAGCTCAGCCACTTCAACCCTAAGCACATCTAGTTCCTCACACTTTGAGGCATGCTTCTCCTTGAACAAAGCAAGGTCAGCAAGGAAAATAGAGCAATCAGCACAATCATTCTCATCAGAAACAACAGGGCTAGCCTTAAGCGAATCAATCTCAAGCTTGCTATCAAGCACCTGTGTCTCTAGCTCGGCCACTCTAGTCCTAGCATCCTCGAGTGAAGCCCTAAGCTCTTTCCTCATTTTCTTGGCCTCTCTAAGCATGTCATCACGGTTATCAAGCAAAGAGCCAAGTCTCTCATTCTCCCGGCGCAAGAAGGGAAGCTCATCACGCACCTCGTCGTCGGACTCGCAGTCCGAGTCGCTCCGTGTGCTCTTCTTGCCGCCGGAGCTCAACGCCATGGTGCAGAAGCCGTCTCTCGCGAAGCAGCTCAGCCCGCTCAGGTTCTTGGACGACCTCTTGTTCTTGCGGCGATCTCCCTCGTCGTCGCTGCTGCTCGAGCTCGAGGTGGAGTACGCGGAACTGGAGTCGACGTCGCTCGCTCCAACCATCGCTCGGGCCTTGCCTCGGCCCTCCTTCTTCCTCGATCGTCGCTCGTTCTTGTACTTGTTCTTGTGCTTGCTCTTGTGGTCGCGCCTCGAACGGTACTTGTCGTCGTTCTTCCTCGGCTTGTGCTTGTAGCTGTCCTTGTTCTCGGCCTTCTCCGGGCAGTCGGCGACGAAGTGTCCCGGCTTGCCGCACTGGAAGCAAGTCCTCGTGTTCCTCCTCATGTTCACGCGGTTCTCGTGCAGCCTCTCGAACCGCCTCGTCAACGGCGCCGGCCCTCGTCCTCTCCAAGGTCATCAAACTCCTCATCCGGCATAGACATCGAGAGGAAAACGAGAACATCCTGGTGGATGGGTTAGAGTTAGTCTTTCCTTTGGAACCACCAACGAGGGCAAGACTATGGGAATCGGTCGGTCCCTCGAGCTTGGCAATCATGCCCCTATCCACCTCGGCCGACTTGAGCTTCGAGAACAACTCGTTCACCGTCGCAGTATCGTACCGCTCCGACTCGACTATGGCCTCGAACTTTCCGCTCCATATCATACGATCCAAAGAGTGTAAGAGCTTGACCGCTCTATCATGATCATCGTACGGGAGCACGTCCACATTGGCCCTCATGTTGTTCACCACCACCGTGAACCTCTCGAAACAAGGCATCGATGGACTCACCGGGGAGATGAGTGAAGTTCTCGTACTCTCTCCGTAGGTCGCATACAACCGTGCTCGAACACCGGGCGTTCCCAACATGAGCCTCCTTCAACACCGCCCAAATCCTACAAGCCAAGTGCTCGGTGTGCACCCGATCGAACTCGGCCGACACAAAGCACGAAACAAGTAGTCGACCGCCTTATTGTTGGCGTCGAAGCCGTCCCTCGATCCCGGAGCGAGGAAATCAACCGGCCGGACATAGCCTTGTGTCCACCGTGACATCCCAAAGGATCCGACCCTTTCCGCGGAGAAAAGCACCCATCCGCTTGCTCCACATCCGGTAGTTCTTGCCATCGAAGTGTGGAGGACCCGAACCCCCGTTCCCGGTACGCCATCCTTGGATCTTAGACCGGTTAGAGTCAACAAAGACCCGAACCGGCTCGATACCACTTGAAGGACCGATACGGCGTACCGAGAGGGGGGGGGGGGAGTGAATGGGAGCCGATAAAAATTCTTCTCGAAGGAGATGCAAACTCCAACAAGACGAACGCGACTTCCAACACACGTCTCCGACTCACTACCAAGGTTGGTCAAGCCCACGTAGCCACTGGAGTGCCACTGGACCTAGGAACCAACACGCAACCTTCCGACCCGAGAAACGCAGCGGAAAAACCAAACCTCGAGTCTACAGACCCACACCGGTCGACCGGTGAGCACCACCGGTCGACCGGTCCCCGCCGATGAAACCGAGCAACTTTCACTAAGTGGCTCTACACCGGTCAGACCGGTGAGACACACCGGTCAGACCGGTGGCAGCCTGAAAGCCCTCAAGGCACCAAACAGGTCAACCGACCACCAAACGGACTCAAACTTGAAACAGCAGCACCACGGGACAACAACGAACTCACCAAGACGTTCACCCGAGCAAAATCCCACAGAGGCTTGCACCGGTCAGACCGGTCAAGAGCACCGGTCAGACCGGTGTGGCACAGGCGACTCGGGATGAACAAGACCCACGGTCAACTTCCCCAAATCCAAATCTCGATCTCCCGAATCACTCCACGGACTTGAACAAGACTTTGGGGATATCGGGAACACCTCATGAGGAGTCCATAGCCAAGTTTAATCCCACCAAATCTCGTCCAAAAAGGAGGAATCGAAGAAATCCCGCCGAAAGCACTTCTAACCCAAGAACTCAAGAAACCCCAAAATCGAGCACCTTTTCTCACGGATTTGGGAGGGGAATCACAACCCAAAGAACCACGAAGGGTTCCCACAAATTTCCCCCATCAAATCCCCAAGAGAAAAGCCCCGAAAACAACCCAAAGAGATCACCGAGAGAGGGCTCCGAAAATCACCACCAAGAACAACCGGGGAAAACACATCCAAACCTTGAGGAACCACGCCGAATCATCTATACATGAAACAAAGGTTCGTACAAGGTCTAGCAAGCCGCCCGATCATCCATCCCTCTCTACAAGATCTCTCCGTGAAGCTCTCTTGCTAGTCCTAGAGAAAACCTAAGGAAAATAGGTGGAAAATAGGAAAACAAATGAGCTAGGGTTCCAAGAGTTGGCTGCCAACCTCTCACCTCTTGGGTTATATAGGCGGCAACCGAATGTCTAAAATGCCCCTCTCTACTAACTAGGGATACATGCCCCTCAAGGGCGGATTCGGAATTCTTGATGTCTTCACCATCGGACGGATGCCCGCAACCGCACCCTGCGTAGCCTCGACGCAAGCGATGCGATCCCGACGCGTGTCCTCCGCTTCGAAGATTCCGGATCGCGTCGTCGCACACCGGTCGGACCGGTGCTCCTCACCGGTCCGACCGGTCCCCACCGGTCCGGACGGTCGGACCCACCGCCGGCCGGGCCGGTCCGGTGCCGCCGCACCTCCGTCTTCGGTTCTCCGGTCTTGGCTTTGTGGATCAACCAAGGAACCCAGTGGTTTTCTCGGTGAACCACCGAAACCCCCGCGAACTCGGTGTAGCCTCCGCCAATCTCCACTCATGACTTGGCTCCCACGTAGTCCCGGCTCGACCTTGGTTTTGAGGCTCAACCAAGAAACCGTCCACGACTTCTTCTTGCTGTTCATGCCACCATGCGGCCCGCACTTGACCCCCGCCGGCCACCGGGTCCCTCGAACGAAGCCTACTTGTCTTCTCCACACCTGGAGGCCTCACCGCGACGACCTTTCGCGCTTGTTCTTCACCCGCACCAACACCGGTCATGCCGCAACCTCGCACCCGCAATACTTAGCCAAGAATCAGGTCCACACAACGTTGTCAATCACTCATCACACAAGGAAGCGACCATCCACCGGTCCTCGAACCACACATGGTCCTCAATATGAAAGGAAGTGTATGAATATTGAATTTTCATGTCCATTTTACCAAGTTGAGTGTTGATTTTTCATCATTATCCTTGGTAATGGGTTTCGAGTATGAACCATATAGAAATGGATGTCACAAAATTGAGGGTATTTGTAGAATACATGAGTGCATCTATAATAAATAATTGAATACCCGTGAGGAGAGTAAATTTCTCATAATTGTGATAGTGGTGATCCACTAAATCGAATTCCTTTTCTTTCTGGTGTATCCTGAGTAAATACCATGTATGAAGTACATGATATTGATGATGGACAATATACTACACTTGTGGTATAATATTGAACTAATGATAATTTCATGAATTTATATGGAAACATATAGAGATCTAATTTATTAATTTATTGAAGTGCGCTTCAAATTGATCTCCTTGAATTCGCTTTTCTCCAATGATGTAGAAGTATTTGCTTGAACCAAATATTTGATTTGGAAATCATGTGTACATGAATGTACAACCACACTTTAGACAAACTTGAAGTTAGTCATTATGGTCACTTGATTTGAACAAAAGTGACATTTTATAGATGAGATCCATTGTATTGTAAATACCGTGAACGAAAAGTTATATTCTTTGTTGGTAACTCTTCTTATGAGTTTAAAGAATAAATGGATCTTCCTCATTTGGTTATTCGGATTTGTAAAATCGGAACTGAGGAAATATAGTAACACAGAGAGGTGCATGTGTAGTAATGTTAATAATTGATTGGGTACTAGTATGTGGGTATAATGATGGTGGCTTGGATGCCATGAATATTGCAATGATATCGTTGATATCATGTACCCATATTGGATAATAAATTCAATCCAATGCAAATTAAAAAATTTCCATTTTGGAAACATTAGTCTTGTCCTACATGAGTTAGTCATGTATTTAAATGAATTTACTCTATGAGTAAATTATATAGCATGAAATATATTGTAGTGCAAAATTATTAAAATCAAGTTGATACTTGATTCTAAGTAGACTATTCTATAATTTGCTAGCAACGCAAGTTTTGTTGCATATGCTTTTGGACTCTATTCTTGTGAGCATAAATGATCCGATGATCATTACCAAACCATACTCTTTTTATATATGATAGAGCATTATCAATAAAATACATTGCACTTTTCTTCTATTTGTTGAAGCCAAAATTTATGATTAAATTTTGATTCCAAGATGAGTCTTGAATAATCCTATATAAAATCATGTATATTCAAATTGCGATTTGAATTACATTTAGTGTGAACCTCATTTTTGATGTACGATGAAATCGTTACTATCGAGTGTGACTCGGTCATCACAGACTAGTGAATTAACACATGAAAATATAATCACTAGTATGATGTAAAATTTGAAATGGTGGACGAGGAACTCGTTGCTATAGGCATAAATTGTATGATTGCAATAAATACCTAGACTCCACGTATTTGTGTTACACTAGTAATACTAGGAGGTCATTTAGTGTTATTCATGTTTTACACCCCGTGTTATAATAATGCAAAAATAGTGAAGGCAAGATGATTCTTGCACCAAAATGTTAACTTACCGAGGTAAATTTGTGTTGTAACACAATCAAAACAATGAATGTAAGATGATTCTTACAAAATTAAGATATAGGACATTTTAATTCTCGTAGGAATAATTTGACTTGATAGTCATTAATAGTTTGTCCATATATATGAAATTTGGATATACTCTTTGAAGGTATTTATTATAAAGATGTAGACCTCGCAGTGATGAGCAAAAGCCGCCTAAAAGCGCGGATCTCATGGCCAATAAATTCATATAAAGAACTTATCACAGCCAGGCGCCGGTCACATCACCTTGTGTTATTCCAAATATATAAGCCTTAATTTTAATTGTGCTTTATATTCTACTTGATGTAGAAAATTTGATTAAGCATTAATCATGCAAATGAAATTAAATTGCATATGAAAGAATTGTTCTAACACCAATAATATGATATGTGGATCATAAAATGCACAATTACTGCGGTAATATTAGCATCCAAATCACATAGGTGTAAATACCGAAGGGTACTAATCACAATGTGCTTGACAATACGGTATTGTAGAACAATTCGGGGAGGTAAATTGAGCTTTGCAAAAGTTGGAGGGGGTCTAGTGGACTTCTTGAGCCTGGAGGAGTAATCCGACTTAGATGGGCCGGCCTGTTAGCAGCCCATGTTGGCTGTTGTGGCCCAAGGCGGCCCACCGGGCGAGGCCCGTATAAATGGGTGAGGGGGTGGGCGGTTAGGGTTGCCAGCCCCCAACCGCCACCTACCCCCGTGACCCTCTCCGCCGCCGCCGCTTGGAGGCCGGCGCCGCGCCGCCCTTGTTGGCCGCGCCGCCGCCGGGTAGGGTGGCCGGCGGAGGGCCGGTGTCCTTCGGCACCTCCACCAACCCGCGCATTGGTGTCCTCCCCCTCTTCTTTTCCTCCTTTGCTTCTTCTACTACCCCCCGGTGCTTCGGCTTGCTCGGCCGCCCGGCCATGGCGACGCGGCGGGAGGGGGGCTCGGTCTGCGGGATTTGTCGGGTCCGTCTAGGAAGAAGGCTGGCGTGGAGGCGCCGTTGGCTCTGTCCTTGTGGTGGAGCGAGGTGCTCCTTTTAATTGTTGAAACAATTATGCCTTTGTTTCTTTAGTTCTTGTTCTCGCCGCAATCATCTCGAAGATGCGAGGCCATGTTTTAGCTCTTTGTGGTGTTGGCGTCGGAAGACGCGTTGATGATAGAAATTGCATATTCCATTTTTTTGTGAGCAAGGTATGAACATGTTTGTTCATTTTTCACTTTGTTTGCAGATGAAATGGAACCCGGTGGTATGGCCGACATGTAAACATCGGTAGTATAGGATCTGGCTGTTGCCTTGTTCCTGTGAGAAAGCATACACAGACACGGTGAGGTGAGTCAGAGAGCATGACGCCTATGATTAGGGCAGTCATGGTGTCCTGCAGGGACATTTTCCATTGTGTGGAAACAATTTTCTCTCTTATGTTCTTCCTTTATGATTGTCAGTCATGGTGGCCCTGATGTCTTGCAGGACTGTGGTCATGGCGTGCAAGGAATTGGTGCCCACCGTTGCGGAAGCAAAATGCGGCGGGTGTCCTCCATGGAACCATGGTCGGTAACCATGTAGAGGAAGAACAAACAAACCTTCTTCTATGGCAAAGAATTGAAATAGAAGGATGCGGGGTCTAGGCTTATCTAGCATTGGACTCGAGGCCTCCTTCTCTTCCCCGTGTTTTACTTGTCGGCGATGTTGAGGCCTTCCGTTCGCCTTCGGGCCTTTGTCTCTTGCGTGCGTGCGTCTCATGGCGAGGCGAGTCTGCTAACGTGTTAAGAGTAAAAGGAATGGAATGTAATGGAATGGGGGCAAATGAATTGATTGATTGATGAGGGGGTGGACCTCTGAATATATACACAGAAAAAGGGTGTGTAGGCACCCTTTAGGGAGTGCCGCACCCCTTCGAGATGACACTTCGACAAGGCAGTTGTAACTTCCTAATTACATCTCTAATGATTCTCCTAATTACATAGTTATGCTAATTGATCACTAATCAATATTTCGTAACAAAAAAAACCCTGAGTTTGGATAGAACTACAATTCATTAAGTAGCGATGTGTACAATTTGTAGCCGACATAGTAATAAGTTGTGATATCTGCTTCACTCTCCGCAATTGACCACAAAAGCCAGCTGATCACAATATTAATGCGCAGCGCAGCGGACGATCCAGAAAGGTTGCTCAAAGGTCGGTAAAAATAGCATGTATCAGGCTGTAAAACACAAATTTGATTAAAGGACCTGTTCACAACTTACGTGGTACAATGGATTCAACATCGAAGGGTCCATGCTGATACGAGTTAAACCTCAACCATCACCTCGTCCTTGTAGTGGTCGATGATGATCAACTATGGTTGTAGATGTGGACACTGCTCCACGACGTTATCCTTGGAGAAATTGCATTGGGTTGATGTGGAAAATGTTGGGCTCAGGAAGGCTGTAAATTCCAATGTGTGACGCATGCTCGAAATCACCAGAGTGACTCATTGGCGCTGCATAGTGCAACGAGCCAACAAAGAGCTGGACGATGATGTTGTCTGTTCAGCTATCCTCTAATATCCCATCTCACCAAATGTTATAGGGTTGAGCACTGCCACATGACCTCTAGTATTCCATCTCGCATCGCAAACTATTTTCTTACGGTTTTTATCTTTTATGGCCAGTGGAAGCAACCACACTACATCTTTCACACCAGTATTATTGTTGGGGGACTCGGTAAAACCCTGACACCCTCGAAACGTCGGATTGCGAAATTCATGAAACAGGTTCGCGAAACAGCTGTGGAGAAAGGTTCGGATTTATGAGAAAGGGTGATGTAAGGAATCCTAATGTGTTTCGGACGATTCTCGAGTTTTTAAACAAACGTGAAAGAAATGGCCGAACTAGGCCCTTGTATTCGAACTTTTAACCTGTTTCAGGATGTGCGATTCTCGCGGAATTCTGGAATCAGGAACTCGCGAGGTGCTGGAATCATGAATCTGCGAAACTCAGAAATCATGAACTTGTGAAGCTCTGGAATCATGAATCTGCGAAGCTCTAGAATCACAAACATGCGAAATTTTGCGGTCGGAAACCTGCGAAATTCGGGAGTTATGATATGCAGAGATCTTCATGAATGAAGGATTCGGGAATCAGGAAGAAGCCAAGTCAAAGACGCTACCTCAAAAGTCCGGGTTTGGCGTGTGAACTAGTGACAGGCTTCTAAATGTATGAAATCAGCCCCGCAAATCACGAGATGTAAAAGACATTCATGTACATGTTCACGCTAGGAATCATAGATTCGAGGGCATTTTGGAATGTAAAAGTCCCTTCGTCTCCCTATAAAAGGGGGCGCGAGGGCACGTGTAAAGGGGTTCACAACTTTTGAGGTGAGTACAAGCTTTCGGAGATTCTCTATCTCCTCTTCGTTACTTTCGTGAATTGTGCTCTTTCTTTCGTGACTCTCATGTTCGGGGACTCCTTCCGATTTTGGGATCCCCAACATTGGCACCCACCCGTGTTTCAGCCGAAAAACAAATCACGTGCCACTGCAGAAGGGGTCGAAGAAGAACACTCCCACTGAGATCGATCAAGAAGAGCAGCACCATGACGAAGACAACAGAATCTCTCACACTCCTGAACCTTCGAACATCACAAACCAGGAACGAAGAGCAAAACTTGAGGCTCTCCAAAGAGCAAGAGCTGAGAAAACAACACACACTCTAGAACAACTTGCAGAACAACAAACCCATGAAAACGATGATGATGATGATGACAAGGCCATAGATAAAGAACTAGAAAGAGTTCAATAGAAAATACAGCAGCTGCAGAAAGAAAAAGAAAAATTTGCGAACTAACT
The DNA here is from genome assembly GCA_947561735.1 of Cenchrus americanus. Classification (NCBI taxonomy): domain Eukaryota; kingdom Viridiplantae; phylum Streptophyta; class Magnoliopsida; order Poales; family Poaceae; genus Cenchrus; species Cenchrus americanus. The sequence continues at coordinate 98,036,209 of OX387243.1, read as the reverse complement.
GCAAGCAAAAAGAAAGGCCTCTGAAAAGCTAGAAAAACTTAATCAGACAAAAGAGCAAATTGAGACAATACAACGAGAAATTAGAGAAATGCAAGAATAAGAGAACAGTTCACTATGGCAAGAGTCACCACACCGGAACTCTGGTCAGTACAGAGGAACCCCGAAAGAAAATATCTTCGCGGGTAATGGAATCTTACAATTCGTGGATCCTGAATCACCACTCTCCATAGGCCTGCAAACTGCACCATGACCTTCAAAGTTCAAATCAGTATCTCTACCAAAATACAATGGTTTCAGAAACTCCAGACAATTCCTCATGAGGTACGAGTCGGTAGTAAACTCAGCCGGAGGAGATGATGTTGCGCTGGCCAAATCCTTCATCATTGCCTGTGAAGGCCCAATTCTGAACTGGTACTCTCTGCTACAACCACACTCAATCTGCAGCTGGGTCCATCTCAAGACGAAGTTCATGCAGGCATTCCAGATATTTCATGAAACAATAGCTGAATCATCAGACTTGTACAACTGAAAACACAAAAACAGAGAGCCATTACAGAACTTTGTAAGAAGGTACATGCAGCAGAGATCCCAGATTCCCGAAGCGGATGACAAAACAACGATCAAGGCACTGATCAAGGGTCTGACTCCAGGACCAACAGCTTCACATCTGACACGAAAGAAACCTAAGACAATTGATGAACTTTTTCATGAACTTGAAGAGTACATCTTGTCTGATGACGATCGTCACAGAAGAGTAGCTGAACGAAACGAAGCACAACAAGGCAATAGAGAAATGACGTGGAGACCTCAATCCCAGAATCCGCGAAACATCAACAATGTGGAAAACCCTCAGCCCAATTAGAGCAACAGATCAAGCACAAGAGGAGGATTTGCACACAGGGGAAGGGGAAAGAAAAGAGGACCCCCGAAACTCACAAACCACAATCCAAGAGATCCATACTTCTACTATCAGTATCACAGAAGAGGACATAGTTCCGAAGGATGCCCAGAAACCAAGAAGAATATTGCCAGAATTCAGCAAGAGAAAGCAATGATGAGTATCGCCTCTTCAATGCCGAACCAACTTCGCCCGAACTTATGGCAACCACAATTCATGAACTCTCAACCAAATCTAGTTGCAATGCAGCAATTTCAGCAACCACAACCATCTTGACAACCTTCTCAGCTATTCTACCCTCAGTCGCAAGCAATTCAGTCAAACCAGCAATCGCAGCCAATCTGAGAAATATTGCCACCACCACCTGACAGTTCGTCAAGACCAGAATCAAGTTCAAGACCTCAGAACTCGAAAGCTTTGCCATCTTTCAGAACAATCATGCCAATCACAGGAGGGTCAGCCATGGAATTTGAAACCAAAAAGCAAAGAAACAACTACTTCAGATCTGTGAACACCATCATCAATGACGGTCCAGCTGCACGACCAGAATGGGCCAAAGTGCCTATCACTTTCACTGAAGAGGATTTCAGATTGAAATCCACGAATCATAATGATGCCTTGGTCATCGAAGTGAATATACCTAGATGGGTTGTCGGAAAGATCTTGGTAGACAATGGAAGCTCGACAGACATCTTATTCTTGAAAACTTTCGAGAAAATGAATCTGAGTCAGCACATGTTGCATCCACCAGAGTACCCATTGCAGGGTTTCGGAGGAAAACCAATCAAGCCAGTTGGAATAGTATCCCTTCACGTATCTTTCGGAGATCTTGACAACGCCAGAACAGAAACTCTCACTTTTGATGTGGTTGACATCTATCACCCATATCTCGCGATTTTCGACAGAGGTTTCATGAACAAATTCGATACAGTCATAAGACAACAGTTCTTGTGTATGAAGATACCAGCACCCAAAGGGCTTATCACTGTGTTTGGCGATCAGCAAGAGGCTCGAAACATAGAAAATGGCCATACTCCGGGTCAAACCAACGTGTATAACTGAAGTCATGTGTAGAAAGAAATGATCCTTACAGAAGCCAAGCGAGATAAAGAAAAAATCGAGATAATGGCTGACGGTGAAACCAAGAAAGTGTACTTGGATGATATGCTCGATAGAGCAGTCACAATTGGGGCTCATCTCAACCCCGAAGAAGAGAAAGAGCTTATTCAATTCCTGAACAAGAACAAAGATGTCTTCGCCTGGTCAGCCAAAGATTTGCAAGGTGTTGACAGAGACATCATCGAACATACCCTGGAAACAGATGAAAAAATAGTGTCGAAAAAGCAAAACCTTCGGAAAATGTCCGAGGAAAAGGTAAAAGCGGTGGAAGCCGAAGTGCAAAGGCTTCAAGACGCGAAAGTGATCAGAGGAGTGAAGTATCCAGTCTGGCTGGCCAACGCTGTACCAGTGAAGAAGAAAAATGGAAAATGGAGAATGTGCGTAGACTTCACAGATTTGAACAAGGCATGTAAGAAGGATGATTTTCCCTTGGAAAGGGTAGATAAAATTGTGGATGATGCAGCCAACAGTGAAATGGTTTCACTCGTGGACATGTTCTCAGTGTATCACCAAATAAGAGTGCACAAAGAAGATGAAGAGAAAACGACCTTTATCACTCCTTTCAGAACATTTTGTTTCGTGAGAATGCTGGAAGGACTGAAGAACGCAGGATGCACATTTTCGAGAATGATAGCAATAGTCCTTCACCCTCACCTTCGAAGAAACATTTTGGCGTATGTGGACGACATAGTGGTCAAGAGTGTCCAAAGAAGAGATCATATCAGCGATTTGGCAGAAACTTTCGTGAATCTCAAGGCAGCGAATCTAAGATTGAATCTTGAGAAATGTGTCTTAGACATTCATAAAGGGAAAGTTCTCGGATGTCTAGTCTCAACAAAGGGCATAGAGGCGAATCCCGACAAAATCAAAGCACTAATAGAAATGCAAGACCCAGTTTCGGTGAAGGATGTGCAAAAACTGACAGGGAGAGTTGTTGCGCTAAACAGATTCATTCCCAGGGCCGCGGAAAGAAGTATGCCATTCTTTCAAGTTCTCAGAAGTTCCAAGAACTTTCAGTGGTCCGAGACTCAGAAGCAAGCTTTCCAAGAACTCAAAGACTACTTGTACAATATGAAAAAGTTGTGCCCTCCCGAGCCAAGATCACCACTTCTGCTATATGTGTCCGCCTCAAATTCGGCAGTAAGCGCTGTGCTAGTGCAAGAAAAAGAAGAAGGAAAGTTCAAGCAGATCCCAATGTATTTTGCTTTAGAAACTCTCTCAAGCTCGAAACTCTTTTATTTTGAGCTAGACAAAATAGCATATGCTATCATCATGGCCGCGAGAAAGCTAAGACAATACTTCGAGGGTCGCAGAATAAGAGTCATCACAAATCCACCACTGAACGATTTGTTCACAAATAAAGAAGCATCCACCCGAATCATTAAATGGGGCGCTGAGCTCTCAGAATATACCGTAGATTTCGATAGAAGAAGCACGATAAAATCGCAAGTCCTGGCAGATTTTGTTGTAGACTGGACTTCGCCGACCCATAATCTTGACGAAGAAACGCTTACACCTTGGGTAGTGCAGTGTGATGGAGCTTGGTGCCACAAGGGGGTTGGAATTTCAGCGGTCGTAACATCTACAACAGGAGTCGTCATAAGATACTCAGCTCGACTCATATTCGCGAAAGACGAGCATTCCACGAACAACACAACAGAGTATGAAGCCTTACTCTTGGCGTTGAAAAAATGAAATCTCTCGGTCAGCAAAACTTCATCATCAAGACAGACTCCAAAGTTATCCAAGAACATATTGAGAAAGAGAGTGAAGCAAAAAATCCTGTTTTGATGAAATATCTTGAAAAGGTCAGGGAAATGGAAAGACATTTCAAGGGTTATTCAGTACAACACATTCCAAGAGATGACAATAATGAAGCAGACAAGCTAGCCAAAGCAGCAGCCAGAAATCAAGCAATGCCTCCGGATGTGTTCTTCGAAATCATCAAAGAACCATCCATCAAGGAAGAAAAGGCGAAAATCGTAAGTGTTGTGGAAACTCCCGATTGGAGAGCAGAAATCATGGCATACCTGAGAGGTCACTATGAACCGCAAGATGAATTGCAGGAAAAGAGATTGAAGCAAAGGGTAAGGGGCTATGCGGTAGTCAATGGAGAGCTGTATAAATCGGGAGTTACAGAGCCATGGTTGAGGTGCATCACCTCCAAAAAAGGTATTGAACTTCTCAAGGAAATTCACAGCGGATTCTGCGGTGCACACATAGGCACAAGGGCTCTAGCAGGCAAGGCAATAAAGCAAGGGTTCTACTGGCCTACCATAAACATAGATGCGAAAAATTTAGTTCGGGAATGTGAAGCATGTCAGAAAATGGCAAATCTACAAAACCTACCTTCCATGCGAGTCCATCTAATTCCACCATCATGGCCTTTGCAAAAGTGGGGAATGGATCTAGTTGGACCACTACCAGCAGCTCAAGGAAACTGCAGATTTGCAACTATTGCGGTGGATTATTTCACGAAATGGGTGGAAGCAAAACCACTTGTGAACATTAAGGCACCAACGATACAGAAGTTTTTCTAGCAAAACATAATCTGCAGATTTGGAGTTCCAAGAGAACTAACTGTTGATAATGGGAAACAATTCAACTGTTACTCTTTCAAAGAATACTGCAAGACTTTGGGCACTCATGTGAAATTTTCATCAGTGTATCATCCGCAGTCTAACGGAGCAGTCGAAAGGGCAAATGGGCTAATATTCTCAGGAATCAAGAAATGATTGTTTGACCAAAAGAAGGGCAAATGGGTTGATGAAATGCCGAGAGTAATCTGGTCCCATAACACCACTATATCAAGAGCGACAAGTTTCACACCTTTTCGCTTACTCTTTGGCACTGATGCAATGACACCAGAGGAAATCAAGAATGAAAGCATGAGTGCTGAAAACAAAAGAAATCGAAGAAGTTGACCAGAAAGTAGAGAAGGATATGATTGAGTTAACGATTCTCGAAGCTGCTGAGAACATCGAGAAGTACCAGAACGAGACTAAGTCATGGAAGGACAAGAAAGTGGTCAGAAAAGACATCAAAACTGGCGATTTGGTCTTGAAAATAAAGAAGAACTGGGAGAACCCTGGGAAACTTCATGAATCTTAGGAAGGGCCATACATAGCAAAGGAAATAGACATGCCAGAGGCTTTTCGTTTGCTAGAACAAACTGGTGAAGAGTTACCATATTCGTGAAATGCTGACAGCCTGAAAAGGTACTACCCTTGAGAATTCCAGAGTTAGATAGATTTATTTTCAAGTATTTCCTTTTTTCGCAAGTTTACATTCTAGAAAAACAAAATCCGAATCACGAATCTATAAGTGATTTCGGGAACAAAAACATTTGCTTTCCTTTTCACAATTTCATTAGAATAAGAAGGACCGTACTCTTTTCCTTGCAAAGGGGGCTCTAAATCCAGAGACAAGGTTTTTAACGAGGCGGATCCTGTGTAAATACTCTTTTTGATATATATGAAAAGAGTCTTCCCCCAATTCGTGCATTTTGTGAATTTTATCGTGTGAAAAGGCTCCTTGATAGCCAGAATTCCATCATGATTCGTGAAAAGGCTTCGTGATAGCCAGAATTCCATCGTGAAAAAGAAAAGTTCGTGAAAGGGCTTCGTGATAGCCAGATTTCTATCACGATAAAGAAAAGTTCGTGAAAGGGCTTCGTGATAGCCAGAATTCCATCATGAAAAAGAAAAGTTCGTGAAAGGGCTTCGTGATAGCCAGAATTCCATCATGATAAAGAAAAGTTCGTGAAAAGGCTTCGTGATAGCCAGAATTCCGTCGTGAAAAAGAAAAAGTTCGTGAAAAGGCTTCGTGAGAGCCAGAATTCCATCATGAAAAAGAAAAGTTCGTGAAAAGGCTTCGTGATAGCCGAAATTCCATCGTGAGAAAGGAAAGTTTGTGAAAGGGCTTCGTGATAGCCAAAGGCTCTATGAAAGCCTAAATCCCACCGTCAAAGGGATTCCCACCGAAAGGCCTGAGACAACAACAAGTTGTGGCCTAAATCCCACCGTCAAAGGGATTCCCACTGAAAGGCCTGAGACAACAACAAGTTGTGGCCTAAATCCCACCGTCAAAGGGATTCCCACTGAAAGGCCCGAGACAACAATAAGTTGTGGCCTAACTCCCATCGTGAAGGGATGTTTTACCAAAAGTTTGAAAAAATCAGAGGATCATGATAAGCACACTTTTTTGTTAAAGAATGTTTATATACAAAAAAGTGTGAAGTGAAAGTTGTGAATCGTATGCACAATGTCTTATTTTCTAACAAGAGGCCAAGGGACTGCAGATCCCTGAAAGTAAATATTTGTAAGGTAAGGAGGTTGAAGAAACTGAAGGTTGCAATATCAACCCAGGCAAGTGTGTCGAACAAGCAAAGTCCACAAAATTCGTGAAACAAATTTTGTCGACTTACACCACATTTTTTGTGATTTCAAAATTAGCAAAGCAGTCTGCGAAGAAATCGTGAAATCAAAACAACATAAGAGAAGTTTCAATTGCTTAGACTGCCACAAAATTTTGCGTGCAAAATGGCAAGGTGGAGGAGGGTGACGTTTTTTCTCAACAAAAACATCTTTATTGCCTTAGTTACATACAAAATTTCGTTACAAGTTACATTACATTACATCACATCAAGGATTCGTATGCTTTAGTACAAAAGTTCAACAATGTGCCCAGGGTCACGGCTATTGTTTTCCACAAGATCACTAGCGTAAGCAAAACCGTGCTCATCGGTGATGGGGCTAAGGGGCTCCGTCTCGATAAGTCTCGAGGAACTCGAAGCTGCAACATTAGGACTGACATCTTCATGAAGGAGAAAAAACGTGGAAAGATCAAAACTATTTTATCGAAAATTTCAGGGAAGTTTCAAGCCAAAAGTCGGAGAAGTCTCGGTCGGGATAAGCTTCTTTAAACAGTCGCCACATTTCATCGCTAACAACTTGATTCCCATGATGAATCCTTAATGGCAACACATCCTGCGCAGGCCCAACTTGCAGGACCTGCGTTGGTTAAAGTTTACAAGGCAAATTGTTCAGATAAAACACCATAACCCACGAATTTACATGTTTGTACAAATCGCCTCAAAGGGCAAGTTTTTCGACTATCTCAGCCGGTAATATCAACCTTAGGAGAAGCATCCTCGTGTTCAAAACTTTCTTCAACATCACTACCGCTGCTGCTACTGTCACTGCCGTTTTCGTCAGAGTCTTCTCCATCCTCGTCTTCGGAAGAAGATTCCAGCAACTCGACGCTTTTCCCTCACCTCTCCTCTTCAATCAGCTGAAGAGCAAAAGAAGAAATCTAAGAAAACCAAGAGACAGAAGAAATTCATGAATTTGCGAAAACTAATAGTGTTTTCGAAGAAAATAAACTTTTCTAGTTTAGTGCGAGCGACATTCCTAACGACTTCTTTTCCGCCGGAAAACCAAAATTCTTTCGCAAATTTAGATTTGATAGCTAGAACATCAGCGTTGGGTCGAATTCGAGAAGTGCTTGAAGCGTCGATGAATTGCGGAAGCTTCTCGCGAAATTTTACAAGATCAGCACAGTCGAAGTCGTAAAGCAACTTCAAGGTACTTTCAGCCGAGAAGGCGGCGGCAAAGTCACTTGCACCAGAAATAACTTCAGGAAGAGCTTTGAATTCTCTGCCAATCCATTCCATGAAGTCAGACATTCCTATGTCAGTGGGGAGTGGAGCGGGATGAACACCGAATTCCATCAAAGATTTCTCGTATTCCTTGAACAAAATTTTCAGCTTGTTCTTGATTTCCAAAATCTCTTTCCCAGAAGCTTCATTTCGGTCAGCTAGCGCTTTCTCAAGTTCATGATTTTTTTGTTCCTTATTACTTAAAGTCTTCGCGAGATCAGCATTGTTTATTCGAAGATCTTCAGCAGTTTTAGAGGATTTGTCTTGATTTTTACGAAGATTCTCGATCAACTTCAAATCGTCGTCATGAGTTTTTTGAAGCTTCTCAATATCCTTCTTAGAATGTTCAAGGGCCTCCTCGACGAACTTCTTGCCCTCATCTGCAATCTTCTTTTCATCCTGGCACCGCTTAAGGGTCTCTGCTAGTTCAGCCACTTTCTTTTCCAGGTCTAAGTTCGCAGCCTGGGCCAGGTCAAAGTTACGCTTCAGCTGCTTAGATTCCCTGGACAGTTTGTCAGTAGCTTCCTCTTGCTCAATCAAACACTCAGAAGCAACCTTTCCAAGAACAGAGGCCATCAAGGCATAAGCCTTCTGGTATTCCGTGATTTTAGAGGCTGGATATGTTCGAAGAAGTGCCTCAAAATCTGAAAAATCATGAGAGAGAGTCACAAAAGAAGAGTCACGAAGTTTTTAGAATGAGGGACCAAGAAAAAATGAACCTTTCTTGCTAATATTTTTAATGGTAACTTTCTTCCCCGAACTCGCAGAAGGCCTGTTCAGAGAGGTGGAAGGTTTTTTTGAGGAAGTGCAGGGTTGTTTCTCTGAATCACAAACGGTTAGTCTAAGGGAATGAAGCGTCTATTCTGAAGCTCCCTCTTCTGTTTCAGTAATAAGGGGCTGTTTGGGAGAGCTCCACTCCAAAAACCTCGGCTCCACTCCACAAACTCCACTCCACCTCCGGCTCCACTCCACAAATTTCTGTTTGGCTATTGTCCGGCTCCACTCCACCTCTCGGATTGGGCTCCGCCTACTACGGTTGGGCCTTTGCTTTGCTATATTAGCTCTTTAGGCCTATTTTAGTGGCGCAAGAAGGCCCAATTAGTCGCTCTTTAGGCCCTTTGTACAAAATTAGCTCGTTATTAATGTTTCGTTTGGAAAAAAAATACGTCCTCACAAGTGACATAACTTTGCTTAGATACTCTTTCGTTTGGAAAAAAATGACTCCACGTGATTAACAAAAAAAAAGTATACACGTATTATAAAAAATCCAACGGTGACAACATCACATATATTGATGATTGATAAAATGGGTAGCATCACAAGTTTGTAGCCCAATGACAAATAAAGTTTTACATAAATATGTCGATAGCAACATGTCATTACTTTCTAGCGCCACGAACTGCATAAAAGCGTGGCTAGTTCATCACGAAAGGCATCCATAGTTGGGGCACTGTTTTCAGTAGTTGACACATCAGATGCTGTTGGAGGAACTACGTATCTGTTATACCTTTCTGGGATTGTAGGAACAAAGTTAGGATCACGATCAAACTGCGCAAAATCAGGATCCTCACCTCCATGCCAACGAATGAAGTTATGAAGTACCATACAGGCTACAACAATCATTTTTTGCTTGTACATGGGGTAGCCATTTGTGATCTTGTAGAGAATTTGCCACTTCATTTTTAATAATGAAAATGAACGCTCGATACAATTACGAATAGATGAGTGAACACGATTGAATTTTTCCATTGGGGTATTTGGTTCCATACCTCTATGCCATTCTGGCATATGATATCTTTCACCCTTGTAAGGAGCAAGATAGCCGGGACGATTAGGATATCCCGCATCAACAACATAGTATTTGCCTACAAATAGAGAGCATAATTAATATTATCCCCATACGGTTCATAAACCAAAAGGGGGGAGAATTTGCCTACAACTACGGTGCATAGAATAATAGTGTTACCTTCGGAGGATGAGGGAAGAATGCTTCATCCACTCTTAATGCATTGTATAACACACTTGTGTCATGCATAGATCCCGGTTGACCACATGACACATATGTGTAATACATGTCGAAGTCACAAACGACTAACACATTTTGAGTAGGGATTCCCGTCTTTCCAATATATCTCACTTGCTCATCCGGTGGGAGTGACACACGGATATGAGTTCCATCAAGAGCACCAATACGAGTTTTTGAAAGTAGGATATGCTCTTTTATCATTTCTTATCCTTTTATGAACGGATGCAAAGTTGGGATCTTTTGGCCGAATGAAATCTCTTGCCATTTTCATCAATGCATTTAAGACCTCATCAAATTTTCTACTTATCGTTTCACCGAGAATGCTTGAATCTATTCGAGTTCTCCTATTGGATTCATTTCCACCACATATGAACGAGAAAAATAGCAAGTGCCTCGTGAGTACTCATATGCATGGATGACTCGAGTCCATACCTTTCTACCAACGGATCATGTAAGTCCAAGAACATTTCATTGCTCATCCGAAGTTGTAAATGGCATTCACCGGGAGTCCTCGGTGTCTCTAGCAACCATCCCATGCCACTCGGAATTGATGTTCTTGTTGGATTCTTTTGAAGGTACATATCAACATAAATTTGACATATCTTTGTACCAAATTTGTAACCATGTTCCAATACTCCTCACTATCGGTTGATTCCTCGGATTCTCGTTTCACTATCACTCACCTACAAGAATTGAAAAAGAAAAACATTAGTACGGCACACAATAATATGATAATTAAAGGGTCACACCATATGATAATGCGGATCACACCATAGGATAATTAAAGGATCACACCATTAGTACAAGCACACAATAGCAAAGCAATAATATGATTACAATAGGATAACGACAAGGTTCATTAAAGGATAACGACAAGGTTCATTACAACAAGTAGCTCTTGCCAAATATTATTACAAACACACAATAGTATGGATCATTGTCCAAACTTGGCAACATACATTCTACGAAGCCAATTAAACCTAATCTCATTAGTTGGCATGGTCATGAACATGTCCCTTTGCTCTTTCTTGACAAACAAGCCGTGTGGCAACAAAATGCTCGTCACTACCATAATCGCCCCACATTCCACTACAAGATCCATGACATGTTTCACGGTGACTTCATTACACTTTTTTGAAGTAAAAGAAGAGGGCCGAGTCCGCAATCTTTGTGATTTGTTCTTGAATAACAAGAGCCGTTCCTGTCCTTGGCTTCTTCCCTTTGTCAACGACAACCCGAGCTCTTCTCTTCGCATTAAAAAGTGGTGGAGACACTTCCAACACCTCCTCGCTCATCACCAATGTTGCCATCATCAACTTTTTCCTCCTCCTCATCTCCAACATCAACTTGAGTGGCCTCGGGTATGATAGGGTTATCGGACATTGGATTCCAATGGTCATATTCATCATTAACAATATCGAAAAACATAATGGTAAGGTCATCTAAATTCCGCAAAGGTTTCTTCTTGAACTTGCCGCATCCGAGAATTTCCTATTCAATTTTGACCATGAGCACATTTATTAGAAGATTGATTGTCCATAAACGAGTTCAACAAATATAAATAAAATGACACCATCCTCACCTCTTTTGCCTTTCTCCACCACTCGGTATCCATCACAATCACTCCCTTGTTTTGATTCCAACCGGTTCCGGTTTGCCTTCTCATCAATTTTTGCCACGCCGTATAATCCGAGTTTCAACTTATCCCACTTGTTTTTTATTTGCCGCCTAGTCACCTCACATCCGGTCACTTGCTTAAACATTTGGATCACCTCGTCGAAGCCTACGGCGTTCAAATGGTTGTTCGGTCTATTGCCTCTAATCACTTGTTGTGCACACAACTTACAAAGAAGGGTTGTGCGCTCATCCGTCCAATCAATTGAATCACCCTAGCATAATTGGCATGGCATATCAAAGGTTTACCATTTGCATACACATTGTATTATTCATAGTAAAACAAAATTGAACAAGGTATGTTCGACTTAAAAACGAAGTAACTAGTCTTCCATAATCATGATCAACTACAACCCTTCCACTAGTTAACCGAATTCATGCCTAACTTTTTACCTAACCAGTAACCAATCTTCCATAATCATGACCAATTACGCACATCTAACCTCCAGTCAACCTTAAAATTGGAAATCACAGTGAAGAATAATACCATAATCATGACCAATTACGCACATCTAACCTCCAGTCAATCTTCCTCTAAGCTTACCTCTAATTCCTTCTTTGTCGGTTGTTTCCTGGGTGCGCGGAATGGCGGAAGAGCGGCGCCGCCGTCGAGGTCTCCAACCACACCATGGCCGGCACCGTCGGCCACCGCCCGCCGGTGCGGGCGCGCGCGGCCCGCGGCCGCCGGGGACACCGCGGCCGCCCGGGGGACCGCGGCCGGCGGGGGAACGCGGCCACCGCGACCACCCCCGACCTCGCCCCGCGCCCCCGCCGGTCCATCCATCCAAGTCTTCAACCCTGCGCCCTAAGCCCGGCCACCGAGAGAGATGGGGATGGGGAGTGGGGGCGGGATTGGACCGAGAGAGGGTCGAGGCCGTCGTCTTCCTCCATCTCGGTGCCGGCGGCGCTCTCCTCGCGGCGGTGCCGGCGGTGATGAGCGGGCGGCGGTCCTTGGCGGCGGCGGTTGGGGGCGCGGGGAGGCTTATCTGTCGATGTCGATGGGGGACGAAGGGTTACGGTGGGGTGGGGAATAGAATAGAACGAAACGTTTTTTTTTCACATAACCGGTGGCAGTGGGTAATTATCTCCAACTCCACCAGCTCTATACTTTGGTGGAGCACCTCTTTAGGTGCTCCACAAAATTGGTGGAGTGGAGCACTATTTTTTAGGAGTGGAGTGGAGTAGGGTCACTTGTTTGGACAATTTTTTATGGAGTGGAGCTAAAAAATGGGGAGTGGAGCTCTCCCAAACAGCCCCTAAGTGTAGGCGATTTCCACAATGTTAAAACCCTATATGTGCCATCTCCGATACCGGCCACCTCATAACCAACACTTAGAAATTCACCACGGTGTGACGTACCAAAGCTTTCATTGAAGGCGGCAACAGAGGGAGAGGGATCCCGGCCTTCAGGAAGATCTTCACGAGTCTCGATCAAAGGAACATCTTGGACAGGATCTTCACCTTGGTGAATCGTCAGTTCAAGTTCTTTTGCGAACTCAGAAGAAGCCTCGTCTTGACGGCCAGAGGGTCGAGCTTCCGCAGCTTCAGTTATAGCAGCAACAGCAGATGTCACAACTTCTTTCTGAACTTCGGAGATATCATCTGAAAATGTTTCAACATCCACAAAATCATTCTCAGAATCTGGAGTACAATGTCTATGAACATTGAATCTCAAATCAGGCCATAGGCAAAAGAAAAAACCTTTTCTAGGCTCGTCGACTAAGTCATCAAAGGTGGCAGGAACACGCCGAACTTCAGCAGCAACAATCTTTTTCACGACTTTCTTCATCTTCTTTCGGCTAAGACCAGTAAGACCAGTGGCAGCCTGAAGTTCAGCATCCGAAACAACCTCTGTTGATTTATGCTTTCGTTTGCTAGATTCAAGAGATCTAGTTTTCTCAAGACACACAGCAGCAGAAGAAGTTCCATTATCAACTCCCTTCCTTTTCTTTGAAGATGATCTTCTAGAAGTTTTCGGAGGTCCAGACGAGCAGCTAGCAACGGCAACGGCTGGGGCTTTCATCCTGATACCCAGGCGGTGAGTACGAAAGGATTTGTCACCGCAAACGTCACAAAAAACACAATTTATCCTTTTCTTGTGCTTCACCAGATTCTTGAAAGCTTTATATTCATTCATGGTAGATTCGCCAATCATGGCGTTCACTTTCTTTTTAACTTCTTCCATGAAATCATCGGCGCTCTGATCTTCAGGGAGTTGAATGCCGAATCGGGGAAAAGGAACTTCCTGTGCCGCCCAGTTTACGTTTAGGGTCACAATCTCGGTTGGAGCCCATCCGTACGAAATCGGCCAGATGTTCACAACAACAAATTCTTCGATGATGTCTCAGCCACCGAGAATTGTACCAGCCAAGTGGAAGGCACTTTCGCAGTTCCTGTAACCAACTGCACGGTGATTATAGGGAGCGGTAAAGGTAGCAGTTATCTCTTCGATGGGTGAAGAAAAAGGAAAAGCTGGTCCTTCATAATCGAGAATCTTCGACATGTCTACTTTCACATATAACCAGTAAGAATTCCAATCTTCGGTGAAGTTTGTCTTGCAACAATGCGCAATCTGAATTCGCGTAAGTCCCCTTCGCGTATTATGTCTGCGTGTGTTTAAAGTACATCAGCTATAATGAGATTTGTAGTATTGGCCATCGCTAAGTTTAATGATTCCCGGCTCAATGACTACCTCAAACAACCTCGCGAACACATCAATGCTGAAGTTACATCTGAAGGTTTTCATGATCCAGAAGAACTTTGATAACTCCAGAAATGAGTTTGGCGATAGCTGATGGATCTTTACTGAAAACTTATCCAAAATGGCAATTAACATAGGATCACAAGGAAATCTGAGCCCGCAGGTGAAGAAGTCTCGAAAAACTACAACTTCACCCGGTGAGGGAGTAGGAACTTGCTCGTCGAGAGGGGCACGTCCATCACCAGCAGGAAAATAACCAGCAGCCTCATACTCCCGAATCAAGTTTGTAGTGACTTCGGATTCACCGAAAACAAATGAGGCAGGCATGGACTTTGACCGTCTTGCTGCAACAAGATCCCTGGGGTCAGCATCAACATCTCCGAGATCTTCTCCTTCCGATCTGACCTCTCCTTCTTCACTAGTTTCCGAGTCATGGGCGCTGGCATTGCCTAAGTCACTTTCCCGAACATGAATGTCCTCAGATCCGTGAACTTCGTCTCTGTTCGGCAACAAGCCGACCGCAACTACCTCTTCGGAAGTCATTGGTCTTGCAGTACTTTTAGTTCGAGCCACATAGTTGAAAGTTACTAAAATATGAACATAGATACAAAATTTCAAAATGATAGGAACTACAGTTTGTAGAAAGTAAAAGTTCAAGGAAGACGTGAAAATACCTTGCGAAGCAAGAGAAGAACCCGAACTTTGCGTAGATGAAAAGGTTAGTAGCTTCAGCAAAGATTCTCGAAAATATTCAGAGAAATCGAGGAAATGGTGAAAATTTACTATGGCTAGGCTCACTATTTATAGGGGCGGGGGTAGTTTCAAGAAACCGCCTCGATTCGACCGTTGCGAGATTTCCGGGGGACGCGTGTCCACTCACTACAAGAAACTATTTAATCTATGACGCATTCTCCACGACGTTTTCTGAAAACATAACAAAGATCAATGTGTCTACGACGTATTCCTGTTTTTCGTCACGGATGTGCATTGATGGATATTGAAGCCTAGAACACTACGATGTATTCCTGATTTCGTCATGGATGTCCACTAATGGATATTCAAGCCCATAACACTGTGACGTATTCCTGTTTTTGTCATGGATGTGTGATATTCAACTCCAGAACACTGCGATGATTTGTTAAATTCGTCGCAATCTAGCCCACAACACTGCGAAGTTTTAGCAGATTCGTCACGATCAATAAATAGCAAATAGTTATGTTATGAATGGGAAAAATGAAAAACAATCTAAAAACATCAACAAATAAGAAATAGTCATGTTATGAATGGAAACATTTGAAAAATTGAAAAAATAGAAAAAATGGCAGCAGTTGGTCGCGGCGACACCCGGCCAACCGCGGTCGCGCCCCGCCACGTCCCGGCTAGCCGCGGCCACGCCCGGCTAGCCAAGGCCGGCGGCGGCCGGCCGCACCATAGCCCCGGCCCGGCCACGGCCGGCCGCACCACGCCCCGGCCGCCACGCCCGGCCGCCCGCACCACGGCCCGCGCCGGCCCGCGGCCACGCCCCGGCTAGGCACGGCCGGTTGCACCACGGCGGCGGCCGGATGCACCCCCGGCCGCGGCCGGCCACGCCAAGCCACGCCGGCCCGGGCCGCCGGCCCCTGCCGGCCCCTCCGAAGAATAATCCGCACTAAAAAAATTGGGGCAAACCAGGACTCGAACCCACGATCTGAGGGACAAGGAGAAGGATGTGTTACCACTGAGCTACAAGTGAAGTTATGTTTCTTTGCAGAAGTTTACTTTCATATCCTTTCCTGCATCGCCTCTAGGAAAGTTGAAAAAAATAGCTTGCGGGAATAGGATTCGAACCCACGACCTCAAGCATGAGCATCTGCTACCACTGGGACACTTCATGAGTTGTGATGAATTGATGATAGTATGAATTATATACATATAATTTGAACTTCGGGACCACGTGGCAGTACTGTGTTGGTAGAGTTGCTTCGCCGTGACCATGTGGCACACGCTGAGATCGTTTCCCTATCGTTTTTCCATTTTAATCTATACTTAAAATTTGAAACTAGTGTTTCTCGGTTATAGTAACTCCAAATTCATTGATTCTATTTTCTGATTTTGTGTAAAATCACAATCTTTCACGTAATATCGCTCGTTTTCATATTAATTGCTATTACATTTATATTTTTCATACAACTTCTTTTCTTCTACTGAAGGAGAATAAATAAAAGATATTTTTCAATAAGAAATGGTAACAAAACTTCATATTTACTAATGTTATAATAAACACAAGGTTTTGGTAAAGTTTGAAATGCATATGAATTCGAAAATTTCGAAAGGTATGATACACTTCAATGTTCAAGTAATGTTTCATGAAACTATGTGAGACATGTATCCATTTCTAAACAACGTAGGTTCCACTGTTACCGGAATCATTTGAAAGTTTGATCACAAGTTTATGGACCCAAATTATGTTACCACATCAAATCATTAGAACATTTTATGATATTATTTGAATTACGATAGTGTAAATTCGAGATGCAAGTTTGAATTACCCCTAATAAACTGCTTTCGAAATCATTTTCATTTGTTAAAGTTATAGACCTTGGTAGATAATGATTTTAGAAAATTTTAGAAAAAAGAATCAGCGAATTTGGAGTTAGTATGAGGTAGAAAAACTAGTTACAAGTTTTAGTCAAAGATTAAAAAGAGAAAACACACTTGTTCATCTCAGTTCATAGCAAGTGCAATTTCTGTTTTTAATCATTGGATAAAACTTGTAAACTGTTTTCTTCCTCATACAAACTCCAAATCGGTTGATTCTTTTTCCTAATTTTGTCTAAAATCGAGATGTTTTACTCGGTGCCATTTGTTTGTATCTTAATTACTATTTCTTGATTGCTTTTCATACAACATATCTTTTGCAACTCGAAAAGAGAATATAAAAACATGTTTTTTTTCATAATAAGTGCTAATATAACTTAATATTTTCTAATGTTATGGTCAACATGAGATGGTGTCAAAAATTGAGGTGCATACAAGTTCGGTCACGTTATTAGTTGTTCAAATCTCAAAGTTTGTTTTCAATTGTAGGAAACTATGTGAGTCTTGTGTCCTATTTGTGAACATCTATAATCTCACTTTATCAAAACCATATGAATTTTTTATAGGAGCATTATACGCTTAAAATATGGTTTCATGTAAATTTGTAGAATGTTTGTGAACAAAATTAAGTATTGTTATTATTATTTTACAACAAGGTGAATAGTACAAGTTTGAGGTTTTCATATAAGTAAATTGATTTTTTTGTCAATCTCCTAAATGTGTGCTAGAATGGACCATAGGCACCTAAATACAATTTTTTGAATCGTATTAGAGGTACATATTGGTCAATTTGGAATTACTTTCTGTAAACATGTAGAAATTCATTTAACATATAGAAAATGGTAAATCGATTTAAATTTTTGAAACTTCTACAACATAATCTATATGTAGTATGTCATATATTAAAAATGATTTTATGTATTTAGGATAAATTATTTTTAGTTGTTACTTTAGAGGGGTACAATAAAATGAAAAGGAAAAAGAAAAACGTAAAGGAATAAAAACAGTTGTTAAATGGGTTGAAACATCTATGCCGGTACATTCTCAGACGAGGTCCAACTCATCCTAACCGTTCAGAAAGATGATCCAACGTTCCTTATCGATGTCGAGATGAATAAAAGGCCCGAACCCTAGTCTCTACTCCACCAGACGACCAATCTCACCCAACGCCTCCCTCTTCCTCCCTCCTCTTCGGTCTTGGCTCACCGCCGTCGCCTCCTCAGATCTGCCACCAACCAGCTGCCCTCCGCCGCTCCCTCATCCCCCATGTCGGTGCTCCCTCACCTCCCAGCCGCCCTCTCTCCCTCACCTTCCCCATCCTCTCCCTCCATCCTCGCCTCCCCGCCCTCCTCGCCTTCCCCGTCCTCCACTGCGGCGACGCGGAGCCCCGACCTAGGGAGCGCATGGGTTCTGCTAGATGACGACAGATACGGCTGCGGTGTGCTCGCGCTGCTCCCATTCGGCCATCCACATCCCTCCCGTGCTGACGCCTGAACTCCTTCTCGGATTCTGCTCCTCGGTCTGTGACGAGAGACGAGACGGATCCGCTCCACCGACCCGCCCCTCACGCGTCACTCCACCTCGCCTCTACGACAGTGTGAAGGGGACGGAACGCGTACGCAAGGCCGCCGCTGGACCGGTTCCTGCTGCCAGCCAGCCAGCGGTTGAATCTCCACACCGCTCCCAAACCCACACCGATAAATCATCCCTCCTCCCCCAAATCCCCATCACAAATCCTCTCTCGATCTGCGGTCCGATGCCCCCCCGTCCTCCCGGTCCGGTGCTCCCCCGTCCTCCGGCCCCGGCGCGCCCGTCCTCCCGGCCCCGGCGCCGCCCCCGAACCTCGCAACCCGGCCACCGCCCCATCCTCCATCCTCGGCGACGTTCCACACCTGCATCCGACCATGATGTGTACGTCCTGGGTTTTCCATTCCTCGCACCACTCATTTCCCCTTCTGTGGATTATGAATTTCGGATGGAAGGCTTGTGAGGAACATCAATTGGCAGGTACATCCCTTTACCTTCTATGCTAATACAGTTTGATTAGGTGGAGTGGTATTTTTATTTTCAGAAATTGCACAAATGTGGTAAACCTGCTTCCTCGAGGTGTGTTTCTTTTGTCTCTATCTTTACTGATCTGCTTGATTTATATGTACTTTGCTTTGCTGACATTGAGTTGTTTGTTTTCAAATATTTGTGTATCTAGTGATCTATGGAAATTGCAGAGAAGCTAGTTGCAAGTCTTGTGCATATAAGGACTTGAAGAAAGGCAAGCATGTTCACAACTGAGTCTTTCATAAATCAATGTCTGCATATGTATAAGTTGTAATATCATTTTCTAAGTATAAAAAGAGAGCTGCTAGCACTTTAAAGAATGACAGAACCTAAGTTACAAGTGGTAGAAAGCTGCTATTTGTAGTGTCGCAAATTGACTAGTGTCACTACATCCCAATTGTGCTTTTTGTTGAAAGTTCTTTTTAGTTCAGAGTATGCTATTTGTAGTGCCGCAAATTGACAAGTAAGGAAGATGTATGCTTCTTGAGTTTGAGTCATTTTCATGTATATGATGAATGCATGTTACCTGATGATGAAGCCTTTGAAGCTCAATGTGAAATCTGTAATTGCTTATGGATCATATTTTTTTAAATCAAGATAAACTATCTCGTTGAACCATTGGTCGGTATAACTTATCAAAAGCATCGAACTATCCATCGGTATAGAGATGTTGGTACAGAGTTATACCGACGCCATTTACAGCACTTATGTGAGGCGTCGGTATAACTCTATACCGACTTATGGTTAGTCGGTATAGAGGCTTATACCGACTCCAACATAGATGGTGTATTGGGGCTGTGGTATAGTGATGGGAGTCTTAACCTGAAGTGCATTCATCTGAGCACTTGTTCTCTGCAGGTCAGCTTGATTTCGTTGCATGGGCGATAGCGACATTTGTGTACATCTAGTAGTTGTACTTGATGAAGCTCGTTTTATGCCTTTGTTTTATACATGGAAATACATAATGTTAAAGCCACCATGAATTTAAAGCCACCACGAATAGATTTAAATTATGTCTTGTATGCTTGACAACAGTTTTCTTCGACTTGTCATTTGCTTAGTAATTGTCTCTCTGTTGGTTCCTATAATTCATCTTCTTTATAGACCACCTGTTGAGCTATTGTTGTTGGCTATTGTTCTGCAGCATAAACCACCTGTTGGTCTCTCGTGACTCCAAGATCATACAATGATTCGTTGTTATGCCACTGAGATTTTTTTAAGTTATGAAAAAGATTAGTTTCTCCATTATTTGCATGTATGCCAGCAATACCATGCCCTGTAAAAGGCATGTAGTGTATAAAACATGAGTTCATATGTGGTATGTGGTATACTATATTATTTTGTCTATGGGTAACACTTAACTGAATTTATGAACTGTAGAACCCTTGTATGCTTGATATAATTCACCACAACAAATTACTATCTATACTACTTGCATTGTTTTGTTGGGCAAATCACATGCCTGGTTACTTCACATTGGATAAAGTATTTGGTCGCAAGATCGAGTAGTTATTTAATGCATAGTACTGTTGGCCTTTTGCACTAGGAAGTATTGGATGAAATGCCTATGAGCTAGATATCATATCGTCTAAGATCACAAATTATTTGTAACACCTGTTGCTTGAGCTTTCCTTCAACTGTAGCATTTAGAATTGTTCAACTATGCGGAATCTGTACTCTGTTTTTTTATTTGCAAACCTGAAACTGTTCATAGCTATGAGATTAATCTCCATGTTTTTGTTGACTATCTGTATGTGCATGTGTATTTATTATCAATCTATTGCTGAATCACTTTATGCTCTTCAGCGGAAGCAAGAGAGTGCAAATGCACTCTAGAAGACATAGCCGACAAAGACTTTGTGTTTGTGCAGGGAAGCAGTAGAGGCAACAGGCCAATAGTTTCACACTTGTTCAGCTCAGTGAAAATCAAGTACAAATTCAATTGCCCTTATATACTGTTGAGTGTTTGTCTGGTTGGTGTTTCTGGAGTAGAAATGTTTCCTAATAGTTCGATTTGATCTTGTTTATTTGGGACTATGTGCTTAAAATTGGTAATGATCAATTAATGCATGAGCTTTTTGGTGTTTATTGCAGATGTACTATGGTGATACTCAATTATTTAATGATTGAAATATTGGTGTTTGTTACCTGTCATAATAGACCAGTTTGGTCCATGTCGATTTTATTCATCTAAAGCAAGAATCTAGTTGAGTACTAAAAGCTGTGACACTAAATATTTTAAAACTTTAACATGGCCCTCTGACTAGTATTTGGCAATGTGCTCTTTCAGGGCGAGGATCAGATCCAGCAAGGAGCAAGCCACTAGAAGTGATTGGATGAGGATCAGTTGCATCCAGTAACAAGCAGTTAGAAGGAAAGAAGAGACTTAAGATTTTCTATGCTGCACTACTAGTGATTAACAAATGCAAATGATCTTTTTATTCTGAATAGAACATATGTGATGCCTAATGCCGATTACTTGTGGGCTGGAATTTCTTACAGTTAAATGTAAAATTGGGATGATTTTGTTGCTATAAATTGGGCTATAATTGCTTACTGTTGAATGAATTGGTCTGGAAAAATGGCTGATATTTGGTGTGCTGATTTTATTTTACATGGGCTGTGTATGTGAAGTTTAGTGGGCTGGTCCTGCCTGTTAAAAAAAACTCACCCTGACAATGACGTCATCAATTGCCAAGTCACCTGCCACATCATCGTCCATGTAGCAGCCACATCATCGTCCATGCAACAGCCATGTCATCGTCCACGTAGCAGCCACATCATCGTCCATGTAGCAGCCACGTCATCGTCCATGTAGGCAGCCACGTCATCGTCCACGTAGCAGCCACGTCATCATCCATGTCAACAGCAATCCGTGACGATTTTATTTTGTCACAGATAGTGAGCTATGGGTTGGGCTACATGGGCCTTAGGCTACACCGTGACGGCCCAGATACGTCACGGATCGCGACGTTTATTAAGGGAACGTCGAGAGATTTAATCAATGACGCCCATTCCACCACGAAAATGTAAATCGTCGCGGATGCTGATTTGCGACGAATTTTATTTAATCTGTGATAGAATGATTACGTCACAGATTAAATAGTTTCTTGTAGTGACTCCGACGTTTCGAGGGTGACGTTTTTACCAGAGTTCAAAGGTTGTCGTGGAAACAAATCGTCGGAGTCAACCCGCTTCCCCGAGGGGCTAGTGTTGGGGAACTCGGTAAAACCCTGACACCCTCGAAACGTCGAATTGTCGAAATTCATGAAACAGGTTCGCGAAACAGTTGTGGAAAAAGGTTCGGATTTATGAGAAAGGGTGATGTGAGGAATCCTAATGTGTTTCGGATGATTCTCAAGTTTTTAAACAAACGTGAAAGAAATGGCCGAACTAGGCCCTTGTATTCGAACTTTTGTGTGTGATTCTCGCGGAATTCTGGAATCAGGAACTCGCGAGGCGCTGGAATCATGAATCTGCGAAACTCAGAAATCATGAACTTGTGAAGCTCTGAAATCATGAATCTGCGAAGCTCTGGAATCACAAACCTACGAAATTATGCGGTCAGAAACCTGCGAAATTCAGGAGTCATGATATGCGGAGGTCTTTATGAATGAAGGATTCGGGAATCAGGAAGAAGCCAAGTCAAAGTCGCTACCTCAAAAGTCCGGGTTTGGCGTGTGAACTAGTGGCAGGCTAGTGAATGTATGAAATCAGCCCCGCAAATCACAGGATGTAAAAGACATTCATGTACATGTTCACACTAGGAATATTCCATAGATTCGAAAGCATTTTCAGAATGTAAAAGTCCCTTCGTCTCCCTATAAAAGGGGGCGCGAGGGCACGTGTAAAGGGGTTCACAACTTTTGAGGCGAGTACAAACGATCGGAGATTCTCTGTCTCCTCTTCGTTACTTTCGTGAATTGCACTCCTTCTTTCGTGCGGAACTCCTTCCGATTTTGGGATCCCCAGCAATTATGAATGTCCACTTGTTTCATTATGTTTTCTCATGCGAATCAACAAGAATGCTAAACGGATGAAGAGGTCACGTGATTTAACTTATTTGGTCACCAGACAATAGTATATTTTCATGAACAGTGCACGCGAAATGTGTTTGCGGCATGCTAACTGAAGTCATTTTAATTAAAATCCATGCAAATAAGAATGATACGGGTTGTACTGTGTAATTAAAAAAGTTATCGATGTTTTGTGACATTTTTTAAGAAAAATGTCGAAAAATTACGTATTTTGTGTGGCATGAAAAAAGTTTCCACACACCATGACAATTTCATTTTAATTATTTTGTGTAGCCGGAAACCTGGATTAATTTTGCAACCGATAATTTATTTGCATGTCCAAAATAATTGCTGGTTCTGCATTTGTCTTTTCTTGAATAGGAATTTCACATCAACAACGTACTTTTTGTCTAGAGTTAAATACATCGTTGGTCCATTAACTTGCTGCGCTGTGTCAAATAGGTTCATAAACTTGAAAATAAGACATCTAGCCCCTCGAACTTGCAAACCCATTCACCTTAGGTCCAACCCGGTTTTGTATGGTGGTTTGGCATGGGTACTGCAGCATTGATGATGTCAGCGGTGACATCCAACACTCCTATTTAATTTGTGAAATTGATATCTTTTTATTCGGAGCTCCAAATATAAAAAATAATATATCAATTTTGATTGTCTCATTGAGCTCTTTGCAACGGTGTACTTCATTTTGTTATTTGTGATACTTTTATTTCGTGTAAAATTAAATATTTTTATAAAATGAGTGTTATTTTATTCTCACTTGCAACCAGATATATATGTGGTCATGATTAAGTCCTGAACTGAAATTGATTAAGATTTAAGACCTGGATGTGCCCATTTTTATTGTCATGATTCAGAAATAAAAAAAGAAAGGTGTAACCAAAATTGATTAAGATTTAAGACATGGATGCACGTAAAGCTAGGGTTTTAGACCAACCAACCCGACCGTGTTATCATCCCATGTCACCATCTTGGGAATAAAAAACGATGCGAAACAGAAATAGCTTGCTGCATCAGTTCTATTCTTAGTGATCGACATGTGGTGTGTCGTCGCCCAAACCTCCACGAGGACCGAAGGACATTATACTTTTGCACATGTGCAATGCAGTAGAGAGATGTACCTGAATCGATCGATTCCTTCCTCTCCGGCGATGTTGGCCAAGTAATTGGCGAGGGGTTGGTTGGTAAAACCCTAGCTGTACGCACGTCCAGGTCTTAAATCTTAATCAATTTCAGTTGTACCTTTCTTTTTTCTGAATCATGACAATAAAACCGACAATATATATCCAGAACTTAATCATGACCACATATATATTTGATTGCAAGTGAGGATAAATATCACCTGTTTTATAGAAATATTTAATTTTACACAAAACAAAATATCTCAAATAACAAAACAGATTACACCATTGCAAAGAGCTCGTCGAGATGATCGAAATTGATATATTATTTGCTATATTTGGAGCTCCGAATAAAAAATATTAATTTCACAAATTAAATATGAGTGCTGATGTCATCACTGACATCACAAATGCTACGGTACCCAGTCAAAACCGCCATGCAAACCATGCAAAACCGGGTTGGACCTGAGGTGAACAGGTTTGGAGGGATTGGATGTCTGGTATTTAAGTCATGAACCTATTTGACACAACACTGCAAGTTCATGTACCAACAGAGTATTTAACTCTTCTGTGTGCTACTAGCACCTTTACCAGGCAAAGGTTTACCATGTGTCGGTGCGTGGCAGATTGATGGATCATGGATGGGCAAACGACAGGGACTGGCCCATTGATTAATAAATCCTAATGATATATAAATGAAGTACGCAGTTATCGATATGCTCCACACATCTGTAAACGGAATGCACGAAATGGAATCCAGATCGTATCGGCAGATCTGCAAATAGCTCTATCCAGATCGTATCGGCAGATCTGCAAATAGCTCTTTCCAAAAAAAAATCTGAAAATAGCTCCAATACGTAAACACGTTTAGGAGCTCTTTCGGTTACATACATGATTTAATCCTGTCGGAAATGATGCACATAATATAAAATTAATGGTAGATACAATAAGAGATTGAGGTTTATTTGGGTCAATAACTAATTTACGACACAAGCATTATGACACCGGAAATTCATGAGTCACGAGGTGTGAAATTTATCTGGTCTACCTTTCGTTAATAGATTAATCTCCGACTTAAAATAAATATCGGTCTTTAGTTATTTGTATAATCTCCAACTTAAAAAGTTATATGTACCATAAATCTTATATTTTTATTCCTGAACTGAAACCGGTTTTAGACGGCCTCCAGCGGAGTCTGCAGACGCTGCTGCATCTGCAAAATGCAGCAGCAGCGGCTATTGTAGCTACTCCAGTGGAGTCAGCAGCGCTTGCTGCATTTGCAGGCGCACCTCCTCGTCGCGCAATCCCGGGGGTGCTGCATCTCAACCGCGCGTGGACCCCATCGCCCCCTCGTCTCCTCCGCCCCCCGCCTGGCTCCTTCTCCACCTGAGCCCGACCGCCTCCGTGACCGCCTCCTCCACGCCGGCGCGGCCACCCGGCTCCTCCACCCGCGGCCGGCGGATCCATGGCCGACGAATCTAGGGCCGCCGGATCTAGGTCGGCGGCCGGCCCCTTCGCCTCCTTTGCACCGCCTCCTTCAAGTATTCCCCGGCGGTCAACGGGTGCACGCGGCGGCCGCTTCTACTTGTTCCTCGTCGGCCGCGGTGGGAGAGACGGTGGAGGGCAGAGGATGCGCCGCCGCCGCCTAATCTTCTTCCTCGTCGGCAGCAAGGCTCGGGAGAGCGCGGCGAAGCTTCGGCGGTGGCGCGGAAGGCAACTGCCGTGGCCTGATGCGCGACCGCGAAGGGAAGCTGCTGGAGGCGTCGTTCCCCTCTTCTCCCTGGATTGTCTCTCTCCGATCTTCAAGTGGAGATGCAGATCGGGGAACCGCTGGAGACGGTCTTATGTAACGAACGAGCTCCAAGTACCAAGTCTGAACCAACATCTATCTATAACATAACACGAATGTGCTACGCCAAACAGTACACTGTGACAATGGCGGCCTTCTTCCTCCCGTGCCTCTGCTTTCTTCTGTTCGCCGTCCTCTCCTCCTACGTCAAGCAGCTCATCACCGACGCTCGTCGCCACCTCCCACCGGGTCCATGGCCACTGCCAATCATCGGCAACATCCTCCACGTGAGTAACAAGCTGCCCCACCGCGCCCTGGCGCGCCTCGCCGACCGCCACGGGGAGCTCATGACGGTCCGCCTCGGCACGTCGCTCTCCGTCGTCGCGTCGTCGCCGTCAGCCGCGCGCGAGGTCCTCCAGACGCACAACGCCAGCCTCTCCGGCCGGAGCCCCGCCGACGCGTGGAGCGGCGGCGGGCACGGCGCCAGCTCCGTCTTCGTGCTCCAGCCCGGGCGCAGGTGGCGCACCTTGCGGAGGCTCGGCACGGAGCACATGTTCTCACCGGGGCGGCTCCAGGAGACGCTGGCGCTGCGGCGGGACGTGGTCACCGGGCTTCTGAGGGACGTGTCGGAGGCGGCGGCGGCGTCCGGCTCCGGCGGCGCGCCCGCGCACGTGAGCGTCCGTCGCGCGGCGTTCACGGCGATGGTGAGGCTGCTGTGGCGCGTCATGTTCTCCGACGACGACGAGCTCGGCGAGGCCGAGTCCAAGGGGCTGCAAGACTCCGTGCGGGAGGCCATCATGCTGGTGATGACGCCCAACGTCTCCGACTTGTTTCCGGCGGTGGCGGCAGCCGACCTGCAGGGCGTGCGGCGCAGGATGGCGGCACTGATACGGAAGGCATACCAGCTGATGGACCCACGGATCGAGCGTCGGATGCGAGCCCGTGGATCTGGCGGTGGCGACGCACGCAGAAACGACTTGTTAGATGCGATGCTTGACATGTCCGAGCAAGATGATGACGACGGTGGCGGCGCCACCATTAACCGGGATGTCATCAGAGCTTTCTACACGGTAAGTCGGTAAGAATGCGGAAATGTTCTTTCATGATCATTCAGGGAGCAAGAAGATCTTATACAGTTTCGTCGATTTCTTATTGTTCTGACAAATTCGACCCATTAGCAGGATTTATTCATCGCTGCCCTCGATACAACGTCCAACACAATCGAGTGGGCAATGGCAGAATTACTTCAAAATCCAGAAGCCATGAGGAAACTACAGGAAGAACTCGGAACAGTTCTCGGCTCAAAATCACAGGTGGAAGATTCAGACATCGACAAGCTCCCCTATCTTCGAGCAGTCATCAAAGAAACACTCCGGCTCCATTCAGTTGTGCCTCTGGTGTCCTACAGGGCGCAGGCCACGGTACAAGTGCAAGGATACACCATCCCTGAAGGAAGCAATGTGCTGGTGAATGTGTGGGCAATTCATCATAATCCCGATGTCTGGAAGGAGCCGTACAAGTTCTTGCCAGAGAGGTTTCTGGAGAAGGAAGTTGAGTTCTTGGGGAGGAACTTCGAGTTCATCCCCTTTGGTTCTGGAAGGCACATTTGCCTTGGACTGCCCCTCGCGAACAGAATGCTGCATCTGATGCTGGGTTCACTTCTGCATCGGTTTGATTGGGAGCTGCCTGAACATGAAACGGGAAATGGTCTAGACATGACTGAGAAGTTTGGGTTAGTGTTATCTATGGCCAACCCAATCCACACAACTGTGAAGAAGAAGCAACACTAGGGACCTACTTTAGGAGGCGCCAAATTGGTTTTGCCGGCTTCCGGGTATGGTTTAGCTTTCCCTTCCACAAACATGTGCATTATCTTTGTGGTTGATATGATGGTGCAATAATATGTGTTCCATGAATAATGCTAGCTTGATATAAGCAGCTTGAAGGTATTGTAGTAATTTGTTTGACTGTTCCCTCTCTACACTTGCACCAGGGATCAAATTCCTGCGGCAGTGTAGCGGTGTAGTCCCTTTCGCACCTTTGGTAAGGGTGTGTTTCGGTGATAAATGACAACCTTATACGTGTGACTAACCTTTGTTTTGAAGCAGAATTCTAATTGGGTTATTGTCACGAGTATTGAATGGAATGAGATCCCTCAATTTGAATTAATGGGCTCAATTTGGTTGAAGACTACAACGCTAAGGACTTTGTTAGTTCCGAGTGTCACAAAGGAGATGAAGGACACTTGGATTGCTAGTTTATAGTTTCGACCGTACTATTAAGAGGGATTTAACACTAGTAGCTTGACCATGCACTCCAAAAGCCATAAAATATGCACACTCAAGTTCCTTGGATGCTATCTAGCTCAGAGAGTTTATGGAAGCAAGGTTGAAGCAAAAGAATCGACGTAAAACTCAAAGGCGCTAAATTGGATGAGTTGAAATCAAGTTTATAGCGTCGGATGATCCGACGCCCCAGTATTAACACGCGTCGGATGAGTTCTGCAGCCAACAAATTCAAAATGGACCGTCGGATGAACCGACGGTACAGGCATCGGTTCATCCGACGCCTTAGGGTTTGGCTACAGTTCAGGTCAAGGGTCAACACTCAAGCATCAGACGATCCGATGCCTTGACCATCGGTTCATCCGACGGTTGCATTTAAATTCAATAGAGACGTGCCAAGACTTCTGCTTCAGCACCGGATGAATCGATGCTTGGATATGTATACTCAGCGGTTCATCCAACGGTTTGATTCAAATCATACAGTACTGCCCCAAGTGTGGTGCCTTCAGCACCGGATGATCCGACGGGGTGTCGGTGTATAGCGTCGGTGTATTGTCTGGGTTTCAAGGTTCAACGGCTATATTGGCTCGTATCAGTGACCAGATGATCCGACGCTTGGCAGGGGGGGCACCATCGGTTCATCCGACGGTACAACTTTTTCAGGGGACCTTTTCCAATGGCTAGCCCTCTTTGCTAGGCCTATAAATGAGCCCCCTGCCTCTCTAGAGCTGCCTTTGCCATTCTGAAGATCCATTGCAGCCAAGGAGAGAAGGAGAGTGTGTTCTAACCAATTGGGATTCTCTTCCTCTTGATTGAGGGCCATCTTTCTTAGTGATCTAGAGTTTCAAGGTGCATGCATGTTTTAGCTGAGTGCTTAAGTCAAGTGAAGGTGTGCGGGCTTGTTACTCTTGGAGTTTGACGGCTCCTAGACGGTCTAGGTGACTTGGGGGTTCTTGGTGATCTTTTGGAGATTGTGGGAGCCTCAAGACAAGCTTGGTGTACACGGTTCGAGACCCACCATTCCGGAGATGGAGAACGAGTACTCTTAGTGAGCACTTGTGTCTTTGTAACTCAAGGGGGAGCAAAACTCTAAGTGAGTGCTCCAACGTGGACTAGGGGGAAGCGTCAACTTCTCGATACCACGGGAAAAAATCCGGTCGCCTCTTGTCCCTCTTATTTACTTCTAGCACTTACTTTCAGCACTTCTATTCCGCTCTAAAGTTTCTTTGTCTTTGTTCTAACTTGTTTTGCTTGTGTGCTTCATATCTTGCCTAGGTTGTCATATTGCCTCCTAGTGTGATATTTGCTAAGGAAACTTGTGATAGTGTGATCTGGTAGTAGGGAAGAACCTTTTTAGTATGGGCAACACTAGTTGATAGGTTAAGGTTTTCGTTTTTGTTTAGAGCTTGCAAAATAAGTCCCATATTCAACCCCCTTCTATGTGACTAGATCCTACAGGCAGAAGTAGCACTGGTTCTCCACACATGCAGAACAATTCGTTGTCTGATCCTCAGATTAAACATGCATGAACGATACACTGTGAAGAGAACTGTACGCCTGGTAAGGCACATGCCAACTGCAAACAATTTCCTTATGAATTTCTTTATAACGTTCCTCTGGTACTTTCAGCTTGTTCAGAGAAACACGGAGTACAAACCATGCATAGCCCAAGTGCAGCAGTAGATTATGACCGTCTTTATTCATGGCGCATGATTCCTTATCCACACACGAGTACCTGGTTTGAGCGAAGTAACAAACTCCTGCATTTGTGGACGCCGGAGTGCTTTGCAGGTCTCGGAGTTGCATCCATGCATCCAAACTTCAGCTTTCAGCAGGTCAGCAGGACCATAAAAAGTTTAGCTCCTGGACATGGAAAATGGTGTAAGCATTTAATTATGCGCACAAGTCTACGGTGTAAAGAGAAAGAGATAATTCTGGAAAAGGTACAATAATAGGTTACATGAATCAGAATGGATTGTTGAATGTTGATATATGATGGTCAATGCTTGCATGATAAGTAAATTGTTATAAAGCATGGAAGAATAGCGATGCAGGAGAAAATGGGACATTGCAATTCACGCCACAAGTCAGAACTACATTATCTGTACATGCTTATGGTGGCGTGTTTCGGCAAATAATCATGGAATATGGGGAGAAAGCATAGAGCGGGACTTTCCCTCCCTTTTTTTCTAAATCTATGAATAACTTTACAGTATAAGGGGGAAAACACGAATTGATGTACATAGAAAGATGTCCATTTGCAAATAAAAACCACTTAACCAAACCATCAAAACGCATTTCTCTTTAACAAAAATGCACAAGTGATGAAGTGAATGTGCGAGTTTGGCGAAAATCTTGTTTGACACCCATGCACCACTACAGGTGTCAGCGAACGGACACACGTCGTCTCTAGAACGCACACACGTGACTAAAGGGGCAAGGAGCCTTATCTTCTTCGTGTCGTGAGGGAGCCAAAAGGAGAGCGGGGAAGATGAACGCGGCTGCGGCGGGAGGTCGGCGGATGGATGACGACGAGTCGTCGTCGTCCGCGGGCGGCGGCGGAGGTCGGTGGCGGAGGTCAAATATGGAAGGGTTAGGAAGGGTGGGGTGGCACGACGGGGGAGGGAGGTGGGGCGAACGACATGACAGCGAGGTCACCGCTGGTCGTGGGCGGTGGTGGAGGCCGACAGCGGCAGTGTTGGTGCGGCAGTTCACGAAAAGGGTTAGGGGAGGGCGGGCAGGCGCGTCGGGGATGGTAGGAGGGTGGAGCGGCATGATGGCATATATGGGTGCCGCCAGCCGCGGGTGGCGTTGGAGGTTGCCGACTATGGGGTTGTGCGTCACGACAGGGAGAAGAAGATTGAATGGAGGAAGAAGAAAGGAAAAGGAAGAAGAAAGATGAAGGAAAGGGAAGGGATAAGATGGGTGGTGGTCCCCACCATTCGCTGCTACTGTGCATCAGCGCCCGCGCGCCCGCTAAGGCCGAAAATCCCGTTTGAGGTGCGCGCACCACTGCAAGTGCCAGTGAATGGACCCGTGTCATCTCTAGAGCGCATGCACGTGACTCAGGGGTCAAGGAGCCTTATCTTCTCCGCGTTGCGGGGAAACCGAAAGGAGAGCACGGACGACGAACGAGCCTGCATCGGGAGCTGGGCGAACAGACGATGGAGAATTACCGTCGTCCACCGGCGGTGGCGGGGTAGAACGAATATTAGGGTTAGGGATTTGGGGAGGAAGAAGAGCAGAAGCCGCAACCACTGTTGGAGAGGATAAATGGTGGGTTATGGTGTGATAGTTCACGAAGAGGGGGTTAGGATGGGTGGGGAGGCACGACAGAGGTGGGAGGAGGGCAGAGCGGCATGGCTGCAGGGGTGCCACCAGCGGTGGGGTTGTGTGGCATGGCTAGGAGAAGAAGAATGAATGGAGGAAGAAGAAAGCAAAAGGAAGAATAAAGAGGAAGGGAAGGGAAGGGATAAGATGGGTGGTGGTCCCCACCGTTAGCTGCTACTGTGTAGTGGCGCTCGCATGCCTACCCACCGCTGGTCATCGTCCCTCCCCCAGACCTCTACTCCCTCCCTGTGCCGGCCTCCCTCGACAGCCAGGAGCTCCCTCCTCACACCGGCCTACTGCGGCAGATCCCATCATGCAAGGGCAGAGACTGCCGCCACCCCCCATGCAAGGCTGTAGTCGGCGCGCCGCTCGGCTAGGGCGGGGAGATCACCGCTGCCCCCATGGGTGCAACCAGGATGGGCGTCGCCGGAAGATGCACCGCCATCGACCACATCTGCGTAGATCTGGTACGATTTCTCCTCTCTCCCTCCATTGATGGCGTAGAGAAAGCTCCGTGGAGGAGCGGGATTGTCAGTGGTTGAGCTGTGGCCGGATGAGAGCTCGAGTGAGGACTTCTCACAAGTGAGAGTCAGGAGGGGAAAATGAGGTGTCCTCATCCATCTGGGGTGGGATGAGAGACCGGTTGGAGACATTTTTTTCCTCTCCGACTCAAATCCGAGATGAGAGTTCGAGTAGGAGCCCGGTTGGAGTTAGCTGAGGGCATGTACAACCCACAGACGACTGCTTGTCTGCAGAATCTCTATTCTAGCATACAGACAGATGGACAGACAGCTCATACAACCCACAGATAGA
The DNA here is from genome assembly GCA_947561735.1 of Cenchrus americanus. NCBI lineage: Eukaryota > Viridiplantae > Streptophyta > Magnoliopsida > Poales > Poaceae > Cenchrus > Cenchrus americanus. The sequence continues at coordinate 98,004,128 of OX387243.1, read as the reverse complement.
GAGGTCATATGTAAGTTGTTTAATGCTTTGTATGCAGCTTAAGATAAATTACACATGCATTTGTATATACCATTGTGTGACAATTTTGATAGCCAAATTTCTACAAAATACCACTGCAAAGCTTCCATTAATGTTTCCATTTGTACAATGTTTTTTCTATTTTATTACCACATTTATTTTCATTCTTAATTTTTTATTTCTCTCTCATTTTCCCTCTATAAAGTAGAAAAAAGAGGATGTTGCCATTTATTTTCACCACATTTGAAGAAAAAAAGAGGCCTATACTATTAAGTACTCCCTCCGTCTCGATTTAAGTGTCGTTCTAACACCAGTTCCTTGTCCCAATTTATCTGTCGTCCAGATTCCTGTTTTTTTTTTTTTGACAAGCGCAATATATTAAATTAAGCGGCCGGTTTACGAAAAGGTCCTCCAAAGAGAACCAAATTACAACTTGGTCCGGAGACCGGATAAGAACAACAACTTCTACGGGTAGACGGACGACGACGCCCTCGCCGGCGGGAAGCAGTAGACTCTACTGCCGGGCGGAAGACCGTGCAACGCAACGGTTGAAGAGGATCAACAGAGCCTTCGAGGAGGCATGCACCGTGCGACCGAAAAATCGTAGTATTGTCGTCGCCGGAGATCAAAGAAAAGGCTCGTCGTCGAAATCCGGGGGGGAGGCGAGGTTGTCGACGGAGCACCTGGTGTAGGAGTGTCGCTTGTAGTCGAGATCGGCGATTTCTGCTTGACGTGGCTGCGATGAGCGGAGGCGGGGCGAAAACAAAGCGGCGGAGGTGGCGGAGCGAAAGGAGCTTGGATCTCGACGAAGTGGAGTTGAAGGGGCGAGGGGAGGCGATGGGAGATCCAAGCAAGGGAGGGATTTTATTTTATTTGCACGTACCGTAGCATCGACGGCGACGGCGGCGAGCAAAGCTCCAAGGAGGACCAAGGAGAAGATGCGGCCGGCGGCGGAGACGACGAGGCGGCCGTGAGACGCCATGGCGGCCGGTACTACAGAGAGCTAAGATACAACTACTAACCTACTAAAAGCTAAGCGGAGCCGCCCTCCCCTCCCGCTGCGGCGAGGGCGCCCGGGAGCGGGAGGGAGGGCGGCGAGATCCGGATCTAGGGGAGTCGCACGTCCGTCGGCCGTGTGGTTGATGGGGAATGAAAGGGGAGTCCCGCGCGCGGGATAATTGATGCCACCGGTGCGGTGCGGCCGGCGACGGCCTCGTCCAGATTCCTGTTGGCTTCCATATCTATGCAAATAGGCCTACATGCAGTTTTATTTTGACAACTGGTCAGTCCATCCCATGCGGCCTCCTCACGTTCTCGTATGCCCGCTGTCAAGGTTCGGGAGAAACTGAGCGTTGGGCAGATGAGAGATAGAGCTGCCCCTACTTTTACAGGGTTGCCTTTGTATGGGTGCATGGCTTCCAATGACAGATAAAACGGGACAGAGGGAGTATGTGGCAAACGTATGTCCACACATGCTCCACGCCTCCTTCCACCTTATCTCCTGCTTTCTTCATTCCCCTTCCACGCAAGGCCGCAGCCCGCAGCACACGCACAACTCCCTCCGATCCGCCCGCAGTTAGGTGCCAATGAACGGTGATGCCCTCCTAGCCTCCTCCACTAACTCGCAGCTCCCCTCCCTCTACTGCTCGAAGCTCGGCTTCCCCGATCTCTCCATCCTTTAGCCAGCAATCGCGAATCTCTCCTCCCCGGCGGCGCTCGGTAGCTCGACGACCTGGAGGTGCAGGCCCGGATGCTCCATCACACGTCGGTGCTTTTCTCCCTCCCTTTCCTCCTCCACCTTCCAGCAGTCACCCTCACGACGCGAGGAGCTCGGCGGCCGCCCCTCCTCCCCGGTGTCGCATGACGAGCAGCGACAGCAGAGCTCCATGCAGGGATGGGGGAGCAGCAGCGCGAATTTGGCCGCCTCTGCCCTGCCTCCGCCCTCTCCCGTCGAGCTCGTCAATTTGGCCGCCTCCGCACTGTCTCTTGAATGGAAGAGCGCGGGGAAAGCTCGACACTGATGGTTTTGGCGCGCGGGGTGAGGGAAGGGAGAGGAGTGCGTAGACGTGCGGGATCCGGTGGCCGTCTCCTCGAGAAGACGCCGCGGTACAACCCACGCTCGCTTGTCTGCAGGATGTTGGGGAACGGGACAGAGTCGTCCTTTGGCGAGGCGACACGGGTGTCATCTGTAGGCAGGAGCGGGGGGCAAAATGAAAATGTGTCGGTATACCGACGGGGTATACCGACGTGTTGTACATACCCTAAGGCTTTCCTAAATTTGGAGAAGGCAGGCTAGGCAGAGCACGTTGTACATGCCCTAAGGCTTTCCTGAATTTGGAGCATGTAGGCTAGGCAGAGCAATTTGACGGAGAAGAGTAAAAGAAGATTGACAGATACCTTCACGTGGATTGCTTGACTGTGCATGTGACAAGTCTCTGACTTCAATCCTAACAAACTGCTACTGATCAAGTTTGTAAAGCGGTTTCGGGCGTGTTTGATATGGGCCAAATTTGGCTGGCCAAGCCCAGCAAGGCCACTTTCTCGTGTTTGATATCGTGAGCCCCATTGGGAGCCTGACTCTCAGCGTCCATTTTCCCTTCTCTCTCTTGGTCTTAGCCGAACGCTCGTAGGTTCCAATCCTCCTCGGCCTGGCTCTGACGGCGCTCGCGCGGGAGAATCTGGGGTGATGGCGAGAGCTATGGCGGGCTCATGCGGGAAGGGGGAAACTTCCGCGCGTGCTTCTCCCCTGGTGAAATCCATGGCCTACTTATACCCCCTCGTCCCCTCCCTCAGCTCTTCTCCTCCTCTCCACACTCCACTCCTATAGAGGCACCGTCAATGAGGTAAGCTCCACTGTCGGTGCAGTTGTGGTGTTCCCCGGGCTTCCTCTCCGTCCCCCCTGTGGATCTGCGTCCAGGCGGCGCTACTCTGTCGTGGGGCTACGGCAAGGCAGTCTTCTTCATTGTCGGTGCGGAAAGTAGTCCCGACACTAACTAGTAATGAGCGCTGGGATCAACCTCTCGATGGTTCGGTGCGAGCAACTAATGACACTGGGTTTATCCTGGTTCCGGCCGGGGGCCTACGTCCAGCAGTGGTGTGCTCGACGCACTATATTGCATTGCACCGTGGTGCTCGTAGAGGGGGCTACAAGTGTGGTGGGAGAGGAGGTCCGGCCTCCATGTTCCGCAGGTTCGATTGAGGCAAGTGCCAATATCGCGGTGAGGGTAGAATGTGTGTGTGTGTGTGTGTGTGTGTTGTGTGATCTGATGTTCGTGTCGTCTTCCGTCCTCCCCTGCGGCTGGGGGATCACCCCTCCTTTTATAGGCCAAGGAGAGGGCGATTTACAGGCGTGCCGCACTATTCTTCTACGTGTGAAGGCGTGGCGAGCAGTGCCACGGAACTGACAGCCGTCCTAGCGAATCTCGTTCTGGTCGTGGCATCGTGGGGCGTCCTGTGCCCGAACAGGAGCGGCTTCGAGGGTAGAGGCGTAGTGGTTGATCATCCGGTCTTCATTTGCGGACAGGCTCGAGGGGGCCGTTGACGGAGGCCCGTACGAGGTGCAGCGGCGGGCATGGTGGCGTCCCGTCCCCGTGTGGTCCAATAGTGCCGGAGTAGTTGCAGCCGTGCGCGCCGTGGCGCTGCATGGGTGGGGATGGCCGCACAGGGTTGACAGCGACGGGGATGACCGTTCCCGCCGGCCTGACGTCACGGCTTGACCCTGTGTAGTCACGAAAACAACATTCGAGGGTTCTGCCGGCCCCCTTCGAGGGCTTGGCGCGTTAGCCGTAAGGGAGTGGGTGGCACAGTGTCACGGAGCTGACACCGGCCTTGTCGCACAGCACTCCACAGTGGCGGGGATGGGTTCCCCCTACGGAGTTGGCAGAACAGCGCCGGGGCGTGATTCCCAGGCGTGTCAGAGTAGTGGCGCGGCCGTGTGGTGCCAGAGCATTAAATGCTCGTACGCCCGGGCAGGGACAGGTGCGCGCGGGAGCCCTCGAGTGAGGCGGACCTCGCCCGAGGGGGTGTGAGCCCTCGAGCGAGGCGGACCTCGCCCGAGGGGGCGTCTAGCCTTAGAGCGAGGCAGACCTCGCTCGAGGGGGTGCTTCGCCGTGTTACCTTGGTGGGCCGCAGGGGCCACCATGGTGTCAATCGTGCTGTGCACATGTGTTGGGCTCGAGGTTAGTTTATGTTTTGCGTTTTTTGCAGGTTTTAAGCGGGATTCCCCCGGTTGTTTAGGGGACCCTTATGGCTGTCCCCGACAGTAGCCCCCGAGCATCTGCGGGTGTACACGTTAGGATCCCGCAGATGCTGACGCTAACTGATGGGACGTTCTTCCCACCTAGTTGCTAATGCCGTTCCGTGGGGCCACGTCAGCGGACCCGCGGGTCTAGCCCCCGAAGCCCTGCAGGAGCGTGAGTGCTCCTGCAGGGGTTTTTTCGCGAGTCTTTACTAGTGTGCGGGGCATTTGTTTCAACCGGCATCACGATGTTCCAGCTGGCCTCAGTCGCGCGCGCATGACTGGTACGTCTTGCGTTCGGTGCACCCTAGGTGGTGTAGCCGTGCGTCGAGCCCCTGAGCCCGGGCCTGTCTGAGGCGATCGGGGTAGGCTCTCCGACTTGTTTTGTACGCCCCTTCGCCGTCCTTTCGCGGGACGGAGGGTGATGTTTCCACAACCCCCATCGATCGGGTCGCGGATTGCGGATTCCTCGTCGAGCTGTTATCGGGTGGTTCAAGTGGACGCCCATGCCCCGTTTGATAAGGGTTGGCTCGTGGTCCGGAGACTCGTCCATGAAAGCGCTCGCGTGGGTTTGCTAGGTGGGGCTCGGTCCCGTTCGCTAGGGACCGAGGGCGTGGAAGCTCTCCCTCGATGGGATCCCCCGGACTAGCTGCCCTCGCCGGCTCTTGAACACGACATGTGGGGCGCCCTCGAGCCAATGGGCTCGAGGATAGGCTCGAATGCGCGCGCTCTCGGCTTCGAACCCCTGTTTAGTAGGGCCGTTGCGGGATGGCAACTAGGTGCCTCTGACTTTTTTGCATCCGCGAGGCTCGAGGGCTCGAGGGTCGACTCAGCCCACGAGTCGCTGATCAGTAGTTCTCACTTATCGAGGGCACCTGCGACGCCCGCCTTGCTGAGGGGGCTTCGAGGCCACTGGTCGGTATTTGCGCCTTTCGAGGGTCGGTTTTGTCGAGCCCTAAGCTCAGGCCGCTCGAGGGTCGTCCTTACTTGGTAAGGGATTGGGCCATTTAATGCCCGCAGTCACGGCTATAGTTATGCGCGTAGTGGGTGACGTGCGCGGGCGGACGTGACGGCCCGCTGCGGCTCTTCAGTTGCCGCGCCGTAATGATCACGCGCGCGTGCGCCTGACCACTCTGGTCGTGGTGGGTCCCGTCCGTCGGTGGACCGGCCGTTTGCTCCCACAGGTTAATGCGCGCGCGAGCATGCGATTCGGGGAGCGTGGCTCCATGGACCTATAAATCCGAGGGAGAGGGCAAGGCGAATCTTTACCTCAATACTTAGCATCTGTCGCCCTTGCCCCTTCCGCTTCCGACCCAGAGCTGCGCTCGCTCCTTAGCCACTGCATAGCACTTTGCTTTGCGCTCCGCACTCCTCCGTTGATCACATGGCTCCCCCACAGTCCATCACCGTCATCGACCCATTGCCGTGGCCGCGCTCGACGGCGACGCGGTTAGCTCTGAGCGAGTTGGTGTCTGACGGCCAGCTAGCGGCGAACGAGGGCGGGCGGCCCGCGGTGTGGATCGAGCCACCCGCGAGGGACCAGGAGCCCAACCCGCCGTTCGGCTACGTCGTCAGCTTCATCCGCTTCCACGAGCGCGGCTTCACGGCGCCGGCGAGCCGCTTCCTGCGCGGGCTGTGCTACCACTACAACGTGGAGCTGCACAACTTCACGCCGAACGCCATCTCGCAGGCGGCCACGTTCGTCGGCGTCTATGAGGGATTTCTGGGAATCCTAGTAAACTGGGACCTCTGGGTCCACCTCTTCCGCGCTGAGCTGCACACTGCCGTCACGCCGGAGCCAAGGACACGCCGCACGGTGCGCGCCGGCGGCGTGACGATCGCGTTGCAGGAGACGCGCAGGGAGCTCTACATCCCCTGCACGATGACCTCCAACAACACCGAGTGGGAGCGGGGGTGGTTCTATCTCCGCAACGACAAGCCCGGCCTGCCGCCCTGGACCGGGAAGGTCGTGAGGGAGAAGACCGATTCCTGGTGGCATGGCATGTCGCCTTCCTCGCATCGGGGCGGGCCGGACTCGGCCCTTGACGGTGCTCAAGGCTCGCGGCGGACGCCGGGCTGCCTGCGGCCTCGGTTCTCGCCACCACCGCCGGATCGTTCCTCTCATGGAGAGGCGGCTCCACATCTTCGAGATGCACAAGGAGACCGACCCCGTGGCGTTGGCGGAATCGCGGCTGTGGCCCGACCCCTTCCCGCAGGAGTACGCGGCCACGAGGGCGAGGCGCGCCGTTAACCTCAAGGCCATGAGGACCGACGACACCGCGCTTTGGAAGTTCGTCATGCTCCCCCACGACCCTTTGGTGAGTTGGTTCCCGTTCCCTTTCGGTCTGTCGATTCGTGGGGCGTCGTTGTGACCCGGAGTTCCACTCGCTCTCTGCAGGTGGTGGTTGCGGACGCCGCGCGGTCCGACCCGCCCACACCCGTAGCCGGAGCGCGCGCTTGTGCGGTGCAGCGGCGGGAGCAGGAGCGAGCGGCGCGCAAGAAGGAGAAGAGGATCCGGCGCCGGGAACGCCGGGAACAGAGAGATGAGGATTTCCGGTTGCACGGGCAGCTGGGACTTTCCTCCCCGGCGACTTCGGAGTACTCGTCGTCGGACGAGGAGGAGGAAGAAGACGACAGGGGGCAGGCTCTCCCCGAGAGGTGGGAGCCCACGCCCCTGTCACCGGAGCATGCTCCGGTGGCGAGAGAGCAGGCGCCTGGGGCGGGCGCGGGGGCGCCCGCCGCCGCGCGGTCAACGACGAGGGCGGCGCGGGCCGCGGAGGTGCCGGCGCGCGCCACGGAGGTGCCCCCGCGCGCGGCGGGGGCACCCGTGCGCGCGGCGGGGGCGTCGGGGGTGCGGCGGCGGCCACGCCAACCGCACCCGCGGCGCCGCGCAGTCCTCGAGGAAGAGGAAGCGCGGCTTCTCCTCCCTGAGGTGAGAAGTCGTGCCTCGAGGGGTCGTGTATTCGAGCGGTGGGGGTCTAACCTCTTTGTTTTCGTGCTCGCAGGGCGACACCGACCGTGCCCCCCCTCGCACCTCGCTAAGGTGCCGAGGTCCGACGCGACCGTCCCTACAAGGCGGTGCTCGTCGAGGGCGTCGCGGGGGGCTTAGGGCACGACGACGGCGACGAGTGGGGCTCCACCGTGTGCGACCGTGGCCGCGGAGCCACGGCGGGCGGCGACGACCACGCAGCCGCGACGGGCGGCGGCGGCCGTGGGTGCGCGAGCAGGCGCCAATGGCCGCGGAGGCACGACGGCGCCGGCGGACACGGAGGCGCGGCGGTGGCGGAGGCACGGCGGCGCGCGGCGGCCACGCAGGCGCGAGCAAGCGGCGACGGCCGCGATGGCGCGGCCCGGCGCCCATCCTCGCCGGCAGCTCCCAGGCGACGACGGTGGAGATTCCGGACGACGACGTCCCACCGCCCGGATGGGATCAGTGGGCAAGCCTGCCCACGTCAGCCCCCGAGTCCCAGGCGGGGGGCGCTCGTACGGAGATGGGATGGTCGCATGGTGGCCGGGGGCTCGAGGTATAGCGCAGAGGCTTCGTCGTCTCGCGCCGGCCTCCCGGCCTTAGGTGGTCCAGTGGCGAGCCCGGAGCAGGGGCAGGAGCGCGTTGATGCACCGCCCCCACTTCCCCGATCCTCAGGCGGAGCAGCAACTGTGGGAGGAGCTGCGCGACCACAGTGCCTCGCTCAACCGGGCGCTGAACGAGGCGCTGCGAATCCCTGGCGGCCCGGCGTGGTGCGTCTTTCAGGTATGTAGTTGTTTGCTAGTTTTCTACTTTTCTACCCCCCTCTATTGCCTTTGTGCTCGTTCTTCCACGGAATGGTGCTCACCAGTCCTCATTCGCTGATGGCAGGAGCTGGAGATCCGCGCCCGGGACAGGTACGGTGCCCTTGACCAGATGAGCTCCGAGCTCCGCCGGCTCCAGGAGCAGCGCGACGCCCTCGACGCCCTCGTCGAGGCCTTGAGGACCCGTGACAGCTGGCTGGAGTACCGGGTGGAAGTCCTGCGGGACCACCTCCTGGAGCTGGAGGGCCAGTCCACGGAGGGTACCTCCGCCGTCGAGAAGGTCCGCACGGCGCTCATTGACCGGGATGAAGCGTTGCAGCAGGCGAGGGAGGATCTGGTGAGAGCGCGCACCGTGGCGGCCGATTGGGAGGCGGAGGTGGTTTCCGTCCGCGCCCAGCTTTAGCGGGATCGTGCAGCCCTCGAGGGAGCGCGGTCCTGGCAGAGCCAGGCCGAGGAGACGGCCAAGGAGGCTGAGGAATTGAAGGCCAGCCTCGCCGACAAGGCCGCCGCGATTGTCGCAGCGGAGGAGAATCTCCGACAGGAGCACGCCGCTTGCCAAGAGGCTGAGGGTCAGCTCCAGCAGGAGCGGGCTGCCCTTGTCCAGGTCCGGGTGGCGCTCGAGCGGGAGCGCTTGGCGTGCGAGGAGGCGCTAGGGCAGCTCCAGCAGGAGCGCGCTGCGCTCAAGGGGGTGCCGGCGTCCCTCAAAGAGCGGGAGGCCGAGGTCTCGCGGCTCGACGGAGAGCTGATCGCGCTCAGCATCTCGCTCGAGGACCAGTGCCAGTCCCTCGAGGAGTAGGGCGGCACGGTCGTCAGCCTGCAGCAGGCGGTCGAGGGCGGGCGCCAAGCTCTCAAGGCGGAGAAGAAGCAGGTTGAAGGTAAGTCACCATTTTATTCTTTGTTTTGTTGATCTTCCCTTCGGGGATTCGCTCCAACTTGATTTTTTCTTGTCCGTGGCCTCCAGGCCTGCGGACCGCCCTGGGGCACGCGACCACCCGGGCCGAGACATTGCAGACGGCCTACAACTCCTCTCAACAGGAGTTGGAAGACCTGCGGGCCGCCGCCCTCGAGACCTGCCAGGCGGTCGAGGAAGGCGAAGCGCAAGCCGGGAGCTCGCTGGCAAGTCGTCTGCGTGCCCTCGGCGGGCATGTCTCGAGGCGAAGTGCAAGCGGAAGCTCGCCGGCAAGTCGCCCGCGTGCCCTCGGTGGGCATGTCTCGAGGCGGATGTGCCGCGCCCTTCACCTGGGCGTCCAGAAGGCCCTCGGCGTGGTAGGGTCCCACTACCAGGTGGACTTCGAGGCCGTGGCGTCGGGCTACGTCGTCCCAGTCGGTGGTGAAGATGAAGTGGCGATGGAGCGCGCGGACGCGCTTGCCGCCGCTGCCGCCGGGATGCTCGCAGAAGACTTCATGGACTTCTTGTTCCCCGACGCTCCTGACGCCGGCGAGCCCCAAGCCTGAAGACCACTCGGCGTCGAGCCCTTTTTTGTTTAAGTGTTAGAATTCGGGCCACGTGGCCATGTAATATACAAGTACTCTTTTGAGATGTTTGAACACTTGTAAATATAAGTGATGTTTTTTATTTCGCTTGTCGTGCTGTTCCGTTTTTCCTTTGCCTGGACGAATTGGAGTCAGGGAAGTTTGATTCCACGAGTAGCCCGCTGGTCCAGAGGCGAGAGAGAAGGGCCATATCCTCGCGGAGGCGTAGGCTATCTCTGGCTCGCGCATCTTTTCCGCTTGGCCGCCCGCGCCCCGTCTTAATTCGCTCGAGGCTAAGGTCGAATCGTACTTAGCGTGCTTGCGAATTTTTGCGAAAAAATGGGACCATTTTTTTTGGGGGGGGGGGGGATGCCCCCCGCAAGAGGCTCCCGAGGGTGACTTGGTTTTCTGGGAAAAGCCAAGTTGCCCTTTAACTTCATTAACTTGCTGCTATTTACATTTGTATTGCCAACTGGGGTGTTGGGTATGTAATTTACAACGAAAAGCTTGGAAATCCTAGCTAAGGGTAGAAGCGACGTATTTGCTGGATGCTCCAAGCGTTGGTGAGTTCCTCGCCGTCCTCGTTGGCCAGCTTGTATGTGCCAGGCTTGAGCACCTTCACCACGACGTAGGGTCCTTCCCATGGGGGCGACAGCTTGTGGCGGCCTCGGTTGTCTTGGCGTAGCCTTAGGACGAGGTCCCCTTCGCTGAAGTCTCGTCGCCGCACCTTCCGGGCTTGGTAGCACCTTAGAGTCAGCTGATATCTTGCGGAGTGCATCAGGGCCATGGTGCGGGCCTCGTCCAATTGATCTAATGAGTCCTCGCGGGCTCGCTGGTTGGCGCCCTCGTCGTAGCCCCGGACTCTGGGCGACCCATACTCCAAGTCTGTGGGGAGGATAGCCTCCGCGCTATAGACCAGGAAGAAGGGGGTGAACCCAGTGGCCCTTCTTGGGGTGGTCCTGAGGCTCCACACAACCGTTGGTAGCTCTTGGAGCCACTTCTGACCAGACTTGTTCAGCTGGTCGAAAATCCTGGGCTTGAGGCCTTGTAGGATCATGCCGTTGGCACGCTCCACCGGACCATTGGTCTGTGGATGCACCACGGCTGCCCAGTCCACACGAATGTGGAACTTGTCGCAGAACTCTAGGAATTTCCTGCCTGTGAATTGGGACCCGTTGTCGGTGATGATGGAGTTGGGCACTCCGAAGCGGTAGACGATGTCGGTGAAGAACGTCACGGCCTGCTCTGCCCTGAGGTTCGTAATCGGGCGTACTTCAACCCACTTGGAGAACTTGTCGATGGCGACGAGTAGGTGGGTGTATCCCCCGAGCGCTTTTCGCAAAGGCCCGACGATATCCAGCTCCCACACAGCAAAGGGCCATGTGACGGGGATGGTTTGCGGGACGTTGAGGACCGGGAGCGTCCGGTGGTCGATGGATGACCGCTCCTCAGTGATGAGTGATTGACAACGGGTGTTGGACTGACTCTTGGCTCGGTGCGCAGGTGTAGGCTGCGGCCTAGTTCGTGTTGTTGCAGGTGAAGAACGGGCGCGAAAGGTCTTCAGCCTTGAGGGGCCTCCAGGAGATGGAGAGACAAGTAGGCTCGGTTCGAGGGACCCGGTGGACAGCGGGACTAGGTGCGGGCCACATGGTGGCGAGACGAGCAAGACGAAGTCGTGGACGATCGAGCCGGTGCATGGTGGCGGTCGAGTCAAGAGGCTTGGCGGGAGGGCCGGGCCGAGCACGAGGGGTTTGGTGGTTTTCCCACAAAATCATCGGAGGACGGTTTCTTGGTTTGGGCCTCAAAACTAAGTCCGAAGGCCCAACACGACGGAGACGGGATCCACTCGTGTCGGGAAGCTTCGAAGCGGAGGACACGCGGCGGGATCGCATGGTTTGCGTCGGGAGGACGCGAGGTGCGGCGAAGGCGTGGCCGTCCGATGGCAAGACCCACAAACATTACATAAATGCCCCCGCATGGGTTGTACCGCCAATAGTTGAGTTAGGGGCGGTCGAGTCATTTACCACACCGGCGGGACCGGATAAATAAGCCATGAGTGTGGGTGGATGGCTCCCCCTCTCCGCGATCTAGGGTTTCATTTCTGCCCTCCCATTTCTCATTTTCCTTAGACATTTTCTTCTCAATTTCTTGTCTAGACTAGCATGAGAGCTTCATGAGAGATTTGTTGAGAGGGATGGATGTTAGGGGCGGCATGCTAGACCTTGTGAATCTTTCCTGGTTTGTATAGAAGATTCAGCGTTGTGGTTCCCGTGATGATTTTCGGAGTCATTTTGGTGCTATTTTCGTGCTCGTTTTGATTCTCGTTTTCTAGACAGTTTTGGATCAGATTTGTTTGGGGGATTCATCCATGAGTGCCTTGTGCCTCTTTTCCCAGTGATTTCTTGCCCCCAAAATCCTCAAATCGTCCTAGATTTGTGATTCTTTGGATGAACTCGTGAGTAGAACTTGAGCTCGTGTGATCCGCGATTCCCGGTGTTTTGGTGGGTTTGGAGACGAGATTTTTGGGGTATAATCTCACCTAGGGGTGCTTAACATCTCCCCCAAATTTCGTCTCAAGACTCCAAGTGGTTTGGGAGTTCCGTCGATCGAAAGTTTGGGGCTGTTTCGCGGGCTGATTTTTAGGGGGGTACTACCGACACCTGTGCGGGGTAGTACCGATGACCCGATTTTCGCTGCCAGAGAGTCCTTATCGGTAGTACCGACACAAGGTCGGTAGTACCGATATTCGAAGTACCGACCCGGTGCCGGTAGTACCGATAACCTCGGTTTTTAGGTGCCGGTAAGCCCATATCGGTAGTACCAACCCCGGGGCCGGTAGTACCGACAATTTCGCGCAGTTGCCTCGCGCTAGCTTTTTCTCTCGGTTCGTTTGGCACTTGCTTCCGCTTTGTTCTTAGGCTTGATCTAACTTGTTCCTACGGTTAGTAGGTCCGTTGTGACTACGTGATCTTGGCAAGTGTGTGCGAGATTCTTCGAAGTGATTTGGGGGCATAGGCCAAGTTCTTGAGAAGAATTCTTATCGGCTCCCATTCAATCCCCCCTCTCTGGTCGCCTAATCGGTCCTTCAATTGGTATCAGAGCTTGGTGCTGTGATTCGTGGTGACTTTGACAAGTCTTGAATCCTAAGATGGCGTACGTTGAGCGGGGCGGTCCGCCGCACTTCGATGGGAAGGGTTACCACAAGTGGGCGGCCCGAATGATGATCTTTCTGCGTGGCAAGTTGTTGGATTTCATTGTGGTTGACAAGACCTATGCTATTCCGGCGGATATCCGTACTCTTATGGTGACCGATGCCGGTGCTAAGGCCAAGTATGAGGCAAATGCAAAATCCATTGATCACTTGGTCTGAAGCTTGTGTGATCTTGAGTTTGAGCGTGTTCGCCATTTGAATCTTGCCTGGCAAATTTGGGAGAAGTTGTTGGTTGCTCACAGTGGTGATAACCATGTGAAGGCTCACCTCTTTTTTTCTTACCGGATGCAATATGAGAACTTTACTCAACTTCCCGGTGAGGACATTGATGCGATGTTTCACAGGTTCACCGCCATCGTGAACAACATGAAGGCCAATGTTGAGGATTTCCCTTACACCGAGCATGATCAAGCTTTGAAGCTTTTGCATATCTTGGACCAAAATGTTTGGGGTGCTAAGGTTGAGGCCGTCAAGGTGTCCGGGCAATACTTGCCTATTGAGTTGGATGATCTCTTTTCTAAGCTCAAGTCGGCTGAGGTTGACAGGAAGTTGCAATCCAAGCATGAGGGCTCGACTGATCATAGTCTTGCTCTTGTGGGCGGATCAAAGGGCAAAGCTAACACTAACCCTTCCCCGTCGACGCTTTTCCTTGTCTTCTCTCATGTCTATTCCAGATGAGGAGTTCGATGTGCTGGGCGAGGAGGAACTGGCCTTGCTCTCAAGGAGGTTTGAACGACTACATGAGAACCGGAGGAATGCAAGGCGGAGCTCGGGGACATGCTACAAGTGTGGCAAGCGTGGACACTTCATCGTCGAGTGCCCGAAGCGGAGGAGAACAAGTACAAGATGAGCGAGTACAAGGCGCACCCGAGGCGTGAAGACAAGTACTCCTCCAAGGGCAAGCACTACGGCAAGTCCAAGAGCAAGGACAAGGACAAGCGGCGATTGAGCAAGGGCGGCCACAAGAAGGACAAGGCAAGAGCCATGGTGGCCGGTGCAAGCGACGTCGACTCAAGCTCAAGAGACACGCATTCAAGCTCAAGCAGTGAGGATGAAGACGCCGGGAGGCGCAAAGGCAAGAAGAATGCAAGCCGGAACCTCAGTGGTTTGAGCTGTGTGGCACTTGGAAGCTTTTGTGGCATGGCCCATAGCTCAAGCAGCAAGAAGAGCAAGAAGGAAGACACCGACTCCGACTCAGAGGATAAGGTAAACCGTGACCCCGACTCTTTGCTTGCTGAGATCACTAGGTTGAATGGATTGATTGACAACCGTGATAGTGTGTTGAGGGATGCCTAGAAGATGAGGAGAGATCTTAGGGCTCAACTTGAGAATGCTAGTGAGAAAGTAGGAGAGTTAGAGTCTAAATTGCTTGAATTGAAACTTGAGATTGACTCTTTGAAACTTACTCCTACCATTTCGATGATGTTGAATGTTCCGAATATGATGCATGGTTGAATGAGATCAAATTGCTTAATGAGAAGAATGCTTCCACTTTGGCTAAACTAGATGCTCTTAGGGTTGAGTATGATGAGCTTAAGGCTAGACCCACTTTGCTTGGTGCTTGTAAATCATGTCCTACTTTGCATGCTAAGCTTGTTGATGCTCGTTCTACCATTAGCTCTTTGGAAGCCGCTTTGAAATCTCCTATTGCCAATGCATGCATTAGATGTGATGAAGTTACTTTGTGCAATCTTGAACTTACTTCCCGTTTGGATGTCATCTATGAGAAGAATGATTATTTGAGGAAGGTGTTGGGTTGGTTGTCCGGGCGGCGAACCTCAATTGAAAATCATGATTGAGGAGTTCAAGAGAGCGGATGGTCGTGGTTTGGGATTTGAGAAGTTGGGTAAGAAAGTGGGTGAAAACAGTGGGGAGAGTGTGTATAACAAGTGTGTTGAGTCCACCCCCGAGTTTGAGGTGATCGGAAACATCCAAGTCCCACTTCCAAAAGCACCCAAGAACTCTTTCACACCAAAGCCCAACCACCTTTTCAACAAGCTTGACACAACCCAAGATCCACCCAAATTCCCACCTAAAGAAAATGACTTTCGTAAACAGGTGAAGTTTGTGAGTGAGAAGGGTGTGAAGTCTAGAGAGAAGCCGAGTCAAAACCAAATCCCATCCCCTTCGGTGTGAGTATTGTGGAAAGGAGAGGCATCTAGCAGAGTTTTGCTACAAGAGGAAGAGGGATGAGAGGCTTGCTAGGGAGCAAGCAAACCAGAGCAGTGTATCGCCGGCCTCATGGTATTCCCGAGCCTAGAGTGCCACTTCCACGGGGTGTGGGAAGTGTGGGGAATGTTGGTAGGTTCCCACAGAGAGGTGGTGGTGAGAGGTTTGATAGGAGAGATGATGGTGTGCGTGCTGGTGAGATGTTTGGTCGGGCTCGTGGTGGTTTTGCTGGACGTCCCCTTACTCATCCTCAATACGGGTCTAGGGGAGATGATCACAGCTTTGGGTTCCAGAGGAACTACGGACCACGTTTTCCCCTCGTGGTGCTCGAACTCCTTCCATGGAGCATGGGAAATTTGGTGGCAAGGGAATGATGTTTGCTAACCCCACTTTTGAGCAGATGGCTCGGCACTGGTTCAACTTTCTTTGTGCTAACCCCAGTGTCGAGTCGTTGGCTCATTCTCGTTCTTGTTTCTGACTGCAGGCAGGAGGCTTGGAGAACATTTGGTTGATCGACTCCGGATGTTCCCGACACATGACCGGAGACAAGAAGTGGTTCTCCAGCCTCACCCCAGTGAAGGAAAAGATGTACATCACGTTTGGGGACAACGTACGAGAAAGGGTGATTTCGAGGGTGTGGTGCATGTGAGTGACAAGGTAACGTTGAAGAGGGTTGCCCTTGTGAAGTCTTTGGGCTTCAATTTGCTTTCGGTTTCTCGCTGCTTGATGAGGGCTTTGAGGTGCGTTTCAAGTCCGGTGAGTCCCGTTTGCCGGATTCTCGAGGTGATCTTGTATGTATGATCATCCCCGAGGGTCGATTTTCGTGGCCGATTTCTCTCGTTCTTTGGGTCCCGCTCGTTGTTTGATGGCCGGTCCTTCTTGTGATTTGTGGAAATGGCATAGGCGGTTGGGTCACTTGAGCTTTGATTTGGTTTCCTGCTTGAGTGGTCTTAACCTTGTCCGAGGATTGCCAAGGTTGAAGTTTGAGAAGGATTTGGTCTGTGCTCCGTGTAGGTATGGTAAGATGGTAGCCGGTCCCCATCCACCCCCGACCGATGTCATGACCGAGCGTTCAACAGAGTTGTTGCATATGGACCTTGTTGGGCCAGCTCGAGTTCGCTCGGTGGGTGGGAAGTGGTATGTCCTTGTTGTGGTGGACGATTACTCTCGCTATGCCTGGGTGTTTTTCTTGGAGGACAAAAGTGAGACATTTGGTTTTGTTCGAGATCTGATCGTGAGGTTGAGGAACGAGAGGCATGGGAATGCCACTCGAGCTATCCGCAAAGGATAATGGCTCGCAGTTCGGAACTCTCGTTTTGATGCTTTCTCGTCATGATCTAGGTCTTGAACATCGGTATTCGACCCCTTATGTGCCCCCTCAAAATGGAGTCGTGGAAAGGAAAAATCGGACTCTTTGTGAGATGGCTAGGACGATGCTCGATGAGCACAAGACTCCTAGGAGGTATTGGGCCGAGGCGGTCAATACGGCTCGTCATGTCTCCAACAGGACTTTATTGTGAGCTTTCAAGAAGAAGACCTGTTATAAGCTTATGCATGGTCCGGCACCCAAGGTGAGTCATTTCCGTGTCTTTGGCTGCGCGTGTGCTTTATTCTTAAGAAGGGAAAACTCGACAAGTTTGAGGCTAGGTCTAGTGATGGGATTTTCTTTGGATATGCTAACCATTCTAGAGCCTATAGAGTGCTTAATCTTGAGACTAACAAAATCATGGAGGCTTGCGAGGTAACCTTCGACGAGACAATGCCATGTACCTCTCTTGGCTTTGAATGTGCGGGTGATGAGGAGATGGCCGAGGACCTCTTTGAAGAGGAGAAGGATGAAGTCGGAGATGATGATGGAGAGAACCATGCGCCCGAAGTTGAGTGTGTAGCCACTACTTCCCCTACGACCACTACGGAGGATGGACCATCTACTTCATGGACAATGACGGTGCGACAAGAGGACCAAGCGAGAGAAGTCGAAGTTGAGGGGGAGGTAGTCTCGAGGCGTGAGGCTCCCGGCGGATTCAAGAAGTGCATCCCCTATTGAAGATCATTGGGGACATCGATGAACGTACCACGCGATCAAGGTCCGTAAATTCCTCTCATTTCGCTCATGCTGCATTTGTTGCCTCCTTTGAGCCCAAGGACATTGGACACGCTTTATCTGATGCAAACCGGTCAATTCTATGCATGAGGAGTTGGAAAATTTTGAGAGGAACCAGGTGTGGGAGTTAGTTGAACCACCTCCAAATTGCCATCCTATAGGAACCAAATGGGTTTGGAAAAACAAAGAGGGTGAGAATGGGATGGTTGTGAGAAACAAGTCCGTACTTGTTGCTCGGGGATATAGTCGAAGGAGGGGATCGACTATGAGGAGACCTTTGCTCCCGTGGCCCATCTTGAGGCAATTCGGATCCTTCTAGCCTTTGTCGTGGCTAAAGGGTTCAAGTTGTATCGATGGATGTGAAGAGTGCTTTCCGAATGGGGTCATAGAGGAGGAGGTGTATATGAAGCACCCACCGGGGTTCGAGAGTGAGAAGTACCCACACGGGGTGTACGGGTTGAAAAGGGCTCGTATGGGTTGAAACGGCGCCCGGGCTTGGTATGGGAGATTGAGAGGTTTTCTCGTTGAGCGGAGGGTTCGTGATGGGTACCGTGGATAAAACCTTATTTCTCCTCAAGCATGGGAATAACTTGTTGGTTGTGCGTATATACGTGGATGATATTGTCTTTGGTGGCTCGTCACATAACCTTGTTGCCAAGTTTGCAGATGAGATGAGCAGGGAATTCGAGATGAGCATGATGGGCGAGCCGCAAGTACTTTCTCGGGTTGCGGATCAAGCAAGTGAAGGACGGAACATTTGTGCATCAGACCAAGTACACGAAAGACATGCTGAGGAAGTTCCAGATGCAAGATGTGAAGCCTATGTCGACACCCATGGGGAGTACGACTACTTTGGACGCGGACGAGGACGGAGAATCGGTGGACCGGCGAGAGTACCGGAGCATGATCGACTCCCTCCTCTACCTCGACGGCAACGAGGCCGGGCACACGGTTCGGTGTGTGTCCGTGCGCTTGTTTTCAGGCCTCGCCGAGGATATCACATCGACAGGCCGTCAAGAGGATCTTCAGGTATCTACAGTCTGCCCCTGGTCATGGCCTTTGGTATTCAACCTCCTCGACTCTTTGACTTCATGGTTTTTCTGATGCGGATTTCGCTGGTTGCCGAGTCGAAAGGAAGTCTACTTCTGGTTCTTGCCAGTTTCTTGGGTCCTCGTTGGTTTCATGGTCTTCCCGCAAGCAGTCTAGTGTAGCTCGGCCTACCACCGAGGCGGAGTATGTTGCGGCCGCGAGTTGTTGTTGCCAACTCGTTGTGGATCTCATACACCTTGAGAGACTTTGGTGAGGAGTGCACCCAAATCCCACTTCTTTGTGATAGCACCGGTGCCATAAGCGTAGCAAAAACCCCCGGTGCTTCATTCCGAACCAAACACATAGAAGTGAGGTATCATTTCTTGAGGGACAATGGGGAGAAAGGAACCATTGTGTTGAGTCATGTCCCTACCCAAGATCAGCTTGCAGACATCTTTACAAAGCCTCTCGACCAAGCTACATTTGTGCGCTTGCGGGGGGGACTTGGGGTTTGTTGCCCTTTCTAGTTGATTCTTGGGGGATTTATTTCTGTACCATATGTATCATACCATGTTTTCCTTGATGTATATACATGCTTTGCTTGATGTATAAACCATGGTAGGATAGCCATCTTGTTATATATCATGTTGCATTTGTATCATATTGCATTTTAGGATGATGAGCTTCTTCTATATGCCTTATTTGAGTTTCTTTGGGTACTTGTGAGATATTGGTCATGTGTGTGGAGAAATGGCTATGTGAGGCTATGCTCTTGGAATATTTGAGATATATGTGTTGTGAGATAGCCTTTTTGAATCAAATGCTAATCTTGACTAAATTTGATGAAATGTGCTCCACTCATGTGTAGTAGTGTATCCATGTCACGTTTTGGTCTAAATGTGCCTTTCATGCTTAGATTGTGCTTGGATGTCTCTTTCTTGCAATTGGGCCAAAGGCCGATATCATTGTAAATGTTTAGCCTATGTTGCATTCATGGAGTAGCATAAGCTTCTTTTTACCGCAAAGGCACTTCATGTACCATGAAACGAATTAATCTTGAAAAGAAGTGTGTATGCTTGAAAAATGCTCCATCCATCATGTTTATGCTTAAAATGTCTTATCTTTCACACATGGGTGCAAAACATGTTGCATGATGTTCACCAAGTGGAGAAGTCTCCCCGAAGTGGACACATGGCTCATGAGCTTTAACATGACATGCTTTGCTTTATGGGTGTTTGCAATGATCTTTTGTTGAGATTTTGATGTCCTTGTATGATCTCTGGATGATATGCATGTTTTTGGCTAGAATATGACATGGATCGGCCTTTACATTTGGAGTGAGCCATCTTTTGATAAAATTGCTCAAATCTGAAAATTTGCTTTGTCACATGCGTAAATTTCAATATATTACTTGTGGCAATGCTTTGACTATGCTATGACCCATATGTGTGCTCTTTGTCTCACTTCTAGCCTTTGACACTAGATTTGGCCTATTTGAGAAGCTCATGTAGATGTTTATATGCTTTGTCTTACATTCATGCATTTTCACCTTGATTCCTACATTGTCAACAAGGGGGAGAAGAGGTGAGCTTAATGAAAAATTCAGAAAAATGCATCTAAAATTTGGAAGTTTGCATCCACATGTTCAGGGGGGAGTTTGCATTTGCTCGTGGGGAGCTTTCTTGCCGTTTTCGGTGTGGAGTTTGTACTTTGCTCGGCTTGTGACCTTTCTTTGCCTTTCTTTGGTTTTGGTCATGAGTTGAGCTTCTTTGTTTTTCTTTCTTCTTACTTTCTTTCTCTCGAATTTCATTTCGCGTTGTGTGTTGTCAATGCACTCATCAAGGGGGAGATTGAGGACCAGGAGCGTTCCGGTGGTCGATACATGACCGCTCCTCGGTGATGAGTGATTGACAACGTGTGCCGGACCGACTCTTGGCTCGGTGCGCGGTGTGTAGGATGCGGCCTAGTTCGTGTTGTTGCGGGTGAAGAACGGGCGTGAAAGGTCTTTAGCCTTGAGGGGCCTCCGGGAGATGGAGAGACAAGTAGGCTCGCTTCGAGGGACCCGGTGGACAGCGGGACTAGGTGCGGGCCACATGGTGGCGAGACGAGCAAGACAAAGTTGTGGACGATCGAGCCGGTGCATGGTAGCGGTCGAGTCAAGAGGCTTGGCGGGAGGCCGGGCCGAGCACGAGGGGTTTGGTGGTTTGCCCACAAAACCATCGGAGGACGGTTTCTTGGTTTGGGCCTCAAAACCAAGTCCGAAGGACCAACACGACGGAGACGGGATCCGGCGTGTCGGGGAAGCTTCGAAGTGGAGGACACGCGGCGGGATCGCATGGCTTGCGTCGGGAGGACGCAGGGTGCGGCGAAGGCGTGGCCGTCCGATGGCAAGACCCACAAACATTACATAAATGCCCCCGCGTGGGTTGTATCGCCAATAGTTTAGTTAGGGGTAGTCGAGTCATTTACCACACCGCGAGACCGTATATATAAGCCATGAGTGTGGGTGGATGGCTCCCTCTCTCCGCGATCTAGGGTTTCATTTCCCCCTCCCATTTCTCATTTTCCTTAGACATTTTCTTCTCGATTTCTTGTCTAGGCTAGCATGAGAGCTTCATGAGAGATTTGTTGAGAGGGATGGATGTTAGGGCGGCATGCTAGACCTTGTGAATCTTTCCCGGTTTGTATAGAGGTTTCGGCGTTGTGGTTCCCGTGATGATTTTCGCAGTCATTTTTGTGCTATTTTCGTGCTCGTCTTGATTCTCGTTTTCTAGATGCTTTTGGCTCGGATTTGTTTGAGGGATTCATCCATGAGTGCCTTGTGCCTCTTTTCCCGCTGATTTCTTGCCCCCAAACTCCTCAAATCGTCCTAGATTCATGATTCTTTGGATGGACTCGTGAGTAGAACTTGAGCTCGTGTGATCCGCGATTCCCGGTGTTTTGGTGGGTTTGGAGACGAGATTTTTGGGGTAGAATCTCACCTAGGGGTGCTTAACATCTCCCCCAAATTTCGTCTCAAGACTCCAAGTGGTTTGGGAGTTCCGTCGATCGAAAGTTTGGGGCGGTTCGCGGGCCGATTTTTAGGGGGGGGGGCGGTACTACCGACACCGTGCGGTAGTACCGATGACCCGATTTTCGGCCGCGGAGAGTCCTTATCGGTAGTACCGACACAAGGTCGGTAGTACCGATAGTCGGAAGTACCAACCCAGTGCCGGTAGTACCGATAACCCGGTTTTTAGGTGCCGGTAAGCCCATATCGGTAGTACCGACCGGGGGCCGTAGTACCGACAATTTCTCGCCGCAGCTTGCCTCGCGCTAGCTTTTTCTCGGTTCGTTTGGCGCTTGCTTCCGCTTTGTTCTTAGGCTTGATCTAACTTGTTCCTAGGGTCGTAGGTCCGTTGTGACTACGTGATCTTGTCAAGTGTGTGTGAGATTCTTCGTAAGTGATTTGGGGGCATAGGCCAAGTTCTTGAGAATAATTTTTATCGGCTCCCATTCACTCCCCCTCTCTCGGTCGCCTAACCGGTCCTTCGGACTTGCGCGGGGAGGTTGGTCTTGCAGGCGTAAAATTGGCACCCCTCGCAGGTGCGCACGATCTCGCTGGCATCGGCGACCGCGGTGGGCCAGTAGAAGCCTTGGCGGAACGCGTTTCCCACGAGAGTGCGCGGCGCCGCGTGGTGGCCGCATACTCCCGCGTGTATATCTCGGAGGAGCTGGCGCCCTTGGGGGATGGGCACGCAACGCTGCAGGACTCCTGACGCGGCGCGCTTGTACAGCTCGCCGTTGACAAGAGCGAATGACTTGGCCATCCTGGTGATGCGTCGAGCCTCGGATCGGTTTGAGGGTAGCTCCCCTCGATCCATCCAGGCGATGTACTTGTCGCGCCAGTCCCCTCCGCTGGGGGCCGGCTCTGTATCCATGGCCTCGGCCTTGTCGGTGCTGTAACCCTCGAGCAGGGAGAGTACGTACGCCTCGTTCGAGGAGTCCTCGTCCATAGGCTCCACGCCTATTGGACTCAAGGGAGCCCCCGAGGGTTCCTCGCAGCTCGAGGGGCATGGCTCGAGGTTGACGGACGGTTGAGCGATGTCCCGAGCAAAGACGTTCGGGGGAACGGTGATTCGTCCCGATGCGATTTTGGCGAGCTCGTCTGCCTCCTCGTTGTACCGGCACGACACGTAGTTGAGTTCTATGCCGTAGAACTTGTCCTCGAGGGCCTGCACAGCTTTGCAGTACGCCTCCATCTTGTCGTCATGGCAGCTCACGTTCTTCATGACTTGGTCGATCACGAGCTGCGAGTCTCCCCTTACGTCGAGGCGCTTGATGCCTGTCTCGATGGCGATTCTGAGGCCACAGAGGAGGGCCTCGTACTCCACCATGTTGTTCGACGCGGGGAAGTGTAGGCGCACCGAGTATCTCATGTGCTTCCGGAGGGGTGAGATGAAAGGCAGGCCCGCGCCCGCCCCTGTCTTAATTACCGACCCGTCGAAGTAGAGAGTCCAACACTCAGCCTGGATCTGCGGTAGAGGTAACTGTGTGTCCGTCCACTCGGCGACGAAATCCGCTAAGATCTGGGACTTGATTGCCTTGCGCGACGCGTAGGCGAGCGTTTCGCCCATCAACTCCACCGACCACTTGGCAATCCTGCCTGCGGCGTCCGGGTTCCGGATGATTTCCCCCAACGGAAAGGAGGAAACCACCGTGACCGGGTGAGCCTCGAAGTAGTGGCGGAGCTTGCGCCGTGCGAGGACCACTGCGTAGAGCAGCTTCTGGACTTGCGGGTAGCGCGCCTTGGTCTCGGACAAGACTTCGCTGATGTAGTACACCGGCCGCTGGACCGGCAGGGCGTGCCTTTTCTCCGTCTGCTCTACCACGATGACGGCGCTGACCACCTGAGTGGTTGCGGCGACGTAGAGGTACAGAGGCTCACCGTCCTGAGGCGGTGTTAAGATAGGGGCGTGGGCGAGCGTCGCCTTCAGCTTGTCGAGCGCATCCTGGGCCTCAGCGGTCCAGGAGAAGCGTTCGTGCTTTTTCAGGAGCCGGTAGAGGGGTAAGCCCTTCTCGCCGAGCCGCGAGATGAAGCGGCTCAAGGCGGCAAGGCACCCCAACACCTTTTGGACCCCCTTGAGGTCCCGAATCGGACCCATTCGCTTGAGGGCTGCAACCTTCTCGGGGTTGGCCTCAATGCCTCGCTGGGAGACAATGTATCCCAACAGCATGCCTTGCGGCACGCCGAGGACACACTTTTCGGGGTTCAGCTTCACCCCATTGGCCCGTAGGCAGCCGAACGCGATGCTGAGGTCGCCAACCAGGTCGTCCGCCTTCCTGGTTTTCACGACTATATCGTCTACGTATGCCTCGACGGTTCACCCGATATGATCCCTGAAAACGTGCTGCATACATCGCTGGTATGTAGCGCCCGCATTTCGGAGACCGAACAACATTTTCACGTAGCAATACATCCCGAACGGTGTGATGAACGAAGTCGCGAGCTGGTCGGACTCTTTCATTTTTATTTGGTGGTACCCGGAATAAGCATCAAGAAAGCATAAGAGTTCGCACCCTGCGGTCGAGTCAACGATTTGATCGATTCATGGCAAAGGAAAAGGAACTTTAGGACATGCTTTATTTAAACTGGTGTAGTCTACACACATCCTCCACTTCCCATTCTTTTTCTTAACTAACACGGGGTTAGCTAGCCACGTAGGGTGGAACACTTGATAAAATCGGCCTCGAGGAGCTTCTGCAGCTCTACTCCGATTGCCCGGCGCCGCTCTTCGTCAAAGCGGCGCAACCGTTGTTGCACGGCGCGGGAGTGAGGTAGGATGTCAAGGGAGTGCTCGGCGACCTCCCTCGGGATGTCTGGCATATCCGAGGGGCACCACGCGAAGATGTCGACGTTGGCGCGGAGGAAGTCGACGAGCACCACTTCCTATTTCGGGTCAGGGTGGTGCTGACCCTCAACACCTTGCCCTCGGGGGCAGCAGGGTTGAGGGGCACCCCTTTGGTCTGCTCAGTAGCCTCGAAGCTGCCAGCGTGCTTGGCGGTGGAGTCGAGGTCCTCGTTGACCATCTTCTCCATGTTGGCCACGAGCACTTCATCCAGCGCCAGTGCCTCGGCGTGCTCCAAGCATTCGACGTCGCAGTCGAACGCGTGCTCGATCGATGAGCCAACAGTGATGACACCATTGGGCCCCGGCATCTTCATCTTGAGGTAGGTGTAGTTGGGGACCGCCATGAACTTGGCGTCACACGGCCGCCCAAGTATGGCGTGGTATGCGCCCCTGAACCCCACCACCTCAAAGGTGAGCATCTCCTTTTGGAAGTTGTCCGGCGTGCCGAACCAGACCGGCAGGTCGATCTGCCCGAGGGGCTGGACGCGCTTGCCTGGCGCGACGCCATGGAACGGCGTCGTGCTGGGCCGCAGCTGGTCCAACCCGATCCCCAATAGACGCGGCGTGTGCGCGAAGAGGATGTTGAGGCCGGCCGCCTCCGTTCATCGCCACCTTGGAGAACCGCGCGGTCCCGATGATCGGGTCGACCACCGGCGGCATCGGCCCGGGTTGGGGATGCGGTTCGGGTGATCCTCGCGGCTGAAGGTGATGGCGTCCTCTGATCAGTCGAGGAAGGAGGGAGGCGCCTTCTCCACGGCGAGGACCTCGTGCCGCTCCGGCTTGCGTTGGCGGTTGGACATGTCAACGGTCGCCCCCCGAAGATGAGGAAGACGTTCTCCACCGCGGGGAAGCCGCCGGTGTTGCCGTCACCCCCATCCTTCTTCGCCTCGCCGTCCTTCGCAGCGGCGGCGCGGCCGTAGAACCGCTTGAGCATGTCACTGCTCGAGGGTGTGGTTGACCGACGTCTTGTGGTAGGGACATGGCTTCTTCAGCATGTCGTTGAAAACCTCAGGGCCTCGAGGGGCCGCCCGAGGGCCCCGTCGAGCTGGGTCAACAGCTAGGGCTTCGTCGCCACCGTCGTCGCGTCCCTACTCGCGCGCCTCGCGGCGCGACTTTTTTCCTTTCTTCCCCTGCTTGTGCTTCTGTTGGGGGTCCTTGGACTTGCTGCCCTCCGCAGGCGCGTCGTCCACGCGCTTGCCCTTCTTCCCGTCGAAGATCGCCCTCACCGCCTCCTCGCCGGAGGCGAAGCTGGTGGCGATGTCGAACAGCTCATTCGAGTCGACCGGCGGGCTGCACCCGAGCTCGCGCACGAGGTCCCGGCATGTGGTGCCCTCGAGGAAGGCATGCACAACCTCGGACTGGGCCATGCTCGGGAGCTCCGTACAGCGCTTGGAGAAGCACTGCATGAAGTCCCGGAGTGACTCGCCGGCCTCGGGTGCACGCGCGCGGATCCCGGGGAGTTCCCGGGGGGCACGTACATGCCCCGTAAGTTCCCCCACAAAGGTGCGGACCGGATCGTCCCGGTTGTGAATGCCCGGTGGCGGCGGGTGCTCGAGCCACGTCCGCGCAGAGTCGGCGAGGTGCAACGGCAGGTTGCGGATGATGACCTCGTCGGTGGTGGCTCGCCCGCTTGGCACGCTAGGTGGTAGTCGTTGAGCCATACGCGGGGGTCCGTCTCCCCGTTGTATTTGTCGATCGATGTGGGCTGGCAGAAGCGTTGAGGGAAGCTCGCCGTGCGAATCTCCCGGCTGAACACGCGGGTTCCGGGGGGTTCCGGCGTCGGCGAGCGATCCTCTCGGCTGTCGTAGCGCCCACCCCGTCGAGGGTAGTAGCTTGCCGCCTCCCGCGTCTCCGTGTTAGCCGCCCGCCGCGCGTTGATGACGTTGCGGGCATCGCCGTCCTGGGGTTGCCCGCGCGTGTCGAGGATCCGCTCCTTGACCGGTGTGTGCCCTTGGTTGGCGGGAGGCTCCGCCGCGTCACCCGCGTGCACTGACGCCTCGGGGCCTTGCACGCCCCCGTCGTCTCGCGCACTTCCCTGGTGGCGAATGCGCAACGCCGAGCTCTCGGCCTGCTGCACGGCCGCTTGCTCTATCAGCGCCTGCGCCTCGCGGTGCAGGTTCCGCGCCTCGGGTGTTGTGGGGGCGGGCATGGCCCGCAGCAGTGTTGCGGCAATAATGAGCTTCTGGCTCGCTCACAGAGGGGTGTTCGAGTTGTCGACGTTGAAGTCGGCGTTAATGCGATCGCGGGCTTGCCTGCCCAACTCGCGCGCGCGTTCGCCGCGCGCGGAGGCTTCTCCAGCGATGGTGGCGCGAAGTAATCGCACCGTGCAGTACTCCTCCGCCAGAGCCAATTGCGCGTTGATGTTGGCCCCCCTCGGCGGTGAGGGGGGAGGCACGATTGGCCCAGCACCGAGCCGGGGGCATTTCCCCGTCACCTGCTTCCACCGCGTTCGCGGCACCCGCCTGATCATTGGTGAGTACCACGAAGCACTCCCGCGCGGGATCGTAGCTTCCGGCGCTGGAGTCATCGGAGTAGCCGAACCAGTAGTCCGTGGCGTCAAGGAATCACCGGAACATTACCGGGTCCGGCATGCCAGAGAAGTCCCACTTCGCGTACCCGTGAGAGGTGGCGAGTGGGAGCTCGTCAGCAGAGCCGGGGGATGACTCGTTGTCGGCGGAGGCGCTGGGGTCCCTGACCGCCGAGGTGTGGCGGGCGGGGGGTGCCCTGCGCGTCACCGCGTCGGTACTGGTGGAGGCGACTTATGCCGTCGTGGCACCGCGCAAGCCGAGGGGGAACCGCGGTCCGAAACCGAGCGCTCCCCCCGTCGGGGCGGCCGTCTTCTCGCCGGCGAGTGCGCCGTGCGGTGAGGCGGCGCGTGTAGCCTGTCGGCGTTCCGTCCGCGCCCGACGAGAGCGCCGTCCGAGTGTCGGCGGCATCGAGGCGCCGAGGGGCCCGCAACATCCGTGTTGGTGGGCATTGATCCCCCCGCGGCGGGAGTGACAGAGGCCGGGGCGGCCCGGCCGCCGTCGCGCATGGAGTTCTTCGCGGTTGGTGATGCGCATGAGGTAGCCGTTCCCCGTGGCCTGGAAGTTCAGGCTCCCGAACCGGATTTCGAATCCGGCCGGGAGGGGGTCCGAGCTGCCCATAGCATACCTC
Source organism: Cenchrus americanus (assembly GCA_947561735.1). Taxonomy (NCBI): domain Eukaryota; kingdom Viridiplantae; phylum Streptophyta; class Magnoliopsida; order Poales; family Poaceae; genus Cenchrus; species Cenchrus americanus. The sequence continues at coordinate 97,977,052 of OX387243.1, read as the reverse complement.
TGGCCGCGGTACTCGGTGCGAATCACCATCGAGAGGGTTAGTGAAACCTGATCTTCAGCGCGTACTCCCCTACCTGGTGTGCCAACTGTCGGTGCGGAAAGTAGTCCCGACACTAACTAGTAATGAGCGCTGGGATCAACCTCTCGATGGTTCGGTGCTAGCAACTAATGACACTGGGTTTATCCTGGTTCCGGCTGGGGGCCGTACGTCCAGCAGTGGTGTGCTCGAGGCACTATATTGCGTTGCACCGTGGTGCTCGTAGAGGGGGGGCTACAAGCGTGGTGGGAGAGGAGGTCTGGCCTCCAAGTCCCAGAGGTTCTGATTGAGGCAAGTGCCAATATCGCGGTGAGGGCGGAATGTGTGTGTGTGTGTTGTGATCTGATGTTCGTGTCGTCTTCCGTCCTCCCCTGCGGCTGGGGGATCACCCCTCCTTTGATAGGCCAAGGAGAGGGCGATTTACAGGTGTGCCACACTATTCTTCTACGTGTGAAGGCGTGGCGAGCAGTGCCACGGAACTGACAGCCATCCTGGCGAATCTCGTTCTGGTCGTGGCATCGTGGGGCGTCCTGTGCCCGAATAGGAGCGGCTTCGAGGGTAGAGGTGTAGTGGTTGACCGTCCGGTCTTCGTCTGCAGACAGGCTCGAGGGGGGCGTTGACGGAGGCCCGTACGAGGTGTAGCGGCGGGCATGGTGGCATCCCGTCCCCGTGCGCTCCAATAGTGCCGAAGTAGTTGCAGTAGTGCGCGGCGTGGCGCTGCAGGGGCGGGGATGGCCGCACAGGGTTGACATCAACGGGGATGACCGTTCCCGCCGTCCTGACGTCACGGCTTGACCCTGTGTAGTCACGGAAACAACATTCGAGGGTTCTGCCGCACCCCTTCGAGGGCTTGGCGCGTTAGCCGTATGGGAGTGGGCGGCACAGTGTCACGGAGCTGACACTGGCCTTGTCGCACAGTGCTCCACAGTGGCAGGGATGGGTTCCCCTTAGGGAGTTGGCGGAACAGCGCCGGAGCGTGATTACCAGACGTGTCAGAGTAGTGGCGCGGCCCTGTGGCGCTAGAGCATTAAATTCTCGCACGCACTGGCGGGGACAGGTGCGCGCGGGAGCCCTCGAGGGAGGCGGACCTCGCACGAGGGGGCGTCTAGCCCTCGAGGGAGGCGGACCTCGCACGAGGGGGCGTCTAGCCTTCGAGCGAGGCGGACCTCGCCCGAGGGGGTGCTTCGCCGTGTTACCTTGTTGGGCCGCGGGGCCACCATGGTGTCAATCGTGCAGTGCACGTGTGTTGGGCTCGAGGTTAGTTTATGTTTTGCGTCTTTTGCAGGTTTTAAGTGGGATTCCCCCGGTTGTTTAGGGGACCCTTATGGCTGTCCCCGACATTCATCTTCTTCTCCAGTGCGGTGGTGTTGTCTGTGGCCGTCCAGATCTGCTACCTCCTCTTCACCTTCGTCTGATTCCAGCACGTTCTGCAACCACTTCAACTCACCCAAGATGAAATCAATTATATCCCCATTTCCTCAATACACACTTGGATGTTTGGCTGAGATCTTTGAGTTGTTTGTTGGTATTTACTTTCATGATGATAAACCTTGGCCGTATTACTTCATGCTTCATTGTTCTTGTTCATGGTATCATGTTGATTTGTTTAATCATATTAGTGATTTTTCTTGTGATGATATTTGGTTCGATCAGGGAGATGAATGGTCGATGATGACTAGCTTATGCGCGCTGGGAGGCATTTTTTCCTAATGCAGTCATGCCTTTGTTCATTTGTGAATGCTTGCACTTACGTGTAGTTCTGTCCTACCCTCTCCTTTGTGTCCCATTTTGACTAAACTCTGTGCATGGTAGATGGTTGACTAGCACCTGTCCTTTTGGATTTAGTTCGTGGGAAGGTGGCTAACTAAAGGAACTACATTTTGGCTCACTCAGTGTGGGCAAAACTCTATTTGTTGTATTATATTACAGCCTCTGTTGGCTTGCTTTCACTGAGATGAACTGATGTGGAAATTGGGTCGATGATGTTATAACTAATGATGAGGTAGCTGTTGTTTCGCAAGATTTCTGTTAATTTGCTGTTTTCAGGATTTTTCTTGACTGTTTGGAACCTGTGGGACATGAGAAGTCCATTGCAACACTGGTGCAAAGCCAAGTGAAGGTAGGGATGTATCCTGAGCACAGATACCTGACATTCATGAATCTGATTAGTTGCTTTTATTTGATGTTTTGTTCCTCAAATACAGTCACCTATGATTCCTTTTTTGTTCAATTAACTGAGGCCTATTTGTTTTCCAATCCTATGATGTCAACAACTATATGTGCATATGAAAACTATAACTGATGATTTGTTTACATGCTCTTGCAAACCAATGGCTAAATGGTATGTTATTTTTAGGGGCTCCAACCAGGGATCTACACATCCTGGCATGAGTGCAATGAATATGTTCTTAAGGTTCATAATGCTAGGTACCAAAGCTTCAAAAGCTATGCTGAGGCTGTGCAGCAGTACAATGATGCACTTAGGATGAGTACTGTCAGACAGGTTCATGCTACACTCATGACTGATCCATTATTTATGGCACCAATTAATGCAACTAAGGGTAAGAATGTGAACTAGCTATGAAGGGCCTTGTTCTGCTAAAAATGTGATTATTATCACTCTGTCGGTGCTGCTGTTAGTTCTTTGGAGCAGGTTGCCAAAGTGTTGCACCTGTAATTGACATTTGGGGTTCCATGGCCATGATGACTCCGTTTTACATTATTTGTACCTAAAATTGTTAAGAATAAGATCATTATTTGAGTTTGAGGCCATGTTGATGATTTTTATCTATTCTGCTTAGTTTTATCATGCAATGTTTGCCCATCATTTGGAAGAATGAAACCTGCCTTCTTCTCTTCTTCCTCTGAAATGCAAACTTGTTCCATCTGGCTCGGCCTGAATCATTGTCCCAGATTGGTAGTTGGAGGTAGTTGGCCTTGGGCCAGGCTCCACACTCCAAATCAAACAAAAAAAAAGTGACTTCACCTAGACTTAGTTCATGCAATGCAATCAAATAAGACCACTGGTTGTCGCAGGCTGCGTTGTGGCTGACCAGCGTCAGCCAAGCCTTCCATAGCCACGATATCAAACACGCCTTTCATATCCATGGCTGGATAACATTTGACATCAACTCTTCGAAGGGCCAGTAAGTTCCACAACCACCAAGTAAGGATTCAAGGCATTTGCAGCTCTTCGCTGCGAGGTCTTCCAATGATACGGAGCAGGTCTCCCGAGGAAGAATCCAGTGGTCGCAACTTATTGCAGTCTGCATTCTGCAAAGCGTAACCACTGCCCTGACACGGAGCAGAGCTCCGGACAGTCACAAACAAATTGCAGGTTTGGAAGTTTCATCAAAAGTTTCACCAATAATCCGTCACATCAATCTTTTTTCCACTAATTTGGAGTATTAAATGTAGATTAATGACAAAACCCATTCCACGACCCCTACCTTACTTTTCGAGATGAATCTAACGAGACTAATTATGTACAATGTCGTGCTACAGTAAACAATCTCTAATGACGGATTAATTAGACTTAATGGATTCGTCTCGCAATTTCCGATCCATTCGTGTAATTTTTTTTATTAAAATCTACACTTAATACTCCTAATAGACCTTGAAAGGGGACTCAAAAGTTTCACTTCGCGAGCCCTAGTTACCTAAAATTTGACAACCTACTCGTCACATCAATCTGGAGACATTAAAAGTATTAAATGAAGATTAATGACAAAATTCATTCCACAACCCCTATCTTAATTTTCGAGATGAATCTAACTAGCATAATTATGATATGATTAGGCAACGTCGTTCTATATTAACCAATCTCTAATGACGGATTAATTATATTTTAATGCATTCGTCTCGCAATTTCCGGCCCATTCGTGTAATATTACTCCTCTGTCACAAAATGTAAGGTCCTGAATGGTTCAAATTTTGTACTAAAATATAAGGTCCTGGAGAGATAAGACGAAATTAAATGAGGTTGATGAGTAGGTGGACAGTTGGTGGATAGTGTAAAATGAAAGGTGTGGAGGTCATTTCCTCCCACCGTTGTTTCTTGGCCCGAACCCTCCAGGACCTTATATTTTGGGACAGAGGGAGCATTTTGTAACTAGTCCATTTAATACATCTGGAAAGAAGACAAAAAATTTCACCTCCGGCTATGACAAAAGGCTATCAGCAGGATTTCTAAGCATAGTGGCGGGTGTTCAGCCTGTGTTGATGATTGGTCTACCACACTGGTGGATGCGTGGCTGGTGCTCGGTGGACCCGGCAGTGTGCATGGGCATGGCTGATGGTCCTCCTTCCCCATATGCCCTCAAGTTTGTGTTCCCTGCGTGTCACTGCGTGATTTATTAGAAAAACATAAAGAACAACTGCACTGACCTGGTCCATCAAAAAACAATGTCATGCAGCCTAACTTGCTGGCCGCCGATCTGCATACCATAGGATTTAGACGTAAGGGCTACTAATTCAGATCTCAAGAGATTAAACAGAACTGCTGCCATGCATGAACAGGAGTGCTGCACATTAACATAACATCACTGGTGCTACTCAAAATGGACTATGGCCCAAGAAAATGATGGGATAGGCAAAATGGAATGCCCCTCTGAATGGAGATCTCACCTACGGTACTTTGGAGAGTAGTGGCAGCACTGTTTGTGTTCCGGTAAAGAGAAACGGACAGGTCCAGTGCATGGGCTTCTGTGCGGCTGCAGAAGGTTGCACTTGTTGATAACACGTGCATCTAGGTGTTAGTTTTTTTTAGAATCACCTAGGTGTTAGTTAGGATTTGAATATCTATCTTAACTGTTTTTGCATGCCACGAGCCCCAGGATGTGGAAGTTGTGTGCTAGAACGGCGTGGCGTGAGAATAGCTCTGCACGACCCAGGATAACCGGTCATGGCGGGCATCGTGGACGTGGGGATGGACGTGTCGCTCTTGCAGTGCTGGCCCTGAACTCTCCGCTCTCCACTTCCTTTCATTTTTTAACAACAAAAGGATATACAACATATATCTTATCTTACTAGTAAAAAGAATGAAAGTAAGACAATTTCATCACTTCTCCTCACGCGTCTTCACCCCGTGCCTCCGCCCTCCCCCGCGCCTCCGATCGCCTGCTGGCCCCACCGTCCCTCCGCTCGCCCCAACCCCGTGCGTCTCATCCCAAACCCAGAAACCCTACCCCTCTGCACGCTCCGCACACCGCCTCTCCCTGCGCCGCCGCCGCTCGCCCCTCCTCTCCTCTCCCAGCGATGTCGCGCCCCTCCTCCTCACCTCTCCCCCTTCCCTCACAATCGTCGCCCCTTAGAACACTCGCGGCCACACCTCTCCCTTGCCTCGCGGCATCCCGTCGTCAGTGCGGCAATCTCTTGAGCCAGGCCACTGGCAATTCAACCGCTGCTGCCTGTACTACTCCCTCCGCACCTCGCCTTCTCCCCCAACCGCGGTCGCACCTCGCCTCCTCTCCGATCCACTAGCCAAGAGATTCCGTCCGCCCCCACCCTCCTCCAAATCGAACAAACGGCCGCCCAGATCTCCGCCGGTTGCCGACTCGCTGTCGCTGTCGTGCTCCCCCTCACCCTGCTCCCGTGGACGCAGGCATCTTCGTCACCCGTGGATGCCGCTGGCGCTGTCCAGGAACTCATCATCAATCTCCTACACCCCGGCTTTGAAGGTACGTCCAATCCCACATGTTGCAGTGCCGGCGAGGCCAGCCATCAAAGCCGCCCGCCATGGAGTCAGACGTGATCTTCAATTGGATTTGTTTATGGAAGTTTGTGGTTTGATCAATTTGTTTGCAGGTTGTTTTCTTGTGAGGTGGCAACGCTAACAACTAATTATATTAATCTGGAACCTGATTTTTGTATGGGAATCCATGGTGTATTTGTTTGATACTTTGGCTCATTTAGGTATTGTGTTGTACAGAGACGTCTCAGGATGACGATTCCTGCGAGGAAGTGGTTGACCATATTTGGGTGTTGATGCAATCTGAGAGTGACGATTCCTGTGAGTAACAACATACTGCTATGGAACTTTTGGGTATGATGCAGAACCCTCTCTTTCCCTTTTTATTAGTTTGGACCACAATTTGACAACATCTTTGTATATGTTGACTTCATTCACAGCTCTAAGATACTCTATGGGATGGAAGAGGTTACTTGTATTCTTTGACCACGGCAAATTCATTGTGTGTTGAGTTACTTTTTGTGATATATTCAAACAATTAAGGGCGCATAAGTATGTTGCTGCTGTTGGGGAGGCCAACATAACACCTGATTCACTGATAGGAAGTTCTCCATTGGTTGCTTAAGAATGAAATTTTAATTATCTGAGTCTAATGACCTTGCATGCATGTTGCATGGTCTTGATATGTCGAAAATGGTAATAAGTTAATTTCTAAAGCAAACAACAATAGTAGTAGTTAGTAGCATTTAAATTTCACTAGATGCTATAATTTGTATACACTCAATTTGAAAACTAATTATTTTTCCAAATTGGGTTGGATGTGATTTGGTAGTTTCTGCTTTATCAACCATATAAATTACTAGCATATTAGCCAATTATTCTCGGTCCATGATGTTTTGTACATGGCTGATGGCCTACAGTTTGTATATGCATGTTGCACCTAAGTTTCATATTATTTGAGTTTTCAAACAGATTTTATGAGTTTGGGTGATATCATAAATGAGTATGGGACTTGTTTTTAGGTAGCATATAAATGCCTTCAAATCATTTTACACATATCATATACCACACTGTGACATGCAAGAATGGCAACAAAATTACACTAAGGGAGCAAATTTATTTTATCCTCTATACAGAAAGTTAGCACTAGGCTGTAAAACTCCAATGAATATAGGAATTACTTATTGATTTCGAAACCAGTGCACATGATGCAATCTGGTTTATTGACGCAGAAACCAATAGCTCAATCTTTTCTTCTTTAATTCAAAACAACTTATTAAACTTTGAACTGGTAGATATGTTCACTTGAGACCTTGCAATTTGGCTTATTGAATTTAATATGACAAAGGAACATCTAATATTGTTGAATTTTTAATGGATTCATGTCTCCTCATGTGCCCACAATGAACTAGCAAATTTTCTTCTCTTATCTATCTAGCTTTTGTGTTTGGAGTACTCATGGATTAAGCCATCATATTATTCCTATTTGCCATTATTATGGCACCAAATTTTGTGGAGGCATCAGATTGCTTAGCTGATGTGACATTGCCACTAGCAGTTTTTTTAGAAAACGCATGAGAACTGCGCTTCATTGTATTAGGAGTCCTTGAGTTATATAATTCCTTTACAATACCAAATACATCCAATGCATCTTTACTTTTAAATTTTAAGTTCCATAGAGCAATGTTTCTGTCCAGAATAATGTTTATGGAATTGGAATGCATTGAAACAATTATTCTTGTTAGGTAATAATAAGGAGTTCTATTCCTTTTATGATCGGTGCTTTGAGAGGAAGAAGGACAAGTACGTATACTCATCCATTCTCTCTTATCTCTATAGTCTGTTTTAGTATTTTTTTATTATTATTTGGTTCTCATTTTTTTATTATCACTACATCAACCATTTTCAGTTTCACTATAATTATTCCAATATTTGACTGTTCTCAGCAAAAATGTCTCATGATCATTTAGGCTTTTAGCTTGGATTAGCAATGAACCTTTAGCCATGTGGTAGTGTTTAGTTAGTTGTGTCCTGTTCAGAGGTGGTCTGGTTGCCATTGCTAATCCAAGCAACAATGCATCTTGGTGGTTCATCTTGTTCTCTTTTTTTGGTACATCAATTTACTGGCATCTCATTAGTTAGACCAAGAGCTTAATTGCAATTTTGCTTTTTGTCATGTTTGCAAATGTGAGGAAGCATGTTCCAGTTTATTCAGATTGGACTTGGACCACATGAATTTACCAGTCACTGCAGTTTGTTATCTCTTTGATGGAAAGCTAATAGTTCACACTTGTGCTGGTTTCATTCAGGGTGCAGTTGTTGGGGCATTAATAGGGAACTGTCGTTACTATGATGCATTAGGTAATCATTAGTTGTTTTGTTCATGAGACTCTTTGATGTGTTTGTGCATTTTCTGATTATTGGTAAACTAATGTCTATACTCTATAGAGAAGTATCTTCAAACAACAACAATATTTGTTTGTTAATATGTCAATATCGTCTTCTTTCATGTAGAAATCATAGATGCATATGCAGTTTGCCAATGATGGTATTATCATGTTTCGTCCTTGAAATGAAAATTGTGATGGTTGGACTATCGCTTAAGTTGTATGCGTACAAAACCCAATGTCCCGCAACATCAATGTTGCAGTTACCTTCATGATATAGCCACTTCAGGCATTTCGTTGAATGTGCTACTCATAGGTGGAAAGCTAAGCCTATAATATTTAGCTCCCTTAACAGCCATATAACCAAAGAGCACTTTATGCTGGCTTGCTTTTTGTTACCATTAAGATTTAGTGTGTATAGCAACCATAATTTCCTCAGCTGCCATTTGTCTAATGTGCTGAAGTATAATGTTAATCAGAGCATCTAAGCATAATTTCTAATTCATTGTCCATGTATTACTTAGAAATTCATCTAGAGCTGGAAGTGTTTCTTTGTTGACCCCTTACCCTTTAGTTAACATTCCTTTCTTTTTCGAACCAGGGTTCGGACTAGGGTTGCGAGTTGCGACGTTCAAGTCAAGTTGTTGCATCATTCACACCTATGGGAATTGAGTTTACTACCTGTAACCTGGTTGCTTTTTTTGAAGAAAATGTGTTATTATTAGAGTGATACGTCTCCTTTTTAACTCACTAAAATTATACCTTTAGTGGTTTCCATAAATATCTACAATGTTTTCTATTGTTGATTGGAACATAGTGATTCTTGAAATGCATCTTCTGTCAGCTATTTCATTATATTGTAGTATATTCAGGGCATTTATTCTGTCCTTGGGCACTTTATTTCTCAAGATAGAATTATGTGCTTCGGATCGCCACACATTTATTTGTAACATCATGAACTTTAATTGAAATTATCTACCAAACTATTTTTTCCTGTAAGACATAACGACTGCCATTTATCTATAAATGAATTGTCCGTAGCAACGCACGGGCACGATCCTAGTACAACAGAAAAGCTGCAGTTAGTTGAGCAGCACCAAAACCTTTGTGTCTTCATCGAGTTCTTGTGTGCGTTTTCCACTGGTGGAGAGGGAGGCTTATGTTCGGGCCTTTAGTCCCGGTTCAACTTTGGAGCCGGGACTAAAGGCCTTTCATCGACGTGGCCCGAAATGCTCGCTGGAGACATCCCCCTTAGTCCCGATTGGTATAACCAACCTTGACAAAAGGGTTCCCGTCCCAACGGCATTTTCCCGCAATGATTGACGCGGCCTTTTAGCACCGGGTGGAATTACCAACCGGGAGGGTGGAATTACCAACCGGGACTAAAGTGTGCACTTTAGTCTCGGTTGGTAACTCCAACCGGGACTAATAGCCGGCGCCCTATAAATCCAGCTTCTTCTTCCCCTTACTCTTGCCTGAGCCATTCTTCACCAAGAGCTCAAGCTCCTCCTCCATGGCGCCTCAACCTTAGAGAGGTGCTATTGAATTTTTTCTTCGTGTATTTGTGAAGATTTCTCTCCTCTAAAGTGTTTCCGAGGTTTGATTCTTCTTCCTCCCATCATTTGTTGTGATTAATTGTTCTGATATATTTTAGAGATGGAGGTAGAAATCTTAAATCCTAGGTGGGAGGAGGTAATGAGAGATGAGGTTATTATTTATATACTTTAGATTGAAAAATGTGGTTGGCTAAACACTAGCATTGTCTTGTTATATTTTATATTGATGTAGAGAAAATTGAATTTTACTTTTTAATATAATGAAACATAGAACTAACCTTAATTTTGCATTTAGCTAATTTTATAGAAGTTAGTTTATAAAAAGTATGGTCACTGATAATGGAGATCAAAATGGCCATCAAGTGACCTATATATGTCATTGTATTACAAGTCTCCAAGCTTAAAACTAGTCAGCTTCTAGCTTTTGAACCTCTGTTTCAAACACATTAATGAATTCACGTATTGTGTTGATATGATCAACATGTTAAGGAAGAGTGTAGGTAGGCCTCTAGTTCTCGTCATCTAGTTCATAAGGGAATACATCATCGCATTCACCCTTCTTCATGTTTCTCTTTGTTTAATTTTTAATATAATGGAACATAAAACTAACCTTAATTTTGCATTTAGCTAATTTTATAGAAGTTAGTTTATAAGAAGTATGGTCACTGGTAATGGAGATCAAAATGGCCATCAAGTGACCTTTGTATGTTCTTGTATCACAAGTCCCCAATCTTAAAACTAGTCAGCTTCTAGCTTTTGAACCTTTCCTTCAAACACATTTATGAATTCACGTATTGTGTTGAGATGATCCACATGTTAAGGAAGAATGTAGGTAGGCCTCCAGTTCTCATCATCTAGTTCATAGCGGAATACATCATCGAATTCACCCTTCTTCATCTTTCTCTTTGTTTACTTTTTAATATAAAAATTGGACTTAATATGATGCAGATGAATTGGAAATGGATGAATGCCGATAGACGATCCCCAGAGTACATTGTTGGCATGCAAGCTTTTCTCGAAGTGGCCAAAGCCAACAAGAACCCAAAGGGATTCATGTGTTTTCCATGCTCTTTGTACAGAAACGACAAAGACTACTCTGACGGGGGACTCTTCACCTCCGCTTGATTAAAAACGGATTCATGGAGAACTATGTGCTTTGGACCAGGCACGGTGAAAGAGAGGTTGTGATGGAAGAGAACGAAGATGAGGAGGATGATAATAACATTCCTGACTGGGCCGCGTGGCAAGATTTTGCGGATACTTTAATGGAAGATGCTGACGAAGAAGAGATACCGGAAGACGACCATGTTGATGATCTTGGTCAAGTTCTAAAAGATGCACAAAGGGACTGTGAAAATGATAATGAAAAGGCAAAGTTGCGTCGTATGATAGAAGATCAACGATAACCGTTGTACCCGGATTGCAAAACGGGGTCACAAAAAGCTTGGTACTACACTTAAAATGTTGCAATGGAAGGCAAAATATGGTGTGTCCGATAAAGCATTTGAGGATTTGCTAAAAATTGTGAAGGACAAGCTTCCCGAGGACAATGAATTACCATCGACAACATATGAAGCGAAACAGACTGTGTGCCCTCTGGGGTTGGAGGTTCAGAAGATCCATGCCTACCCTAATGATTGCATCCTATATCGAGGCACGGAACACGAAAATTTGGAAGCTTGTCCTTTGTGGAAAGTGCTACGTTATAAGATCCCGAGAGATGATGATCCTAGTGCTCGCAAGGGGACACCTCTCAAGATGACGAAAGTACCGGCGAAGGTTATGTGCTATTTTCCTATAATACCACGTTTGAAGTGTTTGTTCAGGAACAAAGAAAATGCTAAGTTGATGACATGGCACAAAAGCTATCGTAAGCAAGACCACATGCTGAGACATCCGACAGATGGGTCTCAGTGGAGAAAGATTGATAGAAAATACAAAGATTTTGCTGGGGAAGCAAGAAACATAAGATTTGGTTTAAGCACAGATGGTTTCAATCCATTTGGTGAGTTTAGCAGTGGTCATAGCACTTGGCCTGTGACACTATGCATGTTCAACCTTCCTGGTTGGATCTGCATGAAGTGAAAGTTCATTATGATGCCGGTGCTAATCCAAGGTCCAAAACAATCTGGCAACAACATTGATGTGTATCTAAGACCATTGGTTGATGAACTATTACTGCTATGGAAGAAAGAAGCTGTACGAGTGTGGGATGAGAATAAGCAAGAGAACTTCAACCTACGAGCATTGTTATTCATTACCATCAATGATTGGCCTGCTTTAAGTAACCTATCTGGGCACTCAAACGAGGGATATCAGGCCTGCACCCACTGTTTACATAAAATAGACGGTATTCATCTAAAAAATTGTAATAAGTTTGTGTATATGGGTCACCGTCGCTTTCTTCCTGAGAAGCATCCCTTAAGGAAGAAAGGTTTGCATTGGAAAGGAAAGGTTAATCATTGTACAAAGCCCCCCATTTTAAAGGTGAGGAGATATTTTAGATGATAAAGGATCTAAGGGTTGTCTTTGGAAAGAGTAACGGTAGTGAACTCGTTCCACATGATGCTAATGGGCGTGCACCAATGTGGAAGAAGAAATTTATATTTTGGGAGTTACCTTATTAGGAAATTCTTGAGGTCCGAAATGTTATTGACGTGATGCACTTGACGAAGAATCTTTGTCGAATGTCCTAGGCTTCTTGGGTTGTTACAAGAACTCTAAGGATACATTGGAATCACGACAGGACTCGAAAAATATCCATAGGAATGAAGCACCTCCGAAAGAGGTTGATGAGGAAGAAGCAGATCCCGAAGAGGTTGAGGAAGAATAAGATTACTTAGGTCCTACTAGTTACACCCCGAGCAAGGAAGAGAAGGACATCATGTTTGATTTCCTAAACAGTATGAAGGTTCCATCCGGCTACTCATCAAATATAAAAGGGATAGTAAGTATGAAAGATAAGAAGTTCACAAATCTAAAGGCCCACGACCGCCACATGTTGATGACACGGTTACTTCCGGTTGCGTTGAGGGGTGTTCTACCGGAGAAAGTATGATTAGCGCTCGTAAAGCTTTATGCATTTCTCAATGGAATTTCACAGAAGGCAATCGATCCAAGGAACCTAGTGAAGCTACAAAATGATGTTGTGCAATGTCTTGTCAGCTTTGAGTTGGCATTTCCACCTTCATTCTTCGATATTATGACTCACCTCCTGGTGCACCTTGTGAAAGAGATTACTATTTTTGGACCGGTATACTTGCACGACATGTGGCCTTTTGAGAGGTTCATGTCAGTCCTCAAGAAATATGTTCTTAACCGTGCACGTCCGGAAGGAAGCATCGCCAAAGGATATGTAACGAGGAGGTCATTGAGTTTTGTGTGGACTTTGTCGACTTAATTGACTCGATTGGGGTTCCGGTATCACGACACGAGGGGAGGCTACTAGGAAAGGGCACCATTGTAAGGAAAGCATGTTTCGGCAATGAATGATACTTTTTGTTCAATAAAGCACACCTAGGCGTTCGCAACAATCAACATTGGTGACTCCGTACAATGAGGAATACAAGCGAGATTATTTCTTCACAAAATCCAACCAAAACCGAAGCATGGTTTACACGCCATCACCCGGAAAATTTTCCCTCATGGTTGAGTGAACAAGTTATTGGTGATTCCACGATTCACCCACAACTCGCTTTGTTAGCCAGGGGACCTTCTAGCACAATTGTGAAATTCCAAGCTTACGATATAAATGGACATACATTTACACAAGAGACTAGGATCAGAAAACCACACACCAAAATAGTGGTGTCCGTATAGACGCCATGGACAACAACAATAACAAGAACTCCTATTATGGTGTCGTAGAAGAGATATGGGAGCTTGAGTACGGGCCACTTAACATCCTTCTGTTTCTTTGTCAATGGGTAAAACTAACTAGAGGTGGCATAAGGAAAGATCAATATGGAATGCAAATAGCGGACCTGACCAAGATTGGTTTCAAATATGAACCATTTGTCCTTGCCAAAAATGTGCATCAAGTTTTTTATGTCAAGGATATGACTAGCAAACCGAAGAATAAAAATCTCGAAGGACCACAATAGCCAAAGCGACACATTGTTCTTCTAGGTAAAAGAGTAATCGTGGGAGTCGAGGACGAACGGACAAATCGGATGACTATGATCGGTTCGATGGCATGCCTCCATTTGCTTTGTCGAAGTTGACCCAAGCATACCGCTTGGAAATGAAGAGACACCATACTTACGTCACGACCATGACCAAGGAACTTTCATCGGGAAAAGAAACTTCAATACTGTATTGTAATGATTAATGTTCAAATCATTTATGTAATGTTCTATGAGTGTATTCCTTTAGTTATTTGAACTGAAACTTGTTAAAGCCCTACGAGAAGTAACCACAAAGTTTGACATTTTTCTTATGTTCTAGGAGAAAAATATTGTCGAGTCCGAAAAGAAAGTAATTATTTCAACTATTAAATTATTTATTATATTGGAAAGTTAAGGCTATTAACACTTAACTAAATATAATTTTGCATGGTTCAAATATTAAGGTTGTTAACACTTACCATTTTTTTAAAATGTGGGCAAAGAGAAAGATTGAGAAAATGGGAAAAGAATAAAAGTCCCACTAAAAACAGACCGTTAGTCCCGGGTGGTTTTACGAACCGAGACAAAAGGCCACCCTTTTGTCACAGTTCGTTACACGACCCAGGACTAAAGAGGGAAAATTTTCCCTGTTGAGACTCCTGCGCGAAATCACCTATTAGTCCCGAGTGGTATCACTAACCGTGACAAAAGGCCCCCCTTTTGTCAAGGTTCATTACACGACTCGGGACTAAAGATGCGACCATATATAAGAGCAGCGACCCCCCTCCGGCACTTAGCCACTTTTTCGTCCCCGATCCGCCACCATCTTCGTCGTGTCCTCCTCCTCCGCCGCCGCCGCCATCCTCCCCCGACCGCCGCCTTCCGCGGCGCCCCCCGTCCTCTCGCCCCACGGGATTCTCTCGCCGCCGCCGACCTCTTGAAATCCGCCGACGCCCTCACCCCCCGCCACGCCACCGGTCCACCGCCGTTGGGCCCGGAATGCGGGCGGCTACCTCCGCGCCGTCCTCCCCGGCCGTCACACCCGATTTCCGGAGGGAAACCGAGATGCATCTCATATGTGTGCCGGGATCTAGTTCCACACATATGATAGACGAAATGAGTGTATTATCATAGACGGTAAAAACGTAACAAGGGGTTTAACAACTTACTACACTCATTCGGAAGACACGAAGGTCTTTAACATCGGAAAACGATAACTACACGTCGAGTCTTCGTCTTCCGCTTCCACGAGGCACTTGATCGGGGGAGACACAAGCCTCGGAACTCCTCAAGTCGTTGTAGAACTCTTCGCCATTGGTCTCTTACGAACGGCGGTAAGCAAGGCCGAGTACACTTATGGTTGGTACTCAACAAGTGGGGGAAGATGCAAGGCTATCAAGGATAGGCTATGGTTTTGCGGCGGTTAGCATTTTAATGTTGGTCAAACTTTTAATTAAAGAACGCCTAATTACTAGATGTAAGTATATACCAACCCACTTAAGAAAAACTTTTAAGCAAAACAACCCAAAGTTCATCGAGCTTCACCAAACCACGATTTATTCTCATCTTCAAGTTTATTAATCATGTGAGGGTCCAAGCCGCTCATGACCGTGAGCATGGCCGATCGATCGGCTTTACACTCTGCGAGGTTTGCACACTTTACCCACGGTTCGCGTAAAAGTTCCAAAGAACTTTGAACCCAACCATGCGATGTTGATCGGGCATCATACCACACTTCGAGGTGTGATTGCATAGGGACGCTACGAAGCCTTTACAAAGGTATACAAAAGACTAAAGACCCGCATAGTTACGGATCGGGCGGACCATAACCCTCCCTAGTGGTCGGCACCTTAGCAAAGGTCGCTACCCCAAAAGGACCGGGCTATACCCCCCGCAACCCGGATCCCCCTCTCGCTCCTTTCGGAAAAGGGCCATCAGATCAATCGCACACCTAATTAATTGGCTAAGGTCAGAGCCATGTAACACTGTGGTTGCGCATGTTTTCTTGGGTGGTTCTCCATGTTCCGATTAAATCATATGATCTTGTATTACCAAAAGCATCATCGTTAAACATACAAGCATTTATCTTGGAAAACCATTTTTATCCAACCCAAGTTGAGCAACTAGCATATTCTACCCAAAAACATTTATTAAACCGGGTTGATCCAAGGATTGTGGATAAAAGTCTAGGTAAGTCCTTAAAAACGGTGTTCCCATCAATTTAATGCAATATCATAAATATAAACTTAGTTGTCATGCAATTACATAGGATAAAATAGAATCATGCGGGGGGAGAAGACCACTTGCCTTCCTTGCTTAATCACTAAGGTTCTTCTTCTTCAAACACTTGCTCTTGATCTACTTCAACCGGTTGCTCGCTTGAAACCGGCACGATGTCTACGAGCACACAAGAATACATACAATAAACAAAACAATACACCAAGCATGAAAAGCTTAAAGAGAAAACAAGGTTTGGGTTTAGGAAAGCGAACACAAGGAACACTCGGAACTATCGGGAGGTTTAGATGATCACATACAAGAGCTAGCTACGCGTTTGATATCTTTTAATTAAGTAAAATCATGTGTATAGGTTATTTCGAGAGAAATACCCTATTTATAATTAAGCAAGTTATATTTATATTTAAAAGACGATGTAAGCTTAGTCCAATTTTACTTATAAATATTCAAGTATGATTTATGCAAATTAAACATTTAATTTTAAAAGAAGCATGTAAAAGCATCTAGGCGTTTATCTTTATATTTCGAATTATTCTAATCAAATTATGATTTAAAAATACATTTATATTCGTTTTAATCAAATTAACATTTAATTAAGAAAACCCGGGATATAGCCTATGTTACATTTTAGTAAAAAGCAAATTGCATAATCATTAATCAAATTAAGTTTGATTATAAAAACCGAGATATACATCTAATTAACTTTTAATTAAAAGAAATATTTAATTAGTATTAATCATATTAACTTTCTTATGAAAACACGTGTTGAACTCTAATTAGATTTTTATTAGAAAAGCGTGTGTAATAGGATTTAATCATATTTAATATTTAAATAAAAGAAAATATAAAACAAAGAACATGTACATCATTGCTCCTAACGTGTACTTTGAGTTGATATGAGCCTAACGCAACTTGAAACGGTGGAATCGGAGCTACAACGCAAAAGATACGGCCAAAACAAGGTTATAAAACCGACGGGCTTGAAAAGACGGTCGCGTGGACACCAAGAACGCTTAAAACGGAGCTAGGCCGGAAAAGATATGGCTAAAACAAGATTCGGGGACTAATTTGTGAATATCCGGAAGTTTAGGGGGTTTTCCGCAAGATTCCGGGGACCTAGACATAATTATATGTAAGAACTCAAGGGTTTTGGTGTAAAAGAACGAGCTTGGACCTTGGGTGGGATTTTATAGAAAAGTCAAGGGCTTAAACAATAAAAACAGGGCCTCTTTGTGATGGTCTTTATAGGTGGGAGGGTGTGGTTACGATAATAGAAAAGCTAGGGGCTTTTTAGCAAAACCGCCTCGGTTGACCGTTATGGATGGGATTGACTTGGGGTCACCAGTTGATCTGGGCCGTCAGATCTGGATCAGATGGTGGGCGTGGCCGTGGACCGGGTGGTGGACTCGGTCCACTGGTCCATGATGGACCGAGGCCAACGGGGATAACCCCGATCTAATCTGGGGCGTCGGTTTCGCGATGGACGGCTAGGGTGGCCCGCGAGCGGCGGGGAGGCGGCGCTCGGCGGAGACGGCGGCGGCTCGCCGGAGCATCGCCGGAGTTCGCTCGATCTCGAGCTACGGGGCTCCGTTTCGAGTGCGGTTTGGACCGGGAGGAAGAGAAGGATGACGCGGACCTTACCGGGGGCTCGTTGGAGACGATGGGACGGCGGAGTTCGCGCACGTCGGCTACGGGCGGATGGGATCGCGGGCTCGCGCGGAGGGGTGTGGTTCCGGCCTTGGTCCCGTGGGGAAAAGAGGGGCCCCGGGCACGCGGATCCTCGTGCGGGCGGAGCGGGAGGCGAGGGAGGACGTGAGGAGGCCGAGGGGTGGGGGGCGCAATCTCGCGACGGCCATTAGTGGCGGCGACGGAAGCTCGGTGGGGAGGCGTGGGGGAGGATGCGGGAGCGCGGGGAGAGTGAAGGGGCGGCTACATGAGCTCTTGGGTCGATTTTATAGAGCGAGGAGGGGAGAGGGGGCTTCGGCGGAAGTAATGGCCATCAATGGCCATGGCGGCCGGCGGCCTTCAATGCATTAAGGAGGAGCGCTTGATGGCGGAGGGTAACCGAAGGGGATTGATGGAAGAGAGAGGAAGAGAGGGGGAAGGGAAGTTGGGCCGCGCGCCGGCTAGCCGGGCCGGCGGAAAAAGGAGTGGATGTGGGGTGAGAGGCGGCGGGGGTGAGGTTGGGCCACGCGGGCCGAAAGGGGAAGGGGAAAGAGGGTTGGGTTGTTTTCTTTTTTTTTCAAATCCAATTCAAATCTTTTTCAAACCCTTTTTAAATTCAAATCTTTTACACAAATTTTCACAATTATATTTCACAGTTATTTTTAAGAATTTTCACCAGTATTTTAAGACTTTTAAAACCACACCACAGCCAAAACTCATGCATTCAAATCATGATGCACAAGCACTTATTGCTTCTAAATTATTAAAATGATATTTAAATATTTTTAAGGCCAAATTTATTTGGTAATTTAATTAATCCTTAGAAAATAAAATCTAAACACCATGTTGCTTACATTAATTTGGTGATGGAATTTTAGGGTGTTACAAATCTACCCCCCTTAAAAAGAATCTCGTCCCGAGATTCGGAGAGATTGAAAAGAACTAAGGGTATTATTCTGAGTCCATCTTGTACACTGAGTTCTTCCAACAGGCATAGCTCCTTCACCTACTTTCCTTAATCTTGGTACACTTTGCCTTCTTCTTTGGATAGGACAAGTAGCGACAACCTCAATTATATCTCCTTGTGGGCCGGTTATGAGTACCGACTTCTTGGCACACGGAATTATTCGTCACATCGCCTAACCAATCCATTCCAAGTGTCACATCTATTCCACTTTATGTAAGGACTACTAGATCCGCTTGAAAATTTATTCCCTTGATCTTAAGATTGACTTCTGAGCATACATATGCAGATTTCATCTCACCATTCGGGGAACTAACCAAAAAATGTGTCTTCATATAACTTATAGGTATTCCATGCTTTGCTACAAATTGTTCAGTATTGAATGAATGTGATGCTACGGAATCAAATAAAATTGTTGTAGGCACAGGGTTTACAGGAAACGTATCCAGCACAAAATCAGGAGCGTCTTGAACTTGTTCGGTACCGTCACGTGGTTCACTCGCCACGCACGTAATTCCATTGACCCTTATTGATCCGAGAATTTGCACTTCCATGGTGTATCCGAGATGTTGGTTGTCCGAACCTTTGACCATTGTCCTTCTGGGAAGTCTAGATGTTATGATTTGGGAAGATACTGGTATATCGTTCCAATTCTCCACAACTGAAACAACCATTAAAGTGAACTTGAGAGTCGTTTCTCATTAGTGCACCTAGGCAATCTCGATGATGACTTGGAACATGTAGTGTTTATTGGCTAGAATGTCGGGACTGCTGGGTTGAACGCTGCAACTGAGAATTTTGCAAATAAATTCCACTTGATTCACTAGAACTCAACCGAGAACCCTGTGATGAGTTTAAGTGGGAACGTGTATTACTGATTGTCCATGAGATTGGAACTTGCGCTTCTGGTCACCAAGTTCCACACGTTGGTTCTCCAGACCTATAGCTTTGTTCAGTAATGTAGCAAAGTCTGGAAGCCGTGACTCGTAGTTGATAGTTGAGTGGCCCTATCGGACTATCCGGAAGCGTTCTTACCTCTTTGAGTCGGTATTAACTTCATCCGATGCATAGCGAGATGACTGAGTGAACTTGTCCAGATACTCGTTAACTGACATATTGCTTTGCTTTAGAGCGAGGAACTCTCTTTGCTTAAGCTTGACCACACAAGAGGGAATGTGGTGCACGTGAAAACTATCCCTGAATTCCTGCCAGTTGATGGTGTTAGGTGCAGCATGTGAGACAGTGTACGCATTCCACCATTCAGCTGATAATCCCTCCGAATGGCTTGTTGTATACAAGACCATCTCTCGATCAGTGCACTGTGTCATCTCCAACTTCTTGGTGACAGTCTTTAATCAATCATCAGCATCCAATGGATCGGTTGTGTGGGAGTATGTGGGAGGACGGGGACTCATGAATTCCTTATGCTTGCCCACCGGTGCTGTTGGTGCTGCTGGTGGTGGCTGATTTTGCTGAGCTTGAATGTTTTGAACAGTGGCAGTCGGATTTTGGATTAGCCGCATCTAAGTGACAAGGAACTGTTGTGTTACTGGATCCATTGCTGGGTTGAGGGGTGGGGGTGGTGCTTGATTCTGCTGATTAGTAATATGAGCACAGACAACAAGTGGAATGTCTTGACCTTCTCCTGACCTGATGCTTACCATCTGATTGTTAGAGAAAGATAGTTCAGATAGGACTAATGCACGGTGAGATGATCTCAAAAAGATAAAGCAACATGAACTTCCAATTTAGGACAAATTCTCATCCTGAGATTCACAACTGTTAGCATGAGACAAGAGTTCGGGTGTTTAGCATCCAACACTGCTTATCTTGCTTCCATATAATTCGTCCTACACAACCTCCATAAACATAATTCCTTATTCTTCACAACTCACTTTATAAACATCACTGGAATACTCAACCTAACTCGCTTGTATTTGTCCATTCCTTTCCTCGGCTTCATTGACTTGTCTTGGTAGAATTTCCTTGTCGTCTTGATAAAGTGATTTGAATAGAGCTGGATTAACTCCGTCTTTCGGCTATTTGGAATCACTCTTCAATTCCTTTCATTTTCTTCTTTTGATCCAAAATCTTCTTGGGGCACCGACTTATGAAATGACCCTCTTTGTTACAATAGAAACATGTTTTTCTTGCTTTAGTATCCTAGCGATTGCATGTTTGACTAGAAGTAAGGGTATTGAGACTTCGATCCTAGGGTTGATTACCATCCTCTTTTGCACACCAACTAGCAAGATGTCCATTTTCTCCACGCTTGAGGCAATATAATCCATTGTGACTAGGCAAAATCCTCTTACGCTTTGTTGGACAATTATTAACATAGTGGCCTTCTTCACCACATTTGAAACATAGTCTTAATACCTTTGTCTTGGCTTTCTTCACTTGCATGTTTCTTGAGTTGTTTGATTCCGTCAGGCTGAAATTCATTGAAAGTTATACTCCAATCCTCAATGTTGATAATCGATTACTATCTATAGCTTGAGCAACTTCTTCCGGGACTGATTTTGGGTACATATCTTCCTCTTCTTATTGATATCCAAATGATAACATTGTCTAGCCTCATCTCTCATTAGGTCGGCTTCTTTTTGGAGACATGAACGATCATAATGCTCACAACATTGACATGCTCCTGCAGTCTTCATATGTTCCTATTGTCCATTCGTCCGCAACTCGGTGCTCCATGACTTCTCTTATTATTTTGATGCTTCCATACTTCTACAACTTGCTTCTTTACCGGTCCCAGAGAACTCCGAGTTTTGGTTATCTCTCGTGTTATGAGGGGATGATATGTTGATCTCCTTTTGTCCTTGTAAGACTTGAGCTTGCATGACTGATAGATTTTCTTTATCCAATGACGATGAAACAGTTGGAATCTGACGGTTTCACCCAAAACAAGGTTGGAATTCTTAGGATTTGATGCTTGCTCTATAATATACTGATGGATATTAACCATGGTTTGAGTCATTGCTTGCAGAGTCTGAGTTTGTGTTGCCATATACTCTAGCATCTTGCGTTCAATTCTTTGGGGTTGTAGATGGAATGTCGATGTTTCGTTTGTTGTCTTTATATTCGTGATTTCCATTGGGACTCGCCATCCGGTTGTGTGATAAAGATAAGCTCGAAGAGATTGGAAACAAATTGAAGAGCGAGGGTAAAATTATTGATATCATATCCATCTTTTCTTGTTGTGATTGTAATCACACTGTGGTAGAGAGGAGAATAACAGAAATGAAAGAAATTGACCATATTTTTCTTTAACTTCTTTCATACGTTGATGTCTGTATTCATTTGTAGATTTCTTGTTGTTGATGTTGGTGTTGCTTCTAGACTTTGATCTTCTGACATCCTCCAACCAACTTGAATGGCAGATAAGGATAACCCAGATTTGAACCCAAACTATCTTTATTAACCTAACAATTTATTTCTTGTTGCATTTGTGGCCATCACTCCACAATACAACTCACACAAGCAAAGATCCAAATCAATCATGTGTTCAAACAACAAACATTAGCACAACGATCGTCCTCACAGAAACGTTTCTATCGAAGTTGATAAGGGGTAGGCAATCTAAGAACTTATATTAGACGATCTCGGTGGTGAAGATCTAGCCGATAGAACAAGAAACGAGCTCAGAATAGATCAAAACAAAACGATGTGTTTTAACAAGAAGACAAGATTAAATTAGTTTTTATACGTAAAATAAGTCAATTTTGAAGGATGACAGGCTTTCTAGAACATGAATCCTTACCTTTCGACCATTTCTAACTTAAGGCTGCGTCCTACAGTCAATACTGCTCTGATACCACTCTGTCACACCCGATTTCCGGAGGGAAACCAGATGCATCTCATATGTGTGCCAGGATCTAGTTCCACACATATGATAGACGAAATGAGTGTATTATCATAGACAGTAAAAACGTAACAAGGGGTTTAACAACTTACTACACTCATTCGGAAGACACGAAGGTCTTTAACATCGGAAAACGATAACTACACGACGAGTCTTCGTCTTCCGCTTCCACAGGCACTTGACTGGGGGAGACACAAGCCTCGAACTCCTCAAGTCGTTGTAGAACTCTTCGCCATTGGTCTCTTCGAACGGCGGTAAGCAAGGCCGAGTACACTTATGGTTGGTACTCAACAAGTGGGGGAAGATGCAAGGCTATCAAGGATAGGCTATGGTTTTGCAACTGGTTAGCATTTTAATGTTGGTCAAACTTTTAATTAAAGAACGCCTAATTACTAGATGTAAGTATATACCAACCCACTTAAGAAAAACTTTTAAGCAAAACAACCCAAAGTTCATCGAGCTTCACCAAACCACGATTTATTCTCATCTTCAAGTTTATTAATCATGTGAGGGTCCAAGCCGCTCATGACCGTGAGCATGGCTGATCGATCGGTTTACACTCTGCAGAGGTTTGCACACTTTACCCACGAGTTCGCGTAAAAGTTCCAAAGAACTTTGAACCCAACCATGCGATGCTGATCAGGCATCATACCACACTTCCGAGGTGTGATTGCATAGGGACGCTACGAAGCCTTTACAAAGGTATACAAAAGACTAACGACCCGCATAGTTACAGATCAGGGCGGACCATAACCCTCCCTAGTGGTCGGCACCTTAGCAAAGGTCGCTACCCCAAAAGGACCGGGCTATACCCCCGCAACCCGATCCCCCTCTGCTCCTTTCGGAAAAGGGCCATCAGATCAATCGCACACCTAATTAATTGGCTAAGGTCAGAGCCATGTAACACTGTGGTTGCGCATGTTTTCTTGGGTGGTTCTCCATGTTCCGATTAAATCATATGATCTTGTATTACCAAAAGCATCATCGTTAAACATACAAGCATTTATCTTGGAAAACCATTTTTATCCAACCCAAGTTGAGCAACTAGCATATTCTACCCAAAAACATTTATTAAACCGGGTTGATCCAAGGATTGTGGATAAAAGTCTAGGTAAGTCCTTAAAAACGGTGTTCCCATCAAGTTAATGCGATATCATAAATATAAACTTAGTTGTCATGCAATTACATAGGATAAAATAGAATCATGCAGGGGGAGAAGACCACTTGCCTTCCTTGCTTAATCACTAAGGTTCTTCTTCTTCAAACACTTGCTCTTGATCTACTTCAACTGGTTGCTCGCTTGAAACTGGCACGATGTCTACGAGCACACAAGAATACATACAATAAACAAAACAATACACCAAGCATGAAAAGGTTAAAGAGAAAACAAGGTTTGGGTTTAGGAAAGCGAACACAAGGAACACTCGAAACTATCGGGAGGTTTAGATGATCACATACAAGAGCTAGCTATGTGTTTGATATCTTTTAATTAAGTAAAATCATGTGTATAGGTTATTTCAGAGAAATACCCTATTTATAATTAAGCAAGTTATATTTATATTTAAAAGACGATGTAAGCTTAGTCCAATTTTACTTATAAATATTCAAGTATGATTTATGCAAATTAAACATTTAATTTTAAAAGAAGCATGTAAAAGCATCTAGGCGTTTATCTTTATATTTCGAATTATTCTAATCAAATTATGATTTAAAAATACATTTATATTCGTTTTAATCAAATTAACATTTAATTAAGAAAACCCGGATATAGCCTATGTTACATTTTAGTAAAAAGCAAATTGCATAATCATTAATCAAATTAAGTTTGATTATAAAAACCGAGATATACATCTAATTAACCTTTAATTAAAAGAAATATTTAATTAGTATGAATCATATTAACTTTCTTATGAAAACACGTGTTGAACTCTAATTAGATTTTTATTAGAAAAGCGTGTGTAATAGGATTTAATCATATTTAATATTTAAATAAAAGAAAATATAAAACAAAGAACATGTACATCATTGCTCCTAACGTGTACTTTGAGTTGATATGAGCCTAACGCAACTTGAAACGGTGGAATCGGAGCTACAACGCAAAAGATACGGCCAAAACAAGGTTATAAAACTGACGGGCTTGAAAAGACGGTCGCGTGGACACCAAGAACGCTTAAAACGGAGCTAGGATGGAAAAGATATGGCTAAAACAAGCTTCAGGGACTAATTTGTGAATATCTGGAAGTTTAGGGGGTTTTCCGCAAGATTCCAGGGACCTAGACATAATTATATGTAAGAACTCAAGGGTTTTGGTGTAAAAGAACAGAGCTTGGACCTTGGGTGGGATTTTATAGAAAAGTCAAGGGCTTAAACAATAAAAACAGGGCCTCTTTGTGATGGTCTTTATAGGTGGGAGGGTGTGGTTATGATAATAGAAAAGCTAGGGGCTTTTTAGCAAAACCGCCTCGGTTGACCGTTATGGATGGGATTGACTTGGGGTCACGAGTTGATCTGGGCCGTCAGATCTGGATCGGATGGCGGGCGTGGCCGTGGACGGGGTGGTGGACTCGGTCCACCTGGTCCATGATGGACCGGGCCAACGGGGATAACCCCCGATCTAATCCGGGGCGTCGGTTTCGCGATGGACGGGCCGGGGTGGCCCGCGAGCGGCGGGAGGCGGCGCTCGGCGGAGACGGCGGCGGCTCGCCGGAGCATCACCGGAGTTCGCTCGATCTCGAGCTACGGGGTTCTTGTCGAGTGCGGTTTGGACCGGGGAGGAAGAGAAGGATGACGCGGACCTTACCGGGGGCTCGTTGGCGACGATGGGACGGCGGAGTTCGCGCGCGTCGGCTACGAGCAAATGGGATCGCGGGCTCGCGGGGAGGGTGTGGTTCCGACCTTGGTCCGGTGGGGAAAAGAGGGGCCCCGGGCACGGGATCCTCGTGCGGGCGGAGCGGGAGGCGAGGGAGGACGTGAGGAGGCCGAGGGGGTGGGGGCGCAATCTCGCGACGGCCATTAGTGGCGGCGACGAAGCTCGGTGGGGAGGCGTGGGGGAGGATGCGGGAGCGCGGGGAGAGTGAAGGGGCGGCCTACATGAGCTCTTGGGTCGATTTTATAGAGCGAGGAGGGGAGAGGGGGCTTCGGCTGAAGTAATGGCCATCAATGGCCATGGCGGCCGGCGGCCTTCAATGCATTAAGGAGGAGCGCTTGATGGCGGAGGGTAACGAAGGGGATTGATGGAGGGGAGTAAGGGAGGGTTATTACCGCGCCTTGATGGGAAGGATTGAAGAAGGGGGGAGCGCGGGGGATGCGGGCAATGGCGGCGGCGACGGCCCGCCGTTGTGTGCTTGGCCGCGGTGGGAGGAAGGAGACGGGGCTGACGCGCGGGCCCCGTCGGTCAGCGGGAAGAGAGAGGAAGAGGAGGGGAAGGGAAGTTGGGCCGCGCGCTGGCTAGCTGGGCCGGCGGAAAAAGGAGTGGAGGTGGGCTGAGAGGCCGGCGGGGTGAGCTTGGGCCACGCGGGCCGAAAGGGGAAGGGGAAAGAGGGTTGGGTTGTTTTGTTTTTTTTTTCAAAACCTTTTCAAATCTTTTTCAAACCCTTTTTAAATTCAAATCTTTTACACAAATTTTCACAATTATATTTCACAATTATTTTTAAGAATTTTCACAAGTATTTTAAGACTTTTAAAACCACACCACAACCAAAACCCATGCATTCAAATCATGATGCACAAGCACTTATTGCTTCTAAATTATTAAAATGATATTTAAATATTTTTAAGGCCAAATTTATTTGATAATTTAATTAATCCTTAGAAAATAAAATCTAAACACCATGTTGCTTACATTAATTTGGTGATGGAATTTTAGGGTGTTACACCGCCTCCTACCCATACTCCTCGCGTGGGCCTCCTCCCCATACTCCTCCGCCGCGTCTTCCTCCCCGCTCGGGGCTCCGCCGCCGCGCGCCTTGCCGCCCGACCGTCTCGTCCCGCCGGTAGGGGGCGCCTCACGCCTGTCCTCCCCAACGCCGTAGGGGCGCCCCCCCCCCGAGCGCCGGCGCCCACCGACCCCGCCCCGGCTCACGAATTGGGTCTTGCGACGCAAGCAAATTAATTGTTTGCGTCAGCATTTTTTAATTTCTTTTAAAGAATTAATTTATCTATAAAATTGTCCTAAATATGTCTATAATAATTCTAATTAAATTTGTTTCTCCCCAGCATCACCGACCGCCATCTCGCCCCGGCTCCCCACTGCCTCCCTCGACGCACCCAAGATCCCGCCGTCGTCTCGCCCCGGCTCCCCACTGCCTCCCTCAATGCACCCTAGGACCCCGGCTCCCCTTCTCCTAACCGACTGCGGTAGGCGACACCATTGTATATTCCTCTTCTCATAGAATACATAGAAATTATTGTATATTCTCATAACTTCGTGTCGATTCATAGAAAATTAGTGTTTATTCTACATGGATACTAGAGATACATAGAAATTATTGTATATTCTCATAAATTTGTGTCGATTAATAGAAAATTAGTGTTTATTCTACATGGATACTAGAAATACATAGAAATTATTGTATATTCTCATAAATTTGTGTCGATTCATAGAAAATTAGTGTTTATTCAACATGGATACTAGAAATACATAGAAATTATTGTATATTCTCATAAATTCGTGCCGATTCATAGAAAATTTCCGTTAATTCTAGATGGATACTAGAAATACATAGAAATTATTATATATTATCATAAATTCGTGTCGATTCATAGAAAATTTAATTTAATACTAGATGGATAACAATGACAATGGTGAAAGGATTATAGAGGAGATTATTGCTGGCGGTGCAAATGCCTTTGCATCCTACACGGACGAGGAAATTATTCTAAATATGATTGGTCAAGCAGGCGTCGCCGCTGATGACTTGGCAAATAACGAGGAAGACAGCCGCCGACTCAGAAAATAGTGACGACCTTGAGGATGCTAATGCAGAAGGTTCCAACGAGGTATACATATCATGCATTAAGTTCATTACTATTAATCCGATAACCCCATTTATTGTATATTCTCATAAATTTATGTCGATTCATGGAAAATTATTGTTAATTCTTGAAGGCTTCTGGATCGATGACGAAAAAGTCCAAGAGAGGTCGTGCACAACTAATCGTCGGCGATATGATGTATCACATCACGGAGGTGTCAGAGCTTGGCCAGCCTGTTGCTCCAAAAAAAAAGTCAAGGACAAGATTGTGTCTCAATGTGGGACAAGCAGTTGTGCTTCTACCGAGGTTGCACCAGGTGCTTGCATAGAGGTCGCACCGGGTGCTTGCACAGAAGGCCCTGAAGAGCCGAGGGCAATCGAAGGAGTTCCAGTGGATGACAACTAACAATACCCGATGGATTTTCTCTGTCAGTGCACCCCATGTGAGCTGCACAAGCCATTCGGCAACAACACAATGCAGGTGGCATACGGAAGTGCTTTTGCGCATTTTCCTGGACAAACTAGCCATGGTATGTTGATTCCACTTGGCTACGCCTCGGTTCTGTGGATGAGATTTGTCAGCCACAATTTGAAGATTTAGAGCTAGACATCCCAGGAGGTGAGGGGGAAAGGACACTCAAGGATGTGGTTCACGGTATCATATTGTGGCCCAAACGTTACATTATAATCCCCTAGATGGAGGGATCAATCCCTCCTACAGATCCCCTGCAGTCGCGACCATCATCATCTCCTAGGTCGTCCTCACGACCTTCAATATCACCTCGCTCACCGTCTACACAAGAACCATTATTCAATTCTGGAGGTGCGAGCTCCAGCCATGATATTGACATCAATCTCGAATCACCTCCAAAACGCAGAAAAAACCAATGGCGGCAAAGCTAGCGTCATCAAAAGCACAAAAAAACACCGCAACATCGCAGAAAAAACCGCCCAGCCACCAAAGCATATCAGAAAAGACCACGAAACCACCGTAGAAGAAACCACCACAGAAGAAACCACCTAGCCATGAAAGCACAACCGAAAAAACCGTCGGAGCACAATCTTTTAACCCAGTGCAACCACCAAAACCACCAACGATAAACAAAATGGTCGAGCCCATCAGCAAAAGGAAGCTAGCATGGGAGATGACAGAAGAAGAAGGAAAAACAACGATCGGTGCCCAACATGTGCATGAATTTTTCAGCAATCTGAATACAAAACAACAACGGAGGGAGCTAGAGAAGACCAAACAACTAGATCCATCAAAACTTGGATTTTTCAAACTAATGAGTGAACAACAAGAAATTGATGATGCCCATACTGGCGTCGACGTCGTCTAAAGAAGATGCATCGATGAGGAAACAGACTTACGTTCCCTCCGACCTCAATGCACAGGAATGAGCTGTAGCAAAAATGCCTACACAAGAAGTAGTGAAGCTCCTTGGTTTCATGGAAGAAACAAGGATGACTTTAGGCGTTGCACTCGGCCATGAAGAACCACCCCGGGATCCAAGTTTCGAGTATAGATGGCCCTTTCAGCTAGGAAAACCTCTTGTCAAGCCAGAACTAGTACTTAAGCTCTCACCTAAGATGTACAAATTTCATGAGTGGTACATGCGGCAATCACTGAAAGGCGTACATAACATAGTTATGCTTGCTGCACCCGAAGATTTTGCCACTGAAGGCAACAAGGTGGTCTGGCTGGATTTCAAAGATATTTATGAAGTTTACCATCAAGACGCCCTAAATACCGATCTTATCATCTCTTGGTGTCTGTAAGTGGCGTCTTTTTTATGTTTATTAATTGAATTATTACATATGTGGATTTACTAATTTAATTTGTATTTCCTTTTTGGTAGCCTGCAAAAACATGAGATGCAAAAAAAGAATATTGCCAGTATTGGTTTCATGGACCCATCAAAAGTCAACGAGTTTGAGGTCAAGCATCAACCAGACACAACAATCGCGACAATCTATAGTACCTTGTCTAAGTTTCATGACAAGGATCTCATACTACTACCTTACAACTGCGAGTATGTGCAATTGCCATCTAATTGTCTTTGCTAATTCTATTTAGTTCTAATTTGTATGACTATTATGACCATGTATGTACGGTTTCCACTGGATTTTTATGATCATTCAAGTCGACAATAGCAGTGTCATGGTGTGGGATTCATTGAGAAAAACCCCGTAAGTTACAAAAACCTTCAAGATATGTTTCAAGTGTAATAATTCTACCTAAGACATTCTTTTAAATGCAATATTTATTTATTTATATTTATATATATATATATATATATATATATTCTTTTACCTGCAAGTTACCAAAACCTTCAATATTTGTTTCAAGATATGCTTTTACTAACACATTATCTCTCATTAATTTTCCTCAAAGCTTGGCAAAAATTCATTGCAGAGAAAGAAGGTGATTTTAACCCAACAATTACATTCTATACGATTATCCGTACGTAATCCAAATAACAACTTCGCATTTGAGAAAATTTAAGTTTATCACACTTATATTTCATAACATTTTCTCCTATCCACTTTAGTGTTTGAGACAGAACAAGGAAATAATTTATGTGGATACTATGTCCGTGAGCACATACGATGTTTGGCAAGTGCAAAGTCCGGAAATTATGATGTAAGTTAATTAAATAAACCTACTAATAATACATCACTTCCGAATATATTAACATATTTGCACATTATAAAGATGCTTTTATATTTAATTATTGAGTGTAATATATTAACATATTTGCACATTATACAGATGGATATGGTTAAGGACGAGGTCATTCAGAAGGATCGTCTTTCGGTGATTCAAGAAAGTCTCTTGGGATTCATCCATGAGGAGGTGGTTATGCCAACAGGAAAACATCATTATGGTGCATCCAAAAAATCTAATAGGGACTAGAAATTTGAAGTGAACAATATTTTGATGTATAAATACTATCTGTTTAATTTGATGTGTATATTTTTAAGTTTATGTAAGTTTATAAATAAGTCTAACTTCAAAAACAATATATTTAAGTCTAACTATGTATATGGTATATATAGACAGCTATATACCTATATACATGTTCAAATACGTATACGTGCATATACGGGTTAGACAACAATTAGAATATACGCTCAAATCGAAAACTAAAAAAAGAGAAACGAGACCCTTTAGTCTCGGTTGGTATTACCAACCGAGACTAAAGGGGGTGGGTGCGGTGTCCGGATGCCCCCTAGTCCCGGTCGTAATACCACCCGGACTAAAGGAGCCTTTAGTCCCCACTTGGTTCAACCAGGACCAAAGGGGGGGGCTTTTGTCTCCGAACTTTAGTCCCGGTTGGACTTAGAGATCTAAACCCCCGTCCAACCGGGACTAAAACCCTCTCCCTACCGGTGTTCTTATTCTTCCTCCTCACCGGTGTACAGTGTCCACCAGTGCGCGTTCCAGGCGCTCCAGAGCGGCAACACGCCTTGCCGTTCCTGACAAGTGGCATCCGAGCCAGGGCAGGTCCCTGCCGAGGTCGTCTCCATGGCGTCACCCAAGCCCACCGGCCACATGCCGCCGCCAGACAAGAAGAAGGAGGACGAGCCAAGAGGATCAGGGGATGGTGATGACAAGAAGAGTTCCAAGCGCACGCCACTGCGGAACAGAGCATTGTGCAGTCCCTTACCTCGATCTTGCGGCTCCCGCAATCGTGTCATTGAGTGCGTCGTCCGCGACTCCGGCAGCACCGGCAACTGGCCGCAGCTCACTAAAACCAACTACAACAAGTGGTTGCTGTGCATGAAACTCAAGCTCCAAGCTCATGACTTGTGGGAAGTCATCGAGTTCGGAGATGGTGATTACCGGGATGACAGCACGGTGCTCGACGCCATCTGCTGTGCGGTCCCCTCAGAGATGGTCACCGCTCTCACCGTCAAGGAGACGGTGGCTGAAGCCTGGGAGGCCATCAAGACCCTCTGCACCGGGGATGAGCGGAGGAGGGCGGTGACGGCACAGACCCTTTGAGCAGAGTACGAGAACATCAAGCTCGGCACCAGCGAGGCGATTGAAGATTTCTCACTTCGGTTTACTGACATTGTGCAGCGCTTGGCAAACCTGGGTGACCCGGAGCCAGATGCGAAGGCCCTTAAGAAGTATCTTCGTGTCGTTCGCTCAAGGTACAAGCAGTTGATCGTCTCAATGGAAGCCTTCGCTGACCTCTCCAAGCTGACAATCGAAGAGGTCGCCAACACCTTGAAGTCGTCTGACGACGCAGATGAAGAAGCAGTTCCACCTCTGACCAATACCGACGACAAGGAGAAGCTCCTCCTCACGAAGGAGGAATGGCCGGAGAAGTACAAGCAAGAAGACACCACTTGAGGCGGATCAAACCTCAGCGGGCGGGGGAAGGGGCGCGGCAAGCCGCGCGGCCGCGACGGCCGTAGCGGATCTGACCGGCGCCCAACCTCTAGCTCTGGTTCAGTCTTTGGCAGAGCTGGGCTGGACGATGAATGCAAAAGGTGTGGCAAAAAGGGCCATTGAGCTCCAATTCTGCCGAGGGAAACTTGAAAAGGTGGACGCGGAGGCCCATGTGGCCCATGACGATGAGCTCACTCTGTTGTTTGCGCACGGGCTTGTCAAGGAGAAGAAGCCGAGGCCGTTGACCTCGCTTCTCCCCAAGGTGGCGATGGTGCTTCTTTTCAGAGATCCTGTGGTGCGCTAAGCTTTTGGTTGGTTGCTATGTTACGCCAATTTCATATTAGTGATTGTGGCCGGTCGCAAGTTTTAAATTGTCTCTTCGTTGCCTTGGTGTCTTTTGATCTTCCATACGTGCTGACTCTTTAGGTGCATTTGCCAGGGTCGCTCAGGCCGGTCTTGCACCCATGGGGTGCAGTCTCCTTTGTTTGCCGTCTTGGCCCGCAAGCGAGCCCGACTCTTGCGAGCCAAAATCGACGCCAGAGCCTGGCTCTCAGGAAACGTCGATTCCCTGCGTTTTTGCAGAGCCCGAACGACTGTAGCACGTCGTTGGCTTGCGTGGAGATGGGATCACCTCCAATTGGTGGAGGGCATGGGGTGCCGGCCGCCAGGGAGGAGCGGAGATGTGGGGATGGTGGGGGAGGGGGGTTGGTGCACGCGACGACGGCGGGGCGGGGTTCCATGCCGCCAGGGATCTCTTCGAGCGTGGTAGCAGCAGAGCAACGACAGCGGTAGCAGCAGAGGAATGGCGGCGGCGACAGCCAGGAACGGTGAGCACCAGGCGCGAGCACTGGCCAATGGCAGCAGGCGCGCGCTCTCGTGCGTGGCTCCGCACCCCCGGCCGCCTGCGTGGTCTCGTTTTCTTGCCACCGTCGGGTCGATCCGGCCATGGATGTGGCTGATCCGCCATCGGCAAGTGAGATGAGGAGCTCCACTGCCTACGGCAGTGCATGGTGCCGTGAGGAGCTCAAGGACGAGGCCGCCGACGCACATCCACGAGCTCGCAGCGTGGGGCGTAGCGGGGCGGTCTCGCCCGCTGACGCTTGTTGGCAGTCGACGTCCATGGTGTTCGCCCTCCACATGTTCGATGAAATGGCAATAACAACTGTTTGGGGGTAATGTTACCACAATCTGAGTCCAAAGTCATTGTATCCATATGTACAAGCGAGACAAACAGGATCACAATCGAGCTCGGCTCCGATGGACCATGTTCACTAACACAAGCACTTGCACCATTTGAACCGGGCTATGATTGGCCAGGCCATGGCCGGCCAACCAGGCCGACGAGGTACACCCTCACAAATGCACCCTTGATCTCTCTTGGTGGGTGAGGCAAGGAGACGCCGCGTGGCTATGAGGTAGGCGCTGGAGGATTGAGTGGAAATGACATGACTGCTTGTGATTTGAGAGAATGGTACCGATTATATAGTTTTGTATGATACGAAGTGGGGGAAGGATGAAGAGCTCCTGAGCCTAGGAATGATGCCTGTTTTGGTCCTAGAAATGGAGGAGTTGTAGGATCGTCACCACATACCTATGACAACAAAACGCGTGAGACAAAATTCGTCATAGAAATGGAATTTCTACTAGTGTCGGACACTAATCGGGCAGTATCTCTATGCTCGAGTAGGAACACCACAGCATGAATCGGGTGGGTGAAAAGTAAACCGAAGAAGAGGCACGAGCTCGTGACTCTTGAGAATCCGAACTTAATAACACAATCTGAGACTGACTCCAACAAGAGATGGCAGAAGCAGTTTTGCCTCTCCATAGGCACTATTCACGCGATGCAACTTCTCCAATAGAGAAGGCAACGCGGAAGGCAAAGTGCCTTCGAGGAGGAGGAAGACGGAGGGCGGGGAGCTCCACCGGCCTAGCCACGTGATGCGCGGCCGGCGATGGGAGGGGAGCTCCGGCAGCCGGCGCGGGGAGGGAGGGCGGAGGTTCAACGACTGGGGTAGAGCGCCGAGGTGGAGGAAGCGGGCCCTCGCTGATGTGAAGCTGGAGGAGGAAGTTTGCACGCGTGCAGTGTCGCCGCCGCCACGCTGGAGGAGGAAGAGGGCCCACGTCACTGCCGCCGCACGAGCTCCTCGACCACTCGCAAGATCCGCCGTCACGCGAGCTCCTCCACCTACGAGATCCGCCTCCTCCTCCCTCACCTCCGCACCGCCCACCTCCTCCCTCACCTCCGCCACTCCGCGCCACTGCCTCCTTCTCCCTCGCCTCCAGCTTCACATCAACGGGGACCGAGGGGCCGTGTGTCCCCGCTGCTCGCCGGCGGAGGAGGAGCATGGGAGGGGCCACGCGCCCGGTGGCGCCTCACTGGCCGCCCCTGCTGGCCCCACGGGCCACTCTACATCTCGCCCGTGAAGGCGGGGCAGCACGGGCCACTCTACATCTCGCCGGTGAAGGCGGGGCAGCACGGGCCACTCTACATCTCGCCCGTGAAGGCGGGGCAGCGGAGGAAATACTTTTATAATTGCTTGTTGCCTGTTGGAGCTGGTGCACCGCAAAGGAAGGGAAAAAACTGTTCACACAAGGCAAATGCCAATTTGCCTTCCAATTTTGCAATATCTTTTTGGACTCAGTCTAAACAAAGATGCATGGAAGAATGGAGCAGATACATATGCTATAGTTTACAGAACTTGATTGCTTATTATTACTTTAATCATTAGGGTTGATCACAATACCCATTCAAAGGGCAGAGGGAGACTATGCCGGGCACTTGGGAATTGGGATTGCAATGAATGCACGCTGATCTGCAGTCACTCCACGTGTTGTAGCACGTCGTCAGTTCCGGCAGGCAACAATAGCAGTCATGTGGCTCATCTTCACAATACCTCTTTTCGCAAAATACCAGCGTCACCTTGCTCGCATCTAGTGTTGTAGCATTACTCCTTGCCCTTGCAGTTCTGACCTCCAGCAAGTGAGAACGACCCGCTGCATCGTGAAGATCTTTTCATCAGCACGTTTGTAGTGTGTACACACATACTGGTCCCTCCCCTCCGTCAGGGTTAGCGACAACCATTTGAGAAGGTCATATATTTGAGAACGAAGGTAGTAGTTATCTAAATATGGCAAAAACAAGCGACAGTCATTTTGACGTAACTTACACAGTACTGTCGTCGATGATGCAGCGAGGAACAAGATGATCATCATGCACCCCAAACCTCCGCGCCTGTCATTCATTTTTGCATCATGAATCGCACACGAGTCAGGCTGCACAGAAATGCTTTGTGCTTGGTGGGGTTTATATATACACGCAAACAAGGAGATTAATTACAAAATTAATTGCATAAATAATGGCGAAATGGCCTGTAGCCTAGTGGTTACAAGAGCCCCGGTAGCACCTTAGGTCCTGGGTTCGACTCCTCGTGAGAGCGAATTTCTCAGGATTTAACGGCGTTTGTGCTTTTAGTGGTAGGCGATGTTCCCGTCAACAGCGAGGCGCCTGTGGTGGATTTGCCGACACAGTCTTCGAAGATGCTCCTGGGGTAGGGTTTGTGTGCGTGTATCCATAGGGATGAGTGTGCGTGCGTTGTGAGTGTCTCCGGTGTATTGTGTAATTCGAAAAAAATTGCATAAATAATGGTTAATTTGCGAGATAAATCTATTAAGCATACTTAATCTATAATTAGCCAATATGATGCTACAATAAACATATGTTGATCATAAATTAATTAAGCTTAATAATTTTATCTCTCGAATTAGTCACGGCTTATATAATTAGTTTTATAATTAGATCGTATTTAGTTCTCTTAATTAACATCCAAGCATCCCAATGTGAAGGATCCAAACACCCCTACCTCTGCATTTCAATAACACCGATAACTCGTCTTCATTCATGGCGGTTTTAGATTTATATTAACATGTTTTTTCTCAAATGCATGTACTCCCTTAGTCCTAAAATAGAAGTTGTTTGTTGGGGAATTGGGTAAAAACCTTTCACCCTCGAAACTTCGGAGGTTTCGTAAGTCTGGCGAGTTCGGAGAAATGGGCTAGAAAGAATCAAGCGGAGTATTCGTCTTCGTGATTCCCGAATTCGGAAGCTTTGATGCGAATTGTGAAAGTCACTAACCGTTACTCTTGGGCGAAAGTTTCGCCGAAGGAGTACTAGTTTGCGAGTCTGTCTATCATTTCAGGGCGATGGAAACTTCGGGGATCTTTGTAGATTCGGGGAAATCTCACTTCGGCAATGGTTTCGGTGTTATGAAGCGGGAATCTAAGCACATGGGAATCTTCACGAAAATGGGGCAAAAGTCACAAATAAATCAAGTCAAAGGGGTGGTGCCAAAAGTCCGGGTTCGATGTGTGAACTAGTGGCCGACTTGTAAATATATGAAATTTTTAACTCCGCAAATCACGGGATGTAAAAGACATTAATGTACATGTTTACAGTTTGAATATTCTTTAGATCCGAGGGCAATCTTGGATGTAAAAGTCCCTTCGTCTCCCTGTAAAAGGGGATCCGAGGGCACGTGTAAAGGGGTTCACAACTTTTGAGACGAGTATAGGCTTTCGGAGATTCTTTGTCTCCTCGTTCTTGAACTCTTCCACGTGTTTGTTCGTGAATTTCTTCCAATGGTGTTGGGGGGCCATCCAATTTTCAGACTCCCCAACATTGTTCTCGCTTCCCAAGAAATATTTTTTATTAAAATTTGACCACTTATATGTAAGAGAATATTAACATTTATAATAGCTGATTAGTATAATTACTGTAGCATTATAAAATTTGCCTCTTTTGGAATGATGTAAAATGATCTAATTATGTATTTTGTGCTCATGAAAATATAGGAAAATAAAAAATTTCTTTAAATTAAATGTTATCAAAGATTAGCGACATGGCTGTGCATAGATGCTGGTGCATAACATTTACTATGGTGCTTGGATTGAGCGATTTCTATAATAGTGCAAATTGTGGTTGTTTTTTCACTCGATTTTCATTTCCCATTCAACAGTCGGAATTTCCAACAAATCGTTTATGGCCTATTGTACACTTATCCATATTTGTTTCAAGCCGATTTCGAAAATCCACTGTGCTGGCGGACGCTTATGCCACCCGCTAGCACTGTGGTTCAGGGGTGGCGGGCGGGCACCTGCCAGCAAAGCTAGCCATTTCTTCTGGCACAAGACTGTTGACAGGTGTTGCGCCTGCCAGCACAAATGCGTT
The DNA here is from genome assembly GCA_947561735.1 of Cenchrus americanus. NCBI lineage: Eukaryota > Viridiplantae > Streptophyta > Magnoliopsida > Poales > Poaceae > Cenchrus > Cenchrus americanus. The sequence continues at coordinate 97,939,941 of OX387243.1, read as the reverse complement.
TTAACCGTCAGTACAACTCGTTTCTGGCCTAGTGCACACTCATCCCTATTTGTTTCGAGTCGATTTCGAAAATCCACTGTGTTGGCGGGTGCTTATGTCACCCGCTAGCATTGTGGTTCATGGGTGGCGGGCGGGCACCCGCCAGCAAAGATAGCCATTTCTCTTGGCACAAGACTACTGGCGGGTGTTGCGCCCGCTAGCACAAAGGCGTTTTAGCCGCCAGTACAAATCATTTATGATCTAGTGCACACTCATCGCTATGAACACATGCGCACAAACCTTACCTTAGGAGCACCTTCAAAGACTGGGTCGTCAAATCCTCAAGATTGACGAAGTCACCACATGCGCCTCGCTATCGATGGGAACGCCGCCTTCCACTGAAAGCACAAACGCCGTTAAATTCTGAGAAATCCGCTCCCACGGAGAATCAAACCCATAACCTGAGCTGCTACTGGGACTCTTGTAAACATGAGGCTGCAAGTCCTTTCACGTGATTTAATGGTTCTTGGATCGAGCAATTTCTACAACAGTGCAGCTCTATCACGATGACACGATGGCTTTCGGGTGGTCAGGGACAAAGCAACACATGGCAAATTGTCACACCTGTTACCGACCCAATCTCATTTTCCTCTGCCACCTGAGCAAAATACATAGAAAGCGACCTTCGGTGACAAGGTAGGCCTATTTTGAGCGCCGCCGCGTCCTTCCCTACTGCCGTCCTGTACACCTTCGCCGCTGCAGCAATGGCTGCGCGGCCGGCCTACTGTCGTTGTGCTGCTTGCATACTCGGGACGTGCATGTGCTGGTAGCCGGCGGCCGGACCGAGCCGAAGAAGGTAGTCCTACATTTTTTCATTTAATGTTTTTTAAAAATATTGATCCAACATTTTTTTGAAAATTGATCAAATGTTGTTTAACAATTTTTTTTGAAATTTGTTGAAAAAATGTCGGTCTACCTTTTTTTTGAAAAATGTTGGCTCAAAAATTTCTGAAAAATATTGGATGAAAAGTTGTTGAACCAAAAAAATGTTGTCAGCATTTCAAACATATTGGTCAACATTTTTTTAAAAGTTGGATGAAAAATGTTGAACAATAAAGTTTTAGAAGAAAAAATGTTGTCAACATTTCAAAATTGTTGGGTGAATAATGTTAGCAACGTTTTTATAAATGTTGGATGCAAAATGTTGTCAACATTTTAGATAATGTTTAAGCGAAAAAATGTTGTCAAGATTCTAAAAAATGTTTAACGAAAAAAATTATCAACATTCTGAAAATGATTGGACAAAAAATATTATCAACATTTGAAAATGAATTGTTTGAAAATGTTGAATGAATCATTACCGACTGGATATTAGTGGGTTGTTGGCTTTTGGTGGACTGGTTTAAGTGGGCTTTTGACTCTGATCCGGTCCAACCCGCGGACCATCATCATGTTGGGCGAGTTCAGTTTCCCCCTCACACTTCTCGGCGACCTCGGCTCTGACCACCTCTTCCAGCGGCTTCATCGCTGGCGGATTCTTCGGCCGATGCGTGTGATGATGGCGATGAACGAGTCGTCTCTCAAGGAGCACCCGCATTCCTACATCAGCTGGAGCACCGCATTTGACCGGATGCTCTCCAAGCTTATCCACTCCAACCCCGGCGGCCTCGAGTTCCCCTTCCTCCGAAACTTTTTATAGGGATCACAATACACTTAGGCTGACTTCAAAAATTGTGCAGAGGATTTATTTTTACATCATGAATGTTTGGAGGGAGAATTCTCGAAATTTCTTTTCTTTGCTCTGTTTTCATGCCCTTGCTTTTGATGTTGCTGTACCATCTGCCCTAGACTATATTGTGACTATAATTGACTAAAATGTTCATAATAAATATTGATTAATATAATACAAACTCTTCTTAGTCGCTGATCATACACTAGCAGCATATACATCTTTATCATTGCAAGAGAAATTAACATTTTTATTGCCAAATCGCTCGTGACTGTTGAGAATCTGAACGTAATAACACAAGCTAGGCAAAGATGCACGAAAGAACGGAGCAGATACATGCTATAGTTTACGCAGAGCTTGCTTGCTTATTATTACTGTAATCATTACCCTTGATCACAATATCCATTCAATTCAAAGGGGAGAGGGAGACTCTGCCGGCGGGCACTTGGGATCGCAACGAGCGCACGCTGCTCTGCAGTCACTCCACGTGTAGTAGCACAACATCAGTTCCGGCAGGCAACAATAGCAGTCATGTGGCGGCTCATAAGCACATTGCACCTTTTCGCAAAATACCAGCGTCACCTTGCTCGCATCTACTAGTGTTGTAGCATTACTCCTTGTCGTTGCAGTTCTGACCTCCAGCAAGTGCGGACGACCCGCTGCATCGTGAAGACTTTTCATCAGCACGTTTGTAGTGTGTACACACATACCGGTCTCTCCCCCTCCGTCAGGGTTAGCGACGGCCATTTGAGAACGTCGTATATTTCACAACGAAGGTAGTAACTTTTTAAATATGGCAAAAACAAACGACGCTAATTTTGACGTAACTTACACAGTACTGTCGTCGATGATGCAGCGAGGAACAAGATGATCATCATGCACCCCAAATCTCCGCGCCTGTCATTCATTTTTTGCATCATGAATCGCACACGAGTCAGGCTGCACAGAAATGCCTTGTGCTGGGTGGGGTTTATATACACACACAAACAAGAAGATTAATTACCAAATTAATTGCATAAATAAAGGTTAATTTGCGAGACAGATTATTAAGCATACATTTAATCTATAATTAGCCAATATGATGCTACAATAAACATAAATTAATGAAGCTTAATAAATTTATCTCACGAATTAGTCCTGGCTTATATTATTAGTTTTATAATTAGATCATATTTAATTCTCTTAATTAACATATAAACATCCCAATGTGAAGGATCCAACACCCCTACCTCTGCATTTCAATAACACCGATAACTTGTCCGCATTCATGGCAGTTTTAACCAATTATATGTAAGAGAATATTAGCATTTATAATAGCTGATTAGTATAATTAGTGTAACACCCTAAAATTTGCCTCTTTTGAAATGATGTAAAATGATCTAATTATGTATTTGTGCTCATGAAAACATAGGGAAATACAAATTTTCATTAAATTAAAAGTTATCAAAGGTTTAGCAACATTGTTGTGCATAGATATGCTGGTCCATAAGATTTACTATGGTGCTTGGATTAAGCGATTTCTATAATAGTGCAAATTGTGGTTGTTTTTTTACTCAATTTTCATTTTCCTTGCCAACTTTTTTTATGGAAATGCGTCTGGGTAGGCACGTACCCTACTCTAGCTTGCCCATCAACTAGTTAGCCATCAATTGACCTCAGAGAATGTGAGTTAATGGTTTTTTTCTGAATTACACAGTACATCACAGACACTCACAACGCACGCATACTCATCCCTATGAACACATGCGTACAAACCTTACCCCTAGGAGCATCTTCAAAGACTGGATCGACAAATCCTCAAGATTGACGAAGTCACCACAGACGTCCCGTTATTGATGGGAACGTCGCCTTCCACAGAAAGTACAAACGTTGTTAAATCCTGAGAAATTTGCTCCCACAAAGAGTCGAACCCAAGACCTAAGACGCTATTGGGGCTCTTGTAATCACTAGGCTACATACCCTTTCGTGTGAGTTAATGATTTTTGGATCAAGCAATTTCTACAGTAGTGCAGATTGGTTGTACTTTATCACGACGGCACAATGGCTGTAGACCCAGCACGGGTGGCCAGCGACTAAAAAGCTAACATATGGCAAATTGTCGCACCTATCACCGACCCAACCTCGTTTTCCTTTGCCACCTCAGCAAAATACATAGAAAGTGACCTTATGTGACAAGGTAGGCCTATCTATAACTCCTATATAGGAGCTCCCCACTAGCCCTCCTTAAGAGTTCTCAGGCCTCTAATTGACTGCTGTGAGTGGTAACTGAAATTTACTTGACCAATGAGTTACTTCTTGATTTGTGTGCTGCATGCGTGGTTTGCTTAAAATGGATTTTAAGAAGTCGTTCCGACGTGCGGAGATCAGGAACCCGTTCGGTTCGTCTGCACAGACGCTTTGGTTCGTTCGCATTGCTTCAAAGATCCGTCCATACACTCCATTCCATTCTCGCCCTAAGGAAGCTGCGGTGTTTCTTGGTGAGGAGAGACGAAGAGCCTGCTGTGCTTCGGTTAGAGTGGCGCAGCGGAATCCAGCTCGGCCCGTTGTACCCACGAGCCAGCGCCCCATCAGGTCTAGGTCCAACGGAGCTCACAACAACAGGTCCTGGGCCTAACTCAACGCAAAAGACTAGCCTGATGGGTGAGGACTGCCCCCACCTTAACGTTGCGCTCCCCCACCATCAATTTCCGATGTGGGACTAAACCCAACAATCTCCCCCGTCACACATTGGGTCAAACTCTTCCATCACAACCATCTGTGTGATCTCCCGAAGACGTTCACGGGCTTCCCCGTCGCCATGTGACCCGAAGATGTTTTCCCAGGTTTTTCCGACCTTCGGCTCTGATACCACTTGTTAGAGTGGCGTAGCGGAATCCGGACCGACCCGCTATACCCACGAGCCAGCGCCCCATCAGGCCTAGGTGCAACGGAGCCCATAACAACAGGTCCTGGGTCTAACTCAACCCAAAACACTAGCCTGATAGGTGAGGACTGCCCCCACCTTAACGTTGCAATCCCCCATCATCAATTTCCGATGTGGGACTAAACCCAACAAGTTTTTTTTTAAAAAAATGTTGACTCAGCTACCTTGACTGGCCGGGCCTGGAGAGTGCCACTAATGATGTTTGTATTTATGGCTGGGTGCAATCCTAGTTTGTTGTGGATGAACCCCAATTAATCAGGACTTAGGAGTAGCGGGATCTTACCCAAATTTTTAGAAGTGGGCAATTCTCTCCGATAGAAACGAAAAGCACCTAGATCTCTCCGTCGCCCCCACCCTCGGCCCCCTCACGTCCGTCTCTGGCGAGCTCGATGGAGCGCGTCGGGACCGGGCCCCATCCCCATCTCTAGTAGTTTCTAGTTTAGTTAGTTTTTAGTTTCACCGTGCCTTCATGGATTTTGCCCTTTGTGGCTCTCACCACCGCCATGGAGTCGCCATCGGCTTTATTGTCGCCTGGGCCATCCTCGATCTCCTCGTCGCCGCCGTCCTGCCTCCACCTGTGAATCGTAACAAAATCAAATCTGCTCCGTCTCTCCCTCCTGCAGCTCCTCCAATGCCCCTCCACCTCCTGCTGCCCGGAGTGCTCGCCCCACCACCTCAAATCTGGCCGAATGATGGGGGCTGTTGAAGGTTCCTTTCCTATAGATCGGGTCTTCTCCTGTGTGGATCTAGTCTTTGGGGTTGTCCTTATCCTTAAGTGTCTTCTCCTCTTGGCCGCGCTCCCCTCCATCCACCACCTCACCCCAAAAAAATTATATAATACAATGCTTTAGTACAATTTTTTATAGTTATGAAGAAAAACATAGATCTAAAGGTACAACAAAAAATATATACTAAAGCATATCATTTTAGAGTCACGTAGTTGGATTTTCCATTTTATAATTTTTCTATGATTTATTATGATTAATTAAAAATGATTTAGGGGTAATTTGACCAGTTTTATAAAGTTCGGGGGTGGTATATAGTATTTCATAGGTCGGGGGTTATATAATGCACCTCCCATAGGTTGGGGGTGATGTAGACTTTTTTCCAATGGATGGATGTTTCTTCCGGAAACTCCCAGACTCCCCTCCCCCTCTCTTTGGCAACCGCTTGTCCGCGATTCATCTTCTCCCTATTCGGCGACCGCAACGGCTTGAGCAATGGCGAGCTCCGAGGCCGCAAGACCCATCTAGAGGCGTACTCGGCTGGCCGCGCGATCCGCCTAGAGGCGCTCTCTAGCGCCTGTGGCGGCCCAAGCAGGAGCGAGCTCCAGCATCGCAACACCATAGGGCAGATGGGATTCGAGGACGCAGTCCAGAGCAGGTTTTTTACCAATCGTTACCGCAATTTATACCGCGGTTACCGTTGCGGCCCGCTACAAAAAAACCACGGTAAAGCGGTCCCGGCCGAACCAAGCATCCGGACCAAATCGGTTTACCGAACGGTTTGACCGGTAAGCCGAGCGGTTTGACCAGTAAGCTGAGCGGGTTTTTTCCTTCGAACCGACAGCTCATACCACAGTTAAAAAAACCTGCGCCCTGTTCGCTGCGTTTTATCGGCCACCAAACAAGATTTTCTCTCGGTAACAAACCAACCAAAAGAACTGGGCGAATCCAAGAAGAGATCTTTCTCGTAACAAACCGAAAGACTACCATCACCATCAGCCAACCGAACAGGCATCTGGTCCGGAGTAAGGAAGTGCAGGTGTATGACGAGGTGAGACGATCGATGTTGCTGCTCTATTGCACAAACGCCCTGGTACACGGGCTAAACTTAAGTCCGGTGGCCACGACCTTAAGCTCAGGCGCCGGCGTGCCATAGGTGGAGAAGACGCTGATTTTTTTAGAAATTGATGTCAAATATTTCTAAAAAATGTTGCAACATTTACAAAATGTTGACAAAAAATAGCTGATGAAACCAACATTTCTGAAAAATGTTGGAACATTAATGAAAAATGTTGGAAGAATAAAAAAATGTTGACCCAAAAAATGTTCCAACATTTGTAAAATGGTGACGAAAAATAACTAGAAATGTTGAAAAAAATGTTGTAATGTTTTTAAAAAATGTTGGAACATTTTTACTTTAATAGTTATGAAGTGTGCTAGTGGGAAAATAAAAAACATATATTTAGATGAGCTTTTGTGGGTTAGAAGTTCATACCTTGATCCACCTTCTGGTAGTCATATAGGAGCCCCCTCTATCCTGAGCCAACGACCATGCGCCTCGTGTTCCGACCTTGTCGCATCTTGCGCGAGCGAGCGGGCGGGCGCCCGCGATGTGGCTCGTGGGGCCCACTGGTGGTCTGCCACATGTCCTGGGCGGGATCGAGCCGCGTTCTAACGCGCGCCCTGCGCTAGTGAGCCCAGGGGCTTCCATGTAACTCCTAGGGGCTTCTATGTAACTTATGGAAGATAGTTAGAGCAACTCCAACAGTTTCCTACCTTAGCTTGACATCCATCTATTTTTGGCAAAACATGAAAAAATAGCCTCCAACAATTTGGCAAAACAACTTGGCATCAATAGCAACTTGGCATCCCTCCCCTCGGTGCACGCACATATGTGCGCGCATCCGTCCCGTAGCAGAAGAGGTGGAGGAACATAAAAGTATATTTGTTTCTATCTCGGGGTTTCTGATGTAAGTTAGATCTAGATTTGACAAGTGAATTATATCAAACCGATGGAGATGGACTTTTTTTACTTTAACATATCTTTTAAAAATTGGAAAAAAACAAGATTTGTCAATAAAATTTCGTAAGCCCTTGAAGATGCTCTTGGACATTGAAATTTTATAAAGCCCACCAAAACCCAATAATCCGATTCAGTTCGCCCACCGAAGCCCGGTTAGAGCATCTCCAAGAGTTTGCCAAAATTTACTTGGCAAATCTTGTGTTTTGCCAACTTCTAAAAAGCTATGCAAAGTAAAAAAGAATTCATCTCCAACAGTTTGGCATAATTCACTTGCCAAATCCGGATGTAACTTACATCGGAATCTTGAGAGAAACAAAATTATATATGTGCCCTTCCACCTCTTGAAAAACTTACATCAGGAATCCTTCTCTATTCGTTATTTCTTTTTCACCCTCCCACCTAGAGGGAAACAACGATGGCAACCACGATCCGCGCGCGCATATATGCACGTGGGAAGATGAGTTTTGCCAAGTTTCTATTTTTGCCAAGTTGGTTTGCCAAACTGTTGGAGGCCAATTTTTCTTGTTTTGCCAAAATTATATGGATGCCAAGTTGGTTTGCCAAACTGTTGGAGTTGCTCTTATCTGATTCCGTTCCGTTCATGTGCGTGCTGATCGCATCGCTCTTTATTGGAGCATCTTCGAGAGTTTACAAAATTTTACTTGGCAAATCATGTATTTTGCCAACTTCTAAAAAGTATGCAAAGTAAAAAAAAGAGTTCAACAATTTGGAATAATTCACTTACCAAATCCAGATCTAATTTACATCAGGAATCCTGAGAGAAACAAAATTATGTTGGTGCTCTTCCACCTCTTAAAAACTTACATCAGGAATCATTTTCTATTTTTTATTTCATTTTCACCCTCCCACCTACAGGGAAACGCCGATGACAACCACAATCCGCGCGCGCATATATACGTGTGGGGAGGTGAGTTTTGCCCAGTTTATATTATTGCGTGGTTTGCCAAATTGTTGGAGGTCAATTTTCTTGTTTTGCTAAAATTAGATGGATGCCAAATTGATTTGCCTAACTGTTGGAGTTGCTCTTAATTGTTTCTCTCATCGTTGTTTCGGGGCACCTTTGACTTTTTTATATATATTTTTTTGCGAATTACAAAATACATCGGAGACACTCACAACGCACGCACACTCATCCCTATGAATGCACGCACGTAAACCCTACCCCTAGGAGAATCTTCGAAGACTGTGCCGGCAAATCCTCAAGATTGACGAAGTCACCACATGCGCCTCGCTGTCGACGGGAACGTCTCCTACCACTGAAGCACAAACGTCTTTAAATCTCGAACCCAGGACCTGAGGTGTTACCGGAGCTCTTGCAACCATTAAGCTACAGCCCCTTTCGCTTTTCGTTTTTTATATATTTTCCTCACGTGACATTTTTGACTCTTTATTTTGACTTTATTTTTATTTTTCCAAAGTGACGGCAAACCTTTGAGTTTTTTTACACTTTTTCCAACGTGACAGTAAACCTTTTACTTTTACACTTTTTTCCCAACGTGACCGCAAACCTTTTAATTTTATAAAGTTTGAAGTCTGAAGTTTAATATGTAGATTTTATGTGTAATTGGTAAGATACGCTCAACCATAAAAACATAATTTAAAAATGAAATTTGATATTAAGAAATAAAAAATTAGTGGCATTGATCATGTTAATGTGCTCATCTTGAAGAACCTGACCGATGGCAAACACCTCGCGAGGGTGGAGTGTGTCAGCTCGATCTGAGCTGAGGCTTATTGTATCGGAGGCCTCTCGAGGATTTTTTTCATTTTAACCTTTTTTTTAATTTATTTTTAAAAATACATCTCAAAAATATTATTTGCAGATCTGACCCTTTTGGCCACGCCGGCCCACGTGGTGCGGCAGGATAATGTTACCGCGTCACATGCGGCGGCACGGCAGGCCCGCCATGCTGGCACGGTGGGCTCTGCGCCACATGCATCGGCGGAGCAACGTGATGGTGTCGTGCCGCCAGCAGGAGGTTCACCAATTTAATCTATCAACTCTGAACCATCTAAATAAAATAGTATTTGAATTTCAAATGTCGTAAAACTAGATATGTATGTTATATAAGGTCTGAACATTCCATTTTATTAACATTTACAAGACTACGTATTACATATTGTAAAAAAATTAATTTCAAAGTATGCTATGTATTATCCTTATATCCCACTTAGGGCTCTCATTAAATAGTTATCTATCTAGGATAATACCAACTAAACATCATTTGAACTTTGAATGTCACGAAACTTGCCATTCACATTGTATAAGGTGTAAAGATCTCATTTTATATCATGTAAACAGTCAAGTGCTACATATCTTAAAATATATAATTTTAAAGTAGGCTATGTATTATCCCTAAATTCATGATAGAGTCGTCGTTAAATTTAACCAATTTTGAACTATCTTAATAAAATAGCATAGGAATTTTAATCATCACGAAACTTGACGTGTATATTGTATAAGTTATAAAGATTTCATTGTATTAATTTGCACAAGGTGAAGTGATACATATTTTCAAATATATAGTTTTACACTATGTTATGTATTATCCCTAAATTCATGTTAAGGGATGGCCAATTTTGAACCATCTTAATAACATAATATATGAACTTTAAATGTCACGATACTGCATATGTATATTGTATAAGTTGTAAATATTACATTTTATTAACATTTACAAGGTCAAGTGATACATATTTTAAAATATATAATTTCCAAATAGGCTATGTATTATCCTTAAATTCATGTTAGTGACACCGTTAAATTTAACACACTTTTGCACCATCTTAATAAAATAGTATATGAACTTTAAACATCACAAACCTCCACATGTATATTGAATAAGTTGTAAAGATTTCATTTTAAAACATTCATAAGACTAGATGTTACATATTTTGAAATATATCACTTAATTTAGCTTTGTAACACTTAGCTTTGTTAATGTTAATAAAAGGTGTGTACAAAGAATTAATGTCTCTACATAAATGTGTCTTATGATCAATGTTTATAGTGTATAGTATAATATATCTATCGACTTTTATCTAGTTTCATGATGTTTGAAGTTAATATATATTATGATGTACCCTACTTAAAGTTTTGTGACATTCAATGTTTAAATATATTTTAAAATATGTAGCACTTCATTTTCTACATATTAGTAAAATGCTATCATAACACCTTTTACGACGTGCATGTTAAGTTTTGTGACGTTCAATGTTTAAATGTTATGTAATTGAGATTATCCTAAGTAGATAACCATTTAACGAGCTAAGTGAGATATATGATAATATATAATCTACTTCGAAATTAAAATTTTAAAATATGTAATACTTGGTCATGTATATGTAGTTAAAATGGAATGTTTAAATCTTATATATCGTGCCTATAATTTTAAAACATTTAAAGTTCAAAAACTATTTTATTTTTATCATTCAAAGTTAATAACTATAATTGAAGTACTCATGTCACGCGAGACAAAATTCTATACACTGTAAGTATCATGAGAGCTCTAAGTGGGATATAGGATAATACATAGCCTACTTTAAAATTATGTAATTCAAAATATGTAGCACCTGACTATTTACATGATATTAAAATGAGATCTTTACACCTTATACAATGTAAATGACAAATTTCGTGACATTTAATATTTAAATGATATTTAATTGGTATCATCGTAGATTGATAAAAATTTAACAAGAGCCCTAAGAGATCTAGGGATAATACATAACCGTTTTAAAATTATATAATTCAAAATATGTAGCACTTGACTATTTACATGATATTAAAATGGGATCTTTACACCTTATACAATGTGCATGGCAAGTTTCGTGACATTCAAAGTTTAAATGATGTTTAATTGATATTATCCTAGATAGATAACCATTTAACGAGAGCCCTAAGTGGGATATAAGGATAATACATAGGCTACTTTGAAATTAAAAATTTTAAAATATGTAATACTTAGTCTTGTAAATGTTAACTAAAATGAAATAGTTCAGACCTTATATAACATATCAGTTTTTACAACATTTGGAATTCAAATACTATTTTATTTAGATGGTTCAAAGTTGATAGATTAAATTGGAGAACCTCCTGCCGCGTCAGCCTGTATGGCGCGGCACCATCACGTTGCCTCGCCGATGCATGTGGCGCGGCAGGAGGAGGCCTTGTAAGCCCACCGTGCCACTGTGGCGGGCCTGCCGCGCCATGCGGGCCGGCGCGGCCAAAAGGGTTAGATCTGCAAATAATATTTTTGAGGTGTTATGTTTAAGAATAAATTTAAATAGGGTTAAAAATTAAAAGAAAATCTACCTGTGGAAGCCTTGTTCGAGATCCTGCTCGAATTCCGGCCACCAAAACCACAATCCGCAACTTCTTCTAGTGTTGGGCCGGGGATCTCAGCTCAGAGTGTTTTAATATTCACACAGGTGCGTAATTAGTTGAAGGACCGATACGGCGAACCAGAGAGGGGAGTGAATGGGAGCCGATAAAAATTCTTCTCGAAGGAGATGAAGGCTCCAACAAGATGAACACGGCTTCCAACACACGTCTCCGACTCACTACCCAAATTGGCCAAGTCCACGTAGCCACTGGAGTGCTACTGAACCTAGGAACCAACTTCCAACCTCACAGACCCGAGAACGCAGCGGAACACCAAACCTCGAGTCCACTGACCAACACCGGTCAGACCGGTGAGCACCACCGGTCAGACCGGTCCCTGCTGGTGAAACTTGGCGACTTCCACAGAGTGGCTCCACACCGGTCAGGCCGGTGCAACACACCGGTCAGACCGGTCACAGCCAGAAAGCCCCAAAACACCAAACAGGCCAACCGACCTCCAAACTGACCCAAACTCGAAACTGCTGCAACACAGGACAACAGCGAACACACCCAAACGTTCACCCGAGCAAAAACCCAATAGGGGTTGCACCGGTCAGACCGGTGAGAGGCACCGGTCAGACCAGTGTGACCTGGGCTTCTCGGGAAGAACAGCACCCGTGGGTCAACACCTCCAAATCCAAGCCTTGATCTCCCGAATCGCTCCACGGACTTGAACAAGATTTTGGGGATAGTAGGAACACCTCATGAGGAGTCCATAGCCAAGTTTAATCCCCCCAAAACTTGTCCAAACAAGAGAAATCGAGGAAATCCTGCCAAGAACACCTCTAACCCTAGAACACCATAAACCCCAAATTCGAGCCACTTAACTCACGAATTTGGGAGGGGAATCACAGCCCAAAGAACCACGAAGGGTTCCCACAAATTTCCCCCATCAAATCCCCAAGAGCAAGGTCTCGAAAACGCACCGAGAGAATCACACGAGAGAGGGCCCCGAAAACCACCACCAAGAACAACCGAGAACGACTCATCCAAACCTTGAGGATCCACCCCGAATCATCTATACATGCCACAAAGGTTCATACAAGGTCTAGCTTGCCGCCCGATCATCCAACCCTCTCAACAAGATCTCACCATGAAGCTCTCAAGCTAGTCCTATAGCACCCCAAACATTTGGGTCCAAGACATGCAAGAGCTTCAAAGCCTCGATCATGCTCGGTGTACGGAAAATCCTCAACATTAGCCTTCATGTTGTTCACGATGGCGGTGAACCTCCGAAACATCGCATCGATGTCCTCACCGGAAGTGGAGTGAAATTCTCATATTGCATCCGGTAAGAGACAAAGAGGCGAGCCTTCACATGGTTATCACCACCGTGAGCAACCAACAACTTTTCCCAAATTTGCCAAGCAAGATTCAAATGGCGAACACGCTCAAACTCAGGATCACACAGGCTACAGGCCAAGTGATCAACGGCTTTTGCATTAGCCTCATACTTGGCCTTAGCACCGGCATCGGTCACCATAAGAGTATGGATGTTGACCGGAATAGCATAGGTCTTGTCAAGCACAATGAAATCCAACGACTTTCCACGAAGAAAGATCATCATACGAGCCGCCCACTTGTGGTAACCCTTGCCATCGAAGTGCGGCGGACCGCCCCGCTCAACGTACGCCATCCGAGGATTCGGGACTTGTCAAAGTCGCAAAGAATCCGGCACCAAGCTCTGATACCAATTGAAGGATCAGATGGCGACTAGAGAGGGGGGGAGTGAATAGGAGCCGGTAAAAATTCTTTCCAAAGAACCCGGCCTATACCCTAGTCAAACCACGGTCACACACGAGCGATGGATCAAATCACACACCAATCGCCAAGACCATGAGGTTATGGATCAACCTCTAGCCTTAGGAACGATTCCTTGAAGCACACGTGGAAGCACGAAAGGAGGGGAGGAATCGAACCAAGAAGCAAAGCGCACGGGCTCGCGGACCGTCCGGCCGGAGGGGCGGACCGTCCGCGCAGCCCTCGCGGACCGTCCGACCTGAAGCCGCGGACCGTCCGCGCCAACACCGCGGACCTCCGGCCCTACGCCACGGACCGTCCGTTAAAACACACAGAACCACCAGAAGCGACCCGAGAAAAATGGACCGTCCGCCAAGGCTGGGCGGACCGTCCGCATGGGTCGCGGACCGTCCGCTACTCAAGCCCGGACTGTCCGCAAACCAGCTGCAACAAAAACCAAAAACCAAAACGGATCGAAAGCAAAGACGCGCAAGAACACGACGAACACGCGACGAACCCTAGCCGCGCGGACCGTCCACCGGCACCCCGCGACCGTCCGCGGGTGCGGACGAGAGCGAAAAACGCCCGACCCCGAAAGTCAATTCCCCCAAATCATCATCAGATTTCCCAAACGGTTGAAGCTATGGAGACAAGGGTTTGGGGACTTGAAAAGCGTCACACAAGGATGCTATAGCCCAAAAATCTTGCCTCCTAACTCCCTAAATCACCGGGAATCACGAATCCTTTGAGCACCACCAAAAGCTAGAGCACCGAAAGAAAAACTGCGAATCCAAGTGGTTTCCCAGCGTTTGAGGGCACAAGATCAATCACAAAAATGCACGAGACATCTATCCATATTTTCCTCAAAGAAATCCGGGGAGAAACCCACTCAAATCCGCGGAATCGAACCGGGAACAAAGGAACGAAAACAAGCAAAAAAGGCCACGAAAACACAACCCCGAATCTTCTATACAAACCAGGAAAGATTCACAAGGTCTAGCATGCCGCCCTAGCATCCATCCCTCTCAACAAATCTCTCATGAAGCTCTCATGCTAGCCTAGAGAAAATGGAAGAAAAATAGCTACGAAAATGAGAAAGAGGAGGGAGGAAATGAAACCCTAAGTCGTGGAGAGAGAGAGCCATCCACACACACTCATGGCTTATATATCAGGTCCCGCCGGAGTGGTAAATGACTCGACTACCCCTAACTTAACTACTGGCGATACAACCCATGTAGGGGCATTTAGGTAATGTTTGTGGGTCTTGCCATCGGACGGCCACGCCTTTGCCGCACCCCCGCGTCCTCCCGACGCAAGCCATGCGATCCCGCCGCGTGTCCTCCGCCTCGAAGCTTCTCGACACGCCCGGATCCCGTCTCCATCGTGTTGGGCCCTCGGACTTGGTTTTGAGGCCCAAACCAAGAAACCGTCCGCCGATGGTTTTGTGGGCAAACCACCAAACCCCGCGTGCCCGGTCCGGCCTCCCGCCAAACCACTTGACTTGACCGCCACCGTGCACCGGCTCGATTGTCCATGACTTCGTCTTGCTCGTGTCACCACCATGTGGCCCGCACCCAGTCCCGCTGTCCACCGGGTCCCTCGAACCGAGCCTACTTGTCTCTCCATCTCCCGGAGGCCCCTCAAGGCTGAAGACCTTTCGCGCCCGTTCTTCACCTGCAACAACACGAACTAGGCCGCAGCCTACACCCTCGCGCACTAAGCCAAGAGTCGGTCCAACACCCGTTGTCAATCACTCATCACCGAGGAGCGGTCATCCATCGACCACCGGGACGCTCCTGGTCCTCACTAAACGTTCAAGGATCTTAGCATGACAAAAATTAGGAGCGACATTTACGGCACCGCACCGTCGCATACAAATTTACATTTCAACCTTCAAATGTTTAAGTGGCCGGCACGCCACTCTTAGTTTTCGTCCAAAGCACTAACTAGTCGATTCAAAGCCGAAGGGGAGCCAACACCTCTCCGGTGATAGGATCCACCGACCGCCTTCGTCTTGAGGTGCTTCGCGAACGCGGGGGCTCCGGGGGCCCCTGCTCGGGGGCATCGTCATTTGCTTTCGGTGGCCAATCCCTAGGGGGTCCGTAAGGCCCCAAAGTTGCGTCAGGACCATGCGCCGCGCGATGCTCTCGAAGCTCCAAAGCATGTTTTGCCTCGCCCAAAATGGAGCCGTGAGAAGGAAGAAAGCATTAACAATCATCGCAAGCAATCGTTTAACAAAAACGTTCGTAGTTGAAATGAACCGAAAAGGCCTACCTTTGCCAAGCGATCCACGGCCTTCTTTCGAGCGTGCGCTCGCCCGCTCTCGGCCCAAAAGTTGCGAAGGATGATCTTATTGATTAGATCAACCGTTTTGCTTGGGGCCGGAGCGTCGTCGGGTGAAGGGAATGCGAAGCCTCGGCTTCCAAAAGCTTTGAAATGATCACGGCCATCGTCGCTCGAGAAGATTTAGCAACAACTCGGAACGGTAGTGCCCCATAGTCCCCAATCTTGCTCATAGTATCGGGCGGGAAACTTCAATTCGCCGTGCAACCACTCCACAAAACTCGAGATGTTGTCGGTAATCTTGAAATCCTCGGGCTTCGGCACCGAAACTTTCCAAAGCTCGGCGATATTCGGTCGCCAGATACGCACCCCATTAGTGACAATGAGCCTCATTCTTCTCTAAAGTATCTTCGAGCTCGCCCTTCACCTTCTTCAATTCCGCAATGAGGTTGGCATTGGCCTCCAACAAGATGTTCTGCGCGTCGTATTGCACAACCATGTCCTTCAATTCCTGACGACACTCTTCATAGCATTTCACGCTCAGCTCAAGTTCTCTCTTCAAAGCGTCCAGGGCTTCTTGCTGCTTGGCGCGATGATTCGCTTGCTCACTGGCATCACGTTTTAACCTCTCATTGTCCTCTTTCAAGCGTTGATTCTCCTCCTCTAGCATTTTCTGCTTGTCGAGAGAGGCCTTTGCTTCCGAGGTTGCCTTCTCGAAGCCCTTCTGGCAAGCGACGATGCCTCTTGAAAGGTAAGCGCGCACAACCTTCATCAAATCATCAGCGCCCAAGTCCTCCAGGGTGCGTTCAAAATCTGCAAGGCGATTAACAACCACGTCAAACATCAAAAAGCAAAACAATAAGCGAAGTTTCATACCGGCTCCCCCCGGCATTGACGCGAGACTTGACCTCGATGCGGAAGGGTCCGCCTCGTTCGGGAGACATCCTTCTCCCGATCCTTAATGCTCGGGGTGACCAAAGTTCTCGCTGCCAAGGTTAATGCGAAAGCAAAAAGCGTAAGCAAACAAAACGCATGTTAGAAAGAAAGAACACGAAATTTCACTCCTGAGTATAAGCATCATACCAGCGTCTTCGGGCTGGAGACTTTCGGGCGCCGCCATTTTCTCTGGCGCGACAGCCTCAGTGGGTTTCGTTGCCGCCAGGTCAAAATCCCGCGACACTGGCGGAGGTGAGCGAGACGCGTGTGCTGCCGAAGCCTCAACTTCTGGAGCATCTAGGTCAATCAGGTCCCGAGCCTTCGCACCAGAGCCCTCGCTCAAATTCACTACAGCTTCGCATTGGGGCTGCGGGAGTGGTGCATCCGGACTTTTTTCTGGTCGAACAGTGTCGTCATCAATGTAACAAAGAGATTCTGACTCATCCACGACATCCACAAGACCGGCCACATGCTCTTTTGGAGCCACCTCAGCCATGGCAATCTCCTTTTGGATTAGCTCAGCTACACGCCTGCCTCTTGCCTCGCGCGCCTCCAGCTCCTCCGCATCAGCCAGACCCGCTTGCGAAGGCTCCTCAGTCAATTTCTGCGCTGATCCTTTTGGAGGATATTTGGTGCAAGGCTGAATTTGAGGTGTTGTCAGAATGTCAACATCGTCGTCAGTTTCAGCGACCAGATCAACCCGAGCCCTTTTAGCGGAAGCCTCGGCATCTTCAGGCTCTTTTTCCTTGACCGCAAGTTGTTTCACCCTTTCGGCGGTATCCAACGACCTCTTCCTCAAGGCCAATCCCTTGTCCGCCTCTCCCGGGAGACGGCGGGGTCTTGTGTTTTCGTCTTCTCTCTCTCGGCCGCGGCCACTTTCGCCGCCTCGGCCTTGCGACGGGCCGGGGTCTCATTAACCATCGGCAACTTAGTGGATTTTTCCCGCAAGCGGTGGCGGGGGTTGCTTTTGCGGCGTCCGCCTTCCGCTTGGCCAAGATGTCTTGGGCTTTACTACTCTTCACGACATTTTCAACAAGCCGAGCCGGTCTTGCCCGGCCCGGTCTTTCGTGAGGTCTCGACGGCCTCAGACCCAACATTGCCCGGGGGCTGCATTTTCTTGCCAGCCGTCGGAGGCACCGGACGAGGGGAATACGTCACGCCCATCTCATCGAAAACTCGATTGACATGACCCTGATGTTTCAAAATTCTTTGGGCGCATTCCCACTCCTTGTGGGTGAAATTCCCTATCATCTGTACAACTTTCCTCTCCACTTCAGCCACGATTTCTTCTTCGGTCACATCCTTCGGTCGCTTGACATTGAAGATGGGGCTTCGCACATCATCATCTAGCTCGGGCAGCCACTGCATCTTGAATGCCCACGACCCCCATCGGGGTTGGCATGGCCAGACATCGGCAGCCACAAATTCTTCCAGGGCATCGCGCGTAGTGATCACACGTGTTGCCTGATAAAATGCAAGCCGTACTTGCCGAGGACCGGGCGGCCTTCGTCGGCTCCGGCAACGAGTTCAACCTCTAAATCAACCATGCGGCTAGCCAAATCAAATGTTGTCACTTCTTCTTGCTTTGAATTTCGACCAATCACTTCAATGGGAACATAAAACCAATACGAAGTCCATCGATTAGCCCACTTGTTCTTGTATGCGGCGCCGGCTCCACCGGAGCCCGATTCTTGGCCGGGCGACGGGTCCGAAAGGTGCGGCGGCCATGCCGAGCTTCTTTGTCTTCGTCATCGACCTTCACAAGCCTTCTGGCCCAATGAATCTCAAAATGTCGAACGAAGGTTTCGACATCATTATCCCCGGCGAAGGTCCGACATGCCCACAGAAATTTCAGCACTTGAGGGATAGAATTAGGCGTCAGTTGATGAATCTGAACGCCATAGGCCGCCAAGACATCTGCAGACTTCTTGGATACCGGCAACCGAAGGCCCGCAGTGAAAAAATCCCGAAAAACCACACTTTCATTTTTACGGGGCTTCGGCGTGGTTTCCTTCCCAGGCAACCGAGCACACCCGGGCTCGAAGCACCCTTCTAACCGCAGGGCATCCAAATCGGCCTCAGTCATCAAGGATCGACCAATGTAGCAGGTCCGGGCCTTCGCCCCAGCCGGGTTCCCTTCAGACTCTTCCACAGCTGCATCAGTCTCCACTCCTATCTCGCCCTCCTCCACGTCGACAAGCACACGCTTTCCAACATCTGTGTCGCTAGGCATTATTTCGACATAACTTCCACCCGAACCGCTATTTTCATCGCTACTAGAAGAAGACGAGGTACTACCACTCTCACGAGAGCTGGCAGACCAATCCAAACCAGAAATCTTACCAGACTCCGAGCTAGACGTCGAGGTGGAGGAGGTCGCGGCGGCCTCCATAACCTCCGATGCAATCCGTTTTCCACGATTCGACGACGATCCCTCGTCCTCCATGTTTTCGCACGAATGCCCGACACAAACGGCTAAGTTTCCTTAGAAACATAGACTCAAGCGCGTAACGGCGGAAACCAAAAATGAAAGCGCGTGTGCAAAGCGAAGCAAAACTAACCTCGCAATTCGGCGGGGCTTCCGCTAAAGCGATTCGGCGGAGGCGAGAGGCGGAAACGACGGGCAAAAAGCCGCGAGGGAGAAGTGAGGTTGGAAATGCGAGGGCGGGGGTTGCGGCGGCGGCGGCTCCCGGCTATTTATAGGCGGTAAAACTCAACGGTCGAAAATTTCAAACTCAACGGTAAAAAACGGCGGCTCGAGGGCATTCTAGGTATTTCCGGTGCGACCCCCCCGGGAACCGCCGCCTAGGAAGACGTTTTCTTCCGCCTCGATTCTCGATCCCCGGGTTTCGGCGGCTCGGGTTTGCAATCAAGGCAAGCGCCTCGCCATCGAGGGGCTTCGTTGGGGGGATTCGGAATCAAGCCTTTCGTATACCTAAAAATAAAAAGCGGCTATGCGAAAGGTTCAACAGCGAAACCCCAGGAACCGTGGATTCCCTTTCCACCTTCCGGATTTTGCGTTTCAGCCAGTACCCTTCGTCGCCAACGAAGCAGCCAAACGAATCCAGCATAGCACAAGGTGTCAAAGTCTCGCTTGGCAACTTATTCCACGATGAAACCCCTGGGGCGAATATTATTCACCCAGGGAGCCTCGGCCTGGGATTCGCTCAGGGGGGTTCACCGTCCCTAACACTTAACGAGTTCAAACTTGAGTGTGGTTTTTGTTTCAGGTGATGAAGAGTGCTAGGCGCAAGGGGGGATCTCCAAAGGCTCGGGGGTTTTCACCCCGACAGGCGCACGTGATAAGAGCTGGAAAGGCGCCGTGATTTGCGGCGTGACATCATGAAGCGCCGATTACGTGGAGACCTAATTGGAGATTACCCGAAGATAGCCTAGCACATTCTGTTTTGATTCATTTTACACGAGGGTGTTCTCGGAATGTAAAAAGTCTGCCCACCTCCCTATAAAAGGAGACGGACCGGCACTTGTAAAGGGGATCAACTTTTGAGAAATCTACTGTTGAGAAAGAAGCCTTTGTTTGTCCTTCGTTCAGCATTTTGGTTTTTGGTTCTTGAGCTTTTGTCTTCTCTCATTGTTCGTGTGCGAAAGCTGCAGCTTTCCCCACAACACCGGACCCGCGAGCGCGTCGGGAGCGGGGAGAATGTGGGTGCGCCGCCGGCCCACTTTGTCGAGGCCCGGGCGGAGCAAGGGCTATGGCGGGGAGCTTCCGTGATCACGGCGCCTCGCTCAACCGGGTCTTCGAACGAGGCGCCGCGGATCCACGGCGGTCTGCATGGCGCGTCTTCCGGGTTAGTTGGATTTTGTCAAATCTCACGGTTTCTCCTCCCCGCTCCCATTCGCGTTCGTGCCTTTCCCGACTCCTTCTCCTCTCGCCATGCACGGTGGCGGCGGGGATCCGGAGCGTCGGGCCCGGGAGAGGTACGACACCCTTGACCGCCTCGACGCCGACCTTCACTGGTACCGAGGGCAGTACGAGGCTCTTGACGCCCTTGTCGAGGCCCTAAGGTCGCCAGACCGGTGGGCGGCGTACGGGGCCGAGGCCCCGCCGGACTGCCTCCCGCAGCGGGACGCCCGGAGCCGCGGAAGGCGCCTCCGCGGTCGAGAGGGTGAGGACGGCGCTGGTGGAGCGGGACGACACGTTGCACAGGGCTCGTGAGGATGCGGCGGGGGCGCGCTCGTCGCGGCGGCGTGGGGAGGCCGAGGTCATTACCACCCGTGCCCGGCTCCAACAAAACCGCGCGGCCCTCGAGGAGGCGCGGGCTTGGCAGAGCCAGACTGAGGAAAAGGCCAAGGAGGCGGAGGGGCTGAGGACGACTCTGGCGAGCAAGGCCGACGTGCTCGCCGCAGCGGAGGAGCAGCTCCGCCAGGAGGGGACCGCGTGCCAGCAAGTGGAGACCCATCTCCAGCAAGAGCAGGCTGCTCTCACCGAGGCCCGTGCCGCGCTCAAGCGGGAGCGCTTGGTGCGGGAGGAGGCGCTGGGTCGACTCTAGTAGGAGCGCGCCGCGCTCGAGGGGGCGCAGGACACCCTCAAGCAGCGGGAGGCGGAGGTGTCGAGGCTTGACGGGGAGCTAGCCCAGATCTGCATTTCGCACGAAGATCTGCGCCAGTCCCTCGAGGAGTAGGAGGCCACGGTTCTTAACCTGCAGTGCCAGGCCGAGGAGGCGCACCAGTCCCTCGAGGGGGAGAAGAAGTAGGTCGAAGGTGAGTTTACTTTCGCCTGCTTTTTGCTTGTCGATTTGTCCCTTTGGGGATTCGCTCCCGATCTTTATTTTTCTTGTTCGTGGTTTCCAGGCTTGTGGACCGCTCTAGGACACGCGACCATCCAGGCAGAGGCTGTGTGGGTGGCCTACAACTCCTCGCAACAGGAGCTGGAAGAGCTGCGGGTCGCCGCCCTCGAGACCTGCCAAGGGATCGAGGAGGGCGAAGCACACGTCGGGAGCTCGCTGGCGAGCCGCCTGCGCGCCCTCGGGTGGAATGTCTCCCCTCGCATGCGCCGTATCCTCCATCTTGGCGTCAGGAAGGCCCTCGGCGTGGTGGGGTCTCACTACCAGGTGGACTTCGAGGCCGTGTCCTCCGGCTATGTCGTCCCAGTCGGTGTCGAGGATGAGGTGGCGATGAACCACGCGGATGCGCTCTCCGCCCTGGCTGGCCGACGCGCTCGCCGATGACTTCATGGACTTCTTGTTCCCGGATGCCCCCGACGCCGACGAGCCTCAAGCACCGAAGACCCTTGGGTGTTGAGCCCTTTTTGTTTAAGTGTTAGCGTTCGGGCCTTGCGGCCATGTAATGTACAATTACTTGATTGAGACATTTCGGTAAATATAAGTAAAGCTTTTTATTTCGCTTGTCACGCCGTTCCGCTGCTCTCTCCTTTACTTAGGCAAATCTGAGGCAGAGAATTTCAATTTCACGAGCGACCCGCTGGTCCAGAGGCGAGGGAGAAGGGTCATATCCTGCTGGAGACGTAGGCTATCTCCGTCTCGCACATCTTTTCCGCTTGGTTGCTCCCGCTCCGCCTGAACTTGCCTAAGGCTTAGGTTGAGGCGTAATTGGTGCACTTGCGAATTTTGCGAAAAAATGGGACCATTTTGGGGGGGTGCCCCCCGTTCTAGCCCCCGAGGGTGACTTGGTTTTCTGGGGAAAGCCAAGTTGCCCTTTAACTTTATTAACTTGCTGATATTTACATCTAGGGTACGGCAACCGGGGTGTTGGGCGTGTAATTTACAGCAAATAACTTGGAAATCCTTGCTAAGGGTAGAAGTGACGTAGCTGCTGGATGTTGCAAGCGTTGGTGAGTTCCTCGCCGTCCTCGTTGGCCAGCTTGTACGTGCCGGGCTTGAGAACCTTCACCACTATGTAAGGTCCCTCCCATGGGGGCGACAGCTTGTGGCTGCCTCGATTGTCTTGGCGTAGCCTTAGGACCAGGTCCCATTCGCTGAAGTCCCGTCGCCGCACTTTTCGGGCTTGGTAGCGCCTTAGAGCCTACTGATATCTTGTGGAGTCCATCAGGGCCACGGTGCGGGCCTCGTCCAATTGGTCCAGCGAGTCCTCGCGGGCTCGCTGGTTGGCGCCCTCGTCGTAGCCCCGAACTTTGGGCGACCCGTACTCCAAGTCTGTGGGGAGGATAGCCTCCGCGCCATAGACCAGGAAGAACGGGGTGAACCCGGTGGCCCTGCTTGGGGTGGTCCTGAGGCTCCACACAACCGCCGGCAGCTCTTGGAGCCATTTTCGACCAGACTTGTTCAGCCGGTCGAAAATCCTGGGCTTGAGGCCTTGTAGGATCATGCCGTTGGCGCGTTCCACCTGACCGTTGGTTTGTGGATGCGCCACGGCTGCCCAGTCCACGCGGATGTGGAATTTGTCGCAGAACTCTAGGAATTTCCTGCCTGTGAATTGGGACCCGTTTTCGGTGATGATGGAGTTGGGCACTCCAAAGCGATAGACGATGTCGGTGAAGAACGTTACGGCTGCTCGCCCGAGGTTCGTAATGGGGCGTACTTCGACCCACTTGGAGAACTTGTCGATAGCGACCAGTAGGTGGGTGTAGCCCCCGGGCGCTTTTCGCAAAGGCCCGACGATGTCCAGCCCCCACACAGCAAAGGGCCATGTGACGGGGATGGTCTGCAGGACGTGCGCAGGGAGGTTGGACTTGTGGGCGTAGAACCGGCACCCTTCGCAGGTGCGCACAATCTCGCTGGCGTCGGCAACCGCGGTAGGCCAGTAGAAGCCCTGGCGGGACGCGTAGCCCACAAGGGTGCGCGACGCCGTGTGGTGGCCGCACACGCCCGCGTGTATGTCTCGAAGGAGCTCGCGCCCCTGAGGGATGGGTACGCATCGCTGCAGGACTCCCCGACATGGTGCGCTTGTATAGCTCGCCGTCGACAAGGGTGAATGACTTCGCCATCCCGGCGATGCGTCGAGCTTCGGACCGGTCCGAGGGGAGCTCCCCCTCGATCCATCTAGGCGATGTACTTGTCGCGCCGGTCCCCCCTCGGCGGGGGCGGCTCCGTATCCATGGCCTCGCCTTGTCGGCGCCGTATCCGTCGAGCAAGGAGAGCACGTATGCCTCGTTCGAGGGGTCCTCATCCATGGCTCCGCGCTTCGTTGGACTCGAGGGAGCCCTCGAGGGTTCCTCATGGCTCGAGGGGCACGACTCGAGGTTGACGGACGGTTGGGCGACGTCCCGTGTGAAAATGTTCGGGGGAACCGTGATTCGCCCCAACGCGATTTTGGCGAACTCGTCCGCCTCCTCATTGTACCGGCGTGCCACGTGGTTGAGTTCTATGCCGTAGAACTTGTCCTCGAGGGCCCGCACGACTTTGCAGTACGCCTCCATCTACTCGTCATGGCAACTCGCGTTCTTCATGACCTGGTCGATCACGAGCTGCGAGTCTCCCCTCACGTCGAGGCGCTTGATGCCCGTCTCGATGGCGATTCTAAGGCCACAGAGGAGGGCTTCGTACTCTGCCATGTTGTTTGACGCGAGGAAGTGTAGGCGCCTTTGCGTATCTCATGTGCTCCCCGAGGGGTGAATGAAGAGCGGGGCCCGCGCCCACCCCCGTTTTCATCACCGACCCGTCGAAGTAGAGAGTCCGGCACTCATCCTGGATCTGCGGCGGTGGTAGCCGTGTGTCCGTCCACTCGGCGATGAAATCGCGCAAGATCCGGGACTTGATTGCCTTGCGCGGCGCATAGGCGAGCGTTTCGCCCATCAACTCCACCGACCACTTAGCAATCACCGCTTGCTACGTCGGGTTCCGGATGATCTCTCCCAACGGAAAGGAGGAGAGCACCATGACCGGGTGAGCCTTGAAGTAGTGGCGGAGCTTGCACCGCGCGTGGACCCTTGCGTAAAGCGGCTTCCGTACTTGTGGGTAACGCGCCTTGGTCTCGGACGGGGACCTCGGCCCGATGTAGTACACCGGCCGGCCGCCGGACCGGCGGGGGCGTGCCCATCCTCCGATCGCTCTACCACGATGACGGCGCTGACCACCTGAGTGGTTTCGGTGACGTAGAGGTACGGAGGCTCGCCATCTTGAGGTGGCGTTAAGATTGGGGCGTGGGTGAGCGTCGCCTTCAACTTGTCAAGCGCCTCCCGGGCCTCGGAGAAGCGTTCGTGTTTTTCCGGGAGTCGGTAGAAAGGTAAGCCCTTTTCGCCGAGTCGCGAGATGAAACGGCTCAAGGCGGCAAGGCACCCAACACCTTCTAGACCCCCTTCGAGGTCACGAATTGGACCCATCCGCTCGAGGGCGGCAACCTTCTCCGGGTTGGCCTCGATGCCTCACTGGGATACAATGTATCCCAACAGCATGCCTCGTGGCACGCTGAAGACACATTTTTTGGGGTTCAGCTTCATCCCATTGGCCCGTAGGCAGCCGAATGCGATGCGGAGGTCGTCAACCAGGTCGTCCGCCTTCCTGGTTTTTACGACTATATCGTCTACGTATGCCTCGACGGTTCGCCCGATATGATCCCCGAAAACGTGGTGCATACATCGGCGGTATGTAGCACCCGCATTGATCCCCGAAAACGTCTTGCATACATCGGCGGTATGTAGCGCCCGCATTTCGGAGACCGAACGGCATTGTTACGTAGCAATACATCTCGAACGGTGTGATGAGCGAAGTCGCAAGCTGGTCGGACTCCTTCATTTTTATTTGGTGGTACCCGGAATAAGCATCAAGTAAACACAAGAGTTCACACCTGCGGTCGAGTCAACGATCCGATCGATTCGCGGCAAAGGAAAAGGAACTTTAGAACATGCTTTATTTAAGCCGGTATAGTCTACACACATCCGCCACTTCCCGTTCTTTTTCTTAACTAGCACGGGGTTAGCTAGCCACGTAGGGTGGAACACTTCCTTGATGAATCGGCCTCGATGAGCTTCCGCGGCTCTACTCCGATTGCCGGCGCCGCTCCTCGTCGAAGCGGCGCGGCCACTGTTGCACGGCGCGGGAGTGAGGTAGGATGTCAAGGGAGTGCTCGGTGACCTCCCTCGGAATAGTTGACGA
Organism: Cenchrus americanus; assembly: GCA_947561735.1. Classification (NCBI taxonomy): domain Eukaryota; kingdom Viridiplantae; phylum Streptophyta; class Magnoliopsida; order Poales; family Poaceae; genus Cenchrus; species Cenchrus americanus. The sequence goes on along the minus strand of OX387243.1, from coordinate 97,914,166 downwards.
GCACCACTTCCTATTTCGGGTCGAGGGTGAAGGCGACCCTCAACGCCTTGCCCTCGCGGGCGGGGGTCGAAGGGCACCTCTTTGGTTTGCTCGGCGGCCACGAAGGCGCCCGCTTGCTGGCGGTGGAGTCGAGGTCCTCGTTGACCGGCTTCTCCAAGTTCGCCACGAGCGCTTCATCCGGTGCTAGAGCCTCCACGTGCTCCACGCACTCGACGTCGCGATCGAATCCGTGCTCGATCGACGAGCCCACGGTGATGACACCCTTGGGCCCCGACATCTTCATCTTGACATAGGTGTAGTTGGGGACCGCCATAAACATGGCGTAGCACGGCCGCCCAAGGATGGCGTGGTACGCGCCCCCGAACCCCACCACCTCGAAGGTGAGTGTTTCCTTGCGGAAGTTGTCCGGTGTCTTGCGAACCGGACCGGCGGGTCAATCTGCCCGAGGGGCCGGACACGCTTGCCGGCGTGACACCATGGAACGGCGTCGTCTTGGGCCGCGGGCGGTCCAACCCGATCCCCGGCGGGCGCGGCGTGTGTGCGCGTAGAGGATGTTGAGGTTGCTTGCCTCCGTCCATCAGCACCTTCGAGAACCGCGCGTTCCCGATGACCGGGTCGACCACCGGTGGGTGCGGCCCGGTTGGGGATGCGGTTCGGGTGATCCTCGCGGGCCGAAGGTAATGGCGTCCTTCGACCAGTCGAGGAAGGAGGGAGGCGCCTTCTTCGCGGCGAGGACCTCGTGCCGCTCCCGCTTGCGTTGGCGGTTGGACATGTTGATGGTCACCCCCCCGAAGATGAGGAAGACGTTCTCCACAGCGAGGAAGCCGCCGGCGCCGCCGTCACCCCCATCCTTCTTCCCATCACCATCCTTTGCGGCGGCGGAGCGGCAGTAGAACCGCTTGAGCATATCGCACTGCTCGAGGGTGTGGTTGACCGGCGTCTTGTGGTAGGGACAAGGCTTCTTCAGCATGTCGTCGAAAAACCCAGGGCCTTGAGGGGCCGCTCGAGGGCCCCGTCGAGCCGGGTCAATAGCTAGGGCTTCGTCGCCCGCGTCGTTGCGCCCCCGCTCGCGCGCCTCGCGGCGCGGCTTCTTTCCATTCTTCCATCACTTGTGCTTCTGCCGGGGGTCCTTGGACTTGCTGCCCCTCCGCGGGCGCGTCGTCCACGCGCTTGCCCTTCTTCCCGTCGAAGATCGCCCCCCACCGCCTCCTCGCGGGAGGGCGAAACTAGTGGCGATGTCGAATAGCTCGTTCGAGTCGACCGGCGGGGCGTGCCCCGAGCTCACGCACGAGGTCCCGGCAAGTGGTGCCCTCGAGGAAGGCGTGCACGATCTCGGACTGGGCCATGCTCGGGAGCTCCGTACAGCGCTTGGAGAAGCGCCGTATGAAGTTCTGGAGTGACTCACCGGGCTTCTAGGTGCACGCGCGCAGGTCCCAGGAGTTTCCAGGGAGCACATACGTGCCCTGGAAGTTCCCCACGAAGGTGCAGACTAAGTCATCCCAGTTGTGAATCTGGCTGGCCGGCAGATGCTCGAGCCACGTCCGCGGCCGAGTCGGCCGAGGTGCAACGGCAGGTTGCGGATGATGACCTCGTCGGTGGTGGCTCCACCCAGCTGGCACGCTAGGCGGTAGTCGTTAAGCCATACACGGGGGTCCGTCTCCCTGTTGTATTTGTCGATCGGCGTGGGGCGGGCGGAAGTGTTGAGGGAAGCTCACCGTGCGGATCTCCCGGATAAACACGCGGGTTCCCGGGGGCTCCGGTGTCGGTGAGCGGTCCTCCCGGCTATCATAGCGCCCACCCCGTCGAGGGCGGTAGCCTACCGCCGCCCGCGTCTCCGTGTTGGCCGCCCGCCGCGCATTGATGACATTGCGAGCATCACCGTCTTGGGGTTGCCTGCGCGTGTCGAGGATCCGCTCCTTGACCGGCGTGCGCCCTTGGGCGGCGGGGTGCTGCCGCGTCCCTCGCGTGTGCGACGCTTCGGGGGCCTGCGCGCCTGTCGTCCCGCGCGCTTCCCCCGGTGGTGAATGCGTGACGCCGAGCTTTCGGCCTGTTGCACGGCCGCCTACTCGATCAGCGTCTGCGCCTCACGGTGCAAGTTTCGCGCCTCGGGTGTCGAAGGAGCGGGCATGGCCCACAGCAGAGTCGCGGCAGCGATGAGCTTTTGGCTCGCTCACGGGGAGTGTTCGGGTTGTCGACGTCGAAGTCGGCGTTGATGCGATCGCGGGCTTGTACGCCCAACTCGCGTGCGCGCGTTCGCCGTGCGCGGAGGCTTCTCCGGCAATGGAAGCTCGGAGTAGCCGCACCGCGCGATATTCTTCTCGCGAGCTTAGCCTCTAGCTCGCGCGCTTGAGCCGCTTGCGCATTGATGTCGGCCCCCCCCTCGGCGACGAGGGGGTGGCGCGGTTGGCCCCGCGCCGGGCCGGGGGGGAACTTCCCCGTCGCCGGCTTCCACCGCGTTTGCGGCGTTTGCTTGGTCGTTGGCGATCACGACGAAGCACTCCCGTGCGGGGTCATAGGTCCCGGCACGGAGTCGTCGGAGTAGCCGAACCGATGTCCGTGGCGTCGAGGAACCGCCGGAACATTCTTGCCCGGGTACGGCACGCCGAGAAGTCCCACTCCGCGTACCCGTGTGAGGTGGCGGGTGGGAGCTCGTGAGCGGAGCCATGGGATGACTCATCGTCGGCGGAGGCGCCGAGGTCCCCGACCGCCGAGGCGTGGCGGGCGGGGGCGTACCCTACGCGCCGGCGCGTCGATGTTGGTGGAGGCTACGTACTCTGTCGTGGCGCCACGCAGACCAATGGGGAACCGCAGTCCTGAAACCGAGTGCTCCCCCGTCGGGGCGGTTGTCGTCTCGTCGGTGAGCGTGTCGCGCAGCGAGGCGGCGCGCGTAGCCTGTCGGTGTTCCATCCGCGCCTGTCGAGAGCGCTGACCGGAGCGTCGATGGCGTCGAGGCGCCGAGGGGCCCGTAGCATCCGTGCCGGCGAGCGTTGATCCCCCGGCGGCGGGGTGCGACGGGGGCCGGGCCGGCCCGGTCGCCGTCGCGCGCGGAGTTCTTCGCGGTTGGTGATGCGCATGAGGTAGCCGTTCCCCATGGCACCGAAAGTTCGGGCTCCCGAACCGGATTTCGAATCCGTGCGGGAGCGGAATCGAGCTGCCCATGGAATACCTTTGGCCGCGGTACTCGGTGCGAATCACAATCGAGAGGGTTAGCGAAAGCGATCTTCGCCGCGTACCCCCCCCCTATACGGCGCGCCAACCGTCGGTGCGGAAAGTAGTCCCGACACTAACTAGTAATGAGCGCTGGGATCAACCTCTCGATGGTTCGGTGCTTAGCAACTAAGGACACTGGATTTATCTTGGTTCCGACCGGGGCCGTACGTCCAGCAGTGGTGTGCTCGAGGCACTGTATTGCATCGCACCGTGGTGCTCGTAGAGGGGGCTACAAGCGTGGAGGGAGAGGAGGCTTGGCCTCCAAGTCCCAGAGGTATTTATTGAGACAAGTTCCAATATCGTGGCGAAGGCGGAATGTGTGGGTGTGTTCGCAGTCCGTCGTTGCGTGTTGCCATTGTCCCCTGCGGCCGGGGGATCGCCCTTCCTTTTATAGGCCAAGGAAAGGGCGATTTACAGGCGTGTCGCGCTATTCTCCTACGTGTGGAGGCATGGCGAGTAGTGCCGTGGAGTTGACGGCCGTCCTGGCGAATCTCGTCCCAGTCGTGGCATCGTGGAGCGTCCTGTGCCCGCACAGGAGCGGCTTCGAGGGTGGTGGCATAGTGGTTGGCCGTCCGGCCGCCGTAGCGGGCCGATTCGAGGGTGCCATCGACGGGGGGGCGTACGAGGCACAGTGGCGGTTGTGGTGATGTCTTGTCCCCGCGCACTCCAACAGAGTCGGGGATGTCTTCACAGCACTCGGCGTGGCGCTGCAGTGGCAGGGATGACTGCACAGGGTTGATAGCGATGAGGATGATCGATCCCGCCATCCTGACGTCACGGCGTGGCCCTGTGTAATCACGGAAAAGGTATTCGAGGGTGTTGCCGGCCCCCCTTCGAGGGCTCAGCGCGTTAGTCGTACGGGGGTAGGCGGCGTAGTGTCACGGGGCTGACACCGGCCTCATCGCACAGTGCTAAACAGCGGCGGGGATGGCCTCCCCCAGGGAGTTGGTGAAACAGCGCCGGGACGCGATTCCTGGGCGTGTCAGGGTCGTGGTGCACATCCTGCAGCGTCAGAGCATTAAATGCCCGTACGCGGGGGTAGGAACGTGGACGACGTGCGTGCGGGTGCCCCCGAGCGAGACGGTCCTCGTCGAGGGGGCGTTGAGCCCTCGAGTGAGGCGGACCCCGCCCGAGGGGCCGTTGAGCCCTCGAGCGAGGCGGAACTCGCTCGAGGGAGCGTCTAACCCTCGAGCGAGGCGGACCCCGCCCGAGGGGGCACGTAGCCCTCGAGCGGGGCAGACTCCGCCCGAGGGGGCATCCGTCGTGCCACCCTGGCGGGCCGCGGGGGCCACCAGGGTTGTGATCGTGTTGCGTGTGTGCCTTAGATCGTGGTTAGTTCGTGATTTGCATTTTTTGTGGTTTTTAAGCGGGTTTCCCTCGGTTATTTAGGGGGACCCTTATGGCTGTCCCCGACACTATTCAGAGTTGTTATCTTGCCATTCAACTTTTGGATGCATGATTGCCTTGATATTGTCTGAGGTTGCTTCAATTCATTTGGCCGAAATTAAGAAACCCAAAACTTTACCCCTAGGTACACCACACACGCATTTCTCAGGATTCAATTTCGATCACGCCCTTCTCATGTTAGCGAAAGTCTTTGACGAGTTAAGAATGTGATTTGATCTTTCAACACTCTTGACGATGAGGTCATCAACATAGGTATGGATGTTTCTGCCAATTTGCGGCTTGAAAACCTTTCAGGTCATTCTAGTGAAATTTGGCCCAGTGTTTTTCAAGCCCTCGGGCATTCTGATGAAGCAAACGTGCCAAAAGTGGTAATAAAGCTAGTTTTCTACTCATCCTCCTTCACCAACCAACACTGGTGATGGCCTAAGAAACAATCTAGGAGGGACATTATGGCGGAACTAACTGTTGCGTCAATCACATGGTCCATTCTCGGCAAAGGGAAGTTGTCCTTTGGACGCCTTATTCAAATCAGTGAAATTTATGCACATTCTCCATTTCTGGTTCTTGGAGTTTTGATAGCCTGCTGAAAGTTGTGGTAGCCAATTTTGCATTGGTACATCAAATAGCACACTCGTGAAAAATGCTAATGCGATGCAGAGGTGACCAAAATGATACAATTGGATCAAGGAGGGAACTTGAGCGGAATCTAGACTTCAGAATACGAATGAATACCTAAAGGTGGAGTGCGCTTCCGCATGGTTGTCGCGGGCGACGACGAGCAGAACCTACATCCCATGAGTGGTCTTCATCTCCTCCCGGAGCACGTTAGCAGCCGTCGGAGGCAGATGGCCTCGCAACCGGCGGAGGAGGCGGACGGCCTCATGGCCCCCTGACAGGCGATGCTCCTTGGTGTGGTCGGCAACAGCGATGCCTTACGGCGTGGCAAGCGCAACGGTGTCGGTGTCGGAGGGACCTCTCCCTCGATGGCGATGCGCGAGGTCGCGGCAACGGAAGCGACTCGAGGAAGAAGAGCGACGAGAAGAAAAAAACGAACTCTCGCATTTTCCACATAATAGTGGCTGTAATTTCTCCCATCTCTACGAACTTGGAGGTGGTGGAGCACCTCCTAAGGTACTCCACGAAATCCATGGAGTTAGGGCCTGCTCCACCATATTTTTGGAGCTGATCCAAGATGGAGTCGCGTGGAGCCGAGACCGTTTGGCTGGAAAAAATCGGAGCGAGAGTTGATTTTTGGATCCGGAGCTGCCACTGAGCATTTAAGAATTGGTATATCCTTTTTACTTCAAGGTTTAATACATATCGAGGAAAGAAAGTCTCAGGTACGGTGGTTGTGCTTCTATGGCGAGATGGTTTGCAAAGCATGGGCTTGGTTGGCATCGTGCGTTGGCAAGGGCGTGGTCAAAGGTTAACGGCAGGGTCAACAAATTAAAGGGTGCTGGTTACCTGGTGATTAAAAGGGGCACGTGGTGTGTGCAAGTTGTTGCTGATCGCCCTGCTAGTGCTAGCCCAGAATTTCTGCTTGTTCAATGCATTTCCTTTGAACGTCCAAAACAAAAACGTGCCTTCACACCAACCAACAATTAGTTAAGGTTAGAAATCCTACAAGCCAGGCATAGTTGGGACGGTTTGACACCACGTGGCACGGCTGGTAGTAATTAAGCACGGCGTCTGAATGTATGCATGCTGCATGCATGCTTGATACGGCTGATGCTTCTATAAATACGTCTTCCAGCGCCGGCCGAGAAGCATCCAAAAATTGAGCAGCATAGCACTAGCACCTCAACATTTGTAGAGATAACTGCAGGCCAGGGCAGCTGTGAGAAGCACGACCAGGCAACAATGGCGTCATTGGCAAGGTCCGCCCGTGTCCTAGCAATCATGGTGCTCGTCATCGCCACGGTGATGATCACCAGCACTCCTCTTGTGGAATGCAGTGAGTGCTTTTCTGTCTTAACAAATTCTAGTTTATCCTTCCCCGATCCTGTAGTATCATTATCAATTTATCACGCATCATAAAAGACATTAAGTGGTTGCATGTGTTTCCAGTGATAAACCGGGATGATAAAGCTGCAGACAGGTTTCGGAAGGACCTTCCTCCTCCAACTGATCGGCGGTGATAGCCATCGCGGAGAAATCCCCTTGCCTTGATCCCACCCCCTTCGCAAAGCAAATCAGAGTGTGGTTATTATAAGGGAATAATTGAAGACGTGTGGTGCCCACTGTGTAGTCACCTATTGTTTTGGCCACTACAAATATTTATTTATAAATGTAGAACCTAAACATATGAATAAAAAGGATCCAATATACTACGTTGCCCTTGTACCATCAACATTTTTAAATACATGGACCAATAGTCTCTAGAAGACTTTGTTCGAGACCGTGCCCAAATGCCAGACCCTGTGATTCAAAGAGTCTATGGCTGATCTCCTTTGGTGAGATATCCCGCAAGAACTTGGGTATGTGGAAAGAAGCTGTATGTGGTTGACAGGCCGCATTTCTTGCCGTGACTTTGGCACAATTGGTTCCTCGACACCTTAAATGAAACTCTGCCGATTCGTTCCCTAGACTTCTTGTAACATCTGTGGCTACACAGGCGAGATCAGAACAGGAGCGTGAGCAATCACTGGAGTAGGAGGAGGTCTCGGCAGAGCGAGAAGAGGAAGACGACATCCGCTTCCCTCTTCGTGTTCTTCTTTTTATTTTGTGTGATGCCCCTTGGCTGCCGTAAAATTTCCCGATTGTTCGGATGTGATGGTTGCGACAGATCGGCCTCAATCCATTTGGTGAAGTATTCAACGGCTACCACCGCAAACTTCTAATTGCCCTGAGCTATTGGTAATGGGCCACGACAACCATGCACTAGCGCTGCAACGCCAAGTGGGAGTTATGAGCCGTGGAAGTGCTCCGGGTTTCTTTGGTGTTTTGTTGCGTCTTGACAAGCCTTGCAAGTTTCTACTATCCGCTCGGTGTCCTTGATTGCCATAGGCTAATAGAAACCTTGCCTGAAAGCTTTTCCCACTAAGGCTCTCATAGCAATATGTGATCCACACGATCCTTTGTGAATTTCCTTCAATACTCCATGGCTTGCTCTTTGTCAATATCATCTTTGATGACTTCATCATCGAATTTGACTAGGAAATTGCTGGCGCCTAAAGCTCGTCCTTTCCTCAGCCCTAGCAGTAAAGCTTCATACGCAGTGGTATCGTTTGTACACTTGTCTTAGGGATTGGAGTATTACAATCTCGTTGTGTTTCTCAGCTTGACCCCTGTGGAGGAAGTGATTATGGCTGCAATCCTGGCTCCTTTGAGGCCCCAGGCTCTGTCACACATGATTTCGCAGATTGAAATCATTTCATCGTCTCCGAAGCCACTATTTGGAGAAGTCCAATCTAAAATAAAATGATCCAACATTTGTGATCTGATGGCTGACCTCATGATCAATTGTATGTTCGGACAATTCAGTTACCCATTTTGCAATTCTCGATGATGCCCCTTTGTTAGCGAAAAGGTCATTGAGAAGCTGGTTAGTAAACACCATGGTTTTGTGTGCCTCGAAATAATGCTTAAGTTCCCATGAAGCCATTACCACTGCATATGCAATCTTCTCAAGCTCGGAATACAACAACTTTGATCAAGAGAGAGGCTGTGAAGCAAAATACACTGGGCACATGTTCTTTCCTTTTTCATTGGTTACCTCTCGCTATACTGAGAGACATGGGTACCCATTGGTCCCCACCGACCAGGGTCCTGGAGGTCCCTGTCAAGTGGACCCGACTTGTCAAAAGCCCCACCAACCTGCAAGTGGACCCGGAGACCTTATCCTCAACCCCGATGACCTTGGAAGACCCCCGGGCGACCTTATCCAGATCCCGGAGGACCCGCAGGGCTTGTGGCGCAAGACTCTCCCCCAGGTCCCGACTCGACGCCGCCAGTAGGTCCGCAGATCACGGGATTCACCCTGTAATCACGGAAGATGACCTTCCTAACTTGTAATCGACCCCGATGAGGGTCCACCGACCTCGAATGGAAGCCCTAGCCCGCTGACCATATAAGGCGACCTAGAGCTCCATTCGAGGGGACTTACCCATTCGCACATAATTCCACCGCATACTAGACGTAGGGTGTAACTCTCCGGAGTCCTGAACCAGTCTAAATCCTTGTGTCCCTAGCCATTCTCGCTATATTCTGAGTTCCTCTTGCGAACTACCACCTACGCTCTTAGGTCTCGACCCCTCCAATTAACCTACAACCACTTGGGTCGTCGCCCCCTAGCGGATCTGCCCAGGTCTCACCCCTTGACATATACATATAGGAAAAGATGCTCAGATGGAAGTGGTGGTGACAGGATTGCCATTTGCTCGATGTAATTCTTCAACTCAGCAAAAGCTTTACTTTGGTTAGGCCCCCATTCTTTACTTGGTCAGACCCCCCATTCAATCTTTCCTTTGCCTTTTAGTGCTTTGAAAAATGGCAAGCTTGTTTCTACATATTTTGAGATGAATCTATTCAGATTTCTTATCTGGCCATTCAGCTTTTGGATGTATGATTGCCTTGATATTGTCTGAGGTTGCTTCAATTCGTTTGGCCGAAATTAAGAAACCCAAAATTTTACCCCTAGGTACACCAAACATGCATTTCTCAGGATTCAATTTTGATCCCGCCCTTCTCATGTTAGCGAAAGTCTTTGCTGCGTTAAGAATGTGATTTGATCTTTCATCACTCTTGACGATGAGATCATCAACATAGGCATGGATGTTTCTGCCAATTTGCGGCTTGAAAACCTTTCTGGTCATTCTAGTGAAATTTGGCCCAGTGTTTTTCAAGCCCTCGGGCATTCTGATGAAGCAAACGTGCCAAAAGTGGTAATAAAGCTAGTTTTCTACTCATCCTCCTTCACCAACCAACACTGGTGATGGCCTAAGAAACAATCTAGGAGGGACATTATGGCGGAACTAACTGTTGCGTCAATCACATGGTTCATTCTCGGCAAAGGGAAGTTGTCCTTTGGACCCCTTATTCAAATCAGTGAAATTTATGCACATTCTCCATTTCTGGTTCTTGGAGTTTTGATAGCCTGCTGAAAGTTGTGATAGCCATTTTTGCATTGGTACATCAAATAACACACTCGTGAAAAATGCTAATGCGATGCAGAGGTGACCAGAAAGGTACAATTGGATCAAGGAGGGAACTTGAGCGGAATCTAGACTTCAGAATACGAATGAATACCTAAAGGTGGAGTGTGCTTCCGCATGGTTGTCGCGGGGCGACGACAAGCGGAGAACCTACATCCCATGAGTGGTCTTCATCTCCTCCCGGAGCACGTTAGCGGCCCCGAGGGAGGCGGACGGCCTCGGAACCGGCGGAGGAGGCGGACGACCTCATGGCCCCCTGACAGGCGATGCTCCTTGGTGTGGTCGGCGATAGCGATGCCTTAGGGCGTGGCAAGCGCAACGGCGTCGGTGTCGGAGGGACCTCTCCCTCGATGGCGATGCGCGAGGTCGCGGCAACGGAAGCGACTCGAGGAAGAAGAGCGACAGAAAGAAAAAACGAACTCTACATTTTCCACATAACAGTGGCTGTAATTTCTCCCATCTCTACAGAACTTGGAGTTGGTGGAGCACCCCCTAAGGTACTCCACGAAATCCATGGAGTTAGGGCCTGCTCCACCATATTTTTGGAGCTGATCCAAGATGGAGTTGTGTGGAGCTGAGACCGTTTGGCTGGAAAAAATCGGAGCAGAGTTGATTTTTGGATCTGGAGCTGCCACTGAGCATTTAAGAATTGGTATATCCTTTTTACTTCAAGGTTTAATACATATCGAGGAAAGAAAGTCTCAGGTACGGTGGTTGTGCTTCTATGGCGAGATGGTTTGCAAAGCATGGGCTTGGTTGGCATCGTGCGTTGGCAAGGGCGTGGTCAAAGGTTAACGGCAGGGTCAACAAATTAAAGGGTGCTGGTTACCTGGTGATTAAAAGGGGCACGTGGTGTGTGCAAGTTGTTGCTGATCGCCCTGCTAGTGCTAGCCCAGAATTTCTGCTTGTTCAATGCATTTCCTTTGAACGTCCAAAACAAAAACGTGCCTTCACACCAACCAACAATTAGTTAAGGTTAGAAATCCTACAAGCCAGGCATAGTTGGGACGGTTTGACACCACGTGGCACGGCTGGTAGTAATTAAGCACGGCGTCTGAATGTATGCATGCTGCATGCATGCTTGATACGGCTGATGCTTCTATAAATACGTCTTCCAGCGCCGGCCGAGAAGCATCCAAAAATTGAGCAGCATAGCACTAGCACCTCAACATTTGTAGAGATAACTGCAGGCCAGGGCAGCTGTGAGAAGCACGACCAGGCAACAATGGCGTCATTGGCAAGGTCCACCCGTGTCCTAGCAATCATGGTGCTCGTCATCGCCACGGTGATGATCACCAGCACTCCTCTTGTGGAATGCAGTGAGTGCTTTTCTGTCTTAACAAATTCTAGTTTATCCTTCCCCGATCCTGTAGTATCATTATCAATTTATCACGCATCATAAAAGACATTAAGTGGTTGCATGTGTTTCCAGTGATAAACCGGGATGATAAAGCTGCAGACAGGTTTCGGAAGGACCTTCCTCCTCCAACTGATCGACGGTGATGATGGCCATCGCGGAGAAATCCCCTTGCCTTGATCCCACCCCCTTCGCAAAGCAAATCAGAGTGTGGTTATTATAAGGGAATAATTGAAGACGTGTGGTGCCCACTGTGTAGTCACCTATTGTTTTGGCCACTACAAATATTTATTTATAAATGTAGAACCTAAATATATGAATAAAAAGGATCCAATATACTACCATCAGCATTTTTAAATACATGGACCAATAGTCTCTAGAAGACTTTGTTCCAGACTGTGCCCAAATGCCAGACCCCGTGATTCAAGAGTCTATGGCTGATCTCCTTTGGTGAGATATCCCGCAAGAACGTGGGTATCTAGAAGAAACTGTATGTGGTTGACAGGCCGCATTTCTTGCCGTGACTTTGGCACAATTGGTTCCTCGACACCTTAAACGAAACTCCGCCGATTCGTTCCCTAGACTTCTTGTAACACCTGTGGCTACACAGGCGAGATCAGAACAGGAGCGTGAGCAATCACTGGAGTAGGAGGAGGTCTCGGCAGAGCGAGAAGAGGAAGACGACATCCGCTCCCCTCTTATGTGTTCTTTCTATTTTGTGCGATGCCCCTTGGCTGCCAGAAAAACTTCCTGATTGTTCTTGATGTGATGGTTGCGACAGGCCTGGCCCCAATCCATTTGGTGAAGTATTCAACGGCTACCACCGCAAACTTCTAATTGCCCTAAGCTATTGGTAATGGGCCACGACAACCATGCACTAGCGCTGCAACGACCAAGTGGGAGTTATGAGCTGCGAAAGTGCTCCAGGCTTTCTTTGGTGTTTTGTTGCGTACTGACAAGCCTTGCAAGTTTCTACTATCTGCTCGGTGTCCTTGATTGCCATAGGCTAATACAAACCTTGCCTGAAAGCTTTTCCCACTAAGGCTCTCATAGCAATATGTGATTCACACAGTCCACGGTGAATTTCCTTCAGTAGCTCCATGGCTTGCTCTTTGTCAATATCATCTTTGATGACTTCATCATCGAATTTGACTAGAAAATTGTTAGCGCCTAAAGCTCGTCCTTTCCTCAGCCCCAGCAGTAAAGCTTCATACGCAGTGGTATTGTTTGTACACTTGTCTTAGGGATTGGAGTATTACAATCTCGTTGTGTTTCTCAGCTTGACCCCTGTGGAGGAAGTGATTATGGCTGCAATCCTGGCTCCTTTCAGGCTCCAGGCTCTGTCGCACCTGATTTCGCAGATTGAAATCATTTCATCGTCTCCGGAGCCACTATTTGGAGAAGTCCAATCTAAAACAAAAACATCCAACATTTGTGATCTGATGGCTGACCTCTTTCCATGATCAATTGTATGTTCGGACAATTCAGTTGCCCATTTTGCAATTCTCGATGATGCCCCTTTGTTAGCGAAAAGGTCGTTGAGAGGCTGGTCAGTAAGCATCATGGTTTTGTGTGCCTCGAAATAATGCTTAAGTTTCCATGAAGCCATTACCACTGCATATGCAATCTTCTCAAGCTCAGAATACAACAACTTTGACCAAGAGAGAGGCTCTGAAGCAAAATACACTGGGCACGTGTTCTTTCCTTTTTCATTGGTTACCTCTCGCTATACTGAGAGACAGGGTACCCATTGGTCCGATCCCCACTGACCAGGGTCCTGGAGGTCCCTGTCAAGTGGACCCGACCTGTCAAAAGCCCCACCGACCTGCAAGTGGACCCGGAGACCATATCCGCAACCCCGACGACCTTGGAAGACCCCCGGGCGACCTTATCCAGATCCCGGAGGACCTGCAGGGCTTGTGGCGCAAGACTCTCCCCCAGGTCGCGACTCGACGCCGCCAGTAGGTCCGCAGATCGCGGAATTTGCCCTGTAGTCACGGAAGATGACCTTCCTAACTTGTAATCGACCCCGATGAGGGTCCACCGACCTCGAATGGAAGCCCTAGCCCGCTGACCATATAAGGCGACCTAGAGCTCCATTCGAGAGGACTTCCCCATTCACACATAATTCCACCGCATACTGGACGTAGGGTTTTACTCTCCGGAGGCCTGAACCAATCTAAATCCTTGTGTCCCTAGCCATTCTCGCTGTATTTCGAGTTCCTCTTGCGAACTACCACCTACGCTCTTAGGTCCCGATCCCCTCCAATTAACCTACAACCACTTGTGTCGTCGCCCCCTAGCGGATCTGTTCAGGTCTCACCCCTTGACATATACATACAGGAAAAGATGCTCAGACGGAAGTGGTGGTGACAGGATTTCCATTTGCTTGATGTAATTCTTCAACTCAGCAAAAGCTTTACTTTGGTTAGGCCCCCATTCTTTACTTGGTCAGACCCCCATTCAATCTTTCCTTTGCCTTTTAGTGCTTTGAAAAATGGCAAGCTTCTTTCTACATATTTTGAGATGAATCTATTTGTCGGTGCGGAAAGTAGTCCCGACACTAACTAGTAATGAGCGCTGGGATCAATCTCTCGATGGTTCGGTGCTTAGCAACTAAGGACACTGGATTTATCTTGGTTCCGACCGGGGTCGTACGTCCAGCAGTGGTGTGCTCGAGGCACTGTATTGCGTCGCACCGTGGTGCTCGTAGAGGGGGCTACAAGCGTGGAGGGAGAGGAGGCCTGGCCTCCAAGTCCCAAAGGTATTGATTGAGACAAGTTCCAATATCGTGGCGAAGGCGGAATGTGTGGGTGTGTTCGCAGTCCGTCGTTGCGTGTTGCCATTGTCCCTTGCGGCCGGGGGATCGCCCTCCCTTTTATAGGCCAAGGAAAGGGCGATTTACAGGTGTGTCGCGCTATTCTCCTACATGTGGAGGCATGGCGAGCAGTGCCGTGGAGTTGACGGCCGTCCTGGCGAATCTCGTCCCAGTGGTGGTGTCGAGGCGCGTCCTGTGCCCGCACAGGAGCCGCTTCGAGGGTGGTGGCATTGTGGTTGGCCGTCCAGCCGCCGTAGCGGGCCGATTCGAGGGTGCCATCGACGGGGGGGCCGTACGCGGCACAGTGGCGGTTGTGGCGATGCCTTGTCCCCGCGCACTCCAACAGTGTCGGGGATGTCGTCACAGCACTCGGCGTGGCGCTGCAGTGGCAGGGATGACTGCACAGGGTTGATAGCGATAGGGATGACCGATCCCGCCATCCTGACATCACAGCGTGGCCCTGTGTAATCACGAAAAAGGTATTCGAGGTGTTGCCGCCCCCCTTCGAGGGCTCAGCGCGTTAGTCCTACGGGGGTAGGCGGCGTAGTGTCACGGGGCTGACACCGGCCTCATCGCACAGTGCTAAACAGCGGCGGGGATGGCCTCCCCCAGGGATTTGGTGAAACAGCGCCGAGACGCGATTCCCGGGTGTGTCAGGGTCGTGGTGCACGTCCTACAGCGTCAGAGCATTAAATGCCCATACGCGGGGGCAGGAACGTGGACGACGTGCGTGCAGGTGCCCTCGAGCGAGACGGTCCTCGCCGAGGGGGCGTTGAGCCCTCGAGCGAGGCGGACCCTGCCCGAGGGGCCGTTGAGCCCTTGAGCAAGGCGGAACTCGCCCGAGGGTGCGTCTAACCCTCGAGCGAGGCGGACCCCGCCCGAGGGGGCACATAGCCCTCGAGCGGGGCGGACTCCGCCCGAGGGGGCATCCGTCGTGCCACCCTGGCGGGCCGCGGGGGCCACCAGGGTTGTGATCGTGTTGCGTGTGTGCCTTAGATCGTGGTTAGTTCGTGATTTGGTCTTTTTGTGGTTTTTAAGCGGGTTTCCCTCGGTTATTTAGGGGACCCTTATGGCTGTCCCCGACAGTAGCCCCCGAGCATCTGCGGGTGTATCCGTTAGGATCCCGCAGATGCTGACGCTAACTGATGGGACGTTCTTCCCTCCTGGTTGCCAATGCTGCTCTGTGGGGCCACGTCAGCGGACCCGCGGGTCTAGCCCCTAAAGCCCTGCAGGAGCGTGTGTGCTCCTGCAGGGGTTTTTCGCGAGTTTTCACCAACGTGCGGGGTATTTGTTTCAACTAGCATCGGCGATGTTCCAGCCGGCTTCGGTCACGCGTGCATGCTTGGTGCCTCTTGCGTTCGGTGCACCTTAGGAGGTGTAGCCGTGCGTTGAGCCCCCGAGCCTGGGCCCGTTCGAGGCGATCAGGGTGAGCTCTCCGACTTGTTTTTAAACGCGCCCTTGTCGTCCCTTCACGGGGCGGAGGGTGAGGTTTCCACAACCGCCATCGATCGGGTCACGGATTGCGGATTCCTCGTCGAGTTGCTATCGGGTGGTTCAAGTGGACACCCATGCCCCGTTCAATAAGGGTTGGCTCGTGGTTCGGAGACTCGTCCATGAAAGCGCTTGCACGGGTTTGCTAGGTGGGGCTCGGTCCCGTTCGCTAGGGACCGAGGGCGCGGAAGCTCTCCCTTGGTGGGATCCCCCCGACTAGATGCCCTCGCTGGCTCTTGAACACAACATGTGGGGCGCCCTCGAGCCGATGGGCTCGAGGATAGGCTCGAATGCACGCGCCCTCGTCATCCCTGACTCTTTCGATCTAAGGCACCTATTCGAACCCTTCGAGGGTCAGGTTTCGAACCCCTGATCAGTAGGGCCATTGCGGGGCGGCAACTGTGTGCTCCCGTCTTCTTGCATCTGCGAGGCTCAAGGGCTCAAGGGTGGGATCGGCCCACGGGTCGCTGATCAGTAATTCTCACGTATCGAGGGCACCTGTGGCGCCCACTTTGCTGAGGGGGCATTGAAGCCACTGGTCGGTAATTGCACCCTTCGAGGGTCGGTTTTGTCGAGCCTTACGCTTAGGCCGCTCGAGGGTCGTTCTTACTTGGTGAGGGACCGGGCCATTTAACGCCCGCAGTCGCGGCTATAGTTATACGCTGCGGGCGCGCCTTTTCAAGCGCCGCGGCCACGCGCGTAGTGGGCGACGTGCGCGGGCGGACGTGACGGCTCGCCGCGGCTCTTCGGTTGCCGCGCCGTAATGATCGCGCGCGCCCGTGTGCCTAGCCACTCCGGTCGTGGTAAGTCCCGCCTATCAGTGGCTGGGCTGTTCGCCTGCAGTTAATGCACGTAGAGCGTGCGACTCGAGGAGCGAGGCTCCATGGATCTATAAATCCGAGGGGGGGGCGAGGTGAATCTTTACCTCAATACTTAGCGTCTGTCGTCCTCGTCCCTTCCGCTTCTGACCCAGAGCTGCGCTCGCTCCTTCGCCATCGCATAGCACTCGCTTCGTGCTCCACGCTCCTTCGTCGATCCGCATGGCTCCCCCACGGTCCATCACCATCGTCGACCCGTTGTCGTGGCCGCGCTCGACGGCGACGAGGTTGACCCTGAGCGAGCTGGTGACTGCCGGCCAGCTGGCAGCGAACGAGGATGGGCGGCCCGCGGCATAGATCGAACCGCCGGCGAGGGACCGGGAGCCCAACCCGCTGTTCGGCTACGTCATCAGCTTCATCCGCTTCCACGAGCCCAGCTTCGCAGCGCCGGCGAGCCGCTTCTTGCGCGGGTTGTGCTTCCACTACGGTGTGGAGCTGCACAACTTCGCGTCGAACGCCATCTCGCAGGCGGCCACGTTCGTCGGTGTCTGTGAGGGATTCCTGGGGATCCCAGTAAACTGGGATCTCTGGGTCCACCTCTTCCGCGCGGAGCTGCACATTGTCGCCACGCCGGAGCCGAAGACACGCCGCGCGGTGCGTGCCGGAGGCGTGACGATCGCGTTGCGGGAGACGCGCAGGGAGCTCTACATCCCCTGCACGATGACTTCCAACAACGTCGAGTGGGAGCGGGGGTGGTTCTACCTCCGCAACGACGAGCCCGGCCTGCACCCCTGGACCGGCAAGGTCGTGAGGGAGAAGGCCGATTCCTGGTGGCACGGCGTGTCGCCTTCCTCGCGTCAAGACCAGCTGGACTCGGCCTTGACGGCGCTCAAGGCTCTGGCGGACACCGGGCTGACCGTGGCCTCGGTTCTCGCCAACCTCCACCACCGGCGGATCATTCCTCTAACGGAGAGGTGGCTTCGCATCTTCGAGATGCACGAAGAGGCCCACCCCGTGGCGCTGGCGGAATCACGACTCCTACCCGATTTCTTTCCGCAGGAGTATGCTGCCACGAGGGCGAGGCGCGCTGTCAACCTCAAGGCCATGAGGACCAACGACGCTGCGCTTTGGAAGTTTTTCATGCTCCCCTACGGCCCTTTGGTGAGTGGGTTCCCGTCCCTTTTCAGTCCGTCGATTCGTGGGGCGTCGTTGTGACCCGAAGCTTCACTCGCTCTTTGCAGGTGATGGCCGTGAACGCCGCGCGGTCCGACCCGCCCACGCCCCGAGCCCGAGCACGTTCGCGTGCGGCACAATGGCGGGAGCAAGAGCGAGCGGCGCACAAGAAGGAGAAGAGGATCCGGCGATGGGAACGCCGGGAACGGAGAAGTGACGAGTTCCGGCTGCGCGAGCAGCTGGGACTCTCCTCCCCAGTGACTTCGGAGTACTCGTCGTCGGACGAGGAGGAGAAGGAGGAGAGCGATGGGGGTGGGCTCCCCTCGAGAGGTGGGAGCCTTTGCCTCCCTCGCCTAGAGCCGCGGAGGCAGCGGAAGAGACAGCGCTTGGGGCCGGCGCGGGAGCGCCCGCCGCCGGCGCCCCTACGAGAGAGGCGGCGCGCGCCACGGAGGCGTCGGCGCGTGCCGTGGGGACGACAGGGGGAGAGGCGGTGGCCACGCCGGCGGCGGCCACAACGTCCGCTGAGCCCCCGAGGAAGAGGAAGCGGGGATTCTCCACCCCGAGGTAGGCGACCACTCCCCCATAGCTGCGTCTTTCTAGATCAGTGAGAGCTTAACTTTCTTGTCTTCGCGTTCGCAGGGTGGCGCCCACCGTGCCCCCCTCGCACCTGCCAAGGTGTTGAGGTCAGACGCGGCCGTCCCTACTAGGCGGCATTCGTCGAGGGCGTCGCGGGCGGCTGGGAGCGTGGCGGCGGCGGCGAGCGAGGGCTCGCGTGGCGCGGCCGATGCCTCGGAGCCGCGGTCGGCGGCGATGACTACGGAGGCGCTACGGGTGACCGCGGAGGCGCGGCGGGCGGCAACGGTCGTAGGGGCTGCGACAACCGGCGACGGTTGCGGAGCCGCAATAGGTGGCGTCGGTCATGGCGGCAACTACGGTCGTGGCGGTCGCCGCGTCGCCGACTTCACCGGCGCCGCCGCCCGGGCCGGGATCGGTGGGCAAGCATGCATCGCCCCCGAGGCCTTGGTGGGGGCGCTCGTGGCCGGGGGGCGGCGTCGACGCGGCGGCGGGGGCCCCCGCCTGATGGTACAGGGGCCTCATCGTCGCACGCCGGACCCGCGGCGCGTCAGGAGCGAGAGAATGCGGGTGCGCCGCCGGCCCACTTTGTCGAGGCCCAGGCAGAGCAAGGGCTATGGCAGGAGCTTCCGTGATCACAGCACCTCGCTCAACCAGGTGCTGAACGAGGCGCTGCGGATCCACAGCGGTCTTGCATGGCGCGTCTTCCAGGTTAGTTGGATTTCGTCAAATCTCACAGTTTCTCCTCCCGCTCCCTTTCGTGTTCGTGCCTTTCCTGACTCCTCTCGCCTTGCCTGTTGGCGGCAGGATCTGGAGTGCCGGGCCCGGGAGAGGTACGACGCCCTTGACCGCCTCGACGCCGACCTTCACTGGTACCGGGGGCAGTACGAGACCGTTGACGCCCTCGTTGAGGCCCTAAGGTCGCCGGACCGGTGGCTGGTGTACAGGGCTGAGGCCCTGTTGGACCTGCCTCCGGAGCAGGACGCCCAAGCCGCGGGAGGTGCCTCCTCGGTCGAGAGGGTGAGGACGGCGCTGGTGGAGCGGGACGACACGTTGCACAGGGCTCGCGAGGATCTGGCGGGGGCGCGCTCCGTCGCGGCGGCGTGGGAGGCCGAGGTCATTACCACCCGTGCCCAGCTCCAACAAAACCGCGTGGCCCTCGAGGGGGCGTGGGCCTGGCAGAGCTAGGCCGAGGAGAAGGCCAAGGAGGCGGAGGGGCTGAGGACAACCCTGGCGAGCAAGGCCGATGCGCTCGCCGCGGCGGAGGAGCAGCTCCGCCAGGAGGGGGCCACGTGTCAACAAGCGGAAACCCGGCTCTAGCAAGAGCAGGCTGCTCTCACCGAGGCCCGGGCCGCGCTCGAGCGGGAGCGCTTGGCGCGGGAGGAGGCGTTGGGTCAGCTCCAGCGGGAGCACGCCGCGCTCGAGGAGGCGCAGGACACCCTCAAGCAGCAGGAGGAGGAGGTGTCGAGGCTTAACGGGGAGCTGGTGCAGACCAGCATTTCGCAGGAAGATCTGCGCCAGTCCCTCGAGGAGCAGGAGGCCACGGTCCTTAACCTGCAGTGCCAGGCCGAGGAGGCGCACCAGTCCCTCGAGGGGGAGAAGAAGCAGGTCGAAGGTGAGTTTACTTTCGCCTGCTTTTTGCTTGTCGATTTGTCCCTTTGGGGATTCGCTCCCGATCTTTATTTTTCTTGTTCGTGGTTTCCAGGCTTGTGGACCGCTCTAGGACACGCGACCATCCAGGCAGAGGCTGTGTGGGTGGCCTACAACTCCTCGCAACAGGAGCTGGAAGAGCTGCGGGTCGCCGCCCTCGAGACCTGCCAAGGGATCGAGGAGGGCGAAGCACACGTCGGGAGCTCGCTGGCGAGCCGCCTGCGCGCCCTCGGGTGGAATGTCTCCCCTCGCATGCGCCGTATCCTCCATCTTGGCGTCAGGAAGGCCCTCGGCGTGGTGGGGTCTCACTACCAGGTGGACTTCGAGGCCGTGTCCTCCGGCTATGTCGTCCCAGTCGGTGTCGAGGATGAGGTGGCGATGAACCACGCGGATGCGCTCGCCGCCCCTGCTGCTGACGCGCTCGCCGATGACTTCATGGACTTCTTGTTCCCAGATGCCCCCGACGTCTGCGAGCCTCAAGCCTGAAGACCACTGGGCGTTGAGTCCTTTTTGTTTAAGTATTAGCGTTCGGGCCTTGCGGCCATGTAATGTACAATTACTTGATTGAGACATTTCGGTAAATATAAGTAAAGCTTTTTATTTCGCTTGTCACGCCGTTCCGCTGCTCTCTCCTTTACTTAGGCAAATCTGAGGCAGAGAATTTCAATTTCACGAGCGACCCGCTGGTCCAGAGGCGAGGGAGAAGGGTCATATCCCCGCCGGGAGACGTAGGCTATCTCCGTCTCGCACATCTTTTCCGCTTGGTTGCTCGCGCTCCGCCTGAACTTGCCTAAGGCTTAGGTTGAGGCGTAATTGGTGCACTTGCGAATTTTGCGAAAAAATGGGACCATTTTGGGGGGGTGCCCCCCGTTCTAGCCCCCGAGGGTGACTTGGTTTTCTGGGGAAAGCCAAGTTGCCCTTTAACTTTATTAACTTGCTGATATTTACATCTAGGCTGGTAACTGGGGTGTTGGGCGTGTAATTTACAGCAAATAACTTGGAAATCCTTGCTAAGGGTAGAAGTGACGTAGCTGCTGGATGTTGCAAGCGTTGGTGAGTTCCTCGCCGTCCTCGTTGGCCAGCTTGTACGTGCCGGGCTTGAGAACCTTCACCACTATGTAAGGTCCCTCCCATGGGGGCGACCGGCTGTGGCCGCCCTCGATTGTCTTGGCGTAGCCTTAGGACCAGGTCCCATTCGCTGAAGTCCCGTCGCCGCACTTTTCGGGCTTGGTAGCGCCTTAGAGCCTACTGATATCTTGTGGAGTCCATCAGGGCCACGGTGCGGGCCTCGTCCAATTGGTCCAGCGAGTCCTCGCGGGCTCGCTGGTTGGCGCCCTCGTCGTAGCCCCGAACTTTGGGCGACCCGTACTCCAAGTCTGTGGGGAGGATAGCCTCCGCGCCATAGACCAGGAAGAACGGGGTGAACCCGGTGGCCCTGCTTGGGGTGGTCCTGAGGCTCCACACAACCGCCGGCAGCTCTTGGAGCCATTTTCGACCAGACTTGTTCAGCCGGTCGAAAATCCTGGGCTTGAGGCCTTGTAGGATCATGCCGTTGGCGCGTTCCACCTGACCGTTGGTTTGTGGATGCGCCACGGCTGCCCAGTCCACGCGGATGTGGAATTTGTCGCAGAACTCTAGGAATTTCCTGCCTGTGAATTGGGACCCGTTTTCGGTGATGATGGAGTTGGGCACTCCAAAGCGATAGACGATGTCGGTGAAGAACGTTACGGACCGCTCCGCCCTGAGGTTCGTAATGGGGCGTACTTCGACCCACTTGGAGAACTTGTCGATGGCGACGAGTAGGTGGGTGTAGCCCCCGGGCGCTTTTCGCAAAGGCCCGACGATGTCCAGCCCCCACACATCAAAGGGCCATGTGACAGGGATGGTCTGCAGGACGTGCGCAGGGAGGTTGGACATGCGGGCGTAGAACTGGCACCCTTCGCAGGTGCGCACGATCTCGCTGGCGTCGGCGACTGCGGTGGGCCAGTAGAAGCCCTGGCGGAACGCGTTGCCCACGAAGGTGCGCGGCGCCGTGGTGGCCGCACACGCCCGCGTGTGTGTCTCGAAGGAGCTCGCGCCCCTGAGGGATGGGTACGCAACGCTGCAGGACTCCTGACGTGGCGCGCTTGTACAGCTCGCCGTCGACAAGGGTGAATGACTTGGCCATCCTGGCGATGCGTCGAGCCTCGGACCGGTCCAAGGGGAGCTCCCCTCGATCCATCTAGGCGATGTACTTGTCGCGCCAGTCCCCCTCGCTGGGGGCTGGCTCCGTATCCATGGCCTCGGCCTCGTCGGCGTCGTACCCCTCGAGCAAGGAGAGCACGTACGCCTCGTTCGAGGGGTCTTCGTCCATGGCTCCGCGCCTGTTGGACTTGAGGGAGCCCCCGAGGATTCCTCATGACTCGAGGGGCATGCCTCGAGGTCGACGGACGGTTGGGCGACGTTTCGTGCGAAAACGTTCGGGGGAACCGTGATTCGCCCCGACATGATTTTGGCAAACTCGTCCGCCTCCTCGTTGTACCGGCGTGGCACGTGGTTGAGTTCTATGCCGTAGAACTTGTCCTCGAGGGCACGCACGACTTTGCAGTACGCCTCCATCTACTCGTCATGGCAACTCCCGTTCTTCATGACCTGGTCGATCACGAGCTGCGAGTCTCCCCTCACGTCGAGGCGCTTGATGCCCGTCTCGATGGCGATTCTAAGGCCACAGAGGAGGGCTTCGTACTCTGCCATGTTGTTTGACGCGAGGAAGTGTAGGCGCACCGCGTATCTCATGTGCTCCCCGAGGGGTGAGATGAAGAGCAGGCCTGCGCCCGCCCCCGTTTTCATCACCGACCCGTCAAAGTAGAGAGTCCAGCACTCGGCTTGGATCTGCGGCGGTGGTAACTGTGTGTCCGTCCACTCGGCGACGAAATCTGCCAAGATCTGGGACTTGATTGCCTTGCGCGGCGCATAGGCGAGCGTTTCGCCCATCAACTCCACCGACCACTTAGTAATCCTGCTTGCTACGTCCGGGTTCCGCATGATCTCTCCCAACGGAAAGGAGGAGAGCACCGTGACCGGGTGAGCCTTGAAGTAGTGGCGGAGCTTGCACCACGCGTGGACCACTGCGTAAAGAAGCTTCTGTACTTGTGGGTAACACGCCTTGGTCTCGGACAGGACCTCGCTGATGTAGTACACCGGCCGCTGGACCGGCAGGGCGTGCCCATCCTCCGATCGCTCTACCACGATGACGGCGCTGACCACCTGAGTGGTTTCGGCGACGTAGAGGTACAGAGGCTCACCATCTTGAGGTGGCGTTAAGATTGGGGCGTGGGCGAGCGTCGCCTTCAACTTGTCAAGCGCCTCCTGGGCCTCGACGGTCCAGGAGAAGCGTTCGTGTTTTTTCAGGAGTCGGTAGAGAGGTAAGCCCTTTTCGCCGAGCCGCGAGATGAAACGGCTCAAGGCGGCAAGGCACCCCAACACCTTCTAGACCCCTTCAGGTCACGAATTGGACCCATCCGCTCGAGGGCGGCAACCTTCTCCGGGTTGGCCTCGATGCCTCACTGGGATACAATGTATCCCAACAGCATGCCTCGTGGCACGCTGAAGACACATTTTTTGGGGTTCAGCTTCATCCCATTGGCCCGTAGGCAGCCGAATGCGATGCGGAGGTCGTCAACCAGGTCGTCCGCCTTCCTGGTTTTTACGACTATATCGTCTACGTATGCCTCGACGGTTCGCCTATATCCCCGAAAACGTGGTGCATACATCGCTGGTATGTAGCACCCGCATTGATCCCCGAAAATGTGCTGCATACATCGCTGGTATGTAGCACCTGCGTTTCGGAGACCGAACAGCATTGTTACATAGCAATACATCCCGAACGGTGTGATGAACGAAGTCGCGAGCTGGTCGGACTCCTTCATTTTTATTTGGTGGTACCCGGAATAAGCATCAAGGAAACACAAGAGTTCACACCCTGCGGTCGAGTCAACGATCTGACCGATTCGCAGCAAAGGAAAAGGAACTTTAGAACATGCTTTATTTAAACTGGTATAGTCTACACACATCCGCCACTTCCCGTTCTTTTTCTTAACTAACACGGGGTTAGCTAGCCACGTAGGGTGGAACACTTCCTTGATGATTCTGGCCTCGATGAGCTTCCGCAGCTCTACTCCGATCGCTCGGCACCGCTCCTCGTCGAAGCGGCGCAGCCGCTGTTGCACGGCGCGGGAGTGAGGTAGGATGTCAAGGGAGTGCTCGATGACCTCCCTCCGGATAGTCGACGAGCACCACTTCCTATTTTGGGTCGAGGGTGAAGCTGACCCTCAACGCCTTGCCCTCGGGGGCAGCAGGGTTGAAGGGCACCTCTTTGGTTTGCTCGGCAGCCTCGAAGCTGCCGGCTTGCTTGGCGGTGGAGTCAAGATCCTCGTTGACCAGCTTCTCCAAGTTCGCCACGAGCGCTTCATCCAGTGCTAGAGCCTCCGCGTGCTCCACGCACTCGACGTCGCAGTCGAATGCGTGCTCGATCGACGAGCCCACGGTGATGACACCCTTGGGCCCCGACATCTTCATCTTGAGGTAGGTGTAGTTGGGGACCGCCATGAACTTGGCGTAGCACAGCCGCCTAAGGATGGAGTGGTACGCGCCCCTGAACCCCACCACCTCGAAGGTGAGTGTTTCCTTGCGGAAGTTGTCCGGTGTGCCGAACCAGACCGGCAGGTCGATCTGCCCGAGGGGCTAGACACGCTTGCCCGGCGTGACACCATGGAACGGCGTCGTGCTGGGCCGCAGCTGGTCCAACCTAATCCCCAGCAGGCGCAGCATGTGCGCGTAGAGGATGTTGAGGTTGCTGCCTCCGTCCATCAGCACCTTCGAGAACCGCGCGTTCCCGATGACCGGGTCGACCACCAGTGGGCATTGGCCCGGGTTGGGGATGCGGTTCGGGTGATCCTCACGGTTGAAGGTAATGGCGTCCTTCGACCAGTCGAGGAAGGAGGGAGGAGCCTTCTCCACGGCGAGGACATCGTGCCGCTCCCGCTTGCGTTGGCTATTGGACATGTCGACGGTCAGCCCCCCGAAGATGAGCAAGACATTCTCCACAGCGGGGAAGCCGCCGGCGTCGCCGTCACCCCCATCCTTCTTGCCATCGCCATCCTTTGCGGCGGCGGCGCGGCCGTAGAACCGCTTGAGCATGTCGCACTGCTCGAGGGTGTGATTGACCGGCGTCTTGTGGTAGGGACAGGGCTTCTTTAGCATGTCGTCGAAAACCCCAGGACCTCGAGGGGCCGCCTGAGGGCCCCGTCGAGCTGGGTCAACAGCTAGGGCTTCGTCGCCACCGTCATTGCGCCCCTGCTGGCGCGCCTCGCGGTGCGGCTTCTTTCCGTTCTTCCATCGCTTGTGCTTCTGCTGGGGTCCTTGGACTTGCTGCCCTCCGCGGGCGTGTCGTCCACACGCTTGCCCTTCTTCCCGTCGAAGATCGCCCCCACCGCCTCCTCGTCTGAGGCGAAACTAGTGGCGATGTCGAATAGCTTGTTCGAGTCGACCGGCGGGCTGTGCCCGAGCTCGCGCACAAGGTCCCGGCAGGTGGTGCCCTCGAGGAAGGTGTGCACGATCTTGGACTGGGCCATGCTCCGGAGCTCCGTACAGCGCTTGGAGAAGCGCCGTATGAAGTTCCGGAGTGACTCGCCGGGCTTCTGGGTGCATGCGCACAAGTCCCAGGAGTTTCCAGGGCGCACATACGTGCCCTGAAAGTTCCCCACGAAAGTGCGGACTAGGTCGTCCCAGTTGTGTATCTGGCTAGCCGGCAGATGCTCGAGCCACGTCCGCGCTGAGTCAGCGAGGTGCAACGGCAAGTTGCGGATGATGACCTCGTCGGTGGTGGCTCCGCCCAGCTGGCACGCTAGGCGGTAGTCGTTGAGCCATACGCGGGGGTCCGTCTCCCCGTTGTATTTGTCGATCGGCGTGGGCTGGCGGAAGCGTTGAGGGAAACTCGCCGTGCGGATCTCCCGGCTAAACATGAGGGTTTCCGGGGGCTCCAGAGTCGGTGAGCGGTCCTCCCGGCTATCATAGCACCCACCCCGTCGAGGGCGGTAGCCTACCGCCGCCCGCGTCTCCGTGTTGGCCGCCCGTCGCGCATTGATGACATTGCGAGCATCACCGTCTTGGGGTTGCCTGCGCGTGTCGAGGATCCGCTCCTTGACCGGCGTGCGCCCTTGGCTGGCGGGGTGCTCCGCTGCGTCCCTCGCGTGTACTGACGCTTTAGGGCCCTGCGCGCCCCCGTCGTCCCGCGCGCTTCCCTGGTGGTGAATGCGTGACGCCGAGCTTTCGGCCTGTTGCACGGCCGCCTACTCGATCAGCGTCTGCGCCTCACGGTGCAAGTTTCGCGCCTCGGGTGTCGAAGGAGCGGGCATGGCCCACAGCAGAGTCGCGGCAGCGATGAGCTTTTGGCTCGCTCACGGGGAGTGTTCGGGTTGTCGACGTCGAAGTCGGCGTTGATGCGATCGCGGGCTTGTCTGCCCAACTCGCGTGCGCGTTCGCCGCGCGCGGAGGCTTCTCTGGGGATGGAAGCTCAGAGTAGCTGCACCGCGCGATATTCTTCTGCGAGCTTAGCCTCTAGCTCGCGCGCTTGAGCCAGTTGCGTATTGATGTCGGCCCCCCTCCGGCGGCGAGGGGGGTGGCGCGGTTGGCCCCGCGCCCGGGCCAGGGGGAACTTCCCCGTCGCCGGCTTCCACCGCGTTTGCGGCGTTTGCTTGGTCGTTGGCGATCACGACGAAGCACTCCCGTGCAGGGTCGTAGCTCCCGGCACTAGAGTCGTCGGAGTAGCCGAACCAGTAATCCGTGGCGTCGAGGAACCGCCGGAACATTACTGGGTCTGGCACGCCGGAGAAGTCCCACTCCGCGTACCCGTGTGAGGTGACGGGTGGGAGCTCGTCAGCGGAGCCATGGGATGACTCGTCGTCGGCGGAGGCGCTGGGGTCCCTGACCGCCGAGGCGTGGCGGGCAGGGCGTACCCCGCGCGCCGCCGCGTCGGTGTTGGTGGAGGCGACGTACGCCGTCGTGGCGCCGCGCAAGGCGAGGGGGAACCGCGGTCCCGAAACCGAGTGCTCCCCCATCGGGGCGGCGTTTGTTGTCTCGCCGGTGAGCGCGTCGCGCGGCAAGGCGGCGCGCGCGGCCGTCGGCGTTCCGTCCGCGCTCTCGAGAGCGCCGACGGAGCGTCGGCGGCGTCGAGGCGCCGAGGGGCCCGCGGCATCCGTGCTAGCGGCGGCGATCCCCGGCGGCGGGGTGCGACGGGGGCCGGGGCTGGCCCGGTCTGCCGTCGCGCGCGGAGTTCTTCGCGGTTGGTGATGCGCATGAGGTAGCTGTTCCCCGTGGCCTGAAAGTTCAGGCTCCCGAACCGGATTTCGAATCCGGCTGGGAGCGGGATCGAGCTGCCCATGGAATACCTTTGGCCGCGGTACTCGGTGTGAATCACAATCAAGAGGGTTAGCGAAAGCTGGTCTTCAGCGCGTACCCCCCTACCTGGCGCACTAACTGTCGGTGTGGAAAGTAGTCCCGACACTAACTAGTAATGAGCGCTGGGATCAACCTCTCGATGGTTCGGTGCTTAGCAACTAAGGACACTAGATTTATCCTAGTTCCGACCGGGGCCGTATGTCCAGCAGTGGTGTGCTCGAGGCACTATATTGCGTCGCACCGTGGTGCTCGTAGAGGGGGGCTACAAGCATGGAGGGAGAGGAGGCCTGGCCTCCAAGTCCCAGAGGTATTGATTGAGACAAGTGCCAATATCGTGGCGAAGGCGGAATGCGTGGGTGTGTTCGCAGTTCGTCGTTGCGTGTTGCCGTTGTCCCCTGCGGCCGGGGGATCGCCCTTCCTTTTATAGGCCAAGGAAAGGGCGATTTACAGGCGTGCCACGCTATTCTCCTACGTGTGGAGGCATGGTGAGCAGTGTCGTGGAGTTGACGGCCTCCTGGCGAATCTCGTCCAAGTCATGGCATCGTGGCATCGTGGCGCGTCCTGTGCTCGCACAGGAGCGGCTTCAAGGGTGGTGGCGTAGTGGTTGGCCGTCCGGCCGCCGTAGCGGGCCGATTCGAGGGTGCCGTCGACGGGGGGGCCGTACGCGGCACAGTGACGGTTGTGTCGATGTCTTACCCCCGCGCACTCCAACAGAGCCCGGGATGTCGTCACAGCGTCCGGCGTGGCGCTGCTGTGGCAGGGATGGCTGCATAGGGTTGATAGCGATGGGGATGACCGATCCTGCCGTCCTGACGTCACGGCGTGGCCCTGTGTAATCACAAAAAAGGTATTCGAGGGTGTTGCCGGCCCCCCTTTGAGGGCTCGGCGCGTTAGCCGTACGGGGGTAGGCGGCGCAGTGTCACGGGGCTGACACCGGCCTCATCGCACAGTGCTAAACAGCGGCGGGGGTAGCCTCCCTCAGGGAGTTGGTGAAACAGCGCCGGGACGCGATTCCCGGGCGTGTCAGGGTCGTGGTGCACGTCCTGCGGCGTCAGAGCATTAAATGACCGTACGCGGGGGCAGGAACGTGGACGACGTGCGTGCGGGTGCCCCCGAGCGAGACGGTCCTCACCGAGGGGGTGTTGAGCCCTCGAGCGAGGCGGACCCTGTCCGAGGGGCCGTTGAGCCCTCGAGCAAGGCGGAACTCGCTCGAGGGAGCGTCTAACCCTCGAGCGAGGCGGACCCCGCCCGAGGGGGCACATAGCCCTCGAGCGGGGCGGACTCCGCCCGAGGGGGCATCCGTCGTGCCACCCTGGCGGGCCGCGGGGGCCACCAGGGTTGTGATCGTGTTGCATGTGTGCCTTAGATTCGTGCGGTTAGTCCGTGATTTGCGTTTTTTGTGGTTTTTAAGAGGGTTTCCCTCGGTTATTTAGGGGACCCTTATGGCTGTCCCCGACACTATTCAGAGTTGTTATCTGGCCATTCAACTTTTGGATGTATGATTGCCTTGATATTGTCTGGGGTTGCTTCAATTCATTTGGCCGAAATTAAGAAACCCAAAATTTTACCCATAGGTACACCAAACACGCATTTCTCAGGATTCAATTTCGATCACGCCCTTCTCATGTTAGCGAAAGTCTTTGACGAGTTAAGAATGTGGTTTGATCTTTCAACACTCTTGACGATGAGGTCATCAACATAGGCATGGATGTTTCTGCCAATTTGCGGCTTGAAAACCTTTCAGGTCATTCTAGTGAAATTTGGCCCAGTGTTTTTCAAGCCCTCGGTCATTCTGATGAAGCAAACGTGCCAAAAGTGGTAATAAAGCTAGTTTTCTACTCGTCCTCCTTCACCAACCAACACTGGTGATGGCCTAAGAAACAATCTAGGAGGGACATTATGGCGGAACTAACTGTTGCGTCAATCACATGGTCCATTCTCGGCAAAGGGAAGTTGTCCTTTGGACGCCTTATTCAAATCAGTGAAATTTATGCACATTCTCCATTTCTGGTTCTTGGAGTTTTGATAGCCTGCTGAAAGTTGTGATAGCCATTTTTGCATTGGTACATCAAATAACACACTCGTGAAAAATGCTAATGCGATGCAGAGGTGACCAGAAAGGTACAATTGGATCAAGGAGGGAACTTGAGCGGAATCTAGACTTCAGAATACGAATGAATACCTAAAGGTGGAGTGTGCTTCCGCATGGTTGTCGCGGGGCGACGACGAGCAGAACCTACATCCCATGAGAGTTCTTCATCTCCTCCCGGAGCACGTTAGCAGCCGGCGGAGGCGGACGGCCTCGCAACCGGTGGAGGAGGCGAACGGCCCCATGGCCCCCTGACCGGCGCTGCTCCTTGGTGTGCTTGGCGACAGCGATGCCTTAGGGCGTGGCAAGCGCAGCGGTGTCAGTGTCGGAGGGACCTCTCCCTCGATGGCGATGCGCGAGGGCGCGGCAACGGAAGCGACTCGAGGAAGAAGAGCGACAGAAAGAAAAAACGAACTCTGCATTTTCCACATAACAGTGGTTGTAATTTCTCCCATCTCCACAGAACTTGGAGTTGGTGGAGCGCCCCCTGAGATACTCCACGAAATCCATGGAGTTAGGGCCTGCTCCACCATATTTTTAGAGCTGATCCAAGATGGAGTTGCGTGGAGCTGAGACCGTTTGGCTGGAAAAAATCGGAGCAGAGTTGATTTTTGGATCTGGAGCTGCCACTGAGTATCTAAGAATTGGTATATCTTTTTTCTTCAAGGTTTAATACATATCGAGGAAAGAAAGTCTCAGGTACGGTGGTTGTGCTTCTATGGCGAGATGGTTTGCAAAGCATGGGCTTGGTTGGCATCGTGCGTTGGCAAGGGCGTGGTCAAAGGTTAACGACAGGGTCAACAAATTAAACGGTGCTGGTTACCTGGTGATTAAAAGGGGCACGTGGTGTGTGCAAGTTGTTGCTGATCGCCCTGCTAGTGCTGGCCCAGAATTTCTGTTTGTTCAAAGCATTTCATTTGAACGTCCAAAACAAAAACGTGCATTCACACCAACCAACAATTAGTTAAAGGTTACAAATCCTACAAGCCAGGCACGGTCTGACACCACGTGGCACGGCTGATAGTAATTAAACACGGCGTCTCAATGCATGCATGCATGCTTGATACGGCTGATGCTTCTATAAATACGTCTTCCAGCGCCGGCCGAGAAGCATCCAAAAATTGAGCAGCATAGCACTAGCACCTCAACATTCGTACAGATAACTGCAGGCCAGGGCAGCTGTGAGAAGCACGACCAGGCAACAATGGCGTCATTGGCAAGATCCGCCCGTGTCCTAGCAATCATGGTGCTCGTCATCGCCACGGTGATGATCACCAGCACTCCTCTTGTGGAATGCAGTGAGTGCTTTTCTGTCTTAACAAATTCTAGTTTATCCTTTCCCGATCCAGTAGTATCATTATCAATTTATCACGCATCATAAAAGACATTAAGTGGTTGCATGTGTTTCCAGTGATAAACCGGGATGATAAAGCTGCAGACAGGTTTCGGAAGGACCTTCCTCCTCCAACTGATCGGCGGTGATCCCCGCCTCCTTCGCAAAGCAAATCGAGTGTGGTTATTGTAAGGGAATAATTGAAGACCTGTGGTGCCCCCTGTGTAGTCACGTATTGTTTTGGCCACTTTGTGTAGTCACGTATTGTTTTGGCCACTACAAATATTTATTTATAAATGTAGAACCTAAATATATGAATAAAAAGGATCCAATATACTACGTTGCCCTTGTACCATCAGCATTTTTAAATATATGGACCAATAGTCTCTAGAAGACTTTGTTCGAGACCGTGCCCAAATGCCGGACCATTTTGTGATTCAAAGAGTCTATGGCTGATCTCCTTTGGTGAGATATCCCGCAAGAACGTGGGTATGTGGAAAGAAGGCGTATGTGGTTGACGGCCGCATTTCTTGCCGTGACTTTGGCGCAATTGGTTCCTCGACACCTTAAATGAAACTCCGCCGATTCGTTCCCTAGACTTCTTGTAACACTTGTGGCTACACGGGCGACATCAGACCAGGAGTGTGAGCAATCACTAGAGTAGGAGGAGATCTCGGCAAAGCGAGAAGAGGAAGACGACATCCGCTCCCCTCTTCTGTGTTCTTCTTTCTATTTTGTGCGATGCCCCTTGGCTGCCAGAAAAACTTCCTGATTGTTCTGGATGTGATGGTTGCGACAGGCCTGACCTCAATCCATTTGGTGAAGTATTCAACGGCTACCACCGCAAACTTCTAATTGCCCTGAGCTATTGGTAATGGGCCACGACAACCATGCACTAGCGCTGCAACGACCAAGTGGGAGTTTTGAGCTGCGAAAGTGCTCCAGGCTTTCTTTGATGTTTTTTCCGTACTGCCAAGCCTTGCAAGTTTCTACTATCTGCTCGGTGTCCTTGATTGCCATAGGCTAATAGAAACCTTGCTTGAAAGCTTTTCCCACTAAGGCTCTCATAGCAATATGTGATCCACACATTCCACAGTGAATTTCCTTCAATACTCCATGGCTTGCTCTTTGTCAATATCATCTTTGATGACTTCATCATCGAATTTGACTAGGAAATTGCTGGCGCCTAAAGCTCGTCCTTTCCTCAGCCCTAGCAGTAAAGCTTCATACGCAGTGGTATCGTTTGTACACTTGTCTTAGGGATTGGAGTAAGTTTCTCATCTTGACCCTGGAGGAAGTGATTATGGCTGCAATCATGGCTCCTTTCGGGCCCCGTGCTCTGTCACACCTGATTTTGCGGATTGAAATCATTTGCTCGTCTGCGGAGCACTATTTGAGAAGTCCAATCTAAACAAAATCATCCGGCATTTGTGATCTGATGGCTGACCTCTTTCCATGATCAATTGTATGTTCGGACAATTCAGTTGCCCATTTTGCAATTCTCGATGATGCCCCTTTGTTAGCGAAAAGGTCGTTGAGAGGCTGGTCAGTAAACACCATGGTTTTGTGTGCCTCGAAATAATGCTCAAGTTTCTTTGAAGCCATTACCACTGCATATGCAATCTTCTCAAGCTCGAAATACAACAATTTTGATCAGGAGAGAGGCCTTTGTACCATCAGTATGAATAAAATTAATCTCTGGAAGCCTTTGTTCGAGGCCATGCCCAAATGCCAGATCCCGTGATTCTGGAGTCTATGGTTGTTCTCCTTTAGTGAGATATCCCGCAAGATCGTGGGTATCTGGAAGAAACTGTTTGTGGTTCACAGGTCGCATTCCTTGTCGTGGCTTTGGCGCAATTGGTTCCTCGACACCTTCAATGAAAGTCTGCTGATTCCTTCCCTAGACTCACCAAAAGGAAAATGCTAACTAGTGACGTTAAAAAAGACGCTTTCGTCATATACTGCGGTTCTATGACGCCGGTTGTTACGAAAACCCGACGTCATTGATGGAGCGTCACAAATTGAATACTGACGAGACTTTATTTCGCGGCGTCACGAGTTCAATGACGTGTGCAAAATCATCAGTACAAAGCGTCATAACTTCGTTTCTGCAGCTTTGCCACGTTGGATGTAATCTGATGTGGCAACCCAATTGTGACCAGCCATTTGCGTCAAAATGAATTTAGCTTGTTTGTTGTTGGGTGGGGCCCAAAACTGTTGTTGTAGGCCGGCGTTGTTTATATAGCCCAAAAAATATTTTGGTAGGCCCGATTGTTATTGATTCGGGCCGAAATTTGATTTTGGTGAGCAAGTTTTTGATGGGTCGAATCCAGGAATTGTGCACATTGTTTGAAGCTTTATATGTCACGCTAATTTGAATAAAATTGACTTTTGACCCAATTATAAGTGGGCCAAGCCCACTGAAGGCCAGCAAAAACTTAACTAATCGTGCATCTATATTAATTGATTTAATTTCAATTCTAATTTTTTAAGAATAATTTTGATCTGGTTAGCAAAATAGTAATCAACACATACTGTTGTTTACTATCAAGCACAATCATATTATTCATCACATATCATAAATTATTACAGGACTAGGAAAGTGCGCGTGCGTTGCTACGGGCCATAAACAATTTTTCAATTCACATTGGATTAAACATGACATAAGCAACTTAAATTATATGTGATCAAATGAGAGTACTAACATGAGAGGAATCCTGAATTACAACCATTTTACAATCTAAAACATTATAAGATAGTTTGACTGGATAACATGAATATATTGTATCATTTCCTTCATCGGGTTTCGATGCAACTCAATATTCTTGATGAGGAACACAGAATGAAAACTGAAAGAGCTCAATCAATGAATATATGTTCATCACGAAACACAAGATGCTTGATAGCAATACAAATTAAAAAACATTCATACGAAACAAAATGCACGATGTTTTGTCTATTTTACAAGATACATCACCAGCCAACCAAATTGGCAGCATAACATGCCCTTCTGTCCATTGATGCTCATCAGTCTGGAGCCATAGTTCTTTCAATATCAGGAAATAGCTTGTATTCAAAAGAGTAATATAAATTCAAAGAATTATGGTGCCCCGGGTCCACAGCCTCATGGTGGATGTAATCCCTACGGCCGAGAATCAAGCCCTCCACTTCTCCTTGCTAAGTTGTGACATGGAAGCAACGACAGTACATTCAGCTAGTCATGAGCTCAATTGGAAATGGTTCTGACAAAAAAATACAAATGAGTTTTAATCTAATTTTACAAAATTGGCATATTTTAACTACAATCAAACACATGCATCCATGTATTGCCAGATGTATACGAAGTAACAAAACTCCTAGAAGTGAAACAACGGTTGTAGTGATCTCATATTTTAAACTATGTACTAATGTACATGAAACACAACTACATACGCTAAATGCTACATCCAAAGTAGTGTGTATCCATAAAATGACTGCATAAGAGTAGAAATGAAGTGTTGGTCACCTTTTCCTTCATGGATAATTAGATTATGCTTCTACAATAAGGCCCTCAAGTGTTAAAGACAGAGGCACAAAGCCCATCTTTCCTCTTCGCATAAGAGTCTATCACTTTCTCCTTCCACCACTTTCTCCTTCGCATAAGAATGGTTCTGCTTATCTGATGGATGACGAAGATCACAGTGTAAGATCAGAACATGTGCAACCTTGAAAATAGATTAAGGGTATTGCTAGAATACCTTGAAAATGACCATTCTCTCTGAGTTCCTGTTGCACCCTTGTTGGGGGGATTCGGAATCAAGCCTTTTGTATACCAAAAAATAAAAGAGTGTTTTTATCCGTTCAAACTTCTATGCGAAAGATTCAACAGTGAAGCCCCAGGAGCCATTGATTTCGTTTCCGTCTTTCACAATTATTTGCTTTTCGACCAGTACCCTTCGTCGCCAGCGGAGCTACCAAACAAGTTCAGTATAACCCAGGGTGTCAGGGTCTCGGTCAGGCTAAACGATTTCTTATGTGACGAAACCTCAGGAGCGAATCTTATTCACCCAGGTAGTCTCGGCCTGGGATTCGCTCGGGGGGGTTCGTCGTTCCTAACACTTAACAAATTCAAGCTTGAGTGTGATTTTCTGTTTCAGGTGACGAAATGTGCCAGGCGAAGGGGGGGATCTCCAAAAGATCGAAGGTTTCCGCCCCGACAGGCGCACGTGATAAGAGCTGGAAAGGCGCCGCGATTTGCGGCGTGACATCATGAAGCGCCGATTACGTGGAGACCTAATTGGAGATTACCCGAAGATAACCTAGCACATTCTGTTTTGATTCGTTTTACACAAGGGTGTTCTCGGAATGTAAAAAGTCTGCCCACCTCCCTATAAAAGGAGACGGACCAGCACTTGTAAAGGGGATCGACTTTTGAGAAATCTACTGTGAAGAAAGGAGCTTTTCGGCCGTCTATTGTTCTGTGTTTTGGTCTTAGTTCCTGAGCCTTCGTTTTCTCCTCATTGTTCGTGTGCGAAAGTTGCGGCTTTCCCCACAACAACCCTCATCTCAGCCCTTCACATTGACATCGAACCTACTATAAATGAGTGCTTCATTGTGTCTAATTCGGCTCGAGGAAACCATTCGTGTCGAAGCAGCAGGCGCGTTGAGAAAGTTCAATATAAGCTATAGTTCAATTCTTTTTTTTTGTCAGCAATTGAGACAGTAACCCCGAAACTGAAATATGTCATATTTAAGTTACGGTTATAGACATGCATACAATGGAGTACCAACGGATAATTTCGAGAAACACTATGCATCCATCTGTATCTAAACCATGACTCTTATTTCTAGAAAAAGGCAAGCTGGAACTTGCAAGAAATGTATGTACTAACAGTCATATGCAAGCTTCCTTATTTTTTATACCATTAGGTCAAGTTGGCTATTATGTAGTCAAAAAGATCAAATCAAATTGGAACCTGCGAATCAAGAATGTGATGAAACGGCCTACTATGGGCAAATAAATTATCCGTATGTTTAAACCCTGGATTATCAAAGAATTATAAATTAAGCTGAGCTATATAAAGGAAAACTTGTATACTCTATACATGGGCTTCCTACTTTTAATAAACATGTCAAATAAGAAACCATTTTACACCATATAGCTACTTCATGTCGGTCATAGTTGTAGAAAGTCAGTAGGGTTAAGGAGATGCTCGGAAATGCTCAGCTAATCAGTAAGATGTTAGATAATGTGACAAAATACTGGTAGTGATGGTCACATAATTATAATGTGTAAAACATACCAGTCCAACATAACATCATAAGAAACCATAAGTATAATGGTGTCAATTATGTGCACAAGAAAGGAGTCATTTGGCAGACATTAGGCAGATATTAGAAACCTAGACATTAGTATGTAAATTATGAGAATAGAATCAGGTAAGTAACAATCAGAGTCAATAAAGGCATATTAATATATTAAAAGGGAAAAATGTAATGCACATGGGAGACACACAAGAAAATTGTTCTCAATGCAGTCATGCTTACACATATAAAATTTGATTTCAAGTTAGATTTTTGCATTATCAGAAGAAATACATAGTGTGTATCAGCTTACTCTGCAATAATATATTTACCTCATTCTTATACTATCATAAATTAGTTCCAAAAAAATGTGAAGACAAAGAGAAACAGAGGCACCTATGATGATTGGTATTCCGAATCTTGGGTCCAACACATATATTATCTTATTTGCATTGTTGGAAAAAATCCGGTGGCTCCAAATACTTTAAATGGCAATGAGGTCACATACTTCATTTTTAAGATCTGCTTCATATTCCAAACTACCACCAAGAATGAAAATATCACAACAAAATATTATTTGCAAGATGACTCCATTAAAAGGCAATTTCATATTCCAAGAGTAGGACCATAAGGCAAGTAGTAAGCTCTAGTACTGGATACCAACTCCCAACCAATGAATAGGAATGCATCAACCCAAGGAAAACTGAAAATAGTTCAATTCAAGTGTTCTTGCTTGACTATTCATATATAGTTGTTATATGCCCAAAAACAGTTCATGATCAAATACACGAGCTATGGATTCCAATTGAGTTGACTACCAATTAAATTTCTAGGGCACTCATTATGTGTTGCAAAGCAGAACTGTCCAATAATAAATTTCTATGGATCAAGTTGTAGGCAAAGTTAATAATCAGAGCGCCTAAAATTAATGTCACTGAGATCAGTCGATCTAACTCAAATTGGTTAGCTACACACTCACATTGTGTTAGAGGACAGAACCACAACTCATGTTTAAGGACACATTCGGTTCATCTCTTACGCCTCGGATATCAGCCATTTCGGTACCTTTTTTATGACCTCTTCTGTCTCATTCCTGCATCCGGAATGACAATGGAAAGTGAAGCTAATGTAATACATTCTTGCATAAACACTTTCAATGGCCATGAATGAAAATTGTTGATAGAAAAAGAAATATCGGTGGAGAATAGTTCTATATCCCATAAGAATTCTATCAAACACTTGGTGGGCACACATTGACATTGGAGACCGGGAGGATGTATTTGGTGGCGAGGCTGGTGTCATACTCCGGGGGATTGTTGTTGGCCATTGCATAGGAAATGCGGCAACAAACGTTGCAAATTCGGCATATGTATGTTAATGGAGAGAATGCAAGAAGTCACTTACATACTCATGTAGTCATGCTCGAACCGAGACGCAAGACCGGGCAGGGTTAGAGGGCTAAGAGCATAGCGGCCGGGGGTTAGGGGGAAGAGGATCGATTGCGGCCATGCACGCACCTCAAGTCAAAGATGGAATGCCAAAAGTGAGACAAGATGAAGAGGCCGTGTAGATCGAGGGAGTCTCGTGGAACATGTCGAGGATGCGAACGTGTGGTGCTCCTCCCGGTACCGCACCGCCGCAACCTCGGTTCAATCTTGCCGTACGGGTACGCCCTCCTCACCGTCTCTCGTGTTGTCCCCACATCGACGTGGGAAGGCGGCGGCGCCCACGCGGCGGCAAGCGGGCGTGGTGGCTCACCGTCGACCTGAGAGAGACAAGAGGGTGTACCTTGGAAGGTCCAACATGCGTCGGCCGTCGCTGGATCCCTGTTCGCAGCCCGCGCCTAGAGCCCTGCAGTCCCCACCGCCGGATCCCTCGCCGCCGAACCCCGCGCCCTAGCCTCGCCGATCGCCGAGTGCAGAGAAGACGGGGGTCGATGGCGGCGCGAAGAGGCCGGACGACGGCGACGGATCGAGAGTGCGAGAGGGAAAATAGGTGGAGATGTGCTGATGTGGACGTGGGGAAGGGACGGCAGAGCGGTGGCGGGCGGAGGCGGCGCGGCTGATAGCGGACGATGCACGGCAGGTGACGGCGGACGACGAAGGGCGGCGCACGAGGCGCGACGCAGGCCGGACAACAGAGGGCGGCGCACGGCGGACGACGGGGAGTGGGGCGGTGCAGTCCGGGGACTACCCGCGGGGAGGCGTAGATAGCGGCTATGTGAGGAAGCGGACGTGAGGGCCCGCGGATGGCGGCGACGGCGCGGGATGCGGAGATGGGGAGGACGACGGCGCGCGGTGGGATGCGGAGATGGGGAGGACGACGGTGGCCGCGGGCGGCGCCGGGGGAGGAGTTTTTTTAGAGCTTTGTGGTTGGAGGAGTTGTGCCGGAGGGGGCGATGGCGCGGTGTGCGGCGTCAGATGCGGGGGCGGGGGCGACGGGGAGGCTGACCCGCGGAAAGTTGGACGAAAATGTTAAATCCTTCTCTCTCCATTTTCTCTCCCTATTTGTCGTGCCTTATCCATTCCTCTGGGGCTCAACTGTCCTCGTCCTTTTTGCTGCCCTGCTCTACTAGACCGCTTTCCCTGCTCCTCCTAGTCTATCGCAGTCCCGTTTTCTCAGCCTCCCCAATCCCAATCGAGTGATGCTGCTTTCCTAGTCAGGTGTTGCTGCTGCAGTTTCATCATCGTTGCCTCGCCTGGCCCTCGCACTCCTGCTCCATCACCGGCCGTGCGACGCTTCTCTCGTGCGCCTTGCTCCTTCTTTGCCGCCCTATCTGGCTCTACTGTGGGGGCGGCGGGCCACACCCTTGAGGCGCGGGGGAGGTGGCTGGGGCGCTGCGATCTCACGGCAGCCGGGGTCCGGAGGTGTGATGGCGCCAGGTTGATACCTGGCTGGAGGCTTGGTGACGCTAGACTTGGGCGTGGTGGGTAACGTGGGTTCAGTCGGGAGGTGCGGCAGCGCTGGCCGGGCATCCCCGAGGTCGGCATTTACGAGGTCGAGCGGGAGCCATATCGAGGTCAAGCGGGAGATCCACATCCACTTTGCTTGCCCTCCGCAGTGTCTTCTCTGGCCGTTGCTATCCGGTGCTGCAACTTTCTCCTCCGTACTCATCTTTTGTCTCCCCGGCCTCTCACTCTTAGATCCGGCGCTTGCTCAAGCGGCCGTGCCCGTTCCTTTTTCCTCGGACCATGGAATAATTTCGAGAAAATGCAAGAGCTTTTTTGCAAAAGGACCACTGCTTGTTCGATCCGTACCGTTTGTGCGCCCAATCCGTCGGTCGGGAAAACCCGTGACGTGGACAGCTCCCCTGGCCTCTGTATTGGCCAAGAATCATATTAAAAGACTAGGTGATACCCGCGCGTTGCTATGGGATTTTTAAAAAAATTAAGGTGAAACGTGAAAACAGAGACACCAAAGTGATTACATGGCGATATTCATCTGTAAACAATATTATATCTGAAATCATGATAATTTTGTTGACAGAGAATCATTCTTAAAGGATTAATCCTACATGTATTTCAACTGCGAAAATTTTATGGTGTGCTACTCGCAAATACAAATGCTATTAGTCACAGAAAATTGACGAAGGTATAAATATATGGTTTGATGGATGTTGACATGGCTTATAATGTGTCGGTGCGGAATATGGTCCCGACACTAACCGGTAGATAGCGTCGTGGTCTATCCCTCAATGGTCGATGCCAAGCAACAAATGACACAAGGTTTTATCCTGGTTCCGCCGAGGGGGCCGTACGTCCCGACGGGGGTGTGCTCGTGGCACTATATTGCTCGGCACCGGAGGTGCCCGTAGTGGGGTCGCTACAAGCAAGGCGGGAGAGGAAGCGTGGCTTCCAAGTCCCTGGAAGAGTGGCCGGAGATGTTGTGGGAGAATAAGAGAGTGAGTGCACGGTGTGTGAAGTGTTCTCGTGTTTACGTTCGTTGTTCCGTCCCCCGTGGGCGGGGGTTCGCCTCCCCCTTTTATAGATCAAGGGGGCGGCGGGTTACATGCGCGCCGCGCTATCTAGCTATGTGGAGAAGTGCGACGTCTTTGCGGTGTAGAGTGGGCGGCCGTCCGGGCGATCCTTGCGGCGATCCGGTCATCATGGCACGACTTGTACCCGAACGGTGGAGATTCGAGGGTAGAAGAGCGGCGGATGGCGGTGATGTTCTCCGATAGGCTCGAGGGAGGTGCGCGCGAGGCCGTACGGCGCACGGGAGTTGGCGAACGGCGTTCCTTCCCGACGCGCCTCACGGGGCCGGAGTCGTTGCTACGGGGCCCGGCGTGCGCACGCACGCGCGGGTACGGCGGCCACGCCGTTACGGTGGCGGGGATGGCGGTCCACCGGCCTACCGCCTCCACCTAACCCCGTAGGGTCACAAGAAAGTACATCGAGGGTGCACCGGCCCCCTTTTTGAGGGCTCGGCGCGTTAGCCGTGCGGGGCGTGCGCGCGGTGTCACGGGAGCGACACGGCCGCCCCGCACCGTGCCCTCCCCACGGTGGCGGGGATGGGCTCCTCCCCGGGGAGTTGGTGCGGCGGCACCGGGGTGCGAGCCCCGGCGCATGATGGTGCCGTCCCCGCGGCGTCGGGGCGTTAAATGCCCGTGTACGGGGCCGGCGCACGCGTGCGGGGCGCCCGTGAGCGTGGCGGGCCCCGGCGAGGGGCGGGACGAACCCTCGAGCGAGACGAGACCCGCTCGAGGGGGATTGAGCCCTCGAGCGGGGGCGAAACCCGCTCGAGGGAAGTGCGCCCCCTCGAGCGGGACGATGCCCGCCCGAAGGGAGCGCGCGGCCTCGAACGAGGCGAAGTCCGTTTCGAGGGGATCCTTATGTGGGCCGCCTCGATGGGCCGTCGGAGTCCCTGTGGGCCGTGTCCTGCATGGTTAGTCACCTGCATGGTTAGTCACCACGCATGGTTAGGCTTAGCGTGTTTCGGTACCGGGATTTAAGTGAGGATTTCCCCGTTGTTTAAGGGGACCCCTAGGGCTGTCCCCCGACGCAGCCCCCGAGCATCGCGGGTTTGCCATTGAGGCTCCCGCAGATGCTGGAACCTACTGATAGGACGTTCTTCCCTCCTTGTTTGCGAACGCTTTCCGTGGGGCCGCGTCAGCGGACCCGCGGGTCTAGCCCCCGAAGCCCTGCAGGAGTGTAGATACTCCTGCAGGGGTTTACCGTGAGAATTTTGGTCAGAGAGGTGTGGCACATATGTCAACCGGCATCGGCGGTGTTTCAGCCGGCTTCGGGGGTGCACGCTCCGCTGTCACTGTCTCGGGCGGGTACAATTTCAAGGAGGTGTAGCCGTGCGTCAAGCCCCCGAGCCTTGGCCCGTTCGAGGCGATCGGGTAGAGCCTGACGACTTATTTTTTAACGCGCCCTCGCCGTCCCTCCGCGGGACGGAGGGTGAGGTTTCGCAACTCCCATCGAGCGGGTCGCGAATTGCGATTCCTCTTCGAGCCGGGTAGCGGGTGGTTCAAGTGGACGTCCATGCCCCGTTCGATAAGGGTAGGCCGCGCGGTCCGGAGACACGTCCATGGAAGCGCTTGCGTGGGTTTGCTAGGTGGGGCTCGGTCCGGTTCGCTAGGGACCGAGGGGCGCGGAAGCTCTCCCTCGGTGGGATCCCCCCGGCTAGGCGCCCTCGGCGGCTCTCGAACACGACATGTGGGGCACCCTCGAGCCGACGGGCTCGAGGAACGGCTCGAATGCGCGTGCCCTCGTCGTCCCTAACTGCGATGCGATCCGTGGCGCTGTTCGAACCCGTCGAGGGTCGGGCTTCGAACCTCGATCGGTAGGGCCGTGCGGGGGTGGCGCCCAGGCGGCCCCGTCTTTTCACGTTTGCGGCCATCGAGGGGTGCGGACGAGCCGGCCCTCGAGGTGCTGGTTGGTAGCACGGTGTATGTGCCTTCTTTTAGAGGGTTGACATTGTCTCGAGCGGGGGCTCGCTCCGCTCGAGGGTTTTGCGTGGCATGGGTGCCCGCGGTCGCCTGCTCTACATCGAGCGAGGTCCGGGCGACCTTCTCACGTCGATATCCCATCGAGGGTTGACGTCATCTTGAGCCAAGGGCTCGCTCCGCTCGAGGGTTTTACGTGGCATGGGTGCCCGCGGTCGCTCGCTCTACATCGAGCGAGGTCCGGGCAACCTTCTCACGCCGATATCCCATCGAGGGTCACTTTTTGTACCGGAGCGAGGGTTCGTGCCGCTCGAGGGTTTTACGCGGCATGGGTGCCGCGGCCGCTGCTCTACATCGAGCGAGGTTCCGGCGACCTTCTCACGCCGATATCCCATCGAGGGTCGCTTTTGTTTCGAGCGGGGGTTCGCCCCGCTCGAGGGTTCTCCTTGCTTGGCAAGGGGCCGGGCATTTAGGGTGCCTCGCGGTCGTGGCCGCGGTTTTGTAGCGCGGGCGCGCCTTTTTGGCGGCGCGGCCGCGCGCGCGCGCGCGTGGGCGGCGTGGCGAGGGGCGGACGTGACGGCTTCGCCTCGGTTGCTGCCGGTCTTTGCCGTAATGATGGTCCGCCTGCAATGACGTGGCCGCGGCGGTCGTGGTGGGGCCCGCTCGTCGACGCGATGGAAAGATTCCCTGCAGTTAATGCTAGCGGGGCGTCCGCTCCGGAGAGCTCGCCCGTCGGCCTATAAAGGCGCGGGGAGGAGGGGACGGCGGTTTTTTACCTTGGCATCTCACCATTTTCGGCCCCCGCCCCTTCGTCTTCGCCTAGCTCCCCGCCACCGCGCGGTGTCGCCACCGAGCTTTCCTTCCGTTTCTCGTTCTCCGTCCTCGCATTCCTTTGCCTTCCTCAT
Source organism: Cenchrus americanus (assembly GCA_947561735.1). Classification (NCBI taxonomy): domain Eukaryota; kingdom Viridiplantae; phylum Streptophyta; class Magnoliopsida; order Poales; family Poaceae; genus Cenchrus; species Cenchrus americanus. The sequence continues at coordinate 97,871,579 of OX387243.1, read as the reverse complement.
GGCGCCGCCACAGCTTCCCCTCACGATCTTGGAGCCGTACGCCTGGGAGAGGTCGACGGTGACGCAGTTGGCCCTTGGCGAGCTGGTCGCCGCCGGCCGGTGGCGGCCAATGAAGATGGGCGCCGGGCCCCGAGTGGATCGTGCCGCCGGGCTGCGGACCACGAGCCCAACCCACCGGAGGGCTACGTGGTGAGCTTCATCCGCTACCACGAGCGAGGGCTTCACCGCGCCGGCGGCGAGCACCTTCATGCGGGCGATGTGCTACTACTACGGGGGTGGAGGCCGCACAACTTCGCCCCCAACGCGATCTCGCGGCGGCCACATTCGTGGGCGTGCGAAGGGTACCGGGGATCCCGGTCAATTGGGAGCTGCGGGTACACCTTTTCCGCGCGGAGCTCATCACTCGGCCCACGACGGAGCCAAGGACCCGCCGCGCGATGCGCGCCGACGGGATGTCACTTGCCTGCGGCGGCAATTCAAGGACGTCTACATCCCCCGCACCATGACGACGAACAACGCCGGTCGGGAGCGGGGATGGTTTTATTTGCGCAACGCCGAGCCCGGCCTTCCCCCCTACACCGGCGGGTGTTCAAGGAGAGGCACCGCCTCACGGGGTTACGGGGTGTCCACGCCCCGGCATCGGAGGCGGCGGGGGTCGGTCCCCGGCCGCCTTTGCGGCGCACAGCGAAGATGGGGCTGAACGCGATGGGCGTCCTCGCCTTTTTTCATCACCGGCGGATCGTGCCGTTGATGGAGAGGCCGCTCCGCATCTTCGAGATGACGAGGGCGGCCAACCCCGTCGACTCTGGCGAGGTCGCGGATGCTCCCGACGCCCCTCGAGCGGCCGTACGCGCTCACCGGGCGCGGAGCGCCGTCGACACCGGGTGCGCGTCGCCTGCGGGGCGGACCCCGGTGGGACATCGAGATGCTCCCCACCGGCCGTTGGTGAGCGTGGTTCTTGATTTCGTTTTGGTTTTTAGCGTTGGCTTTGCCTCCCGACAAGCTTTTGCTTGCTTCCGTGTACGGTGGTGACCTTCACCATCGCCAAGTCCGTCCCGCCTACCCCCGACTCCCGCGCGCCGGGCCGGGCGGCGCGGCGGCGGCAGCGGGAGCGAGCGGCGCGCAAGAGGGAGCACGCGCGGCGGCGTCAAGCGCGCCGCGGCCGGCGGGCCGCGGAGTGCGGCGGCGCGAGGAGGGCGGGGCTCTCTTCCCCGGAGATCGAGGAGCCCTCATCCTCGGAGGAGGACGAGGAGGAAGAGGGCGAGGGGGAGGGCCCCTCGACGGGGTGGCGGCCTGCGCCTCCGTCGCGGAGCCGGTGCGGCGACGAGGGTGGCTTCGCTGGGGCGGGGCGCACGGCGTCCGCCGCCGGGCAATTGACATCGGGGGCGGCGGCGCGCGCCGCGGTGCCGGCGCGCGCCACGGAGGCGCGCGCGGCGGCGCGCGCGTGCGCGCGTCAAGCGTGCTGCGCGCGGGGCGAGCGTGCCCGCACGCGCGGCACCATCGTCGGGGCGCCGCGGCCGGCGCGTCCGCACGCGGGGAGAGTGTGCCCCCGCGCGCGGCGGCGCCTTCGGGAGGTGCGGCGTCGGCCGCGCCCGCGCACGGGGGCGGGCGTGCTGCGCGTACGGCGGCGCCGTCGGGGAGGCGCTACGGCGGGCGTGGCGGCTGCCGGCCTCATCTGCTGAGGCCTCGAGGAAAAGGAAACGGGCCTTTTCCTCTTCGAGGTAAGGAGCCCGTCCTTTTTCGTTTGGTTTGATTTGTCGATGATTAGGTGCCTTAACCTTACGTCCGTGTGCTGCGCGGGGTGGTGCCAACCGTCCCTCCCCTTGCACCAGCCAAGGTGCTGAGGACGGACGCATCGATCCCCACCCGGCGGCGCTCGTCAAGGGCGTCGCGCCGGGGACAAGCACGGCGGCGGGCGCGAGCTCGCAAGGTGCGGCGGGGCCCCGAGGCCTCGGCCGTTAGATCGGCCGCCGCGGCGCGGCCGGCGGTTGGCGAGGAGCGGCCGGCGCGGCCGGTCACGGAGACACGGGCCGCGGCGGTGGCGGTGGTGGAGGCGCGGCCCGCGGGGGCGCCGGCCGTGGAAGGGGTGGAGCGGGCGCGCCCTGCGGGGGCGCTCGTGGATGCGGCGGTACGGCCGAGAGGTGGCGGCCACGGCGCCACGACGGGCGCCCGTGGCCACGGAGGCGCGAGGTGGAGGTGCCGGCGGAGGCGACGCAAGCGGCTGCGCCCGCCGGCGATCTTCGGATGGAGGTGGTGGAGGTCTCGGACGGCTCTCCGCCGCCGGGTGGGAATCGGTGGGCCAGCTGGCCCACGAACTCCCCCGAGCCCCAGGAGGGGGCCCTCGTGAGGCGGCACGAGGGTCACATGGTGGTGGGGGACCGAGGACATGGCGCCGAGGCCTCGTCCTCCAACGCCGGCCGCCCCGCCCGGGTGGAGGGGGGTCGTCGAGGATCCCCCTGCGTTCGCCGACGCCAGGGGGGAGCAAGAGCTCTGGGGCGAGCTCCGGAGCCACGGCGCCACGCTCAACCGCACGGCCGAACGAGGCGGCGCGGGTCCACGGCGGCCCGGCTTGGCTCGTCTTCCGGGTGAGCCATGGTTGCTCGTCCTTTTTCCCTTTCGCTTCGTACGCGCATTCAAGCCTTGGCGCTTACGGGCTTCGATTCGCGGTTGCCGGGAGCTCGAGCGTCGTGCCCATGACAAGTACGACGCCTTCGACCGGGTGAACGCCGAGGTTCACCGGCTCCGGGAGCGGTGCGGCGCCTTCGACGCGCTTGCCGACGCTCTCGGGACGCCGGACGGGCGGGCGGCGTGCGGGCGATGGCGTGGTGCGACGAGCTCCCGGAGAGCTCGGGACGGGGACGCCCGCGGCGCTCGAGCCTCGAGCGGGTCCGCGCGGCCCTTGTCGATCGTGACGAGGCGCCCGTGGAATGCGCGCGCGGACCTAGAGAAGACGCGGACGCCGGCCGCCAGGCGGGAGGCGGAGGTGGCCACCGCTCGTGCCGAAACCGGGAGCTCCGCACGTCGCTCGAGGGGCGCGGGCGCTACGGCGCCAAGGCGAGGAGCGGGCGCGCGGGCGGGAGCGGCGCGCCAAGGAGGCCGACGACACGAAGGCCGCCCTCGACGCTAAGGGCTGCGGCCCTCGTCGTCGGCCCGAAGAGCGGCTCTGCAAGAGGGCGCCGCCGCGGGGGGCGAGGAGCGGGCGCGGCGGGGGCGAGGCCGCCCTCGTCGACGCCCGTGCGGCGGAGCGGGGGAGCGCGTCGCTCGCGAGGGCGGCGGAGAAGGTCCCGCGGAGGAGCGGAACGCCGCGCTCTCCAAGGTTGAGGACGAGGCGCTCGCGCTCGGCATCGGCAACGCCAACCGGGGAGGGCGGCCCTCCGCGAGCAAGGCGAAACCGTCCGGCGCCTCGAGGGCGTCGGTCGAGGCCGTGCGCGGGACTTTGAGATGGAGAGGAAGCAAGTCGAAGGTGAGCCTTTGTTTGACTCTTTCTTGTTGGTTTTTCGTTTGGGAACTCGCATCCCCTTTTTCGATTTCTTCTTGTCTTGTCGATTCCGGGCTTGCGCACTTGCCTTGGGGCACGCGGGCGAGTGGGCCGAGGCGGCGCAAGCTTCCTACAACTCCTCCGAGCCGGGAGTTGCGGGGTGCGCGATGCGGCCCTCGAGACTGCCTCGTCGTCGAGGAGGGCGAGGCCCGAGCCGGCGGCTCGGCGGCCGGCCGCTGCGCGCCCTTGGTGGCCACGTCACGGAGCGGATGCGCCGGGCGGCTGCGGTGGGCGTCCGAGAAGGCCCTCGGAGTGGTGCGATCCCACTACGAGGTAGACTTCGAGGGCGGCGGAGGGGTACATCGTTCCCGAGGGCGTCGAGGACGAGGTGGCCATGGAGCGTATGGATGCGCTCGGCCGCCGATGCCGCCGGGTCGCTCTCCGAGGCCTTCGAGGAGTTCCTCTTCCGGACGCCGCCGACGCCGTGCTGCTCCTCCCGCACGAAAGCAGTTGGGCGCTAGGCCCATTTTTTGTTTATGTGTATCAGAATTCTGGCCTCGTGGCCTTTTGTAAACAAACAAGTTGTTTCATGAACATAGGCAGTCGTTGTAAATGAAGTTGTTTGTTTATCGCGCTTTTTGTTTCTCCTTCTTCCTGAGTAGATTCTAGTTAGGGAAGTTCGATTTTCGCAGGGGGCCCGCTGGGTTGGAGGCGAGAGAGAAGGGCCATAGCCACGCGGCGTAGGCTATCTCTGGCTCGCACGCTCCTTCCGCTGTGCCGCCTACGCCCTGTTCGAATCGTGGCTCGAGGTTGAAGTAGGAAACAAACTTAGCGCGTGTTGTTTTGTTTTTTGCGCGAAAAAATGGGACCATTTGGGGGGGGGATGCCCCCCCGCAGTAGCCCCCGAGGGTAACTTGGGTTTCAGGGGAAAGCCGAGTTGCCCTTTTCATTAGACTTGACGTATTTACATGGTCGTTGCCAATTGGGGCGTTGGCGATGTGATTTTTACAACAAAAAGTACTTGGAAAATCCTAGCTAAGGGTAGAAGCGACGTAGGCGTTGGATGTTCCAAGCGTTGGCGAGCTCTTCGCCGTCCTCGTTGGCCGGCTTGTATGTGCCGGCTTGAGTACCTTCACCACGACGTAGGGTCCCTCCCATGGGGGCGATAGCTTGTGGCGCCCTCGGTTATCTTGGCGCAGCCTTAGGACCAGATCCCCTTCGCTGAAATCCCGCCGACGTATCTTGCGTGCCTGATAACGTCGTAGGGACTGTTGATACCTCGCGGAGTGCATCAAGGCTACGAGGCGTGCCTCGTCCGAGTCGGTCCGGCGAGTCCTCGCGGGCTCGGCGGTTAGCATCCTCGTCGTAGCCTCGAACCTTGGGCGACCCGTATTCTAAATCCGTGGGGAGGACGGCCTCCGCGCCGTGGACTAGAAAAAATGGGGTGAACCGGTGGCTGCGCGGGGTGGTCCTTGGGCTCCACACGACCGGCGGTAGTTCTTGGAGCCATTTTCGCCCGGACTTGTTGAGCCGGTCGAAAATTCGGGGGCTTGAGGCCTGTAGGATCATGCCGTTGGCACGCTCCACTTGGCCGTTGGTACGTGGGTGTGCCACGGCCGCCCAATCCACGCGGATGTGGAACTTATCACGAGAACTCCAAGAACTTCCGGCCGTGAGCGGGACCCGTTGTCTGTGATGATGGAGTTTGGCACTCCAAAGCGGTAGACGATATCGGTGAAGAACGTGACCGCCTGCTCAGCCCTTAAATTCGTGATGGGGCGCACCTCCACCCACTTGGAGAATTTGTCGATCGCGACTAGCAAGTGGGTGAAGCCCCCGGGCGCCTTCCGCAGGGGCCCGACGATGTCCCGGCCCCCACACGGCGAACGACCACGTGACGGGGGATGGTCCGTAGGGCGTGGGCGGGCAAGTTGGACTTGCGGGCGTAGGCGGCACCCTTCGCGGTGCGTACGATTTCGGCGGCGTCCGCGACCGCGGTGGGCCGGTAGAAGCCTTGGCGGAACGCGTTGCCGACGAGGGGTGCGGGGTGCGGCGTGGTGGCCACGGATCCCTGCATGGATGTCCCGTGGGAGCTCGCGCCCCTCGGGAATGGGCACGCACCGCCGTAGGATGCGGAAGCGGCGCGCTTGTACGGCTCACCGTCGACGAGGGTGAACGACTTGGCCATCCCGGCGATGCGCACGGCCGCGGCCGGTCCGCGGGGAGTTCCCCTTGAGCGATCCGGGCGATGTATTTCTCCCGCCGGTCCGCACGGACGGGGGCCGGCTCGATGTCCATCGCGACGGCCTCGTGGGAGCCGTACCCCTCGAGGAGGGAGAGGACGTACGCCTCGTTCGAGGGGTCCTCGTCCATGGGCTCCGCACCCGCCGGGTTTCGAGGGGAGCCCCGAGGGTTCGTTGTGATTCGAGGGGTAGGGCTCGAAGGCGGCCGAGGGTTGGGCGATGTCACGCGCGAACGTTCGGGGGGGACGGTGATCCGCCCGGACGCGATCTTGGCAAGTTCGTCCGCCTCTTCGTTGTACCTTCGGGGCACGTGGTTGAGCTCGATGCCGTAGAACTTGTCCTCGAGGGCCCGCACGGCCTTGCAGTAGGCCTCCATCTTGTCATCATGGCAGCTCGCGTTCTTCATGACTTGATCGATCACGAGCTGCGAGTCCCCGCGCACGTCGAGGCGCTTGACGCCCAACTCAATGGCGATTTTGAGGCCGCAGAGGAGGGCCTCGTACTCAGCCATATTGTTGGACGCGGGGAAGTGGAGGGCGCCTTTGCGTAGCGCATGTGCTCCCCTAGGGGTGACACAAAGAGCGAGGCCCGCGCTCTGCTCCCGTTTTCATCACCGAGCCATCGAAGAACGAGTCCGGCACTCGCCCGGATTTGTGGGGGCGGCGGCTACGTGTCTGTCCACTCGGCGACGAAGTCCGCCGAGATTTGCGATTTGATGGCCTTGCGCGGGGCGTAGGCTAGCGTTTCGCCCATCGGCTCCACGGACCACTTAGCGATCCTTCTGCGGCGTCGGGGTTGCGGATGATTTCTCCTAGCGGAAAGGAAGAAACCACGCGTGACGGGGTGGGCCTCGAAGTAGTGGCGGAGCTTGCTCCGCGCGGGGGACTCTTGCGTATAGCGGCTTACGGACACGGGGGTAGCGCGTCTTCGTGTCGAGAGGACCTCGGCGATGTAGTAGGGCGGCGGCCGCCGCACGGGCGGGGGCGTGCCCTTCCTCCGTGCGCTCCACAACGATCACGGCGCTTACCACCCCGGTGGTCGCGGCCACGTAGAGGCTGCGGGGGCTCGCCGTCTGTGGCGGCGTGAGAATCGGGCGTGCGTCGGGGACGCCTTCGGCTTGTCAAGCGCATCTTGGGCCTCGGTGGTCCGGAGAAACGCTCGTGCTTCTTGAGTAAGCGGTAGAGGGGCGGGCCCTTCTCACCGAGCCGCGAGATGAAGCGGCTCAAGGCGGCAAGGCATCCCAACACTTTCTCGTACCCCTTTGAGGTCCCGGATCGGCCCCATTCGTTCGAGGGCCGCGACCTTTTCGGGGGTTGGCCTCGATTCCCCGCCCGGGAGACAATGTATCCCGGGAGCATGCCTCGCGGCACTCCAAAGACACACTTTTCGGGGTTTAACTTGAACCCATTGGCCCGTAGGCGGTGAACGCGACGCCAAGGTCGCCAACCGGGTCGTCCGCCTTCTCGGGTCTTCACGACGATGTCGTCCACGTATGCTTCGACCGTCCGTGCCGATGTGATCCCCAAAAACGTGCGCATGCGGCGGCGGTATGTTGCACCCGCGTTTCGAGGCCAAATGGCATCGTGACGTAGCGAACGTCCCGAACGGTGTGATGAACGAGGTCGCGAGCTGGTCGGACTCTTTCATCTTAATCGGTGATATCCGGAATAAGCGTCAAGGAAACGAGCGATTCGCACCTAGCGGTTGAGTCAACGATTTGATCTATGCGTGGCGAGAAGAAAAGGAACTTTGGGACATGCTTTATTAAGGCGGTATAGTCCACACACATCCGCCACTTCCCATTTTTCTTCTTTACAAGCACGGGATTGGCTAGCCACGTAGGGTGGAATACTTCCTTGATGAATCCGGCCTCGAGGAGCTTCCGCGGCTCCGCTCCGATTGCCGTCGCCGCTCCTCATCGAAGCGGCGCGGCCGTTCTTTGCACGGCGCGGGCGTTTGGCGAGGATGTCAAGGGAGTGCTCGGCGACTTCCCTCGGGATGCCTGGCATGTCCGAGGGGCTCCACGCGAAGATGTCAGCGTTGGCGCGGAGGAAGTCGACGAGCACTGCTTCCTATTTTGGGTCGAGGGTCGAGCTGACCCTCAACGTCTTGCCCTCGGGGGCTGAGGGGTCGAGGGGGGACCCCTTTGGTACGCTTCTGCTTTTGCCTCGAAGGCGCCGACGTGCTTGGCGGCGGAGTTGAGGTCCTCGTTGACCATCTTCTCCCGGCGTGTTGACCGGCGCTTCATCCGGTGCTAGTGCCTCTGCATGTTCCACGCACTCGACGTCGCGATCGAATGCGTGCTCGATGGACGACCCGACGGTGATGACGCCGTTTGGGCGGGCATCTTCATCTTCGGTAGGTGTAGTTGGGAACCGCCATGAACTTGGCGTAACATGGCCGCCCAAGGATGGCATGGTAGGCCCCTTTGAACCCCACCACCTCGAAGGTGAGGATTTCCTTGCGGAAGTTCTCGGGGGTGCCAAACCGGACCGGCGGGTCGATGCGCCCGAGGGGCCGAACACCTTGCCGGGCGCGATGCCGTGGAACGGCTTCGTGCTTCGGGCCGCAGCTGGTCCCGGCCCGATCCCCATAAGGCGCAATGTATGCGCGAAGAGGATGTTGAGGCTACGCCTCCGTCCATAAGGACCTTTGAGAACTCTGGCGTTCCCAATGATGGGATCGACCACCGGTGGGTGCGGCTCGGGTTGGGGATGCGATTCGGGTGGTCTTCCCGGCTAAAGGTGATGACGTCCTCCGACCAATTGAGGAAGGCCGGAGGTGCCTTCTCCGCGGCGAGGACTTCGTGTCGCTCTTTCTTGCGGCTGCCGGGTCGACATGTCGACGGTGGGTCCCCCAAAGATGAGGAACACATTTTCGACGGCGGGGGAAGCCGCCGGCATCGCCATCGCCCCGGTCTTTCTTGGCCTCTCGCCTCCTTCGCGGTGGCGCGGCCATAGAACTTCTTGAGCATGTCGCCTTTGCTCAAGGGTGTGTTGCACCTGGGGTCTTGTGTTAGGGACATGGCTTCTTCGACGCTGTCGTCGAACACTCCGGGCCTCGAGGGGCCGGTCGAGGGCCCCGTCGAGCGGGTCGACGGCGAGGGCCTCGGCATTGCCGCCGTCGCGCCCCTGCTCGCGCGCCTCGCGGCGCGGCTTTTTTCCCTTATTGCCCCGCTTGTCGTTGCGGCGCGGCTCCTTGGGCTTGCTGCCCTCCGCGGGCGCGTCCTCAGAGCGTTTGCCCTTTTTGCCGTCGAAGATCGCCCCCACGGCCTCCTCCCCGGAGGCGAAGCTGGTGGCGATGTCGAACCGATTCGTTGGAGTCCGTAGGCGGGGCTGCGTCCCAGCTCCCGTACGAGATCCCGGCACGTGGTGCCCTCGAGGAAGGCATGCACGATTTCGGACTGCGCTACGCTGGGGAGCTCCGTGCAGCGCTTGGAGAAGCGTCGTATGAAGTCCCGCAGCGATTCGCCGGGCTTCGTGTGCGGGAGCGCGGGTCCCGGGAGTTCCCGTGGCGCACGTATGTGCCACGGAAGTTGCCCACGAACGTGTGGACTAGGTCGTCCCGGTCATGGATGCGGGTGGCGGGCAAGTGCTCGAGCCATGTCGGGCCGCGTCGCCTAGATGCAGGGGCAAGTTGCGGATGATGACCTCATCGTTAGTGGCCCCGCCCAGCTGGCAAGCCAAGCGGTAATCGTTGAGCCAGACACGGGGGTCCGTCTCCCCGTTGTACTTGACGATCGTCGAGGGTTGGCGGAAGCGTTGTGGGAACGCTGCCGTTCGGATCTCCCGGCTGAACAAGCGAGTGCCCGGGGGCTCCGGAGTCGGGGAGCGGTCCTCGCCGCTGTCGTAGCGCCCACCCCGTTGAGGGTGGTAACCCCTTGCCGCTCGCGCGTCCGCGTTGCTGGTGCTCCGGGCGTTGATGACGTTGCGAGCGTCGCCATCTAGTGCCTGCGCGTGTCGAGGAGTCGTTCCTTGGCCGGCGTGCGCCCTTGCTCGGTGGGATGCCTCGCGCGGTCCCCCTGCGTGCACCGAGGGTTCTCCTCTCCGGTGCGGCTTCATCGCCAGTGCATCCCCCCCCCCGTTGGCGGATGCGTGAGGCCGAGCTTTCGGCCTGGCCGGGACGGCCGCTTGCTCGATGAGAGTTTGCACCTCGCGGTGCATGTCTCGAGCCTCGATGGTCGAGGGTGCGGCATAGCCCGCGGCCGGCGTCGTGGCGGCGACGAGCTTCGGCTCGCCCGTGGGGGAGTACGTACGTGTTTCCGACGTTGGGGGTGGTGTTGATGCGGTCGCGGACTGCCGCCCCCGGCTCCCGCGCGCGTTCGCCACGCGCGAAGCCTCCCCCGCCATTGAGGCGCGGAGTAACCGCACCGTTCGGTACTCTTCCGCCGGCTTGGCCTCGAGCTCGCGGGCTTGGGCCGTGTGCGTCGACGTCGGCCCCAACGGGAGCGCTTGGCCCCGCGGCCGGGCGCGCGGCGATCCCCAGGGCGGCGGGCGTGACTTCCCCGTCTCCCGGCGCCCACCGCGCCGGCTGCGTTGGCCGGGTCATTGGTGATGACGGCGCAACACTCCCGCGTGGGGTCGTAGCTTCTGTGCTTTGGGAGTCGTCGGAGCGGCCGAACCGGTGGTCCGCGGCGTCGAGGAAACGCCGGAACGCGGCCCCGGGTCCGGCACGCCGGAGAAGTCCCCTCCGCATATCCATGGCGGTTGGCGGGTGGCATCGTGTCGACGGAGCCCGGGGATGACTCATCGCCGGCCGAGGTGCGGGGTCCCCGGCGACGAAGACGTGGCGGCCGGGCGGAACCTGCGCATCGTCGTGTTCACGTTGGCGTTGTGGGCCGTCGTGGCGCCACGCAGCCCAATGGGGACGCGCGGTCGAGAGCGCGCGCGGTCCCGCCGGGGGTGGCGGCGGTCGTTGTGGTCGGCGCACCGCGCCGGGCGGCGGCTCGCTCGGCCTGCCGCCGCTCGGATCGCGCGCCGACGCGAGCGCCGGCCCGGAGCGACGGTGGCGTCGTGGCTCCGACGGACCCGCGGCATCCGTGCCCGCGGGCACCGCGCGTGGTGGCGCGTGCGGCGAGGGGTCTGGCAGCGGACACCGGCTCGACGCCGCGCGCGGAGTTCCTCACGGTTAGTGAGGCGCATCGAATAGCCGTTCCCCGTGGCACGAAAGTTCGGGTCCCCGAAGCGAATCTCGAACCGGCGGAAGGGGGTCCGAGCTACCCATGCGGTAACGTGTAGCACGGTACTCGGTGCGGATCACCATGGAGGGAGTTGGCGAAATGACCTTAGGCGCTCGTACGCCCCACGGTGGGCGCCAGCGTCGGTGCGGAATATGGTCCCGACACTAACCGGTAGATAGCGCCGTGGTCTATCCCTCAATGGTCGATGCCAAGCAACAAATGACACAAGGTTTTATCCCGGTTCCCGCCGAGGGGGCCGTACGTCCGACGGGGGTGTGCTCGTGGCACTATATTGCTCGGCACGGAGGTGCCTGTAGTGGGGCTGCTACAAGCAAGGCGGGAGAGGAAGCGTGGCTTCCAAGTCCCTCGAAGAGTGGTCGGAGATGTTGTGGGAGAATAAGAGAGTGAGTGCACGGTGTGTGAAGTGTTCTCGTGTTTCGTTCGTCGTTCCGTCCCCCGTGGGCGGGGGTTCGCCTCCCCCTTTTATAGATCAAGGGGGCGGCGGGTTACATGCGCGCCGCGCTATCTAGCTATGTGGAGAAGTGCGACGTCTTTGCGGTGTAGAGTGGGCGGCCGTCGGGCGATCCTTGCGGCGATCGGTCATCATGGCCGACTTGTACCCGAACGGTGGCGATTCGAGGGTAGAAGAGCGGCGGATGGCGGTGATATTCTCGATAGGCTCGAGTAAGGTGCGCGCGAGCCGTACGGCGCACGGGGAGTTGGCGAACGGCGTTCCTTCCCGACGCGCCTCACGGGGCTGGAGTCGTTGCTACGGGGCCCGGCGTGCGCACGCGCGCGGGTACGGCGGCCACGCCGTTACGGTGGCGGGGATGGCGGTCCACCGGCCTACCGCCTCCACCTAACCCCCGTAGGGTCACAAGAAAGTACATCGAGGGTGCGCCGGCCCCCTTTTGAGGGCTCGGCGCGTTAGCCGTGCCGGGCGTGCGCGCGGTGTCACGGGACGACACGGCCGCCTCTGCACCGTACCCTCCCACGGTGGCGGGGATGGGCTCCTCCCCGGGGAGTTGGTGCGGCGGCACCGGGGTGCGAGCCCCGGCGCATGATGGTGCCGTCTGCGGCGTCGGGGCGTTAAATGCCCGTGTACGGGGCCGGCGCACGCGTGCGGGGCGCCCGTGAGCGTGGCGGGCCCCGGCCCGAGGGCGGGACGAACCCTCGAGCGAGACGAGACCCGCTCGAGGGGGATTGAGCCCTCGAGCGGGGGCGAAACCCGCTCGAGGGAAGTGCGCCCCTCGAGCGGGGCGATGCCCGCCGAAGGGAGCGCGCGGCCTCGAACGAGGCGAAGTCCGTTTCGAGGGGATCCTTATGTGGGCCGCCTCGATGGGCCGTCGGAGTCCCCTTGTGGGCCGTGTCTGCATGGTTAGTCACCCGCATGGTTAGTCACCCGCATGGTTAGGCTTAGCGTGTTTCGGTACGGGATTTAAGTGAGGATTTCCCCGTTGTTTAAGGGGACCCCTAGGGCTGTCCCCGACATAATGGATAGTGACATGACGTGTAGTGAGTTATGAAGTGACGCGTTGAGAGGAAGGAGAAATCGTTAGTGTTTACAATTATATAGTTGTATATGATATGATTACTTAGCACGTCAAAATTGTCATCTCCTGGAAGTTAGTCGCCGCATGATATAGAACTAGCTTCAGGCACCGGCTTTACCCAAGATACCAATAAGTGCCTCCGTGACGGTGTGCACGGCGGTGCTGGCGTCGGCGTATGCGTCCAGTCCCGACGTGGACATGTAGCTAGGGATGGATTCAGATGTCTGGAAATTCGAATTATCCGTATTCGTATCCTCTAAAAATGTTAATATAGATATCCGTATTCATATTCGTTTTTAATATGGATGTAAGATGAATGTATTCGAATCCGATTTTCAGTATTATCCGAATTCGACATTATCCGAAATATCCGACAAAAATCCGACATATCCGACATTATTCGTATCCGCAAAAATAAAGTACCTATAGAAAACATCTAAAATTTATTTATATTACTAAATACTAATTACCAACTATGTTAATTTTAATATTGCTAGTAAAATAATTATTTACACCATTTTAACTATTGAAAATTATATATATATATATATATATATATGACAACTAACTAATTATGCTAACCTAATATAAACTATATAATGATATTAATTTTAATGTGTCTAATCATAGTAATTTTAAATACATTATATTATTTAGTAAATAAATAAATTATATTTAAATGTATTTGTGTACTTATTTTTACTTATAAAAGATGTTTATATAGTTACAAAATTACTTATTTTATATTTATTGTCATATATTAATTAATTAACTAATTAATATGTTATTTGCAATATGATATCTATTATGTACAATGATCATAATTTACTCTCTACTCGTAACATGATTTGATCAATTATAAAACAATCCACAAATGAAATTGATACTCATTATGACTCTATGCTCTAAATCGAGTAAGTATTCGAATGTGAATCCGAATTCGAAATAAAATATGGTAAATAGTGACATCTGCATTCGTATCCGTGCGTATCCGATCTGAATCCATATCCCTACATGTAGTTGCATGCGGACCCCAATCGGCCAGGTCATCTTCAGCATCGTCACCACACCAGGAACTCCGCACTTAGCAACGCTGGAAATGTCACACACTAGGCTAGAAACGATTTGTCCTGGCGGCTAAAACCGGTTTTTGCTGGCGGGCGAGGCACCCGCCGCAACTTTGAGCCGGTAGAAATGGCCCTTTGTCTTTGCGGCGGGTCACTTAAACGACCGCCGGACAAATGTCATCGACGGCGGCGGTTACTTAAGCGCCCGCCGAGCACAAATGCCATCACTGCCGGCGGTTTCTTAGGACGCCCGTCGGCACAAAAATTCATCTTTCTTTGCGCGGTTGCTTAGACCGCCCGCCACAGAAAGCATTTTTCCCATTTCCTATATAATTCCCCATAATTGTTTATTATTTGTATATAATTTGTCATTTTCGTCTATTATTTTTTTCACATTGGCATTTGTATGCTAAATTCACTTTAATTTAAATTTAATATGTATTTAACCGCCAAATCCAAATATATGTCTCACAAACACACAATCCAAACTAAAATAAAAAAATGTATACATAATCACATTACAAAACATTGTGCATAATAGATAACCCTAAGACACCCATCTACGTAACCTTTCTGCATCATTTAATGTCAAAACTCCTTTATCGAAGAATTCTCCATCCTCGTGGCAAATCTCACGTAGGATGAATCTCGCCATGTCCGCACAAATGTTGGTGATTTGATTGTCACCAAGTTGACCCCATGATTTGTCAATGGTAGGCATCTGCACGTAAACACAATAAATGAAGATTGTTATGCATTACCATCAGGACCATAATTAGAACATACATAGTTGTGTACAAACTAGAGGCTTACGTCTTCAAGATTCGTCCGGTACCTCCCATTATTTTTCAAAACCTCACACACATAATATCCACATAGTACACTGCCAAGAGGTTCTTTGTAGCACTGCAACCAAATAAAAAATGATTGGTGCTAATTAACAGAAGTGTACCAACTCTGATAAAAATGATTGATACTTATTAACAGAAGTGTTCTTACCCATTTGGCATTGCGTATCACCAATTTTTCCTTCTTGTGCTCCCCGCCATTGAGTATGTATAGCCTATACGCACTTTAAGGATATAAAAACATAAGTTAGTAATACAATTTGAAATATAGTTGATACACGCATTAGTGATTATATATTGCACTTAGTCGTCTTACTTTTTTTATAATATCAATGATTGTCTTGTAAGAAGACGATGAATAGTGTAATGAGTCGAAGACCCCCACGAGTTCCCAACTTCGGACACATGTGAAAGCAAATGAAATGATCACTTTGCATAAAATTAAAATAATTAATATAAATAGACTAAAAAATGAAGGCAAATGATGAAATAGTTATTTAAAGGATCTTACTCAAAATTGTAAGCAAACTTGATAGAATCCTTATGTTGGTTTTTCCTCATGACCGTTGAAATGTATACAGACACCTCGTGAAGTTTAGCTTTCTCGTAACCCTTTATTAATTTTTCTTTCTCTTCTGGTTTCTTTGCTTCTTCCTCTATTTTCTTTCTTAATTCATCCCTCATTATGAACGTGTGTTGTGATTTGGTTACTTGTTGCGGGTCAATAAATGCTACCTTCCACCTCCCATTTGTTTTCTTTTCATCAGACGCTTGCATCCTGCAAAAAGGTTTATTTAGGATGGTAATAACAATACATATGGAATAGATTTGGGTGTCGTATAGGGATGTTGACTTACATGGACCAAATGGTGACGAGATTGATGTCGAGTTTTTCACGACGGAACATCGCATGCAAATCGGGGAAATCGATTGCAACCTTCCGGTCATAAGAGCTACTGAACACCCATTTCGGGAGATTGGCGGTGATAGTGTGAATGCCTTGCTTCATGGCGTGCATGATCCAAGTATGCAGCCTCATTAATTCTGACGGCCCTTCATTCAGTTGCCACCTAAACAAGAATGGTTTGCCATGCTCATACTTGTCGGGCACCTCATCCGACGAAAACATACTTATGTGCTCCTCCTTTTGTTTTTGTAAAGAGGTGCGGGATAAAGACTTTTCATCTGGTGCCTTCTTGAGTACTTGAACATTAGGTGATTCTTTACCGGATGTTGGAGCCCGTTTAGGTTTATTCTTCAGTACTTTCAAGAACAAGTCAACATCAGATGATTTCGTCTTTGGTTCATATGAGTTTATCATCCGGTGTATTGTTGTTGGCGTCTTGGTTGCTGGAGGAGGAGATGGTGGTCTTGGACATGGCAGAGGAGATGGTGGTGCCCCTGCCCCTGCCCCTAATGTTGGAGGAGTTTGTGGTCTTTGATCGGATTTCGGAGATGATGTCCCTGCCCCTGCCCCTAATGTCGGAGGAGTTTGTGGTCTTGGATCGGATTTCGGAGCTGATGATGCTTCTGCCCCTGCCCCTGATGCCGAAGAAGTTTGTGGCATGTTGTTGTCATTATTGTTAACTCCCTGCTCCACAACCATCATGTTGTTGTCATTGTTACCGCCTCCATGTTCCCCACCCATTGTGTACTCGACCATTGCAGCATCTGGATCCTGGGGGGTACTCTTTCTTGGCTAGGTTGCAAGCAGGGACTTGGTGATGAATTAATTATGATATCTCGACGATGCCATAGTATGTATTGGTTCCTTGCATCACCGAGAAGCGCGATCCTATCCTCAGTAGGGATATCAATCTCGCACGACTCATCAGAAACCGAAACAACTTGAACCCATGCGTACTCTGGTGGTGGTGGATTCGGAAACACACGACCCGTTAGTGCCATGGCTGTCCCGAAACTTATCTAGTTTTCTTCCATATGGAATAACCAACTTGCATGGTGTATCCTCTACAATGTCATCCACAGGATGCTTGGCGATAGCAATAGAACCAACACTACTTGGAGTCGGGATGGCTCCGATCTGGTCAAGCATCAAGTTTGGAGGAACTCCGTCCCGAGAACCACCGTATACTAGATTCTCTCGCACTTGGCCCAACGAAGCTTGTTGTTATTGTTGTATGAAGAAGCCTATCAATTCTTGCTTGGCAATTTCTCTCATCTTGTCTTCAAGCTTCTTCTTATAACGGTCTCGCTTTTTATAACTTGATCGGTGTTCACGAAATGCTTTACCCCCAGGGCAAGGTAGAAGAAATCCCTCGAACACGGCCAGGGTGCTCAGGCGTTCCGATCGTGGCAGATAGCATATCTTTCTCCCTGTCGGGCATGAAAAGACCTTTCTTTTGCATTTTCGCAAGTTCTTCCAGCTTCTGATAAATTTGTTCTGTTGAGGGCTTCTTGAATGAAACATTACCGCAGGTGCTATAGCCGAAACTCGAGCAAGGATCCAATTCCTGCTACGCTCATCCATGCCTTCAACAATAGTTGGTAAACTAGCTACCCGCCTTTCTTTTTTCCTCCTTCCTCCATTTTGCCATTTTGGCAGCATATCCTCAGGAACCCAAGTGATGGGGGTTCTCAGCAGCTTTCATAGCCTTCTCCTTTTATCGGACGCTCGTAGCTATCGCTTCGTCGTCTTCTTCGATCTACGAATTCTTCCCGGATCGCTAGCGGAATGTTACCATACACATCCCTAGCATCCTTTCCTTTCTCGGACAAATTCGGTATTAAGTGTAGACCTCCAATTCCTAAGAGCTCTTCCACAAAGGCCCTCAAGAAAAGTTCTACCCCGCATTTTCCGTACCTTCCGATAAACAAATTTTTCTTTCACTTTGGCCCATAATACATCCTTCGTAGCCTTAGGGACTGTCTTCCAATTAGTAGTTGTGATCCAAGACGCCTTGGTCTCTCGACAATTGCACCGACGATGTTTCGAAACCTAGCGACTATCCCCTTAGGTTCGACGGGCTCACCTTTGTCACCCAACCGTTCTATCACAAGTTGTCCTCTTTCAGGGATCTGGTTTCTTCTTTTATGACCACGTTTCCTTTTCAGGTTACTAGAACTAGTAGTACCCGAAGGTTGTGGTTCTGAAATGACTTCTGCCTCTTGGGCACGAATGTTAGATGCTCTACGACGTCATCGCGAAGATCGGTCATTGTTCTACACATAAAACACTATTTAAAGTATATCTTAATTGAATAAACAAACATTAAGTTGACATCAACACTGGACATGTGTTGTGCGTGCTGCTTCTTTCACCAAATGGATTCATACCATCTATACTTAACGCAAACCTTATATTTCTTTTTTCTTCTCTAAACTCTTTGTGCTTGGAATCAAAGGTCCTCCACTGCCGAGCATCAGAAGGATGACGAAGCTTCCCATCAGACTTCTCTGGGCGATCTGCGTGCCAAGTCATTAGTTCAGCGGTCTTTGGGTTCGAGAACAATCGCTTTAGACGATCCTCCACCGGCAAGTACCACATCACCAATGCAGGGACTTTACGTTGAGTAGCAGTGTCAGTACCAATACTATACTCCTCCTCAACTTGAGAAATTATAGTTTTCTTTCCACCAACCTTCCTCTTCGTGCCTTTAGATGCAATGACCCGTTCCACATCAAAATTGGCATTACTTTTGTAACGATTAGCATCGCAATTTGGACACTTCTCTAGTTCTGCATAGTCGTCGCGGTATAATATGCAATGGTTCCTACATGCGTGTATTCGTTGCACTCGCATCTTCAATGGGTTGATAATCTTCTATGCTTCATATGTGTTTCTTGGGACCAAGTTAGGCTTCGGGAGTAGATTGACCAACAAAGTAAGGAGTTCATTAAAACTATTGTTCGCCCATCCAAATTTTGCTTTCATAATCAGAAGATGGAGCATGAAACGCGACACGGTCCACTCCTTCCCACTACCCTCATACATACGGTCCTTTGCTGCCTTCTTTAGTGTCTCATAATTTTCTAACCCTTTAGCACTCCCTTGCAACACCTCCGGTTCAATGTGGCGCAACATTTCTTCCATATCAACATCACATTCCTCGTCCACCTGTGGTGCATCTGTTTGATCATCATTTTGATCTTCACAGCCAAAAGCATCATCCGTCATGACATGGTCATTTTCATCTGCATCTTCATCACCCACTTCATCATACCTGATGCCGATGTCTGCATTGTTGAAAGTACTTTCTGCTTCACCATGGTGGGACCAAGTTTTGTATCCTTTCACAAAACCACGCTTTATCAAATGCATCTTAATGGCATTAATATCTTCCCAAACAATTTTGTTGCAACAATCACAACATGGACAATGTATTTGCTTTGTCCTAGAAATTTGGGCATGCTTTTGCGCAACCTCAAGAAAGTTTGTTAACTCTGTCAAGAATGTAGACGAAATTCTCTGTATGCCATACATCCATGCTCTATGTGCCATCTTAAATAACCTATAAAAGTAATTCTATTAATTAAAAACTCCGTATGATCTATGCTTCATTTAATATGTAAAAACGGAAACAAAACTAAATTCTATAAATTTAATTATTGAAGATAATAATTTCAATTACAAACTAATAATTTAATATGTAAACTTGCTTCTATAATTGCAATAATAATTAAATATAATTACTTCTATTATGTAAACTTGCTATTAATGACAAACTAATAACTTATATATAATTTAATATAACTTGCTTCTATATTATGAACATTTAAATATTTTGTATTGACAAACTAATAATTTAAATCTAAAGCTATTTAAAAAATAGATCTCTAAATCAATATCTCTCTTCACTCCCCTCTCTCTCCTAGCTAACCCTAGGTCTAGATCTAGATCCCTAACTACATAGAAATCATTAATAAAAGGAGAAAACTAAGGTTAAAATAGCACAAACTCACCTTATATAGCCACCTCCTCCAAGAAATCAAGAGCAAAACCTTCCCCCTAGATTTGGTGTTTTTGGAGCTTTTCCCGAGCTCCTCTCGGGCACAACGCCATTGGAAGGTTGCTGGGAAGAAGGGGCTGGTCTATATTTATAGAAGACACGATCTTTGGCGGTTGGCATAAGGAAACCGCTAGTAGTAATCTCTGTGCTGGACGTGCCTTATATTGACTGCCAGCACTGTGTACATTTATGCTGGCGGTCCGCTTAAGCCACCCGCCAGCACTAATATCTCTCCTGGCGGGCTCTTAAGCCAACCGCCAGCACACTTGTCGGAATATCTCCGGTCGGAATGTGGTTTGACTCAACCACTCACTCACACACTCGCTTCGCTCGAGGGTCTGACGCCCCCTCGGGCGCATCTCCGCCTCGCTCGAGGGCCTGACGCCCCCTCGGGTGATTCTCTGCGCTGGCGGTTGGCATAAGGCAACCGCCGGCCAGCAATCTCTCGCGCCGGCGGTGCCTTATGTTGACCGCCAGCACTGTGTCCATTTATGCTGGCGGGTGGCATAAGCTGACCGCCAGCGCTGATACCTCTCCTGGCGGGCTATTAAGCCACCCGCCAGCACTGATGCCTCTCCTTGCGGGCTATTAAGACAACCGCCAGCACACTTGTCTGAATATCTTCGGTCCTAACGCAGTTTGACTCAACTACTCACTCACTCACTCACACACTCACACACTCGCTCCCAAACCTAGCCGCCGCCGCAAGCAGCCGCAACCGACCCTACCCCCTGCCACCGCCGCTCGTGTGTGAGCTTCGCCCGTGTGCTGTCGTGCCTCAGCCGCCGCAGTCGGCAAACTGTCGACCCACTCTTCAACCTCTAGTTCCTTAGCCAATTCGTGCCTCTCCCCGTTGCATGGCGAGCAGGTTCACCGCCGTCGCATGGCGAGCAGCTCGGTCGCGCCGAACCTTAGCCAATTCGTGCCTCTCCCCCTACTGATCTGCCCATCATGTCGGCTCCGGTTAATTTGGTACAAGACCAATTCAAATATCATCATCTACAAGTGCCCGAACAACCACGTGGTTTGTTTTTCATCTCATGCCCTAATTCATTTGATTAGTACTAATTCGGTTGATCTAATAGTAGTGATTATTAGTTGATTATTAGTTGATATAATATTAGTAGGATTTGTTGATTATTATTGATTTGGTTGATATAATATTAGTAGATTTGTTGATTATTATTGATTCGGTAGATATAGAATTATCCACAATTGTTGATTATAAATGATTTGGTTTATATAATTTTATGTCTATAGAATTATCCAATTTATTGATGGAAGTCACATTTGTTATTTATTCTTTTAGGGGGACCCTAATTCATGTCAGGAAGTTTATTTTGAAAATCAATACATCAACTATTTGAAAAAAATTTCACCCTCATTTGCTGCCGCCAAACTATCAGTTATTCAGCAGTTTAGTTGGTGCAACGCCAGCACCAAGAGTAGCACAACCGTCTAGTGTTGTGTATCCGCCGGGGCAGGTGCAGGAGCC
The DNA here is from genome assembly GCA_947561735.1 of Cenchrus americanus. Classification (NCBI taxonomy): domain Eukaryota; kingdom Viridiplantae; phylum Streptophyta; class Magnoliopsida; order Poales; family Poaceae; genus Cenchrus; species Cenchrus americanus. The sequence goes on along the minus strand of OX387243.1, from coordinate 97,850,746 downwards.
ACCACTAGCGAATTCAGAATTTCTGGAACAATGGAATCAGATGAAGTGTGTCATTTCGATCCGAAGGTGGGGATGAGTGATTTGAAGATAGCGAGTAATGAAACGAGGCTTGAACTTGCGGACCATAGAGGGCAACTTATTGACATTATGGCGGAAATTGGCTATCGGAAGAAGCGCAACAAAAATCAAGAATTCCGCATGCGTGGCACCATCATCGCCGTTGTGGTCTTGATAATAGGTTTAGTGCTTGGTAGCTATATCACGGCCAGATCGTCAAAGAAATTTGAGTGAGGCAAAGTTATGTTGATTTGTGAGAGGCCCCTAATGTAGTGTACTTTAATTTGTGTTGGTTTTAAGTGTGCTTTGAAACATTTGTCATCACGCATGTTGTTTGTATGAAATAAATCTTTCTAAGGTGTTGTTTGTGTTGATATTTCAGTTTGAATTTTACTTGTTGTTGCTGTTCATGCATGTTGAAATATTGGTGACTTGTATTAATTTCAAGCTATTTTCAGCTTCACTGTGTTGGCGGGTGCATATGAAACCCGCCAGTAGTAAAGATCCCTGCTGGCGGTCGATATAAGCCACCCGCCAGCAGAAATGGGACCATTTGTGCTGGCGGTTGGCTTATGTAGGCCGCTGTAAGGAATCGGATGCCCGTTAGCCTAAGAGGGGGAGGGGGTGAATTAGGCAACTTAAAACCTTAACCTATGGCTCTCTAAATTTTGCACAAAGGTAAACTAGAACTTACTACCTATATGTGCAACTAGGTTGTTCTAGTGTGAAACTCCCATCCCAAAAGAAGGTTTGCAACCTATAGCCAATCCTAGCATACTACTCTAGGAAAGTAGAGGCAAACAAAGATTGCAATAGAGTAAATGCGGAAACGTAAAGGGGATGAGAGGAAGCAAACTCTTGACACGCGATTTATCCCGTGGTATCGGTAGGCACTAATCCACCCCTAGTCCACGTTGTTGAAGCACTCACACAAGAGTATTGCTTCCCGGTCACCAAGTCTCTCCCAAGAGCACCACTTGACTTGCCACAAAGGCTAGCCACTTAGGCACTTGTCAAGCTCCCTTGGTCACCTTGATGCCGCCTCCACTAAGGAGCTTCTCCACCAAGGAAGGGGGTCTCCACGTCCTCCGCACAAAGTGTCCTCGCCGCTCCACACCAAGCCGGAGGGTCGATGACGATTGACGGTGAGCCACTTAGGCCCCAAGGCTTCCGCAAACCTTGTACAACCGGATTCACTCAAGAATCACCTCACAAGGTTGGCACAACCTTACACTCACTCGCTCTAAGCTAAGCCTAGCACTAAGCACATACACAAAGCATGTACTAGTCTAAGGATGAGCAATTAAGCACTTGGATGGATTGGATATGATCTTCAATGTGTCTTGAACTCCTCTGCACTTCCACACAATCCAGCAACCTCAAATGGGTGAGTGGAGGGGGTATAAATAGCCCAAGGCATCAAACTAGCCGTTGGCTAAAAGCTACTGAAAAAGGTACCGTCGGATGATCCGACGCTATGCTTTTCCAGGGCGTCGGTTCATCCGGTGCCCCTCCCAAGTCACGTAGCCGTCGAGGTTCTCTGACACAACTGCTCCGACGCTATGCTCTGACGCTACGTCGGATCATCCGGTGCGGAAGACTCCGTGCTTAAGTCGCCTCTGTTGGCTTCCAACTGACCGTCGGATAGACCGACGCTTCACCTTGACCAAGGCATCGGATCATCCGGTGCTGAAGGCTTCGTCTTGGCGCGTCTCTGTATGAATTCAAACTGAGCGTCGGATAGACCGACGGGGTCCCCACTTAGACCGTCGGATCATCCGGTGCTACTGTCTTCCTTGCTCTTCCTCTGCAACTCGTCCGACGCTACTAAATAATGGACCGTCGGTTCATCCGACGGTACCTAGGGTTTGACCCTGTGCACCAACTCGTCCGACGATTGCACCGCCGCTTGTATTTGAGGGACCGTCGGTTCATCCGACGGTGTCTTCTCTTTTCCTTTTCTTGTTTGGTTTTGACCCTTGTTTTCTACATTTTTGCATGTAGTTTTCTTGCATCCTTGGGACCCAGAAATGTCTACAAAGACATGCTGAAACAATAAGGTTAGTCCCAATTATCATGTTGTCATGAATCACCAAATCAAACTCGAACTAATGGCATATGAGGCCATGTTCGCTACAGCTGCCCCCACTAAACCCGCCAGTAGGAGCTTGCTGTTTTTGTTTCCACAAACATGTGCATTATATTATCTTTGTGGTTGACGGCGGAATAAGCTTTCCTGGAATTATCCGTGCAAAAAAACAGAACGCAACCCGTAATTAGTGTTTTAGCTTATCGAGTTAATGGTTTCAAGATGTGCAATTAACGCCACTGAACTTTGCAGCTGTAGTATGTCAATCCCTGCTAGTGACTTCAGTGACGCCAGCATCTAGGAGGCGCAGAGGTTCTCAGGGCAGATGCCCGCTTGGATGCATAACAATTTGTTCTTGTCTGGTTCTCAGATTAAACATGCATATGAGGCTGGTTCAATTTATTTTTGAACTATGCATTAGGAAGAGAACTGTAGACCTGCTAAGGCTACTCGCAGCAAAAAAAAAAACTGGACCTGCTAAGGCCTCAGACTGTACACAGTGTACAGGCTAGGCCATCTGGATATAATTTCCTTACAAATTGATATTGCACCGCAAGTCCCATTTGCAAAGACAAAGCTGCTGAGTGCTGATTGGCGATGACGTCAGAGAATTATACGCTACATGTTCCTCTAAGAAATCCAAACCAAGGCCCAAGTGCAGCAGTAGATTATCACCGTCTTTATTCATGCTGCAGCACCCCAAGAGTGAAGACTTCTGCAGTTATGCGCTAGAAATACAAATTCTTGAAGAGTGCTGACAGAACCAAAAGGCTACCATACACGCGAATCCTTTCCAGATAAGAGTACATGGTTTGAGCGAAGTAACAAACTCCAGCAGTTGTCGACGCCGGAGTACTTTGCAAGTCTTGGAGTTATCCATCCAAAATTCAGCTTTCAGCAGGACCAAAAACAGTTATCCATTCAGGGATTCAGGGACTAATTTTCCCAGTTCAAATTTGACTTATTTCAAAAAAAATTGCATTTCAATTTGACTTATTTCAAAAAAATTACTTGAAATAGAATTAATTTGTTAAATATAGTAAATGACTAAAAAATCTACCAAAATTTACCATGATGTATCACATGTTGTATATTTAGATTAGAAAACAATTTCGAAGTGAGGAGAATTTGTTTTGAGGGGCAATTGGAATTGGGAGTTAGGAGGACATATATATGGAAAAAAACTTTGCTGTGCGGCGAACTCAAAACGCATGACAAACACACCCCTTTGTTGTGTGTTTTTTTGGGCACACGGCAAAGGCCCCTCTTTGTCGTGTGTCGCAGCAAAACCGTATGTCAAAGGCTTTTTTAATAAAATACAAATTTTAAATAGAAAAACATCAAAATTATCAAATAATTTTAAAAAAACCAAAATTGTACATAGAACAACTTATGTTGTCTATTGCCTATGGAAAAAATTTTGAATTCAAATTTAAATTTGATCGTCACTTTTAATTCAAATCTAGCCATATACTTTTAACTCTATGAAACTTTATAGGAGATGTATCGATTTGTAAGCATCGTAGTTGAAAAAATGTTTAAAACTCATTTAAATTTTTACCAAGGACTTCACACATGATATCATGAGGTATATACAAATCTCATAATTTTCAAACTTCATTTGCAGTTTTTAGAATTTTTAAATCATTTGGACACACCATCATGGTCGTGTTTCTTGATCAAGATGGTTGAATTTTTTGAGTGCATGGAAGAGGTATTAAATAGGGCTAAATAAAATGAATATCATTTTTCACTTATTTTATTCTATTATTAGATTCCTTATAGGTCAAATTTGACTTGTTTCAAAAAAATTGCTTGAAATGCAATTACTTAGTTAAATATAGCAAATGAATACAAAAATCTACCAAATTTTACCATGAAGTATCTCATGTTGTATATATGGAGTAGAAAAAATTTCAAAGTGAGGAGAATTTGAAAAAAAACTTTGACGTGAGCCGAACTAAAAACGCATGACAAAGACATGTGTTTGTAGTGCGTAAAAAAACGCACGGCATGCGTTTTTTGTGACGCACGACAAACAACTAATTTTCCGTGCATTTTTTCGTCGTGCGTCTGATAAAAAACGCACGGCAAAGAACAAAACCCACATCAAGTGATTATCCATTCTAATTTCAAAGTTCTGTCATATACGAACATATACCTGAGCAAAATAGATCTAGCCCTATCCAGCCCGAGCTGAGCCCGGCCCAGTATTCATTCAAGAGGGTTTTACCTATATGCCATTCAAAAAGTTGCTCACAACTTGTGTGCCACGGAAAAGTTCGTTCGCACCCGTATGTCACTAACATCAACTTTTGCGACCTGTGTGCCATTCCATCCGATTTTCACCGTTAAGAAGTCCTGACATGTGGGAACGGACATTAAAGTGTCCATTTTTCCCTTTCAGATACTGCAGAGTGGGTCCCACCTGTCACTGTCGTTTTCAACTATTTTATTTTCGTTATCCTTTTTCCCTTCTTCCTCCACACCGGCCATGTCTTCCCACCTCCTCCACACCGCCAGTCTTCGGCCACCTGCGCCAGTGTTTACGTAAACGGAATTAAACTCCATTTAAACAACGTCTAAACGCTAAATGTCGTCTATGTCATTTAACCTATTTAAACACCGTTTATCCCATTTAAATGTCATTTAACCCCGTTTAAATAGTCGTTTAAACATATTAAACGCTAATCAATGGTTGACCGACTGTCTACCATTTATCGTCTAGGAAAACATTGAATGCACCTGAGCAGCCGGCGCCCCTCCTCTCCCGGTCCAACTCCTCACCCAAGAGGTCTCCCCTGTTGCATTCGCCCGCGGCCGGGCAGAGCTGGTCCGCGCGCTCGCGCGCCTAATGGCTGGCAGAGCTCGCATGCGCGGTTGCCGGCTATCGGGCAGAGCTCACTCGTGCGCTCCTACGGCGACTAGGTAGAGCTCGCCCGTGGCGGTGCTCCCCGCGGCCGCCGGCGAGCTCGCCCGCGCACGCCCGCGACGCGTGGGGAGTGCTCGATCCCGAAGGCCGGTGCATAGGAAGACAGGAACAGGAGGAGCGTGAATGGAATAGGAAGGAGATGTCAGTAGGGCCAACAGGGGTAAAATGGTCATTTCACCTATCTATTGGACACCGTTAGCTGATGAAATGGACGGAATAGCACACAGGTCGCAAAAGTTGAAGACAATAGCATACAAGTGTGAACGAAGTTTTCAGTATCACAAAAGTCGTGAGCAACTTTTTTTAATGGCATATAGATAAAACCCTCTTCATTGAAGGCCGGGTTGCGGTGCTTGAAAAAATCGTGCTGGCTCCAATAATAAAGTGATTTTCTTCACTAAAAAATTATGTCAGAAGCATGACCAGAGTTAAGCTCAATTTTATTGGTATGATGAGCTAATAGCAAGGCTCCGCAGATGAGATTTTATACGCTGGAAAGGAACCTGCCCTTTTGTTGACCTAGCCAATAGTTTATTTGCTCATGTCGGTCTAAATCACTTAAAGTAATCTATAAAACTTATATAGGTGAAACCCACTACAAGTCATGATTGGATTTCTCTCAACATGCAAGCATGCCACATCACCATCCACTATGTGCTACGTCACCATCCACTATATGTCAGTCGTCATCATCCACCAAATCACATATTTATGTCTTCAATCGATTTTACGCGCTTATAAAGCATGTATATCACACCACGAGTTTACAAACGAATACTGCCAAGAATATCTTTTGTGTCACTACTTTCACATTTCACCTTAAAATTTTGTTTAAAAAATTCTCGCAGCAACGCGCGGGGATATCACCTAGTTTTTTTATTTATGGTACATATCATGAAATTACATGATTATCTGAAGTGTCAATGTTGTGCCCTGTTATTAACGAATAATTTTATGTGACTTTGTCCACACCAACCCATAAAACAACAAAACCATGGCGTCCCTCGAGAATCTCGTTGACGCCGACCAGTGGGAGGCCGAGGACATCGTCGGCCGGCTGGGCATCGTCTTCCACGCCGCCTTCGTCTTCGCCGGCTTCCATCCCTACGGCGCCCAGCCACCATCAGGCCACCTCCTGAAGCAACCAATCAAGGCACGCAACTCGTTGTGCCTTTCCCGACGGTACACGGCGCCGGAGTTGGCGCGCCGGCCATGCGCGGATGCTGCCGTGCTGGTGCTGTGCACGGAGGGGAGAGACGTCGCGATCCTCATCTTCCTCACCGCTGAACACGACATGGAGAGAGTCTACCTGGAGCGCCTTGATTTGGCCGCTGTGAGGCCGTTACTCTGCCGCACCCTCGGCGGCGTGGAGCCATGGGGGTCGCGGATCTGCAAGTCGCTCGCTGACGGGGTGTGCTGGGGTTTTCTCCACGAGCTCTGCCGCAAGAACAGCCTGCCGTTGACCGGCCGCGCTTCATGTCCCTCCCGGACGATCTCAAGGTGCTCATCTTGAAGAAGCTCACCGACTGTAAGGACCTCGCGAGGGTGGAGTGTGTTAGCGCTGAGCTGAGGCATTTTGTGGCGGAGGGAGGCGGCTGTCAGACCTGCACTCGACGTTGATCACCGGCAGTGAGAGTGAGAGGTCGAGAGAGCTCAAGAACGCAACACACACACGGGAACACTTGGAACACGGGGTGGTTTTGGTGCTGCGAACAACGGCAGCTTTTCTGTTCTATCTCTTCTCCTTTTATTCTGAAAAGAAACATGCAAAGGCTCTCGGTAGAGCGCAAACATCGGTCACGAACGCGTCCATCCCCACGTTCACGATGATGCGATCTCCACGGATCACCTGGGATCATGCAGAGCTATTCTCGGCATATCCCCCTACGCGCACGGCTTACCACAATCTGGAGCTCATGCGCATGCAAAGACCAAATCAAAACATGCAGATACTTCCTATCTATGCGCAAGGATTAACTAACTAACAATCTCCTCCTAAGCCTTGCGCACATCTTTGACGCCGATCCTGGAACGCAATTCACAGAAGCGCTCACGTCCCAAGGCCTTCGTCAGAATGTCAGCCAGTTCTTCAGCCGTCCCAACGAACCTGAGCTTCACCCTGTTATGCTCCACACATTCACGGATATAGTGATAGCGCATATCAATGTGTTTACTACGATCATGGAACACCGGATTTTTACTTAACTGAATGGCTGACTGACTGTCCATGTTCAGTGTGAAGGCTCTGATCTTCTCGCCCTTTAATTCAGCCAGGAGTCGAGCCAACCAAACCCCTTGACATGCTGCAGTGGTAGCAGCAATGTATTCTGCTTCACAAGAAGACAGTGCCACCACCTTCTGTTTCTGTGATTGCCAAGTGATGACATTTGAACCGAGGAAGAAGATGCCTCCTGATGTGCTCTTTCTAGTATCGACATCTCCAGCAAGGTCACTGTCACTGTAACCTTCCAACAATGCTCCTCCTTTCCTCTGATAGTGGCAGCCATAATGCAATGTTCCAGCAATGTACCTGAGCACTCTTTTCACTGCTCCTAGGTGCTCAGTAGTAGGATTTTCCATAAACCTACTAACATAGCCTACAGAATAGGCTAAGTCTGGTCTTGAATTCACCAGATATCTCAAGGAGCCCACAATGCTCCTGTACTGTGTAGCATCAATTGCTGGTGCAGAGCTTAGCTTACTGAGCTTCAGTCTTGACTCCATGGGAGTATCACTTGGATTGCATCCAATGAGTCCTGCACTCTCAAGTATTTTGGCTGCATAAGCACTTTGGCAGATTGTGATTCCATCATTTCCTTGTGTTACCTCCAAACCGAGATAGTAGTGTAATAGACCAAGATCACTCATCTTGAAAGTGGCTTTCATCTCCTTCTTGAACAGATCAATGTCCTGTGGATCCCCTCCAGTGATAACCAGATCATCCACATACACACCAACTATCAATCGATGTGACCCCGTTCCTCGAAAATACACTCGCATGTTCGCAGGTATTCCTAAGAAAACCCGGCTTGATCAATGACTCATCTAACTTGGAATACCATGCTCTGGGTGTCTGGCGTAAGCCATACAAAGCTTTGATCAGATGAAGGACCTTCTTCTCCTGTCCCTTTAACACAAAACCAGGTGGCTGCTCCACATATACATCTTCCAGGAGTTCACCATTCAGGAACGCTGTTTTAACATCCATATGGTGTACAGCCCAGCCTTCGCCTGCAGCAACAAAGCAAGAAGAAGTCCGACGATTCCAAGCGTGCTACGGTGTGCAAACACTTCATCGAAGTCAATGCCGTGGCGTTGAACATACCCTTTTGCAACAAGTCGGCCCTTGTACTTGACAATTAGTCCACTTCATCCCTCTTGATCTTGTATACCCACTTGAGACCAATGGGGCGAACATGAGGCGGTCGATCAACCAATTCCCGGGTATTGTTAGACTCAATTGATGTCATTTCATCAAGCATTGCAAGGCGCCATTCTTCACTCGCTGCGCCTCTTCAAATGTTGATGGTTCCGATTCGCTTGCTAACGGGAGGCGCTCGGCGAGCACCAGCTCGACTGGCCCTGGTGGTGTAGTAGACTCCAGTACATGGTCGAGTGGCCAGAACCGTAGTGGGACGTCCTCCTCATGCGCCGCATCCAAGCGCTCGAACACACCAGAGCTTGGTGGAGAGACAAAGACAGGCGAAGCACTTGTCCCCGCGCTCTGGAACGTCGGGGTTCTTGGAGTGTTGCTCCCAGGAACAGGTCCTGGTGACGATGTTGGCACTGGCGATGGTGATGACGAAGTTGCTGGTGCCGACTGTACTGGTGTCGTCGAGGTCGTGGTGATAACAACCTCTGGTGCTGTGCTTGGCTGCCCCTCGATGATGAACTCCCTCGTGTCGATGTTGGCCGCCCAGTCCCACTGTGCCGTCTCGTCGAACACGATGTCGCGGCTGATCACAACACGTCCTGCCTCTGGATCGTATGCCCGATACGCCATGGAGCCAGGTTCGTAGCCGACAAATATCGCGCGGCGACTGCGGTCATCAAGCTTCTTCAAGTGCGGCGTGGTGACCTTGATATGGGCCACACAACCGAACGTCCGGAGATGCTGAACTCCAGGTGTGCTCCCGGTCCAAAGCTCGTACGGAGTCTTGCCTGCGATGCTCTTTGACAAGGAATGGTTGAGCAAGTACACCGCCGTGGTGACGGCCTCTCCCTAGAACATGCCGGGAAGACCCTTTGCCTTCATCATGCTTCTGGCTGTCCCCACAACAGTCTGGTTCCTCCGTTCTACGATGCCATTCTGCTGCGGCGAATATGGCGCGAGTGAGTTGACGTTGCACGCCGAGCTCGGCCACGCTGCCGACGAAGTCCGCCGCGGCAAACTCTCCACCGCGATCGGTGCGCAAGGCCGCAATTTCTTCCCGGTCTTCCTCTCCGCCGCAGCTTGCACACGCTTGATGGCATCCGCGGCCGCGTCCTTGCTGGGAAGCAGGCAGAGCCACATGTACCGCGAGTAGTCGTCCACGAGTAGGGAGGAAGAACCGGTTCCCGCTAGGTGTAGGAGGGTTGATGGGCCCGCAGATGTCGCCATGGAGCGGCGCTGCGCACTTCGGTGGAGCGCCTTTGAGCTTGACGCGGGAATGACGTCCGCCGGTGCTTGCCGGCGAGACAAGCCTCACAGACCTGCTCCACCTGGGAGAGCAGGGGCATCCCCTTGACGAGGTTGTCGTGTCCCATCTTGCGCAACGCGGCGAAGTTCGAGTGCCCGAACCCGGCGTGCCGCATCCGAGGCTTCTTCCTCCCCGCGCGCCGCTAGGCGGGCGGGCCGTGCAATGTTGACGTCGAGCACATAGAGCCGCCCCGCGTTGCGGTTGATCTTGGCAAGCAAGCGACGCTCCTCATCGCGCACCCGCATTACTCCATCTTCAACGAGTACCTGGTATCCACGCTCATCGAGTTGGCCGACGGAGATGATGTTCACGGTCAGTCGCGGCAGGAAGTAGACGTGGTGAAGGGCGCGATGTTCCCCGGACTTGCAGGAGAGCAGCACGGTCCCGATCCCTTCGATCCGGGTGACGGAGCCATCCCCGAACCGAACGGAGCCGGTGACGCCGCCATTGATGCTTGAGAACGCCGCGCGCGAGCCCGTCATATGGTTTGAGGCGCCGGTGTCCAGGACCCATTGCTTCGGGTCCCGGTCGCTGGAGTCGTCGAAAGCCGCGAACACCTTGCTCTCCAGGAGGTGGAGCTCGCCGTCGGTGGAGATCGCCGGCGAGAGGGGCGCGGTGAGCCGTGGAGGCAACAACTCGATTTGGGGAAAATTCCCCTCTTTCGGGTCAACGGCCACGGCCCGCCAATAGGGTCGCCTCCTCTTCCTCTTGGGCCACATGGGCCCGTTCCTCCGTCTTCAATTTTCCGCGGCGCATCGGGCCCAATGGCCCGCTTTGCCGCGGCGCTTGCGGATGTCACCCGGGCCGACCCGGCTTGAACTCGACGAGCCGCCCGGGTTCCCGCCGTGTCCACCACGACCGCGCCGCTGCCGCGGCCGCCGCGAGATTTGCGGCGCCCGCCGGATCCGCCACGCCCGCCGTCCTGGGAGTGCAGCTTGTACCTCTCCAACCACTCCTCATGGCTGAGGAGCAGCTTCCCCGTGGAGGAGTTTGACGGCGGCGGCGGCGGCGTCTCCTCTTCAACCTCGTCGGACGACTTGAGCGTCCCTGTGATCTCTTCGATGGACATCTTCGAGACGTCAGCGAAGGCTTCCATGGACACTACAAGTTGTTTGTACCTTGGACGGATGACGCGGAGAAACTTCTTGGACGGCCTTCGGTTCGGGCTGCGGGTCTCCAAGGTCGGCGAGGCGCCGGACGACGCCCGTGAACCGGAGCGCGAAATCTTCGATGGCTTCGTCGCCGCGGATCTTGATGGTCTCGTACTCCGATCGCAGCGATTGTGCCGTCACGGCTCTCCGCCGTTCGTCGCCGAGGCGAAGGGTCTTGATGGCCTCCCATGCCTCCGACGCCGTCTCCTTGACAGCAAGGGCTGGGATCATCTCCGATGGGACCGCGCTACAGATGGCGTCGAGCGCGGTGCGATCGTCGCGGAAGTCGCCGTCGCCGTACTCGACGACGTCCCAGAGGTCCCAGGCTTGGAGCTTGAGCTTCATCCGCAGCGCCCACTCGACGTAGTTCGTCTTTGTGAGCTGCGGCCAGGTGCCCGAGCTACCGGAGTCGCGGACGATGCGCTCGACAACGCGTTCCCGAGGCTGGTCTGCGTCGTGGCGGCGTGAGCGTGGTCGGCGTGGAGGGGACTTGCTCGGGAACCCACGGCGGAACGGCTTCTTGCCATTGGGATCGTCGAATGGCTTTTGACCGCTCGGGGTGATGGAGACTTGCCGGTCGAGTCCCGCGGCGGCGTGGCGCCATTTGACTTCGGCGGCGGCGTGTCCATGGCGGCCGCCCTAGGAGCTTAACGGCTGCGATGCCAAATGTCGACCTACCCTCGACGTTGATCACCGGCGGTGAGAGTGAGAGGTCGAGAGAGCTCAAGAACGCAACACACACACGGGAACACTTGGAACACGAGGTGGTTTTGGTGCCGCGAACAACGGCGACCTTTTCTCTGTTCTATCTCTTCTCCTTTTATTCCGAAACGAAACATGCAAAGGTTCTCGGTAGAGCGCAAACATCGGTCACGAACGCGTCCATCCCCACGTTCACGATGATGCGATCTCCATGGATCACCCGGGATCATGCGCAGCTATTCTCGGCATATCCCCCTACGCGCACGGCTTACCACAGCTCGGAGCTCATGCGCATGCAAAGACCAAATCAAAACATGCGGATACTTCCTATCTATGCGCAAGGATTAACTAACTAACAACGGCGAGCTCCGGAAGCCTCTCGTTCGAGGCCCCGCCCAAACGTCGCACCGACTTTTGAGCGATTTTTTCTTCTTCTCCTTTTGTGAGAGCTCGCCCTCCGACAAGAATGTACCCACCGGAAGAAGAAATACGTGGATGCCAGCCCGCGTTGCTATTCGTAGATTTGGAGCGATTGGTTCCTCGACCGCTTCGATGAGATTCCGTTGATTCCTTTCCTAGATTTCTCAAAGATACCCCGAGGACAGCCTTCAAAACCCGCCCGAGGAAGAAGAGAAGGTTCCGACAAGGGGCGAGAGAGCGGCGACCACCGCCGGAAGAAGCCGGCATGGCATGACCGCAAGAAGCGAAGCACTGCTCCGGCGCGATCCACTCGCCGTCGTCTCGGTACAGGTGGGAGCATCGCTAGCTGTGGAGTCTTCTTTCATCACTGAGCATTGATATGTTTTCACTGGAAGCTTGTTATTTTTGTTTCCACAAACAAGTGCACATCTTTGTGGTTGACGATCGTGTTCCGGGAATTATGCTTGCTAGTTCTACCTTGCACAATATTTGATATAAGCAGCTTGTGGGGATTGTAGCACTTTTTTACTGTTCCCTCTGTATACATGCAACAGGAATAAATTCCTGCAGAATAATTCGTTTTTGTCTGATTCTCAGATTAAACATTTATATGAACGGTATAAGCCAACTGCAAACAATCTCCTTGTAAATTGACCGTTGGGGAATTCAGAAAACCCGTCACCCTCGAAACGTCGAGTCTAACGGAATTCTCAAAGTATGTTTTTCGGGGAGCAGGGAATTCGCGAATCTAGGAAGTCCGGGACCCGCGAAGTCTCGAATTCGCGAATGTGCGAGTTCGGGAACCTTGATTCGGTGAAGAGGCGGAGTCATGAACACGCGGAAGCCCGAATCTCAATCGTTGATGGTCCGAATTTCGGAGATTTGCCGATTCGGGAATCCGGTGAAGACTCGTTCGGGACTCGTGCGCAAGGACACGCACGAACCTGCCGGGAAGCAAAAGCCACTTCGGGAATCCGTTGAAGACCTAATTCGGAATTTCGGGCGAAGATATTCACGAATCACGGGAGAAGCAAAGTCAAAGTTGTAGTCCCAAAAAGTCCGGGTTTAGAGTGTGAACTAGTGGCGGACTTGTAAATGCGTAAGGGGGGAAAAGACATTCTTGTGTGTGTTCACATTAGGAATATTCTCCGAGCCCGAGGGTGTTATCGGAATGTAAAAGTCCCTTCGTCTCCCTATAAAAGGGGGCGCGAGGGCACGTTTAAACGGATTCAGACTTTTTTTGGGACTTGTGCTATTTGCAAGGGGGATTTCGGTCTCTTTGCGCCCTAACCGTGCTATTGAACGTGTTGATAACTCGTCACTTTTGTTAGGGTAGTATTCCATCGTGAAAAAAAGAAAAGGTTCGTGTGAAAGGCTCCGTGATAGCCGAAATTCCATCGTGAAAAAAGAAAAAAGTTCGTGAGAAATGCTTCCCGATAGCCGAAATCCCATCCATCGAGAGATTCCCACCGAAAAGGCTCCGAGACAACAACAAGTTGTGGCCTAGAAAAATCCCATACATCGAGGGATTCCCATCGAAAAGGCCTGAGACAACAACAAGTTGTGGCCTAGAAAAATCCCATCCACGAGGGGATTCCCATCAGAAAATTCGCATGATGATTTCGAGAAAGTGAATGTCTAAGGACTTGCCTGTGTATTCTCACTCAGTATAGATTGTTGAAAATTTTTCAAGTATCATCATTGTAAGAAAAGGGCAAGGGGCTCCATCAGACGATCGCAGAAAAACCTTGGTTGAAGCAACCGAGGGTTGCTGTATCAACCGAGGCAAGTCTGCCAGTCGGGTCAAGTCCACAAAATTCGGAACAAATTTTGTCGACTTGCGCAGTAGCAATCGAGGTTCGCAAAAAACTAAGGAAGATTTCTCCTAGAAAGATATGCTAGAAATTCGAGAATAGAAAGGTTCGTGAACCTGCAATCTAGTTTTCATGCGAAACGGCAAGGTGGGCGAGGGTGACGTTTTTTCAAAGAAAAAACATATTCATTGCCTTATTCGCATCAAAACTTCCGAACAGTTCTTCGATAATTACAACACTTGGCGTAAAATTCAAAACGAAAGCTCAACAACATGTCCCGGTTTACAAACACCGTCTTCAGCCACATCGCAAGCGTAGGCGAAGTCAGAGGCATCGGCTAAGGGGCTAAGGGGCTCCGTCTTGGGAACCTTGTCAGACGGCGGAGTGGGTGACACGGAGCGAACCTTCTTGCGAAGTAAGAAAGACGAGGAGAGGTCAAAACAACCTATACAAAACTTAAGCGAAGCTTCAAACCAAAAATCGGAAAAATCCTGTTCAGGATGCGCTCGTTTGAACAGGCGCCACGCTTCACCACTAACGAACATATCGTCTCGATGAATCCGAAGTGGTAGCACGTCCTGCGCAGCCCGGCTTGCGGGACCCGCGCGGTGTTAAAATTTACAAAACAAATGTTCGTAAAAGTTTAATGAATCTACATAAGTCTACAAGCCGCCTCGAATTCACCCAAAAAGAGTTTAGACATGTCGCTCAATTCGTAACATCCACCTTCGGCGAATCTTCTTCTTGTTCGGGGACTTGTCCACCGTCGTTGCCATCATCACCGCCGCTACCGCGCCGCCGCCGCTCGAGCCGTCCTCGCCGGATCCACCCGAACTCTCCCCGAAGTCGATCCTTCGGGGACGCGGCGACGCATTCTCGCTCCTCCTTTTCTCTCGGTGTGAAAGGAAGAGAAGAGTAAGGAAAGCTTAAGAAACCGGAACACTCGCGACGAACATAAGTCACGAAATCGAGCAAAAAGAAGTTACCTCGTCAAGCTTTGCCCGCGCAACGTCTTAGCCATATCCGCCCCGCCAACCATCCAGAATTCCTTCGCGAATTTCAACTTTATAGCCACAATGTCAGGGTTGTCTTGAAGTATCGTATCGCTGGTAACGCTTGGGAACTGAGAAAGATTCGTGCGAAACTTCGCCAGGTCCACACAGTCGTAATCGTGAAGGACCTTCAGAATACTCTCCACGAGAAAAAGATACGGCGAAGTTGCGGCACCGCAGATCACTTCGGGAAGAGCCTTGAATTCCTCCTCAAGCCAATCCATGAAATCGGGGATATCAATGTCATCTGGGAGAGGGTCTGGACGAACACCGTACTCATTCAGGGACTTCTGGTACTCAGCATAAAGCAATTTCAGCTTCCCCAAAATTTCCGAAATGTTTTTCTTCGAAGCTTCACCTTGCTCTACCGCCGCCTTCTCAAGATCCACGATCTTCCGATCCTTTGAGCTTAGTGACTTAGCGAGGCCGGCATTGTTGATGCGAAGATCTTCGCCGATTTTCGCGACTCGCTCTTGCTTTTGCCGAAGTTTTTCGATTACGCTCAAATCATCTTCATGAGATTTCCGAATTTTCTCGAGATCCTTTTTCGATTCCTCAAGCGCGGCTTCGGCTACTTTCTTTTCATCCCGACTTCTTTTCGCAGCCTCTCGCGGCTCGGACACCTTCGTCTCAAGTTCCGCATTCGTGGATTGCGCGAGGGTGAAGTTGCGCTCCAGCTCTTTCGACTTCGAGAAAGTTCTTCATTAATCTTCACCTGTTCGAAAGCCGGTCTACGGCAACCTTCCCGAGCATCGAGTACTTGAGGGCATAGTCTTCATGAAATCGTGCAAGCTTTGAAGGCGAATACGAGTGTAACAGATTCTTGAATTCTGTGAAGATCAAGAGAAAGTCTCAAACTAAGACTCAACAGCTGGGAAACGTATGAAAAGATAGTAAGAAAGGACGAACCTTCTTTAGAGAACCGCTGCATGGTAACTTGTTTGCTTGAACCCGAAGAAGTTTTCCCTCGAGGCGAAGGAGCGGTTTCGGAGACAGAGAGGGGCCTTCTCTCGGAGCCTTGAGCGGCCTCTTCGGGTCGTTCGGGCGCTTCTTCCCCTGTTTCATCAACAATGGCGGACGATTTCCATAGAGTTAAAAACTTGGACGTCTTGCCCCCGACGCCACTTGTCTCGAAACCAACACGCAACAGCTTGCCGCGATGAGACGTACCAAAACTTTTGTTGAAAGCGGCCAAGGAAGGAGAAGGCGCTTGGTCTTCGGGGACGACCTCCCGAACTTCGACCAAAGGAACATTTTCGGAAGAATGGCCCTCCCTTTGAATAGTACGTTCAAGATCACGGGCAAAATCGGAGGAGACTTGATCAGCGGCAGTGACATCAGCAGCAGGAGTTTCGGCAGCAGCAGGAGACTCAGTATGAACAGCAACTTCAGTAGCAACAGCTGACTTCTCAGCAGCAGCAGGGGATGCCTCTTGTTGGACTTCGGGAGCAACATCTGAAAAGGAATCGATGTCGACGAACTCATTTTCGGAACCAACGAAGGACAAATGTCTCGAAAGTTAAATAATGGCCGCAGGAAAACACCTTTGGGGCTATCTCGTCTTCGTGAGGATGTCGTCGTCGAAGGCGGACGGGACCCGCCGAACTCCGGAGGAAGAAACCTTCTTCGCAGCTTTCTTCAATTTTTTGCGGCTCATCTGGGCAAGCCCTGAAGCAGCCTGGAGTTCAGCTTCTGAGGTTTGAGGTTCGGAGGTCCTTCACTTACGCTTCGATGACTCAAGTGATCTGGTCCTCGAAGGCTTCACTCCCGAAGACGTCCCCTCGGTGGCAGGTGACAAGTTTCGCTTCGACGACCTGATTCGAGGAGCGTTGATAGGGGCGGCTGAGCAGCTGGCAACGGCGACGACGGGAACTTTCAACTTGGGACCAGGTCCTCGAGAGCTGAAAAATTTATCACCACAAGCTTCCGAAAAGATGCGGTTGATTTTCTTCTTGTGCTTCACCAGAGCTTTGTATGCCTTGTACTCATTCATCGTATATTCGCCCACCATAACATTCACTCTTTTTTTCCACTTCATCCATGAAGTCCTTGGCGCTCTGGCCTTCGCGAAGCTTGATCCCGAACTTCGGAAAAGGCACCTTCTGATCGGCCCAGTTGACATTATAATACACGAGTTCGGCAGGGGCCCAACCGTTCGAGATAGGCCAGATTCGCGCGGCGACAAATTCTTCGATAATATCACGGCCGCCAAGTATTGTGCGGCCGGATGAAATGCACTCTTGCAATTCCGAATTCCTAGGGCCCGCTGGTTGTACTTCCCCACATTCACTGCGGCG
This sequence comes from Cenchrus americanus, assembly GCA_947561735.1. Lineage (NCBI taxonomy): Eukaryota > Viridiplantae > Streptophyta > Magnoliopsida > Poales > Poaceae > Cenchrus > Cenchrus americanus. The sequence goes on along the minus strand of OX387243.1, from coordinate 97,833,553 downwards.
AGGGGCGCGATCGGGCATGACAGCTTCGGCACATTGACTTTCAAGTAAAACCAGTAGGACTTCCAATCGTCGGAAAGGTTGGACTTGCAGCAAGGAGAAATCTGGATTCGGGTAATCCCTTGTCGGGTGTTCTGGCGTCGTGTATTGAAGGTACAGCATGCGTGCTGGCTGTGGTAGAACTGCCCGTCTTCACCTTTCACAACTTCTGGAATAATCACCAGTTCGTAAAACCTGGTGAAGGCGTCGATGGTAGGACTGCAGCCGAAGGTCTTCAGAATCCAAATAAACTTCGATACTTCGAGGAAGGACGTTGGGGTAAGCTGGTGGATCTTCACTGAGAATGCATCGAGAATTGCTGGTAGGATTGGGTCACAAGGGAACCGCAGCCCACAGATGAAGAAGTCTCGAAAAACCACAATTTCTCCGGCCTTGGGAGTAGGAGTTAGTTCATCAAGCGGGCGCGCCCGGGCCGCCGGGAGAGAGAAGAATCCGGCCTTCTCGTACTCGCGAATAATGTTGCTCGTGACCTTCGACTCTCCGAAGGCGAGCGAGGGCGGCAGGGGCCGAAGTCCTCGACGATGACGAGATCGTCGACACCGCGTCCACATCCCCGACGTCTTCGCCGCCGTCGGACCCAACCTCTCCGTCTTCGCGACTTCGGGAACCGCCGGGTGAACCAACATCTTCGGCGGTGCATCACGATCTGCACTTTCGGCGGCTTGGTCGAGTGGGAGACCGGTTGCGATCGGCTCTTCGTAGTCATGGGTCTAGCTGTACTTCTAATGCGAGCCACCTAACAAACGTGAACATTCAGACAGTTTAGACCAATAGTCGAAAATAAAACTAGGAAAATCGTAACATTACTACACCAAAGTTTAACGAACTAACGAAACAATAAAGCAAACATAAAGGAATACCTTAGAAGAGCACGAACAAGGCCTGGAGTTCGCAAGTTTTCTAGCAGAGAAAGCCAGTCCCGCGAAGGAAGAAAAATGTGAGAATCGTGAAAAGCGCGAGAGCAAGAAAAAAAAATTTTTTAAACAACGCCCCGCCCGCTATTTATAGGGCCGGGGGAGGGGTAGTTTCGCGACGTGCGCCTTGATTTAACCGCCTTTGGCTCCCCGGGTGACGCGTGTCCCCTCCGACGTTCCGAGGGTGACGTTTTTTACTAAATTTCCGAAAGGTTCGTGGAATCGGATCGTCGGAGTCAACCCGCTTCCCCGAGGGGCTAGTGTTGGGGAATTCAGGAAAACCCGTCACCCTCGAAACGTCGAGTCTAACGGAATTATCAAAGTATGTTTTTCAGGAGCAGGGAATTCGCGAATCTAGGAAGTCTGGGACCTGCGAAGTCTCGAATTCGCGAATGTGCAGAGTTCGGGAACCTTGATTCGGTGAAGAGGCGGAGTCATGAACACGCGGAAGCCCGGAATCTCAACTGTTGATGGTCCGAACTTCGGAGATTTGCCGATTCGGGAATCTCGGTGAAGACTCGTTCGGGACTCGTGCGCAAGGACACGCACGAACCCCGCCGGGAAGCAAAAGCCACTTCGGGAATCGTTGAAGACCTAATTCAGAATTTCGTGCGAAGATATTCACGAATCACGGGAGAAGCAAAGTCAAAGTTGTAGTCCCAAAAAGTCCGGGTTTAGAGTGTGAACTAGTGGTAGACTTGTAAATGCGTAAGGGGGGAAAAGACATTCTTGTGTGTGTTCACATTAGGAATATTCTCCGAGCCCGAGGGTGTTATCGGAATGTAAAAGTCCCTTCGTCTCCCTATAAAAGGGGGCGCGAGGGCACGTGTAAACGGATTCAGACTTTTTTGGGACTTGTGCTATTTGCAAGAGGGATTTCAGTCTCTTTGCGCCCTAACTGTGCTATTGAACGTGTTGAGAACTGTCACTTGTGTTAGGGTAGTATTCCGAATTTTTCGGGTACCCCCAACATTATAGTGTTGGGGAATTCAGAAAACCCGTCACCCTCGAAACGTCGAGTCTAACGGAATTCTCAAAGTATGTTTTTCGGGAGCAGGGAATTCGCGAATCTAGGAAGTCCGGGACCCGCGAAGTCTCGAATTCGTGAATGTGCGTAGTTCGGGAACCTTGATTCGGTGAAGAGGCGGAGTCATGAACACGCGGAAGCCCGAATCTCAATCGTTGATGGTCCGAACTTCGGAGATTTGCCGATTCGGGAATCCGGTGAAGACTCGTTCGGGACTCGTGCGCAAGGACACGCACGAACCCGCCGGGAAGCAAAAGCCACTTCGGGAATTCGTTGAAGACCTAATTCAGGAATTTCGGCGAAGATATTCACGAATCACGGGAGAAGCAAAGTCAAAGTTGTAGTCCCAAAAAGTTTGGGTTTAGAGTGTGAACTAGTGGCGGACTTGTAAATGCGTAAGGGGGGAAAAGACATTCTTGTGTGTGTTCACATTAGGAATATTCTCCGAGCCCGAGGGTGTTATCGGAATGTAAAAGTCCCTTCGTCTCCCTATAAAAGGGGGCGCGAGGGCACGTGTAAACGGATTCGTACTTTTTTGGGACTTGTGCTATTTGCAAGGGGGATTGCGATCTCTTTGCGCCCTAACCGTGCTATTGAACGTGTTGATAACTGTCACTTTTGTTAGGGTAGTATCCCGAATTTTTCGGGTACCCCCAACATTGGCGCCCACCGTGTCTCACCCGAAAAAAGAAACTCACGATGCCACCTCAAAAGAAATCCAAGAAGAATGCACCGGGACAGCAAACCAGATGATCGCCTTCCCACCCAAGGAAATGAAACCTCGTTTGTTCCCCGAATCCTCGAACGTAACGGACCAAGAACGAAGAGAAAAGCTCGAGGCCCTCATGAAGGCAAGAGCAGTAAAAGACAAATCACATCCAAGAACAACCTACTGAACAGCAAGAGCACGAGAATGTTGATGCTGATGATGATGCCATAGACAGACAGCTAGCCATGGTCCACCAAAAGATTCAACAACTACAGAGAGACAAAGAAAAGTTCGCGGCTCAGTTGCAGGCGAAGAGAAAAATCTCTGAAAAGTTAGAGCAGCTGAACAAAGCAAAAGAACAAATACAAGCAATACAGAGAGAAATTGACGAAATGAAGGAACAAGAGAACAGCTCCCTGTGGCAAGAAACACCGCAGCAGAACCCCGCGCCTGCAAGAGAATCCCCGAAGGAAAACTTCTTCGCGGGAAACGGAGTCTCACACTTCGTGGATTCTGAATCACCACTGTCAATAGGGCTGCAAACAGCACCTTGGCCGCGGAAGTTCAAGCCGCCTCTCTTCCCAAGTACAACGGTTTCGGAAACTCCAGGCAATTTCTCATGAGATACGAGTCAGCTGTGAATTCGGCAGGAGGAGATGATGTTGCACTCGCCAAATCCTTCATCATAGCTTGCGAAGGACCGCATCGAATTGGTACTCATTGCTTTCCTCCACACTCGATCTACGAGTACTCGGGTAGATCTCAAAACAAAGTTCATGCAAGCGTTTCAGATGTTCCATGACACAACAGCCGAAGCCTCAGATTTGTATAACTGCAAGCAGAAGGACAGGGAACCACTGCGAAATTTCGTGAGAAGATTCATGCAACAGAGGTCTCAGATCCCCGACGCTGATGACAAGACAACGATCAAGGCACTGATCAAGGGTCTCACCCCAGGGCCAACGGCTTCCCACCTCACAAGAAAGAAGCCCGAGACGAGTGAAGAATTATTTCGGGAATTGGAGGATTACATCCCGTCCGATGATGACCACCACAAGAGAGTAGCCGAACGAAATGAGGCAAGACAGGCGGCGAGAGATATGACCCGGAGGGCGCCACCCCGAATCCACGAAATGTAAACGGTGTTGGAAATCCTCGGCAACAACAAGAAAGCGGGCCAAGTGCCGGGGGAGGATTCGGTCATAGAGGAAGGGGGAGAGGAAGAGGAACCCCAAACCTTCCGAACCACAACCCAAGAGATCCCCACTTCTACCGCCGCATCATGGAAGAGGCCACAAGACCGAAGGGTGCCCCCGAGACAAAAAAGAACATGGCACGAATCCAACAAGAGAAGGCACTGATGAGCATCGCATCCTCGATGCCAACCCAGTTTCGGCCGAACTTCTGGCCGCCGCAGTTCGCGAGTTCGCAGTCAAGCTCTGTACCGCTCAAAGCAATTTCCACAATCGCAATCAGCATGGCAGCCTTCACAGCAATTCTTCCCTCAGTCGCAAGCGATACAGTCGATCCAGCAGCCACAACCCATTCGGGAAATCTTGCCACCGCCTCCAGAAAGCTCATCAAGGCCTCAGTCAAGTTCGGGACCTCAGAACTCCAAAGCATTGCCATCGTTCGGGACTATCATGCCAATCACAGGTGGATCTGCCATGGAATTTGAAACAAAGAAGCAGCGAAGCAACTACTTCAGATCTGTGAATACCATCATCAATGATGGTCCAGCTGCCCGCCCGGAGTGGGCGAAGGTGCCAATCACCTTTACAGAAGAAGATTTCAGGCTGAAATCCGCGATCCACAATGATGCCATGGTGATTGAAGTCAACATTGCTTGGATGGGTCATAGGAAAAATCTTGGTGGACAACGGGAGTTCGGCGGACATCCTATTCCTGAAAACATTCGAGAAAATGAATCCGAGTCAAGACATGTTGGACCCACCGCAGTACCCATTGCGGGGGTTCGGCGGGAAGCCCATCAAGCCGGTTGGAAAAATATCACTCCCAATTTCTTTCGGAGATCTTGAGAATGCCGTAACCGAGAACCTCACCTTTGATGTGGTTGACATATATCACCCGTATCTTGCGATCTTCGGCGGGGGTTTCATGAACAAGTTCGATGTTGTCATAAGGCAACAGCTCCTATGCATGAAGATGCCCTCGCGCCCAAAGGGGTTATCACGGTATTCGGCAATCAACAAGAGGCCGGAACATAGAAAAGGGCCACACGCCCGGTCAAACGAATGTGTGCACGACTGAAAGCACCGAAGAGAGAAAGGAAACCTATGAAGAGCCGAAGCGGGACAAAGAGAAAAATAACATAGCCGCAGAAGATGAAACAAAGAGAGTGTACACGGACGACATGCCCGACAGAGCGCGTCATAATAGGGGCGAACCTCGGCGTCGAAGAGGATGATGAACTCATACGATTTCCCGAACGTAAACAAGGATGTTTTTGCATGGTCGCCCAAAGATTTGCAAGGCGTTGACAGAGACATAATCGAACATGTCCTCGAAACGATGACAAGATACCGCCCAAGAAGCAAAAACTTCGGAAAATGTCCGACGAAAAGGTCAAGGCAAAGTGGAAGCGAGGTTCGAGAGATTACGGGATGCCCAAGTGATCGGAGAAGTCAAGTACCCGCTTTGGTTAGCCAACACCGTGCCGCTCAAGAAGAAAAATGGCAAATGGAGAATGTGTATCGACTTCACCGATTTGAACAAGGCGTGCAAGAAGGACGATTTTCCCTTGGAAAGGGTAGACAAAATCGTGGATGATGCAGCCAACGGTGAGATGCTTTCGCTCCCCGGACATGTTCTCTCGGGTATCATCAAATCGCAGTTCGCAAAGAGGACGAAGAGAAGACAAGCTTCATCACTCCTTTCGGAACATTTTGTTTCGTAAGAATGCCGAGGGGCCGAAGAATGCGGGGTGCACGTTTTCAAGAATGATAGCAATAGTGCCGCACCGGCGAGATTCGGAGAAATATCTTGGCATACGTGGATGACATAGTCGTCAAAAGTATTCAGAGAAAAGACCATATCAGTGATTTGGCAGAAACGTTCGCGAACTTGAGGACAGCAAACTTGAAGCTAAACCCAGAAAAATGTGTGTTCGGAATTCACAAGGGGAAAGTTCTTGGATGCCTAGTTTCAACGAAAGGCATTGAAGCAAACCCTGACAAGATAAAGGCTCTGATGGAAATGCAAGAGCCAGCCTCAGTGAAAGATGTTCAGAAGTTGACAGGGAGAGTGGCTGCCCTCAACAGATTCATCCCCAGAGCTGCAGAAAGAAGTTTGCCATTCTTCCAAGTTCTCAGAAGTGCCAAGAAATTCCAGTGGTCCGAACCTCAAAGCAGGCTTTTCGCGAACTGAAGGACTACTTGTCCAAGCATGACCAAGTTCTGTCCTCCCGAGCCAAAATCGCCGCTTCGCCGTATGTGTCCGCATCAAATTCGGCGAAGAAGCGCAGGTCTTGGTACAGGAAAAGGAAGAAGAAGGAAAGTTGAGGCAAATTCCTGTATATTTCGCCTCTGAAGCATTGTCTGGTTCCAAGGTTTTCTATTCCGAACTGGAGAAGATCGCGTATGCGGTCATCATGGCAGCAAGAAAGCTAAGACACTACTTCGAGGGCCACAGAATAAGAGTTATCACCAACCAACCGTTAAGTGACCTGTTCGCGAACAGGGAGGCGTCTACCCGAATTATCAAGTGGGGTGCTGAACTCTCCGAGTATGTGGTGGATTTCGAAAGAAGAAGTGCAATACAATCGCAAGTCCTGGCAGATTTCGTCGTGGACTGGACCTCACCTACTCGAATCGGGAGGAAAATATGCCCGAACCTTGGGTAGTGCGGTGTGATGGAGCATGGTGTTACAAGGGGGTTGGAATTTCGGGTACGTTGTAACATCACCGACGGCGTGGTCATAAGATATGCAAAGCACGGCTCGTATTCGCGAACAATGAATACTCCACGAACAATACAACGGAGTACGAAGCTCTACCGCCGGCATTGAGAAAAATGAAAGCCTTGGGGCAACGGAGACCTTCATAATCGAACGGATTCGAAAGTAATCCAGAACACATCGAGAAGGAAAGCGAGGCCGAGAATCCGGTTCTCATGAAATATCTTGAAAAGTCGGAGAAATGGAAAGACACTTCGCAGGATATTCGATCCGAGACATCCCAAGGGATGATAACAATGAGGCGGATAAGCGGCGAAGGCAAAGAAGCGCAAATCAAGAGCTACCACCGGATGTGTTCTTTGAAATCATCGAGAACCTTCCATCAAAGATTCAAGAACTCAAATCGTGAATATGGTGGAAATTCCGGATCGGAGAGCAGAAATAATGGCCTACCTAAGGGGACATTACGAACCACAAGATGAACTGGAAGAGAAAAGGTTGAGGCAAAGGGCTCGGGGCTATACAAAGGGTAAATGGAGAATTGTACAAATCAGAGTCACCGAGCCTTGGCTACGCCGCATCACCTCCGAAAAAGGTCGTGAACTCCTAAAAGAAATTCACAAGTGGATTTTGTGGGGCACACATAGGCACCGGGGCTTTGGCCGGCAAGGCGATAAAACAAGGATTCTATTGGCCAACCATAAACATCGACGCCAAGATGTTGGTTCGGCAATGTGAAGCATGCCGTAAGACGGAAATCAGCGAGAACCGCCTTCAATGCCGCTCATTTAATTCCTCCAACTCCGGCCTCTGCAAAGATGGGGCATGGACCTAGTAGGCCCGTTGCCAACGGCTCAGGGTAATTGCCGGTTCGCGGCTGTAGCGGTCGACTATTTCACGAAGTGGGTAGAAGCAAAACCACTCGCGAACATCACAAGAAGCAACGGTTCGTAAATTCTTTTGGCGTAACATAGTTTGCGGTGTTCGGAGTTCCTAGAGAACCGACGGTTGATAATGGCAAACGGTTTGACTCGCTACACCTTCAAAGAGTATTGCGTAACCCTAGGCACACAAGCGAAATTTTCGTCGCTTTATCATCCACAATCCAATGGAGCAAACTTGAAAGATCCAATGGCCCGATTTTTTCGGAATCAAGAAATGCTTATTTGATTAGAAAAAGGGAAAGTGGGTGGATGAACTTCCAAAGGTGATCCGGTCTCACAATACCACGCTTCAAGGGCAACAGGTTTCACACCTTTTCGCCTACTCTTCGGGACTGAGGCTATGACACCAGAGGAGATCAAGAATGAAAGCATGAGAGTCTTGAAAGGAAAAGAGATAGAGGAAATTGACAAGAAGGTGGAGAAAGACATGATAGAGCTGACAATCCTTGAAGCAGCAGAAAACATTGAGAAATACCAGAGAGAGACAAGGGCATGGAGAGACAAAAAGGTGGTCCGGAAGGACATCAAAACTGGTGATCTTGTCTTGAAAAGAAAGAAAAATTGGGAGAACCCAGGAAAGCTTCATGAGTCATGGGAAGGGCCTTACATAGCTAAGGAAACAAATATGCCAGGGGCTTTTCGCCTGATGGAGCAGACTGGCGAGGAGTTGCCGTATTCGTGGAATGCCGATAGCTTAAAGAGGTATTATCCATGAAGATCCTAGTTGTACATAAGTGTAGTAGATAGCAGTTTTTCAATTTTCGTAAGTTCACGTTTTAGCAAGATAAAAGCCCGAATCACGTATTTATAAGTGATTTCGGAGAAAAAAACCAGCTTTATTTCTTAATCGTAGTTCTAGAATAAGAAGGACCGTACTCTTTTCCTTGCAAAGGGGGCTCTAAATCAAGAGGCAAGGTTTTTAACGAGGCGGATCCCGTGTAAATACTCTTTCCGATATATATATGAAAAGAGTCTCCCCCCAAATTGCATGTTTCGTATTTTGTGTCTCAAAAATTCCATCATGAAAAAAGAAGCGGTTCGTGAGAAAGGCTCCCCGATAGCCGGAGATTCCATCGTGAAAAAAGAAAAAAGTTCGTGTGAAAGGCTCCGTGATAGCCGAAATTCCATCGTGAAAAAAGAAAAAAGTTCGTGAGAAAGGCTCCCCGATAGCCGGAGATTCCATCGTGAAAAAAGAAAAAAGTTCGTGTGAAAGGCTCCGTGATAGCCGAAATTCCATCGTGAAAAAAGAAAAAAAAAGTTCGTGAGAAAGGCTCCCTGATAGCCGAAGTTCCATCGTGAAAAAAAAAGAGTTCGTGAGAAAGGCTCCCTGATAGCCGAAATTCCATCGTCAAAAAAGAAAAAAGTTCGTGTGAAAGGCTCCGTGATAGCCGAAATTCCATCGTGAAAAAAGAAAAAAGTTCGTGAGAAAGGCTTCCTGATAGCCGAAATCCCATCCATCGAGGGATTCCCACTGAAAAGGCCTGAGACAACAACAAGTTGTGGCCTAGAAAAATCCCATCCATCGAGGGATTCCCATCGAAAAGGCCTGAGACAACAACAAGTTGTGGCCTAGAAAAATCCCATCCACAAGGGGATTCCCATCGAAAATTCGCATGATGATTTCGAGAAAGTGAATGTCTAAGGACTTGCCCGTGTATTCTCACTCGGGATAGATTGTTGAAAATTTTTTCAAGTATCATCATTGTAAGAAAAGGGCAAGGGGCTCCATCGACGATCGCGTAAAAACCTTGGTTGAAGCAACCGAGGGTTGCCGTATCAACCGAGGCAAGTTCGCCGGTCGGGTCAAGTCCACAAAATTCGGAACAAATTTTGTCGACTTGCGCAAGAGCGCCGAGGTTCGCAAAAAACTAAGGAAGACTTCTCCTAGAAAGATATGCTAGAAATTCGACAATAGTAAAGTTCGTGAACCCGCAATCTAGTTTTCATGCGAAACGGCAAGGTGGGGGATGGTGACGTTTTTTCAAAGAAAAAACATATTCATTGCCTTTTTCGCATCAAAACTTCCGAACAGCTTCTTCGATAATTACAACACTTGGCGTAAAATTCAAAACGAAAGCTCAACAACATGTCCCGGTTTACAAACACCGTCTTCGCCCACATCGCAAGCGTAGGCGAAGTCGAGGCATCGGCTAAGGGGCTAAGGGGCTCCGTCTTGGGAACCTTGTTAGACGGCGGAGTGGGTGACACGGAGCGAACCTTCTTGCGAAGTAAGAAAGACGAGGAGAGGTCAAAACAACCTATACAAAACTTAAGCGAAGCTTCAAACCAAAAATCGGAAAAATCCCGTTCGGATGCGCTCGTTTGAACAGCGCCACGCTTCACCACTAACGAACATATCGTCTCGATGAATCCGAAGTGGTAGCACGTCCCGCGCGGAGCCCGGCTTGCGGGACTGCGCAGTTAAAATTTACAAAACAAATCGTTCGTAAAAGTTTAATGAATCTACATAAGTCTACGAGCCGGTCTCGAATTCACCCAAAAAGAGTTTAGACATGTCGTTTAATTCGTAACATCCACCTTCGGCGAATCTTCTTCTTGTTCGGGGACTTGTCCACCGTCGTTGCCATCATCACTGCTGCTACTGCTGCTGCTGCCGCCTGAGCCATCCTCGCCGGATTCACCCGAACTCTCCCCGGAAGTCGATCCTTCGGGGGACGCGGCGACGCATTCTCGCTCCTCCTTTTCTCTCAGCTGTGAAAGGAAGAGAAGAGTAAGGAAAGCCTAAGAAACTGGAACACCTGCGACGAACATAAGTCACGAAATCGAGCAAAAGGAAATTACCTCGTCAAGCTTTGCCCGCGCAACAGTCTTAGCCATATCCGCCCCGCCAACCATCCAGAATTCCTTAGCGAATTTCAACTTTATAGCCACAATGTCAGGGTTGTCTTGAAGTATCGTATCGCTGGTAACGCTTGGGAACTGAGAAAGATTCGCGAGAAACTTCGCCGTGTCCACACGGTCGTAATCGTGAAGGACCTTCAGAATACTCTCCACAGAAAAAGATACGGCGAAGTTGCCGGCACCAGAGATCACTTCGGGAAGAGCCTTGAATTCCTCCTCAAGCCAATCCATGAAATCGGGGATATCAATGTCATCTGGGAGAGGGGCTGGACGAACACCGTACTCATTCAGGGACTTCTGGTACTCAGCATAAAGCAATTTCAGCTTCCCCAAAATTTCCGAAATGTTTTTCTTCGAAGCTTCACCTTGCTCTACCAGCGCCTTCTCAAGATCCACGATCTTCCGATCCTTTGAGCTTAGTGACTTAGCGAGGCTGGCATTGTTGATGCGAAGATCTTCAGCGATTTTCACGACTCGCTCTTGCTTTTGCCGAAGTTTTTCGATTACGCTTAAATCATCTTCATGAGATTTCCGAATTTTCTCGAGATCCTTTTTCGATTCCTCAAGCGCAGCTTCGGCTACTTTCTTTTCATCCTGACTTCTTTTCAGAGCCTCTGCCAGCTCAGACACCTTCGTCTCAAGTTCCAGATTCGTGGATTGCGCGAGGGTGAAGTTGCGCTCCAGCTCTTTCGACTTCTGAGAAAGTTCTTCATTAATCTTCACCTGTTCAGAAAGCCGGTCTACGGCAACCTTCCCGAGCATCGAGTACTTGAGGGCATAGTCTTCATGAAATCGTGCAAGCTTTGAAGGCGAATACGAATGTAACAGATTCTTGAATTCTGCGAAGATCAAGAGAAAGTCTCAGACTAAGACTCAACAGCTGGGAAACGTATGAAAAGATAGTAAGAAAGGACGAACCTTCTTTAGAGAACCGCTGCATGGTAACTTGTTTGCTTGAACCCGAAGAAGTTTTCCCGCGAGGCGAAGGAGCGGTTTCGGAGACAGAGAGGGGCCTTCTCTCGGAGCCTTGAGCGGCCTCTTCGGGTCGTTCGGGCGCTTCTTCCCCTGTTTCATCAACAATGGCGGACGATTCCCATAGAGTTAAAAACTTGGACGTCTTGCCCCCGACGCCACTTGTCTCGAAACCAAAACGCAACAGCTTGCCGCGATGAGACGTACCAAAACTTTTGTTGAAAGCGGCCAAGGAAGGAGAAGGCGCTTGGTCTTCGGGGACGACCTCCCGAACTTCAACCAAAGGAACATTTTCGGAAGAATGGCCCTCCCTTTGAATAGTACGTTCAAGATCACGGGCAAAATCGGAGGAGACTTGATCGGCGGCGGTGACATCGGCGGCAGAAGTTTCGGCGGCAGCGGGGAGACTCGGTATGAACAAGCAACTTCGGTAGCAACGGCTCGACTTCTCGGCGGCGGCGGGGGATGCCTCTTGTTGGACTTCGGGAGCAACATCCGAAAAGGAATCGATGTCGACGAACTCATTTTCGGAACTAGCGGGACAAATGTCTCGAAAGTTAAATAATGGCCGAGGAAAACACCTTTGGGGCTATCTCGTCTTCGTGAGGATGTCGTCGTCGAAGGCGGACGGGACCCGCCGAACTCCGGAGGAAGAAACCTTCTTCGCGGCTTTCTTCAATTTTTTGCGGCTCATCCGGGCAAGCGCCGAGCGCCCCGGAGTTCAGCTTTCCGAGGTTTGAGGTTCGGAGGTCCTTCGTTTACGCTTCGACGACTCAAGTGATCGGTCCTCGAAGGCTTCACTCCCGAAGACGTTCCCTCGGTGGCGGTGACGAGTTTCGCTTCGACGACCCGATTCGAGGAGCGTTGATAGGCGCGGGCCGAGCACCGGCAACGGCGACGGCGGGAACTTTCAACTTGGGACCGAGGTCCTCGAGAGCTGAAAAATTTATCACCACAAGCTTCCGAAAAGATGCGGTTGATTTTCTTCTTGTGCTTCACCAGAGCTTTGTATGCCTTGTACTCATTCATCGTATATTCACCCACCATAACATTCACTCTTTTTTCCACTTCATCCATGAAGTCCTTGGCGCTCTGGCCTTCGCGAAGCTTGATCCCGAACTTCGGAAAAGGCACCTTCTGATCGGCCCAGTTGACATTATAGTACACGAGTTCGGCAGGGGCCCAACCGTTCGAGATAGGCCAGATTCGCGCGGCGACAAATTCTTCGATAATATCACGGCCGCCAAGTATTGTGCTGGCCAGATGAAATGCACTCTCGCAATTCCGAATTCCTAGGGCCCGCTGGTTGTACTTCCCCACATTCACTGCGGCGAGGGGCGCGATCGGGCATGACAGCTTCGGCACATTGACTTTCAAGTAAAACCAGTAGGACTTCCAATCGTCGGAAAGGTTGGACTTGCAGCAAGGAGAAATCTGGATTCGGGTAATCCCTTGTCGGGTGTTCGGCGTCGTGTATTGAAGGTACGGCATGCGTCTTGGTCGTGGTAGAACTGCCCGTCTTCACCTTTCACAACTTCTGGAATAATCACCAGTTCGTAAAACCCGGTGAAGGCGTCGATGGTAGGATCACGGCCGAAGGTCTTCATAATCCAGATAAATTTCGATACTTCGAGGAAGGACGTTGGGGTAAGCTGGTGGATCTTCACTGAGAATGCATCGAGAATTGCTGGTAGGATTGGGTCACAAGGGAACCGCGGCCCACGGATGAAGAAGTCTCGAAAAACCACAATTTCTCCGGCCTTGGGAGTAGGAGTTAGTTCATCAAGCGGGCGCGCCCGGCCGCCAGGAGAGAAGAATCCGGCCTTCTCGTACTCGCGAATAAGGTTGCTCGTGACCTTCGACTCTCCGAAGGCGAGTGAGGGCGGCAGTGGGCCAAAAGTCCTCAGCATGACGAGATCGTCGACACCGGCGTCCACATCCCCGATGTCTTCGCCGCCGTCGGACCCAACCTCTCCGTCTTCGCGACTTCGGGAACCGCTGGGTGAACCAACATCTTCGGCCGGTGCATCACGATCTGCACTTTCGGCAGCTTGGTCGAGTGGGAGACCGGCAGCGATCAGCTCTTCAGTAGTCATGGGTCTAGCTGTACTTCTAATGCGAGCCACCTAACAAACGTGAACATTCAGACAGTTTAGACTAATAGTCGAAAATAAAACTAGGAAAATCGTAACATTACTACACCAAAGTTTAACGAACTAACGAAACAACAAAGCAAACATAAAGGAATACCTTAGAAGAGCGCGAACAAGGCCGGGAGTTCGCAAGTTTTCTAGCAGAGAAAGCTAGTCCCGCGAAGGAAGAAAAATGCGAGAATCGTGAAAAGCGCGAGAGCAGTAAAAGCGCGAGAGCAGTAAAAAATTTTTTAAACAGCGCCTGCCCGCTATTTATAGGGCCGGGGAGGGGTAGTTTCGCGAAGTGCGCCTCGATTTAACCGCCTTTGGCTCCCTGGGTGACGCGTGTCCCCTCCGACGTTCCGAGGGTGACGTTTTTTACTAAATTTCCGAAAGGTTCGTGGAATCGGATCGTCGGAGTCAACCCGCTTCCCCGAGGGGCTAGTGTTGGGGAATTCGGAAAACCCGTCACCCTCGAAACGTCGAGTCTAACGGAATTCTCAAAGTATGTTTTTCGGGAGCGGGGAATTCGCGAATCTCGGAAGTCTGGGACCTGCGAAGTCTCGAATTCGCGAATGTGCAGAGTTCGGGAACCTTGATTCGGTGAAGAGGCGGAGTCATGAACACGCGGAAGCCCGGAATCTCAACTGTTGATGGTCCGAACTTCGGAGATTCGCCGATTCGGGAATCTGGTGAGGACTCTGTTCGGGACTCAGGCGCAAGGACACGCACGAACCTGCTGGAAAGCAAAAGCCACTTCGGGAATCTGTTGAAGACCTGATTCAGGAACTTCGGGTGAAGACATTCACGAATCACGGGGGAAGCAAAGTCAAAGTTGTAGTCCCAAAAAGTCCGGGTTTAGAGTGTGAACTAGTGGCAGACTTGTAAATGTGTAAGGGGGGCAAAGACACTCTTGTGTGTGTTCACATTAGGAATATTCTCCGAGCCCGAGGGTGTTATCGGAATGTAAAAGTCCCTTCGTCTCCCTATAAAAGGGGCGCGAGGGCACGTGTAAACGGATTCGGACTTTTTTTGGGACTTGTGCTATTTGCAAGGGGGATTTCGGTCTCTTTGCGCCCTAATCGTGCTATTGAACGTGTTGATAACTGTCACTTTTGTTAGGGTAGTATTCCGAATTTTTCGGGTACCCCCAACATTGACCTTGCATCGCCAATCCCAGTTGCAAAGACAAACCTGCTAACTACTGATTAGCGATGACATCAGAGGAATACTTTCATTTTATTTTATTCGGAGAAATACAAACAATAGCCCAAGTGCTGTAGTAGATTATCACCGTCCTCATCCATGCCGAAGAGTGCAGACTTTTAACCTCATGCCAGCGCGAATAGATGTTTCCTGAACAAAATGATATTCCCAAATCCAGAGGTATATCGGATCTAGGAATTCAATAAGACACAGTTCAGGTGCCCAATAAGACACAGTTCAGGCTGGGCACCGTCAATATTTGGATATAAGTGCTTTTTAAACTCTGTTCGTGTAACATTGATCAAATCTTTGCAGAGGACTGCACACAATCATCCATGCAAATAAAAGCACAACCCATAATCAGTGTTCGTATATGAATTAATGCCACTGAAGTTTACAGAAATAGTATGTTTAGTGACGCCGGCATCTAGGAAAAGCAGAGGTTCTCATAACAGAGTCCGTCTTGGATGTAGAAATGTTTTTTTGTTCTTGAAAAAAAAAACAATTTGTTATTGACTGGTTCCCAAATAAAACATGCCTATGTACCTGGCTCCAGGACCCAGTGCTATTTGAAGGATCCATTGAAAAGAGAAATAATTTTGGCCTGCAGAGAAATGTACAGGCAAAATGCAAACCTCCTGATTAGTGTTGTCTTCAAAGAATCATGCACGCCAAACTCGGCAGCTTATTTGCTGAAATGCAAGCCAATGGCCCAAGTTCTGTCGAAGATTATTCAGTCATGCCAAGAGGCAACAGTATACAAGAAATAATGTTGAACCTAAAGGCTGCCCCGCCAATAGTATGCGCAGAGTACTTGAACTTTTCAGGCTGAACCAGATAATACATGCAGATGCGCAGGCGTCGGAGTTGTCTCTGCAACATAAAAAAATCCAGCTTTCAGCCTGCAGGACCAGTGACCACAACCAGTCCTCCTTTCAGGGGCTATCGTGACGACGGATGGCCCAACTTTGACACCCAGGGATGGCATATTTCCAGGATTTTGGTTCCCTCAGTTTAGGACCTGGAGATGTAAAATGATGTAAGAATTTGTCTGTGCACATTAATCTGCACTCTAGAGAAAAAACAGATTATTCTGCAGAATTACAATAACAGGTTACATTAGTTAGAATGGATTATTCATATGATGGTTAATGTCTGCCCGATACTGACAGTCGGTAAACTGTTGTACAGCATTGAAGAGTATATATGCATGAAAAAGTGAGACATCTCAGATTCACGCCACTCACAACAAGTGCATCTATAAGGGGAGAAAGCAGAGAGCAGGTCCTTCCCTCGTTTCTATAAATCCGTAAATAATTATAACAACTTAACCAGAGCATCCAAACAACGTATTTCTAGGTATGAATAATGCACAAGTGAAGATGTGAATGTGTGAATTAGTAGCAGGAAGGTTAATCAGAGAAATTTGACGGAGAAGAGTAAAACGAGATTGAGAGATACCTTCTCGCGGATCGCTTGAATGCGCGTGTGATATGTCTCTGTATTCAAGCCTATCAAGCCGCTGCTGGTCGAGTTTGTAGAGCGGCTTCATATCCATGGCTGGACAATATTTGACCCTAACTCTTCGAAGAGCCGAGTAGGTTCCGTTACCACCAGGTAAAGTTGCAAGGCGTTTGCACCTCAGCACTGTGAGGGTTTCCAGTGATGGCAGGTCACCAAACGAATCGAGTGACTGCAACTTATTGCAGTCCTCAATGTATAACCGCTCGAGTGCACCCGGCTGCCCTGACACGGAGCAGAGCTCCGGGCAGTAATCAATATATAATGCCTTGAGGGACGGTGGCAGGTTTGGGACTGATTTCAAGTTACCACAACGATGTATGTCTAGATTTTCCAGGCATGGTGTCGGGTGTTCCGCTTGTGCTGTTGGTTGCTCTACCGCACTGGTGGTTTCCAGCAATGCGCATGTGCCAGACTGATGACCCTCCTTCCCCCATATGCGCTCAAGTTTGTGGCAGGAAAAAATCCGAATAGATCTGAGGGATGGGGGAAGGATGAAGAGCTCTACCAAGCTTCCACAACCATCTATACGTATGCTGTTTAGATGTGGCAGGACCTGATCCGCCGTTGCAGTTTGTTCACCTTTCACCTCTGTGGGTCCTATTAGATTCTTACACCAACAAATATTCAAGTTCTTCAAGGAGACCAAGCTTTGGAAAACTTCCTCTGGCCAGTAGATGAGTTGATCACAGTTTTGGATTGTCAAATCTACAAGTTTTCCAAAACATTTCCAAACCCCAATTGTTGGTTGTGATGGACTTGAGGGGAAGAAAAAGTTGCAGCCATTGATGCTCAGCTCAGTCAGACGTGATTCATGATTCTCAAAATCTACCTGCGGTGCTGCTTCTCTATCTCCAACACACAGCTTTAGGTTCCACAACAAACACATGTATCTAGTTTTAAATATTGCTAAGGATATCTGTGCCTTGCTTTCATTGACCTTTATAACCTTGACCTTTGGTGCTTCAGGTAGACTAGTCAGTTTCGGGCAGTTCTTTACACTAACCTTCTCAAGTACTGGACAGGTTACTTCTGTTCCTTCCACTACCACCCATCTCTCCAAGTTCTCCAAATCACGTAACTTGAGTTTTTTTAATGCCGGAAATGTGGTGGATGTCATATCACTACATAGACTCCGAATTTTTTGTAGCTTTTCCAAACAAAGAACCTGAAGGGCTTTCAGATGACAGAATTCAGGAAATACTTCACACACTGTACATTTAATTAAATGTAGCTCAGTCAAGTGCTGCAACAGACTAAGATCTGCCATCCAAGATGGTAATCTGCTGCCTTTGTAGGAGTCTACCCTTAGCATCTCTAGCCCACCATGAGGTTTAAGAGCATCTAGCACTTCTACATGACAATCTTGTACGTCATTGACATCACTGTTCCACTCGAGAGATATGTGTGTGAGGTTCTGCTTTGTTCCAAGGCTAGCTGCTTTTGCATGTGCTTCAGCTACATTTTGTAGGCCATGTAACACTAATTGTCCACCAAGATTTAAATTCTGCAATTCTGCAAGTGTACTGCAATCCAACCTAGTCCCCACCACAAAGTATGTTAGGGTTTGCAGTGATGTGAGCTGCTCAAAATCAGGTGGCATGTGCGTGAGTGATATGCATCCATGCGTATATAGATGCCGAAGACATGTCATGTACTTCATTTGCTTTGGTAGTTGACGAAGCCTGTTGCACCAAGAAATGTCTAATGTCTGTAGATTATACAGCATGCTAATTTCTCCAGGAAGTTCTGTGAGCAAGTTATTCTGTGAGAGATTAAGATACCTAAGGTGCTGTGATTGTAAGTGCCTTGATGTGACTTGATGTATTGTATTATGCGGGAGGTGTAGTGCTCGCACGGAATTGTACTGAAATAGATGTGATAAAAAGTGAACGTCAGTACAAAACAGTGTCTGAAGAGTTGAATGCTGTTTCTTCAGAACGTTATCCAAGAGTGTTCCAACACGGCATGACAAGAAGAAGTGACGAACTGGACCTGATAAAAACTTCTTGTCATTGGGTCTATCAGTCACAGTGAGACAATCTTTCCCCAAAACAGCTAGAGCAATGTCGTGCATGAGGTCATGGATCTTGCACGTGGTTCTGTTATAAAGCATGCCTTGGCTTTTTTGATACCCTTTTGCAGGGATTTGTTTCACCTCTTGAAAGAATGATCTCCAAGCAAGCTGCTGAAAAATTTCTTCTCCTCCTGTTTCTGGATGATCTCCTTCCTCTAGTGGTATGAAGTCATGTGCCACCCATAACCGGATCAAATTATCAACATCAATCTCATAATCTTTGGGAAATATAGCACAAAATGCAAAGCACTGCTTCATATGTGGTGGCAGGTCATCGTAGCTGAGCTTGAGCACCGGAAAAATTTCAGTTCTCTCATTACAAATGCTACTTTTGGCTAATATATCCTTCCATTCGTTCATAGTAGTCTTGGTGCTCAACATGGAGCCAAAGGCCTTGGCAGCCAAAGGGGAACCGGCACATCTTTGCACAATCTTATCAAGAATGCCATCTAGCTCATCACTGCTTGGCGTCTGCAAACTGAATGCTCTACTTTGGATTATTTCCTTCATATACTTTTCACCCAGCATCTCAAGATTATAGGCTTCAACAGTCCCAATGGTCATTGTTTGAGCTACTTCTGCATTACGGGTTGTTGTCAGTACTACACTACCTGTGCCACCCTGCTTAAGGCAGGTACTAAGTTTTCCCCACTTATCAGCATCTCGATTCCATACGTCATCCAACACAATGAGGTACCTCTTTCCACTTATTTCTTTCTGAAGATCCTGCAATGCTTTCTCACGATCCGTCCCTGTCCTCCTGCAGATTGTGTTTGCAATATTACAAACATCAAAATCGTCAGACACACAACACCACCTCCGAAGTTCAAAGTGGTTCTGTATTGCAGGATCATTGTAAATGAGTTGCACAAAGGTGGTCTTGCCCAGCCCACCCATCCCAACAATAGGAAGGACCATCAGATCCATGTTGCTAGCTTCATGAGTCAGTATCCTCACAATCTTCCTCATCTCTTCATTTCTGGATCTGCTAACAATTTCCTTGTCAGAGTCAACCATAATGGAATCAGTCTTCCGCCACTGCATGGATGGTGGTGCTTGCTCCATGTGTCTGAAACCGAGGGTGTTCATCTCCGTGACCAGAACCTCAATGGTCTGCACAATCTTCTGCAGCTTCTTTCCCATCCTGTGACGAAACACTAAAGGATTATGAGCAGGTGAGAAGCTGCTTACAGCATCTATGCCGAGCGTGTTGAATTGCCCCTTCTTCTTGGCTTCTCTCCGGAGTGCCTCATACTTGAACTCGTCGAAGACGTTGTTCGCCTCGTAGGCTGCAGTCTTGAGATCTTTGAGCCAGGCTCTTGCTCCAGGCCGGAAAGCTCCCTTCACCTCCGCATCTTGGATGATGTCTAGGATGGCCGGCAGCTTGCGCTCCAGGATCTTACGCTGCTCCTCCATGCCTTCCATCACCTTGTACTGGTCCAGAAGGTAGCTGGACACCTTCTCCTTCACCATGGAGACTAGCGGCCCGATCACGAACTCAGCCATTTTTGCGCGCTCTCTGCTCACAGTTCACAGCAACACAGGGCCGGGAAGCACAAGTTCTGTGTGTTTGTGGTGGTGATGGGGGATGAGGGGGAGTGGAGACCCAAATGATGAATGGATCGGAGTTGACCTTAGCTTTCTGAGGGCGTGGTGGTTGACTGATCGGTGGCTTAAGATAAGGACCTTCACAGTCTAGAGATGCGAGATCATAGAAATATGCATTTATTTGAAACTGAAAGGACATCCAATTGATGATAAATAATTGTTATCGAGACTGACATGATTTTTGAGTCTCACATGTAGCGTGCCAACAGCGACTACTCCAAAGTAAAGTTGGTCAGTCAGCAAAACATATTTTTAGGACGTTACTACTCACCCACCGGTGGTGGTGGTGGGGAAACAAGCGGGAACTTATTGAAGACAATGGGTCTGTTTGGATGGTGGAGGCAAATTTACCCATAATTTACCTCTAAGGTCCAAACATGTGGGGCAAATGTTTTGCCCCCCTAATTCCATTTACCCCTAAAATGTAGCAAATTGGAGCAAATTTGTGGTGGGTCCCGCTCTCCCTCTCTCATCCACATCCACATTTACCACTCCATCCAAACACCTCAAGGGGCAAATATTAGTAGGAGCAAATGGGAGGATGCAAATCATTTTCCTTGTAGTAAATATTTACCCCTACCATCCAAACAATGCCAATGCCCTTCACAGAAAATTGAAGGACGCCCACTTAGGTATCCAATGCTCCAGGAACTTCCGATGCCCCCCGTGGACGTGAAAGATGAGAACTGTTGGATGCACCTGATCCATCGTCAAACGGATGTCATCTCCCGGTGATGCATGGGACGACTGGAGTCTCCTCTCAGTGGGAATTTGGCATATAAGCTATCGGTCACGCGTGTGATTTAGGCTCCTTCGTCACACGAATTTTTCTGCCGTTGGTTTTGAATCATGCGACGCAGGAGCACTCTGTCTTTTGGATTGTTTGTTGTATGACGCGTGGACCCAAGGCGTCAGTGCTATTATTTGATTTTTTTCTCCCGCTGATATTTTTGGGTTTGCCTTCCGCTTCATTTCCTTATTCTCTTCACCTCCTCATTCCATCCTGTGCTGCGCTGCTCCCCCACCATGGCGATGTGCGGCAGAGCTAGGGTTCCGGTAAGATTTTGTTGGGGTTACCCGAAAAATTCGGATGACTCGCCCTAACACAAGTGAGAGTTCTTAACACGTTCAAGTACAAAGTGAGAGTGCAAAGAGATCGTGATTCCCTCTCGCAAGTACACAAGTTCCAAAAAGTCCGAATCCGTTTACACGTGCCCTTGCGCCCCCTTTTATAGGGAGATGAAGGGACTTTTACGTACCGATAACACCCTCGGGCTCGAGGAATATTCCTAGTGTGAACACATACAAGAATGTCTTTTTCATCCAACATATTTACAAATCCGCCACTAGTTCACACTCTAAACCCGGACTTTTTGGGACAACAACTTTGACTTTGCTTCTCTCCTGGTTCGTGAATACCTTCGCGTGAAACTCCCGAATTGGGTCTGCAATAGATTCCCGAACTTGCCTTCATTTCTTCGCTGGTTCGCGCGTGTCCTCGCCTGCGACCCCCGAACTCAACCCTCGACAGATTCCCGAACTGGCCGTCCTCCGAAGTTCGAGCCACCGACAGTTCAAGACACCGAGCTTCCGCATGTTCGTGACCCCATGTCTTCACCGAATTAAGATCCCCGAACTTCGCACATTCGCGAATCGAGGCTTCACAAGCTCCAGGCTTCCGAAAATCATGAATTCCCTGCTCCTGAAAAACATGTTTCGAGAACTTTGTTAAACTCAACGTTTCGAGGGTGACGGGTTTTCCTGAATTCCCCAACACTAGCCCCTCGGGGAAGCGGGTTGACTCCGACGATCCGATTCCACGAATCCTTCGGAAATTTAGTAAAAAACGTCACCCTCGGAACGTCGGAGGGGACACGCGTCGCCCGGGAACCAAGGACGGTTAAATCGAGGCGTGTTTCGCGGAACTGCCCCTCCCGGCCCTATAAATAGCGGGGGCCGCCGCTCGTTAAAAAATTTTACGGCTTTCTAGCTTTTCACGATTCGCGCATCTCTCTTTTTCGCGGAGTCCGGTCTTCTCGTCGAAAAGTTCGCGAGCTTCGGTGTCTTCTTCGCACTTTTCTAAGGTATTCCCTCATCTTTCTCTCGTCAATTGTTACTTGTTATACTTTGGTACAGTGGTATCGTGATTTCGCGAGCCTTGTTCTCGAATGTCATTTTGAACTTTTCGTTTTGTTCGTATGTGTTGATTAGGTGGCTCGAGTTAAAAGCACAGCTAGACCCATGACTAACGAAGAGCTTGCTGCGGCTGGTCTTCCGCTCGACCCAGTTGCCGAAGGTGCGGAGCATGCTGCACTACCGAAGATTCTGGCTCTCCCAGCGGCTCCCGAAGTCGCGAAGATGGGGAGGTTCAGTCTGACGGCGGCGAAGACCTCGGAGGAGTGGATGCCGGTGTCGACGATCTGATTAAACTAAGGACTTCCGGCCCGTTGCCACCCTCACTCAGCTTCGGAGAGTCGAAGGTGACAAGCAACACAATTCGGGAATATGAGAAGGCCAGATTCTTCTCTCCTGGTGCTGGGCGCGCCCCGCTTGACGAGCAGGTCCCTACCCCTAAGGACGGGGAAGTTGTCGTGTTTCGGGATTTCTTCATCTGCGGGTTGAGGTTTCCCTGCGACCCAGTCCTGCCAGCTATTCTTGATGCATTTTCGGTGAAGATCCACCAGCTTTCGCCGACTTCTTTCCTTGAAGTGTCGAAGTTCATCTGGATTCTCGAAGACCTTCGCCGTACTCCCGCGTCTTGATGCCTTCGCTAGATTCTACGAACTGGTGATCATCCCTGAAGTCGTGAAAGGTGAAGACGGGCAATTTTACCACGGTCGGCACGCGTGCCGCACCTTCAACACGCGACGTCGGAACACCCGTCAAGGAATCACCCACATTCGGATTGCTCCTTGCCGCAAGTCCAACCTCACCGAAGATTGGAGATCTTACTGGTTTTATCTGAAGGTCGATATGCCGAAATTATCTTGCCCGATTGCACCTCTGGCCGCGGTGAATGTTGCGAAGTTCAACCAGCGGGCCTTGGGGATCAGGAGTTGCGAGAATGCCTTTCACCTGGCCGGCACCATACTTGGCGGCCGTGACATCATCGAAGAATTCGTCGCCGCCCGGTCCGGCCTATCTCGAGTGGTTGGTCCCCTATTGAGCCCGTGTACTACAACGTCAATTGGGCGGTCGAAGGTGCCTTTCCCAAAGTTCGGGATTAAGCTTCGCGAAAACCACGGTGCCAAGGCCTTCATGGAAGAAGTGGAGAAGAGGGTAAACGTCATGGTAGGCGAATATACCATGAACGAATATAAGGCGTACAAGGCCCTGGTGAAGCATAAAAAGAAGATCAACCGTATTTTTTCGGAAATTTGCGGTGACAAATTTTTCAGCTCTCGAGGCCCGGGTCCCAAGTTAAAACTTCCCGCCGTTGCCGTGGCCAGCTGCTCAGCCGCCCCAATCAACGCTCCCCGAATAAGGTCGTCGAAGCGAGGCTCGTCACCTGCCAGCGAAGGCGCTTCTTCGGGAGTCAAGCCTTCCAGGACTAGATCCCTGGAATCGTCGAAGCGGAAGCGAAAGACTTCCGAACCTCGGACTTCGGACGCTGAACTCCAGGCTGCTTCGGGGCTTGCCCAGTTGAGCCGCAAGAAATTGAAGAAGGCGGCGAAGAAAGCTTCTTCCGTTGGCGTTCGGCGAGTGCCATCCGCCTTCGACGACGATGACGCCTTCGTGGAAACAGACAGTCTTAAAGGTGTTTTCCTCTAGCCACTGTTTAACTTTCGAGACAACTGTCCATCTGGCTCCGAGAATGAATTCGTGGATGTTGATTCCTTTTCAGATGGTGCTCCCGAAGTTCGCAAGGAGACTGTTGCTGCCGCTGCTGATGAATCCATTATTGCTGCTGACGTTGCTGCCCTCTCTAAATCAGCCGCTGCTGCCGAAGCTCCTGTTCTTCGAAGCCCCCCGCCGCCGGCCAAGCCTCCTCCGAATTCTCTAAAGAACTTGAGCTCACCATTCAAAGGGGGGAGGCTCCTACCGAACACGCTCCTTTGATCGAAGTTCGGGAAATTGTCCCCGAGGATCAGGCTCCCTCTCCTTCCCCCGGCCGCTTTCAATAAAAGCTTTGGTACGTCTCATCGCGGCAAGCTATTGCGTGTTGGTTTCGAGACAACTGGCGTTGGGAGCAAGGCGTCCAAGTTTTTAACTCTGTGGAAATCATCCGCAATTGTTGATGAAACATGAGGGGAAGCCTCAGAATGACCTGAAGGAGCTGCTCAGGACTCCGCGAAGGGGCCTCATTCTACCTCCGAAAGCACTCCTTCGTCTCGGGGAAAAACTTCTTCCGATTCGGCTAAACAAGTAACCATGCAGCGCTTCAGTAAGCAAGGTTCGTTCCTTCTTATTACTTTTTCATGTCTTTTTCCGATTATTGAATTTTGATCTGAGACTCTACTCCTGAACTTTTCAGAATTCAAGGATCTTCTGCACTCTTACTCTCCTTCAAAGCTTGGGCGCTTTCAGGAGGATTATGCCCTCAAGCATTCTATGCTCGGGAAAGTTGCTATAGAGCGGCTCGGCCGAGCGGGAGAAGGTGAATAAGCGACTTTCCCGAAGTCTAAGGAACTGGAGCGTAACTTCGCCCTCGCGCAATCCATGAACGTGGAACTTGAGAAAAAGGTGGCAGAGTTGGCGGAGGCTTTGAAGACAAGTCACGATGAAAGGAAGATCGCAGAGGCAACGCTTGAGCAATCCAAGAAAGAACTTGAAAAAGTTCAAAAGTCTCACGAAGATGACTTGAGGGTGATTGAGAATCTTCGGGAGAAGCATGAGCGGGCTGCGAAAACCGCCGAAGATCTTCGTATTAACAATGCCAGTCTCGCCAAGTCCCTAAGCACGAAGGACCGCAAAATCCTGGATCTTGAAAACGCGTTGGCGGAACAGAGTGAAGCTTCGAAGAAAAACACTTCGCAGATTTTGGAGAGGTCGAAACCGCTCTACGAGGAGTACAAGAAGTCCCTTCATGAATTCGGCGTTCGTCCGGCCCCTCTTTTGGATGACATTTAGATTCTCGAATTCATGGATTGGATGGAGGCCGAGTTCAAGGCCCTTACTGAGGTGATCTCCGGTGCCAGTGACTTCGCTGCTGCTTTCTCTGTGGAGAGTATCTTGAAGATTCTTCATGACTATGACTGCGTCGACCTAGAGAAATTTCGTGAGAAGATCTCCCAATTCCCCAGCGCCACAAGTGATGCGATACTTCGAGCCAATGCCGATGTTCAGGCTATCAAGATCAAGTTCGCAAGGGAGTTCTGGCTGACCAGCGGGAAGGAGGCCGTTAAGCTCATTGCTCGCGCTAAGCTTGCTGAGGTAATTTTTTGTTCGATTTCGTGACTTGTGCATGCTGCGAATGTTTCAGTCTCGCGAACTTTCTTCATGTTTACTTTCCTTTCTCAGCTTAACGAAGAGGAGAACCGTGAGGATATCGCCGCCTCTCCCGAAGGGTCGACCTCCGGCGAAAGTTCGAGCGACTCAGGCGGAGGTGGCTCAGGCGGTAGCAGCAGCAGCGACGATGGCAGCGACGGCGAGCAGGCCCCCGAACAGGAGGACGATTCCCCGAAGGTGGATGTTACGAACTGAACAATATGTCCGAACCTTGGGTGAATTCGAGATTTCTTGTACATTCATGTAGTTTCAGTAAACTTGCCTGAACAAGTGTTTTGTATACTTTAACCTGCGCAGGTCCTGCAAGCTGGGCCTGCGCAGGACGTTTTGCCGCTGCGAATTCATCGAGATTGTATGTTCGTTAGTGGTGAAGCATGGCGCCTGTTCAAACGAGCACATCCTGAACAAGATTTTTCCGATTTTTGGCTTGAGGCCTCACTTAAATTTTCTATAGGTTGTTTTGATCTTTCTTCATTTTTCTTGTTTCGTAAAAAGAGTCGTTCTGCGTCCTCTACTTCGCGATCCACGAGAATTCCGAAGACGGAGCCTCTTAGCCACTTAGCCGGTTCATCCGACTTCGCCTATGCTAGCGATATGGCCGAAAACAACGTTTTTAAACCAGGACGTGTTGTAGAACTTTCATTCTAAATTTCGCACCGATTGTTGTAATTATCGAGGAACTATTCGGAAGTTTTTATGCGAATAAGGCAATGAATACGTTTTTTCTTGAAAAAACGTCACTCTCCCCCACCTTGCCGTTTTGCATGAAAACTTGAAGGCGGAGTTCACGAATCTTACTATTCCGGATTTCGAGCATATCTTTTAGGAGAGATCTTCGTTAATTTTTGAAAATTTCAACCGTCGATGTGCAAGTCGACAAAATTTGTTTTTCGAATTTTGTGGACTTGCCCCGATCGGCAGACTTGCCTCGGTTGAAATTGCAACCCTCAGTTGCTTCAACCAAGATTTTTCTACAATTCTCTGATGGAGCCCCTTGCCCTTTTCTTACAATGATGATACTTGAAAAAAAAAATTCAACAATCTATACTGAATGAGAATACGCAGGCAAACTCTTAGGCATTCACTTTTTCGAAATCATCATGCGAACTTTCGGTGGGAATCCCTTCGTGGATGGGATTTTTGTAGGCCACAACTTGTTGTTGTCTCAGGCCTTTTCGGTGGGAATCCCTTGATGGATGGGATTTTTCTAGGCCACAACTTGTTGTTGTCTCAGGCCTTTTCGGTGGGAATCCCTTGATGGATGGGATTTTCTGGGCCACAACTTGTCGTTGTCTCAGGCCTCTTTTTCGTTGATGGAATTCTGGCTGTCACGAAGCCTTTCTCACAAACTTTTTCTTTTTTCACGATGGAATTTCGGCTATCACGAAGCCTTTCTCACGAACTTTTTCTTTTTCACGATGGAATTCCCGCTATCACGAAGCCTTTCTCACGAACTTTTTATTTTTTCACGATGGAATTTCGGCTATCACGAAGCCTTTCTCACGAACTTTTTCTTTTTTCACGATGGAATTTCGGCTATCACGAAGCCTTTCTCACGAACTTTTTCTTTTTTCACGATGGAATTTCTCGAGACACGCAACTTGGGGGAAGACTCTTTTCATATATATATCGAAAGAGTATTTACATAGGATCCACCTCGTTAAAAACCTTGCCTCTTGATTTAGAGCCCCTTTGCAAGGAAAAGAGTACGATCCTTCTTATTCTAATACGACTATAAGAGGTAAAACTAATTTTTGCTCCGAAATCACTTATAGACACATGATTCGGACTTTTATCTTTCTAAAGTACAAACTTACGAAAATCGAAAAACTACTACACGCTACATCTATCTACGACTAGGGTTTTCATGGATAATACCTTTTTAGGGCTGTCGGCATTCCACGAATACGACAACTCTTCGCCATCCGGTCCATCGGGCGAAAAGCCCCCCGGCATATCCGTTTCCCCGGCGATGTAAGGCCCTTCCCATGACTCATGAAGTTTTCCCGGGTTCTCCCAATTTTTCTTTCTTTTTAAGACAAGATCGCCAGCTTTAATGTCCTTTCGGACAACCTTTTTGTCCCTCCATGCCCTTGTCTCTCTCTCGGTATTTCTCAATGTTTTCTCGCTCGCTTCAAAGATTGTCGGCTCGATCATGTCTATTTCCACCTTCTTATCAATTTCCTCTATCTCTTTTCCCTTCGGGACTCTCATGCTTTCATTCTTGATCTCCTCCGGTGTAATAGCCTCGGTCCCGAAAAGTAGGCGAAAAGGCGTGAAACCCGTTGCCCTTGAAACCGTGGTGTTGTGAGACCGAATCACCTTCGAAGTTCATCAACTCACTTTACCTTTTTCTCGATCGAACAAACATTTCTTGATTCCTCGAAAAAAATCGAGCCATTGGCTCTTTCGACCGCACCATTGGACTGCGGATGATATACCGATGAAAATTTCGCATGTGTGCCTAAGGTTCTCAAGCATTCTTTGAAGGTGTAACGGTCAAACCGTTTGCCATTGTCAACCGTCGGTTCTCTAGGAACTCCGAACCTCGCGGACTATATTCGCCAAAAGAATTTCGAACCGTTGCCGCCGTGATATTCGCGAGTGGTTTTGCCTCCACCCACTTCGTGAAATAATCGACCGCTACGGCCGCGAATCGGCGGTTGCCTTGAGCCGTTGGCAACGGGCCTACTAGGTCCATTCCCCACCTCTGCAGAGGCCAAGTTGGAGGAATTAGATGAACTGGCATTGAAGGCAGATTCTGTTGATTTCCTGTCTTCTGGCACGCTTCACATTGCCGAACCAACATCTTGGCATCGATGTTTATGGTGGGCCAATAGAATCCTTGCTTTATCGCCTTTCCAGCTAAAGCCCTGGTTCCTATGTGCGCCCCACAGAATCCGCTGTGAATTTCTTTCAGAAGTTCTCGACCTTTTTCGGAGGTGATGCGGCGCGGCCAAGGCTCGGTGACTCTCGATTTGTATAATTCTCCATCTACTACCGTATAGCCCCGAGCTCTTTGCTTCAATCTTTTTTCCTCCAATTCATCTTGTGGTTCGTAATGTCCTCTCGGATAGGCCATGATTTCTCGCTCTCCGGTCCGGAATTTTCACTATATTCACGATTTGGGCCTTCGAATCTTTGATGGAGGCCTCTCGATGATTTCGAAGAACACATCCGGTGGTAGCTCCTCGGTTTCCGATTGCTTGCCTTCGCCGGTTTATCTGCCTCATTGTTATCATCCCTTGGGATATCTTTGGACCGAATACCCTTTGAAGTGTTTTTCCATTTCTCTCGACTTTTTCGAGATATTTCATGAGAACTCGGATTCCCGGCCTCGCTTTCCTTCTCAATATGTTCTTAGATCACTTTCGAATCCGTTCGATTATGAAGGTCTCGCTGCCCCAAGGCTTTCATTTTTCTTAATGCCGGCAGGTAGAGCTTCGTACTCCGTTGTATTGTTCGTGGAATGTTCATTGTTCGCGAATACGAGCCGCGCTGCGTATCTTATGACCACGCCCGTCGGGGACGTTACAACAGCCGAAATTCCAACCCCCTTGTAACACCATGCTCCATCACACTGCACTATCCAAGGTTCGGGTATATTTTCCTCGAGATTTTGAGTGGGTGAAGTCCAGTCCACGACAAAATCTGCCAGAACTTGCGATTTTATTGCACTTCTTCTCTCGAAGTCTACCACATACTCGGAAAGTTCGGCACCCCACTTGATGATTCGGGTGGATGCCTCCCTATTTGCGAACAAGTCACTCAACGGCTGGTTGGTGATGACTCTTATTCTGTGACCCTCGAAGTAATGTCTTAGCTTTCTTGCTGCCATGATGACCGCATATGCGATCTTTTCCAGCTCGGAATAAAAGACCTTGGAACCAGGCAATGCTTCGCAGGCGAAGTATACGGGAATTTGCCCGAGCTTTCCTTCTTCTTCCTTTTCCCCGCACCAAAGACCGCGCTTCCGCCGAATTTGATGCGGACACATACGGCAAAAGTGGCGATTTTGGTTCGGGAGGACAAAGTTTGGTCATGGTGGACAAATAATCCTTCAGTTTGTGAAAGGCCTGTTTCTGAGGTTCAGACCACTAGAAATTCTTGGCACTTCTGAGGACTTGGAAGAACGGTAAACTTCTTTCTGCGGCTCTGGGAATAAATCTGTTGAGGGCAGCCACTCTCCCTGTTAGCTTCTGAACATCTTTCACTGAGATTGGATCTTGCATTTCCATCAAAGCCTTTATTTTGTCAGGATTCGCTTCTATGCCTTTCGTCGAAACTAGGCATCCAAGAACTTTCCCCTTGTGAATACCGAACACACATTTTTCCGGATTTAGCTTTAAGTTTGCTGCCCTCATGTTCGCGAATGTTTCCGCCAGGTCACTGATATGGTCTCCCCTCTGAACACTTTTGACAACTATGTCATCTACATATGCCAAAATGTTTCTCCGAATCTGCTGGTGCAGCACTATTGCTATCATTCTCGAAAACGTGCATCCTGCATTCTTCAGCCCCTCTGGCATTCTCACGAAACAAAATGTTCCGAAAGGAGTAATGAAACTCGTTTTCTCCTCGTCCTCTCTGCGAACCCTGATCTGATGATACCCGGAGAACATGTCCAGGAGCGAAAGCATCTCACTGTTGGCTGCATCATCCACGATTTTGTCTACCCTTTCCAAGGGGAAATCGTCCTTCTTGCATGCCTTGTTCAAATCGGTGAAGTCCACACACATTCTCCATTTTCCATTTTTCTTCTTAATCGGCACGAGTGTTGGCTAGCCGACCGGGTACTTGACTTCTCGATTACTTGGGCATCCCGCAACCTCTCGAACTTCGCTTCCACCTTTGCTTTAACTTTTTCCTCGGACATTTTCCGAAGTTTCGCTTCTTGGGTGGTATTCTCTCGTCTATTTCCGTGGCATGTTCGATGATGTCCCCGTCAACACCTTGCAAGTCCTTAGCCGACCATGCGAAAACATCCTTGTTTTTGTTCGGGAATCGTGTAAGCTCCCCGTCTTCTTCGGCAATGAGGTTTGCCCCTATTATGACCGCTTCCGTCGGGCATATCATCCAAATACACTTTCTTTGTTTCATCTTCTCGCGGTTATTTCATTTTTTTCCCTTGTCGTGCTTAGGCTCTTCATAAGTTTCCGTCCTCTCATCACTGCTTTCGGCTGGTACACATTTGTTTGGCCGGGCGTGTGGCCTTTTTCTATATTCCCGGCCTCCCCGCCGATTGCCGAACACGGTGATGACCCCTTTAGGTGCGGGCATCTTCATGCATAGGAATTGTTGCCTTATGACAAAGATCAAACTTGTTCATGAAACCTCCGCCGAAGATCGCGAGGTATGGGTGATATATGTCAACTACATCGAAAGTGAGGCTCTCCGTTCTGGCATTCTCAAGATCTCCGAAAGAAACTGGGAGTGATATTTTTCCCACCGGCTTGATGGGATTTCCTCCGAACCCCTGCAATGGGTACTCTGGTGGATCCAACATGTGCTGGCTCAGATTCATTTTCTCGAATGTTTTCAGGAACAGGATATCCGCTGAACTCCCGTTGTCAACCAGGACTTTTCCTATGACCCACCCAGCAATATTGACTTCAATCACCATGGCGTCATTATGAATCACGGATTTCGGCCGAAATCCTCTTCTCCGTAAAGGTGATTGGCACCTTTGCCCACTCCGGCGAGCGGTGGGCCATCATTGATGATGGTGTTCACGGATCCGAAGTAATTGTTTCTCTCGCTTCTTTGTTTCGAATTCCATAGCATCCGCCCGTGATTGGCATGATAGTCCCGAACGATGGCAATGCTTTGGAGTTCGGGGTCCCAAACTTGACCGAGGTCTTGACGAACTTTCTCGGGGGTGGTGGCAAGATTTCTCGAATGGGTTGTGGTTCTTGGATTGACCGAATCGCTTGCGAGTGAGGGAAAAATTGCTGCCACGGCTGCCATGCTTGCTGTGGTTGTGGAAATTGCTGAACTGATACAGAGCTTGACTGTGGATTCACGAACTGCGGTTGCCAGAAGTTCGAACGAAACTGGCTTGGCATCGAGGATGCAATGCTCATTAGTGCTTTCTCTTGTTGGATTCTTGCCATGTTCTTCTTTGTTTCTGGGCACCCTTCGATGCTGTGGCCTCTTCCATGATACTGGCAGTAGAAGTGAGGATGTCTTGGGTTGTGGTTCGTGAGTCCTGGGGTTCCTCTTCCTCTCCCCCTTCCTTTGGGACTGAATCCTCCCCTGGTGGTTGGCCTGTTGTCTTGTTGTGGTTGGGAGTTTCCAACGCTGTTGACATTTCGTGGATGTTGGGGTGGTGCCCGCCGGTCATATCTCTGTTGCCCTGTCTAGCCTCGTTTCGCTCAGCTACCCTCTTGCGGTGGTCGTCATCAGACAGAATGTACTCTTCCAATTCTCGAAAAAGTTCCTCAACTGTTTCGGGCTTCTTTCTCGTGAGATGGGAAGCCGTTGGCCCCGGGGTGAGACCTTTGATCGGTGCCTTGATCGTTGTCTTGTCATCGGCGTCGGGAATTTGAGACCTCTCGTTGCATGAACCTTCTCACGAAGTTCCGCGAAGTGGTTCTCTCGTCCTTCCGCTTGCGCTTGTACGGATCCGAGGCTTCGGCCGTTGTGTCGTGGAACATCCGAAACGCTTGCATGACCTTTGTCTTGAGGTCTACCCGGCTATAGACCGAGTGTGGAGGCGCAGTGAGTACCAATTCAAGATCGGTCCTTCGCAAGCTATGATGAAGGATTTGGCCGGTGCAACATCATCTCCTCCCCGCCGAGTTCACACCTGATTCGTATCTCATGAGAAACCGCCCGGAGTTTCCGAAGCCGTTGTATTTGGGAAGAGAGATAGGCTTGAACTTCGGCGGCCAAGGTGCTTGTTTGCGGCCCTATTGACGACGGCGATTCGGAATCCACGAAGTGTGAGACTCCGTTTCCCGCGAAGAAGTTTTCTTCGGGGATTCTCTTGCGGGTGCGGGGTTCGACGCGGTGATTCCCGCCACGGGGAACTCGTTCTCTTGTTCTTTCATTTCATCAATTTCTTTTTGCATTGCTTCTATCTCGCTCTTTTGCTTTGTTCAGCTGCTCTAGCTTTTCGGAGATTTTCCTCTTTGCTTGTAACTGAGCTGCGAACTTTTCCTTGTCTTTCTGCAGCTGCTGTATCTTTTGCTGAACCATGGCTAGCTCTCTGTCTATGGCATCATCATCATCATCCACATTCTCGAACTCCTGCTGCTCAGCGGGTTGTTCTTGGATGTGAGCTGTCTTTTCTGCTCTTGCCTTCATGAGGGCCTCGAGCTTTTCTCTTCGTTCTTGGTCTGTTATGTTCGAGGATTCAGGAACAAACGAGGTTTCATTCCCTTGGGTGAGATGGTGATCTTCTCGGTTAGCCTGTGCTGGAACAGTCTTCTTGGACTTCTTCTGAGGTGGCATCGTGAGTTTCCTTTCGGCTGGAACACGGTGGGCGCCAATGTTGGGGGGTTACCCGAAAAATTCGGATGACTGCCCTAACACAAGTGAGAGTTCTTAACACGTTCAAGTACAAAGTGAGAGCGCAAAGAGACTGTGATTCCCTCTGCAAGTAGCACAAGTTCCAAAAAGTCTGAATCCGTTTACACGTGCCCTTGCGCCCCCTTTTATAGGGAGACGAAGGGACTTTTACGTACCGATAACATGTCACACCCCGAAATTTCCAATTTCGGGATGTGAATAGAGAGAATAATTAAATAACAATTTTCTCACAATTTTAAAATTTTTCCAACATTTATTTTCTTTACGGGGAATATAGTATAGGAAAAATCCTTTGTTTGATTTTTCTAAATTAAATAAAAAGTTATGTGTGTTGCATTCATGCCGATGCATCTAGTGGTTCTTGAGTGGAAAAAGGTTTCAAAAATGCGTTTAGGAGAGTCGTCCCAAACTCTCCCGAGAATTTTCCGATTTTTCCGGGAATTTATTCTCATTTTCCTTGAGCTATTTCTATTTATTAGAAGGCTCTAAAATCTTTTTCATGAGCACCAAATGCTTTATTTGGATTGTTCATGTCTTAATCTATATATAGGAATTTTCCTGGTTTTTTTGTGATTTTTCGGGTATTTTTCGTGGCTTTATCGATTTATCTAGACATTTCCGGATTTATCTTTGCCCGTAAAAATATTTCGAAAAAAAAATAAATCAATCCTATCTAACCGGGTCGAGCCCGAAGGCCCGACCCGGCCTCCCTCCGCCCGCCGCCGGCCCGGCCGCGCGCCCGCGCGGGGGCCCATCCGGGCCCGCACCGCGCCGCCGCCCGGGCGCCGCCGCCCCCGGGCCGGCCGCCGCGCCCCCATAAAAGGCCGCACCGCGGGGTCCGCCCCTAGCGCGCCGCCACCGCCCTCCCCGCAAGCCGCGCGCCGCCGCCCGCGCCCCCCGCGCCCGCGCACGCCCCCGTTGCGTGCTAAGCCTCGCCGAACCGCGAGAACCGCAAGGAATCCGACGGGTTGACTTCGAATCCGGCGTTTCCCTTCGAAATCCACCAATGGTGAGCACGTCCCCGCGATTCCCTCAATCTACTCTCTCCGTTTTGTGTCTTACCCAAGTCCCTCGTCGCCCGTAGCCCCGCCGATTCGATGCATCGGGAGCACGTTCGTGTTTGTGAGAAGCTCCCCGTCCGTTCGTCCGGAGGTTGAAGATAAGGCCGGTTTGCATCTAAGTCCCCGCCCTTTTTAGTAATCCTTATACTCTTTCATGTGTCTTGCAACCTTTGCTCATAACCCCCTCCAAAGATTCCACTTTCACACATAAAGCCCACCCATGCTCTTTTATAGATCTAACCCCGCAGTCTATTCTTTTTGCGAGCACTATTTAATGTGTCTTGTGATTCTTTTCGGCTTACTCCCCGAGATCTACGGTTAATCACGACTAGATCCTTTCAATCTTGTTTTTCTCATATCTTTTTCGTTTTAGCTCCGATTTCATCCGTTCAAGTTACGTTAGGTCCATAATAATGTAAAGCACGTGTTAGTGGTGTGTTTTCACCATGTTTTGTTTCTGAAAATAAAATTAATAATAATTTTGATTAATGACTAGTTATGCATGCATTTTATAAATAAAAGCTATATAGATCTATACACCGTTTTTCATAAGCAAATTTAATTTGATTAATGTTTCTATCACATGTTTTTGTACATAAAAGTTAATTAGATCTTTATCTCGGTTTTCGTAAACCAAATGTTAATTTGATTAATCGTTAATTAATCTTTTCTAATTAAAATTTGATTAGGCTTTTACATCGGCTTTTACAATAAATATTAATTTGATTAATGCCAATACCATAATGTTTTTAATAATAATATGATCTACTCGAATTACAAAGTTTCGTTTAGATTGTTCATATAGTTTAGTTTTTCTAAATTAAATGTTTAATCGGTTTAATCAATATATGAATCTTTATTAATAAAAACTTGACTAGTTCTTTACGCCGGTTTCATAAATAAAGTTTAATATTGCATTAATGTCAACACAGGGTATTTTATTTCTGAAATATCCTTTATATTTGTTTTGTTAATTAAATGAACCTAGCTCATAGCCTTGCTCTCTCATATATGCAAAACGTTCGTTAGACGTTCTTTTCTCGGCTCAATCTAAGTGTGATCTTTCCGGTTCTTGCTCAATCTTCCGCGACTATCTCTTTAAAGCTAATCAAGCCTTTCCAAGCACACTTTGTGTTCTTTAGTGATCCATCTAATCGATCCTATCCTTTAGTGCGTTCTTTTAAAGTTTTCTTTTGATTGGTGCTTTGTTCTTAGTATGCTTGTTTGTTTGCTTTGTGTATGTTTGTGCCCGATGATTGATGCGCTTAGAGTGAACGCCGTTCGAGAAGTTTGAAAGAGCTTGAAGTTGAAGATATTCTAAGCAACGACATTACTTTGGTTAAAGGCAGGTGTGTCCTTGATCTTTTGTCCTAAGAATTATATTTAATCACTCATTACTTTGCTTGCATTAATTTTGATGGGTTCCTATTAAGGTTTGTCCTAGTCTTTGATTGTCATTCCTTGTTAACATGGGTTTACATTTATGTTGGGTAGCTATGCTTAGTTGCTATACCAGGTTATGGTGGTTTTAATGAACATTAATGATGAATCATGTTATACCTTTATGATATATCTTTGGATGATTAATACAAGACCATATGTTTAATCAGAACATGGAGCGACCACCCGTGACAACAAAGTGCAACCACAAGGACTATATGGCTCTGGTCTTGGCCGAGTAATTAGGGAAGTATTTGTGTGGTTATTACTCGCATAGTAGGTTGGGGACGGAGGAATGCTTTTATGGCTCTTCTATTCGGAGCGGTGATGGAACGGAAGACTCTATGACTTACCGTCCGTAATAGAAGTGTGGTACGAAAGATAGCCTCTATGACATACTACTATGGACTAATACGCACGGGAGGACTCTTTGTAAAGGCCTCGTAGCGTCCCTATGCAGCCACACCTCGGTAGTGTGGTATTGTGCCTACTTTTGCACAACGTGGTTGGGTGCAAAACTCTTCGCAGCTTTTACGCGACTTGTGGGTAAAGATGTACAACCTCTGCAGAGTGTAAAACTAATCGATTAGCCGTGCTCACGGTCAAGAGCGGCCCGGACCCTCACATGATAATTAAACTTGAAGATGGACTTAAATCGCTCTCTCTCTCTCGGTTATGCTTGCCATGTGCTTATGGCGTACCTCTTACCTTATGCTTAATTGTGGGTTGGTATAAACTTATACTTTATTAGTAATCGGTGCTAATAAAACTTGACCAACTAAAATTGCTTAAATGCTTATAGCCCAGTCCACTATAAAGCCTTTGCATTCATTCTTTTCCCCACACTTGCCGAGTACGACAAGTGCTCACCCTTGCTATAACCATTGTTGCTCGAAAAAAGGAAGCTACTATGAAGTCTTGTAAAGATGTTGCCGATGCTAGGCGTAGCAACCCCGCCGATTGCCCGTGATGTTTGGAGCCTTTGTTTCCGTGATTCGCCGTAAATCTCTCGATAATCTTTCTTTTTCATACGTGATACTCGTTTCCGTATTCACTTTTATGTCACTATATGCATGAAACTTGATCCCGGCATGCATATAGGTATGCACTTGGTTTTCTTCGAAAAGTCGGGTGTGACATAACACCCTCGGGCTCGAGGAATATTCCTAGTGTGAACACATACAAGAATGTCTTTTTCATCCAACATATTTACAAATCCGCCACTAGTTCACACTCTAAACCCGGACTTTTGGGACAACAACTTTGACTTTGCTTCTCTCCCCGGTTCGTGAATACCTTCGCGTGAAACTCCCGAATTGGGTCTTCAATAGATTCCCGAACTTGCCTTCATTTCTTTGCCGATTCGCGTGTGTCCTCGCCTGCGACCCCCGAACTCAACCCTCGACAGATTCCCGAACTGGCCGTCCTCCGAAGTTCGAGCCACCGACAGTTCAAGACACCGAGCTTCCGCATGTTCGTGACCCCATGTCTTCACCGAATCAAGATCCCCGAACTTCGCACATTCGCGAATTCGTGGCTTCACAGGCTCCAGGCTTCCGAAAATCATGAATTCCCTGCTCCTGAAAAACATGTTTCGAGAACTTTGTTAAACTCAACGTTTCGAGGGTGACGGGTTTTCCTGAATTCCCCAACAGATTTCCCCCTTCGATCCATTTCCGCTCGGTAGATCTGTTGATTTTATCGCTAGTAGCCCCCTTGATTCACTTGCTGCGACGAATCGACAGCGCGCACGAATTTACGATTTGTGACTGCGATTTTGCTGTGATGAATCTGCTCTGCGCATCGGCCTGGGCCGCGCCGGACTGCCAGGCTACTCTGCTAGCGGCGCCGGCACCTCCGTGGTGGACGCGGAAGCAGCGAAAGGTGTAGAACTTGCTCCAACGCATGCGGTTCCTCTGCCGGAACGGCCCATCTCGGCGCCGTCGTGGTGCCTATCAGCACCCTAGTTTCATGCTAGATAATTTTTGATTTGCCCCTAAATTTTGCTGCGCATCTGCTATAGTTATTGAACCCTCCTATTGCCTTTTGATTTTATCAGATCCGGGATTTGATCTGCTTGACTCGCATGCACTCGAATCATGTGTGCTTTGGTATTCCACAGTGCGTGCATGTCTTTTTAGGAGCAGGACTTGGGGGTTTTTTATTCACTAACGCTTAGATTTGTCCACAGTTTAACTTAACCATGCCCCAATCTTGTTGTTCGATTTGATTTTTCTGTGTGTTCTTGTGTAATAAAATGATTTTTTATCTGCCACCCACTCCATATTAGTAAATACAAAGCAGGTTTAGATAATGATTATTGTCTTGTCAAGTATCTGTTGTCTATTTTTCACCATATGAATTTCCATTGCCTTTTGGATTGCTACGTAGTAGGGGTGTTTCATTTTAGTTGTTTTCATGCTGGATAATTGATAAAAATATTTTGTGTGTGCTACATTGTAACTAGATTGTAGAATTATGTTTTGTTATAGTAACTTTTATTTATTTATTATATGGATAACAAGCTGTTTTGGATGGTTGATATACATTTCCCCCTTTGGTCCGCATAGTAGCTTATGATTTCCTCTCACTTTTTAGGCTAATTAGCTATTTTTAGCTGATTTGCATAGAAACAACCATTCCATACTGGTATTTTTTGTAAATTTGGCTTGCATGGTAAGGAAACTACTCTAATATAGGAATAAGTTCTCTGGGTGGGGATTAGAGTGCTCTTTGCTTTGCTACTTTTTATTCTCATCATTAAAGCTCTACAGTGTGTATATGCTTTTGTATATGCATCACTGATAGGCATTTCTATTTGACACTTTTCAGTTTATGTCTGTTCTTCAACTAGCACTGCATTTTTCTCATAATGTGTATGTGTATTTGATGTGGGTGTCTAGGAAGAGGCCCAACTATTCTATCAATGTTTTCAGCACCCAAGAAAGTGACGAAGTCAAGTCTGAAGAGCACTATGATTCTATCAATGAAAGTCAAAGTGATGTTGGCCCAGTTAACAATGTGAGCTATTAAATTTTTTGTCTGTTTTTTTATTTTTGCCTTTTCCCAGCTTGATACATATTGTTTTGATGGAGTATTCAATATTTTGTTTCTTAAGGCATTCTATTTTATATGTGGCAACACTCACTTGATGATGAGCTTGATAGCATTAAAAGAGTAGACTAAAGCAGGTTTTCCAAGAGGTGAGTTTGATCTTTTCTTCTTCTATCTTCTTTGTATATATTTTTTTTTCATTTTCGACATATGCATATATTTTTAATGGCTTATAGTTTTTATCAATGCAGTATAATGAAACTAAATTACTGAAGAGGAAACTTGCTCGATCACTTGTCTATGATAAGGTACCCCCACTATTTACTTAACCCCTCCATTTTGTTAAACCAGATCACTATTCATTTTTAGCGAGTAATTAAATCTGGTTTCACTAAGCCATCCATGCTCAGTGGAGGATTTTTTTATTTAGTTCGTGGGGCTCAACATTCAGGTTTTGATGTTGGTTTTGTGCACCTAAATCTCAAATACCCTACAATCGTATTGGTTATGATATAGTTTCTTTGAGGGGCATTCATTATTCGATTCTTGTTGCCAAAGCATCTCCTTTGGTTATTGTTTTTTTTTGCATAGTAATCTCATACTGCAAGAGTAGCACAAGATCAGGAAACCCCAAGCAATCTGCCCTGATGATTTGAGCATGCTTCTTTTGACTGACTGACAATATTCTTTCATGACAGACTGGTTTCCTTAGCGCATACATTCTCAAGAAACTTAGCTTTGCAAGATCTGTACAGAGCTCTCTGGTTCTTTTGGGTATTTTGTTGTGCTTTCAGGTGTTGCATATTCTGAATAATATTGGTTCTTTTGGGTAGTTTATTGTGCTTTTGAGGTGTTGCATATTCTGAATAATATATTGAATCTATAAAATCTTTTTTTAGCTTGGGCGTGTTTGCGTTTACGCTATCTCATCCTCATGTGTTGATCCCAAAATGTGTTAGGCTCCCCATGCATTCCTATATTATATTATGATATAATGTCACTCATCTGTACCTGACAGGGTTCTTTGCATGGTTGCTGTTACCCTAAAGCGGTTCCAAATATTCTACAACCCATATACTCATTCATTTTTATTAGGTGTGAAACATTTTAGGAAATGCTATCTATAAATTAACTTTGCTTTGTGCATTCTGACACTTATGACATAATTTCACTTTGACTCTCCATGGTGCCATCTTATTTTGGTACAGATTTTGGTATTTCTTTTTGATATGTGGAAAATCTTGGTACAGT
Source organism: Cenchrus americanus (assembly GCA_947561735.1). Classification (NCBI taxonomy): domain Eukaryota; kingdom Viridiplantae; phylum Streptophyta; class Magnoliopsida; order Poales; family Poaceae; genus Cenchrus; species Cenchrus americanus. The sequence goes on along the minus strand of OX387243.1, from coordinate 97,793,821 downwards.
TCATTTTTGAACCATAATTTCACTTTGTCTATATGGTACGTTACCCCTCATTGAATATGCCCTGATAATGTTGCTGCCATTTCAGTGTTTTCTTACTGTAAATGAAACAAATACTAGTAGGATTTTTTGTATTTGGATACAAGATACAATACTCTTTAGTTCAATTTACAGTTATATATGCACCATCATTTCAGAGAATCCATACTATAATAAAATTAAAATTCTAGTGGATTCCACATTTTTTGATTTATTAAGGTGTGCAATACCCCTCTTGAATTTGCTATGACATCTCATTGTGATTTTCTTGTATTGAAGTTGTAATCACACAAATACTATGGTTAGTTTGATTTATGCATCATGTTTTCTAATTTTGAAGAAATATGCCATTTTCGTAATTTTGAAAAGGTGACATTTGGATATGAGGGTTTCCAGTTTTTTACCTTTTGAATCCATATAACTATTTTGAATTAGTGTGCATATTTTTCCGATTTTGATTTTGATGCACTGCCATTTGTCTTAATGCTGTTGTGCACTAGCTCTTTTTATTGACCATTATGAATCAATACCTTTTGAAACTAATACATATATTATATTAATTTTTTGAGGGCAAAGCTAACAATTATTTGAGCATTGTGTGGCTCCATCAATCCATTTTGGAGTCGCCCGATTTAGCTAGGAGTTGTTTTTTACCCTTCAATGGTTACCTTATTGCCAGGTACGATGGGATTCTTTTTCTTCATTACCGTTTCAGGTATCCAGCAAATTCTGGATGGGAGGAGCGGCATCTTGAAGTTGCTAGTCATTTGGTACTCCTCTCTTTGGTTCCAATCAGGTGAGGCAATTCCCTGACTTCTGTATTCTTTTTTTTTAATTTTTGGTTTTTTGGATTTGTATCTGGTTCATTGAATCGGTGGCTTGTGGGGGTTTGGATATGTAGATTTAGCTAATAACCCAATCAAATGTACAATAGTGGATTAACAAATAATTCAGTTGTTTCTCTAAGGAATGAAGGTTAGAATTTTAATTTGTGGTCCAAATAAAAAAATTACATCTCTTGTTCATCACTGCAACTCTAAGTTTAAGTTCTTACTTTATATACTTTCTAGAATTACTTGGTTTATTACGTAGTAACTTATGAAACTTTTATTTGTGAGCTTAGAAACTTTTATTGTAAGCTTCTTGTGATGATACATAACATGATTTAGTTCCCTAGTCTTCAATTTTTTTAATCTAAACTTTAAGTTGTGTGGATGTATTCCCTAGAGAAAAGATGATGTATTCCTTGGAGAAATAATGAGACTAGTTTGCATTTTTTTGGGTATATTGTTTTTAGCGAAATTTGTTGGGTATCTTTTAGGGGGGTTTCGTGCCTACCCAGATAAATACGTTGATCTGCCTTCCATAGAAAAGAAATTTGACTCATTTGAGTAATCTGCATATCATTTCTAGGGAATTTGGAACATTTGAGGAATTTTTTGGGTTCCGTCACTACCCAAATTAATTTATTAATCAGCATTCCATAGGGAAAAAAATCTGTTTATAGTAATCTAGATTTGGTTATGGGGAATTACTATGCAAAGTAATTTGTTATCTACATTCCATAGAGAAAATAAATCTGAGTCATTTGAGTAATGTGCATATTATTCTGGGTAATTTTAGACATTTGAGCAATACTTTCAGGTTTTCCTGATCACAATAATAGTTCTACCTTGTCTGACTGAGTTTATTATCTTCTTTTTGTATTCAGTGTACTTGGTAAGATATTTAGCAACAAGTTTCATCTTAGTTTGTTTATACTAATATTTGCATATCCTATCTCTTAAGTATCTTTAACAAGAATTATTCTTTTGAGCATGGCTTCAATTCAGCTCTGTTCATTTTCAGTGTCAGCTTGACCATTTGATTAATCTGCATATGGTTAGTCTGATGGATAGGTGAAATGAACTCACATTTCCATTTGTTGACATTGACAATTAGTTGATTTTATAGTGATAATATCACTGTTAGTCTGTTCATTCCTTGTATTTATATTGTCATTACAGTACAAAGGTTGGCATTGTGAATGTCTATTAAGTTTTTTTTTCAATGCATTCAAGGTATTATAAGTTAATTGACATCTCTATGTTATGTGTTTGTAATTTCTGCAGCTCAGGACAATGTACATCAACTTCTTCACTTTTGGCTTCTCGGCTTATAGGCTTTGATCAAGCTTCCTGAAAGGCATAGATACCAATAAAAATTTAGGTCGGCTCCCAGATTGCTTATCTTTAGCAGTTTGACATCTGTTGATTTGGAACATTTTAAGGATCTTGTGATCTGTATTTTGTTCTTCGGTGGAGAATTTGAATTTGACACTATTTTTGTTAGATCTTTTAGGCATTTGAATTTGGTATTTGAATTTGTCATCTGTCCTATGTATATCTGTCATTTGGCATCTTCTCTTAATTCTATTATTTGAATTTGTCATCTGTAAGTTGTCATCTTCCTGTCATTTGGTATCTTCTCTTCAATCTGTCATTTGAAATTTGGTATTTGATTTTTTTGGATATGTTAAATTTGTTATTTGTTGAATTTGGAATTTGGTATATTCTGTTAAATTTGTAATTTGTAAAAGTTGTTATTTGGCATCTTTTGTATTTGGCATTTGAATTTTGCATTTGATTTTCTTTATTTGTCATGTGTTGAATTTGGTATTTAGCATCTCTTGTTAAATATGTCAGTTAAATTAGCTCTGTTACCATAGGTGTATTATTCATTTGTCATTTGAATTTTAATTTGTTAAATCTAGACACTAAGAATAGTTCCTGCTAAATGCACTCACTATCAAGATATTATTGGATTGGACAACATCACTCTGTTGGTATAGGTTTTAGCGTATAGATTAAGTTACATTTATTACTTGATTTTTTTTTTACTTTGATATGTTTACTATAACTTACTCATTCAACATATGTTAATTAGGCACTTGACCTGTGTAATTTTTAGGGATCTAAATCTGTGATTTTTATGGAACTAAACCTGGTCAATCGAACCACTTTCCGTATGCATGTAACGGACCATTGTGCTTATCACACTTTATAAACCCAACTTTCTATCTATATGTTCGTTTTGATTATTTTAGCCTATTGGGACACTTATCACTTGCCTTTATTACTCCAATTTGTTTGCTATAAATTATTTATCTATCATATGTAAATTGTCATGTAAGTTTTGTGTAAATTTGTGTTGTGTGGAAATCAGACAGATTTGGCTTCTGTTGTATTTCTATTTGATTTGCTTCTCATTTAATCTGTGTGATGGCAAGGATAAAATCACACAAATTTTGCCTTCTGTGAAATCTGTGTGATAGCTTTACTAAAATTTGTTTGATTTGACTTTTTTGCAAATCTGTGTGATGGCACCTATAGAATCGCACGAATTTTTTTCTGTACAGATTTGTGTAATTTGAGGCCTCTAATTACACAGGTGACCGGATGACCCAAATCACACGGGTGTCATATAGACAGACCCTTTTTCAACTGAATTTTTTAATCGTGATTCGAGAGTGAAATTATAAGTACCATAGTAAGGAATCGGGCGTTCTTACCTAAGAGTGGGAGGGGTGAAGTAGGCAAACTTAAAATCTTAGGCTAGGGTTATCACTATTTGCTCTAAACATAAACTAGAACATTGTAAGGAATTGTAAACTAGAACTCGTAGCCTAAGAGAGGGAGGGGGTAAATTAAGCAACTTAAAACCTTAACATATGGTTTCAATACTTTGCATAAAGTAAACTAGATCATATCTATCTAGATGTGCAATATAAGGTTGATCTAGTGTGAAACTCATCCCAAACTAAATTTTGCAACTTATAGCCAATTCTAGCATGATACTATAGAAAAGTAGATTGCAAAAGAGTAGTGCAGAAACGTAGAGGGATGAGAGGAAGCAAACTCTTGACACACGATTTTATCGTGTGGTATCGGTAGGCACTAAGTCACCCCTAATTCACGTTGTTAAAGCACTCCACAAGAGTATTGCTTCTCGGTCACCAAGTCTCTCCCAAGAGCACCACTTGACTCGCCACAAAGGCTCGTTACTTAGCCACTCGCCAAGCTCCCTTTGTCACCTTGATGCTGCATCCACTAAGGAGCTTCTAAACTTAGGAAGAGGGTCTCCACGTCTCCCGCACAAAGTGTCCTCGTCACTCCACACCAAGCCGGAGAGTCGAAGACGATTGCCGGTGAGCCACTTAGGCACCTTGTACAACTTGATTCACTCAAGAATTATCTCATAAGGTTAGCACAACCTTACACTCACTTAACTCTAAGCTAAACTAGCACTAAGCACACACACCAAACATGTCCAAAGCCTATGGATGAGCAATTCAGCACTTGGATGGATGTATATGATCTTCTAAGTGTCTTGCACTCCTCTACACATCCACAAAATCCAGCCATCTCAAATGGGCGAGTGAAGGGGGTATAAATAGCCCAAGACATCCAAAGAGTCATTGGCTAAAAGCTGCAGAAAGTAGTACCATCAGATGATCCGATGCTATGCTTTTTCCGGGTGTTAGTTCATCTGGTGCTACTAGCCGTTGCCCTCCACCGCACATGACCATTGACACAATTCATTTGACGCTTGAACTGATGTACCGTCGGTTCATCCAGTGCTTAAGGACTCAGTGCCAAAACCTCATTGTTAGTTGACAACCCGTCATCGGATGAACCGATGCCTGACCGCCAGTTCATCCGGTGCTACTACTCTTATCTTGGCGCGTCTCTGTCTTCTTTCAAAATAAGCATCAGATAGGCTGACAGTGCCTGTCAACAGACCGTCGGTTCATCCGGTGCTACTGTCTTCTACTGTTTTGTTTCTTCCATTCATCCGACGCATCTAGGAAATGGACCGTCGGATCATCCGATAGTGACTTTTGCTTTTCTTTTTCTTCTTGTTGGTTTACCCTCAAAATATGTACTATATCTCATTTTGGCATGTGATATTTTTGCATCTATGGGACCTAGAAATGCCTACAAAGTCATGCTAGACAACACGGTTAGTCTCATTGTTTGTGTTAGAATGAATCACCAAAATCAACTCGAACAAATGGCAAATGGGACCATTTTCGCTACAAACATACTGTCTAGATGTGCAACTATGATTATTCTAGTGTGGGTCGAGACTCCCATCCTAAAGAGTTTTGCACCTATAGCCAATCTTATCAAGATGCTACTCTATGCAAAGTATAAACACAAGCAAAGATTACAAGAAAGAAAATGCGGAAACGTCCACTAAGGTCGTTCACCACGGGAGGGGATCTCCACGTCCCCCGCACACAAGGGTCCACGCCGCTCCACACCAAACCGGAGGGTCGAAGATTTGCCGGAGAGCCACTAAGGCCCAAAGGCTTCGGCGCACCTTGTACATCTTGGTCCACTCGAGAATTTCATCACAAGGCTGGCATACCTTGCATTCAACTCAGCTCTAAGCCTATGCTTGCACTAAACACTCTCTAAGCATGTGCAGAAACTTTGGATGAGCACTTAAGCACTACGATGGAATGGATGTGATCTCCAATGTGTACTTCGGCTCACTACAACAACCTCAAATGACTAGGTGGAAGGGATATAAATAGCCCAAGGCATCCAGAGAGCCATTGCTCCAACATCTAGTCTTTTTTGTGTACCGTTGGATGATCTGATGTTATACTTTTTTCAGGGCATCGGTTCATCCTTCCACGCAGACTTCTACTACATCATTCATCTAACACATACCCAAAGGATGCGTCGGTTCATCCGGTGCTGATGGCCGACACTCCAAAACCTCTCTATCTTAGCATAAATGATTATTGGATGAATCGATGCATTCATCGTGTGCACCATCGATTCATCCGACAGTCTTCTTCTCAGAGTCTTCATTCGCTGTATTCATCCGGTGCAACTAGAAAACCCACCATCAGCTCATCTGACGATACATGTTGATCGAGCCTTCATTTCAGTTTACCGTATCCCCCGACGCTTGCACTGCTGCTTCTTCATAAGTACCGATGGTGTCCTTTTCTTCACTTTTCATTCCTTTTGTATGTTAGTTTTGATTGAGATTTCATCCATGGGACCTATAATGCTACAAAGACGTGCTCAGCCATAATGGTTAGTTCCATTGATCATGTTGTCATGAATCACCAAAATCATACTCGAACAAATGACTTGATGTATGGTCATGTTGGCTACAATGATTACCAGAGAAATCAACATGTAGCGTGCCCACAACAACAATGCGACACCATGTGGGCTCAAAGAACGAAGCTTTAATTAATCACCAACTTGATGTAAGGAATCTTCTTAACAATCTTCTTAACAAATATGGGTCTTCTTTTTTGTTTTACTAGAATACGTAGTGATTGGTAAATATTGTAAATAACACAAAATGGTATCTCCTTATTGGGTGTCCTATTTCAGTTTCATTATCAAACAATTATATGAAACATAAGAATGTGAGATAATGAAGTGACAAAAAATAGAATGGTGTTAGCATGTAAGATGGAGTCATATACTTGGTTCATATGTTGTTAGTTTCATCATTCATGTTTGTTGTTAGTTAATCTTCAAATTGCCATTAGCCCAAAAGTTAGCCTACGAAGCAGGTTACATATTCTGGATGCTGGCTGGGTATGCATCTCACCAGTGTTTATTTCTGATGGAGGTGTCAACCTTTAACTTCAATAGATTTCTACAGATTTTTGCCATTTTCCAAAACGCGGTGCTGTGCTGACGGAGTAGTTGGAGCTGACTGGGACGTTGTTAACCGTCAAGCTATTTTTATCCCCTTCTTCACTTATTAGTACTGTAGTATATATTCGTTGAAAGGATTTTACTGTACGAATTCCGCTCCCGGAGTTTTGTGCGTGTTCTGCTTTTTGAACTTGATGAAAATTGATAATATGGGTCTTTTTCACATGTCGACTATGAAAAACTTTTTTAATTATTTTGATGTGATTATTTGCCTTAGGCCAATCTCAGTGGAGTTTCATAAGAGTTTCATGACATTAAATATGCTGATGTGGCGAAGAGAGTTTCATGGGATGCGAGAAGAGTTTCATCCCCATGAAACTCCACTGACACAGTTACCTAGTTTTCAGTCTAGATAACTGTGTCCATATGAAACTTTACCTAGTTCAGTCTAGATAACTGTGTCCATATGAAACTTGCACTAAGACTGGTCTTATATGTGTGCAGGACTGACAAACTCCAAGTTCCGGATTTTTGTTTGTCCTGAGGTCAAGATAATGAACTAGTATACTTTTCTTCCATTACTCTCACATAATATGTTCTATGTTGAACATGTTACGTTGCACCTATCATGTGTCAAGCGAAATTGTATAAATTATCTACATTATAGAACTCCATGCTATTTCTAGTGATGTATTAAATGATTTAACTGACAAACTAGCAACGCCCTTTTGAACTGCCTAGTGGCATTTAAATCATGTATCATCTATCCTTTCGAGTTATATCTATCTCTTTCTATAACAACTATATATTTGGTACCCACTAAGAGGCATAGCTCTATTCTCTCAACATGCAAACATTCCACGTCATAACTCATTACACGTCATATCACCATCCACTATACACCAAGTCGTCATCCACCAGACTATCTATTTAAGATTTCAAACGATTTTCTGTGGCTAATAGCATGTATTTGTGAGTAACACACCACAAATTTCCGCAGTTGAAATACATGTTAGATCAATTATCTTACAATGATTCACTCTCAACAAAATGGAATGCTTTCATATATAATGTTGTTTACAAATGAATGCTATCATTTGATTACTTTGGTGTTTCTATTTTCACATTTCACCTTTAAAATTTGTTTACAAAATTCCCGCATCAACGCGCGGGGTATCACCTAGTTTATTAAGTTTATGTTCCTTTTCTTTCGTCAAATAAGTAATGATCCGGCAAATAACTTACTAGACCAATGTCTTTTTAGTATGTTTTTTATTTGTATATTTCGTATATCATTCAAATATTTTCGCACATGAATCATGTTAGACTTGTTGTCTCTTCCAAGTCACTCGTAGTATTTTACTACAATATATTAGTTTGCCTGCTAATCAATACAGGATTTTAGTTGTTTGCTATGTGTCTAAACACACGACGAAGTGTTTGTCGCGGCCACCGATAAAAACCATACGACAAAGGAGCCGGCAAAGAGCAGTTGTGCTATGTGTCTTCTGTCGGGCACACGACAAAGTTCTTTGCCGTGAGCCAATCTTTCATACGAGGAATATTTTTCAAATAATAATAAAAATCACTGCGCTGCATGCCTGCCTCCACGGCCGCATGTTGCCACCACGCCACGGCTAGCAACAGGCCGTCAGAGTTGGTCGGCGCAAATTCGGGGAATGGAGGCATGCTGCCATTGTGCTCCTTCTTGCCAGCGGTCGAATATGGATCTGCAGGGGAGGGAGAGGAGGGGTGGAGCTTGTCGTGACCTTCATCCGCAAGTCACAAGACAAATTGATAAATTTATAATTGTAGTTTATGAATAAAAATTAATATATTATCAAACAAAATTAGAAAATTATCAATAATTAACACAAAACAATCAATGTTGATTATTGCCTATGGAAAAAGTTTTGAAGATAAACCCAAATTCGAAAGTCACTTTGCATATAAACCTAACCACATACTTCTCACCTATATAAAATTTCTTCGGAGATAAAATGTGTGAAACATACTCAATTTTTTATCACAACCTCCACGTATGGTATCATGTGATACTGACAATTCTCATGATTCTCATACTTCATTTGTGTTTCTTAGAATTTTGAAATCAATTGGACTTACATTCGCGTTGTCGTTTTTTTATGGATAAGATGTTGGAAACTTCTTTTATTTCATAGGTAAGGTAAAAAATTCAACTAAATAATATGAATATCATTTTTCTCACTCATTCATTTATTGTTTGAATCACTTGCAATTAAAATTCGACTTTATTCAAAAAATGTTTGAAAATGCAATTAACTTGTTAAATATAGAAAACAAATACAAAAATACACCAAATTTTAACACGAAGTGCCACATATTATACGTGGAGAGTAGAAAAAGTTTGAAGATATAGATGGCCAAATGGGCCAGGCCCGATGGGTCGAGCACGGGCACGGCCCGAAAAAGCACGACCCTAGCACGGCACGGGCACGACACCATAGTGCTAGTGCCGGCACGAGGCACGATCTACATAGTGCCTGGGCCGCAGGTCCGGCACGCGGCACTAGCACGGGCACGACACGACTAATGAGCCGGCACGATGGTGGCACGATAATTCCTATAAACTTGATATTTTTAGCAGTGCATGACGCCGTCGCCGGGACCAGAGCATCCCGTCTACCCTCGAGATGGCATTTTTGATGGATTTATAATTGATTTGATTTATATGTTGAATTTTTTATGATTTGTGTGATGTTTTTTTTGACATTTGCATCTTGATTCGCTCCATTCTCTTGTAGCACGATAGTGCCTCGTAGTGCCTTGTCGGCACGGCACGGCACGGCCGAGATCTCGTAGGGCCGTGCCGTGCCTCAACCTTGGCACGGTAGCACGAAGTGGCACGGCACGGCTAGGCACGAGCACGACATAGTGCTGTTCTCGCTTAGTGCCGTGCCGGATAGTGCTAGTGCCGTGCCGGGCCGGCACGGCCCGCTTGGCCATGTATATTTGAAGATGAAAAGTCAAAATTTATTTGCCGAGCGTAGTCCTGCAAAGGGAGCGGAGCGCACCTGAACGCGACCCGCTGCCCCGTCCGCACAAATCCAGGGTCAAGGATCGACCCACTCCTTAATGTCATCACATCAGGATAACCGTGGGGCACCGCGGGTCGAACCTCTCTACTTGCAGCGCTACGCTGCGCTGAGCGTCTCTACAAGACGAGGAGTGTCGACTGCACGTGCTTGCAGAAGTACAGAATAAGATGAGCAAGCAAGAGCACGCAACTGAAGTTACACAAATACACGATTGCTGCTCATGCATGCATCGGGAGATTACGGCGACCAGGAGTCTGCCGGCGTCCACGTCGCCATTAGCTCCCAACAGGCTGATCAGGTTGATGGCGTCCTCCTGGCCGGAGATGAGGGCGAAGTTGGCCGGAAGCAGGTGCTTCACCACCGGCGTGAGCACCTGAACGTAGTGGAGGAAGGAGCTTCTTCTGGAGGAAGGAGCTTTCGTTGTACCACCGGCGTCACCACCGGCGTGAGCACCACCGCCACCTCTCTGCTGCTTCTTTTCGTCCTGGAGGAAGGAGCTTTCGTTGTACAGGGACTACAGACAGTGTGTCTCGTAGCAGAGCGGGTCGTGGCCACCGTCGTCATCCGCGTCGGCGACCTAGCCGTTCTCAGGACGCTGCCATGGTGGACCCAGCAAGGGGCCTGCGATGGCCATCACCCGGAGCTGGGCGCCGACGACGGTGGATTGGCCGGGCTCGAGGTAAGTGACGATGCGGTGGAAGGGCATGGGCAAGGAGGCAAACACGGCTGCGTTGGGCGTTAGGGGTTGACGCAGGGTCCACCCTAGGTTCTCCAGGGGGCAATAGGATCGTGACCCTTTTGCTCCTACTTGTTTTGGGGTCAACCCGCTTCGATCCGCAAAGTAGATCAAGGAGCGGAGCGATTGCATAAAAGGTTCGACCCAGACCCTTTGCAGGTCTAGACGAGCGCCAAAATAAAACTAGACAAACTTACACTACAGCAGCCGCCTGCTTCCCCCGAGTGCCTGAAGCACTCGGGGAAGAGCAAAAAGCACTCGGGGAAGCCTTCCCCGAGTGCAACACTCGGGGAAGAGCTTCCGGGGATGCTTCTCACGGGAAAGAGCTCTTCCCCGAGTGCCAAAAATCGTGCACTCGGGGAAGACTTCCCCGAGTGCCACGGTAGCACTCGGGGAAGATTTAACGCCGTCGACGGGGTTTTTTTTACTCTTCCCCGAGTGCAACACTCGGGGAAGAATTTTCTTTTTTTTAACCTCTTCCCCGAGTGCAACACTCGGGGAAGAAATTCTTTTTTTTTTTTTTGAAAATTCTTCCCCGAGTGCCAGTTGCCAAGGCACTCGGGGAAGGGAGCTGGTGGTTTTTTTTTATTTTTTGTCTTCCCCGAGTGCCAGGCGCAGGGCACTCGGGGAAGGCCCGCGCCCTTTTTTTTATTTTCCTCTTCCCCGAGTGCCCGGTGCCCAGGCACTCGGGGAAGCCTCCTTCCCTTTTTTTTTGTTTTTTTTGTTTTTTTCTTTTGCTTTACGGTGTGACAAATAAAACATATATTTATATAAATCACAATTCAACTTCAATATCTCACAAACCACATTTATAAATGAAAAACGACACATCCAAAAGTGTGGCCAAACATATCCGGAATACATAAAAATGAGTGCACAAAAGTACAAACCACGTATCGAAAAGTACACATACAAACCACATATCCAAAAGTACACATACAAACCACATATCCAAAAGTACACATTATTCCAAGTTCACAAGTGCAATACATATAAACGAGTCCGCGGGTGGCTCACGGCAACTGGGATCCCGGCCCGACGTGCGACCCCGGCGAAGCTCCGGGCGGGGATGCCCCGACGTGCATCCCCGCGACCCTCCGACATGGTTCGACGACGCCCCCGAGAGCCGCTGAATAAAAAAAATTGCACGTGAGTAACAAGATAAAAATCCAAGTTGTAAAGAAAAGTTGAAAATTTCGGCAGCACCTCCCCTACATGGGGAGGTTTCCAAAACCTGCAAGAAGGTCGACACGAAGGCCGACAAACACATTTCCAGCACGAAGGCCGACAAATCAACAACTCCGGCACGAAGGCCGACAAATCAACACATCAGGCACGAAGGCCGACACTAGGTTTGACACTAAGCATTAACACTAAGCATTAGTCTAGGTAAATGTATTTACAAGTATTAAAACGAGAAGTATCACATGTTTTTCTAATATTTACAAGTATTAAAGATGAATTCCAACCATCTTTTCAGCAGTGATGACACAAACACCTTGAATTATAACTATAGTAGCAAAACCCAAGAGTTTAGTGCAAAGAGTACAAGACACATAATCCTACATAAGTTCATATTCACCATTCTAGTAAGGTACAATGAAGCTCTAACCGAAACTCGCCAGATGACAAGAAAGAGATGTAAAACATCTAGCTATCATTTTTCATACGGAAAAGTTGTCTGCTATGATTTATCACAAGCGAGAAGCAAACTTTGTTCGTCCACCCTCTATAAAGGTATCTGCGACAAAATTCATCTTTAAATCATGTGGCTTTCATACACCGGTTTCCAAAAAAAATCATAAGCAAAATAGCACATAAGGAAATATTCCTCACTCCAAAACCTTTCACCGCTCGCAGAGCAACCGCTATAGCCCCGTTTGCCACAACTTGTACCGAAAAGCATTTCTTAACTTACCAAAGAAAAAAACAGAGGTTGTACCAAAACCAAAAGCCAAAGAACAAGTAGAAGTCGCTTTCCAACAAGATTTTAAATAAGAAGCTTATGCAACAACCACAAGTAGTGCCATCAAAGGAGCCAAAGAATCATATGTGGACAGATGTTTGGAGACCCACACATCAATTGAAGTGAAGAATTGCAATGAAATGTGCATAGACAACTCAATAGTGAAAAATCTTTGTTGCTTCACTAAGGCTAAGTACGGTGATAGTTTGAAGCTTGGACTCGTGCCTGCCACACTATAAATTAATCGTCAACCGTAGCAAAATTTGCTAAAAGTTGTACACATTCGAGTTTCGGATACGTATGTCATTTTGCACAATGAATTCGGAGTATGGCTTTGATCACAAATTACTACCGTAATATATCCGTTGAATAAAATTATGGAAATTTTTCCAAGAGGAATCTACACATTTTGCATAAGGTCGATCCAAATGTAGATAGATATCATTGTTAAAGCCAAAGTTGATTAAATGAGAAAAATCTAAAATAACATTTATTTCAACTAGAGCGAGCAACAACCCCCAAAAATCGACTAGTGGAAAGCTTAGAACAAGTATGAAAGGAGAGACAAGACTATCTAGAAATAGGAGGCAAAAGGGAATCAACGCCTACTGTTCCGCTACATTTGATTCCTAAAATCCAACCGCATGCACATGGATTCCCATTAACAATACGAAGCATCCAACATCCTCCATCGCCTTCATGTCCGTCTACACTAGTGCCACCTATGCCTATCAAGAAGAGTGTACAAGGTAGGCAATGCATACCTGGTAGGCGGCACGTCAGGGGGGCGGAGCCGGGCCGCGCCGGCGGGCGCGCCGCGCCGGGAGGGCCGAGGCGTGACGGCGGAGGCGGGCCACGCCGGCGGGGACGGGGGCGGGGGGCCGGGCCGCGCGCGGGGGGGGCGGCCGCGCGGCGGCGGGCGCGCCGCGCCGGGAGGGCCGGGGCGTGACGGCGGAGGCGGGCCACGCCGGCGGGGACGGGGCGGGGGCCGGCCGCGCGGGCGGGGGCGCGCGCGCCGGCGGGGGCGCGCGCGCGCCGACGGGGCGGCGGGCCGGAAGGCGCGGATCCGGCGCCGGCGGTCGCGGGGGCCGGGGACGAGGAGTGTCGGCGCCGGCGCGCGGTGAGGAGCGCGGTAGGGCGGCGGGGGATGGACGGCGCGGATCCGGCGCCGGACGGCGGGGGCGGCGGCGCCGGACGGCGGGCGGCGGGCGGCGGGCGGCGGCGGGACGGCGGGGGCGCGAGGACGGGGTGGGGATTGGGGAACTGGGTACACGAGCGGGGCCGGGCTGGGCTTTTTCAATTATTTCGCAACCTCTTCCCCGAGAGCCCCAAACAAAACACTCGGGGAAGATACCCCTTCCCCGAGTGCCACAGACAGGGCACTCGGGGAACCGTTTTTTTTTGCCCCATTTTTTTGATACATTCCCACGTTATTTAAAACTCATTGACCAAATTTGGCTTACTTTTAAATTTTTTTATTATATTTCGTTAGTTTTTTCTTTTTCTCGAATTTTTAGGCACACTACAAATTTGAACTACAGGTACAATAAATCATATAATTTAGCGATTCAAAAAATGGTATCATTTTTTGAATCGCCAAATTATATGATTTCATGTACCTGTAGTTCAAATTTGAACTTTTCCTAAAAATTCAAGAAAAAGAAAAAACTAACGAAATATAACAAAAAAATTTGGGCATCACACATCGCAACTTACTCGAAATCTTCTCAACTGTTGCACACAACCTCTACATGTGATAACACGATGTCCCGACAAGTTTAGTGTTTTTCGGACTTCGTCCGGATTTTCTGTAATTCATAAACACTTTTCCCGTATGTTGTTAGTCATGTCACGGCAACAAGATGCTCGATATTTCATGTGAGTGGTTGGATAAGGCCTCAATATACACCAAATATCATGAATATCATTTTTCGAATCGCCAAATTATATGATTTCATGTACCGTAGTTCAAATTTGAACTTTTCCTAAAAATTCAAGAAAAAGAAAAAAAAACAACGAAATATAACAAAAAACTTCAAATGTAAGCCAAATTTGGGAAAGGAGTCTTAAATAAAGTTTGAAGGCCTCACAAAAAAATTGGGGCAAAAAAAACAAAAAAAAATAAATATTTCCCCGAGTGCACAACTAGGCACTCGGGAAGGTCACCTCTTCCCCGAGTGCCTTGTCCCCGGCACTCGGGGAAGGGCTCTTCCCGAGTGCCTAGTTTGTGGCACTCGGGGAAATATTTATTTTTTTTGTTTTTTTTTGCCCCAATTTTTTTGTGAGGCCTTCAAACATTATTTAAAACTCCTTGCCCAAATTTGGCTTACATTTGAAGTTTTTTGTTATATTTCGTTAGTTTTTCTTTTTCTTGAATTTTTAGGAAAAGTTCAAATTTGAACTACAGGTACATGAAATCATATAATTTGGCGATTCGAAAAATGATATTCATGATATTTGGTGTATATTGAGGCCTTATCCAACCACTCACATGAAATATCGAGCATCTTGTTGCCGTGACATGACTAACAACATACGGAAAAGTGTTTATGAATTACAGAAAATCCGGACGAAGTCCGAAAAACACGTAACTTGTCGGGACACCGTGTTATCACATGTAGAGGTTGTGTGCAACAAATTGAGAAGATTTCGAGCAAATCCGCGACGTTTGATGCCCGCAACTCACACATCTCCTGGTGTGTTATCACATGGATCACATGTGGAGATGTCTGGGTTTCAGGCATCACACATCGCAACTTGCTCGAAATCTTCTCAACTGTTGCACACAACCTCTACATGTGATAACACGGTGTCCCGACAAGTTACGTGTTTTTCGGACTTCGTCCGGATTTTCTGTAATTCAGAAACACTTTTCCCGTATGTTGTTAGTCATGTCACGACAACAAGATGCTCGATATTTCATGTGAGTGGTTGGATAAGGCCTAAATATACACCAAATATCATGAATATCATTTTTCGAATCGCCAAATTATATGATTTCATGTACCTGTAGTTCAAATTTGAACTTTTCCTAAAAATTCAAGAAAAAGAAAAAAAAACAACGAAATATAACAAAAAACTTCAAATGTAAGCCAAATTTGGGCAAGGAGTCTTAAATAAAGTTTGAAGGCCTCACAAAAAAATTGGGGCAAAAAAAACAAAAAAAAATAAATATTTCCCCGAGTGCCACAAACTAGGCACTCGGGGAAGAGGCCCTTCCCCGAGTGCCAGGGACAAGGCACTCGGGGAAGAGGTGACCTTCCCCGAGTGCCTAGTTTCTGGCACTCGGGGAAGAGCTTTTCCAATTTTTTTTTAAACGGTCCGTCTATTTGCGCCGTCAAATGCAACTTTTCTTTTTCGTGTGCTTTTCTTCCCCGAGTGTTACGCTCGGGGAAGATGGCCTTCCCCGAGTGCCTTTCTTCCCCGAGTGCTTTGCCCTTCCAGCACTCGGGGAAGGCCATCTTCCCCGAGTGCATTTCTTCCCCGAGTGCAACACTCGGGGAAGTTTGTCTTCCCCGAGTGCCCGATTTTTGGCACTCGGGAAGCATGTGGCACTCGGGGAATTTTACTTCTCCCGTAGTGTTACTTCTTTGCTAAGTGCCTAAAAAAACACTTGACAAAAGCTTGTTTCATGAGTGAAAAAACACTAGTAAACAAGCCAATTTTGTTTCTATAAGCAACTTTTTACGTTTAAAGAACCATGAAGTGACCAAAGAGGAGATACATGTCAGGGAGATGGCTGCGAAAAGTTTGCAATATAATGGATCAGGGCCTAATAAGAGGTCTTCATGCAGATCATACTAACAATTTCTTCGCTTCCAGTAGTGACTTATTACCATGCATGTAACCCAGATATTTGTAATCTAGCTCGTCGTAAAAAACAAATAATAAGCTGTAAAAGCAGGAAGAAGAAAAAGGGGCGACAGACGCATGCACGCGGTTGGACACTGTTAGTCGAATCCTCTCAGCGGTGCCCCCATCGATACCGGGACGACGGCGAGTGAATCGCGCCGACGCCATACCGCCTCCGATGCCCATTGCTCTGCGCCACCACTAATTTTGTTCTGCTAGCGCTTTGCCCGGTCCGTTCGCTGCAACATGGAGAAGTAGCCTTGGATCTGCAGGGACAGCTTTCGTCGTTGCCTGTGGCTCCGTCTGTATTATATGCCTTCTGATGTCAACTTCTAGCATCGCAGTCGGTCCCTGCCTGATTCTGATGTACCTCCGCTTCCAGCTCATGTTTTGTTTTTAGAGCTTTATACCATATCATCTGTCTATGCCATGCCCTACCCGCACAGAGCAAGAAGGGGCACCAACGGTTCCGTCCCAGGATGTGGCATCCAAACAGGTCCCCACACCTGGGCTTGGGGACGTCAGATTCCTGGCGCTGGCGGTAACATTCAAGCAGGTTCTCGCACTTGGTCTTCCAGAAATCGGCGTCGTGCTCGGCGACGAGGTCCCTCAGCTCTTTGCTGGCGCACTCCGCCATCGCGATGTCCTCAGCGGAATCGAGCCTGCCCAGGATCAACATCTTCACATCCCTAGGGATTGACGCGAATCCGGGCTCCACCGGGACGCCGATCTCACGGCACGCGCCAAGGAGCACGCCCCGGGCGATCCTGTCAGCGAGCCGCTTCCAGAGCCACTGGCCAGGGGAGCCTGGTTCTCTAAGGGCACGGGCCGTGTCGTCGAGCCCGCCGGAGAGGACGGCCGGCGCGATCCAGCAGCTCCCGGCGTAACGTCCCCTGTGCACTTCTCATGTGGTAGTAGGCATAGAGGGCCACGCAGCCACGGTCCCCACGGCGACGTCCATGTTCGTGAAAAATTGGTACCGAAGGGGGCACCAATCACCACAAGATTTTTCTTCTCCTCCGAAGGGGCAAAGAAAGAACCAAAGAGCCCCTCCGTGAGACTACACCTTTTTCCACTACGGCTAACTCTACTACTACCGCAAATCGCTAAGCAGAAACTAGAGAAGACGACAATAGCTTACTACTTCGGAGTTCTTCACCATTAATGCTCTGTTCCGTCAATTACAATGACCCTCCTATATATAGGGATGGGGGTAGACGACGATTTTTCCCCAAACCCCTAGTGGTTATTTTCTTCCGAGCCCCTGGTGGACGCGGTATTTACAAGAAGCGCCTTGAGCCCACAGAAAGTCCCACTAACCCTTACATGGGCTGGGCCACTCCCCCAACGAGAGCCCCCTCGCCTACTTCGGTTTGGCCGGCACAACAAAGCGGAGTAGCCGAATACATATGGATTGGCCCGCACCTTCCTACACCTTCGGCCATGAGGAACGCCCTCAAGACCCTCCGCCGGTACGCCTCACTAAAAATTCCATTCCGAAAAACCCGGTGGGAAAAACCGGAGTGGAGAAAAGAGCACGTACGCCTAGCGGATCTACACACACCGAACTTGCTAATGGTTGTCTTCGGATTCGCTTCAACGGTGAAGAGCGCCTTCGGTGATGATGTCAGTTTCAGCATTGTCACTAAGATGGCCTTTATCCTCAATACTTCTCCATTTGCTTCGGTATTGCCTTCGGGGCCTCCATGCATTTCTCTTTTCACTCTTGTTCTTTTAGACGCAGTCGATTGATGATTAGCCACCTCTTCCCCTTCGGTCACGATCACCGGGCAAGACTTCATGCTTCGAGATGACGCCGCTCATCCCGATGCCACTAGCCCCTCTTGTCCAAAGTGATTGTGACGAAGGCCCCGGTCCCGTGCAATGCATGCGATGAAGTACGTGTTGATGAAAACGATGCTGGAGTCGACGTCGGTGAGGTAGACGATGAAGCCCCTTGAGCCACGGTTCGGCCGGCGTCGGTGTAGTAGATGCCGAAGACGAAGTCGAAAGTCAATGTCGACAAGGTAGACGACGAAGCCCCACGAGCCGGAGTCCTGTCGACGTCGTGCAGTAGACGCCGAAAACGAAGTCGGAAGTCGATGTCGACCAAGTCGATGTTGATGTTGCCGAGGTAGACGAGGAAGCCCCTCGAGCCGAACACATGTCGACGAAGATGTAGTTGAAGAAGCCCCTCATGCCGAACCATGTCGACGACGAAAGTGGTGGTGTAGTTGTTGTGGTAGTCGAATAACGTTGATGAAGTACTCGAGGAAGCCCCTCGTGCTAGATATTCGCCGATTTGAACCTGTTGGCGACGAAGTAGACACTATAGATGAAGTCCACTTCCTGTTCAACACTCCATTCGAGGCGAATAATTTTTATTCAAGAAACTCAAGAACTTGTTAGACAAGAAACAATCTATCTCAATTTGCGTCGCACAAACAAATCCGAAGCCACTCTCGGGCCTTCGGGGTGTCTCGCATCCGAAACCACTTTCGGGCCTTCGGTGTGTCTCGGCTCAACTCCGGTCACCACACGACCGGTCGTTTGCTTCCCCGCAAACGGAATCCGAAGCCACTCTCGGGCCTTCCGTGTGTCTCGGCTCAACTCCGGTCATCACACGACCGGTCATTTCCCTTCTTGCAAACGGAATCCGAAGCCACTCTTGGGCCTTCGGTGTGTCTCGCATCTGAAGCCACTCTCGGGCCTTCGGTGTGTCTCGGCCTCCGAAGCCACTCTTGGGCCTTCGGTGTGTCTCGGCTCAACCCCGGTCATCACACGACCGGTCGTTTGCTTCCCGCAAATGGAACCTCGGCTATAACGGAGCCGGATACTTGCCCTTGCAAGTTCCACTTCGCTCATTACGGGACCGATCGTTTGCCTCATGCAAACGATACTTCGGCTATAACGGAGCCGAATACTTTCCCTTGCAAGTTCAACTCCGGTCATCACGGGACCGGTCATTTGCGTCATGCAAACGGAGCTTTCGACCAAACTCGGGCCTTCGACACGAGCGCTCCCGCCGCACACTTCGGTGTTATGCATGTATATATGTATGAAAGCGTGCATGAAAGTATGCTTTTGCATGAAGGCTAGGATGAAAAGGTTAGCCAAAATAATGCAAAGGACATCTATTGATCAAATTCTCAACTTGAGTGGTGAAACCATGAGATGACCGAAATCCGATAACACCGAAGTCCATATGGAAATCCCAGCACCCACCCCCGATGAAGTTCAATAGACATTGAAACCAAATGATATGGCCCGGCCATTCCCAAATCAATAATGGAGTCACTATCTTCCGGGTGAAAACCAAGAACTTAAAGGCTATAACCTGCAATAGTTGTGACGAAATGCACATACGAAACATAATAGCTGCATACAACTAGTCATTGAACGTGATACGAAGTATGACTAAGAACAGGCACTTAGCACATTTGAGATGAAGGTGCGACAACATGTGATATACGAAGCGTTAGAGTGCCCGTTAAAAATGGATCGTAGGTTGTGAGAGAGGAGGGCGCGATACTTACATATGGTAGTTAACCCCGCATTCAAGAGATATAAATACTTCATATATATAGAGTTAGTTCATGGAGGTGCCAAAGTACTTACATTGATTGGCGGCACCTGCATGTTAGTGGCAAAAACGAATCCGAAAGAAACATGAAATAGCAGCCCCTCGCTCACCAGCAAAGAGGAAATATAACACACTATGATCAAGTGCTAGTACTCAGCACAGCCTAGTGAAACATTGTCGTAAAGTGAAAAACCTTCGTGTAGAAGGCATACGTCGGCCATAATGAGCCCGACGCCATGACAAAAAATAGGTGACAGGTGGCTCCTAGATGCCACTTCAGGCCTTCAGGGGCCGCCGTCACCTACCCAACGAAGTTAAAGACCGAAGATTACACCGCCCGCACTCTGGAGGGGGGCTGTTGCTTCGGAAACGTGTGAACGAATAAATATACAAAACTTTCTGGGAAAAAACGCCTTGCGGATAGCATCAACATTTAACTCGGTTGCTAGATGAAGGGTGAGCAAGTAAATTGTGATGCTATCTCCATTTAGTTAACATAGACAAAACTAGTAAGCAGAAGACTGTAATTCTGTGAAGCTCTGAAGGGGATTTCCAAAGTGCACGCCAGAGCACTAGTGTCCATTAATTCCGAAGGGCCCAGAAAAACTGTCTTCGAATTCCATAAAAGCCCCTGTGTAACAGCCTATAGACAAAATGGGCTCAAAGGCTTCCTAGAAACAATCCGAACTAGGCCTTGGAGTTACAAGCCGAAGTGGGCTTCGTAGCCGAAAACCGAAAAGGGCTTCAGAACTGTAGATATCTAAACTGGGCTTTGTAATAACCTGGTCAAAGTTGTTCGGCTTGCCGAAGAGGACTGTAAGATTTTTTCAAAAGAAAAGCATATGGGAGCTAAAAGTAACAACACTGTAGCATATATACATAACATACAGAAGTGCCTCCGAGACTCTAACTATTAAGGTCACCTTTACAGTATACTAGACGAAAGGTACTTCGGTTCAAAAATTCAAAAAACCGCACTAACTATGTGCCTACGTCGAACATATACGAACAGATGCAGGTAGCACGATCGTCCAGGCTTGAAAAATCTGCGCCTCAAAAGAAAATCAACCGAAGGGTTTACTTCCGTAGTGGCGGGGTTTCGGCGACCCAAAAATGGGCCTCTTCGGAGCTTACCTAGGTTGTTGGATTTTTTTCCGTTGCTCAAAAATCCTTTCACCGCCGAAGGCAGCGAGCTAGCTACCCCGTATCTGGCCCATATATCACTCGGCCTAGCTAGCAATCACCGAAATGGGTTTCTTCCTTCGGCTACCTTTTTTTAAGCCACACTAGCTAGCTAACATAATCCTGAGAAGCAAGCTAAACGAAAAGATATGATCTGGAGAACAAGAGTCAGAGTTTAACTGAAACATATATCTTGACAACGCTCCTGATATTTGCTAGGCCCCTTCGGCGCTATGAAATGACTTAACAAAGCAAAAGAGGGCTGGTTGTCACATGCTTGGAGTACGTGGAAATAGGCACGTTGCTAGCAGGGTACCAACACCATGGTGCGCAGACATGCACGAGAAAAAGCAAAGTCCGAAGCTGGACTTCGGAGCCGAGGAGGCCGAAATGGGCCTCGCTGCTACGAAAATGCTTGAGGTGCAGCCCACTATATGACCGAAGCTGAAATTGAAATAAATAAAGGCCTGCTGGTAACTAATAATAGGACTAGAGCCAAGGCTTGAACTAGGCTTCGGAGGAACTTAACTGTGGGCCGCAGTGGATAGCCTCGTTTCGGGTTGACGACGAGCCGGGTTGATGCCGAATTGCCGAAATGATTGCGAAGCGTTGAAATTTCATCTCCGAAATGATTCTCGAAGGTGAAAAAATCAATCTCGTGAAATCCCACCGAGATTATTCCGAAGGGTAAAAAATTCACCGAAATGATTCCGAAGGTGAAAAAGTCAATCTCGTGAAATCCCACCGAGATGATTCTGAAGGGTAAAAAATTCACCGAAATGATTCCGAAGGTGAAAAAGTCAATCTCGTGAAATCCCACCGAGATTATTCCGAAGGGTAAAAAATTCACCGAAATGATTCCGAAGGTGAAAAAATTAATCTCGTGAAATCCCAACTGACGATTCCGAATGTGAAAAAATTCACTGAATTGATTTTGAGTCCGTTGACGAGTTTGATGTCGAGCTGGTGCATGTGCATGTTCGCTATTGCGTCAAACGACGAAGGGGGGCTTCGTCGCTACAACAGTCCAATAGCAACCTAAGGTGAAGCTCGCTGATGGATGGATGCAACGATTGATTTTTGGGATAGTTGTGTTGAAGTGTGAGCCCGTGACCCATTTTTCTCCGAAGTGAACCATCACAGCCTTGTGCCACGATCATCTGACGCTCCGAGAGGACGAGCGATAAGTGATGCCGTGTGAGCTTCATCTTGAGCCATGACAACGACGATGAGAAAACGCATCACACGCTGCGTCGTTGCCATCTGCTACAGGATGCAGCCTCTTTGGTGCCGAAGGTGCCTTCATTCAGGCCGAAGGCTTATTTAAATTGTAGACCTCCTTATCATGACAAGAAATAATAAACTATGATGCAGCAAGCAATCGTGACAAGAAAATGTAGTTGGTTCTGTAACCATGACCGAAGGGCCTATTTGGAAATTCTGACATTTCCTGCCACTTCGGATTGTTTCACGAGGTTAAGGAGTTGAAAAATAGGACTTATATGCAGTTTAACAGAAAAAAATTCAGTCTGGCGACTCCTAAGGAGAACGCCATTGCACCGAAGTTGTCTCATAATTCTCTCCCTCGGATTTCTTAATCCTTCTCTCTTCGGATGAGTGGTCATATGAATCCTTCCACGAGGTGGGCGCCAAACTGTTGGTGAAAATTGGTACCGAAGGGGGGGGGGCACCAATCACCACAGTACTCTTCTCCTCCGAAGGGGCAAAGAACCAAAGAGCCCCTTCGGGAGACTACATCTTCTTCCACTACCGCTAACTCTACTATTACCGCAACTCGCTAAGCAGAAACTAGAGAAGACGACAATAGCTTACTACTTCGGAGTTCTTCACCATTAATGCTCTGTCCCGTCAATTACAATGACCCTCCTATATATAGGGATGGGGGTAGACGGCGATTTTTCCCCAAACCCCTAGTGGTTATTTTCTTCCGAGCCCCCCCGTGGACGCGGTATTTACAAGAAGCGCCTCGAGCCCACACAGCGCCCACTAACCCTTACATGGGCTGCCTTACATGGGCTGCGACAGTCCACTCCGACGGAGAAGTGCTCGCCCCGCCGCTGAGGCAGGGAATAGCCGCGGGACAGGACCGAGCTGTCGCGGCCGGCGGCGCTCTGATGGGAAGGAAACCTTGGTAGACAAAGGCCGCGTGCGCCACGATGCAGAGCCGGCCGAAGATGCACTCGGCGTCCCAAAGGCTGTCATCCGTCACCTTGTGGAGAGGACTGGTCTTCGCCATAGCCATGGGGACCAGTAGATGCGTTGCGGACGCAAAATTATCGTGTGTACGTGGGTTTAATTTTGTTGGTGGTGCTAGTTTGATGTATGTGTTTGGGAGACCCTTCGCGGACATGGAATAGGAATACGACCAAACGTATACGGGGCGGCTAGCTAGAGTCATCAACAGTTCAACACGTACATGTACGGAGTAGTGTTCCAAACCGGCACATACTGTGACACCAACAGCTAGGGATGGAAATATGGAAATACAATCCGAATTATCTGATACGAATTCGACTATATAAAAGTGTAAGTTATGTATAGAACTAACGACAAATTATGTTTAGCAGAATACTAATAATGATATTGTAGAATTGAAAAAAAATTATATCCATAACTAATGATTGTGACATTAATTTAATATTTACAATATTGCATCCATAAAACAATTTAAAAGTTATATTTAAATTTAATGACCGATATCATTATTTTTAATAATAAAGTACATTAATATAAAGTCTAATGTTAATTACACTAGTTTATTTATGTATTGCTGAAAATATTTTTCATGTATATTTTATTATTTGTTCGATAAATGTATATATATTTAAAAATGTATTTAGTAAAATTTTATTTATTATATGATTGATTATTAAAATAAATATGAATGAATGAATGTGATATTCTTAATAAGCAATCTCTATTATGTACTAATACTTTAGTCTTTACATGATTTTGTAATTGTAAATTTCCAATAAAGAAAATTGGTAAATGTTGTCTTCCAAATCAAGTAGATATCCGAATGTGTATCGAATTCGAGACATCTGTTTTGTATTTGTATTCGAGAACATTTGAATTCGTACTCGTATTGGAGTAAAAATGTGGTAAAATGTATTATCTGAATCCGATTTCATGCGAATTCGATGTGTTTCCATTCCTACCAACTGTCATATGACTATATATATCGCTACGGGAAAACCCAAATACACTGAGTGCTAAAAAAGACGCCGAGTGTTTTCCATCATGCACTCGGCGAATAGCCCCTTCGCCGAGTGCTAGAAGAAAAGCACTCAACATCTACATGTTTCCAGAGTGTCAACAACTGACACTCGACATCTACAATATATTCGCCGATTGTATTGGGCCCAACACTAAACGTCTACATGTTTGCCGAGTGTGGCGAAATTTGAATTTTTTTTCTTCCCCTTGGCATCAAATTTTTCCTTTAGTTCTCATACAACATGTGGTACCCCATGTCAAAATTTGGTAAATTTTTGCATTTGTTTCCCATATTTAGTTAATTAATTGTTCCAAGCACTTTTTAATCAAGTCAAATCTAAATTAAAATTGATTTAAATAATAGAACAAAATACGTACAAATTTGATGTCGGTGGGGCAGGTGCCAAAGGAGGAGCTCAGCCTCCTCTCCATGGCGGCACCTGTTGGGGGGTTCGAAAATCGAAGGCCCCCCGAACACGAGTGAAGGAAGACTCCTGAATGAATACGCGAAAGTATGAAAAAGCGCGGAGACAAGGAGTATCTGAAAGTCTGTTCTTGCCTCAAAAGTTGTAAATCCCTTTACACATGCCCTCGAGCCCCCTTTTATAGGGAGACGAAAGGAGTTTTACATCCCGAGATTACCCCCGAATCTAGGGAATATTCCAAGTGTGGACACGTACAAGAATGTCTTTTACATCCTGTGATTTGCAGAGCTAACTTCACATATTTACAAGCTGGCCACTAGTTCACACCTAAAACCCGAACTTTTGTTCTTGTGAAGATTCGCAACCAGGCCGTTCTCCGCATCTTGCCGCCGAAACATTCACCGAAGTTGAACTTCCCCGAACTTCGCAAAGGTCTGGGACGCAAAGGAGCCTCCCGGTCTTCATGAAAACATTCACACTTTCCATCGTCAAGGCTTCCCGAATCAGCAATAACTCTTGAAACCTCTCCTGTCCTGAAGTAGACATATAGACCTGTGAAATCATGGTCATTCGACGATTGTTTCGCCGACGGTCAGAGGGTTAGTGAACTCTTTAATGAAATCATGAAAATGACACTTTCACTTGGCTCTTCTCTGCATGCTTTCACGAGCTCCTTAAAGTCTTGGCATCTCCGGCGTTTCGGGGGTGAAAGGTTTTTACCCAATTCTCCAACAGCGCCCACCTCTTCCTCTAGCGCGGTGACCCCGACCTCAAATTCAGCGGCACGGCGACCTCAACGTCGACCCTAGATCTGGTGGCACCGCAGGCTCCTCTTTCTCTGGCGCGGCGACCTCGACCTCATCTTCTCCGGCGCGTCAGCCTCTTTTCTTTCGATGGTGGCGGTCAAAGGTGCGAGTGTGGCGGTGTGGCTCCTCAGATCCGGACGGAGGTGGTGGGCGATGTGGTGGCCAAATCCGGTAGCTGCGGCGGCAGGCAGCATGGGCTCCGATAGATTCGACAGTGGTAGCAGTGGACGGGGCAGCACAGGTGCGCAGACGGGGCTTCCTCTCCCCCGACGGTGACAATATATATCTCTCTCTCTCACTCACTCACTCACTCACTCACTCGCTCGCTCGCTCGCTCGCTCACTCACTCACTCACTCACTCACTCACTCACTCACTCACTCACTCACTCACTATTTCTTTCCACAGGTGGCAGTGGCGGGGGGTGGTGGTGGTGGTGGCGGCGACGACGATGGGCGAAGGGAGCGGGGGAGAGCAAGGCACGACGCCAGCCATTCCTCCCTCCTCTCCACCGGCTGTCGTCCCTCCCTCCTCTCGACCTCGGGCCACAAGCCCTCCCTTCTCTCCGCAACGTCGGGATCCGGCGGCGGTCTTCCTTCCTCTACGATGATGGCACTTTAGAAGATGTGTGACAATTATTTTTCTTTTCTAGGTTTTATGGTTAATGTTTTTTTTGCGTGCCCCGGAAAACACAAGGCAAAGATGTTCGCTGTGCGTGTGATAAATTGCGCACAGAAAAACCGCCTTTGTCATGCAAAATGTTGCGTGCGGCCTTTGCTGGGCGCACAGGAGAAAAAACGCATAACAAAGGGTTTGCCGTGCATTTTTCCGGCCTTTGCCGTGCGTTTCCGGCGCACAGCAAAGCCGCGATCTCCGGTGCTGAAAGAAGAGCTTAAAGACGTTGCTCCCTGCTAAGGTTTAAGGTAACCCCCCTCCTGATTTTTTTTTCTTGTGTGTGTGCGTGCGCGCCACATGTTAGTTTGTAAGAATGGGTAAACATATAAAAAACTTATACACATCATTGCAGATGAGGGGCCAGACATGTTGCCACGTGTATATATGCAAGCATCAAAATAAAAAGCTTAGTGTTTACATGACATTCAAAATCACAATGACATTTATTCAAACGTACAACTTGAAGCATACACACACTATATTTCTTTGAATAGAATAAAGCATAGAGTGTTGCTCGAAATAAGATGAGTTCATGAGATCAGACCATGTCAAGGAGCTCTGACTTGAATGTTTTGCCAAGATGACATCTAAGCTTCAAGACAGGCCATTCACCTAGTAGCCAAGTAAGAATGGGCAGTAGAACCGACATGAGGCAAATTGTTATGGCCAGCCATAGGAGACGAGCGGCTAAGATTGTGTATAGGCCGGTTGCAAATGCTATGGTGGTTGCTACGTATGCTACCCACATAAGTCTCTTGGTAAAGGATCTGTAATAAAGCAGAAACTTTAAGTCCTCCCATCTTGCCATTATGGAAATGAAGACAACAGCCAGCGAGGAGAACATTGCCACAGAATCAGAGATCAAGAATGCCTGGAATGCAACCTTTCTTGACATGATGGGAAGCCCCTCGCTTCCAGCATCATTACTGTATCCTCCAGGCAAGGTAAAAGCAGCAGCAAAGGTGATTGTTGCAATGAGGATTGCCACCAAAGAAGTGTTGCTGGTGTATGTTTGAGTCAATTCCTTTATATCCTGCTTTGATTGAGATGTTTTTCGATCCTTCATTAGCTTATGAAGGTTATAAGTATCATTTGCTGCATCCGGATCAGCTTTCAACATAAGCATGGAGATTTCATTCTGCAAGGTTTCAAAGAAAGGTATGTGTACACATTAGCATACTCAAGAAAGACAATATTATTCAACCACTGTATATCCGGCAGTTAGTGCCTTAGTGGTAGAAAAAAACTCACAGGCCCCCTTTGTAGATTTTCACACGAAAAAAATATAAGAAAACCTCGGATTCCAAAGGGGACTTGCTTTTTTTCCATTGCTGCTGATATATTTCTGATACAATGTTTTTATAGTTTCGTTTATTTTAAAAAGAAGTATATTTTGTACATATTCATTCTGATATCCACACATATTCAGTTGCTTACCTATCTGCGATTGGTTTCATCGATTTAATATGGTGCATATATATCTTGCATTGCTGATTTGATGAACATGGTCATTTGTTTTTCCATATACAAGGGTTTGTTCGGTTTGCGGGAGAAATGGAAAGGATTAAATCCCCTACAAGTCAATATAGCTGAATCCTCTCTAATCCTCCTCAATTCACCGACCAATTCCCTTGGGGACGGAATTAACCAAACTATAAAATAGTTTGAAATGATTGTTTATTAATGTTCATAGGAGAAGACTCCAGGCTGCCATGCAACATAATTAGGGCTCGTTTGGGTACAAAAGGATTGAAGTGGCGGAATTAAAGTGGATTGAGTTACTAATAAACTAATTCCCACTTCAATCCCTCCATTCCACTTCAATACTCTCCTACCTAAACAAGCTCTTAATCTCACTCTTAGTTGTGTAAGTCCATGAGTGTCTAAATATATACACTGATAAAAATATAAGAACCGCCATGGAATACATATGCATGCATTTCCTTAGGACTTAAAGGGGACCAAAAAAAGTAAAAAAAACAAGTTCGATCAAGAGAAAATAAGCGTACCCAGTTTAGTGTCTTGGCGTCGTCATCCGGCAGTACCCAGGTAGCTGGGTTACCCGAGCCGTTGAGAATGGTGACGTCGGTGTCCGGTAGCAGCAAAGCACCGACTATCTGGGGATTGCACTTTCGGACGGCGTCGTGCAGAGGAGTCTCATGCACTACGTCTCGCATGTTGACTAGCTTGCGAAGATGCTTCGACCCCAGGAAGAATTCCAGAAGCTCTATGTGACCGCCCTGAACGGCTTGGTGAAGGCATGTCCCTTCACTACCATCTTCATAGGCGTAGGGAGCATCTGGGCAATGCTTGAGAAGCTCTTGGGCAGCACCAACGTATCCTCGACTCGCGGCTGACGCGAGGATAGGGCGACATTTGGAGTCGAGTACGTACCCTAAGGACCAATCATGCTCCAGCAGCACTCTCAGCACGTCGATCTTGTCCCAGTGCACAGCCATGTGCATTGGAGTCGTCTTGTGGTCGTCTTCTTCTCTGGCCAGCCCGGGACGTGTCTCCAGGATCCTTTTCGCGACAACTGAAAACCAGATCGTACGTGGCATGCAGGACATGGTTAGTTAACAGCCATGAACATTGATTCTTTCGAAAGAATCGAAGACAAGAACGAACATATGCGGCGTATATTATGTACCTGGATTGCCACTTCTGACGGCAGCATGCAGAGCATTGTAGCCATAGGCTCCCCCGTGAGCAGAGTCAGGGATCTCCAGCAGTTTCTCCGACACATCGGCGTAGTTCCTCATCACCGCGATGAACATGGGCGACTCGTCGTACTTGTTCACGGCTTTCGACAGGCCGGGCTCCGCGTCGATCAGCTCCAGGGCGAGCTCCCTGTGCCCGCTGCGGATGGCGTGGTGCAGCGCGTTGGACCCGCGCTCGTCCTGCGTCAGGATCGCCTCGCCCAGCTGCTCGTCACGGCAGCACCTGAGGATGAACGAGGCCACGGAGACGTTGCCGCTGGTCACGGCGGCGAGCAGCGGCGTCTCGCCGTCCGCGTTCACGGCGCCCAGAAGAGTCGCCGGGGATTGGTGCTCCGTCAGCGCCAGGACGTCCCCGCAGAACCTCTCGTGGCCATGGATGCAGGCGATGTGGAGGCAGGTGTTCCCCCGAGGAGTCGTGCCCAGCAACACCCCCGGGGTTTGCAGGGCCATGTGCTTCATTTCCGCGGAGTTGCCGCACACGGCTGCGCGCAGGAGACGTTTGTGGATTGTCGGTGATACTGGTGGTGGTGGAGTCGTGCTAGCTCCAGATGATGAATCCATCGTGGTTGCTCCATCTGAGTCTGAGGGTGTGGTTATGGCACCAGCTCCTGTCGAATTTACGGCGCCCGTAGCTGTTTGGTGTGCCGCCGTCTATATAAAATTTAATAAATAAGAACGCTACTAATTTTACCTACTACTTGCTCATTCTTGGGAATGAGATAGCTTTCACCTCTTTCTCCTTAATAATATCCTTAAATTCTGAAGCTAGTTCTATTAACTGCGCAAATGTCGTTATCCCGACAGGAGCAAGAGGAATTCTAAATTCATAACGCAATCCCCTTTAGGCAAATAGAGACTTGTTTTTTTTAATGGGAATAGGCTCCGAACATTGCATCGCCAAGAGTCTGAATCGAGCAATGAACTCCTGGGCTTTCTCTCGTCGGTTCCTGGATGCATTTCCTCAAGTCGTCGGTAGTGACTGACTTCTTTCTTTAGAAGGTCGGAATACCGGAGTTCTTTCTTTGCTACGTCATTCCAACTTTTTCTATAAGAGTCCAAGCATCATTTTGCCAAATTAATTTATACAATATAAAGTACTAATAATAGTGATACAAAATAAATACCATTAGTTTCTTCATTAAATATATTTTCGTAGTACATCTATTCAGTGCCATAAATTTTTGTGATCCCCTCTATACTTTTGATTGAACATAAAATAGTTTGACTCTCCAGAAAAGTTGAAATGACATAATTTGGAACGGAGTGAGTATTTGTTAATATAATAAGGGGGTGTTTGGGAGAGCTCCAAACCGCTCCGCATTCAAAAAAACGGCTCCGCTCCATTTTTTTCCCCGCCAAACACCGCAGCTCCAAAAACTCCGCATCCACGAAATCCATGAATCTAGCTCCCAACTCCACCAATTTCATGGAGTGCCTCAAGGGGTACTCGCGAACACGTTTTTCATAAGAACTCGTGGAGTTGGGGGGTAATTACCCACCACCGCCACCGATTACACAAATACCGGTTCAATCTATTCCCCCTCGCGACCTTTCTCCCCGCCGCGAGCCGCCCCCTTCGCGACCCTTCTCCTTCCGCGCGACGGCCCCCTCGCCGCGCGACGGTCACGGTCCGCAGGACCGATCGCCGCCGCCTCCCCTTGTCCGGCCGGCCGGACGGGCCGCCGGAGTCCGCCGGAGATGAGCCGGCCGCCTCCCCCTCCTCCTCCTCCTCTCACCTACGCACGGCGAGTTGGGCTTTCTCGTCCTCCGTCTGTAACCCTAGACGGCTCCGACGGCAATGTAATGGAGGCCGCCGGAATTGAGGAGGAAAACGGGGCTGAGGTTGCGTTCCGGGAGGAGCCCTTGGGCCCGTTTTCCCAATCCGTTGGCGCGGGCGCGGGCAGCAGCCAGGGCAGACCCGCGCCTGGCCTAGGCAGGGGTGGCCGGCGGCCTTGGCCGGGCGCCGCAGCCGCGGCCGCCGCGGACGGCTCGTCGAGGACCACGACCGGTCACGGCATCGTTCCCGGCGGCGTGGTGAAGAGACCGGCGGGCCGGCCGGCCGGGGGCAGGAGTGCGGCCGCCCGGCCGCGGCGGCGGCGCGGCGGCATGGACAGGTTAGCGGCCGGCCGGGGCAGGGGCGTTCCCGCCCAGGGCAGCACTCCTGGCCTGTCCATGGACGCGGACGAGCTGGGAGGCGGGATGATGGGCGCATTTGAAACGGACCCAGCCATTGGAGATGCATTTTTGGCGTCTCAAGCATCTGGTACCTCCGGTGCTCAGCGAAGGAAACGTGCTGCGTCAACCAAAGATGAGGTATGATTCGATGTCACATTTTACTTGTTATACTTGGTATTATCAATTTTTTTCTGCACATGATGAAAAAACTAGTTACCTGCACCTGAAAATGTGCTATCAGTTTATTTTTTATGGCATATAGGAACAGTAGGATGAGGAAATTCTGGGAAATTCAACTCCATTGTGATAATACAAGTGCATATATTTTTTACAAGTGCATATTTTTTACAAATGGAAATTCTACTCATTTTTGATAATCCATGAACGGTAGTGTTTGGGAGGTGGTGAATGAACAGTAGTGAATGAACAAGAGGATGTGGAAATTTTACAAGTGCTTATATTTTTTAATTACTAGATTTTAAACTCGCTGTCTTACGAATCATGTATAGGGAGATTATATTGATTGGAATGATGACAATACAACCCTTGTTTGCGAACTGTTTGCTGAACAAAAAAGAAAAGGAAATAGACCCAACACACACTTGAATAATGTGGGCTATGAGGAGGTGATTCATAGGTTTTACCAATGTACCGGTATCATGTTGAAAAAAAGTCAGCTAAAGAACAAATGGGACAAGTTGAAGACTGATTTGACCAATTGGAGAAAATTGATGAGGAAACAAACTGGAACTGGTTGGAATTGGAGCACAGGAACTATCAACATGGACAAAGAGTGGTGGAAAAAAACCAAATCTGTGAGCATCTAACATTTGTTTTCATTTGTTTTTTCTAAAATACATACACTTGCTTACTGTAACCTAATTATGTAGGAGATACCTGGTGTTGGAAAATTTAAGAACAGACCTCTTCAAAATGAAGAATATTTGAAGGTGATGTTTGGGAACATCATGAATGAAGAGACTGATCATTGGAATCCTATGTCTTCCAACCCAATAATACCACCAAACAAGTGTTCGGGATCATATTGATTTAGAGGATGAAGGGGAAGAGAATGGTGATGAGAATGGTGACGGTAATGGTGATGGGAATGGTGAAGGTAATGCTGATTTTGGTGAAGAGAATTTGGAATTCTCTCCCACACCTACCAACAAACCTAAGAAAAAAGCTCACATTATTCTTGACAAACCTAACAAGAAGCCTAAAAGTAGCACTGGAGCAGCTTATACAACGAAATATGTCAAAGATATCGAGAGTGTCTTGCGGCTTTTGTGTCGCCTAGGTTTGGAGGGATTAGCATTGAGGATGTCATGGGCCATGTCACCGCATGTGGGGCGCGTTCCGGGGAGTGATGAGCATTTTGTGGCAACTGAGTTGTTTGTGAAGAAAGAACATAGGCAGATGTTTATGACTATCCCCACCAATGAGGATAGGTTCAATTGGCTGAAGCGGAAGTTTGACATGATGTTTGCGAAGTGATCAGTGTGGTCTACCTTTGTGATGTGGACAATTTTTTTTATCCTTTGTGATGTGGACAATTTTTTTTATCCTTTGCGATGTGGGACAAATTATTTAGCCTTTGTGATGTGGACAAATTATTAATCCTTTGTGATGTGGACAAATTATTTTATCCTTATCTGTCTATGTCATGTGGACAAGTTGTTTATTTTTTACTTCTTATTTGTTCTATGTCATGTGAACTTCTTATTTTTTATTTGGTTAAATTATTTATCTATATCATTTATGCAGCTATCTAGCGATGATGATACTGACATTGAGGAAGAGGATGAGGATTTTTTTAAAATGATCTTTGGTGGTGCAATGATGGGAGAAATGTATCTGGACATGTTTATTAAAAAAAATCCTCCCAGGACGTCAACCACAAGTGGAATGGGGTTTATGTTGGAGCTTTTCAACACTCCGGAGAACGAGAGATTTTTTTCCCACAATTGCGCATGAGCTTTTCCCACAATTGCGCATGAGCACGAGAGATTTTTTTCGACCTCCATAAGTTATTGGTTGAGAGGTATGGGTTGACTTCATCTCTACATATGTCATCTATTGAGAGTTTAGGTATTTTGTTATTCATTTGTTCGGGGAATGAGTCCAACGGCGAAGTCAAAATAGATTCAAGCACTCTGGTGAAACAATCAGTAGAAAATTTGAGGAGGTTTTGTTTAGTTTGATGACCATGTCAAAGGATTTCATTAGGCCAATAGATCTAAATTTTCCTACAGTCCATAGAAGGATAAGGGATGACAAGCGAGCCTATCCATATTTCAAAGATTGCATTGGAGCACTAGATGGCACACACATTCGTGTCACACTACCACCTGATGAGCAAGTAAGGTACATTGGAAAGACAGGGATACCCACCCAAAATGTATTAGCAGTTTGTGATTTTGATATGAGATTCACATATGTGTCAACGGGCCAACCGGGATCTATGCACGACACAAGTGTGCTATACAATGCATTGAGTGTCGACAAGGAATTCTTTCCACATCCTCCACTAGGTAACAAGGTGTCAATAATAAATTTCCTTGCATTGACCATGAAAATATGTTCATATATTTTTCCATTTACAGGTAAATTTTATGTTGTCGATGCTGGATATCCTAATCGCCCCGGCTACCTTGCTCCATACAAGGGTGAGAGGTACCATATGCCGGAGTGGCATAGAGGTATGGAACCTAATACCCCGAAAGAAAAGTTCAATCGCAAGCATTCATCTATTCGTAATGTGATTGAGAGATCTTTTGGTTTACTCAAAATGAAGTGGGAAATTCTTTATAGAATCAAGAAATACCCCATGTGGAAGCAAAAAATGATAGTTGTCGCTTGTATGGTCCTCCACAATTTCATTCGTGAGCATAACAGTGAGGATGCCGACTTTGCTCGATTCGACCGTGATCCAAATTTTATGCCTACAATATCGGATCGTTACAAACGAGATGCCGTCCTAGCAAATGCATCGGATACATCAACTCCGAAGCGAGTTCGACTTCCATGGATAATTTTCGGGATGAACTTGCCACATCTCTTGCTATTGGTTGGAATAACTAGCTTGTAATCGACATTGAATTTTTATATCTCTTATCGTTTGAACAATTCGTCTATGTAAACTTTTACATGCATCCGGACAATTTCTAATTATCAGTTACTCGGAGTCTTGGAGATGTGTGTTGATCAAAATCTTTAGTTGTTTGTTGAAATTCAAAAGAAAAAAAAACGCAAGCAACACACGCATGCAACACACACCCACAGGTACACACACAGCACCCACACGTACACACACCCATGCACACACAGCACGCACACGTACACACACGCATGCACACACAACACACGCATGCAACCACACACACACGTACACACACAACACCCACACGTACACACACCCATGCACACACACGCACGCACACGTACACACACGCATGCACACACAACACACGCATGCAACCACACACACGCACGGCACGGACATATACACGCATGCGAGAAAAAAAGAGGGCAAAAGAGGGTAATCTATCCAAATCTTCATTTTTCGGAGCCGGAGTTGTTGTCTCGGCCAAACACATCTCCTCGGCTCCAAAGGAAGAGTCCGGCTCACGGTGGAGCCGCAAATTGGTGGAGTTGTTGCTCCGCAGTTGGTTTGGTGGAGCCGGAGCCCTCCCAAACACGCCCTAAATTGAGCGGAGACCGAGCTTAGCTCGGTCAGTATGTTTCCCAGGAGAATCTAACTGGTCCCTGAAAAAATTTGAATCTAACTGGTCGATCATATGTTTTAAAACAACGGCTGGACGAGTTGATATATATCTGAAGAGAAAGTTTTGGCAATAACTTAATATTTGCTTCCAACCTTTATCATACCTTCAAGAATTTGTAATAAATATTGTGCCTTATGTTAACATGAAGCTAGTACTTGTTGCGCCTTCTATTCTAGAATGTCAATTTTGATTTATATATAACTAGCCCAAACAATCTAAAATCAGACATCATGTATCTACTTATTATATACTTTATAATCTTTATTCACAATGTGTTTCAGCTCTGTGTGCTTCCATCCGTTGCATTGTACCTCTATTAGTTTTGTATATGTTAAGTCAAACCACAAATTAAATTAATTATATCAGCTTGTATTGCATGATTTGTGACATTCTTATTAGCTTTTTGGTATTCAAATTCTAATATTACTAGTTATTAAAAATTTTTTATCCATATGCTACGTTTAGACTCTAGTACTTATGATGACTTTTAATCAAAAGTTAATATGGCTATTTAATTATTTTAATATATTTTATACCCATAATTTTGAAAAATTTCAAAGATGTTTTTGTTTGGGTTTTATGAAGCAAAATACAACTAATTTAGATGCAATTAAAGGGGTTACTTTGTATTATCTACCATAATGGTAAAGTCAAGCAATTTGAAAACAATTTATGGAAGACATTATATTATCTTTCATGGTAGTGGAGAGGTTGGTAGTTTAGATGTAGATTTAATTCAGGGGGGCCTTATTAAATGACAAAGTGGGTCATTTTAAAATAGAATATATACATATATATATATGTGTTATAATTATTATGATGATGATAAGATTCCATGAATAAATAATATGGACGCTACGTTTAGATCCTCAACTTAGTAATATTAAGATACAGATTATCATACTTGGGATTTCACCTCTATAGGGTTTTCAATGCACTAAGTCATATTATTCTTGTTTTGCATTATTTTCTGTCACATGATGAATTTATATTTAAAATTTTGATCTTATTAGGTCTATACAATTTTCTTATCCATATGTTAATATTTGTTTTTGCGAGGATTCCATATGTTAATTTATGTTTTCTATTTATAATTTCCCTTTTGTATTTGTTATTTATATTCTAAGTATGCTCTAAGTTATTATGATGTCATAAACAGTTACTTCAGCATGCATCACGTCACTTAAAATGCTGGCACAAGCTTTTATACTTACTTTTAATTTAATAGAAGAGGAAATGTGTAATTTAGAACCATATAATATTGTACTTTATATTAATAGATTTTCCATAATATGTTATTTATTAATATCTAGAAAAATATTAGAGATATTTTAGTTTAAATTTTTATAACAGTAGATGTGGATAGTTTAGAGACAAATTAAATGAATTATTTCATATTGTCTTTCATATAAATTTAAGTGAATCAAAATAAAATTTAGGGGGTTACTTTGCATTGTATCTTGTACTGTATGTATAGACGGGTGTAATATATATTCAAATTTAGGATTTTAGATTATGTATTTTTCATCGTAGCATGAGATGAGTTGTTGTAGAAAAGTTGAATAGATCCAGTAATTGCTATAGGTGATGATTATTGGAGAGTACTAAATTAAAGGTGAGGTGGTTTTGATTTTTGTAATAATTTTAGAATTTATTATTTTGGCTTCGATGTCTCATGATAAGTAACTTGACTATGTTATTTGACTCCAATTACTAATATTTAGATGGGATCGATTTTGGTCATATATTTTTTCTTTTTTATTTAAGTAGAACAAATTGGCATAATCTCATTTGCATTGCTGTGCGAGTGATATTAAATTTTCTCTCCATATATTAAATCTAGAAGCACACGTAGAGGGTACTTTTGTATAATATAAAATGTAAGAAATCTATATGCAAATCCTTATGTTTTTTGTATTATTTTTAACAAGGTAGTGTATCACTGCCACAACTTTTGTGAAAACTCATGCAAACCACAGTAAAAAAGTCGTCTAAATTCACCAAACAATTAAATGTGAAGATGATATGACGATACATAACTTTGTAAAATATCTCATCCAAATTCGATCTCATTTGTGAGATATAAAAATAGCAAATTTCTAACAAATCACCTGGACGAAATAGAGTTTGGACAAGATATTTTATAGGGTCGTGTATCATCATATTATTTACATGTGTAATTTTTTATGAATTTAAGCGACTTTTTTGTTGCCATGTTTTGCACGAGTTTCACGAAATTTGTGGTTTCCATCATATATATATATATATATATATATATATATATATATATATATATATATAAGTTTCTCCTTTTTCCTTAACGGAGTACGTGTTTAATTTAGATGCCGATTTGGGGATTTATTGTTATTTCTGGTATTTGGGAGGTGAATATGATCAAGACAAGGTTAGGCTAAAGTCAATTAAATTATGTTTTATCTTAGATTTTTTTAATTTAATTGAAACAGGGTTAAGTCAAAAACTATATTTATGGAGAGAGAGAAGCGTACCGAGATTAAAGGTTTGGTTTGGTTGGCGGCATGAGGCAACACCCGGCTTGCCGGGTCACCGGCGCTGTTAAGCACCGTTACGTCTATGCCCTGGTGAAGCTGCAAAGCAGCAACCATGTCCGGCTTGCAATTTCTGGCAGCGAGATGCAGAGCAGTTTCTCCGCTTCCATTTAGCATGTTAATCAGGTGGCCAAGCTGTTGAAACACCAGGATAGATCGTACAAACTCCGTATGTCCACACGACACGGCAATGTGAAGACATGTCGAGCCGCTTGCATCGCGGTAGGGAGCGTCTGGACAGTGTTCAAGAAGTTCTCGAGCAACACCACCATGGCCCTGAGATGCTGCGACACAGAGAAGAGGGTCACCGTTTGTGGAGGTCAGGTACCCCAAAGATGGATCATGCTTCAGCAATACTGCTAGCGCACTAATGTCGCCCTCGTATGCAGCCAGGTGCACTGGAGTGTGCTTGTTCTCGTTCTCTTCTGTGGCTAGCCAAGCACGTGTCTCCATAACCCTTTTAGCGATAGCTGAAATAAAGCAAATCAGTACGCACACACAAAAAAAAATGGTCAAGCACTCTGCTGCATAGCAATGTATAGTGCATAAAAATGCCAAGAATTCACCATAATATTTGTGTTTGTTACTATTCAGTTACCTAGATTTCCAGTTCGGACAGCGGCATGGAGAACATTGAAGCCGAAAGCTCCGGAGTGAGCCGAACCAGGAACCTCTAACAGTTTATCCGACACCTCGGTGAAGTTTCTCATGGCCGCGATGAACAGAGGTGACTCGCCACGCCCGTTGACGGCTCTCGACAAGGCAGGCTCCGCTTGGACCAGCTCGAGCGCGAGCTTCGTGTGTCCCCTGCTGACGGCGTGGTGCAGCGCGTTGCACCCGTGCCTGTCTTGCTTCAGGATGGCTTCGCTCAGCTGCCGCTCGCGGCAGCGCCTGAGCAGAGCAGAGGCTAGAGACGCACGTCCCCTTGCCACGGCGGCCAACAGCGGCGTCTCGCCGTCCTTGTTAACGGAGGAGAGCAGCGTCGGAGATTGCTCTTGCTCCAGCGCCAGGATGCTCTCGCAGAATTCGTCGTGGCCCTGGATGGCGGAGATGTGGAGGCAAGTGTTCCCCGGTGGAGTTGTCCCAAGCAGCAAGCCCGGCTCGTGAGATGCCAGGTGTTTCAGTGATGCAGCATCGCCGGATGTGGCTGCTTTCAGGAGACGTCGGTCCATAGTTGCCATCGTCGATTATCTGTTTAATAATTTATTTCAGAACGACATAATCATAATTTGGTCGTTTTGATGTTTCTAAACACATAAATTTTTTCTATACATTTACATATGTACTATGTCTATATACATAATAAAAATAATGTATTAAAAAAATCAAAATGACTAATAGTTTGTAACCATGCTACCTCCATCGATTAAAAAGTATCCCTCCTATCCCAAAAAAATCAAGTCTTAATTAAATCACCCTGAGCCAGTTTGATCAAATTTATAGTGAAGAATAACAGTATAGTTATGATATCAAATAAGTAGATCAGAAAAAATATATTTAATGCTGTATCTAGTGGTGCTAATTTTATTGATGGTGTTTTCTATAACTTGGCTGAATATAAAATATATAGTTTGATTTAGGATAAAGACTTTTAGAAGTTGATTTATTTTGGAACGGAAGAGTACACTAATATCGACAAGTGGTATTTAAACGTTGCAATGATTTTTTTTTTGCAAAAGTACAGTTTTATATCATTCTTTTTTCATTTCTATGGATGCAATGCCATTGGCACAATAAAGACATGGAGATAGTAGTAATGCATTTGATCAGAGGGTAAGGTGTCTTAATGGAAGATTTCATCTATCTGTTTCTAATAAGTGGCAGTCTTAAAACAAGGACATGGAACATCATCTCTCACTCTAAATTTTCATTCACTGTTTCATATGCTATCTATAGGCATAAGCATTTGACTCTTGAACGATGTTGTGATCAAATGTGCCATGTAAACAGCGCAGTCCCTCGTATGCTATATAAATATTAATTAAGTATTAGCATAGAAATGTCAAAAGTTCAATTTATTTCACTGTTCATATGGTATAATAAAGTATAAAGTAGATTCACATATGCAAAATAAAATTCATATAGCAAAAGGTAAATGTGAGATTCACAGTGCACATCGTGAATGCGAGTCAGACGAGACGGGCAAAACACAAGCGGTGAGGTTTCGTTGGAAAAACAATGCCAGCAGGGTTTCATGAGGACGAAACTCATCTCTTCTTTCCTCTTAATTGTTATGTCACATCATCATTTTGCTAGTGCGCTCTAATAAATATACGGACAGTTAAAACTCCGAAATCTCACATCATGTATATGGATGCCTACTATGTTGTTAAGAACTGTGTGTTATATACTCCGGGTGTCAACTACACATGTTTTTCTTCATTCTCATAAGACATATAAATTATTATTGTTGTAAATTCAACTTGTTCATTAACCTTTTTGAACTGGAACTTTAATTAGGTGGCTAGTCCGCAGCGAAACTCCCTCATATATTTGGCCGTCAATCTTCCGAGCTCCTCTTTGCTTTTCTAATAACAATAGATACATATTAGTTCTCGTACATATTCACATTAGCTATGAGTGAATACTATAATCAAGAAACAAGGATACCAATGATACCTGGCTGGTGAATTGAATATGGCCGCCAATAGATGATCCTGCCACTTTTAAGCACTCAAATTATTTTTTTTCTCAAAACAAGTGATGAGGTGTTGTTACAACGGATTAATCTTCTCAATGTGACCAAGAGACTAGGCAGGCAAGAAACTTGTCACCCGCAGTAGAGCCTTTTATATGCAACCGATAGGCAATGAAGCAGTGAAAGGGAAAGCGAAAAAGGAAAGTAAAAAGATAAAAGTTAAATATTAGTACTAGCTAGCAGAACAAAGCAAATGATTCGATTACGCAGAACAAAGCAAAGAATCGATTACACTTACACAGGAACAGACTAACAGCTAAAGTTGACATATAGGAAGTACCAGTTTGGTCATCCCAGTGACTCAATCTATATGCTCGCGGAAAAAAAAGAGGTTGAAGACATTATTCATCTTTTGCTTGTCGGAGCTCTTTATGTTATACTTCGCCTCAAAGCGCTCCACTTGAGTCCGTCCTTGATGTTCTATTCCCAGGAGCTCTTTATGTCATAGCACGGGACACTAGCTAAATAATGGTGGTAACTCACTAACACATTTTAAAAAAATCAACTATTTGTATGCAATAGGATGTAGATAAACTTGGGCACGAGAATGAATTCAATGAAAAATATTTGAACTACAAAGTTGTAGATATCTTCGAGATCTACAGTTTTTTTTAAATCTCATCTCCATCCGAGTTAATACAAAATAGTTATGATTATTTTTAATGTCATGGGAGCTATCACCGTTTCAACCAGCTCATGGGTTGCAACAGAAGAAATAAAAAAAGTTATCTAACGTCAATAGAAAATAAACTCGGAATGTTGCATATCAATCCTTTTACCCATGGCCATTTCTATAAAATTTAAAAGCTAAATTTTATTTTATAATTTTGGTCAAGAAAAAATATTTTACAAGACATGTTTTACAGTGCTTTTGAAGTATTAGGAAGTACTAGGAGTTTTAATTTTCCCACCATCTAATTAATTAAAAAACTAAAATAATTGAGAAAAGGATATTTTGGAAATCTATTACCCCCTCACAAGTGATTCCCCAGTGCCGACAGTCTCCTGTGCCGATCCCTTTTGTCGCACGCCGCCAACGGCTTGTCGCCCCTCGCCACCTCCCTCCCAGTCCCAGGCCTCGTCGGCCCTCACCACCAGCCCCGTAGAAGAAGTCGGCACCCGCGCCCACAGGGCCCAAGAAGCCGTCTTTCAAGCTCTACAAGCGACGTAGCAACATGAAGAGCGTCAAGATATAGTTAACCTCCATCCGTCCCCACGCGGCAATGCGGGCCATGGCCGCGACCTGCACCGGCGAATGGTGGTTAACCTCGATATAGTTTTCTTGAGAACCCCAAGCGTCGGCCTCCTTGCGTCGGCGCTCGCAGCTCCGCTCGGCGCCGGTTAGGAGCCATACAAAATTACTCATTTACCCTTTTTGAATTTTTAAAAAAAGCTAACTAAAATTTGTACTTCCTAGTACTTCCTCACGAGAACTTTCTGCAATAATGCTCTAATGCGGACGTCCAGAGGTGTCGGACGCCGTCACGCATCTCACGCGCCCACGCCCTATCGCATGAATTAAAAAAAAACGAGCCGCAACCCCTCGCCTCGTAAAGCCCCAGCCCCACGCTTTGTACCTCGCGCCGTCGGATCTCCCTCCTCCGGCCACCTCCGCCAAAGTTGAGCCCTAATCTATGATCCCCGCTGCTCCACCTTTCCATTCCCTTCGGTTTCGCCTCCTCCCGTGCTGTGTGCGTGGACATCGGGCACCTGCCACCGGCACCGCTCGTCGTGGTCGGGGCGCTCCCCCGCCCTCCCCCGCGCGCCATGATGGTGATTTGTGAGCTCCGCTCCGCCGACACGCCTCCCTTCGTCCTCGAGCCCGGCGCAGGAGAGCGCGCTCCCCTCCATCACCGAGCTCGGCTCCAACGAGCGCGCTCCCCTTCGTCCCCGTCCGGGGGAGGAGCTGCCGCGTCGGGCGGCCAACCGCAGCTGCACAGGCGGCCACCTAGCGCGGTGATCATGGCCCCAACCGGCAACGAGCGTGAGCGCCCCCCCACCCCCAGCCTCTCCTCCAGCACCAGTGTGCCTCCTCCCTAGCCTCAGCCACGAAGATCTTTCGTCGACCGTCGTCATCCCAGGCGCGGGAAAGCTCCTGCAACCGCCGCGGACACGCACGGGGGAGGTCGCCACTGCTTTTTTTATGTTGCAATCGTTGTATATTGGTGTTGCAACAATATTTTTGGCATGTTGCAATTGGTCTCATTCATGATGCAATCGTTTGTCGTTCATGTTGCAACCGTTGTGAACATGTTGCATCCACGTTCTTGATGTGTTGCGAGTGTTCCATGTGAATGTTTCAAAATTAGATCTAAATATTTTTTATGTTGCAAACATTAGTTTTCGATGTTGCAGATTTTAAGTTTCGATATCGTAGACATGTGATGTTGGGTGTTGTGTCGAGTGGAAGGAGTATTACCCCTAATGTTGGATGTTGTAAACATTAAATTTTAATATTGTGAATGTTGAGTGTCGATGCTGCAGATATGCGATGTTGGGTTTGTGTCGAGAAGGAGGGGGGAGAGGGCTCCTGATGTTGAATGTTGCATGCGACACGGGTCGCAACATGGTCGCAATATAGTCACAACATGGTCGCAACATGGGGCGAGGGAGAAAGACTTCTGATGTTGGATGTTGCACGCAACGTGCTCGCAACATGCACGCAACATTTACTCGATGGACTTTAGATCTAACGGCTGACGATTGAGCATCTTAGGATCCAACGGCCGCGAACCCGTCCGAGGGCGCTAGCAGTGCCGAACTTTCTAATACTTCCACTGTTGGATTTCGCCAAAGGGAGCGCTCTAAGATTTCTCATTTTATGCAATGATAATGACAACCATAACATAAGCTGATATTGGAAATAGCACGCCAGTGTACTATTAAGTCACCATCGAATCAAAATACAACTTCCATAAATTTTTTCTTCTGTTATAAGGTGAAGTTTTTACTAGTGACTGTATCATAATTTTTATGCCCAGTTCTGAATGGGCTGCCACTACTGGAGTACGAATCCGATAGCGGGCTGAATTTGATGGCCAATTCCGATGCCTGCAAATCTAGAGCTCAAAATATTTGGAGTGGGCGACGTAAATCCGTAGATCATGTTCTCGCGGCGTTCGGGCAATCCCTTAGATTCTGCCGGGAGCGTGGCTCCTCTGCGGTTTGGTTTTCCTGACGGCACCGGCGATCCGGAAGCGACGGTGTTGCAGAGGAATAATTTCTCTTAGTTTTTTTCTGTTCTCCGATGGCAATCTACTCCGACGTCAACAAAGAGGATGGAGAGAACTGTCTAGGAGTCGAGGGCCGACACATCGTCATCTTCGTCGGGCGATAATGTT
Source organism: Cenchrus americanus (assembly GCA_947561735.1). Lineage (NCBI taxonomy): Eukaryota > Viridiplantae > Streptophyta > Magnoliopsida > Poales > Poaceae > Cenchrus > Cenchrus americanus. Next base: position 97,750,282 of record OX387243.1, on the reverse strand, counting down.
GTTGACCATGTTAATCTTGAAGAAGATGATCCTTGGTGGAAATCGGGTTGCCGGCGGTGGATACGAAGGATGTATCATGAGTACCGGAGTTGGCCGATGCACTTGGGAGGCAGTGTACTCAACTTATTCGCCTAGCAGTAAGCCCGCTGCAGCCTCCACCTTGTGGAGATTTTGGCTCTGGTGCCCGACGACGTTTGGGGAGCAAGTTCGGTGGCGGTGACGAAAAAATCTCTGAAGGCTTGGAGGAAGATTAGCAAGAATTTTGAACTTCTTTATAATTTTCCTTTTCTTTTGGGTCTTGTTTGTAAATGGACCGGTGTAATGCTCTAAGATCAAAATCTTCCTTCTAAAAAAACCGGTGGTATACAACGTTGGAAAATCTTATATATCTCCCGAAAGGTGGGAAGACATTGAAACTTCCAATATTTGAGATTCGTGCAACCAAGCACAACCATCAGATCCAACAAGTGAACCCTAGCCTCACTCCCTCTCTCTCCTCCCTCAATTGCCTCCCGCCACCGTCGCGACCTTGCGCGACACTGCACCCGCCCGCCGCCAGGCGCGCGCTCGCCATGGCCGCCGCCCCGATGCGCGCCGCGGCGCGGCCATAGCCGCGCCCCCCGTCCCGGGCCGCATGCAAAAGAGGTCGCTGGCCGCCGTCGCGTCGGCCGCGCGCTCTGTGGCTAGTCGGCGTGCCACCACCACCCTAAGTCGTCGAAATCGGAGAAGACATGCAACAAAATCTTGGTCAGCATTTTTGCAGAAAAATGTTGGTCAGCATTTTTTTCCATAGAAAATTTGGTCTAACTTTTCTAAAAAAATGTTGGTCGACATTTTTATTTTCAAAATGTTGAAAATATTTGTTGTAATGCAAATGTTAGGGAAGAAGATAAATGTTTAGATGGACTTTAGTGGGTTGAAAGTTTCAACTCTTATCCATGTTTGACAAGCCATATTTTACAGCGTTGGCTTCTTGGTCCCGAAGCTCTACACCTTGAACTGTATCTGAAATTTTTCAAAACTACTTATAATTCCAAACATACGTAGTACATCAGAGCTACGTACGTGCAGTGCATGGGTGATCTAGAACTACGACGGTCGATGTTGCAGTTTGTGCAGGTTTAGAATACTACTCCATATATATACATGACAACGCATCAAGCGGAAGCTACAACATTCGTGACCCATACAAATCTCAGCAAAAAAAATCTAAATTTACCAAAAAAAAATAGATGATAGATGACAACCTTGTGAAATATATTGCCCAAGCTTGACTTCATTTCCAGATGATTTGTTAGAAGTTTGTTATTTTTATATCTCACAAACGAAGTCGAGTTTAATAAGATATTTTTGCAAGGTTATGTATCATTATATTATCTATATGTGTGATTTCTGTGAATTAGGATGACATTTTTGGTTATCAATGATAAGGGTAGTAGTGTTTCGAACCAAAGAAGTGCATATATTTGCGAGATCGTTGTCAATTATTGTTGCTTTGATCAATAAGCTACGAGCAAAATAACCACTAAAAACCACATTATTATCGACCCATCTTAGCCATCAACAAGAACTAAATCATACTATTTGCTATGCTATATCATTCAGCTAGAACCTTTAAATTAGAGGTGGGGGTGGGGGGATATATAGCAAGTGTTTTGAACAAAAGCGGTGCATGTTATGGATCGATGCCAATCGTTGTTGCTTTGATCACCTGTGACTCCAACGGTAGTGAGAAGATGGCAAGTGGGTAGCAGGGTTAGACTTACCGTTGGTAACCGGCCGGTTTACCGCGGTAACCGGCCTTACCGGCCGGTACCGGACCGGTTACGGTACCGGCCGGTTACCAACCGTTAGGGTTAGGGTTTTTTGAATTTGAATTTCAAAAAATGAAAATTGTGGAAAAAATCCCTAAAAATACTTCGTGATTTATGGAGTCTAATGGTGTCAAATTTGTTGCAAACTTAGTTCGTTTAGTATAAATTTCAACCAAAAGAAGTTAAACCAAAAAAGAAAAAAGAAAAAAAGCAGGCGGCCCAGCTCGGCCCACATAGGCCAACCGGTGGGGGGGGGGGGTCAAAACGACCCCGCATGGATGCTAGGCATCCGGAGAGGCGATGGACGCCCCTTCCGCCCCCCTTCCGCTCCCCCCCCGCTCGCGACCGGCCGCCGCGCGCCCCAACCGCCGCCGGGCGGCGGTTTACCGCTCGGTTAGGGCGGTAAACCGCGCCGGCGCGGATCCCGCCCCGGCGCGTCGGTAAGCCGAGCGGCGGCGTCGGTTTACCGACCCGGCCGCGCGGTTAACCGCCCGGATCGACGGATTACCGAGCGCGGTGAGTTCAATGCTTGTAGATTAGATTTGTTGTAGGATGCGGGTTGTAGATAGGATTTGTTGTAGGTTGTAGATAGGATTTGTTGTAGGATGTAGATAGGATTTGATTTAGGGTTTAGATAGGGTTTGATTTAGGATGTAGATAGGATTTGATTTAGGGTGTATATAGGGTTTGAATTAGGATGTAGATATGATTTGATTTAGGATGTAGATAGGGTTTGATTGAGGAGGTAGATATGATTTGATTTAGGGTGTAGATTTTAGGTTTGATTTTAGACATGTTGTTTAAAACTTTATATGATTCATGTTGTCCATTTTTGCAGATACAAAATGGCATCTAGAGATGTTGTGTGGGAACACGGTGAAAATCAACACCCCGGATGGCGATGCAACTATGGTCATATGCGGAAAGGTGGAGGTGGTGCGACTAGGTTCAAACAACATTTGGCTGGAAAAGGGACCCAGGTGGTCCATTGCAGGAATGTGCCACCACCTGTGCGGGAATACTTTCAGCGTGAGATTGAGAGGACTAAAAAGGCTACGTATGAACGGAATAAAGAGAGGTTGAGAAAGGAGGCGGTTGCAGCCGAGGGAAACTATCCTACTGCAGAAGATGATGAGGAGGCTCAATTGGAGCGTGCCATCCACCTATCGAGAGCTGAAGAATTGTACCGTCAGGGAGTGGAACAGAGAGGTGGTGCATATGAGCATGGAGGGGGTAGTGGTTCGGGTGCCACGAGGGGAGAATCCTTTGCAAAGGATGTTGCGAAGAAGTGGTTCGCGAAGGGATACTCCCCGTGGTGGTGGAGGACTATAACTTGGCTGCGGGTGGGAGAAGAGGAATGACGCAACCAAGGATTGATACGGGCTCCCGGACACGGAGAGGGTAAGAATGCAAAGGAAGCTATTGGTAAAGCGTGGTCAAAATTCTTTCATATCGCGGGAGTACCGGGAGACAGTCGATAATCCGTACTTTGTTAGTGCGGTCGGAGAGACACGAGAGTGGGGTAAGGTTTCTATCGGTGATATCACACACAAACTAGGAGATTACATTGTTGTAACTAATCTTTTGATTTCCATATGGTTGCGGGTGAAGGTATCGCATCACCCAGTGGAAAGGAAATTGATGGCAAGTACCTTGATCAAAACGAGAAAGATTTGATGGATAGGTACAAACAGTTTCAGAAAGAGTGGGACATCTTTGGCGTCACGTTGATGTGTGATTCTTGGACTGGCCCGACGAGGATGAGTGTCATAAACTTTTTGATATATTGTAATGGGGTCACGTGGTTCCACAAGTCCATTGATGCGACTGGTAAATCTCAGGATTCCAAATTCTTGCTCAAGGTAGTAACTACACACTTGCCACTGACATTGATTATGTGTTCAAGGATTACTAAAGTTTGTGCATATTTTTTTTCAGGAGATTCGAAAGGTGGTGGATGAGATTGGTCCGAGCATATCGTCCATATAGTCACCGACAATGGCTCCAACTACAAGAAAGCATGTAGGCAATTGAAAGAGGTGTATGAACACATTGTGTGGACACCATGTTTGGCACACACTGTCAATTTGATGTTGAAGGATATTGGTCAGAGGCCCGAACATCAAGGTATGATCACTAACTGCAAGCGGATTTCAGCTTGGTTACATAATCATGCTCAGCTAAATGCAATGATGAGGGAGGCTATTGGTGGTGAGTTGGTCAAGTGGAATGCCACTCGATTTGGGACTAACTATATGTTCTTAGAGAGCCTACATCGCAAACGTGATAGATTCATGCAGTGGATGACATCTCCAGAGTTTTTAGATAGCAAGTGGGCCAAAAACGCTGAAGGACGATTTGCGCAAGTGAGGTTATCAAGTATCGAGTTTTGGGAGGGAATGGATTATATCATCAAGACAGTTGAACCAATTTACAAGATGCTACGATTCGCTGATCAGGACAAGAAACCCAACATGGGAGATGTTGTGATGGCCTTCCAGCGGATGAAAGCGGAGTTGGAGTCTTACTTTGGCTCCAATGTTCACACTTGGAATGAGTACAAGGAGATTTTGGACAACAGGGATTCGTGATGTGTACGGGGCACATATGTTGGTTCGGGTAAGATTGTATTACTCCTCTTTTTTAGATCTCTACTCTCCACATGCATTGTTTCGAATATTTGAAATGATTTATGTTTTGCGACCGCTTGCTTACATCCAAGGCATGCTTTTATGATGGATCCAACTCCGAAATGTTTCGGTCCCTGAAGGATACATTTCAGAGCATGACGGATGTCCAGACCGCTGTGCAAGCATTGCAGGAGGCTGAGGTGTTTCGCCAGAAGCTTGGCGAGTTTGGCACTGATATGGCAAGAAGGGCGGCGGTTGACCCTAGGACAAGCCCATGTAAGAGAACCTCCGTACGCCATTGTTGTTTCTCTGTTGCAAATTTCAAATATTTTGGTCACTAATTCAGTTCACTTGCACCTGCAGCATCTTGGTGGATGATGTTCGGCTCTACCACCCCAGCGCTACAGAAGCTTGCTGTGAGGCTAGTTTCCCAATGTGTGTCATCAAGTGGATGCGAGCGTAACTGGAGTACTTTTGCCTTGCTGCATACAAAGGTTCGCAACCGCCGACGCACAAGAAACTGAACAAGCTTGTCTACGTGAACTACAACCTTCGCCTCAGGTTAAAGGATGTCTCCACCCCAAGTCATGATGAAGGTGATTTTGTTGACCAACTTGCCCATCTCTCATTCTATGACGAGCACCACCCGGTTCGGGAATGGTTTGAATATGGTAGATCTAACCAAGAACCAGTTTTGGATGAGGATGATGATGATGACGAGACGTCCCTCTACCGTCTCATCTTGTCAGTGATCACGTAGACCCCTCTGATCTACGTGACACTACGGGTGATGATTGCATCAGTGATTGGGCACGCGAGTGGTGGGAGACAGGTCACCTTGGGAAGAGGAAGTTTCAGGAGGGGCCTAAGAAGGGTGACCCGAAGCGTCAACGAGGAAAAGGCAAAACAACAACAATTCCAGTGGACAGCGACACCTCCACTGATGATGGCGATGGTCAGCGTAGTCCACCGTATCAGGAGTCAGAGGACAGCAGCTCGACTGATGACGGTGATGGTGATGATAGTGATGGTGACGGTGGTGATGGTGGTGGTGGTGGTGGTGGTGGTGGTGATGGTGCTGGTGCTAGTGGTGGTGGTGTTATTCGTTTCACAGGTATGCATTGAAACCTAATATGCACTCTTGTTTCTGACTATGAGTACTAATTGTGATGTATGCTTCAATGCGGGGAGACCGATTTCACACATGCTACTCGGGACCAAGACCATGGAGCACCGGAACCGCGAGAGGAGAACGGTTGGACCGACAGACTACGACACTCCTCAGTACTCTTCTTCCTCGTACAGCGATACCTCCGGCTCCCAGACTTTTCATTATCACGGGCACGACATTAGCACGCAGCCACCGACAAGATGGGTGTACGAATGGGAAGATCCACATTTCTACAATATGTTACTTCAGCAATGGCAGACGACAGCAGCGTGGACGGGGCAAACTTGGCAAGACTACAAGGCTGAGCTGCTTAGAGTGCAAGGTTTGAATGTCATGTCCACCGCCGAGTACCAGATGGCGACCCAAATGGGGGTCTTCCCATTTCTACAGCGTTGATCTTTTATTACTATGAGTCTATGACTTTGGTATTGTATTTGTATGCACGATTAGCACTATCATTATGGTATTGTATGCACAATTATTACTATGACATTGTTTGTATGCAAAACTATGTTATTTCTCCTATGGTGGGGTTTTGTGATGTTCTTTACATTAAGTTATGCATAAAACATGCTAATATTTTCATTAATTCATCACCGGAGAAGCACAAATGCATCGTCGGTTTTTCTGTGTCTAGCCGCGGTTTACCGGCCTAACCGATCGGTAACCGGTCCAAACCGATCGGTAAACCGGTGCCGAACCGATTGAACCGGGCGCGGATTTGAAAATTTGAATTTGTTCGATAATGAGCGGTAACCGCGGCTTACGGTCGAGTAAACCGTTACCGACGGCCGGCGGTTCGGTCGGCCGGACCGGTAAGGTGAACCCCGGTGGGTAGTGCCCGCACTGCGACAGCCGCGACGTTTCTCCTGGTAGGAACTCCTTGGCACCATCTTCTGGTTCTGCACACTGGAAGTCTTGCAGATCCCTTCAACATCGTCTCCTGGCCTCGGCCGCTCACGCAACCGCCATATAATCTTGAGAGTATTGCGAGTCTTAGTAGGCAACAGGACATATCGTACGTATTCCTACAGGTACTTCTGCTTCCACCTTGGCACCCCACCGTCTTCGGAGCTCTTGACGCGCTCGTCCTCCGGGGAGATGATCGGGAACTCAAGCAGGATAATCAACTTCCGAATTCGCAACTCGGACTCGAGGTTGGAAATACTATCCTCGTACAGGTCCTTGTACCTGATAATGGGCTTGAGGGTTCTCCATAACTCCAGTTCACGCCCGGGGCCTCGTGCCAGTACATGTGCCTCCACAACACACCGTCGCGCGCCACCACGAGGCGCCTCAGGTCCCTGCAGGTGCACTCCACCCTAGCCAGGTCCACGCCGCTCCGGAGCCTCTTGAGCATCTCCACCTTGGCGTCGTCCGGCAGGGACCTGAATCCTGGCAGCGTCAGGCCGTTCCTCCGGCGCAGCTGGTCGAGGAGACCCCAGCACACGCCGTCGGCGAGCGACCAGCTGATCTGATTGGAGCACCTGCGGCCGGCGGATGGCGCGAGGGTGTCCGCATCCAGGCGCTCCAGGTAGATGCCTTCCATGCTGCGGGCCTTGGTGAGGAAGATGACGAGTGCAACATCGCTGCTCCCCTCTGTGGCGCACAGCACCAGCACGGCGACCTCAGTGTCCTCGCGGTGGGCTAGCTGCGGCGCGGTGTACCAACGACACCAGGTGAGCGAAGTGTCGCCGGCCTCGGTCGTTGTCTATCTAAGGACATGCTCCGACGGTGGCTGGACGCCGTAGGAAACGAAGCCAGCGTGGAGGAAAGCCGCGTGAAGCACCTGACCGAGATGGCGGATTAGATCGGCGTCTGCGAGCTTTTTGCCGACGGTGGCCATAGCTGCTGCCCTAACTTTGCGGTTTGCGCTGCCTCGGGGTTTCAGCTGATGGGTGAAATTAATAACAAATGTCTCATGAGGAAGAATAGCTACACCTCGTGCACAGGTAGAGATCGATACGAACCAAAGACCAAGGGCGTGTTTGATTTCTCGTCTCTGGCCGGCCAGGACAGTGAGCCAGGCCCAGGCCAGCCACGGCCTGGCTGCCACTGCACATGTTTGTTGTTTGATTTCCTTGCAGCAGTTAAGCGAGGTTCAACCTCTTTTGTGTTTGATTTGCACCCAGGAGCCTGGTCCAACCATCAACTACCATCGACCACCAAAAGGAGATGTTGTTTGATTTGGGCCTGGCCAAACCATCAGACAAGATGAGAGCAACAAAATTTGATAGCAGAAATAGATCAGTGGGACACAGATTTATACAGCAAAAATAGGCCTCAGCTAACAAACTTGATGCAATGGTTCATTGATTGACAATCACTGGTAATTGTGCATAGCTTAGCAACAAATATGGACACTGCCATGGGCTTCCTTGGAGCACCTAAGAACAATCACCGTTTCTTGTGTAGTATCTGTCTATATTTCGGGCTGTTCTTGGATGCTCCAATAGAAGCTGATGACAACACCATAACCTACAACAAAAGTAGATAAAACAGACAATAATACCATGCACAGTCATCTCATGTAATATATTGTTGCATCATCGGCCACATATCAACAAATTGTAATCAAAGGGACAAACAAGACCTCAGCTTCAAGTAGATATGGTATAATATATAAAAATCTGTACTAATCATCATTGGTGCCAAAATAATAAGGTGGCATGAGATCCAAAAAATCATCAATGAAAGAAGAGAACAAGCCACCTGACATTTAAAACAAAGAAGCATAGCACCTCGGACTAGTGTTTGATGCATCATAGGCCAAGTATAAAACCCAAATTAGAATATAACAGTAACTGAGCATACCAGAAAGCCAACAAAGGCTAGGTTACAATACAGCAAGTCCGAATACAATTTCTGCCCATATATAACAAGCACAAATAGATTGTCACTGTTAGCCACCTTACTGTTAAGTAAACCGAAAGGACATGTGCTGATCAACCATCTACCATGCACAATATCTAGCCAAAAGGGAACCCAAAAGAGGTGAGAGTGGGGGAGGGAGGTGGAGGAAGTATACATCTCTACATTCACCCCCCTCTAGACAAAAGTTACCAGCAAGGACACAACTACACATAGTAGTTTTTGGAAAGGTAGGTCCTCAGCCATATGCTCCTATGAGGGTTTGACATGGTCACAAACCCAGTGGCAACAGCCTTGTTCTCAAGGAGATGGGTGTAGGCAACAATCAGGGCCTTAGTGGAGAACTCAATCATTTCCATGATAGCAAGGTAAAGGTCTGAATCCACATGTGCAGCCCCAGTTTTCAGCATTGCATTTGCAACATTGTTGACAACATCTGTCATGTTGCTCATCATTAGCATCTCATCATCATTGAAGTTGGGCCTCTTCCTCTTACCCCCCACATTGGTGCTGACATGTGTTGTTTCCTTGCTGCCCTCACCAGACTCAAACTTAACTTTACTTTCAAACTTAGGTTTAGCATCAAACTTAGCTCTAGAATCCAAGGCAGGACAAGAGAAGTCCTCACCCTTAATCTTGGCAGCCACATTGTCAGCATTGTTGACCCCCAAAGGCTCATCGGTGTGACGCCCCAGGTTTTTAATTAACGCCATTAACGCTAATGACCGGATCAGCCGAGTCAAACCGGCCAACACTGGTCAAACCTAGGTCAACTTGGGTCATCACCCCGAAAACCTCGCCAATAAACCCTATTAGACCCCTTGACCAAGTCTACACACACCCATAGTCAACCCTTGGTCAAAGGCACGGTCAAACCCTGCCTATACCGTGACGTCAGCGAATGTTGTCCGGAACTTTTGCCACGTTCTCCAAATTTCACCTAAACACTTCAAATTCTACCAAAATAAAAGTTGTCTAGTTTTTCGAGGAACACAACTTTCATGTTGGATGGCATTTCAAATTTTGAGCGGAAAAGGGCGAAAAACTTTGTCAACCACGAGTTTTCACTTGTTCATCAGCACTCGCAGAACCCCGACTTTGCTTCGCGTTCCTGCTCAAACCGTCGAGAAAAACACTATACGGCCTTTGTAAAAGTTGTAGAGGGGAGTGAGATTTACAACTTTCCTATTCATCACTTTGTGCACTTCTATTCAACGTTTTGGAGAAAAACGCAGTCAAAGACGCGTTGACGGTGAAAACCGCTTGGCCGCGCTCCCGCAGCGCCGCCGCGCGCGGGGCGTTCGCCGGCCTAGCCGCCGCGCGCGCGCGCGCGCGCCGGCCACCACGCCGCCTCGGCGTCCGCGCGAGCCCGTTTCCCCCACCGCCGCGAGCCGCCGGTTCCCCTCCGCACCGACCTTCTAGGAACGCGAGCCGTCGCATCGGGCCGGGTGCCGCACCGTACGGCGAGCCGCGCACCACCCAGCGGTCCCTCGCCTGCGCCTCCGCACACGCAGGCCGACGTCCGTCGTCGTACCAAGGCATTGACGCCGGGTGTACCGTCGCCGAGTCTGAGCTACAAGAACCGCACGACGTCCTTCTCGCACCCGCCGCCGCTCGCCGGCATCCCCGTCCGTGCGCCGGCTCCCCGAACACCCTCCTCCTCTAGCTCGTGTCGCCCGGTCCGGTGTCGTCCCGGCGGTTCCACAAGGTCCCCCAAACTTCCCGGCACCATCGCGCCCCGCTCCCGGGCCGGAGCACCCCGGCCGAGGCGCTCCGTGGCCGGCCTCTCCGGGCGCCGCCGGCCGGCCATGCACGGGCGCTCCCCCGGCCATCCGCGGCCACAAACCGGCTATTGGTGAGCTCCTCTTCCTTCTCCACCCATCCCCCGACCGAATCCCCCACCGAATGGCTCAATTCGGCGAGCCGCGCCGCCATCCATGGCTAGGGACCACATTGCGTCTCTTCCATTAATTCCGGGGTGTTTTTCGTGAACCAAGGACCTATTCGCGATAGAAACCAAAGTTTCAGGGACCTGCCGTAAAACCTCGTCTTAAATAGTAAATGACTTTTGCTGCAACTTTGAAAATTCGTATAAAATCGTAGAAAAATCAGAAAAATGCAAACCCTATTTATTTTGGATCTGTTGTGAATTATTCTACAACTTTTGTTATTCTTGCCTGAGCTGTTTCCTAATATGTTTGGCATGAAAAATAGAAACGTGAAAAACCTAGATCTGCCATAACTCAAAATATATAAATCCTCTGTGTCCAATTTTTGGATATGTTGTGTGTTATGTTATGCCTAGCTCCTGTACCAAAAATTGCACAAAGTTATGTTGTAAATCTTTTTATAAAAATTGTTTTCCATTTCTGCAGAATCTGTCCAAATGATTTTTGTAGCTAAAAATAATTAAGTTTTTGTGCCCAACTTCTGCATGCTATCTTGTTATGCCAAAATGCACCTTTGGTGAATTAATCACAATTTTATAATTATCAAAAATATTTATTCTTGAAATATGCTTGTTTTTCTTTGTAATTGCATAAGTCAAGTTTCATAATAGTTCTAGGTGTATATGTTGCATTCCTAGATTAGGTTTGGACCATATGTCATGTGTGAGAAAGTTGGAATCATTTTGATGTGTATTTATTTTTGTATGCAATTCTCATGTTAGGGTGGCTAGCTTTTGTTATTTTCGGTATAATTAAATTCATAGCTTTCCTAAGAATGCATGTGTGTGCAGTGGCTTGTATAGGTTTCGAAATGCCTCATAACACAACCCACTAAATTTTATTAAATCATTTTATGAATAAAAGCTATGGAAGCCTATTAAAGCTTAATCTTAAATTAAATAAGAAAAACCTCAACTATACATATGAAGACCCTATGTGTGTGATGTAAACCAATTTAAAATGATCAATATCAACCCCTTGCTGTTTGTGGAAGATAAATTATTTTATTTACATAAAATATGTACGCACCATTATAAACAAACAAATAAATAAATAATAAAGCACCGTGAGAAATTATTTAATAGAAAGGTTATGCCAAGGTGTGTTTATTAAGGTGAATATGGCCAACCATACTCTTCATGGTTGTCATATGTTGTTTGTAAATAATTAAATTAAAAATTGTCAATTAAATCTTGCATCCGCATCCTCGTGTAGATCTCCCGAACAGTAGCCGTACACGTGCGCGGAAGGAGAAGACGGAGAAGCCGACAGAGACGTGCACCACGTCGTTGTAGAGCAAGACCTGGACCAAAGTCCGGAAGGGCCCAAGGCCAACCTTGCCATCGAAGGCAAGCCCGGATCATTAACCCCTGTCTTTTAAAATTATGCAATCATGTTTGCTATGATTGTGCATTTACGTTTCAGGAGTTGATTTGAAACCCTAGATGCATGATCCCTAGGTACCTATGTTCTTTTACTAGTATGCTAGGTCGATAGCTGCTATGCTATACGACCGGTAGAAGTCGAGTGATGTTCGTCACTCGCGAGAATAGGTTCTTATGTTGGAATCATAAGATCTTTATAAATGGATTGCTCATGTGGTAAGAGCATGGGATTTGGGCTCCGGTCCAGTGGCTTTCGTGGGCTAAGCTTTTGAACGTACTAAACACTTGTCGGGAATGGGACCGGTAAGCCTAGTACCCGATTGACGCGGTAAGGGAACCTTTCCCTACTAAACCTGGGGCACATGTGTCCCCCTGCTTGCAACAGTGTGGTACCTGCGTGAGTCTGGACGTTCGTGTGGGAGCGATCCAGTAAGCCTTGTACCAAGGAATGTAGGTTCCGCTCCCGAGCTGAAGATCGACGGGAACCGCCTGGTCGGTGTATACCCCGTTTCATTTTTGTCGGACCTTCTTGGGGTATGCATTCTTCCATGTGTTTAGATCCACCTTGCAAGGTTTAAATCAATCGATTGTCGGCCTCTCACCGTTATCCGAGACTGCTTAATCAACTGGCCATGATATCCCTTAATGATGGAACTCGGGGAATATTGTTGTATGAATTAATTGCTTCTCCAATTCTTGATTAAATTAGATGGCACATTCAAAAATAGTAATCAACTAGAATTTGTGCTAAAAGATTGAAAGTAAGGATCTACCCTTAGTAGTTGTTCAGCAAAAGAAACTTCACCAGCCAAAAGCCTTTCATGTCTAGAGTTTGGTGATGTAGTTATCACCCGACGGCTAAGTCTTGCTGAGTATTAGTATACTGCCTTCCTTTGAAACTGTTGTTGCAGGTGTTGCTGACAGGTGGATGACTACAAGTGATGGCATCACGGACAGCCTTCTGTGATGTTCATCGAGCCGCTAGTTCATTTATTTCCGCTGTTTTCAAACTCTGAACCTTTACTCCATGTCATGAACAATGGTTTGTAATAAATTATTTTAACTCGTGTCGTACTCTGGACTCACCTTAGCGTGAGTTTTAATGCATATGTCGATCCTCTGTTTGAATTCCAAGTCATTTACCGGGCGTTAACCCGGCAACTAACGACAGGATGATACTTTACTATTGCTTAATGGCCAAAGTGGATCGGTCTTAGGCGATAGTACAGTATTTTCTCGGGTGGGTTGTCACAATTGGATCCTAAGGCAAACCTACCAGTTGCCAAGGTGCTACCAAATATGGCCAACATCTCAGAGTAGAACCTGAGTGGGGTGTTCAGGTACTCTGCATCCTTAGGGTGGTCCTGTAGGGAGTATAGAAATTTAAGAACACATGACAGAGTTAAGAGGAGATGGCACAATTAAAGGAGAGAGTAGTTCAGGTTAGCAAACTGGGCTGTGTACCTTGCAATGACCAAGATAGTGGTCCTGCTCAAGCATTATGGCATGAACATCCTCATCAAATGTTGCACCACTAAGCATCTTCAACTTGGCAATCTTAGACCACTTTTGTTTCGACTTCCTCAAGTGATTGTACACTTGAGTTGTAGTCACTACAACCCCACTGTACTCCTTAAGAGCCCTAGCTACAACATTGACATCCTTATCTTTGTAAGTCTTGTCAGTCCTACCACTCTCAGACACAATCTGGGCCATCCTTCTCAGGACAAATCCAGATGTGTTGTTATTCCACCTCATGGGGCCTTGCTGGCCTACTACAATAGGCTCACCATCACCTTGTTCAGCTTCCAGGTCAACCACAGCAGGGTCAGCTGGCTGACCAAATGTTGTTACACCTGGGTCCATGTTAGCAGCAAACACAAAGCCCCCTCGAGATCAACATTGTTTGCAGCCATCCTACCATTGCATAGACATTGTAAAGCACACATATGCATTGGCAAGCACAAATAGACATTGTACAGCAGAAATAGGCATTTCAAAGCACAAATAGGCATTGTAAATAACAAATTGGTCTCAGACATAGCATTATTATAGTACACAAGCAACACACCACACTAGTTCCATATCCAGGGTCTACCAAATTATGTTACACATCAATGGATGCAAAGAAATCAAGTCCTAGAAGTACCCCTAGCAGCCCACATAGCATTGCTCTAAAGGCAGGTCTCCATCATCTGCTTCATCAAGTTCACCCTCATAACCTTCCTCTACAGGGACAATCTCATCAACCCCAAACCCAATGATCTAGTTGTGTAGTATGCAGCAAGCAAGCACAAGCTTAACTTGAGTCTTGTACTTGTGAAAAGATTTGTTGTCTATAATTCTGAATCTCCCCTTAAGTGCACCAAATGCCCTCTCCACAGTGACCCTGAGTGAGGAGTGCCTAAGGTTGAAGAGCTCCTTTGCATTAATGGGGTGGTTTCTGCTTCCAAACTCACTCAGATGCTACCTAACCCCCTGTAGGGAGGCAAGAAACCAGTTCTGCAGGCATATCCAACATCTACCAGGTACAATTTACCTACAATTGGTGGACAGGAGTTTGAAAATGTGTATTGGGTGCAAGAAAATAAGTGCATGCACTATCTATGGTAGTTTACCTGCTGGGACAGTGAACCCATCATTTCTCTCATTGGCATCAGCCAGGATAAGTGCATCATGTGCTGATCCATCCCATCCAGCTAAAACATAGGTGAACTTGAGGTCAAAGCTGATTGCAGCCATCACATTCTGTGTGGGGTTTGATTTCCTACCCCTGAATGCCTGCTGCGTGTGTCTAGGCACCCTTGCCAACACATGTGTGCCATCAATGGCACCAATGCAATTCTACAGAAATTATGCAAGTAGCATAAGCCAAAATTATAACATGTGTGTGTACCAAAAAGTAATGTTCATGATAAACAAGTACCTTTAGAAAAGGGAACCATCTGTGACTACTCATAATCTTAGGATGTGTGGCAGTGGAAGCCGGCTTGATCAGATCAACCCTTAACTCACCAACAGCATACAAAACTTGGTGAAAGAGTCTACTAACAGTCTCAATTGACCTCCTAAAGGTTTGGTGGACCACTCTAAATCTCTGGTTGTGACCTACTACATGCAAAAACATTGCCACCTGTTCTTCAACAGGACATCCAACTGTCTCAGGTACAAGGCCTCTACTTCTGATCAGTTGGCATAAACAAAAAAGGTACCCTTCTCATCCTCAGCATGGCAATGCTTTCAATATCATTGTAATTATACATCATCTGGAGTGTGCTCTGCCTATGCCTCTCAGCATGAGTTCTAGGACCATAAGGGACTACCTCCTCTCCACTAATCCTTCTTATCCTATTGACAACAAAACACACCATCACAACTACCATGGCAGCATCTTGCCTATCCATCAGCCCATGTTGTGCATTTGCATCCATATACATGCATTCAGAAATGTGTAAGCATTTTAGGTAGACCCTGGCTGGCCTCTGCATGATAGTGTTTGCATTTACAATTGGAAAAAAAGGCACGGTTGCATTCAAAAAATGCCTTCCTGTGCTCAACAGCTAGTCATCACCGACCAATCATCCAACATAGCAACATTAAAATCAACATATATGCAACAACAGTACTAAAAGGCAAGTATTATACCAGGTACCATGTCAAAGAACAAGTAAGCATGGACCAAAACAACCAGGATTAAGCATCAGTATGTACACATTGACAAACAAAACTCAGATCGAAGCATGATTAAGCATTAGTAAGTAGACAAGGACAGGCAAAACTCAGATCGAACCAAAATAGTAACGAAGAGGAAGAGAGGATGGGGAAAACATTTGGGATTTCACCTCGGTGAGCAGGAGGGGGTGCAGATGGTGCTCAAATCGAATGAAGGTGGGGAGGAAGTAGTGGATCTGCTTCTTCGATCCAAGACCAGTAGCATGGAGAAGAAGAGAAGGAAGAAGGACGCCTCGCCGGAGCCCGCCAACAGAGGGAGTCACATCGCCTGGACGTCGCAGATCCCCACCAGGGGAACGAAGAAGAAGCCAAGGGGGGAACACCACCGACGCGCCGGCAGCCGACGACCTCACCTCCGACGGTAACTCAACGACAGTGGGGTGTGGGGAGGAGAAGAAGAATTGAGCGAGAGAGAATGGGGGTTCTTATAGCACGAGGATGGCGCGCAAGGAGCGCGCGAAAGTTTCCATCTTCCCGCGCGAGCCCGCCAGAGCCTCCCCGCGCCGCAAAGATTCGCCCGCGCAAGTGCCGTGGGAGCTAGGCCAGGGAGGAACAAACCCTAGACGCGTTTGGCCAGAGCTAGGAGAGAGAGGGCGAAAAGCACCACGGCGGCCAGGCTCCCCAACAGGAGAAACGATATCAAACACGGGCTCTTGCAGCTCGCGGGCCTGGCCGGCTGGTTTTGGCCCATATCAAACACGCCCCAATTGAATGAAAGATATGGAGTCCCGTACGTGACATGGTGTGGTTCTTATGCAGAGTGCCGCTCACAAGGACCCTTGCAACCTTATCTGCGCTACGGGCATCTATACTAGCATATATATGTAGGTCCAATACATATATTGAGCCCACTGGTCAACATTCACTACCGGAATCCCGCTCTTTGCTGTGTGCCTCGTCGAAATCACATAACAGGCACATGGCAAAGAGCATGCACATGCCAATTCCACACTTTGCTCTGCACCTTTTTCCACTGGGTAAAGCCATGTTTTGTTGTGTTCTTTACACATGCCAAAGTATTAATAAATTTTTTTCTCTCCACAACTTGAAACTTTTTCTCCTCTTGACGAGGGTATGAACTGGGGGTGATTAATTCAGCCCCTAATCCCTCCATCAACGAGACCAAGAATGCCCACAACGAGTGAGGCCCAACATCAACACGAAGAAGGCGGCCCAAGTCCTCACGCGAGAGGACATCCGAGGACCACCATCGCCACGTCAGAGGCTCACGCTGCCTTACGCCCCGTCTCCGACCAAGGTTCCCACCTCGCGTGACCTAAAAAAATACCCTAACGTAATGGACATCCCGACAGAAGACTCTGCCTTGTACGACCTAAGTCCTTGCACCCTCGACCAAATGCAGGGACCCCTCCAAGGGGAACTGCAATGTGGCAAGAGCGGCTCCACGCCACCCGCGGGCGTGCCAGGGTCACATGGCGGGGGAATCCCAGTTGTCAGGTAATGATGAGATCCCCCCGGCGTGGGGGCGCAATAAAAAATGTCCCGTCACTTAAGGGAACTACAATGACCAGGGACAGGTGGATCCTTCGCGAGTAAGCCATCGGACGGCACGCCCCGACCAAGCAGCCACCCAAAGTAAGGTCGAGGGCTCATATAGAGAGTCCCCTGACCTACCAAGCGCACCGAATCATTAAGTCGAAGCCAGCCGCCTCGAGGCGATGCTCGTCGCCTACGCCGCCCTAGATGGGGGCTACCACGGCAGCCAACGTACGACTCTAATCCAAGACGAAGTCCCACGTCGCGGCATTGTTATGTTACTGTAGCAGGATATGCTTTTACCTTCCTACCTTTGTGCCCTTCTCCCCTTAAGCTATAAAAGGAGAAGCAAGGACCCTCAACAGACCGGGGGCAAAAACCAAACCGAACGGAACAAATACAACAATACCACACACGCAATTAAGCACTACGCGCTCACAACACCACGGAGACTTAGGATCAGGTCCCTCTCCTGACCTAAGCTTGTATCCCGTACCATTAGACCCCCAGACTGGACGTAGGGACCCCTAGGGTGCCCGAACCATTATAAATTGTCATGTATCTTGTGCCACCATCCGGATGTGACGCACAAACACAAATTTACTCGCTGGTGGTATGAAACCCCCCAGACCTCTCCACATACAATATGTGGTACTACTTCTTAAAATTCGGTACATCTTTATATTTGTTTGCTATATTTAACTAATTAACTAAATTTTAAGCAATTATTTTGAATTAATCAAATTTGAATTTCAGCAAGTGATTCACATAATAAAACAAATTTAGTAAAAAAATATTCATGTTATTTAGCCTAGTTTAAGGTCTTACCCATGAAGTGGAAAGAAATCTTCGACATCTTGTCCAACGTGTGTCCAGGTGATTTTAAAATTTTGAAAAAAAAGCAAATGAAGTTAGGAAATCATGAGATTTGTAAATATCTCATGATATCATACATGGAGGCAATGACGTATAACAAATTAGTGGGTTTCACACATTTTTTCACATACAATGCATACAAACTGAAACATCTCCGAAAAATTTTATAGAGTTGAGAAGTACTAGTTACGTTTGTAAGTAACGTGACGTTGAAATAGAGACTTCAAAATTTTCTAGAGGCAATAGACAACCTATATTATTTTGTGTTAACTTTTGGTAAATTTTTCAGTTTATTTGATATTTTTAACTTATTAGTTACAATTATAAAATTTATTAATTTGTCATGTGTCGGATAGACGGCAAAGAAAGACTTTGATGTGTGTCAATATTTACAACACACAGCAAACACAATCCCCTCGACCCACACACCTCGACATCCACGCGTCCATCTAACCCACCCCACAAAGTCCTACGCCCTGACCCATTTCCCTCTCCTGTCGCCTCCATCTCTCCCCACCGCTGCATTACCCTCTGCTCCGCACCACCCCATTTCTCCCTGCTCCCCACCACCGCCCCTCCCTCCTTTCCGCCACTGCCACCACCTCGACTGCTCTCGCTTGATCTAGATTTGGCACGGAGGAGGTAGCGGCTCGGAGTGGCTACTCTTGCCTTTAGCACTAGGCCAGGCTCCTCCTTGATTCGACTCGCCATGGGACCCCTTCTCTCCTCTCCTAGCGCGGACAAAGAAGGAGGTGTCCCATAGTGGCGGCCTCTGGTCCTCCTCCTTTGTTGGCAGCAGTGGTATTGACACTATTTTTGGGCATAGGTCAGAGATAAGATGAAGAGACGTGGCGGAATCGACAGAGGCAGTGCTAGGCCGGTGAAAAAGGGGTTCGAGGAGCCCGGTTAATTAGGGTCCAACCGATTTATCTAAAAGCAAGTCAGACGATTGGGGGCTGGCTGATACAAGGAAGGAGTGGAAAAAGTGATATGAGTCGATGGTCAGCAGAAGATGAAGGCGGGTCAATGACCTTGATGATGACGAGTGTGAATTTGTTTAGGAGTTCAACTCTTGCATGAGTCTTTTAGTTGGGAACATATCAAATGCAATCTTGGAAACTTTCAATCAAGGGCCTAAGATGCTCATCCAAGGTGTAGGAGGAGGGGGGTTATCATAAAATTTCATTGGAGATGTTGGTGGTGGGCGGTTATATGCAAAATAACCCTCCTCTTTTGTGCCTTTGGATGAGCGTCATGTGGCCTTGATTGAAAGTTTTCAAGTTTGCACAGGGTATGTCATTTGCACCTGATATATTCCCCCTTTAGTTACTGTAGTTTTATTTCTTTAAACATAAGTTTGAGTTATGTCGCGATCAACTAGGAATCTAGTTTTCAAGATATAAACAGAGACCCTGCATGGTCCTGAAAAGTTTGTACCAACAACATCAAAACCTTTATTACGTTCAGTCGTCTACTTCCTATGGTTTACTTTTCAATCGACGACTTTGCCATCTGTTTTCTTCTCATGAGTCCTTTGAGTTTGTTGGGTTGCATTGCTTGATCTCCAGCTTGCTTGTAAGTTCCGTGTTACCGAGTAAGTTCTAGGCTTTAACCTCCGAGTGCATCAGGGTGGTTTCATCTAGGTTTAATTTATTCAAAATTTATCGATATCTACTAGACCTACAAGTTCTGTACCAATTCTTGTTGCTTTAGCTTTTATCACCAATTTATCCAAGTTGATACTAGATTGTGTCGGTCTTTATTGATTTAATTATCATTAATTTAGATGTATTTTGAGTGTTGTCATATATATAGCATTGATTAGGTTGCTTCTGGTAACTGACGCAATTCTTACATCATCAAATTGGTTGGCATAGTCAATTTTCCTCTACTTGCACTTCAGTTGCCTCATCGCTAGCCGATTTTGCTCTGTTTTGTACCAGACGCTTGCCTTTTATGACTTTTCATTGGAAGATACATAGGTTTTATAGGCGATCCACTAGTATTTAATGCCTTCTTTTTTTCTTGTCGATCAACAGGTCATATTGACTGGCACGCCCTACATCTCTCGGAACCATTAGTGTGTTAGTGCGCCGCCCAATTTTTGCGTCAACACACTTTTGACACGCTAAGTGAGACCTGAAGATGATCCATCATGTAAGGAATTCCAAAGCCCCAAGATGTTTCCAATAAGAACATCCAAGAAGTTACTGAAGATCAACTTAAGCCAAATGACAAGGACGAGTTCAAGAGAAACATGGAAGCGTACATGAAGGTGTACCTATCATCTTTCTGCCTTACTAAAAATGGAGTAGTCAAGAAGATCCTATGCCAACACCCCTGTAGATTACTATTCGCTCAGACCCAGGAAAACTGCAGGAGATGATGAATGAAGCCATACATTCATAATTCACTCAAAGGTCTTGAGTAACACCATCAATAGTACTTTGTTGGATACTTTCAGAGGAGAGCATGTTTGGCTTATCTCGGCTCGGCTTATGTCAGCTTATTTCCTCTCTCGCAACACTTCAATCTACCATCCAAGCATTATTCTCTGTGTCAGCCGAACATGCTCATACCATCAGTTCGACTTTCTTGGAGGCTTTGATCATAAGATTGGAGAGATATTATCAGCTCTACAACTGACCCAAACCACCAATTTCAATACTATATTACCATAGCCTACCATGCTGACAACAACTTCTGGTGATGTGACCCAATCAAGTGGCATGGCTCAACAAAGTCCAATCTTGACAACTCCACTGTCGAGAACTCCTTACATGTAGCAGAGAGACGTGGATAGAAATCTTCAAGGATGGACTGAGATTGGGATGCGTCTGGATCGACTCTAGAGCAAATGTAGCAACAATAGGCACTGTTGATCGACTCCAGAGCTAATAATACTACTATTGTTCTATACTGCATAGTTTGGTGAAACAATAGGCACTACTTTCCATCACAAGGATAGAATTTCATTCACATACTTTCATCAGAAGACAAACCAAATGCAGCAATAAGAGATAGCTCCTATTCATGCTAATCTCCTCGTTTGTCATTTGGCGCCACATCAGGGCACCCCTTCACAACATCTCGCATCGGCTACTTAGCCGTTAATGTCTCTGCTGATTTCGAGATCTCCTTCACAACAACAGGTATCAACTGCTCAACTGATATCACAGCATCGGGCGTCAGCTTCACAGTCGACCGCACATTAGCCAGCATCAGCTAATCGCTCAATGGTGTAATAACATCAGAATTAGCATCAGGTGACATTTCATAAGTAGAATCCATCGCCACAGAATCCATCATCTAGACAGTCGATTCCTTATTATCAACGACCATATATACTCTAGCAGTTGAACATCAATCTGTGCAGCATCAACACACAGTTAATATTGTAGATGACCAATCCAACATGCAGCATCAACCTCTACCAAGACTGTCGACTAAACAGTCGGCTACGCCACTACAACAACAACAAAACACATCGGCTAACTCCAGTTGACGGGTCAAATGGCTACAGACTTTGAGATGTAGACAACAAATCAACAGATTCATTTGGTCGCAAAGATGACTGAGATGCTGCAATATCATTTTGGGTTAAAGCCAAGGTGGCATACGTACATGTACCAAACACCCTACCCACCTGCTTATGACCATATACCAATCCCTCCAAAGTATAAGGTGTTAGATTTCACCAAATTCTCTAGGCAAGACGATACCTCCACAATTGAACACATCAATCGCTTTATCATTCAGTGTGGAGAGGCAGGACACATGATGCTTTGAGGCTCTAGCTATTTTCATCTTCTTTGTAAGGGCTAGCTTTTGCATGGTTTAGTTTACTGCCGCCCAACTCTATCATCAGCCGGACCGATTTGGAGAAACCATTCCACAACTATTTCTTTGCTAGAGTTCATGAGATGAAGATTATAGATGTAACCATCTTGAGGAAGAGAAGTGATGAAATAGTAGCTATGTTCATACAAAAGGTTTAGAGAAGTCAGAAATAAGTGCTATAGTTTGACTATTAATGATAAACTACTAAGAGTGTTGGCCTTCCAAGGACTCTTGTCATCACCTAAGGAGAAATATGCATCATAAGAGTTTGAAAGTTTAAGTTAGCTTGTACATCAAATGAACCAAGAAGTCACAAGACCTTATGTGGACTACCCATTTTTGAAAATTGGGTACCCAAAAATTATGCATTTAGTCCCGAAACATGAGTTTTGCATTGTTTGTCATGCTGAATAGAATGAAATAGTCTATACCATTTTTTGGATCTAATGGAACAGAATGAATGCATTCGTAGTGAAACCATTTCCGAAAGTTCGGTACCCAAAATAGTGCATTTAGTCCCGAAACACAAGTTATGCATCATTTGTTGCATGGAAGATTGCAAAATACTCCAAAACACTCTCAAACTTCATTTTGGGTGTAATGGAGTAAAATGGATGCGTTCGTAGTTATGAGTCTGGCCTAGGCGAGGATTGGATTATGGAAAGCCCGATGCACTAATTACGCAGTTTAACATCGCACACCCGAAAAGCCCAACACACCGTTCCAGTTACAACACCACTAGGGCCTCTTGTTGCGCCTCGACAATCTTAGCACCGCAACTCCTGACACACCGATCCGAATTCCTTGAATCCCGCAGTCTTAGCACCATATGGTGTGCCCCTTGGGGAAAGGCCCAATCGCCCCAAAAGACTAGTTTGATAGGGGAAGGGTGACTATCTCTTTTAAGGTGGCTTCCTCCTCCCAAGCTAATTAAGCAAGGTGGGATTATGCGGCTCACACGATCGCCGCCCGATTACAACTTTATATGTTGCGTCCGCCAATGGGTATAGTGGATGATGCCCTCATCACATGGGGAAACCATTCTAAAAGTTTGGTACCCAAAATAGTGCATTCGTCTCGAAACACAAGTTTTGTATCTTTTTTTGCTGAAGTATTGTGGAACGCTCCAAAACACTCCCAAACATCATGTTGGGACTAATGGAGTAGAGTTGATGTGTTCATAGGGAAATCATTTGTGAAAGTTCGTTATGTAAAAATAGTGCATTTAGGCTCAAAACACAAGTTTTGCATCGTTTGTTTTGTCAACAGTTTGCGAAATGATCTGAAACACTCACAGACATCATTTTGGGTCTACTCGAGGAAAATGGATGTGTTTGTAGTCAGACTGTTTCCGAAAGTCCAGTACCCAAAATAGTGCATTCAGTGCTGAAGTACAAGTTTTGCATTGTTTGTCATTTTGAAAATTTGTGAAACGCTCTGAAACATACACTCCCAAACATCATTTTGAGTCTAATGGATTAGACTGGATATTTAAGCATTGGGTTTGAGTATTAATCTCCACGGACGAGAGAACAATAATAGGGGCCTTGGATCACTATAAAAAAAATACATGTCGCAATAGTTACAGTGATTCAATCTCAGCTTCGACATCTAAACTTCAGGTAAGACAAAGGCTACTGAGTTGATGAGAAGAGGGACCACTTAGAGTTGAGGGCAACTAGGGGTGCGGGGTGCCCACAACATGGGCTTTTGGCCCGGCATGATACAAAGCCAAACTGGCACAAAACTTGTGACGTAGATGCTTGCGCCCTGTGCGTTTGGCTTATCAGCCACCGGCCCAGCGATACTTTTCTCTCGAACAAACCAGCCACCGGCAAGAACCAGCCAACGATACTTTTATCTCGAACAAACCAGCACCAGCCACTAGCCAAACGAACAGGCCATTGATATATTTTGGACATCAACTTATTTTGATGATTCCCATTGCCATTGGAATCTCTATTAAATTCCGATTCCACCCATATAAAAGAACATCCAAATCGGACTCTGTATTGAGTGTTGTTGTAGTGCATACTGCTCCTGAACTGCGAACTAAGCTCGAACTTGAGCTGCTTTGGACCTCCACACTGAGGAATCGAACCAAACTATAATGGAACCTTGTTACTTGGAAACTCTCAACAGACTTTTTAAATGATCATCCACGCCTTCGTTAGTGCTTGCCGACATACGCGCATTAGTCTGCATGGAAATCATGCATATTGGTTGTTTTTTTTAAAATGATCCACATATACATTGGTGTGCAGCCCACTTGTCCACGTACACCGATAAACATTACAGTGATGCTAGCAGCAGGATGTCTAAAACAATCCGACGTTCCAGTACAGTAAATCTTTATGGTATATACTATGTTTCGCAATAGTTAACATTCGATGATGTAATAACTATACGTTTCGCAATAGTTAACATTCGATGATGTAACTATTGTTGCCTATGTCTAAATAAATCAAACTACTTAATTAGTTTTTAACATATTTTTCGATGTTGCATATATATGCATTTGTAATGTTGGAAACTTGGAATAATGGCGGGTCTGATGTTCTCATCATCGGACGGTTTTTCATTGATCATAGCGCATTACACCGGTCCTTATATGTAACACCCAAAATTTTAATTATTGCTTTTAATAAAATTTTGCTTAGCAACAATGTTTGTTCTTAAGGATTTTTAAGGTTTTGTTTAATTTTCCTAGGCATTTAACTATTTTCTTATTTAAATTAATGAACTATAAGAGTTTATTGTTGCACACATGCTGCTGCATTGTCTTTATGTGGTTGGATTCAAATTTGTGTTTGAATTCAATTTTGTGAGCTCTTTTGAAAATAGAAAAAAAAAGATTTCTTTTCCCTCCCTCCCTCTCTCTTCCTTCTGGCGCAGATCTTCTTTGCAGCCCTCTTGCCTCGGCCCATTTCCGCCGCACGGCCCAGCACACCGTGGTGAGCTTGCTTGCGCCGCCACCTCCTCCTTGTGTCGCCGACAGGTGGGACCCTGAGGTCATCCCCTTCCTCGGGTCCGCACCGAGCCGGGACCCGACCGCGCCGCACCCCGGCCTCGCACCGCATCCCGCGCCCTGGCCTTGGGCCCGCACGCCGAGACGGCCGCCCCTTGGCCTATTTAACCGCCGCCACCTCTCCTCCCTAGGGTCTTTCACCCGATCCGCACCAGAGCCGCCGCCGCGGATCTCCTAACCCTAGCTCGGGGCCGCCACCATCGATCTCCTCGGCCGCCGTCTCTCCTTCGTCATGGAGCTGTTCTGGAGGTTCGCGTGGAGGTGAGGAAACCGCCCAGGCGGCTTGTGGGCGTTCCCTTGCCGTGTGCCGCCCGTAGGAGCTCGCCGGAGCACGCCTTGCGCCGCCGGCCGCCTCTTTGCGATGTGCGCCGCCGTCGTCGCCTATCTGTCGTAGTAGACCCCTTGTTTGAGTTCACCGTGTCGAGCTCCAATTCCTGGCTCGATTTTTGCACTGGTGCTCGAGATCGGGTTCGTCGGTGAGGCGCCGCCGTTCGCCGTCGAGCACCGCCGTTGTACGCCGCCACCGGCCGCTGCCCGCGCACGCACGCACATCACCTCGAGTCGCTTGATCGCAAGCTAACGGCCCAGATCGATCCAAGCCGCGGGGTCAAACCGGCAGCATACCGGTCAACCGCCGGCAGCCTCACGCCTTTTGCTAAAGAGACCCTAGGTTCTCTTGTATTTGCAGCCGCGGTCCACTCAGTTCAAAACCCTTTAGATTTAGGTCCTTTCCCTTGCAGTTTAAACCCTAGCTTTCCTGGTTTTTGCACCTGAAGTCCAACCCTAGTGTTTTTGCACCATAGCCCTGAGTTTTAGTGAGTAATTAGGTTTTAAACCCTGGTTTTTGCAGTTAGACCCCCGAAGCCTTAAGTTTCCTGCAGGTTAAACCCCTACACCTTGTTTTGGTTTGTATATTACGCGTTCTAGCTCTGTTTTTAGCGTTCTTTATATCCGTTTGTTCGTCTCGACGAGTATATCACTTTAGTGAAGCTTTTGTTCCTGTTTGAAGTGATTGGTGAATTGTTTTCTTATTTTATTGTATTGTCTCTTGCAAGTGAATGTGTGATGCGTAGAGAACGAGCGATCAGAAGATTTTACGTGGTGAAGACTTGAAGACTACGAGCAATTCCGGATCTTGTGAGAGGCAAGTGTCCTTGGTCATTTCCGCTTTATCCTATATGAAACATGCATTTAATCACTATATTTACTTTCTTGCTTGCATTAATTTTTGCGGGTTTATATTAAGGACTATGCCTAGATTCTTTTGATTTGTTGCCTTGTAAGCGGGTTACTTAATTAATCTTGATGGTAGTTGCTGCTTAGTTGCTCAATTGGGTTGGTAATAAACAACATGATACCCGTTTATGCTCTATGTTCTTATGTTTAATTGGAACATGGAGAACCACCCAGGACAACGATACAACCACAAGGCTATATGGCTCTAGCTTGGCTGAATAATTAGAGACCTTAGTGTTGTAGTGATCTTACCCGAAAGGGACCAATGGGGAGGCGTTGACGGAGTATAGACCTACTCTAGTGGGGAGTTGGGCTTTGCTAAGACACGGTACCCGCTAGGGAGCTTTATGCCTTGTTTCGTCCTGAAACCTAGTGGGTTGCTGCACATTAGGGAATCTTTGTAATGGCCTCGTAGCGTCCCTATGCAATCACACCTCGGCAATTTGGTATGATGCCTGATCAGCATCGCGTGGGTGGGTCTAAAGCTCTTCGGAGTTTTTGCGCGACTTGTGGGTAAAGATGTACAACCTCTGCAAAGTGTTTAAAACTAATCGATTAGCCGTGCTCACGGTCAAGAGCGGCCTGGACCCTCACATGATTAATCTATCGGAAGATGAATTTAAATTATTCCTTTACTTTATGTTCTTGGTTATGATGCTACACTTTAATTGTGGGATGGGATACACTTACATTTGCTAGTAAGTAAGTTGCTTAATAAAATTTGATCAACTAAAATGCTAAACTACTTAAACCCTTTGGCCATCCACTTATACAGCCTTGCATGTTTATTATGATATTTCCCCTTTATGAGTACGACATGTGCTCACGCTTGTTTATTTATTGCATCTACACAACCCAGATTGCTGCTCAGACTTGAAGATTGATGATGAGTACTAGGTGTGCGTGCCACCAGTCAGCTGCCTGTGGAGTTCCATTCTGAAGATCCGCTGCTAGTTGTTCGCTCTGATGATTCGTTGTTCAGACTCTCAGTCATGTAATGGTTTTAATACTCTCTTTTACGCTTTGGCACTG
This sequence comes from Cenchrus americanus, assembly GCA_947561735.1. Lineage (NCBI taxonomy): Eukaryota > Viridiplantae > Streptophyta > Magnoliopsida > Poales > Poaceae > Cenchrus > Cenchrus americanus. The sequence goes on along the minus strand of OX387243.1, from coordinate 97,723,221 downwards.
TATCTGATATTCACTGAGTCATTACGTGTGTGTAACTTGATGCTGGCGCACATGTAATTTATGCATTCGAGTTTGCCTTCAAATTCGGGTGTGACATTATACAAACGGATCTTAAATAAAAGGAAAATTACATATAAAGAAATCTAAAACTTTTGTTCATCTTCCTCGAAGCCTTCAGAGATCTGTTCGCCACCGCCGCTGAAACCGCTTCCCAATCGTCGCCGGGCACCAGAGGCGATCTCCACAAGGTGGAGGTCACAGAGGAGGGCTTACTTAGAGGCGAATCGGCCGAGTACACCGCCTCCCAGGCACATCGGCCAACTCCAGTACCCACGACGCATCCTTCGATTCCACCGCCGACAACCCGAGCAAAGCTTAGATTTTCACCAAAGATCATCTTCCCCGAGTTTAACAAGATCAACAACATCATCACCTGAAGAAGGCGATGATGCGCCGACCCTCGACTCCTGGACAGGTTTCCCCAGCTTCTCAGTTGACGTCGGAGTAGATCGCCGTCGGAGAACGGAAAAAGTTGGGATAAATTATTCCTTTGCAACGTCGTCGCTTCCGCATCGCCAACGCCGCCAGGAAAACCAAGCCGCAAAGGAACCAAGCTCCTCCGTCAAAACCTAACTCCACCGCCGAGCATCGGCGGCAAGTAAACGCTAAACCTAAAAGCACTCGATTATGACTCGATCTACTAAAAGTAGTTGGCACCGGCTGGAGGCCGGAGACGGAAGGAACAGGGGCCAAGGCGCCGGCGCCAGCGCAAAAGTTCCCCGTGTCGCCTCAGGGCGACGCGGGGGTCCAGGGGGCTATTCCGATATGCACAGTGCCTGACAGATTGGGAAAATGTTGTGACTCTCATCATCAGACGTTAAGCGTGCTAGTTAGTGTGGTAAACCTTATATGTAGTAGTCCACTTACATATTCTATATTATTGTCATAGACTCATAGAAGAGCATTTAGCGAGCCATACTCTATCGGAGCGTGGATCTATAGCAGGAATCACTGCCAGGGATCACATTAAACTAGGAAGATGGCCATGGAATGGCTATATAGGAGGGTATGTAACGGTATGCACAAGTGAATCCCCCGAGAGCCATGAGGTCTCTGCCACACATCTCCGATCCCTCAGCCAGGAAACACTGCAGCGCCATCAGATGCATCGTCCCAGCTGCCGTGTCCCTTCTCCTTCTCGCCGCCGCTCTCGCAACTTCGAACGTGTACTTCACCTTCCCGAGCCGAGAACGCGTTCCGCTGCCCCGGCCGTTCTCCTCTCGCATCACGCGCCGAGGCGGCGAGGGCAGCTGTGACATCTTCAGAGGCGACTGGGTGCCCGACCCAGACGCGCCCTACTACACCAACGACTCCTGCTCGGTGATCCATGAGCACTACGACTGCATGAGGTACGGCAAGCCGGACCTCGGCTTCGTCAAGTGGAGGTGGCGGCCCGACGGCTGCGACCTTCCCCGCTTCGATCCATGGCGCTTCCTCGACATGATGAGGGGCAAGTCCTTAGCCTTTGTGGGGGACTCGCTCGCCAGGAACCACAAGGACTCGCTCATCTGCCTCCTAACCAGAGCCGCGGAGCCTACGCCGAGCTGGCCGAGCAGCAAGCACACGGTGTACTTCTACGGCGAGTACAACTTCACCGTGGCCAACTTCTGGGCGCCGTACCTGGTCCGGCACGAGCAGATCGACGAGGACGGGCCGGCGCACACGGGCCTCTGGAACCTCTTCCTCGACGAGCCGGACGCCGTGTGGGCGGCGCACGTCGCGGAGTTCGACTACGCCGTCGTGTCGGCGTCGAGCTGGTTCTACCGCCCGTCCATGCTGTACGAGGCCGCCGGGCGCCTCGTCGGGTGCCACTACTGCCTCCTGCCCAACGTCACGGACCTCACGCCGCGGTACGCGCTCCGCATGGCCACGCGCGCCGCGCTGCGGGCGCTGTCCGGCGCTGACGGCCGGTTCCGCGGCACCGCCGTGCTGCGCACCGTGGACCCGTCGCAGTACGAGGGCGGGGAGTGGAACAAGGACGGGAACTGCGTCCGAACCAGGCCGTACCGGCGCGGGGAGAAGAAGGTCCAGGGCTTCGAGCTCGATTTCCGCAACCTGCAGGTTCTCCCTCACTTTGATCATCCATTGTTTCTTACGACATTGTTTGAGTGTTTCTGCTCTGCGTGTGCGAAGCTGGAGGAATTTGCGGCGGCGGAGAAGGTGGCGATGGACGCGGGCGGCAAGGTGAGGATGATGCTGATGGACACGACGGAGGCGATGATACTGCGCGCCGACGCGCACCCGAGCAAGTACCGGGGCTGGACGCCGGAGAAGCACTTCACCTTGTCCAACGACTGCGTGCACTGGTGCCTGCCCGGGGCGGTCGATACCTGGAACGATATGCTTCTCCACATGTTGAGGTCTACATGAAGCATCGAGAAGAATATCTTTCGAGTAGTTGTGTGTACTGCAACTATTAGAGGCAGTAATCAAAGAACTTTGGGTGCTATATATGGGCGTTACCTGATTGTGTAATGGGAAACTGGTTTGGAGGATGCACATCATTTAATCCTTACGAGAGAAAAAACCTTAAATATATTCTCATACAAAATCAGAAACATTTAGCCGTCAAGTCAATAATAATAAATATGATAATAATAGCAATTTTCTTTATTTTTAATAACATATTACCCCTACTTAAATATTCTAAAGCAAAACCCTAAATCTATATCTACCTTTCATACAACATATTACTACGAAAATAACCACATATATAAGTGTACTTCAAACAGTATTTAGACAGATTATTAATAGCCTTGAAAAAAGATCTTATTATCCCTAATTACACAATGTTGTGTACCTAATATATACTTCGTGTCTAGATACATTGTCAAAAGTTGTGCATCTAGAGAAAACAAAATGAATTAATTTGGGATGGAGGGAGTAATGCTCACTGAAACTAGATACTCCCTCCGGTTTGGTAAAAGAAGTCGTTTTCGACAAGGTTTGGATCAAACCTTGAGAAAATAAATATGAATAACTTTTAAACCATTGAGTTTAGAAATGTTAAAATCATATCAATAGATTTGTCTTGAAAATCATTTTCATAAAAGTATACATATATAATTTTTTAATAAATATTTTTATAGAAAAGACAAGTCAAAGTTGTGTTTTGTAGACTGTGTCGCTGTCCTAATGCCAGTCTCAATTAGCGATGAAAACGGACGGAAACGAACGGAAAATCCCTTAACCGTGTCCCGTCCCGTATTTTTCCACCGGAAACGGGAGCGAGAACGGGACAGCCGGGAGCGGGACAGGAAGCGGGATAAACGGGTATACGAAAACGAACAAATATGAACGGAAAGACAACAGAAATGGGCGGGAAGCGGGACAATACACCGGGATGACACAATCCAAACTACACTAGCATCCCTCATTCTCACACAACTGACAACTACATACAGCAGTGCAGCACGCCTCACACCTGCACGTGCATTGCACATTTGCTATTTCACCTATTTGCACTTGCACGAGTGCAGTAGCCATCTAAGTACCAGCCACCAAAATTCAAAGCCACACGCCCACACTTGCACTTGCACTTGCACTAGCAGCCAGACGCCCAGATGGCGCTGAAGATGATCCTAACATATGACCATCGTTTGCCTTTCCCCTTGCTCCTGTAAAAAAATCAACAAAGACAAGAAAGCAAGTGAGCTACTGGACATTGGCAGAATGGCAGTGGTATGCTGTATGCAGTCTGTCTGTCAATGTGCTCCTGTCCCTAAGCACTGCCTACTGTCCTACTTCACTAATCTGTAAGAATAAGATGTAGCGGCACCCAACAACAATAAGATAAAGCACCCGCATCCTGTTGCCGCATTGCCTCTGTAAACATGAATCGACAAACAATCAAGCTGCAGGCACATCCACACGGCTCTTGCGACAAACAATCGACAAACACTAATCCGTGCTTGAGTGCTTCAGCTTCAGTACTCGGGACGGTCGGATGGAGACGGACAAGCAGCACGGTGCGGTGCGGAGGAGCAGCACGGCGAGGCACGACGCAGGAATAACGGAGGAGCAGCCGAGGCGCCGAGCGGGCGAGCGGCACCCGGCACGGCGGCGCCGCGCGGCGCAAGTGCGCAACCGCGCGCGGAGCTAGGGCGGCGGGTAGCCGGGCAGGGGCCAAGAGCGGCGGGGTGGGGGCCGGGGGGCTGAACGAGGGTTGGGGATAAGGGTTAGGAGAGAGCTTTTATACGTCTTTGATGTTGGGCTTGCTGGCTTATCGGGCTTGGGCTGAGGGAAGTGATCTATTGGGCCTATCCCGCTAGTTTGAGAATGGGACGAATACGGGATATCCCGCTGGAATACGGGATACCGCTAAAACGGACGGAAAACCCTTCAACCGTATCCCGTCCCGCTCCCGCAACCGTCCGCCCCGTATCCTGTCCCGTTACCGGTAAAAACCGTCCCGTTTTCGTTTAGGTCGAAATATGGGACAAATATGGTAAAACGGGCGGGCGGTAACGGGATTTTGTCCGTCCGTTTTCATCGCTAGTCTCAATGGAGAGTTTCACCGTCCCGGTTTCCAAGATGTGAAACTTTGGTATGAAATAGATGTCTCCCTCAATGCATAGTTTCATTGCATAGTTTCATTGCATAGTTTCATTGCACAGTTTCATAGGCTCAAAGGGTCCCACAACTTCTCTCTCATTGGATGGTTTAATTGCATAGTTGCATGGTGAAACTCTATTTGTGTCTTAATGGGGGTTTCACACAGTTTCCAACGCATGTGAAACTGTGCCCAAAGGTTTCACCATGGGGAAACTCTTTCCTTCTCTCTCCTAAAGGTTTCATGCAAAAAGTGAAATTTTGCTGATGTGGCGCTGTATTTAATGTGCATGGAACACTCATGAACCTATTGAGATTGGACTAAACGACTTCTTTTACCAAACCGGAGGGAGTAAGTAATATTAATATTGGCGCCAACCATTTCTCCACATGGTTTTTTGTTGTGCAGGTGTTGCTTTAATAAGATGGCCGCTGCAGTTTGACCCAAAAGTTAAAAATTTACTCTTTAATTATGAAACGAACTTTGAATGCAAGAAGTGTGCTTATTTTTTAATAGACACTACACCAAACCCGAATTGGCTTGGAGCCAAATAACACAAAGGAATATACCAAAACCGCCAAGATAATGGCTGGCTGGCTGCCAAGCAAATTCCGCCAATAGTAGAGAAGAGCTAAAACAATTTCTCTATTAGGTGTAACGTAGATTTTTTACAAAAATAATTACACGAATGGACCGGAAATTGCGAGACGAATCTATTAAGTCTAATTAATCCATCATTAGAGATTGTTTACTGTAGCACGACGTTGTCTAATCATGACATAATTAGACTCGTTAGATTCGTCTCGAAAATTAGGGTACGAGTCGTGGAATGAGTTTTGTCATTAATCCACATTTAATACTCTGAACTAGTGGAAGGAAGATTGATGTGACAGGTTGTTGGTGAAATTTTTGGAAGTACACTTGCCCCACAGTCAACTGCCAAGAATCCTTACTTGGTCGTACGACTGCCAGAAAAAATGGCAATCACATTAAATGTTTCAAAGCACCAATGAAATGGTCGTACCGCCAAGTAACTTTCCTAGGCAGTGGTAGACTACCAAGGGTATTATGTATGTGTTTACTTGGCAGGGTCCAACCACTAAGAAAATTGTGTGAGCTCCCACACGTCAGTGGTGGTCGAGTCCCCCACACCTCCTAATAAGGGGTTGGCGGGAGGTAGAGATGCATGTTTGTACCGGATGGTATAATGAGTCGGTACTAAATTTTGATATTTAGTAGTGGCTAGACTCAGGAGTCGGTAAGAAATTGTGATGGAGTCATTTAGTACCCGTCAAAGCTACTACCCAGTACTAAATGACATCCAATTGTTGCCTCTAAGGATAACAACCGGTAGAAAATGAGCTCCGTTGGTAGCTTATGGCCGGTACTAAAGCACGCCGTTAGCACCGGCGAAAATGTAACCGGTGCTAACGTGTTGGACGAATGCTCATTTTCCAAGTAGTGTAGTATATTTCTTTGGCATCCCAAACCATCTTTCCTTAGCAGTCAACGGCCAAGAAAATGAATACTGCCAACAAAAAAAAGCGATATTTCAGGTTTATAGCTATAGTATCAATGAACACATCTATTACACAATGACTATATATTACGGAGAGCACATTGACACTAATGTGCATTTAATTGGCGGTTCAGCCAAACAGCCAAGGGAATGGACAAATTTATTGTCGGGTCAGCAAATTAGCCAAGAAAATAGGGAATTTACTCGGCTTTTCTCATCTTTTGCCAAGAAATATACATTCCTTGGCTGTTTACTATCATAGCGGTTTCATTTAATTTGGCCACCAAGAAAATGTTAGGCCGCCAAGGTAATTCCAATTTTGGGTTGTGATACAGTATGCTATTAAAGAAACCCTTAGTTTCCATATCTCAAATACTCAAATACATGTTGCTTAGTTCCATATGTGCATCTAAATTCACATATGCTATTATTTAAAATAACCTAAGTAGCCCCAAATATATTCTTCAAAGTACTTTTCCTTGTTCACGAAATTTTCTTAGTGCCATATCTCAAATACTCAGACACATGCCCAAGGGTAGTACAAACCTCCAACTCCCTTCACAATAAGGATTATGGTTACATGTCTTTTTGAGAATTACACAACCCTACCCCTATGAGCACCTTTGACGGACTGAGCACCTGAAAGATCTAGAGATCACTATTGGTGCCTCGTTGTCGACGGGACGTCGCTTACCACTTAACGCATAACGCCGGTAAATCCTGCACATCACTATTGGCGCCTCATTATCGACGGGGACATCGCTTACCACTTAACGCATAATGCCGGTAAATTCCCCGGCGCTTAACACTTAACGCATAATGCTGGTAAATCCTGGAAATCAAGGAAAAGGTGCAAGCACTAGGATTTGAACCCTGGTGGGTAGCGTCACACTGGATCGTTCTACCATTGGACGAAAGCCCATTCGCATGGTTATAGGTCTTCGAGCTACTAATAGAGCATTCTTCTTAGGTGGTGTTTGGATCCCTTTATCCCCCTGACTAAAGTTTAGTTCGACTAAAACTTTTTAGTTAGCTCCTATTTGGAGGGTGACTAAAATTAGTCAGCATTAATTGTTCTTAGCACTATTTGTTCTCCCTTCCTCTTCTTTTTCTCTCCTCTCCAGCACAGTAAGCCACCTTCTTCCTCACGCACGCCTCCTCCCTTCCCCTTCCCCTTCTCCTCTCCTACACTACCGGAAAAGGTCTCTGCCTCCGCCCGCCATCGGGAACGGCTGCCTCCTCCCTAGATCCGTGGCCGCCCTGCTTTGGGAGGGGCGGCGCGGCCCGGCTCCGCCCGCCACCGGGGCCGCGTGGGGCTCCGTGGCGCCGCCGAGAGGGTCGCATCGCGCCAACCACTGAGGCGAGCCCCGCCCTTGCACAGATCGAGGTCGCCGGCTGCTGTCCGCTCGACACCACGTTGGAGAGGGAGCACAAAGCTCCAGCCTCATATGCACCGCGTCGTCGGCCTCCTACGTCCCGCGCCGCGCCCCATGTCTCCCACCACCGCCAGCCTCCTCCATCCCTTCCCGCCTCCTCCTCTCTCTCTCTCTCCCCTCCTCTTGTCTCTACTGCGTGGAGGGCGCATCCCCCGGTGGGGCCCCTCCTTCACTGGAGCTCTTCCTCGTGGCGGTGACGGCTAGCGGTGGTCGACAGCGGGGAGCGAGGGAGACGTCCTGCCGGCGGCGAATCGAGGGGATGGTCGACGGCGGGATGGGTCTGGCGACTCACGAGAGGGGGAGGCGACGTGTCCAGAGGAAGAGAGAGGGGGGATGGAGCAATAAATGTGGAGAGAGAGGGTTTTAGTCACCAAAAGTTTGGTCACCCCCGACTCACTACGGAAACGGGGGCTTTGCCGTGCGCCCCGAGTGCACAAGCAAAGGCCTTAAAACGCACGGCAAACCCTTTGCCGTGCGTTTTTGTCGGGCGCACGGCAAAGGGCGCACGGCAGCATTTTGCACGGCGAAGCCCCTTTGCCGTGCGCCGCGCCCGACAACGCACGGTAGACAATCTTTGCCGTGCGTTTTTTCACGACGCACGGCAAACAAAAACAACTAACGGCACCGGCGCCAAACGGCGTGGAACGACCTTTGCCGTGCGCCGGAGCAAAACGCACGGCAAACGGGGGTTGTTTGCCGTGCGCCTCCCTGAAAAACGCACGGCAAACAACCCCGTTTGCCGTGGCGCCTTCATGAAAACGCACGGCAAACGGGGGCTGTTTGCCGTGCGCCCGCCCCCGAAAAACGCACGGCAATGAATGGCACCTTTGCCGTGCGCCTCCATAAACGCACGGCAAAGGCACTGTTTTGGCTTGTTGGTTTTGGTCACTTTGCCGTGCGTCTTCCGAAAGACGCACGACAAAGTGACCATTGCAATTTATTTTTTTGGTTTTCACGTTTAAAAGTACCCAAAAATCACAGTAATGTCATATATATCATAATATTCATCACAGGCACCATATATATCATAATATTCATCACAGGCATCATATATATCATAATATTCATCACAGGCATCATATAAGTCGCAATAACCATCACAGACATCATATATATCACAATAAGACATCACATATAGATAAATTCACACGTTACTCATTGACAAGTCGACTAGTACATCCAAGTTCAACGGAAAGTCCACAAGTTCATCGACAAGTCCACAAGTTCAACAAGCATTATTCAAGTTCATCGACAAAGCTCCACAAAGTCCAGGAAATCAAATGACATAAACGCGACTCACTGAGGAGGAGGGAAGAGCTGCTGTGGGGCCATCAGCGGTGACATGCCCGGGGACCCTTGTACATTATTCGAAGCCGCCGATTGATTCTTTTAATAAAAAAGTAAATTGCATGTGAGACCACAATCAAGTTTTCTATGTTATAATCTAAGTTCTAAGTCTCTACTTTCTCTAGGTTTCTAAGTGAGTCTAAGTCTCTACGTTCTCTAAGTCCGTAATTATTGAAATGAAAAAACGGATGTCAAGTAACTCACCACGGGAGTCTCGGGAGCCGCACCGGCCGGGAGTCGGAAGGACGGGCACCGGGGGCATCGGGGGCATCACGGGCATCGGGGGCACCGGGGGCATCGGTGGCATCGGTTGACCGTTCTGGACAGCTAGCATGGAAGCTTGCATGTGCTCGGCCATCATCTAGTAACTCAACACGAGATGGGGACGGGCGGCAAGATGGAGGTTGCGGTAATGGGAGCTTTCTCGCAAAAAACCCATCAAGACTTAGCGTTTATTCAAAATTTCAGCAGCACCTCCCCCCGTACGGTGAGGTTTCCAAAACCTGCAAGAAAATCCACGACACGAAGATCGGGCCACAAAAACAATTTCTTCCCATGGCTCGATGGCCGGACACAAGAAGTAGTGATTTGCCTCCGATATTTTCCCATTTTTTGACTTTATCGTTGACCATAACAAAGTACCCCAATTTTAATCTAACATACTTATGCATCACTAAATTTAACTCATTTGATCTAATTCTAACATACTTATGCATCACTACTACAAAAGTGTAGGTCATCAACTCATCATACTAATTTAATCTCAAAATTCGAGAAATGTCGAGACATTGATTACCGATCGAATGGAGTGAGGTGTCGAGGAAGTGAGGTGCTTGAGCACGGCCGGAGCACACCCCTCCTCCATGTTCACCCTCGACCTCCTCCCTCTCCTCCTCCTTGTTCTCCGGCCCTCTCCTTCCCTTCCTCCTCCTCCCCCTCGGTTGTCTCCTACCCCTTCTCCATCTCCATCTCCTTCTCCTTATTCTCCCCTGCCTCTACTTCCCTTCCTGTGTAATTAGGATTAATGTGTTAGGTTGAAGAAGAAGCAAATAAATATATACATGAATAATAATTTCGAACGAAACTCCCTCCCGTCCAAATTAAAGGGAAAAGTGTCATTATATATTTGTTTTTTCCCACTTGAAAGATTGTTTCATGGTTGGTCGTGAAGAGGTAACTTCGATGTGCTTTCACGGAGTCAAACCTACAAGGGCCGGGTCAAGTATTGGTGTGGTTGTTGCTTATGGTGTGAATGACGCCGCTCGAAAGCCGAGGAAATAATTTCAAAGGTGCGAATACTTTCTAGCAAAGGATGCCATTTTTTTAATCACAAAGGCATGGTAACTATATCCCATATCTTAATGCCACAAGGCCTCGGTCAAATAATTTCATTTTTCACAAGCCAAGTGTCCTTACACAAGCAACAATTGAAACGGAGTTGCTCGACCTCTTGATGCCGCCGGACCCTCCCGAGGCGGCCGCCCGGACCCTCCACAGCCGCCGCCGGGGTCCGCAGAGGCGCCGCCCGGGTCCGCAGCTGCCGGAGCCGGAGCTAGGGCGGCGGGGGTGGGGGCGGCGCGCGGGCCGGGGGCGGCGGGGGGCGGGCCGGGCGCCCGGTCGACGGGCGGCGGGCGCGGCGGAGGGCGGGGGGCGCGGCCGGCGCCGGACGGGCGCGGCCGACGGCGGATGGGGCCGGGCGCGGGCGGCGTCGATCCGGGTCCGGGCGGCGGATGGGGACGGGCGCGCGGCGGCGGCGGATGGGGACGGGGCGCGGCGGCGGTCGATGGCGGCGCCGGCGCGCGGGGGCGGCGGCGGATGGGGACGGGATGCGGTCCGCGGGAGAGAAGCGGGCGGCGGTCGATCCGGGAGAAGTGGGGGCAGCAGGGCGGCGAATGGGGACGGGATGCGGCGGGCCCTAGTGGGGCCACCGTCTTTCTTTGTGCGCCTTCGTAGTCAACGCACGGCAATATATGACATTTGCCGTGCGTTTTAATGGGGGGCGCACGGCAAAGAGATGTAAATTTCCTTTTTTTATTCCCATGAATGGAAAATTCAAATTTTTGTGAATGCAATATTCAAAATTAGATGAAACTTTTCATTGTAGTAAAAAATATGAATGTCTTTTTTACAACTAGGTTTTCTTCGAAGTTATTACTCAAATTCAATACATGTCTATTTAAATTATTTAGTTACAGTTATTTAGTTACCGTTAATATATGAAAATTAGCAAATGGATGCGAAAAAATACCATGAACTAACATGAGTCAATGTAAGTTTTATGTTCACTATAGAAAAGTTTTCAAGTCAAAAACCAAGTTCAAAATTTACTAAGACTGCGTATCAAGTGAGATGACTATAAACGTTATGAAACTTCGAGTTAGATGCTTCGGTTTCTAAACACTATACGTGACGGATCTTTCCAAACCTCTTTGTACTATTTTTCACACCCTTCCCACGGTATATCACGAGCTCTTGACAAATCTCTTCACTTTCAAACTTCATTTGCAATTAATACAATAAAAAAACATTTCACATACACATATTTTATCATTCCCCGCGAACAAATTGTTTAAAATTTCAAGTACTTTCATGCATAAGGTCCTAAAAAGTATCAATTAAACCAATAACATTTTTCCAGAAACTATACTCTATTATTTTATACACTTGCAGTTCAAATTTGGTTAACACGAAAAAAATCCTATCCATCAAAACAATTCGTTAAAATTAGCAAAAATAAAGATATGATTATATAATTGAAATGTAGAGTGCATAATAATATACTTGTGGAGGAAAAATTGAAATAAGGTGTGAAAATTCAATTTTTAAAAATACATTGCCGTGCGCCAAAGCAAAACGCACGGTAATGCTGTAACTTTGCCGTGCGCCATGCCAAAACGCACGGCAAACTTCTTGTCTTTGCCGTGCGTTTTTCCAAGGCGCACGGCAAAGCTTGACGCCCGTCAGCAGTCCGTTGGGTTTGGATGGCCAACTGTCAGTGTGCAATCATTGCCGTGCGTCCATAGAAAAACGCACGGCAAAGATTTGTGATTGCCGTGCGCCACCATAAAAACGCACGGCAAAGTATATAGATACCGTGCGTTTTTATTTGACGTGCGTCATCTAGAAAACGCACGGCAAAGACGACGTTTTCCGTGCGCCCGATGAAAAGCGCACGGCAAACATTTTCACGCACGGCAATCTGCCGTTTTCCCGTAGTGACTAGAGACTAGACTAGTTTCGGTCGCCCTTTAGTCGAGAGGTGTTTGGAGGTTTAGTCCCCTAAGGTGACTAAAATTAGTCTCGATCTCTAGTCGGGTGGATGAAACACCTTCTTAGCCTCCATGGGTGGGTTTTTTGTGCCCTCTAGCGTGTGGAAGGAATGAAGCAGCCTCGGCCTAACCCTGCTATTTAATTAGACCACTGTCCGTCACCATGCACTCAAATTTTGTCATCAAACTGATGATGTACTTTACGACCAGGTTACTAGTTGCTAGTTGAAGCGACGACGGAGGATCGCTAATAAGTGACGAATTGTGTGCAAACGTACATCATCCTTATGAGTAGATAATGCTTATCAAGATTGTGAATAGTGGGTTCCAAGCAGGTTTGTCTGTGTCACACAGTACGCATACACTGCATCTCTTAGTGTGTATCGGCTGCTATGCTAGCACTGTCAGCTTCCTTCAAACAAAACTTTTCTCATGACCAAATTAGATGACATTTGTAACTTTGCATGCACAAATGACAGAACGACTAGTGGGTAACGACCAACTCAGTACAATGACAACATGGGTTCCAATTGTACACATCATGACATCACTAACAAAGTGAACAACAAGCGCCGACGACTAATATCCAATGGGGTTATGAAAATAAATTAACTCAACAACGCCACTCACGGAAGCACGTGATGAAACTAGCAGCTGATCCAATTTAGTGGGCATAGAACTTAAGCCTGTAAAAGGTTCTTTCACAGTTTGGTGGGATAAGATCAAAAAATAGACATCAGTGATAAAATACTATAGAGTGTAATACGCTAGGATAATTGCAAAAGCCGGGCAAAGAAAAAAGTTGAAGCACAAAAGCCATTAGCAAACTGTGGGTGAGTGATCTATCCTCCTATATATGGGTGATTATTTCACACAGAAGACTTCTTGTGAGGAACAATATAAGGTTTGATTAGCGTGGGAGTATGTCGACCACATATGTAACCAAAAAGAAATTTTGTGCTGCGTACAATGACAAGGAGTCACATGAAGATGCGAAGATGCCAGCCAGTGTCGAGAGACAGCTTGTTCGGACAACAAAACTGTCTACAATCACCATGAAGCTATACAGGTGAGCATTAATGCAAACATGGTTCTCTTTCCATCAACTTGCAGCTATTTTTCTGTAGTCCGAAACAGAGGGGATTATTTTCAAAAGTTCTTATTAGAGATGATGAGAATTGGGAAAAATAAATATTTGATTTTAAACACAATTTTACAAATAAAGAGCATCCACATCAAGGGATACAAATTGTTCCATGGGACCACCTTCACCTTCATATTTAGATATGGCATGCAAATAATAAGAGAAGCAAAATATGTTATATAAGCAACTGCAGCTGGCTATCACACAATTATAATCTTTGTACACAAGCATAATGATCTGGGAAGCCTGTTAATGACGATGGAAGATTATTGATATGGCCATCCACATTTTCTACATGGGCATTGCTAGTGTCTGGACGTCCGTTGGGAACTTTCCAATCAGATGCTCAATTGCAACACCGAAATAAACATCTACAATATTGAGAATATGTAGGTGCGCAAATTGAGATATACGGAAAATCTACTTCAGTCGTTTCACTGCGGAATCAGAAATTCCACTGCAACATGAAAACATTCGCTGTGAAACATGTGAAAATAATAGTTGCAACATCAAAAAAATTAAACATAAAAAAATAACTATTGAATCATATCTTGAAAAACAACCATCTCGAAAAATTTCTACCACTACTATTGTGTTTAGAATTTTTTCGAAGGGACACTCTTTGCGGGACAGAGGGAGTGCAACACATCTGAATGAGTAGGGTTGCTATGCTTTTGTGTGAACTAAAGGTGGCTTTTTGGTCCCAGTTGGATTAAGGTCTGATGAGGCTTTTGTCCGAGTTGGTGTTTACCAATCGGGATTTCACTAACCGGGACTAAGGGTGACTCCACGGATCGTCATGAAATTTAGATTTGGGAGTAAATTCTCTTTAGTCACAGGTCTAAGAGCAGTTGAGATTTTGCTGAGGATGGAACATCATTTCTCTACTAGTGATTTGTGTGTAATTGAGATTTTAAAAGTTATAAAATGTCAAAATGATCACTTATATCATGTAAATAGGATTATCCATTGACAGTGTACTATATATGTGACAACCATATCCACCCGCAAAAAAACAAGTGACAATCATATCCAATTAACTGGTGAAAACCATGGTGTTTGTAGGCTCGTGATCGTTGTTCGGATGGGCATCTTCGTTCTGTTTTTCAAGTGGCGAATCAACACAGCCCGTGCGATAATGAGCTCCCCTGACACCGATGATGCCACAGGTACAGTTCGTGCAATGTGGATGGTGTCCATCGCCGGGGAGCTCTGGTTTGCATTGATGTGGGTACTCGAACAGGTGCCCAAGATGCAGCCTGTCCGGCGCGACGTTCACATCACGGCGCTTGACGTGTCGCTGCTTCCGTCGATCGATGTGTTCGTCACCACCGCCGATCCCGAGAAAGAGCCGCCGCTGGTAACGGCGAACACCATCTTGTCCATCCTCGCTGCGGACTACCCAGCAGACAAGGTCACGTGCTACGTCTCCGACGACGGCGGCTCGCTGCTCACGCGTGGGGCTGTCGCGGAGGCTGCCCGGTTCGCCGGACTGTGGGTGCCGTTCTGCCGGAAGCACGGGGTCGAGCCGAGGAACCCAGAGGCCTACTTCAGCCCCGGCGATGGCGCCAGTCTTCATGGTGGTGTGAAGGCGAGGGTGGTGGCGAGGGGTGACTATAAGGGAAGGGCATGGCCGGAGTTGGCAAGGGACCGGAGGCGTGTGAGGCGAGAATACGAGGAGCTGCGGCTGCGGATCGACGCGCTGCAGGCTGGAGACATGCGGCAGCAGCGGTGGTCCCTGGCTGGTGCAAACTGCTGCCGGCGTGGGATAGCGGAAGATCATGCCGGGCTTGTTGAGCTACTAGTTGGTCCTCCCAGCCGCACGCCGCAGCTCGGCGCCACCGTCCTAGTAGATGCCACTAATCTTCTGGACCTTAGCTCTGTCGATGTGAGGGTTCCAGCAGTCGTGTACATGTGCCGGGAGAAGCGCCACGGCCGGGCGCACCACCGGAAGGCCGGCGCCATGAACGCGCTGCTCCGCGCCTCCGCCGTACTCTCCAACGCGCCCTTCGTCCTCAACCTCGACTGCGACCACTACGTCAACAACTCCCAGGCCATTCGCGCCGGCGTCTGCCTCATGCTCGACCGCAGTGGCCGCGACGTGGCGTTCGTCCAGTTCCCGCAGCGCTTCGACGGCGTCGACCCCAGCGACCGCTACGCGAACCACAACCGTGTCTTCTTCGACTGCACAGAGCTCGGCCTCGACGGCCTCCAGGGACCCATCTACGTCGGCACCGGGTGCATGTTCCGCCGCTCGGCGCTATACGGCGTCGATCCGCCGCGCTGGAGCTGGAGGTCGCACAGAGACGCCGGTAAGGATGTCGTCGGCACTGAGGCTGACACGTTCGGCGTGTCGACGCCGTTCCTTCGCTCGGTCCGTGCGGTCTTGAACCTGAACCAGTCGTCGGACCAACGCAACGCCACTCCTCCGCCGTGCTCGTTCGATGCCGCTGCCATTGGCGAGGCAACCGCGCTTGTCTTGTGCGGCTACGAGGATGGGACGGCGTGGGGCAGGGACATCGGCTGGATGTACGGCACCGTGACGGAGGACGTGGCCACCGGCTTCTGCCTGCACCGTCGAGGCTGGCGCTCCGCTTACTGCACCACCGCGCCGGATGCGTTCCGCGGCACGGCGCCGATCAACCTCGCCGACCGGCTGCACCAGGTCCTGCGCTGGGCGGCGGGTTCCCTCGAGATATTCCTCTCCCGCAACAACGCACTCCGCGCAGGCCGGCTCCACCCGCTGCAGCGTGTGGCGTATCTCAACACGACGCTGTACCCCCTCTCCTCCATCTTCCTCATACTCTACTGCATCTTCCCGGCGATCCCTCTTCTGACGTCCGGGAACGCCACGGCCGGCACCTTATTGTACATGGGCACGCCGCCGTCCGCCACGTACGTCGCCTTCCTCGCGGCGCTGATGCTGACGCTCGCAATGGTGGCGGTCCTGGAGGTGAGGTGGTCGGGGATCACGCTGGGAGACTGGTGGCGGAATGAGCAGTTCTGGATGGTGTCCGCCACGAGCGTCTACCTGGCTGCGGTATTGCAGGTGGCGCTCAAGGTCGTCGCTGGGAAGGAGATATCGTTCAAGCTGACGTCCAAGAAGACGGCGACGGCGAGCTACGGCGCCGCCGGCGTCAAGGAAAGGTTTGCGGAACTATACGCCGTGCGGTGGACGGTGCTGATGGTCCCACCGGCGGTGGTGCTGGCAGTGAACGCGGCGTCCATGGCAACGACAATAGAAGGGGGGCGGTGGAGGAATGGCCCGGCGGCGGTGCTCACGGTGGCGTTCAACGCGTGGGTGGTGGTGCATCTCTACCCCTTCGCGCTGGGGCTCATGGGCCGTTGGAGCACGACGTTGAGACCACTACCCTTGCTTGTGGCGTTGTTCACCATTCGATTACTTTGGTTCGTTCTCCAATCGCACATGCTTTAACATGGTTGTTAAGCCGACTAGACAAAAAGATGTGTAATCAAATTATGCTCTTTACTTGTATATGATTCGTGTGACAATGTAGAAGAGACACCAACAAAAAACATCTGTGCAGCAAAGCAGCTGCAAACCGATTGTTGTGCAGCCCTACACCCTGATGGCCTATGCGTGGCGATATGGTGGAATCGACTCTCGCGACAGGGATGAGCAGAGGTTCCACGCGCGGGACGGGATCGGCTGAGAGGGGTGCATCGACTCGGCCGCGCAAACAGAATCGCCGCGTCGGCTCGTCCCATGTGGCTGAGTTGCCGCCGCGCGGGGCAATGCACCGACGACGGTTGAATCCTTATATGCCTCTGTCCCTATCACGGCCCCGCTGGGCTGCTGCGACCCAGTGAGAATTCCTGCTCCCGCGTGCGTGGTGGTTCTGGCGAAAGTCATCACCATGGTGGATTGGTGGTGCTAATCGTGCAGAGGTGTCGCATGCCTTGAGGCTGTGCAGCCCACACATGCTCGATCAATTGCTTCACGCATTGACACGGTGCTCCCATTATCATTTTTTATGTATTAATCCTTCCATCCTAAATTAGGCTCTATTTAGTTCCTCAAGTTTTCTCCAACTACCGATCACATCAATCTTCAAATATGTGGATTAATGACAAACTCATTCCATAATCCCTTGTTAATGTGCGAGACAAATTTAATGAGACTAATTATACCTTGATTAGATAACGTTGTTTTATAGTAAACACTCTCTAAATGACAAACAAATTAGACTTAATGGATCCGTCTCGCGATTTTTCATCCACATAATGCCTGGAAGTCCCACGAGAGCAACTCCCATTGAACGCATGAATCATGGGATGTTTCAATGTGATGGTTTCAGTAGCACCATAATAAATATCCACTAATTAAATCAGACATTTCATTCGGGGTTTAGGGTTTCGTACATTGATTGCATTGTAAAAGTACCTTGTTTCGTAAGGTTTGATTTAATGGAATCATGTTGGTCGTCTAATTGCACAAATGCAATTTTGTCAACTAATTCATTCCACCTCTGTAGCTTGTCCCCCACTAATGCCCTTCTAAATGTCGTTATATGTTTAGTATAGACCTAAGAGCATTAGCAACTAATATATGATTCTTTGCTGCAATGTTATATAAAGATGGGTATTGCTTTTTGAGAGTAAAGTTTCTCAACCACTTATCCTCTCATAACCTAATATGTACACCATTATGTATATTGAGAGTAGGAGGTTCCATGAAGTAGTCTTCAATCTTCATAAGGCCTGATGACTATAAATGTGAATCTCCCGATGATATTTTATATACCGCGACATGTCTATAATTTAATCTTGATGTCTTGTCAACCTGATGCTACATCTCTATCTTCTCTACCTTAAAGCGAGAACCCCTTCTGCCCCAAAACTTTGTCCGTCACATGGAACCGGAGGAAAACTCCGTGATCCGGCACATAGAATCACAAACAGAAGAAAAACCGTGACACTATCTGGGAACCGGTTGAAAAACTGCCGCACCACCACCTGCGCTCACGGATAAAACCGGTTGCCCGGTGTCCCACCCACGAAGAAAATCAGCAGCCCACCACAGCCTCCTAGAGGCCCATAAGTTGATCTCAAAAAAAAAGAGACCCATCAGTCAAACAGACTAAAAAAAGAAAGCCATAAAAGCGACTCGAACCCACCTAAAGATATAATTGTTTGTTCTGCAGAATCTCATTTAATTTTTTTATAGTATTTGAACGTTCAGAAGTGGATGAAGGAACAAGCCCATCATCTGTCACGCGTAGCAATATCTTTTTTCATTACCCTAATATAAAAATGTTATTGTTGCAAAGAATGTACGTGCATCCAAATATAATGCTAATTTTATTTTTCAGTTCTAGCAATATATATTTAATTACAATGATGGAAAATTTATTTTTAAGTTCTAGCAATATATATTTTTATGCTCAGCTAGCAATAGTGTTTGTTGAATCAAATGTGTGAAATATATTCTTCGCCAAATCGGTCACTTATATTGTATAATACAGTCTGTTTCTTGCAAACATTTGGTAAAAAATCAAATAAATGTAACGGGGTTTTGAGTAGAAGGAACATGAAAATTCAAAACTCTATTGATTTCTAGCAAAAGTATAGAGATTCAATGAGTTTGACAAAAATGCCAAAGACTATACATTGCTTTAGCGAAAAAAATGTCATGCCAGTGGGACCCACATATCAGTTACTTCTTCCTCCTACTGGTCGTCACACTTCCTTCTTGATCTTCGGGTTAGGGCGACGCAGGGTGGCGGTGGGAGCCGCTGGCGGGCGATGGAGGAGGGGGGGGGGTGATACGAGCTCTCAGTTACGACAGATCCGGGTTACGATGGCATCGGCTGGCGATGCCGAATCCGACGGCGGGAGCTGCCGGAGTCAGGGGCTGAGGGTGGCGCATGGGCAAGTGGAGGAGAAGGAGAGAAATAGAGACGTCAGCTGGCGGAGGAAGGCGGTCGTCGGAGTTGGGAAGGAATATGACACGAGGGAGAAGGGCATCGGCGCGCTGTCAGAGAGGGGAGCGACAAAGCGGGGTATGAGATGGGAGCGGCAGCTCGGGGAAGAAATGGATCCCCTCCTACTGGTAAGGAATCGGATGCTCGTTAGCCTAAGAGGGGGAGGGGGTGAATTAGGCAATCTAAAACCTTAACCTATGGCTTCACTAATTTTGCATAAAGGTAAACTAGAACATACTATCTTAGATGTGCAACTAGGGTTGTTCTAGTGTGAAACTCCCATCCCAAACCAAGGTTTGCAACCTATAGCCAATCCTAGCATGATACTACTCTAGGAAAGTAAAGGCAAGCAAAGATTGCAATAGAGTAAATGCGGAAACGTAAAGGGGATGAGAGGAAGCAAACTCTTGACACGCGATTTATCCCGTGGTATCGGTAGGCACTAAGCCACCCCTAGTCCACGTTGTTGAATCACTCACACAAGAGTATTGCTTCCCGGT
Organism: Cenchrus americanus; assembly: GCA_947561735.1. NCBI lineage: Eukaryota > Viridiplantae > Streptophyta > Magnoliopsida > Poales > Poaceae > Cenchrus > Cenchrus americanus. Next base: position 97,703,449 of record OX387243.1, on the reverse strand, counting down.
CACCAAGTCTCTCCCAAGAGCACCACTTGACTCGCCACAAAGGCTAGCCACTTAGGCACTTGCCAAGCTCCCTTGGTCACCTTGATGCCGCCTCCACTAAGGAGCTTCTCCACCAAGGAAGGGGGTCTCCACGTCCCCCACACAAAGTGTCCTCGCCGCTCCACACCAAGCCGGAGGGTCGATGACGATTGCCGGTGAGCCACTTAGGCCCTAAGGCTTCCGGCGAACCTTGTACAACTAGATTCACTCAAGAATCACCTCACAAGGTTGGCACAACCTTGCACTCACTCAGCTCTAAGCTAAGCCTAGCACTAAGCACATACACTAAGCATGTACTAGTCTAAGGATGAGCAATTAAGCACTTGGATGGATTGGATATGATCTTCAATGTGTCTTGAACTCCTCTGCACTTCCACACAATCCAGCAACCTCAAATGGGTGAGTGGAGGGGGTATAAATAGCCCAAGGCATCAAACTAGCCGTTGGCTAAAAGCTGCTGAAAAAGGTACCGTCGGATGATCCGACACTATGCTTTTCCAGGGCGTCGGTTCATCCGGTGCCCCTCCCACGTCACGTAGCCGTTGAGGTTCTCTGACACAACTGCTCCGACGCTATGCTCCGACGCTACGTCGGATCATCCGGTGCTGAAGACCTCGCATCCAAGTCGCCTCTGTGAGCTTCCACGCGACCGTCGGATAGACCGACGCTTCACCTTGACCAAGGCGTCGGATCATCCGGTGCTGAAGGCTTCGTCTTGGCGCGTCTCTGTATGAATTCAAACTGAGCGTCGGATAGACCGACGGTGTCCCCACTCAGACCGTCGGATCATCCGGTGCTACTGTCTTTCTTGCTCTTCCTCTACAACTCGTCCGACGCTACTAAATAATGGACCGTCGGTTCATCCGACGGTACCTAGGGTTTGACCCTATGCACCAACTCGTCCGACGATTGCACCGACACTTGTATTTGAGGGACCGTCGGTTCATCCGACGGTGTCTTCTCTTTTCCTTTTCTTGCTCGGTTTTGACCCTTGTTCTCCTCATTTTTGCATGTAGTTTTCTTGCATCCTTGGGACCTAGAAATGTCTACAAAGACATGCTAGAACAATAAGGTTAGTCCCAATGATCATGTTGTCATGAATCACCAAAATCAAACTCGAACTAATGACATATGAGGCCATGTTCGCTACACCTATGGCCTTGGTGGGCATGCGTGATGCTAGGAGTTTTTGTCGCTTTGGCAACAACTAATCCCACCGACAAAAATAGTGTATATAATTAAAAGTTCTCTCAAATTTGAAAAGCAATTAGTATTTGATCGCAGCAACCGTCTATGGGCATGTTGCTAGTATTTATAATTTAATAATGAACCAGTTTATGTTCGCCAACGTTTTCAGAGACTGCAACAAGCTTTTACTTGCTTTTCTAAAAGAAAAATGTATGGAGATATGATTAATGCAAGCGTAAGCATCTTTCGACCAATGCAATGCCATGGTTATTTTGGAAAACACTATCCAAGACCAACAGAGCTGTACCGTATAATCCAAATAGGATAGAACATGGATGCAATACTTTACTCTGTTATTATCCACGGTACGGTGTGGCCGTGTGGGTGGAGACTACAAAAACAGGATGACATTACCTTATACCTTCAAGACCATACGAATCCAAATCTGATTGGTTCGTATTGTCAGACATGGGTTTGGTACAACCGAAAGCTCTGTTGCCTTTTGGCAGCTACAGGAAGAGCAGCTTCCCAGGCCGCCAATCGACAGCCAAATTCACAATCGACAGCCGCCTGGAATTCTCCGAAGCACAAAAATGCGGTATGCTGCTAGTAGTCCTCACCAGTCACCATGTATATTAAGCCGCATTCAGAATTCAGACATCAACCGGAGCTTTTATGCCTTTAGGCACATCAGGGTTACCGTGTTATGCTGAAGACGAGCAAGAACAAGTGGCGGCGGCGGCGGCAGCAGCAGCAGAGCGGGAGGCCGGTGCTGGTGACGTTCTACGTGATCCAGCCAACAAGCGGCCGCGGCGGCAGTACCGGCGCCAGGGCGAGCTCATCGCACGTCGTTGTTGGGCATCACCACCATCGGCAGCACCAACACAACTTACATGGCGGTCACCATGCCAAGCGGCGTGGGGGGGACGGCGGCAAGTTCCCAGACAACCGTCGGGCACACCTGCTGGAGTACTCGCGGCAGCTGAGGGCATTGGCACGGCAGGTGACCACCTCAGCTGCAGCTCCACCGCCACCGCCGCCGCCCTTGCCTCGTCTTCAGCATCATGACATCGATACGGTGCGCTAAATCAGGATCATTTTTTTCACAGTTGAAATTTTTGTCTTGGTGCAAACACACACATGTTCATTCTCGACTGTCACACCTCGGTCATAAGGCTGTTGGGGTTCATGGTGACGAGGGGCATCCGGCACCGGCAGCTGTTGACCGGCGTCTTCAGCGCGCCATGAGCCAGCAGCAGATCAGGCAGCGCTGCTTCGGCGGCCGAGACGGATGGAGCTGGAAGAGGGTCCTCGTGCTCATCTTCCCCGTACGCAGCAATGATGGCGACGGCATCGTGGGGCGCAGTAAGGCAAGGCGACCGATGAGGATGGATGGCGATGACAGCGAAAGGGACCGGGACAATAATCAAAAGCGTTGGCCGGCTGCGCCGCTAGTCGGCAAGAAGCTGACGGTGACTACAAGAGAATAACTTTTAAACTAGTCGCACATACTAGAGTATTGTGTTCAGTGTTTAGAATATTGTAACCTGATTAGCTGAGAGCTGCTGTTGCTGCAACAGGTTACCAAGAGCAGACGAGACAACAACGGCGGCTTCGCCAAGAAGCTAATGTCCATTTTTCAGAAGCGGTCACGATAGGCCATTGTATATATGTTTCCTATGGCAAGAAAATAGGACGCCACAGGCGATAGGATATTGGTGCATCTGCAGAAATATAATCTAGTATATGGATATACCAATGCTGCATCTACAGAGTTAATTAGTGATTTTACTCCTATACAATCCCGGCCCTCGCCTCAGTTCCTCACCGCTGGTCACATTCTGTTAGCGTGCGCGTGTGTAGTTTTTTTTTTGAAAAAAATTAAAACCCGGCCTCTACATTCCCTGGAGAATGTATACAGCCAAAAAAAAGACCATCCAATACAGCTGCAGTACTCACACTGTAAACACAATTCAAGACACTCACAAAGTAAACCAACCGTAACAACACACGCTGACACAAAAGAAAACCTACAACGCCCCAGTAGCACACACCCTCCAAAAAAGACATTCTAGTACTAGACAATTCTTCTTAGCGCATTACAAAGATTTCTAAAGCCGCCGTCTCCAACATTCGACTTCCAATCGACAAGCTGCTCCTGTCCTCCTCAGACAGGATGGACCAACCGTCATCACGTTTTGATCTTTGGAACACCACATTATTCCTGCCAAGCCAAATGGCCCAGCACACAGCCGCTACACCAAGCAGCACACTTTTCCTTTGCTTGCAAAGAAAACCCTTAATCCATGCTAAAAAAATGTGATTTATACTCGTTGGTTTCTTAATATCAAAGGTAATACATACTATACTCCACACCAGCCTCACTATGGGGCATTCAAAGAAAAGGTGCTGAATTGTATCTTGCGCATTACAGAAGCAACATTCAGAACCTTCCTTCCACTTCCTTTTGGCCGGGTTATCCTTAGGAAGGATCACACCTTGCCTCAAAAACGAGAGGAAAATTTTGATTTTTAAGAACTTTCCAAGACAAAACATCAAAAGGAACTCCACCCTCAACATGATATCATTATACAAAGACCTTACTCAGATGGTCTTGCTTCCATTCCAAATAAAAGTGTCACTTCATGTGTTAATCCTCACCTCCAAGAAACCCCTCACTAACTCGAGCCATTTGACCCGGTTCTCTCCCACCACCGCTCGCCTAAAAGAAATATTAAGTGGCTCAATACTTAGTACTGGAGCCACTGTAACATTCTTCTTTCTAGCAATGTTATACAATGACGCGTATTATATCATCAAAGGCTCATCGCCCAACCAAAGATCCTCCCAGAATCTAGTCCAAGTACCATCTTGGACTGAGAAGCGGCCTCTTTCGAGAAAACTCTTCTTAACATCCATCAACCGCGACCAAAAGTGCGAGTCCCCTTTTTTCTTTTCAACTTGCGCAAGAGTTTTATTTTTTAGGTATTTTTGTTGAGAATCTCCTGCCATAAACCCTCATCATTGATCAACTTAAACAACTACTTAGTAGACATTTATTCTAAACTTCAAGATCGATTATGCCTAGGCCCCCATACTCTTGGCTTATGCAAAATATTCCATCTGGCCAATTTATACTTTTTCTTATGTTCATCACATTGCCAAAAGAAACGGGATCTATAATAGTCCAACTTCTTCAAAATACCTTTATGTATTCTAAAGAACGACATCATAAACATAAGCAGTCTTGAAAGTACTGAATTAATAAGAACAAGCCTTCCTCCTGATGAAAGAAGCTTGCCTTTCCAACTACTCAATTTTTTTACTGAAATCTCTCCTCCACAACGCACCAATCTTTATTTGAAAGTTTGCGGTTGCTTATCGGTATTCCTAAGTATCTAAAAAGCATCTCTCCTTCCTTACAACCAAATAGGTCCACATACTGAGCTATTCTCTCTCTCATCTCCCCAAAGCCAAACAACTCACTCTTGTGAAAATTTATTTTAAGGCATGAGAGATTTTCAAAAGCACATAACACAAATTTCAGGTTCCTGGCTTTGACTATGTCATCATCGAGGAAAAGGATTGTGTCATCTTCATACTGCAGTATAGAGAGGCCCCGTCAACCAAGTGAGGGACCAAACCATCAAACATATCTGATCACACGCGCACTATAGGTCTCATAGCTATAGTGCACGTGTGTAGTTGGGGCCAGCCATTGTATTAGGTGCTGGTAGGGTCGTGCGGTGCAAGTAGACGTGCGGGATGGCGCATGACACCATTGCTTGCGGCACGCTCAGCACCAGTGGCATGCTCTCGGTGCGGGATGGCGCACGAATTGCGGATCATGGCGCGGGTCATGGGGCTCTAAGCCCAACTCTTTGTTTCCATATACCAATGAATAAACGAAAAAACACTACCATGTTTTATGTCCCCTACATGTTTCTTGTGTGCGCTCTGTTCATCTCTCTGGCGAGCTTCGGTGTGAATTACAACAATTGGCATCAGAGCTTCAACATTCGGGTGATGCATGTCAACTCTGCAACGTCGATGCTGGTGTTCGGTGAGTTCTCACTGTCACCACCGCGCCACCCAAGGGTGTCGCAGTTGCCTCCTCCACACTGAAGGTGTCACGACAAAGTCGTCATCGAGTGCATTGTGAAAGAGGTGATGGGAACCTCCGTCCAGTACCCCATGCTCTCTCTCTCACACACACCAACTACCAGGAGTGGTCATTGATGATGTGCGTGAACATGGAAGCCCAGGTGTCAGGGTTCTCTACCACCGGCAGTAAATTTATATCGATCATGCGTCGGGCTCGGATGGTTAGCGCAGAAGACAACGGGATTTATACTGGTTCAGGCCTCCGAGGAGTAATACCCTACGTCTAGTGTGCTGTGTTCCTGAGCTAGGTGTGCTCGTAGTAGGGGTTACAAGCTGGTCAGGAGTGGGTGTCGAGCCCAAGTCCCGGGAGATGGTATTCGATCCTATGAAGGTCTAACCCTTGTAACCGTTGCCCTCCTCTCCCTTTTATAGTCACAAGGGGAGGGGCACAAGGGGAAGTAAAAAGAGTCACAGTGCTTGGCAGCTGGCACATTCTGTCGTACGTCACTATCCGTCGGAGCGCATTGAAGCCAAGTCGTGATGCCTTGTCAGGGGAGCTGCCGCGTGGCCGGGTTGGACTGTTCACTCTGGGACGCTTGGCCTCCTCCCTGAATAGTTTGGGCTTGTCTTGGTCTGCCCGAGTACCTGCTTAGCTTGCCACGCCCAAACCTAAGTCTAGGCTTGTGCGCGTCATCGAGGGTGCTTGAGTGCCTCGGGCTGAGTTTTGCGTGTGGCAGAGTGGGAGATGATGGCGATGTGACGGCGACGCAGCTGGTCAGCCGACATTAAGGCTCGTGGTGGGGCTGGCCGCCTGCATGGCCGCTAGCTGTTACAATTGCATGACGTGGAGATTCGTTCCTCCGCATGCGTCGGCGGCAAGGCTCGTGCTGTGCGTTTGGGCCCACGCGCCAGTCGGGACCGGACCTATCGTGAGAGGTGGAGACTTCTCGTGCGAGGCGGCGACTTGTCATGCGAGGTGGAGACTTGTCATGTGAGGCGGAGACTTGTCGTGCGAGGCGGAGAGGGGTTCCTCTAGTGGGAAACTAGTCGGAGATGCAGCCAACTGGCCAAAGGTTGGACGTCTTGCCGGTATGGGTCTTGACCAGGGTCTTCTCTCCTCCTTGTCATGAATCTTTGCCTTGACGTTGTCGATTTTGGCCTTCACATTGTCAATGGTGTTGGAATGTCTTGTTGTCTTAAGGGAGGTAATCTCACCGTCAAAGGGGCCCCTAATCCGGGACCTCGTCAGTAGCCCCCGAGCATGAGAGGGAGTCAAGGACTCACGCTCAGGCTCAGTTGGATGATCTTGGTGTTATTGGTGTTCTTCACGTTCTCAGTTGGTGCGCGTGAGCGCATCCGCCGGATGTAGCTCCCGAGCTCGTGAGCGAGTTGGAGACTCACTCGTGAGCTTTTATTTGTAATTGTAGCCGTTGTAGCTCGTGGATGTTTCGTCGGGGCAGTTAGGGCCATTGTGGTGAACGTGGGCGCAGTTATGGGGGCGGGCATCTCGGCCGATGTGACAGACACGACCGCTCCATCATGACTGCGCGCAGACTCTGCAAGTCCGTACTCTGCGGGGACGAGGCGGCGCGCGAGTGGGTGGTTGTTTCGCCGGGACACACGTGTGAGTGGGCGAAAGTGTCGCTGACCTGGTGGGTCCGGAGTTGAAGGTGAGGGGACGCGCTGCCCCCCTTTAAAACCGCGCGTCGGACGCTGGTTTGGGACTTTGCCTTCCCATCTTCTTCTTCCTCTTCTCGAACCTGCCCTCCGTGCTCCGAGCTCTTCCGCATCCGCAATAGCGCCGTTGCTCGTGCTTCCAGCCCGCCCAAGATCTCGCGGCCGCAATGTCGAATTGGACGCGCTCCAATGTCTCCCATGAGCAGCTCCTCCGTCTCGTCGAGGCGGGCCAGCTTCCTCCACTCATCGACGCCGTCGAGTGGAGGGTTCCTGGCGATGAGTCCGTGTCGCGCCCCCAAGGGGTATGTGGTGTCGTTCGTGGCCTTCCACGAGCACGGCTTCTCCGTCCCCACCGGCTGGTTCATCCGCGGGGTGCTGTTCGCGTATGGGTTGCAACTCCAACACCTCAACCCAAATAGCATCCAGGAGATGGCTGCGTTTGAAGCGATGTGCGAGGGGTATCTCGGCATCGGCGCCCAATGGCACCTGTTCCAGTATTTTCATGTTCACCTGCCTGAGGGATGGCTCCTGCGCGACAACGATCGGCTGCGCTAATCTCCGGACGAAGCAAGGCCGCGACGACGACTACATCCCGGTGACGCTGACCAGCTCGAACAGCGGCTAGCACAAGGGGTGGTTCTACTTGCAGAACGAACCCGAGTTTGCGCTCCCGTCGTACACCGGGAACTCCATCGCAAAGTCGCAGAGGAACTGGGCGGATGGCCCCGCCAAGAAAGAGCAAGAGAAGATGCTCAAGTTCCACTGGACCGTGTTGGGGTGTCTCCAAAATGCCGGAGTCACCCTGGCGGAAGTGATCAGGCAATATCACGCCCGAGGGGTCGTGCCGCTCCGGAGGTGGCCGCTTCAACTCTGCGAGATGACGGCCGATTGGGCCCCCTGGGAGGGGACCGTGACCGCACCATCGCGCTGTCGTCTCTCGAGGTCCAGTGCCACGTGGCGCAGGCGATCGGGAGGTCAATCTATTCGTGGCTGCTGTCGCGGCTACTCCCGATGCTCCCCAACGCGGGGACAGAAAAATTTGCAAGTTGTTCGTCTTCTCGACGTGTTTTATTCGCCTTTTGTCGTGGCTTCAATCTTCTCGGAGTTTGTCTTCCCCGGCTAACCTCCACGCCTTCTTGTCGTTGTAGTTGAAGTGCGCCCACCTTGTTCCGGCCAAGGCGTCTCTCCCGGAGGAGGCGATTTTGAACCAGAACAAGGCCGCGACGGAGAAGAGGCGCGCTGCACGCAAGGCACAACACAAGAAACGCCAGACCGCCAAGCGCGATCGTAACGACAACTACAACAAGAGGTGGAAGGCGGGGGAGCTTGGCGTCTCCTCCGACAAATACTCGTTGCCCGAGCCGTCGTGGAGCGGAGATGTCGCCAGTGCGGCGGTCGACTGGAGCAACAAGTCGGGGTCATCCTCGTCGTCGCCTCCCCGAGGCACTGAAGTGTTGTCATCGCGCCAACCGTAGGCGACTGGGCACGACAAGACCGTGGGCTCGAGCTCATGCCAGGCGGCTCCCCCCGCCCGAGAGGACCAGCGGACGGTCCGCCCTCGTGTGGTGCCCAACGGGGCGGGTGCCTCCGAGTCGCAAAGACCTGCGCCCCGCCAAGCCGATCCCCCGAGAAGGTCAGATGAGCGGCCGGCGTCCGCCCGCCAGCTTTATGATGGCTCTGACCGCCCCGACTCCGACTCCCTGCAGAGGCGCCGGTCGCGGGGGAGGTCGTCGGACAAGGCATCGACGCAGAGCACACCGCCGGCGACAAAGCCAAGCGCTGCCTCGCAGCGCTTGCAGTCATTGCTTATCTGGGGCGGCGGAGCCCCAGATGTTCATGTGTCCCTCGTCGCCGGTGGGGGCCACAGTCCAATCCCGGCCATCGCAGAGGCTGGGGGGTCAGCCCCCGAGCGAGTGGGGGAGCGTATTGCCACCGACGAGGCGGGGGGCCGAAGCGGAGCAGGCCCCGAGTCGGCGGGCTCGAAGCGTGCAACCCCCGTGCAGGGCTCGTCGGACCGCCCGGTGAAGAAGGCCCGGGTGCGCTCCAAGATGTGAGTTTCCCGGCTTTAGACTTCTTTATCATGAGTCTTTCGACTTGATATGTTTGCTGACATCGCTTTCTGTCTTCTCGTAGGCACGCCGACACCGGGGTGCTCAGCCTTGCACCCTTGAAACGCCTGGCGCTGAGCGACCGGGTGGTGTCCTCTGAGCCCCGTCCCCAGCCCCCGAGCGTCGAGTCGTTGCCGTCGCGGGCTGAAGAGGAGTCGGCGGTGGTCGCCACAGCGGAGGAATCGAGTGCGCCTCCCCCACCAGTCCCTACCGCCGCCGTTGAGGAGGGACAGACAGCCGCGGAGGCGACCGCTCCTCAAGCGGCCCTGGAGCCGCCGGCCGAGGTCGGCCCGAGTGGCGGAGACGTGGTGATGGTCTTGGACGAAGACTCGACGCCTCCCCCGCCATCGGAAAGTTGCGGTGTCGTAATGACCCCGGCTGTGACAACCCGCCCAGGAAAATACCGTACTATCGCCTAAGACCGATCCACTTTGGCCATTAAGCAATAGTAAAGTATCATCCTGTCGTTAGTTGCCGGGTTAACGCCCGGTAAATCACTTGGAATTCAAACAGAGGATCGACATATGCATTAAAACTCACGCGAAGGCGAGTCCGCAGTACAACACGAATTAAAAATATTTTATTACAAACCATTGTTCATGACAGAAGTAAAGGTTCGAGTTCGAAAACGAGCAGAAAACAATAAACTAGCGCAACGGTAAACATCACGGAGGCCATCCGTGATGTCATCACTTGTCGTCACCCACCCGTCCGCAACACCTCGCAACAACAATTTTAAAGCAAGGCTGAGTATACTAATACTCAGCAAGACTTAACCGTAGGGTGATAACTACATCACCAAACTCTAGACATGAAAGGCTTTTGGCCGGTGGGGTTTCTTTTGCTGAACAGCTACTAAGAGTATATCCTTATTTTCAATCTTTTAGCACAAGTTCTAGTTGATTACCATTTCTAAATGTGTCATCTAGTTCAATCAAAAACTGGGCAAGCAATTAATTCATACAACAATATTCCTCGAGTTCCATTATTATGGGATATCATGGCCAGTTGATTAAGCAGTCTCGAATAACGGTGAGAGGCCGACAATCGATTGATTTAAACCTTGCAAGGTAAACCCAAACACACGGTAGGCTGCCCCCGAAAGGACAACTTTCCCAGGCCGTTTCCGTCTATCTTCGGCTCGGGAGTGGAACCTACATTCCTTGGTACAAGGATTACTGGATCGCTCCCACACGAACGTCCAGACTCATGCAGGTACCACACTGTTGCAAGCAGGGGGACACAAGTGCCCCAGGTTTAGTAGGGAAAGGTTCCCTTACCGCGTCAATCGGGTACTAGGCTTACCGGTCCCATTCCCGGCATATGTTTAGTACGTTCAAAAGCTTAGCCCACGAAAACCATTGGACCGGAGCCCAAATCCCATGCTCTTACGACATGAGCAATCCATTTATAAACATCTTATGATTCCAACATAAGAACCTATTCTCGTGAGTGACGAACATCACTCGACTTCTACCGGGTCCTATAGCATAGCAGCTATCGACCTAGCATACTAGTAAAAGAACATAGGTACCTTAGAGATCATGCATCTAGGGTTTCAAATCAGCTCCTGAAACGTAAATGCACAAACATAGCAAACATAATTGCATAAATTTAAAAGACGGGGTTAATGAACCGGGGCTTGCCTTTGATGGCAAGGTTAGCCTTGGGCCCTTCTGGACTTGGTCCAGGTCTTGCTCTACAACGACGTGGTGCACGTCTCCGTCAGCTCCTCCGTCTCCTCCTTCCGGCACACGCGTACAACTACCGCTCGGGACATCTACACGAGGATGCAAATGCAAGATTTAATTGACGATTTTTAATTTAATTCACCACAAACCACAAGTGACAATCAACGGGTGTATTAGTTGGACACATTCACCTAGATAAGAAATACATTTAGCATACTCTTCCAAAAGGAACAATATGCAGCTCTTTATTAGATATTCTTTTTGATAGTGACTGTGTACATATATATGTAAATAATTTAATTCAACTTCACAAACAACAGTGGGTGGGTATATTTAACCTTTTTAAATCGATTTACAACCACACACAAGTTAGCAAGGGTGGTTTGGTGATTTTTCCCATTTAATGACTATTAAGCCTTTAATTGCTTCCATAGCTTTTATTCATGAAATTAATTAAGAAAATTCATTGGATGGGTGTGTTTTGGAATTAAAAGACAGTATGCAAAAGTTGGTTGCAAAAACCAAATTATTTTTAGCTAGAAAAATTATTTATGCAGATCTGGCAGAAATGGAAAACATTTTTATAAAACGATTTACATCATAACTTGGTGCAATTTTTGGCATAGGAGCTAGGCATGACAAGGCACACAACATATACAAAAATTGGACACAGAGGATTTATAGATTTTGAGTTATTGCAGATCTAGGTTTTCACATTTGTATTTTTCATGCAAAAACTAACAGGAATTAGCTCAAGCAAGAATAACAAAAGTTGTAGGATAATTCATAACGGATCCAACAAAATTGGTTTTGCAATTTTCTGATTTTCCTACGATTTTCTACGTAATTTACAAGAATCAGCAAACCCCAAGTACTATTTAAGTTGCCACTTTGCGGACAGACCCTTGATACTTTTCGATTCTTATGCAGAGGCCCTTACTTTGCAGCTGGCCCCCTGGAAGGAAACCTAACCTTGCAATGTCACCCCTATGGCGGTGGCCGGCGCGGTTGGAGCAAAATTCCGGCGATGCGTCACCGGAGCCCGGCCGGGGAGGGTAGGGGAAGGGTCTACGGCCGTCGGGGGCTTGGTTTTGGTGGTTGGTGGGCCGTTGGAGGCGACTGGCGCGCGGTGCACCGGCGGCCGGCGGCTGCGACCGCCGTGGGCCGTGCTTTGCGGCGCGGGCCGGCACTCGCCGGCGGCGGCAAGGGCGTGGCGGGGAAGGAGATGGGGGTGTACGCGTGTGAACGAGAAGACCGGCCCTTATAAGCGGTGCGTCGTGAACCGGCAACGCAACGGGCGGACCGCCGGTCCCCCGGGTGCGTCGATCGCGGTACGGCGTCGCGGCGCGGTTATGCCGCGGTACGACGCCGGATGGCTCGGGGCGCGTGAGCCTTTGGGGCGCGCGGCCTTGGGGCGTGGGGCCTCGGGGCCGGGCGCTCGTCCTCGGAGCGCGGGCGGCGGCACGGACGCGGGAGGAAGCACGGCGTGCGCGCGCGGGGCGCGCGCGCGACCGTGGCGCGGGGCTGGCCAAAACATGTCGGTGCGGCCTCGTTCGACCGCGTTTTCTCGAAATTCTTGAATAGAAGTGCACTAAACAATGAATAGGAAAGTTGCAGATCTAACTACCCCCTACAACTTTCACAAAGGCTCTAGGGTGTTTTTCTCAACGGATTTTGCAGGAACGCCGTGCCAACTTTGAATGCCGCTCTGTTTCAGGAGACAGGAGGTACTGTCGGTTGATCAAGTTTTCCACCAATTCCCACTCAAAATTTGAAATGCCATCCTACATGAAAGTTGTGTCACTCAACAAGATGGACAACTTTCATAAAGGTAGATTTTGAAATGTTTAGGTGAAATTTGGAGAACGCGGCGAAAGTTCCGGACGACATTCGCTGACGTCACTGGTTAAGCGGGGTTTGACCGTGCCTTTGACCACGGGTTGGCCACGGGTGTGTGTAGGCTTGGTCAAGGGGTTCAATAGGGTTCATTGGCGAGGTTTTTGGGGTGATGACCCAGGTTGACCTAGGTTTGACCAGGGTCGGCAGGTTTGACTCGGCTGATTCGGTCATTAGTGTTAATGATGTTAATTAGAAACCTGGGGCGTCACACCAGCGTCGGAGCCTACACCAGCAGTGGCGGCGACGGATCCTCTGCCGGTCATTGAGGTGTCGGAGCCTTCCCTGCTGTGGAGATGCCGGAGCCCTCTCCGGCCGTGGGAGTGGGAACTTCCTCGGCCGTCGGCGCCATCACTGTCGAGGAAGTGATGGAACTGGCGATGAGCCGGTACATTGACTTCTCCGATGTTGGGATTATCGACCTTGAAGCGCCCGAACTTTCGGAGAAGGTGCTGAAGGTGGCGACGGAGCGGATGTTCGCCGAGCAGCCGATCATGGAGACGACCGCATCAGTTTCGAAGGCGCTGCATGAGTACGAGCGCGCTAGTGGCTTCGGTCCGGCCGCCGCAGCAGAGGCGACGAACGCGGCTCTCGAGGCGTCCGCGGTCGGTATGGAGCCAGCTGCAGATGCGTCCGCACCACCGCCGACCAGCGAGAGCCAAGAAGCGTCACTCTCCCAGCCGGCGGAGGCCGCCGAAACCACAGTCGTCGTCGCAGCGTCCGGTGCGGCAGAGGCCATTATCGGAGAGGCGGGTTCGTCGCCACCCCGCCCAGCTGCCGCTGGTGCCGACGAGGTTCGCGTACATGACGAGCCTGCCGCCGCCGTCCAAGAGCGAGGGGCTTCCGAGGGTGCAACAAGGGCCGCCTCCCCGGAGATCCAAGAGGCGGAGGAGATGGGGGCATCTTTGTTGCAGGGGCGCGGTAGGCGGTGAATCCCAGGCCGTCGAGCTCTCTTGTACCTCGTGGCCGGCCACTTCCGGGCTCGGTGACGATACCGAGGACGACGAGGAGGTTGCAGCGCGCAACACCTTAGAGCGTGGGCTGAATTGGGAATGCCGCACCTTTGATGAGCTCATTCTCCCCGCGGCCTCGGTAAGTTTTCTTGTTTGAAGATCTTGTCTTTAATTCTTTGGACTTCTCGAGGTGCACCACTTATCTTTACTTCGTTGGTGGCAGACCCTCGAGTCGTCGGGTCGAAGACGTGCCCGCGAGGTGCGAGAGCTCCGTGCAGAATGGACCCAGCTGGAGATGCAGCTCGTCGTGGCCCGGGTAGCGGTAGCCGCTGCCGTGGCGAGTGAGGCGTCCGCGTGGACGTCCCTCGTGGCTGCCCGCCAGTTGGCAGAGGATCGCGCCACCACCGCCGAGACTGCCGTTGCAACGGCTGCCATCGAGCGGGACTCACTGGCGTCGAGGCTTGCACTCACCGAGGTCGAGGTTGAGAAGCTCCGAGCAGCCGCAGTGTCTGCGGAGGAGGCCGCCTATAGGGCCAAGGCCGTTGTGGCCGCGACCGCCGCCCGAGATGCCGCCCAGGCCGCCGCTCGTGAAAAGGCGACGCTTGAAGCAAGGGTGTCGGAGCTGGAGCGCGACCTGGGCACGGCCACGACGGATTTGGCGACGACGGGCTGCCAATTCTCCTAGGTCACAAACCAACTCCAGGTGGCCACCGAGGAGGCTACGCGCCTTCGAGACGCCAACGTCAAGCTGTTGCAAGATCTTGATGGTAAGTTGGACGGTCTCCTCGTCTCCTTGTCCGGTTTTCCGCTTGGTCCTTGTCGGACCCTGATTCGCTGGCCATGGTTGCAGGGGCGCGCGTGATCCGCGCCGGAATGGTGGCGAAGGTGGTGGCGGTCAAGCAAGAGCGGAACACCGCTATCCTTAAGCTCATCGAGAAGGAGGGTGCCATCAGGCGCTTGTCGGAGCAGCTCCAGAGTAAGAGTCAAACTTTGGTCTCGTCTTCTTCTTCTTCTCGAGCCACCATAACTTCTTGTCCTTGTTTGTCCTTCAGAGGTCCAGACCGAGCTGGAGCAATCTCGAGCATCCCGGGAGCAGGACGCAGCCGCCTTGAGCCAGGCCCGTGACGCTTGGCGTAAGTCGGAGGCCATCAGCGAGAAGGCCATCGGGGACATCGCCAAGCTCGGGAGGGCGATGAGCTCGGACATGGCCGGGCTCGGTGTGTCGCTTGGTCCGAGAACGCCCTAGACGTTGATCGAAGAGGTCAGGCGCCTTCCCGACGTGGTGCGGGAACTCGAGTTGTCGACGCTCATCGTGCGGTGCACCGGGTCCTCGCCATGTTCGAGTTGCATTACCAAGGGCTGGCCCGCATGGCGCTGAGCGGCGGCTGGGCCCCAGGTATCTCCGACGAGCAATGCGATGAGCTGTAGGAGGACTGCGCCGCCTTTGCTCGCGACATGGCCGATGCCGCCCTGAAGGATTTGGAGCTGCTGCCACAAGACGAGTCAGAGGCCCCAGGAGTTCCCGGGCCCCCAAATTAAACGTGCCATGAACCATTTTGTTGTATTAATTTGAACAAGTTGCAAGGCTACCAAGCGTGTAGCTGAGTATTTTATCTTGTGTTATCCCCCGATTACTTCCGTGCGCTCAAGGATGATTGCAGCAACGCGCAGTCGGACTTAGGGAAACGAAAGAGTCGGGCCGTACTCCGGAGCCACGGGGGTGTAGGAGTCGTAAGGCCCGGCCTCTTCGATCCGCTAGGCGCAACCGTCCGTTCGCAGCCCCCGGGAACTCAAAAGGCTCGGGAGATAACTAGTCGAGATTTTGCTCGTGAAAACATTTTTTCGGACCGGAGTCCCGGCGGTCACTCGAGCGCTCTTGAAAAGAGATCGGATGA
Organism: Cenchrus americanus; assembly: GCA_947561735.1. Taxonomy (NCBI): domain Eukaryota; kingdom Viridiplantae; phylum Streptophyta; class Magnoliopsida; order Poales; family Poaceae; genus Cenchrus; species Cenchrus americanus. The sequence goes on along the minus strand of OX387243.1, from coordinate 97,687,898 downwards.
AAGCTGGAGACTAGAGGTGTACTCGCAAGTCTTCGTGCCATAGCCGCGGGGGCGTTAGCACAAGAGCTTTCAACGAATAGCAAATACTCAACAAAGAGGACGTCTTTCGAAGTGTTTTTTCAGCACTAAGCAATTGCCGGAGTGATTTTTTTAGCAACTCGGCAAAGATATGGATTTGTTATTTTGTAACCTTGAAACTTTTCCTACTCTCCAGTCTCCACATATAACATGTGGTACTTCATATATATTTAATATTGGTATATATTTGTATTTGTTTGCTATATTTATTTAATTAATTGCATTTCAAGAAATTTTTTATTGGAGTAAGTTGATCCGGTACTAAAGATAATTTCCTCGGTAGGTAGGTAGGTAGTGTGATCAGATTACCGTGTTTTGTTATATCTTATTACGGTGGGGCAAGAGGGTTAACAAACTTGTATAGATGTTATTTAGGTAAGTGACTCGATTGCAATGTCAAACTACCACAGCCAAATTTACGTAATAGGATTCATTATCTTCAATTATCATATTAATACTAAATTTTCATTGAACCGTACTAACCAGGTCTCGAGACCACTATACTTCAATCAAGATTGATAAAAGGGAATAAAAAAGTAAGTTACAAAGTAAGTTGGATGAGTATAAGAAAACCTATCACTAGCAGCTTGTGATCATAGTAAGAGCATCTCCAAGAGTGTCTAATTTTTCCTCCTAAAAATATAAAGTTTTGCAACTTTTTAAACATTATTAGAAAGAATAAAGAAGGTCATCTCCAAGAGTCTCTAATAATCAACTCCTAAAATATAGAAGTCAATTTTACATCAGAAATTCTACACTATTTCTAAATTATCCTAAACGATTTTACATATTTTTTCTCTTGAATATTTACATCAGGAACCCTTATCTACTCTTTAATCTTTCCTTATCAACTCTTCAATCTTTCCGTGGCCTTCCACCAGGTGGTTTTTCCAGAATCCTAATCTTGTAGGAGGATTATGAGTTGTTGGAGACATATTTTCTCATCTTTCTTTTTTTGGGGGGGGGCACCCCTGATATCTATTATCTTTATACTTGAGTGTGAAAAGAAGCCACCACGTCACTGAGAGGGTCTAGAAATTCCCCTGTTAATTCAAAAAAGAGAAGAATATTCACTGTTGGATTTTATTAAGATCTGAAGGTCTAGGTTAATCCAAATAATACGTAAATTCAGAATTAAAATAAGGAAATCAAAAGAGTCCCTATCCAATACAAATACAATTAATAAATATATAAATTCAGAATTAAAAATAAGAAAAATAGTAGTTAATGTTTACACATATTGGAAAAGCAAAAAATGCACCGTTAATCCAATAGAGCGAAAAATATGCACAATTAGATTTTATGAAGATCTAATGACTTAGAAATTCTCCCATTAATCTAAAAAGAAAAAGATATGCATTGTCGGATAATTAATATGAACATCTAACGGTCTATAAAAACATAAAGAGTCCATGCCAAATTGAATTAATAACTAATCAAAATAGAAAAGAGTATGTTGAATATGTTGACCCACGATACACATTAATTTTGTGACCGATTGGTACCCTGTGTGATTTCACATCTCGCAATACACCTCGCTAATAACCACGACATACTTGCCTATTTAGTCATGCGCCCATACGGAGTATGCTAATTGCCTTAGGCAAGCTATTCATATAAATTAATCTATTTATTATCTTAATACAACATAATTTAAAGAACGTATCACTTTTTGCAAAAGAATCTACATTAAAAAAGACAAATTCAGAATTAAAAAGAAAATACTAATATGTGGACGGAGTGTCATGAGTCCAAACCAAAGTCCAACTCACCCTCCCTATGTTGTAAGAAAATGTTGGAATTAAAAAGAAAAGATATATAGTAGGAATATAGTACGTGAGTTTAAACTTTAAAATTCTGAATGAACCTCTAGACGAAGTTATACATTTATATAATATATATAAGTGAAACTCTAACTTCAATTAATGAACAAAGCATATTTTTTTGAGAAATGATAGGGATGTTCTTTGCCAGCGCCTCGCCTCGCCAATTTGCTCGACGAGCTTGCGCGTCTAAGCAAGAAAATCCTTGGTGGTGTAGGAGATTGTTGAATCGACGCCACAACTTTCGAAACGAGCTCTGTCGTCGTCAAATCTAGGCACACCAGAACTAAATCGTGCTATGCCTTCACGAAATCCAACTCTTTAGCCACTGAATCAACCTCCACTATAGTCGGATTTTCCTACATTGCGACCGGATCAATCTTCATTACTGCTGAATTGAACTATGATGTTGGTGGATCATGCTGCAAAATCCTTGTGACACAGAGACTGTCGAATCAACACCACATCTGCCAAAATAAGCTTCTTGCGACACATGAGCTTCGTCGAATCAAGCTCTGCCCCGATTTATCAAACTCTTTAGTCACTGAATCAACCTTCGCAACTGTCAATTTGACCTACATTATCATTTATTCGACCACCACCACTATCGGATTGACCTCCACTGTGGCTGGATGGACCTCCGCTGCTACCAATCGAGCTAGCTATGATGACACTGCTAGATCGAGCTACAAGGTGAGTAGGGAAAGGATAAAGCAAACACTCCCATCGAAGCTCGCCTTGCTTTGCCTGGCAAGGTGAGGCAATCATACGAGGTGAGCAAGAGGCAGCAAGTGTACCAAGTACACCCTAAATATCTTAGATTTTTTTTGAGATAGACGGTAAGAGATGCAACATGGGCAGAAGGCCACTGAGAGAAAATACTTGAATATGGAATGCACAACCTACTTCGGTGATGATGGGACAAAAAAATCGGATGCCACGGGAGTTGATAAGATAGGATAAACTTGACGGACAATGCATGTAGGTTTGTGTTGTAGTAATTTGACAAAGAAGATGTTATGTATGGTTTGGCATCGGCAACATGATACAACTACTTCGGTCAAAGAGGAATTAAGGTGATAAATGACTACAACAAATTGGCAATATGCTCGAAATACAAAAGGTGCAAGGTTGGCAGAAGGGGGGGACAACAAGAGAAAACAAAGACATTGTGATATGGACAATATTGTGATACAACCGAGCAGCTAGTACGATGCACTAAGAAATCTAAGTCACTCAATGCAAATATCTATCATGTACAATAGACATGAGGAAACTAAATTGAATAATCAGCTTGGTGCCACCATTTAGTATAAGCCTCCTCTGTAGTAGAGGAACTTTGTGTTCCTATAACATGAGCTTACTTGAGAATAGTCATCCTGTTAGTGACATGAGGTCCTATGCAGTAACTAAAGAGGACTAATTTTCTGATTGCACGTATCTATAAGCATAGTAATTAAGCTTCCAAACAAGAATGGAAGGGATGAGATCAAGTTGGTTTGTCGTATATTTTCTAATCTCTTGGAAACTTTTGGAATTAGATTGGTATGTGCTGCGTGAAGAACCAAACAGAGTATGCACACAATAATTAACATCGACACCTACTATTGAAGAACAATAGGAAGTTATAAAGGTACTATCAAACACAATGATTTCACTAAGGTATATTCAACAATGACCAAGGAAATAGGATTGAATATATGTTCTAGGAGACATGATACAATATGTACATATAATAAACATCATATGTATTTATCGGGATCACAAGTTAGAATAGAGAGAGACAGAGAGAGTCGACCGCCATGTCAGCAAGAAGGGGCCACCGGTGAGCAAGAAAAAGAAAATGAAAGGGGCGTCAACCAATGACCGTGAGGAAGAAGGAACTTCCGAACAGGAGGAAGAAAGTACCCTTGGATGAGAAGAAAAAGGGATGCACCTAGAGAGAGAGGTGGGGACTCGTGTCGCCATTGTTGAGCCCACCCAAGTCGAGAAGAAGCTTCAAGGTGACCTACACCGATAAGGAGTGCTACCACCAGGTACAACGAGTTCATCGGAGGAGTTGGATCTCGGCGTTGAGAAGAGGAGCACCCACTCCGCGTCAGGTCAACACTAGAGCCAAACTTGGAACCACGGAATCGGCGAGGCAGAGTTCGACCATCAAGAGTGGGAGAGCGAGAGGCGTGTCGGTTGAAGCGGGGACTAAATGATGAGAGAGTGAACAACAACTTCAGTCCAATACATAGTTGTAGAGCTTCACATTCTATGTGGGAGTGAAGTGGAGCGTCAAATTACATTCGTTATTGGGTCAGTTTCCATCTGCCAATCTAAACACTATCCAAATAGCAAAATTCGAGTGTATTAATACCACTTTTGAATTTCTAGCTCCAATATCTACATCGGTGTTAGTGATTTCAAATGATGGATAATGAATTAAGAGGGATAAAAAATTCATTGCTAACATAACATTTTTAAAATATAGTTTATCAAATCTCTAGCCGCGCTATTAGCGCGGGCCAACTTGCTAGTTCATTGCATTTCATCGTCGCCGCACAACAGTGGTAGGAGGTTACAACAGTTTTGTGAGAGGGGAGAAACCATCTAGTGTTGGATTTATATGGGATAAAGAAGCATACACCAGGACTCGATCATGGAGACTTTCGCGCGTTTGATGCGCGTGGCGCACATGTGCGCATCCTCGATGCAGGAACGTAGAAGGCAGCGTAGGCACGACTGTTGGTTGTCGAACACCACTCTTTTGCAGTGTTTCCAGATGTTCTAGCAGCAGAGGAAGACGAAAACTGAGTTCTGGGCGGCTGGGAGCGTCACAAGCGCCGGCACGCTCCAGAGCTCACGCACCCGCACGGTGGCACAGTCAGGGAGGCTGACTTGCTGCCACTGAGCCGAAGCAACAGGGCAGAGGAACATTATGTGATCCGATGTCTCATCAGGGTCACCACACAACTTACACGACGCGTCGTCGATAATGTTCTTTGCTTGGAGATAGGCCTCTATGAAAACCTTCCACCGAGGATAGCCCGTGCCATTGGAATGTGGAGCCAAACCTAAGGTATCCACCCTTTCATTCTTCTATAGAGAAACTCATTAGGCGGTAAAGCCTAACCATTCCAATAAGCCGGTTTTCACAATTTACCAATCGAATTGTTGTTTCCTTGTGAAGGAAGTGAGTTCCGGCTCTGATATCACTTGTAAGGAATCAGATGCTCGTAGCCTAAGAGGGGGAGGGGGTGAATTAGGCTACTTAAAAACCTTAACCTATGGCTTCACTATTTTTGCACAAAGTAAAACTAGAACATACTATCTAGATGTACAACTATGGTTGTTCTAGTGTGAAACTCCCATCCCAAAACAAGTTTTGCAACCTATAGCCAATCCTAGCATGATACTACTCTAGGAAAGTGAAGACAAGCAAGGATTGCAAGAGAGTGATGCGTAAACGTAAAAAGGGATGAGAAGGAGCAAACTCTTGACACGCGATTTATCTCGTGGTATCGGTAGGCATTAAGCCACCCCTAGTCCACGTTGTTGAAGCACTCACACAAGAGTATTGCTTCCCGGTCACCAAGTCTCCCCCAAGAGCACCACTTGACTCACCACAAAGGCTCGCCACTTAGGCACTCGCTAAGCTCCCTTGGTCACCTTGATGCCGCCTCCACTAAGAAGCTTCTCCACCAAGGAAGGGAGTCTCCAGGTCTCCCGCACAAAGTGTCCTCGCCAATCCACACCAAGCCGGAGGGTCAAGAACAATTGTCGGTGAGCCACATAGACCCCAAAGCTTCCGGCGCACCTTGTACAACTTTATTCACTCAAGACTCACCTCACAAGGTTGACAAAACCTTGCACTCACTCAACTATAAGCTAAGCCTAGCACTAAGCGCACACACAAAATGTGTACAAGTCTATGTATGAGAAATTTAGCACTTGGATGGATTGAATATGATCTTCTAGGTTTCTTGCACTCCTCTGCACTTCCACACAATCCAGCAACCTCAAATAGGAGAGTGGAAGGAGTATAAATAGGCCAACACATCAATATAGTCGTTGTTCTAACAGCTAGTGAAAATATACCGTCAGATGATCCGCTGGTATCATTATTATGTAGCGTCGGATCATCCTATGCTGTCGTATGCCCTTCCGTATTTTGCTCGTATCTCTTTGCTTCGAATTCCGTTTTCAACGAGCTTATACTCTTTGGAAAGCTTATGAATTCTACACAAGATTCTGGAAAAATCCTGAGCATTGGACCCATTTTGGAGCGTCGGATGATTGAAGTTGCACCGACAGTACCAGGGGTTCATCCTGTCACCCACGTCACTACCCTTCGGAATTTTGGTCATAACTCTTTGCTCCGAACCTCGTTTTAGGTGATCTTGTACTTGTTGGAAAGCTTATGAAATTCTGTACAAGATTATGAATAAAAACCTGAGCATTTGAGCAATTTTTGAGCATCAGACATCGATTCATCCGGTGTTAGCCACTTCTGCGCGAATACCTCTCCGTATGTTTCCCGAAAAAGCATAGGATGACCGACACAATCATCCGATGGTACCACCATATCATCTGGTGCTTATACACTTGTTTTCTTCTTCTCAGGAGTTTATCCGGTGCTCACAAAAAATAGGGCGTCGGATCTTCCGGTGCTCTATTTTCAGCACACCCTATTTTGGGCGTAACATTTCACTCCGAATTCTGATTTTGATGATCTTGAACTCTATGAAAGCTTGTGAAATAATCTTTATGATTTTGTAGCATTCCTTCCCACTTGATTAATCCAAGAATAATTATTCATGGGACAAGTCCAATTCATTCCTCTCTTTGTCCCGGCTTCGTATCCTTCTTTTGTGATGCTTTGCACTGTGTGGTTGCATCCATGAGATCTAAAATAACATTAATGACATGCTAGACAATATTGTTAGTCTCATGAATCACCAAAATCATACTCAAACAAATGACTTCATGTTCGCTACAAATCGTGTCCACCAGTCCATGGTTTTGAAACCGGATGATGCAAGCATAACTGACGATGGGGTGGTTAAGCATTTGACAGAAAAAGAAGGTTCGGTAATCCAGGCTGTGACACCTGCTGTCCTGTATTTATCCTGTCTTAACAGAGGTTGCGATTTGCGAATAGGTGACCCGTCAAGCCGTCACCGTACCGCGTGTTTGGCGGCCACCCTTTCTGCAGGGCGTGATCACCGATTCACCGTGGCCATCAACAACGCTTTTTAGTGGCAACGGAGTAAAACAAGGCGTGCTTAATTTTTGCGGCCTCTGAAATTAGGCTTTAGCTTTTGTTTGCACACCAGATAGCACCAAAAAAAAAAGTTTGAAATATGAGATTACGAATGCAGCTGTAAATTCGATTTGCAAATAAGAGAAACTTTTTGTCGGATGTTTGATCAGAACGTAATAATGGATGACTTTGTCAAATATATAAGAAAAAAAAGAGAGTAGAGCTTGTATTTTTCGAGCAGTACATTAGAAGTTTTATTTGTCTATATATTAGGCCTGATAATAGCTCTGCATGAAGAAAACCTTTCTCACGTCCCGTGTGATGTCCGTCCGTCAGGCCGGGTGGGCAGACGCCGCGTGGACACCGCGTGGGGCGGCGCACGCGACGCCGTGCGGTGCAGACCTGATGCGTTCTCTCATGAGTCATGACCCTGTGTACATTCACCCGGTCGACACATTCCCCGGAGCTCGAGGCCAGCGGTGGCGGTGCGCCCTGCTCCGGCGCCGGCTCCGACGCGTCACTACGCGCTGCTGCCAGGCGCGCTCACATGGGACCACGCCGCGCCCACTTTGTGCCTGCCGGCGGGCGTGCTTCCAGGGTGAAAGCGCCTCGGTGATGAATGATGATCAACGAGCGTTGGATGTACTGCAAGGATGCTCTTTGGGTCAGCCACACATTAACACTTTATTGATGTTTTGGTTACACTAACCTATAACAATACTTACCCATGTGTCAACTAAAACCAAATCAATCCAAACTATTTACTTATTTTTCTTTTATCTCAAAACTAACAAAATCAGTTCAATTATCTAATTTAAGGTTCAACTTTGGGTGTGGACTCCACATAAGGATCTGGTTTCATCAAGTTGCACGGAGTAGTGTACTGCCATATTAAGCATCTCCAGCACTGCTAAAATTTTATAGTGTGAATGCGAGTTTTTAATTCTAAGGTCTGGCTCTGGAGTTGGGTCCCACATATAGATTTGACTTCACCACTTTGCACAAAATAGCAGACTATCATATTAAGCAACTCCAACAAATTTCGGTCAAATTCGCTTAAATTTTATAATGTGAACTCAAGCTTTTAATTCTATGGTCCGGCTCTAGACGTGGGTCCCACGTAAGACCTCACCGATTTGCATGTTTTAGTGGCTTGGTTATACTTAATTTGTGGTTGGATAGCTAGTTTATTGATCATGTGGAGCCAAAGGCTCATTTGCCATCACGAATGTTTAGCCCTCTTGCTTTATCTTGTGGAGGGGCATAAGTTCCTTTTTGTCGCAAAGACATTTCATGTACCAATTATGAATCTGAAAATGAAATGTAAAATGCTTGGAAAATGTGCTCCCATGTCATATGTGCTGAATTTAATTTGCTTTGGGTGTTAAACCGTTGCATGATGCCTACCAATGAGAAGTCTCATACATAGATGTAGTCACATGGCTCGGTGGGTTTGACATGACATGAGGTGCTCGTGGGTGTTTGTGATGGTCTTATGATTAGAATGATTGTCCTAGCATGAAGTTTGTGTGGCTTTGTCATTTTGACATATTTTGCTCATGTTTAGGTTTTTGCTCATGAGAGAGTAACTTTTCGCAAAATTACTCAAATCCTTGTTAGCCTTGTCTAATGGTTGTGAAACTTGGTGATCATGTAGTTGAGGTCATATTAAGCATCTCCAACAAATTTCGGTCGAATCTGCTCAAATTTTATAGTGTGAATGCGAGCTTTTAATTATAAGGTCCAGCTCTAGACGTGGGTCCCACATATAGATTGACTTCACTGGTTTGCACGGAGTAGCAGACTATCATATTAAGTATCTCCAGCAAATTTCAGTCAAATCCGCTCAAATTTTATAGTCTGCACACAGAGACTTTGAAGAGGTCGATAGTGTCGCTCTCGCAGTTGTGTAGGAGATGAGGATGTCGCCATGGACGGAAAGGATCCCGTTTAGTGTTGGCTTCTTCATGATGAGGTAGGTGTGATGCGGTATGGCCATGAACTTGGCCAACATAGGTCGACCAAGGATGGCATGGTAGGAGGAGCGGAAGTCCGCGACCTCGAACGTCAGGTACTCTGTGCAGAAGTTTTCCTTTTCGCCGAAGGTGAACGGCAGACATACACGACCTATGGGGTATGCAGCTTTGCCAGGTACGACCCCGTAGAAGGGTTCGTCGCAGGCAATCATCTTGGAGAAGTTGAAGTCCATCTTTCTCAGCGTTTCTGTGAAGATGATGTTCAAACTACTGCCCCCATCAATGAGGGTCTTAGGCAGGAACGCGCCATCCACTATGGGGTTGACGACCAGCGGGTAGGTCCCGGGTATGTGCACCCAATGGTCTTTCCTGGAGAAAGTGATGGGGTACTCCGACCAACGCAGAGATTGCGGAGTTTCAGTATTGACTTGGCCGATCTCCCTTGCGTTTGATTGCTGCTGTCTATTGCTCTTGGCTGCTTGACGGCCACAGATGATGAAGTTGATTTGCCAATTGGTGTTCTGGAACGCACCGTTGGGATTTCCCGGTTTCGGTGGAGGTGGAGTAGAAGGCTCCTTGCGACGATTGTCGTTGCGGTCGTGATCATCATGTTGCCGGCGATCATCATGCCGGTCATCGCGGCGTTCATCACGGTGGTCGTTATAGTGGTCCTCACGACGATCGTCGCGACAGTAGTCGTCATGACGATCATCACGTCGGTCATCATGGCGATAGTCGCGGCGATAGTCACGACGATCCCTGTCGTCGTTGCGATGGTAAGGTCGCTGGTCGCGGTAGTCTTGTCGATCAGGTCGTCGATTGCAGTTGTCGTAGCAGCGGCCATTGTTCTAGTCATCGTTGTTGCTGCTTTTGGTCTTCTTAGGCTTTGGAGGTACTCCCAAGGCGCGCTTTAGCTGCTCACACTCCCTCATGGTATGCTTGGCGTCGCGGTGGAACTGGCACTGGTCGTCTATGACCATGTTGAAGTCACCTTCGAGGAAGTGGAAGGTCTGGGTGGGTCGGTAGCGTAAACCTCGCCAAATCGCTTGCGCGACCTGCCTACGCCGTCGTTATGGTCATCCCCTTTGAAGTCGTGCACCACCGCATCTTGAGTATCGACGAGCTTGTCGACATAGGCCGTGAGGTCGGCGATGGTGTGGGCATAAGCTTCATGAATCTTCTCAAAGAGCTTGAGGTTGGTTACCCCCTTCTTGTAGTAGGCTATGACGTCTTTGTCCTTGACTCCTGCAAGAGTGTTGCAATTCTCGAAGTAGCAGTTAGTGTACTCACGGAGAGTCTCGTCGTGCCTCGTCCGCACTCTGGCGAGGTGGTGAGTGTTGACGGGGCGATTGTAGGCCGCTTGATAGCTGGTCGTGAAGAGCCGTGACAAGGTTGCCCATGAGGTAATGCATTCTACAGGAAGGTTGTCGAGCCACGGGAGTGGTGATTTGCCCATCACGAGAGGAAAGTATCCTACCATGTGGTCTTCATTACATCTTGAGTCAAATACTCAGGTCAGAATGACTGTCATATTTTTCGATGGCTGGCTTGAAGTCCTTGGGGCATCTGATCATCCTGAGACGTCGCGAGAATGCTGGGAAATTGTTAATTGCTCCAGGGCTAGCTGACGGGGCGTAGGCCGTCAGGATGACGTAGAGGTTGTCGGGAGGACCATTGTCCTGGTCGTACAGGGCACGTCGCATGAGCCCTTGATCGTGCATTTGCCAAAGTTCCGTGGCTTGGATGGGGTGATTAGCGTCAAGGGGATCAGGGACCCCGTGGTCGTGGTTGTAATTAGCACGTCGTGCTATCTCCACTTTGTCTCGTATGCGCAGACGTTGACTTCTCTAAGTGCGGTTGGCTTGCACAGGTGCGGGTTGATCTCCTGCGTTTTGTCCTGCGTTGCCGGCAGTGTTCTGCTGTTGGGCGCCAGCAGCATTGGTGGTGTTGTTTTGTGCATTACCAGGGGTGTTACCAGCAGCATTGGTGGCTGGATTGGCTGCTGGGTTGGCAGCATCATTAGCAGCGAGGTTGACCAGCTGTATGACTTCATTCTCGCCTCCTCCCTCCTCGGCCACGGGCTGAAGGGGGCATTGGTGTGGCGTCATTGACGAGGTCGTTTCGACCTACTCCTGGAGTAGGAGCTTGGAGCTGATCTGCAGTACCCTGGTCCTCTTTCTTCAACTTGAGCAGTGCCGATGCAGATGTGAGCTTGCAGACGCCGAGTTGCAGGAGTATCCTCGAGTTGTCCTAGCTCAGCGAGGGCCACGCCTAGGTTAGCTTGAGGCGAGTTGTAGACTTCATGGCCATTTTGCTCAAAGTCCTTTAGGAGGTCTATGGTATGTAGGCAGTGTCGTCAAGGCTCGTTGTCCTGTTGCTGCTGAGGGGGGGACTGAGCCGCAGGAGGTGGCCCCCTGTTGACGGCATTACCTGTGGGTTGCTCGCTGGTACCTGGCACAACATTGCCTGCAGGCTGACCTGCTGTTGCGGCAACTGCATCTACTTCCTGCTGATGACGCGTAGCTCGTGTAGCGTTAGCGTTCTCGCGCTGTATGCGCCGCTCATCCGTTTCACCGGCTTGAGGGGGGTATGTTGGCAGAGACCACGAGGACCTCTCGGTCCGGGATCTCAAATACCTCGCCCGGATAGTTGGGGGAGATGGTCGTACGGGCGATCCGGGGACGCGAGGCGGTCCGGGGACGTTTCACGGTTGAACCGTCGGCGATGAGCCGCGGTAAAGAGGTCGGTGAAGCTTCTTGAGGCGAGCCATGTGTTTGGAGTCTCATGATCGGGGCAAGGGTCGTCGAGGTGACCTCTCAGCTTCCACGATGTGGGACCTTGGGTCAAGATTGGATCTCGAAGCTTGTTCTTCATGTACCAAGACACTACATGGGTTGCGTTCCGTAGACCAAAGGGCATGCGAGATGAAGATGGAGGGGCCCTCGCAAGGGCGCTTGACGCGCTCATAGACCTTGATCATGTCGGAGAACATGTCTTCGACACGATTGAGCCCCACGATCGGGTCGTTAGGAGTGGGTGGGTTTTCTCCAGCAGATCGGGTCTGACCTGTTGGTTGGAGGTGACCGCAGTGCTCTCGATGACGTGGCATGCGGCTGGAACGGTGGACCCATCGGCATAGAACCGAAGCAGATATCGATGGGGTTGGTGAGGATGTCCGCCATGCTCTCCGGGAAGATGACGCCGCTTGACGAAGCCGTCGAGATGCACGAAGAACCTTAGATTCCTCCCCTACCTGGCGCGCCAACTGTCAGATGGTTAGGTCTGAGCAGTCCACAGGTGGATTAACCCCGGTGGTTTATTTGTTCAGTGGGGGAGATCGAGAGCTAAGAAGGCGATATTTATTCTAGCGGAGCACACGGAAAACATGGCGAGACACAATGGACAAGACGATTTTATACTAGTTCGGGCCTCCGGAGAGTAAAACCCTACGTCCAGTTCTTGATTGTATTGATTTGATCGTAGTGGAGGTGGTCTGTCCCAGGAGGGCGCCCTTGCCCGCCTTATATTAGGCGGCAGACAAGGTCGGTGGACCGGAGTCCAAATCGGTTCCAACAGGGAAACCTATCTCTAGTTAGTTACAACATGGAAAGCTTATCCGGGTTACCTTAATACGTCTGGACTGCCTTGGCTTGCACGCCAAGCTGTATTCTCATCTTCGGGCCCACATGTTAGATCGGACAGGCCTACTGATAGGTCGGATAGGCCCACTGATAGGTCGGCGGGGTTTCTGGTGGGCCGGACCCACCTGTCGGGGACGGCCGTGAGCCTGATCGGTAGGGACCCAGGGGTACCCATGTCTCATAGGATCCTGTTATAGATTTGCCTTCACCGAGATGCACAGAGTAGCAGACTGTTATATTAAGCAATCTCCAAAAGATTCTGATCAAATCCGCTAAAAATTTATATTCTAAACGAGAGTTTGTAATTCTAAGGTTCGACTCTAGAGGGGAGGAGCTCGGGATGAGAACTTCATGTAGGGATTGGACTACCCATGTAACCCACAATGCTCAACACTATTTAACACCAAAAGTTTAGTGGGTTACAATGAGTAATTACACCGCTTTTATCTTTTGGGTTCTGGGTTATTGGGTCAACCCATTAAAATATGCATCCTTAGTTGGATGTATTCAACCAGGGGAGGAGGATCACATGGGACACGTGCCAGCATCTCATCACGAGTTTCATCATCACTCTCAAGATCCGATTCTAGTATCACAATCATCTTATCATACAGTTAACATTATTTAATACTAAGATGGTGGGGGTAAGTTTTCTACTCTCGGCTTAGAAAACCCCCGAACCCCGACTTTATTGGGAGGAGATTTTTTCAGAAATAAATCCCGGTGAGATAAACCTACGTTCGACGAGATACGAACCCAGGCCGGCAGCGTGTCCATCTGCAACACCTACCAACCGAGCTACAACTCGTTCGGAGAAACTTTATTTAATCATAATTTTAAAGGCCAGGTTCGATTGTTGCTCCCTCTAGTGAAGCTCACATTGTAAAGTTGTAATTCCATGGATTGGATAATTTTTTGACATATTAAAAACTGAAATCATGAGAACCCGCATGCAGATGCAGTACTAGTTCCCATTTTTTTTCCTTCACCGTCCAAACACCAAGTTGCCTCTCTTGTCTCTTCTGACCTCAGTGCCTGTCCTAGATCTCCCATCAATCCAAGGCCTTTAAACTACTCCCAGATTCAACAAAGTACCTGACTTGGCCGGTGCTGTACCGTGTCGCAACGTGTGCACCTCCCCACCTCTCTCCATCAAATCGAGACAAAAAACAAAACAACTCCCCAATGGCGTCGCGCCAAGTGCCCTCTATCCCTGTCGCACTCTGCCTTCCTATATAATTAACCTCGGTGGCGTCCCCTTCCAAGGAGCTGAAAACATCACCCAAATCCAAAGCAAGCAGAGACACATTTCATTTGGCTCACTCACGCATCTACTAGCTCACAGTGATAGTAGTTGCAAGCGACAGCACAACCAGGCCACCAAGCTGAGAAGAAGCTTGTGGAAGATGGGCAAGCTCTGGACGATCCTCACTCACCTCCACTCCCTTGCAGGGTATGTTCAGATTGTTTTTCTTCTGAATATGTTCACTCCATCACTCTCTACTTGTTTCTTGCTTTTCCAGTTCTTGCGCAGATCACGTTATCTCTTCTGGTTTTCTGGGTCCTTGTTGCAGGCCAACGGTGATGCTCCTGTACCCCCTGTATGCGTCGGTGCAGGCGATGGAGAGCCCGTCGAAGCTGGACGACGAGCAGTGGCTCGCCTACTGGATCCTCTACTCCTTCATCACGCTCATGGAGATGGTGCTCGAGTCCCTCATCTACTGGTGCGTTCTGAGTTCTGGCTACCAATTCTTGTAAAAAAGAACAACTAATCTGAAGACTTGCTTGGAACTGGATGTTCAGGATCCCGATTTGGTACGAGCTGAAGCTGCTGTTCATCGCGTGGCTGGTGCTCCCCAACTTCAGGGGCGCGGCCTTCATCTACGACAAGTTCGTCAGGGAGCAGCTCCGGAAGCACGGCCTCACAGCCGGTGGTGGCGGCGGCAAGAGCAAGAAGGACGACAAGTTGTCGCCATCCTCTTCTCCCAAGGACAAGGAGAAGCCCAAGAGCAAGTTCCTTGCCTTCGTCACCCCCAAGAAGGTGACCTGAACTCCTCTCCTCACATGTTTTGATCTTGGCTGAAGATGCACGTGGCTTATGTGTTCTGCTTCAATAATGTTTCAGGATCACGAAGCTTCCTGATCGAAGCAGGGTGCAGTGACATCATCCCTGCAGCAGAGCCTCCTGTAGCGCTCTAGTGTTCAGTTTGTGTTTTTTGTTCATGCTCGAATCCGCTTCAAATAGAGCTGTTTGATGTATATGGCGATCATGTATGTGTGAACATCAGCAGAGATATTGAATGGAGACCAGAGCAACCTTTCCGTGCCGATAATGTGAACGGGAGTAAGAGATCTGACAAAAAAAAGTCAAAATGCAATGTTCTGGGACAGGCTTTTTAGGCTGAATAATCTCTACGCTTTCTTTTCCTCTAGCAAAGCTGTGCTTTTCTTGGAAGGAATTAATGATTGCGTACAAATTTGAACTAAAATCGTAATTCTATGATTTTTTAGTTGAAATTTGTGATTCTATTGTTTCCCTATGCCTGTTTGGATGGGCTGAATTCCAGCCCAATCCACGTAGATGGCCGGAACTTTATACCATCTGGTCCAAAACAAAACCGGCTTTCAAGCTGCCTGAATGAGCTGATTGTTGGAAATATGCCCAGAGTCAATTTGGATTTGATCCACTAGTGGGCTCGGATGGATTTGATCCATTATGGTGTAAAGGTCCCAATGGGCCACAAATGTTGTAAAGCCCATTAGTATTGGAAGGGGTACACCATCTATTAGTCCCGTATTGCTAATGGACGATGGTGTGGGGGTTTTCCTCCCAATAAATATGGACCACACCCCTCCCGAAAAGACAACTTTCTCAAGTAGCGGCCCGCGCCGCCAACGCTCCCCTCCTCGTCGCACTCGCGGACCTAGCGATCCGGCGTGCGTCGCTTCCTTCTCCGTACGTGTGGATACCTTGGACGTGCTACATCCGGAGCACTTGGATCGGACGAGCCTCACGTGCAAGTCAAGAAGGACGTGAGCAACCGCACCGCTCGCTACCCTCGACGCGGACGAGCCTCACGTGCAAGTCAAGAAGGACGTGAGCAACCGCACCGCGTGCTACCCTCGACGCGTTCGTCTACATCGAGACGGTTCCGCCGCATCCGCGCGTCTAGTGGTAATCCCGTGATCTCCGACGCGGCCAGCCTCTGTTTTGCGGGGAAAATTTTGTTTTGCGCTAGCGTAGCCACCCCGTTTCCCTTCGGTGGTATCGCAGCCGTAGTCGCTAAGTTTTAGATTCGGGATGTGTGCATATAGAGATATGCGGATGTAGATCAAAGTTTTGATCGGCTTCGTGTTCTTGACGTGATGGTCGTGTAACGAATTACTCCTACCGGTCGGAATTCCGCCATCGGAGTTAAGTGATACACGTAAACCCGATCACAACGAGAAGGAGATCAATTGGATTGGTCGAATCGAAGCTAGGTCAAGTGCCGGGCGCATGGGATCCATGGCGGTGGCGGATTGGATCTCTACCGGCCCGGAAAAACCAGAAAATATACTGTTCGGTAAAATAGTCATAACTTTTCGTGGTTAACTCGGATGAAGACGTTTTCTATACGAAAATTGATCTACAGAAAATTTTACACATGTGATAAATTTGCTTTGCTGTTCTCGGCGAAAATAGTTTTGCCAAATTCGGCTTGCAAGATGGGTTTTCGGGCGTTTTAAGTTTGGATGTCGGAATTGCGATAATCTGTTTTGCAGGTTTTGTAATCGGTATGGCCTATATGTGTATGTGATGCATGTGTGTAATTTTTTTCGTGACCTGCGTGTCACGCATAAGGCAATACAGCTGGAGCCACATGTATTGTCAAAATTAATGTAATGGTCTGCGTACCAAATTTGTGATGATCTAATACGCGATTGTGTAACTTTCATTACTGGCACGCGTTAGATAGTTCTTGGAGGACTCATCACATGGAGGATGGCACACACAGATCATGGAGATGGAGATCAACATGATGTACATGTCAATGGAGATGGAGATCACCATGCAACAATAGGCCATACCGTGTTACAACTGTGTGAATGTCGTTCTTACCGTTCTACTTTTACATGCGACAATGTTATTTTATTGCGTGTGATGTTACGAGTAGAACGATCCCTTTGGAATTTTAAGTTAACATGCCCTCCCAACACTTGCCACCGTCCCACGTCTCGTACAATTAGTGGTGGGTCTATGAAATTAGGGTGCCACTAGTTTTCCTTGACTAGACGGGTTTGTATCGGATACTTACACGCATAAGTGTTGGTTTGCTTATCAAAGTCATCTTAACGGTTAAGGATTTTGGGGCATAAAGGTTGGGAGCCTAGACATAGAGATGTCACCCAACAACAGGAGTCATATGTGATATGATTAGCAAAGAAGTTGCTTACCGATCTACCTTGTTTACTAGCGGTGACGCAAAAGCTCACTAGTAGACTTGTTAGTTGTGGATTCTGAATCACTAAGTATCAATGTGGGGATATTGATTTTAGTGGGAGTAAATTATTTTATTTTACTCGGTCATGGATATTTTGTCTCGGTATTTTGCATTTATTATTTTGTTGTAGATGGCACCTAGTAAGGAATTTTCTTTGCGTACAATCCTTGAGAAGGACAAGTTGAATGGAACGAACTATACGGATTGGATCCGTAACCTTAGAATTATTCTCAAGGCCGAGAAAAAGGAAGAGGTTCTAGACACCCCTTTACCCGATGAGCCCGATGAAAATGCAACACTCGCCGTAAAGAACGCTTACCGAAGGCATGGGATGTCGATCTTGAAGTGGGTTGCCTTATGCTTGCGTGTATGGAACCCGACTTGCAAATGCGGTTTGAGTCGGTCCATGTGCACGATATGGTCGTGGCACTCAATGATATGTTCGCCACACAAAGCTAGGACCGAAAGGTTCAATGTCTCTAAAGCTTTTGTGGAGTGCAAATTGGCGAAGGCGCGCCGGGGGACCACATGTAATCAAAATGGTTGGTTACGTTCAAAGGTTGGAGAAGCTAGGCTTCCCACCGGGCAAGGAGTTGTCCACTCGATTTCATTCTCACATCTCTTCTCGCCTAGCTATGGGAACTTCATCTCGAACTACCATATGCATGGAGCGGAGAAGGGCTTGAATGAACTGTGTGGTATGCTAAAGACAACAAAGAGTGACATCAAGAAAGGCACCGGCGGCGAAATATGTGATGGCGATCCAAAACAAGCGCACCTTTAAAAGGAAGGGCAAGTCTTGGAAGAAGAAAGGCAAGGCCAAGGATAAGATCCCCATGCCAAACCGGACGCCCAAGGCTAGTCCAAATTCGCCAATGCTGAATGTTTTCATTGTAAGGAAATTGGTCATTGGAAAAGAAACTGCAAGTTGTACCTAGCTTCTTTGAAGAACAAGGGAAGCAAGGGTACTTCCACTTCAGGTACACTTCATGTTTATGTTACAGATCATGTTTTCCTTGCTAATACTGTCATTAATTCTTGGGTATTTGATACCGGATCGGTTGCTCACATTTGCAATTCGACACAGGGAATGATAAGAAGTAGAAGCGTTGGAAAATGAGAAGTTGATTTCCACGTGGGCAATAATGCAAGAGTTGCTGCGTTGACCGTCGGGACGATGCAACTACACCTCCCGTCAGGATTTATTATGGATTTGAATAATTGTTATTTTATTCCTAGTTTGAGTCGAAACATTTTATCCCCTTCATGTTTGATGAAGGATGGTTATTCATTTGCGAGTGAAAACAATGGTTGTGTGATCTCTAAGGATAATATGTTTGTGGCTTGTGCATCCATTGTGAATGGCTTATTTGTTTTAAATCTTGATGATTCACCTATCTGTAACATAAGTGCTAAAAGGTCTCGACCTAATGATTTAATTCCTACCTACATATGGCATTGTCGTTTGGGTCACATTAGTGAAAATCGCATGAAGAAGCTCCATAACGATGGACTTTTAACTTCGTTTGATTTTGAATCCTACGAGACATGTGAAGCTTGTTTGCTAGGCAAGATGACCAAGATGCCTTTCTCAGGTTTTCCTGAGAGAGCCTCAGACTTACTGGAACTCATACATACGGATGTGTGCGGACCAATGAGTACGACAGCTAGAGGTGGATACCAATACTTCATAACGTTCACTGATGATTTAAGTAGATATGGTTATGTCTATTTAATGAAGCACAAGTCCGAAACTTATGAAAAGTTCAAAGAATTTCGAGTGAAGTAGAAAATCAACGTGGCAAGAAAATCAAGACCTTGCGTTCTGATCGTGGAGGTGAGTATTTGAGCCATGAGTTTAGCAATCATCTAAAGAGTTGCGGAATTGTTCCACAACTTACGCCACCTGGAACACCTCAAAGAAACGGTGTATCCGAGCGACGTAATCGAACCTTGTTGGACATGGTCCGATCAATGATGAGCCAGTCGGACCTACCATTGTCATTTTGGGGTTATGCTCTAGAAACCGCAACTTTCACTTTAAATAGGGTACCTTCTAAGTCCGTAGTTAAGACACCATATGAGATGTGGACTGGTAAGACTCCCAGTTTGTCTTTTCTGAAAATTTGGGGTTGTGAGGTTTATGTGAAGAAACTTCAATCGGATAAATTAACACCTAAATCGGACAAGTGCATATTCGTGGGATATCCAAAGGAAACCTTGGGATATTATTTCTACAACCGATCGAAGGCAAAGTGTTTGTCGCTCGGAATGGCGTTTTCTTAGAGAAAGAGTTTCTTAAAAGAGAAAAATGTAGACGGAAGGTGTTTCTTGAAGAAGTTCAAGATGAGCCGGTTGGGCAAGATTTCACAATTGATGCTAATGTAGGCCGAACGAGTTGAGATGCCCGTGGCAAGAGAAGCACCACCACAACCACGAAGGTCCGAAAGGGCACGTCGCACAACCGATAAGCTCAATCTCATGATCACGGGAGAGCGCGACATATTGTTGTTAGACAATGATGAACCTATGACATATGCGGAAGCAATGATGGACCCGTATTCCGAGAAATGGCAAAGTGCCATGAGATCCGAAATAGATTCCATGGATAACAATCAAGTTTGGAACTTGGTTGACCCGCCAAATGGTGTTAAACCCATAGAGTGCAAATGGATCTATAAGAAGAAGAGGGACATGAATGGAAATGTTCACATCCATAAAGCACGACTTGTTGCAAAAGGTTTTCGACAAGTTCAAGGAGTTGACTACGACGAGACATTCTCACCCGTAGCGATGCTTAAATCTATTCGGATCATTCTAGCTATAGCTGCATATTTCGATTATGAGATATGGCGGATGGATGTCAAAACAAACTTTCCTAAATGGAAATCGACCGAGGATGTGTATATGACACAACCCGAGGGATTTGTTGATCCAACCAATGCCGGAAAGGTGTGCAAACTTCAAAAAACCATTTATGGATTGAAGCAAGCATCTTGGAGTTGGAACCTTCGCTTTGATGAGATGGTAAAAGGGTTTGGCTTCATTCGAGTGAAGAAGAGCCTTGTGTTTACAAGAAGGCAAGTGGGAGCTCGTAGTATTTCTAATCTTATATGTGGATGACATATTACCGATTGGAAATGACATTCCTTTGCTTGAGGTCGCTAAGCCCTCATTAAAAAATAGTTTTTCAATGAAGGACTTAGGTGAGGCGGCATACATTTTGGGCATCAAAATCTATAGAGATAGATAAAAAGGCTTATAGGATTAAGCCAAGACACTTACATTGATAAAGTGTTGAAAAGGTTCAACATGGAAGAGGCAAAGAAAGGGTTCTTGCCTATGTCACATGGCATACATCTTAGCAAGACTCGGTGTCCTTCGACAAGCGATGAGCGGGAACACATGAGTAGAATACCGTATGCTTCGGCCATCGGATCTATTATGTATGCAATGATATGTACACGTCCAGATATTTCGTATGCACACAGTATTACAAGCAGATACCAATCTGATCCAGGTGAGGGTCAATGGACAGCGGTTAAAAATGTTTTTAAGTACTTAAGAAGGACTAAAGGCATGTTCCTAGTCTATGGAGGTGAGGAGGAGCTCGTTGTAACGGGTTACACCGATGCTAGTTTCCAACCGACCAAGACGATTCAAAGTCGCAATCGGGATACGTATTTACGATAAATGGTGGAGGTGTGAGTCGGAAGAGTTCCAAGCGAGGAGACGGTGGGCGATTCTACAATAGAAGCCGAGTACATCGCGGCTTCGGAAGCCGCAAAGGAGGGTGTTTGGATAAGGAAGTTCCTTTACGAACTTGGTGTGTTTCCGAGTGTCTCTAGCCCATTGGATCTTTATTGTGACAACAATGAGGCTATTGCGCAAGCAAAAGAGCCAAGGAACCACCAAAAGAATAAACATGTACTTGCGGAAATTTCATCGATACGAGAGATCGTTAGACGAGGTGATATCAAGATATGCAAAGTACACACGGATTTGAATGTTGCAGATCCTTTGACAAAACCCCTTCCACAGCCTAAGCATGATGCGCACATGAGAGCTATGTGTATTAGATATATTTTAGATTAGCTCAAGTGCAAGTGGAAGAATGTTAGAAATATGTCCTATAAGGAATTATAGAGATGATTATATTTCATTATATCCATGTCACTTGGTTCTTTTATTGAATATCCATGAAAGGCGACTTGTATTTGATTGGCAATTATGTGAATTGTTTGTGAAACTCTTTTACTTGTATGGTTATTCAAAAGTTGTCCCTAGTATGAGTTAATGACTAGCACATGAATTAGTTGATGACTATGTTTCACAAGTCATGAACATGGAGATGTATAACTAATAATGTGGGTACATGTATGACATGGGGGTACGGACCGACCCAATTTGAGACCTTGTTCTCTCGTTTACACAACGTATACGCTATGTCCTTAGACTTGAGATTGTCGCATGTACTCAAGATGTGAATTGACCTACTTAGGGGCCATCAACTCGCTACTCAGAATCGGGTAGTCATAAAGATGACTTTCGGGTTTGTCGGGAAGCATCTTTGTGTGAGGCATGGTCAATCAAGATAGAATTTGCCCCTCTACTTGAGAGAGATATCTCTAGGCCCCTCGAGTGATCGGATCAAGAAATGCATGGCCGTCTTTGGGTTAAGGGTTAACCCCCTTTTGATGATCCAAATCACGGTGTCGAGAAAGAGAGGTCGGCTTGGAGCTAGACCAAATATCGTGAGGCAAAGGGAATAGCATGTATGAATTGTTGTGATGGTTTGTTTGATAAGATCTTTACGTACGCATAGGAGTTGACACGTCTTGCTAGAGGCCGCTATCAACTATTGATTGAGTAATGTACTCGGGTCAAGTCTATGTGTATGTGAACCTATAGGGTCACACACTTAAGGGGTTGGAAGCCGAATGAGGATGAATATACTTGCATAGTTGACTCTAGTGCAAGTGGGAGACTCGTTGGAAATATGCCCTAGAGCCAACTGGATTTGATCCACTAGTGGGCTCAGATGGATTTGATCCATTATGGTGTAAAGGTCCTAATGGGCCACAAATGTTGTAAAGCCCATTAGTATTGGAAGGGGTACACCATCTATTAGTCCCGTATTGCTAATGGACGATGGTGTGGGGGTTTTCCTCCCAATAAATATGGACCACACCCCTCCCGAAAAGACAACTTTCTCAAGTAGCGGCCGCGCCGCCAACGCTCCCTCCTCGTCGCACTCGCGGACCTAGCAATCCGGCGTGCGTCGCTTCCTTCTCCGTATGTGTGGATACCTTGGAGGTGCTACATCCGGAGCACTTGGATCGGACGAGCCTCACGTGCAAGTCAAGAAGGACGTGAGAAACGCCACTACACTCGCTACCCTCGACGCGTTCGTCTACATCGAGACGGTTTCGCCGCATCCGCGCGTCTAGTGGTAATCCCGTGATCTACCGACGACGGCAATTCCTATTTTGCGGGGAAAATTTTGTTTTGCGCTAGCGTAGCCACCCCGTTTCCCTTCACTAATTCTGGGCAGCATGAAAGTTTGCCAGCTGCTTTCTCGGATGTTTCACCAGCCTTGTAGCGCACATCGCTATCGACAGCCATGTTAAAGCTTACTTGGACGGCAAATGGTGACATCAACCTTTTCCCCTTGTGTAAACATCATCACCCAAACAAGACACATTGGTCACACCGTTCGTAAACCACAGGCTCGAATAAAATTGGGTAACAGAAAAAAGTGTTATCACAACTGCAAATGGGCAAGCTTTGGACGATCCTATCTCACCTTCACCCCTTAGCAGGGTATGTGGTGTGAAGTTGCACTTACTGAATCACATCGATGATCGATTATGTCATTTTGGTTTTGTTTCTGCTATTCAGTTCATAATTTCTTTCCTCGCCTTTCAATCTTACCACAGGCCGCGCCTACCACCCTTAGAATCCATGTTCCCGAAATACTGGGAACGAGGAACCGGAACGTTGTAGCGAACATGGCCTCATATGCCATTAGTTCGAGTTTGATTTTGGTGATTCATGACAACATGATCATTGGGACTAACCTTATTGTTTTAGCATGTCTTTGTAGACACTTCTAGGTCCCAAGGATGTAAGAAAACCATATGCCAAATTGAGAAGATAGTGTATTTTTCTAGGGTCAAAACCGAGCAAGAAAAGGAAAAGAAAAGACACCGTCGGATGAACCGATGGTCCCTCAAATACAAGCATCGGTGCAATCGTCGGACGAGTTGGTGCACAGAGTCAAACCCTAGGTACCGTCGGATGAACCGACGGTCCATTATTTAGTAGCGTCGGACGAGTTGTAGAGAAAGAGCAAGGAAGATAGTAGCACCAGATGATCCGACGCCTTGGACAAGGTGAAGCGTCGGTCTATCCGACGGTCGAGTGGAAGCCAACAGAGGCGACTTGAGCGCGGAGTCTTCAGCACCGGATGATTCGACGCACCGTCGGTGCATAGCGTCGGAGCAGTTGTGTCAGAGAACCTCAACCACTATGTGACGTGGGAGGGGCACCGGATGAACCGACGCCCTGGAAAAGCTTAGCGTCGGATCATCCGACGGTACCTTTTTCAGCAGCTTTTAGCCAACGGCTAGTTTGATGCCTTGGGCTATTTATACCCCCTCCACTCACCCATTTGAGGTTGCTGGATTGTATGGAAGTGCGGAGAGGAGTTCAAGACACATTGAAGATCATATCCAATCCATCCAAGTGCTTAATTGCTCATCCTTAGACTAGTACATGCTTTGTATGTGCTTAGTACTAGGCTTAGCTTAGAGCCGAGTGAGTGCAAGGTTGTGCCAACCTTGTGAGGTGATTCTTGAGTGAATCTCCGTTGTACAAGGTTTGCCGGAAGCCTTGGGGCCTAAGTGGCTCACCGGCAATCGTCATCGACCCTCCGGCTTGGTGTGGAGCGGCGAGGACACTTTTTGCGGGGGACGTGGAGGCCCCCCCTTCCTTGGTGGAGAAGCTCCTTAGTGGAGGCGGCATCAAGGTGACCAAGGGAGTTTGACAAGTGCCTAAGTGGCTAGCCTTTGTGGCAAGTCAAGTTGGTGCTCTTGGGAGAGACTTGGTGACCGGGAAGCAATACTCTTGTGTGAGTGCTTCAACAACGTGGACTAAGGGTGGCTTAGTGCCTACCGATACCACGGGATAAATCGCGTGTCAAGAGTTTGCTTCCTCTCATCCCCTTTACGTTTCCGCATTTACTCTATTGCAATCTTTGTTTGCCTCTACTTTCCTAGAGTAGTATCATGCTAGGATAGGCTATAGGTTGCAAACCTTCTTTTGGGATGGGAGTTTCACACTAGAACAACCTAGTTGCACATATAGGTAGTAAGTTCTAGTTTACCTTTGTGCAAAATTTAGAGAGCCATAGGTTAAGGTTTTAAGTTGCCTAATTCATAGGCTAACGGGCATCCGATTCCTTACAAGTGGTATCAGAGCTGGGACTCACTTCCTTCACAAGGAAACGCCAATTCAATTGGTAAATTGTGAAAACCGACTCATTGGAACGGTTAGGCTTCACCGCCTAGTGAGTTTCTCTATAGAGGAATGGAAGGGGTGGATACCTTAGGTTTGGCTCCACATTTCGATGGCACGGGCTATCCTCGGTGGAAGGTTCTCATGGAGGCCTATCTCCACGCAAGGGACCTTGATGTTTGGAGAGTCACAGATGAGGGCATGAAAAATGGTACTAGAAAGGAAAAGCAATTTGATGTGATTGCTAAGAGTATCATTTTGTCCTCACTAGATGTAGGCATTTTCAATAGAGTTTTTACTTGTGAAAATGCTCATGAGCTTTGGAAAACCATCAAGGAGCAAAATGAGGGTTCAAAAGAAGTTGCTAATGAACGCTACGGTTGTCTCCTTGAGGAATTCAATAGCTTCAAGCAACCCGCTAATGAAAATGCCGAATCTATGTACTCACGCCTAAATGTGCTTGTCAATGAGATTAATGCCTTAGGTGTGAAGGACATCACGGACTTGAACATCAACCGCAAGATCCTTCAAAGTCTCCGGAAGCCCGATTATGACTTGGTGAAGGCAATCATCTATGAGAAGAAGCTCGAAGATTTGAAGCCATCGCATATCTTGAGCAAGATCATGGCACATGAGCTTCAACTCATGCCCAAGTCAAAGAAGGCGCCCCAAGAAAAGCCTCAAGAACCATCCTCTCCAACAACAAGCCATGCTCTCTCAAGCCGACAAGAGAAGATGTTGAGTAGGATGACTACTCATGGAAGCTCAAGCGAGAATGATGGTGATGATGGTGACGATGGAGATTCCTCAAGTAATGAAGAGGTTGAATCCATGGTGGCCGAGTACGTGAAGAAGATCTTCAAGTATGTGAAGAAAGTCAACATGTACGACTACAAAGTCCACTTGAGAGAAGGGCACCATCATCAACACATCAAGTTCACCAAGATCAAGCACAAGCCTAAGAAGAAGGTGGTTAAGGAGAGAAGACCAAGGCAAGAAGCAACTTTCACCGTCCGTGAATGGACAAGTGGTGAAGAATCAAGTTCTTCTAGCTCAAGCGATGAATCAAGAACTTCACCACCCGCTTCATGCAAGGTCCTTCATCATCACACATGTGCCTTATGGCCAAAGGTATGGAAAGCAATGTAAGTGATGATGAATCCGACACCACCTCTCTCATTGATCTTGTTGAACTAGTCCATGAGCAAAAAGGAATGCTTGAAAAACAAGCTAATGAAATTAAGAAACTCAATGCTCTCAATGATCTTAGTGACACCCTTGCTACAAATTATGAACATTTGTTGTGCAAATTCAAATTGCTTAGCAAGGAGTGTGAGGAGCTAAAATCTAAGCTTGAGAGCAATGAGACCAAAACAAGTAATTCCTTTGAGCTTGATGAAACATCTATCCCTTGTGCAATTCCTATCTCCAAGGTAGATGCTTCAACTTCTTGCATTGATTTAATTGATGAATTTTGCTCACCATCTTGCCATGAGAATGTTGTTCTAGAAACATGTGATTATCTCATAGGCAAGGAAAATGACGAGCTCAAGCGAGAAGTGAAATGGCTCCGAGAGAGGTTGGCAAACTTGATGGGCAAGGGCAATAATGATGAAGAACAAGTGGACATCTCTCAAGACATGAAGAGCAAAGTCCAACCTTCTCAAGATAACCGTGATCCCATGGTGAAGAAGCTTGAGAAGGGGGCAACCGTGACTTGCTACAAGTGTCATGAAAAAGGGCACAAGTTCTACAAATACCCTCAATTTGTCAAGAAGATGGACAAGGGAGCAAAGAAGAAGTTGAACCCCACCATCAAGAGCTCCCTCATCTACATCAAACCCAACCGCAAGAACAAGACCAAGAGCAACACCTGCGTCACCAAGAAGAAGGTTAATGGCAAGGTGGTTGCACACAAGGTTGGGAAGATGAAGGAAGAGCGTGGTTGGAACCAACCAATTTGGGTGCCCAAGGAAGTCATCACCAACATGAAGGGGCCTCAAATGGTTTGGGTTCCGAAGGCCACTTGAAGGCCTTGAGGGTGGGGACTTGGGAGGCTTGGCACAAAGAAGTTGCGAGAAATTCATGCCTACAAGCCAAGCTTGCAAGTTGGACATGTGTTGCCCAAGTTCCCCGGTTGAGGTAATGGAAACTAGTACCTATCTCTTGCATCATTGTAGCTCTATTGCGTTGTTTAGGTTGCATTTGTTGCAATGTTTACATATTGTAGGTTGCTTGTGTCATGTGCTAACCCATGAGCAACTTACATGATTTGATTAGTGTGTAGGAAAGCTACACTTGTTCTTTCTTGGTGCATGTATTCATGTATATCTCTTTGCATCATGAGCAAGCTATAGGGTTAGATTCCCTTTTGTTTTCATAAACAATGTGCATACATTTGGTTGGTGATTCAAACACTAAATGCACACATTTAGGGGGAGCTCATCCTATGGTTTGGTTATGGACTAACATTGTTTCAAGCTTATCTTATGTAGTCCCTTAGCAACACGTTCCGGTGCAGTAATTCATTCTAAGAGAATGCTATTTCACTCTCAATGTGATCTAACATCTCTAAAAGAGTGAATATAGCAATTTGAGCTTCATGCTATTGAGTCATGTCCTTGCGAGCTTATATATATAAGTTCAAAGGCAATGTACTCATACATTCCTAATCCTTGTGGTACCCCAAGTGTCTTCTATGCAAGCTTCTTTCAAGTGGTGTCACCTGGTGATATCATTTCCAAGTGGCTCATCTCAATGTGGTGCCAACAAGGTAGAGAGGATCATCCCCGGAGGTATGCAATGATCAAAAGACTACAAGTGATATCTGCAAGTGGTAATGTAAGAACCTACTTGTTTTATCTCTTGTCCTCTAAGCTACCTCTTTGCATGATATGCTCTAAGCTTCCTTGTTTTACAAGTTTGTAGTTGTGCACTTGTTTCTCACTACCCTTGTCTTGCAAGTGGTATTCTTTTTATGCACACACTTAGGGGGAGCTTAGTTTGTATCATGCTAGTCTCATGAGCTTGTGATCCACCTTAGTTATTCTCACATGTGGTATCTTCATTGATATCATACATATGGATCGTGGCTCATGCGGCTTTCTCCCTTGCCTTTAACATTTCTCCTTTGAGCTATGGTTGCTAGATCTTGCTCGTTTCCTTGGACCCGTTTGCTTTGGGACTTTTTGGAGATTTTATTCCAAAGGGGGAGAATGTGATACCAAAGCAAGCTTGTGGCTTAAGCCTACAAGTGGTTTCAAGGATGCTTACAAGTGGTTTCAAGGATGTGAGACCAAAGGGGGAGAATGTGAACATGAAGATCAAAAAGGGGGAAGTTCGATCTAGGGGGAGTTTGGATGATGGTAAGCATCCAAGCAAGTGTAAGTGGTTCTAATTTTGTCAGTTATTGCAAATTTATGCTTGCTTTGGTTGTGTTGTCATAAATCACCAAAAAGGGGGAGATTGTAGCGAACATGGCCTCATATGCCATTAGTTCGAGTTTGATTTTGGTGATTCATGACAACATGATCATTGGGACTAACCTTATTGTTTTAGCATGTCTTTGTAGACACTTCTAGGTCCCAAGGATGCAAGAAAACCATATGCCAAATTGAGAAGATAGTGTATTTTTCTAGGGTCAAAACCGAGCAAGAAAAGGAAAAGAAAAGACACCGTCGGATGAACCGATGGTCCCTCAAATACAAGCATCGGTGCAATCGTCGGACGAGTTGGTGCACGGGGTCAAACCCTAGGTACCGTCGGATGAACCGACGGTCCATTATTTAGTAGCGTCGGACGAGTTGTAGAGAAAGAGCAAGGAAGATAGTAGCACCAGATGATCCGACGCCTTGGTCAAGATGAAGCGTCGGTCTATCCGACGGTCGAGTGGAAGCTAACAGAGGCGACTTGAGCGCGGAGTCTTCAGCACCGGATGATCCGACGCACCGTCGGTGCATAGCGTCGGAGCAGTTGTGTCAGAGAACCTCAACGGCTATGTGACGTGGGAGGGGCACCGGATGAACCGACGCCCTGGAAAAGCTTAGCGTCGGATCATCCGACGGTACCTTTTTCAGCAGCTTTTAGCCAACGGCTAGTTTGATGCCTTGGGCTATTTATACCCCCTCCACTCACCCATTTGAGGTTGCTGGATTGTGTGGAAGTGCAGAGGAGTTCAAGACACATTGAAGATCATATCCAATCCATCCAAGTGCTTAATTGCTCATCCTTAGACTAGTACATGCTTTGTATGTGCTTAGTGCTAGGCTTAGCTTAGAGCTGAGTGAGTGCAAGGTTGTGCCAACCTTGTGAGGTGATTCTTGAGTGAATCCTGTTGTACAAGGTTTGCCGGAAGCATTGGGGCCTAAGTGGCTCACCGGCAATCGTCATCGACCCTCCGGCTTGGTGTGGAGCGGCGAGGACACTTTTTGCGGGGGACGTGGAGGCCCCCCCTTCCTTGGTGGAGAAGCTCCTTAGTGGAGGCGGCATCAAGGTGACCAAGGGAGTTTGACAAGTGCCTAAGTGGCTAGCCTTTGTGGCAAGTCAAGTTGGTGCTCTTGGGAGAGACTTGGTGGCCGGAAGCAATACTCTTGTGTGAGTGCTTCAACAACGTGGACTAAGGGTGGCTTAGTGCCTACCGATACCACGGGATAAATCGCGTGTCAAGAGTTTGCTTCCTCTCATCCCCTTTACGTTTCCGCATTTACTCTATTGCAATCTTTGTTTGCCTCTACTTTCCTAGAGTAGTATCATGCTAGGATAGGCTATAGGTTGCAAACCTTCTTTTGGGATGGGAGTTTCACACTAGAACAACCTAGTTGCACATATAGGTAGTAAGTTCTAGTTTACCTTTGTGCAAAATTTAGAGAGCCATAGGTTAAGGTTTTAAGTTGCCTAATTCATAGGCTAACGGGCATCCGATTCCTTACAAGTGGTATCAGAGCTGGGACTCACTTCCTTCACAAGGAAACGCCAATTCGATTGGTAAATTGTGAAAACTGGCTCATTGGAACGGTTAGGCTTCACCGCCTAGTGAGTTGCTCTATAGAGGAATGAAAGGGGTGGATACCTTAGGTTTGGCTCCACATTTCGATGGCACGGGCTATCCTCGGTGGAAGGTTCTCATGGAGGCCTATCTCCACGCAAGGGACCTTGATGTTTGGAGAGTCACAGATGAGGGCATGAAAAATGGTACTAGAAAGGAAAAGCAATTTGATGTGATTGCTAAGAGTATCATTTTGTCCTCACTAGATGTAGGCATTTTCAATAGAGTTTTTACTTGTGAAAATGCTCATGAGCTATGGAAAACCATCAAGGAGCAAAATGAGGGTTCAAAAGAAGTTGCTAATGAACGCTACGGTTGTCTCCTTGAGGAATTCAATAGCTTCAAGCAACTTGCTAATGAAAATGCCGAATCTATGTACTCACGCCTAAATGTGCTTGTCAATGAGATTAATGCCTTAGGTGTGAAGGACATCACGGACTTGAACATCAACCGCAAGATCCTTCAAAGTCTCCGGAAGCCCGATTATGACTTGGTGAAGGCAATCATCTATGAGAAGAAGCTCGAAGATTTGAAGCCATCGCATATCTTGAGCAAGATCATGGCACATGAGCTTCAACTCATGCCCAAGTCAAAGAAGGCGCCCCAAGAAAAGCCTCAAGAACCATCCTCTCCAACAACAAGCCATGCTCTCTCAAGCCGACAAGAGAAGATGTTGAGTAGGATGACTACTCATGGAAGCTCAAGCGAGAATGATGGTGATGATGGTGACGATGGAGATTCCTCAAGTAATGAAGAGGTTGAATCCATGGTGGCCGAGTACGTGAAGAAGATCTTCAAGTATGTGAAGAAAGTCAACATGTACGACTACAAAGTCCACTTGAGAGAAGGGCACCATCATCAACACATCAAGTTCACCAAGATCAAGCACAAGCCTAAGAAGAAGGTGGTTAAGGAGAGAAGACCAAGGCAAGAAGCAACTTTCACCGTCCGTGAATGGACAAGTGGTGAAGAATCAAGTTCTTCTAGCTCAAGCGATGAATCAAGAACTTCACCACCCGCTTCATGCAAGGTCCTTCATCATCACACATGTGCCTTATGGCCAAAGGTATGGAAAGCAATGTAAGTGATGATGAATCCGACACCACCTCTCTCATTGATCTTGTTGAACTAGTCCATGAGCAAAAAGGAATGCTTGAAAAACAAGCTAATGAAATTAAGAAACTCAATGCTCTCAATGATCTTAGTGACACCCTTGCTACAAATTATGAACATTTGTTGTGCAAATTCAAATTGCTTAGCAAGGAGTGTGAGGAGCTAAAATCTAAGCTTGAGAGCAATGAGACCAAAACAAGTAATTCCTTTGAGCTTGATGAAACATCTATCCCTTGTGCAATTCCTATCTCCAAGGTAGATGCTTCAACTTCTTGCATTGATTTAATTGATGAATCTTGCTCACCATCTTGCCATGAGAATGTTGTTCTAGAAACATGTGATTATCTCATAGGCAAGGAAAATGACGAGCTCAAGCGAGAAGTGAAATGGCTCCGAGAGAGGTTGGCAAACTTGATGGGCAAGGGCAATAATGATGAAGAACAAGTGGACATCTCTCAAGACATGAAGAGCAAAGTCCAACCTTCTCAAGATAACCATGATTCCATGGTGAAGAAGCTTGAGAAGGGGGCAACCGTGACTTGCTACAAGTGTCATGAAGAAGGGCACAAGTTCTACAAATGCCCTCAATTTGTCAAGAAGATGAACAAGGGCGCAAAGAAGAAGTTGAAGCCCACCATCAAGAGCTCCCTCATCTACACCAAACCCAACCGCAAGAACAAGACCAAGAGCAACACCTACGTCATCAAGAAGAAGGCTAATGGCAAGGTGGTTGCACACAAGGTTGGGAAGATGAAGGAAGAGCGTGGTTGGAACCAACCAATTTGGGTGCCCAAGGAAGTCATCACCAACATGAACGGGCCTCAAATGGTTTGGGTTCCGAAGGCCACTTGAAGGCCTTAAGGGTGGGGACTTGGGAGGCTTGGCACAAAGAAGTTGCGGAAATTCATGCCTACAAGCCAAGCTTGCAAGTTGGACATGTGTTGCCCAAGTTCCCCGGTTGAGGTAATGGAAACTAGTACCTATCTCTTGCATCATTGTAGCTCTATTGCGTTGTTTAGGTTGCATTTGTTGCAATGTTTACATATTGTAGGTTGCTTGTGTCATGTGCTAACCCATGAGCAACTTACATGATTTGATTAGTGTGTAGGAAAGCTACACTTGTTCTTTCTTGGTGCATGTATTCATGTATATCTCTTTGCATCATGAGCAAGCTATAGGGTTAGATTCCCTTTTGTTTTCATAAACAATGTGCATACATTTGGTTGGTGATTCAAACACTAAATGCACACATTTAGGGGGAGCTCATCCTATGGTTTGGTTATGGACTAACATTGTTTCAAGCTTATCTTATGTAGTCCCTTAGCAACACGTTCCGGTGCAGTAATTCATTCTAAGAGAATGCTATTTCACTCTCAATGTGATCTAACATCTCTAAAAGAGTGAATATAGCAATTTGAGCTTCATGCTATTGAGTCTTGTCCTTGCGAGCTTATATATATAAGTTCAAAGGCAATGTACTCATACATTCCTAATCCTTGTGGTACCCCAAGTGTCTTCTATGCAAGCTTCTTTCAAGTGGTGTCACCTAGTGATATCATTTCCAAGTGGCTCATCTCAATGTGGTGCCAACAAGGTAGAGAGGATCATCCCCCGGAGGTATGCAATGATCAAAAGACTACAAGTGATATCTACAAGTGGTAATGTAACAAGAACCCATTTGTTTTATCTCTTGTCCTTTAAGCTACCTCTTTGCATGATATGCTCTAAGCTTCCTTGTTTTACAAGTTTGTAGTTGTGCACTTGTTTCTCACTACCCTTGTCTTGCAAGTGGTATTCTTTTTATGCACACACTTAGGGGGAGCTTAGTTTGTATCATGCTAGTCTCATGAGCTTGTGATCCACCTTAGTTATTCTCACATGTGGTATCTTCATTGATATCATACATATGGATCGTGGCTCATGCGGCTTTCTCCCTTGCCTTTAACATTTCTCCTTTGAGCTATGGTTGCTAGATCTTGCTCGTTTCCTTGGACCCGTTTGCTTTGGGACTTTTTGGAGATTTTATTCCAAAGGGGGAGAATGTGATACCAAAGCAAGCTTGTGGCTTAAGCCTACAAGTGGTTTCAAGGATGCTTACAAGTGGTTTCAAGGATGTGAGACCAAAGGGGGAGAATGTGAACATGAAGATCAAAAAGGGGGAAGTTCGATCTAGGGGGAGTTTGGATGATGGTAAGCATCCAAGCAAGTGTAAGTGGTTCTAATTTTGTCAGTTATTGCAAATTTATGCTTGCTTTGGTTGTGTTGTCATAAATCACCAAAAAGGGGGAGATTGTAGCGAACATGGCCTCATATGCCATTAGTTCGAGTTTGATTTTGGTGATTCATGACAACATGATCATTGGGACTAACCTTATTGTTTTAGCATGTCTTTGTAGACACTTCTAGGTCCCAAGGATGCAAGAAAACCATATGCCAAATTGAGAAGATAGTGTATTTTTCTAGGGTCAAAACCGAGCAATAAAAGGAGTTTGATTTTGGTGATTCATGACAACATGATCGTTGGGACTAACCTTATTGTTTTAGCATGTCTTTGTAGACACTTCTAGGTCCCAACGATGCAAGAAAATCATATGCCAAATTGAGAAGATAGTGTATTTTTCTAGGGTCAAAACCGAGCATGAAAAGGAAAAGAAAAGACACCGTCGGATGAACCGACGGTCCCTCAAATACAAGCGTCGGTGCAATCGTCGGACGAGTTGGTGCACAGGGTCAAACCCTAGGTACCGTCGGATGAACCGACGGTCCATTATTTAGTAGTGTCGGACGAGTTGCAGAGGAAGAGCAAGGAAGACATTAGCACCGGATGATCCGATGGTCTGAGTGGGGACCCCGTCGGTCTATCCGACGCTCAGTTTGAATTCATACTGAGACGCGCCAAGACAAAGCCTTTAGCACTGGATGATCCGACCCCTTGGACATGGTGAAGTGTCGGTCTATCTGACGGTCGAGTGGAAGCTAACAGAGGCGATTTGAGCGCGGAGTCTTCAGCACCGGATGATCCGATGCACCGTCGGTGCATAGCGTCAGAGTAGTTGTGTCAGAGAACCTCAACGACTATGTGACGTGGGAGGGGCACCGGATAAACCAACGCCCTGGAAAAGCTTAGCGTCGGATCATCCGACGGTACCTTTTTCAGCAGCTTTTAGCCAACGGCTAGTTTGATGCCTTGGGCTATTTATACCCCCTCTGCTCACCCATTTGAGGTTGCTGGATTGTGTGGAAGTGCAGAGGAGTTCAAGACACATTGAAGATCATATCCAATCCATCTAAGTGCTTAATTGCTCATCCTTAGACTAGTACATGCTTTGTATGTGCTTAGTACTAGGCTTAGCTTAGAGCTGAGTGAGTGCAAGGTTCTTCCAACCTCGTGAGGTGATTCTTGAGTGAATCCTGTTGTACAAGGTTCGCCGGAAGCCTGGGGGCCTAAGTGGCTCACCGGCAATCGTCATCGACCCTCCGGCTTGGTGTGGAGCGGCGAGGACACTTTGTGCGGGGGGACGTGGAGACCCCCCCATCCTAAGTGGAGAAGCTCCTTAGTGGAGGCGGCATCAAGGTGACCAAGAGAGCTTGGCAAGTGCCTAAGTGGCTAGCCTTTGTGGCAAGTCAAGTTGGTGCTCTTGGGAGAGACTTGGTGACCGGGAATCAATACTCTTGTGTGAGTGCTTCAACAACGTGGACTAGGGGTGGCTTAGTGCCTACCAATACCACGGGATAAATCGCGTGTCAAGAGTTTGCTTCCTCTCATCCCCTTTACGTTTCTGCATTTACTCTATTGCAATCTTTGTTTGTCTCTACTTTATTAGAGTAGTATCATGCTAGGGTTGACTATAGGTTGCAAACCTTCTTTTGGGATGGGAGTTTCACACTAGAACAACCTAGTTGCACATATAGGTAGTAAGTTCTAGTTTACCTTTGTGCAAAATTTAGAGAGCCATAGGTTAAGGTTTTAAGTTGCCTAATTCACCCCCTCCCCCTCTTAGGCTAATGGCATCCGATTCCTTACAAACGTGTAACTCAGAACACTATTTTGTGAAACCACTTGGAAACGTGAGTATACTCATTTCACTGGTAGAGAGAGGACCTTCAGTCCCGGTTGGTAAGGGCTATAGGTCCTCAAGTCTCAATCGGGACTAATGATGAGAGACAAAAAGGGACTCCTTTAGTACCGGGTAAATAAACTGGGACTAAAGGGGGGCCTTTAGTTCCGGTTGGTAATACCAACCGGACTAGGGGGCATGCCAGCGTCAAAAAATATTTGAAAATCCCAGGGAGGCCCTCACACACGCGCACGATATTGTAAACACCTCAACTTTATCAAAAATAAATTGTTGCCCAACCACTATTCCGATAATTTAATGCGAAGCTCTCTCCAACTTTACATAACTACATTTCTTTAAGCCACCTCTCAAGCAATTTGACGACATCTCCCTCGATCGAGCCACCTCTCAAGTAATTTTATGATAATTAACCCGCGATCGATCCATGCATCTTCCACAAACCTGAGCTTTATAGAAATTGACAGATGGTCCACAAATTTTTACAAAAAAAGACCCTAAACTTTCTGTAAATCTTTCCACAACCCGACAATTGCGAAAAGTCTCCCAAGCTTGTCAAAATCAATCCAGGGTCCCTGCATTTTAACTAAGAAATACCCTAATGATTTAATAAATTAATTCACATCTTACAATCCTGCAAAATATCCCCCAACCAACTGGGCTACAGTTGGCAACGCCTCGCCCGTTTTCTAGTGTATCCTAAACTACTTGCATCCCTGATTTTATTCGAACACTCGTGAGAGAGCTATGCCAATTGTGTTGCTGGGTCGATCTGCATTGTATCATGGATCACCTGTGCTTCCACTGGTTGCGAGAAGATGGCGAATGGATAGCTCCGGCGGCCCAATGACGGGCATGACGCTTCTCGTTGTAACCCCTCCGGGGCACCTTGTGGTGCTGACCACGGCCACCGCCTGTCTCATCGTAAACAACTTCCGCCACTGGCGATGTTAAGTCCTGCAGCTTCCAAGAGTCTCGAGGTGCAGAAAACAAGGCAGCCCAACGGAAAGGGTCACGCGATCCTTCCCAATGACGGTTCCTGGCCCTAAGGTACTCCTCCTTCCACCTGGGCAACGCCACGGACCTCTTCAAACTTGACGGGGACAAACGGCTGCCACTGGCACCGGCTAGCCAAACTCCGTAGGTCCTCGTACTCGTCGTGATTGATCCACCGCCCTAGCAGAGCGTCGTACCTGGACCTCCACTTCTCGTACCGGGCAATGTCCGTGTAGTTCATGGGCTCCTTTCTGGGCGGGGCCTCGCGCGACGACATCATGTGCCTCCACAGGTCGCCGTCGTGCGCCGCGACGACGCTCCGCAGGTCCCTGCATGTGCACTCCACCCTCGCGAGGTCCTCGCCGCTCCTGAGCCTCATGAGGATCTCCACCTTGGCGTCGTCAGGCAGGGACATGAAGCCCGTCGGCCGCGGCAGGCCGTTCCTGCGGCAGAGCTCGTCGAGGAAGCCCCAGCACACGGCGTTGCCGAGCGACGACGCGCAGATCCTGGAACGCTCGGGCCGCTCCTCGGCATCCAGGAAGCGGGCGACGGTGGTGGCGTTCAGGCGCTCCCGGTAGCCACTCTTGGGGTCGTGGTCCGTCGTGAGGAAGATGACGAGCACGACGCTCCTTCTGTCCTTAGCCGCGCACAGCATCAGCACGGCGGCGTCCGCGTCCTTGCGGCCCGCCAGCTGCGGGGCGGTGTACCGACGGGAGAGGCAGATATAAGATCCGGACTCGCGTGATTGATTGAGGAGGTGGCCGGACGGTGGCAGGGCGGCGCCGTAGGGAACAAGTCCGGCGTGAAGGAAGGCGGCGTGCATGAACTGGCCCAGACGGCTGACGACATCACCGGGTTCCCGCCGCCGCCGCAGCTGGTCGGAGCGGTGCGCGACAGGGTTCAGGCGATAGGCGACGTCCTCGGCTATCCGCGGCTCCTGGTGGAACACCGTCGCCATGGGAATGGGGACGCTGGTGAAACGCATGGAAACTATGAAGTAGATTGATTTTTTTCCCACGAGTTTTATGGAAGCCTGTAACTACCCAACAGAGAAGAAAATCCCGTGTCCTCCATTCTCTCCGCTCGCGTGGATCTGCCGAGGAAGTACGCTAGCCGTCCGTGCCACACAAGCCCTCCCCGCGATTGTTTCCCTCCGTGGATCGACGTGAACGCTCCGGCTCCCGCGGGTCTGCCGTACTCCGTAACAATCAATCACAAAGGGCAAAAAATACAAAAGATCCACCACGTGTATCTACTATAATTTGCTAGATATTAATTAGTGTCTTTTATTTGTTTTATCAGTATATGTATGTATAATAACAGAAAATAAAAGTATAGGCACTTCTTCCAGTTTAGTATTGATTGACTTAGCAGATTAACATGCAGATTAATCTATCTAAAATTTAACATGCAGATTAACCACTACGTGTACCTACTATTGATTGACTTAGCAGAAGAACGATTGACGCCAGAAGGCTTGCGCAGCCCCAACAAGTGTATGTCAGCAGCTTATTATGTACTTGATTAGCACTTAGTTCTTGCTAACATTAACTTGTTCCAGTCTTTCAGTTTTATCATTAGGTTGATGGAGACAAAGCTAGGTCTTGTGGGGCTTTTACACTGCTGGAACCTGGAATTCTTCAAGGCACTGAAAATCATACTGCCAGAAAAAAGCAATGGCCAAGGGTGACAAGGGGAAGGAGGCACTGTCAAACGAACAACATCAGAATCTTCCATCAGAAATAGTCCATCTCTAAAATCCTTAGGGCAAGCAATAATGGAGGACGGTTGACACTTGATACAATCAAATAGGAGCAACATGATTATGAGGATTTACACTAACACAAGGATGGCATGACGGCTGTAATGACATCCTGGGTTAACTTCATCCATGGCCGTGGTATGGTCCTTGCTCAAAGGCCTGCTTTTTAATTCGATCATCTACAAAGAATATGGGTGTAGACTCCTCAGAATAATCACGCACATGGATATACATCATATATCAGTGTTGGATACTTGGATTCAAACTAAACTAATATTCAACTATAACTAAACATAGCTTCCTTTGGTTTTATATTATCTTACAACAGTGCAACATAAATTTCAGACATAATTGAAGTAATGAAAAAAAGTTGTATGCAAAAGGTTGTAGGTTTTTTCTTCCATATTTAATCCTGTGATATATAGATCAGAACAAAATTGGTTTGGGCCTCCATTGTAACTTTTTGTACTTTGGTCAACTACCATGGATAGCTTCACATGCTTAATTGAGATCATTTTAGTAACACAACTTATCCTTACAACTCCTTTACTACCAAGGGCTAACAAACACTTGTAGGGAGAAAGTGAAATTGGTTATATATATGTAAAGCATTTATCTGTAGTAATTGGCCAATTTGAAGCTCCACAGTTTCAGTGGTTTGGATTATAGTGACTGCCCAAAGCAAAACTTGGCAACATGTGAATTACAGAAAATCTGTCATGAAGTTATCATTTTTCTTTCAATTTATCATGTAATTGGCCATTGATTTGCTTTTATTTTTATATCAGTGGATTCTTACTGTATTCACCTCATTTTGCTTTCTGAATCTATGAGTGTTTTTAATCACAGGTGATTACTTTTACTTGTTTGCCATGGTCAAGGTTACATGCTCTATTGGTGCTCATTTTGCTGACAAGCTACATAAGGTAGGAGTTTAATGCAAGGCTACTTTACTGCAATAAACTATTGAACTGTGTTGTTGTAAGGTCTCTTGTCTGAATTACTATGATTGACGTAGTGATGTACCTAAAGGAACCTATCAAAATTAGTGGTTGTGGTTCCACATGGTAGGTTGATCATTGGAAATAGAACTGCTGCCAAAGATTAAATGCTCTTGGTTATAACTTATGAGTAACATAGAAAAAATGATTAAATTTCTCCAAATAGTCTGCCATGCTTCCTTTTCTTTTCTGCACAATGCTTGATACTTTCATCAATAATCATGTCATGTTGTTACATGCACTTAAGTGATAGAGGTTGAGACGGGCTTTGGAAGTTCACAATTTTCAAGTGCTTATCTGTTTGCAGACTATATATGGAGTTTATAGCTGAAAAGTACTACCTCATACTTTTTAGGTCACTAACCGGTGACACACCACAAAGCTTTAGATTGTCCAAGGTTTTGGTGGTACCATATAACAAAACTGTCACCTTTGGTGGAGAGGGAGGCTTTGGTTCGGGCCTTTAGTCCCGGTTCAACTTTGGAGCCGGGACTAAAGACCTTTCGTCGACGTGCCCGAAATGCTCGCTATAGCCGGGACAAAAGGGGGGGGGGGCACCCAACGGCTCCATCCGGCAATAATTGCCCCCGGTCTTTAGTCCCAGCTGGTGTTACGAGCCGAGACTAAAGGGTACCCCTTTAGTCTCGGCTCGTAACACCACCCGAGACTAAAGCATTAGTCCTCGTTTGGTACCCCTTTAGTCTCGTCTCGTAACACCGGGTGAGACTAAAGGCCGACATCCATATAACGACCGTACGTCCTTCTTTCTCCCGCCACCCGCACCATTATATTCTAGGTAGCCATTGGAGGAAATAGAAGATTAAATTCTTTTGTTAAGTATGTTTTTAATTTTTATATGGAATAATTGTAAGCATTCTCTTATTTTCTTGTTTTTCATATATTTGAATTTTACTTGTACATATAGTTTATAAAATATATGCTCATAAAGAAACAAATAGACATAAAGAAAATGTACTAGGTATGTATTTCCATTATTTCATTGTTTAGAAATGCTTTTATTTTGTAGATTAAATTATTTTATTAAGTAATTTATTAGTTTTATATACAATCAATGTAAGCATTTTCTTTTTTTTTTATACGAGTCCCACGTCCTAATTAGCTACGGGTTCACCTCACGGGCTACGTGGGGACCGCCCTGCGGCTCCGCGAGGTGGGACCGTAGCTAGATAGGAGGTGTAGCGCATGTGTGGTACAATAAGTGGGTGAGTGAGGTGTATATGACGGTGAGGTGAGACTGTTGTAGTTCTCAGAGCATCTAGGTCTTTTGAGTCATTGGTTCGTAAAGGTTATGTACAGTAATAATATTGTTGAATTCTATCCCCTTTTGTTTTTTTATTTATGCATATATTGAATCCAATATATATATATGTAGGTATGTGTACATATAATTTATAAAATATAGTGTTGAATTATATGGCCCCTTTTATTTCTAGGTTGCTATAAGAGGAAATAGAAGATTAAATTCTTTTATTAAGTATTTTTTAGTTTTATATACAATAAATTTAAGTATTTTTTTCTTGTATTTGATACGAGCCCCACGCCCTAATTAGCTACGGATTAACGTCACGGGCTACGTGGGGACCGCACGTAGCTCCGTGACGTTGACCTGTAGCTAGATAGGAGGTGTAGCGCATGTGTAGTACGTAAGTGGGAGAGTCGGTGTATATGACGGTGAGGTGAGACTGTTGTAGTTCCCGGAGCATGTAGGTCTTCGAGTCGCCGGTTCATAAAGGTTATGTACGGTAATAGTTCCCTTTTGTTTTTCTATTTATGCATATATTGAATCCAATGTATATATGCAAACTAATCCTATTTATTGTAAATAATGTGTGTTATTTTGATTTGGATATAGTTTGAGCTAACAATGTCGTCGTAAAATGGTGTTGGAAATGACGTTTGTGGTCGTGGCATAGTCCGTTGCCGTGGCATTGGCCGTCCGGGTGGTTTGGAGGCCCCGTTGCCTCTACGTCCATGATTGCACTTTCACCGCGAGATTACCTTACCAATGGGTGATCCGGGACGTGTAGCTAACGTGGTAATATAGGAATTGAAATTAATTTGCTTTACATCGAACTTTTTGCATTTCACATGGAAAATCTATAATTTTAGTTACATATATAATTATTGTAGGTTCTCAACAATATCGGATGGCTCGGAGACATTATCGGGGATATGAATGGTACTCCTCCTATAGTGCAAAGCCGAGCACGTTGATGAGCACATGGCAAGAGTGTATATCTCTTTCACCGTACACCTGCTCGATATGTAGACTACGGCCCGGTTGCCGGCGGGCGCACCACACCCGATGGTTGCCATTGCAACATTTGGCAAAACATCACCTATTCGGTTAACCCTGAGAGAGGACTCGTCGTGGAGAATTGTCTAAACAGCTCCGAATAATGTTGGCTGCTTCGTGCCGGACCTTTCCTATTTTAAATTAAGGCAACTCGAGACGGGTGAAGAAACTGTGATTGAGACTACGGAGAGGCTTTGCAGGGCTCATCAAGATGTGGTAATATACATTCATATATAAAAGAATTTCTATTCATTATTAATTAATTTGTTTTTTGTACATATATAATTTGTTTCGGTACATAAGGTTATTATATCTCATCATCATCTGATTGTGTGCGGGATTACTCGGTTCTACCTATGCTTCGGTTAGCTTCGTGCGATTCTGAATCAAGTCGTGGAAAGAGTTGGGGTGAATTACTATGGTGGGGAGCCGTTTTTCACCAACAATTGGAAGAGTCAAGCAATTCTAACTTTCTACAAGCCAGCAGAACCCGAGGCTCCATTGTTTGATGCTTGCGGTGGTGTTTGTGACACTCCTCCACAAGGCCGAGGAGAGTGCACTAGTACACGCTCTAGCTTATTTTGAGGAAGTTCTAGGTTGGAGAATTGCGGACATTAACCATGTTTCATATCCGCAAGCGCGTGTTGCTCGGTAACATTATGCATGCATGGATCGGGCTTTGTACCGCACCCTATTATGTGAACTTGTATTAATTATTAGCTAGCTATGTGAACCTTTATGAACTTATTATCAATTATTGTTAATTACGTACTTTATTATGAATTCATGTGTTGTCTTCAACATGTTTAGCAAGCATGTTTATTAAGCATATATATATACTAGAATTCATACACGAATTTATAAATGTGTTTGAAGGTTCAAAAGCTAGAAGGTGACCGAGTTTCGGCTTGGGACTTGTAGTCATTGGTATTAGTTAATGTCGTGCCTTGTAATAACCATCAAGTGGCCTTTGTACGTATACATAAGCCATTGTAGTTATATGGATCATTATATCAAAAAGACAATACGTGAATTCATAAATTTGTTTGAAACAAAGATTTTCCTAACTAGGTTTACTAATATTTTCAATTTAATTTATTTTCCCCTTCAAATTGTAAACAAAAAATAGTAATAATTGTTTCAACTCTTGAAATAATATGTGCATAGAAAAGTAGGTATTTTTTGGTGTTAACATAATATAATTTTGCATGACACAAATATTTTAACTAATGATTTTTTAAATGTTGAAAGAAAAAGGGAATGAGATAAATGAGCAAGGAAAAGAGAAAAAGCTCGCGAATGAGATGAATGAGATAAATGAGCAAGGAAATGAGCATGTTGATCATTCAAGACAATACGTGAATTCATTAATTTGTTTGAAACAGAGATTTTTATGAGTTGGCTTATCAATATTTTCAATTTAATTTATTTTCCCCTTCAAATTGTAAACAAAAAATAGTAATAATTGTTTCAACTCTTGAAATAATATGTGCATAGAAAAGTAGGTATTTTTTTGTTAACATAATATAATTTTGCATGACACAAATATTTTAACTAATGAATTTTTTTAATGTTGAAAGCAAAAAGAAATGAGATAAATGAGCAAGGAAAAGAGAAATATCAATTTCCCGCGCAAAATTGCCCTTTAGTCCGGGTGGTGTTACCACCCGAGACTAAAGGCCCCCTTTGTCACGGGTGGTAACACCACCGGGACTAAAGGGTGAAAATTCACCTTCGGGGCATCCCGCGCGAAATGCACCTTTTGTCACGGGTCGTGAGGCCACCCGTGACAAAAGGGGCCTTTAGTCTTGGGCCGTAAAAGGGCCTTTTGTCACGGTTGGTAATACGACCCGTGACAAAAGGTTGGGGGTTCTATATATATAAGCCCCGTCGCCTTCCCGGATCGGCATTTAGCCGTTTCCCCCCAAACCGCTTCTCTTCCTCCGTCATCGTCGCCACCACCTCTCCTCGCCGCGCCCGTCCCCGACGCACCCCTCTTCTGCGACGCGCCGCGCCTACTCCTCCCCGACACGCGCGCGGCGCGCCGTCTCCCCGCCGCGGGTGAGCTCGGCCGCGCCGACATCCGCCCTCACCGACGTGCATCTCCGTCCCCGACGCGGCGGCCCTCCTCGACGTGGCGCCCCTCCCCGACTCGCCGCGCCCGCCGCCCCCGGCCCCGATCCCTCCTCGTTGGCGGCCCCCGGCCCCTCCTCCTCGGCGGCGGCCTCATGCGGCCGGTATGCCGCGCCGCCGACGCCTTCGCTTGCCGGACCCCCTCTCGCGGCCGCCGGCCGGCGTGCATGGGCACGATGGCCGCCGGGCCGCGCGGGGTTTTGCCTTCTTGTCGTCGGCCCGTGAAATGCGCGTCGGCAAGCATTTTTAATTAAATTTATTTGATTTAATTTATGTATTGATATGAATTAGAAATTATAATTGTGCGTACATTTTTAATATG
This sequence comes from Cenchrus americanus, assembly GCA_947561735.1. NCBI lineage: Eukaryota > Viridiplantae > Streptophyta > Magnoliopsida > Poales > Poaceae > Cenchrus > Cenchrus americanus. Next base: position 97,644,363 of record OX387243.1, on the reverse strand, counting down.
AAATTTTATAGGAATAGAAAGAAAATTTAATTAGAAACTTGTATATTTCCGTGTGCATATTTGTGTACCAAAATCTAATTGTGTTTTTTAGTTTAATTAAATAGTAATGCTTTGTATATTTTTATGTGTATATTTGTGTACCAAAATCTAATTGTTTTGTAATATACAATCTCATAGTTTTAAGTATTTGAGTTCTTAATTGTTTTCTAATATATATGTAATTTTGAGTTCTTAATTGTATATTTGAGTTCCTAACTGTTTTCTAATATATATGTAATTTTGAGTTCTTAATTGTGTATTTGAGTTCTTAATTGTTTTCTAATATACAATTTCATTAGTTTGATACTTCGAAGTCGACGACCTGTCGTGTCATCTCGAATAAGAGACTTCCCATCACCTCTGTCATTCTCACACATGGTGTTGACGCGAAAAGTGCACTCAACGCCAAACACACGGCAAGCCGAACAAAGGCGGCTTCACACGCGCGAGAGAGAAAGACGTGCCGATCAATTTTTCCTGAAAATTAACAAAAGATAAAGCAGTCAAATACCAAAGCTTGGAACTTGCCGGGTGGTACCAGACAGTTCCATATTTACGGCTAAGAAGCCAAATGAGATAACACATAGCTATAGAAAGCTATCTGCCAACGAACTACAACAATTCGGGAAAATGCAAATGGGAAAAAGTAGCACTGCCGAATGGATGACATAAGCATGACGACGATCGGTCTTTGTTTGAACAAGAATGCACGTACACAAAGTCATGACCGATCCCCATGAAGATTAACATTAAACAAGTGAATGAAGTAGAGCACGGACATAAACATGTATCAACAAGTATGCATAGATCCAAAGCACTAGTCTACCGCATGTCTAGTTACTTTAAAACCCGTCGAGTACGATATCAAACAAATCTATCCACCACATGATACAACTTGCATGAGAAACCGTACCACTTTCCACAAATAGATCTATCCACCGCATGATACAATCCAAGTATGGAAAGCTAAAAGCATACATCATTTAAAGCATGAATAACGCACGTGTTCCACTCGTGGAGAAACATAACCGAATACGGCTGAACAGCCGATTCGGGGTCCATGAAGAAGGAACAAACATTACCAAGTGAATAAATCTATCAGATTGATTTAGGAATCTAATCCACCGGATGACTAGCTCCAAAGCAACCCAAAAACCCGCATCTACCGCATGATACCCGGCTCTTTCAAGATTTATACGAACATTAGCAAGCTTGAACCCGCAACACGTAACAACCTAGATCGATTCGGTTTCGGCTATCGGAAAACACAAGATCCACGTGTTAAAATACGAAATCTAATCGAACAAGGATCATAAAAGAGATAGAGCCGATCCAAACCCATCTAGATTGGGCAAAGGTGTGTTACATGAATTAAAACATAAAGTAAAAACTCAAGATAACACGAGGTAACTTAATGAATCTATCAGATCTTGCCAAAATCCAATAGAGCCGATAACTAGCTTCAAGCTAGATCTTAGCCTACCACATGACTCATGATCTAACAAGAAACCTTCTTGAACCAAGCTTGAATCTACCGCATGACACGAAGCATGGTAACAAGACTACTTGCATCAGATCTAAATCCACCGCATGATACTAGACATGATACAAGGTTGCGGTACTCACGGAGGTCGACGGATCGATTGGCCCTCTCGAAGAACTCAACGACACGACAAGGACTCTAGGGTTTGGCGTAAGGCCGGTGTGTATTGAAGAATGATTGTGTCCTTTACATACATTCGGGGGTCATATTTATACCCCGTTGAGTACATCTTCGAATGGATTCGTTGCCTAACTTATCTCTAAGCTCGATCGCCTATCCATCCATTCGTCTTCCCCGATTGAGCCACGTCACGGTCCAATCCGCAAAATCAGCTCTACTGTTCCTTTGCCGAACCGGAGCAGATAGCCGACCGCAGATCTCTTTGCCGAATATCTCTGAAAATATCCTTCCTTCCACCAGACGGACTCTTTATCGAACCGGACCCACAAGTCAGACTCCTTACCAAATTTTGGTGTTAACACATGCCCCTTCAATTGTGGGATAAAAGTAATTTTGTTCCACAATTGACTCCAGCCACGAATACTTCAAATCGAATCTGTCAACACCTGTTCTTCGCAATCCGCCGGAATCTTCATCCAGATCCAACCCTAGATCCCCCTTGTTCCGAGCTCAAACCTCCAATGGCAGCTCAGAACCAAGATGCTCAGGTAAATTCATTCCCCGCAAGCCTCGTTCGGCATTTAGGTTTTCAATTTTTACCTGAGATTTCCTTTTCCGCTTTTCTTCCAGGTCCCGTCTACTGTGCTTTTGATTCGTACCGAGGCCAATTCGAGGTCTTATTATCTTGGTCCTGTGGGGAACTCTAATCCTCGAGATTTCATCGCAGCTGAATCTCAGAGAATCCCCTTCAAAGCAGCTCGACTCCACCGCCTCGGTGGCAAGACGCTTTCAAGAACCGGCCTTTACCTCCAATTGCGGGCCGGAAAACTTGGTATCGGAGGATTCTTGCGGACAAGAGTGGATTGACCAACCCGGACACCCTTCGTGTCGCCTAGTGCTTGGAGTTATCCGTGGCCGAGACTCCCAAGAACGAAGACCTCCCGATAGCCGCCTGCCACTTCTGGTCAAATGGCGTCAACGCCTTCCTTTTTGGCCATGGCCCAATGTCTCCAACTTTGGCCGATGTATATATGATCACCGGCCTTGACATCACGGGGGTCCGTCCAGCCACGGAACTTCAAAGGTTCTTCACGCCGGACGGGGGTAAAGCCGGGGAACGGATACAAGAATTACATCTTGAAGCACATGAAAGACAATCCCCTTGGTGATGTTGAATACGAGCCTTTACGAATATGTGGCCGTGCGATTTGTTTTTACGTGGCAAAGCCAACGAGCCTACCCCGAACCATATTGCAATGGCATCTCATTTGGCCGGTGGCAACCGCCTCCCTCTTGGAAAATTCTTCCTCGGCGGTGTATACCACATGCTTCACCAACTCGTCACCCGGATGTATACCGGCCAAAGGATAGCATGTGTCAACGGCCCTTGGTGGTTCGTTCAAATGTGGCCGCAGCTCCACATGCATCGGATCATTGGTGTCGATTTGAACTCCGGGTTCTTCCCCTTATCCAATCACCCCGAAGGAGAGCCCCAAGCTACCGAGAGGATGCCGAATTATGGAGAAGCGGCTTCAACCGTTCGTTTCAGCAGGACATCAGCCAGCTCTTCGAATTATTCTTCAAAGGTTTCCCCAATCCTCTCTGGCTCCCTTATCTGGATAATGACACCTTGACCTTCCCTGTTGAATTTTCCTTTGAACCCGGCCGTCAAGATGGGAGATTCTTAGAGATCCTCAACATCATAATCCGCCCATGCATACTGCCGGCTGAGTTCAATGGAGGAAGGCTGAATGTTAGCACTTATGAATATTATCAGCCCAATGTAATGGCCAGGCAAATTGGATGTGGACAGATGCCCCCAAGATTGTTCCTGCACGAATTCCTCAAGCCCAGAGAGGAAATCAAAGAGCTGATGCAGGGCAGCAGGGTTTTTAATTATGTGTGCAGTCCCACTGTCTACACATGTCCTTTCGTGCCCACAACCATAGCTCATCCCACCTTTAACTCCTGGTGGCAAGAATTTCATGATCACATCTTCAGTGAGCCTGTCCATGTGTTCTGTGCAGAGTTGATGCCTGATTTCCTGCCAACTTCAGAGGTAATACAATGAACCTTTGGATCAGACATGTCTTCTTTATTCATGATTCTGACCTTCATCTTCTTGTCCACGAACACGGTGCCGCCCCTCGAGCCAGGGATATTGCTTACAATGCTGAAGGCCCAATCTCAGCACTGGGATTCAAATCCACAACTCTGGCTCAACTAATGGCCAGGTATGCTACAACAGATCCCAGCCTCTCTAGCCTTGCTGCTGACAGGAGGCAAGGGCTGCATCTGATTGCTCCTCCAAATGCCAAGAGGAGAAGAACTGTCAAGAAAGTGCTTGTTGAGGTAGAATCCTTTACCCTCTTGATTACAAGATCACTCTGTTCTTGATGAATCATGTCGTTGTGCATTTTCAGACCAGAGTCCAACAGTCTTCAGAACCAGTACCTGCCAATGCCCCATCCACTGGTATGACCTTTACTGTCTTTTCTTAAGGATGAACACTGGCATTTACCCTTTCAATTTGACATTTGCAGAAGAAACAATGGAAGAGCAGCTCGTAAATGTCCCAGTGATCCAGCAAGCAAGTCCACCCGGGGTTGAATTACCTATCCAAGTGGAGATCTCATCTTCATCACCTTCTGCAGAAGCAATAAATTCTCCAGAGATGAATCTCCCAATCCAGCCGGAGCCATCAAGTCCTCCAAGGGCGCAATCACCCGTTGGTCATGCAGAGACAACAGTCCCAATAGAGGTAGACCCTACTCCTCATCAGCCAGAAGCCCACGAGCTACCAGCAGCTGCATCGACACCTCCCAGCTCGGAAGCTTCAGCTCTACCTGGAACACCTCCTTCACCTGTGATTGCCCCTGCTCAAGAAACCAGCCATGAGGTATCCATCTGCGCTTAACTCTGCTACTCCCACGTTTAGCATTCTTAACTCGGCAATACTGCTTCTCAGGATCAGGCTCCACCATTATCAAGCCCGCCGTCAGAGATCAATCCAGCTGCCGAGGTGATGGAAAGAGCATACCAGCCTCTGTCAGATGAAGTGCTATCAAGGCTTAAAGAAATTGTTGCCTGGCTAGAAAGGGATGCACAAGATCAGTTCAAAGATCTTGATCACTTCGAGGAGATGTTTGAATCCATCAGCCAAGAACTTCCAGAAGACATCAGAACTTCTCTATCATCTGTTTATGGCTTGGACACCCTTTATGCGCCCATAAAGCATGCCTTGAGGAAATTGCGCTCCCGCCCGGCTATTGAAAAGAAGAAAGCCGATGCTGAACATGCCATGACCGGGGCACAATCCCGAGCAGAGAGCCACACGGATACACTGGCTAACTCCGGAGCTTCTTATGATCCGAAAATTGCCGGGGAAAGCTGCTCTAGAAGCGAACTAAGAAGCTCGTCAACGAGATAGAGGCTGACAAGGAGAAAATAGCCGAGCTCCCTGGATTGATAGAAAAAACCCAAGCGGAAGCCAAATCGGCTATCACCAAGATAGAGCAATGCAATGCAGAACTCACCGACTTGTCTGGTACTCAAAAAGATTGCCAGGAGCTGCTGGACACTTTCCGTCTAACAACATCCAATGCTCGTGGTGTGATTGCGAAACATCTGAACATTTGAATGCCCCTAGTGATGTATAACCGAATTGGTCGTTCTTGTAATATTTTCTTGCAATTTGTTTCCTTTCTTCTGCGCACCTTCAAATATACTGCTGAACGACCCATTCGGCAAAGAAACACCAACTCCCGAATGGCACTTTGATTCTCTTCAGCCGAACCAATCAACTGAACGCGGCTCAGCCTAGAACTCCAAGCGACCCGTCGGCGGGCTGGCCAAGGAAACCTTTCCACCTTCCAATTTTCTTGGGATATGCGCCACGATCCAAAGCTACGACTCGAAGCCACGATCCATCTTGCCAGGCCTATAAATGCAACCATAGGTGCCCCTAGCTCTCGACCAGGCCTTCTAGCTCTCGAATCTTTGCCAATCTCGGCCCTTCGCAAACAAGGCACATCCCGAACCACCATGGTGCGCCGCCTCAACCGCCGTCGCGCTTCCGATGAAGCGGAGGGGAGCGAGCGCCAACGCGCGCGGGAGGCAATGATCGTCGATTTCCTCTCCTTTGATTCAACTTTTGATCTTCTTCCCCGTTCGACGATCATCCCCTTTTCTCGGATTGATCCGGTGGAATCCGTCTCTGCGCCGGCCAATCAACCCCTTCCCCGACGACTCCCTCGGAGTCCGACGGCCACTCCCCCGTGCCGTACGGGGGAGGTCGATGCCCTCCGCTTCAAGGAGGAACCGGAGGCGTCCGGCGTGAGCTAGAGGACGTCTCCAAGAAGGCGGGCATAGCCGAGCTGGAATGGGAGGACCAGCGCAAACAGCCCGTTGGAAGCCATCGACGGTACGGCTGTGAGATTAATTCTTGATCCAACCCGGCTTTTGATGCTAATCTTTTCCTTCTTGCTTCTTGCAGCCCGCGATGCTGAGCTCAACCAGCTAAAGGCGCTGGTAGAGCAGCTGGCCGAGAAGGTGAACGCCCGCGGTGACACGCCGGCGGAGCGCCTTGCCGCGGTGGAGCACCGCGTCGACGAGGTGGCCACCCATGGCGTTCGTCTGGGCACCACCTTGGGCCTGGCTGCCATGGCGACGCATACGGACGTCGACTACTCGCCGGGCCGCGCGGCTTCCGGGCGGCGCGCCGGAGGACATCGACGAGATCGAGCTCATCCTGGAGCGCCTCGATGGCCACGGCGACGCCATTGCCGAAATTACTCATCCCCAATCTGTGTTGAATAGGCTTTTCGACTAGATTGTACTAGGGATGTGTAAATATCGGCAATAGATGAAGAACTTTTGAATTCTGTGCTTGTTTTGTGATGACTCCCTTTGCATTTTGCATCTGCGAATTCTGTTTTCTTTGAATGCATTCGGGACTATCTTGAGCCGAACGCGCGAGAACAACTGCCCCTTGGCACAAAATCCACAGCGGATCCCGATTCGGCAATCCATAAACACTGTTCAAGAAAAAACCCTTCGCACTTGGGAGAAAACCCTGCCGTTTGGTATTCCAACAGTGTGTACTGGCCGGTCATCACTCCCAATGCACCCCCTTGGTCAATAAAATAGCCTGCCGGGATGCCCTGCAAATCCACTCGCGCACTCATCCATCATTTCTCATCTCCTCCCCTGTCCTTAGAGGAGAAAACCCCAAAGCCATGGACAAGGGCAAGCAACCCCAGGAGAGCAGCTCATCAAAGAAGCGCACGATTCGGAAGTGAGTTCTCCCTTGATCTACTCCTCGTTCTTCCGCATGATCTCGTGCTTCATGTTTTTTCCTTGTCCTCTTCCAGCCTTGATTTGCTCCCCGAAGAAATCATCGGGACCGAAGATGTGCCTGAGTACATCTCCTCCGATTCCTCCCTCGAAGCAGAGGATGCCACGCCTGAACAGAGGACCAACCATCAGCTGCGCCGCCGCGTTCGGCATCTGGAGCACGGCCTTAGGGACATCACCGCCCGTTGCCAAGCCGAGCGCGAGCGTCGCATGGCTCTGGAAGCACTAGTAGGGGGTAAACGCTTCTGACTCCTTCTTGACCTCGTGCTTGCACTTGGATTTCTTGCCCCTAACCTTGATTCCTCCGCTTCAGATGTCTCGACAGGTACAACAACCTGAAGGCGGCCTGGGATAGCTTGGTGGAGGCCGTCAACCATGGTCACCCCCATGCGTTCCAAGTTGCCGTCACGGTGGTCCTGGAACAACTGAAGAGGGAGCGGCCGAAGAAGTAAAGAAAAGATCGAATCATACTTTCTCTTCTTCCTCCACGCCTTCTCGCTTCCCACCTCCTCGGGGATCCGACCACCGGGGGTTGTTCGATGTAATCCTGCAAGAAGCAGTTGTAATGTAGTCTTTGTGCTAAGGGCAATGCATCTAGGCACTGGCCATTTTTTTTCTGTTCGAGGATTTTTGTTCTGAAGGCGGCCTCATTCTTGAGCGCCGACTATTTCGTGCCGTATGTGTGTAATCATCGATCAATCTCAATGCTAGGATAATATTTCTTCGAGATATCTTCCATTTATTGCTGCGGAAAATTCTTCTCCTAGCAAAGTTTTCAATATATATGCATTACCAGGGACGCATCTGACCACACGAAAAGGTCCTTCCCGAGTTAGGGGACCATTTGCCGAATTCACTGTATTTAGTTCCAATCGGCAATAATGCTTTCCATACTAGATCGCCCTCTGCAAATTGCCTTACTTTTACCTTCTTGTTGTAGTACTTGGCAACCCGCAGCTTGTTTTTCTCGATGTTTTCCAGGGCCCTAAGACGGATCATATGTAAATCCTCTAGCTGATTTCCATCATTAGGCCACCGTAATCCTTGGAGCTTAACTCATTTTGCAGCACCACTCTCCTTGAATCCGATTGCATCTCCCAAGGCGGGATTGCGTGATGCCCGTAAACCAACTCGTAAGGAGAAGTCTTTGTGGCTCCATGGGGGGCCATTCGGTAAGCCCACGGTGCTTCGGCGAGAACCGAATGCCACCTTCTTGGCTTCGATCGATCATCTTTTGTATCAACTTGATCATGATCTTATTAGAAGCCTCTCGCTTGACCATTAGCTTGGGCATAATAGGGAGAGGAATTAAACAATTTGATCCCCATGCTTTCGGCAAATTCTCCCGAACTCCGGTGACACGAATTGTGCCCCTTGATCAGTGGTAATTGTCTGAGGGATCCCAAATCGATAGATGATGTGCTCCTTGACGAATTCAATCATGTTTTACGACGTCACCTTCTTCAGTGGGATCGCCTCAACCCATTTAGTGAAATAATCTGTGGCCAAAAGCACGAACTTATGCCCCTTGCTAGACGGTGGGTTAATTTGGCCAATCAAGCCTAAACCCCGGCCCCCGAATGGCCATGGCTTGATGATGGGATTTAACGCTAATGCGGGGACCCTTTGAATATTCCCAAACCTTTGGCAATCCCGACATCCCTTGTGATATTCAAAGCGGTCCTCTAATATCGTCGGCCAAAAGCACCCGGCTTGTCTAATAACCCACTTCATACGGTAGGCCGATTGGTGTGCTCCACATATCCCATCGTGCGCTTCGCTCATCATGTTCTTGGCCTCTTCTGGACCCAGGCATCGCAGTAATACCCCATCTAATGATTTATAGAATAAATTATCATCCATAAGAACGAACTTAATGGCCTTGTACCTTAGCTTCCTAGAGACCTTTCGGGATGGATCCTTCAAGTAATCAACGATCTCTTTCCTCCAATCATCTTCTGCAAGATCCGCCCCTAGTGCATGTACTTCTGCAGCAAACGCTTCTTGACTCTCTTTGTAACCAGAGGCGCTCTGAGCCAGCCTGTTTGCTTCCTCGTTATGTTCTCTAGGAATATCTTTGTAGAGTTACCAATGGGAAGCTCTTCAAGATTTCCCTGCATTCTTCGTAGTAACTCCTCAGCGCTTCACTTTTACACTCGTATTGGCTGTTCAATTGCTTGATTACCAACTCGAATCTCCGTAGACTTCAACCGAAACGGCCCCAACTTCTCTCAAATATTGAAGCCCTCGAAGTAATGCCTCGTACTCGGCTGGTTATTTGTGACGGTGGGTTGTATAGGAATGGCAAACTCAAACATCTCACCTCCGGGCGAAATCGGTAGGATCCCTACTCCCCCACCTTTACCACACGATGATCCATCAAAAAATAAAGCCCAAGGGGTAATTTCAAGCAGATCAATTGACGGATCACGATGTTCAGTTATAAAATCGGCAATGACCTGACCTTTGATGGCTTTTGCCGATTCGAACTTCAACTCAAACTCTGATAGAGCCAAAATCCACTTGCCAATCCTGCCGTTCAAAATTGGCATAGATAACATATGTTTTATCACATCAAACTTGGAATACACAGTGCATTCGGCATTCAACAGGTAGTGCCGAAACTTTGTACACGAGTAGTACACGCAAAGGCACAGTTTCTCTACAGCCGAATACCTGGTTTCAGGATCAAGTAGTTTTCGGCTAAGATAAGCTACTACCCGCTCCTTTCCTTCAAATTCTTGAATAAGGGCCGATCCAATGGTTTGGGTATCGGCCGCCACGTACAACTTGAAAGGCTTGTTTAGCTGAGGAGGAACCAACACCGGCGGCTCCTTCATGTACTGCTTGATTTCATCAAAAGCCTTTTGTTGTTCGTCGCCCCACGTGAACTTCTGATCTTTCTTCAGCTTCAGCAATGGAGAGAATGGCAACACCTTCGTGATAAATGTGAAATGAATCTTCTCACGAAGTTGATCTTGCCGAGCAGTGATTGTAACTCCTTGAGGTTAGTTGGAGGAACAACTTCATCGATGGCCTTCATGCTCTTCTTGCCAACTTCAATTCCTCCTTCGTGGACCAAAAACCCCAAGAATTCTCCAGCTGATACCCCAAAAGCGCACTTGTTTGGATTCATCTTCAAACCGTGTTTCCGGGTGCACTCTAAGGTCTTCTTCACGTCTTCCAAATGGGTGTCATGACTTAGGGATTTGATCACCACGTCATCAATGTAGATCTCCACAATCTTGCCGATCAACTCATGAAAAATGTAATTCATGGCCCGTTGATAGGTTGCACCGGCATTTTTCAACCCAAATGTCATGACTATCCATTCGAACGAGCCTATATGACCAGGACATCTAAAGGCCATCTTTGATATGTCTTCTATCGCCATGAAGATCCGATTGTATCCCGCATTGCCATCCATGAAACTAATCACCTTGTGTCCGGCGAGCGGCGTCAATCAACAAATCGGCAATAGGCATCGGGTATCCATCCATCGGAGCGGCTCTGTTCGGGTCCCCGAAATCTATGCAAACCCTCATTTTTCCATTCTTCTTGTATACAGGGACGATGTTAGATATCCACTCCGCGTATCTGCATGGCCGAACGAAGTTTGCATCAAGTAATCTTTCAACTTCCTTCTTCACATCAGCCAATACCTCATCCTTGTAGATTTTCCGGGGTGGTTGCTTATATGGCTTGAAACCGGGCTTGATTGGCAACCGATGCTCGACGATGGAACGATCCGGTCCGGGCATCTCCGAATAATCCCAAGCGAAGCAATCCTTGTATTCTTTGAGAAGCTCAATTAAATTTCCCCTGAAGTCTGGCTGCAAATTTGCACTGATGAACGTCGGCCTTGGCTTATCACCGCTTCCAATGTCAACTTCTTCCAGTTTATCAGCCGACATGAATCCTCGCCCTAGTTTGCCATCAGTGCCATCTACGGGGTTCTCCATTAAAAATTGCTATAAGAGCCGATCGCTTGAATCGGTTTGTTGATCACGCTTGACGGGTTCAACGGGACCTTCTCCCCGCTCTTTCCCCGAGAAACAATCGATGCCTTGGTATTCCTAGAAGGTCGGTTCCACGTTGGCCACGCTCACGGAGTCATCTACTTGGACGACCTCGATCTCATCGTCCACCCACCGGATAAGTTGTTGATGCATGGTGGATGGGACGCAACGATTAGCATGAATCCGGTCCCCGCCCAAGCGACGAGTCGTAGGCTCCTTTGCCTTCGATGACAAAGAAGGTGGTGAGCGGTGTCTTGGACACGATCATCAAGTCCACGTGAGCGCATCCCTTGGTGTCCGAGGGGTTCCGGCGAAATCATTCAAGATGATGCTTGTAGGCGTCAAATCGCTCGGACCCATGCCAAGCTTCCTGAAGGTGGTGTACGGCATTACGTTGACTGCCGCTCCACCGTCGACGAACATCTTGGTCAATGGCTTGCCATTGACGTATCCCCTCAAGTACAACGGCCTCATATGACGATTCTTGGCCGGCTTGTCGAAGATGGCCTGCTTGGCCAGCACCAGTTGTGCCATCATCCCTTCGGTCTGCTCGTCGTCGAAGGAAGCTTCCTCCTGCATAACCTGGTTAGCAGGAGCCATGAACTCGTTCGGCAGAAAGTATACCATGCATGCTGGAGCCGAACGCTTCGATCCCTCCGGTTGGTCTTTGGGGCGCCACACACCGCCTCGTCCGGATCCCGGCCCGCCTCATCTCGCGGTTCCTCAAGCGCTGGACCCGTCTCTTCGCGCTTCTCCTCAGGCCGGGCGGGCACCATTGCCCCTTCTGCCAGATGTAGTCATCTTCGTCCTCTTCTTGATCAGCCCACCGAGATCAGCTTGGCGCTTCCTGGGATGATCGAGGACTTCAATTTTTTGGCGCCGATCCCCATTGGGGTGGATCCTTCCAATTCTCTCGTGGATGGATCGGCGATTGGCGATTTCTCGCTGTATTCAACGTACTGTCACCGCATTCGGGACGGTTCTTCAACGTGGGTAGCTTTAAACCCTCATTCCGAAGCAATGCTCGAAGAAGGCGCATCCCCAGTGCGCGCGCTCCTGCTCGCGCGTGTATTGCTCCCCGGTCCCTTACGCGCGCCTCTTCTTCGGCTCTGCGTTGCTCCTCCTCGTAGCACCGTTTCTGGTAGCGCTCTTTCTCTATCTGGCGCTGCCATTTTTGAGGAGGATGCGCGATGTCACCCTGGGCTTAGCTCTGGATGATTCCCCAACTTCGATGTGACTCTTAAGAATGCGGGGGCGTCACCTTGCACCGTTCCGAGTCACTTGGCGCTGCGGGTCCATTGCTCCACCTTGTCTAGACACGGTGAGGTCAAGACCTTGACTTTTCCCTTCTCCTCGGCCGTTATCACATTAACGGAAAAGCCCACCATGTTCGAGGAAAGGGGTGGCCATCCGGCTTCATTTTGTTGTCGAACTTGAGGTGACCCTCCTGGATGGCCTTCGGATCCTCATCTCGAAGACCCCTGCAATCATTGATGGAGTGTGAATCCCCGTCGTCGAAGCCACGGTAACGTTTTGCTTTAACTCCATCGGGCCGAAGCATGGAATGCCCCTCGGGCGACTTGATTCGGCCTTCTTTCACTAAGAGCTCGAACAATTTATCAGCTTTTGTAATATCAAAGTCATAAGTGCCCTTGGTCTGCTTGACCCGGCCGCCGATTCATTGTCAAAGGCTCCTTCCCCCACAAGATCTCTGCTGCGGCTACATCCAATTCATCGTCAGAGTCCTCGAACAGATCAGCCTTGTCCAAGAACTGGTTGTAGACGTCAGCGACGTCGTGCTGCTTGCCAAATTTGGCGTCCTTCTTAAAGCCATATGCCTGATTGCTCATCGGTGATAGCTTCCGCGACGAGCTGGCCCGCATTCTCAAATTCCATCCCAAACAACTTCTCGTGCACGGCGGCGGCATCCGGCGACGGCCATGTCGGCCAACCGGTCATCCGGCAAGTTGAGTGAGAAGCACATGCCCTTGACCTCCCCGAACCTTCGGAGAAACTCTAGCGGCGTCTCGCTATGCCTCTGCTTCATAGTCGCAAGGTCAATCAGCTTCTTCTCCGAGCTGCCGCTGAAGTAATGAGCGTGGAATTTCCGCTCTAAGTCCTTCCACCTGGCAACTGATTCGGGGGGCAGGGACGAGAACCACTGAAACGCTGGACCTGTCAGCGATGCGGCGAAGTAGCGGACCCTGAACGTCTCCTCAGCCGAGCACTCCCCGAGCTGCATGAGGTAGCGAGCGATGTGCTCGACCGTGCTCGTGTCGTCTTGCCCTGAAAACTTAGTGAACTCCGTTGGCGGCTTCACTCTTGGCGGCAAGAGCACATTGTAGTACCATTCGGGAACGGCGGCTTATAGGCGGGTCCTTGCATTTTTGGCTTGAGGCCGAACCGATTTTGCATCAATTCGGCCATCTTCCGCGCCGGGCGTCGTCCTCTCGCGCGCCCTGCGGTGGCGCGCGTATCCCGGATGTGGGAAAGCATCAAACGCCCCGTAGTTCCCCACCTCGTGATAGCCACCGCCGTACAAGTTTCTCTGCCGGCCCGGTGGTCGCCGGAGCAATCCTCCGACCGGAAGTGAGCGGGGCGCCGGTCGAGCCGAATGCTACGTCCCCGTACGTGGGCCGGTACGGATTCGGGCGTTGCACGGGTTGACTGTCCGTGCCGCCTGCGGTGGTGGCCGGATTGGTCGTCCCCCCGAGGCTTGTAATGGGGGGTGAGCCGGGCGACTCCCGGTGCCTGCGGGAGGAGGGCCGGAACGCTTGACTCCCCGTAACTGCGAGGAGGAGGGCTGCTGTGGGCGGCTCCGTAACGGCGGTTGAGAGCTTGACTCGCCCAGCTCCACGGTTTTCCCTTGGACGGGTGCTTTGCTGAACGCTTGTTCCATGCCAGGGCCGAAGACGGCCACCATCATCTGTTGGAGCGCACCAAGGAAAGCCTTGTTGTGCTTGCTGAGCATGTAATCTGCTGATTCTTGGAATACTCGCGCGCACTCCTCTTTTTCCTGCTGGGATGTGGCATCGCTCTCCCCTGGCAGCAATACCCTGGGCATCTCGTTCTTCAGATACGGGACGCCGCTTCTATTCTTCTTGAACGACAACGGACACTTCGCCGAAACCGGTCCACGACGTCTTGGAGTTGCTTTGCCGCCGTGCTCGGAGAAAGATCTTCAAGGTTGACATCCATGAGGTCTGCGATTTCGGCATCTTGAATCTATTCGAGCTGTTGTCCCACTCGGCGTGCCAAAAAGTGTGTTGACGCGAAAAGTGCACTCAACGCCAAACACACGGCAAGCCGAACAAAGGCGGCTTCACACGCGCGAGAGAGCGAAAGACGTGCCGATCAATTTTTCCCGAAAATTAACAAAAGATAAAGCGAGTTAAATACCAAAGCTTGGAACTTGCGGGTGGTACCGAGGCAGGTTCCATATTTACGGCTAAGAAGCCAAATGAAATGACACATAGCTATAGAAAGCTATACGCAACGAACTATAACCATTCGGGAAACCGCAAATGGGAAAAAGTAGCATTGCCGAATGGATGACGTAAGCATGACGGCGGTCGATCTTTGTTTGAACAAGAATGCACGTACACAAAGTCATGACCGATCCCCATGAAGATTAACATTAAACAAGTGAATGAAGTAGAGCACGGACATAAACATGTATCAACAAGTATGCATAGATCCAAAGCACTAGTCTACCGCATGTCTAGTTACTTTAAAACCCGTCGAGTACGATATCAAGCAAATCTATCCACCGCATGATACAACTTGCATGAGAAACCGTACCACTTTCTATAAATAGATCTATCCACCGCATGATACAATCTAAATATGGAAAGCTAAAAGCATACATCATTCAAAGCATGAATAACGCACGTGTTCTACTCATGAAGAAACATAACCGAATACGGTACAACAGTACCGATTCGGGTCCATGAAGAAGGAACAAACATTACCAAGTGAATAAATCTATCGATTGATTTGGGAATCTAATCCTTTGGATGACTAGCTCCAAAGCAACCCAAAAACCTCGCATCTACCGCATGATACCCGGCTCTTTCAAGATTTATACAAACGTTAGCAAGCTTGAACCCGCAACACGTAACAACCTAGATCGATTCGATTTCGGCTATCGGAAAACACAAGATCCACGTGTTAAAATATGAAATCTCGAACAAGGATCATAAAAGAGATAGAGCCGATCCAAACCCATCTAGATTGGGCAAAGGTGCGTTACATGAATTAAAACATAAAGTAAAAACTCAAGATAACACGGGGTAACTTAATGAATCTATTAGATCTTGCCAAAATCCAATAGAGCCGATAACTAGCTTCAAGCTAGATCTTAGCCTACCGCATGGCTCATGATCTAACAAGAAACCTTCTTGAACCAAGCTTGAATCTACCGCATGATACGAAGCATGGTAACAAGACTACTTGCATCGATCTAAATCCACCGCATGATACTAGACATGATACAAGGTTGCGGTACTCACGGAGGTCGACGGATCGATTGGCCCTCTCGAAGAACTCGATGACACGACAAGGACTCTAGGGTTTGGCGTAAGGCCGGTGTGTATTGAAAAATGATTGTGTCCTTTACATACATTCGGGGGTCATATTTATACCCCGTTGAGTACATCTTCGAATGGATTCGTTGCCTAACTTATCTCTAAGCTCGATCGCCTATCCATCCATTCGTCTTCCCCGATTGAGCCACGTCACGGTCCAATCCGCAAAATCAGCTCTCTTGTTCCTTTGTCGAACCGGAGCGGATAGCCGACCGCGATCTCTTTGCCGAATATCTCCGAAAATATCCTTCCTTCCACCGGACGGACTCTTTATCGAACCGGACCCACAAGTCGGACTCCTTACCAAATTTTGGTGTTAACACATGGCACCACCCTCAACAAGCATCGTCCGTCCACAAGTTAGTAGAAATATTTTGACTTTGTTTATTCAAGAAAATTCGTAATAAATACTTGTTTATTCTAGAAATTCATAGAAAATTCTTGTTTATTCTAGAAATTCATAAAAAACTTGTTGCATATTCTAGAAATTCAAAGAAAGTTCTTGTTTAATAAAGAAATTCTTAGTAAATACTTGTTTATTCTAAAAAGTTTTAGAAATTGTTGAAAATTACATAAATTCGTAAAATATTCTTGTTTATTATAGAAATTCATAGAAAATTCTTGTTTATTCTAGAAAATCAAATAAAAACTTGTTGCTTATTCTAGAAATTTAAAGAAAATTCTTGTTTAATAAAGAAATTCTGAGTAAATACTAGTTTACTCTAGAAAGTTTTAGGAATTGTTGAAAATTACATAAATTTATAGAATATTCTTGTTTATTATATAAATTCATGGAAAATTCTTGTTTATTATAGAAATTCATAGAAAAACTTGTTGCTTATTCTACAAATTCGTAGAAAAACTTGTTGCTTATTCTAGAAATTGATAGAAAATTCTTGTTTATTCCGGATGGATGACAACTTTATGGCCGACATTATAGCTTGTGGTACAAATACAATTGCAACCTTCACCGACGAGGGAGTGTAGTCCGACGGACATGTATTTGAACATATCTTCGAACGAGGACGCCGTTGCCCCTATCATGGACACAATAGCTAATATTGAGGAAAATTCTAGAAACAATGAAGAAAGTCTTGTGAATGAAAGTATTGAATGTTCCCACGAGGTGTGTGCTTGTGTCTATATATATATATTATATATATCATGCATTAACTTCATAGTTCTTATTTTTCTAACCTCAATTCTTAGGTAATAATTAATTAAATAACGAATCTGCAACATGTAGGCTTCAGTCTTCACAACAAAAAAGACAAAGAGAGGGCGTACACAAGTACTCATCGGCCATGTCATGTATCAGATCACAGAAGTATCAGATGATGGCCGACCATGTGCTCCAAAAAAAATCAAGGACAAGTATGTGTCACAGTGTGGGACCATTGTAAGGGACAACGTGCCCATAAGCTACAGAGAATGGAAGGGAAAAGCAGATAATCCACACGTGGTTCCAGACTGAGTGAAAAATTTGTTGTGGAATGAAATCCTAAAACACTTCACACTTTCTGAAGGTGTTGAACCAGCCAATGTGAAGCGTTGGACTCTCACGAGGATGGCAACACAATTTTAGAAGTTCAAACAACAACTCGATAAAGATTATATCAAGAAGAATCGAACTCCAAATTAGATTGAATATCCCAAGTTAAAAGAACACTGGACGTCCTTTGTGGAATACAAGAAAAGTGAAGATTTCGCCAAGGTGAGTGCACGAGGGAAGCAAAGTCATGGTAAGAAGGAGCACGGCCATCATCTTGGTCGAGGTGGTTATGCATTTGCAATTCCCAAGTGGCGGAAGATGGAAGAAGACCTTCTCGCACATGGTACCATACCAGCGGTCGTTGATTGGCCCGAGCGAGTGAAAAATTGGTATTATGCTCATGGAGGCACAATTAATTCCGAAGATGGTACCCTTGATTACCCACCCTCGTTACGAGAGACTGCACTTGAAATATTGAAAAAAATTGAAGATGTCAGAGCGGGCAGAGTGAAGGTTGACAGAGAGATCGATGAGCTCACTATGGTGCTCAAGAATCCTGAACACCCAGGACGTTGCAGGGGCTTCGGGGTGGTACCATGGGAATTTGCCTTCATGGGAGACATTGCCACCTATCGAAGCCGCAGAAGAAGAGAGCGCGAAGAGGAGGAACGTCGGCAAGAGTTAGAAAAAAAGACTTAAAGAAAATGAAGAAAAGATGACAGCAGATATTGAACGACGAGTGGTCGCCGTTGTAAATGAGATGGCCCCAACACAAGGACTGCCTCTAGTACAAGTTCCTTCTGCTCACAAAAGCAGTTGTGCTTCCGCGGCGGTTCCCGAAGAGCAAAGGGCAATAGAAGGAGTTCAAGTGGACAGCCAATAGTACCCTGTGGATGACATCTATCAGCGCACCAGATGTGAGCTTCACAAGCCATTTGGCAACATTAAAATAAAGGTGTGTCTAATTCATGCTTTTATTACCTCAATAATTGATGATATATATTACTTTGATTTTTGTGGCAGGCATTCACAATGGCAATAATAACGAATTAATTATTTTTTCTCAGGTGGCGGACGAAAGTGCTTTTGTACAATTTCCTGGACAGACGAGCCACGGCATGCCGATTCCACCTGACTACGCCTTAGTTAGCATAGAGAAGATATGTCAACCTGATTTTGAGGAGCTAGAGCTAGATATCCCAGGAGGTGACGCGGAAAAGACACTTAAGGATGCGCTACACGGTATCATATTATGGCCAAAACATTACATCATCAAAATCCCCGAGAATGATGGATCTCCGAGAGACCACCTGGAGCCGGGGCAGCCATCGTCAGTACCTGCCGCGAGCCTCTACAATTGTCTCCGGGGCCGTCATCTTCACTACTTGCTCACTCACCTTCTCCGCAACAACCATACGACAATTTGGGTGAACGAAGCTCGAGCGATCACAATGATGACATCCCTCCCAATTCACCTCAGCAACCATTCGCCACAAGCTCTCAAGCGCAATCTTTCAGGTCGGTGCAACCACCAAAGAAAAAACGAAAATGACCAGCAAAGAAAAAGCCCGAGGCAAAGACAGATGATGAAACAGAAGAGACTATACGGAAAGAAGTCAAGGACTTCTTTGAAAAAGCAAAAGAAAGTAGAAAACAGGAAGAGCTGGAGGCCAAAAAAAATGAAGGTCGTAAGGAGAGACTCAAGGCTTTCATAGGCGAGAAGGAAACAAAAAAGAGAAGGAATCCGCCATTGAAAACGGATTATGAGCGTTCGATGAACAAGTCTTATGCTAAGAAGAGACAACGAGGGTCGCCGAATAGTTACATCGAGCAAATACCTGCATCGACGTCGGGGACCGCCACCACAGACAAGAACAAGAAGATTCCTGCGACGACGTCGGGGACCGCCGCCCCAGACAAGAACATGGAGATTCCTGCGTCGACGTTGGGGACCGCCAGAAACATAGAGCAAATACCTGCATCCACGACCCATCAGACTAACTTGTTTGCGGGCATCAGTCTACAAGTGCAGAAAGCTATTGACATCATGTCTGAAGACGAACTGGCTCAGGTCATTACCTTTTATGAACAAACAAAGTTGCTTGTTGGTGGTCTTATCGGCTATGAAGACCTACCAGCAGATAAAAATCAAGAATTTAGATGGCGCTTTGAGCTAGGAAAACCTCTAGTGAAGCCAGAATTGGTCAACAAGCTCCTAACTAAGATGCGCAGATTTCATGACTGGTACTTGAAGAAGTCATCTGAGGGCCTGGAGATGTTTGGTATGCTCGTGAGACCTGGAAATTTTGCCCTTCAAAATGAGAAGGTGGTTTGGCTCCGATTCACTGATATCTATGAAATTTACCATCTGGACGCCGTGAATACAGATCTTATGATGGCCTGGTGTCTGCAGGTGACATATTTTCATATGTTTATAAATAACTTTATTACATTTGTCGATCTACTAATTAACATTTGACTTTCTTCTTGTATAGCTTGCAACTTACTGAGATGGGAAGGAAGGGTTATTCAAGAATGGCTTTCATGGACCCATCAAAAGTTAACGCGTATGAGATTAAATACCAACGAAAACCAACAATCGACAGCATTTTTAGGCACTTAGATGAGTTTCATTACAAGAACCTTATACTACTGCCTTACAACTTCAAGTAAGTACGATTGTCATCTAATTATCATTGCTAATTCTATTTAGTCAATTCTAATCTTTATGAGGATGCATACAGATTCCACCAGGTTCTACTCATAATCAGTATCGACAATAGCAACATCAATGTGTATGATTCATTGAGAAAAGATCGCTTAGAATACCAAGACCTTGAAGATGTATTCCATGAGTAATAATTCTATCTATGACATTTTCTTCAATGCAATATATATATATTTAGCTTTTATATTAACATATTTTATCTTTTATTATTTTGCCTCAGAGCTTGGACTATGTTCATTGCAAAGCACCAAGAAGCATTTCAACCCAAAATTAGATGGGTGTATGATTTTCCGGTACGTATACAAATAAAAACTTCGGATTGGGAATATTTAAAATGTATAACACTACAATTTCATATTCTATTCTCCTCTCCAATTTAGTGTTTGAGATAAGAGCAAGAAAATAATTTATGCGGGTACTACGTTTGTGAGTACATACACCATCACAGTGGCAACACAGATGATGATAGTGTAAGTAAATAAACCTATTAATAATACATCGTTTTTATCCTTTTTTGTACATTTAATCGCTTGCTGTATTATATCAACCTATTTGCAAATTACAGAGGATTATAAAAAGGGACGCACTCATTGAGAAGGATCGTCTCTTGGCACTTCAAGAAGCTCTCGTGGGATTCCTCATGGACGAGGTGGTTAATCCACAAGGAAAACATCATTATGACAACCATCCAATTAACCGACTCACCTCCGAGGAAAGCTAAATGAGACTAGAAATTTGAACTGAATGATATTTTGATGTATATATACTATATGGGGTTTTGATGTATATATACTAGTTTAAGAAAATACTATTTATTTTCATGTGTATAAAATATTATGTGTATATACATTTATAAGTTTATATATGTAGATATATAGGGTTTAATTTATATATAAGTCTAACCTAACTGCGTATATGGTATATATAGACAGGTATATACCTATATACAAGTTCAAATACGTATACGTGCATATACGGGTTAGACAACAATTAGAATATACGCTCAAATCGAAAACAAAAAAAGAGTATTACCAACTGAGACTAAAGGGGGTGGGCGCAGGTGCTGGCGTGCCCCCTCCCTTTAGTCTTGGTTCCTAGTACCACTCGAGACTAAGGGATCCTTTAGTCCCGGTTGGTTCAACCTGGACTAAAAGGGGGGTGGGCTTTTGTCTCTGAACATTAGTCCCGGTTGGACTTGAGAGACCTATACCCTTCTCCAACCGGGACTAAAGCCCCTCTCCCTACCAGTGTGTCTAGGCTTATTAGAGAAAGGCCTTGTGTGGAGTGGAAGACGTGTTGCTAGCAGACTCCAAGGTTTGCTCTATGAGATCTGTTTAGTTGCTGATCGTAATCAAGACACAACCATAACTCCACTCACATGAAGTGAAGACAGAGCTCCGAGTGCTGTCCTATATGCTGAGTGTTTTCTGTCGGGCACTCGGTGAAAAAATGGGAGGCCGAGTGCCAACAAGAAAACTCTCGTTGTAACAAAAAAACTCAGCGTACAGAGCTGTTCACCAAGTGCCAGAACAAAAACACTCGATGACTAAGACTTTGGCACTCAGGATCATGAAACACTCGGTATCTATGGCACCCATGTTGCCCCACGTTCAACTTGACGGTGAATGAGAAACGCCGTTTGATGTTCATCGAGTGTTAGGCCCCCGACACTTGGTGTCTTGATGTTCGCCGAGTGTTAGGTTCGCGACACTCGGTGTCCATCCCATCCAAAGTTTCATCTCAGATGTATATATCGATCTGCAAGAGCTACTTACTCCAACACCGAGGACTTCTCCTTCTCGCTTGCTCTCCTCCCTCCGCTAGAACCCCATCGCTCCTCCTCCCTCCACCAGATCCCCATCCCTCCTTCTCCTCCCTCTGGCTGATCTCCATAAAGGCATGGCGTCGTCTTCAAGTTCATCGGATGCAGCACAGAGGCCGCGCAAGAGGCGACATATCCCCCTCATCACCTGCAATGATTGCGGCCGCCACACGGTGTTGGAGCTAGAGGTGAAGTCTGAAGAGAAGGGGAACTAGGGCCGTATATTCTACAAGTGCCCTGCTCGCAAGGTTAGGAGTTTTCTGAAATTTTTGACAATTTCAACCAAATTTGTTCGAAGTCAGTGGAATTAGAGAAGATTGGATGTTTCTGTATGTGGGAGAGAGATAGTACTGGCTGCGGTTTTTGATTTTGGGAAGAAGAGTATGTGGATGTGCTGAAGAAGATTGAAGCGAAGGAGAGAACAAGAGAAGAGCATGTGGCATTGCTGCAGAAGAATGAGATTCAGAACGTCCATGGCAAAGAAGAACAAAAGAAGATAAGCAAGGAAGAAGAAATGGCTGCTCCGATAGACTTTTAGTAGGGATTAGGACAAAAATTGTAATGGTATTGAAGTGTGTACTATTTGTATTTTTTTGCTCTCTACTACTGAATTTGTATGCTACTATGTTCAAATGAATGAAATGCTAGTAACCTAATGATACATACTGATGAATGAAAATGTCAGTTGAGACAATCTAAAGTGCAATATGTGAAAATGCAGTGATTTAAGCCATGCTAAAATGAGGCAATGCTTAGACGCTGAGTGTTATCTTGTACGTTGAGTGTTTTCTGTCGTGCATACGGCGACATGCGGGACGCGTGCTAGCTTAAAAACACTCGGTGTCACGAAAACACTCACCGTCACGAAAACAGTCAATGAATAGATCACACTCTTTATATAGTTAGGTGCCCACACACGCACCACAGGCACAGACTCACACATGCACACGCCCGACACCCTTGCTCCGCCGCCACCAGCCCCCTCCGTTGAAGGCATCTAGGACCCTAATCCGTGTTTTGGTAATTAATAACAATCATTGTCGACTAACATTTTTATTGAGATATAAGAATAGGTTAGTCCAATGAAATGATGAGCTCATGAGATATGCAAAAGGATGTCTTGTATGTCATGTGTTGGAAAGGAGCTAAAGGCAAAGGAAAAAGCTAGGGTTTTTATTTTTTCCGGTCATAAGGTGGTTACAGGATGATAAATGACTAGATTGATAGGATAGATAGCCGTACTATCAAGAGGGATCAATTTCATGGGCTTGAATTTCGATAGTGCCACTTCGATCCAGAATTTGCATGCATTTCATTTAGATGAAAAGGTTCCATTGAAAATCTTGAGAAAAGTCAGTTTTCTGCTGTGGGGCGAATAGTCCGGGCCCTTGGGGCGGACGGTCCGCGGGCCTTTGAGGTTTATTTAATATCTGAGATTTTTGGCAAAGTTCTTCGAGAAAAATCTGTTTCGGGCGGACAGTCCGCGGGTCCATGGCGGACAGTCCGAAATTAACCTCGAAACAAACAGTATGGTGTGTAGCTCGGGTGGACCGGGCGGACGGTCCACAGCCTACCCACAGACGGTCCGCGATCCCCTGGAGGATAGTCCGCGGGTCCTGGCGGATAGTCCGCCCGGCCCAACGAGCAACTCTGACAACAGTTGACTTCGCATTTTTACCGTTGGAATTCAAACGTGGACAGTCCGTGAGGCCATCGCGGATAGTCCGCGTGGTATGCATTTTTGACATAACGGCTAGTAACAGGAAGGGGAGTATAAATACTCCATGCCCTGGTTGGGAGAGCTGCTCTTGGCACTTTGAAAGGTTCATACTCCATTGTAGAGCTCTCCCTGTCCTCTCTCACTCACTTTGCTTAGTGGTTGCATCTTTGGCGAGATTGAGAGCATCTAGTGCATTGCATCTAGGTTTTGATCTCTGTGGCACTAGGGAATCATCAAGCAGCTGGTTGCTTTGTTACTCTTGGAAGTTGCCGCTTCCTAGACGGCTTGGTGGTGTAAGAATCCGTTGAAGCTCGCAAGAAGATTGGGCGTGGCTCTGGATTTTTTGTTGTGAGAGGTCTTGTGCTGACCTCACCGGAGCGGTGAAGAGAAACTCTAGTGGATCAAGGTGTGGAGTGGTTCTAAGGTTCTAAACAGCTCAAGATCAAGCGGTTCCTGTCGGTGTTTTAGACCGGCAACCTACTAAGGGGAGTACCCGAAGTAGATGAATGTGGCATCACCGAGATCGGTAACTCGAAGGAAGAGACACGTGGAACACAATTTAGACAGGTTCGGGCCGCGAGGTGCGTAATACCCTACGTCCTGTATGTTGCGTGGCTCTGGATTGATTGGGTGCCGTCGGGGACGACCCTAGGGGTCCCCTTAAACAATGGGGAAAACCTCACTTAAAACCCGCGACGAAACCAAAACACGTTAAGCCTAACCATGCAGGTGCCTAACCATGCAGGACACGGCCCACGCCGCAGGGACCCCGACGGCCCACCAAGGCGGCCCTCTTAGAGATCCCCTCAAGTAAGCTCCGCCTCCCTCGAGGACGCGCCCCCCCCCTCGGGCGGGCTTCGCCCCGTTCGAGGGGCAGCACTTCCCCCGAGCGGGTTCCACCTCGCTCGAGGGCTCGCTCCCCCTCGGGCGGGTTCCGTCTCGCTCGAGGGCGCGTCCCGCCCTTGGCCGGGGTCGGCCA
Source organism: Cenchrus americanus (assembly GCA_947561735.1). Lineage (NCBI taxonomy): Eukaryota > Viridiplantae > Streptophyta > Magnoliopsida > Poales > Poaceae > Cenchrus > Cenchrus americanus. The sequence continues at coordinate 97,619,960 of OX387243.1, read as the reverse complement.
CGCTCGAGGGCGCCCCTCACGTGTGCGCCGGCCCCGTACACGGGCATTTAACGCCCTGACACCGGTGGGACGGCGTCATCATGCGCCCGGGGCTCGCGCCCGTGCCGCCGCACCAACTCCCCAGGGAGGAACCCATCCCCGCTACTGTGGGAAGGGACTGTGCAACGCGGCCGGTGTCAGTCCCGTGACACCGTGCGCCTGCTCCAGTACGGCTGACGCGCCGAGCCCTCGAAAGGGGGCCGGCTTCACCCTCGATTCACTTTCTTGTGACCCTACGGGGGTTAGGTGGAGGCGCTAGGCCGGTGGACCGCCATCCCTGCCACTGTAACGGCGTGGCCGCCGTACCCGCGCGTGCAGGAGCACGCCCGACGCCGTAGCAACTACTCCGGCCACGTGAAGCGTGTCGGGAACGAACGCCGTTCTGCCTACTCCCGTACTCCGTACGGATGGCCCGCGTCGACACCTCCCTCGAGCCTATCGAGAGGACATCACCGCCATCCGCTGCTCTCCTACCCTCGAACCGCCCCCTTGTTCGGGTACAAGTCGAGCCATGATGACCGAGATCGCTGCAAGGATCGCCGGACGGCCGCCCACTCTACGACATAGCACGTCGTGCTTCTCCATGTAGCCGGATAGCGCGGCGCGCATGTAATCCGCCTCCCCCTTGATCTATAAAAGGGGGAGCGAACCCACCGCCCCCGGGGACGAGAGAACACGGGACACAAGACAACGGACAACGGAACCCTTCACTCACCACGTACTCATTCCCCAATTCTCCCACAACATCTTCGACCGGGGACTTGGAAGCCTCACTTCCTCTCCCGCCTTGCTTGTAACCGCCCCACTACGGGCACCCCCCGTGCTAAGTAATATAGTGCCTCGAGCACGCCCCCGCTCGAACGTACGGCCCCCTCGGCGGGAACCAGGATAAAAACCCCTGTGTCACTTGATACTTAGCATCGACCATTGAGGGATAGACCTCGACGCTTTCTACTGGTTAGTGTCGGGACCACATTCCGCACCGACAGTTGGCGCCCACCGTGGGGCAAGCGAGCGCCTAAGGTCATTTCGTCAATTCCCTCCATGGTGATCCGCACTGAGTACCGTGGTACACGCTACTGCATGGGTAGCTCGGACCCCCTCCCAGCCGGGTTCGAAATTCGCTTCGGGGACATGAACTTTCAGGCCACGGGGAATGGCTATCTCATGCGCCTCACTAACCGTGAGGAGCTCGCGCGTGGCGCCGGGCCGGAGTCCGCTCGGGCCCCGCCGCACGCACGACTCGGCGCGGGGCACCCGCGGGCACGGATGCCGCGGGTCCATCGACGCCACAACGCCGTCGTCGCTCTAGACCGGCGCTCGCGCCGGGCGCGGTCCGAGCGGCGGCGGGCCGAGCGCGCGGCCACTCAATGTGGCGCGCCCACCGTCCACGACCGCCACCACCCCCCGCAGGACGGCGCACGGTCTCGGACCGCGCATCCCCATCGGGGCCGCGTGGTGCTACGTCGGACTACAACGCCAACGTCAACACCACGATGCGCGGGGTTCCACCCGGCCACCACGTCTTCGTCGCCGGGAATCCCGGCACATCGGCGGGGGACAAATCGTCCCCCGGGCTCCGTCGACACGTTACCACCCTCCAACCGCCACGGGTACGCGGAGTGGGACTTCTCCGGCGTGCCGGACCCGGTTGTGTTCCGGCGTTTCCTAGACGCCGCGGACCTGCGGTTCGGCTACTCCGATGACTCCCGACCGGGAGTTACGACCCCGCGCGGGAGTGCTACGCCGTCATCACCAACGACCGGCCAATGCCGGCCGGCGCGGCGGCGCGCGGAGACGGGGAAACCACCCCCGCCCCGGGGATCGCTACGCGCCGGCCGCGGGGGCCAAGCGCTCCCGCCGGGGCCGACGCCGACGCACGGCGGCCCAAGCCCGCGAGCTTGAGGCCAAGGCCGGCGGAAGAATACCGAACGGTGCGGGCCGCTCCGCGCCTCAATGGCGGGGGAGGCCTCCGCGCGCGGCGAGCGCGCACGGGAGCCGGGCCGACGGTCCGCGACCGCATCAACACCGTCCCCAACGTCGACAACGCGGACGCGCTCCCCGCGAGCGAGCCAAAAGCTCATCGCCGCCGCGGCGCACGCCGGGCCATGCGGCACCCTTGACCCCCGAGGCTCGAGACCCGCACCGCGAGGTGCAAACTCTCATTGAGCAAGCGGCCGTCCGAAGGCGGCGAGAGCTCGGCCTCACGCATCCGCCAACGGGGGGATGCGCGGGACGACGAAGCCGCGCCGGGAGGCGAACCCTCGGTGCACGCGGGGGGACCGGCGGGACGACCCGCCGACCAAGGACGCACGCGGGCGGCGGATGGCAACGCCCGAAACGTCATCAATGCCGGGCGCACCGGCAAAGGCGACGCACGAGCGACAAGGGGCTACCACCCTCGACGGGGTGGACGCTACGACGGCGGCGAGGACCGCTCCCCGACGCCGGGCCCCCGTGCACCCGTGTGTTCGGTCGGGAGATCCGCGCGGCGGCGTTCCCCCCCCAACGCTTCCGCCAACCCTCGACCATCGTCAAGTACAACGGGGAGACGGACCCCCGTGTATGGCTCAACGACTACCGCTTAGCTTGTCGGTGGGCGGGGCCACCGATGGACGAGGTCATCATCCGCAACTTGCCCCCGCATCCGGGCGACGCGGCCGGGACATGGCTCGAGCACTTGCCCGCCGGCCCGGATCCACAACGGGACGACTCGGTCCGCACGTTCGTGGGCAACTTCCGGGGGCACGTACGTGCGCCCCGAAACTCATGGGATGCGCGCTCCTGCACACGAAGCCCGGCGAGTCGGCTGCGGGACTTCATACGGCGCTTCTCCAAGCGCCGCACCGAGCTCCCCGGCGTGGCGCGGTCCCGAGATCGTGCATGCCTTCCTCGAGGGCACCACGTGCGGGACCTCGTACGGGAGGGCGAGACGCGGCCCGCTGCGCGACTCCAACGAGCCGTTCAACATCGCCACCGGCTTCGCTTCGGAGAGGAGGCCGTGGGGGCGATCTTCGACGGCAAGAAGGGCAAACGCTCGGAGGACGCGCCGCGGAGGGCGGCAAGTCCAAGGAGCCGCACCGCAACGACAAGCGGGGCAAGAAGGGGGAAGAAGCCTCGCCGCGAGGCGCGCGAGCGAGGGCGCGACGGCGGCAATGCCGAGGCCCTTGCCGTTGACCGGCTCGACGGGGCCCTCGGCCGAGCCCCTCGAGGCCGGGGGTGTTCGACGACATGCTGAAAAAGCCATGTCCCTACCACAAGACCCCAGTACACCATACCCTTGAGCAGTGCGATATGCTCAAGAAGTTCTATGGCCGTGCCACCGCGAAGGAGGCGGAGGCCAAGAAAGACGGAGGCGATGGCGACGCCGGCGGCTTTCCCACCGTCGAAAATGTGTTCCTCATCTTTGGGGGGCCAACCATCGACATGTCGAGCCGCCAGCGCAAGAAGGAGCGGCACGAGGTCCTCGCCGCGGAGAGGGCGCCTCCGTCCTTCCTCAATTGGTCGGAGGACGCCATCACCTTCGGCCGGGGGGGACCACCCGAACCGTGTCCCCAACCGGGCCGATGCACCCGCCGGTGGTAGATCCCATCATCGGGAACGCCCGGTTCTCGAAGGTCCTCATGGACGGAGGCGGCGGCCTCAACATCCTCTACGCGCATACATTGCGCCTCGGTGGGGATCGGGTTGGACCGAGTGCGGCCCGGCACGAAGCCGTTCCATGGCATCGCGCCGGCAAGGTGTCCGGCCCCTCGGGCGATCGACCGCCCGGTTTGGTTTGGCACCCCGAAGAACTTCCGTAAGGAGACCCTCACCTTCGAAGTGGTGGGGTTCAAGGGGGCCTACCACGCAATACTTGGGCGACCTGTTACGCCAAATTCATGGCGGTCCCCAATTATACTTATCCGAAGATGAAGATGCCGGGACCAAACGGCGTCATCACCGTCGGCTCATCCATCGAGCACGCGTTCGGCGCGACGTCGAGTGCATAGAGCACGCGAGAGGCACCGGCGCCGGATGAAGCGCTAGTGAACACGTTGGAGAAGATGGTCAACGACGACCTCGACCCCCGCCGCCAAGCACGCCGGCACCTTCGAGGGCGGCGGAGCGGACCAAGGGGGTACCCCTCGACCCCTCGGCCCCGAGGGCAAGGCATTGAGGGTCGGCTCCACCCTCGACCCCAAATAGGAAGTGGTGCTCATCGACTTCCTCCGCGCCAACGCCGACATCTTCGCGTGGAGCCCCTCGGATATGCCGGGCATCCCGAGGGAAGTCGCCAAGCACTCCCTTGACATCTCCCCAAACGCCCGCGCCGTGCGGCGGCGGGCGCGCGCGCTTCGACGAGGAGCGGCGACGGGCACTCGGAGCGGAGGCTGCGGAAGCTTCTCGAGGCCGGATTCATCAAGGAGATGTTCCACCCAACGTGGCTAGCAAACCCCGTGCTTGTAAAGAAAAAAAGAATGGGAAGTGGCGGATGTGTGTAGACTACACTAGTCTTAATAAAGCATGTCCTAAAGTTCCTTTTCCTTTGCCACGCATTGATCAAATCGTTGATTCAACGGTACCGGGTGCGAATTGCTTTGCTTCCTCGATGCTTACTCCGGTACCACCAAATAAAAATGAAGGAGTCCGACCAGCTCGCGACTTCGTTCATCACACCGTTCGGGACGTTCGTTACGTCACGATGCCTTTTGGCCTCGGAAACGCGGGTGCAACATACCGGCGTTGCATGCGGCACGTTTTTGGGGATGCGAAAGGATCGAGGCAAAGTGGCCTAGAGGGGGGGGTGAATAGGCACGCACACGAATTTAAACTTTTTCTCGCGAAAACAAGTGTCGGACTTCGGAACCTCCGAGATTATTCTCGGAACCTCCGAACGAGGCGCCTCCGAGAATAAACTCGGAACTTCCGACCGCCGTTAGAACGAGCCCAAATAACAAGAGCCGCAAGAAACTTGATGGAAACCGAGATCTAGTAAATTCTAAGAGGTACTTAGGACCTAGCAAGTGTATTTCTAAGCAAAGTACAAGCTAGCAAGGTACCACAAAGTAGATCGGGAGCAAACCCTAATAGATCTAGTCAAGCACAAGCATGAACAAGTAAGTAAATGAGAACACGCATGAGACACAGATTTACCCCGTGGTTCAGCTCGCCACAAAGGCTTGCTTACGTCCACGTTGTTGAGGAGGCCACCAAAGGCTCGGACCACTAAGGTCAACTCCTCTCTCACACCTATCACTTTGGGTAATAGGTGGAGGCTTTCCACTAGAATCACAAGGGGTAATACAAACACCTTGGAGCTTCCACAAATTGGTTTGGAGAGCTTCCAAGTACCTCTATCCGTCTAGGAGCAAAGCTCCAAGAGTAATAGATCCACCAAGCTTGCTAGGGTTCTTCCAAGTGCTCAAAATTTTCATGGGAGAAAGGATTGGCTCACTAACTCACTTCAAGAAACCACCCTCAATCAATGCTAGGCAAGGATTTGGAAGAGAGTAGGTTAGGAGTGAATGCTAGGTGAGAGAAAACAGTAGTAACCGAGTTCTGAGCCAGAGGAGGAAGAAGATAACCGTTGGGGGACTGTGGGGTATAAATACCCCCGCATCCGGAAACGCACACGGTCAAATTCCGTAGTTCGGAACCTCCGAGAAAAATCTCGGAACCTCCGACTTTTGAAAACTCTGCATCGTAGCCCGTACGGTCGGAACCTCCGAGAAAATCTTCGGAACCTCCGAACAAAGAAACGACGCCAGAAGCGAGCAGTTACCGCAGTTACTTCCCTTGGGGTGAGGATTTAGGGTTTAGGAGAGATGGAACATGAGCACTTGAAAACCACCCTAACTCACCATTAGTATCCCTCTTGATAGTACGGATTGTCCTATACTCAAATTCAAAAGATAAAATAATTAAACTCCTTCAAGTAGCATAGACAATCTTCTTTGAAACAAGTTGAGGGGTCTCCAATGAATCTTTTGCACCTGTGATAATAACTTTATGCTGCACAACAAACTCAAACGCTCATTAGCTCTTTAATTGTGTGGTCAACATCACCAAAACCCTCATAGGGCTTGATTGCACTTACAATCTCCCCCTTTTTGGTAAATGTTGACAACTCAATTAAAGTTTACAATTTAATTTGAAAGATTGAGCTTTTGATGATTTGAGTACAAGTCTCCCCCTCAATGTATGCATGTGCCTTTTGAATAGGATAAATGTCATGACCGACAATTAAATTGCATACATTGTGAGTAAAAGTGACAAGAAAGTTGTACTCAAGTCATCGAGGGGTGCAAAAGAAGTGTAGCGAGATAATACGTGATGCATATGCCATGTGAAAACACTCGGAGAGTTATCGGTAGCGGGGTTCGGAACCTCCGAGAAAGTTTCCGAACCTCCAAGGGTTGGAGCCTCCGGAAAAATTCTCGGAACCTCCGAGGTCCGCAACGGATACTCCAACGATAACAACAATACACGAGCAAAACAACAGATAAGACCTAAAAAAATAGCAGCTAGATAAGGATAACGGCGGTCAACACATCTAGCCCTATTACAACCATCACACGGTTTAAAGTTTTGCAAATCCCCTACCATGACCGGATCCCGCTTGCCAACAGAGGCAAGCTAAAAGTTTTACGGCAGTTCATCAAATTTCCACCGGGAGTTTATGAGTGAAATTAGCACTCTCATCTCACCAAAAGAACAAAAGAATGTTTCGAGGTTAGCAAGCCAACAAGGAGCTTCGGGTCTTCGAGATGCTTCTCAATCTTCATCTCTCCCCCTTTGTCAACGAGTTTAACAAAAAGGAAAGAAAAGAAGAGAGGAAGTGGGAACGGAACCTAGAGAAGTCACTCCTCATCACCGAAGTCGAGTCCTCCTCTTCGCTTCGGGGACGGTCTTTGTCGAGCCAAGGTCGGAATCGGATGACGGATCAATGGGCCTTCGACGGGCCTCCCGGCGGCAGCCTTCCTCCCGAGTCTAGTACCGGATGAGGACCCCATAGCCTTCTTGCCCCCCGTGGCCTCTTTCCTTAGCCTGGCCATTTTTGCACCAAGAGGTTCTTCATCTTCTTCATCCGCAACGAAAGTGGGCGGCGGGGAGTATCCTCGGCCATGGGAGTAGCGGGCTCCTGCTCACCCTCATCCTCACCGGTGGTGTACTGGGAAAATCGGGGAAGAGGGGAGGAGGGTGGTGCATGGCATCAAAGGACAGCCCCTCGGTGTTTTAGCAATCTTCATGTCCTCCCCGAGCTCAAAAAGCCGATGGGAAGTCCATCCGCGCACCTCCGTGTGTCCCTAACCATCCCTCTCGAGCTTGTGAAGACCAGCATGCATGGGAGCCTTGCTTGGATCCTCCTTCTCCTACCGCCTGGACCAGATCCGGATGGCTTGGTGCGGCCTTCTTAAGGATGTGCTCCTCCACAATGTCTTGCTTCTTCCGATGCGCCACCGTTTGACTTGATAGGAAGCATGCTCAACATCTTTCTTGTAGGCGACTCCCGAAACCATCTCTATCATGTACATCGATAAGGGGCATAGGGCAAGTTACACTTTCCACTCTCTCGTCACCTCTACCAGTTGTACCAAATAAATCTGCTCACGCAGAAGGGCCTAGCTCCGGGCAAGCGCCTAGCCAACAAATTTGGTGCAAACCTCCTAAGACTAGTTGAGTCACCGCCCCCCTTTGGGTAAATGGTTTCCCCGAACATATTGTTAAGGACATAGAATACGATTTCGGAGCGGTGGTAGAGCCATCGCCCGCTCCTCATACTCATAAGGCACAGCAATTTTGTTGGGGTTCATGTGGGCCTCAAAATGGATGATATCGGCTTCTCTGTCCTCCTTCTTTCGAACCCAAACAACCTAGCAAAGGTGAGAAAATCTATTTTGTAATGCACTCCCTCTCCGTCATCCAAAGGATGGTTTCCTTGTTGTCTTCATGAAAGAATGTGGCATGAAACCGAGCTAAAACCTCTATGTTCCAATCATACTTGAAACTCATGATGTCCCTCATCCTATACTTGTCAACCAAGTCCAAGACCTCCTCCTTGACAGGTTCCTCTCTCGCCTCCAAATGAGTGAAGTCTATCCACTTCATCTTGATTAGCTTCATCTTGGTATTAAGGACAGTCTCATAGAACTTAAAGTGAAAGACGAGACCAAAACCCGTAATCAATGGCTGCCATCTTCGGGTTCACATAGGGATTTTCTTCTCTTGCTTTCTTGACCAGAAACCACTCCATCATAGTTGGTGTGCTCGATATACACCGAGTTGTCATATTTGGTTGGAGGATGCCTTTTGAGCGCTCCCTTGTGGTACTTGAGATAGGTTGAGTCTATCTCTCCTAGGGGCATGTCATCTTCTAGCTCTATAGGAATGGTTTTGCCTTCGGTCCCTCCATTATCATCCACATGGGCGACGGACCCGAGCCTCTGCCTCCCCGACAAACTGCCACCTCTCGCCCCTCCTAGGAGTGGCCTTTCCTCTCGCCGCCACCGTCCCCTCGCTGGGCCGCTCTTGCTCGCTAACTTGAAGGCCCTCTCACCAACGGGTGTCTCAAAAGGAGGCCTCTCGCCTCTTGGTGTAGGTCTTGTCCACGGAGTGCCGGACATCCGAAGTGAGACAAGTGAACGGCGGATAAGAGTGGGATCGGGACCGATAAGGACAGAGGAACAAGATAAGCATGATGTTCAATTGATTACTTTTCGAGTGAATTTTGAATCACGATCTGTCACTTGTCGGTACGGACATCGGAACCTCCGAGAAAGTTTCGGAACCTCCGGAGGTTGGAGCCTCCGAAAAATTCTCGAACCTCCGAAGTCGGTGTGCGACGACAGAGGACGATTCTCTTGATTCAACTTTCAACCGAACTTTGATCAATAAAGCAATCATGACTCAAAATAGCTAGGACGGTGAAAAGGAATGTTACAGGTCAAGTGAAGTTCGGTGGAACTTTGAATCAAGGTCGGCCCTACGGTGGGTCACGGGGGTTCGGAACCTCCGAGAATTTTCTCGAACCTCCGAGCCTCTGTCAACCTTACTCGCATTCTCACTTTTGATTCAACTTTCAACTAAACCTAGCTTTTACTTGCAACACAGGCATTTAGGAACAGAATAGATAGGCACCATTCTACCAGATTCAAGATATAGAACCCTAACGGCATGCAGATCTAGGAATTTAGGGTTAGGGTTAGGGTCCGGCCACTGTGTACCTTGATTGGGATCAAGGAGAGGCACGAAGCAGATCTTCAACTCTTGTGCACGCCAAGGAAGAGACAGAAGCGGATGCGGATTTGAGCCTTCTTCTTCTTCACGTACGGGATCTGAGCAATCCCTCCCTTGGCACTCTCCAGCAGCAACCCACGAACAAGGGAGGCGGCTCAGCTTCGCACGGGTAGCCCGCAAGGGTGAGGTCACCGGCGGCGAGGGAAGCGGCGGCGGTGAGGCGGTGAAGAGGACGGTGCGGTTTCGCGTCGGGAGAGAGAGAGAGAGGAAACGGTGAAAACCCGATCTGAGTGGGTTGACCACGGTGAAAAGGGAAAGATTGGTTTTACCCTAGGTAAAGAATATTCCGCGAAGATGCTTTATTCCCTTTTGACTCCCCTTCGGTTGAGACTGAGAGCTAAGTCTATAAAGATTGGAGCTTCCGAAGATTTTCTCAGAACTTCTGAGGCCCGGAGCCTCCAAGGATTTTCTCGGAGCTTCCGAAAACTTAAATTCCAGAGACAGCTAGCTTCTACTCCTTTTGAGATTTTGAACTTTCTATCAACTGAGATACTTAGGTCATGGTACCCTTGACTAAAGTGGCTAGAAAACAAGCAATCACACACACAACTATAGCCACTTAAGACAAGTTAGGGATACGCAAATAGATTTTAAAGAACCTTTAAAACAGAGCTTTCATACACATTTTCCAAACAAAATTTTTCAGAGAAAGCTAACAGATTTGAAGCAAACAAATATGGCATGCTAGAGATCAAACCACGCAACGAGAATCAAGAATATTTAGTTCATTCCTTAAACTACAAAACCTTGACTCATCGAGAGGTTTAGTGAAGATATCGGCTAGTTGCTTGTCGGTGCTCACATGACTTAAAACGATATCTCCTTTGGCTTCGTGGTCTCTCAAGAAGTGATGACGGATGTCTATATGTTTTGTGCGAGAATGGCTTACGGGGTTGTTTGCAAGCTTTATGGCACTTTCATTGTCACACAAAAGTGGGATAAGGGAAAAGTGACATCCGTAATCCTTTAAGGTTTGCTTCATCCAAAGTAGTTGAGCACAACATGCGCCGCCGCAACATACATACTCGGCCTCGGCGGTGGAAAGGGCTACTGAGTTTTGCTTTTTAGAACTCCAAGACACTAGAGACCTACCAAGGAATTGGCAAGTCCCCGATGTGCTCTTTCTATCTACTTTACAACCGGCATAATCGGAATCCGAATAGCCAAGTAGATCGAAAGTGGAGCCCTTAGGATACCACAAGCCAAGGTTAGGGGTATGCACTAGATATCTCAAGATTCTCTTTACGGCCATGAGATGGCGCTCTTTCGGGTTAGCTTGAAATCTAGCACACATGCACACACTAAGCATAATATCCGGCCTAGATGCACATAAGTAAAGAAGAGAGCCAATCATGGAGCGATATACCTTTTGATCCACGGATTTCCCTTCTTCATTGAGATCCATGTGTCCATTGGTAGGCATTGGAGTCTTGATGGGCTTTGCCTTATCCATGTCAAACTTCTTTAACATATCCCTTGTATACTTGGTTTGACATATGAACGTCCCTTCTTTAGCTTGTTTGATTTGAAATCCAAGAAAGAACTTGAGCTCACCCATCATGGACATCTCAAACCTCTTTGTCATCACCCTACTAAACTCTTCACAAAAAGTTTCATTAGTACTACCAAATATTATGTCATCGACATATATTTGGCACACAAAAATATGACCATCAACTTTTCTAGTAAAGAGAGTAGCATCGGCTTTGCCTATCTCAAAGCCTTGCTTAAGCAAGAAATCCTTAAGGCATTCATACCATGCTCTTGGTGCTTGCTTTAGCCCATAGAGCGCCTTATGGAGTTTGTAGACATGATTAGGACGCTTGGGATCTTCAAAACCCGGTGGTTGCTTAACATATACTTCTTCGGAGAGTGGTCCATTGAGAAATGCACTCTTGACATCCATTTGGTAGAGCTTGAAGTCATGATGGGCGGCGAAAGCTAGTAAAAACCGAATTGCTTCAAGTCTTGCTACCGGTGCATATGTTTCTCCAAAGTCTAGCCCTTCAACTTGGGTGTATCCTTGAGCAACCAATCTTGCTTTGTTCCTAGTCACAACACCAAACTCATCTTGCTTGTTCCGAAAGACCCATTTGGTGCCAATGATGTTTGTATTTGGTCTTTCCACCAACTCCCACACTTGGTTTCTTTCAAAGTTGTTCAACTCCTCTTGCATGGCCACCACCCAATCCGGATCTTCGAGAGCTTGCTCTACCTTGGTAGGTTCAAGAGAGGAAATAAACGAGTAAAATGCACAAAAATTTTTAAGACGAGATCGCGTTGTTACCCCTCTCCTAATGCTCCCAAGGATATTGTCAACGGGATGATCCCGTTGAATGACTTGATGTACACGAGGATGTGATGGTCCAAGAGGTTGGTGTAGGGGTTGATCTTCATCATCTTCATCAGCTTGGGGCTCGGATGTACTTGCTTGAACATCCCCTTGCCGATCGCTCTGTCGGTTCAGATGTCTTGTTGTGTTGAACCTCCAGACCCGAACCTCCGGAGAATTTCTCGGAGGTTGGATTCCGATGTCGGTTCCCCGGAACCTCCGAGGAAATTCTCGGAACCTCCGAAGTCCGCACCGCTCCCGAACCAAAGGGGCTTCGGCCCTTCGAGTGGTGTTGAGGCTTGTGCTTGGTTTTCATCTTCCTCTTGTGCCTCAACCGGTCTAACATCACCTATGGCCAATTGCTTGATTGCTTCACAAGATGGCTTCTCTTTACCTACAACATTCAAATCAACTTGCTCCACTTGAGAGCCATTAGATTCATCAAAGGTCAAATCTACCGTGACTTCAATCCTCCCGGTGGTTAGATTGAAGACTCGATAAGCATGCTCATTTGGACCATAACCAAGAAGAAATCCTTCGTCAACCTTAGGTGCAAACTTAGAGGTTCGGGGTCTCTTGTTTAGAATGAAACATTTGCACCCAAACACTCTAAAGTAAGACACCTTGGGCTTTTTACCGGTAATGAGCTCATAGGAGGTCTTCTTGTGAAACTTGTGAAGATAGAGGCGGTTGATTGCATGGCAAGCCGTGTTGATAGCTTCGGCCCAAAAGATGTCTTGAGTCTTGTACTCATCCAACATGGTTCTTGCCATCTCGATAAGAGTTCGATTCTTCCTCTCAACCACCCCATTTTGTTGAGGGGTATAAGGTGCTGAAAATTCATGCTTGATGCCCTCTTCATCAAGAAATTCTTCAACATAGGTGTTCCGGAACTCCGAGCCATTATCACTTCTCACTTTCTTGATTGGTAGCCCGAATTCCCTTTGTGCTCTCCTAATGAAGGTCTTCACCTTTCCTTGCACTTCACTCTTGTCAAACACAAAGAACACCCACGTGAAGCGAGAATAATCATCAACAATAACCAAGCCATATTTGTTACCGCCAATACTTATGTAGGCCACCTGGTCCAAATAGATCCATGTGGATGAGCTCCAATGGGCTTGAAGTAGTGAGGATGCTATTTGGTGGGTGAGGTGCTCCTACTTGCTTTCCGGCTTGGCATGCTTTGCAAATCCTATCTTTCTCAAAATGTACATTTGTTAGTCCAAGGATGTGTTCATCTTTCAAAAGTTTGGCCAAGTTCCTCATGCCAACATGGGCTAGACGGCGATGCCAAAGCCAACCCATGCTAGATTTTGCCACTAGACAAGTCTTGGGAGAAACTTTACTTTTGTTGAGATCAACTAGGTAAAGCCTCCCCCTCAAGCGACCCGTGAGGACAATAGAGGAATCCTCCCTTTTTATGACGGACACATCCTTATCCGTGAAGTGGCAATCAAAACCAATCTCACTAAGTTGTGAAACCGATAATAGATTGTAACCCAACGGATCAACATGAAGAACATTTGTAATTGAGTAATTTTGAGATATAGGGATATCACCTACACCGATGACTTCTCCTTTAGTATCCCCTCCATATGCAATGGTTTCCCTTGGTCCTTCCAAATGGAGATAGGATGAGAACATACTCTTTTCTCCGGTCATATGATGTGTACATCCGCCGTCAAGCACCCAACTTGAACCACCGGAGGAGTATGCCTACAAAACAATTTAGTTCCTTCTTTTAGGTCCCCAATTTGACTTGGGGCCTTCCACGTTAGCAACCAAAACCTTTGGAACCCATAGTGATCTTTTCACATATATGTTGGACTCATTTCCAACATACGTGGCAACAACTTTACCAACATTGTTGCGTCTCAACACATAGCTAGGAGGTATGTCTCTAGATGCATGGGCTTTGCTTTTGTTGGGACTCAAGTTTCTTCTAGGCACCATTGGATGATTTTCAACCTCGCATACAAGTGTTAGAGACCCCGGAAACATGTCGCTTTCCGAGTTTTGCTCCTTTTCTTTGTCCTCGTCTTTGCAGCTCCGGAACTTCCGAGAATTTTCTCGGAACCTCCGAGTTGGACCGTCCGAGCTGCTCGGGGCTTCCGGACTCCGAACCTCCGGCTTGGAGGTCGGAACCTCCGGGTCCGGGAGAACGAAAAACCGTAACTCTTGAATTCAAGGCATTCTTTTTCTTTGATGATTTTTCTTTCATTTGTCTTGCCACCTTCAACATATCCAAAGCCCGGATTCTTGCTCTTCTCTAACACTTTCTTCTTGGTGAATCTTGGCCTTTTGTTTTCTTCACCCATGCATCCTCTAGCTATGATTGAGTTCAACCTAGCAACTTCTTTCTTTAAAGCTTCCATGTTAGCAAGGTTAGTGGCATAAGATTCAACATCAATATTATGACATCTATCACGCCCTTGCTAGTAGAAGCACTAGAGTCGCCTTTTACCTTCGAGGGATGTGAGGTGCTACTCCAAAGGAGGCTATATTGCTCCTCAAGCTCTTCATTCCTCAACTTGAGAGAATTACATTGAGCTTGACTAACAAGTAAGGTCCTCCTTGAGAGTAGCTATGACACTCTTTGCTTGATTGATTTCCAAGCGTAAAGTCTCAATCTCACTTCTATCGGAGATAATGGTGTCTTGGCTTTTCTCTAGTTCAACTATTAACTTAGCCATAAAATCTCTAGATTGCTCATCCATTTTACGAACAAGTTGGTTAGCTTCTTCATCACTAGTATCATCACTAGAGTCTATTTCCGACTCATCACTAGGTTGAGGGAAGGGTTTTGGGGCAGTTTTTACCTTCTCACCCTTGGCCATGAGACAATGAATGGAAGTGCTTTCTTCATCATCGGTCAAATTGTTGAACAATCTTGTGGTGGAGGGAAGCTTCTTGATAGCCACGGTTGCAACTTTCTTCCCTTCTTCTTCACTAGAGCTTTCATCCCCGGAGTTCCACTCATGACCAATGTGGGCTTCACCACCATAGTGTCTTCTCTTGTAATGTGGCTTTTGATCTTTCTTGTAGCCCCCTTTACCCTTCTCATTTCTGTTTTCTTTCTTCTCATTAGGACAGTCAGCAATAAAATGCTCGGTACTCCCACAATTGTAGCAAGTTCTCTTTTTCTTGCTAGGAAACTTCCTCTTGGCAAACTTGTAACCTTGCTTCTTCAACCCTCTCTTGTAGGTCTTCATGAACAAGGCCATGTCCCCAATCTCAACATGACAACCTTCATCTTCATCTTCACTTGAATCACTTGTGGAGCTTGCTACTTCCACCCTATTGGACTTTGACTTGAGAGGCTTGGAAGAGGTGGTATGCTTGGATGAGGATGACGGTTTGCTTGACTTGTGAGAGTGGAGAGCCACCTCTTTAACCTTCAAGTTGTTTAACTTAGCCTCCAACTCTCCAATCTTCTTTCTATGTTGTATTTCCTTGTCCATGAGCTCATGTGTGAGAATTCTTCCAAGAACATCATTTGGTGAAAGTTCCTCAAACCTTTTCTTTTCTCTAATCAAAGTGACTAGAGTAGGATTCCTTGGTGCAAAAGCTTCCAACATTACTTTCACAACAAAGTGGTCATCTAACTCATCACCACCTAGACCTCTTATCTTCCCAACAATAACCATCATCCTATCAAACATCTCTTGTGGCCCCTCTCCATCAAAGATAGTAAATCTATTGAGCTCGGCCATCAATATATTGATCTTGGATTTCTTGACCTTGTCAACACCCTCATGTGCAATATGGAGAATGTCCCAAATCTCCTTAGCAATCTCAAGTCCACTAACACGGTTATACTCTTGAGCATTCAAGGCACTAAGGAGGATGCTTGTAGCTTGACCATTCCTTCTTATGTTGCGTTGGTCAATTGGAGTGAGGTTCCTAAAATCTTTGGGATCTTCAAAACCTACACACACAATATTCCACAATTCCAAGCTTAAGCCAATTAAATAAGCTTTCATCATATGCTTCCATTTGGCAAAATTAGTCCCATCGAATTGGGGTAATTTGCCAAGGGGAATAGTCACTTCATTCTTGGATTTGACATCCAAAGAATCATAGTTAAAGGATACGCTTTTGTAGTCGTTCTTTGCTTTAGACTTTGACTTTGGCTTGATGGTTCGCTTGGGAATTCTTGTGCCGTAGTACTCATCATCATCATCTCCATTCTCACTAGATGAGGACGATGATGAGGATGATGAGGATGGTGATGGAGATGGTGAAGGTGTTCTTTTTCTTCTTCTCTTTTCTTCTTTCTTTCTCCTCTTCTTCTTTTCTTGCTTGCTGTCTTCTTTCTTCCTTTCTTCTTCTTCTTCTTTCTTCTTGTTCTCTTTCTTGCTTTTCTTGCTTCCTTCCTTGGAGCCTTCCTTCACAGCCTTTTTGAGCTTTTCGAACTTCTCTTGAGCTGATGTATCACCTACTTCCGAGGCATCACTTTCGGCCTCGCTTGGTATGTCTTCAAACTCCTCCTCTTCGTGCTTGTCATCATCACTTGCCATATCCTCACACGGTTAAGTGCTTACGAGGATAACCTTGCTCTGATACCAATTGAAAGGATCGAGGCAAAGTGGCCTAGAGGGGGGGGTGAATAGGCTCCGCACACGAAATTTAAACTTTTTCTCGCGAAAACAAGAGTCGGACTTCGGAACCTCCGAGATTATTCTCGGAACCTCCGAACGAGGCAACCTCCGAGAATAAACTCGTAACTTCCGACCGCCGTTAGAACAGAGCCCAAATAACAAGAGCCGCAAGAAACTTGATGGAAACCAGATCTAGTAAATTCTAAGAGGTACTTAGGACCTAGCAAGAGTATTTCTAAGCAAAGTACAAGCTAGCAAGGTACCACAAAATAGATCGGGAGCAAACCCTAATAGATCTAGTCAAGCACAAGCATGAACAAGTAAGTAAATGAGAACACGCATGAGACACAGATTTACCCCGTGGTTCAGCTCGCCACAAAGGCTTGCTTACGTCCACGTTGTTGAGGAGGCCACCAAAGGCTCGGACCACTAAGGTCAACTCCTCTCTCACACCTATCACTTTGGGTAATAGGTGGAGGCTTTCCACTAGAATCACAAGGGGTAATACAAACACCTTGGAGCTTCCACAAATCGGTTTGGAGAGCTTCCAAGGACCTCTATCCGTCTAGGAGCAAAGCTCCAAGAGTAATAGATCCACCAAGCTTGCTAGGGTTCTTCCAAGTGCTCAAAATTTTCATGGGAGAAAGGATTGGCTCACTAACTCACTTCAAGAAACCACCCTCAATCAATGCTAGGCAAGGATTTGGAAGAGAGTAGGTTAGGAGTGAATGCTAGGTGAGAGAAAACGAGAGTAACCGAGTTCGAGCCGGAGGAGGAAGAAGATAACCGTTGGGGGACCGTGGGGTATAAATACCCCCGCATCCGGAATGCGCAACGGTCAAATTCCGCAGTTCGGAACCTCCGAGAAAAATCTCGGAACCTCCGACTTTTGAAAACTCGCGGATCGTAGCCCGTACGGTCGGAACCTCCGAGAAAATCTTCGGAACCTCCGAACAAGAAACGACAGGCGGAACAAATGTACCGCAGTTACTTCCCTTGGGGTGAGGATTTAGGGTTTAGGAGAGATGGAACATGAGCACTTGAAAACCACCCTAACTCACCATTAGTATCCCTCTTGATAGTACGGATTGTCCTATACTCAAATTCAAAAGATAAAATAATTAAACTCCTTCAAGTAGCATAGACAATCTTCTTTGAAACAAGTTGAGGGGTCTCCAATGAATCTTTTGCACCTGTGATAATAACTTTATGCTGCACAACAAACTCAAACGCTCATTAGCTCTTTAATTGTGTGGTCAACATCACCAAAACCCTCATAGGGCTTGATTGCACTTACGGGATCACATCGGGCGAACGGTCGAAGCATACGTGGACGACATCGTCGTGAAAACCAGGAAGGCGGACGACCCGGTCGGCGACCTCGCCGTCGCGTTCGGTTGCCTACGGCCAATGGGGTCAAGTTAAACCCCGAAAAATGTGTCTTTGGAGTGCCGCGAGGCATGCTCCCGGGGTACATTGTCTCCCAACGGGGAATCGAGGCCAACCCCGAAAAAGGTTGCGGCCCTCGAACGGATGGGTCCGATCCGGGACCTCAAAGGGGTGCGAGAAGGTGCCGGGGGTGCCTCGCCGCCTTGAGCCGCTTCATCTCGCGGCTCGGTGAGAAGGGCCTCGCCCTCTATCGCCTCCTCAAGAAGCACGAGCGCTTCTCCCGGACCACCGAGGCCCGGGATGCGCTCGACAAGCCGAAGGCGTCTCTAACGCACGCCCCGATCCTCACGCCGCCGCAAGACGGCGAACCCCCGCAGCTCTACGTAGCCGCAACCACCCAGGTGGTCAGCGCCGTGATCGTCGTGGAGCGCATGGAAGAAGGGCACGCCTTGCTCGTGCGGCGGCCGGTCTACTACATCGGGCCGAGGTCCTATCGGACACGAAGACGCGCTACCCCCGTGACCGAAGTTGCCGTACGCGGTAGTCCTTGCGCGGCGCAAGCTCCGCCACTACTTCGAGGCCCACCCCGTCACGGTGGTTTCCTCCTTCCCACTAGGGGAGATCATCCGCAACCCCGATGCCGCGGGAAGGATCGCCAAGTGGTCCGTGGAGCTGATGGGCGAAACGCTCGCCTACGCCCCGCGAAAGGCCATCAAATCGCAAATCCTGGCGGATTTCGTTGCTGAGTGGACGGACACGCACCGCCGCCCCCACAAATCCAGGCAGAGTGTTGGACTCTGTTCTTCGACGGCTCAGTGATGAAAACAGGAGCAGGCGCGGGCCTGCTCTTCGTGTCACCCCTCGGGGAGCACATGCGCTACGCAGTGCGCCTCCACTTCCCCGCGTCCAACAATATGGCTGAATACGAGGCCCTTCTCCCGTGGCCTAAAAATCGCCATTGAGTTGGGCGTCAAGTGCCTCGACGTGCGGGGGGACTCGCAGCTCGTGATCGATCAAGTCATGAAGAACGCGAGCTGCCATGATGACAAGATGGAGGCTTACTACAAGGCCGTGCGGGCCCTCGAGGACAAGTTCTACGGCATTGAGCTCAACCATGTACCTCGCCGGTACAACGAGGAGGTAGACGAACTGGCAAAGATCGCGTCCGGGCGGATCACCGTTCCCCTGAACATTTTCGCGCGCGACATCGCGCAACCCTCGGTCGTCTTCGAGCCCTACCCCTCGAACCATGACGGACCCTTGGGGGCTCCCTCGAATCCAGCGGGTGCGGAACCCATGGACGAGGACCCCTCGAACGAGGCGTACGTGCTCTCCCTCCTCGAGGGGTACGGCTCCCACGAAGCCGACGTAATGGACATCGAGCCGGCCCCCGCCCAGAGGACCGGCGGGAAAAATACATCGCCTGGATCGCTCGAGGGGAGCTCCCCGCGGACCGGGCCACGGCCAGGCGCATCGCCAGGATGGCCAAATCTTTTGCCCTCGTCGACGGCGAGCTGTACAAGCGCGCCGCCTCCGGCATCCTACAGCGGTGCGTGCCCATTCCCGAGGGGCGCGAGCTCCTACGGGACATTCACGCGGGGATCTGTGGCCACCACGCCGCGCCCCGCACCCTCGTCGGCAACGCGTTCCGCCAGGGCTTTTACTGGCCTACCGCGGTCACGGACGCCAGCGAGATCGTGCGCACCGCGAAGGGTGCCACTTCTACGCCCGCAAGTCCAACCTGCCCGCCCATGCCCTACAAACCATCCCCGCGACATGGCCATTCGCCGTGTGGGGGCCGGACATCGTCGGGCCCCGCGGAAGGCGCCGGGGGGGCTTCACCCACTTGCTAGTCGCGATCGACAAGTTCTCCAAGTGGGTGGAGGTGCGCCCCATCACGAACCTAAGGGCGAGCGAGGCGGTGACATTCTTCACCGACATCGTCTACCGCTTTGGAGTGCCAAACTCCATCATCACGTACAATGGGTCCCGGTTCACGGGCCGGAAGTTCTTGGAGTTCTCTGACAAGTTCCACATCCATGTGGATTGGGCGGCCGTGGCACACCCACGGACCAACGGCCAAGTGGAGCGTGCCAACGGCATGATCCTACAGGGCCTTAAGCCCAGAATTTTCGATCAGCTCAACAAATCCGGGGCGAAAGTGGCTCCAAGAACTACCAGCGGTCGTGTGGAGCCTAAGGACCACCCCAAGCGCAGCCACCGGTTCACCCCGTTTTTCCTAGTCCACGGAGCGGAGGCCGTCCTCCCCACGGACTTAGAATACGGGTCGCCCAAGGTTCGAGGCTATAACGAGGATGCTAACCAACGAGCCCGCGAGGACTCGCCGAACCGCCGGACGAGGCACGCCTCGTAGCCTTAATGCATTCCGCGAGGTATCAACAGTCCCTAAGACGCTACCAAGCACGCAAGATACGTCGACGGGATTTCGCCGAGGGGGATCCGGTCCTAAGGCTACGCCAAGATAACCGAGGGCGCCACAAGCTATCGCCCCCATGGGAGGGACCCTACGTCGTGGTGAAGGTACTCAAGCCGGCACGTACAAGCCGGCCAACGAGGACAATGAAGAGCTCACCAACGCTTGGAACATCCAACAGCTACGTCGCTTTTACCCTTAGCTAGGATTTTCCAAGTATTTTTGTTGTAAAAATCACATGGCCAACGCCCCAGTTGGCAACAACTATGTAAATGCTTCAAGTCTAATGGAAAGGATAACTCGGCTTTCCCCTGAAACCCAAGTTACCCTCGGGGGCTAATGCGGGGGGCACCCCCCCCCAAAATGGTCCCATTTTTTGCGCAAAAATAAAAACAACTCACACGCGCTAAGTTTGTTTTCTACTTCAACTACGAGCAACGATTTGAACAGGGCGCGGGCGGCCCAGCGGGAGGAGCGTGCGAGCCAGAGATAGCCTACGCCGCGTGGATATGGCCCTTCTCTCTCGCCTCCAACCCAGCGGACCCCCAGCGAAAATCGAACTCCCCAAGTAAAATCTACTCAGGAAGAAGGAGAAACAAAAAAGCGCAATAGGCAAAACACTTCATTACGTACCATCAAATGTTTACGATGAAGATAATGTATTTATTTACAAAGGCCCCATGGCCAGAATACTAATACACGAACAAAAAACGGGCCTAGCGCCCAGTTGTTTCAGGCGGGAGGAGCAGCAGCGTCAACGGCGTCGGGGAAGAGGAACTCCTCGAAGGCCTCGGCGAGCGACCCGGCGGCGTCGGCGGCGAGCGCATCCACACGCTCCATCGCCACCTCGTCCTCGACACCCTCGGGAACGACGTAGCCTTCCGCCGTGCCTCGAAGTTGACCTCGTAGTGGGATCGCACCACTCCGAGGGGCCTTCGGACGCCCGGATGCGGCGCCCGGCGCATCCGCTCCGTGACATGGCCGCCAAGGGCGCGCGGGCGGCCGGCCGTGAGCCGTCGGCTCGTGCCTCGCCCCTACTCGACGGCGCGGCGGTCTCGAGGGCCGCATCGCGCAGCCCTCCCGCAGCCTCCCGCTCGGAGGAGTTGTACGAAGCTCCGCGCAGCGCCTCGGCCCGCTCACCGCGTGCCCCGTGGCGGTGCGCAAGCCCCGGAATCGCCAAGACGAGAAAGAAATCGAAAGGAGAATGCAAGTTCCCAAACAAAAAACCAACAAAGCAAGAGTCAAACATTGTCTCACCTTCGACCTCGCTTCCTCTCCATCTCGAGGGCGCGGCGCTCGGCCTCGACCGCCGGCTCGAGGCGCTTGACGGCCTCGCTCTCGCTCCCCGGAGGGCCATCTCTTGGTTCGCGCTCGCAATGCCGAGCACGATGACCTCGCCCTCGGCCTTGGAGAGCTTAGCGTCCCGATCCGCCAAGGACTTCCGCGACACCTCGTGGGCGGCGCGCTCCTCGCTCCCGGCGCCGCACGGGCGTCGACGAGGGTGGCCCTCGCTCCTCGCCGAAGCCGCCCCTCGGCCCCTTGGCGGGCGGTGCGCTCTTGCCGGAGCCGCTCATCGGCGGCGACGAGAGCCGCGGCCTTGGCGTCGAGGGCAGCCTTCGGATCGTCGGCCACCTTGGCCCGCCGCTCCCGGCCCGCGTGCCCGCTCCTCGGCCCGGCGGCTCGCTGCGCTTGCGCCCCTTCAAGCGACGTACGGAGCTCCCGGTTCTCGCCGCGGGCGGTGGCCACCTCCGCCTCCCGCTTGGCGGCCGGCCGTCGCGTCGTCTCCAAGTCCGAGCGCGCCCGCCACAGAGCCTCATCACGGTCGATGAGGGCCGTGCAGACGCGCTCGAGGCTCGAGCGGCGCGCCGGATCCTGCCCCGAGCTCTCGGGGAGCTCGTCGCGCCACGCCATGGCCCGGTACGCCAACCAGCCGTCCGGCGTCCTGAGGGCGTCAGCAAGCGCGTCGAAAGCGCTGCACCGCTCCCGGAGGGCGGGTGGACCTCGGCGTTCACCCGGTCGAAGGCGTCGTACTTGTCATGGGCGCGACGCTCGAGCTCCCCGGCAACCACGGAATCAAAACCCATAAGTGCCGAGACACGAAGGCAAGCATACACAAACGAAAGAAAGAAGAGAGCGAGCAACCACGGCTTACCCGGAAGACGAGCCATGCCGGGCCGCCATGGACCCGCGCCGCCTCGTTCGGCGCGCGGTTGAGCGTGGCGCCGTGGCTCCCGAGCTCGCCCCGCAGCTCCCGCTCCCCCCTGGCGTCGGCAAACGCAGGGGGATCGTCGACGGCCCCCTCCACCTGGGCAGGGCGGCCGGCGCGGGAGGACGAGGCCTCGGCGCCATGTCCTCGACCCCCCACCACCATGTGACCCTCGTGCCGCCTCACGAGGGCCCCCTCCCCCGGGGCTCGGGGGAACTTGTGGGCCGGCCCGGCCCACCGATCCCACCCGGCGGCGGGGAGTCGTCCGAGACCTCCACCACCTCCGCTGCGGATCGCCGGCGGGCGCCGCCGCTTGTGCCGCCTCCACCGGCACCTCCACTTGCGCCTCCGCGGCCGCGGCGCGCGGCACGGCGCCGCGGCCACCACCTCTCGGGCGCGCCGCCGCATCCACCGGGCGCCGCCACAAGGCTTGCGCCCGCTCCGCCCCTCCCTCGCGGCCGGCGCCTCGGGCCGCGCCTCCGCCGGCGGCCCTCCGCGGGCCGCACCTCCACCACGGCCGCCGCCGCGGCCCTCGCGTCCCCACGACGGCCGCGCCGGCCGCTCCTCGGCGACCTCCGGGCGCGCGCGGCGGGCCGATCCGCCGGCCGAAGCCTCGAGGCCCCGGCCCGGGCTTTGCGAGCTCGCGCCCCGCCGCCGTGCTTGCCCCCGGCCGCGACGCCCTGACGAGCGCCGCCGGGTGGGAATGGACGCGTCCGTCCTCAGCACCTTGGCCGGTGCGAGAGGAGGCACGGTTGGCACCACCCCCGCGCAGTACGGACGGAGGATTAGAACGCCTGAACATCAACAAATCGAACCAAGCAAAAAGACGAGCTCCTTACCTCGAAGAAGAAAAGGCCCGTTTCCTTTTCCTCGAGGCCTCGCCGGATGAGGCCGGTGCGGTCGGCGCGCCGCCGCCGCGCCTCCCCGACGGCGCCGCGCGCGCGCGGGGGCGCCCGCCCCGCGCGCGGTCGCGCCCGACGCCGCGCCTCTTGAAGGCGCCGCGCGCGCGCGCGGCACACCTCGCCCCTCGTGCGAGCACGCTCGCCGTGACGCCCCCCGACGACGCTGCCACGCGCGCGGGCACGCTCGCCCCGCGCGCGGCGCGCCCGCCCCCGCGCGCGGCACGCTCGATGCGCGCACGGGCGCGCTCGCCGCGCGCGCCCTCCGTGGCGCGCGCCGGCACCTCCGCGGCGCGCGCCGCCCCCGATGTCGATGGCCGGCGGCGGGCGCCGTTGCGCCCGCCCCGGGCGATGCCGCCCTCGCCGCCGGTACCGCTCCGGCGACGGGGGCGCAGGCTGCCACCTGTCGGAGGGGCCCTCCCCCTCAGCCTCTTCCTCTTCGTCCTCCTCCGAGGACGAGTACTCCTCAGTCCCCGGGGAGGAGAGCCCCAGCTCTTCGCGCCGCCGGTACTCCGCGGCCCGCCGGTCGCGGCGCGCTTGATGTCGCCTCGCGCGCTCCCTCCCCGCGCACCGCCCCGCTCCTGCTGCTGCTGCTGCGCCGCCCGGCCAAGCGCGCGGGAGTCGGGGGTGGGCGGAACGGACTTGGCGATGGTGAAGCTCACCAGCTGCACACAGGAGCAACAAGGACGCGTCAGGAGATAGAAGCAAGACCAAGAACCAAAACAAAATTAAGAACCAAACTCACCAGCGGGCCGGTGGGGAGCATCTCGAGGTCCCATGGGGTCCGACCCGCAGGCGTCGGCACCCGGGTGTCGACGGCGCTCTGCGCCCGGGTGAGCGCGTACGCCCGCTCGAGGGGCGTCGGGAGCATCCGCGACCTCGCCAGATCGACGGGGTTGGCCGCCTCGTCATCTCGAAGATGCAAAGCGGCCTCTCCATCAAGGGCACGACCCGGCCGTGATGAAGGAAGGCGAGGACGCCCATCGCATTCGGCCCCATCACCGCCGGTGCGCCGGCAGGCGGCCGGACCGACTCCTTCCGCCTCCGATGCCGGGGCGTGGACACCCCGTAGCCCCCGGGAGTCGGGCCTCTCCTTGAACACCCGACCGGTGTAGGGGGGCGGCCGGCTCGGCATTGCGCAAGTAGAACCATCCCCGCTCCCGGCCGGCGTTGTTCGTCGTCATGGTGCGGGGGATGTAGATGTTCTTGAATTGCCCCGCGAGGCAAGCGACATCCCGCCGGCGCGCACCGCGCGGCGGGTCCCTCGGCTCCGTCGTGGGCTGCGTGAAGAGCTCCGCGCGGAAAAGGTGAACCCAGAGCTCCCAGGTTGACCGGGATCCCCGTGTACCCTTCACGGACGCCCACGAATGTGGCCGCCTACGAAATCGCGTTGGGGGCGAAGTTGTGCAGCTCCACTCCGTAGTGGTGGAACATCGCCCGCATGAAGCGCCTCGCCGGCGCGTTGAAGCCCCGCTCGTGGTAGCGGATGAAGCTCACCACGTAACCCTCCGGAGGGTTGGGCTCGCGGTCCGCCGGCGGCGCGCACTATCCACTCCGCCGGACGTCCGTCTTCATTGGCCGCCGGCGGCCGGCGGCGACCGGCCTCGCCAAGGGCTAGCTGGGTCACCGTCGACCTCTCCCAAGCGTACGGCTCCAAGATCGTGAGGGGCTGCTGAGGCGGCGCCATGAAGAAGGCAAAGGAAAGCGGGAGCGGAGGACAAGGAACGGAAGAAAAGCTCTAATGGCGACACCGCACGGTGGCAAGGGCGAGATGAAGACGAAGGGGCGGGGGACTGAAAATGGTGAGGCGTTAAGGTAAAAAACCGCCGTCTCCTCCTCCCCTCAGATTTATAAGCCGACGGGCGAGCTCTCCGGAGCGGATGCCCCGCTCGCATTAACTGCAGGGAATCTTCCCTTCACGTCGACGGACGGGCCCCACCACGACTGCAGCGGCCACATCACTGCAGGCGGGCCATCATCACGGCGAAGACCCGCAGGGACCGAGGCGAAGCAGTCACGTCCACCTGCCACGCCGCCCACTACGCGCGCGCGCGCGGCCGCAGCGCCTAAAAAGACGCGCCCGCGCTGCAAAAACCGCAGCCTCGACTGCGAGGCATTTAATGACCGGGTCCCTTGCCAAGCAAGGAGAACCCTCGAGCGGGGCGAACCCCTGGCTCGAGACAAGGGCAACCCTCGATGGGATATCGACGTGAGAAGGCCGCCCGGGACCTGCTTGATGTAAAGCAGGCACCACGGGTACCCATGCCACGTAAAACCCTCGAGCGACGCGAGCCCTTGGCTCAAGACGATTTCAGCCCTCGATGGGATATCGGCGCGAGAGGGTCGCCCGGGGCCTGCTTGAAATAGAGCAGGCACCGCGGGCACCCATGCCGCGTAAAACCCTCGAGCGGCACGAGCCCTCGGCTCAAAACGAAAACAGCCCTCGATGGGACATCGACGTGAGAAGGCCGCCCGGGACCTGCTTGATGTAAAGCAGGCACCGCGGGTACCCATGCCACGTAAAACCCTCAAGCGGCACGAGCCCCCGGCTCGAGACAATGTCAACCCTCTAAAGAGGGCACGCGCGTGAGAGGGTCGCCCATGGCCTGCTTGAAGTAAAGCGGGCACCGCAAGCACCCACGCCGCGCTGTGCCACCAACCAGCGCCTCGAGGGATGGCTCGCCCAGACCCCTCGACGGCCGCGGACGCGAAAAGACGGGGCCGCCCAGGCGCCACCCCACACGGCCCTACTGATCAGAGGTCCGAAGCCTGACCCTCGACGGGTTCGAACAGGCGCCTCAGATCGCAGAGTTAGGGACGACGAGGGCACGCGCATTCGAGCCGTTCCTCGAGCCCGTCGGCTCGAGGGTGCCCCACATGTCGTGTTCGAGAGCCGCCGAGGGCGCCTAGCCGGGGGATCCCACCGAGGGAGAGCTTCCGCGCCCCTCGGTCCCTAGCGAACGGGACCGAGCCCCACCTAGCAAACCCACGCAAGCGCTTCCATGGACGTGTCTCCGGACCGCGCGAGCCTACCCTTATCGAACGGGGCATGGGCGTCCACTTGAACCACCCGCTAACGGCCTCGAAGAGGAATCCGCAATTCGCGACCCGCTCGATGGGAGTTGCGGAAACCTCACCCTCCGTCCCGCGGAGGGACGGCGAGGGCGCGTTAAAAAACAAGTCGTAAAGCTCTACCCGGTCGTCTCGAACGGGCCAAGGCTCGGGGGCTTGGCGCACGGCTACACCTCCTTGAAATTGCACCCGCCGGAGACGGTGCGCGCGGCGCGTGCACCCCCCCGAAGCCGGCCGAAACACCGCCGATGCCGGTTGGAATATGTGCCACGCCCTCGACCAAATTCTCGCGGTTAACCCCTGCCCGGGAGCACCCACGCTCCGCAGGGCTTCGGGGGCTAGGACCCGCGGGTCCGCCGACGCGGCCCCACGGAAAGCGTTCGCAAAACGAGGAGGGAAGAACGTCCTATCGCAGGTTCCGGCATCCGCGGGAGCCTCAATGGCAAACCCACGGATGCTCGGGGGGCTGCGTCGGGGACAGCCCTAGGGGTCCCCTTAAACAATGGGGAAAACCTCACTTAAAACCCGCAACCAAAACATGTTAAGCCTAACCATGCAGGTGCCTAAGCATGCAGGACACGGCCCACGCCGCAGGGACCCCGACGGCCCACCAAGGCGGCCCCCTTAGAGATCCCCTCGAGTAGGCTCCGCCTCGCTCGAGGGCATGCGCCCCCCTCGAGCGGGCTTCGCCCCGTTCGAGGGGCAACACTTCCCTCGAGTGGGTTCCACCTCGCTCGAGGGCTCGCTCCCCCTCGGGCGGGTTCCGCCTCGCTCGAGGGCGCGTCCCGCCCTCGGCCGGGGTCAGCCCACGCTCGAGGGTGCCCCTCGCGCGTGCGCCGGCCCCCGTACACGGGCATTTAACGCCCTGACACCGGTGGGACGGCGCCATCATGCGCCCGGGGCTCGCACCCCGGTGCCGCCGCACCAACTCCCCAGGGAGGAGCCCATCCCCGCCACTGTGGGAAGGCACTGTGCGCGGCGCGGCCGGTGTCGGCCCGTGACACCGTGCGCCGCCCCCGCCGGTACGGCTGACGCGCCGAGCCCTCGAAAGGGGGCCGGCTTCACCCTCGATTCACTTTCTTGTGACCCTACAGGGTTAGGTGGAGGCGCTAGGCCGGTGGACTGCCATCCCTGCCACTGTAACGGCGTGGCCGCCGTACCCGCGCGTGCAGGCGCACGCCAGACCCTGTAGCAACAACTCCAGCCCCGTGAAGCGCGTTGGGAAGGAACGCCGTTCTGCCTACTCCTGTACTCCGTACGGACCGCGCCGGCACCTCCCTCGAGCCTATCGGGGAGGACATCACCGCCATCCGTCGCTCTCCTACCCCTCGAACCGCCACCGTTCGGGTACAAGTCGGCCATGATGACCGGATCACCGCGAGGATCGCCCGACGGCCGCCCACTCTACGGGATAGCACGTCGCACTTCCCCCCGTAGCTAGGTAGCGCGGCGCGCATGTAAACCGCCTCCCCCTTGATCTATAAAAGGGGGAGCGAACCCCCCAGCCGCGGGGGACACAGGACAACAGACAACAGGAATCCTTCGCACACCACATACTCATTCCCCAATTCTCCCACAACATCTTCAGCCAGGGACTTGGAAGCCCTGCTTCCTCTCCTGCCTTGCTTGTAGCCGCCCCACTACAGGCACCCCCGTGCTAAGTAATATAGTGCCCCGAGCACGCCACCGCCGGGACGTACGGCCCCCTCGGCGGGAACCGGGATAAAAACCCCGTGTCACTTGTTACTTAGCATCGACCATTGAGGGATAGACCTCGGCGCTTTCTACCGGTTAGTGTCGGGACCACATTCCGCACCGACGGACACGCGGCCTACCGCCGCCGCAGATCCAAGCAGAGTGCTGGACTCTGTTCTTCGACGGCTCGGTAATGAAAACAGGAGCGGGCGCGGGCCTGCTCTTCGTGTCACCCCTCGGGGAACACATGCGGTACGCAAGGCGCCTCCACTTCCCCGCGTCCAACAATATGGCTGAGTACGAGGCCCTCCTCTGCGGCCTCAAGATCGCCATTGAGTTAGGCGTCAAGCGCCTCGACGTGCGGGGGGGACTCGCAGCTCATGATCGATCAGGTCATGAAGAACGCGAGCTGCCACGACGACAAGATGGAGGCCTCTTCGCAAAGCCGTGCCGGCCCTCGAAGACAAGTTCTACGGCATCAAGCTCAACCACGTACCCCGCCGGTACAACGAGGAGGCGGATGAACTGGCCAAGATCGCGTCCGGGCGGATCACCGTCCCCCCGAACGTTTTCGCGCGCGACATCGCTCAGCCCTCGGTCGTCTTCGAGCCCTACCCCTCGAGTCACAACAAACCCTCGGGGGCTCCCTCGAATCCAGCGGGCGCGGAACCCATGGATGAGGACCCCTCGAACGAGGCGTACGTGCTCTCCCTCCTCGAGGGGTACGGCTCCTACGAGGCCGACGTAATGGACATCGAGCCAGCTCCTGTCCAGGAGGACTGGCGTGAAAAATACATTGCCTGGATCGCTCGAGGGGAACTCCCCGCGGACCGGGCCGCGGCCAGGCGCATCGCCAGGATGGCCAAATCTTTTGCCCTCGTCGACGGCGAGCTGTATAAGCGCGCCGCCTCCGGCATCCTACAGCGGTGCGTACCCATTCCCGAGGGGCGCGAGCTCCTACGGGACATCCATGCGGGGATCTATGGCCACCACGCCGCGCCCCGCACCCTCGTCGGCAACGCGTTCCGCCAGGGCTTTTACTGGCCTACCGCGGTCGCGGATGCCAGCGAAATCGTACGGACCGCGAAGGGTGCCGCTTCTACGCCCGCAAGTCCAACTTGCCTGCCCATGCCCTGCAAACCATCCCCGTGACATGGCCATTCGCCGTGTGGGGGCCGGACATCGTCGGCCCCCGCGGAAGGCGCCGGGGGCTTCACCCACTTGTTGGTCGCGATCGACAAGTTCTCCAAGTGGGTGGAGGTGCGCCCCATCACGAATCTAAGGGCAGAGCAGGCGGTAACATTCTTCACCGACATCGTCTACCGCTTTGGAGTGCCAAACTCCATCATCACAGACAATGGGTCACAGTTCACAGGCCGGAAATTCTTGGAGTTCTGCGATAAGTTCCACATCCGTGTGGATTGGGCAGCTGTGGCGCACCCACAGACCAACGGCCAAGTAGAGCGTGCCAACGGCATGATCCTACGGGGCCTTAAGCCCGAATTTTCGACCAACTCAACAAATCCGACGAAAATGGCTCCAAGAACTACCGCCGGTTGTGTGGAGCCTAAGGACCACCCCGAGCAGAGCCACCGGGTTCACCCCGTTTTTCTTAGTCCACGGCGCGGAGGCCGTCCTCCCCACGGACTTAGAATACGGATCACCCAAGGTTCGAGGCTACGACGAAGAGGCCAACCAGCGAGCCCGCGAGGACTCGCTGGATCAGCTGGACGAGGCACGCCTCGTGGCCCTGATGCATTCCGCGAGGTACCAGCAGTCCCTCAGGCGCTACCAAGCACGCAAGATACGCCGCGGGATTTCGGCGAAGGGGATCCGGTCCTAAGGCTCCGACAAGACAACCGAGGGCGCCACAAGCTGTCACCCCCATGGGAGGGACCCTACGTCGTGGTGAAGGTACTCAAGCCCGGCACGTACAAGCTGGCCAACGAGGACGGTGAAGAGCTCACCAACGCTTGGAACATCCAACAGCTACGTCGCTTCTACCCTTAGCTAGGATTTCCAAGTATTTTTGTTGTAAAAACCGCACGGCCAACGCCCCAGTTGGTTACAACTATGTAAAAGCTTCAAGTTCAATAAAAAGGGCAACTCGGCTTTCCCCTGAAACCCAAGTTACCCTCGGGGGCTACTGCGGGGGGGCACCCCCCCCCAAATGGTCCCAATTTTTTCGCGCAAAAATGAAATAACTCACACGCGCTAAGTTTGTTTTCTACTTCAACTACGAGCAACGATTCGAACAGGGCGCAGGCGGCCCAGCGGGAGGAGCGTGCGAGCCAGAGATAGCCTACGCTGCGTGGATATGGCCCTTCTCTCTCGCCTCCAACCCAGCAGGCCCCCAGCGAAAATCGAACTCCCCTAAGTAAAATCTACTCAGGAAGAAGGAGAAACAAAAAAGCGTGATAAACAAACAACTTCATTACAGCAAAAGTTTATGTCCAAGAACAACTTGTTCATTTACAAAAGGCCACGAGGCCAGAGTACTGATACACATCAAAACGGGCCTAGCGCCCAACTGCTTTCAGGCGGGAGGAGCGGCAGCGTCAGCGGCGTCCGGGAAGAGGAACTCCTCGAAGGCTTCGGCGAGCGACCCGGCGGCGTCGGCAGCCGAGCGCATCCACACGCTCCATCGCCACCCTCGTCCTCGACACCCTCGGGGACGACGTAGCCCTCCGCCAGCGCCTCGAAGTTGACCTCGTAGTGGGACCGCACCACTTCGAGGGCCTTCTCGAACGCCCCGATGCGCGCGCCGGCGCATCCGCTCGGTGACGTGGCCGCCAAGGGCACGCAGCGGGCCGGCCGGCGAGCCGCCGGCCGCGCTTCGCCCTCCTCCACGGCGCGGCAGGTTTCGAGGGCCGCGCCACGCAGCTCCCCGCAGCCCCGGCTCGGAGGAGTTGTAGGAAGCCTCGCAGCGTGCCTCGGCCCGCTCAGCTGCGTGCCCCAGGGCGGTGCGCAGGCCTGGAAACACCAAGGCAAGAAAGAAATCAGAAAAAAGGAATACGAGTTCCCAAACGGAAACCCAACAAGGCAAGCGTCAAACAGTGGCTCACCTTCGACTTGCTTCCTCTCCATCTCGAAGTCGCGGCGCGCGGCCTCGACCGTCAGCTCGAGGCGCTTGACGGTCTCACCTTGCTCCTGGAGGGACAGCTCCTGACTGGCGTTGGTGATGCTGAGCATAATCACCTCGCCCTCGGCCTTGGAGAGCTTGTCGTCCCGCTCCGCCAAAGACTTCTGCGCCGCCTCGCGAGCGACGCGCTCCTGCTCCAGCGCCGTCCGGGCGTCGACGAGGGCAGCCTGCTCCTGCTGGAGCCACCCCTCAGCCCCTTGGCGGGCGGTGCGCTCTTGCCGGAGCTGCTCCTCGGCGGCAACGAGAGCCGCGGCCTTGGCGTCGAGGGCGGCCTTCGCATCGTCGGCCTCCTTAGCCCGCTCGCTCCCGCCCGCGCGCCCGCTCCTCGCCCCGGCGCCGCCGCGCCGCGCCCCCTCGAGCGACGAACGGAGCTCCCGGCCTCGCCGCGAACGTTGGCCACCTCCGCCTCCCAGTTGGCGGCCAGCGTCCGCGTCTTCTCCAAGTCCGAGCGCGCCCGCCACAGAGCCTCATCACGATCGATGAGGGCCGTGCAGACCCGCTCGAGGCTCGAGCGGCGCGCCGGATCCTGCCCCGAGCTCTCGGGGAGCTCGTCGCGCCACGCCATGGCCCGGTACGCCAGCCAGCCGTCCGGCGTCCTAAGGGCGTCAGCAAGCGCGTCGAAAGCGCTGCACCGCTCCCGGAGCTGGTGGACCTCGGCGTTCACCCGGTCGAAGGCGTCGTACTTGTCGTGGGCGCGGCGCTCGAGCTCCTGGCACCCACAAACCAAGACCAGTAAGCGCTACGACACGGAGGCAACACGCAAAAACGAAAGATGGAGGAAAAGCAAGCAACCACGACCTACCTGGAAGACGCGCCATGCAGGGCCGCCATGGACGTGCAGCGCTTCGTTCAGCGCGCGGTTGAGCGTGGCGCCGTGGCTCCGAAGCTCGCCCCAGAGCTCCTGCTCCCCCCGGGCGTCAGCAAACGCAGGGGGATCGTCGACGGCCCCCTCCACCTGGGCGGGGTGGCCGGCGCGGGAGGACGAGGCCTCGGCACCGTGTCCTCGGTCCCCCGCCACCATGTGCCCCTCGTGCCGCCTCACGAGGGCCCCCTCCTGGGGCTCGGGGGAGCGTGTGGGGAAGCTACCCCACTGATCCCACCCGGGCGGCGGGGAGTCGTCATCCAGGACCTCCACCACCTCCGCCGGGAACCGCCGGTGGGCACCGCCCTTGCGCCGCCCTCCACCGGCGCCTCCACCTCGCGCCTCCGTGGCCACGGCGCCGCCGCGCGCGCCTCGGCCACCACCTCCGGGCCGCGCCTCGGCGACCACGGGTGCCACCATGGGTTGCACCCGCTCCGCCTCCTCCGCGCAGCTCGGCGCCACCCGACGGCCGCCTCCGTAGCGATGGCCTCCGCGGGCGCCGCCTCCACCACGACCGCCGCCGCGGCTCGCGCCCCCACAACGGCCGCCGCGGACGCCCCCCGCCGACCGCCGGCCGCGCCGCGGCGGGCCGATCCGCCGGCCGAGGCCTCGAGGCCTCGCCCGGGCTTTGCGAGCTCTCGCCCGCCGCCGCCGCGCTTGCCCCCGCCCCCGTGACGCCCTCGACGAGCGCCGCCGGGTGGGGATGGACGCGTCCGTCCTCGCGCACCTTGGCCGGTGCGAGGGGAGGCGCAGCTTGGCACCACCCCCCGCGCAGCACGAACGGAGGGTTAGGACGCCCGATCATCAACAAATCAAACCGAGCAAAGGATCGAACCCCTTACCTCGAGGAGGAAAAGGCGCGCTTCCTCTTCCTCGAAGCCTCGCCGGGTGAGGCCGGCGGCGCGCCGGCGCGCGCCCCGCCGTTGCGCCTCCCCCGACGGCGCCGCCGCGCGCGTGGGCGCGCCCGCCCCGCGCGCGCGGCCGCGCCCGACGCCGCGCCTCCCGAAGGCGCCGCCGTGCGCGCCGCACGCTCGCCCCCGCGTGCGGGCACGCTTGCCGTAGCGCCGCCCCGACGACGCCGCCGCGCGCGCAGCACGCTCGCCCGCGCGGGCACGCTTGATGCGCGCACGGCGCGCGCCGCCGCGCGTGCCTCCGTGGCGCGCGCCGGGCACCTCCGTGGCGCGCGCCGGCACCCCCCGCGCGCGCGCCGCCCCCGATGTCGGTTGCCGACGGCGGGCGCCGTTGCGCCCGCCCCAGGCGATGCCGCCCTTGCCGCCGGCGCCGGTTCCGGTGACGGGGGCGCAGGCGCCACCCATCGAGGGGCCCCTCCCCCTCGGCCCTCTTCCTCTTCGTCCTCCTCCGAGGATGAGTACTCCTCGGTCCCCGGGGAGGAGAGCCCCGCCTCTTCGCGCCGCCGGTACTCCGCGGCCCGCCGGCCGCGGCGCGCTTGATGTCGCCTCGCGCGCTCCCTCCTGCGCGCCGCCCGCTCCCCGCTGGCCGGCCGCCGCGCCACCCGACCAAGCGCGCGGGAGTCGGGGGTGGGCGGAACGGACTTGGAGGCGGTAAAATTCACCAGCTGCACACAAGAACACCAAAGACGCGTCAAGAGGCAGAAGCAACACCAAGAATCGAAACAAAATCAAGAGTCACACTCACCAGCGGGCCGGTGGGGAGCATCTCGAGGTCCCATGGGGTCCGGTCCGCAGGCATCGGCACCCGGGTGTCGACGGCGCTCCGTGCCTGGGTGAGCGCATACGCCCGCTCGAGGGGCGTCGGGAGCATCCGTGACCTCGCCAGATCGACGGGGTTGGCCGCCTCTGTCATCTCGAAGATACAGAGCGGCCTCTCCATCAAGGGCATGACCCGCCTGTGATGGAGGAAGGCGAGGACGCCCATCGCGTTCGGCCCCGGCGCCGCCGCGCGCCGCAGGGCGGCTAGGACCGACTCCCCGCCGCCTCCGATGCCGGGGCGTAGACACCCCGTAGCCCCAAGAGTCGGGCCTCTCCTTGAACACCCGACCTGTGTAGGGGGGGGAGGCCGGGCTCGGCATTGCGCAAGTAGGAACCATCCCCGCTCCCAGCCGGCGTTGTTCGTCGTCATGGTGCAGGGGATGTAGACGTTCTTGAATTGCCCCCGCAGGGCAAGCGACATCCCGCCCGCGCGCACCGCGCGGCGGGTCCTCGGCTCCGTCGTGGGTTGCGTGAAGAGCTCCGCGCGGAAAAGGTGTACCCAGAGCTCCCAATTGACTGGGATCCCCAGGTACCCTTCACAAACGCCCACGAACGTGGCCGCCTGCGATATCGCGTTGGGGGCGAAGTTGTGCAACTCTACTTCGTAGTAGTGGCACATCGCCCGCATGAA
Organism: Cenchrus americanus; assembly: GCA_947561735.1. Classification (NCBI taxonomy): domain Eukaryota; kingdom Viridiplantae; phylum Streptophyta; class Magnoliopsida; order Poales; family Poaceae; genus Cenchrus; species Cenchrus americanus. The sequence continues at coordinate 97,585,646 of OX387243.1, read as the reverse complement.
GCGGCTCGCCGGCGCGTTGAAGCCCCGCTCGTGGTAGCGGATAAAGCCGACCACATAGCCCTCCGGCGGGTTGGGCGCGCGGTCCCGCCGCCGGCGGCACTATCCACTCCGCCGGACGTCCGTCTTCATTGGCCGCCACCGGCCGGCGGCGACCCGGCTCGCCGCCAAGGGCCGCCGGGTCACCGTCGACCTCTCCCGTGCGTACGGCTCCCGGGATCGTGAGAGGGCCGAGGCGGCGCCATGAGGAAGGACGAAGGAATGCGAGAACGGAGGACGAAAAACGGAAGACGAGCTCTAATGGCGACGCCGCGCGGTGACAAGAGCGAGGCGAACACAAAGGCGCAGGGGGCTGAAATGGTGAGACGCTAAGGTAAAAAACCGCCGTCTCCCCACTCCCTCAGATTTATAAGCCGCGGGCGAGCTCTCCGGGGCGGATGTCCCGCGCGCATTAACTGCAGGGAATCTTCTCCTCACGCCGACGAATGGGCCCCACCACGACCGCAGCGGCCACATCACCGCAGACGGGCCATCATCACGGCGGAGACCCGCAGGGACCGAGGCGAGCGGTCACGTCTGCCTGCCACGCCACCCACTACGCGCGCGCGCGGCCGCAGCGCCTAAAAAGACGCGCCCGCGCTGCAAAAAACCGCAGCCTCGACTGCGAGGCATTTAATGACCCGGTCCCTTGCCAAGCAAGGAGAACACTCGAGCGGGACGAGCCCCCGGCTCAAGACGATTTCAGCCCTCGATGGGATATCGGCGCGAGAAGGTCGCCCGGGCCTCGCTAGAAGTAAAGCGGGCACCGCGGGCACCCATGCCGCGCAAAACCCTCGAGCGGCGCGAGCCCTTGGCTCCAGACGATGTCAGCCCTTGATGGGATATCGGCGCGAGAAGGTCGCCCGGGGCCTGCTTGAAGTAAAGCAGGCACCACGGGCACCCATGCCGCGCAAAACCCCTTGAGCGGCGCGAGCCCTTGGCTCCAGACGATGTCAGCCCTTGATGGGATATCGGCGCGAGAAGGTCGCCCGGGGCCTGCTTGAAGTAAAGCAGGCACCGCGGGCACCCATGCCGCGCAAAACCCTCAAGCGGCGCGAGCCCATGGCTCCGGACGATGTCAGCCTTTGAAGGGATATCGGTGTGAGAGGGTCGCCCGGGCCTCGCTTGAAGTAAAGCGGGTGCACCGCGGGCACCCATGCCGCGCAAAACCCTCGAGCGGCGCGAGCCCTCGGCTCCGGACGATGTCGCCCTGAAGGGATATCGGCGTGAGAGGGTCTCCCGGGGCCTGCTTGAAGTAAAGCAGGCACCGCGGGCACCCATGCCGCGCAAAACCCTCAAGCGGCGCGAGCCCATGGCTCAAGACGATATCAGCTCTCTAAAAAGGACGCATACGCTGTGCTACCAACCAAGCCCGCCACCTCGAGGGCCGGCTCGCCCGCACCCCTCGACGGCCGCGAACGCAAAAGACGGGGCCGCTCGGCGCCACCCCCGCACGGCCCTACCGATCGAGGTCCGAAGCCTGACCCTCGACGGGTTCGAACAGGCGCCTCGGATCGCGCAGTTAGGGACGACGAGGGCACGCGCATTCGAGCCGTTCCTCGAGCCCGACGGCTCGAGGGTGCCACACATGTCGTGTTCGATAGCCGCCGAGGGCGCCTAGCCGGGGATCCCACCGAGGGAGAGCTTCCGCGCCCCTCGGTCCCTAGCGAACGGGACCGAGCCCCACCCTAGCAAACCCACGCAAGCGCTTCCATGGACGTGTCTCCGGACCGCGCGGCCTACCCTTATCGAATGGGGCATGGGCGTCCACTTGAACCACCCGCTACCGGCTCGAAGAGGAATCCGCACTTCGCGACCCGCTCGATGGGAGTTGCGGAAACCTCACCCTCCGTCCCGCGGAGGGACGGCGAGGGCGCGTTAAAAAACAAGTCGTGAAGCTCTACCCGATCGCCTCGAACGGGCCAAGGCTCGGGGGCTTGACGCACGGCTACACCTCCTTGAAATTGCACCCGCCGAGACCAGCGCCGCCAGTGCGTGCACCCCCGAAGCCGGCTGAAACACCGCCGATGCCGGTTGGAATATGTGCCACGCCCTCTGACCAAATTCTCGCGGTTAACCCCTGCAGGAGCACCCACGCTCCCCGCAGGCCGGGGGCTAGACCCGCGGGTCCGCTGACGCGGCCCCACGGAAAGCGTTCGCAAAACGAGGAGGGAAGAACGTCCTATCAGTAGGTTCCAGCATCTGCGGGAGCCTCAATGGCAAACCCACAGATGCTCGGGGGCTACTGTCGGGGACAGCCCTAGGGGTCCCCTTAAACAATGGGGGAAAACCTCACTTAAAACCCGCAACGAAACCAAAACACGTTAAGCCTAACCATGCAGGTGCCTAACCATGCAGGACACGGCCCACGCCGCAGGGACCCCGACGGCCCACCAAGGCGGCCCTCTTAGAGATCCCCTCGAGTAGGCTCCGCCTCGCTCGAGGACGCGCGCCCCCCTCGGGCGGGCTTCGCCCCGTTCGAGGGGCAGCACTTCCCCCGAGCGGGTTCCACCTCGCTCGAGGGCTCGCTCCCCCTCGGGCGGGTTCCGTCTCGCTCGAGGGCGCGTCCCGCCCTCGGCGGGGTCGCCCACGCTCGAGGGCGCCCCTCACGCGTGCGCCGGCCCCGTACACGGGCATTTAACGTCCCGACACCGGTGGGGACGGCGTCATCATGCGCCCGGGCTAGCGCCCCGTGCCGCCGCACCAACTCCCCAGGGAGGAGCCCATCCCCGCTACCGTGGGAAGGGGACCGTGCAACGCGCCGGTGTCGGTCCCGTGACACCGTGCGCCGCTCTAGTACGGCCGACGCGCCGAGCCCCTCGAAAGGGGCCGGCTTCTCCCTCGATTCACTTTCTTGTGACCCTACGGGGTTAGGGTGGAGGCGCTAGGCCGGTGGACCGCCATCCCCGCACCGTAACGGCGTGGCCGCCGTACCCGCGCGTGCAAGAGCACGCCCGACGCCGTAGCAACTACTCCGCCCGTGAAGCGCGTCGGGAAGGAACGCCGTTCCGCCCTACTCCCCGTACTCCGTACGTGCCCGCGTCGCACCTCCCTCGAGCCTATCGGAGGACATCACCGCCATCCGCCGCTCTCCTACCCTCGAACCGCCACCGTTCGGGTACAAGTCGAGCCATGATGACCGGATCGCCGCAAGGATCGCCCGGACGGACGCCCACTCTACAAAGATAGCACGTCGTGCTTCTCCACGTAGCCGGATGGCGCGGCGCGCATGTAAGCCGCCTCCCCCTTGATCTATAAAAGGGGGAGCGAACCCCCCGCCCACGGGGGACAGAGAACACGGGACACAAGACAACGGACAACGGGAACCCTTCACTCACCACATACTCATTCCCCAATTCTCCCACAACATCTTCGACCGTGGACTTGGAAGCCTCACTTCCTCTCCCGCCTTGCTTGTAACCGCCCCACTACGGCACCCCCGGTGCTAAGTAATATAGTGCCTCGAGCACGCCACCGCCGGACGTATGGCCCCCTCGGCCGGAACCGGGATAAAAACCCCTGTGTCACTTGTTACTTAGCATCGACCATTGAGGGATAGACCTCGGCGCTTTCTACCGGTTAGTGTCGAGACCACATTCCGCACCGACAGGAGCGATTACAAGATGATGCAATCTTAAGCCGTGTGAGAGAGAGAGGGGTCCCTGCCTCGCCTTATATAGTCCGAGAGGCAGGGTTACAAGTCGGTTCGGGAGAGAGTACTAGTCGAGTACGTCTAGGAGTCCTCTATACGATGCGAGACATGTACAACTTCCTATCCGAGTACTTCTCCTCTCGTAGTCCTTGTGCTTCACGCCATCGGTGCTTGTTGTGGGGAAAGCCGGAGCTTTCACACACAAACAATAAGGGAAGACAAAAGCTCAAGAACCAAAACCAAAACTCGGGACAAAAGACAACCAAAAGCTCTTTACTCAACAACTTGATTTCTCAAAAGCCGATCCCCTTTACAAGTGCCGGTCCGTCTCCTTTTATAGGGAGGCGGGCGGACTTTTTACATTTCCGAGAACACCCTCGTGTAAAACGAATCAAAACGAATGTGCTAGGCTATCTTCGGGTAATCTCCAATTTGGCCTCCACGTAATCGGCGCTTCATGATGTCACGCAAAGCAAATCGCGGCGCCTTTCCAGCTTTCATCACGTGCGCCCGTCGGGGTGAAAATCCCCGAGCCTTTTGGAGATCCCCCCTTTCGCCCGCGCTCTTCGTCACCCGAAACAAAAACCGCACTCAAGATTGAACTCATTAAGTGTTAGGAACGACGAAACCTCCCCGTTCGAATCCCGTGCCGAGGCTCTCGGGTGGATAACATTCGCCCTAGGGGTTTCGTCATGGAATAGGTCGTCAAGTGAAACTTTTACGCCCTATGTTAAATTGGATTCGTGTTGATGGCTTTGGCGGCGACGAAGGGTGCCCGCCAAAACGCGACGCCCGGAGGATGGAAATAGAATCTACTACTTCGGGGGTTTTGTTGCCGCATCCTTCGCATGGCGCTCTCTATTTTTTGGGTATGCGAAGGCTCGATTCCGAATCCCCCCAACAGAAGCCCCTCGATGGCGAAGCGCTTGCCTTGATTGCAAACCTGAGCCAGCGAAACCCGGGGATCGAGAATCGAGGCGGAAGAAAACGTCTTTCTCGGCGGTGGTGCCCCCAGGGTCTTTCTTAAATACCTAGACTGCCCTTGGACGGGTGTTTTTTACCGTTGAGTTTGAATTTTTCGACCGTTGGGTTTTACCGCTTATAAATAGCCGGGGACCGCCGCCGGTGCAAGCCCACCGCGCTCCCGTCCCCTCATTTTTCCCTCGCAGCCTTCGTTTGCTGTTTTCGCCTCCGCTTCCGCGAATCGCTTCGGCGGAAGCCCCGATCCATTTTGCGAGGTTAGTTCTCGCTTCCGCTTTTCACACTCATTTTCGTTCTTCACTTTCCAAGATCGCGCGCTTGAGTCCATGCTACCGAGGAAACTTAGCTATTTGAGTCGGCGCGCTTCTTGCGAAAACATGGAGGACGAAGGGTCGTCGTCAAACCGTGGGAAACGATTGCGCCGGCAGCTTGCGGAAGCTACCGCGACCTCCTCCACCTCGACGTCTAGCTCGGAGTCTGGTAAGATTTCTGGTTTGGATTGGTCTGCCAGCTCTCGTGAGAGTGGCAATACCTCATCTTCTTCTAGTAGCGATGCAAATAGTGGTTTGGATGGGAGTTATGTCGAAATAATGCCTAGCGACACATATGTCGAAAAACGAGTGCTTGTGGACGTGGAGGAGGGCGAAATAGGAGTGGAGACTGATGCAGCTATAGAAGAATCTAAAGGGAACCCAAGCAGGAGCGAAAGCCCGACTTGTTATATTGGTCGGTCCTTGATGACTCGGCCGATTTGGATGCTTTACGGTTAGAGGGGTGCTTCGAGCCCGGGTGTGTCGATTGCCCGGAAAGGAAACCACGCCAAAACCCCGGAAGAATGAAAGTGTGGTGTTCCGGGATTTTTTCACTGCGGGCCTTCGGTTGCCTGTATCCAAGAAGTTTGCGGATATTTTGGCGGCCTACAGTGTTCAAATTCATCAACTGACGCCCAATTCTATCCCTCAAGTGCTGAAGTTTTTGTGGGCATGCCGAACCTTTGCTGGAGATAATGATGTCGAAACCTTCGTTCGACATTTCGAGATTCATTGGGCTAGAAGGCTGGTGAAGGTTGATGATGAAGACAAGGAAGCTCAATATGGCTGCTGTACCTTTCAGACCCGTCGCTTGGCCAAAAATCAGAAGCTCGCGTGAGCCGGCTCCGCATACAAGAACAAGTGGGCTAACCGATGTACTTCGTATTGGTTTTATGTTCCCATTGAAGTGATTGGTCGGAATTCAAAGCAAGAAGAGGTAACGACATACGATTTGGCTAGTCGTATGGTCGATTTAGAAGTTGAACTCGTCGCCGTACTGACGAAGGCCGCCCGGTCCTCGCAAGTACGATGGCGTTTTATCGGCGACGCGTGTGATCACTACGCGCGACGCCCGGAAGAGTTTGTGGCCGCCGATGTCCGGCCATGCCGCCCCGATGGGGGTCGTGGGCATTCAAGGTGCAATGGCTTCCCGGCTCGATAGTGATGTACGAAGCCCCATTTTCGATGTCAAGCGACCGGAGGATATGACCGACGAAGAAATCGTTGCCGAGGTGGAGAGGAAAGTGGGTACGGATGATAGGAAATTTTACCCATAAGGAATGGGAATGTGCCCGAGGATTTTGAAGCACCAAGGCCGTGTTAACCGAGTTTTTGATGAGATGGGGGTGACGTATTCCCCTCGTCCGGTGCCTCCAACGGCCGGCAAGAAAATGCGACCTCGGGAAACGTTGGGTCCGAGGCCGTCGAGACCTCACGGAAGGCCAAGTTAGGCAAGACCAATTCAGCTGTTGAGAATGTTGTGAAAAGTAAGAAAGCCCAAGAAGTCTTGGCCAAGCGGAAAGCGGACGCCGCAAAAGCAACCCCGCCACCGCTTGCCGAAAAATCTACAATGTTATCGAAAGTTAGTGAGACCTTGGCCCGTCGAAGATTGAGGCGGCGAAAGTGGCCGCGGCCGAAAGGGAGAAGAAGAAGGCGCAAGACCCCGTCGTCCCTGTGGAGACAGACAAGGGGTTGGCCCTGAAGAAAAGACCACTGGACACCGTTGAAAAGGTGAAGCAGCTTGCGATTAAGGAGATCGAGCCTGAGGATGCTGAAGCTTCCGCTAAAAGAGCACGGGTTGATCCAGTTGCTGAGACTGATGAAGATGTCGATATCATGGCGACACCCCAAATTCAACCTTGTACTAAATATCCACCGAAAGGATCAGCGCGGAAACTGGCTGAGGGGCTCTCGCAAGTGAATCAGACTGATGCTGAGGAGTTGGAGGCACGGGAAACGAGAGGTAGGCGCGTGGCTGAGTTAATCCAAAAGGATATTGCCATGGCCGAGGCAGCTCCGAAGGGGCGTGTGGCTGGTCTGGTGGATATCGTGGATGAGTCGGAATCACTTTGCTATATTGATGACGACGCCACTCGATCAGAAAAAGGTGCAGATGTGTCGCTGCCGCAGCCCCCAAGGCGAAGCTACGATGAACTTGAACGAAGGCTCGGTGCGAAAGCTCAAAAATCGATTGACCCGGATGCTCCGTGTTGAAGCTTCGGTGGTGCGGACATCTCGTTCCCCTCCTCCGATGTCACGGGATGTTGACCCGTGTCAACGAAACCCATTGAGGCTACCGCGTCGGAGAAATTGACGGCGCCGAGAGTCTCCAAACGAAGACGCCGATATAGTATTCTAACTTAAGAGCAATATTTTCGTGCGCTTTCTTTCTATCATGCGTTTTGTTTGCTTATGCTTTTTGCTTTCCCGTTATCTTTGGCAAAAAAAAACTTTGGTCACTTTGAGCATTAAAGACCGGGAAAAGGAGGTTTCCCAGAATGAGGCGGACCCTTCTGCATCAAGGTCAAGTCTCGCGTCAATGCTGGGGGAGCCTGGTATGAAGTTTCGCTTATCGTTTTGCTTTTTAGTTTTTGGCTTTGTGCCTTCGTCGTGCTGGCGATGCGAAGGATATACGCTAGATAACGTGGTTGTTGGTCACTTCGCAGATTTTGAACGTACCTTGGAGGGTTTAAGCGCTGACGACCTAATGAAGGTTGTGCGAGCTTATCTTTCGAGGGGTATCGTCGCCTGCCAGAAAGGCTTTGAAAAGTCTGCGTCGGAAGCGAAGGCCTCTGTTGACAAGCAAAAGATGCTGGAGGACGAGAATCAGCGTTTGAGAGAAGAAAATGAGAGGTTAAGGTGGGACGCCGATGATTGGGCGAATCAGCGCATCAAACGGCAGGAAGCCCTTGATGCTTTAAAAAGAGAGCTTGAGTATAGCGTAAAATGCTATGAAGAGTGTCGTCAGGAATTGAAAGATATGACGGTGCAATATGATGTGCAGAACATCTTGCTGGCCGCCAATGCCGACCTTATTGCAGAATTGAAAAAGGTGAAGGGTGAGCTTGAAGATACTCTGGAGAAAAACGAAGCTTACGGCCACCAATGGGGGGCATATTTGGCGACTGAGTATCGTCGAGCTTTGGAGAGCTTCGGTGCTGAGGCCCAGGACTTCAAGATTACCGACAACATCTCGAGTTTTGTGGAGTGGTTACATAGCGAGTTGAAGCTTCTGCCTGATACCATGAGCAAGATAGGTGACTATGGCGCCGCTACCTGCTCTGAGATGTTGTTGAATCTTCTCGAGCGACAGGGTTGTGAACATTTCAAAACTTTTGGGAGCCGAGGTTTCGTGTTCCCCTCACCCGAGGACGTTCCAGCCCCAAGTAAGACGGTTGATTTGATAAATAAGATCATCCTCCGCAACTTTTGGGCCAAAAGTGGGCGAGCGCACGCACGAAAGAAGGCGGTGGATCGCTTGGCGAAGGTGAGTCTTTTTGGTTCACTTCAACTTCGGCCACTTTTGCTGATCGATTGTTTATGATGGTTGTTAATGGTTTCTTCCTTCTCATAGCTCCATTTTGGGCAGGCAAAACAAGCTTTGGAGCTTCGAGAGCATCGCGTGGCGCACGGTCCAGAGGCAACCTTGGGGCCTTACGGACCCCCTAGGGACTGGCCGCCGAAGCCAGCTGACGATGCCCCTGAACAGGCGATCCCCGGAGCCCCAGTTCGTGAAGCTCCTCAAGGCGAAAGCGGTCAGGTGGATCCTGTCACCGGAGAGGCGTTGGCTCCCCTTCGATTCTGAATCGGTGGATTAGTGATTTGAACGAATACTGAAAATGGCGTGCTGGCCAGTTAAACATTTGAAGGTTGAAATGTAAACTTGTATGCGACTGTGGGGTACTGTAAATGCCGATCATAATTTTTGTTGCGTTAAGGCTCTTGAATGTTTAGAGCTGAAGTTATCGCTGCTTTCGAGTTACAGGTTTCGAAAGAAAACGTCTTCCCCCCCCTTCGGAAGCGGGGATAACTTCAGCTCGACCACTTTGCTTGGGATTGTTATGTCATCAGAGTTTAGAACTTGTCGGTTTACTTAGACATTTCACGATGCTAAGTGTTGAATTTTCTCGTTTGTTGTTTACGGTTTTTGATGGAAGCGAAATAAAAAACTAGCCTGAGACGCGATGCCTAGGCGTGGAACGTGTCGAAGGACTAGGGGTTGTTTTGAACTTGTCAAATTTTACAGCTTTTGAGCTGTTTTTTGACGAGGCATTTACTCGCGTTTTTTGAAAAACGGTCGTCCTTGAGGCGTGCCTTATGATTTGCGACGTAGTTTCCGCGCAAGTTAGGGACCGTAACATTTTATCTATCAGATTATTTCGATTCGAGACTGAATCGCTTTAGAACGTCCTTCCTGGACGGGCTGTCGAGAAGACAGCTCTTTGTAACATTGATTCTTGTGAATCGTTTCGACTGCACCACTTGTGGGTGGGCTATTAATGAATAGCACTTTGATGCTCTCACTTTCGGAGAGGGCTATTTTGAAATAGCACTTCAATTCATCCTCTTTTGGGATGGGCTATCTTAAGATAGCACTTTAAGCTATGCGAAAGAAACACAACAAAACTTTAGGGAGGAGGTATTCCATTCATTTGGAAACAAATTTTACATCAAGGCCGCCTCGTTAAAAACCTCACGCTCCAGAGTGGAGTCCTCCCTATGTGAGGAAAAGAGTACCCGCCTTGTTATTGAATTGTAAAGTGCGAAAGTAAATACTGGAAAATGTAAATCTAAGATGAGTCCTCCGCACTTATAGTACCGTGCGAAAGGCTCCTACTGAAAGTAGACTACGGAAAGAACTTACACAAGTTGTCCACATTCCATGAATGAGGCAACTCCACACCTGCTTCGTCCTTGAGGCGAACGGCCCCATCTCGAACCGAGCTTGAGACCACGTAAGGTCCCTCCCAAGCGAATTGGAATTTTCCTACAGCGTCGGCATTCTTCTTTCTTTTCAGGACGAAATCTCCCACTTTAATGTTCTTGAGGGATACTTTCTTGTTCCTCCACTTCCCGGTTTCTTCTTGATACTTCAACAGTTTTGGACCGCATCAAGCTCGTCGATTTCCACTAGATCCTTGTCGGCCTCTTCACTCTCGCGAGAGCCGCCGGCCAAAACTCGGCGCTTTCGTTGTTGAGTTCTTCGGGGCACATCGCTTCGGCCCCATACAACAGTCTGAATGGGGTGAATTTGGTTGTTCTCGATTCTGTAGTGTTGTGCGACCATACGACTTTCGAGAGCTCATCCTCCCACTTTCCTTTCTTCTGCTCGAAGAGGCATTTTTTAATGGCGGAGAAGATTTGCCCATTGGCCCTTTCCACAGCGCCGTTGGATTGGGGATGGTACACGGATGCGAAGCATAGCTTCGTCCCAATTGAACGACAAGATTCCTCGAAATCTTGACAATCGAATTGCTTTCCATTGTCGACGCTGAGCTCTTTGGGTACCCCAAATCCGCAAATGATTTGCGCCGAAGAACTTCCCGATAGTGGCTGAGGTGATGGTAGCGAGAGGTCTTGCCTCGATCCATTTTGTGAAGTACTCGACTGCTACCACTGCGAACTTGAAGTTACCCCCGGGCGTAGGGAGCGGACCGACGATGTCCATTCCCCGGCATTGTAACGGCCGGGTAGGTGTGATGAGTTGCGATGGCGCGCCGGGCCTCCACCGATGCTTTGCCGCGAACCGGCATGCCTTGCAAGTTTTCACGATGTGTTCTCGCGTCTTTTATGGCCATTGGCCAATAAAAACCTTGCCCGAAGGCTTTTCCCCGCCGTTGCTCTCGCCGCAATGTGTGAGCCGCACATCCCTCCATGGATTTCTCTCATGAGCTCGATGCCTTGATCTTGGGAAATGCATTTGAGCAAGTGGTGCACATACGCCCGGCCTTGAACGGACATCATCCTTGAGGATGTAACCCTTGGCTCGCGCCCGCATTCTTTTGAGGTCGTGGGTTTCGACGGGTTCATAGTGCCCGCGAAGGAAGGCAATTATGGGGGCTCTCCAATCCAAGCTTGCGATTGCATTGATGGTGCCGAGCGGTTGCTTGTCCGGCTTTGTGGACGGAGCAACTAAGATTTCGAAGAATACATTTGAGGGCATCGCTTCCCCCTTGCGGCCTTCTTTGCGAGCTAGTCGGCTTCGCCGTTGTATTTCCTGGGCAGGTGCTCGATGGTGAATCCTCGAAAATGCCTTTCCATTTTGCGCACCTCCGCTAGGTACTTGACTAGCTCCGGCTCCTTGGCCTCACTTTCTTTTTCCACATGGTCTTTGATGACCTTGGCGTCGCACTTGACTAGGAAGTTGTTGGCCCCTAGAGCTCTCACTTTGCGAAGGCCTAGCAGCAAGGCTTCGTACTCGGTGGTGTTGTTAGTGCATCTGTCGGATGGGTCCTTGTAATCTAACCGGGCGGCATATCTTAGCTTGATGCCCGCCGGGGAGGTGATGATGGCCGCAATGCCGCCGCCCTTGCGCCCCCGTGCTCCGTCACATCCGATTTCCCGCATTGGCACTAGCTCTTCGTCGCATTGACGTTGCTCGGTGAAGTCCGAGCCTACGATGAAGTCTCGCTAGGACTTGGGATTTGATTGCCGATCTCTTTCCAAAATCAATTGTGTATTCTCGACGGATCGGTTGCCCATTTGGCAATTCCGGGACGAAGCCTCCTTGTTAATGAATAGATCGTTCAAAGGTTGATCTCGTGAGCACCGTGACTTTGTGAGCCTCGAAGTAATGCCCGAGCTTTCTTGTGGTCATGATTACGGCGTAAGAAATTTTCTCTAGCTCCGAGTAGTGCGGTTTTGACCCCGCTAAGGCTTCGCAGACAAAATAGACGGGGATTGGAGTTTGCCTTTTTCGCTTTCGACCTCTCGTACCGCAGCAAGCGGCGATCGCGGCCCTTGAGGCGGCTACGTAGAGGAGTAGCGGCTCCGAGGGCGAAGGTGGGGACAAGATTGCCATCTTTTCTATGTAGTCCTTGAGCTCGGCCGAAAGCCTTGCTTTGCTCGGGGCCCCATTCGATTGCGCCCTTGCCTTTTAGTGCCTTGAAGAATGGAAGGCTTCGCTCGCGGACCTTGAGATGAATCTCGTTCAAGGTCGCTACTCGGCCGTTCAATTTCGGACGTCTTTCTTCATTTTGGGCTCCTCCATTTCCCCGATTGCTTTGATCTTGTCGGGATTGGCTTCGATTCTTTTAGCGGAGATGAGGCACCCTAGAATCTTTCCTTTTGTAACCCCAAACACACATTTGTCCGGTTTAGTTTCAAACCGGCCCTCCTCATGTTGGCGAAGGTTTCGGCCGGATCGTTTATGTGGCGCGCCCCGTCGCAGCTTTTGACGATGAGGTCATCGACATAGGCCTGAATGTTCTTGCCGATCTGTGGCTTGAATACTGTTCCGGTCATTCCGGTGAACGTTGAGCCGGCATTTTTCAACCCCTCTGGCATGCGGACGAAAAAAAAGGTTCCGAAGGGTGTGATGAAACTGGTTTTCTCCTCGTCCTCCTTCGCCATCCAACATTGATGGTAACCGGAGAAACAATCCAGCAGAGACATGATCGCGGCGTTGGCCGCCGAATCCACCACTTGATCCATTCGAGGCAACGGATAGTTATCTTTTGGCGTCGCCTTGTTTAGATCGGTGAAATCGATGCACATGCGCCATTTGCCGTTCTTTTTCTTGACGGACACCGTGTTTGCCGCCCATTTAGGGTACATGACTTCGCGGATGACGGTGGCGTCAAGCGGCCTTTGGACCTCGACTTGACGGCCACCACCCTGTCATCGGACATCTTTCTCAACTTCTGTTTACGTGGCTTGACCGATGGGTCGATGTTCAATTTGTGTTCGATGAAACTTCGGTCGACGCCTGTGAGATCTTTGGCGGACCATGCAAAGACATCTTTGTTTTTCTGGAGGAAAAGAACTAGACTTGCTTCCTCATCAGCTGATAGATCCGAGCCGATGACGACGGCCTGATCGAGGATCATCGTGTCCAAAGGAACTCGCTTGGTCTCGCGATCCGGGCGGATGTTGATTTTTTCTTTGTCTCGCCTTCTCGGCCGCTTTTCTACCTCGTTGCGTTCGACCGCCTCGTCGAGGGCGTGCACGTTTCGCCGCCCGGGGGTACGACCTCTTTCTAGGTTGCGGCCATCGTTTTGATGACCCCCCGCCGTTGCCGGGATTTTGATGCATAGAAACGCTTGGTGGATGACTCGCCTCAAACTTGTTGAGGAACCCTCTCGCCTAGGATACCATTGTATGGATAGTACATTTCCACAACGTCGAAGGTTAGATACTCGGTTCCGGCATTTTGTACCGTGCCGAAAGATACGGGAGGACCACCTTGCCCACCGCGTGGATGACACGCCCCCGAAGCCATACGCGCAGGTGTGTCCGGTGGTTGCGGCAAGTCTCTATTGAGCCTCATCTTGTCAAAGGCGTCGGCAAAAATGATGTCCGTCGATGAACCGTTGTCCACCAACAGCTTTTCCGAGAGTCCGCCTCGCTATATTGGCTTCTATCACAAGAGCATCGTTGTGAGGGAAACCTTGCGGCCTTACGTCCTCCTCCGAGAAGGTAATCGGGATGTGAGACCATCTTGTTTTTTCCACTCTTCCTTCCACACAGATGTTTCGCACCTCGCGAAAGTAGTGTTTCCGCTCCTTCTTGGTTTCGAACTCCAGGGCGGAGCCCCCCGAAATAGGCATTATGGTGCCGACAGATGGCAAAGGGTCGCTTTGACCCTCGAGCTTGGCTGGGAGCGGTGGAGCTGAGGGACCTTTGTAAGGAGGGGGAGGGGGAGGAATAGGATGTTGCTCGACGGGCCTGCGCTCGATATTTTGAGCTTGGAAAGTTTGTGATTGCCAAGGCGGAGGGCCGGGGGTAATTGGGTAGTGGTGGTTGGTATTGAGGTGGTTGGAATGGGTTTGCGAAAGAGTTTCTCCCAAAACTCGGATTTTGCCAAGCCGGGCGTAATGGTTTACGCACTCGCTCTCTCTTTTTCCTTCCTCTCTTCTTCGAGGATAGCTTCGAACCTTTTCTTGTCTGGGCAATAGTTTGAGCTATGGTCATCGTTTTCCTTGTGAAAAATGCAGTACCATTTCCTTTTCTCGTTATGGCCTCGGCCTCTGCCTCGACCTCTACCCCTGCCTCCACCTCTTCCGCCCCTGCGGCCTTCCCCCTGATTGGGGTGAGGGGGACTAGGTGGGCTTGGGACCAGGCTCTGTGGGTCAACCTGTGGGCAAGGATTTTCTTGGGTGTTTTCGCCCTCCAGGCCGAAAACGCTTCGAGGATTAGTATGAGAGGTGTTTCTGGAATTGGACCACTCCCTCTCGCTGGGTTGGTTGGCTTTCGCAGACTTTTTCTGCTGGGATTGCTCTTCCATGCACATTCTGAAGTCATTGTCTGAGCGACAATACTTCTCGAATTCTTCGTAGAGGCGCTGGATAGTTTTGGGCCTTTCGCGCATGAGATGCGAGCGGAATTGACCGGCTCTTAAACCCACGATGGCGGCGTTGATGGCGACGGCGTCCAACACATTTGGTGCCTCGAGCTCTTAAGTGCACAAATCTTCTGAAGTAGTTTTGAAGGGGTTCCTTGTCCTTCTGCTTACAGGAGAAAAGGTCACTCTCCGTAAGTTCTGGACGCTGGAAACCTTGGAAGTTAGAGAGGATTCGCTGCTCGCATCATCCCATCCGTGAATCACGCCTGGGCTTAACAGAGAATACCACTGTGCTGCCGCGTCATCAGCGGCGATGATGAAAGATTTCACTAGTACAGAGTCGTCACCGCCGGCCGAAAGGATGGCGGCTTCGTAGCTCATTAGAAATTGCCTTGGGTCAGACTGGCCCGAGAATCTAGGCAGTGGAACTGGCCTGTAAGTTTGCGGCCACGGAGTGATTTGAATCTCTTGAGACAAGGGGGATTTAGGGTCCCATGGTCTCGTGCGAATGGTGTGAATGTCTTAGTGCGAGGGACCGGATTCAAAAGGGCTCGCGAAGGGGTTGCGGCGAATGTAGTGTGCGGAGGGGGCGGGTGAAAAACTCGGTGCGCTCGTTGAAATTAGGCTGACTAGGAACTGTGTATTCGGGTGAAGGTTGGGTGAAGCTTAAGGATTGTTTTGCTTTTAGAGCGCGTAGTTCCTCTTTTAGGGTAGCTATTTCTGCTTTCTGCTTTTGGATCTCGGCTTCGTGCTGAATTGCCAAGAGCCGTTTCTTGGTTCTGGCCAATTCCTCAGCCTCCTTGCGCAGCTTGGCCAGCTCCGCTTCCTGCGTTGGGTTGGGATCTGGGAGCGCCTCTCCCTGGGTGAGCATAGCTGAGAGATTGGGCTCCTCGTCCAAGGAGGACGACGCCCCTTTGGTGGAATTGACGGTGGTTCTCTTCTTCCTTGTGGACATTCTGGGTTTGATACTCGAGCCAAACACAAATGGTGGGCGCCAATTGTTGTGGGGAAAGCCGGAGCTTTCACACACAAACAATAAAGGAAGACAAAAGCTTAAGAACCAAAACCAAAACTCGTGACAAAAGACAACCAAAAGCTCTTTACTCAACGCTTGATTTCTCAAAAGCCGATCCCCTTTACAAGTGCCGGTCCGTCTCCTTTTATAGGGAGGCGGGCGGACTTTTTACATTTCCGAGAACACCCTCGTGTAAAACGAATCAAAACAGAATGTGCTAGGCTATCTTCGGGTAATCTCCAATTTGGCCTCCACGTAATCGGCGCTTCATGATGTCACGCCGCAAATCGCGGCGCCTTTCCAGCTTTCATCACGTGCGCCTGTCGGGGTGAAAATCCCCGAGCCTTTTGGAGATCCCCCCTTTCGCCCGCCGCTCTTCGTCACCCGAAACAAAAACCGCACTCAAGATTGAACTCATTAAGTGTTAGGAACGACGAAACCTCCCCGTTCGAATCCCGTGCCGAGGCTCTCTCGGGTGGATAACATTCGCCCTAGGGGTTTCGTCATGGAATAGGTCGTCAAGCGAAACTTTTACGCCCTATGTTAAATTGGATTCGTGTTGATGGCTTTGGCGGCGACGAAGGGTGCCTGCCAAAACGCGACGCCCGGAGGATGGAAATGGAATCTACTACTTCTGGGGGTTTTGCTGCCGGCATCCTTCGCATGGCTGCTCTCTATTTTTTGGGTATGCGAAGGCTCGATTCCGAATCCCCCCCAACGGTCTTTGTGCGGCGCAAGTCGAGTAGTCCCGGGGACCACCGACCAAACCCGAATCAAGAATGGAAGAAATCCAAGGCCAAGACCGAAGATCTCGCTGGCGCTTCTCAACAATGGATTATTGCGAGAGAAGGAGGTTGATAATCCATAACCCATGGAGAGAAGCCCGGATGAGATCCCGATGTTCACCCGGTTCGCGGAGCGAGGACTGTCTCTCCCGGCCAGAGACTTCTTCAAAGGGCCGCTGGGGTACTACGGCATCGAGTACCTCAACCTCAACCCCAATGGTATCTTCCACACCTCAGTCTTCATACACTTCTGCGAAGCTTTCTTGTGGATCAAGCCCCATTGGATCCTTTTCCGGAAATTCTTCCGGGTGAAGCCCCAGCCTAGCGCCAACAATCCCCGAGTAGTGGGGGGAGCCGGGATCCAGATGAGGGAGGACGCCGCGGAGTAGTACCTCTCATACAAGCTGATCAATTCCAACCAGGATTGGAAAGCGAAGTGGTTCTACGTCACCAACCACCACCCGGAGCTGCCGAAGCCACGCGGGAAGCAACCCAAGCACCGGCCGTGCTAGAACTCGGAGCCAACAATGCAGGAAGGAATCCAGTTGCCTGAGCTGCTGGTGAAAATCAAGGTGTTGAGAGAAGCCGGGCTGAGGGCCGAACATGTGGCCTTCAGCTTCATGAAGCGTAGGGTGCAGCCGCTGATGGCCCGCGACACCCTAGGGTACCAGTACACCGGCGACGACGACACGTCACGGATGCCCGGTGATGAAGTCGACGACGACGACATCGTTGATAGGCTGGGTAGGATCTTCAAAGACATGCCGGTGTACACGCCGTGCCCATTGCCCGAGTACTCCGCCGCGCGCCCGCCAAATGAGGTCGGTAGCCGTACCCATTGTCGACTACTCATTACGTAAGAGTAGTCGTGCTGATGTATTGTGCTTCTTGCAGGATGACTTGGTAAAGTTCGTCTCTGAGCCGGCGTCGCCTCCTCAACTTGTCGAGGTCCCAGAGGAAGGGAAGGCCAAAGCTAAGGAGCGGTGCGAGGTTGGCGAAGGAGACGACACATTTGTCGTCGAAGACACGTCCGAGGAGGACGATGATGAGGAGACGCTCCAGGAGCGCTTCCAGCTGCGGTCGAGATTCAGCCGCCCTAGATTGCTGCACATTCCTCTCATTCAGGATCCGCCGACTAGCCTGGAGGCTAGTTTGCCTGCGCCGCCAAGGAGGCCGCACAATGTGGCCCGCAAGCGCGTGGCCAAGAAGTTGAAGGTCACGGAGACCACAACCCAGGAGGTAAGCCGTCTTGAATAAGGTAGTCGAGTACTTATGTCTCGATGTTGTGTGTTGACGACGAAGTTCCCTTGCTTGCAGAAGATGCCGCCTTCCGACCCCATTGAGCAGGGTGACGAAGGCGATTGGGACACAGTGGAGGAGCCATCTGGGGGTTGTCGTAGCCCAACCCCCACTGTAGAAGACCTCTTGGCGCAGTTGGAGTGCCAGCCCCCAGTTGCTGAGGAGAGCACAGAGCCGACCGCTGCTGTCGCTGAAGAGGCAGCGGCTACTGAGGCGCAAGAGGAGGCGCCTGCCGAGGCAGGACTGGTCGACATTGCCAATATCCTCGGTGCCCCAACCGTGACGGTAGTCCGGTCGAGCTTGTAAGTGCTGATCCTTCCTGAGTAGTACATTAGATTTGGTAGTCGTACTGGGTTGATAGCCAGCTTTTGTACTCTGCAGGAAGTCGACGGACTTGACATGGGAGGAGGATGAACCCGCCGTAGCGGTGGCGGAAAAAGAAACCACGCCGCCTGCTGAGGAGTCCGCTCCCGCTCCTCAGGCAGAGTCCAAAGCGCCGGCCAAGGGGGCTAGGTTGCCTGAAGCCAGCATCGTAGAAGGTGAGTACTTTGCTTGAGCGCAAGTGACCCCGATGAGTAGTTGTAGACGCCAGGTATGACTGATCCAGTTGTCCTTTTGTTGATAGGTGCTGAAGTTGAGGGAAGCGATATCCCGTCGGCGGTGCTCGTTGAAGATGTGACACCGGAGACTCAGGGAGCTGCCGGAAGAGCCCCCGAGCCGATGGAGGTGGCCGTCGGAGAAGCCGCCGCGACGACTGGAGGAGAGGGCGAGGACGCGCTGCCAGAACCGGCTCTGGAGGTAGTCGTTTGCTCGCCGGAGAGCCAGGACGCGGAGCCAATCCGTTCGGCGCCAATGTCCGGAGCCACGACGAGTAGTCGTTACAGGATCGAGCTATTGACAGATGATCTTGTTGACCCGGCAATGGTGGCTCGGCACATGGAGGCAATGCACTAGGTCGAGCAATGGATGAAGGTGAGTAGTCGACACCTTTGAGTAGTCAATCCTTTAGTGTTGAGTACCCAGTTGATATGTGTTGCCTGTTTCAGGACGTCGCGGAGAGGTCCCGGCAGAAGTCCGACATGCTTCAAGGGTACGGCGACACAGTACTCCGGGCGGAAGCCTTAGAGGAGCAACTCGTGAAGTCCCGGAAGCACGCCGCCGCGATGCAGTCGAAGCTGGATAGCGCCTTCGCCCAGTATCACAATGACATCCAAGATATGCAAGCGAAGAGCGACGAGCTGGTGCGGAAGAACAAGTCCCTCCGCAACAAGAACAAAGGTACACCGTTGATGTGTTGAGTACTTATTGGTAGTACCTCGAAGGAGTCTGACCCACTTTGCCTTTGTTGATTGCAGAGCTTGAGACCCGGGTCGACCAGCTGAAGGCTTCCGAGACCGACATGAAGAACCTCTTCTACCGAGAGCAAGAGGCCCACAAGGTACTGGAGTATAATTATAAGCAGCTTGCTTACGAGTTCGACAAGCACATGGAGCTCCGTATTGCATCGGATCGTGACCTCGTCAACTGCTACAAATCCTTGCAGAAGCTGAACGAGGACTGCGGGAAGCTGCGGGCTCAACTCAAGGAACTTGAGGAGGCCGCGCTTCCCATCGCGAGGCTACTCGTGCCTCATCCCGGAGGACCAAAGATAGCTCCATTGGTGGACCGGCTGAAGGAAGCCCCCAGCCGCCTGGCGACGTACGTCAAGCACTTGGCAAAGTCGATCCCCAACTAGGTTCTGGCCTTCATGAAGTCATACTTCCCAAAAGCTCCGGTTGACGTAGTCGCTGGCGGACTAGCCGCCAACTGCACAGACGAGCAGTACGTGGAGCTGCTGGAGCAGATGGCACCCATTGCTGAACAAGTCGCTGAGAAGCTCAATCTCCAGCAGTCCTGTAAAGTTAGCTCGTAGCAGTAGGTGTGTATAAACAAAGTTGTAATGAACTTGTTTAAGTATGAATGAAGGAAACTTCCATAAATGAGTACTCGTTATCATGATCTGTGAGTGCGGAGTCCCATCATGGAGTCGTTCCGAGTAGTCGTACTGGCCGGTAGTCCCGTTGAGGGAAAGAGACAGTAAAGTAGTTGATAGATAATCAAACTTTATTACTGAAGAAGTACACCTGGATGGCCAGGGCCGTTGTTACAAAGTAGTCACCAGGACCCGGAGGCCGCCTACGGTTAAGTAGTGCTAGGGCGTATAGCCGCTTACAGCAGTAGATCCGTTAGTAGCCGTGTAGGCTGGATCTAGAAGTACATGGTCTCTCAGTAGACCGCTGATGGAGTCCTTTGTCGCTCGTCGCAGCCCAAGATCCGTTAGTAGCTGTTAGCGCTCGATCTTGGAGTAGAGTAGTCCGGAGTCTAGAGCCTGGACCCGAAGGCTGCTTACGGCGAAGGGGTATTTGGAGTAGTCGTGTAGACTTGAGCCCCCAGGGTAGTCGTGTAGACTAGGCATAGAATCGACAGAGCTGGTCGATGTTCCACGAGTTGTTGACGTCTTCGCCTTCAAGCGTCTGGAGGTGGTAGGAGCCCGGTCCGGTCACCTTTACAACTGTGAAGGGACCTTCCCAGGGCGAGCTGAGCTTGTGTAATCCTTCCGTGTTCTGAATGTGACGGAGGACAAGATCACCAACGTTGAAGGAGCGTTCCTTAACGTTGCGATCGTGATAGCGTCGGATACCCTCTAGGTACCTTGCTGATTGGACGAGGGCGGCACAGCGAGCTTCTTCGAGTCTGTCGATGTCAACTCGTCTGCTATCTTCAAATATGCCTTCGTCGTACTGCTCCACTGCTGGTGAATCCCACATGACATCAGCAGGAGGATTGCTTCGAGCCATAGACCGGGAAGTACGGGGATTGCCCCGTTGGCTTGGAAGGTTGAGTACGCGACCCCTAGAGCGCATTGGGTAGTTCCTTGATCCACTTGCCTCCTTTGCTTTGTTGGCGGCGTCGTGTAGCCGCTTTTTGAGAGCGTCGAGCACCATCCCATTGGCTCGCTCGACTTGTCCGCCGGCCCGAGGATGGGAAACCGAGACATATCGGACGTCAATCCCGCTGTTCTCGCAGTACTCCCAGAACTGGTGATTGTTGAAGTTGGAGCCGTGTCCGTGATGATGCGATGGGGTGAGTCCGTAGCGATGCACGAGTTCATCCGGAAGTCAAGTACTCCGTCGGCCTTGGGGCATGTAACCGGCTTGAACTTGATCCACTTGGTGAACTTGTCGATGGCCACCAATACACGGTTGAATCCACACGGCGCGGTTGGAGGTGGCCCAATCATGTCGAGCCCCCGGCGGGTGAAAGGCCAGGTTGGAGGTATGGTGACTAGCTTGTAGGCCGGGACGTGTTGTTGCTTGGCGAAGTATTGGCACCCTTGGCACCTTCTGACGAGTTCTTCGGTGTCGCCCAGAGCTGTGGGCCAATAGAAAGCTCGTCGGAAGGCTTTGCTGACCAGCGTGCGAGAGGATGCGTGGTTGCCGCAGACGCCTTTATGGATCTCCTCCAAGATGTCCTTGCCTCTTGTCTGGGAACGCACTTCATGAGTTCTCCAGAAGATGCGTCCTGCCTGTAGAGCTTGTCTCCGACGAGGACGTAGGACTTGGCACAGCGGATGAGTTGCTCGGCCAAGCTCTTGTCCGAGGGAACCTTCTGCTCGCTGAGGTAGTCGATGAAGGGCTGCCTCCAGTCCACGTCGATCATCATGACCTCCTGGCCAGCCGGGGGATGCGCTGGATCAGTGGTCGGTGGCGCCGGCTCCGGGATGGATGGCGCGTGAAGCTCGTGGACGAAGACACCGGCTGGTACTTGAGCGCGAGTAGAACCAAGCTTCGACAGGACGTCCGCTGCAACGTTGTTGTCGCAGATGACGTGGTGGAACTCGAGACCATAGAACTTGTTCTCGAGCTTGCGGCCTTCTAGGCAGTAGGCGTCCATGTTCTCCTTGTTGCGGTCCCAGGACTTGTTGACTTGGTTGATGACCACTGCGGAGTCGCCGTAGACTAGTAGCCGCTTGATGCCCAGTGAAGCCGCGAGGCGGAGCCCGTGTCGCAGAGCTTCGTACTCGGCTTCGTTGTTTGAGACCTTGCAGAAGATCTACAGGACGTACTTGAGTTGTTTGCCTTTTGGAGAGATCAAGAGTACCCCTGCACCTGCGCCCTCGAGGTTGAGTGAGCCGTCGAAGTACATCACCCGCGTGCTCGTGCGCTCGCTTGGAGTTGGTAGGCGATTCTCCCGCCACTACGCCATGAAGTCGACTAGTGCCTCGCGACTTGATGGCCGTGCGTGGCTTGAATTCGATGTTGAGGGCGCCGAGTTCGACCGCCCACTTGGAGATTCTTCCGGTAGCATCTTGGTTCCGCGGATGTCGCCGAGCGGGTAGTCCGTGACGACGGAGATCGAGTACTCCTGGAAGTAGTGTCATAGCTTCCGCGAGGTGATGAGCATTGCGTACAGAAGCTTCGTACCGGCGGTAGTGTGCCTTGGATTCCGATAGGACCTCGCCGACGAAGTAGACCGGGCGCCCGGACCGGATAGGTGTGGCCGTCTTCCCCGCCGCTCGACGATGATGGCGATGCCGACCACGTGAGTAGTCGCGGCGAGGTAGAGCGATGAGCCGCTCGCCTTTACGAGGAGCTGTGAGGACTGGTGGCTTCGATACGAAGTCCTTGAGCTGGGCAAGGGCTTGGTCCGCCTCTGGAGTTCACACGAACTTCTCTTGGTGCTTGAATAATTTGAAGAAGGGGAGCCCCCGTTCTCCAAGCTTCGAGATAAATCTATTGAGAGCCGCCATGCATCCGGTCAGCTTCTGCACGTCTTTGATGCACGTGGGAGCTTTCATGCTGGTGATGGCGGAGATCTTCTCGGGATTGTCTTCGATACTGCGATGGATGATGATGAAGCCGAGTAGTTTGCCCGACGGTACGCCGAAGACGCACTTGTTCGGGTTGAGCTTCCAGCGGTACTCACGCAGGGATCCGAAAGTCTCTTCAAGGTCGTCGATTAACGTGCTGGAGTTTCTGGTCTTGACGACCACGTCATCCACGTAGGCTTTGACGTTCTTGTTGAGTTGCCTCTTGAAGCAGGCCTGGATAGCTCGTTGGTATGTAGCACCGGCATTCTTCAACCCGAAGGACATGGTCGTGTAGCAAGACGCGCCAAACGGGGTGATGAATGCGGTCTTCTCCTCGGTCTTCTTCCTTGATCGCGATCCGGTGGTACCGGAGTAGCGATCGAGGAAGCGGAGCGAGTCGCGGCCCCGGCGTAGAGTCGATGACTTTGTCAATCCGCGGCAACACGAAGGGGTCCTTGGGGCGTGCTTGTTGAGGTCGGTGTAGTCGACGCACATCCTCCACTCGTTCGAGTTTTTCTTGTGGACGAGGACGGGGTTGGCGAGCCACTCAGGATGGAAGACTTCTCTGATGAAGCTAGCCGCGAGTAGTTTGGCGAGTTCCTTCTTGATGGCGTCCCGTCTGTCGTCGGCGAAGTGGCGGAGGTGTTGTCGCTTCGGGGTAGCTTTAGGATCGACGTTGAGTGAATGCTCAATCAACTCCCTGGGCACCCCTGGCATGTCCGCTGGTTTCCACGCGAAGATGTCGCGGTTAGCCCAGAGGAAGTTGATGAGCGCGTCTTCCTATTTGGGGTCGAGGCCCGCCCCGATGGTGGTGGTCTCGCTGCTGTCGCCTATCCCGAGGTCAATTGTTTTGACCATCGCTTTGTCCAACTTCTCTGGGATGTCAAGTTCACTTGGGGCAAGCTTCTTCGACGCAGCGTAGATCTCCATCATTGCTTTGGGTACTTGATTTGTGGAGGCGATCTCCACAGCATCCGTGTCGCAGTCGTGCGATATCTTCAAGTCCCCTTGTAGTGAGAGTACACCTGCTGGACTCGTCATCTTGAGTACCAAGTAGGTGTAGTGGGGTACCGCCATGAACTTGGCGATAGCCGGTCTGCCGAGGATGGCATGGTAAGACATCTCGAAGTCCGCGACTTCGAACTTGATGTACTCGGTATGATAGTTGTCCTGAGATTCCCCGAAGGTAACTGGCAGGACCACTGAGCCCAGTGGGATAGCCGCGTTGCTGGGGACAATGCTGTAGAAGGGCGAGGTGCTCTTGGTGAGCATGTGGGTGATGTCGAGCTTCATCTTCTTCAAGGTCTTGGTGAAAAGGACGTTGAGCCCGCTTCCACCGTCGATGAGGACCTTGTTGAGCTTGGAGCCCGTGACCACTGGTTTTAGGACGAGTGGGAACCGCCCTGGTTCAGAGAAGTAAGTCCATTGATCCACGCGGGAGAAGGTAATGGGTACCTCCGACCACCTGAGAGGGGTCGGAACTGCTGGTTCAATGCTCATGACTTCTCGACGGGTAGCCTTTTGAACCCGTCTGCTGGGTAGTCCGCCGAAGAGGACGTTCACCGTCTTGTCGGGTTTTTGGAAGTCGCCATTGCCTTCGTCGTTCTTCTTCTTCTTGCCTTTCTTGTCATGAGGGTGCCGTGGCTCCAAAGTATCCTTGAGTGCTCGCCTGAGTTGGTAGCACTGCTCGGTGGTGTGGTTGCCGTCCAGATGCCACGGGCACTTCTCTTTCAACAAGTCTTTGAAGCCGCCGGAGGTCTTCTTCGAGTTCTCCTTTGCAGGGCGCTGGATAGCCGCGACAGTGTTGTCTGGCTTGCGCTTGCGGTTGGGACCCGAGTAGTTGTTGTTGTTGCGACCGCCTTGGTTCCCATTGTTGCTGCTGCCGCCGCCCGCGTTCTGTTTGCTCTTGCCACGGATGGCGTCGTACTTGGTGTTGGCCTTGTCTTCTTCATCGGCCCAGGACGTGATCATGTCCTTGAGATGGGTGATGGAGCTTGGGCGGCGGCGGCCGAAGTCTTCGAAAGTGCGACGGTGGTAGAGACCGTCTTGGAAGAGGTCGATGACTTCTTTGTCAGAGACATCGACTACTGTGGCGCGCTTGTCGAAGAAACGCCGCATGTACTTGCGAAGGGTCTCGCCTTGTTCCTGCTTCACCATAGCTAGGTCCATGCGAGTACCCGAGCGGCCCATAGCGCCCGCGAAGTTGCTCGGTGAACCGCTCCTTCGGTCGGTCCCACTTGTCGATCGAGTACTTTTCGAGTGACTCGAGCCATGTGAGCGGGGGCTTGGTCCGGGCGAGAGGGGAAGTAGAGGCACTTGGTGTCGTTGTTGCTACCAGCGTTCTCGATGGAGAGGGCATAGCATCTGAGCCACTGCACAGGATCTTGCTTCGCGTCGTACTTGGTGATTCCCAGAGGTTTGAATTTCTCTGGGAGGAGGAGGTTACGAAGTCGCGCAGAGAAGGCAGGGAAGCCGTCATTGTCGCTTGACGTGGAAGCCTTCTTGCGCCGTAGTTCTTCAATCTTCTGGCGGGCATCGAAGCCGCCCTGTGAGGCTCTGGAGACGTGGCTGTTCGCGTGGCCTCGGCCGCCGCGATCACCTCCGCCGCTGGGCCTTCTGTTAGCCCCATGGTTGGAGCTTCCGCCGTCGCTGCCTCCGCCGCCGGGGTCGCGATGAGGGACGATCTCACGATCGCCACCAGCAGCTGCAGCGCTGTTGCCACCTTGAGAGGGTCCGCCGGCCGTTGCACGAGTACAATTGGGATGGGCCTGCAGCTCAGCTCGAGTACGGTTACGACCGAGGTCCGCGCTGCGACTTGTAGCTTCTTTGTTTCTGGCGGGAGGTGGCTGAGCGACCCTGTTGTCAACTCGCATGAAGTAAGCGTCTTCTGCAAGCTTGGCGATGACTTCTCCACCGCGCATCCCCTGAGCTTGGCGGGCGATCGCTGTGATCGACATGAGGCATTGCTCCGGGGTAGTGTGTACCCTGCTCTCGACTTGGTCGAGAGCTTCTACGAGGTTGCAGATGGGGAGGTTGTCTCGAAGACACCGACGCCATTCGTTCCGTTTTCTGTTGCGCTCGCGTCGAGCGTCCCTGTTGGCGTCGGTCTCATCCGCGGGTGCATTGGCAGAGAGCTCGTCTGCGGAGATGTCTTCGAGGTATCGGTCATCTGCTATCCCTAAGGGTCCTGGCGTGTCGCCGGCAGCCATGAAGACTTGGCGGTCGGGGTTGCCAAGACTGGAGTCAGAGCTCGCCACCTCTGTTGGAGTGTACTCCTCAGCTTGAGCAAGTGGTGTTCCCTCCTGGAAGGGAAGCGAGTCGAGGTAGGCGACGTAGCGTGAGTTCCCGCTCATCAGGTCAGTAGGCTTGCGGTCCGGCCAGTAGACGAATCTCCCGGCGGGTGTAGATGTTATAACTAGCCCAGAAGCTGGTCCTGACAAGGGTTGCTCTGTAGAGTTGTCCTTGGACTCGGGGTCCTCAGGGTCCGACCCGAAGTCGAACTCATACGCGGAGTCCGAGTAGAAGCCAAAGAGGGGGTTTGAGTCCGAGGCGTGGCCGGGAGCGGTGTCGGAGTCCGAGTCGTACTCGGGTACGGGCTGCTTGCCGGCCCGGCGTGTAGTGGGAGCCTTCGTGTGGGCCCTGCTGACGTTGCGGGGTCCACGCGTGAAGCGCTCACGGGGTGGGGAGTTCACATGCGATGGCTGAGTAGCCGACTCTCATACGATAGCCCACGAGGATGTCGAGCTCGAGTTGGAGGCGGATCCAAGCTCGAAGTCGGCGTGTTGGTCGAAAAGCGAAATTTCACCGAACTTGCCAGCGAGTTCGCCCGTGACTACTTCGGGAAGCGCCACGAGGCCAGTCTCCGGGTTGGGCGGCATGGTGAGGCGACATTGGAAGGATCCGGCGCCGTCAGTAGTGCAGACCCTGGCACCAAAGACAAAGGTGTCGCCGCGGTTGAAGGCGACGTTTGGCTTGATGTAGACGGGAGCCGTCGAGTTCGCCATGTGATCTTGGGCGAGAGCCCCTACCTGGCGCGCCAGCTGTCGGTGTTTTAGACCGGCAACCTACTAAGGGGAGTACCCGAAGTAGATGAATATGGCCTCGCCGAGATCGGTAACTCGAAGGAAGAGACACGTGGCACACAATTTAGACAGGTTCGGGCCGCAAGGTGCGTAATACCCTATGTCCTGTATGTTGCGTGGCTCTGGATTGATTGGATGCAGTTACAAGATGATGCAATCTTAAGCCGTGAGAGAGAGGGGTCCCTGCCTCGCCTTATATAGTCTGGGAGGCAGGGTTACAAGTCGGTTCAGGGAGAGAGTACTAGTCGAGTACGTCTAGGAGTCCTCTATACAGTGCGGGACATGTACAACTTCCTATCCGAGTACTTCTCCTCTGTAGTCCTTGTGCTTCACGCCATCAGGTGCCGTGCAGCGCAAGTCGAGTAGTCCCAGGGGCCCACCGAGTAGTCGGTCCTGGTACCCACCGAAGTAGTGGGCCTAGGGAGGTCCATACGTAGTGCCTTGATAGAGGAGTGGTTGAACATTGAATCAACCTCAACGTGGATTAGGGGTGATTGGAAAGTCATCGATACCACAATATAAAATTCGTCTCTTGTGCTCGGTTACTTCTTTGCTCAATTTCCTTTCAAGTACTTTACTTTGAGCATTTACCTTCTAAATATTGAATTATATCTTGTCACCCTAGGTTGCAAGCCCCCAACATAGGAATAGAATAGCTAGAAATTTAATCCTCTGTGTGGTTCTAATTAAATTTCTCTAGTATTGTGCTTTTAGATTTTAAACCGCCTATTCACCCCTCCTCTAGTCGGTATCCAAGATCCTACGAGTGGTATCAGAGACAAAGACTCCTTATTTGAGAGATTTAACGATCTCAGAGTAGGATAAATGACTGAGGAAGAAAAGTTTAATGTTGGGAAGCCTCCGGTCTTTGATGGGAACAATTATGATTATGGAATAGAAGAATGGAGATTCACTTCAAGGCCTTGGGAAGAAATTTGTGGAGAATTGTAATGGAAGGATATGTCATTTTGGATCCTAAGAATAAGACAGATGATGGTGATAAAAATGAAAAACTCAATGATCGAGCTTTGAGTGTACTCTACAATGCTCTTGCTCTTAGTGAATTAAATAGAGTGAAGGGACTTGAAAAAGCAAATGAGATATGGTAGAAGCTTATGGAAATCTATGAAGGAACATCAACCGTGAAAGAAGCAAAGCTCTATGTGTACAAGGGAAAGCTCAATGAGTTCACTATGAAGAAGGATGAAGATGTTTCAACCATGTTCAACTGGTTGAATGATATTGTGAATGAACACAAATGTCTTGATTTTGATGTTACAAATAAAGGCTTCTCTCATAAGTTTCTTAGATGTCTTCTGGGGAAATATGAGACAATTGTGACTTTGCTTGTGAGGTCCGATTTGAAGAAAATGACACCTACGGAATTGCTTGGTGAAGTGCTTACTCATGATTTGTTCAAGCAATCACAAAAGGAGATTCAAGGTGAATCAATCAATGAAGAGAAGAAAAACATTGTTCTCAAGGCCAAGGTCACTCAAGAAGAGGAAGATGGTGAGAACCAAGAGATTGACTCTGATGAAGAAATGGCTCTTATTGTAAATGGGCTTAAAAGAATTATGAACAAGAAGAAGTTTGGCAAGAAGGGACAATCATCAAAGAAGAATCCTTTTGAGGGTAAAGATTGCTTCAATTGTGGTGATATTGGACATATATCAATTAATTGTCCAAACAAGACAGAAGACAAATATGGTAAGAAGAAAGACAAGAAAAGTGTGCAAAAGAGGAAGAAATATTAGAAGAAGGAGAAGAATGGTCAAGCCTATTTTGTTGAGTGGGATTCCGATGCAAGCTCTGATGAAGATGATGATGACAAGCCTTCAAAGGATCTTGCTGTGGTTGCTATCAAAGAAGCTCCTTCACTCTTCTGTAAGCCATATTGTCTCATGGCAAAAGGTGAATCAAAGGTAATAATCGAGGATGATGATGATGATTGTGATAGTGATAATGATGATAACGCTTAATCTTATGATGATCTTGTTGCCATGGTCATTAAGTCCGATGAAAAATTGCGCATGGAGAGATCAAAGTTGAGGGATTCAGAGGTGAAAAATGTTTCACTTCAAAATTCTTTTGAGGAGCTAAAGAGTACTCATGAAAATATTAAGATTTCCCATGAAACACTTAACACTTCGTGGGGAACTCTTAAAGAGAAGCATGAGGAGCTTAATAAAGCTCACAACTCTCTCCTTGTACAAGAGGTCAAAGGAAAAATGAGCATGAGTGTTGAATGTAATATATTGAATATTTCTTCATGTGGAACTAACCCATCTTGTAGCAGAAGAACTAGCTCTTGCATTAGTGAGGATATGCCTTGTGATTCTCTATTGTTGGAAAATGAGTCTTTGAAGAAGGAGATTGAGTGTTTGTCAAAAGATCTTGCACGGTATTTTGGAAGTCATGTGCGGTTTAATCATATTTGGACAAATCAAAAATTTACCTTAGGGAAAAATGGGCTTGGTTATTTGCCCAAGAAAGGAACAGAGGCTTTCATTCATAAGGAGAAAATTTTTGTGACTTCAAATGTGACAAATGAGGAATAAGAAGAAGTCAAGATGTGTCATAAGTGCAAGGCAAAAGTTGACGTGAATCACGAATGCAAAAGAAAGAAGACCGTATCCTTGGATCCTTCCTATATTCTTAAGAGAGATTCTAAGGGTGTTGTTCGTGCTAAATTTGTTGGTCTCTCTATTGGTAGTAATAAAAATAAATCCATTTGGGTGCCAAAAACTTTGGTCACTAACATTGAAGGACCCAAAAAAAATTTGGGTACCTAAAACAAAGTAATTTCTTTTGTAGGTGAACTATAAAGCCAGAGGAAGACATTGGGTTATCGACAGTGGTTGCACAAACCACATGGCCAACGAAAGAAAAATATTCTCTCATCTTGATGAAGATATTTCCGATTTTGACAACATCACTTTCGGAGATGATATCAAGGGATATGTAAAAGGCATTGGTGAAGTACCTATCTCTAAGGATTACAATCTCTCTAATGTCTTGCTAGTTGATTCTCTTGATTTCAATTTGCTATCTATTGCTCAACTTTGTGACAATGGTTATAAATGCACATTCACTAGCAATGATTTTGAGGTCACCTCACTTGATGGGAAAGATTCTATTTTTAAGGGTTTTCGTCATGAGAGCTTATATCTAGCGGATTTCTATCTAAGAAGGCTAGTTTGACTACTTGCTTATTCTCAATGGCCTCTATGGGTTGGTTATGGCATAGGAGACTTGGTCATGGTGGCATGAAAGAACTCAATCGATTAGTGAAGCATGACTTAGTTCTTGACTTGAAAGATGTCAAATTTGACAAAGATAAATTGTGTAGTGCTTGTCAAGCCGGAAAGCAAGTTGCCAACCCACATCCTAATAAGAGCATTATGTCAACCACAAGACCATTAGAATTATTACGTATGTATTTATTTGGTCCCACTACCTATAGAAGTATTGGTGGAAATACCTATTGTCTTGTGATTGTGGATGATTATTCAAGATACACATGGGTATTATTTCTTCATGACGAACATATTGCTTGTGACATTTTCAAGACATTTGTGAGAAGAACTGAAAATGAATTTGAGCAAAAATTGAAGAAAGTGAGAAGTGACAATGGTATTGAATTCAAGAACACAAATGTTGAAGAGTTTTGTGATGAGAAAGGGATCAAGCATGAGTTGTCAACTACATATACACCGGAGAAAAATGGTGTAGTTGAGAGGGAAAATAGAACCTTAATTGAGATGGCAAGATCAATACTAGATGAGTACAAATTTTCAGATTCTTTTTGGGTTGAAGCCATCAACACCACTTGCCATGCTTCAAATAGGCTATATTGTCGTAGATTCTTCAACAAGACATCGTATGAACTTCTCAATGGAAGAAAGCCAAATATTTTTTATTTTCACGTTTTTGGTTGCAAGTGCTATATTTTGAGGAAAGGCTCTTGGTTATCTAAATTCCAAAACAAGTGTGATGAGGGATTTGTTCTTGGATATTCTTCAAATTCCAAGGCTTACAGAGTATACAGCAAGTCCAAGAGATTTGTTGAGGAAGCTTATGATGTGCAATTTGATGAAACAATGGGCTCTCAAGATGAGAAAGAAAATTTAGATGATGTGAGAGGTGAAGAATTGAGTAAGGCAATGAAGACCATGGCTATCGGGGATATCATGCCTAGAGAAGAAGATGATGATGAAGGTCCATCAATTTCTATTCAAGCAAATCCCTCTACTTCCACGACAAATGATCAAAATCAACAAGAGGGTAACTCAAGCAACAATGACTCACCTCAAGAAGATGATCAAATGGCCTCTATGACTACACCTACATCAACTCAAGAACTGGTTGATCAACCTAAAGTTCATCATCAAGTTGCCAAAGATCACCCCATAGACCAAATTATGGGTGATATTAGTAAGGGTGTTCAAACTCGATCTCGTGTTGCTTCATGTTGTCAACATTACTCCTTTGTATCTTTTCATGAGCCTAAGCATGTAGATGAAGCACTTGATGATCCAGATTGGGTGATTTTTATGCAAGAAGAATTAAATAATTTTACTGGAAATTAAGTTTGGGAGTTGGTTGAAAGACCCAAGAATCATAATGTCATTGGTACTAAATGGGTCTACTAGAACAAATTAAAATGAAGATGGTATTGTGTTAAAGAACAAGTCAAGATTGGTTGCTCAAGGCTACAGTCAAGTGGAGGGCTGGATTTTGATGAAACTTTTGCTTATGTAGCTAGACTTGAAACTATAAGGATCTTGCTTGCATATGCTTGTTCTCGCAATATCAAGCTATATCAAATGGATGTCAAAAGTGCTTTCTTGAATGGGAAAATTAGTGAACTAGTATATGTTGATCAACCTCCCGGTTTTGAGGATCCTACAAAGCCCAATCATGTGTATAAGCTTTCTAAGGCTCTATATGGGTTGAAACAAGACCCTCGTGCTTGGTATGAACGACTTAGGGATTTTATTCTCTCTAAGGGCATCAAAATTGGAAAGGTTGATACTACATTGTTCACCAAGAAGATTGGAAATGACAACTTTATTTGTCAAATTTATGTTGGTGATACCATCTTTGGTTCAACAAATGAAGATTTTTGTAAAGAATTTGGAAAATGATGTCTAGGTAATTTGAAATGTCTATGATTGGTGAATTGAGTTTCTTCCTTGGTGTTCAAATCAAACAATTGAAGGAGGGCACTTTTGTTTGCCAATCTAAGTATGTGAAGGATATCTTGAAAAAATTTGGCATGGAAGATGCAAAACCCATCAAGACTCCTATGGCTACTAATGGACATCTTGATCTTGACGAGAGAGGTAAAACCGTTGATCTTAATCTTTATAGGTCTATAATTGGTAGTTTTCTTTATCTTACCGCATCTAGGCCCGATATCATGTTTAGTGTATGCATGTGTGATAGATTTCAAGCCACACCTAAAGAATGTCATTTGACCGCCATAAAGCGCATAATGAGATATTTGAAGTATTCTCCTAACATTGGTATTTGGTATCCAAAGGGTGCTCAATTTGAATTAATTGTTTATCCGGACTCCGATTATGCCGGTTGCAAGGTTGATAGAAAAAGTACTTCTGATGGTTGACAACTTCTTGGATGTTCTCGAGTATCTTGGTCATCAAAGAAGCAAAATTCTGTGGCTCTTTCTATTGCCGAGGCAGAATATATCTCGGCGGGAAGTTGTCGTGCTCAATTGTTATGGATGAAGCAAACTCTTTTAAATTATGGGGTAAAATTCAAGGAAATTGCTCTCCTATGTGATAATGAAAGTGCCATCAAGATTGCCAACAATCAGGTTCAACATTCTAGAACCAATCATATTGATATTCGACATCATTTTCTTAGAGATCATGTGAGCAAAGAGGATATCAAGATTGATGGAGTGAGCACGGATGATCAATTAGCGGATATAGTTACCAAGCCTTCGGATGAATCTCGTTTTTGCAAATTGAGGAATGAACTAAATGTCATTGACTTCTCAAATGTGACTTGAGAGCTAGCACATGTGCTTCTTCATACGCTTTATCTTTGTTTTATCTCTCTTAATCATTTCTTGCTTAGTTTATGTTTTTTTCTCTAATCTTTGTGAAGCTTGTCTTTCGCATAATTGTCTTGCATTCTAACTAACTTGCATCATATGGCAAGTTTTCTACTTGTTTTATGAACAATGATCCCAAAAAGTTCATCATTACAGTCTTTTTCTCGAAATATCTCAAGCTGAAAAGAAAGAGGGGCTCGGACCGTCCGTGGCAGTGGGGCGGACCGTTCGACCTGACCAGGCAGACCGTCTGCAAGTGTAGCACGGACCTTCCGCGTGGGTCGCAGGGGTGCGGGGAGGTACTGGATGCTCTGGAGGTATTTTCGGACCGTTCGCGCTGGGTCCCGGACCGTTCGCGTGCCTCGCGGACTGTCCGAAGGTGCACCGCGGACTGTCTGCACGTGTCGCGCGCAGGTGGGGCCGACATCGTGAGTTGCTAAGTCAACAGGCAGCCTCCTTTCCTCCCAAACCTCAAAGGCTCTTCTCCACATCTCTCTCTCTCTATCTCTTTCTCTCTCTTTCTCTTTCTCAAGGAAGGACCCCCTCCTTGGGGATTTCGATTAGGGCAATCGCCGGACCATCTGAGCACATCCACGGACTCTCCAGGAGGTTTTCCACCATGTCATCCGGGTATTTTATTGTATAACTCACTCTCTCTCTCTCTCGGATTTTGAGCAAGAAGGTGGTTAAGGTTTGATGTTGTGATCTAAAAATAGTTGATGGATTCAAGTTTTTGGTTTGGCTAATTTTTGGTGGATCAACACTTGGTATTTATGGAGTAATGGGGTTGGAATCATTGGACACTACTGTTCACTCGCGGGTGCCGGTCCAGACCGGGCGGACTGTCCGCCGCCTCTGCGCAAACTGTCTGCGCAGCCCTAGCAGCTGCGCGTGAAGCATGTAGTATCATGGCTTGGACTTGTACTCCACTAATCATTGCTATATATTTTTGATACTCATTCAAATATCTGATTTATGATGGTGCTCGCAAAGCAATTGCATCGATCACCAAGAAGGTCACTAAAAAGTCTACTTCAAAGAAGAAAAGCAAGGATGTGGGCACATCTAAGAGGCGTCGTAAAAATGATACTTCTGAGGAATAAGAAGAGACTAATAATCCTAATGACAATGATTTTGATCCGGCTGATGAAAGTGCAAGTGCATCATTCATGGTAGATGAAGAGGAGATCAATCAAGGGGGAGGTAACATTACTCACATTATTGATGTGCTCAATTACACAGTCCCTAGGAGGCAGTGGGCCCAAAAGGAATTTACTATTACTAGGAATGCAAATGCTTATAATGAGCCTCATGACACATACAATCTATATTTCCGTACCACTGTGCAAGAACAAGCTTTCTTCAGTAGTTTAATGGATTGCACCGTGTTTGCTCATCAGAGGGTTGATTTTGGATATCTTGAATCTAAACCTGTTTTAGCTGGTGTGGCCACTAAACTTGAGAATTTAAGCTTAAAACCATTCCTTGAACATAGGTGTGATTGGAATGACACCATAATTAGATAGTTTTATGCCACCTATGAGATGTACTTTGATGCAAAAACTATTAAGTGGATGACATGAAAAAGTGAATATGAAGCCACTTTTGCAGAGTTTTTGCAGCAGCAATTTACCTTGATTATGCATACTTTAGTGATGGTGTCAATGTCTATAATGAAGATAGTCTTGAGAACACTGTTGTCTTTTATGAACCTGGTACTTCTAATGCAATTATAATGAACTAGCTAGCAACAAGGCTTAGACATTTTTCCTGCTGTCATCAATAACATCATAAGACACACATTCACGCCTAAGAGTGGAAATAAGGACAAGGTCTGAGAGCACTATTGGAATGTGATAAACCACATAATGAATGTGAAACGAATCGGATTTCCGCGGTCGGAAACCCGACTCTCTGCACCTCGGTGGTAGTCCCAGGAGGGCTACCACGTGCAATCCTTGTCTCAGCGATGCCAAAATCCATACAGAAGAATAAAACAAAACAGATAGAGTACAACATTTAATTATTACATTAATCAGAGTACATCTCTTCGGCACAAGCCGGGTACAAGTCCATCGAGACTGAATCAAACAGAAATAAATCGTCTAGCAGCGTCTCCATGAAAGCGCGGGGAACTCCAAATCCGCAGGCAGCTCGAGCGTAGAAAGAGCACTAGTCCACCCATCCGTCGTTGTCGAAGTTGTAGTCCGGCTCTATGTCAGAGACACCAGGGTCTACCCGATAGGCGGGTAGGTCATGTCAGCTTCCCAACAAGGAGGCAAAAGTGGTGTATATTCTACTATGCAGGATTTATCCCTACTCTGGCTGTAGAAGGCTTAAGCAAAGCAGCAAAGCAACGAACAAGGTAAGCAGAATTCAGTTGTGAGGTCAACACCTCGGGGGAAGCTCACGCTTCCGAGGTCCACACCTCTAGGGTCCACACCCCGCTCAAGGATACCACACCAAAGCACCAGATCTCAACCATGATCCAGCTCCCAACTCTCAACTGCGATGTCGGGCCCACCTGCTCCTATCCCCACATCTCAACGGCCAAAGCCGGGCTCACTCACTCGGGGGAGATAAGAAGCACAAGAGAACAATATCTAGTCGGAAGTAGCGGTAGATAGCAGTACTGTCCATAACCAGTGGACACAGACTATAGCTATAGGTTTAACACTCTGCAGAGGTTGTACAACTGTACCCACCGGAATAGGACCGAAACGGGCCGTCACTGGTTCCAGGCCCTACCATACGGCTGAAGGCCAAGTAAGTGGATAATACCCTCCTGCGTCTCCGAGCCTGGCCCAGCCTCCGCGGTAGAGCTCATACTGCCCGCGAGAGGTCTCTCGAAGCTGTGGAACCCTTCCCCGGCCTCGCCGGGGCAAAGTCTTCTGAGGAGGGAAAAGCCCACTCCCGACACGATCACACCGATCTGCCTACAGGAGGGTCGCTATCCACTACAAATCTCACCCCGCACCCCGCCCATAACAAGGCGGGCGGTTTGTACGAAAATAGATACTGCATCTGGTGATAAGTCGACTCGGTCCTTAAGGGGCCGAGAGCGAGCACTCCCCATCTCCAACCCACACGACACGTCCCTCGGGTTAGAGGCCAGATCGCATCTCCCCGAGGCAGACGTTCACCGGTAACCAAGCGGCTCGCTCCTGCCATAACACATCAAGGAGATACGCACCCAGAACGCACACTAGAAACACACCGAGATCTCCCGCGTCTCAGTCCAAGCCCAGAATACCATCCATAATCAAGCAACAAAAGTATGGATAGTTTAGGTATGGGACTAGCTAGAGGTCTGTAGCTTGTCCCGAAGTAGGTAAAACAAGGAATCAGGGTATATCAAAATATCAAGGCATGGCTAATCAACTGGTTATGCAATTCAACAGAGCAATGCATAAAAAGTAAAGCATTAGCATCTAATTATCAACATGGGATCTACATAGTCGGGAGTGACATGACACCTTCGTTGCCGTTGAAGCAGTCGTTGTCCGGAGCAGTGTACTCGGGGTCCTCCGCGTCCTCCTCGTCGAAGCTCGGGTCTGTGGCACGAGATTCTATGCGAACATAAGAATACGGTGCTCATCTAAGCAATAACTCCAAATAGAAACCAATTTTTAGAAGATCCAAAAGAGCTCAAACTACCTACAATCAGCAAGGTTTCGACATTACAAAATTATAGAAATTAGTTTTATATTTTTCTGAGCTTCCTATATTTAGTTATGATTTTCCAAAGGTTAAAACCATTTTAAAATCATTTCTGAAATTACTTTTGAAAAAGAAAAGGATTTTTAATTAAAAAGGTTGCTGACGTCAGCGTCACTCGGTTCATGGGCCGTTAGTGGGCTGAAAGTGCCACTGGGCCCAAAGCGGCCCAATGGGCTCGGCCCAACTGGCCCAGAGATCAGAAGTCCAGGAAAGGACCTTGATCTACTGCGTGCCGCGCTGTCGGCCTGTTAAAAGTTGGCTGGGCTTATGGCCCAGATATCGTCGGCGGCCCGTTTAACACTTTGGCAACCCGCACAGGATTCGCGCCCTCCAAGTGCTCGACGAAAGGCCAGGCAGCTCCCGCGGCGGCGCTGCGCGACGTCGGTGCCGGCCGGAGCGCTTCGCGCTCATCTCCCGGGGTGGGTGATGCGCGCAATAGGGCTCGACGGCTTGGTCGCGGCACGGCGCCGCGGGGTGCGCCGGCCGGACAGACACTCATGCTCGCGTCCTCGCGCTCGGCGTGCGGCGCTACGACCGAGTAGCCGGGTTCGAGCCCGTCGCCGCCGGCGCATCACGGCATGGCGCCCAGCGCCCCTCACTTGCAAGAAGATGCGCGGGACGAAGCCCGGCTCCACACACAAGTGCACGCACGACGACGGCGAGCCCGGGTCGAAAATCGCCCCGAGACTCCAGTGCGCCGCGGTGGCCTCCCTTGCGGCTCAGCTGGCCGACGGCCTAGCGCAGAGCATGCGGGGGCATGCGTTGGCCACAACCGTGCTTAAAGCACGCGCGGCCTCGCCTCACGCGCCGGCGCGGCCACCGAAGGTCCGGGCGCGGCTCGAGGCGGCGCGGCTACGCACTCGTTCCCTGCACAAGAAGCTCTCGGCTCGACGGCCGGTGCCCACATGCGGTCCTCGCACGGCGACAGCGGGCTCAGGGGCATGAGTGGCCCGAGAGCACCACACGATCGCGGGGCGGCAGTTCTGCGGTGCGATGGCACGCATCCAGGCAAGAATAGCAGGGCGACGCGTCACGACGCCGCCGGAGCATCACAGGAAGGTGACCAAGGGGGAGGAAAGAAGAGTACGGCCGTGGTGGTGCTCACGATGGGTCGACGGTGTAGGCGTTGCCGGCTTGGGGAAGAGGATCTCGCCGGTGAGGTAGATGTCCACGGCGACGGCCTTCCCCACGCCCAGCTCCTGGCTCTCGGTCCGTGCTCCGCTCCTCTGGCGCGGCGCGGAGGTGGCGCCCTCCTCTTTCGGCTCTCAGACAGGGGAAGACAGAATCGAAAACCACAAAGGGGTTGGTGGCTTGGGCACCCGGGTCGCAGCCTCTCCTTGCTTTTGAAGCCCGGCGCCACGAGCGTCGATGCGAAAGCCCCAGGCTGCCCCGGCTTTGACCGTCCGGACGGCCGAGATGGCACCGGCCTCCTCTGCGCAAGCCAAGTTGCAGGGTCGCGCGACGCGGGAGCAATTGAGGAAAATCCCGCCTTGGCCGGGTTCGACTCGTGTGCGAGCGTGCGCACCGGTCCCTCGGCGTGCGGGCTGGACGAGCGGGGAGGCCGTCCCATCCCGCGCGCGCGGCCACGGTGCGAGTCGCCCTGTGCGGTGCGAATCCGAGGCGGGGGAAGAAAAGGTGAGGATAGGGGAGAGTGGTTGGCTAACCCGTGGGCCCAGACTGTCGGCGGGTGATAGCTGGCAGGGAAAGGGGGTAAGGTTTAGTGGGCCGCGATTTGGAGCGGGTTGGGCCGGCTAGAGCGACAGGGAAAAGGAAATCGGCCCAAATCCTGAGTTCAACTATGGAAATAAGTTAAGGAGTAAAAATAGGTTTAGAGTTTGAATTTGAATACTTTTCAAATTCAAACTTCACACAAATAAATTCCAAATAAAACCAGAAAATTCCAACTCACATATTTTACCATAATTTGAATTTATGTTTTTATAAATGTGGCAAAAAGGTGGAGAATTTGGGAGAGGGCTAGCAATTTGGTTTGAAAATTGTTGGCACTCAATTCCAAACAAAATGTTTTAAATTTTCGCAAAATTTTCACACCTAAATTCCTTGGTTGTTACAGAATGAGACTAGGTTTGATGTTGTGCAGCTTATTCTTGATCAGATGATTATCAAAAAGCGTCTTGTCAGAGATAGCATTTATTTTGCTCCTTACATTATGCCTTTGATCAAGGCCAAAACTGGGTTCAATGGTCCATGTGATGTGAAGCATGAACTTTATTGACCTTTTTACAATGCCAAAGCTTTTCTCAACAAGCCATTGACACCTTATGGGCAAGCCGTAGAGGCTCAAAATGTGGATGAAAATTTTGAGGAACATGCTAGTGACAATGACAATGCTAATGTTGATAACTCGGGCCATGTCAATGTTGATGAGGATGCTTATGCTATGACACCTCCCCCTCCTCTAGTTCATCCCATGCAGCCACAGTGGGAGCCTCCAGCTGGATACTTTGATTCATATTTCTCTAATTTTCAGCAGTCAATAAATACCCAATTTCAGCAGTTGCAATCCGGGTTCAACTCACATTTTGAGGCATATGTGCAGCAGATGAATGATACATTTCAGAATATGCAGCATGGTTTTCAGTAGCAAATTGACTCTAGCCTTAACACTTTGGGTCATCTGTCTATAACACCATGCATGAGCCCATAATGACAAGGTTGGATGATATGCAAACAAGCCTTCAGAATGACCTTAGTGCTTTGAATCATAGATTTTTTGAGTTGTCCACTTCAGAGCAGTACCAGCAGATCTCTGATCGCTAGACCCAGCTTGGGAGCAACTTCAACACATTGAACATAGCTTTTGGGGATTTCAGAGATCATTTCTACCACTACTACCCAGCACCTGCTCCACCACACCACAGTTATGTCCCCCTCCGCCATTCTATCCTCCTCCGCCGCCGCCACAGGATGACTAGACCTTTTGGTATTTGATGCCAAAGTGGGAGAAAAATTTGGAGTGATGTGATCTTTAGGGGGAGCTCATTCCTTTGCATGCATTTGGAACTTTGAACTCTTGCATTGGACTTGCAAGTTTAATTTCAGTCATGCATGAACTTTGGTTTGCTTGTAATAATTTGTGAGACTCGGTATTTTGTGATGTGGTTTAGAATTGGAACTTGTGGTTGTTTATATGATGATCTATGTTTGTGATTTTAATTTTCTTATCTTTTGGCTTCTTCTAGTTCTTGTAGAGTTTTGAGGCTAACTCCTATGCTTAACTTTGTTGTGTATATATGTGTATTTGTTGCCTTGATCTCTATTTTGTAGGGAAACTCCGTCAAAGTTGCTATATCTTTGCATATGTGTAGAAATCAAGTGAAAATTATATGCACATATGTAGGGGGAGTTTTTCTCTATTTCTTTGTTTTGGAGACATTCACTCTATCCTTTTATTGAATTTATTTGAGAAGACTAAGTGATTCCAAAACTCAAAACCTTTCTTATACCACTGCTTTAAATGGTTGTCATCAATTACCAAAAAGGGGGAGATTAAAGGCATCTAGGCCCCTAATTCGTGTTTTGGTAATTAATAACAATCATTGTGGACTAACATTTTTATTGAGATATAAGAATAGGTTAGTCCGATGAAATGATGAGCTCATGAGATATGCAAAAGGATGTCTTGTATGTCATGTGTTGGAAAGGAGCTAAAGGCAAAGGTAGAAGCTAGGGTTTTTATTTTTGTCGGTCATAAGGTGGTTAGAGGATGATAAATGACCGGATTGAAAGGATAGATAGACATACTGTCAAGAGGGTTCAATTTCATTGGCTTGACTTTCCATAGTGCCACTCTGATAAAGATTTTGCATGCATTGCATTTACATGAGTGGCTATTCCATTTGATAAAAAGG
Organism: Cenchrus americanus; assembly: GCA_947561735.1. NCBI lineage: Eukaryota > Viridiplantae > Streptophyta > Magnoliopsida > Poales > Poaceae > Cenchrus > Cenchrus americanus. The sequence goes on along the minus strand of OX387243.1, from coordinate 97,545,457 downwards.
TTTTGTCGAAAATCTTGAGAAAAGTCAATTTTCTGCTGTGGGGCGGACAGTCCGGGCCCTTGTGGTGGACGGTTCGCGGGCCTTTGTTAATATCTGAGATTTTTGGCAAAGTTTTTCGAGAAAAATCTTATTCGGGCGGACAGTCCGCGAGTCCACGGCGGACAGTCCGAAATTAACCTGAAAACATACAATATGGTGCGCAGCTCGGGTGGACCGGGCGGACGGTCTACGACCTACCCTCAGACGGTCCACGAGGCCCTGGCGGACAGTCCTCGGGGTCCTAGCGGACAGTCCACCTGGCCCAACGAGCAACTCTGACAACATTTTACTTCGTGTTTTTACCGTTGGAATTCAAACGCGAACAGTCCGTGAGGCCATCGCGGACAGTCCGCGGGGTACGCATTTTTGACATAACGGCTAGTAACGGGAAGGGGGAGTATAAATACTCCATGCCCGGGTTGGGAGAGCTTCTCTTCGCACTTTGAAAGGTTCATACTCCATTGTAGAGCTCTCCCTCTCCTCTCTCTCTCACTCACTTTGCTTAGTGGTTGCATCTTTGGTGAGATTGAGAGCATCAAGTGCATTGCATCAAGGTTTTGATCTTTGTGGCACTAGGGAATCATCAATTGTTACTCTTTGAAGTTGCTGTTTCCTAGACGGCTTGGTGGTGGAAGAATCCATTGAAGCTCGCAAGAAGATTTTGCGTGGCTCCGGATTTCTTGTTGTGAGAGGTCTTGTGCTCACCTCACCGGAGCGGTGAAGAGCAACTCTAGTGGAATCGAGGTGTCGAGTGGTTCTTTGGTTCTAACCGGCTCAAGATCAAGCAGTGCCTTGATAGAGGAGCGGTTGGACATTGAATCCACCTCAACATGGATTAGGGGTGACCGGCAAGTCATCAATACCACGAGATAAAATTCGTCTCTTGTGCTCAGTTACTTCTTTGCTCAATTTCCTTTCAAGTACTTTACTTTGAGCATTTACCTTCTAGAGATGGAATTATATCTTGTTACCCTAGGTTGCAAACCCCCAACATAGGAAAAGAATAGTTAGAAATTTAATCCTCCTTGTGGTTCTAATTAAATTGCTCTAGTGTTGTGCTTGTAGATTTTAAACCGCCTATTCACCCCCCTCTAGTCGGTATCCTAGATCCTACATCCGCCGCCACCGGATCCCTCCGCCACTACTCCCCACCACCACATCCCGCCACCTGTTTACCGTCCCCAGCACCCCACCACACCCCACCGGCTTGTTGTCCTGGTCCCCGCCCCCGCCACCTCACGTGCGCAGCCACCGGGATCCTCAGCCGCCTCTAGGGGATGGTGAAGGACCGATTAGGTGAACCAGAGGGGGGAGCGAATGGTTGCTGATAAAAATTCTTCTCGAAGGATATGAGAACTCCAACAAGATGAACCCGGCTTTCAAAACACGTCTCCGACTCAACTACCCAAGTTTTGAAGACCATGCAGCCACTGGAGTACTACTGGTCCTAAGAACCAACAACCACCTACACGGTGGTGGCGCATGTGCGGTGGTGGGGACGGGGACGACAAGTCAGTGGGGTGCGGTGGTGGGCCGAGGACGGCAAGCCGAAGGTGGGATGCGGTGGTGGGGGTGTAGTGGCGGAGGGGGGCGGTGGCGGCGGAGCTAGGGCGTCGGGTATGCGTGTGTGTGAGTATGTGTGCCTGTAGTGCGTGCGTGGGCAGCTAACTATATTACGAGTGCGGTCTATTGACTGAGTGTTTTTGTGACGCCGAGTGTTTTTAAGCTAGCACTCAGCACACATGTCTGTCGCTGAGTGCACGACAAAAAAACACTCGACGTACAAGATAACACTCGGCGTCTAAGCGTTGCCTCCTTTCAGCATTGCATTTCAGCATGGCTCAGATCACTGCATTTTCACATATTGCACTTCAGATTGGCTCAACTGACATTTTCATTCATCAGTATGTATCATTAGGTTACTAGCATTTCATTCATTTGAACATAGTAGCATGCACATTCAGGAGTAGAGAGCAACAAAAGACAAATAGTACACACTTCAATACCATTACAATTTCAGTCCCAATCCCTACTAAAAGTCGAATCTGAGTAGCCATTTCTTCTTCCTTGCTTATCTTCGACCTGTTCTTCTTTGCCATGGACATTCTGAATCTCATTCTTCTGCAACAATGCCACATGCTCTTCTCTTCTTCTCTCCTCTGCTTCAATCTTCTGCAGCACATCCACATACTCTTCTTCCCAATACTAGAAACTGCAGCCAGTACCATCTCTCTGCCACATACAGAAACATCCAATCTTCTCTAATTCCACTGACTTCGAACAAATTTGGTTGAAATTGTCAAAAATTTTAGAGAAATCCTAACCTTGCGAGCAGGGCACTTGTAGAATATGTGGCCCTAGTTCCCCTTCTCTTCAGACTTCACCTCTAGCTCCAACACCGTGTGGCAGTCGCAATCGTTGCAGTGATGAGGGGGAGATGTGGCCTTTTGCGCGGCCTCTGTACTGCAGCGGAGGAACTTGAAGATGATGCCATGCCTCGATGGAGATCGATCAGCCGGAGGGAGGAGAAGGAAGGATGGGGATCTGGCGGAGGGAGGAGGAGCGATGGGGTTCTAGCAGAGGGAGGATAACAAGCGAGAAGGAGAAGTCCTCGGTGGTGAAGTAGCTCTTGCAGATCGATATATACATCTGAGATGAAACTTTGGATGGGCTTGACACCGAGTGTCGCGAACCTGACACTCGACGAGCATTTAGACACCGAGTGTCGGGGGTCTGACACTCGACGAACATCTAACGCCATTTCTCATTCACCGTCTAGTCGGACGTGGGGCAACATGGGCGCCATAGATACCGAGTCTTTCAAGTTCCCGAGTGCCAAAGACTGAGCCTTCGAGTGTTTTTGTTCCGGTACTCGGTGAGCAGCTCTGTACACCGAGTTTTTTCGTTACAACGAGAGTTTTCTTGTTTGCACTCGGCCCCCGGTTTTTTCGCCGAGTGCCCGACAGAAAACACTCGGCGTTCAGGACAACACTCGGTGTCTACTGGGTTCCCCATAGACAACACCTCGAGGGGACCATTTTTTAATGTCATGCAGGTTTCTTGCTGCTCATATCAGCTTCAGGACCCCTACTGGTCGCAGGGTAATATATAGGCGATAGACATTAGGTTTGGCAGGGTTTAATTTGTTCTAAAATCATTTATGGACAGAGAAGCTTTTTTGTATCCATCTACTGAATGTCCTTTTTAACTTAATGGATGCCTCTCCATGATGTTTGATTTGTGTTGTACCTGTAATACGAATGAACATGCATGCTTCTTTAATAAAGTTGGATGTATTGCATAGATCTCTGTTGTTTGCTACAAACACTACAGGAAACGCGCGCTTCGCCAACAGCGCTAAGCTGTTGGCGAAGACTCCAACCCTGTTGGCGAAGGCTTTCCCAACAGGGTTTCCGAGTTCCTGTTGGGAAAGAACCGTTGGTGTTTTAAGTGGGATAGAGCTCTTCGCCAACAGGAAGGCGGGCCCTGTTGGGAAAGCTTCGCCAACAGCCACGTGTACCGTTGGCAAAGGGGGGACGCCGTCAGCTCGACTGCCGTTACCTTCGCCAACAGGGAAGCGACGGCTGTTGGCAAAGTCCGATTGGCAAAGGGAACAACAGCTTTGCCAACAACTTGGTTTGCCAACAGCATCGGTCCATGCTATTGGCAAATCTGCTGGACAAGGCTGTTGGCAAAGAACCCAGCTTTGCCAACAGCCTGGGCCAAAGCTGTTGGCAAAGCTGGCCTTTCCCCACCAGTCGCGCCAGCTTTGCCAACAACTTTGGCCCATTCGCCCTTTGCCGTGCGCCATGCTAAAAAACGCACGGCAATGATAATGTTCCAGCAGCAGGTATGGTCACTTTGCCGTGCGCCGGCCAGAAAACGCACGGCAAAGTGACCTATATTTTTCTTTTTCTTTTTTTCACTTTTAACATCCCCATTCAAACAAAATCACAAGCATAATATATATTTCATAATATTCATCCTAGGCATCATATATATACCACAATAAGCATCACATAACCATCACAAGCACTTAATATAGACTAGTGTAATGCCCGCGTGTTGCTACGGTCAATTACAAGATTATACACATAACGAAGGCACTTCACATATGATTTTACGACAAAAAAAAACTAATGTTATGTCAAGTTGTGAACAGATACGCTTCGAATTTAAGAAGACATCCTTGCGTACAAACCAACTTAGTGCTTTTTAAAAAAATAAAAACTTGTGACCAAACTGTATGTCTCTTACTAATAAATGACCTTTCCCAACCGAACAACACAGATCAAGAACATGTCAGTTAAACTGAGATTCAGTTACTGCAGTTATTGTTAGTTAAGCTGCAGCATGTGAGTACCTTGTCATTCAGGCCCATTCTGTAGAATACTTCACGCAAATGTTCTGCAGGTGAAGGTGGACTGGCAGTTGAATGGGTGAAGAAACAGAAATATTAGTGACCTTGATTGATAAAATCTTCCATATAAATAAAACACTGTCACGCCAAAGGTAATATAAACCAGATTTCACATATACATACATAAGAACGTCATAGGAAGAAATCTATCAGGAACACTTGGATAGGAAAAACATGAAAACATGGGTAGTTCAAATAATTTATCTCGCGAATTCTGTACATTCAGTCATGTGACTTGGCCCTACCATAGACCTCACATGATAAATGTTCAAGAAACTTGAGCTTTATAAATCACATAGGTCTCTTACGGGCCTTTAGCCTGTATCCAAGTTGCAAAAATATATTTCACAAATATAAGGACTAATTTGTCCTAGGTCTAAACCGCCTCAGCAAAGTTATGTAGTTGTACTATAAGGAACCCAACAAACACTATAGGAATAACAAGATAAAAAAGGCTAATTTTGGTGTCGATGTTGTAGTTGTAAACATTGAATGGGGAAAATATGAAATGCTAAATACATTTTCCGTGACATGAATGTTAACTGCCATCATTATGGCCTAATCAAAATTTCCACCAAGCAATACTTATACACAGTGACCGAGTATTACCACCACCTACTATTACAAGCTGACAGTAGAGGGTACAATATGTTAATGGCCTACCACATGATACACAATGGCTGAATCAAATTTTTTTGACCAAGCAACACATATGCATAATGGCTGAGTATGACAACACCCACGGCCCCACAATGTTAGAAGCTGATAGCACGTACCATGAACAAAATCGTATCATGCTCCTGGGCATCAGCTGCGGCCACTGCAAAGGGAAATGCAGCAACAAATGTGATGCACATTCAATATGAGTAACTCGCACGGGAATGGAGAGTATGCAATAATGTTATTCCATAGATACTCATACAATCATGCTTGAACAAAGATGCAAAACCAGGAAAGATAGTCATGTCACCCAGAAATTCCATTACAACTGAAACACTTATAGTATGTCTAAAATAAATGGAGATGGTAATTGCATTCAATGATTCAAGTTTCAATTACTACCCATCTATTTAGAGCAAACTTTTTTTATTTGTCCTGCCTCTGAAGCTCCCTCACGTGTCAGAAACACCAGGTCCATCTCCTCCCTGGTGGAATATATCAGCTGATCCACCTCAATGGACATATGAGCCAAAGTATTTTCACATATAGTATAATGCTCGTGCTAATATTACAGTTGTATTTTGCAATACAAATCAAACTAAAAGAAATGAATAATGGCTTTGCAATTATATGAAATGTGACATGTTAAGACACTTCATTTGTGGAACCTGCTCCTCTGAAACATGCATATAGAAAATAGATAAATATAGTTGTGTCTTAGAGAACAAAGACACAGTGTTGGAAAACCAAAAGAATTCATACTAAAATACATGAGCTATGAGTTCAAATTCAATTAGCTGCCAATTAAATTTCCACAGAGGCAGAGCCATTCATTGATCTATAGCAGGTTAAAAAGGAGGAAAACTACCAACTGCTATTCTGAAATCTGATAGTAATCTATGAACACCACAATTGATTGCTCATGACGCCACATGAAAACATTGGGAAATACAATTTACTCTCTTGATCAAGCTATAAGGAAAATTTAATAATCAGAGATAATGTTCCACTCAGATTAGCTTTGTACTCTCCTTGTGTTAATACCATACTTTTAACTGCCTTGTTTGTGACATACACTGCCTTATCTCTGCCAATCCACAATGGTAATGAAAACTGAAGCCAATGTATATAACCCGTTCTTGTGTAAGGAACTTCAACGATCAGGAAGAAAGTATGTGATACATTCTCTAAAAATAATTGACAAAAAAGAAATTGTGCATCAAATAGTACCAGACAAACATATTAATGTCAGGCTCACATCCTCTATATCTGAAGTATTGTGCATCAAGAAACAGGGCAATGTGCTGATCAATTTTTCATTCATGATTCAATGATGAGGAGGTCAAATGTTTCTTCTTAAATCAAGTGCGAAAGTTAAAACAAATACAATGGACAATGAAGATTGACTTAAGGAGTCAAGATGAGGCTGTCACCCGTCGGGGCCGACCAGGCCACCCATGGGGGTCGGCCGCACCGCCCTTGGGGGCTGGCCGCACCGCCCTTGGGGGCTGGCTGCGCCGCCCCTTGAGGCCGGCCGCGCCGCGCGTGGGGGCTAGCCGCGCCGCCCTTGGGGGCCGGTCGAGCCGCGCGTGGGGGCCGGCCACACCGCCCTTGGGGGCGGTCGAGCCGCGCGTGGGGGCCGGCCGCACCGCCCGTGGGGGCCGGCCGCGCCGCCCTTGGAGGCTCGTCGCGCCGTGCGTGGGGGCCGGAGCACGCCGCCGCGCGGGTGAGGGAGGGAGGGAGGCAGGGGAGGGAGGACGGCCGTGTTGATGAGGGACGAGGAGGGGGTGACGACGCTGTGACTCCGTGAGAGGAGGGGGCGGCGGGCAGAAGGAGGTAGGTGGGGGGGCGCTGCGGTGGATCTGAGTGTTAGGGTTATGAGGAGGTCTCCTTGCATCTGATTTCGACCGTCGGATCGCAAGATCGACGGCTCATAGATATCGGGCTGTTGCTGGGCCGGTGTGAGTTGGGCCTTTGCCGTGCGCCTATTAAAACAACACACGACAAACATTTCTTTGTCGTGCGTCACACAATAAAACGCACGACAAACATTTCTGCACCATTAAAATTTTTATAATTGAATTTGATATTTTAAAATTAGCAAATGATTTTCAAAATCTACCAAAGTTCACCATAAGCTATCACATGTTGCATCTATAGAGTAGAAAAAAATTAAATTGAAAAGAATCGAAGTTCTTAAAAGATGAACGTGTTTGCTTTCTCCTCTGTGCTCCACGGCAGCCCTGAGGTCTTCCCGTGTCGACACTTAGCATATCCTAGGGAAGGGAGAGTGTGCGCTTCTGCCCCACATGCACTTGTGCACCGTCTGCTCGTTCGCCACGGAGGCTGAGCACTGGGTCTCGTGGAGCGCTTGACCCGCTGGCAGGGGCCGGGGGGTACGCAGGGGCTGTTGCTCACGCTCGCCGCGCGGGAGGGTGAGGAGGCCGTGCGGGCGGCACAGAAAGGCCTCCACACCCTAGGAGATTCATTCTTCTCTATCCTCCCTTCCCTCCCACGCCGCCGCCGCACCCGTGCACGGAGGCAGTCCGGATCGAGACGACATAGGGAGGCGCGGAGGCAGAGGTGACCCAGATCGAGACAACACGGGGAGGCGCGCCCCAACCTGCGGCTCCCTCCGTCGCGCTCGCCCTCCTGCGCCTCCTTCGGCCTCCTTGTCGTTGCGCCCCTTTCCGGCCTCCGCACATGCCGGCCTCATCTCCCAGTGCCGGTGACCGGCGGCAGGCTCCTCTCCTCCTAGGGCGGATCCACACTCCCCATCATGAATATCATTTTTCGAACGCCTAAGTTTCATTAATTCACGCACCTGCAGTTCAAATTTGGATTATGCCGGAAAATTCAAGTGAACGAAAATAATTAACGAAATATAGCTAAATGATGCAAAAAGGACCCACATTCAACCATGTGCTTGTAAACAATGTAGAAAGGCTACCAAAAAAGTTTGAATTCAAAATTCGAAAAAAATGAAAATTCTTTGCCAACAGCATGCACATGCTGTTGGCAAAGAGCAATCTTCGCCAACAGCACTATAAGGTCGTTGGGAAAGAAGGCTCTTCGCCAACAAAGATGGTAGCCCCGTTGGCGAAGGGCTACTCCCTTTGCCACCGGCTAACGGCGAAGGCTGTTGGCGAAGTGGACGGCGTCGGTACCGTTTGGCCGCGCCGGGGCTTCGCCAACGCCTTTTCTTTCCCAACAGGAATGCCGTTGGGAAAGAACCCCTTCGCCAACGGCCGAACTTTGCCATCGATCCTTGGATTTTGGGCTGTTGGCGAAGATTTCTTTCCCGACAACGCATAGTTTTCCCTGTTGGGAAAGATTTTCTTCGCCAACAGCTCAGGTCTTGGCTGTTGGGAAAGCTCTGGGCTGTTGGCGAAGCCACAGTTTCCTGCAGTGAAAGATCACAATGTTGGTATGATCCTATACTCAGTACAACAAATTACCTGTCAAATATGAAGAAGTCAGACTATATATAGGTGCTCAATTTCAAGTTAATTTGTTTAATATTTTTTCCTAGCATCTTAAGTTCTTATGCAATGCATGAATTTAGCTTCGAAAGTTTACTTCTCTTCTTTGAAGTGCTTCATGGATAATATTTCAGAAACAGAAATGTAGGAACAACCTTAACAGTAGTCCATATTTTCCTACTACTAATCCTTTCTTGCTTCTTATTTTTGTCTGTTGCTAAATATCATTTCCACAGACTATTTTAACTTGTATCAACCACTATCATTTATCAACCAAATGTTAAAAATTACAATAATAGAATGGCCATCTCAGGTAGGAGGCAACGACCGTGCTACAGTTTCTTGTAAAAGTCACTGACCGTGATCTGTCCGCTATTTCTCAATTGTTTACATAACTTGTAACTTATTTGTTCATTAATTAAAATAGAATAAAATTTGATAATTACGCCAGGTATTACTGAAATAATGAAGCCCACAAGAGAAGCTTGTATATTTGTAATTTCACTCAGTTTTACTTTCTAAACAAGTACACGTGGCTTCAAAAAATATCTACACCAAACTTCTAAAATGCATCATTAGTATGTATTAATATATTTTATACTATCTGGACAAAAACACATCTAATCAAAATGTAAAACATTGAGGGTGTACTTATCATATTTATATGTAATTAAACATTTCCAATTAAAAATCAATTATTGTAAAAATAATTAATACAAAGACGTAACATTAATTTTTGAAACATTAAAAGTTTTAGTATAGACTAAACATAATAACCTTGTAACACGAATATCAGTGGCCATATAATATTAATATCCATTGTCAACTATAATGTTGAATAACTTGTGTTGATTTGAATATCCTCTAGCTTAGCATGAATAAATAATTCTCTTGTTACAACATTTGGACAACAGATGCTCTAATTTACCAATTTAATACACTAATTTGAGTATTTTACAATTTTTCGGACTAATCTGCACCCACATACCAAGTTATTATATTAGCTTAAACCTTTTGCAAGTTATTGGACTAATCTGCACCCACCTAACATTTTAATGTACTAGATTGAGCATTTTACAACTTGGTGACCAATCTGCAGACACCTGACAAGTTGTTGTATGGTGAATGTAATTTACTCTTATTAATTCTAGAAGACTATATGACCACTTTGAACAAGCATGTAAATAGAGCCATATAATACGCCAAATACTGCTGCAGCATATTCTCTTCGTTTTAAATTGTTGGTCGTTCCAATTTTTTGAGAGGCAAACCATTTTATGTTTGATCAAAATTATAGAAAAAACTACAAAAATTTACTGTGGCAAATAGATATACTATGAAAATATATTTAATGAAGAATCTAATAGTACTTTGTTTTATAAATTTGGTCAAACTTGAGATGCTTTGAGTTTTGGAGAAGTTGGAACGAAATACAAATTGGAATCAAATACACAACTACAAAAAAAATAAATATTTTTGTATTTCTCAATCTATATCTCTCTCCAAAAGGTTTAGCCCAAATTCAAAAAAAATAGAGAACTTGCACAAAGCGACATACATAAAGTTCGGCTTGGGCTTGGTAGATACCTACGGAAGATTGACAAGTGGTGACATGATAGGAAGACAATAACATATAGTCGCAGAGCAACCCAACCCATATATCCAGGCTTGGATGAGCTTGCCTTCCAATGGCTTGTAGCAAGGGTATCAACAGTAGTAGATGTCTGACCTTTGATTCATCACCAAATAGGAATGAAGATACGCTCATACGGACCTTTGGGACGAAAGAGCATGGAGGTCGCATCAGAGTGGTAAAATCAAGGAAGGGTTCTTGAGGAGTAGAGTTAGCTACATGAGCCACTCCTGTTGTAGGGACAATTTAAGAGAGGTGGCAGTGAAAGCAATAGAAGCTATAAGTTTAAGGACTATTTGGTGGCAACACTTGCTACACAAACACGATGAGGTCACTATACAGATGCTATTGCTATTGTGCCAAGGAAAATATAGTTTATGCTTGTTGACGCCTTTCGGGGTCAACACACGAGAAGCACGCGAACGGAACGAAGAGCAAAGTCGCCGTCGTGACCGGTCAGACCGGTCAGACCGGTGACCTAGGGTTTGCCTGAATCGATTGTTCGGGAGCACACTTACGTGATGGAGGACGGCTAGGTTTACGAGCAAACCAGCAAAGAGATAACTGACGCACTTACGTGGCGAAGAACGACTAGTTTACGAGCAAACTAGCAAAGGCCGTCGACGCTCTCGCCCGGGAGGGACCCCGTCAGGGCGTGGACGTCGCTGGCGTGCCCTAAGTCGACCAGCAGGCCTAGGATGCCATCTCAAGTCGTGGAGATCAAGAGGCGAGAAGCATGGAGGTTGGAAAAGGTGTTGAGGGGATAAAAAGTAGAAGGTAATGATAGATTCGATTGTGTTCCCTTCAATCGGCCGTGTCCCTTCATAAATATAGGATGGGGAGGTCTTTCCCCAGTAGGAGTCGAAGCCTATACAAATACGATGTCCAAATACAACTCCTAACTCGGATTTGACTGCAGGCACAGGTCAGACCGTCGGTCCCCACCGGTCAGACCGGTCAGGAGCAGGGCTGGTTCTTACCAGGACCATAACTCCCTCATCCGGACTCCGAACCGGACGTTCCACATATGCATTTCGATCGTCTCGACGAGATATACGCAATTGTGAAGTCCAATTGGCATTTTCAGCACTTTGGTCTGACCGGTGTGACCGGTATGGGTCAAAGGTCAGACCGGTCAGGGCTGCTGAATCGGCTATGACCAATAACTGAATCAGATCAGTTGGCCTTGTCCTAGTAGCCAGATCAGCAACCTTTGACTATGATTATATGATCTAAATGTCCATATTGATCATCTTGGAAAATAATTCACCTTAATAACTTGAACCCATGACTTGACTTCACTTGGCGTTGCTCCAAGTGTGTCTTCATCCCTTTCAATGAAATCACATCCAAAATATCCAAGATGATCCCCCTGTCCTGTAAAATGCATCTCCAAGCCAAACTAGCAAGATATCAAGGATTAGCACTAAATTGGCACTTCTAGCTTTTAACCTCACATATCTCGAATCGTGCCACATTTGGGTGCGAACAATGCTATCAGCAACGGTAGCTCTACTATAGCACAAGCATATATGAGGATCAAGATCTGATCTCCCTTTGGATGAACGACATGATACTCCATAGAGCTTTCCATTTGACATTTCTCTAGTGGCCGAGTATGTATGCATATTATCTTTATCGGAACTGCTAGCACCCGACGGTTCCAGGTGCTAGCTAACAAACAGTGGGGCCCGCATAGCCGAACATCAAAAAATTATACTTGCAACATCAAAATTCAACATTTGAAACAGAAAGAACATGTTGAGAAAATGTTGTTAGTCATCCATCAATGGTGAGGGCAAAAACCCACTGCAACATCCATTTCATGTTGCATGAAACATTCAAAATCCAAATGAAAACATCCAAATTAATCACTTGCAACGCATACGTGAAAAATTTGCAACATCACAACATCTTGATCTACTTTGCAACATCCACGACATCTTCCCGAAATATTTGAAACACACGAAACATACATTTGCAAATTGCCATATGGGCAAAAACATGCCTCCTGCCGGTCGTAGCCACCACCCGGAGTTCCTCTGGTGGCGGGGATGCCGCGGGGAGCGATGGCCACGCCGCTAGCAAGCTCTGTTGCTTCCCGCCCGACCACACCCAAGGCCGTGGAGGTAGGGGTGGTCCGCGCGTGCCCTTGCTGCGGGGAGCAGCAGCTCGCATCGCCGGCAAGCTGCGCGACCAGCAGGCCATGCACCGGGAGGAGTCTTGCGCCCACTCTCCCTAGGCTAGGGAGCAGCACCCGCGCACGACTTCGTACGACGGAGCATCAACCCGCGTCACTTGCAAGCTCTGTGGCCAGCATGACCATGATCCATGTGCCGGGAGGAGCCTCGCGCCCGCCTACGCTTTCCATGCCTCACCATTGGTGCGCCAAAGCAAAAGCTCCCTGCCCCATGTTCATGGCTTGCAGGAGAGAGCTGGCGCGGAGTTGAGAGAAGAGAGAGAATGGTGGGTGGAAGATGGAAATGATAAGGCAGATGGAGTGATGGACATGTGGTGTGAGTCTGTGAGACCCATGGTCCCTACACGAGAGGGAATGCATCTAATTTTTTTTTCTTCCGCCAGAACCCACTGCGTATGTAGTGTTACTGTATCTTTATTCCATACACACAGCGCAGATCTACCTCACATCAAGTAGAGGCATTATTAATTTACTTACTGTTGGAAATTTAGGCAAATTAACGAGTAATTTAATCCAGAAAATTAAAAATACAAACATAACAGAGGCAAAAGAGACAATGTTCGTGACCAAAACTGATCTACCATAGTATGCAAATATGTAGATCATATAAACAGTAAGCAGTAGATTATATCCAGCGGCATTCATGCCGGTGCTAGTTGACATAGCACTTGTCGGTGTAGTCGTCCCACTCGATGCAGTGCAGAAAGGAAGCAGTGCCGGTGTTCACTACTTCCAGCCACGAACAGGAAGAAGAAGCAGCGAGTAGTCGTGCGGGTAGCACTCCCAAAAACGTGATCACCGGTCTTCACTCGAGCAAGCGAACTTTGGATCCGACGAACGTCCCGGAGGCTCCTACTCTTCCAAGGTCCTGTGCGCGCAAGCCATGGGAATATCTGTGTGCAGCGTGTTGTGTCTCTCAACCGAAGGATGATCAGACGGGGCCTTATATAGGGGTTCTTGGGTAAGCCAAGAGCCAGGAGGGGAAAGGGCGCTGGTGGCACAGTTGCCAGGAGATGAAGTGCTTCAACACTTATGGCAACTATTCGCATTAAAAAGGAAGTGGAAAAACCTTTCCCGTCACGCACGCTTGCTCGTCTGACCGACTCGGCACGACGTCACGCACGGATGTCGCCTGCCTCGCCTCGCCACGGCCCGGCCGGCAGCGGCTACGCACGCGTGTGGTATCGTTCCATCCCATTCTCAACTTCTCAATAGACATGGTATAATGTCCAGCATATAAGTTGAGTCTTGTGCCACGTCAAATGTCATACTGGTATTATTTGTTTTAAACCAAAGAGATATTAGAATTATTAGTCATTAAATGGGTCAAGTCCAATAATAATCCAACACTTGCACCACCTACACACGGTCAATGTGGTCTGGCACTACTCAATACAGATCTGCATGCATCTTATTGCCAGCAAACACGTACGTACGACAGCATCAGCGTGTATGTATATATGCTGTGCGACTACTACTAGCTAGTGAAGTTTGTCATCGATCCGTCGAACAAGTCATTCAGTTGGGATTAACGTAAATCCCGATTTCATCCAGGTAGTCTCCAGAGCCCCCGAAGAATCCTTCGATGCGGCCGTTGCTCAGCACAGTGCCTTGATTGGAACCCCATGGGCCCTCCTGGTATGTTCTCCCATCGATCATGAAGTTACAAATATATATCTGCAAAGAAGAGATCCGTGCATCAACTGAATATATATCTATACATCATATACATGAAAAAAATTAAAATTGCATACATACCATCTACACAGTCTGGACTCGATATATTTGTGTGGTTTGCTTGATGGTCCCATGGATACTGCGAACCCCTATTTATAACCACGGTGCCCTATGTTAACATTACTACTTGGTATCTCAGATAGAAAAGGGCGTGGGAGTAGGCTAACAGCTAGCAGCAGCAGTGAGACGAAATCCACATCATTTTCACTAATAGGATTAAAAGCGTTCATTCACCACTCACCAGAAGGATCGGTAGGAATAAATACCAGAACAGTGTGGAAAGATGCTGAACAAAGACTCAGCCATCCACGACATGAAGAATATAAAACATAAAGTCGGTGCGGAATGTGGTCCCGACACTAACCAGTAATAAGCGCCAAGGTCTATCCCTCAATGGTCGATGCTAAGCAACTAAAGACAAGATATTTATCCTGGTTCCGGCCGGGGGCCGTACATCCAGCAGTGGTGTGCTCGGGGCACTATATTGCTCAGCACCGGGGTGCCTGTAGTGGGGCGGCTACAAGCAAGGTAGGAGAGGAGGCGTGGCCTCCAAGTCCCTGGCGAAGTGGCTGAAGATGTTGTGGGAGAATTGGGGAGCGTGTGTGTGGGGTGTCGTATGTTGTCCGTTGTTAGTTGTGTCTTGTGTTGTGCCTTCGTGTTTTTCTCCCCTGCGGCAGGGGAGTTCGCCTTCCTTTTATAGGCCAAGGAGAGGGTGAATTACAAGCATGCCGCACTATTCAGCTACATGGGGAAGTATGGTGTGCAACGCCGTAGAGTAGGCGGCCGCCTTGACGGTCCTTGCCGCGATCTGGCCATCATGGCGTATCTTGTACCCGAACAGTGGTAGCTTCGAGGGTAGGGGCGCAGTGGTTGGCCGTGATGTCCCCAGGCGGGCTCGAGGGGGTTGCTGACGACGATCCGTACGGGATACAGTGGCAGGCGTGGCGGCGTCCCGTTCCCGCATGCCTCACAGTGCCGGAGCTGTTACCACAGTGCCCGGCGTGGGGTTGTACGCGCGGGGGCGGCCGCCTGCAGTTAACAGTGGCAGGGATGGCATCCCGCCGGCCTAGCGTCACGACACCGGCCCCCGCAAGGTCACGGGGAAAGCATTTCGAGGGTGTGGGCGGCCCCCCTTCGAGGGCTCGGCACGTTAGCCGTACGGGAGTAGGCGGCGCGGTGTCACGGGGCCGACACCGGCCATGTCGCACGCTCCCCCACGGTGGCGGGGATGGGTTCCCCCTAGGGAGTTGGTGCAACAGGACCGGGGCGTGAGTCCCAGGCGCATGATGGCGCCGCCCCGCCGTTGTCAGAGCATTAAATGCCCGTATCCGTGTGTGAGAACGGGCGCGCGCGTGCGGAGCACCCTCGAGCGAGGCGGAGCCCGCTCGAGGTAGGCGTGTACCTCGAGCGAGGTGGAGCCCGCTCGAGGTAGCGTGCACCCTCGAACGGGGCGGAGCCCGCTCGAGGGAGGCGTGCGCCCTCAAGAGAAGCGAGCCTGCTCGAGGGGACCTTTGAGTGGGCCGCCTTGGTGGGCCGCGGGGGCCGCCGCAGCGTGGGCCGTGTGTGCGCTTTGAGCAAGATGTGTTTAGCTTTGGTTTTTTCAGGTTTTAAGCGAGATTTCCCCAGTTGTTTTAGGGGACCCTCTGGGCTGTCCCCGACAGTAGCCCCCGAGCATCTGCGGGTTCTCCGGCCAGGCTCCCGCAGATGCTGAAGCCTACTGATAGGACGTGCTTCCTTCTGGTTTGCAAATGCTTTCCGTGGGGCCGCGTCAGCAGACCCGCGGGTCTAGCCCCCAAAGCCCTGGAGGAGAGTGAGTGCTCCTGCAGGGGTTTTACCGTGGGATTTGGCCAGAGGGCGTGGTACATATCCCAACCGGCGTCGGCGATGTTTCAGCCAGCTTCGGTGACGCACGCGGAGCTGGCACTACCCGCGGCCGGCGCAATCCAGGAGGTGTAGTCGTGCGTCGAGCCCCCGAGCCTGGGCCCAATCGAGGCGATCGGGTAGAGCTCTACGACTTGTTTTTAACGCGCTCTCGCCGTCCCTCCGCGGGACGGAGGGTGAGGTTTCCGCAACCCCCATCGGTCGGGTCGCGGATTGCGGATTCCTCGTTGAGCTGTTAGTGGGTGGTTCGAGTGGACGCCCATGCCCCGTTCGATAAGGGTAGGCTGCACGGTCCGCAGACGTGTCCATTAAAGCGCTTGCGTGGGTTTGCTAGGTGGGGCTCGGTCCCATTCGCTAGGGACCGAGGGCGCGGAAGCTCTCCCTCGGTGGGATCCCCCGGCTAGGCGCCCTCGCCGGCTCTCGAACACGACATGTGGGGCACCCTCGAGCGGCGGGCCCGAGGAACGGCTCGAATGCGTGTGCCCTCGTCGTCCCCGACTGCGGTGATGCGGGGCGCCCGTTCGAACCCGTCGAGGGTCGGGCTTCGAACCTCGATCGGTAGGGCCGTGCGGGGGTGGCGGCTAGGCGCCCCCCGTCTTCGCATCTGCGGGTTTCGAGGGTTCCTGATCGTGTCAGCCCTCGAAACGCTGATCAGTAGAGTAGTGCGGGGGTGGCGCTAGGTGCTCCCGTCTTTGCATGCGGGTTTCGAGGGTTCTCGATCGTGTCGGCCCTCGAAACGGCCGATCGCTAGAATAGTGCGGGATGGCAGCTAGGTGCTCCCGTCTTTGCATCTGCGGGTTTCGAGGGTTCCTGATCGTGTCAGCCCTCGAAACGCTGATCAGTAGAATAGTGCGGGGTGGCAGCTAGGTGCTCCCGTCTTCGCATCTGCGGGTTTCGAGGGTCCCTGATCGTGTTAGCCCTCGAAACGCTGATCAGTAGAGTATTGCATCGAGGGTACCAGCGGTGCCTGTTTTACTTCAAACGGGCCCCGAGGTTACCGGCCGATGTTTGCACCCTTTGAGGGTCGAATTTTTTCTGAGCCCGGGGCTCGCGCCGCTCGAGGGTCTTCCTTACTTAGTAAGGACCGGGCCATTTAATGCTCGCAGTCGCGGCTGTAATTTCGCGCCGCGGGCGCGCCTTTTTAGGCGCTGCAACCGCGCGCATAGTGGGCGGCATGGGCAGGCGGATGTGACCGCCTGCCACGGCCCTCCCGTTTCTACGTCGTGATGATGGCCCGCGAGCGGTTGCGTGGCCGCCGCGGTCGTGGTGGGGCCTGTCCATCTGCGAGGGAACATTCCTCCTGCAGTTAATGCGCGCGGGGCGCACGCTCCGGAGAGCACGCCCGCAGCCTATAAATCCGACGAGAGGGGAAAACGGCGGTTTTTTTACCTTAGCATTCGCCATTCTTGCTCCTTGCGCCCCCAGCCCTCGATTCGTTCTTGCCATAGTACCTTTCCCCCTTCGGAGATCTTCTCCTCCTTCCTGTTCCTCGTCCCTCGCCCCTTCGTCTACCCGCATGGCGCCCCAACCGCCTTTCGTCATCATCGACCCGTTTGCGTGGGAGCGCTCGACGGTGACGCGGGCCGGCCCCGAACCGGCCCCGGTGACCGCCGGCCGGTGGCGGCGGCGAACGAGGATGGCCGGCCGGCCGAGTGGATCTCGCCGCCGGGCCGGGGACCACGCGCCCAACCCTCCGAGTGGCTACTTGGTTAGCTTCGTTCGTTTCCACGAGCGAGGCTTCACGGCGCGCGCGAGCCGCTTCATGTGGGCGCTCCGCCACCACTACGGCGTGGAGCTTCACAACTTCGCGCCGAACGTGATCTCGCGAGCGGCCACGTTCGTTGGCGTTTGCGAGGGCTACCTAGGGATCCCGGTGAATTGGGATCTCTGGATTCACCTCTTTCGCGCGGAGCTGTTCACGCAGCAGACGTCGGAGCAGAGGACCCGCCGCGCGGTGCGTGCCGGCGGCATGTCGCTCGCCTTGCGGGGTCAGCGCAAGGACGACTACATCCCCTGCACCATGACGACCAACAATGCAGGCTGGGAGCGGGGGTGGTTCTACCTTCGCAACGACGAGCCCGGCCTCCCCCCTACACCGGTCTGGTGCTCCGGGAGAAGACCGACTCCTGGCACCACGGGGTGTCCCCGCCCCAGCATAGGGATCGGTTGGACTCGCTTCTGGCCGCGCTGCCGAGGGAATCGGCGGGCCGCGGGGCGGCCGACGGGGGGCCGTCCTCGCCTTCCTCCACCACCGGCGGGTCGTCCCCCCGATGGAGAGGCCGCTACGCATCTTCGAGATGACCGAGACGGCGGACCCCATCGCGCGGCGAGGTCGCGGATCTTGCGGGGCCCCCTCCCCGCGGGAGTACGCGGCTACCGGGCGCGGAGCGCCGTCGACCCCAAGTCCGTGCACAATGACCGGTCCCCGTGGGATCTTGAGATGCTCCCCCACCGGCAAGCCGGTGAGTGGAATTCTTGGTTCCGTTTTCGATTTTGCCGATACCTTGGGTTGTTGACGCACTTCGATGTTTCGCTCGCGACCGGTGAGCGTGAGCGCCGCAAAGTCCGATCCGCCCACTCCCCGCTCTCGCGCGCTCGGTCGAGCGGCGCAGCAGTGAGAGCGGGAGTGGGCGGCACGCAAGAAGGAGCGCGCGACGAGACATCGGAAACGTCGCGAGTGGAGGAACGAGGAGTACCGGCTGCGCGAGCAGCAGGGGCTCTCCTCTCCGAGGACCGACGAGTACTCGTCCTCGGATGAGGAGGAAGCGGAGGAAGAGGTTGGGGGGCAGGGTCTCCCCGATAGGTGGGAGCACGCGCCCCGTCCCGGCCGGAGCCACCTCCGGCGGCGGGGAGCAAGATCACACGGGGCGGGTGCGGAGGCACCCGCCGCTAGGCAATCGACAACGGGGGCGGCGCGGGCCGCGGAGGCGCCGGTGCGCGCCCGGAGGTGCGTGCGGCGAGAGCGCGCGCGCGCGCGGGCGGGGCCCGCGCGCGCGGTGGAGATGGTTGGAGGCGCGGCGGCGACCGCGCCGGCCGCGCCGCCGTCGTCCGCCGGGACCTCGAGGAAGAGGAAGCGTGCCTTTTCCTCTTTGAGGTGAGAGACTTGTCCTTTCGAGAGGTTGCGTGTCTGATAGGCGGGGACCTGACGGTTTGTTCGTGCTTGCGCGGGGGTGGTGCCAACCGTGCCTCCCCTCGCACCGGCCAAGGTGTTGAGGGCGGACACGTCCATCCCCACTCGGCGGCGTTCGTCGAGGGCGCCGCGGCGGGGGCGAGCGCGCGGCGGCCGCGGCGGGCGAGAGCTCGCGGGGGTGCGGATGAGGCCTCGAGGCCGCGGCCGGTGGTTCCGCCCGCCGCGCGCGGCCGGCGGCCGTCGAGGAGCGGCGGGCGCCGGTCGTGGTGGAGGCGCGGCCGGCGGTGGCGGTTGCGGTGGCGCCGCCGGCGCCGTGCTGCGCCGTGGAGGGCCACCCGGCGCCCGCGGTTGTAGAGACGCGGCCGGAGGCGGTGGCCGCGGCGCCGCCGGCGGAGCTCGCGGCCACGGAGGCGTGGGCGGAGGCGTCGGTGGAGGCGCGGCGGGGGCGCCCGCACCCGCCGGCGGCTCCCGGCGGTGGTGGTGGAGAGATTCCGGACGACGACTCCCCGCCGCCCGAGTGGGACCGGTGGGTAAGCTTCCCCACGCCGTCCTCCGAGTCCCAGGAGTGGGCTCTTGTGAGGCGGCGGGACGGCCACATGGTGGCAGGAGGCCGAGGGCACGACGCCGAGGCCTCTTCTTCCCACGCCGGCCGCTCCGCTCCGGGAGAAGGGCGCGTTGATGGTCCGTCTGCCTTCGCCGACGCCCAAGAGGAGCAGGAGCTATGGGGGGAGCTCCGCGACCACGGCGCTGCGCTCAACCGAGCGTTGAACGAGGCGCTGCGGATTAATGGCGGCCCTGCATGGCGCGTCTTCCAGGTGAGGCGCCGTCGTGTACTTTCTTTGATTTCTTCGTCTTCACGCTCGATCCTCGCGGCGCGACGCTCACTGGTTTCGGTCTGTTGGCGGCAGGAGCTCGAGCACCGCGCCCGCGACAAATATGGCGCCTTCGATTAGATGAGCGCCGAGCTCCGCCAGCTCCGGGAGCGGTGCGACGCCTTCGATGTGCTTGCTGACGCCTTGAGGACCCCGGACAGCTGGCTGTCATACCGGGCTGAGGCCCTACGCGACCAGCTTCAAGAGTGCGAGAGGCAGGCCGCGGCGCGCCCCTCCACCCTCGAGCGGGTTTGCACGGCCCTCATCGACCGGGATGAGGCGTTGCGGCAAGCGCGGGCGGATCTGGAGAGGATGCGCACGCTGGCAACCAACTGGGAGGCGGAGGTGACCACCGTCCGGGCCGAGAACCAGGAGGTCCGCGCATGGCTCCTGGAGGCGCATGCCCAGCATAGCCAGGCTGAAGAGAGGGCGCGTGCGGCCGAGTAGAGGGCCAAGGAGACCGACGAGCTGAAGGCCACCCTCGACGCCAAGGTTGCTGCGCTCGCCATCGCGGAGGACCGGCTCTTGCAAGAGCGCACCGCCCGCCAGGGGGCTGAGGGGCAACTCCAGCAGGAGCGGGCCGCTCTTGCCGACGCGCTCGAGCGGGAGCGCATCGCTCGCGAGGCGGCGCAGAAGTCGCTGGAGGAGCTGAACGCGGAGTTCTCGAAGCTCGAGGGCGAACTGGTGGTCCTCAGCATCACGAGCGCGAGCCAGGAGCAGGCCCTCAAGGAGCAGAGCGACACCGTCAACGGCCTTCAGCAGGCGGTCAAGGCTGAGCGCCGCGCCCTCGAGGTGGAGAGGAAATAGGTCGAAGGTATGTCAATGTTTGTCTTTTGTTTTGCTGATTTTCCCTTAGAGGGTTTGCTTCTCCTTCTAATTTCTCTCTTGCTGGCAATGTTCAGGCCTGCGCACCGCGCTGGGGCATGCGACCGACCGGGCCGAGGCGCTGCAGGCCTCCTACAACTCCTCCGAGCAGGAGCTGTTGGAGCTGCGTTCGCGCGCCCTCGAGACCCTCGCCAAGCCGTGGAAGAGGGCGAGGCGCGAGCCGGAAGCTCGGCCGGCCGCCGCCCGCGCGCCCTCGGCGGGCACGTCACCGGGCGCATGCGCCGAGCTCTGCACCTTGGCGTCTAGAAGGCCCTCGGAGTGGTGCGTTCCCACTACGAGGTCAACTTTGAGGCCGTGGCAGAAGGCTACGTCATCCCGGAGGGCGTCGAGGACGAAGTGGCGATGGAGCGGGCGGACGCGCTAGCCGCCGACGCTGCTGATGCGCTTGCCGAGGCCTTCGAGGAGTTCCTGTTCCCGGATGCCACCGACGCCGACGCTCCGCCAGCCTGAAGATTGCCGGGCGCCAAGCCCTTTTTGTTTGTGTGTTAGTGTGTGGGCCGCGTGGCCATGTAAATGAACAAATCATTTTGTTTCAAACACTTGTGAAAGCGAAATGGTTTTCCTTACTTTATTGCGCTGTTTTGTTTCTCCTTCTTCCTGAGTAAATTCGAGTAAGGGAAGTTCAATTTTCGCGAGCAGCCTGCTGGGCCGGAGGCAAGAGAGAAGGGCCGTATCCTCGTGGAGGCGTAGGCTATCTCTGACTCGCGCGTCCTTTCCGCTAGGCTGCCTGCGCCCTGTTCGAATTTCGCTCGAGGCCAAAGTCGAACCATACTTAGCGTGCGTGGATTTTTTGCGAAAAAATGGGACCATTTTTTTGGGGGGGGGGGATGCCCCCCGTAGTAGCCCCCGAGGGTAACTTGGGTTTCAGGGGAAAGCCGAGTTGCCCTTTTTATTGAACTGGCGATGTTTACATGGTCATCGCCAACTGGGGTGTTGGGCACGTGATTTACAACAAAAGACTTGGAAATCCTAGCTAAGGGTAGAAGCGACGTAGCTATTGGATGTTCCAAGCATTGGTGAGTTCCTCGCCGTCCTCGTTGGCTAGCTTGTATGTGACGGGCTTGAGCACCTTCACCACAACGTAGGGTCCCTCCCACAGGGGTGATAGCTTGTGGTGTCCTCGGTTGTCTTGGCGTAGCCTTAGGACCAAGTCACCCTCGCTGAAGTCCCACCGGCGTATCTTCCGTGCCTGGTAGCGCCTGAGGGACTGCTGGTATCTTGCAGAATGCATTAGGGCCACGAGGCCCGCTTCATCCAGCTGGTCCCGGTGAGTCCTCGAGGGCTTGCCGGTTGGCATCCTCGTCATAGCCTCGTACCCCGGGTGACCCATATTCTAAGTCCGTGGGGAGGACGACCTCCGCGCCATGGACTAGAAAGAACGAAGTGAACCGGTGGCTCGCTTGGGGTGGTCCTTAGGCTCCACACGTCCGCGAGGCAATTCCTGGAGCCATTTTCGGCCGGACTTGTTCGGTGGTCGAAAATTCCCGGGCTTAAGGCCTTGCGGGATCATGCCATTGGCACGTTCTACTTGGCCGTTGGTCCGTGGGTGTGCCACGGCTGCCCAATCTATACGGATGTGGAATTTGTCGCAAAACTCCGGGAATTTCCCCGCCCGTGAACCGGGACCCGTTGTCGGTGATGATGGAGTTCGGCACTCCAAAACGATGGACGATGTCGGTGAAGAATGTCACTTGCCCGTTCCGCCCGAGATTCGTAATGGGGCGTACTTCTATCCACTTGGAAAATTTGTCAATTGATACCAACAAGTGGGTGAAGCCCCCGGGCGCCTTTCGCAAGGGCCCGACGATGTCCAGCCCCCACACGACGAAAGGCCATGTGATGGGGATGGTCTGCATGACGTGAGCGGGGAGGTTGGATTTGCGGGCGTAGAACTGGCACCCCTCACAGGTGCGCACGATCTCGCTGGCATCCGCGACCGCGGTGGGCCAGTAGAAGCCTTGGCGGAACGCGTTACCTACGAGGGTGCGGGGCGCGGCATGGTGGCCGCAAATGCCCGCGTGAATGTCCCGGAGGAGCTCGCGCCCCTCGGGGATGGGCACGCATCGTTGCAGGATGCCGGAAGCGGCGCGCTTGTACAGCTCGCCGTCGACGAGGGCAAAAGACTTGGCCATCCTGGCGATGCACCTGGCCTCGGATTGGTTCGAGGGGAGCTCCCTTCGGTCCATCCAGGCGATGTACTTGTCGCGCCAGTCCGCGCTGATGGGGACCGGCTCGATGTCCATCGCTTCTGCCTCGCTGGCACCATACCCCTCGAGGAGGGAGAGCACGTACGCCTCGTTCGAGGGCTCCTCATCCATGGGCTCTGCGCCTGCCGGGTTCGAGGGAGCCCCCGAGGGTTCCGCGTGGCTCGAGGGGTGCGGCTCGAGGGCGACGGAGGGCTGGGCGATATCTCGGGCGAAAACGTTCAGGGGGATAGTGATCCGCCCGGACGCGATCTTTGCGAGCTCGTCCGCCTCCTCGTTGTACCGGCGGGGCATGTGATTCAGCTCGATGCCGTAGAACTTGTCTTCGAGGGCTCGCACGGCCTTGCAGTATGCTTCCATCTTGTCATCGTGGCAGCTCGCATTTTTCATGACTTGGTCAATCACAAGCTGTGAATCTCCCCGCACGTCGAGGCGCTTGACGCCTATCTCGATGGCGATCTTGAGGCCGCAGAGAAGGGCCTCGTAATCAGCCATGTTGTTTGACGCGGGGAAGTGGAGTCGCACTGCATACCGCATGTGCTCCCCGAGGGGTGACACGAAGAGCAGGCCTGCGCCCGCCCCGGTCTTCATCACCGAGCCGTCGAAATACGCAGTCCGGCCTCTGCCCGGATGCGGCGGCGGCGGCGGTTGCGTGTCCGTCCACTCGGCGACGAAATCGCCGGGATCCGGGACTTGATGGCCTTGCGCGGGGCGTAGGCGAGCGTCTCGCCCATCGGCTCCACCGACCACTTGGCGATTACGCCCGCCGCGTCCGGATTGCGGATGATCTCCCCCGGCGGGAAGGAGAAGACCACCGTGACGGGGGTGGGCCTCGAAGTAGTGACGAAGATTTCGTCATGCAAGGACAACCACGTACGGCGGCTTCCGGACTTGAGGGTAGCGTGTCTTGGTGTCGGACAAGACTTCGGCGATGTAGTACACCGGCCGCCGGATCGGCACCCGTCCTCCGTGCGCTCTACTACGATCACGGCGCGACCACACGGGTGGTTGCGGCCACGTAGAGTTGCGAGAGGTTCGCCGTCTTGCGGTGGTGTGAGGATCGAGGCGTGGGTCAAGGACGCCTTTAGCTTGTCGAGCGCATCCCCGGGCCTCGGCGGCCCGGGATAAACGCTCGTGCTTCTTGAGGAGGCGGTAGAGGGGCAAGCCTTTTCGCCGAGCCGCGAGATGAAACGGCTCAAGGCGGCAAGGCACCCCCGGCACCTTTTGTACCCCTTTGAGGTCCCGAATTGGACCCATTCGCTCGAGGGTCGCAACCTTTTCGGGGGTTGGCCTCGATGCCTCGGCGGGAGACTATGTATCCTAGAAGCATGCCCCGAGGCACGCCAAAGACACATTTCTCGGGGTTCAGTTTTACCCCGTTGGCTCGCAGGCAGCCGAACGCGATGCTGAGATTGCCAACCAGGTCGTCCGCCTTCCTGGTTTTCACGACGATGTCATCTACGTACGCCTCGACGGTCCGGCCGATATGGTCTCCGAAAACATGCTGCATGCACCGTTGGTACGTTGCACCCGCGTTCCGGAGGCCGAACGGCATCGTGACGTAGCAAAACATCTCGAACGGCGTGATGAACGACGTCGCGAGCTAGTCGGACTCCTTCATCTTGATTTGGTGGTACCCAGAATAGGCATCAAGGAAACAAAGTAGTTCGCACCCTGCTGTCGATTCAACGATTTGATCGATGTCTTGTGATATGGACATGGCTTCTTCAGCATGTCGTCGAACACCCCCGGACCTCGAGGGGCCGGTCGAGGGCCCCGTCGAGCCGGGTCAACAGCAAGGGCCTCGGCGTTGTCGCCGTTGCGTCCCTGCTCGCGCGCCTCGCGGCGCGGCTTCTTCCCTTTCTTGCCCTGCTTGTCCTTCCGGTGGGGCTCCCTGGACTTGCTGCCCTCCGCGGGCGCGTCGTCCGAGTGCTTGCCCTTTTTGCCATCGAAGATCGCCCCCACGGCCTCTTCACCTGAGGCAAAGCTGGTGGCGATGTCGAACAGCTCGTTCGAGTCCGCCGACGGACTGCGCCCCAACTCGCGCACGAGGTCCCGACACGTGGTGCCCTCGAGGAATGCATGCACAATCTCGGATTGCGCCACGCTTGGGAGCTCCGTGCAGCGCTTGGAGAAGCGCCGTATGAAGTCCCGAGCGACTCGCCGGCTTCCGGGTGCGGGGAGCGCGAGTCCCAGGAGTTCCCAGGGCGCACATATGTGCCCTGGAAGTTGCCCACGAACGTGCGGACCAAGTCGTCCCAGTTATGGATCTGACTAGCCGGTAGATGCTCGAGCCACGTCCGGGCTGAATCGCCGAGGTGCAGGGGGAGGTTGCGGATGATGACCTCGTCGCTGGTGGCCCCTCCCAACTGGCACGCTAGGCGGTAATCGTTGAGCCACACGCGGGGATCCGTTTCCCCGTTATACTTGACGATGGTCGTGGGCTGGCGGAAGCGCTGGGGGAAGGCCGCCGCGCGGATCTCCCGGCTGAACACACGGGTCCCCGGGGGTTCCGGCGTCGGCGAGCGGTCTTCATCGCTGTCGTAGCGTCCACCTCGTCGTGGGTGGTAGCCCCCGCCACCGCTCGCGCATCCGCTTTGCTCGTCCGCCGAGCATTGATGACGTTGTGGGCGTCGCGGGTCCCGCGCTTGCCCGCGCGTGTTGAGGAGCCGTTCTTTAGCCGGTGTGCGTCCGGGTTGGCGGGTCGCTCCGCCGCTCCGCTTGCGTGCACCGAGGGTTCGCCCCCGCGCACCCCCATCGCCCCGCGCGTCCCCCTGCCGGCGGATGCGGGACGCCGAGCTTTCGGCCTGGCCGGACGGCCGCTTGCTCGATGAGCGCCTGCGCCTCACGGTGCAGGTTCCGCGCCTCGGGCGTCGAGGGGGCGTGCATGGCCCGCAGCAGCGTTGCGGCGGCAATGAGCTTCTGGCTCGCTCGCGGAGGCATGTCGGGTTGTCGACGTTGAAATCGGCGTTGATGCGGTCGCGGGCCCGTATGCCCGGCTCCGTGCGCGCTCGCCGCGCGCGAGGGCTTCCCCCGCCATAGAGGCGCGGAGCAACCGCACCGTCCGATACTCCTCCGCCGGCCTTGGCTTCGAGTTCGCGGGCTTGGGCTAGCCGCGCGTCGATGTCGGCCCCGGCGGGGGCGCTCGGTCCCGCCGGCCGGGCGCGAAGCGATCCCCGGGGCGGGTGTAACTTCCCCGTCGCCGGCGCCCGCCGCGCCGGTGGCCTTTGCTGGGTCGTTGGCGATAACGACGCAGCATTCCTGCGCGGGGTCGTAGCTCCCGGTGTTGTAGTCGTCGGAGCAACCGAACCAGTAGTCCGTGGCGTCGAGAAATCGCCTGAACATTACCGGGTCCGGTATGCCGGAAAAGTCCCACTCCGCGTACCCGTGCAAGTTGGCGGGCAGCAACGCGTTGAGAGAGCCTAGGTACGACTCGTCGCCGGCGGAGGCGCTAGGGTCCCTGGCGACGAAGATGTGACGGCCAGGGGGAACCCTGCGCATCGTGGTGTTGGCGTTGGCATTGTAGGACGTCGTGGCGCGCGCGGACCGATGGGGAAGCGCGGCCGGAGACCGCGCGCTCCCCGCCGGGGCGGCGGTCGTCGTGCGCGAAGGGCGCGCCGCGTTGGGAGGTGGCGCGCTCGGCTTGCCGTCGCTCTATCCGCGCCCGGTGTGAGCGCCGCCGGAGCGGCGGCGACGCCGAGATGCGACGGAGCCCGCGGCGTCCGGTGTCGGCGGGTGTTTGCGTCGTGGCGACGCGTGCGGCGGCGGCCGGGGGCAAACCGGCTTGGCGCCGCGCACGGAGCCCCTCACGGTTGGTGAGGCGCATCGGTAGCCATTCCCCGTGGCCTGAAAGTTCAGGCCCCCGAACTGGATTTCGAACCCGGCGGGGAGGGGGTCCGAGCTGCCCATGGAGTAGCGCGTGCTGCGGTACTCGGTGCGAATCACCATGGAGGGAGTTGACAGTGGATTGACCTTAGGCGCTCGTTCGCCCCATGGTGGGCGCCAACTGTCGGTGCGGAATGTGGTCCCGACACTAACCAGTAATAAGCGCCAAGGTCTATCCCTCAATGGTCGATGCTAAGCAACTAAAGACACGAGATTTATCCTGGTTCCGGCCGGGGGCCGTACGTCCCGACGGTGGTGTGCTCGGGGCACTATATTGCTCGGCCACCGGCTGCTGTAGTGGGGCGGCTACAAGCAAGGTGGGAGAGGAGGCGTGGCCTCCAAGTCCCTGGCGAAGTGGCTGAAGATGTTGTGGGAGAATTGGGGAGCGTGTGTGTGGGGTGTCGTATGTTGTCCGTTGTTAGTTGTGTCTTGTGTTGTGCCTTCGTGTTTTTCTCCCCTGCGGCAGGGGAGTTCGCCTTCCTTTTATAGGCCAAGGAGAGGGTGAATTACAAGCATGCCGCACTATTCAGCTACATGGGGAAGTATGGTGTGTAATGCCGTAGAGTAGGCGGCCGCCTTGACAGTCCTTGCTGCGATCTGGCCATCATGGCGTATCTTGTACCCGAACAGCGGTAGCTTCGAGGGTAGGGGCGCGATGGTTGGCCGTGATGTCCCCGAGCGGGCTCGAGGGGGTTGCTGACGACGATCCGTACGGGATACGGTGGCGGGGCGTGGCGGTGTCCCGTTCCCGCATGCCTCACGGTGCGGAGGCCGTTACCACGGTGCCGACGTGGGGTTGTACGCGCGGGGGCGGCCGCCTGCAGTTAACAGTGGCAGGGATGGCATCCCGCCGGCCTAGCGTCACGACCTGGCCCTGCAAGGTCACGGGAAAGCATTTCGAGGGTGTGGCCGGCCCCCCTTCGAGGGCTCGGCACGTTAGCCGTACGGGAGTAGGCGGCGCGGCGTCACGGGGCTGACACCGGCCATGTCGCACAGTCCCCCACAGTGGCGGGGATGGGTTCCCCTAGGGAGTTGGTGCAACAGGGCCGGGGCGTGAGTCCCAGGCGCATGATGGCACCGCCCCGCCGTTGTCAGAGCATTAAATGCCCGTATCCGTATGTGGAACGGGCGCGCGCGTGCGGAGCACCCTCGAGCGAGGCGGAGCCCGCTCGAGGTAGGCGTGTACCATAGAGCGAGGTGGAGCCCGCTCGAGGTAAGCGTGCACCCTCGAACGGGGCGGAGCCCGCTCGAGGGGAGGCGTGCGCCCTCGAGCGAGGGCGGGCACCGCTCGAGGGGACCTTTGAGTGGGCCGCCTTGGTGGGCCGCGGGGGCCGCCGCAGCGTGGGCCGTGCCCCGTGTGTGCGCTTTGAGCAAGATGTGTTTAGCTTTGATTTTTTGCAGGTTTTAAGCGGGATTTCCCCAGTTGTTTTAGGGGACCCTCTGGGCTGTCCCCGACACATAACACCCAATTATTACATATACATAATACATTTATAATAATGGGATATACTCCATTACAGTTTTTGACCGCTAATTTATGCTGCAAAATAAACTCAAAACTAGTGATAACTTTCATGTATGGCTTTCGAGTAGAAAAAGAGTCTCTATACCTTCAGAAGCTACGTAATTAAGTAACTTAAACATTAATTAGTTCCTCACATGTATTCCATGGTTGTTGCCGAATGTTTCAAGAACGTTAAATAAGTTTCTCGATAAGTCGGAACAACACGTACAGGACAAACTTTCAAAGGACCCTTGATGACTTTTACACATGAACAATAAATAGGACTAGAGAGTACTCATTCGAAAACGATAATTTTGCTCCAATTAAAGCACAATTCAACAAAGGCACTTGTTAAAACTAGGACCGTAGCTTAGCTAGTAAAGTTAGCCATGGTAGAACCTGTGCTCGACTTGGCATTTGTGCTCATATTTTCTTATAATTATTTTAAGACTTATAGGCGTATGCTTTCAATGGCAATGGACATCCCCGTCAACATAATAATCTTGTAGTGATTTTATTAATCTCAAAATCTGCTGTCTCACTCACTCAGAAAGTAGTCACAGGGGTACGTTTGCGTGTGTACTTGCAGTGAGTATCAGTATCCCTACTGTGTGATACCCAAATAAAAAAAGAATATGTTAGTTTCCCCAAAATTTCATACTTCACATATATTAGTTTATCCATGATTATACGGTTACAGACAAAGGGCATCTTGGCTCTAAAAGATGAAATGGCCCGTGTGCATATATATACACACACACTCTGACAAGCTTTGCAAAAATGCACTACATTCCTCCCGTGTTATGAATTTAAGGATATGTAAAATATGATGAAAAAGTTCGTTTTTGTTTATTTGTTTACAGTACATGGATAGTATGGGAAGGTACTGGGTAGTACTTCATGTTAATATTTTTCCACCAGCTAATTTAATAGAAAATAAATAAATAAATTATTTATTGAGCCCGTGAGCAATTCCAACAATAGTTTACTATACTATCTTAACTTGGCATCCATCTAATTTTGGTGAAATAAAAAAAAGGCTTCCAAGAGTTTGGCAAAACAACTTGTCATCAATAGAAACTCGGCATCTCAGGCCTCTCAACGCGTAAATATGCGTGCCACGACTCCGGTTGCCATGAACGTTTCCCTCTAGGTGGGAGGGTGAAAACAGAAATAAAAGGGTTCTTGATGTAAATTTTGAAGAGACGGAAGGGTATAAACATAATTTTGTTTCTCTCTCAGGTTCCCGATGTAAGTTAGATCTGAGTTTGGCAACTGAATTATGACAAGTTGTTGAGATGAACTATTTTTTACTTGTCATATCTTTTTATAAGTAGGCAAAACACAAGATATACCAAATAAAATATGTCAAATTGTTGGAGTTGCTCTAAAAAAGACGTACATTCTGGTTTTATCCTATTGGTACTTCATGGTACCACGTGGTATTACCACCATTAGAATTCATCAAATGAATGGCTCATGTTAATTACAAATACTAAAAATTCTAACATAATGAAACCATATATGCAGAACCATGCAGGGTTTAATTTGATTATCTGCAAGTAATTTAGTATGTTAAAATAATGGAAATATACTTCATTATTGGACGATATGCCACAAGATTCGAGTGCATATGTGCCAAAGCTTTGGGGTGGCATCTTTAAGTTTTCTTTTATGGTAATTGGAAAGGAATCCCCAGATTCATGGACGACATCATGTCCCAGAAAATAAAATGCTACGGCCAGCGTTCCAGCAGTTTGACAAACTAATTTGACATTCATCTAATTTTGGCGTAACAAAGAAAACTTGACCTCCAATAATTTGGCAAACAAACTTGGCAAAAATAGAAACTCACATCCCCACGCGGAAATATACATGCGCCAATCCAGGTTGGCATCAGCGTGGCCAAGCTTGGTGGGAGGGTGGAAAAGAAATAAATAAAAGAGAAGGATTTCTGATATAAGTTTTCAAGAGGTGGAAGGACATAACATGATTTTGTTTCTCTCAGGGTTCAAGTTAGATCTGTGTTTGGCAAGTGAATTATGCCAAACTATTGGAGATGAGCTCATTTTTTACTTGGTATGTCTTTTTAGAAATTAGCAAAACACAAGATTTTCGACAAACTCGGCTCTCGGAGTCGGAGATGCTCAGCCTGTCAATAGGCAGGGCCATATCATCAGCCTGGCTTTAATTTGCATGCGTTATGCAAGTTGGACAATCAAGGCTGCACACGGGTCCAATACCAAATTTCTCGAACTGTCATAAAATATCAAATATATTCAGGTACAGAAATAGCCAACAACAAATAATTATTCTTCAAATAGATTTCAAGCATATTGTACGTGTTTGGTGTACAAAAGTAATACACGTTTGTGGTATGACAAGTTCCAACAGATAGATACTATATATGCTCACAAGAATCTAACAAAGGTGAACTCCTTTTTGCTAGCGCGCGCGCACACACTACTAATAATAATGTAAGAAATGATTTTTCATCGTGAACCTTTACAATTTCCACAAGTTGCTAAAATAGCCGCCTGCCGAAGAAGTTGGCAGATGCAAGTCTTGGGCCACATATATGCATGTGAAAATTAATTTCCGTAGGCAGCTTCTTGGGACGCATATAATATTTCCCTGTCTCATGATCCGCTGGTACTATTGGAAAAAATGACCGGTTGCTTAGAGTGTGGAGTTTCTCAAGGAAAAAAGCACAATCACTGTTTATTCGATACCATGAGATCCATAACAACTATACAATTGGTACTCACTAAGTGGCATAGCACTATTTCACTTAACATGCAAGCATTCTACGTCATAACCCACTACACGTCATGTCACCATCCACTATACCCTATGTCATGATCCACTAGATCATCTATTTATACCTTCAACAGATTTTCTGCGGCTAGTAGCATGTATTGTGATTAACACACCACAAAATTTCCGCGGTTGAAATACATGTAGGATCAATCATTTTAGAATGGTTCACTCTCAACAAAATGACATGCTTTCATATATAATGTTGTGTACAAACGAATGTCACCATGTAATCACTACGGTGTTTCTACGACTTTCACATTTCACCTTATAAAATTGTTTACAAAATTCCGGCAGCAACGCGCGGGGTATTTCATAGTAATAACTACTATATAATCGGTACCCACTACAAGTCATGGTTGGATTTCTCTCAACATGCAAACATTCCACATCATCATCCACTATGCGTTATATCACCATCTACTGTATGCCACGTACTAAGAGGCATAGCTCTATTTCTCTTAAAATGCAAGCATTCCACGTCATAACCCACTACATGCCATGTCACTATCCACTATACACCATGTCATCATCTACTAGACCATCTATTTATACCTTCAACCAATTTTCTGTGGCTAATAGCATGTATTTGTGAGTAACACACACCACAAAATTTCCGCAGTTGAAATACATGTAGGATCAATCATTTTAGAATGGTTTACTCTCAACAAAATGGCATGCTTTCATATATAATGTTGTCTACAAATGAATGTTATCATATAATCACTTTGGTGTTTCTACTTTTACATTTCACCTTAGAAAATTGCTTACAAAATTCCGGCAGTAACACGCAGAGTATCTCATAGTAATAACTACTCTATAATCGGTACCCACTACAGGTCATGGTTGGATTTCTCTCAACATACAAGCATTCCACATTATCATCCACTATGTGTCATATCACCATCTACTATATGCCACATCACCATCCACTAGACTTTCTATTTATGTGTTCAACCAATTTTCTGTGTGAGTAGCACACCAAGAAATTACAACAATAGAAATACATATAGGATCAATCATTTAAGAATGCTTCTTTCTCAACAAAATGAACATGCTTCCATGTACAATGATCTTTACAAAAGAATGTTGCCATGCAATCACTTTGGTAGTTATACTTTCACATTTCATAAAATTTTGTTTAATGAATTCCCGCAGCAACGAGCAGGGTAGCACCTAGTTTGCACAACAATCCTGTATCATAGAATGATATTGCAAGTGCGACGCAAGCTTGCACCATATGATGAAAGATGTATAGGAATTTTAAAAAGAATCAGAAATGGCAGTGTTGAATCAACTGTGATTTCAGCAAATTCCACGAGGGACCAAAATTTTGAAGGTTGCACATCACTTGTATGCAGGTAAGTATCAAACTACTCTAGGTGTCACTACTAGAGAAACACACATTTGTACCTGTTCTAAACTCATTAGTACTAGTATTGAACCGGTATTGTTCATCTGGTACTAATGGGGGGCACATTTGTACTGGATGGCGCCCCGGTACTAATGTGGTCTGCCCTCTATGCATGTTTCCTCTCCTCTCCTTTTTCTTTTCTTTTCTTTCTCATCTCATCTCAAAAATACATTGTTACTCCAGCTTTTCAAGAATCGAACACTCACAAATTCCTTTGCATACAAACTTCACAAAAATCACAATCACACACATCACAGATTTCATACATCTCAATCACTCGTATCTTAAGGTGTGTTTGCTTCAGCACTTCAACTCGCCACGCCACACCTGTGGCCGCCACAATGGGCTGGCCGGTGTTTGAATGGCGCCATAGCTCGCCATGCCCGCACGTAATAACTGCACCAAATGCTTGTAGTTTCATGATGTCCAAGCTGCAGGTTGTGGCAAGTTGTGGCGATAGAATCAGCCGCCACAAGTTTGTGGCCGCCACCAACGCACTGTGGCAGAGTGTGGCGTGAAACCAAACAGGCTCTTACAAATCACAAGAAAATATCAATCTTAGGCTGAGTCCAACAAGAGAAGGCAAATTCTGTCTTTTGCCTCCCCTACAGTAGATGCAATACTTAGTCATTTTTGTTCATCTCCAACGGACCGACGCAAATCGCTCGTCTCGTCTCCTCCGCTCGACTCCATTGCTCGTCGGAGCTCTGCCTGTCCCCAGTCCCAGATCGACACAGCCGGGTTGCTTCTCCCTCTCGCCCGGGCTGCTCCTCCCTCTTGTCGCCGTCGGATTTTCTCGTGCGCATCGGCGGAGGGCGCAGGGGATCTCCTCGAATCAGCGGCGGAGGAGCTCGAAAGGGAGGCGGCGGAGCTTCGATCGACCGGGGTGGCGGTTGATTCGATGACGAAGGAGCTCCTCTGCCCCCTCACCTTCATCTCCGGCCGGCGCTGGCCCACCTCCGCCGTGCGTTCCTTGCCTGCAGCCCTGCGCTCCTCGTCCCCGGACGCGGAGCCACCTCTTCCGCCTGCATGGCACGCCCGAAGACAGGGGCGGCCCCTCCCTCCCCATCCGCGCTTCTCATCGCCGGACGCGGAACCACCTTCTCCGCCTGCGCGTCGTCGATCTCCCGTGCTCCTCCGCGTCGTCGTGCAGGCGGCAGGGGAAGCTCGATCCGCCGGTCAACGCGGGGGAGAGGCATCTGTGCCCGGGCTGCTCCTCCCTCCACCGTCGTGGAGGGCCGGCGGCGGCCGGCGGAGTAGCGCAGCCTTCCCTGCTCCTCGCCGCGGGCTCCCTCTGCGCCGGAGCAAGACGGCCCCCCCGGCCCCTCCCTCCCATGCGGAATGCATTCGAGGAGAGAGGAGATGCAATCCTCCGATGCAGTTTTCCTCTCCGATATGCATTGTCTGTTGGAGGTTATGCCTCACCTGAACAGTGTCTATTGGTGAGGCAAAAATGCATTTGCATATGCTATTGGACTCAGTCTTACAGTCACACAAACGCATCTCGCAATCTCACGAATACAAGAAAGTATCAATCTCAATCCCGAGAATGCATCTCACAAGAAAAACAAACACCTCACCAACCGCAGCCTCCAATTCGAGAGTCGTGCGCGCCCACCTCCCGATCAGGAGGCCGCACCCCAAGGTCTCCAGGGCTAGGTTGCTGCTGGCCTCTACCATGCGCGGGTCAGCCTCAAGGGCCAGGTTGCCGCTGGCCTCTACCGTGGACAGACTAGCCTGCCAGTCCGCGCGGCTCAACAAGGCTTAGGCGGCCGGTGGTGGCCCGCGGCAGGAGTGCTGCGCCCCTACAAGAGAATAGAAAAAAGATGCGAGAAGAGGAGGTGAATAAGTATGAAGAAGAAAGATAGAGGCGCAGGGGGAGTGAATGAGGGTGCGTTTGCGAGGGTGGCTCAACCCAGCCTTGCGCTCGTGGGGTGCACCTGCTCCTGTTTGCGGCCTTGGCTCACGTAGGAGCCCGGCTCGCCGCAGCCAAAAACAACACCGCAGCGAGGCTCCTCAGAAACGCGGATTTCCTTCGTTCCTTCTCAGCCCGGTCGGCGGCAGCGCTCGTGCGCTCGCGTGGGCGCGATGGAATCACCTCCCCTCGTGGTCCCTCACTCACCGCCGCTATGGCTCCACTCGGTCCGCCGCCGCGCCGCGGTAGCTCTTCACCGCGGCCGCCATGGACCCACGACTCCTTGCCTGGCCGAGCGCCTCGCCACACATCGCCTGGCCGCACCTGCAAAGCAGTCCCTCCTCACCTTCGCGAGCGCACGCGCGGGTGAATGCCGCCCTCGCCGCCACCACCGCCTCGCGCCTCGCTCGCCGTCAGGAGCAACAGCCATGAACGAGGAGGAGGGCCGAGTGGAACGGCGGAGCCGCCATGGGTGCTTTGCTCTGTTGTAGTCTCCGAGCTCGACCTCGACGACGGTGGCGCCGACGTTCACCGTCGCAGCGGACTAGAGCACGACGGCGGGTTGGTGACGCGACACGAGTGGGCGGCGCGACGGGGTGGCCTCGCCCACTGGCGCTTGTTGCAGGCCGCGACGCGACTGGGCGAGCTCGCTGGCGCTGGTTGCCGGACGACGTCCTGCGACGGCGCCGGAGATGGGCACTGTCGTCTTCCTCCCCATCTCCTATCCTGCGATGGCACCAGAGATGGGCGGCGGCGCGTTCACCATGGTGCTCGCCCTCTGCATGTTCGATGAAATGGCAAAAAGAACCATTTGGGGTAATGTTACCAAGTTTTGAGTCCAAGGTCATTGTATCCATGTGTACAAGCCAGACAAACACGATCACAATCGAGCTCGCTCCGCTGGACCATATTTATAAACACGAGTACTTGCACCATTTTGGCCGGGCTATGGGTGGCCAGGCCATGGCCGGCCGGCCAGGCCGCCGAGGTACACCCTCGCAAACGCACCCCGAGTGGACGAGGGAGGAGCAAGTGGATGCACAGGGGGATATTTGTGTACACGTGTGATGCGGCCGGCGGGGAGTATCGAGTGGTTTTGCTTCCCGGTACTTACGTGGCCATATTAGTATTGGGTGGTGTTTTGGTCATTATGTGGACATATCTAAATATTCTAAAATGGAAACTAAGTACATGGGGGCAAAACACCTATCATATGGAGGAAGACTAGTGCTAATAAACATAGTCCTAAGTAGCCTTCCCATATTCATGATGTTCGTTTTCAAAATATCGAAAGGGGTTCTAAGAAATTCGGATTTATATGGGTCAAGATCTTTTGGCAAAGTAACAATGATAAACAAAAATATCACCGGGCAAAATGGGACATCTTGTGTCGAGCCAAAAGACCAAGGGAGGGTTGGGATAACAGATCTTTGGATTAAAAACAAATGCCTCTTTATTAAATGGCTATTCAAATTACTCCATGAAGAGGGGACTTGGCAGAGCTTACTTATAAATAAATTTCTAAGTTCGAAATATTTGAAAAATTAAATACGAGGACTAACATTTCTTGAAAAGTCTATTAAAAGTCAAAGAAGATTTTCTAGGATGCGGGACATTCAAAATAAAAGATGGTTCGCGAACTAGATTCTGGGAAGACACTTGGGTAGGGTCAGCACCACTTAAAGACTGATTTCCAAGTCTGTATAATATTGCCTACTATCCTCACACGACCGTGGCTGATGTTATGAATCAAATACCACTTAATATTTTCTTTTTAAGGGCCTTAATTGAGGATAAATTGGTGACTTGGAATAACTGGAAAAGTAGCTGACTACCAGCTAAATACAGAGAAATATGTTCCATTGAGAGTTACAGAATAACGACATGTTTTCAGCTCGATCTATGTGCCAACATATGATGAACCAAGGTGTCTCTTTCAGCCAAATATTTATTTGAAAATTGAAATTTCCTCTAAGAATATAGATTTTCCTTTGGCCCTCCATTGGGGGCAATATTAACAAGGATAATCTAGTCAAGAAAAATGCGAAGGGTAGAAAAAACATGTTGCTTTTGTGACAGTAATGAGACAATCAAGCACCTATTTATTGATTGTCAACATGCAAAAGCTATTTAAAGGAATTGGTTACTCAAAATCACATGCTACGGAATTGGTTAACAGACATAGATATTGAGACAAGACGTTTTATCTTTGTGGGGATTGCTGCTCTTACGTGAGCGATTTGGTGTACTCAAAATGATATAATTATTGAGAAAAAATTCACCTCTTTTACGTAGGTAGTTTTCAGAGTACCTATTGGCTACAGTTTTGGTCAGTGCTGCAGTGTGAGGACACATTGGATGGAAAGAAAAGGCGTTGGAAGTCGTTTTGTTGGATACATTTGCCAATAATAGATTCTGCTTGTGATTTTTCCCTTCAGCGAACTTTTATTTTGTTTTACTGATCAACTTTTGAGCTCAATTTGTTGTAAGAACTTGATTATGTGTTGTTGCAAACACTACGGGAGGCACATGCTTCCCCGAGTGCACTCGGGGGAAGGCACAAAAACACTCGGGGAAGCCTTCCCCGAGTGCAACACTCGGGGAAGAGCTTCCGGGGATGCTTCTCACGGGAAAGAGGTCTTCCCCGAGTGCCAAAAATCGTACACTCGGGAAAGCCTTCCCCGAGTGCCATCCTAGCACTCGGGAAAGATTTGACGCCGTCGGTATTGTCTGCTTTTTTTTTGAAAAAACATCTTCCCCGAGTGCAACACTCGGGGAAGAAATTTTTCTTTTTTATAAAAATCCTCTTCCCCGAGTGTTGCACTTGGGGAAGAAATTCGATTTTTTAAAAAAAGTCCTCTTCCCTGAGTGCCCCATCCCAAGCACTCGGGGAAGGGTATTTCCTTTTTTTAACAGCCCTTCCCCGAGTGCCCCTACCTAGGCACTCGGGGAAGGTTTTTCCCTTTTTTTTAACAGCCCTTCCCCGAGTGCCCCTACCTAGGCACTCGGGGAAGGTTTTTTTCTTCTTGTGTGAACCGAGAATAACAAATCCTATATATACAAACAACAAAATATTTGCAATGCAACACACATTATTCAACACGACAATAATTAATATGAAATCAAATCCATAATATTAAATCACCCACTACAAGGTACAGTTTGGCACAAATTACATAATGATTCTAAAATGGAATGCCCTATCAGTGCTCATGAGTCATGACTGACCAATGAAAACACCATTAAAGTATCCAGCTCACAAGACCAAAACTAAGAGCTCATCGTCCATCTAGAACTCTAGGCATAATTTTTTTTAAATAAACTCTAGGCATAAATCTGTTATCAAATTGAACATCTAGTTCGGTGATTACATATTCCTGCACTGCAATAGCATCATGGATGTGATGTATTTTATTCCAGCTGTTCCACCAACCTGCCAAACAGCAGGAACATGCAGTCAGTCACTTTTGCAAAGCTAGAAGAAAAAAAGAATGCAAGACATCAGCGATATTAGTAGATAGTAGTTTCAGATTTTTAAAGGATTCGGTGACTATGTATCACAAAATGGTAAGGGAGCTGATAATAGTTGAAATGATAAGGGATCTGTTATATGCTATAATTCATGCATTGTAGGCTTCAAAGGAGAAGCTATGCTCAGTAGTCACAAGTCAGGAGTACACATGTGTGTTAGCTCAATTTTCAGTTTCAAAAGTATTAGAGATCTTAACAATTTGGTCTGTATAGCAGATATAAGGACTAGATATTCATACTTAAGAGTTCCAGCTAAAAGGTGATTTTTATCCTTTAAACAGAACCAATTGATTCCAGACAAACACTTACTCTTTGAGCCTTTAACAATGCATCTATCACCAGCTCAGTAGCTCACCAGAAAAGTGCGATATCACTCATACAAGCCCAAGCAGCAAGGAAATTAAGTTATTCACCTCATGTACGAATGAACCGCCGTGGTGTACGAATTAAGCACAACTAATAGTACTATATATCTAGCATGCATATGCAGCTCATGCATGCTTATTACTTGAATTCTTCTGCTGACCATATAGCTCTAAGACACAATTTAGTTTCTTTGTTCAGGATGAAGACAACGAAATTACCATATGGTTGCAGATACAGCGGCACTGGTGCAGTCTTGGACTTGTTGACCCCGAGATAGGCAAGGTTGCAGTTGGCCCTCCTCCTGTCGAGCGAGATCTAGAAGCAACACATTAAGCCATGCAGGCATGATGCTTTTTGCAGAGGCAAAAAAGAAAACTCATTAAGCCATGCAGGCATGATGCTTGTTGCATAGGGAAAAAAACTATCTAGTAGTGAGCCTAACTTTTTCTCACTGCTCTCCTGTGTTTTGGTTGCAGAACCATCTGGTGCACCCACATTATTATCAGGGTTAGCAACCTGCAGTGAAGCATGCCGTAGAAAAGAACCAAAAGTTAAATGGAGAATTGATCAATAAACTATGAGATGAGACTACAAAATGTAAATCTTTCATGGGGCTAAAGAAATTATTTGCATAAAGAATGTCAAAAATCATAGCAAAAAACAAAATGTAAATCTTTCTAGCAAGGTCACTTCCCTTTTCTACCTTTATTTGCTAGTTAGCTTTTACTTCACAAATATCCTAATGAACTTGATACTAAGTGTAACGCCCGCGTTTTTAGCTCTAAATAAATCACCTACTAAATCATGCGTAATTTCAAAAACCGATCCGCCGAGCTCAAATATCAATCAAACCCTAGCCACCGTTTTCCCTCTCTCTCTCTCTTTCCCCGACGCGCGTGCCGCGATTCCCGCCGCACCGCACCTCGGTCACGCCCCGCGCGCGCCTTCCCAATGCCGCGGTCGGCCACCGTGCGGGAATCCCGCGCACGCCGCGGTCCCGACGGCCGGTCCGCCTCGCCATCACCGCCGTCCCGAAAACGCGCCGACGCCCGGAATTGGAAAAACCCCACAAAACCCTCCCCTAAATTCCCTAGCAATTTTCCTAATTTTTCCAACCCTTCCCTATTTTTCTCCATTTTCCTTTTCTTTTCTTCCCTTTTCCTTCTTTCTTTTCTCTCCTTTTCCTTTTTCCTCTTTTCTTTTTCCTTTTTCCTCTTTTCTCTTTCCTTTCTCCTTCCTTCTTCCCTTCCCTTCTCCTTCCACCCGCGCGCGCCGAGCATGCGCCCGACCGGCGCCCCGACGGGGGTTGACCCCGGGGCCCCGCGCCCGCCGCCGCCCCCCCCCTCCTCCTCGGCACGCCGGCAAGGTCACCGCCTCCTCACGCCACCGCGGCCCCACGACCGGCCGGACGCCGGGAGCCGGTCAACGCGGCCGGCGCCATTAACTTTTCCCCCCCCCGCCCGAGCCATCACCGGCCGACCGCGGCCCGCCCCCACGCCCGCACGACGAGTCCAATCCCCGCCCCAACCTCTCGCGCACGCCGACCCAATCGAATCGTCGCATCGCCGGCCGGAGCTCGCGAAGCTCCCCGAGCTCACCGGCGGCCTCGCCGGAGAAAATATCTCCCTTCCCGAACCCTCCTCCGCCACCTATAAAAGAGGGCCGACGGCCTCCCCGGCTCGCCGCACCACACCAACACGGCAACACCGCACCTCCTCCCCTCCTCTCCAAACTCCACGCCGCCGCCGCCCCTAAACACCGCCGCCGCGCCTCTCGTCTCCCCGTGGAGCCGCCTCCACCGTGCGCTATAGCTCAAGGTGAGCACGGGAATAGGTTTCCCCCGCCCTCCTCTCTCTTTTCCCCTCATCCCCCGGTCGTCCCCGTGGCCGGAGCCGCCGGCGAGCCCCCCCCCCCCCCCCCCCCGCCGGCCTCCCCGCACGGTCCCCTTCCCCCTCCGTTCGACCGCAAGGTAGAAGAAGGCCTATAGGCCAAAAACCCCCCGCCTCCTCCCTCGTTTTCCAAAAAGGCCCCCGCCTTTATCCCCCTCCCTTCTTTATTCTTTCAAATAGACCCTAGATCAATGATTAATTATAAGATTAAATGCTTTCGGACCCCAAATAAAGTACAAATCGGGCCCTAATCAAGTATATATTATTACAATCACCCTTTTTTTCCAATAATATAAATTACCAATAGGTCCTTAAATACTTATAACCCCTAGCCTTTCATACACGCCGCACCCCCCGCCGAACCAACTCCTTTCCCAGGGCCTATAAATACTCCTCACCGCTCACTCTTCCCCCCCCGAGCTCGGCCGGAACCGTGAGTGCTAATATCGCTTGCTTGTGTGTGTGTGTATGCCATAGCCGACGGAGTAGACGGAGTAAGGTACCCCGAGCCGGAGGTCGAGCCGACTACTGCGAGCAGGAGCCCGAGGTCCCGGACGCCGAGCCGACACTCCCCGAAGACTTCGAAGACGGCAAGTTCAACCTCCCCCTTTGATGCATGCTTCTGTCCTAGTTTTATAAATATACCCTTATACCCATTTTACAAATTGCATATCGTTTTACTGCAAAACATGGTAGGATAGCCACCCTTGATTGCTATGATTGAACCTTGTTTTGGCCTAAATGTGTGCTTTAAAAATATGTGAGTGCTTTCAAAATGTGTGAGTGCTTTAAAAATGAGAATGGGATATTTTTGGAAAATGAGTACGGAAGCGGGTAGACGGGATGGACGTGTGTGTCAGGAGTATGGGTGAGCTCGTACCTGTGTGGTTGAGCGTGTTGGGAGTTGTCCATCTTGTCGGTTAAGGACCGGGTTGCGTGACATCTCACCTGACCCAAATCATCGTACAACCACTCGACCGTTGTATGTGGCAACGGCTTAGCATAAACCCCACTAGTTAATCTACTTGCCATCTGGTGTGCGGGTGAGCAGCGGAAGACCAAGGAGTCGGGGTACGCTCTGTGTGAGGTACGCCCTGGTTATGTGGGATAACCCCTTGGGTGCTTCCGTGGTGGCTCGTAGTGTTAGCTAAGGTGGGTAATGGCTATGATAGGATCCGTACCGACCGAGGTGTCCGTGTGACGGTACCCTACTTGTGGGTAAAGATGTACAACCTCTCGCAGTGTCAAACCTATTCGAATAGCCGTGTCCACGGTATTGGACGAGTCACGGTGTGGTCACAAAAACTAGTGTTTGGGATGGGATGTTTTCTGGCGTGAGTTGTTTTCCGGTGATGTGTGTGTGGCTGTGTGCCTGGGCTACGACGGATGGGAAGTCCGGTAGTTCCACAATGGTTTACTTAAAACCGTTGAGTCACTTTGGTTACAAAAATGATTTACGAAAACCTTTTTGAAATGAACCCCTGCATGTGTAAGTTTGCAAAATAAACCTTAACCTGATCCTTGTTATACCTTATGCATGATACTGCTTATAAGCCCCTCCGTGGGTGGGGTTGGATTTGCTGAGTACGTATGTGCTCACCCTTGTTTACTAACTATTTTACAGAGGAGGATCCCGATTACATCCCAGAAGACGTTGAGTAGGTCATTGCCCTACACCCAACCGTGCCTCGTGTACCGAGGCCCTACCTAAAGCTTCCATGGTGTGGTACTCTGAGGAGGCTATGGAAGCCTTTGCTATCGTAGTGTGGTCGCTAGCGTTTGTGTTGTTCATCGTAGCGTTGGCACTACCGTGCCCTTTTTGTAACCGTAATGTAAAAGACTGATTCCACCTGTTGTAATAAATGTGCTACCAGCCTCCTGGGACTGGTATTTGTGTCACATTTGGTCACCTCTGATGAGGGGACGCTTCAGGTGGTATCAGAGCCGTAGGTTGGCCGTAGGACATGACCCCTAGGATACGAGACCTCCTCTGGCCCTCTCTAACCTTTCCTTTGCTAAGCTCACCTTTTCCCAAATCCTTACCTTGATTCTTGCTTGCTTCCAGATGCCTAACCCCGAGTGGAACGGAGGAATTTGCCCCGTCCAGCCTGGCCTCCCTAACCTGTTGCTACTCAGCCTAGAGCGCGTCGGAGTAAGGGATCCGCCAGAGTTCGTCTACCGGGAGTACGAACGCTTCGGCACCCTTCGGTGTAAGCTGCTGATCTTTGTGGGAAGAAGCACGCTTTACCCCGACATTGAGCCATGGTTCGTCAACGCCACTGGTTTTCGCTTTGCCGACACCTACCCCAAGGCTGCTCGGAAGGCCCTGCGTCAGCTACGAGTGGTTTATAGACAGGCACCTCCGAAGGACTCCAATGGGATTCTTTCCACCCTCCGGAGGAAGAGGACGCTCGTGGATTGATCGCATGAGAGGTCTAGAACGAGAGGAAGAAGACTTAGAAGAGGCAGTTCCCACCTATCCATATACCTCAGAGGCCTAGACCACCTTTATCAGGAGCAAGCCCGACAGAACGAAGCAAACGACGGATCGACGGAGCGGAAAGAGCGAACAGAGGATAGAACTAGAAAGAGTAAAGACAACCATAGCAGAAGTTGAACGACACAACATGGCGCAAGACTACCTCAAGGAAAAAGAACGTTCGGAGAAGTTTTGGGATGAGCTCCAAAAGGAACGTAGAAGGCGAAGAAGAGAAGCCGACTTGGATGAAGAAGAACCCGAAGAAACCCACTGGGACAAAGGGACCCGGACGCGAAGATGAGATGCTGGAGCAAGATCTCCCACTAAAGAAGCGCCGTATCCGGCTAGAGGAAGAGTCACCATGAGGATAAGACTAGGGTTTAGGCTAGAGACGAGTCCTAGTAATAATAAGTGTACCCCGAAGGATGTACCCCAACCTCCCTACTAAATAAAGTTATCCATCTTTTGTACCCCACCACAACCCGTTCAACCCTATCTTTGTTTTCAGATGGCGGAAGATGGATGGACCCAAGGCGTGTGCCGGGAGGAGCTGGTTTTGCTCGCCTGCTCATCCACTCCCTGGAGCGTCTCGGTATCACTGAGCGCCCTAGGTACTACGGCGAGAGAGTACGAGCAACTCGGCACTCTTCGCCGTAGAGTGGTCCTCTCCGTCGCTAGAAGCAACCGCCACACCAACATCGAGCCGTGGCGCGTGACCGCCACGGGGTTCCGACATCGGGACACCTATCCCTTGGCCCTCGAAAAAGCCCTCCGCTACCCGTGCCGAATCTACGAAGAGCACCTCGTCCCCACACCGATGAGGTACTTCCCTCCCGCCATCGGGACCCCGGTTTGGCGAGTGCCCGCATGAGGAACTTGGAGCGACGCCGCCACCAAGAAGACCTGCTATACCACGTAGTCGCCTACCTTGTCTCCCCGGACAAGCTCTTTGATGACCGAGGCCGGACACTTGAGGGAACGGATCGGCGGGCCGAGCAAGCCGAAGTCACGGTGCGGATGCAGCAAGTCCGAGTGGCTCAAGCCGAAGCAAGGACCGCCGCGGCCATAAGCGGTGAAGCCGTTGCCCGGGAAAGCCTCGGAAGGATCCGGGACCAACGCATGCAAGAATGGACCCATGGCGGAACGCCCGTTCCGGCCATTGGAGAACCTCAAGTCTCGCCGGGGAACACCCCCGGTAGGATGGGGAGGAGCCATAGAAGTCCCACCAAGCACCACCAACGGTCCACCGAACCCCCAACGGCTACCACCGAAGCCGCGGCACGGCCCTCGGGGAAAACGGAGACCCCGAAGGAGAAAACGATGACGAGTCGCTCATCCCGCCGGAAGAACACTCGACCCCGAAGACGGCTCCCCTCGCGAGTAGTGTGCCCCAAGACCCGGGGAATGAAGGCGTACCGGTCCAAGTCGCGCCTTAGCCTTTAGTCGTGTAGTGTGTCCGCGTAGTCGGGATGTATCCTCCTCGCCGGTTTGTAATAAAAACTTGTTTGTACTTGCTTGGTTGCTTGTATGCTTGTTGTGTGCTTACCGGCGAATAAACCCCTGCCTTTTCAAAAGAAATCCGTTATAATCCACTTGAACATCACATAAAACTAGATCTCTTAGAAACCCGCTTTTTACGATGGTTTCCGGGCGCCTGTCGGGACCCACCGATCGG
Source organism: Cenchrus americanus (assembly GCA_947561735.1). NCBI lineage: Eukaryota > Viridiplantae > Streptophyta > Magnoliopsida > Poales > Poaceae > Cenchrus > Cenchrus americanus. Next base: position 97,500,839 of record OX387243.1, on the reverse strand, counting down.
ATGCCGAGGGATCGCAAGCCGATCGGAGGGAGCGTCTCCCCCGAACAAGAAGTTAACCAAAATGAGGATGGAGGAGAGAACGTGGTCCCGCCACCACCACCCCCTCCTATTGACTTGGCTCAAGTCTTAGCCAACCAGACCGTCTTGATGGAGGCTATCTTCAATGCCATCAACCGCCCAAGACCCCGTGCCATGAGCATGAATGAGAAGGCCGATCGAGTTCCTCGGGACTAAGCCGCCCACCTTCGGCGGGTCGGTGAATCCTCCGGATGCGACGATTGGTCGAGAGCCATCCCGAGGGAACTAGAGCCCCTCCCTTTGCGAGGACCATGACAAGGTTCTCTCCGGCGCACTCACCGGCTCACCGGACGGCCCTAGCTCGGTGGGAGAATTACCGCGCCGCGCCCAAGGATCCCTCCGCCATCACATGGGATGAATTCGTGGAGGAGTTCCGCCGCTACCACATCCGGAGGCTACACCGAAGCGGAAGGCGGATGAGTTCCGCGAACTCCGCCAAGGCAACATGTCCGTGGAGGAGTACACGTACCGCTCATAGAGGCCGGCACGCTATGCCCCCGAGGAGGTGGATAAAGACTCCAAAAAGCAAGAGATGTTCAAGAAGGGGCTGACCCCGGAATTGAGGACCCCGTCGACTCCTCGGATTTACCCGGACTTCAACACCCTTATGAACATGGCAATCCTCACGGAAAGGGCAAAGGCCGAGGAGAAGAAGGAAAACAAGCGCAAGTTCATGGAACACAAGGCCAAGCGAAGCAAGAGCGGTCCCGAGAGACCGAGAAACTTTGGACACCCCATGTCCGGGTTCCAAGCCCCTATGCGATACGAACCCAAACCCAAGCCACAAGCTCACAAGCCCCCAGAGCCCAGTTCAAGCCCTCCTACAACCAGAATGCCATAAAGCCCCCACAGAACAACACCAGCCAGATTACTACCAACAACAACAACAGCAACAGCTCCCGAGTGTGTTTCAACTGCCGGGAAACCGGGCACTTCATCGCCAACTGCCCCTATGCTAAAAAGCCAGCCACCACCACCTACTCCAACTCGGTAAACGGACCAAGGCCGCTTGCGTCAGGAGCCAACCGCATGCCAGTGCGCAGCAACAACAACTTCGGCAACAACACCGGCAACCAGCAGATGAGGCAGCCCCAGCAATCGTATGGACGCGCCCGAGTGAATCACATCAATGCGCGGGGAGGCGCGAGAAGCACAAGGAGTGGTACTCGGTGAGTTCCCGGTCGGCTCGCTTTGGCTACCATCTTGTTCGATTCGGGAGCATCACACTCATTTATATCCTCAAGCTTTGTGGAAAAGCATAGCATACCCACGATACTACTCAAAGCACCCCTAATAACTCGAACACCGGAGGTGACATTAATTGTCAACCGGGATGCCCCCGGTAAGAATTATTTTAAGTGGGGTAGAGTTTCTAGCAGACCCGGGTAGTACCGAAATCCAAGGGGATAGATGTGATCCTTGGTATGGACTGGTTAAGCCAACACCATGGCCTCATAAGCCGTGCCGATAAAGTAGTGCACCCGACCAACCCGGACGGGATACAAGTGACTCGCCACACCCGGGACACGGGCGGACATAATGGTTTTCAACATAGAAGCCAAGTCCATAGAAGAGGTCCCGGTAGTACGAGAATACCCGGATGTGTTCCCCGAAGAGCTTCTCGGAATGCCACCGGACGGGGACATAGAGTTCGTGATCGACCTTATCCCTGGAACCTCGCCCATAGCCAAGAGGCCCTATAGGATGGCAGCCCCTGAGTTGGCAGAATTGAAGAAGCAGCTAGCAGAGCTCCAGCGAAGTGGGTTCATCAGACCAAGCTCATCACCTTGGGGAGCCCCAGTGCTTTTCGTGGAAAAGAAGGATAAGAGCATGAGGATGTGTGTGGACTATCGCTCGCTGAACGAGGTCACTATTAAAAACAAGTACCCTCTTCCCAGAATAGATGACCTGTTTGACCAACTAAAGGGAGCCAAGTACTTCTCGAAGGTGGACCTAAGATCAGGGTACCACCAGCTCAAGATCAGGGAAAGTGACATCCCCAAGACTCGCCTTTGTCACTCGCTACGGGCAATATGAGTTCACGGTGATGTCCTTTGGACTAACCAATGCCCCAGCGTACTTCATGAACCTCATGAATAAGGTGTTCATGGAGGAATTGGACAAGTTTGTCGTGGTCTTCATTGACGACATACTTGTTTACTCCAAGAGTGTGGAGGAGCATGAACAACATCTTCGAGTGGTACCGGGAAAATTGAGGGCACACAAGCTATACGCCAAGTTCGGCAAGTGTGAATTTTGGCTAGAGAAGATATCCTTCCTTGGGCACATATTGACTGCGAAGGAGTAGGCAGAGACCCGGGAAGGTTGAGACAGTCTCCAACGGCGGCAACCAACCAATGTGAGTGAGATCGGGGAGTTTCCTAGGTTTAGCCGGGTACTACCGGAGGTTTATCGAGGGATTCTCCAAGATCGCCCGGCCCATGACAGAGCTGCTCAAGAAAGAGAAGAAGTTCATCTGGACCGAGGCCTGTGAGAGAAGTTTCCAGGAGTTGAAGAAGAGGTTGACCACAGCCCCAGTGCTAACCCTGCCAGACATTCAACGAGACTTTGTCGTGTATTGCGACGCCTCCCGACAAGGGTTGGGATGTGTTCTCATGCAAGATGGGAAGGTAGTAGCATATGCCTCCCGTCAGCTCAAACCCCATGAGCGAGAACTATCCCACCCATGATCCGGAGTTTGCGGCCGTAGTGCATGCCCCGAAAATATGGAGACATTACTTGATCGGGAACAAGTGTGAGATCTACACGGACCACAAGAGTCTAAAATACATCTTCACTCGGCCCGACCCGAACCTAAGGCGAGAGAAGATGGCTAGAGCTAGTCAAAGACTATAACCTAGAGATTCACTACCATCCCGGGAAGGCCAATGTAGTAGGCGATGCTCTAAGCCGGAAAACCTACGAGAAGGCAGCACCCAAGAGTGCTCAGTTGCAAGAGGAGATGGCCCGAGCTCAACGTACACATCGTCCCCCAAGGCTACGTCCGCCAGCTGAGTGTTCAGCCTACCCTAGAAGAGAAGATCCGGAAGGCCCAAGAAGCCGACGAGGATCTGATGAGGATCCGCAAGCATACCGGAGAAAACAAGGCCCCTGACTTCAGGGTAGATGACCAAGGCACCCTGTGGTACAAGAACGGATATGCGTGCCCGAAGGTGGAGATTTCCGACAGGACCATCATGGATGAGGCACACAACTCGAGCATATTCCATTCACCCGGGATCCACCAAGATGTACATGGACTTAAAGCGAAGTACCGGTGGAACGGGATGAAGGCGGACATTGCACGGTTCGTCGCCCACCGTGACACTTGTCGAGGGATCAAAGCCGAACATCGAAGCCCGCGAGATTGCTGCAACCTTTACCGATCCCGGTATGGAAGTGGGACGAGATAGGTATGGACTTCATAGTAGGGTTGCCAAGGACTCGAAGGGACATGACTCCATATGGGTAATCGTGGACCGACTCACCAAAGTCGCTCACTTTTTACTCCGTACGGACCACTTATGGTGGAGAGAAATTGGCGAAACTCTACATAGAAAATATAGTGAAGCCGCATGGAGTGCCTAGCGGAATAGTCTCGGACGAGAGGGACCCGCTTCACCTCTAGGTTCGGAAAAGCTTGCATAAAGCCATGGGCACCAAGCTAGACTTCGGCTCGCCGTACCACCCACGGACCGACGGACGGACCGAAAGGGTGAATCAGATTTTGGAAGATATGTTGAGAGCTCGCGTCCTCACCTACGGCAAGGATTGGGAGCGAGCCTCGCCGTATGCGGAATTTTCCTACAACAACGGCTACCAAGCAAGTCTGGGAATGTCGCCATTCGAAGCACTATACGGGAGAAAGTGCAGAACACCCCTGATGTGGTCAGAAGTAGGAGAGCGTGCCCTGGTTGGGCCCGCACTTATAAAGGAAGCCGAGGAGCGAGTAGCAGACATCCGAGAAAAGTTGAAAGCCGCCCAGTCCCGACAGAAGAGCTACGCAGACAAGAAAAGGCGAGAAGCAAGCTTCAACCCAGGAGACTTCGTCTACCTCAAGGTTTCACCCATCCGAGGGACTCGGAGGTTCCAAGTACACGGGAAGTTGGCCCCTCGATACATCGGCCCGTATAAAGTGCTCAAGAGAGTCGGAGCAGTAGCGTATCGGCTGGAGCTACCCGAAGAAATGTCAGATATACACCCGGTATTCCACATCTCCCAGCTACGCCGATGTCTGAAGGTTCTGGAAGAAAAACGAGTACCGGTGGAGACCATCGATCTACAGCCAGACCTTAGGTACCAGGAGGTGCCCGTCAAGATCTTAGACACTGTGGTCAAGCAAACAAGAACGACCGAAGTACGGGTGTGCAGAGTCCAATGGAGTAGACACGGGGTGGAAGAAGCTACGTGGGAACGAGAGGATGCACTGAGGAAAGAATTCCCCCACCTATTCGAGACTTAGCCGAATCTCGAGGACGAGATTCATTTTAAGTGGGGTAGGTCTGTAACGCCCGCGTTTTTAGCTCTAAATAAATCACCTACTAAATCATGCGTAATTTCAAAAACCGATCCGCCGAGCTCAAATATCAATCAAACCCTAGCCACCGTTTTCTCTCCTCTCTCTCTCTCTCTCTCTCTTCCCCACGACGCGCGTGCCGCGATTCCCGCCGCACCGCACCTCGGTCACGCCCCTCGCGCGCCTTCCCAATGCCGCGGTCGGCCACCGTGCCGGAATCCCGCGCACGCCGCGGTCCCGACGGCCGGTCCGCCTCGCCATCACCGCCGTCCCGAAAACGCGCGACGCCCGGAATTGGAAAAACCCCACAAAACCCTCCCCTAAATTCCCTAGCAATTTTCCTAATTTTTCCAACCCTTCCCTATTTTTCTCCATTTTCCTTTTCTTTTCTTCCCTTTTCCTTCTTTCTTTTCTCTCCTTTTCCTTTTTCCTCTTTTCTTTTTCCTTTTTCCTCTTTTCTCTTTCCTTTCTCCTTCCTTCTTCCCTTCCCTTCTCCTTCCACCCGCGCGGCCGAGCATGCGCCCGACCGGCGCCCGACGGGGGTTGACCCCGGGCCCCCGCGCCTCGCCGCCGCCCCCACCCCTCCTCCTCGCACGCCGGCAAGGTCACCGCCTCCTCACGCCACCGCGGCCCACGACCGGCCGGACGCCGGAGCCGGGCCAACGCGGCCGGCGCCATTAACTTTTCCCCCCCCCCCGCCCGAGCCATCACCGCCGACCGCGCCCGCCCCACGCCCGCACGACGAGTCCAATCCCCCGCCCCAACCTCTCGCGCACGCCGACCCAATCGAATCGTCGCATCGCCGGCCGGAGCTCGCGAAGCTCCCCGAGCTCACCGGCGGCCTCGCCGGAGAAAATATCTCCCCTTCCCGAACCCTCCTCCGCCGCCTATAAAAGAGGGTCGACGGCCTCCCCGCTCGCCGCACCACACCAACACAGCAACACCGCACCTCCTCCCCTCCTCTCCAAACTCCACGCGCCGCCGCCGCCCCTAAACACCGCCGCCGCGCCTCCGCTCTCCCCGTGGAGCCGCCTCCACCGTGCGCTATAGCTCAAGGTGAGCACGGGAATAGGTTTCCCCCGCCCTCCTCTCTCTTTTCCCCTCATCCCCGGTCGTCCCCGTGGCCGGAGCCGCCGCGAGCCCCCCCCCCCCCCCCCCGCCTCCCCGCACGGTCCGCTTCCCCTCCGTTCGACCGCAAGGTAGAAGAAGGCCTATAGGCCAAAAACCCCCTGCCTCCTCCCTGTTTTCCTAAAAGGCCCCTGCCTTTATCCCCCTCCCTTCTTTATTCTTTCAAATAGACCCTAGATCAATGATTAATAATAAGATTAAATGCTTTCAGACCCCAAATAAAGTACAAATCAGGCCCTAATCAAGTATATATTATTACAATCACCCCCTTTTTTCCAATAATATAAATTACCAATAGGTCCTTAAATACTTATAACCCCTAGCCTTTCATACACGCCGCACCCCCGCCGAACCAACTCCTTTCCCGGGGCCTATAAATACTCCTCACCGCTCACTCTTTCCCCCCCCCCCCCCCCCGAGCTCGGCGAACCGTGAGTGCTAATATCGCTTGCTTGTGTGTGTGTATGCCATAGCCGACGGAGTAGACGGAGTAAGGTACCCCGAGCCGGAGGTCGGAGCCGACTACTGCGAGCAGGAGCCCGAGGTCCCGGACGCCGAGCCGGCACTCCCCGAAGACTTCGAAGACGGCAAGTTCAACCTCCCCCTTTGATGCATGCTTCTGTCCTAGTTTTATAAATATACCCTTATACCCGTTTTACAAATTGCATATCGTTTTACTGCAAAACATGGTAGGATAGCCACCCTTGATTGCTATGATTGAACCTTGTTTTGGCCTAAATGTGTGCTTTAAAAATATGTGAGTGCTTTCAAAATGTGTGAGTGCTTTAAAAATGAGAATGGGATATTTTTGGAAAATGAGTACGAATCGGGTAGACGGGATGGACGTGTGTGTCGGGAGTATGGGTGAGCTCGTACCGTGTGGTTGAGCGTGTTGGGAGTTGTCCATCTTGTCGGTTAAGGACCGGGTTGCGTGACATCTCACCCGACCCAAATCATCGTACAACCACTCGACCGTTGTATGTGGCAACGGCTTAGCATAAACCCCACTAGTTAATCTACTTGCCATCCGGGTGTGCGGGTGAGCAGCGGAAGACCAAGGAGTCGGGGTACGCTCTCGTGTGAGGTACGCCCCGGTTATGTGGGATAACCCCTTGGGTGCTTCCGTGGTGGCTCGTAGTGTTAGCTAAGGTGGGTAATGGCTATGATAGGATCCGTACCGCACCGAGGTGTCCGTGTGACGGTACCCTACTTGTGGGTAAAGATGTACAACCTCTCGCAGTGTCAAACCTATTCGAATAGCCGTGTCCACGGTATTGGACGAGTCACGGTGTGGTCACAAAAACTAGTGTTTGGGATGGGATGTTTTCTCGGCGTGAGTTGTTTTCCGGTGATGTGTGTGTGGCCGTGTGCCCGGGCTACGACGGATGGGAAGTCCGTAGTTCCACAAAGTGGTTTCACTTAAAACCGTTGAGTCACTTTGGTTACAAAAATGATTTGCGAAAGCCTTTTTGAGATGAACCCCCGCATGTGTAAGTTTGCTAAAAGAACCTTAACCCGATCCTTGTTATACCTTATGCATGATTCTGTTTATAAGCCCCTCCGTGGGTGGGGTTGGATTTGCCGAGTACGTATGTGCTCACCCTTGTTTACTAACTATTTTACGCAGGAGGATCCCGATTACATCCCGTAGGACGTTGAGTAGGTCATTGCCCTACACCCAACCGTGCCTCGTGTACCGGGGCCCTACCTAAAGCTTCCATGGTGTGGTACTCGAGGAGGCTATGGAAGCCTTTGCTATCGTAGTGTGGTCGCTAGCGTTTGTGTTGTTCATCGTAGCGTTGGCACTACCGTGCCCTTTCGTAACCGTAATGTAAAAGATCGATTCCACCCGTTGTAATAAATGTTCTACCGCCTCCCGGGGATCGGTATTTGTGTCACATTTGGTCACCTCTCGATGAGGGGACGCTTTACTAAGGATCTCATGTCAAGTCATATTACAGGTGCAAAGCCACAAAGAATACAGACAGAGGATACTTCATCTTTACAAGGTTTGCAGTTTTCTCTTATTCATGTTAATATCACACAGTAACTGCCATGAAATGTGTATTGCATTTGTATTATTTTTGCTCAAACGATATTGCATTTGTATTATTCATATCATCTGCTATATGTGATGCCCAGAGTCTAGGCTATTTTTTATCTGAAGTTTGTTGCCATGCAACCTGCTGTAATTGCATAGACAAAAAAGTTCACATCCAGTATGCTAGCAGCAGGCTGCATGGAGTTCCATAACAGGCCTATATGGCTATAACCAAGATCATTGATTGATAAAAACACAAGCGCTAGCCTGTAGCAAATAGTTAACAAATTTATATCAGCTCTGTAACTAAGAGCAACCACAATTTATATCACGAACGAGCAGAACATCACAAGCAGAGCAATTGCCGATCGTCATGGATGCAGATGGGCTGAAGATGTTACCATTTTTGTTAAGCTCGACGAAGGACCTGTGGACGAGCTTGGCGGTGTAGGCTTCGGGGTCCAGGGCGCGGATCTGGCAGCGCGTAGGCGGGGGCCGACGGCAGATCCGGCGGCGTGCAGGAGGGGGTGGGGTCCGGGCGCGGAGGCGGGGGCCGGCGGCGGATCCGGCGCGTGGAGCCGGGGGCGGTGTCTAGGGCGCGGAGGCGGGGACCGGTGGTGGATCGGGCGGCGCAGAGCCGGGGCGGCGTCCAAGGCACGGAGGCGGGGGCCGGTGGCGAATCCGGTGGTGCGGAGCCGGGGGCGGTGTCCGTGGCGCGGAGGCGGGGGGCCGGCGGCGGATCCGGCGCGCGGAGCCGGGCGGTGGTGGGACGCGGCGGCGGGGCGCGCGCGAGGGGCGGCGGGGTCATCGGTCGCGGTCCTCGCGGAGCGAGGTAGGGGCGCGGGTGAGTGGAATTGGATAGGGTTCGATGCTGGACCGGCTTGGCCTTGTACTAGTTAGTTTTTCTTTTATTTCTTCCCCGAAAGCCGTGCGACCCCTCTTCCCTGAGAGCTCTCATCTGGCACTCGGGGAAGAGCCCTCTTCCTCGTGTGTCACAACAGGCACTCGGGGAATTACTTATTATATTTTTAGTTTTTTTGCCTTATTAAGTCTTCCCACATTATTAAAAATAAAGTGCTCAAATTTGGAGTAATTTTGATTTTTTTATATTTAGTGAGTTTTTACGTTTTGTTGAATTTTTTTCATACTTCAAATTTGAACTGCAGGTGCATGAAATAATATATTTTGGTTATTCAAAAAATGATATTCATGATTTTTGATGTATATTAAGGTGGTATCCAGAAACTCATATGAAATGTCGGTGATCTTGTTGCTATAACATGATAAACAACTTACAAGAAAAGTGTTTTTAAATTACAGAAAATCCGAACGAAGTTTGAAAATCACGAAACTTGTCGGGGCGTTGTGTTATCACATGTATAGGTTGTGTGCAAGAATTGAGAAGATTTCGAGCAAGTTGGGATGCCGGATGCCTAAAACCCAGACATCTCTGTGTGTTATCACATTGATCACATGTGGAGATGTCTCGGTTTTAAGCATCTGACATCGCAGCTTCCTCGAAATCTTCTCAATTGTTGCACACAATCTCTACATCTGATAACATGACTCCAAGACAAAGTTTCGTAATTTTCGGACTTCGTTCGGATTTTATATAATTTACAAATACCTTTTCCGTAAGTTGTTCGTCTTGTCATGGCAAGAAGATCCTCGATATTTCATGTCAGTTCCTGGAAATGGCCTTAATATACACAAAATATCATGAATATCATTTTTGAATCACCAAATTATATGATTTTTATGCACATGTAGTTCAAATTTGAAGTATGAAAAAAATTCAACAAAAAAACTAACGAAATATACCTAAAAAATTCAAAATTACCCCAATTCTGAGCCAGGAGTTTTAAATAATGTGGGAATGCCTCGCAAAAAAAATGGGGCAAAAAAACTAAAAAAACAAAAATTAGTTCCCCGAGTGTCTTCCCTAGCACTCGGGGAAGAGGCCTCCTTCCCCGAGTGCTAGAGCAAGGCACTCAGGGAAGAGACATCCTTCCCCGAGTGCTAGACCAAGGCTCTCAGGGAAGATTTTTTTAAACGGTTCCGTCCACCCCCGCCGTCAAATGCAAATTTCCTTCTGTGAGTGCCAGTCTTCCCCGAGTGTTGCACTCAGGGAAGATGGGCTTCCCCGAGTGTTGCACTCGGGGAAGATGGGCTTCCCCGAGTGCCTCTCTTCCCCGAGTGTCGGGCACTCATCGGCACTCGGGAAAGCCTCTCTTCCCCGAGTGCAATTCTTCCCCGAGTGCAACACTCAGGGAAGACCGAGTGCCCGATTTTTGGCACTCGGGGAAGTATTTGGCACTAGGGGAATCTTGCTTCTCCCGTAGTGAAAGGCTGGAGATAATTTCATTTTCTTAAAAAAATGTGTTTTTCTGATGGGATTTCATATTCTACCATTGAGATTTTACTAGATTTCAGTATCTTATACGTTTTTGGTGTACTTTAATTTCCCTCAACTTTTCTAAAAAGCAAATATATGTTTGCGATATGTCAAGTGCCATCATACATAGGTATCACACACTAATGCACACAAGAATCTGACAAAGGGGAGCACCTAGCTGCTAGATAAGACACCCAAGGCACAGAATACGTATATGCCACGTAATGCCCCTTCATTGCACTCCTCGACTCTGCGTTCACTGCTGTTCGCCATGCTATCCAGGGTTTACCTTACCGTTGGTAACCGGCCTTACCGGCCTGGACCGGTTACGGTATCGGCCGGTTACCAGCCGGGGGTATTTAAAATTTTTGGATCTGCGTTCACTACTGTTCGCCATGCTATCCAGGGTTTACCTTACCGTTGGTAACCGGCCTTACCGGCCTGGATCGGTTACGGTATCGGCCGGTTACCAACCGGGGGTATTTAAATTTTTTGGATTTGAATTCAAAAAATTGAAAAATAAGAAAAAAATCTCTAAAAATACTTCATGATTTATTGAGTCTAATGGTGTCAAATTTTTTTCAAACTTCATTCGTTTAGTATAATGTTCGGCCATTACAAGTTAAACCAAAAAGAAAAAAGAAAAAAATGCAGTGGCCCAGCAAGGCCCACTTCGGCCCAACGTTTGGGGTCAAAATATCCCCAGCTAATGCTCCCCACGCCCGTGACGCTTCCTGCCCGTGCCCCCCAGGATCTCGCCCGCTACCGTCCGCCGCCCCTGGCTCCTGTCCGGCCGTAGGTGCCGCGCAACCACTCCCTGTCCACGGTTTGCCGCGCGGTAGGCGCGGTAAGCCGGGCGATCGACGGATCTACTGGCCCGCAACGGTTAGCCGGCGGTTGGGGCCGGTTTGCCGCCCCGACCGTTCGGTAAGCCGCCGCCCAGGCGCGGTTTGCCGGTCCAAGCGCTGGTATGTCACCTCCCCTTCATAAATGTAGGATTGATCTATGTGTTAAGTATGTTTTGATATGATTTAGTAGAATCATAGATATAATTTGGGATGTAGATATGATTTGATTTAGGGTGTAGATATGGTTTACGTATGATTTAGGTATATAACTATATATATGATTTAGATAAGATATGTTTTGATATATATTTTAGGTATATAACTCTATATATGATTTATGTGATTGATTTGTGAATGTTGTCCATTTTTGCAGATACACAAGATGGGTGTACGAATGGGAAGATCCACAATTTTACGCTATGTTAATTCAGCAGTGGGAGACAACATCTGCGTGGATGGGTCAAACTTGGCAAGACTACAAGGATGAGTTGCTTAGAGTGCAAGGCTTGAATGTGATGTCCACCGCTGAATACCAGATGGCGACCCAAATGGGGGTCTTCCCATTTATACAACACCATTGATCTTTTATTGATGTACGATTATTGTCGTGGGATTGTGTGCACAATTATCACTATCACTATGGTATTGTATGAACGATTATTACTATGACATTATTTGTATGCAAAACTATGATATTATTCCTTTGGTGAGGTTTTGTGAGGTCCTTTACATTAATATACGCATAGGTCATGCTAAAATTTTCATTAATTTACCACCGGGGAACCACACAAATGTTTTCGGTTTTTAAGTCTGTTTGACCGGTTTACCGAAGAAACCGAGCGATAACCGGTCCTTACCGATCGGTAAACCATTTCAAACCGATTGCACTGGCCTTTTGGTTTGGTTTTTGGAATTTGTTCGGTTTTTAGCGGTAACCGCGGCTTACCGACCGGTTTACCAAAACCGACGGCCGGCGGTTCGAGGGTCCGGTTTGGTAAGGTTAACCCTGATGCTATCTAGATGAGTGTTATATACTCCGTACGTTCTTAAATGTATGGCATTGTTGACTTTTTTTACTTCAACTTTAACCATTAATATATATTGAACAACTGTGAACTAGGTCAGTCAAGTGCAAAGTTTCATTGCATAGTTGCCCAAACTGTGAACTAGGTAACTGGAGTTTCATGGTGATGACACTCCTCTCACATATGATGAAACTATCCCTTCTCTCTCCTCACAAATACTCTTACCACATAAGCAAAATTGATGATGTGGTATGATAATTAATGTCCATGAAACTCCTATTGAGACTAGTCTTAGGTGACAAAGTAATGTTTCGATTACGTTGTTCGCTGATTTAAGTCCAAAACATGGGAGAAAATATATGCCAATTGTGTCGCTGGATCGCGATCCTGCCCAAAGACAGTTCCTAGCCCTAAGGTACGGCTCCTTCCACTTGATCAGCAATGCCTCAGAGCTCTTCAACTCGACAGGGACAAACGGCCGCCACTAGCACCGGAGAGCGAAATGACGTAGGCAGCGGCGTAGCCAGGATTTGACCATACAGAGGGTCAATCAATTCGGGGTGGGAGGAGAGGGGCAAATAGAGTGATTTCACAGCAAAATAGAGTAATTTTGTTTCCTTTTTGACCCTTTAGGCATGCAGCCTTTTAACTTGTACATATTTATGCCTTTATATATGTTAAAAAAAATAAGGGTATGAGCCTCCCCTGCGGATTGTTGTAAAAAAACGAATTTAGGTCTTCACATGGCTCCGACTCCACAATAGTCTGCATCAACTCCAAGTTGGACCTAGCTGGAGTGGAGTTGGAGCTATCAAGATTGGGTGTTTGGCTAGATGAGTACCAATAGCTCCAAAAATAGAATTTTTATGATGGATTATCCTTATTACACTACCAGATTCCAAGGCTTTGCTAAGAGCACGTTACTCTCGGCAGAGGCCCAATTCCTCTCGGCACAGGCTGTGCCGAGAGGGAACTCTCGGCACAATGCACTCGGCACCGCTGGGCCGGCAAAGAGCCCTTTGCCGAGAGCCACATCAGATCCACTCGTTACACGTGTGCCGGGAGTGGGATCTTGCTCTCGGCAAATGAAATCTCATAAAACAGAAAAGAAGCAATTCAAAAGCAGCGGGCCCACCAGACGGCTGCCCTGGCCCCACCACCGCCGCCCACCACCACCACCAGATCCGCCACCATCACTACTGGCACCGCCCACCACCACCACCGCCCGCCCACCACCACCACCGCCGCCGACCCCGCCCCGCCGGCCGCCGCCGCCGACCCGCCCGCCGGCCGCCGGCGCGGCCACCACCACCACCACCAGAGCCGCCGGCACCACCATCCGGCCGCCACACACCACCACCACCACACAAACAAAACACAGAGAGAGAGGGAGGAAGGTAGAACTTGGATCCGTCCGCCGCCTCGTATTCGGTCGCCGCTCCCCGGGAGGAGCTGCCTGCCGTCGCACCGGGGAAGGAGCCGCAACCGTGCCGGGGAAGGAGCCGCTGCCGCGCCGGGGGAAGGAGCCACCACCACCGGGAGAAGAGGCCAAGCCGCCGCGCCTCCTTATGCGCCAACGCTGCACCTCACCCAGATGCGCCTCCTCATGCGCCACCCGCACCTCGCCCCGCCGCTGCTCCCCACCGCCTGTGAGGGGCGAATGGAGGGGGGAGGGGAGGGGAGGCAGGAGGGACCAGCGGGCCTAACCGGTGATGGAGGAGGAGGAGGAGGAGGAGCGAGGGAGGGAGGCCGGCCGGCAGATCTGCGCGCAGGAGTGAGGCCGGCGGCGGAGGGAGGGCGGCGGATCTGCGCGCGGGGGAGGGAAAAAGAGGAGGTGGTCGCGGAGGGAGGAAGAGGAGGTGGCGGATTGAGGGGCGGAGGCAGGAGAGGAGGGGGCGGTTTTTAATAGGTACGGTTGGTTGTTGGGCCGGCCGGTAGGATGGGCCGACATTCGAGCATGGGCCGGCTGGTAGGAAGGGCCCAATAAGGCTTTGCCGAGAGGATTACTCTAGGCAAAGAAAATATTAGTTCGATCAATTACTAAAAATAGCAAAAATGGATTTTTTAAAAAAATTTAACATAACACCAATTATGTTGTATACTACTTCTAAAAAAGTTTTTTTAGACAAACTCAAATTTAGATTTCTCTAAGACTCCAAACCTAGTGACATTGGTTCAATTCTCTGAAACTTCTCGTGAGATATTCCGGATTCTAAACAACATATGTGTTAAAGTGTTCAAAACATTCTCAACTTTCTATCACAACCTCCACATATGATATCATGAGCACTTGACAAATTTCGTGATTTTCAAACTTCATTTGAATTTCATACAATTTTAAATCCTTTCTACCTTATGATCTTCATCATGCACAGAGAACCAAATGCCAGAAATTTAGGTTCATTTTGTGTAAATGGTCTTAGAGATGTCTCATGGACATGAAAATCATTTTTCCAACAACTTTACTCTATGATCTCATGCACTTGCAGTTCATATCAGACGCATACGAAAAAATACCTAGAAAGAAGTAAAAACTTTTGAATATAACAAACAAAGCTAAAATTGTGACAATTTTCAGTATAAATTTTGTATAAGTGTATGTTGAGGATAGAAAAAAATTAGAGGTAAACAAGTGAATTTTTAAATTTTCTTTGCCGAGAGAAAAACACTCGGCAAAGAAATTCTTTGTCGAGAGCCAGCAAATTGGCTCTCGTCAAAGAATTCTTTACCTAGTGTTTTTTTTTCCGAGAGTTTTTTTCCTCTCGGCAAAGAAGTCTCTTTGCCTAGAGTTTTTTCTTTGCCGGGAGTTTTTTATTTTACTCTCGACAAAGCTTTTTTACCGAGAGTTTTTTATTTGGCTCTCGGCAAAGAACCGCGCTCTAGGCAAAGCCTTCGGGTAGTGTTACCCCCAACTCACGACCCCACGTATCATCCTCACAGCCAATCTTCTTTCTCAGGATGCCTAAAAGCTCGAGTGCCTCCGTTCCCAAGTGGGATGGGGCCATGGCGGTGAGAGGGCTTGCGGTGGTGCTGCAGGCGAGCCACACCTCAGCTTCCCAACAACCGCGGTCGACCGAGCGGCGACGATTGTGTAGCTCAGATGTACAATTCCTTAGACCTCGTGAACGGAAGGTAGCTGCTCGGAGCGCGGCCACAACCACATCAATGAGGAAGCCCGTGGCAGCCACGAGAGGGAGGTTGGTGGACGACGGTCCACCAACAAAGAACCTCGTGATGAGATATTACAGAGATTGGGCAAGCTCTAGCGCAGAATAGGGGGGCGACGGTGGGTAGGGTTGATGACTGGGTAAGAGAGGGTAGGGAAGGGAGGTGCCAACTGCCAACGGTGGGCCGGAGGAGGGTGCCGCATGGTAGCAGCCAGCGACGGCGAACGAGAGTACGCTACGCGGTGTCGAATACTCGAATGCAGGCAGCGCCACGACCGGCTGGAGACCGCACGTGTGGTCGGTGGTCGGGGGAAGTGAGCGTGGGGCTGCTTCCGGCGGGGACAGGGATGGCCTAGCGGAGGCGGGATGGTGGTGCGCCACTGGTGGCACGTAACCACCCGAGGCTAGGTGAGAACTGCAGGATCTGATATGTTTTTTTTACATAACGAGTGTCAATGGTGGGTAGTGGGTACCTCCAACTCCACGCCTTCATTCATATGTGACAGTGTTGGAGTTGCAAAATAGGTACACCTTTATTCGTATATGAATAGTGTCGGGGACAGCCCTAGGGGTCCCCTAAACAACCGGAGAAAAACCCACCTAACTTCGTAAAAAATGCAAAATACAAACTAAGGGCGTGTTTGGGAGAGCTCCGACTCCGGAAATCAGCTTCAGAGTTGCAGATCCACGAAATTTCACCGTGGAGCGGCTTCACCATGGATCTAGGATCTCGCAAAATGTTTGGTACAACTCCAGATTTCACATTATCTCTATGTCATCTATGACCCACAAGTCAGGACAATAGAAATGAAAAAAAACTAAACCCACATTATCCCCACCACCGGCGCATCCTCGCCGTCGCCCGCGCACGACATCCCCACCGCCGGCCGCCGCGGGGCGCGAGGGGCGGGCCGGCCATGACGACTCCGTGAGGGCGAGCAAGGCACGACCGGGCGGGCGCGGCGCGACACCACCTCGTCGGGCGGACGCGGCGCGGCCGACCTCGTCGGGCGGGCGCGGTCGAGCCGGCGCGAGAGCGGCGCGGGCCGAGCCGGCGCGGGCGGGTGCGGCCGAGTCGGGACGGGACGAGCGGGCGCGGCGCCGGCGGACGCCGGCGCCCGACGGGAACTAGCTCCGGCGAGGGCCGGCACCGGCGGACAGGCGAGCCCGCGAGGGCCGGTGATGCGGGGAGGCGAGCTCCGGGAGAGAGGGGGGGATGCGGGCGGCGCGGGGAGGTGCGGGGGGGGGGGGGGGGGGGGACCGGTAGGGCACGCGCGGTCGAGCAGCGAGGGAAGCTCGGCGGCGGTCGTGGTCGGGCGCGGGGAGAGCACCGCGGTGTCGGGGAAGAGAGTTGCGAGGAAAAAAATAGAACAAACCGTTTTTTATGTGTAACCGGTGGCGGTGGTGGGTAATTTCGCCCAACTCCGGAAACTTGGATTTGGTGGAGTACCTCTTGAGGCACTCCATGAAAACCATGGAGTTGGGAGTCCGCTCCACCTTTTTTTCGGAGGAGATCCACGGTGGAGCCGCCGGAGTTGGGTGTGTTTGGCGGAGAAAATTTGGAGTGGAGTCGTTTTATTGGATCTAGAGCTCGCGTGGAGCTCTCCCAAACACGCCCTAACCCACGAAGCCAAAACACACACACATGCCACGACCACGACCCCGGTGGCCCCCGCGGCCCACCGCAGCGACGAGGCCGAGCGCCCCCTCGGCGAGGTCCACCTCGCTCGAGGGCCGAGCGCCCCCTCGGGCGAGGTCCGCCTCGCTCGAGGGCTGAATGCCCCCTCGGGCGGGGTCCGCCTCGCTCGAGGGGCCCCGCGCATGCGCCACCTCTGTTCCTGCTCACACGTCCGAGCATTTAATGCTCTGACACCACGGGACTGCGCCACGACCCCGACACACATGGGAATCCCACCCTGGCGCTATTACACCAACTCCCGTGGAGCGGCCATCCCCGCCACTGTACAACACTATGCGAAGAGGCCAGTGTCAGCTCCGTGACACTGTGCCGCCTACCTTTGTACGGCTAACACGCCGAGCCCTCGAAGGAGGGACGACGGAACCCTAGAAGGAGAACAAATATGTTTTCTATGGTTACACAGGGCTACGCCGTGACGTCTGGCCGGTGGGAACGGTCTACTCCGTCGCCATCAGCCCTGTGCGGCCATCCCCGCCGCTGCAACACCACGCCGGGCACTGTGACGACATCCCCGACGCTGCTAAAGCGCACGGGGACAGGACGTCGCCACGCCCGCCACTGTGCCTCGTACGATCTCCCGTTGACTTCACCCTCGAGTCGGTCCGCGGGCGGCAGCCGGGCGACCAACCTCTACGCTGCTACCCTCGAAGTCGCTCCTGTACGAGCACAAGACTCGCCACGACGCCTCAACAGGAGCGAGATTCGTCAGGACGGTCGTCAACTCCACAGCACTGCTCGCCATACCTCTACACGTAGGCAAAATAGTGCGGAACACCTGTAAATTGCCCTCTCCTTGGCCTATAAAAGTAGGGCAATCCCCCAGCCGTAGGGGGACAACGGACAGAGACAAACGGCACACTCACACGCCTTTCGCCCCTCACTTCGATATTGGCACTTGCCTCAATCAATACCTCTGGGACCTGGAGGTCCAGCCTCCTCTCCCGCCTCGCTTGTAGCACCCCTCTGCAAGCACCACAGTGCAACGCAATATAGTGCCCTGAGCACACCACTGCTGGACGTACGGCCCCGGCCAGAACCAGGATAAAACTCGTGTCATCTAGTTGCTTAGCACCGGCCATCGAGGGATAGATCTCAACGCTCTTACTAGTTAGTGTCAGGATTACTTTCCGCACCGACAGATGACGCGCCAGGTAGGGGTCTTCGCGCTGAAGATCAGCTTCCACAAGCCCTCTCGATGGTGATCCGCACCGAGTACAGGGGCCAGAGGTATTCCATGGGCAGCTCTAAGGACCAGGAGTGTCCCGGTGGTCGATGGATGACCGCTCCTCAGTGATGAGTGATTGACAACAGGTGTTGGACTGACTCTTGGCTCAGTGCGCAGGTGTAGGCTGCGGCCTAGTTCGTGTTGTTGCAGGTGAAGAACGGACGTGAAAGGTCTTCGGCCTTGAGGGGCCACCGGGAGATGGAGAAACAAGTAGGCTCGGTTCGAGGGACCCGGTGGACGGCGGGACTAGGTGCGGGCCACATGGTGGCGAGACGAGCAAGACGAAGTCATGGACGATCGAGCCGGTGCACGGTGGCGGTCGAGTCAAGAGGCTTGGCGGGAGGCCGGGCCGAGCACGCGGGGTTTGGTGGTTTGCCCACAAAACCATCAGAGGACGGTTTCTTGGTTTGGGCCTCAAAACCAAGTCCGAAGGCCCAACACGACGGAGACGGGATCCGGGCGTGTCGGGAAGCTTCGAAGCGGAGGACATGCGGCAGGATCGCATGGCTTGCGTCGGGAGGACGCGTGGTGCGGCGAAGGCATGGCCGTCCGATGGCAAGACCCACAAACATTACATAAATGCCCCTGCGTGGGTTGTATCGCCAGTAGTTGAGTTAGGGGTAGTCGAGTCATTTCCCACACCGGCGGGACCCGATATATAAGCCATGAGTGTGTGTGGATGGCTCTCTCTCCGCGACTTAGGGTTTCATTTCCCCCTTCTATTTTCTCTTTTTCCTGGACTATTTTCTTCTCCATTTTCTCTAGGCTAGCATGAGAGCTTCATGAGAGATTTGTTGAGAGGGATGGATGCTAGGGCGGCATGCGAGACTTGTGAATCTTTCCTGGTTTGTATAGAAGATTCAGCGTTGTGAATTTCGTGGTCTTTTTCGTGCTTGTTTTTGGTGCCTTTGTTCTTGGTGTGGTTCTGCGGATTTGAGTGGGTTTCTCCCCGGATTTCTTTGAGGGAAACATGGATAGATGTCTTGTGCATCTTTGGGATTGATCTTGTGCCCTCAAACGCCAGGAAACCACTTCGATTCAAGGATTTTCGGTCGGAGCTCTAGTTTTTGGTGGTGTTCAAAGGATCCGCGATTCCCGGTGTTTTAGGGAGTTAGGAGGCAAAATTTTTGGGGAATAGCATCCTTTGTTGACGCTTACCATGTCCCCAAACTCTTGTCTGAACAGCTTCTACCGTTTGGGAGATCCGGTGATGGATTGGAGGTGTTGACCTTCGAGGTCGAGCCGGTTTTCGCTCGTCCGCAAGGCGCGGACGATGCGCGAGCCTGTGGCGGACGGTCCGCGGCTTGGCTGTTCATCGCGTGTTCTTCGTGTTCTTGCTCGCCTTCGTTTTCGATCCGCTTTGTTTTCGAGCTTTGGTTGGAAGAGGTTTCGGACAGTCCGCAGCAGCGGCGCGGATAGTCCGTGGGTGCCTGGCGGACAGTCCACGTGCTCCCCGCGGGCGGTCCGTTTTTCGAGGTTCGCTACTGGAGGTTCTGTTTGCTTTAACGGACAGTCCGCGGCTCAGGGCCGAACGGTCCGCGGTACAGGTGCGGACAGTCCGCGGCAGCAGGCCAGATAGTCCGCGTGGCCCGTGCGGATAGTCTGCCCCTCCTGGCCGGATGGTCCGCCAGAGCCTGGCTGCTTTGTTCTTTGGTTCGATTCCTACCTCCTTTCTTTCGTGCTTCCACGTGTGCTTCAAGGAATCGTTCCTAAGACTTGAGGTTGATCCATAACCTTGTTGTCTTGGCGATTGGTGTGTGATTCGATCCATCGCTCGTGTGTGACCGGGATTTGTCTAGGGTATAGGCCGGGTTCTTTGAGAAGAATTTTTACCGGCTCCTATTCACTCCCCCCCTCTCTAGTCGCCATCCGATCCTTCAATTGGTATCAGAGCTTGGTGCCGGATTCGTGGTGACTTTGACAAGTCTTGAATCCTAAGATGGCGTACGTTGAGCGGGGCGGTCCGCCGCACTTCGATGGGAAGGGTTACCACAAGTGGGCGGCTCGTATGATGATCTTTCTTCGTGGCAAGTTGTTGGATTTCATTGTGCTTGACAAGACCTATGCTATTCCGGCTGAGATCCACACTCTTATGGTGACCGATGCCGGTGCTAAGACCAAGTATGAAGCAAATGCAAAAGCCGTTGATCACTTGGTCCGAAGCTTGTGTGATCCTAAGTTTGAGCGTGTTGGACATTTGAATCTTGCTTGGCAAATTTGGGAGAAGTTGTTGGTTGCTCATGGTGGTGATAACCATGTGAAGGCTTGCCTCTTTGTTTCTTACCGGATGCAATATGAGAACTTTACTCAACTTCCCGGTGAGGACATTGATGCGATGTTTCAGAGGTTCACCACCATCGTGAACAACATGAAGGCCAACGTTGAGGATTTCCCTTACACCGAGCATGATCAAGCTTTGAAGCTCTTGCATATCTTGGACCAAAATGTTTGGGGTGCTAAGGTTGAGGCCATCAAGGAGTCCGAGCAATACATGACTATTGAGTTGGATGATCTCTTTTCTAAGCTCAAGTCGAGCCGAGGTTGCCGGGAAGTTGCAATCCAAGCACGAGGGCTCGACCGATCATAGTCTTGCTATTGTGGGTGGATCAAAGGGCAAAGCCAACACTAACCCTTCCTATCGACGAGTTTTCCTTGTCTTCTCTCATGTCCATTCCAGATGATGAGTTCGATGTCTTTGAGCGAGGAGGAACTGGCCTTGCTCTCAAGGAGGTTTGATCGACTACATGAGAACCGGAGGAATGCAAGGCGGAGCTCGGGGACATGCTACAAGTGTGGCAAGCGTGGACACTTCATCACCGAGTGCCCGGAAGCGGAGGAGAACAAGTACAAGATGAGCGAGTACAAGGCGCACCCAAGGCGTGAAGACAAGTACTCCTCCAAGGGCAAGCACTACGGCAAGTCCAAGAGCAAGGACAAGGACAAGCGGCGATTGAGCAAGGGCGGCCACAAGAAGGACAAGGCAAGAGCCATGGTGGCCGGTGCAAGCGACGTCGACACAAGCTCAAGCGACGCGCATTCAAGCTCAAGTAATGGGGATGAAGACGCCGGGAGGCGCAAGGGCAAGAAGAATGCAAGCCGGAACCTCAGTGGTTTGAGCTGTGTTGCACTTGGAGGCTTTTGTGGCATGGCCCATCGCTCAAGCAGCAAGAAGAGCGAGAAAGAAGACACCGACTCCGACTCAGAGGATGAGGCAGGAGGCTTGGAGAACATTTGGTTGATTGACTCCGGATGCTCCCGACACATGACCGGAGACAAGAAGTGGTTCTCCAGCCTCACCCCAGTGAAGGAAAAGATGTACATCACGTTTGGGGACAATGGACGAGGAAGGGTAATTTCTGAGGGTGTGGTGCATGTGAGTGACAAGGTAACGTTGAAGAGGGTTGCTCTTGTGAAGTCTTTGGGTTTCAATTTGCTTTCGGTTTCTCAGTTGCTTGATGAGGGCTTTGAGGTGCGTTTCAAGTCTAGTGAGTCTCGTTTGCTGGATTCTCGAGGTGATCTTGTTTGTATGATCATCCCCGAGGGTCGATTTTCGTAGGCCGATTTCTCTCGTTCTTTGGGTCCTGCTCGTTGTTTGATGTCCGGTCCTTCTTCGATTTGTGGAAATGGCATAGGCGGCCGGGTCACTTGAGCTTTGATTCGGTTTCTGCTTGTGTGGTCTTGACCTTGTCCGAGGATTGCCGAGGTTGAAGTTTGAGAAGGATTTGGTTTGTGCTCTGTGTAGGCATGGCAAGATGGTAGCCACTCCCCATCCACCCCTAACCGATGTCATGACCGAGCGTCCGACAGAGCCGTTGCATATGGACCTTGTTTGGCCAGCTCGAGTTCGCTCGGTGGGTGGGAAGTGGTATGTCCTTGTTGTGGTGGACGATTACTCTCGCTATGTCTGGGTGTTTTTCTTGGAAGACAAGAGTGAGACATTTGGTTTTGTTCGAGATCCGATCATGAGGTTGAATAACGAGAGGCATGGGAATGTCATTCGAGCTATCCGCAAGGATAATGGCTCGCAGTTCAAGAACTCTTGTTTTGATGCCTTCGTCGTGATCTAGGTCTTGAGCATCGCATTCGACCCCTTTTGTGCCCCTCAAAATGGAGTTGTGGAAAGGAAAAATCGGACTCTTTGTGAGATGGCTAGGACGATGCTCGATGAGCACAGGACTCCTAGGAGGTACGGGGCCGAGGCGGTCAATACGGCTCGTCATGTCTCCAACAGGATTTTATTGCGAGCTTTCAAGAGGAAGACCTGTTATGAGCTTATGCATGGTCGGGCACCCAAGGTGATTCATTTCCGAGTCTTTGGCTGCAAGTGCTTTATTCTTAAGAAGGGAAAACTCGACAAGTTTGAGGCTAGATCGAGTGATGGGATTTTCTTTGGATATGCTAATCATTCTAGAGCCTATAGGGTGCTTAACCTTGAGACTAACAAAATCATGGAGACTTGCGAGGTAACCTTCGACGAGACAATGCCATGTACCTCTCTTGGCTTTGAATGTGCAGGTGATGAGGAGATGGCCGAGGACCTCTTTGAAGAGGAGAAGGATGAAGCGGGAGATGATGATGGAGAGAACCATGCGCCCGAAGCCGAGTGTGTACCCACTACTTCCCCTACGACCACTACGGAGGGTGGACCGTCTACTTCACGGACAACGACGGTGCGACAAGAGGACCGGGCGAGAGAAGGCCGAAGTTGAGGGGGAGGCGGTCTCGAGGCGCGAGGCTCCCCGGCGGATTCAAGAAGTGCATCCCCTATCGAAGATCATTGGGGACATCGACGAACGTACTACGCGGTCAAGGTCCGGAAATTTCTCTCATTTCGCTCATGCCGCATTTGTTGCCTCCTTTGAGCCCAAGAACATTGGACACGCTTTATCCGATGCAAACCGGGTCAATTCTATGCATGAGGAGTTGGAAAATTTTGAGAGGAACCGGGTGTGGGAGTTAGTTGAACCACCTCCAAATTGCCATCCTATAGGAACCAAGTGGGTCCGGAAGAACAAAGAGGGTGAGAATGGGATGGTTGTGAGGAACAAGTCCGGACTTGTTGCTCGGGGATATAGTCGAAGGAGGGGACCGACTATGAGGTGACCTTTGCTCCTGTGGCCCGTCTTGAGGCAATTCGGATCCTTCTAGCCTTTGCCGTGGCTAAAGGGTTCAAGTTGTTTCAAATGGATGTGAAGAGTGCTTTTCTGAATGGGGTCATAGAGGAGGAGGTGTATGTGAAGCAGCCACCGGGGTTCGAGAGTGAGAAGTATCCACACAGGGTGTACAGGTTGAAAAGGGCTCTGTATGGGTTGAAACAGGCGCCCCGGGCTTGGTATGGGAGATTGAGAGGTTTTCTGTTGAGCAGAGGGTTCGTGATGGGTACCATGGATAGGACCTTGTTTCTCCTCAAGCATGGAAATGACCTGTTTGTTGTGCAGATATACGTGGATGATATTGTCTTTGGTGGCTCGTCACATAACCTTGTTGCCAAGTTTGCAGATAAGATGAGCAGGGAATTCGAGATGAGCATGATGGGCGAGTTGCAGTATTTTCTCTGGTTGCAGATCAAGCAAGTGAAGGACGGAACATTTGTACATCAGACCAAGTACACGAAAGACATGCTGAGGAAGTTCCAGATGCATGATGTGAAGCCTATGTCGACACTCATGAGGAGTACGGCTACTTTGGAGGCGGACGAGGATGGAGAACCAGTGGACCAGCGAGAGTACCGGAGCATGATCGGCCCCCTCTTCTACCTGATGGCGACGAGGCCAGACATACAGTTCAGTGTGTGTCTGTGCGCTCGTTTTTAGGCCTCGCCAAGGACATCACATCGACAGGCCGTCAAGAGGATCTTCGGTACCTACGATCCGCCCTCGGTCTTGGCCTCCGGTATTCTTCCTCCTCGACTCTTTCACTTCTTGGTTTTTCCGATGCGGATTTTGCTTTGTTGCCGAGTCGAGAGGAAGTCTACTTCGGTTCTTGTCTCGTTTCTTGGGTCCTCGTTGGTTTCGTGGTCTTCCCGCAAGCGGTCTAGTGTGGCTCGGTCTACCACCGAGGCGGAGTATGTTGCGGCCGCGAGTTGTTGTTCCCGACTTGTTGTGGATTTCATACACCTTGAGAGACTTTGGTGAGGAGTGCACCCAGATCCCACTTCTTTGTGATAGCACCAGTGCCATAAGCGTAGCGAAAAACCCAGTGCTTCATTCCAGAATCAAACACATAGAAGAGAGGTATCATTTCTTGAGAGACTATGTGGAGAAAGGGACCATTGTGTTGAGTCATGTCCCTACCCAAGATCAGCTTGCAGACATCTTTACAAAGCCTCTCGACCAAGCTACATTTGTGCGCTTGCAGGCGGAACTTGGGGTTTGTTGCCCTTTCTAGTTGATTCTTGGGGGATTTACTTTTTGTACCATATGTATCATACCATGTTCTTTTTGATTTATATACATGCTTTGCTTGATGTATAAACCATGGTAGGATAGCCATCTTGTTATATATCATGTTGCATTTGTATCATATTGCATTTTAGGATGATGAGCTTCTTTCATATGCCTTATTTGAGTTTCTTTGGCTACTTGTGAGATATTGGTCATATGTGTGGAGAAATGGCTATGTGAGGCTATGCTCTTGGAATATTTGAGATATATGTGTTGTGAGATAGCCTTTTTGAATCAAATGCTAATCTTGACTAAATTTGATGAAATGTGCTCTACTCATGTGTAGTAGTGTATCCATGTCACTTTTTGGTCTAAATGTGCTTTTAATGCTTAGATTGTGCTTGGATATCTCTTTCTTGCATCTGGGCCAAAGGCCAATATCATTGTGGATGTTTAGCCTATGTTGCATTCATGGAGGAGCATAAGCTTCTTTTTGCCGCAAAGGCACTTCATGTACCATGAAATGAATTAATCTTGAAAAGAAGTGTGTATGCTTGAAAAATGCTCCATCCATCATGTTTATGCTTAAAATGTCTTATCTTTCACACATGGGTGCAAAACATGTTGCATGATGTTCACCAGTGGAGAAGTCTCCCCGAAGTAGACACATGGCTCATGAGCTTTGACATGACATGCTTTGCTTTATGGGTGTTTGCAATGATCTTTTGTTAAGAATTTGATATCCTTGTATGATCTCTGGATGATATGCATGTTTTTGGCTAGAATATGACATGGATAGGCTTTTACATTTGAAGTGAGCCATATTTTGATAAAATTGCTCAAATCTGAAAATTTGCTTTGTCACATGCCTATATTTCCATATATTACTTGTGGCAATGCTTTGACTATGCTATGACCCATATGTGTGCTCTTTGTCTCACTTCTAGCCTTTGACACTAGATTTGGCCTATTTGAGAAGCTCATGTAGATGTTTATATGCTTTGTCTTACATTTCTGCATTTTCACCTTGATTCATACATTGTCAACACGGGGGAGAAGAGGTGAGCTTAATGAAAAATTCAGAAAAATGAAATTCAGAAAAATGCATCTGAAATTTGGAAGTTTGCATCCACATGTTTAGGGGGAGCTTTCTTGCTGTTTTCAGTGTGGAGTTTGTGCTTTGCTCGGCTTGTGACCTTTCTTTGCCTTTCTTTGGTTTTGGTCATGAGTTGAGCTTCTTTGTTTTCTTTCTTCTTACTTTCTTTCTCTGAATTTCATTTCGCGTTGTGTGTTGTCAATGCACTCATCAAGGGGGAGATTGAGGACCAGGAGCGTCCCGGTGGTCGATGGATGACCGCTCCTCGGTGATGAGTGATTGACAACGGGTGTTGGACTGACTCTTGGCTCAGTGCGCAGGTGTAGGCTGCGGCCTAGTTCGTGTTGTTGCAGGTGAAGAACGGGCGCGAAAGGTCTTCAGCCTTGAGGGGCCTCCGGGAGATGGAGAGACAAGTAGGCTCGGTTCGAGGGACCCGGTGGACGGCGGGACTAGGTGCGGGCCACATGGTGGCGAGACGAGCAAGACGAAGTCATGGACGATCGAGCCGGTGCACGGTGGCGGTCGAGTCAAGAGGCTTGGCGGGAGGCCGGGCCGAGCACGCGGGGTTTGGCGGTTTGCCCACGAAACCATCGGAGGACGGTTTCTTGGTTTGGGCCTCAAAACCAAGTCCGAAGGCCCAACACGACGGAGACGGGATCCGGGCGTGTCGGGAAGCTTCGAAGCGGAGGACACGCGGCGGGATCACATGGCTTGCGTCGGGAGGACGCGGGGTGCGGCGAAGGCGTGGCCGTCCGATGGCAAGACCCACAAACATTACATAAATGCCCCTGCGTGGGTTGTATCGCCAGTAGTTGAGTTAGGGGTAGTCGAGTCATTTCCCACACCGGCGGGACCCGATATATAAGCCATGAGTGTGTGTGGATGGCTCTCTCTCTCTCCGCGACTTAGGGTTTCATTTCCCCCCTTCTATTTTCTCTTTTTCCTGGACTATTTTCTTCTCCATTTTCTATAGGCTAGCATGAGAGCTTCATGAGAGATTTGTTGAGAGGGATGGATGCTAGGGCGGCATGCTAGACCTTGTGAATCTTTCCTGGTTTGTATAGAAGATTCGGCGTTGTGAATTTCGTGGTCTTTTTTGTGCTTGTTTTTGGTGCCTTTGTTCTTGGTATGGTTCCGCGGATTTGAGTGGGTTTCTCCCCGGATTTCTTTGAGGGAAACATGGATGGATGTCTTGTGCATCTTTGGGATTGATCTTGTGCCCTCAAACGCCTGGAAACCACATCGATTCAAGGATTTTCGGTCGCAACTCTAGTTTTTGGTGGTGTTCAAAGGATCCGCGATTCCCGGTGTTTTAGGGAGTTAGGAGGCAAAATTATTGGGATATAGCATCCTTGGTTGACGCTTATCATGTCCCCAAACTCTTGTCTCTGTAGCTTCTACCGTTTGGGAGATCCGGTGATGGATTGGAGGTGTTGACCTTCGAGGTCGAGCAGTTTTCTGCTCTCTCCGCAAGGCGCGGACAGTCCGCGAGCGTGTGGCGGACGGTCCGCGGCTTGGCTGTTCGTCGCGTGTTCTTCGTGTTCTTGCTCACCTTTGTTTTTGATCTGCTTTGTTTTCGAGCTTTGGTTGGAAGAGGTTTCGTACAGTCCGCGCGAGCGTCGTGGACGGTCCCGCGGGTGCCCGGCGAACAGTCCGCGTGCTCCCCGCGGATGGTCCGTTTTTCGGGGTTCACTACCGGAGGTTCGTTTGCTTTAACGGACATTCCGCGGCTCGGGGCCGGACGGTCCGCGGTACGGGTGCGGACGGTTCGCGCCGCGCGGGCCGGGACGGTCCGCGTGGCCGGTGCGGACGGTCCGCCCCTCCCCGGCCGGATGGTCCGCCGCAGCCCGGTCGCTTTGTTCTTTGGTTCGATTCCTCCCTCCTTTCTTTCTTTCGTGCTTCCGCGTGTGCTTCAAGGAATCGTTCCTAAGACTTGAGGTTGATCCATAACCTTGTTGTCTTGGCGATTGGTGTGTGATTCGATCCATCGCTCGTGTGTTACCGGGATTTGTCTAGGGTATAGGCCGGGTTCTTTGAGAAGAATTTTTACCGGCTCCTATTCACTCCCCCTCTCTAGTCGCCATCCGATCCTTCAAGCTCGGACCCCCTCCCAGCTGGATTCGAAATCCGGTTCGGGAGCCTGAACTTCCGGTCCACGGGGAACGACTACCTCATGCGCATTACCAACCGCGACGAGCTTCGCGCACGGCGGGCGATCGGGCCAGGCCCAGTCCCCGTCGCACCCGCTGTTGACGCCCCGACGTCTGCCCAAGCGGATGTTGCGGGCCCCTCAGCACCTCAACACCGACAACGCTCCGGCCAGTGCTCCTGACAAGCGCGGGCAGAACGACGACGGCAGCGCGCGTCGCCACGCAGCGCGACACGATCACTAGCAAAACGGCAACCGCTCCGACAGGGAAGCGAACGGTTTCCGGACCGCGATCCCCCCTCGGCCTGCGTGGCGCCACGACGGCGTACGCCGCTTCCGCTAACACCGATGCGGCGGCATGCGGGGGGTGTCCTAGCCGCCATGTCCCAGCGGTCAGGAACCCCAGCGACTCCGCCGCCGACGAGTCATCTCACGGCTCTGCTAGCGAGTTACCACCCTCCACCTCTCACGGGTATGCAGAGTGGGACTTCTCCGGCGTGCCGGACCCAGTAATGTTCCGGCGGTTTCTTGACACCGCGGACTACTGCTTCGGCTACTCCGACGACTCCAGTGCCGGGAGCTATGACCCCGCGCGTGAGAGCTTCGTAGTGGTCACCAACGACCAAGCGAACAGCGTGAACGCGGGGGCCGGCGACGGAGAAGCCCTTCGCCGCCCGGAAACCGGACCACTCTAGGGTGTGGGGCCAAGCGCTCCCCCCACTTCGCCAGCGAGAGGGCCCGACATCAACGCGCCGCTAGCCCAAGCATGTGAGCTCGAGGCGAAACTCGCGGAAGAATACCGTGCGGTGCGGCTGCTTTGCGCCTCCATCGCCGGAGAGGCCTCCGCGCACGGCGAATGCGCACGTGAGCTGGGCAAGCAAGCCCGCGACCGCATCAACGACGACTTCGATGTCGACAACCCAAGCACGCCCCCACGAGCGAGCCAAAAGCTCATCGCAGCTGCGGCACTACTGTGGGCCATGCCCGCTTCGTCGACACCCGAGGTGCAGAACCTGCACCGCGAGGCGCAGGCGCTCGTCGAGCAAGCGGCCGTGCTACAGGCCGAAAGCTCGGCGTCTCGCATCCCCCACCAGGGTAGCGCGCAGAACGACGGAGATGTGCAAGGCCCTGATTCATCCGTTCGCGTAGGCGGGGCGACGGAGCGGCCCGCCAACAGGCCAGACGCCAGTCAAGGAGCGGATCCTTGACACGCGAGGGCAGGCCAAGGACGGCGACACTCACAACATCATCAACGCCCGGCAGACGGGCAACACAGAGGCACGGGCGGCGGCAGGCTACCACCTGCGCCGGGGTGGACACTATGATAGCCGCATGGACCGCTTACTGACGTCGGAACCCCTGAGGACTCGCGTGTTCAGCTGGGAGATCCGCACGGCGAGTTTCTCGCAATGCTTTCGCCAGCCCACGTCCATCGACAAGTACACGGGGGAGACGGACCCCCATGTGTGGCTCAACGACTACCGCCTAGCGTGCCAGCTGGGCGGAGCCACCACCGACGAGGTCATCATTCGTAACCTGCCGCTGCACCTCACCGACTCGGTGCGGACTTGGCTCAAGCACCTGCCGGCCAGCCAGATTCACAACTGGGATGATCTGGTCTGCACCTTTGTGGGGAACTTCCAGGGCATGTGCGTGCGCCCTGGAAACTCCTGGGATTTGCGCGCATGCACCCAGAAGCCCGGCGAGTCGCTCCGGGACTTCATATGGCGCTTCTCCAAGCGCTGCACGGAGCTCCCGAGCGTGGCTCAATCGGAGATCGTGCACGCTTTTCTCGAGGGCACGACCTGCCGAGACCTCGTGCGCGAGCTCAGGCGCAGTCCGCCCGTTGACTCCAACGAGCTGCTCGACATCGCCACCAGCTTTGCCTCCGGCGAAGAGGCGGTGGGGGCCATCTTCGACAGAAAGAAGGGCAAGCGCGCGAACGACGCGCCCGCGGAGGGCAGCAAGTCCAGGGAACCCCAGCAGAAGTTCAAGTGGGGCAAGAAAGGCAAGAAGTCGCGTCGCGACGCGCGCGAGCAGGGGCGCGACAACGACGGGGACGAAGCCCTTGCTGTTGACCCAGCTTGAAGGGGCCCCCGAGCGGCTCCTCGAGGCCCTGGGTTGTTCGACGACATGTTGAAGAAGCCCTGCCCGTACCACAAGACGCCGGTCAACCACACCCTCGAGCAGTGCGACATGCTCAAGAATGACTACAGCTGCTCCGCCACAAAGGAGGCCGAGGCCAAGAAGGACGGGGGTGACGGCGACGCCGGCGGCTTCCCGGCGGTGGAGAACGTCTTCCTCATCTTCGGGGGGCCGACCGTGCACGAGGTCCTCACCGCAGAGAAGGCACCTCCCTCCTTCCTCGA
The DNA here is from genome assembly GCA_947561735.1 of Cenchrus americanus. Lineage (NCBI taxonomy): Eukaryota > Viridiplantae > Streptophyta > Magnoliopsida > Poales > Poaceae > Cenchrus > Cenchrus americanus. The sequence continues at coordinate 97,470,720 of OX387243.1, read as the reverse complement.
CTGGTCGGAGGACGCCATCACCTTTAGCCGCGAGGATCATCCAAATCGCATCCCCAATCCGGCCGCACCCGCCGGTTGTTGACCCTGGTCATCGAGAACGTACGGTTCTCGAAAATGCCGATGGACGGAGGCGGCCGGCCTCAACATCCTCTATGCGCACACCCCGCGCCCGCCGGGGATCGGGTCGGACCACCGCGGCCCGGCACGACGCCGTTCCATGGCGTCACGCCGGCAAGCGCGTCCGGCCCCCTCGGGCGATTGACCTGCCACTCGGTTCGACACACGGGACAACTTCCGTAAGAAGACACTCACCTTCGAGGTGGTGGGGTTCAGGGATGCATACCACGCCATCCTCGGGCGGCCGTGCTACGCCAAGTTCATGGCGGTCCCGGAGCCCAAGGGTGTCATCACCGTGGGCTCATCGATCGAGCATGCATTCGACTGCGACGTCGAGTGCGTGGAGCACGCCGAGGCACTAGCGCTGGACGAAGCGCTTGTGGCGGGCTTGGAGAAGCTGGTCAACGAGGACCTTGACTCCACCGCCAAGCGCGCCGGTAGCTTCGAGGCTGCTGAGCAGACCAAGGAGGTCCCCCTCAACTACTACCCCCGACGGCAAGGCGTTGAGGGTTAGTTCTACCCTCGACCCAAAATAGGAAGTGGTGCTCGTCGACTTACTCCGCGCTAATGCCGACATCTTCGCGTGGAGCCCCTCAGACATGCCAGGCATCCCGAGGGAGGTCGCTGAGCACTCCCTCGCCATGCAACAACGGCTGCGCCGCTTTGACGAGGAGCGGCACCAGGCGATCGGAGTGGAGCTGCGGAAGCTCCTCGAGGCTGGGTTCATCAAGGAGTTGTTCCACCCTACGTGGCTAGCTAACCCTGTATTAGTTAAGAAAAAGATTGAGAAGTGGCGGATGTGTATAGACTATACTAGTTTGAATAAAGCATGTCCTAAAGTTCCTTTTTCTTTGCCACGAATCGATCAAATCGTTGACTCGACCTCGGGGTGTGAGCTCTTGTGTTTCCTTGATGCCTATTCCGGTTACCACCAAATAAAAATGAAAGAGTCCGACCAACTCGCGACTTCATTCATTACGCCGTTCGGGATGTACTGCTATGTGAAGATGTCGTTTGGCCTCCGAAATGCAGGTGCTACTTACCAGCGATGTATGCAGCATGTCTTCGGGGACCGCATCGGGCGGACCGTTGAGGTGTACGTAGATGATATCGTCGTAAAGTCCAGGAAGGTGGACGACCTGGTTAACGACCTCCGCATCGCGTTCGGCTGCCTGCGGGCCAACGGGGTGAAATTGAACCCCGAAAAGTGTGTCTTCGGCGTGCCGCAAGGCATGCTGTTAGGATACATCGTCTCCCAGTGAGGCATTGAGGCCAACCCCGAGAAGGTTGCTACCCTCGAACGAATGGGTCCGATTCGCGACCTAAAGGGGTCCAGAAGGTGTTGGGGTGCCTTGCCCGCCTTGAGCCACTTCATTTCGCGGCTCGGTGAGAAGGGTTTGCCCCTCTACCGGCTCCTGAAGAAACACGAGCGCTTCTCCTGGACCGTCGAGGCCCAGGAGGCGCTAGACAAGCTGAAGGCGACGCTCGCCCACGCCCCGATCCTGACGCCGCCTTGAGGCGACGAGCCTTTGTACCTCTACGTCGCTACAACCACCTAGGTGGTCAGCGCCATCATCGTGGTAGAATGTACGGAGGAGGGGCACGCCCTACCAGTCCAGCGGCCTGTGTACTACATCAGCGAAGTGCTGTCTGAAACCAAGGCGCGTTACCAGCAGATCCAAAAGCTGCTCTATGTAGTGGTGCTCACGCGACGCAAACTTCGCCACTGCCTCGAGGCCCATCCTGTCACGGTGGTCTCCTCCTTTCTGTTGGGGGAGATTATCCGAAACCTGGACGCGGCAGGCAGGATTGCCAAGTGGTCGGTGGAGCTAATGGGCGAGACGCTCGCCTACGCGCCATGCAAAGCGATCAAATCCCAGATCCTGGCGGATTTCGTCGCCGAATGGACGGACACGTAGTTGCCGCCACCGCAAATCCAGGCTGAGTGCTGGACCCTCTACTTCGACAGGTCGGTGATGAAAACAGGGGCGGGTGTGGGCCTGCTCTTCATCTCACCCCTCGGGGAACACATGAGGTACGCAGTGCACCTTCACTTCCCCGCGTCAAACAACATGGTAGAGTACGAGGCCCTCCTCTACGGCCTCAGAATTGACATCGAGATGGGTATCAAACGTTTGGACGTGAGGGGAGACTCGCAGCTCGTGATCGACCAAGTCATGAAGAACGCGAGCTGCCACGACGACAAGATGGAGGTGTACTGCAATGCCGTGCGGGACCTCGAGGACAAGTTCTATGGCATAGAGCTCAATCACGTGCCCCGCGAGTACAATGAGGAGGCGGACGAGCTCGCCAAAATCGCGTTAGGGCGAATCACCGTTCCCCAAACGTTTTTGCGTGAGACGTGGCCAACCCATCCATCAACCTCGAGCTGACCCCCTCGAGCCAGGAGGAACCCTCGGGGGCTCCCTCGAACCCAACAAGCGCGGAGCCTATGGACGAGGACCCCTCGAACGAAGCGTTCGTACTCTCCCTACTCGAGGGGTACAGCGCGGGCGAGGCCGAAGCCATGGACACAGAGCCAGTCCCCCACACGGAGGACTGGCGAGACAAATACATCGCCTGGATGGATCGAGGGGAACTCCCCTTGGACCGATCCGAGGCCAGACGCATCGCCAGGATGGCCAATTCATTCACTCTCGTCGATGGCGAGCCGTACAAGCGCGCCGCGTCAGGCGTCCTGCAGCGATGCGTGCCCCATCCCTCAGGGGCGCGAGCTCCTTCGAGTCATCCACGCGGGCGTATGCAGCCACCACGCAGCGCCACGCACCCTCGTGGGCAACGCGTTCCGCCAAGGCTTCTACTGGCCCACCACGGTCACTAATGCCAGCGAGATCGTGCGCATCTATGAGGGGTGCCAGTTCTACACCCGCAAGTCCAACCTTCCTGCGCACGTCCTGCAGACAATCCCCATCACGTGGCCCTTTGACGTGTGGGGGTTGGACATCGTCGGGCCTTTGCGAAAAGCGCTCGAGGGCTTCACCCACCTACTGGTAGCCATCGACAAATTCTCCAAGTGGGTCGAGGTGCGCCCGATCACGAACCTCAGGGCGGAGCAGGCCATAACGTTCTTCACCGACATCGTCTACCGGTTTGGAGTGCCCAACTCCATCATCACTGACAACGGGTCCCAATTCACAGGCAGAAAGTTACTAGAGTTCTGCGACAAGTTCCACATCCACGTGGATTGGGCGGCCATGGCACATCCACAGACCAACAGTCAAGTGGAGCGCGCCAATGGCATGATCCTACAAGGTCTCAAGCCTAGGATTTTCGACAAACTGATTAAGTCTAGCCGAAAATGGCTCCAGGAGCTACCAGCAGTCGTGTGGAGCCTCAGGACCGCCTCGAGCAGGGCCACAGGATTCAACCTATTTTTCCTCGTCTATGGCGCGGAGGCTATCCTCCCCACGGACCTGGAGTATGGGCCGCCCAGGGTTCAGAGCTACGATGAGGGCACCAACCAGCGAGCCCGTGAAGACTCGCTGGACCAACTGGACAAGGCCCGCACCGTAGCCCTGATGCGCTCCGCGAGGTATCAGCAGGCTCTAAGACGCTACCAAGCCCAGAAGGTACAGCGCCGAGACTTCAGCGAAGGGGACCTGGTCCTGAGGCTGCGCCAAGACAATCGAGGCCACCACAAGTTGTCACCCCCATGGGAGGGACCCTACGTTGTGGTGAAAGTGCTCAAGCCCGGCACGTACAAGCTGGCCAACGAGGACGGCGAAGAACTCACAAACGCTTGGAACATCCAACAACTACGTCGCTTCTACCCTTAGAAAGGATTTCCAAGTTCTTTTTGTAAATTACATACCCAACCCAGTTGGCTGTACATATGTAAATTCTCTCAAATTAATAAAGTTGAAGGGCAACTTGGCTTTCCCCAGAAAACCAAGTCACCCTGGGGGGCTACAACGGGGGGCATCCCCCCCGAAAAAATAGTCCCATTTTTTGCAAAAAATCGCAAGCGCACTAAGTACGCCTCGACCTAAGCCTTGGGCCAATTTAGGCGGGGCGCGGGCAGCCAAGCGGAAAAGACGCGTGAGCCAGAGATAGCCTACGCCTGCGTGAGGATACGACCCTTCTCTCTCGCCTCCGGACCAGCGGGCTACTCGTGGAATCCAACCTCCCTGGCTCAAATTCATCCAGGCAAAGGAAAGGAGCAACGGAACAGCGTGTCAAGCGAAATAAAAACATTACTTCTATTTACAAATGTTTAAACATTTTAAACAGGTAATTGTTCATTACATGGCCATGTGGCCCGAATACTAACACTTAAACAAAAAAGGGCTCGACGCCCAGTGGTCTTCAGGTTTGAGGGTCGCCGGCACCGGGAGCATCTGGGAGCAAAAAGTCGGTGAAGTCCTCGGTGAGCATGTCAGCAGCGGTGGCGGCGAGCGCGTCCGTGCGGTTCATCCCCACCTCATCTTCAACGCCAACCGGCACGACGTAGCCTGAGGATACGGCCTCGAAGTCCACCTGGTAGTGGGACGCCACCACACCAAGGGCCTTCTTAACGCCGATGTGAAGGGCGCGGCGCATGCGTTGGGAGACATGCCCATCGAGGGCGCGCAGGCGACTCGCCAGCGAGCTCCGGGTCTGTGCCTCGCATTCTTCGAACTCTTGGCAGACCTCAAGGGCGGTGGTCCGCAGTTCCTCCAACTCATGTTGTGAGGAGTTGTAGGCCGTCTGCACGGCTTGGGCCTGGGCTGTGGAGTTCCCCAGGGTGACCCGCAGGCCTGAAAGCCATGAACAAGAAAAAGAAAGTCAAGAGCGGATCCGCAGAAGACAAATCGACAAAGCAAGCTGAATCGGCGAACGAAAAGGAACGGAACACGACTTACCTTTGACCTGCTTCTTCTCTGCCTCGAGGGCCTGGCACGCGTCCTCGGCCGCCCGCTGCAGGCAAGAACCGTGGCCTCCTCGCTCCTCGAGGGACTGGCGCGCGTCCGCCAGCGAGACGCCGATCCGGACCCGTTCCCCGTTGAGCTTCAACGCCTTGTCCTCCCGCTGGCCGGAGGGTCGCTTGCGCCCCCTCGAGCACGGTGCGCTCTTGCCGCAGCCTACCCGGCGCCTCTTCTCGCGCCAAGTATTCCCGCTCGAGCGCGGCCCGGGCCTCGACGAGGGCAGCCCGCTCTGCGGGAAACGGCCTTCCGCCTCCTAGCGTGCGGCTTGCTCTTGCCGGAGTTGCTCCTCCGCCGTGACAACCGCAGCGGCCTCGTCCGCCGGGCCGGCCCTCGGCTCCTCGGCCTTCTTGGCCCTCTCCTCGGCCGCCCCTCGCCGGGCCCGCGCTCCCCTCGAGGGCTGCGCGGTCCCGCCGGAGCCGGGCGCGAGCGAGGCCAACTCGCGCCTCCCCACTCGCCGCCACGGTGCGCGCCCCTGCCCGCATCCTCCCTCACCCTCCGCGGCCGCCTCATCCCGGTCCATGAGCGCCGCACCCACCTTCTCGACGGTGGAGGCCCCCTCCGCGGACCGGCCCTCCAACTCCAAGAGCCGGTCCCCGCGGGCTTCCGCCCGCACGCCAGCCTCCCCCGTCGCCCGTCCTCAGGGCGTCGACGAGGGCGTCGAGAATGTCGCGCTGCTCCCTGAGCCGGCGGAGCTCGGAGCTCATCTGGTTGAGGGTGCCATACCTCTCCCTGGCACGGTCCTCCAATTCCTGCCACCGGCGGATGAAGACCAATGAGCACCGCTCAGGAGAAAAGCGGTCGCGAAAGAAACAAGGGGAGAAGAATCACAAAACTTAATAAACAGCTATGTACCCGGAAGACATGCCACGCTGGACCGCTGTGGATCCGCAGCGCCTCGTTCAGCGCCCGGTTGAGCGAGGCGCTGTGGTCATGGAGCTCTTGCCACAGCTCCTGCTCGGCTTGAGCCTCGGCGAAGTGGGTCGGCAGCGCGTCGACGCATTCCCCGCTCCCCGCTCCGGCTCGCCGCGGGACCACCCAAAGACGGAATGGTAGCGCGCGAGGACGAGGCCTCGGCGCCGTGCGCTGGACGCCCCGGCATCACGCAGCCATCCTCCCTCATCACGAGCGCCCCCGCCGGGGGCTTGGGGCGGATGTGGGCAGACTCTCCCGCTGATCCAATCCTGGCAGCAGGACGTCATCGTCCAGGACCTCCACCACCACCACCCGAGGGCCGGCCGGGGGCGGCGCCGGCAAAGTCGACGGCGCGGTGACCACCATGGCCATGACCGCCGTCGCGACCGTCGCCACCTGTTGCGGCTCCGTGGCCGTGGCCGTGCTGCGTGAGGCTTCACTCATTGCTGCCGCCACGCTCCTATTCACCCGCGGCGCCCTCGACGAGCGCCGCCTCGTGGGGACGGCCGCATGCGACCTCAGCACCTTGGCGGGCGCGAGGGGGGGCACGGTCGGCATCACCCTGCGAGCGCAAAGACGAAAAAAATCAAACCCCCACCCCTCGAGGACAGGGTGTCTCGGGGAGTGATTCCTTACCTTAGGGTAGAGAAGCCCCGCTTCCTCTTCCTCGAGGGCTCGGTGGGCGCTGCGGGCGCGGCCGACGTTGCCACCGCCGCGCCCCCGCACGCCTCCGCGGGCGCGCCGGCGCCTCCGCGGCGCGCGACGGCACCTCCGCGGCACGCGCCGCCTCTCTCGTGGGCCGCCTAGCGACGGGCGCTCCTGCACCCGCCCCAGGCGCTTGCTCCCTTGCCGTTTCTGCGGTTCTCGGAGAGGGGGGTGCGGGCTCCCACCTCTCGGGGAGAGCTCGCTCCCCGTCGCTCTCTTCCTCCTCCTCTCCCGACGACGAGCCTTCGAATGTAACACCCCGAAATTTCTTGATTTCGGGATGTTATTAGGAAGAATAATTAAAGAACGATTTCTCATAATTTAAAAATTTTACCAACATTTGTTTTGTTTACGGAAATTTATTGTAGCAAAATAATTGATTTTTTTGGAATAAATAAATTAATTCTACGAGTGTTGCATTCATTTCGTTTGCATGATTTTTTTATTGTTGCATGTGGTTTCAAAAAAAATCATAAAAATATCAGACCCAAATTTCTCTCAATCTTTCTCTGTAGCTTTTTATGGTCCAACTCATACTCTCTCTCTATATATATATATTTTTCTATCCCAATCTGGCCTCTATTCTCTATTAGACCAGCAATCACGTGCGACCCACCTTTAATTCTCGCAAGCATGTTTCTCTCGACTGGCCCAACAGTCGTCTCAATCCATTTCGCCGCCCAGCTTCATCTCCCTCTCTTCCATAGTCACTGACAGTCGGGCCCACCCATCAGTTCCATCCTCCACCTCCAGTCAGCACTGTGTCGCACTCGTGCTCCTACACCCACCCAACTCCCGTGCGTTGTGCTTCGCACCTGAGCCGTGCACTCTCATGTGCCTGCACAGTGCATCGCCCGCTTGGCCCTCGTGTTCGCACTTCTCTTGCCGTCTACCTCGCGCCGCACGCCGGCTCGCTTTACGTACCCGTGCACCGCATCGGCGCTCATCCGTGCCCGAGCCACTCGCTCTCGTGCCGCTCCGCCTTTCTGCAGCCCGTCCTGCAGTACCACCACACTTGCTAAGCTCCCCTGTGCTTGTTTGCATCCTACCTGCGTGCCGTGATGACCTGGGCCCATGCGCCTGACCATTCCCAACCTTCAGCCGCATCTGACTGTGCCACCCGAACCAATCCACGTGCCATTGTCATCTCATTGTGCGCACCTCTGCCAGCACGTCGCGCCGGCCGCTAGCACCGCCCATGCGACAATGTCGCCCCGCGTGCCCCATGTGCGCTCGTGCGCTGCTCCCAAACCACACGGCCACCCCACTCATGTGCGCAGCACCTATCGCTCGTCGCCAGAATACCGCCGGCCACTGAGTTGGCTGCCGCACATCTGCCCGCATCGTGTCACCTGCGCGTCGTCGCACCCTGTGCCACACCTGTCCCATGCAACCACTCATTTTCCAAGTCGTGCATGTTGTCCTTCCGCACACGTGACAGCCTGCACCTAAAACTGTCATCGCCCCCTTCATTCCTCCATCAGTAACGCATGCACCATGATGAGTTGTTGACCATCAAATCATCAATGATTGGCCGTATCGTCCTCTCCCTCCTGTACCGCCTCCGCGCGAACTCGCTTCCTGCTCCTGCGTAGTCGTCCACCTGCATGCCGCGACGCTCGCCCTCCCGCGCATGCATGTCCGCCAGTGCGCCTCACACCGCTCGGCCGCCCGTGCTCGAGCCCGCACTGACCCATGTGTCGAGCCTGTGTCGATCGGCCACCCTCACCTGCATCCTCGCAACCTCGCTGCTTGCTGCTGCTCGCTGCCCCTCACACGTCCGCGTTCCTTTACCTGCCGGCTTTGCACCTCGTTCGTGCCTACGCAGCCGTTCGCCCGGCCCTCGTGCATGCACGTCCTTGGCCGCCTGCCGCACGCCTAGGCTCTGCACGCCCGCGCCTGGCCGAGCTGCTCGCTCCTACCCTGTACAGCACGCCACCCGCCCTGGCTCTCTCGCAAGCAGCGTTCCTGTCGTCCTCCAACAGTAAACGCTCCACCTCCATCAGCTAGTTAATAGCCGAGAGTTATCATCACCTCCCACGCATGCATGCATGCATCAGCCGTCTGACCGTCTCTTCCCTTCAATCAAATCACCAGTAACTAGTAACGGTCATTGCCACTAAGGCCATAAATGGCGGGCCATCACCAGCATTCAATCTCCATCCTGACGTTCCTTCCTCTCCTTCCAGAAACGGCCGCAGTCACACCATGTCATCAACGATAATTGTCCATCAGTGCAGCCTGCCATTTCCTTCACTCCTGCACCGCACGTAGACACAACACCTGAAACTTTTGCTCCATTCAATCAATACCCCCTTTCAATGCGCAGTAATCATGGCCATGGCAGTTTCCGTTTCCATTCATTTTGCTGCTATTCCTGCGGCTCCCTCCAGGCCATGCTCGCCCGGCCGCTCGCCTCTTGCTGCCTCGCCTGCTAATCACCACGGGCTTCAGGCCTTGCATGCCCGCCGGTCGAGCCGAGCGAGCGTCGCCTCCTCCTTGTGCCAAACCAACACACCACCAGTGCAACCTGAGGCCACCATGGGATCGACAACGTCGAACCGCACGCTCGCTGCCTGTCGCCGTCCACATCCCGTCGCAGGAGGACCTTCACGCCGTCCGCCGAGTGCCAATGACGTTCCGTCGCGGCCGGATGCTGCTGGACAAGGCCGACGCCACCAGGACCTCCGTGTCATCAAGCTGCACACCCGCCGCCGCTGCTCGTCATCGTCGTCCGCTTGTCGCCGGAGCACCCGCGGCCATGGGCACACGAGCTGGCCTTCTTCGGCGCGGTGCCGTCGCTGAGCCGCACCCATTCCGTCGGTTGCCGCGTTCCGTCGGTTGCCGCCGTCCGTCGCCCTGGCCGCCGAGTCCGGCCACCTCGTCGTCCATCGCCGCCGGTGTTCATGGCCGTTTCGACAGGCCAGAAGCTGCCTGGAGCCAAGCTGGCGCCATCACAATGCAAGAACCACGGCGTCAACCTCAACCTGGAGCTTCGCCGTCTACCGTCGCTTGTCGTCCACGTCCCGGTCGCCATCGTCAGTCCCCGAACCGCCGGCCGACACACCATCTCCTCGTCCGCTCTCTTTTCCGGCCGCCTTCTTCCTCCACCGTTGGTGAGCTTCTCATCAACATATACGTGCTTTAGTGTCTTCCTCGTTCCCCTTCATGCCTATATATGCAGGCTCTCATTCCTTCAATCTCCGCACGGCTAGCATCAGTGTCTTCCGTTCTTCACGCCCGGCAAGGATGGCCACTAAAACTTGTTGTTGTTGTTCGCCGGCCGGTGTACCAAGCTAGTGTCGGCGTCATTTGCCGTCATCACAAGGTACCAAGCTCCATCACTACTCAATCGTAATGGTCTATTTTATCTAGCAATCTATAGTTCTCTGAACACGCATGCCTATGTTCCAAGAAGCAAGCCACCACATGCATGTTGCATGGATACAGACCAGTGTCACCTGTGAATTCTAACAGTTTCATTCTTGTCAGAATCTTGCTCACAATCATGTACGTGCATGTGCTCTCTTTTGACAAGCATCGAAGCTAATAATTGTAGCTAGATTCACTTATGCGTTCAGCTAATACTTTGCTTGATGTCATCTTGTCATCATGCTGATGTCATATACCCTGAAAATATCTTTTATCGTGTAATTCTATAAATGTCCATCTTACAATCTAAGCCTTGAAGAATCTTGTAATATCTGACCAAATCTTTGTGTCTTGCCAATCTTCTATAATAGTCCTCCACATCTACGTTAATCGTGATTAGATATCTAATCCTTGTTTAATCCCTAGATGCCACGGTTTAGCTCCGTTTAATCTCGTTCTTGTTATGTTAGATCGGTCTCATGATAAAATACGTGCTAGCCATGATGTTCACCCTAAAAGGTGTTTTGAGAATCTATTCTAAATTAGGTTGACTAATCTTACTTAATGATGTTTTCTAAATAAAATATAATTAGAGTGCCTCTCGGGTTTTATTAAGTTAATCTTAAGATGATTAATAAATACTCAATTTGCTTTCTAAATAAAAGCAATATAGGCTATCTTGAATTTTTCTTAATTAAATGTTAATTTGATTAATATGAATGTAAATGCGTTTTTGAATTATAATTTTCTTAGTTCAACTCAAAATATAAAGATATACGTTTAGATGCTTCACATGCTCCTTTTACAGTAAATTTTTAATTTGCATAAATGATACTTGAATATTTATAAATAAAATTGGAATAAGTTATACACCGTTCCTTTTAATACAAATATAACTCGCTTAATTGTAAATAGGGTATTTCTTTGAAATGACCTATACACATGATTTTACTTAATTAAAAGATACCAAGCACATAGCTAGCTCTTGTTTGTGACCATCCAAATCTCCCGATAGTTCCGAGTGTTCCTTGTGTTCGTTTTCCTAGACCCAAACCTTGTTTTCCCTTTAAGCTTTTCATGCTTGGTGTATTGTTTTGTTTATTGAATGTATTCTTGTGTGCTCGTAGACATCGTGCCGGTTTCGAGTGAGCAATCGGTTGAAGTGGATCAAGAGCAAGTGTTTGAAGAAGAAGAACTCCGGTGTTTAAGCAAGGAAGGCAAGTGGACTTCTTCCCCTGCATATTCTATTTTTGTCCCACACAACTTGCATGATAACTAAATTTACATTTAAATGTTGCTATGCATAAATTTGATGGGAAATCACCTTTTTAAGGACATGACTAGAATTTTATCCATATTACCTTGGACAACCCTTTTTAAATAAATGTTTTGGGTAGAAATGCTTAGTTGCTATAACTTGGGATGGTTAAAATGAATCTTTTACAATATGATGAATGTTGATCATGATAACCTTTGGTTATATATATGTATGTGTGTGCTTATGGTTAATAACAAGATCATACGGTTTAATCGGAACATGGAGAACCACCCAGGAAAACAGTGCAACCACAGTCCATATGGCTCTGGCTTAGCCAATTAATTAGGTGTGTGGAATTATCTAACAGCCTTATCCGAAAGGAGCACAGGGGGCCGGAGTTGAAGGAGTATAGCCCGGTTCTTTTGGGGTAGCAGCCTTTGCTAAGGTGCTGACCACTAGGGAGGGTTATGGTCCGCTCCGCTGCTGTAACTGTCGCGGGTTGTTGGTCTTCTGCATATCTTTGTAAAGGCTTCGTAGTGGACCCCTAGCCACTCACCTCGGAAGTGTTTAAGGGTCTGATCAACCCGGGCAAGATGGGGAAACACGAACTGTGGGTAAAGTGTACAACCTCTGCAGAGTGTAAAACTGATCGATCAGCCGTGCTCACGGTCAAGAGCGGCCTGGACCCTCACATGATTAATAAACTTGAAGATGGAATTAAATCGTGGTTTCTTGTGGGTTTTTGAGAGGAGATGCTTTCCTAAATGCTTAAGTGGGTTGGTATAAACTTACATCTAGTAAATAAGTGCTTGCTAATAAAAGTTGACCAACATTAAAATGCTAACCGCAGCAAACTCTTAGCCTATCCTTGATAGCCTTGCATCTTCCCCCACTTGCTGAGCTCCAACCATAAGTGTGCTCACCCTTGCTTACCCGCTGTTCAGAGAAGAAGAAGGTGTATGATGTCCAGAAGATGGTGCTAGGCGTACGCAACCCCCAGTCGACTGCCTGTGAAGTTTGGAGCTTTTGTTTCCCAGGATTCCGCTGTAAATCTCTGATAATCTCTTTTCTTTACGTGATATTGTTTCTGTTATTCACTATGATGTCACTATATGTATGAAATTAGATCCTGGCATACATATAGGTAGCACTTGATTTTCTTCGGAAAATCGGGTGTGACAGAGTGGTATCAGAGCTATATCGACTGTAGGACGTAAGCCTAGATAGAAATGGTTGCTTTCTGAGGTCTCCTTTACTCTAAAACCAATTCCTACCTTGCCCTTGACCATTCTGAGAATTATTCTCACCCTTTGATTGTTTTCTTTTCTCAAATCCTCTTGATATTCTTATTTCTAATTTATTCTTGTACACCTATATCCTCCTTGAATTCATTTTCAATTTACCTATCTCCCCATTTGAATCTCTTCTTGCTTCTCTAGTTGTATCACCTTGGATGTTCCTTATTCCAAAGTGATATCTTGCTCCTTTTATTCAAAATGTTTTTATGATCCATGCCGTCGACATAAAACCTTTTCAAGTCATCCGAAGACCGAAGCTACCAGTTCATCTATCCAATGGCCGAAGAAGCAAGTCCTTGCAAAGGAAGTTGAATTCTAACATCACAAGTCAAGATTAGGAGGATCCCTCTAGCCCAAATTACAACGTTTAGCATCGATCCTTGTATGTGTGATCACCGGTGAAATTCTCGTGCTTTGGTTGATGATGCTTGTCTTTATGACCTTGCTTGAGTTGGTTTTTTGTATTGATTGTTGGTGTATTGTGGGTCTTCGACCTGCAATGACATCGCTGCCTAGATGGGTTCATCTTTTGTACCTCCCACCTCCTTGTTATCATCCTTTCTTTGGAAAATTTCAATGGAGGACATCAAGATGGAAGGTAAAGCCAACACTAACATCAACAAGCAAATGTGATCTTCATCACCAATTTCTACACGGAAGCAAGTACAAGAAATGAAGGCCTCACTCTCATCTCCATAATCTCACTCTGTTGACGGTTACAAGAACCAAGATGAAGATTAAAGCATGAAGTTTCAACATGCCACACGAAAAGATGTCAAACTCTGCCATCAAAATCTTGTTTGTCTCCCTGATCCTTGTTTCTTCTCTCTCCGAATCTCGGGACGAGATTCTGTTTAAGGGGGGTAGATTTGTAACACCCTGAAATTTCTTGATTTCAGGATGTTATTAGGAAGAATAATTAAAGAACGATTTCTCATAATTTAAAAATTTTACCAACATTTGTTTTGTTTACAGGAAATTTATTGTAGCAAAATAATTGATTTTCTTTTGGAATAAATAAATTAATTCTACGAGTGTTGCATTCATTTCGTTTGCATGATTTTTTTTATTGTTGCATGTGGTTTCAAAAAAAAATCATAAAAAGATCGACCCAAATTTCTCTCGATCTTTCTCTCGTAGCTTTTTATGGTCCAACTCATACTCTCTCTCTATATATATATATATATATTTTTCTATCCCAATCCGGCCTCTATTCTCTATTAGACCAGCAATCACGTGCGACCCACCTTTAATTCTCGCAAGCATGTTTCTCTCGACGGCCCAACAAATCATCTCAATCCATTTCGCCGCCCAGCTTCATCTCCCTCTCTTCCATAGTCACTGACAGTCGGGCCCACCCATCAGTTCCATCCTCCACCTCCAGTCAGCACTGTGTCGCACTCGTGCTCCTACACCCACCCAACTCCCGTGCGTTGTGCTTCGCACCTGAGCCGTGCACTCTCATGTGCCTGCACAGTGCATCGCCCGCTTGGCCCTCGTGTTCGCACTTCTCTTGCCGTCTACCTCGCGCCGCACGCTGGCTCAGTTTTACGTACCCGTGCACTGCATCGGCGCTCATCTGTGCCCGAGCCACTCAGCTCTCGTGCCGCTCCGCCTTTCTGCAGCCCGTCCTGCAGTACCACCACACTTGCTAAGCTCCCCTGTGCTTGTTTGCATCCTACCTGCGTGCCGTGATGACCTGGGCCCATGCGCCTGACCATTCCCAACCTTCAGCCGCATCTGACTGTGCCACCCGAACCAATCCACGTGCCGTTGTCATCTCATTGTGCGCACCTCTGCCAGCACGTCGCGCCGGCCGCTAGCACCGCCCATGCGACAATGTCGCCCCGCGTGCCCCATGTGCGCTCGTGCGCTGCTCCCAAACCACACGGCCACCCCACTCATGTGCGCAGCACCTATCGCTCGTCGCCAGAATACCGCCGGCCACTGAGTTGGCTGCCGCACATCTGCCCGCATCGTGTCACCCCGCGCGTCGTCGCACCCCCGTGCCACACCCGTCCCATGCAACCACTCATTTTCCAAGTCGTGCATGTTGTCCTTCCGCACACGTGACGCCCGCACCTAAAACTGTCATCGCCCCCTTCATTCCTCCATCGTAACGCATGCACCATGATGAGTTGATGACCATCAAATCATCAATGATTGGCCGTATCGTCCTCTCCCTCCCCGTACCGCCTCCGCGCGAACTCGCTTCCCCGCTCCCGCGTAGTCGTCCACCCCGCATGCCGCGACGCTCGCCCTCCCGCGCATGCATGTCCGCCCGTGCGCCTCACACCGCTCGGCCGCCCGTGCTCGAGCCCGCACCGACCCATGTGTCGAGCCCGTGTCGATCGGCCACCCTCACCCGCATCCTCGCAACCTCGCCGCTTGCCTACCGCTCGCCGCCCCTCACACGTCCACGTTCCTTTACCTCGCCGGCTTTGCACCTCGTTCGTGCCTACGCGGCCGTTCGCCCGCCCTCGTGCATGCACGTCCTTGGCCGCCCGCCGCACGCCTAGGCTCGCACGACCGCGCCCGGCCGAGCCGCTCGCTCCTACCCCCGCACAGCACGCCACCCGCCCCCGGCTCTCTCGCAAGCGCGTTCTCGTCGTCCTCCAACAAGAACGCTCCACCTCCATCGCCTAGTTAATAGCCGAGAGTTATCATCACCTCCCACGCATGCATGCATGCATCGGCACTCGTAACCGTCTCACCGTCTCTTCCCTTCAATCAAATCACCGGTAACTAGTAACGGTCATTGCCACTAAGGCCATAAATGGCGGGCCATCACCGGCATTCAATCTCCATCCCGACGTTCCTTCCTCTCCTCCCGTAAACGGCCGCGGTCCACACCATGTCATCAACGACAATTGTCCATCGGTGCGCACCCCTGCCATTTCCTTCACTCCCGCACCGCACGTAGACACAACACCCGAAACTTTTGCTCCATTCAATCAATATCCCCTTTCAATGCGCGATAATCATGGCCATGGTAGTTTCCGTTTCCATTCATTTTGCTGCTATTCCCCGCGGCTCCCTCCAGCCATGCTCGCCGGCCGCTCGCCTCTTGCCGCCTCGCCTCGCTAATCACCACGGGCTTCGAGGCCTTGCATGCCCGCCGGCGAGCCGAGCGAGCGTCGCCTCCTCCTTGTGCCAAACCAACACACCACCAGTGCAACCTGAGGCCACCATGGGATCGACAACGTCGAACCGCACGCTCGCCGCTCGTCGCCGTCCACATCCCGTCGCAGGAGGACCTTCACGCCGTCCGCCGAGTGCCAATGACGTTCCGTCGCGGCCGGATGCTGCTGGACAAGGCCGACGTCACCGGGACCTCCGTGTCATCAAGCCGCACACCCGCCGCCGCTGCTCGTCGTCGTCGTCCGCTTGTCGCCGAGCACCCGCGGCCATGGGCACACGAGCCGGCCTTCTTCGGCGCGCGTGCCGTCGCCGAGCCGCACCCATTCCGTCGGTTGCCGCGTTCGTCGGTTGCCGCCGTCCGTCGCCCGGCCGCCGAGTCCGGCCACCCCGTCGTCCATCGCCGCCGGTGTTCATGGCCGTTTCGACAGCCGAAGGCTGCCCGGAGCCAAGCCGGCGCCATCACAATGCAAGAACCACGGCGTCAACCTCAACCTCCGGAGCTTCGCCGTCTACCGTCGCTTGTCGTCCATGTCCCGGTCGCCATCGTCGGTCCCCGAACCGCCGCCGACACACCATCTCCTCGTCCGCTCTCTCTTTTCGCCGCCTTCGTCCTCCACCGTTGGTGAGCTTCTCATCAACATATACGTGCTTTAGTGTCTTCCCCGTTCCCCTTCATGCCTATATATGCGGGCTCTCATTCCTTCAATCTCTCCACAGCTAGCATCAGTGTCTTCCGATCTTCACGCCCGGCAAGGATGGCCACTAAAACTTGTTGTTGTTGTTCGCTGGCCGGTGTACCAAGCTAGTGCCGGCGTCATTTGCCGTCATCACAAGGTACCAAGCTCCATCACTACTCAATCGTAATGGTCTATTTTATCTAGCAATCTATAGTTCTCTCGAACACGCATGCCTATGTTCCAAGAAGCAAGCCACCACATGCATGTTGCATGGATACGGACCGGTGTCACCCGTGAATTCTAACAGTTTCATTCTTGTCGAATCTTGCTCACAATCATGTACGTGCATGTGCTCTCTTTTGACAAGCATCATAAGCTAATAATTGTAGCTAGATTCACTTATGCGTTCAGCTAATACTTTGCTTGATGTCATCTTGTCATCATGCTGATGTCATATACCCTGAAAATATCTTTTATCGTGTAATTCTATAAATGTCCATCTTACAATCTAAGCCTTGAAGAATCTTGTAATATCTGACCAAATCTTTGTGTCTTGCCAATCTTCTATAATAGTCCTCCACATCTACGAGCTAATCGTGATTAGATCTCTAATCCTTGTTTAATCCCTAGATGCCACGGTTTAGCTCCGTTTAATCTCGTTCTTGTTATGTTAGATCGGTCTCATGATAAAATACGTGCTCCATGATGTTCACCCTAAAAGGTGTTTTGAGAATCTATTCTAAATTAGGTTGACTAATCTTACTTAATGATGTTTTCTAAATAAAATATAATTAGAGTGCCTCTCGGGTTTTATTAAGTTAATCTTAAGATGATTAATAAATACTCAATTTGCTTTCTAAATAAAAGCAATATAGGCTATCTTGAATTTTCTTAATTAAATGTTAATTTGATTAATATGAATGTAAATGCATTTTTGAATTATAATTTTCTTAGTTAAACTCAAAATATAAAGATATACGTTTAGATGCTTCACATGCTCCTTTTAAAGTAAATTTTTAATTTGCATATATGATACTTGAATATTTATAAATAAAATTGGAATAAGTTATACACCGTTCCTTTTAATACAAATATAACTCGCTTAATTGTAAATAGGGTATTTCTTTGAAATGACCTATACACATGATTTTACTTAATTAAAAGATACCAAGCACATAGCTAGCTCTTGTTTGTGATCATCCAAATCTCCCGATAGTTCCGAGTGTTCCTTGTGTTCGTTTTCCTAGACCCAAACCTTGTTTTCCCTTTAAGCTTTTCATGCTTGGTGTATTGTTTTGTTTATTGAATGTATTCTTGTGTGCTCGTAGACATCGTGCCGGTTTCGAGTGAGCAGCCAGTTGAAGTGGATCAAGAGCAAGTGTTTGAAGAAGAAGAACTCCAGTGTTTAAGCAAGGAAGGCAAGTGGACTTCTTCCCCTGCATATTCTATTTTTGTCCCACACAACTTGCATGATAACTAAATTTACATTTAAATGTTGCTATGCATAAATTTGATGGGAAATCACCTTTTTAAGGACATGACTAGAATTTTATCCATATTACCTTGGACAACCCTTTTTAAATAAATGTTTTGGGTAGAAATGCTTAGTTGCTATAACTTGGGATGGTTAAAATGAATCTTTTACAATATGATGAATGTTGATCATGATAACCTTTGGTTATATATATGTATGTGTGTGCTTATGGTTAATAACAAGATCATACAGTTTAATCGGAACATGGAGAACCACCCAGGAAAACAGTGCAACCACAGTCCATATGGCTCTGGCTTAGCCAATTAATTAGGTGTGTGGAATTATCTAACAGCCTTATCCGAAAGGAGCACAGGGGGCCGGAGTTGAAGGAGTATAGCCCGGTTCTTTTGGGGTAGCAGCCTTTGCTAAGGTGCTTACCACTAGGGAGGGTTATGGTCCGCTCCGCTCGTCATGAATCGTCGCGGGTTGTTGGTCTTCTCGCATATCTTTGTAAAGGCTTCGTAGTGGACCCCTATCCACCGACCTCGGAAGTGTTTAAGGGTCCGATCAACCCGGCAAGATGGGGAAACACGAACCGTGGGTAAAGTGTACAACCTCTCGCAGTGTAAAAGCGATCGATCGGCCGTGCTCACGGTCCAGAGCGGCCTGGACCCTCACATGATTAATAAACTTTAAGATGAAATTAAATCGTGGTTTTCTTATGGTTTTGAGAGGAGATGCTCTCCTAAATGCTTAAGTGGGATGGTATAAACTTACATCTAGTAAATTGGTGCTTGCTAAAAAATTTGACCAACATTAAAATGCTAACCACTGCAAAACTCTTAGCCTATCCTTGATAGCCTTGCATCTTCCCCCACTTGCTGAGCTCCAACCATAAGTGTGCTCACCCTTGCTTACCCGCCGTTCGAGAAGAAGAAGGTGTATGATGTCCAGAAGATGGTGCTAGGCGTACGCAACCCCCGCCGATCGCTCGTGAAGTTTGGAGCTTTTGTTTCCCGGATTCCGCCGTAAATCTCTCGATAATCTCTTTTCTTTACGTGATATTGTTTCGTTATTCACTATGATGTCACTATATGTATGAAATTAGATCCTGGCATACATATAGGTAGCACTTGATTTTCTCGGAAAATCGGGTGTGACACCGAAGTCGCCGGGGGAGAGAGTCCTCGCTCACGCAACCGGAACTCCTCATCTCTTTGTTCCCGTGCTCCCGCCACCGGATCCTCTTCTCCCTTCTTGCGCGCCGCCCGCTCCTCGCTCCCACTGCTATGCCGCGCCTGCGCGCCCGGGCTCGGGGCGTGGGCGGATCAAACCGCGCGGCGTCCACGGCCATCACCTGCAAGGGATGAACGAAAATTCAAGCCACGCCGGCGCCTTGCAGATAAATAGCGAGAAGGGGGGCAGAAATCCACTCACCAACGGACCGTAGGAGAGCATGACGAACGAGCAGTGGTCGTCGTGGCTGTGCTTGACGGCCCTAAGGTTGATGGCGCGCCTCGCCCTCGTGGCCGCGTACTCCTGCGGGAAGGGGTCGGGCAGCAGCCGCGATTGCGCCAGTGCCACGGGGTCGGCCTCCTCGTCCATCTCGAAAATGCATAGCCTCCTCTCCATGAGGGGGACGATCCGCCAGTGGTGGAGGTTCACGAGGACTGAGGCCATGCCCAACCCGGCATCCGCCAGGTTCTTCAACGTGGTTAGGAGCAAATCCAACCACGCCTGATGCGAGGAGGGATTCACGCCATGGTGCCAGGAATCGGCCTTCTCCTTCAACACCTTGCCGGTGTAGGGGGAGGCTGGCGCCATCGTTGCGGAGGTAGAACCAGCCCCGCTCCCACTCCGCGTTGTTGGAGATCATCGTGCAGGGAATGTAAAGTTCCCTGCGCGACTCCCGCAGCGCGATGGACACCCGCCAGCGTGCACCCAGCAAACCTTCGGTGACGGCATGGTGAGTGTGTGCAGCTCCGCGCGGAAGAGGTGGACCCAGAGATCCCAGTTCGCTGAGATCCCCAGGAATCCTTCGCACACGCCGAAGAAGGTGGCCGCCTGCGAGATCGCATTTGGCGCGAAGTTGTGCAGCTCCACGCCGTAGTGGTAGCACAACCCGCGCATGAAGCGGCTCGCCGGCGCCGCGAAGCCGCACTCATGGAAGCGAACGAAGCTGACGACGTAGCCGAACGGCGGTCTGGGCTCCCGTTCTGCCGCCAGCGGGATGATCCACGCTGGGGGCTGCCCGTCCACGCTCGGCGCCAGCTGGCCGCCGTTCTCGAGCTCACGCAGTGCGAGCGCCGTCACCGTCGAGCGAGGCCACGACAGCGGGTCGATCACAATGATGGATTGTGGGGAAGCCATGCGAATCGGCGAGGAAGCGCGGAGCACGAAGAAAACACTAGACGAAAGCGATGGGGCGCGCGGGGCTCTGAAACGAAAGCAAAGAAGATGGGAGCAATGGGCTCTAAGTGTTGAGGTAAGGGGGTTCCCTCTCCCCCTCCTCTCGGATTTATAGATCCCTAGGAGCCACACTCCCCGAATCGCGCGCTCTGCACGCATTAACTGCAGGTGACGGCGTCCGTCACTGACAAGCGGGTCCCACGATGACGGAATGGTGCACGCGCGCGATCATTATGGCGCGACAACCGAAGGCCGCGGGCGGGCCTTCACGTCCACCTACCCACATCGCCCACCACGCGCGCGGCCGCAGCGCCCGAAAAGGCACGCCCGCAACGCATGACCTCTACCACGACTGTGGGCATTAAATGGCCCGGCCCCTTACCTAGTAAGAGTGGCCCTCGAGCAGCCCCGAGCCTCGAGCTCGAAAAACCTTACCCTCGAAGGGTGCGAATACTGATCAATGGGATCGAGACCCGCTCGGCTAGCGCAGGCACCACAGATGCCTTCGATCCAGAATTACTGATCAGCAGCTCAAGGACCGGTTCGACCGGGCGCCCGTGAGTCCCGCAGATGTAAAAAGACGTGGGGCACTTAGCTGCCACCTCGCAACGGCCCTACTGATCAGGGGTTCGAAACCTGACCCTCAAAGGGTTCGTACAGGTGCCCCAGATCGACAGACTCAGGGACGACGAAGGCGCGCGCACTCGAGCCTATCCTCGAGCCCACCAGCTCGAGGGTGCCCCACATGTCGTGTTCAAGAGCCAACGAGGGCAGCTAGTCGAGGGATCCCACCGAGGGAGAGCTTCCGCGCCCTCGGTCTCCAGCGAACGAGACCGAGCCCTACCTAGCATACCCGCGTAAGCGCTTTCATGGACGAGTCTCCGGACCACGAGCCTACCCTTATTGAACGGGGCATGGGCGTCCACTTGAACCACCCGATAACAACTCGAAGAGGAACCTGCGACTCGCAACCCGCTCGATGGGAGTCGCAGACACCTCGCCCCCCGTTCCGCGGAGGGACGGCGAGGGGATGTACAGGGAAGTCGGAGAGCCCGTCCTGATCGCCTCGAATGGGCCCAGGCTCGGGGGCTCGACGCGAGGCTACACCTCCTGGACATGCACCGAATGCACGCGAACGTCGATACACGCATGCGGCGCCGCCGAGGCCGGCTGAAATATCGCTAATGCCGGCTGAGATAAACGCCTCGCTCAAAGACGACGTTGCGAATAAAACCTTGAAGGAGTGCCACACTCCTCCAAGGCTTCGGGCGCTAGACCCGCGGGTCCGCCAGCGCGGCCCCACGGAATAGCACAACAACCAGAAGGGAAGAACGTCCCATCAGCAAGCACCAGCATCCGCGGAATCCTCACGGATGCCCCACAGATGCTCGGGGGCTACTGTCGGGGACAGCCCTAGGGGTCCCCTAAACAACCGGGGAAAACCCACCTAACTTCGTAAAAAATGCAAAACACAAACTAACCCACAAAGCCAAAACACACACACGCCACGACCACGACCCTGGTGGCCCCCACGGCCCACCAGAGCGACGAGACTGAATGCCCCCTCGGGCGAGGACCGCCTCGCTCAAGGGCTGAGCGCCCCCTCGGGCGAGGTCCGCCTCGCTCGAGGGCTGAACACCCCCTCGGGCGGGGTCCGCCTCGCTCGAGGGCCCCTGCCCACGGGACACCTTCGTTCCTGTTCACACGTCCGAGCATTTAATGCTCTGACACCGCGGGACTGCGCCACGACCCCGACGCGCATGGGAATCCCACCTCGGCGCTGTTACACCAACTCTCGTGGCGCCGCCATCCCCGCCACTGTACAACACTATGCGAAGAGGCCAGTGTCAGCTCCGTGACACTGTGCCACCTACCTTTGTACGGCTAACAGGCCGAGCCCTCAAAGGAGGGACGACGGAACCCTCGAAAGGGGAACAAATACGTTTTTCTATGGTTACACAGGGCTACGCCGTGACGTCAGGCCGGCAGGAACGGTCCACTCCGTCGCCATCAGCCCTGTGCGGCCATCCCCGCCACTGCAACACAAGGCCGGGCACTGTGACGACATCCCTGACGCTGCTAAAGCGCACGGGGACAGGACGTCGCCACGCCCGCCACTGTGCCTCGTGCGATCTCCCATTGACTCCACCCTCGAGTCAGCCCGCGGGCAGCGGCCGGGCGACCAACCTCTACGCTGCTACCCTCGAGGTCGCTCCTGTACGAGCACAGGACTCGCCACGACGCCTCAACAGGAGCGAGATTCGTCAGGACGGTCGTCAACTCCGCAGCACTGCTCGCCATACCTCTACACGTAGGCAAAATAGTGCGGCACGCCTGTAAATTGTCGTCTTCTTGGCCTATAAAAGGAGGGGCAATCCCTCAGCCGCAGGGGGACGACAAACAGAGACGAACGGCACACTCACACGGCTTTCGCCCCTCACTTCGATATGGCACTTGCCTCAATCAATACCTCTGGGACCTGGAGGACCAGCCTCCTCTCCCGCCTCACTTGTAGCACCCCTCTGCAAGCACCACGGTGCAACGCAATATGGTGCCCCGAGCACACCACTGCTGGACGTACGGCCCCGGCCGGAACCAGGATAAAACTCGTGTCATCTAGTTGCTTAGCACTGGCCATTGAGGGATAGATCTCAGCGCTCTTACTAGTTAGTGTCGGGACTACTTTCCGCACCGACAAATAGAACTCCACAAAATCCATGAGTTGGGTTGCTCAAGGAAATGGTGGAATTGTAGTGTCTGGCCGGCTCCACCCAACTCCAGCGTGATGTTTGGAGTTTGAAGCCATGATAGACAGTGTCATATCATTTATTTAAGAAGAGATGTAATAACATTTTGAATAAGCAAATTAGGTCATTTAGTCAAAGGACATACAAGTTTGTCCTAATCATCATAACTTGAACATCGAGGTAGTGGTTATAAGGGAGTGGGTATAATGTGAAGGGTAGAGAGAATGTACCTATCAGAGAAACCCTTAAAAACCTCTTTATTTATTGTAGTGATAAAAAAATATAGATATAGATAGATATTATCTATATAGAAAAAAGATAGATATACTGATATATTAGTAACATTTATTTTAAACTACATTTATCCTTAAATATTTAAAAAATAGAGGTAGTATATATTGGGACGCAAGCTTCATTCTTCTTCTTGCAAGCAAGCAGCAGGCCAGATCTGCAGCAAGGTACGGCTGCCGCTAAAAGTACTATAAGTACATTTTCTTTTGCGTCGATCGACCTTATGCATTTTCTGCGCCTTCCTAGGCATTCTTATGCAGGTTTAATTCAGTACCAAAAAATAAGAAGCATGGCTTCAAGAAGCTGTGCTGTGCTGAAGAGGAACACGATGGCAGCTATCGCTTGTTTCCTGCTGCTGGCTTCCTTGGTCGCCGGTCGTCAGCTGCTTCCGATGGCCGTGGCAGAGGATGGTCAGAATAAGAAGCTTGCAGGGACGCAAACGACATCGTCATCGGCGGTGGGACTCCCGATAGACACAAAGACGTTAATTCATTACTGCGCTTCCTGCTATCTTCAGCACTGCCCCACAGAAGCATGCCGGGAATATTGCTTTTGTCCCGGATAAAGTGCAGTGTCAACCCCTTGGAGATGCTGTACTTCTCAAATAAAAAAACATGGACATCCAGCCAGTTTTTTTTTTCTGCCGCGTAGTGCGTGCCTATGGAAAACCTACTCGTTTGCGCCCAAAATTGGCAGATCTTATCCGTCACACTTGTGGGTTTCCGTCACACTTGTGGGTTTCACCGATCGGACTTGTGTGATCGAAGATCATAAAATATAATTTGGACTTTAGACACCGGTAGACAAAGAGGCTTTGGTATGCCCCATTAGTCCCAATTCAACTTTGGAGCCGGGACTAAAGGGGTTTCATCGACGTGGCCACTAATGTCATGAGTGCTCACCCCCTTAGTCCGGGCTGATAACACCAACCATGACAAAAGCCACCCCCCTTTAGTCTAGGACTGTGTTACGAAACGTGACAAAAGGGTCACCCCTTTAGTCTAGGTTCATGTTACGAATCAAGACTAAAGGCCCGACCCCCCCTTTAGTCTCTGTTTGTAACACGAACCTAGACTAAAGGGGGTGACCCTTTTGTCACGGTTGGTAACACCAACCCAGACTATGGGGGGGCCTTTTGTCACGGGTGGTGTTACCAACCGGGACTAAAGGGTCTCCCACGAGTTACTATAAGAGGATAGTATCCTCTATTTAGTTAGATGTGCTGTGTAGGTGAGATGGTGAGGAAGCTACGTGTGAGGCTGGAGGTCACGAGTTCGAATCCCCGCACCCGCGCACACATATATTTTGCGTGAAAAATCACGTGTGCTTTTGACTTTTGACGCTGGCGTGCCCGCCACTTTAGTCCTGGTTGGTATTACCAACCGAGACTAAAGGCCCCCCTTTAGTCCCGGTTCCTTCACCCTTTAGTCCATATTCCTTCACCCGGGACTAAAGGACCCCCTTTTGTCTCTCATCATCAGTCTCGGTTGGACTTGAGGGACCTATACCCCTTACCAGCCGGGACTAAAGGTCCTCTCTACACCAGTGAGAATTGGATAGATCTCATTGAGTAGATCAAGATTCATATGTGGAACGTCCAAATCGGAGTCCGTATGAGGTAGATATAACTTATACAAGATCGGCATGCCGAGTGCACCAGTATGACTGGTGCCCCTGACCGGTCTGACCGGTGCCCCCTGTCCGAACTAAAACAAGGAGTCCTAATAGATTTATGCTTGTAAAAGAATTTTCTTGCGGGGAAAGACCTCCTCACTCTATTAATATAAAGGGTCACGGCCGATTGAGGGGGCCAATAGATCAAATCAATCTACTTTTATATTTTTACCTTTTCCCTTTGCCTTTAACTTTTATAATCTATTACTTTCTGTTCTTCCTTTGTCTCTACGTCGATTGAGGGTGTTCTAGGTGGCCCTACCGGCCCTAGAGCAACCCTACATGCACCGCCCTAACGGGATCCTGCCTGGGCGACGTTTGGAGGTCTTTCTCCGGTTTAGCCCGGCGGGCGGCGGCAAAGGTCTAACCGGTGACCTTCACCGGTGTCACAGGTCTGAGCGGTGACCCATACTAGTCTGTGACCGGTGCCTACACAGAGGTGCTGCAACAAGCTCCTTTGCGTGCTTGTTGGCCGCATGCCCGTGCCAAAAATTGGTGACGCCGCTAGGACTAATGAAAATCAATCGTCTATACATCGGTAAACTGCCTGTACCCTCTGAGGCTGACGCCCAAAACATTGCAAGGTCGAATGTTGAGTAAACATCTGCTGAAGAGCAGAAAGCACTTGATGAAGTCAGGAGGAAGATTCGTGAACAAAAGGAGCGAGAGATCCTGGAGTTGGAAGAGGAAGCCATGAAGCAATACATCTCACACTTCTCCGTGGATCGACAAGGGAAGGTCAAGAAGGACAAAGATGTCATCATCAATATTCCCACGCTCAAGGTACAATCTTATGCTCTTCCTGAAGATAATTCAAATATTGCTAATATGATTGATGGGGTTGTAGTGCTAGCTTAAATAATAAATTTGTTGTCATGAGTGAAAAATTTGAATCTACGATTAATTCTCATTTAGATCGTATAGAGGCCAAATTTGGTAAACAATTTTCTAGTAATGATATTAATGCATCTACTTCTAATACCGAACATTCTAAAGATAGCACACTAGATGATTTTTCAGACTTGCATATACCTAAGGTCCCCATTGGTGTACCGCCCATCCACAACATACATAGTCGGACCACTATTGGTGCTTCGGCTGATGGAGGGAGTACAATGACCACTACTAATGCAATGATGCTGCATACGGTTGTATATATCGAACCACCCATAAGTGCATATGTTCCTAATAGTTCGTTACAACATGTTCCTAACACATTGCTAAACCAAACATTAACATTTAACACACCACAACCTACTATAAATCGAGCACCACATCTTGGATTGGCTAGACCTAGAACCGCATTGGGGAAGGAAAAATTAGAGAAGAGATACTCGAGATATTCAGGAAAACTTTTGGTATAGCGCATAACTAAGAGTCGGTCATATCAAAGACCGTTTCCTGAGAATTATGAGTATATCTCGTACCCACGAGGATTTAAAAAACCAGTGTTTACTAAATTTAGTGGGGATGATGGTATAAGTACATTGGAGCATATAGGCCAATTTACTATACAATGTGGTGCAACTGCTTCTAATGATATTTGTGAAATAAGTTTGTTTCCTTTATCTCTATCGGGTGCTGTATTTACATGGTTTATTTCTTTGCCACCCAACTTAGTTTACACTTTTTCTTGATATAGAAAATAAATTTCATGATTATTTCTTTATTGGTGAAACAGAGTTGAAATTGTCACATCTTGTATCGTTTAGGCTGAAATCTAATGAATTTTTTTGTAAGTATGTTAGAAGATTTAGAGACACTAGAAACCGATGCTATAGTTTGACAATTTCTGATAGAGGCCAAGTTGATCTTTCTTATTCTGGTTTGCTTGATATCCATAAAGAGAAGCTAGACGATCAAGATTTCTTCGATTTTAGTCGGTTTTTGCAAAAAGCTATAGCTAATGAAAACCTACTTAAGAAATCTAAGAGTTCACAAAAAAATAATGAAAAGTCTAAGTCCTATTTATTATGGATCTGATTATTCGGATGATGAAGGCAATGATGTTTTAACTGCTGAATTTTGTAGCGATCTAGGCCCTTTCGCACCTTTGGTAATGGTGTGTTTCAGTGATAAATGACAACCATATGCTTCTTACTAACCTTTGTTTTGATGCGGATTTCTAATTGGGTTATTGTCACGAGTATTGAATGGAATGAGACCCCTCAATTTGAATTAATGAACTCAATATGGTTGGATACTACAAGGCTAAGGACTTTGTTAGTTCCAAGTGTCACAAAGGAGATGAAGGAAACTTGGATTGCTAGTTTTTAGTTTCGACCGTACTATTAAGAGGGGTTCGTACACTAGTAGCTTGACCATGCACTCAAAAGCCATAAAAATATGCACACTCAAGTTCCTTGGTTGTCAACTAGCTCAGAGAGTTCATGGAAGAAAGGTTGAAGCAAAAGAATCGACGGAAAACTCAAAGGCTCTGAATTGCACGAGTTAAAAAGAAGTTCATAGCGTCGGATGATCCGATGCCCTATTTTCTAGATGCGTCAGATGAGTTGTGTAGCCACTAGATTCAAAATGGACCGTCAGATGAACCGACAGTATAGGCATCGGTTCATCCAAGGCCTTAGGGTTTGGCTACAGTATGGGTCAAGGCTAAGGGGTTAAGCATCGGACGATCCGACTCGTTGACCATTGGTTCATCCGACGGTTGGTTTTAAATCATACAGAGACGCGCCAAGTCAACTGCTTCAGCACCAGATGAACCAACACTTGGATAGGTATACTCAGCGGTTCATCCGACGATTTAATTCAAATCATACAGTACCGCCCCGAGTGTGAAGCCTTCGGCACCGGATGTCCGACGGGGCGTTGGTGTATAGCGACGGTGTATTGTCTGGGTTTCAAGGTTCAACGGTTATATTGGCTCGTATTAGTGACCAGATGATCTGACGCTCAGCAGGGGGGAACCATCAGTTCATCCGACGGTACTACTTTTTAGGGGACTTTTTCCAACAGCTAGCCTCCAATGCTAGGCCTATAAATAAGGCCCCCTGCCTCTCTAGAGTAGCCTTTGCCATTCTGAAGATCCATTGCAGCCAAGGAGAGAAGGAGAGTGTGTTCTTGCCATTTGGGATTCTCTTCCTCTTCATTGAGGTGTTCTTCTTAGTGATCAAGAGTGTTCAAGGGGCATACATGGCTTAGCTGAGTGCTCAGGTCAAGTGAAGGTGTGTGGGCTTGTTACTCTTGGAGTTTGACAGCTCCTAGACGGTCTAGGTGACTTGGGGGTTCTTGGTGAGCTCTTGGAGATTGTGGGAGCCTCAAGACAAGCTTGGTGTACACGGTTCGAGACCCACCGTTCCGGAGATGGAGAACAGGTACTCTTAGTGAGCACTTGTGTCTTTGTGACTCAAGGGGGAGCAATAGTCTAAGTGAGTGCTCCAACGTGGACTAGGGGGAAGCGTCAACTTCTCGATACCACGGGAAAAAATCCGGTCGCCTCTTGTCCCTCTCATTTACTTCTAGCACTTACTTTCAGCACCTTATTTCCGCTCGCAAGTTTATTTGTCTTTGCTCTTGCTTTTGCTTGTGTGCTTCATATCTTGCCTAGGTTGTCATCTTGCCTCCTAGTGTGTTAATTGCTAAGGAAACTTGTGATAGTGTGCTCTAGTAGTAGGGAAGAACCTTTTTAGAATGGGCAACACTAGTTGATAGGCTAAGGTTCCTTGTTTTACTTAGAGCTTGAAAAAGAAGTCCCATATTCAACCCCCCCTTCTATGTGACTTGATCCTACAAGTGGTATCAGTGCCAGGCTTCCTTTTGCTTGGCTTAACCGCCTAGGGAGATGGGGAAGGGAAGCGACAATGGCCCTCCTAGGTTGGCGGGGAAGCGCTTCACCTTTTGGGCTCATAGAATGGCTAGCTACCTTCAAGCTCAACACCATGATGCGTGGCGCACTACCATGTATCCGTTGCCTACGGTTCCTGCCGAGAGTGAAGCTAAGTGGAATGTGCATGCTAGAAACCACATTTTTGAGGCGCTAGATGAGGAATTGTTTGATCGGGTCTTTGCTTTGCAAACCGCCCATGAAGTGTGGATGGAACTTAAGGAGATCCATGTGGGTAACAAAAAGATCTATGAATAAAAATGAGCTGCTCAAGTTGGAACTCAATGAGTTCAAAATGAAGGATAATGAGGGGGTAAAGCAAATATATTCTAGGATGGGGGTGCTTATTCAAAGTATCAATGCTCTCAATGTTGCTAACCTTTCCGAGCAGGAAATCATCCGGAAAATCCTCCAAACGCTCCCCAAGCCAAGATACAACATCATCAAGGCACTTCTCTTTGAGAAGGATTTCACTACCCTCACCATCACCGAGGTTGTGAGCAAGATCCGCTCCCACTAAATGTTTATGATGGAAGACATGGAATCATCTACCTCTCATTCAAGCTCCAGAAAGATCTTGCACTCAAGGCAAGTGAAAAGGCCAAGTCCAAGAAGATCAATGCAAACCCTCCTTCTTCCTCAAGTGAGAGCGAAGACAAAAGTTCCGGTCATCAAGAAGAAGTGGTGGGGGAAGCAATCAGAAGTGCTATAATTGTGGAAGCTATGATCTTCTCTCATATGATTGCCCCAAGCCCGACAAGCGAGTGTCAAACTCAAGCAAGAAGAACGATGAAGATGACAAAGATGCCAAGTACTATAAGAAGAGCTCATCCAAGAAAAAGTCATCAAACAAGCCCTACCACAAGAACAAGGGTGAACATCGTTCTCTATTGGTCAATGAATGGGTACCGGTGGTGAAACTTCAAGTGAATCAAGTGAGAGTGAAGAAGACAAGAACAAGAAGATTGCCGGTATTGCTATCATGGATGATGAAGAGCCTCCACTCCCACCTCCACCAATGTGCTTCATGGAAAAGCACTCCAAGGTGAGCGATAGCGATAGTAGTGGGTCTTCTAGTAGTGATGATGAACTCTCACCACTTGCTCTTAAAGGTCTTCTTGATGAATACACTTCCATGATTAAGAAACAAAAGAGTAAGGTCAAAGCACTTGATGAGACTAATGAGAAACGTAAGCTATCATATGATGAATTGCTTGTGAAGCACAATGACCTTAGCAAAGAACATCATGCTTTGGTAGTGTCCAACAAGTCACTTAGAGATGAACACAACAAGTTGCTTGATAAGCACAATGAGCTAATCGTGAAGCATGACGACATAACCGTGCTTAACAAGTCTCTTGAGTCAAATCATATGAAACTTAAGAAAGAACATGTGCTCTTAGAGATGAAATATCAAGAACTTGAGCTTGCTAGTGAGGACATTGGTTCTAGTGGGCATGCAAATGCTAGAGAAGTCACTAAAGCCAATGCCTCCACCTCATGTGATGATCTAATTGAAGAACCTAAGGTCTTGCTCAATGTTGAAAATATTGCATCTTCTTCCAAGACTAGCCATGATAGGGTGAAAGCTCTTGAAGAAGAAGTGAGAAGCCTAAGGTCTTGTGTAAAGCCTTTGGCCAAGGGTGAGGAGTTACACAAGGAGACCTCTACTACAATGCAAGATATTATGGGACAAGGGGACTCAGTTCTTTCCCAAATCCCATCAAGGAAACTCCTAGGCCAAAGGAGCTATATGGGTGTTTCATCAATGAGGTTGGATCGTATTGTCAACATTGCAAGGTCACCGGTCATCACACAAGGGAGTGCCCAACACCTACTCGTCTTTTTCCCACCTTGCCTAGCAACTACAAGTCCATGTACAACACTTCTTGTTGATGAAGAAGAACAATGGCAAAGTAGCAATCAAGTTCATTGGGACCAAACCAAAAGTCAAGCCACCTAGAAGCTTGTGGATTCCTAAAGCTCTTGTCACTCACATCAAAGGGCCCAAACTAGCTTGGGTTCCTAAATCTCAATGCTAATTTCTTGTGTGTAGGTGAACTACAAGGCCGGAGGGAGTCATTGGATACTTGATAGTGGTTGCACTCAACACATGACCGGCCAAGTAAAAATGTTCACCTCACTAGTGGATGATGCGGGGGATCATGAACAAGTTTCATTTGGTGATAACTCTAAAGGAAGGATCTCCGGATTGGGTGAAATCTCTCTAACAAATGATTTATCCCTTTCTAATGTTCTCTTTGTATATTCTTGTAGTTATAACTTGCTTTCCATTGCATAATTTTGTGACCTTGGTCTTTCATGCACATTTGATGATGAAGGGGTCACAATCAGTAACAAGAAATCTAATGAAGTTGTTTTCAAGGGATTCCGCTATGGCAATCTTTATCTTGTAGATTTTACATCTCATGAAGAAAACTTGATTACTTGCCTCATCTCCACAACATCCAAGGGTTGGCTATGGCATCGTCGCATTGCACACATAGGCATGTGCCAACTCAAGAAAGCTTTCAAGAAAGGCATGGTCCTTGGTGTGAAGTATGTTACATTTGAGAAGGACAAGTTGTGTAGTGCATGTCAAGCCAGCAAGCAAGTTGCAAGTCATCATCCCATGAAGGCTTATGTATCTACCACAAGACCATTGGAGCTCATTCACATTGACCTCTTCGGACCAACTACATACAAGAGTCTTGGTGGTAATCTCTATTGTCTTGTGATTGTTGATGATTACTCACGCTATACTTGGACTTTCTTTTTGGAAGACAAGGGCAAGACATTTGAAATCTTCAAGAAGTTTGCTACTAGAGCCCAAAATGAATTTGGGTCATCCATGGTGAAGATTATGAGTGACAATGGGTCGGAATTCCGCAACACAAAGGTGGAAGAGTATTGTGATGGTGAAGGCATCAAGCATGAATTCTCCTCAACTTATACACCCCAACAAAATGGTGTGGTTGAGAGGAAGAACAAAACACTCATCACTCTTTAGAGCTATGTTGGATGACTATGGAGTCTCGCAAAGGTTTTGGGCGGAAGGTATCAACACGGCATGTCACGCTTCAAATATAGTGTATCTCCACCGACTCATGATGAAGACACCATATGAGCTACTCATTGGGAGAAAGCCCAACATCTCTTACTTCCAGGTGTTTGGTTGTAAGTGTTTCATATTCAAGAAGAGGAAGCATCTAGGGAATTTTGAGAGTAGAGTAGATGAGGGCATATTTGTTGGTTATGCATCTAACTCCAAAGCATATAGAGTATTCAATAACTCTACACGAGTGATTGATGAAACATGTGATGTGGAGTTTGATGAATCTAATGGCTTCCAAAGAGATGATTTTTGTTGTGATGATGTAGGAAAAGAACCTCTCCGAGAAGCAATGAAGAAGATGGCCATTGGTGACATCAAGCCAAAGGAGGATGATGACTCTCTCTCCATTCATGAAGACTCCTCCTCCGATGATGATAATAATGATGATCCACCAAGACGTCCACCTACATCTCCCACAAGACAAGATAGTCCATCTTCCTCACAAGAACCACCTCCTATATCACAAGACACTCAAGGTCAAGTAGAGGACATGGGCAAAGTTCAATCTCAAGATGATCCCACCTCTACAATATTTGGAAGGCACACAAGGACTTCAACAAACCATCCAATTGACCTTGTGTTGGGTGATCCCAAAGGGGGTACAAGAACTCGCCGCAAGAAATATGCCTCATTTTGTAAACATCATGCTTTTGTCTCTTTTGTAGAACCCACTACTATAGATGAAGCTCTTGGGGAACCGGATTGTATCTTGGCTATGCAAGATTAGCTCAACAACTTCACAAGAAATCAAGTGTGGGAGTTGGTAGAGCGCCCCAAGAACAAGAATGTGATTGGCACCAAGTGGGTCTACCGGAACAAGCAAGATGAACATGGCATTGTGGTGAAGAACAAGGCAAGACTTGTCGCCAAAGGGTACTCTCAAGTAGAAGGCTTGGACTATGGAGAGACCTTCGCTCCGGTGGCACATCTTGAAGCTATTCGTATCCTCCTTGCATATGCATCTATTCATAAAATGAAATTATTTAAAATGGATGTAAAGAGTGCTTTCTTGAAAGGCTTCATCAATTAAGAAGTCTATGTGGAGCAACCTTCCGGTTTTGAGCATGCTACATATCCTAACCATGTCTATATGTTTCACAAGGCGTTGTATGGACTCAAGCAACCTCCTAGGGCATGGTATGAGAGGCTCCGGGATTTTCTCATTGAAGCAGGATTCAAGATTGGTAGAGTGGACAACACTCTATTCGCAAAGATAATCAACAAAGAACTCTTCATTTGTCAAATTTATGTTCATGATATTATCTTTGGCTCTACTAATCTCAAAGTGTGCAAGGACTTTAGTGATCTTATGACTAGGGAATTCGAGATGTCAATGATCGGAGAGCTCAACTTCTTCCTTGGGTTTCAAATCAAGCAATTGAAGGAAGGGACTTTCGTCCATCAAGAGAAGTACACCAATGATATTCTCAAGAAATTCAAGATGGATGATTGTAAGCTGATCAAGACTCCAATGCCCACTAATGGACATCTTGACCTAGATGAGGGAGGTAAATCGGTTGACCAAAAGCTTTACCGTTCTATTATCGGTTCTCTTTTTTATCTTACCGCATCTAGGCCAGATATCATGTTTAGTGTTTGTATGTGTGCTCGGTTTCAAGCCAACCCTAAAGAATCTCACCTGAGTGCTTTGAAAAGGATCCTTAGATATTTAAAATACACACCTAGCATTGGCTTGTGGTACCGCCATGGTGCTTGTTTTGAGCTCTTGGGTTATTTGGATTCGGACTTTGCCGGATGTCGAGTAGACCGTAAGAGTACTTCGGGTGGGTGCCATTTGCTAGGTCACTCTTTGGTTGCTTGGTCCTCTAAGAAGCAAAACTTCGTGGCCTTATCCACCATGGAGGCGGAATACATTTCCGGGGGGGCTTGTTGTGCTCAAATCCTCTATATAAAGCAAAGCCTCTTGGATTATGGTGTGGTTCTAGATAGGGTTCCCCTCCTTTGTGACAATGAGAGTGCCGTAAAAATTGCTAACAACCCAGTTCAACACTCTCGCACAAAGCACATTGATATCCGTGACCACTTCTTGTGAGACCACGTTGCTAAAGGGGACATTGTCCTTTGTGGTGTTCGCCCTGAGGAGCAATTGGCGGATATATTCACCAAGCCTCTTGATGAAAACACTTTTTGTAGGCTTCAGAGTTAATTAAATGTGCTTGATGCATCCAACATCATGTAATGCTTGTCATATAGTTTGCATTTGCATATGTACATGATTAGGGGCTTGTCTAACCTTGATGAGATAGTGGTGAGTATGGGCCTTGCTTGAGCTGGTGGTTCTCTTGTTTCGCTCAAGGCATGTTGAATGGCTCACCATGAATAAGCTCATCAAGGGTTCAAACTTGGCAAGATAGTTTACCTTTTCGCTTTGCACTTTTGCTTGTCATGTATAATGCATTCATGTTTAATTTCATGCATTTGTTCTTGCATAGCATTGCGTGAGAGAAGTCACAAAGGAAACTCACACTATGAGAAAGTTGCTTAGCGTTCAATGCAAATCAACAACTCTTAAGGTGTGATGAGACAAATGATTGTGCTTAATGCCTATTGAGTTAAGTCCTAGGGAGCTTATGGTGTCAATCTCTAAGTTCAGAGGCAACTAACTCAAACATTCCCTTTTTGGAGTTCCCTCCCTCATTTGGTTCTTAATTTGCCTATCTTTATCTGTGGTTTATCCCTTTTTAGGGAGCTAATTGTGTATCTATAAGTATTTTTTAAAGGAGTGCTTGAGGGGTGAGGTTTTCACTCAGGATTGATCCAAGGATGTGCTTGTGTTGGCTTGTGTGTGACATTCGACAGATCAAAAATGAGAAATAGTTCAACCAAAATCGAATTGTCACCGTCGGATGAACCGACGCCCTGTAGGTTCTAGCGTCGGATCATCCGGTGAAGGGGTCTGGGCGCTCAGTTGCTCTCTGTTAGAAAATTTCACACCGTCAAATGAACCGACGCCTTCGCGTTTTACACCATCGGTTCATCCGGTGCTAAAGAAATTTTCTCTTTTCCTCAGACCCGCGTGCAACTGCTCTGACGCGTTATAATTTCAGACCGTCGGACCATCCGATGGTGGGTTTCACCCAGGAGCTCAGTTGCACCGACGATTCGACCGACGCCTCTATTTTTCCACCATTGGTTCATCCGACGCTACTCTGAAGCGTGGGTCCTACCTGACATAACCGTTTCGACGCGGGGTCGTTTCTCTCTCAAACCCTAACAGCCCACGCCGCCGCACCTCGTGCGCCGCCGTCCCCTTCACCTCCGGCGGTTCCTTTCGCGCACGTGTGCTCCCCGCGCCATCCGCTAGCCCTCCGCCGTCCTCCACGCTCGCCGCCGACCATCTGTGCCGCCCATCCTTGCAGATTCCACGCGTGCGCGCCAGAGCCGCCCGAGCTAGGGTTTGGGCCGCCACCACGAATTCCGGCCATCCGCCGCCTCGGGGCCTCGCCGGTGTGCTCCTAGGGCTGCGCAAGGACCAATTGCTCCCTCCACAGCTGCTCCTCGTCGCCATTCCTTCATTGTGGTGAGAACTAGTACCAATTCCCCTACGAGAACTGTTCCTTAGGGTTCAAATTGTACAGTTCCTTACCCTAGAAATTGAATTGGTCCTCTTTCTTGCTCTAGATTGCATTGTGGTCATGAATAATCATTGAAAAAAACCTTGACTGCCCACAATTCATGCAAACTGTCCATGTTCTCTATAATCTAGAGCACTTAGGGCTCAATTTCATTTATGGCCATATGCTAATTTGATCATTTTTTGGAGAGAAGCTATGCCTTGGTCATAAAATTGCTTACTTGCTCTATTGCGATTGCCTTGTCACTCTCTTGAGCACATGTTGGTAGGCATATTGCAAGTCTTCTTCACATTTGTCCACACAAATGCACATCGTGTTCACCTAAGGACCTACCTAGCATTTTCTTTCATTATCACGAGGTAGTACATCTCCTAGTTGTCACATTTTAGGCTCATATTTGTTCATATGCTTTGCTTAAGGACCCCTTATCCCTAGTTACATATCATGTTTATTCCCGTCTCTAGCCATTCTATAATCTTCTACCATTTTCTCTCATAGATGGCAGGCGACAAGAGGAAGTTAATGCGGTAGCCGAGCCAAAGAAGAAGAAGACTAGGCAGGAGAAGGAGTGGGAGAGAGTGCTAGCAGTGCCCGACACCCAGGGACAACCTCAGAGGGGCATCAGGATTTCAGAGGGCACTCGCAGTCGGGGGGAGCGCCCCCCCGGGGTGAGTAGCGACGAAGCAACAAACGGGCGGCGGACTCGGCGGCGGCGCCATGTCGCTCGGGCGAGAGGGCACCGGCCCGGCGGAGCGACAGAGTCACCTCCCTCACTGGCCAGGTCTGGCCCTCGGACTCGTGGAGGACACACTCAATCGCAGCCGACACCACGTCAGCGGAGAGCTGCAGTTGAGGAGCTCACAGAGCGGGAGCAGTAGGCACACGACCCCCAGATCCCTAGAGGTCCACGAGTAGAGGCCTTCGAAGTCTACCTCCGTGACCTCCATCACTTGCCAGGGCCGAAGATTCGGCGATTGAGGAGTGTGCTCGAGGAGCAATGGTTCCCGTGTGGGCGAGAGGACTGTGACCCCAGGTTTTGGACAATACTGCGGGAGAGCTTCTATGCTTCCTACGTACACCGGGGCTCCCAGTTGAGTCAGCACAGGATGCTTCAGTTCACCGCACTTGGAGCAGCTGCAGCTGGAGAGGCCATTCTGCCTTTCTTCGACTACTAGCGGGGCTTGGTGGACTTGGTGACCAGGCGGTCGCGTTACGTCCCCGACTGGGTCCGAGTTTTCTACGCCACTGTGTACGTCGACGCTGACCGGGTTGCTATCAGGTTCATGTTCATGGGTCAGCAGCAGAGGCTCACGAGAGAGGGGATCACCGAGTTGCTCCAGGTTGACCTTCACGATGACTCGATCCACTATCTGGCTTACCCCAATGTCGAGCCTCCTCGCCATGCTCACTCTCCAGTTCTTCCGTCAGACGAGGAGATCAATTTCCTGTTCCAGCAGTTGTTCATCCTCAGTACACCCAGGACACCGGACCATCTGACCGTGAGGCGTACGTCGTCCACTACGCTCTTAGGAGGTCCGTGCTCTATAGGATGGGGAACGCAGAGTCTTTGATAGGAGTGCAGCAGTGGCGTCTGATGTACGTGATGGCGAAGCGCCCATTTGATCTTGTTGATATCATGCTTGCTGAGATCATGGACGCCATTATGGATGGCATGGGGATGACACGACAGCAGCCCTTCGCTCACTGGATCAGTTGGCTGTTGTCCCGCCTTGAGGCCTAGAGGTACGTCGGGATGCTAGAGTCGTCGAAGTTTGTGTTCCCGACATACCATCCTCCGATGCCAGGAGACAGGAGGAGAGGCCCGAGAGGCCTGAGGAGAGCAGAGGAGACCTTACAGGCACGGGCAACAGCAGAGGCTGTGATGGACGAGGCAGCTAGATAGGACGCGACACTAGCAGCAGCTGAGGCACCTCTCTCACAGTACTTCGCTACAGCGACGAGTCCTCCAGTGACGACGAGGACTTTACGCCAACTCCTGAGCCCGTGTTCTAAGTCCGTCGTACTCACGACGATGAGGCAGGAGGCTCCACCTTGCCAGGCCAGAGAGAGGCTGAGTCACTGGTTCCCACGGTCACGGTGCTCGGGTGACCCGGCCCGGACCGACTTACCACACCGATTCGAGGCTATGGGCCGCTCGGTCTCAAGCCACCCTCCGGGTACGGCGGCGGATGCGGGCACGGTTCCAATAATTCCGGGAGTCACGACGGGTGATCCTTGAGGGGATCCGTCAGCAGCAGGAGGCACGGAGGTAGCAGATGCTCCAGCACCAGATGATGACCTCTCAGATGTTCACATTCATGTCCGGATGCCTCGGTCAGCTCTTTTAGCAGTCAGGGATGCAACTACCTCAGCCACCGACCACTGCCCAGCTTCAGGCCGACCTGACTGCACCTCTGCCTCCTGTCGGTGGGTTCATGAACGTCCCTCTCGCGTCCTTTCCACAGTCACCACTCCTACAAATGGGGATGTTCGTGGTACCCCAGACGATGACACCACAGGCAGCGGTCACTTCTTCCTTCCTGGATCAACTTCAGATGACCACTCCTACGTCGTCTCAGCTGGTGTCTCCACTTACCACAGGAGCACTTGTCTTTGAGACGCCAGCTCGCACCACTCTACCCAATCCGCGGGTGTCTTCACCGCTTCCCAGTTTCACTACATCACGGACTAAGGGTTTGGGTCAGGAGGACCACTACCTTCGAGCGATCACAGAGCAGATCTCGTCAGCTTTTGCCTCTGACACCGTTCCTCCTGCTCATGAGGCTACTCAGGCTCCCAGCACGTCGACTGTTGCACCTCCTCCACCTCCGGGTTCTTCCTCGCCATTTTGGGACATCATCGACAACGACACCGACGACGACGATGCCTCCGCCTTCTCTGTGCGACCTTCGAGGACCATCTCTACTTCGCCGCTGGATCCTTCCTCTCTGCCTCAGGCTTAGTCTCCATTTTGGTGCTTGTTGCCAAAGGGGGAGATAGATAGGGGGAGTAGAGATAGGGGAAGTTAGGGGAGAGTGCAGGTTTTGGAGTTTTTGTAGCCTCTCTCGTTTTTGTGGAGTTTCATGAAGAGACATGTATTTGGATCTTGTGCTTATCATTGATTTACATGTCTACTCATGTTTCTGTGCTCGTTTACCTTAATGCATGTGTGTTTACCACTTATTCTATTTCATGCATTAGAATTAGAGTTTATATGTCTTTAAATTCAATTTTTCGTATATCTCTACTCGTGTTGTCATCTATCACCAAAAAGGGCGAGATTGTAGCGATGTAAGCCCTTTCGCACCTTTGGTAAGGGTATGTTTCAGTGATAAATGACAATCATATGCTTGTGAATAACCTTTGTTTTGAAGCGGATTTCTAATTGGGTTGTTGTCACGAGTATTGAATGGAATGAGACCCCTCAATTTGAATTAATGGACTCAATATGGTTGGATACTACAAGGCTAAAGACTTTGTTAGTTCCAAGTGTCACATTGGAGATGAAGGACACTTGGATTGCTAGTTTGTAGTTTCGACCGTACTATTAAGAGGGGTTCGTACACTAGTAGCTTCACCATGCACTCAAAAGCCATAAAAATATGCACACTCAAGTTCCTTACTTGTCAACTAGCTCAGAGAGTTCATGGAAGCAAGGTTGAAGCAAAAGAATCGACGGAAAACTCAAAGGCGTTGAATTGGACGAGTTAAAAAGAAGTTCATAGCGTCGGATGATCCGACGCCCTATTTTCTAGATGCGTCGGATGAGCTGTGTAGACACTGGATTCAAAATGGACCGTCGGATGAACCGACGGTACAGGCATAGGTTCATCAAACGCCTTAGGGTTTGGCTACAGTATGGGTCAAGGCTCAGGGCTTAAGCATCGGACGATCCGACGCCTTGACCATTGGTTCATCTGACGGTTGGTTTTAAATCATACAGAGACGCGCCAAGTCAACTGCTTCAACACCGGATGAACCGACGCTTGGATAGGTATACTGAGCGGTTCATCAGACGGTTTAATTCAAATCATACAGTACCGACCCGAGTGTGAAGACTTCAGCACCGGATGATCCGACGGGGTGTTGGTGTATAGCGTCGGTGTATTGTCTGGGTTTCAAGGTTCAACGGCTATATGGGCTCGTATTAGTGACGGGATGAGCCGACGCTCAGCAGGGGGGAACCATCGGTTCATCCGACGGTACTACTTTTCAGGGGACTTTTTCCAATGGCTAGCCTCCAATGCTAGGCCTATAAATAAGCCCCCCTGCCTCTCTAGAGTAGCCTTTGCCATTCTGATGATTCATTGCAGCAAAGGAGAGAAGGAGAGTGTGTTCTTGCCATTTGGGATTCTTTTCCTCTTCATTGAGGTGTTTTTCTTAGTGATCAAGAGTGTTCAAGGTGCATACATGGCTTAGCTGAGTTCTCAGGTAAGTGAAGGTGTGCGGCCTTGTTACTCTTGGAGTTTGACAGCTCCTAGACGGTCTAGGTGACCTTGGGGTTCTTGGTGAGCTCTTGGAGATTGTGGGAGCCTTAAGACAAGCTTGGTGTACATGGTTCGAGACCCACCATTCCGAAGATGGAGAACGGGTACTCTTAGTGAGCACTTGCGTCTTTGTGACTCAAGGGGGAGCAATACTCTAAGTGAGTGCCCCAACGTGGACTAGGGGGAAGCTTCAACTTCTCGATACCACGGGAAAAAATTCGGTCGCCTCTTGTCCCTCTCATTTACTTCTAGCACTTACTTTCAGCACCTTATTTCCGCTCGCAAGTTTATTTGTCTTTTCTCTTGCTTTTGCTTGTGTGCTTCATATCTTTCCTACGTTCTCATCTTGCCTCCTAGTGTGTTAATTGCTAAGGAAACTTGTGATAGTGTGCTCTAGTAGTAGGGAAGAACCTTTTTAGAATGGACAACACTAGTTCATAGGCTAAGGTTCCTTGTTTTACTTGGAGCTTGAAAAAGAAGTCCCATATTCAACCCCCTTCTATGTGACTTGATCCTACAAATTTGTATGGTCAAAAAAGATAAACCTATCACTTGTGATTCTTTAAAGCCGGTCCGTATGAATCACCAAGAAGAAGTTAAGTTTACTTTTGATGTCGCCAAGTGCGATAGAATTTTTGATGAGTTGTTGAAAGCTGGGAAAATTAAAATAACTCATATTATACCTCCACTAGAAGAATTAACAAGACATGATTATTGTAAATTTCATAATTCTTATTCTCATGCAACTAATGATTGCAATGTATTTTGTTGGCAAGTTCAATCGTCCATTAATGAAGATCGTTTGGATTTTCATGCTAAGCAAGTCGATCATAATCCCTTTGCGATGAACACTCTTGAGTTAAACAATCCAAAAGTGCTAATTCGGCCGGATGAAGTCGAAAAACCTAAAGGAAAGAATGTAATCATTGGTGAGCAAAGGTCTGAGATGAAGGTGCAGGACAAGGATATATACCCCAAGGTTGTAGCGAAGGCTTCAACGCTCGGGGGGCAAGGCAAGACGAAGAAGACCGGCAACATGTTGACCGGTCCCCGGTGCCCCCCAGAGATGTCCCAAGCTCAAGAAAAAGGTTAACCCGACCTTCGAGGAGCTATTGGCAAAGTACAAAAAGAAAGGAGCAAGCCAAAAGCAAGAGAGTCGTCCAAGTAAAGGTAAAAATTCAAAACTTTCACCAAAACAAAATCAAAATATACCTTATTCTTGCAAATCTCAAGAAAATTAAGTTGTTGCACCTTATTCATATGCTGGATCGACCTCACCGTGGTCCTGGGCATATCCTTGTTATTATTCACCTTTAGATTATGCTAATTTACATATACGCTCATATATGATTCAACATCCTTCTACATATGTAAATCATGGTTCAATGCAAAGACTGTTTGTTGTTGACAATAATCTGGTCGGGAGTGCATCCATTAAATCTAAAGGCGGTCACAAGGACATCAACGAATCAAAATACTCACAGCCAAGGTGGTGTCCCTCAGGCTTAACTCATACACAAAAAAGGAGATTGCAACGGATGCGGAAGCAAGGATCAATGGAGCAAAGAGCAGTGGTGATACCGGCAAGGTCAGCAGCTACTAAGCACGTATGGAGGCCGAAACAAGTTGTTTCATGAGTTGAAAGCAAATTTATGGCCGATAAAGCAATTATCGCCCTTAGGAGCAAAAATATGGGCGATGAATTGTTGATCATCATCTTTAGCCAATTTTGATTTTTGTGGTGTTTTCTGACACGCACACTTTACCAAAAAACAGGGGACATATATATATTCGCACCCAAAATTGGCAGGTCTTGTCCGACCGGTCAAACCTATGGGTCCCACAAGTCAGACTGCTGTGGTCAAAGATCATAAAATACAATTTGGACTTAACCATTGGATAGATCTCATCGAGTAGATCAAGATTCATATGTGGAACGTCCAAATCGTAGTCCAAATGATAGAGATATGACTTACACAAGATTTGCACGCCGAGTGCACCGGTCGACCGGTGCCCCCTGTCCGAACCAAAATGAGGAGTCCTGATAGATTTAGGTTTGTAAAAAGATTTGTTTGCTGGGCAAGACCTCCCCACCATATAAATATAAAGGATCACGGCTCTTTGAGGGGGCCAATCAATCAAATCGAACTACGTTTATATTTTTACCTTTTCTCTTTACCTTAAACTTTTCCAATCTATTACTTTTTGTTCCTCCTTGGTCTCTATGCTGATTAATTAAGGGTGTTCTAAGTGGCCTTGCCGAACCTAGAACAACCCTACGTGCGCAGCCCCAACGGGATCCTGCCAAGACAGCGTTTGGAGGTCTTTTGCCGGTTCAGCCCGGCGGTAAAGGTCTGACCGGTGGGAACCGGTGCCTACGAAGAGGTGTTGTAGCGCGCTCCTCTGCGGGCTTGTTGGCCGCAAAACCGTGCTAACAGTATGACAAGGTAGCTATAGAGTTTATGATCGACAAGGTGTCCTCAAAAGTTCAACCGCACAACTAACGGCGGCCAAGAGGCACCCTTTGGCGCTCCGTCGTCCGTGCACAAACTTTGGGATGGTGTAACGGAGCGATGGTGTTACTACACCACCTGTAGGTCTCGCTGTCGTCCATGGTGGCTGCTGAAGCTTCGAGCTGGCCACCACAAAGCCTGCATCGATGGACGCAGCGTGCACGACGACGATGAAAGGCCGCTGCGTTCCATTGCTCTCAGCGTCGGTGACGTTGCGCAGCGGGTTGCGATATGTACACATTAAAGAAACAGAAGACAAGCTAATTAACGCCACAATTTTTCTTCAATGTATAAAAACAGACTTACAGATTGCAGCCATCACACTACCCGTATCGAGCCTAATTTGGATACCACTCTTTGCTATCTATAGATCTGTTTTCCCAATTAATTCTACAAGACTATCACAACTTTCTCGAATATATCATTATCGAATTTTTTCATTCATTCATTCAACTATTCACCTTTTCCACAAAAAAATATTTAAACAGATAAATATAAAGTCAAACTCAAAATACTTCGGATGAAACTGGAATAGTGGTATTCATTTTATTTTATCTAACTAATTTACACCTTATTTCACATGGCTAACTCGACAATATTATGCATCAAACTCCAAACTCGAGGAGCTAGCTCCGAGTGGAGTTGGAGATATCAAGATGAGGTGTTTAGCTAGATGAGTAAGTACAACTTCAAAAGTATAATTTTTATGATGAATTATCCTTATTACCCCAACTCACGACCCACATGTCATCCTCACAACCTATCTTCTTCCTCAGGATGCCCAAGAGCTCGAGCTCCTCCGTTCCCCGGCGAGACGGGGCCATGGCAGCGCGGGCTTGCGGCGGTGCTGCAGGCGACCATGTAGTGATGGTGGCCTAGCTCTGGGGTGTGATTCCCTAGACCTTATGGACGGCAAGGTGGCGAAAGCCGCGGCAGTGCCACACAGCTACTGGAGGGCTGCGGCCACAACTATGAGAAAGCACGTGCCAGCCACAAGGGGGACATTGGTGGACGAGGACCCTCCGGCGGCAGATCTCGTGATAAGATGTGGCGGAGATTGGGCTGGCGGTGGCACGGAGTAGGTGTGACGGTGGGGAAGGTGGTAGGGTGGGTCGGAGGCCACTTAGGGCCCCTTTGGGAGCAAGGGCATGATGGCCCA
This sequence comes from Cenchrus americanus, assembly GCA_947561735.1. Classification (NCBI taxonomy): domain Eukaryota; kingdom Viridiplantae; phylum Streptophyta; class Magnoliopsida; order Poales; family Poaceae; genus Cenchrus; species Cenchrus americanus. Next base: position 97,427,006 of record OX387243.1, on the reverse strand, counting down.
GGGAAGGGGAGGCCCGACCGGGATTTTTCTAGGAAGTAGATTCCCTGTGATTTGGAGGCACCCCCCACCCCGCTGCTGTTTAGCAGCCAGGGAAAAAAGCACAGTTTTTTTATTTTTTAACAAAGGCACAGAGAAATTAGGAAGATGTTGGCATAATACATAGAAAATGTCCGCTACCTCATAAAATTTGCTTCTTGTCCGACAAATGTGGCATTCCGAAGCATTTGCTACCAGAAAATTATCAAGCCAAAGCACATTACAATTTGAAAAACGTCCACAAAAGTCATTTAACATCCTGACATATATGTATAAAAGAACAAAAGCAAACATCAGTCACAGATGCTAATCATAAATAATCTCACACCTCACAAATGAAGTACATCCAGCTACCTTAATTCAACATACATAAGGTATATTACATCCAACACATGCAATTGACAAAAAAAAAGTTACAAGCCTCCTTTGGTCATTTTTTAACCTCCTCCACCACATGGAATAAAATAAAAATAATAGGTGCTCTTTGCAAGTTTCAAGCATCTACTTAATTAGCTATAGAACTCTACTCTTAACTTAATTATTGCCGCATAATCTAATTATTGTATAAGATATTTAGCTAGTAAATAAGCCAAGGACCTTCCCTCCAACATTTTTTCACCTATTCATCTTCTTCAACAGTTCACTGTTCATAGATTCTAAAAAAAGTCAGCATAAATAAATTAGCTTATCCTATATGCAATCCACCACTCCATCAGAAAAGAAAGTGCAAGAATATAGGAAAACAAGAGAAGAACAAGTATATGCAAGAAGAACAAAGCATTCAAGAATGTGATACAAGGAATGTAGAATAATCCTTGTACCAAAAAATCTAAACAAGACAAAGTCAGAAATGTAACGTAAACGATGCTTCAGACACTAGAAAAACAAATAATCTTGGCTAGAGCCCCTTTCTTTGGATAAACCTGACAGTTCAAAGGGCATTACAGTGATACAATCCAAGTGTTGTGTGGTCAGGTTTCAAGATACAATGGAAGCTGCAAACTCAGTCCACAGTAAAAATGGCCTATAACCCACAAGAATTGTCTTCCCGGAAAACTAATCAACGTTATCCATTCTAATTCTAATTATTCAGAAATTTTCAAACAATCTGTTCCAGATAAATCACTTTTGCAAATGTCAGCTTAACAAAATGGTGGCATCAACCTTGCATGTAAAAATTACACTGATAAGCTAAAACAACTTTCATACCAGCATGGTGGCATCAACCTTGCATGTAAAAATTGAGGACATGGACATCTACATTGAGATATGTATGATTGAAAACCATGCATGCGGACAACACCACATGCCTGGCAGCGGCAGGTTTGATAGTACTTAAATTGTTTCACTTATTGGAAAAACAGAAAACAAACACTAGATTAATGTAAAATGTTGATCCAAGATCAACATAGGCAGATTTTGAGCTCATGTAGGCATAAATGCTATGAATTTTTATTACGCCATGTCACACCCGATTTTACAAGGAAAACCGAATGAATCTCACATGTGCGCCAGGATCAATTTACACACACATGATAGACAAAACGAGAGTAATACCATTGCTGTAATAAATCGTTCAAGAGTTAAACCAGTACGATGTCCATTATTACATCCAGAGAGGTGGACTCGAAGGTCCGAACACGACGATAACTAAGCGACGAGCAGCTCCATCTTTGACTTCCACAGGCATGATGACTGGGGAATCCGCATGCCCTAGAACTCCTCGTAGTCACTCCAGTACTCGTCCTCGCCTCCGACGTTCTCCTCTGAACAGCGGTAAGCAAGGGTGAGCACACTTATGGTTGGTGCTCAGCAAGTGGGGGAACAATGCAAGGCTATCAAGGATATGCTATGGTTCACAGCGGTAAGCATTTTATAAGTTGGTCAAGTTTTATTAGCAAGCACCTAATTACTAGGTGTAAGTGTCTACCAACCCACTTAACTTTAAGAGAAACCCCAAACCAAACCATAAACCCATGATTTGCATTAATCTTCAAGTTTATTAATCATGTGAGGGTCCAAGCCGCTCATGACCGTGAGCACGGCTGATCGATCAGTTTTACACTCTGTAGAGGTTGTACACTTTACCCACAGTTCGTGTTCCCCATCTTGCCCAGGTTAGCTAGACCCTTAAACACTTCCAAGGTGAGTGGCTAGGGGTCCACTACGAAGCCTTTACAAAGGAAAGAAGGGAAACCAACAGCCCGCAACAAGATTACAAGAACGGAGCGGACCATAACCCTCCCTAATGGTCGGCACCTTAGCCAAGGTCGCTACCCCAAAAGAACCGGGCTATACCCCTTTAACTCCGGCCCCCTGTGCCCCTCTCGGAAAAGAGCTATCGCCTAACCCACTCTCCTAATTAATTGGCTAAGCCGAGCCATGTGGACTGTGGTTGTACTGTTATCTTGGGTGGTTCTCCATGTTCCGATTATAAATCAAGTTATCTTGTTTTAAACACAAAGCTCATTATATAAACGAAACTGAGATGTATAACATAAACAAAGTATAACCAGACTCATGTAAAGCAAACTAAGCATTTATCTACCCCAAGCATTTGTTTAAACAAGGTTGATCAAGGTAAAGTGGTAAAGTATCTAATCAAGTCCTTAACTAGGTGTTTGCCAATCAGGTTTATGCATAGCAACAGGAATAGTAAATATTGTTTAGCATGCAGTGACATAGGTTCAAAAAGATAATGCAGAGGGGGAAAGCCACTTGCCTTCCTCTACAAGCTGGGTGAAATCCTCCTCGAAAACAGGTTCTTCCTGATCACCTCCGACAGGGAGCTCGGACGAAATAGGCACGATATCTACGAGTCAAACATGAACAACAAACAATAAATAAAACAAGACACCAAATAGTAACAAAACCGGTAAATTTCTTGTTTAAAAGATTCTACTCACAGAGACGATCATTTCGGTATATAGAACGCTAAAAACGGAGTTAAAATGAGAAAGATATGATTAAAACGGTTTACGAGGACCTATCTACAAGAAAACTAAGTTTACGGGGCTTTTTATAAATAAAATCAGGGCTAAAACATAATTATAAAATAAAACGAGAGGGGACTAATTGCTAAAAGGATGAAAAAGGACCTTTATATAAAGAATCTAGGGCGGCCGGGGGCTAAAATATAAAAATCGGGACCTATCCGTGAAAATTCTCTAAGGTGGAAGGACCGGCTTGCAAAAACATAAAAGCTCGGGGGCTCTTAAACAAAACGGCCGGCCCGGCGCGGTGGATCTCGGATCCAACGGTCACGGTGGCACGCGTGCGCGCGTGGACCGCGCCGTGTGCCCGCGCACGAGTCCACGGTGGACCGCCCCCATTTAAACGAAGGGGTACGCGATGCCGGGCCGTCCGCGCAAGATCCGACGGCCCCGGACGTGCGCGAGCGGGGGCGCGACGGCGAGCACGCCGGAGTGCGGCGGCGCGCGGCGGGGGCTCGCCGGCGTTGGCCCCGGACGGCGCTCCCGGCCACCTTCTCGACCGCGGGTTGGAGCAAAATGCGGTGCGGGCGCTTGTGCACGTGACCAAGGGGTCGGGGGGGCGATCGGGCCTCACGGCGCGGCCGGCACCGGAAGGGGCGGCGCGGCTACTCCCGGCGAGCTCGGGGAGGGCGCCGCCGTGCGTGAAAGGAAGGGGAATTGGGCGGGGGTTTTTGCTCACCGCGTGTAGAGGAAGAAGGCGAGCTCAAAAATGAAGAGAAGGCGCGGGGTGGGGAAACTTGGCAACGGCGGCGGATCGGGCAGCGCTCCGGTGTGGTCGGGGCGCGGCTGCCACGGGCGTCGGGGACAAGAACCTGCGACAGCACGTGCTCGTTAAGCTCCTGGCGATCCCAAAAATCAAAATGAACGAGCGGAGGGACCAATCCTTCACCGGCGGCGACGAATTGACGGCGGCGGCGGGAACCCGAGGCGGCGGCGTCAGTGGAATTGGGCTCACGTGCGTGTGTTGGTGTGTTGCAGAGGCAATGGGAGGCGTAGGGGCTCATGTGCGAGCTTAAATAGGAGCAAAGGGAGGAAGGCGAGGCGGGAAGGGGATAGGACGGCCGGCGGCTTGCCATTGATGGCCGCGGCCATCACGGCTAGGGTTTAAGGATGGGAAGTAACGGCCTAATTGATCACGGGGGGTTTGATTGCCTTAATTGGCTGCGGAGAGAGGAAGGGAAGGTAGGGAGGCGGCCGGGCGCGGCGGGGATTGCGCGGCGGCGCCGGGTCAGTTGGGCAGCGAAGGGAGGAAGAAGAAAGGAAAGGGGAGGGGAGGCTGACAGGCGGGCCCCAGGCGTCAGTGTCGCGGGGAAAAAGAAAAAGGAGAGGAGGAGAGGTGGGCCGGCGCGGGGAGGCTAGACGGGCCGCTGGGATGTCTAGGCTAAAAAGGGGAGCCGGCGTTGTTTTCTTTTTTTTCTTTTTCAAACTTCATTTTCAAACCATTTTTCATCTCAAATTCAAATCAAACTTTTTCAAACTTTTTCTCAAGAATTTTATAAAGTTTTTAGAAACCACACAAGCAACCAAAAACCATGCAAGCCAACTGATGATGCACAATCACTTGTTGTCTCTAAGTTTATTAAATTATGTTTAATATTTTAGAGCTCAATTTAAATAGCAATTTAATTTCTTTAAATCCTTAAGACTAATTTAAGTTGCTAAGTGATTTTAGTGATGGAATTTTAGGGTGTCACAAATCCTACCCCCTTAAAGAGAATCTCGTCCCGAGATTCAGAAGACTTAGAGAACAGCTGAGGAAAGTCTTCGTTAAGTTCATCCTCTGTTTCCCAAGTTGCCTCTTCCTCGGTATGATGACTCCATTGTACTTTACACATTCGATGATCTTACTCCCGGTAACTCTTTCGATACATCCAAGATCTTAACGGGGTATTCTTTGTATGTCGGTCATTCTCCATTTGAATATCTTCTAACCATGTCTCAGCTCTATCTTAACCTCACTTGTACATTTCTTCGAATTTGTGATACATGGAACACATCATGAACTCCCGACAACTGTGCTGGCAACTCTAACTGGTATGCTACTTCTCCTTTCCGTTCCAAAAGTTCGAAAGGTCCGATAAATCGAGGTGATAACTTCCCTGTGACATTAAATCTTCGTAATCCCCGAATAGGTGACACTCTGAGGTATGCATAATCACCGACTTCCAAAATCACCTCTCTTCGCCGAGGATCAGCATAACTCTTCTGTCGTGATCGTGTCTTTGCTTTAAGATTCTCCCTTATGATTTCAACTTGCTTTTCTCGCTTCTCGGATGTTTGTCCGGTCCAAAGAGTTGTCTTTCACCGGTCCGGTTCCAAAACAACGGTGTTCTACACTTCCTTCCATACAAAGCCTCAAAAGGTGCCATTTTGATGCTTTGGATCGATAGCCGTTGTTATAAGCAAACTCGCATAAGGCAAAATCTTATCCCAAGCGCCATCGTTCTTCAACGCACAAGCTCAACATATCCTCAAGTATCCGATTTGTTCTCTCCGTCCGCCCATCCGTCGAGGATGGTATCTTGAACCGATGTTTAACTTCGTATCCATCGATTCATGCAACTTCGCCAAAACCGTGAAGTGAACCGTGTGCCTCGATCCGACACTATCTTCTTCGGTACCCCGTGCAAACACACTATCCTTGAATTATACAACTCGCCTAGCTTCACTTTTGTATAGGTCGTCTTCAACCGGGATAAAGTGCGCTACCTTGGTTAATCTATACACAATAACCCAAATAGAGTCATACCCATCACGAGTACGAGGTAATCCCACTATGAAATCCATACCGATTTCTTCCCATTTCCACTCGGTACCTTCGAATCTTTGAAGCAATCCTCGTGGCCTTTGATACTCGACCTTCACTCTTTGACACACATCACACGAGCTACATGAGTCGCTACATCTTTCTTCATCCCATACCACCGGTATCTCTGCTTCAAGTCCCGATACATCTTGGTACTCCCGGGGTGTATAGAGTAAGCCGAATCGTGTGCTTCCTTCAAGATAGCTTCTCTCGGCTCCTTGATCTCGGTACACAGATTCGTTCTTAAACCACCTCGTTCCTTGCTCATCTTCTCCGAATTCGGAACTTTGCCTAACTTAATCAACTTCCCGTATTCTCGCAATCTTGTCATCGATCAACCGTCCCTTCCCGATATCCTCGCTCAAGTGTCGACTCAATTTCTAATGTCAATGTCTCACTCGAAGCAACTATTCCCAAGTTGAGCCGTGCCATCTCCCAACATAGCTCCCGAGGTAACGGTGTGTCCTAACAAAGCATGCTAGTCTCCGTCCCTTCCGACTCAAAGCATCCGCCACAACATTTGCCTTTCCCGGATGGTACCTGGATATCCAAATCATAATCTTTGATTAACTCCAACCACCTTTTTTGTCTCAAATTCAAATCCTTCGAGTAAAGATATACTTGACTCTTATGGTCGGTGAAGATCTTGCACTTGTTTCCAATCATGTAATGTCTCCAAATCTTCAATGTGTGAACAACCGCGGCTAACTCAAGATCATGAGTAGGGTAGTTCTCGCTCATGTTTCCTCAACTCGTCTTGAAGCATAGCTACTACCTTTCCTTCTTGCATCAACACACATCCCAAACCTTGCCGAGAGGCATCACAGGTATACATCGAACCCTTTGTGTATGTCCGGCATGATCAACACGAGTCTTGTGGTCGGCCTCTTCTTTAATTCCTCAAAACTAGCCCGACACTTCTCATCCCACTTGAATTCTCTTCCTTTCTCGAGCGAGTGGTAAGTGGCTTCACTATCTTAGAAAATCCTTGAATGAACCTCCGATAGTATCCCGCAAGTCCAAGGAAGCTTCGATCTCCGGCACATTCTTAGGCGGACTCCGAGTTCAATACATCCCGAACCTTGCTTGGATCAATCGCAATGCCTCCATCCGTGATGATGTGTCCGAGAAAAGAGACCTACTTCAACCGTAAATCACACTTGCCGAACTTGGCATACAACCGATGTTCCCGAAGCTTCGCAACACAAGCCTCGATGTTCTTCATGTTCTTCCTCACTCCGGGAGAATACCAATATGTCATCAATGAATACCGAACAAACTTATCCGGATACTCCATGAATACCTTGTTCATCAAATACATAAAGTATCTTTGGTGCATTGGTCGAGCCAAAGGACATCACGGTGAACTCATACAACCCATATCTAGATGTGAATGCTTTGTCTTTGGTATGTCCTCCACTCGGATTTTTAACGGTGATAACCCGATCTAAGATCTATCTTAGAGAAGGCCTTAGCTCCTCTCATCTGATCAAATAAATCCTCAATCCGAGGTAAAGGGTATTTATTCTTGATAGTAACCTCATTAAGTGATCGATAGTCTATACACAACCTCCTAGATCCATCCATTTTATCAACGAAGAGTGTGGGGGCTCCCCATGGTGATGAACTAGGATGGATAAACCCTTTACTAAGTAGTTCTTCGATTTGTTTCTTTAATTCAGCTAAATCTTTAACATCCATTCTATAAGGTCGTTTAGATATGGGAGCAGTACCAGGTATAAGTTCAATACTAAATTCAATGTCACGATCAGGTGGCATACTTGGAAAATCCTCTGGAAACACATCAGGGAATTCATTCACTACCCTTATATCCTCCAAGGCCTTGCCTTCAACAGAGTTCACAACTCCTTTGCTGGATGAGGGTGCACTCACATATTCTACTCTCTCCCCTTGAGGACTCGGTTAACAAGACTAACCTCTTCCGACACCTGAATAACTCCATCACAACTTCTTAACCAATCCATGCCAAGAATGACATCTATTCCCCATTATTTTAGAACTACCGCATTAGCAAGAATGTCTACCCCCATGATATTAATCTTTACTTGTGGGCATATATGACCGCTTTTCATTTCTCCCCCGGAGTGCTAACTATCGGTGGGTTCTTCATTGAGCTCATAGATAAGTTATATTTTGCCACAAATTGATCGCTTATGAATGAATGTGATGCTCCCGAATCAAATAATACGGTAAAGGTGTACAGAGTTGACGAAAAACGTACCCAATACCACGCCGCATCATTCCGAGCTTGCTCCACCGATACATGATTAAGTCGGTCACGCACATGACTCTGCCGGCCTCTCTTGGCCGGGTGTCTATGGAGTACGAGCTCGCGAAGATGGTTGCCCGATCCCGTTTCCATTGTCTCTCTCGCGGAGTTTGCATCACCCTCTTGGGACAATTGTTAGCATAATGCCCCGGCTCTCCACACTTGAAGCATCCACCGAGCCGAACGGGGTTGGTGTTTCCGACGTGTGCCCCGCAGTTATTGCTAGGACGACTCGGGCCGAGGGGTAGGAGCTCGGGTGTCCGAGGATTGAAGCGCCGTGGCTGAAATGAGCGCCGCAGCTCGCATATTCCGTGGGTACCTCCCACCTTGACCACCAGGACGATACGAAGTCGAGGCTCGCCGAGAACCGTAACGAGGACGGGTGTTGCCGCTAGACCGTCCATGTGGCCCGAAACTTGCATTTCTGTTCACCCATCTCCTTTCTCTTGCTTTCCAGCCCAATAGCTTTGTTCACCAGCGTTTGAAAGTCCGGGAAGATGTGACTCTGCAGTTGATAGTTTAAAGGACCAATCAAGCCATCCAGGAACCTTTCCTGCCTCTTTGGATTAGTGTTGACTTCATCAGGTGCATAGCGTGACAAGTGAGTGAACTTATCCAGATACTTAGTCACTGACATATTGCCCTGCCTCAGTGACGAGAACTCCCTCTGCTTAAGCTTGAGAACCCCTGAAGGGATGTGGTAAGTACGGAAGTTGTCACGGAACTCCTGCCAAGTAATGTTCTGCCTGTTGGGATGAGCAGTTGAGTACGCATCCCACCGCTCCGCGGCTCGCCCCACAAGCCTTCCGGAAAGATACAAGACCATCTCCCGATCGGTGCATTGCACGATCTCCGGCTTCTTGGTGATGGTTTTCGGCCCGATCATCGGCATCCGGTGGATCGACGAGTGGGAAAACGTAGGAGGATGGTGGCTTATGAACTCCTTGTTCCCGTCCCTTGGTGGCGGGGGTGGCGGAGGTTAGGGCCGTGGTGACCGGTTCCGTTGAGCTTGCATCTCGCCGCACGTGTTGGTAAGATTCCGAATCGGCTTGCATCGCGCTGCCGTAAACTGCCGCATGTTTGGGTCCATTGCTTGGTTGATCGGTGGGGGTGGTGCCGGGTTCTCGTTGATTTGCGATATGTGCCCGATCACGGGAGGCACGTCTTGACCTCCTCCGGACTCGGTGTTTACCATCCGACCGTTAGAAAAATTATATCTCGGATAGTTGTACTTGAATCAATGCATAAGAGGATAACTCAAAATAAAATAACAAAGATGTTCTTCGGTTAGGACAGATTCTCGTTGACCTCAAAGAATTATGTATAACTTTCTCGTGTAATTATCCAATGACCACTAATTTTTACCGGATTATGATGTATAAAATTATGGAACCATCCCAACCGGAATCACCTCATTCGACATCTATAAGTCGAGATAAAATTCAAACAAGTACAGCTATATCAGCAGAAATTTACAAATTCGACTTGTTCATTACTTCATGCATAACTCCCCGGAATATGTATTGTATACCATTGAATTTTTGACGAGAACTTCATCCTCTAAATTTTTGAACTAACCCAACTCGGTTTCATGTCATTTGGAGTTCTGTAGCTTGAGTTATAAACAAAACATTACTGGTATGTCATATGACTGCGAAAACAGATTTGATCCAATCAAACTTGCATAAGAGATTAAGCAATGACAACCGATAAAACCCAAACCATCCTTTAATTAACTTAACAATTCAGATTGCATAGTGGCCATCACTCCACCATACAATTCATAATCAAGCAAAGATCCAACTCAAACATGTTTGCAAACAGCATTCATTATTACAAGCAATACGTTTACGCAGGAACGATCTAGCGAAAAGGTAAATGATAAGGGCGAGTATCCTAGGATCCTAGCCAAGACGAGTAGTAGCTTAATCGGAGCCGTAACGGAGCCTCTTGCGTGGAGGGGAAGCTATGGTCTGATATGGCATAACTTCTTGAGGAAGTCGCCGTCCCGCCACCGTGCTTCCGGACGTGCTATCTTCACACGAGCGACTGCAACTCCTAATGATACTTGTTTATTTCAGTAGTTGCCCCCTCCGGATCCGTGTTTAGGGCAGCGATCACACGTGCCAAGACGTCGATGCGATCATTGCCTCCACCGTGACCACGGTCACCTCCGTGCCACTTGCACGACGAGGCACATGGCGATACTCGAGTGGAACAATGCGCACCCGATTTGCATTGCGGATTGACCGTAGTGCCCTCCTTGCCGCATCATTCACCGCAACATCATCCGTGGAGAACTCGAGCCGTGCTATGGTGAGATGAGCGATACCTCCATCCTTCTGTATCATTCAGAGGCTTCCTGATGTAGACTCTACAGGTGTAGTAGTCTCTCATTCCTGGCTCGCTGAAGTGCTTAGTCACATAGAGAGGCCTTATGGTATATCCCAGGTACCACAGAACCTCCCACAGAAGAATGCAAAACTGTCCATTCTCAGCTTCAGTAGAATGTTTGTGGTATTCTGCTCCGTGGTAGCGGGGGTTTTCATCCTCATCATCCCCGGGTTGCCAACAGCATTGTCACCATCTTCCTCACCCACACTGTCATCACTAGAGTCATCCGGGTCACCTCCTTCACCATCAGGCACTGGATCGACATGTGCAGGGGGTGCTTCCTCATTGGCCACAGGCGCCGGTGGAATCACAATGTCCCCATCGGCGTACGCCTCCGGCACAAAGTGCCATCGTACGGTGTGGTCGTTCCAATGGCTCATCTGGCTCCTCCTCCTCCATCTCAACCTCCTCAGGATCCTTCTCTTCTGGTTCCAGCTGGACCTCCTCTGGATCTTCCTCCACCTCAACCTCTGGTTGGAACTCCTCCGGTTCCTCCTCAACATCCTCAAGACGATGGGGAGGGGCCAGCTGCCAGAAGGAAAGCGCCCACCAGTGCTCTTGCGAGGGGTCATGTAGGTTCTGGCCATCTGTCAAAGAAAAACTGATCTCAGAGTACAGAATAAATCAAAATGACAGTTTAAAATGATAAACAAAATTAAATTAGATTTTTAATGCGTAAATAAGATGATTTGAAGTATGATAAGGTTTTCTAGAACATGAATCCTTAATTTCGTCCATTTCTAACTAAGGCTGCGACCTACAGTCATCACGGCTCTGGTACCACTTTGTCACACCCGATTTTATAAGGAAAACCGAATGCATCTCACATGTGCGCTAGGATCAATTTACATACACATGATAGACAAAACAAGAGTAATACCATTGCTGTAATAAATCGTTCAAGAGTTAAACCAGTACGATGTCCATTATTACATCCAAAGAGGTGGACTCGAAGGTCCGAACACGACGATAACTAAGCGACGAGCAGCTCCATCTTTGACTTCCACAGGCATGATGACTGGGGAATCTACATGCCCTAGAACTCCTCGTAGTCACTCCAGTACTCGTCCTCGCCTCCGACGTTCTCCTCTGAACAGCGGTAAGCAAGGGTGAGCACACTTATGGTTGGTGCTCAGCAAGTGGGGGAATCAATGCAAGGCTATCAAGGATAGGCTATGGTTCACAGCGGTAAGCATTTTATAAGTTGGTCAAGTTTTATTAGCAAGCACCTAATTACTAGGTGTAAGTGTATACCAACCCACTTAACTTTAAGAGAAACCCCAAACCAAACCACAAACCCATGATTTGCATTAATCTTCAAGTTTATTAATCATGTGAGGGTCCAAGCCGCTCATGACCGTGAGCACGGCTGATCGATCAGTTTTACACTCTGTAGAGGTTGTACACTTTACCCACAGTTCGTGTTCCCCATCTTGCCAGGGTTAGCTAGACCCTTAAACACTTCCAAGGTGAGTGGCTAGGGGTCCACTACGAAGCCTTTACAAAGGAAAGAAGAGAAACCAACGACCGCAACAATTCATAAAGAATGGAGCGACCATAACCCTCCCTAATGGTCGCACCTTAGGCAAGGTCGCTACCCCAAAAGAACCGGGCTATACCCCTTTAACTCCGGCCCCTGTGCCCCTCTCGGAAAAGAGCTATCAGCTAACCCACTCTCCTAATTAATTGGCTAAGCCAGAGCCATGTGGACTGTGGTTGTACTGTTATCTTGGGTGGTTCTCCATGTTCCGACTATAAATCAAGTTATCTTGTTTTAAGCACAAAGCTCATTATATAAACGAAACTAAGATGTATAACATAAACAAAGTATAACTAGACTCATGTAAAGCAAACTAAGCATTTATCTACCCCAAGCATTTGTTTAAACAGGGTTGATCAAGGTAAAGTGGTAAAGTATCTAATCAAGTCCTTAACTAGGTGTTTGTCCATCAGGTTTATGCATAGCAACAGGAATAGTAAACATTGTTAGCATGCAGTGGCATAGGTTCAAAAAGATAATGCAGAGGGGGAAAGCCACTTGCCTTCCTCTACAAGCTGGGTGAAATCCTCCTCGAAAACAGGTTCTTCCTGATCACCTCCGACACGGAGCTCATACGAAATAGGCACGATATCTACGAGTCAAACATGAACAACAAACAATAAATAAAACAGTACACCAAATAGTAACAAAACTGGTAAATTTACTGTTTAAAAGATTCTACTCGTCGAGACGATCATTTCGGTATATAGAACGCTAAAAACGGAGTTAAAATGAGAAAGATATGATTAAAACAGTTTACGGGGACCTATCCGCAAGAAAATTAAGTTTACGGGCTTTTTATAAATAAAATCAGGGCTAAAACATAATTATAAAATAAAACAGAGGGGTCTAATTGCTAAAAGGATGAAAAAGGACCTTTGTATAAAGAATCTAGGCTGGCGAGGGGCTAAAATATAAAAATCAGGACCTATGTGTGAAAATTCTCTAAGATGGAAGGATCGGCTTGCAAAAACATAAAAGCTCAGGGGCTCTTAAACAAAACGGCCAGCCCAGCACCGTGGATCTCAGATCCAACGGTCACGAGCGCACGCGTGCGCCGTGGACCGCGCCGTGCGCCCGGCGCACGAGTCCACGCGTGGACCGCCCCCATTTAAACGAAGGGGTACGCGATCCGGGCCGTCCGCGCAAGATCCGACGGCCCCGGACGTGCGCGAGCGGGCGCGACGGCGAGCACGCCGGAGTGCGGCGGCGCGCGGCGGGGGCTCGCCGGCGTTGGCCCCGGACGGCGCTCCCGGCCACCTTCTCGACCGCGGGTTGGAGCAAAATGCGGTGCGGGCGCTTGTGCACGTGACCAAGGGGTCGGGGGGGGGGCGATCGGGCCTCACCGGCGGCCGGCACGGAAGGGGGCGGCGCGGCTACTCCGGCGAGCTCGAGGAGGTGCCGCCGTGCGTGAAAGGAAGGGGAATTGGGCGGGGGGTTTTTGCTCACCGCGTGTAGAGGAAGAAGGCGAGCTCAAAAACGAAGAGAAGGCGCCGTGGGGGGAAACTTGGCAACGGCGGCGGATCGGCGGCGCTCCGTGTGGTCGGGCGCGGGCGCCACGGGCGTCGGGGACAAGAACCTGCGACAGCACGTGCTCGTTAAGCTCCTGGCGATCCCAAAAATCAAAATGAACGAGCGGAGGGACCAATCCTTCACCGGCGGCGACGAATTGACGGCGGCGGCGGGAACCCGAGGCGGCGGCGTCGGTGGAATTGGGCTCACGTGCGTGTGCTGGTGTGTTGCAGAGGCAAAGGGAGGCGCAGGGGCTCGTGTGCGAGCTTAAATAGGAGCAAAGGGAGGAAGGCGAGGCGGGAAGGGGATAGGACGGCCGGCGGCTTGCCATTGATGGCCGCGGCCATCACGGCTAGGGTTTAAGGATGGGAAGTAACTGCCTAATTGATCACGGGGGGTTTGATTGCCTTAATTGGCTGCGGAGAGAGGAAGGGAAGGTAGGGAGGCGGCCGGGCGCGGCGGGGATTGCGCGGCGGCGCCGGCCGGCTTGGGCGGCCGAAGGGAGGAAGAAGAAAGGAAAGGGGGAGGGGAGGCTGACAGGCGGGCCCCAGGCGTCAGTGTCGCGGGGAAAAAGAAAAAGGAGAGGAGGAGAGGTGGGCCGGCGCGGGGAGGCTAGACGGGCCGCTGGGCCGTCTGGGCTGAAAAGGGGAGCCGACGTTGTTTTCTTTTTTTTTTCTTTTTCAAACTTCATTTTCAAACCATTTTTCATCTCAAATTCAAATCAAACTTTTTCAAACTTTTTCTCAAGAATTTTATAAGCTTTTTAGAAACCACACAAGCAACCAAAAACCATGCAAGCCAACTGATGATGCACAATCACTTGTTGTCTCTAAGTTTATTAAATTATGTTTAATATTTTAGAGCTCAATTTAAATAGCAATTTAATTTCTTTAAATCCTTAAGACTAATTTAAGTTGCTAAGTGATTTTAGTGATGGAATTTTAGGGTGTCACCCGCCACATCTTGGTTCGACAAACTAACCAAAATGGTTAAATTACTAGGTCATACCAGAATACTCCGAAGAGAGATCCTAAGTTGTCCGAGCGAGCATAATCTATGACCCCCTCTTTGTTCTGACCAGTTCAGCATTACCAGCCACACATGAACAAAGGCTAGAGTACAAAATGCTACTAGTACACAATTTCAGGCCACCACCACACTATCATTCCAATAATTATGCCCCCATGTGCAAATTCACAAAGCAATATGTAAAATATGAATGTTCATGTGTAAGATCTGCAGGCAACTAGAAAAGGACATAACAATAGCATCAAGAAAAGACCAACATCTACAAATTGAAAATTATGGTCACATGTCCATAATAAAAAAAATAAGACATGTTTGAAAGTGCATTATAAGAAGGACAAGTACCTTAACGAACCTGCATATTTAGCGTAGAGTTTAGAGCAGCCTCCTTAAATACAACATCAGGCTTGGCCTGCACCGGATAAAGAAGAAGAAACAATATGAATTGGAGGCAATAGTTCAATGAGGGTAAAAAAGCATAGATGAAATGTATATTAGCAAAATAAGCAGGGCAATATCTATCAAAAATGTCTAACATTATCTCAATCTGCAAGGCATCAAGGTTAATTGTTGACATCAAAAAACAGTAGTAGATATGAAAACACTAGTCATCCAGGTTCTTATTTATTATCATCTCTCATTACTATTATGTAACTCAAGACAGATAGCATCAAACAATGAGATTGTCAGCCCAAAAGAAACAATACCTGACTAGTTTTCACTGCTGGCAGCACTGGAGGGGGTAGAAAGCCGAGCAATCTTTTTCTTCAACCAAATTAGCCTGACATTTGGATTTTTGGTACCCACAAACACTTTCTTGTGTGTTTCATTTTCAAAAACTTCATTTGCATTGGCCTTTTCTTCATCAGATAGCCCTTCCATGGCATCCACAATGTTAATACATTTGTCAATTGAGTAGTCTTCTTCACGTTTATTTTTCTCTTCTATTGCTTCTTGAGCCTTTTCAATCTGAGCCTTTCTAAAGCCAAGGTAGTCCCCAAGTCTTGCTGCCATTTGACTTTTCTTGCATTTCTTTCCACTGGTAACATCTAGGTCCTCTAAATTGTGAGTACTTATATCAGATTGAACTTCTAAGCCTTCTACACCACCAAGACCAATACTGATCTGAGATGGAGGTGGTACTTGGGGTGGCTGATTTGAGATACTACTTTGGGGATTGGGTTCAGGTTGCAACTCACTTCTTTGTGGTGGACGTGGCACTAGTGGAGGTGGTACTGGTTAAGCTGATGTGAAGTTTAATACAACCACACTAGATGGATGTAGTGTTGTGCCGCAGTATTGTGTTGATGTTGCCACTGCAGATAGATACAATAGCTGCAGATGCTTCTTTTTCAGATATAGAGAGAGATGGTACATGTACTACAAAACTACCCATTGTTGGGTTCTGTACTGATATACTAAACTACTGCTATCATGACGTACTGATATACTATTTTTTCTGTTAAACGAGCATTACAAGCAGCATATGAATCTTGCTGCAGTGGGGCTAACAGAAGCATCGGCCCAAGGACTAGAAGGTCCAGGCCGTATTTACATTGCTAGCTTGGTAGCACTTCCCTTACTGTCAAGCAAGCAAACCAGCCCTCATCATTTTTGTGTAAAAACAACAATGATCTATGAATTCTACTGTTAAACCAAACCATCTTTTGTCAACAAATATGGTAAGAGAGAGATGCATGCCGCAGGGACAACATCACTCAACAGATATGGCAACAATTTGTCAATTTGTCAAAGACAACAATGTCACTATACAAGATTACTAGTCTCCAATGTGCAGTAATAAAAGTGCCTATATCAACTATAGAACAATGTGCAGTAATAAAAGACAGCAATGTGCAAGATTACCTTCATATAGTGATGCCAGGCTGCTATATAAAGGAAATGGTTTCTTGCAAAATTTTCCGACTTTCAGGTTGTCCTTTATCATTTTTGCCCATCCTTCTGGTTCAGCAATGATCATGCCCAAACTGTCATTCTAGCCCACACCACTTTTCCTAGCTTCTTTTATAACCTTGTTGTTGTCTTTCAGCTCTTTCTCTTTTTCTTGTACTTGTTGTTTAATGAAGTT
This sequence comes from Cenchrus americanus, assembly GCA_947561735.1. NCBI lineage: Eukaryota > Viridiplantae > Streptophyta > Magnoliopsida > Poales > Poaceae > Cenchrus > Cenchrus americanus. Next base: position 97,410,320 of record OX387243.1, on the reverse strand, counting down.
TGCTCTTGGAAACATATCACTGAATTTGTTTGTGATACTCCTCCAACCTTCAGCTGTCCACCCATTCTGCCCCTTAAAAATTGGTATGTTGCCAAGCTCTTTCAAAATGTCCACCAATCCCTTCTCATACGTGAAGTTCCAGGTGGCCCTTTCTGATGACATTGTTGCAAGAAATAAACAAGATTAGATTAAGGATACAGAAATAACAATGAAACAAAAAAAGTACAGAAACAATAAATCGATGCATTCTAGTGCTTCACCTAATTATTATGGGCAACCCACATATGATGGGCAATTTGGTCTCGTAGGGTGTTTCCATCAATCGATTGAAGTTCATCTGCGTAATTGTCATCCCCCTCTGGTAGCTCAACAAAATCGGTTGGATCGATATTATTTGGTTGGTGATCCAGCCACCCTTCATCCCCATTTAGACCTCTAATGAGATTGTGAAACACTGCAGCTGCAGCTGGAATTTTAATTTGAATCTCAACGGGATGAAAGATTCCAACTTTTAGGATTGGAAACCGTTTTTTAGCACACCAAAAGCCCTTTCAATATGATTGTGAAGCTGAGCATGCCTATGGTTGAACAATTCCTTGTAATTTGCATACCGATTGCCTTGCCTCCTAAACTCGCTAAGGTGATACCTAACGCCTCGGTATGGAGCAATAAATGAGGTTGTATTTGCGTATCCACCATCTACAAGGTAGAACTTTCCTTCATGCACATGAAAACCCTTGGCAAGTGCAGACCGTAAGACCCCTGCATTAGATGCCGATCCTTCCCAACCACATGAGATGAATGTAAAATTCAAATCAAAGTTGCAAGCACACATCACGTTCTGTGACAAGGTCCCTTTCCTATTTCTGAAGGGAGCAGCTCTTTCTTGTGCAATAGCGATAGGGACATGAGTGCCATCAATGGCCCCAATGCAGTTATGGAAGAAAGGCATAAAACGGGGATCTAATGCAATCTTCACATGGGTATGGTCCACATTTGGGAGCTTCACAAATCTTTGTGTAAGTGTTGGAATTATATCGAAGACCTCCGTTATTTTCCTATTGATAGTCTCACCACTGTGCTGAAATTCCTTCTTTAGCCTATCAATGCTAGCATTATAAGCAAGCATAAACATGAACATCCCCAGCTGCTCCTCAACTTTCACACCACGGTGTCATGCAATATATTTTCTTCCCTAAGATAATGTTTTGCAGCTCTAAATATCTCAGGTTCCATCATAAACTCCACTCTGCACCAATTCGGATGGCCTTCTAATATTTCTTTGACCTTTTGTGCACCAGAAAGAGAAGAGGTGTGCTCTGGCCTTTTCTCATCATAAAGGCACAGTTGAAGTGCAGGGACCAAGACTAAAAAAATTCATCATCCTCTTCCTCTTGCTCTAATATAAATCTCCTAAGGTCATCCTCTCAAATTTCCATAGCAGTATCTGTAAATTGCACAATGAAACCATTCATTGCAGTGCACAAACTACACACTACATGCTTGCTAAACATGACATTATGACAGACGACGGTACAGCATAAAGAAACATAAAGAAAATTACTGAAAACCTACCTACCTTTCCCCTCTGGAAAGGATCATCAACATACAAAAATTAAGGTTACTACTTGCTTCTACGTTTAACTCCTATAGGCAGGCTACAGATGATGTTTTATTTATTTTTTCCATTGAAAGAAATTTAAATAATGTATTGAGCACAAATATATTAGCAAAACAGACTCAGTTACTACAATTGACAAAAACTTACCAAGAACAATAAGAAACATGCAATTCTATTTGCCAAAAATACAGGCTTCAAGCACTGATAAAAACCGCGAACAGAACTACAAGAACTAAAATCAAGAATACAGTAGTGTTCATCTAGTTGTAAGCAATAAAACTAATGGGAAACAGATGCATTATCCCAAAACTTTCCAAAGGTTCAACACATAAGAATGATAAAATATAATGTGCAAGATCCAGCACTACAGGAAGGGTCGAGTTCCACCCCAACTATGCCTTCAGCATTAATACTAGAAAACTTCAGAATAGACTCACCGGCGAGACGGACGGGCTGTCGGAGAGCGAGCTGCGACCATTGAGAGGCCCTCTGCTGTTGGGAGAGCAGGCCGGAGGTCAGCGGCGACACTTCCTACTGCAACCAAATGAAACAACAGACCCATCAGTTAGGTACAGTTTGTGATATGTGGGGTTCAGCACTATCAAGCCAGTGATCGAAATGGTCACTAGCTGCCCATTCTGTTAAACCACAATCATATTGGATAAAAGCGTGCATGGGCAACAGAATCTGCAAAAGCGTTGTTGTGTGAGCTGATGCCAAAACTGCCAACTACCGAGTGTGCTAGATTACAAAATGAGGCATTTTCACTCGATAAAATATTTATTCTTTAGAAATTGAATTATTCAGACCGGCTATATATAAGTAGCATGTGTTTTTATGAGTGCATGACTCAGGTCCTTCAGTTGCAGCAACGAGAGGAATATATACCCCTCTCGTCCGTGCTAATCTTTTTTTAGCTGTGGAAGACATGGATCAATTTCCTGCTCTCAAGGAGAAAGACAAAAGAAGAACAATACTGTCCCAGCAGGAAATATAAGCAAAATCAGTAATAACAGATAACTGACTCACTCGTTGCCCCCTTGTTCAGTTTTGATAGCATGGTCGATAAAGAAACAATGATTAAACAAACTAAACTTGCTCGCACGAAGATCCAGACATCGTTAGGATACAGGACATCGCGAAGCACTAGGCTCGGCGATACATCATTTCAAAAGAAAAATCAGGGTACCTGCAATGATTCGAAAAGCTAGTTCTCACCCAATGCATGCTATGTTCAGATGTGCACACAAAAGCATCAGCTTCAGCTGAAACTCAGCTCAGGCAAAATCCCTAATCTCACCCAACATTTTCGCTCAAGGACGCAGCAGCAGCAGCAGCTGTGACAGTCATGACCCAACCCGGAAGGAGAGGTGAGCACGACGTGTATACCTAATTCTTGGTGCGGATGTCACGGGTCTTCTTGGGGCGGAGGTCGAGCGGAGCAGCTTCTTCTTCTTGTAGGCCTCCCTTAGCGCCGCATTCTGCTTCTGCGAGATCACAGTGTCCACACGCGAGATGGAGGTCACCTCGCTGAAACAGCAGAAGCCACAGATCCACGCCAATCAGAGGAAGAAAAGCAAGAGAAATCAAGCACACGCATCTTGGAGAGCTTGTTGGAGACCTCTTTGCAGTCGAATCCAGTAGCACAGAAAGAGGAACAAGGGATTGGTACCTTGCAGATGAGGACCAGGGCACATCTTTGGACGATGTGAGCAGGGCGGCGGCACTTGGTCCGAGAGGCGGGCCGGCGGAGAGGAAGAAGGCGTTGAGGCCCCTCCTATCTCCCTCGCTCCGAGCGAACAGGGGACGTCGAGGCGTCGGTGGTGAAGCAAACAGGGACGTCGAGGGAGGCGTGGTGGAGCGGCGACGGCATGGTGGAGCGGCGGTGGTGGCGTGGACGGGTGGTGGAGAGGATGGGGATGGGGCGTCGCTGGCAAGAGAGAGAGGTCGTGGCGAGGAGGGGATAGCTCGAGGCGGAGAAAATTGCTATTTTGACACAACTATCGTCGTGGTTTCACTATTTTGACAATCCTAACGTTGGCTTCGTTATTGTAGGACACCAAACGTGGGTACCTTGCTATTTTGACACAATGCGTACTTTTAACACCTCCTCCCCATGTATTTGCGCCGTATAGGACCAAAATGCCCTTACGCTTCTTTGTACTTGTAGCCGCGACGCGAAGACGCGCCAGGAGCACGTACTCCTCAAGCCGCCACCGGCGCGCGGCGAAGGCGGGGCCGGCTACCGGGACGACCGGCGCCGGGGGTCCGCGTTGCCGTGGGCGAGGCGCGGGGGACGCATCGCGGCCGCGGTGTCTCCGGGAGGACGACGGCACCTTCTCGCCTTCGCCACCGGCGATAACACCCGTTCTTCGCTTCTCCCGGCCCGGCCACACCGGCCCGTACTTGGACTCGGCCTCTCCTTCGGCTTTCTTGATCCGAATTATCTTCTCGGCCCTCGCCTTTCTCCACCGGCACCGCCGCCAACCTCATCCTAGCAAATTGTACCATACAAAGTATACAACCAAAGGGTAACATGTAAGATTAATCGATGGAACTCATAGATGCTTGTGCTCAAGTATGCCAATTTAATCGATACTTATGCGAATGGTAAAGCACTTGCTCGCATTGATCTCGTTCATTGCACGCAAACGCAAACGCAACACAACCACCGCAACCTCGCGGCTCGCGCCTCACGGGGTCGCAACGCAACCAGGAGGAGACGAGCCGGCGCCGCCGCGCGCGCCTTACACTCGGGAGTGTAGGGCCAACAAGAGCCCGCGCCGCGCGGCCTCGCTCCGCGCGCGTTTGTGCCGCCTCACGAGGAAGGAGCGGTGCCGGCTTGTCGTCGTGGTGAGCCGACGAGGTCGGGCAAGGGGGGCTCGCCGGTGGTGGGCAAGGAGCGGTGCGCCCGTTGTGTTGGCGGCGATCCGATGCGTCGCGAGATCTCGGAGGAGAAAAAACGAAACGACGGTGTGAAAGAAGCGAGAAGGGCATTTTGATCCTATACGGTGCAAATACATGGGGAGGAGGTGTTAAAAGTACGCATTATGTCAAAATAGCAAGGTACCTACATTTCGTGTCCTACAATAACGAAGCCAACGTTAGGATTATCAAAATAGTGAAACCACGACGATAGCCGTGTCAAAATAGCAATTTTCTCCTCGAGGCGGCGCCATCACGAGTCCGGAGGTGGGGAAGGGGCGGCACGGGGAAAAGGGGAGGTTAGGGTTGCAGCGACTTGTGTTTTTGGGCTGCCAAACGACGGAAGGATTCGACCCAGGGTCAAAATGGACGTGGGGGGTCGGCCTGGGGAAAACGGGGGGAACCCTGTGGGATTTTTGTTCCCAAAGGGGCCCTTAGTGTCATCCAACAACGGTAGACCAGAGGATGCTGCACAGTGTCAGGTGGAGGTGGCAGCACGGCAATGGCCGATTGGGAGACCGCATACGGGGTCAGGGAATTGGAGGATGGGGCTGCCAATGGGGCAGGGTGGCCTAGCGGAGGCGGGTGGTAGAGGGTGATGGGCGGCAGTGGCGCGGTGCCGGTGGCAAGTATGCTTCGGAGGCTAGGAAGGAAAGAACAGAATGAATTATGTTGTGCTATAGCGAAGCTAAACACGAACAATGAAAGGAACGAAAAGGATCAAGCGATGAACTCAATGCTAAACCAAAGGAAGACAGAAAGCTAACTCTCAACAGTGTAATTCTCAAAAGACCATCCCCTTTACAAGTGTCGGTCGACCTCCTTTTATAGGGAGACGAACGGACTTTTTACATACCAAAATTGTCCTCGTGTAAAACGGATCAAACTGGAATGTACTAGGCTGATTTTGGAAGTCCTCCATTGGGTCTTCACATAATCGGCGCTCCCTGACATCACGCCGCATATCACGACGCTTTTTGCGGTATCAGCACGTGCGCCTCTCGGGTGAAGACCTTCAGTTTTTGGAGGTGCCCCCTTCGCCTAGTGAATTCCCGCACCTGAAACATACGCGAAACTAAATACGAATGGATGAGTTGTTGGGGACGACGAAATCCCCAGATGAAATATGGGCTGATGCTTATTTGATAGATAAGATTCGGTCTTTGGGTTTCGTCGTGGGAAAATCTGAAAGCCTCAAGCCCAAAGTTTAGGAAATTGAACTCTTCGCACTGCGTTCGAACTTTCGGATGACGAAAGGTACCTGGCGAAAGCTACTGTAAGAAGAATGAAGAAGTGCTATTTAGCTTTAGGGGTTTCGCAGTTGAACTTTTAAATTGCCCCTATCATCCTGTGACAATCTTGCGGACTTGACCATATTGGACTCGATTCCGAATCCCCCAATAGAAGCCCCTCGGGGGAGAAACGTTTGCGAGACCAAAAACTCAAGCCACTAAAACCTAAGGATCGAGAATCGGGGCAAAAGAAAACATCTTCGCGGTGTCGACTCCCGAGAAAACCGCGTGAATTACCAAGATGCCCTCACTTTTAGCCGTTGGGTTCAAAATTTCCACCGTTGCTGTCCGTTGCCTATAAATAGAGGGGGTCGACACCACGCTCGTACTGCTGTCACTCCTCCTTCTTTTCGATTTTGCGATTGAGCTCTTGGGCTTCGCTTCCAACAGGTCGCGCTCCAGAAAGTTGGTCGTCTTTGAAGGTTAGTTCCCATCCCCGATGGAACGATTTCTTCAATCCTCTATCCCTCGTCGTAGTATGTTTTGAGATTGGGACTTTACAGACACATGTCTCGCATTAGGCATACTGCAAAAGTGATGGAAGGTGAAAGCTCCCCAACAAACCACGAGGACCGACCTGTTTCCCCTGAGGTTGCGGAGGCTGCTACGGCATCTTCGACATCATCCAACTCAGAATATGGTAAGATTTCTGGCTTGGATGGATCTTCTAGCTCTTGGGATAGTGGTAGCTCTTCATCCACCTTAAGTAGTGACTCCTATAGTGAGGGTGATGTCGAAATAATGTTGAGCGACACAGATGCCAAAAAACATGCTGCCGACGTTGAGGAGGGTGAAATTGGTGAAGGGAGAGGCGCGGCGACCACTGAGGAGTCGGGAGAGAACTTGGCAGGCATATATGCCGGTCCCCAAGATCTGGTTAAGCCGAGCACTTGCTTTACGGGTCGGTCTTTGATGACCCAATCTGATTTGGATGCCTTGGTTTCAGAAGGTTGCTTTGAGCCTGGTAGCTGTCAACTGCCCGGAAAAGAAACTATGCTGAAACCCATAAAAAATGAAAGTGTCATGTTTCGGGACTTCTTTATAGTAGGTTTGCGCTTGCCAGTGTCGAAAAGGTTTTCTGAAATTTTGGTAGCTTACAAAGTTTAGATTCATCAGTTGACACCCAATTCATTCCCGCAAGTGCTAAAGTTTTTGTGGGCTTGTCAGTCTTTTGCCGGTGACAATGTCGTGGAAACTTTCGTCTATCACTTTGAAATTCACTGGGCCAAGAGAACAATCACTGTTGATGATGAAGATAAGGAGGCTCAGTACGGCTGCTGCACTTTCCAAACACGCCGCATCAACAAAAATCAACCTCCAATGGAATTAGCCCCTGCTTATAAAAACAACTGGGCCAATAGGTGGAATTCTTATTGGTTTTATGCCACCATCCCAGTGGTTGCCATGAATGCAAAGCATGAGGAGGTGATAACCTGCGACCTGACCAGTCGTATGGTTGATCTGGATGTTGGGTTAGCCCCGAAACTAATGAAGGCAAGCCGCAGCTCTGCCAGCACTGGTGCCTTCTTTCAGGCCACTCATGTGATTAGTACACAAGATGCCCTTGAAGAATTCGTGGCCACCAATATTTGGCCCTGCAAGCCTCAATGGGGTTCATAGGCTTTCACGATGAAGAAACTGTCGGGACTGGACTTCGAGACCCGCAACCCCAAATTCAACGTCAAGCGTCCCGAAGGGAAAACTAATGAAGAGATTTTGGGTGAAGTTGAGAGGAAAGTTATTCAGATGATTGACAACTACACTCAAAAGGAGTGGGTGTGTACCCAAAAAAATTTGAAGCATGAAGGACACGTTAATCGCGTCCTGGAAGAGATGAAAGTTCAGTGCCCTCCGCAGCTGAAACCTGTAGCTCCGGGCAAGAAAATGCAACCTCCTGGTAACATTGGGTCCGAGCCGGTGGAGGTTTCTAAGAAGGTAAAAGCGGGCCGGATTGCTGTTATGACGGAGGGCACATCAAAGAATGTGAAGGCCATTGACGTTTTAGTGCAGCGTAAGGCTGAAGCTGCTAAAACTACACTACCTCCTCTTACTGAGAAATCAACTAAGTTAATGAAGGTTAATGAAAATTTGATTCGCCGAAAGACTGAGGTAGCGAAAGTGGCTGCCGCGGAGAAAGAGACGAAGAAAACTCACGACGTGCCTCCGACAGTTAATCTTGTGAAGAAAACAACTTCCAAGAGGAAAGCCCCACGCACATCCGAAAAAGATAAGGGGATTGTCGTTTAAGAGCAACCGCCCGAGGCTGTGAAACCTCAGGGGAAAAAGTCCCAGACAAACCCAACCGCCGAGATGGACGAAAGTTTGGATGTTCTAGCCATGCCACAGATTCAACCTTCGACTTTTTATCCTCCGAAGGCTAAAGGGATTGAAGAACCGAAAGATCAGCCTGCGATTGTTCCAACTGATCCAACCGAGGAAGCAGAGATTGACGCTAGGAGTGAACGTGCACAAATATATTTCTCATCCACCTGTCTTCCTGTGGAATGCATGAAACAAACTCCGGAGGAGGAGGCTACCAGTAAGCGGTACTGGGATCACTATAAGCGGACTGGGGAATTTCCGGTGACTGGTCCCGTGTTGGAGAAGTGTGTTGCCGGCTTGACGGATGTCATTGACGAAACTGAAAAGCTATGTTACCTTGACGATTGTACCCCAATGGAAATTTCGGAAAGAAATTCGTCCGCTTCAATGCCTGATGAAGCCAAGGTCAATCTTATGTCAGGTGAAGGGCAAGACTGTTGACGGTGAATTTCCGTCAACCTAGAGTAATTGTTATACAGTGGTTTCGATTATGATTTGCAACTAACCCACCACTAGGCATACTAATGATGTAACAAGTTCACACTTGCATGTCGATTTTGGAGTTTGTTGTTTACGCAGGAATTTAATGTTAAAGAGGAGACTTTCGGGATAAGTTCATCAAGCACTTCAATCGAAGATCATGAAGCCCGTCACAAGTAAAGACACGAAGTGAACATGACTCCAAACAACCGAAGGACCGAAGCATCAAAACGCAAGACTCTGGGGACTTGAATGTTTACTAATGAGATCAACTCAGCCTGAGAGATATTCTCACAGCCCAGGACAGCATGATCTTTCGGTGCAGATTCAAAGACCTAAACGGCCTTTAATGGCAAAAGTTTGACTACCAAAGTTGTGGGTCTCGACGATACCTTCGATTTGGACATGTGGAAGGCCCAATATTATCTTCCAAGGCCGATTTAGAGATCTTATCTTCGTTTCCAAGGAAACAAATGAATAACAAAGTTGAAGATAATTTCGTGGCACACAACCTGGACACCGAATTTGCATTATTTGGAGTCCAGACGTGGGAGATATGGCGCCGGCAAGGAAGGGCTGCGAATCAAGAAAATCTGGACGATGCTGATTTTATGAAAACCAAGTTCCCTTCTCTCCCAAGGAAGATCTCGTGGAAGGCAAGGTGGAGCACGCCCCAAGACTCCCCAAAGACATAAATATAACCCCCTAGGCACCCAAGGAGGGGTTACCATTCTGATCCAATCATTCTACCGACCTCTATTCATCATCCGCCGCCACAAGACCGAGAAGAAGAAGTAGATTGGATCACGAAGGGAGCACTCGTGGCCTTCATCTACTTCGGAGGATTCTACACCATGATCAGCGCTACAATGAGTAACATTATGGGGTAAAGTCCTTGTTTGTCCTAGGGGTTGAAGGGGGATCTTGAGTTGTAATCACCGAACCTATGTTTTGAATCTTTTGCTATCATATTCATGTTCATGTTGATGGTGCTTTAATCTTATTGGTTGGCCGGCTTGCTTTGGGGATGCATCGCTCGTAGTTTCGCTATCATGTTCCTTTTGTTCTTTATGCGATTACCGTCATGTAGTGACAGTGCGCGGGAGGGAAAACATAATAAACTTGGTTCACACCCTTGATTATTGATGCCTAGAACACATCAACGTCTTGTGCACTTGGTGTTCGATCACGGATTAACCTCGTGTAGTGACTAGTATGCGAGAGGGAAAGGGTTGGACTCCATGCACTTTTACCTTTGATAGATTAGATCGGGTTGTTCTTGCTAGGTGGTTACATCTTCAAGTAATCCTAGATCCCTTGGACAAGCGTTCTACGTTCTTGAGATCTCCTTTCCATCGCTCTCTACTTTGTCTTCTTTAACCTAGATTAAATTAGATTAAGTTCCTTACTTACACATATTTGATAAAGAGCTTTAATCAACAACATTAGTGCTTAGTTGAGCATAACAATCCACTTGTTCCACAGATTGATTAACCTTGGGGGAATACTCTAAGGGAAAAGCTACAACCGACCCGTGCGCTTGCGGATTGTGACTTGACGCGTTATTTAACCGTCAAGAAGCTTTTCTAGCATCGTTGCCGGGGAACAAGCTAGTTTGCTATGTTTAACTTTGTATTAGTTTTGTTGGTTACTAACACCTAACCTTTTATCTAGATATCCTTGTTTTTTGTTTTGTTTTTGTTGTCTAGATGGATTTTGTCAATCACCCCATGGAAGAAGAAGAAAAACCACTATGGTACTATGCTAGCCTGCAATTGGAGGATATTAAAGTCCAAAAATCAGATTTGATGCTCGAGACTACCTAGTACAAGATCAAGCCTCGAATGATTGAGATGGTGGCAGAAATAGAGGGGTGAAGACGGACAATCCATATAGGCACGTCGAGCGTTTCATGATGCTATGCAACATGGTGCAACAAGAAGGAGTTCCCGTCGATTGGTACAAATAGAATCTTTTTCCATACTCACTTATGGATAGAGCAAAACGATGGCACTCACTTGCATCCTTTGAGGTGGAAGGAAATTGGAATCGATTGGTGAAGAAATTTTGTGAAAAATTCTTTCCGATAAGTAGAGTTCAAAATGTGAGGAAGAAAGAGATAAGTTTTGCGCAAGGAGAAGAAGGAATAGATCAAGCTTGAGAAAGATTCAATGGATTAATCAAACAAGGACCAAAGCTAGGATTCTCCGGTGATGTACTCTTGCATACTTCTTATTTTTACCTAACCCCCGAATGCATGCGGTATGTTCAAATGTGTGCAGGCGGAAATATCATGGAGAAAACACTCACGAAGGCCACCCAATTACTACAAAGAATAAGCGAGGGGGTGGCTATGCAAAGAGATTGGGAAGAACATATTTCGGGAAGCGTTGAGCAAGAAACTTGTGTGGAGGTACTTGATGGAATTTCAAGAAAAGAAGCCCCCGAAAGTGAAAAAAGAAGAAGCAAGGCAAGAGAAGATTTAAGGGGCAACCCACAATGAAGGAGGACCAATCCAAGGTATTAAAATTCGCGAGATCGAAGAGTTACAAGGAAGAAGTTTGGCGAACACAAAGCTGTTAAAGGAGTTCGAACAAATGGATTGGATCCCAATTAACTTCGAAGAAATATTCAACAAGAGGAGATTATACCCGAACCAAAAAGAGTCGGTGAGAGCTATAGAATTTAACTTTCCAAAGGAGAGGCACTCGGGGTATGAGTTGGACAAAGAATCGACCGGAGAGATTATCCGAAGGCTTTTCAATCAGGAAGAAGAGGTAGATCTGGATGAAATTGCCGAAGTAAAGAGGATTATGGGAGTGAAGCCGGAGGCCTCGCCATATGCACATCTAGCCGAGGTGTACGCGATAGGAGCCGACCATGTCGAAGGTACCTCTCTTCCGACACCTCACATAAGTTGCAACATTAATGGAGAGAAAATTTGTAAAGCCTTATGTGACATAGGAGCTCATGTTAGTGCCATGACTTCCAAGATTTATTATGAGCTTTTTAGTAAAACTTTAAATCTTGCTCCAACACAAATAAAATTAATCATGGGAGATGGTAGAACAACAAGACCTTTGGGTGTGCTTAGAGATTTAGATGTTGCTATCTCAGGTAAAATTATTCCAACCGACTTTTTGTAATTGATGCTTGCCATAATGAACATGATGATATAATTCTTGGTAGGACTTTTCTTAAGTTGGTCAATGTCGTTCTTGATGCCGGAAAGGGTAGAGTTACTATTGATCTAGATGGAACTAAATCCACATATGATTTCCTACCCTCTTCTTGTATTGCTCTATGTTGACGGTGAAATCCCGTCAACCTAGCCATGAGTTTACCTTCAGTGTTAGCATAGCTTTTATATCTTATCCATTGGTACTAACCCCCTTGGTATAACAAGTTCATTCATGCATGTCGGTTTTGGAGTTTAGTGTTTATGCAAGGTTTTAGTGTTGAAAGCAAGACTTCTAGGATAAGTTCATTAAGCACCTCATGACAAGACCTTGAAGCCCGGTACAAGTCCTGCAACGAAGCAAACATGACTCCAAGAAGCCCGGGGACCAAACCCGAGAAGATGACAAACTCCGAGGACCTAGCCAGAAAAGTGCCGAATGTTGCGAGACAAGGAGCTTCGTCCAACTCGGAGAGAAACTGACGACAAGGGCCCACATGCAGAAGGGGGAAGGATCTAGAAGACTCGGGAACCAACGCCGAGCGAAGGAGATGACTGACTGGGCCGAAATGGGCCCAGGCCGGCCGGCCCAGCCCGTTTTGAGGCCCAGTCGGCCCCCCTTTGACCTAGGTGCCTCTCAGGATATTTATAGACCCCTGACCGAGAGGCACGCATCAACCAATTCGTCATTCGCCGTCGAGCAGCAGAGAAGCTTGAGGGACACCATATTGGAGATGAGGGTCGTGCTAGTTGTCTAGGGTCTCCCTAGCCGACGTGGGAACCTTGCATGGAAGACCACGTCAGAGCTCTAGAGCAAGGATCAAGATCGAGGTAGGATCCCGGTGGTGATCTTGTTCATGTAATCATTCATGGTGAAGTTTTATAAGTGAATCCGATTTCTAGCGATCAAGTGCCTTCTCGATGATTTTGTTATCCCTTGGTTTTGCTTCTTCCCCGATCTATACTTAAGATAGATTGCATAGGGTGCTCTTGTAGCCGCGGTGGCTAGAGGTGCATATGGACCGACCAAGTGATTTCAACTTGTTCTTATCAAACTCGCCCTATACTACCCGCATGAATAGGGGTGCGTTGTGACAGAACGGTGGCTCTGAAAGGCGGGCATTTTCGGAATCGGACTGGAGGCCACGGTTTAAAGATGCTTTTAATAAGATTCGCTTTTCTATCTTCATCTATCTTGTTTGGAGCTACAACAAATGCATGATCTAGACTCTCTAGATCGGTTATTTCTTGCTTTCTCTTGCTACCTCTTAGTAGATTAGATTAGATGTGTTTTCTTGATGATCTCTTAGATTAAATGCAATTTGGCTCTTCAAAAGATAGCTTTCCTTGCTTTACTAGATTGAATCCTTGCGTTGCACATTGTTCCACGGATTCGATACCTTGGGTTCACCACTCGAGGTAAGAAGGGTCCCTTGACTACGAGGGGGGATTTGTCCGCTTGCAAATCCATATGAAGTTTGATACGAATATACACCGTCAACACTTTACCTCTGCCTCTTCGTTTTGTTGATACTTTCAAAGACCCTCTCCAAAGAGCAATGGAGAATGATGCTATGTATGGTGATCAAGACAAAGAGCTAGCGGAAGCAATCGAGGGGTTGAAGGCACAAGATGAAAGCTTGGATGAAGAAAATTACGAAGATATTGGAGATTTGCATAAACAAGAACCCGAAATGCCCGATAGTGAGTTAAAGGCACTTACCAAAGGGTTAAAGTATGAATTTTTAGGAGCCGATAAAACGTACCCGGTCATAGTAAGTGATGAATTAAGTCCGAGGGAGATGGATAAGTTGCTGAATTTATTGAGGAAACAAAAGAAGGTGATCGGTTACTCGATAAGTGACTTGAAGGGTATTAGTCCAGCCTTTTGCACCCACCGCATACCACTTAAAGAACAATGCAAGCCTGTTGTTGAGCCTCAAAGAAGATTGAGTCATGCCATGTGCGAGGTGGTGAAGAAGGAGGTGATCAAATTGTTGGATGCCGGAATAATATACCCCGTGCCACATAGTGAATGGGTGATCCCGGTGCATTGTGTACCAAAGAAGGGAGGAATAACGGTTGTAAAGAATGAGAAGGATGAGTTGGTACCACAACGGATCGTGACCGGATGGAGAATGTGCATCGACTATAGGAAGTTGAACAAGGCAACAAGGAAGGATCACTTTCCACTACCCTTTATCGACGAGATGCTTGAAAGGTTAGCTAAACATTCTTACTTTTGTTTCCTTGATGGATACTCGGGATTCATGCAAGTTCCCATTCATCTGGATGATCAACAAAAGACGACCTTCACATGTCCGTATGGAACTTTCAAATATAGAAGAATGCCATTTGGTTTATGTAATGCACCGGCCACTTTTCAAAGATGCATGACGACTATATTCTCGGATTTATTGAAGAAATTATGAAGGTATTCATGGATGACTTCTCGGTGCATGGTACGTGTTTTGAAAGCTGCTTGAAAAATTTGGAAAAATTTCTTGAAATGTGTGGAGAAATTGACCTAGTGCTTAATTGGAAGAACGGTCACTTTATGGTAAAACAAGGGATAGTCTTGGGACATGTAATTTCCGAGAGAGGAATAGAGGTGGACAAAGGTAAGATTGAAATGGTTGAAAAGTTGCCACCTCCGACAAATATCAAATCGTTAAGAAGCTTTCTCGGGCATGCCAGATTTTATAGAAGATTTATAAAGGATTTCTCAAAGATCACCAAGCCATTGACACGACTTCTCCAAAAAGATGTGGAATACGATTTTGATGAAGAATGCTTGCATGCTTTCCGGACGTTGAAGCAATCTCTCATAAGTGCACCAATTATGCAACCTCCCGATTGGAATCTACCATTTGAGATAATGTGCGACACAAGTGATTATGCTGTTGGAGCCGTTCTTGCACAAAGGAAGGAAGGGAAGGTACACGCAATTTATTATGCAAGTAGAACTTTAAATGATGCTCAAGTGAATTATGCAACTACAGAGAAGGAATTGCTTGCCGTAGTGTTCACATTTGAAAAATTCAGATCTTATATTGTGAACTCGATGGTGATCGTGTACACCGACCATGCTGCAATCAAGTACCTTTTGTCCAAGAAAGATGTCAAGCCACGTTTGATTAAATGGATTCTATTACAAAAGTTTGTTATGGAAATTAGAGGAAAGAAAGGGTCGGACAATGTCGTAGCCGACCACCTTTCAAGGATGCATCATGGAGATGATGGGATGGAGCTAATTGAAGATAGAATGAGAGATGACCATCTATATAGAATACTTGATAAAGGAGGATGGATGCATGATATCATAAAATGCCTACGAGAAGATGCCATTAGACCACTTGGACAAAAATGCTAAAAGAAGGGTAATTGCCGAGAGTTGAAAATTTTATTGGGATGCACCATACCTATATAGATGTGGAGATGATTGAGTGCTAAGAAGATGTGTGCCACAGGAAGAAAGAGAGGAAATTCTAAGAAAATGCCACTCGTCGGAATATGGAGGACACTATGGACATTTTAGAACACAAGCAAAGGTATGGGCAAGCGGATTCTATTGGCCTGAGATGTACAAGGATGCTAAAAGGTTTGTTACAACTTGCCCAAAGTGACAAAGGAGTGGAAATATATCACAAAGGAATGCAATGCTGCTGAATTATAATTTGCAAATTGATCTATTTGATGTTTGGGGCATTGACTTTATGGGACCATTCGTGAACTCGAATGGATATGAACACATCTTGGTCGTAGCTGATTATGTATCGAAATGGGTTGAAGCAATTCCATGTCAGAAAGCATCTACGGAAGAGGCTATTCAAATGATCAAGACAGTGATATTCCCTCGATATGGTGTTCCTAGAATTTTAATAAGTGATGGTGGATCACACTTTATTGGCAAGGATTTTAAAACATGTTTGGCAAAGTTGGGAATCGAGCATAGGGTGTCTACGGCCTATCATCCACAAACAAATGGCCAAGCGGAAACATCGAACAAGGAACTCAAAGGAATCCTCATGAAGACAATGACTAAAGGAGGAAATGATTGGTCAAAGAAGCTAGACGTAGCGTTGTGGGCATACCGGAACGCACATAAAACACCGATAGGTATGACCCCTTATCAATTTGTTTATGGAAAAACATGTTATTTACCGGTAGAACTAGAGCACAAGGCTTATTGGGCAATAAAGGAGATGAATCTTGATATTGATGCGGCACGAATAAAGCGGAGGGTTCAAATAAGTGAACTTGAGGAGCTAAGATTGAAGGCATATCACAATGCTAGCATCTATAAAGAAAGGATGAAGAGATGGTATGACAAAAGATTGCATAAGAAGGAAATCAAGAAAGGAGATACAAGGTCTTCGACAAAGGAAAACTACAAAGCAAATGGGATGGATCGTACGTCGTACATTCAGTGTCACCATCGGGAGCGGTAACAATCATGGGCGCCAAAGGAGATGAATATGTGAATGGACAATGACTCAAGGTATTCCTGGAGCCTGACATTGTGCCTATTAAATACATTGACGTCTACACCTTGGATGGTGACCCGGATCATCAAGGCTAAGCGACGAAAACAAGGTAAGTTGTAAATAGCCTTCTACTTTATTTAATTTTCAGCATGTGTGTTAGTGTTAAAGATCACCATGAATAAAGTTTCCCACCTTGATCAACCTTTGGTAAAAATATTAAGTTGATGCCATGATAATATATGATGAAAACTTGTCACTTGCTCAACTTTTGTACTTGTTTCATGCATGATTAAGCTAATTCTCTCTTTAATATGAATATGATATTAATTAAATGCTAGCTTAATCTTTGTGGAGGTTATGATAAAAATAAGACCCATAGTGCTATTTTCATGCTCTCAATTTCGGATGAGTTAAAGATGATTTGTTCTTAAAAATATATATGCTAAGCTTGTCAATTAATGCTACTTGCATTTTGCTCTACCTATCCAAAGCCATATATATGTTGAGTGCATAAACCTTAGTGTACAAGAATTATTTTTGGGTGAGTTATTTCAGGACTTGATTTCTCTGGCCCGAGACTAAGAAGTCGGTCATTCCGTTTTTGCGTATGTCTCTTTTTGCTAGCCTTTCTATCCGTGCGTTGTGTGTCCCCACATCGGAGATTTCACCAACCTCGCCGGATATCCACCCTTAAAACCAAAAATATCATCTTTTGTGTGAGGACCAGGAGCGTCCCGGTGGTCGATGGATGACCGCTCCTCAGTGATGAGTGATTGACAACGGGTGTTGGACTGACTCTTGGCTTAGTGCGCAGGTGTAGGCTGCGGCCTAGTTCGTGTTGTTGCGGGTGAAGAACGGGCGCGAAAGGTCTTCAGCCTTGAGGGGCCTCCGGGAGATGGAGAGACAAGTAGGCTCGGTTCGAGGGACCCGGTGGACAGCGGGACTGGGTGCGGGCCACATGGTGGCGACACGAGCAAGACGAAGTCATGGACAATCGAGCCGGTGCACGGTGGCGGTCAAGTCAAGTGGTTTGGCGGGAGGCCGCAGCCGAGCACGCGGGGTTTGGTGGTTTGCCCACAAAACCATCGGCGGACGGTTTCTTGGTTTGGGCCTCAAAACCAAGTCCGAGGGCCCAACACGACGGAGACGGGATCCGGGCGTGTCGGGAAGCTTCGAGGCGGAGGACACGCGGCGGGATCGCATGGCTTGCGTCGGGAGGACGCGGGGTGCGGCAAAGGCGTGGCCGTCCGATGGCAAGACCCACAAACATTACCTAAATGCCCCTACGTGGGTTGTATCGCCAGTAGTTTAGTTATGGGTAGTCGAGTCATTTACCACTCCGGCGGGACCTGATATATAAGCCATGAGTGTGTGTGGATGGCTCTGGCTCTCCGCGAATTAGGGTTTCATTTCCTCCCTCCCTTTTTCTCATTTTCGTAGCTATTTTTTCTTCCATTTTCTCTAGGCTAGCATGAGAGCTTCATGAGAGATTTGTTGAGAGGGATGGATGCTAGGGCGGCATGCTAGACCTTGTGAATCTTTCCTGGTTTGTATAGAAGATTCGGAGTTGTGTTTCTCGTGGTCTTTTGTGCTTGTTTTCGTGCCTTTGTTCTCGGTGTGATTCCACGGATTTGTGTGGGTTTCTCCCTGGATTTCTTTGAGGGAAACATGGATAGATGTCTCGTGCATCTTTGTGATTGATCTTGTGCCCTCAAACGCCGGGAAACCGCTTGGATTCGCAGTTTTTTCGTTCGGTGCTCTAGCTTTTGGTGGTGCTCAAAGGATTCGCGATTCCCGGTGATTTAGGGAGTTAGGAGGCAAGATTTTTGGGCTATAGCATCCTTGTGTGACGCTTTTCAAGTCCCCAAACCCTTGTCTCCATAGCTTCAACCGTTTGGGAAATCCGATGATGATTTGGGGGAGTTGACTTTCGGGGTCGGGCGTTTTTCGCTCCGTCCGCACTGGCGGACGGTCCGCGAGGACACGGCGGACGGTCCGCGCCGCTAGGGTTTGTCCCGTGTTCTTCGTGTTCTTGCTCGCCTTTCGTTTCGATCCGTCGCGATTTTGGTTTTCGGTTGGACGGAGTTTCGGACGGTCCGCGACGAGAGGGCGGACGGTCCGCGGGTGCACCCGGCGGACGGTCCGTGTGCTCCCCGCGGACGGTCCGTGGTGTGGGTGCGTCCCCTGTTGGTTCCGTTTGTGTTTAACGGACGGTCCGCGGCTCGGGCCGAACGGTCCGCGGCAAGGGGGCGGACGGTCCGCGGTCCCCTGCCGGACGGTCCGCGCGGCTCATCGCGGACGGTCCGCACTGTCCGGCCGGACGGTCCGCCGTAGGTCGCGCGCTTTGCTTCTTGGTTCGATTCCTCTCCTTCTTCTTTCGTGCTTCCACGTGTGCTTCAAGGAATCGTTCCTAAGGCCGCGAGGTTGATCCATAACCTCGTTGTCTTGGCGATTGGTGTGTGATTCGATCCATCGCTCGTGTGTGACCAGGATTTGACTAGGGCATAGGCCGGGTTCTTTTGGAAGAATTTTTACCGGCTCCTATTCACTCCCCCCCTCTCTAGTCGCCATCTGATCCTTCAATTGGTATCAGAGCTTGGTGCCGGATTCTTTGCGACTTTGACAAGTCTCGAATCCTAAGATGGCGTACGTTGAGTGGGGCGGTCCGCCGCACTTCGATGGCAAGGGTTACCACAAGTGGGCGGCTCGTATGATGATCTTTCTTCGTGGGAAGTCATTTGGATTTCATTGTGCTTGACAAGACCTATGCTATTCCGGTCAACATCCATACTCTTATGGTGACCGATGCCGGTGCTAAGGCCAAGTATGAGGCTAATGCAAAAGCCGTTGATCACTTGGTCCGAAGCTTGTGTGATCCGAGTTTGAGCGTGTTCGGCATTTGAATCTTGCTTGGCAAATTTGGGAGAAGTTGTTGGTTGCTCACGGTGGTGATAACCATGTGAAGGCTCGCCTCTTTGTCTCTTACCGGATGCAATATGAGAATTTTACTCCACTTCCCGGTGAGGACATTGATGCGATGTTTCACAGGTTCACCGCCATCGTGAACAACATGAAAGCTAATGTTGAGGATTTTCCTTACACCGAGCATGATCGGGCTTTCAAGCTCTTGCATGTCTTGGACCCAAATGTTTGGGGTGCTAAGGTTGAGGCCATCAAGGAGTCTGGGCATTATTTGACCATTGAGTTGGATGACCTCTTTTCTAAGCTCAAGTCGGTCGAGGTTGACAGGAAGTTGCAATCCAAGCATGAGGGCTCGACTGACCATAGTCTTGCTCTTGTGGGCGGATCAAAGGGCAAATCTAACCCTTCCCGTCGACGCTTTTCCTTGTCTTCTCTTATGTCCATTCCGGATGAGGAGTTTGATGTCTTTGGGCGAGGAGGAGCCGGCCTTGCTCTCAAGGAGGTTTGATCGACTACACGAGAGTCGGAGGAATGCAAGGCGAGCTCGGGGACATGCTACAAGTGTGGCAAGCGTGGCCACTTCATCGCCGAGTGCCCGAAACGGAGGAGAACAAGTACAAGGTGAATGAGTACAAGGCGCACCCGAGGCGTGAAGACAAGTACTCCTCCAAGGGCAAGCACTTCGGCAAGTCCAAGAGCAAGGACAAGGACAAGCGGCGACCGAGCAGAGCGGCTACAAGAAGAACAAGGCAAGAGCGATGGTGGCCGGTGCGAGCGACGTCGACTCAAGCTCAAGCGACGAGCGATCAAGCTCAAGCGACAAGGATGAAGACGCCGAGAGGCGCAAGGGCAAGAAGAGTGCAAGCCGGAACCTCGGCGAGTTGAGCCGTGTGGCGCTTGAGGGCTTTTGTGGCATGGCCCATAGCTCAAGCAGCAAGAAGAGCGAGAAGGAAGACAGCGACTCCGACTCGGAGGATGAGGTAAATCGTGACCCCGACTCTTTGCTTGCTGAGATTGCTAGGTTGAATGGCTTGATTGATAACCGTGATAGTGTGCTAAGAGATGCCAAAAAGATGAGGAAAGATCTTAGGGCTCAACTTGAGAATGCTAGTGAGGAAGTAGGAGAGTTAGAGTCCAAATTGCTTGAATTGAAAGTTGAGAATGACTCTTTGAAACTTGCTCCTACTACTCCTGATGATGTTGAATGTCTTGAGTGTGATGCATGGTTGAATGAGATCAAGTTGCTTAATGAGAAGAATGCTTCCACTTTGGCTAAACTAGATGCTCTTAGGACTGAATATGATGAGCTTAAGGCTAGACCCACTTTGCTTGGTGCTTGTAAATCATGTCCTACTATGCATGCTAAGCTTGTTGATGCTCGTTCTACAATTAGCTCTTTGGAAGCTTCTTTGAAATCTCCCCGTTGTCAATGCATGCACTAGTTGTGATGAAGTTACTTTGCGCAATCTTGAACTTACTTCCCGTTTGGATGTCATCTATGAGGAGAATGACTATTTGAGGAAGGTGTTGGGTTGGTTGTACGGGTAGGAACCTCAATTGAAAATCATGATTGAGGAGTTCAAGAGAGCGGATGGTCGTGGTTTGGGTTTTGAGAAGTTGGGTGAGAAAGTGGGAGAGAACAAGTGGGGAGAGTGTGTATGAGAAGTGTGTTGAGTCTAACCCCGAGTTTGAGGTGATTGGAGATATCCAAGTCCCACTTCCAAAAGCACCAAAGAACTCTTTCACACCAAAGCCCAACCACCTTTGCAACAAGCTTGACACAACCCAAGATCCACCCAAATTCCCACCTAAGACAAATGGCTTCCAGAAACCGGTGAAGTTTGTGGGTGAGAAGGGTGAGAAGCCTAGAAAGAAGCCGAGCCAAAACCAAAATCCATCCCCTTCGGTGTGAGTACCGTGGCAAGGAGAGGCATCTTGCGAGTTTTGCTACAAGAGGAAGAGGGATGAGAGGCTTGCTAGGGAGCAAGCAAATCGGGACGGTATCGCCGGTCTCATGGTATTCCCGAGCCTAGAGTGCCACTTCCACGGGGTGTGGGAAGTGTGAGGAGTGTTGGCGGGTTCCCACGGAGAGCGGTGGTGGTGAGAGGTTTGCTAGGAGAGATGATGGTGTGCGTCCTGGGTGAGAGGTTTGGTCGGGCTCGTGGTGATTTTGTTCGGACGTCCCCCTACTTGTCCTCAATACGGGTTCGGGGGAGATGATCGCGGCTTTGGGTTCCGGAAGAACTACGGACCACGTTTTCCCCCTCGTGGTGCTCGTACTCCTCCCATGGGACATGGGAAGTTTGGTGGCAAGGGAATGATGTTTGCTAACCCCTCCTTTGAGCGAGATGGCTCAACACTGGTTTAACTTTCTCTCGTGCTAACCCCGGTGTCGAGTCGCTAGCTCATTCTCGTTCTTGTTTCTAACCGTAGGCGGGGAGGCTTGGAGGACATTTGGTTAATCGACTCCGGTGTTCTCGACACATGACCGGAGATAAGAAGTGGTTCTCCAGCCTCACCCCGGTGAAGGAAAAGATGTACATCACATTTGGGGACAATGGACGAGGAAGGGTGATGTCTGAGGGTGTTGTGCATGTGAGTGACAAGGTAACGTTGAAGAGAGTGGCTCTTGTGAAGTCTTTGGGTTTCAATTTGCTTTCGGTTTCTCAGTTGCTTGATGAAGGTTTTGAGGTGCGTTTCAAGTCTGGCGAGTCTCGTTTGCCGGATTCTCGAGGTGATCTTGTCGTATGATCATCCCCGAGGGTCGGATTTTCGGTGGCCGATTTCTCTCATTCTTTGGGTCCTCGCTCGCCGTTTGATGGCCGGTCCTTCCTCGATTTGTGGAAATGGCATAGGCGATTGGGACACTTGAGCTTTGATTTGGTTTCCCGCTTGAGTGGTCTTGACCTTGTCCGAGGATTGCCGAGGTTGAAGCTTGAGAAGGATTTGGTTTGTGCTCCTTGTAGGCATGACAAGATGGTAGCCACTCCCCATCCACCCCTGACCGATGTCATGACCGAGCGTCCGACAGAGCTGTTGCATATGGATCTTGTTGGGCCGGCTCGAGTTCACTCGGTGGGTGGGAAGTGGTATGTCCTTGTTGTGGTGGACGATTACTCTTGCTATGCCCCGGGTGTTTTTCTTGGAAGATAAGAGTGAGACATTTGGTTTTGTTCGAGATCCGATCGTGAGGTTGAAAAACGAGAGGCATGGGAATGCTATTCGAGCTATCCGCGGTGATAATGGCTCGAGTTCAAGAACTCTCGTTTTGATGCCTTTTGTCGTGATCTAGGTCTTGAACATCGGTATTCGACCCCTTATGTGCCCCCTCAAAATGGAGTCGTGGAAAGGAAAAATCGGACTCTCCGGTGAGATGGCTAGGACGATGCTCGATGAGCACAGGACTCCTATGAGGTATTGGGCTGAGGCGGTCAATACGGCTTGTCATGATTCCAACAGGATTTTATTGCGAGCTTTCAAAAAGAAGACCTGCTATGAGCTGATGCATGGTCGGGCACCCAAGGTGAGTCATTTCCGAGTCTTTGGCTGCAAGTGCTTTATTCTGAAGAAGGGAAAACTCGACAAGTTTGAGGCTAGGTCCAGTGATGGTATTTTCTTTGGATATGCTAATCACTCTAGAGCCTATAGGGTGCTTAACCTTGAGACTAACAAAATCATGGAGACTTGCGAGGTAACCTTCGACGAGACAATGCCATGTACCTCTCTTGGCTTTGAATGTGCAGGTGATGAGGAGATGGCCGAGGACCTCTTTGAAGAGGAGAAGGATGAAGCGGGAGATGATGATGGGGAGAATCATGCGCCTGAAGCTGAGTGTGTACCCACTACTTCCCCTACAACCACTATGGAGCATGGACCGTCTACTTCACGGACAACGACGGTGCGACAAGAGGACCAGGCGAGAGAAGCTGAAGTTGAGGGGGAGGTAGTCTCGAGGCGTGAGGCTCCCCGGCGGATTCAAGAAGTGCATCCCCTGTCGAAGATCATTGGAAACATCGACGAACACACTACACGGTCAAGGTCCAGGAATTCCTCTCATTTTGCTCATGCTGCTTTTGTTGCCACCTTTGAGCCCAAGGACATTGGACATGCTTTATCCGATGCAAACCGGGTCAATTCTATGCATGAGGAGTTGGAAAACTTTGAGAGGAACCGGGTGTGGGAGTTAGTTGAACCACCTCCAAATTGCCATCCCATAGGAACCAAGTGGGTTTGGAAGAACAAAGAGGGAGAGAATGGGATGGTTGTGAGGAACAAGTCCGGACTTGTTGCTCGGGGGTTTAGTCGAAGGAGGGGATCGACTATGAGGAGACCTTTGCTCCCGTGGCCCGTCTTGAGGCAATTCGGATCCTTCTAGCCTTTGCCGTGGCTAAAGGGTTCAAGTTGTTTCGGATGGACGTGAAGAGTGCTTTTCCGAATGGGGTCATAGAGGAGGAGGTGTATGTGAAGCGACCACCGGGTTTTAGAGCGAGTTGTACCCACACGGGGTGTACGGGTTGAAAAGGGCTCGTATGGGTTGAAACGGGCGCCCCGTGCTTGGTATGGGAGATTGAGAGGTTTTGTGTTGAGCGAGAGGGTTTGTGATGGGTACCGTGGATAGGACCTTGTTTCTCCTCAAGCATGGAAATGACTTGTTGATTGTTCGGATATATGTGGATGATATTGTCTTTGGTGGCTCGTCACATAACCTTGTTGCCAAGTTTGCGGATGAGATGAGCGAGGGAGTTCGAGATGAGCATGATGGGCGAGTTGCGGTACTTTCTCGGGCCGCGGATCAAGCAAGTGAAGGATGGAACATTCGTGCACCGGACCAAGTACACGAAAGACATGCGAGGAAGTTCCGGATGCAAGATGTGAAGCCGATGTCGACTCCCATGGGGAGTACGGCCACTTTGGATGCGGATGAGGACGGAGAACCGGTGGACCGGCGGGAGTACGGGAGCATGATCGGCTCCCTCCTCTACTTGACGGCGACGAGGCCGGACATACGGTTCGGCGTGTGTTTGTGCGCTCGTTTCCGAGGCTTCGCCGAGGACATCACATCGACGGGCCATCAAGAGGATTTTCGGTACCTATAGTCGCCCCTCGGTGTTGGCCTTTGGTATTCTTCCTCCTCGACTCTTTCTCTTCATGGTTTTTCCGATGCGGATTTTGTTTGGTTGTCGAGTCGAGAGGAAGTCTACTTCGGTACTTGCCGGTTTCTTGGGTCTTCATTGGTCTCATGGTCTTCCCGCAAGCGATCTAGTGTAGCTCGGTCTACCACCGAGGCGGAGTATGTTCTTCATCGCCGCGAGTTGTTGTTCCCGACTGTTGTGGATTTCATACACTTTGAGAGACTTTGGTGAAGAGTGCACCCGGATCCCACTTCTTTGTGATAGCACCGGTGCCATAAGCATAGCTAAAAACCCAGTGCTTCACTCCAGAACCAAACACATAGAAGTGAGGTATCATTTCTTGAGGGACAATGTGGAAAAAGGAACCATTGTGTTGAGCCATGTCCCTACCCAAGATTAGCTTGCAGACATTTTCACAAAGCCTCTCGACCAAGCTACATTTGTGTGCTTGCGGGGGGGACTTGGGGTTTGTTGCCCTTTCTAGTTGTTTCTTGGGGGATTTCCTGTTTGTATCATATGTATCATACCATGTTTACTTTGATGTATATACATGCTTTGCTTGATGTATAAACCATGGTAGGATAGCTATCTTGTCATATATCATGTTGCATTTGTATCATATTGCATTTTAGGATGATGAGCTTCTTTCATATGCCTTATTTGAGTCTCTTTGGCTAGTTGTGAGATATTGGTCATATGTGTGGAGAAATGGTGATGTGAGGCTATGCTCTTGGAATATTTGAAATATATGTGTGGTGAGATAGCCCTTTTTGAAATAAATGCTAATCTTGACTAATTTTTGATGAAATGTGCTCTACTCGTGTGTAGTGGTGTATCCATGTCACAGTTTGGTCTAAATGTGCTTTTCATGCTTAGATTGTGCTTGGATGCCTTGTTCTTGCATTTGGGTCAAAGGCCGAATATCATTGTGAATGTTTAGCCTATGTTGCATTCATGGGGAGCATAAGCTTCTTTTTGCCGCAAAGGCACTTCGTGTACCATAAAATGAATTAATCTTGAAAAGAAAGTGTGTATGCTTGAAAAATGCTCCATCCATCATGTCTATGCTGAAAATGTCTCATCTTTCACATATGGGTGCAAAACATGTTGCATGATGTTCACCAGTGGAGAAGTCTCCCCGAAGTGGACACATGGCTCATGAGCTTTGACATGACATGCTTTGCTTTATGGGTGTTTGCCATGATCTTTTGCTGAGAATTTGATATCCTTGTATGATCTTTGAATGGTATGCATGTTTGTGGCTCAAGTGTGACATGGATAGGCTTTTACATGTGAAGTGAGCCTTCTTTTGGTCAAACTGCTTAAATCTGAAAATTTTGCTTTGTCACATGCTTGTATTTTCATATATTACTTGTGGCAATGCTTTGACTATGCTATGATTCATTTGTGTGATCTTTGTCTCATTTTTAGCCTTTGACACTAGATTTGGCCTATTTGAGAAGCTCATGTAGATGTTTATATGCTTTGTTTTGCATTTCGCATTTTCACCTTGATTCATACATTGTCAACAAGGGGGAGAAGAGGTGAGCTTAATGAAAATTCGAAGAGGTGAGCTGAAATTTGGGAGTTTGCATGAGTTTGCATCCACATGTTCAGGGGGAGCTTGCATTTGTTCAGGGGGAGCTTTCTTGTTGTTTTCGGTGTGGAGTTTGTGCTTTGCTTGGCTTGTGACCTTTCTTCGCCTTTCTTCGGTTTTGGTCATGAGTTGAGCTTCTTTGTTTTTCTTTCTTCTTCCTTCCTTTCTTTCTCTCGAATTTCATTTCGCATTGTGTGTTGTCAATGCACTCATCAAGGGGGAGATTGAGGACCGGGGAGCGTCCCGGTGGTCGATGGATGACCGCTCCTCGGTGATGAGTGATTGACAACGGGTGTTGGACCGACTCTTGGCTTAGTGCGCAGGTGTAGGCTGCGGCCTAGTTCGTGTTGTTGCAGGTGAAGAACGGGCGCGAAAGGTCTTCAGCCTTGAGGGGCCTCCGGGAGATGGAGAGACAAGTAGGCTCGGTTCGAGGGACCGGTGGACAGCGGGACTGGGTGCGGGCCACATGGTGGCGACACGAGCAAGACGAAGTCATGGACAATCGAGCCGGTGCACGGTGGCGGTCAAGTCAAGTGGTTTGGCGGGAGGCCGGACCGAGCACGCGGGGTTTGGTGGTTTGCCCACAAAACCATCGGCGGACGGTTTCTTGGTTTGGGCCTCAAAACCAAGTTCGAGGGCCCAACACGACGGAGACGGGATCCGGGCGTGTCGGGAAGCTTCGAGGCGGAGGACACGCGGCGGGATCGCATGGCTTGCATCGGGAGGGACGCGGGGGTGCGGCAAAGGCGTGGCCGTCCGATGGCAAGACCCACAAACATTACCTAAATGCCCCTACGTGGGTTGTATCGCCAGTAGTTGAGTTAGGGGTAGTCGAGTCATTTACCACTCCGGCGGGACCTGATATATAAGCCATGAGTGTGTGTGGATGGCTCTGGCTCTCCGCGACTTAGGGTTTCATCTCCTCCCTCCCTTTTGCTCATTTTCGTAGCTATTTTTTCTTCCATTTTCTCTAGGCTAGCATGAGAGCTTCATGAGAGATTTGTTGAGAGGGATGGATGCTAGGGCGGCATGCTAGACCTTGTGAATCTTTCCTGGTTTGTATAGAAGATTCGGAGTTGTGTTTCTCGTGGTCTTTTGTGCTTGTTTTCGTGCCTTTGTTCTCGGTGTGATTCCACGGATTTGTGTGGGTTTCTCCCCGGATTTCTTTGAGGGAAACATGGATAGATGTCTCGTGCATCTTTGTGATTGATCTTGTGCCCTCAAACGCCGGAAACCGCTTGGATTCGCGAGCTTTTTCGTTCGGTGCTCTAGCTTTTGGTGGTGCTCAAAGGATTCGCGATTCCCGGTGATTTAGGGAGTTAGGAGGCAAGATTTTTGGGCTATAGCATCCTTGTGTGACGCTTTTCAAGTCCCCAAACCCTTGTCTCCATAGCTTCAACCGTTTGGGAAATCCGATGATGATTTGGGGGAGTTGACTTTCGGGGTCAGGCGTTTTCTGCTCTGTCCGCACCTGGCGGACAGTCTGCGAGGACCTGGCGGATGGTCCGTGCCGCTAGGGTTCGTCCCGTGTTCTTCGTGTTCTTGCTCGCCTTTCGTTTCGATCCGTCGTGATTTTGGTTTTCGGTTGGACGGAGTTTCGGACGGTCCGCAGCAGAGGGCGGACGGTCCGCGGGTGCCTGGCGGACAGTCCGCGTGCTCCCCGCGGACGGTCCGTGGTGTGGGTGCATCCCTGTTGGTTCTGTTTGTGTTTAACGGACGGTCCGCGGCTCAGGCCGGACAGTCCGCGGCAATGGGGGCGGACGGTCCGCGGTCCCCCTGCCGGGACGGTCCGCGCGGCTCATCGAGGACGGTCCGCACTGTCTGGCCGGACGGTCCGCCAGAGGCTGCGCGCTTTGCTTCTTGGTTCGATTCCTCTCCTTCTTCTTTCGTGCTTCCGCGTGTGCTTCAAGGAATCGTTCCTAAGGCTAGAGGTTGATCCATAACCTCGTTGTCTTGGCGATTGGTGTGTGATTCGATCCATCGCTCGTGTGTGACCGGGATTTGACTAGGGCATAGGCCGGGTTCTTTTGGAAGAATTTTTACCGGCTCCTATTCACTCCCCCCTCTCTAGTCGCCATCTGATCCTTCATTGTGTTTACCTCCTTGACCACAACCTATCATTGAGTATGGATCGTCAATTAAAGGAAGATTGCAAGATGGTGCTAAGGTTGATGATTCTAAGTATCTCTCCAAAGGAAAAAATATTTCTAGTACCTACCTTATCTCTATCACCTCTTTGCCCGAGGACGAGGAAACATGTAAGCATGGGGGAGGAGGTAGGTACAATGCAATTTAGAGTTCAAGGGGAGCAAAAAAATATAATAATGAAAAAAAGAAAAAAAGAAAAAAAGAAAAAAAAGGAAAAATGAGTATAAAAAAAGAGAGATAAAGAAAAATATGTATGATAAAAGAAAAAAATTAAAGTGAACTCCCTAGTTCTCTAAAGTGCATTAGGAATCTTAAAAGTTTCAAGATTTAAGATCCAAACTCATTTTTCCAACCATGTGCAATCCGATAACAAGGACTTCCTTTGTGCCTCGGGATCACTCTTTGCCATTTGCACATGTCCACCTATCTCAAAGTGTGTGTATTTTTCTCTCCCCCTCCTTGACATAACATTATTGTCTAATGACCCTTTTGACGAGTCTCAGTAAGACCATGAGAAGATTGTCTTGTTTTGACAACATCTCATTTATAATATCTTGGTAGGACTAAACTTTTCCCATATAGCTCCACATAAAGCCTTCCACTATATATATTGAGAGGGGAAAGGAATAGAATGAATAGCTTTGAGAGACAAGATGAGATGAGAGTTCATGAGCAAGATGCAAGGAGGTTTATTTTTGAACTTGATTTAGCTCTTTTTGTTCATCTCGCTCTTAACTTCAAAATTTCTAAGATTTATTTGAAATTTAGGAGCATGAGGTAATTACTTGTGGGAAGTCCTTAAATTAATATCTCTCCTCCATAACGATGAAGGCTGGTACATTATGTAACTTTAATGATTAAATCCTGGAGAGCATTATGTTTTCTCGTATATGATCAAGTGCAGGGTATAAAGCAATGAAAGGCAACACTGATATTCATTATAGGCTTACCCGAGGACGAGCAAGGTTTAAGCATGGGGGAGTTGTTGACGGTGAATTTCCGTCAACCTAGAGTACTTGTTATACATTGGTTTCGATTATGTTTTGCAACTAACCAGCCACTAGGCATACTAATGATGTAACAAGTTCACACTTGCATGTCGATTTTGGAGTTTTTTGTTTACGCGGGAAATTAATATTAAAGAGGAGACTTTCGTGATAAGTTCATCAAGCACTTCAAGAGAAGATCATGAAGCCCGTCACCAGTCAAGACACGAATTGGACATGACTCCAAACAACCCAAGGACTGAAGCATCAACACGCAAAACTCTAGGGACTTGGATGTTTACTAACGAGATCAACTCAGCCTGAGAGATATTCTCGCAGCCCAGGACAGCATGATCTTTCGGTGCAGATTCGTTGACTTAAACGGCCTATAATGGCAAAAGTTTGACTACCAAAGTTTCGGGCCTTGATGATACCTTCGATTTGGACATGTGGAAGGCCCAATTCGGATTAGGGAGCTAGGAGATAAGGCCCCCGAAATCCCTATTGCGCAGTCAGTCCGAAATCAGAACAGATTATTTTCCATGTCCGATTTAGAGATCTTATCTTCATTTCCAAGGAAAGAAATGAATACCAAAGTTGAAGATAATTTCGTGGCACACAACTTGAACACCGAATTTGCATTATTTGGAATCTGGACGTGGGAGATATAGCGCCGGCAAAGAAGGGCTGCGAATCAGGAAAATCTGGAAGAGACTGATTTTATGGAAACCAAGTTCCCTTCTCTCCCAAGGATGATCTCGTGGAAGGCAAGGTGGAGCACGCCCCAAGACTCCCCAAAGACATAAATATAACCCCCTAGGCACCCAAGGAGGGGTTACCATTCATATCCAATCATTGTACCGACCTCTATCCATCATCCGCCGCCACAAAACCGAGAAGAAGAAGCAGATTGGATCACGAAGGGAGCACTCGTGACCTTCATCTACTTCGGGGGATTCTACACCATGATCAGCGCTACAATGAGTAACATTATGGGGTAAAGTCCTTGTTTGTCCTAGGGGTTGAAGGGGGATCTTGAGTTGTAATCACTGAACCTATGTTTTGAATCTTTTGCTATCATATTCATGTTCATGTTGATGGTGCTTTAATCTTACTAGAACACTCCGACGCGCGATGCGCGCCCTATCGTATTAACGATGAAATAAAAGTAAACATGAGCAATATCTAACATATCTTAATCACCTGTCATTATCATCAACTCATGAACATAAATATTCACCGTGTGTGATAAAAATAACAACTACATTCATATAGTTGTCCAAAAAAAACTTATACAATTACAAATTAAAACTATATTCAAAGGCATATATTTAAAGAATACCGAGAAGTGAAGGCTATTCTAATTCTACATATAACTTTCTACATTGCACATGTAAAAAAGTAAGCATGATAACTTTCATTCCTCAGATCATTTGCGCATTGCTTCCAACGCCGGTGAATCCTACAACAAAAAAAAAGAAGCAAAAATGAGATTACTGCTATCCCAATTCCCATAACAGAAAGGTAACTGACACCTAATATATATGCCCTGCAAAACTAATTAGTACAATGCAACCTTTGCATATCTACACTCAGCAAGTTAATCTCATCAAATGACCATTTCAAACTACATACCAGCCTCTCAAAGACATCCTGATAAGCTACACCATTTCAAAGCTTATGTCTCTTGGTATGTGAGGGCATAATGTTCATTAGGAGGGGCACCCATGTTAAAAAAACAGTCTATAACTACCAGTAAAACGCATGACCTAGCCAATATTGTATCAGCCACTCTCTTCTGTTAAATAAATTAGAAAAATCATGAGTAGCATAGCTTACACCTTCAGGTTGAGCAGAATCACAACACTCCCTTGGACTGTGTTCACCTCTAACACGTCAACATTTACGTCATTCCACTTTGTAAATGATAACCGATCCTGTGAAGGAAAAACAACTGTACATATATATTAACAATTAAGGAACTAAGTGGCTAAACATGAACCACCTTGCCTGCTGCAAAAAAATAAGAAGATAGCACAAAGCTCCATAAGCAAGAGATACAATGCCCATCTTCAAACTAAACACAAATAAAAATCTCACTTTATTTGCATTATTCAAAAGTAGATAAATGGAGCATTACCATTTACTTCCTTGCTCAAAGAAACAACTTTGGTGCCCTTCATAATTTATTTTAACATCCATAAGCCTCCTGAAAAGAAGCAAATAGGAAATGATAATATTCAACCCCCTATGCTAGCATCCAGTACATTTGAAATCCGATAAGCAAAACAATATTTGAACTACAAAGCCAATAGAATATCAATTTACAGTGTATACCTCAAGGAATCATATGTACTCAATCAAGGGAACACCTTTCTTAATAATCAAACTATGGCTTGGTCAGAGCAGGCTTTGTCCCAAGTACTGGGTACAATCCTGCCATAAGATCGATGATAGGGTTTGATTAGCAACAAAAAATGTAGGGTGCAGGGGGAGCACATAAATGAAATAGTGAAGTGCAGTACAAAATCTAAATTAGTTTGTCCAGTATTTTAGCAATAAATGATGGCTTGGAGTCATCATCTGATCTGCTGATAACATAGCGCAAAAGAAAGAAAACTTTATTAAGGATCAGTTGTTTCATATTACTCCATGTATAATCAAACAATATGTGTGATATGAAACTTGAAGAAGAATTTTCTGACTATACAATGTTCAATCCAATATTCAGTGACATCCTTTGAAGAAAACATATCTGTAATTCAGGAGGAGAATAACTTTCACATAGATCTATTTGTTATATTCACCTGAGCTGATCCATCCATTTCTAATGTAAATGAATCACATGACATCCTCATTAATCATTATAGAACAATAGTAAAGCTCTAGGCAAGATTACAGGTTCAAGCATAGTCAAATAAGTACACTCAGACACACATAGACAAAGGAAACAATCCAGACCATAGGACGAAAATGAACAATCCAGACCATAGGACGAAAATGATTTACCATGGAGCTCCTAGATCCAGGCAATTTGCACACCTGCAAGAAGAGAGACTCGTAAAGGGGCAAGGCAAGTAACAAGAGAAAGAAAGAGAGGCATGCAGTGGATCAATTGTTCTCGCCCACACGTGTGCACAACAGCCATGAACTGTTGCAGGAATCCAACGGGCAAAGCTGGAGGAGTAGCAAGTGGAAAGAAAACGAAAAATGGGGCAGTGGAGGAGCTGCTCACCGCCCAAAGCACTGCTCTCTGCTGTTGCTCCGCACAACGCAGTCGAAGCAGCCCGTAGGGGCAGGCAGGGAGAGAGAGATCGAACGGGAGGGAGCCCGAAGCTCCTCCGCCATCGCCACTGGCCGGGATGCCGCGTCGGTGAAGCCGCGAAGGGATCGGGCGGGGGGGGGGTGCCGGCCCCCCCCCCGCCTCCCCTACCGGCCTGCCTCGCCTCTGAGCTCCACCTCGACCTCAGGGACCCCGCCACCACGGATCGAGGCCGGGGATGGCGGAGAGGTCCTGGCGCCGCCCCTTGAGAGCGTGTTGGAGATGTGTCCAGTGCCGTGGCCTGCTCCCCGCGTGGGGCCATGGTCATCCAGGAGCGCTCACTACAAGAAACTATTTAATGCGGACGTAACCATATCGTCACCACGGATTAAATAAAATTCGTCGCAAATCGAGCCATCCGCGACGATTTACATTTTCGTGGTGGAATGAGCGTCATTGATGAAATCTCTCGACGTTCCCTTAATAAACGTCGCGATCCGTGACGTATCTGAATCGTCACGGAGCAGCCCGAGGCCCATGTAGCCCAACCCATGGCTCACTATCCGTGACAAAATAAAATCGTCACGGATTGCTACACACATGGCAGTTGTGGCATCCTACGTGGATGATGAAGTGGCATCCTACGTGGACGATGACGTGGCATCCTACGTGGATGATGGCGTGGCATCCTACGTGGACAATGACGTGGCATCCTACGTGGATGATGACGTGGCATCCGACGTGGATGATGGCGTGGCACCATACGTGGACGATGACGTGGCAAAAATTTTAAGCCCAACGGATACAAATTTTGGCCCACCACAGCCCATTTCAGAATTATATTCCAGCATAAAATTAGCAAAATTAGCCCATCTTCAGCCCATTTTTCAAAGAGTACATTTTTCCAACACATTTACCAAAATTCAATGAACAGACAAATCAGATACAACCGAGATACAATCTCTAGGAAAAAACCCCGGCAAACGAGAATCGATATTGAGGCGGATAACACATGCATTCAGATGTCTACCATTCCTAAAACACTACACCTTCCTCTTTGTTATTCTGCCACTCTTTTCTCTGGTTCGTTGCGAGTTCGTATAAATCCTGAAATAAAGGAAACCGGAATCCAATTAGAAAAGACAATCAAATATAGGATAAACTCAACTTTGAATTTTCTGGCAAGGTATATATATATTTCAGAATTATATTGCAGCATAAAATTAGCAAAATTAGCCCATCTTCAGCCCATTTTTCAAAGAGTACATTTTTCCAACACATTTACCAAAATTCAATGAACAGACAAATCAGATACAACCAGATACAATCTCTGGGAAAAAACCCCAGCAAACACAATCAGATATTGAGGTAGATAACACATGCATTCAGATGTCTACCATTCCTAAAACACTACACCTTCCTCTTTGTTATTCTGCCACTCTTTTCTCTGGTTCGTTGCGAGTTCGTATAAATCCTGAAATAAAGGAAACCGGAATCCAATTAGAAAAGACAATCAAATATAGGATAAACTCAACTTTGAATTTTCCGGCAAGGTGTGTGTGTGTGTGTATATATATATATATATATATATATATATATATATATATATATATATATATATATATATATATATATATATAAAAAAAGGGAAACCAAACTAAAACTGGAGTTCTAGATAAAGCATGCATTGTACAATGAAAGTATCACTATAAGCATACGATTGGCATCATAAATCAACGGAGAATAGGAATGACGCAAAAGGAAGCTTGTTGTGCTAATTTAGCCTATAGTAGAGCATATGAGAGCAATATCCGAGACAACACATGAAATCGCACTTGGAAACATGCTCTACCGACAAACCACATCCATTGATCAATGATCATATGCATGAGCATCGAAGTTCGAACAACATAACTTTGTTGACGGCGTTAATCGACAAGCAAAAATAACTTTGGGCTCAACCAAATAACTTAAATTCAATGTTGACACCCGAAAGTTAACCGAATGGTTAATAGAGGATCACCATGATCAAATAGCTTAGTTTCCTTTTCGGAAAAAAAAAAGTTAGTTTCCATTCACAAGGTACTATTGCGGATGCGAGTACTCAAATCAACTAGAGGCAGAGGTCAAACCAAGTTTTCTTTCCCCAAAACAGGGCAGCCTCTGATTTCATTCAGAAAATTGTTTACTGACAGTATTAAAAAAATAAGTGCAATCTCATTGTACCATTCATGTTTGGCTATTTCTCAAGCATTTTTAACAAACATATGCCGGGGGTCAAATATGTTTCTACGCATTCTACAAAGGCAAAAGAATAGTTCGTTCTGACTCAACGCTCTAAGAAGGCAGAATGTTTAACACCCTACTAAAAAGTGCCCCACACTTAACATAAGCAATAATGGTGTCTTCTATGTCCATTCACAAGAACACAACATGTACTGCTCATATGCAAGTTACAACTACACTGTAACAAAGAATAAGTTCTAATGCGACGGGGGGGTGCGAAGAATCTCACCTGAGCAGCCACCACTGAGAGGCCTACCCATTCACATATCTTAGAATTTGATATCACAAATACCTTGAATTCATCAAACTTGCCTGATGGATCAGGGGGAAATCATGAAGGATTGAAAACCTCGATGAGCCAGCAAAGCTGCTAAACTAATTCATTGTAGGTAGTCAGCGAGCAAAACACAAGTCATGGAAGTTGGTGTATCAGACAAACATGTAATTCCTGTATCTAGCAATTCACTATTGGTTGCCAGCAAGTAAAACACAAAGTGATGGAAGCTGGTACATAAAAAACATGTGATTTTCATGCATCTAGCAATTAAGGATACACAAGAGAGGTAGTGGCCATTTGCAGTTTCTGCAGCAATATGCCCAGAGCAAGTCAGAAGGCACAGCAAGATCCCCATGCCAAGAAATGTGTAGATGAACCTGCATGACCAGTAAATTTTTCTCAGTAAAAGTGAAAATCAACTACCATGGTATATAGGAGTATACGCAGGGTAGTTTTTTTTTGGGGACATGGTACAAAGAATATGACTAAAAAACGCTCTAAGTGACAAGCAAAATTTCATAAAACACTTTGGGTTCAACCAAATAACTTTGGCATGCCATTTAAATCTGACACAAACAGTTCAGTGTCAAAATCCAACCACTGTATATATATATTTCAACAATAAACCAACCAACAACAGTACAATTATCAACAATGAGAACGCAAAATATACCACTGCTCTTGAATAAATCAGCAGGATATCTTTTGCCTAGCTTCTTCCTCACTGATCATGGATTTAGATTTAGATGCAGGCACTGTAAAGACCAAAATGAACACAGTCTGCAGTTTACTGGATAATGAATCAGATGAACATTACTAGCCCAAGCATCCATGAAGCATATACAACTCAACACAAAGCAGATACCTCAAGCGAATGGCTCTGCATATGTTGCTTCGGATGAGCCGGCTTCTTGAAGCTCCCGCCACACTCCTTGCAGTCATGGCTGAGCTCTTTGTGGGAAGCGTCATCTCCACCTTCCTGGTAATCCTCCAGACCAACATCCACTTCATCCTAAAGAACAGAAATATTATTCCAATCACAAAGGCAACACACATCTGAAGTGTAAACCAAGTGACGGTGCCACGAGCAGCACCACTACCTTATGGTGCTGGAGGACATGGGTGCGGATCAGACTCTTCTTCGACCGAACCACGCCGCAGAACTCGCACTTGTACCGCCGTATATCTGAAAGGATCGAGGCAATATGGCCTAGAGGGGGTGAATAGGCCTGCACACAGAATTTAAACTTTTTCTGCGAAAACAATGTCAGACCTCGGAACCTCCGAGATTATTCTCGGAACCTCCGAACGAGGCAGCCTCCGAGAATAAACTCGGAACTTCCGACAAACTGTTAGAACGGAGCATAAATAACTTGAGCTGCGAGAAACTTGATGAAAACCGGATCTACTAAATTCTAGGAGGTACTTAGGACCTAGCAAGAAGATTTATAAGCAAAGTACAAGCTAGGAAGGCACCACAAAGTAGATCGGGAGAAAACCCTAATAGATCTAGTCAAGCACAAGCATGAACAAGTAAGTAAACAAGAGCATGCATGAGACAAAGATTTATCCCGTGGTTCAGCTCGCCACAAAGGCTTGCTTACGTCCACGTTGTTGAGGAGGCCACAAAAGGCTAGGGATCACAAAGGTCAACTCCTCTCTCACACCTATCACTTTGGGTAATAGGTGGAGTCTTTCCACTAGAATCACAAAGGGTAATACAAACACCTTGGAGCTTCCACAAATCGGTTTGGAGAGCTTCCAAGAACCTCTATCTGTCTAGGAGCAAAGCTCCAAGAGTAATAGATCCACCAAGCTTGCTAGGGTTCTTCCAAGTGCTCAAGTACCAAGGGAAAAGAGATTGGCTCACTAAATCACTTCAAGAATCCAATCTCAATCAATGCTAGGCAAGGATTTGGAAGAGAGTAGGTTAGGAGTGAATGCAAGGTGAGAGAAACGAAGAAGAAACGGCGTTACGTGCGGTGGGAGGAAGAAGATAACCATTGGGGGACCGTGGGGTATAAATACCCCCGGATCCGGAAACGATAACGGCTATATTCCGAGTTCGGAACCTCCGAGAAAAATCTCGGAACTTCCGACTTTTGAAAACTCGCAAGCGTAGCCCGTACGGTCGGAACCTCCGAACAACAGACAGCAGGGGCAAAATAGCTGCAAGTTACTTCCCTTGGGGTGAGGATTAAGGTTTAAGAAAGATGGAATATGAGCACTTAAAACCACCCTAACTCACCATTAGTATCCGTCTTGATAGTACGGATTGTCCTATACTCAAATTCAAAAGATAAAAATAAATAAACTTCTCCAAGTGGTATAGGCATCCTTCTTTAATAAGTTGAGGGGTCTCCAATCATTCTTCTGCACCTGTGATAATAACTCTATGCTGCACAATAAACTCAAAGGCTCATTAGCTCTTTAATTGTGTGGTCAACATCACCAAAACCCTCATAGGGCTTGATTGCACTTACAATCTCCCCCTTTTTGGTAAATGTTGACAACCCAATTAAAGTTTACAATTTAATTTGAAAGATTGAGCTTTTGATGATTTGAGTACAAGTCTCCCCCTCAATGTATGCATGTACCTTTTGAATAGGGAAAAATGTCTTAACTAACAATTAAGTTGCATACATTGTGAGTAAAAGTGTCAAGAAAGTTGTACTCAAGCCATCGAGGGGTGCAAAAGAAGTGTAGCAGATAATTCGTGATGCATATGCCATGTGAAAACAAACGAGAGAGTTATCCGGTAGCGAGTTCGGAACCTCCGAGAAAGTTTCGGAACCTCCGGGGGTTGGAGCCTCCGGAAAAATTCTCGGAACCTCCGAGGTCCGCAACGGATACTCCAACAAACAACAACACACGAGGCAAAGCAACGGATATAACCGGGAGAAATAGCGGCTAGATAAAGATAACGACATCCAACACATCTAGCCCTATTACATCCATCACAAAGGTTTTAAAGTTTGCAAATCCCATGCATGTCCATGACGGAACACCTTGCCAACGGAGGCAAGCTAAAGGCTTTACAGCAGTTCACCATTTAACCAACAGGAGTTTATGAGAGAATAGTTAGCACTCTCATCTCACCAAAAGAACAAAAGAATTTCGTGGTTAGCAGGCCACCAGAAGGAGCTCCGGGTC
This sequence comes from Cenchrus americanus, assembly GCA_947561735.1. Classification (NCBI taxonomy): domain Eukaryota; kingdom Viridiplantae; phylum Streptophyta; class Magnoliopsida; order Poales; family Poaceae; genus Cenchrus; species Cenchrus americanus. The sequence goes on along the minus strand of OX387243.1, from coordinate 97,372,252 downwards.
TTCAGATGCTTCTCAATTTTCATCTCTCCCCCTTTGTCAACAGTTTAACAAAAAGGAAAGAAAAGAAGAGAGGAAGTGAGAACAGAACCTAGGGAAATCACTCATCACTGAAGTCAGAGTCCTCCTCCTTCGCTTCAGGGACTGTGCTGTCAGAACCAAAGTCAGAACCAGATGAGGACAGGTCTATGGGCCTTCTGACAGGTCTTCTAGCAGTGGCCTTTCTCCTGATTCTAGCACCAGATGATGAACCCATAGCCTTTTTACCAGCAGCCTCCTTCCTCAGTCTGGCCATTTTAGCACCTAGTGGCTCATCATCTTCTTCATCTCCATCAAAGTGAGCAGCAGGTGTGTCTTCAGCCATGGGACTAGCAGGCTCCTTCTCACCCTCATCCTCACTAGTAGTGTACTGCGGAAAGTCGGGGAAAGAGAGGAGGAGGATGGTGCATGGCATCGAAGGACGGCCCCCCGGTGCTTCAGCAATCCGTTCATATCTTCCCCGAGCTCAAAAGGCCGATGGGAAGTCCATCTGCGATACCTCCCGTGTGTCCCTCACCATGCCTCTCAGCTTATGCAATCCAGCAGGCATGGGAGCCTTGCTGGGTCCTTCTTCTCCTACTGCTGGACCAGATTTGGGTGGCTTGGTGCTGGCCTTCTTGAGAATGTGCTCCTCCACAATATGCTGCTTCTTCTGATGCTGCCACTGCTTCACCTGGTAGGATGCATGCTCAACATCCTTCTTGTAACTGACCCCGGAAACCATCTCTATCATGTACATAAGGTATGGAGCATATGGCAGGTTGCACTTCCCGCTCTCTGTCACTTCCACCAAGTTGTACCAGATGAATCTGCTCACAGAGAATGGTCTAGCTCCTGGCAACAACCTAGCCAACCGGATTTGGCGCAAATCTCCTAAGGCCGGTTGAGTCACCGCCCCCCTTTTGGATAGATGGTTTCCCTGAACATGTTGTTGAGCACATACTACACAGACTTCAGAGCAGTGGTAGAGCCATCAGCCAACTCCTCATACTCATAAGTTGCAGCAATCTTGTTGGGGTTCATATGGGCCTCAAAGTGGATAATGTCAGCCTCCCTATCCTCCTTGCTGAAACCAAACAGTCTAGCAAAAGTGACAAAGTCAATCTTGTAATGTACCCCTTCTGTCATCCAGTGTATGGTCTCCTTGTTGTCTTCATGAAAGAAAGTAGCATAAAACTGTGCTAAGACCTCTATGTTCCAGTCATACTTGAAGCTCATGATGTCTCTCATTTTGTACTTGTCCACCAACTCAAGCACCTCTTCCTTCACTGGTTCTTCTGCTGCTTCCAGATGAGTAAAATCAATCCATTTCATCTTGATCAACTTCATTTTTGTGTTTAGGACAGTCTCATAGAACTTGAAGTGGAAAACAGACCAAAACCTATAGTCTATAGCTGCCATCTTGGGGTTCACATAAGGATTTTCCTCTCTAGCTTTCTTGACTAAGAACCCTGCTCCATCATAATTTGTGTGCTCAATGTACACAGAGTTATCATACTTGGTTGGAGGGTGTCTTTTGAGCAGCCCCTTGTGATACTTCAGATAGGTTGAATCTATTTCCCCTAAAGGCATGTCATCTTCTAGCTCTATGGGGATGGTCTTGCCTTCAGTCCCTCCATTATCCTCTACATGGGCGAGAGACCCGGATCCTCTCCCTCTCGATAGACTACCCCCTTTGCCTCTCCTAGGGGTGGCCTTTCCTCTCGCCTTGCCACCTGCCACCGCTGCTTTGCTCTTGCTTGCTAATTTGAAGGCCCTTTCACCGGCGGGTGTCTCAAAGAGTGGCCTCTCGCCTCTTGGTGTATGTCTTGTCAACGGGAGTGCCGGACATCCGTCGGGGAGAAATATGAGCAGCGGATAAGAGTGGGATCGGGAGCCGATAAGGACAAAGGATCAAGATAGGCATAATGTTCAATTGATTAATTTTCGGTGGAATTTTGAATCACGGTCGTCACTTGTTAGTACGGACACGGAACCTCCGAGAAAGTTTCGGAACCTCCGGAGTTGGAGCCTCCGGAAAAATTCTCGGAACCTCCGAAGTCGGTGTGCGACGAGAGGACGATTTGTTGATTCAACTTTCAACTGAATTTTAACCAAGGAAGCAAACATGATTGAATTTAACTAGGACATATGAGAAAGGGTGTTGCAGGTGAAGTGAAGTTCAGTGGAACTTTGAATCAAGGTCAGCCTACAGTGGGTTACAGGGTTCGGAACCTCGAGAATTTTCTCGGAACCTCCGAGCCCCTGTCAACCTTACTGCACTTTGAAATTTGATTCAACTTTCAACTAAACCTAAGCTTCACTTGCATCACAGGCATTTAGGACAAGGATAAATAGGCAGCATTCTACTAATCCAAGATTTAGAACCCTAACAGCATGTAGACCTAGGAATTAGGGTTAGGGTTAGAGTAAGGCCTCTGATTAGCTTGATTGGGATCAAGGAGATGGAAGACGAAGATCTTCAAGAGATGTTCACGCCAGGGGATCGACAGGAGAGGGTGCAGATTGAAGCCTTCTTCTTCTTCTCCGTACGGGATCCGAGCGAACCCTTTCTTGACACTCCCCAGCGGCGACCCACGAACGAGGAAGGCGGCACAGCTTCGCGCGGGTAGCCCGCAAGAGGTGTGGTCACCGGCGGCGAGGGAAGCGGTGGCGGTGAGGCGGTGGAGAAGGACAGTGCAGTGCGGTTTTTCCTTCGGGAGAGAGAGAGGGAGAGAGGGGCGGTGAAACTGGATCTGAGAGGGTTGACCGCGGTGAAAAGGAACGGCTGGTTTACCCTAGGTAAAGGAATATTCTTCGAAGATGCCTTATTCCCTTTAACTCCCCTTCGGTCGAGACTGAGCGTTAAGTCTATAAAGATTGGAGCTTCCAATGATTTTCTCAGAACTTCCGAGGCCCGGAGCCTCCAAAGATTTCCTCGGAGCTTCCAAAACTTGAATTCCAGAGACAGTTAACTTTTGCTCCTTTTAAGATTTTGAATTTTCTATCAACTGGGATTCTTAGGTCATGGTACCCTTGACTCAATTGGCTAGAAAACAAGCATTCACACACACAACTATAGCCACTTAAGACAAGTTAGGGATAAGAAAATAGATTTTGAAAAACCTTTAAGATAGAGTTTTCACACACACTTTTTCAAACAAATTTTTTCAGAGAAAACTAACAGATTGAAGCAAACAAATAAGGCATGCTAGAGATCAAACCACGCAACGATAATCAAGAATATTTAGTTCATTCCTTATGCTACAGAACCTTGACTCATCGAGAGGTTTAGTGAAGATATCGGCTAGTTGTTTGTCGGTGCTCACATGACTTAAAACGATATCTCCTTTGGCTTCGTGGTCTCTCAAGAAGTGATGACGGATGTCTATATGTTTTATGCGAGAATGGCTTACGAGGTTGTTTGCAAGATTTATGGCACTTTCATTGTCACACAAAAGTGGGATATGGGAAAAGTGACATCCGTAATATTTTAAGGTTTGCTTCATCCAAAGTAGTTGAGCACAACATGCGCCGGCTGCAACATACTCGGCCTCGGCGGTGGAAAGGGCTACTGAGTTTTGCTTTTTAGAACTCCAAGACACTAGAGACCTACCAAGGAATTGGCAAGTCCCTGATGTGCTCTTTCTATCTACTTTACAACCGGCATAATCGGAATCCGAATAGCCAAGTAGATCGAAAGTGGAGCCCTTAGGATACCACAAGCCAAGGTTAGGGGTATGCACTAGGTATCTCAAGATTCTCTTTACGGCCATGAGATGGCACTCTTTCGGGTTAGCTTGAAATCTAGCACACATGCACACACTAAGAATAATATCCGGCCTAGATGCACATAAGTAAAGAAGAGAGCCGATCATGGAGCGATATACCTTTTGATCCACGGATTTCCCTTCTTCATTGAGGTCCATGTGTCCATTGGTAGGCATTGGAGTCTTGATGGGCTTTGCCTTGTCCATGTCAAACTTATTTAACATATCCCTTGTATACTTGGTTTGACATATGAACGTCCCTTCTTTAGCTTGTTTGATTTGAAATCCAAGAAAGAACTTAAGCTCACCCATCATGGACATTTCAAACCTCTTTGTCATCACCCTACTAAAATCTTCACAAAAAGTTTCATTAGTACTACCAAATATTATGTCATCGACATATATTTGGCACACAAAAATATGACCATCAACTTCTCTAGTAAAGAGAGTAGCATCGGCTTTGCCTATCTCAAAGCCTTGCTTAAGCAAGAAATCCTTAAGGCATTCATACCATGCTCTTGGTGCTTGCTTTAGCCCATAGAGCGCCTTATGGAGTTTGTAGACATGATTAGGACGCTTGGGATCTTCAAAACCCAGTGGTTGCTTAACATATACTTCTTCGGACAGTGGTCCATTGAGAAATGCACTCTTGACATCCATTTGATAGAGCTTGAAGTCATGATGGGCAGCGAAAGCTAGTAGAAATCGAATTGCTTCAAGTCTTGCTACCGGTGCATATGTTTCTCCAAAGTCTAACCCTTCAACTTGGGTGTACCCTTGAGCAACCAATCTTGCTTTGTTCCTCGTCACAATACCAAACTCATCTTTCTTGTTCCGAAAGACCCATTTGGTGCCAATGATGTTTGTGTTTGGTCTCTCCACCAACTCCCACACTTGGTTTCTTTCAAAGTTGTTCAACTCCTCTTGCATAGCCACCACCCAATCCGGATCCTCGAGAGCTTGCTCTACCTTGGTTGGTTCAAGAGAGGAAACAAACGAGTAAAATGCACAAAAATTCTTAAGACGAGATCGTGTTGTTACCCCTCTCCTTATGCTCCCAAGAATATTGTCAACGGGGTGATCCCGTTGAATGACTTGATGTACACGAGGATGTGATGGTCCAAGAGGTTGGTGTAGAGGTTGATCTTCATCATCTTCATCAGCTTGGGGCTTAGATGTACTTGCTTGGACATCCCCTTGCTGATCAATTTGCTTCGGTTCGGGGTGTCTTGTGGTGTTGAACTTCCGGACCCGGAACCTCCGGAGAATTTCTCGGAGGTTGGATTTCGGTGCCGAGTTCCGGAACCTCCGAGGAATTTCTCGGAACCTCCGAAGTCCGCAGAGCTCTCGAACCGGTGGCTTCGGCCCTTCGAGTGGTGTTGAAGCTTGTGCTTGGTTTTCATCTTCCTCTTGTGCCTCAACCGGTCTAACATCACCTATGGCCATTTGCTTGATTGCTTCACAAGATGGCTTCTCTTTACCTACAACATTCAAATCAACTTGCTCCACTTGAGAGCCATTAGATTCATCAAAGGTCAAATCTACCGTGACTTCAATCCTCCCGGTGGTTAGATTGAAGACTCGATAAGCATGCTCATTTGGACCATAACCAAGAAGAAATCCTTCGTCAACCTTTGGTGCAAACTTAGAGGTTCGGGGCCTCTTGTTTAGAATGAAACATTTGCACCCAAACACTCTAAAGTAAGACACCTTGGGCTTTTTACCGGTAATAAGCTCATAGGAAGTCTTCTTGTGAAACTTGTGAAGATAGAGGAGGTTGATTGCATGGCAAGCCGTGTTGATAGCTTCGGCCCAAAAGATGTCTTGAGTCTTGTACTCGTCCAACAAGGTTCTTGCCATCTCGATAAGAGTTCTATTCTTCCTCTCAACCACCCCATTTTGTTGAGGGGTATAAGGTGCTTGAAAATTCATGCTTGATGCCCTCTTCATCAAGAAATTCTTCAACATAGGTGTTCCGGAACTCCGAGCCATTGTCACTTCTCACTTTCTTGATTGGTAGCTCGAATTCCCTTTGTGCTCTTCTAATGAAGGTCTTCACCTTTCCTTGCACTTCACTCTTGTCAAACACAAAGAACACCCACGTGAAGCGAGAATAATCATCAACAATAGCTAAGCCATATTTGTTGCCGCCAATACTTATGTAGGCCACCGGTCCAAATAAATCCATGTGGATGAGCTCCAACGGGCTTGAAGTAGTGAGGATGCTATTTGGTGGGTGAGGTGCTCCTACTTGCTTTCCGGCTTGGCATGCTTTGCAAATCCTATCTTTCTCAAAATGTACATTCGTTAGTCCAAGGATGTGTTCATCTTTCAAAAGTTTGGCCAAGTTCCTCATGCCAACATGGGCTAGACGGCGATGCCAAAGCCAACCCATGCTAGATTTTGCCACTAGACAAGTCTTGGGAGAAACTTTACTTTTGTTGAGATCAACTAGGTAAAGCCTCCCCCTCAAGCGACCCGTGAGGACAATAGAGGAATCCTCCCTTTTTATGATGGACACATCCTTATCCGTGAAGTGGCAATCAAAACCAATCTCACTAAGTTGTGAAACCGATAATAGATTGTAACCCAACAGATCAACATGAAGAACATTTGTAATTGAGTAATTTTGATATATAGGAATATCACCTACACCGATGACTTCTTTTGTATCCCCTCCATATGCAATGGTTTCCCTTGGTCCTTCCAAATGAAGATAGGATGAGAACATACTCTTTTCTCCGGTCATATGATGTGTACATCCGCTATCAAGCACCCAACTTGATCCACCGGAGGAGTATGCCTACAAAACAATTTAGTTCCTTCTTTTAGGTCCCCAATTTGACTTGGGGCCTTCCACGTTAGTAACCAAAACTTTTGGAACCCATAGTGATCTTTTCACATATATGTTGGACTCATTTCCAACATACGTGGCAACAACTTTACCAACATTGTTGCGTCTCAACACATAGCTAGGAGGTATGTCTCTAGATGCATGGGCTTTGCTCTTGTTGGGACTCAAGTTTCTTCTAGGCACCATTGGATGATTTTCAACCTTGCATGCAAGTGTTAGAGGCCACGGAACCATGCTCTTCCGAGTCTTGCTCCTTTTCTTTGTCTTGTCTTTACGGTCCCCCGGAACTTCCGAGAATTTTCTCGGAACCTCCGAGTTGGACCGTCCGAGTCGCTCGAGGCTTCCAGACTCCGGAACCTCCGGGCTTGGAGGTCGGAACCTCCGGGGTCTGGGAGAACAGAAATCCAGAACTTTTAAATTCAAGGCATTCTTTTTCTTTGATGATTTTTCTTTCATTGGTCTTGCCACCTTCAATATACCCAAAGCCTGGATTCTTGCTTCTCTCTAACACTTTCCTCTTGGTGAATCTTGCTCTTTTGTTTTCTTCACCCATGCATCCTCTATCTATGATTGAGTTCAACCTAGCAATTTCTTTCTTTAAAGCTTCCATGTTAGCAAGATTAGTGGCATAAGATTCAATATCAATATGATAACATCTATCACAGCCCTTGCTAGTAGAAGCTCTAGAGTTGGCTTTTACCTTCGAGGGATGTGAGGTGCTACTCCAAAGGAGGCTATATTGCTCTTCAAGCTCTTCATTCCTCAACTTGAGAGAATTACATTGAGCTTGAGTGACAGTAAGGTCCTCCTTGAGAGTAGCTATGACACTCTTCGCTTGGTTGACTTCCAAACGCAAAGCCTCAATCTCACTTCTATCGGAGATAATGGTGTCTTGGCTTTTCTCTGGTTCAACTATTAGCTTAGCCATAAAATCTCTAGATTGCTCATCCATTTCACGAACAAGTTGGTTAGCTTCTTCATCACTAGTATCATCACTAGAGTCCATTTCCGACTCATCGGTAGGTTGAGGAAAGGGTTTTGGGACAGTTTTTACCTTCTCGCCCTTGGCCATGAGACAATGAATGGATGTGCTCTCTTCATCATCGGTTAAATTGTTGAACAACCTTGAGGTGGAGGGAAGCTTCTTGATAGCCACGGTTGCAATTTTCTTCCCTTCCTCTTCACTAGACCTTTCATCCCCGGAGTTCCATTCATGACCAATGTGGGCTTCACCACCATAGTGTCTTCTCTTGTAGTGTGGTTTTTGATCTTTCTTGTAGTTCCCTTTACCCTTGTCATTCCTATTTTCTCTCTTCTCATTAGGGCAATCGGCAATGAAGTGCTCGGTACTTCCACAATTGTAGCAAGTTCTCTTTTTCTTGTTGGGAAACTTCCTCTTGGCAAACTTGTACCCTTGCTTCTTCAATCCTCTCTTGTAGGTCTTCATGAACAAGGCCATGTCCCCAATCTCAACATGAGAACCTTCATCTTCATCTTCGCTTGAATCACTTGTGGAGCTCTCTACTTCCACCCTTTTGGACTTTGACTTAAGAGGCTTGGAAGAAGTAGTGTGCTTGGATGAAGAGGAGGGTTTGCTTGACTTGTGGGAATGGAGAGCGACCTCTTTAACCTTCAAGTTGTTTAACTTAGCCTCCAACTCCCCAATCTTCTTTCTATGTTGAATTTCCTTGTCCATGAGCTCATGTGTAAGAATTCTTCCAAGAACATCGTTTGGAGAGAGTTCCTCAAACCTTTTCTTCTCTCTAATCAAGGTGACTAGAGTGGGATTCCTTGGTGCAAAAGCCTCCAACATCACCTTCACAGGTCATCTAGCTCATCACCACCTAGACCTCTTATCTTTCCAACAATGACCATCAACCTATCAAACATCTCTTGTGGCCCCTCTCCATCAAGGATAGTAAATCTATTGAGTTCGGCCATCAATATGTTGATCTTGGATTTCTTGACCTTGTCAACACCCTCATATGCAATGTGGAGAATGTCCCAAATCTCCTTGGCAATCTCAAGTCCACTAACACGGTTATACTCTTGGGCATTCAAGGCACTAAGGAGTATGCTTGTAGCTTGACCATTCCTCCTAATGTTGCGACGGACACTTGGAGTGAGGTTCCTAAAGTCTTTGGGATCTTCAAAACCTACACACACAATATTCCACAATTCCAAGCTTAAGCCGATTAAATAAGCTTTCATCATATGCTTCCATTTGGCAAAGTTAGTCCCATCGAATTGGGGTAATTTGCCAACGGGAATAGTCACTTCATCCTTGGATTTGACATCCAAAGAATCATAGTTAAAGGATACGCTTTTGTAGTCATTCTTTGCGTTGGCCTTCGACTTTGGCTTGATTGTTCACTTGGGAATTCTTGTGCCTTAGTACTCATCATCATCATCTCCATTCTCACTAGATGAGGACGACGATGAGGATGACGAGGATGGTGATGGAGATGGTGAAGGTGTTCTTTTTCTTCTTTTCTTTTCTTCTTTCTTTTCTTCTTCTTCTTTTCTTCTTCTTCTTCTTTCTTCTTGTTCCCTTTCTTGCTTTTCTTGCACCTGTGATAATAACTCTATGCTGCACAATAAACTCAAAGGCTCATTAGCTCTTTAATTGTGTGGTCAACATCACCAAAACCCTCATAGGGCTTGATTGCACTTACAATATTCCTCGTCGGAGCCGCCGTTGCCGCCCCCGCGCCGCCGCTAGCCTCTTCGCCTTCCCCCATCCTATGCTCCCCGTCCCCCATCTGGCTAACCCCTAAAATCACACCGGGATAAACGAAAAATCAGCCGAAATTCCAGAATCAGGGCCTCGTGCAACATCAATTGAAGGAAACCAACCTCGAATCGCAGAGCAAAGCCTGGAATCGGAAGGATTGCGTGGCGTCGAGAGAGACTCGAGAGGTAACCTTGCCGCGGCGCAAGAGAGAAACCCTGGACTGCGAATCGCGAATGTGAAGCAAGCCAAACCCACTCAACCAGTAGTAGAGGCGGGCCTGGGTTGCGGATTACTCACCACCGACGAGGGACAAAAGGAACCGACGACTCGCGGGGGGGATCTCTCTCTCTCTCCACCCGCACCACCAGACCGGACGCGCGGCGCGGCGGGGACTGCGGGATGATGTGGCGGCGGCGGAGGGCTCGTCAGAGTGCAGGGAGGAAGGAGGAGGAGGAAGACTCCGGTGGTGGTGGTCGGCGGCGTGGGCGATTGGAGAGGAAGAGGAGGGTGGTTTGGACCTCAAATTTGAGAGAGCAGGGTAGGGGGTTGGGACTTGGGAGGCGGCTGTGGCTGCGTGGCGGTAGACCGATGCGCAGAGGAGGGGAGGAGCTAGGGAGGCGGCGGATCAGGGAGGGAGTAAGGCGGGGAGGCGGTGGATCAGGGAGAAGAGGAAGGCTGCGTCTGGTGGAGAAGTGGAGGAGGAGGGGACTAGGGTTAGTGGAGTTAATATTTATAAACATCACGATGAATTTCGACCGTCCGATCGCGAGATCGACGGCTCCTGGCGACCGAGGTGTTGGTGGGCTGACGTGAAAGTGGGCCGTTTTAAGGTGGGCCTGTGTGGCTTAACGTTTTCCTTTTTCTTTTTCTTTTATTGCACCATTGTGAAGTAACACATACAAATATTGATCTTATATAAACTAATATATTTTGCATATCTAATAGATTATATAAAAGTTGACAGGTAAAAATTTCAATATAATTCTAACTATTTTACCATTTTTACTAATTTAAATAAATTTATGTGAATTTATCGAAAATAATGGTAAAAAATGGTCCACAAATAAATTTGAAGTATATTTATCTCAAAAATGGTCAAAAAAATTTTAAAAACTGGCATGGAAACATATTTTAGTCTCACGAGTATATGATAAAAAATCTAAATGATTTTTACAAAGTGGCACAATACATTGTCCACAAATAGGACACAAGACTCACATAGTTTCCCACAATTGAAAACAAACTTTGAGATTTGAACAACTAATAACGTGACCAAACTTGTATGGACCTCAATTTTTGACACCATCTCATGTTGACCATAACATTAGAGAATATCAAGTTATATTAGCAATTATTATGAAAAAACATGTTTTTTATATTCTCTTTTTAGTTGGAAAAGATATGTTGTATGAAAAGCAATCAAGAAATAATAATTAAGATACAAACAAATGGCACTGAGTAAAACATCTCGATTTTAGAAAAAATTAGGAAAAAGAATCAACCGATTTGGATTTCGTACGAGGAAGAAAAACAGTTTACAAGTTTTATCCGAAGATTAAAAACAGAAATTGGACTTGCTATGAACTGAGATGAACAAATGTGTTTTCTCTTTTTAATCTTCGACTAAAACTTGTAACTAGTTTTTCTGCCTCATACTAACTCCAAATTCGATGATTCTTTTTTCTAAAATTTTCTAAAATCATTCTCTACCACGTGGTGGTGACGTGGCGCCTAGGTGAGGTGGCGCCTGCGTGGCAGTGTGGTGGGCCCTTGGCGCTCAGGTGGTGGTGAGGTGGCGCCTGGGTGAGGTGGCGCCTATGTGGCAGTGAGGTGGGCCCCTGGCGCTCATGTGGTGGTGACGTGGCGCCTGGGTGAGGTGGCGCCTGCGTGGCAGTGTGGTGGGCCCGGGGCGCTCACGTGGTGGTGACGTGGCGCCTGGGTGAGGTGGCGCCTGCGTGGCAGTGAGGTGGGCCCCTGGCGCTCACGTGGTGGTGACGTGGCGCCTGGGTGAGGTGGCGCCTGCGTGGCAGTGAGGTGGGCCCCTGGCGCTCGCGTGGTGGAGAGGTGGCGCCTGGGTGAGGTGGCGCCTGCGTGGCAGTGTGGTGGGCCCTTGGCGCTCACGTGGTGGTGAGGTGGCGCCTGGGTGAGGTGGCGCCTGCGTGGCAGTGAGGTGGGCCCTGGGCGCTCACGTGGTGGTGACGTGGCGCTTGGGTGAGGTGGCGCCTGCGTGGCAGTGTGGGTGGGTCCTAGGTGCTGGTGAGGTGGCTGTTTTTTAGGGATCGCGACGAATCTGCTAAAACGTCACGGTGTTGTGGGCCGTATTGCGACGAATTTAACAAATCGTCGTGATGGCTTGGGCTTTAATATCCATCGATGCACGTCCGTGACGAAAAATATGAATACGTCGTAGAATCGCGACAAACTAAACAAATCGTCGCAGTGTTTGTGACGAAAAAAGGAATACGTCGTAGAATCGAGATGAATTTAACAAATCGTCGCAGTGTTTTGGGTTTCAATGCACATCCGTGACGAAAAAAGGAATACGTCGTAGAATCGCGACGAATTAAAGAAATCGTCGCAGTGTTTTGGGCTGCAATGCACATTCGTGACGTTTTCTGAAAACGTCGCAGAGAATGCGTCACAGATTAAATAGTTTCTTGTAGTGGCTCGCCCGCGCCGCCCTAGCTCGCCGCTCCGGCCCCCCTCGACCAGATCCGCACCTCGCGGGGCCATCCGACCATGGAGACAACCCGGGGGAGGAGGAGAGAGGTGGGGAGATGGTGGTGTCGGGGACTCTGGGGAGGAGGAGAGCAGGGGGCGAGAGCAGGGTTTGGGGGCGAGCCGGGGGGGCTGAGGGTATTAGGTGGGGGGTAGGGTGGTGGGAGGGGGTGTTCATAAAAACGGCACCGTCTCTACTTTGCATAGAAACAAAGTTTAGCTCGAGGGGTTGTGTGCAAAATAAATCAACGTGTTTATTGGGCGATCCGGACGTGATGGACTGATTCACGATTTTCTGAAAACCGGAGGGCCTTTTTTCAAAATCGCAAACCGCACACAGGGCAGTTGAGGTGACGACGTGTCACGCAGCGGTGAGGCCACCGATGCCTCAATTGCTGAGGAGCCGAGAATGGGGTTGGGTCTTCCATATCTCCGATTGGTCGGCTGGCTTGCTTTGGGGATGCATCTCTCGTAGTTTCACTATCGTGTTCCTTTTGTTTTTTATGCGATTACCGTCATGTAGTGACAGTGTGTGGGAGGGAAAACATAATGAAATTGGTTCATACCCTTGATCATGCATGCCTATAACACATCAACGTCTTGTGCACTTGGTGTTCGATCACGGATTACCCTCGTGTAGTGAATAGTATGCTGTCACACCCGATTTCTGGAGAGAAACCAGATCCATCTCATATGTGTGCCAGGATCTAGTTCCACACGTATGATAGTCAAATGAGTGTAATATCATAGATAGCAAAAACGTAACAAGGAGTTTACCAACTTACTACACTCATTCTGAAGACACGAAGGTCTTTAACATCGTAAAATGATAACTACACGACGAGTCTTCGTCTTCCGCTTCCACAGGCACTTGACTGGGGGAGACGCAAGCCTCAGAACTCCTCAGAGTCGCAGTAGAACTCTTCACCATTGTTGTCTTTTGAACAACGGTAAGCAAGGCTGAGTACACTTATGGTTGGTACTCAACAAGTGGGGGAAGATGCAAGGCTATCAAGAATAGGCTATGGTTTTGCAGCGGTTAGCATTTTAATGTTGGTCAAACTTTTAATTAAAAAAACGCTTAGTTACTAGATGTAAGTATATACCAACCCACTTAAGAAACTTTTAAGCAAAACAACCCAAAGCTCATGGAACCACGATTTATTCTCATCTTTAAGTTTATTAATCATGTGAGGGTCCAAGCCGCTCATAACCGTGAGCACGACTGATCGATCAGTTTTACACTCTGCAGAGGTTTGCACACTTTACCCACAGCTCGCGTAAAAGTTCTGAAGAACTTTGGACCCAACCATGCGATGCTGATCAGGCATCATACCACACTTCTGAGGTGTGATTGCATATGGATGTTACGAAGCCTTTACAAAGATGTGCAAAAGACTAACGACCCGCATAGTTATGGATCAGGGCGGACCATAACCCTCCCTAGTGGTCAACACCTTAGCAAAGGCTACTACCCAAAAAGGACCGGGCTATACCCCTGCAACCCGGATCCCCCTCTGCTCCTTTCGGAAAAGGGCCATCAGATCAATCACACACCTAATTAATTGGGTAAGGTCAGAGCCATGTGACACTGTGGTTGCGCTTGTTTTCTTGGGTGGTTCTCCATGTTTCGATTAAATCATATGAACTTGTATTACCAAAATCATCATCGTTAAACATACAAGCCTTTGACATGAAAAACCATTTTATCCAACCCAAGTTGAGCAACTAGCATATTCTACCCAAAAACATTTATTAAACCGGGTTGATCCAAAGATTGTGGATAAAAGTCTAGGTAAGTCCTTAAAAAGGGTGTTCCCATCAATTTAATGCAATAACATAATAAATATAAACTTAATTGTCATGCAATTACATAGGATAAAATAGAATCATGCAGGGGGGGGGAAGACCACTTGCCTTCCTTGCTTAAACACTAAGGTTCTTCTTCTTCAAACACTTTCTCTTGATCTACTTCAACTGGCTGCTCGCTTGAAACTGGCACGACGTCTACTACCACACAAGAATTCATTCTACTAGCACACAAGAATTCATTCAATAAACAAAACAATACACCAAGCATCAAAAGCTTAAAGGAAAAACAAGGTTTGGCTCTAGGAAAGCAAACACAAGGAACACTCGAAACTATCGGGATATTTGGATGATCAAATACAAGAGCTAGCTATGTGTTTGGTATCTTTTAATTAAGTGAAATCACATGTATAGGTTATTTTGGAGAAGTACCCTATTTATAATTAAGCAAGTTATATTTGTATTAAAAAGACGAAGTGAACCTAGTCCAATTGTATTTACAAATATTCGAGTATGATTTATGCAAATTAAACATTTAATTTAAAAGAAGCATAAAAAAGCATCTAGGCGCTTATCTTTATATTTTGAGTTATTCTAATCAAATTATAACTTAAAAACACATTTATATTCATTTTAATAAAATTAACATTTAATTAAGAAAACTCAGGATATAGCCTATGTTACATTTTAGTAGAAAGCAAATTGCATAATCATTAATCAAATTAAGTTTGATTATAAAAACCGAGGTATACATCTAATTAGCTTTTAATTGAAAGAATTATTCAAATAGTATTAATCATATTAACTTTCTTATGAAAACATGTGTTGATCTCTAATTAGATTTTAATTACAAAAGCATGTGCAATTGGATTTAATCATATTTAAAATTTAAATAAATTATAAAACAAAGAACATATTCAACAGTGGTCCTATTATGTAGTTTGAGTTGATATGAACCTAACGCAACAAGAACGAGGTTAAACGGAGCTAAAACACAAAAGATACAGCCAAAACAAGGTTCTAAGACTGACGTGCTTGAAAAGACGGTCGCGTGGACACTAAGAACTCTTAAAACAAATAAAAGACGGAAAAGATATGGCTAAAACAAGGTTCAAGGGCCATTCTGCGAAGAAACAAGGCTTCAGGGGCTTATCTGCAAGAAACTAGGGGCTAAAACATAATTATGCATACAAACCAGAGGTCTATAGCGCAAAAGATCAAGTCTAGGATCTCGGGTGGGATTTCCAGAGAGATCAGGGGTTTGGATATAAAAGAAAGGACCTATATGTGAAGATCTTTATTGGTGGGAGGACCGGCATGAGATATTAGAAAACCGCAGGGGCTCTTTAGCAAAAGTGTTGGGGGCACCAGGGTTGACCGTTACTCAGCCTGTTGACCCGGGGTCAAAGCTGATATGGGCCTTTGGTTTTGCGATGGACAGCTGGCGCGGTTGTGCGCCAGGCGGTGGACCTGGTCCACGGGTCCATGGTGGGCCAGGGCCAAGGGGGTAACCCCCGATCTGATCAGGGCCGTTGGTCGCAGATCGGGCGGCCTGCGATGCGCGCATGCGATCAGGCGGCGGCGGACGCATCTGGACCGTCCACGGCCGATCCGCGGGCCGGCGCGCGTCGGTGGCCGAGCCGGCGGCGCTAACTCGCCGGGAGACGGCGTCGTGCGGCGACAGGCTCGCCGGCGAGGCTCGATCTAGACCAGGAGAAAGAGGATAACAGCTTGAACCTAGCTAAGGCCTTAAGGGGCGGTTCGGGGCGGCGGTCGGGATGCAACGGCCGGCGGGGCGGGGGGTGCACGACCGGTGAGTGGTAGGGAGGTGATGCGGCTCAAAAACAAGGGGAAAGGAGCGGGGAAAGATTGCTCACCACACGACAAAACCTTGGCAAAGGGACAGGCGGCAGAAGTGTAGTGGCGGAGGAGATCGAACTCGGGCGGCCGAGCCTCGGTGGCAGTGGGGTGGCTCGGTCCGGCGGGGGAAGAAGGAGCATGGGCACGGGAGTCTTTGGGTGGACGACGCACGCGATGAGCGAAGGCGAGGAGATCCTGAGGGATGTTCACCGGTGGCGGAGAGCTTCCACGGCCGGCAATGGCGCGGTGGCGGGCTCCTTCAGGCGGTGGCGCACACGGGGCGAGGAGAGGGTGCGCGGGGGGGGGGGGGGGGGGTTGAGGACCATGTGTGGTTCGAGGACTGGTGGATTGTCGCTTCCTGGTGTGATGAGTGATTGACAACGTTGTGTGGACTAATTATTGGCTAAGTATTATAGGTGCAGGTTGCGTCTTGACTCGTGTTGGTGCAGGTGAAGAACAAGCGCGAAAGGTCATTGCCGGTGAGGCCTCCAGGCGTGGAGAAGACAAGTAGGCTTCATTCAAGGGACCCGGTGGCCAGCGGGGTCAAGTGCGGGCCGCATGGTGGCAAGAACAGCAAGATGAAGTCGGTGGACGGTTTCTTGGTTGAGCCACAAAACCAACGTCTAGCCGGGACTTCGTGGGAGCCAAGTCATGAGTGATGATTAGCGGAGGCTACATCAAGTTCGCGGGGTTTGCCGTGGTTCACCAGAAAATCACCGGGTAACTCGGCTGAGCCACAAAGCTGAGGCCGAAGACAGGACGTGGCTGTCTGGCCGAAACCGGCCTGACCGGTTTAGAGAACCAGTCTGACCAGTTCGGGGTCGCTGGGCGCCGGAAGCTTCAAGGCGGAGGACACGCGTCGGGATCGCAAGGCTTGCGTCGAGGCTACGCAGAGTGCGGTCGCCGGGCATCCATCCGATGGTGTTATGCAGACAAATTCCCAAAGTGCCCTTGGTGGGTGTTTATCCTAGTTTAGGCTTTAGGGGTATTTTAGTCTTTCGGCTTGCCTCCATATAACTAACCCAAGGGGTGAGAGGATGGCAGCCAACTCTTGGAACTCTAGCTCATTTGTTTTCCTATTTTCCCTTCCTATTTTCTTAGGATTTCCATAGGACTAGCTTGAGAGCTTCATGGTGAGATCTTGTGAGAGGGTTGGATGATCGGGCGGCAAGCTAGACCTTGTATGAACCTCCTTGGTATGTATAGATGATTCGGCGTGGTTCCTCAAGGCTTTGTTGTGTTGTTCCCGGTTGTTCTTGGTGGTGATTTTCGGAGCCCTCTCTTGGTGTTTTTCTCGGTGTGTTTTCAGGACCTTGCTCTTGGTGATTTGATGGGGGAAATTCGTGTGAACCATTTGTGGTTCTTTTGCCTTTGATTCCCTCCCAAATCCGTGAGTTAAGGGGCACGATTTTGGTGTTTTTGAAGTTCTTGGGTAAAAGGTGTTCTTGAGGGTTGACTTTCGATTCCTCTTGATTGAGTGAGTTTTGGGGACCGAGCTTCTAGCCAAGGGTAGCCCACGAGGTACCCCAACTATCCCCAGAGTCTAACTTTGATCCGTGGAACGAATCGGGAGATCGATTGGTGGAAGGTTTGAGTTTTTCCCGCGGGCTGTGTTCCCGACTGACAAGGCCAAAACCGGCCTGATCGGTTTCCCAAACCGGTCTGACCGGTTTCGCCCTGTGGGCTGTCGAGAAGGGTTTTTGAGCAAGGAAGTCTCTGTTGCGCTATGGCTTCTTTTGTTCAGATGTGGAAAGGCTCTTGAGGTGTTCTGGGTCTTTGGGGAGTTTCTGGACAAAGTCGGTCCGACCGGTTTGCCAAACCGGTCTAACCGGTTTCCCCTGCCTGCGTGAGGCTAAGTCTAACAGAAGCGGTCTGACCGGTTTCAGAAACCGGCCTGATCGGTTTGGGCTACCAGCAGCCGTGTCGTGTGTGTTTCCGCTGCGTTTGTGCTGTGGTTGTTGGTTGGGTCTTGCTCCTAGGTTCAGTAGCACTTCAGTGGCTGCGTGAACTTGGCAAGAGAAGCTTGCGGAGGTGCATGAGTGAAATAGGGTTCATAGGCCGAATTATTGAATAGAATTTTTATCGGCTCGCATTCACTCCCCCCTCTCTGGTTCGCCATTTCGGTCCTTCAAGTGGTATCAGAGCCGGTTCAGGTCATTATTCACTCTAACCAGTCTAAGATCCAAGGATGGCGTACCAGGAACGGGGCTCGGGTCCTCCACACTTCGATGGAAAGAACTACCAGATGTGGAGTAAGCGGATGGCGGCGTTCCTCCATGGAAAGGATCAGATCCTTTGGGATGTCACTGTGGGTAATGGCTATGTCCAGCCGATGAACTTCCTCGCTCCAGGATCGAGAGACATGTTCGACGCCAACAATAAGGCGGTCGACTACTTGTTTCGTGCTTTGTGTCAGCCTGAGTTCGATCAGGTGCACACCGAGCACTTGGCTTGTAGAATCTGGTCGGTGTTGAAAGAAGCTCATGTTGGGAATGCCCAGGTTTAGGCTCGGATGTATGCGACCTACCGGAGAGAGTACGAGAACTTCACTCATCTCCTCGGTGAGTCCATTGATGCCTTGTTTCAGAGGTTCATGGTGGCTGTGAACAACATGAGGGCCAATGTGGACGTGCTCTCATACGATGATCATGATAGAGCTGTCAAGCTCTTACACTCTTTGGATCGTACGATTTGGGGTGGAAAGTTCGAGGCCGTTGTGGAGTCGGAGATGTATGATACTCTGACGGTGAACGAGCTGTTCTCGAAGCTCAAGTCGGCTGAGGTGGATAGGGGAATGACGACCAAGCTCGCGGGCCCGACTGACTCTCATAGTCTTGCCCTCGTCGGTGGTTCGAAAGGAAAGGCTAACACTAACCCATCCACCAGGATGTTCTCTTTGTCCTCTTTGATGTCTATGCCAGATGAGGAGTTCGACGTGCTTGGAGAGGACGAGCTGGCATTCCTGACGAGGAGGTTCGAGAGGCTACACGAGAACCGGGTGAACATGAGGAGGAACACGAGGACATACTTCCAGTGTGGCAAGCCGGGACACTTCGTCGCCGACTGCCTGGAGAAGGTCAAGAACAAGGATGTTTACAAGAACAAGTCAAGAATGGATGGAAAGTACCGGTCGAGGCGTGACCACAAGAGCAAGCACAAGAACAAGCACAAGGACGAGCGACGATCGAGGAAGAAGGAGAGCCGAGGCAAGGCCCGAGCGATGGTTGGAGCGAGCGACGTCGACTCCCGTTCCGCGTACTCCACCTCGAGCTCAAGCAGCAGTGAAGATGAAGGTGATCGTTGCAAGGGCAGGAAGTCGTCCAAGAACCTGAGCAGGCTGAGCTGCTTCGCTAGAGACGGCTTCTGCACCATGGCGCTGAGCTCCGGCAGCAAGAAGAGCACACAGAGCGACTCGGACTCTGACTCCGACGACGAGGTGCGTGATGAACTCCCCTTCTTGCGTCAGGAGAATGAACGGCTTGGCTTGTTGCTTGATAATCGTGATGACATGCTTAGAGAGGCTAAGAAATGAGGAAAGAGCTTAGGGCTTCACTCGAGGATTCTAGGACTAGAGTGGCTGAGCTAGAAACACAGAATTTGGATGCTAAGCTTGAAATTGACTCTCTGAAAGCTTCATCTATTTTTTCTGATGAAGTTGAATGTGCTAATTGTTCTATTTTCCTTGCTGATCTTGCCTTGTTTAAGGAAAAGCATGCCTCCAAGTGTGAGGAACTAGATGTGCTTAGGGTTGAAGTGGCTGAGCCTAAGTCTAGATCTGCTTTGTTAGGTGCTTGCACTTCTTGCCCTGTTTTGCATGAGAAAATTGATGAGATGCATGCTTATACTGTTTCTCTAAAGGCTAAACTGGAAGAACCAATTCCTACATCTTGCTCTACCTGTAAATTTCATGCTTTCAAGAATCTGGAACTTGCACATTATGTTGATCGCTTGCAGGATGAGAATGATGAGTTGAGAAAGTTGATGGGTTGGTGTCTGGTCATGAGCCTCAGTTGAGGATAATGATCGAGACATTCAAGAGGCAGAATGGTGAGGGACTTGGGGCCAACAAGGTTGGTGAGGAAAGTGGAGAAAACATTCCAGAGCCACCAAAAACCCACCACAAAAATGATTTCCCTCCTAAACCTAACCATCTCAGGAATCGACTAGACACAACCCCAGCTCCACCCGTGTTTCCTCCACAAACAAATGATCTCCAAAAGCCTATCATGTTTGTGAGCACTTCGGGAAAAGTGTTCTTTGGGAAAGAGAGTGAGAAGGCTAGTGAGGAGAAACCGGTTGAGAAGCCGAGTGGTAACCAAGTGATCAGCCCCAACCCAAGCCTAAACCCAAGCTTGTGAGGTTTCATTGTGGCTATTGTGGGAGAGATGGCCATAAGGATGAGTTTTGATTCAAGAGGAAGCGAAAGGAGAGAATGGCGAAGGAGTGGGCTAACAAGGACAAGTACCACCCCTCCAATGGTGTACTTGAGCCTCATGTGCAGATGCCCAGGGCCAAGGCAAGTGTGAGAACAGTTCCGGCTTGGGGAGAGCGAAATGCTACAGGAGGAGCTGCTAGAGGAGTGAAACCGGTCAGGCCAGTTTTGAAACCGGTCAGACCGGTTTGGGGTCTGCAGGGGGGGAGTTTGGTTTTTGTGCTCGTGAGGAGTCTCGGTTTGTCTCAGGTGGCCATGGTTCTGGTGGTTGGTCTAGAGAGTCTGCAGGTGGTCAGTTTGCTAGGCGTTCTCCTCCTCATGCTGAATACGTGGATAGGAGGAGTCGTAGCTTTGAGTTGGAGAGGAGGGACGATCCACAGTTTTCTTTTCGTGGTTTTGGTCCTCCTCCAGGCAGAAAGAGTTGGTTTCCTCGGAATGGTTACCGTGGGGGTGTTCATGGAGGTAGCTTTGATAGGAGACATGCTTTGGATCGTGCTAACCCCACTTTTGAGCAAATGGCTCGGCACTGGTTTTACTCTTTTGGTAATAACCCCAGTGCTGAGTCTTTTGTTCGCTCACGTGCTCGTCTTTGAATTTCAGGTGGGAGACTTGAAGAACATTTGGTTGATTGACTCCGGTTGCTCTAGGCATATGACCGGAGAGAAGGGGTGGTTCTCAAGTCTCATCCTGGTGGTGACAAAGAGGTACATCACCTTTGGGGACAATGGGCGTGGGCGTGTGCTTTCAGAAGGTGAGATTAAGGTGAGTGACAAGATAACTTTCAGGCATGTTGCTCTTGTTCAATAGCTTGGGTACAATTTACTTGTTGTGTCCCAACTGTTGGATGAGGGTTTTAAGGTGTTGTTTCGGCCTGGTGGTTCTCGGATTTTGGACTCTCGAGGGGACCTTGTCTGTATGGTCGTTCCCGAGGGTCAGGTGTTTCGAGTTGATTTTTCTCAGTCTTCTGGTGTTGAGCGTTGTTTCTTGGCTGGTTCTTCGAGTGAGTTGTGGAAGTGGCATAGGAAGTTGGGTCACTTAAGCTTTGACCTTTTGTCTCGCTTGAGTAAACTCAATTTGGTCCGAGGATTGCCACGGTTGAGGCTTGAGAAAGAGTTGGTTTGTGCGCCGTGTAGGCATGCCAAGATGGTAGCCTCTTCTCACCCGCCTCTCACCGATGTGATGACTGAGCGTCCATGCGAGCTGCTCCATATGGATCTTGTTGGCCCAGCTCGTGTGCGATCTGCGGGTGGGAAGTGGTACGTCCTTGTTGTGGTGGACGACTACTCTCGGTATGCGTGGGTGTTCTTTCTCGAGGATAAGGGGGAGACGTTTGGTTTTGTTCGAGATCTTGTCTTGAGGTTGAGGAACAAGAGGCACGAAGATGCCATAAGAGCAATCCGCAGTGACAATGGCTCAGAATTTAGAAACTCTCGTTTTAAAACGTTTTGCCATTACTTGGGTCTTGAACACCAATTTTCGACTCCGTATACGCCTCCCAAGAATGGTGTTGTGGAAAGGAAGAACAAGACCTTGTGTGAGATGGTTCGGACGATGCTTGATGAGCATAGGACTCCGAGAAGGTTCTGGGCTGAGGCGGTGAACACCGCGTGCTATGTGTCGAATAGGATCTACCTCAGAGTGCATAAGAAGAAAACCTACTATGACTTGATGCACGGTCGCACACCCAAGGTGAGTCACTTCCATGTCTTTGGTTGCAAGTGCTTTATTCTGAAGAAAGGGAAGAAGTTGGATAAGTTTGAGGCTAGGTCGGTCGATGGTATTTTCTTTGGTTATGTATCTCACTCTAGAGCATATCGTGTGCTCAATCTTGAAACTAACCAAATCGTGGAGACTTGCGAGGTAACTTTCGACGAGACACAACCACGTAGTCAACTTGTCTTTGAGTGTGCAGGTGATGATGAACTTGGCGAGGAGATCTTTCAGGAGGAGGAGCATGAACATGGAGACGATGAAGATGGCGGTGTGGTGCCCCCGGCTGAACATGAACATACTACTTCGACTACGGTGGTGGACGGACCCCTCTCCCACACCTACGATGACAAACCAGGATCAAGGAGAAACTGTTGTTGAGGGGAAGATAGCATCAAGGCGAGAACCTCCCCGACGAGTACAAGTGGATCACCCAGCTTCAAGGATCATCAGCGATATGAATGAATGCACTACACGGTCGAGGGTTCGGAACAATTCTCATTTCGCTCATGCTGCATTTGTTGCCACCTTTGAGCCCAAAGGCATTGGACACGCACTATCTGATCATAATTGGGTTAATTCGATGCATGAGGAGTTGGAGAACTTTGAGAGGAATCAGGTTTGGGACTTGGTTGACCCTCCCCCAGGGTGTAAGCCGATTGGGAAAAAATGGGTGTGGAAGAACAAAGAGGGAGAGAAAGGTGAAGTGGTGAGGAACAAGTCAAGGCTTGTTGCTCAGGGGTTCAGTCAGAAGGAGGGGATCAACTACGAGGAGACCTTTGCTCCCGTAGCCCGTTTGGAGGCGATAAAGATCGTTCTAGACTTTTCCGTGGCTAAAGGGTTCAAGTTGCACCAAATGGATGTGAAGAGTGCTTTCCTAATAGTGTGTTGGAGGAAGAAGTGTATGTGAGACAACCACCGGGATTTGAGAGTGAGAAGTACCCCCACCGGGTGTACAAGTTGAGGAAGGCACTTTATGGGTTGAAGCAGGCGCCTAGAGCTTGGTATGGTAGGTTGAAGGGGTTCTTGTTTAAGAGAGGTTTTGAGATGGGGAAGGTTGATCAGGCCTTGTTTCTACTTAGGCAGGGCAGAGATATCCTGATTGTGCAGGTGTACGTGGATGATATTGCCTTTGGTGGCTCGTCTAACTCTCTTGTTGCAAGGTTTGCAGAGGACATGAGCAGGGAATTTGAGATGTGCATGATGGGCGAGTTGCAGTTCTTCCTCGAGCTACAAATCAAGCAATCAAAGGAAGGAACATTTGTGCACCAAGCTAAGTACACTAAGGACATTGTGCGGAAGTTCAAGATGGTGGATTCCAAGGCTATGACAACTGTTGACGGTGAAAATCCGTCAACCTAGCCATGAGTTTACCTTCGGTGTTGGCATAACTTTTGTATCTTATTCATTGGTACTAACCCCCGTGGTATAACAAGTTCACTTGTGCATGTCGGTTTTGGAGTTATGTGTTTACGCGGGGTTTTAACGTTGAAAGCAAGACTTCGGGATAAGTTCATTAAGCACCTCATGACAAGATCTTGAAGCCCGATACAAGTCAAGCAATGAAGTGAACATGACTCCAAGAGCCCAAGGACCAAGCCCGAGAAGATGATAAACTCCGAGGACCGAACCGAGAAAAGTCTTGAATCTTGCAAGACAAGGAGTTGAGTCCAATTCGGAGAGAAACCGAC
Organism: Cenchrus americanus; assembly: GCA_947561735.1. Classification (NCBI taxonomy): domain Eukaryota; kingdom Viridiplantae; phylum Streptophyta; class Magnoliopsida; order Poales; family Poaceae; genus Cenchrus; species Cenchrus americanus. The sequence goes on along the minus strand of OX387243.1, from coordinate 97,348,659 downwards.
GTCAAGGGCCCACATGCAAAAGGGGAGAACATCTAGAAGTCGTGGGAAGCAACACGGGCGAAGCGAGGCCGCGGGATGGGCCGAGTGGGCCCGGGCCGGTCGGCCCAGGCCGGCCGGCCCGGCCCAATTCGGGGCCCAATCGGCCTCTCCTTTGACCTAATTGCTTCTCGGGCTATAAATAGCCCCCCGACCGAGAGCCACGCGAACCGAAGTCGTATTCCGCCGCCGAGGAGCGAGAGAAGCTTGAGGGACACCAACTTGAAGATGAGGGTCGTGCTAGTTGTCTAGGGTTTCCCGGCCGACGTGGGAACCTTGCATGGAAGACCACGTCGGAGCTCGGAGCGAGGATCAAGATCGAGGGAGGGCCCGGTGGTGATCTTGTTCATGTAATCATTCATGGTGAAGTTTGTAAGTGAATCCGATTTCTAGCGATTAAGTGCCTTCTCGATGATTTTGATTTCTTCTTGGTTTTGCTTCTTCTACGATCTAGTCTATAGCTAGATTACATAGGGTGCTCTTGTAGCCGCGGTGGCTAGAGGTGCATACGGACCGGCCAAGTGATTTCAACTTGTTCTATCGAACTCGCCCTAAGCTCCCCGCATGAATAGGGATACGTTGTGACGAACGGGGGTCTCGAAAGGCGGATGTTTTCGGAGTCGGATGGGAAGGCCACGATTTAAAGATGCTTTTAATGAGATTCTCTTTGCTATCTTCATCTATCTTGTTTGGAGCTACAACATAAGCATGATCTAGATTCTCTAGATTGGTTATCTCTTGCTTTCTCTTGCTACCTCTTTAGTAGATTAGATTAGATGTGTTTTCCTTATGATATCTTAGATTAGATGCACCTTGTCTTCATTAGATAGCTTTACCTTGCTTTACTAGATTGAATCCTTGCGTTGCACATTGTTCCACGGATTCGATACCTTGGGTTCACCACTCGAGGGAAGAAGGGTCCCTTGACTACGACGGGAGACTTGTCCGCTTGCAAGTCACGAACGAACTTTGATACAACTTTTAACCGTCAACAAGCCCCTTTTTCGGCGCCGTTGCCGGGGAACAAGCAATCAAGATCCGATCTAGTATCGCTTATCTTTCAGTTTTTCTTTTGATTTTCTTTTGCATCTCTTATGTTTGATCATCCCTGAAAAGAAAAAAAAAAGAGTCAATCTAATCTAGTTTTGATTAACCCTAGTCTTTATGTTTAGATTTTTGTTTTATCACTAACCCTAACCGGAGATGGTTGGCTACCTCTCCAAGAAACCCAAAACTTTTTTGTGGATGATCCGGGAAAACTTTACGAGGCAAAGGTGACGTGCAACACAAGCTCGAAGGACCGTCAAAATCTCCAAGGGAATCACCACCTCCACGTCCAAAGGAAGATCAACCTCAACCACCGGAGTTCTACGCACCCCGGACATCGTTGATCTACCTATCATAAACCTTCAAGACGCCGGAGGCCGTTCAAGATCAAGGTCTCAACTATCCGCATGACGATTGCGAGAGCTGAATGCATACGAGCCGGATTCCTTGAGTGGCATATCGGTTCACTTAAGAGGAGGATGGAGAAGATGGAGATCGAGAAAGAAGCTCAACACCTAAAGGCCGCCAACGCAAGATCCACATGCAAGGAGTGTGAAGTGTTCATCGTGATAAAGATGCTAGACGCAAGTGGGACAACTTGCCGGCGCCCGATGGGTAACAAAGAAGAATATCCGAGACAACTCCAAGGTCCCAAGACGGCGAAGGCTACTCAAGCTCATTCGGGAGAGATGAAGGATCACACTAGAGACCATGAAGATCACGACCGAAGGACCGGAGTTCGAGATGCCGAGCCACAAGGAAGATGTTGCATCCGTCAAGACCAAAGGACAAAGCCGACTCGTGAAGACCAAAAAAATTGACTAAGCCAAAGTGGGTACCCAAGATTGCAACGCCCGCAAAGAGCGTTGATCCGAAGTAATCAAGTGAAGAAGTCTAGCCATGGACTATAAACGAAGCGCTAGGCGGGAGGCAACTCGTTTCGTCGAGTCAAGAATAAGCTACGGGAGGACAACCCGATTCCAGGTTTTTCGAGTCTTTTTAATAATTCAGTTTTGAATTTTACTACGCAAAACATTAGACTTAGAATGGTTGAATAATATTAGAGACATAATTCTTGGTTGAATATTTTGCTTGATCATAAACCCTTTGCATGAACCCTCCTATGTGTTTGTTTGATTCTTTTCTTTTCGAGAAACCCTCAACCAAAAAATTTCAGAACCTAACTCAACCTTTCACCCTCATTATGGTGCTAAGGTTGACTTGTTTTTTTCATGCTAAAACCACACGAGTAGAGCCACGATTTATATTCAAGTGTTATAAAAATTCAGCACGTGGTAGGACTCGCGTGAACCTAGAAATCAAAGCTTTTGGTTGGTTTTAAAAATCTTTATCCTTGGTTTCTCTAGGATTAGAATTTTTCTAAGCCTTTTCTAATTTTGTTTTATTCAAAATCTTTCTTATCTAGCCAAAATTAGAACCTAAACCTATGCCCCCATGATCAAGCCGGGAAATGTTTGCTCTCAACCAATGAAGGCAAACTATACCGGTAAGACCAAAATCGACGTAAAAATAATATATTTTCGACTTGCATTTGTTTTTAATGGTTTAAAAACTTCTCTAAAATTATGTTCGAGCTCTTGCATGGCTCTGAAAAATATTTTTAAATTTCGAAATTAGAGGAGTGCTTAGCCTTAAACACACCTAAAGGGAGGCAACCTAGTCAACCTAACCATGCATGCACCATGACACATCACGGGATGCCCCTCCAACATACTTAAACCACATGCAAAGTACAAGCATGGGGGGCAGCCAAGGCTTTGTTTTGTAGGAATATCATGGATGCATGTGAGGCAAGGGAGTATGGAAGTGAGTCAAAGCGAAAGCATCAAGTGGAAGGACCAAGGAGTGGACGAGAGCGTTTGGGCGGTGCAACTCGTAGAGCACGCGGGCGGGAAAGTTGCGAGAGGTGAAATGATCATCTTTGGAAGAAAGACGCGACGGGGAGGAGCACCGAGGCCGGCCTCACCTACATAAGGAGCCCCCCCGCTCCCGTTTTCTGCAGCAAGCTTCCCTCTCCTTCCTTTGTTTGTGTGTTCAAGTTTGTGTGCTCAAAACCTCCGTAGACATAGCCAACCTTCCCAAGCTTGATAGCTCAAAAAAAAAAAAATCCACATCCTTAATCCACTCAAAGTCCGGACTCCAAAATAATGTTTGTGTACCTTGTTACTTGGGTGAAAACCCCGGATATTTATTTGTGAGGGAGAGTGCTGCGATCATGGAAAAAACTACAAGCCTTTTCACCGAAGAAGAAGGGATCATCGTCGTCTAAGCCATCATCGACAACCTCTTCGAGGAGGCACTCGGTTTCCGAGTTTCCTTGGAGTATGGAGGAGGACACGGCACCGCCGAGGAGGAACCACACTCTTCTCCTTGGTGGCATGAGGGCCACACAAAACTCGTTTATTAGGTTTACCAAACTTCAATAACATATGGAGGAGCCGCTCGTCCAACCTCACCACTTGACACGATCATCCGCTCCACCTCCATATGCTCCGCGGTATTCCGAGGGGTATGTCATCATGACGGAGGAGGAGAAGAAGCTCGCTCGCCTTAAGTAGAGGCTTGTAGCGAACGTCGACATCGACGACCAAGCTCTCCACATATTGGGTTTCACACGGGACACCGGTGCAATTCTCTAGCGGAGTGTCGGCAAACACCCACAAGGAATTCGCCTAGGAAATTTTCATGACCATGGCGCATACCCTTGATGAAGGAGTGCTTCGAGTCTCTCATTCCGTTGGAGGGAGCCCACAAGTGGAGAAGAAGGAAGACACCGTCGGAAGGGTAACCTTGATCAACGATGCTATTTCTAGCACCTTGATGGGGTAGTCTCCTTTCATCCATGGGTTGCAATCGATCTTGAGATGTAATCAAAACTTTGATGGATTATCTATCTATCATCTTGTGCTGAAAATACTTTAATGCTTAAGGCTAGCAACCATGCCGTAAAGGGAGTAAGGGCTCCAATGCTTCCTTGGATCCATTCAACACAATCCCCGATAGATCAGATTGGTTTTCATGTTCGAAACGATTGCATGTCTAGTATCATAGACCCATGGGCGAGTGTCTCCTATTTTCGAAAGGGAGCTCCGGAACAAGTATGTGCATGAAGGCACATGGGAAGGCTTTTGGAGTATGATCACGGGAAGAGACCATCAACGAAAAAAAATACTATCCGGAACCCATTATCCAAGTGTGTCACTTTTGTGCAAGTGGATTTTTGGGAGAATAAGAGAGACAAAGATAACCAACACGGAGTTGAATTGGCTTTACTCGGCTTTGATTGCCAAGTGGCCAATAGACCCCACTCACCTATGATCAACCGGTGGTGTTGTTGCAACATCGAGTTCGGAAGATATTGGTTCGGGGTGTTACCTCTCCATGTTGACTATCTCTTTAAAACCGGGTATTACAAGGAACCCAAATCATCTCCTACCCGGGACTTCCCTAAGATTATATGAAGAAAGGAAAATTTATAAGTGAAGATAAGAGAGGAGGCTTCCAAGTGGCCTAGGTGAATTTGCCCCTTCCGGATTGAAGATTAAGACTTTTCTTGAGGGGAAGATCGGTTAGAGGAAGGACTTCTTGTGCCGGCGAAGAAAAAAAAAATGATAATAGAAAAGAATTATAGGAGAAGGATCTTCTATGGCCCAAGAAGGAGGTGCACAACAAAATTATGTTCCACCATTCGGAGAAATTCCGGCATCGCCAAATTACTACGGTGGTGTACCAATGCAAGCATGGGGGAGTGGTGCAGCCATACCCCCACCATTTTTTGCGGTGCCCAACGTAGCCTTTGCGGAGCCTTTTGCACACCTTCCTCAACCACAACAAAATGGAGCCACATTTGGAGGATACGCTGCAAGGAACATGCAAATTATTACAGCCATCCAAACCAATGCAAACCAAATGGGTGAAGGAAATGCAAACGTCGCTTATGAGCTTTGACACCTTCACCTAATACCGTCAGACAATTCATAGGAGTAGTGGTGCATTCCTATTACAAGTAAGGGTACAACAACCAAGACTATCAATATCAACCACCGGCGGAAGATTAGAGAGAGGAGGAGCTTTAGTTATCTTTCCTTTACCCCTTTTCTTTAATTTTCAGCTTGTTTGCACCTATGTATGCGTAGTGTTTTCAGTTTTTATTTAAATTTCAGCAAGTGTGTTAGTTTAATTTTCAGCATGTATCTTAGTTTTTATTTTCATCATGAATAATGTCACCACCAAGTTTTTACCTTTGGTAAAGTTACAAAGTTTGTGCCATGATGATATATGATTATAATTGCCGCTTTGTTTATCTTTGTAATTGACTTATGCATGTTTGAACTAGTGCTCTCTTAAAAATACAAATCTGAAATTATCTAAATGCTAGCTCAATCTTCAGCGGAGGTTATGATTAAAATAAAGACCCATAGTGTTTTATGTGCTCTCAAGTTATGAATAGATTAAAGATGTCTTTTATGCTCAAAAATATTGCTAACCTTGTCACAAATATCGCTTGTGTGTTGCTCAACCTATCCAAAGCCTTATATATATTTGAGTGCATAAACCTTAGTGTACAAGATTTATTTTTGAGTGAGTTATTGCAGGCCATGATTTCTCTGGCCCGAGACTAAGAAGCTGGTCATTCCGTTTTTGCGTATCTATCTTTTTGCTAGCCTCTTATCCGTGCATTGTGTATCCCCGCATCGGTGATCTCACAAACTTCGCCGGATATCCACCCTTAAACCAAATATCATATTTTTGTGATTACCTCCTTGACCACAACCTATCGTTGAGAATGGATCATCAATTCAAGGAAGATCGCAAGACGGTGCCAACGTTGAAGATTTCAAGTATCTCTCCAAGGAAAAATATCTCCGGTACCTACCTTATTTTTTGCCTCTTTGCTCGAGGACGAGCAACGTCTAAGCATGGGGGAGGAGGTAGGTACGGTGCAGTTTTAGAGTTCAAAAGGGAGTATTTTAAAAAATATATATATATAATGATGAAAGAAAAAATTCGGCGATGTACGTGACTTCCAAGGTGAAGAAAAAAAAAAACATATATATATATAAGGAAGAAAGAAAAGAATGAGAAATATGAGAAAGAGAAAAAAATATATATGAGCGTAAAGTGAACTCCCCGGTTCTCTAAGAGTGCATTCAAGGCTTCAAGTTAAAAAGATCCATTCTCATTTTCCAACCATGTGCAATCCGATAACGAGGACTTCTTTTGTGCCTCGGGATCTCTCTTTGCCATTTGCACATGTCCACCCATCTAAAAGTGTGTGTATTTTTCTCTTTCCCCTCCTTGATTTAACATTATTTTCCAATGACCTTTTTGACGAGTCTCGGTAAGACCATGAGAAGCTTGTCTTGTTTTGACAACACCTCATTTATAAAATCTTGTTAGGACTAAACTTTCCCAAAGCTCCATATAAAGCCTACCACATATATATGAGAGGGAAAGGAGTAGAATATATAGGCTTGAGAGGCAAGCGAGATGAGAGTTCATGAGCAATATGCAAGGTGATTTAAATTTGTGAACTTGGTTTAGCTCTTTTCTTTATCTTGTTCTTTATTTCAAGAATTCTCGAGATCTATTTAAACTTTGTGAGCATGTTAATACTTGTGGGATAAGCTTAAAAAGAATCTACCCTCCGTAGAGGTGAAGGCTAGTACATTATGGAACTTTAACGAATTAAACTTTTGAGAGCATTATGTTTTTTTTTCATGTATGATCAAGTGCAAGGTTTAAACATTGTTTGGCAATGATGATATCCATCGAAGGCTTACTCGAGGACGAGCAAGGTTTAAGCATGGGGGAGATGTTGACGGTGAAAATCCGTCAACCTAGCCATGAGTTTACCTTCGGTGTTGGCATAACTTTTGTATCTTATTCATTGGTACTAACCCCCGTGGTATAACAAGTTCACTTGTGCATGTCGGTTTTGGAGTTATGTGTTTACGCGGGGTTTTAACGTTGAAAGCAAGACTTCCGGGATAAGTTCATTAAGCACCTCATGACAAGATCTTGAAGCCCGATACAAGTCAAGCAATGAAGTGAACATGACTCCAAGAGCCCAAGGACCAAGCCCGAGAAGATGATAAACTCCGAGGACTCGAACCGTAAAAGTCTTCGAATCTTGCAAGACAAGGAGTTGAGTCCAATTCGGAGAGAAACCGACGTCAAGGGCCCACATGCAAAAGGGGAGAACATCTAGAAGTCGTGGGAAGCAACACCGGCGAAGCGAGCCGCGGGATGGGCCGACTGGGCCCGGGCCGGTCGGCCCAGGCCGGCCGGCCCGGCCCACCCGGGGCCCAATCGGCCTCTCCTTTGACCTAATTGCTTCTCGGGCTATAAATAGCCCCCCGACCGAGAGCCACGCAGAACCGAAGTCGTATTCCGCCGCCGAGGAGCAGAGAAGCTTGAGGGACACCAACTTGAAGATGAGGGTCGTGCTAGTTGTCTAGGGTTTCCCCGGCCGACGTGGGAACCTTGCATGGAAGACCACGTCGGAGCTCGGAGCGAGGATCAAGATCGAGGGAGGGCCCGGTGGTGATCTTGTTCATGTAATCATTCATGGTGAAGTTTGTAAGTGAATCCGATTTCTAGCGATTAAGTGCCTTCTCGATGATTTTGATTTCTTCTTGGTTTTGCTTCTTCTACGATCTAGTCTATAGCTAGATTACATAGGGTGCTCTTGTAGCCGCGGTGGCTAGAGGTGCATACGGGCCGCCAAGTGATTTCAACTTGTTCTATCGAACTCGCCCTAAGCTCCCCGCATGAATAGGGATACGTTGTGACGAGAACGGGGGTCTCGAAAGGCGGATGTTTTCGGAGTCGGATGGGAAGGCCACGATTTAAAGATGCTTTTAATGAGATTCTCTTTGCTATCTTCATCTATCTTGTTTGGAGCTACAACATAAGCATGATCTAGATTCTCTAGATTGGTTATCTCTTGCTTTCTCTTGCTACCTCTTTAGTAGATTAGATTAGATGTGTTTTCCTTATGATATCTTAGATTAGATGCACCTTGTCTTCATTAGATAGCTTTACCTTGCTTTACTAGATTGAATCCTTGCGTTGCACATTGTTCCACGGATTCGATACCTTGGGTTCACCACTCGAGGGAAGAAGGGTCCCTTGACTACGACGGGAGACTTGTCCGCTTGCAAGTCACGAACGAACTTTGATACAACTTTTAACCGTCAACAACAACGTCGATGAGTACGACTACAGCTCTTGATGCGGACGAGGAAGGTGAACATGTGGACCAGAAGGAGTACCGGAGCATTATCGGGTCACTCTTCTACTTGACAGCGACGAGGCCGGACATCCAGTTCTCGGTATGTCTTTGCGCTCGTTTTCAAGCATCTCCGAGGACTTCGCATCGGCAAGCAGTGAAGCGAATTTTCAGGTATTTGCGTCACACACCCGACTTTGGCCTTTGGTACTCCGCGTCCTCTTCTTTGGTGCTTCATGGTTTTTCGGATGCGGATTTTGCCAGGTGTCGGTTGGATAGGAAGTCCACTTCTGGGACTTGCTAGTTTTTTGGTTCTTCTTTGGTGTATTGGTCTTCCCGCAAACAGTCAAGTGTTGCTCAATCCACTACCGAGGCAGAGTACGTTGCTGCTGCTAGTTGTTGCTCTCAGGTCCTTTGGATCACATACACCATGAGTGACTTTGGTGAGGAGTATACCCATGTCCCACTTCAATGTGATAGCACCAGTGCCATAAGCGTTGCAAAGAACCCAGTGCTCCATTCCAAAACCAAACACATAGAAGTGAGGTATCATTTTCTGAGAGACAATGTAGAGAAAGGGACGATAGCTTTGATCCATGTACCCACACATGACCAACTAGCCGATATTTTCACCAAACCCCTAGATCAAGCAACTTTCACTCATTTGCGGGGGGAGCTTGGTGTGTGTCTGATTTCTTGAGTTGGTGTGTGGGAGCTCCTTTGTAGCATATGTATAGCTTCCTTTGTGCATTTCTTGCATTTGGCATGGCATATGTAACATGATGTATAGGCATCCTTGTATCTTAGTTTGCATGCATTTTGTATCATATGCATTGGTTAGGAAAAGCTTCTCTCATATACATTGTTCACCATGGAATGAGATATATGCCTTTGTGAGCTTGTTTGGTATGCTATGGTTAGTTTGGCTTAGCTCTTGATGATCTTGATTTATATCCATGGTTGATGGCTATGTTTTTGAAAAATGACACATATATGCTCTCTCATGTGTAGATGCCTTTATATGATCTTGACATGTTTTAGTGGCTTGGTTATGCTTAATTTGTGGCTGGATAGCTAGTTTATTGATCATATGGGGCCAAAGGCTCATTTGCCATCATAAATGTTTAGCCCTCTTGTTTTATCTTGTGGAGGGGCATAAGTTCCTTTTTGTCGCAAAGACATTTCATGTACCAAGTATGAATCTGAAAATGAAATGCAAAATGCTTGGAAAATGTGCTCCTATGTCATATGTGCTAAATTTAATTTGCTTTGGGTGCTAAACCGTTGCATGATGCCTACCAAATGAGAAATCTCATATATAGAAGTAGGCACATGGCTCGGTGGCTTTGACATGACATGAGGTGCTTGTGGGTGTTTGTGATGGTCTTATGATTAGAATGGTTGTCCTAGCATGAAGTTTGTGTGGCTTTGCCAGTTTGACATGTTTTGATCATGTTTAGGACTTTGCTCATGAGAGGGTAAATTTTCGCAAAATTGCTCAATTCTATCTTAGCTTCGTCCGTTGGTTGTGAAACTTGGTAATCATGAAGTTGATGTCATTATGAAGCTGTAGAGTATCTAACTTGCTCATTTGGACATGTGTAGCATCTTGTGATGAATTTTGTATACTTGAGAAGCTCTAGGTTGCATATTTTCAAATTTGAGCCTTGATTCATGCATTGGCAACAAGGGGGAGAAAGAAAGGTGGAGAAAAGTTGCATTGCATCCCTGGAACCTATCCCAAGAGTCAAGGGGGAGCTTGTGCATTTCTTTTGCATTTTTGGCTTTTGGGGGGTGTGGTCTGCTGTATGAAATCGGCCTGACCAGTTTTGGGAACGGGTCTGAGCGGTTTTGGTGGAACCGGCCTGACCGGTTTGTGCCCAGAGTTGGCACTTGTTCAGTGGGAGTTTGCAGGGGGAGCTCATGTAAGCTTTGGTGGTTTGTGCTCTTTGCTTGAGCATTGTTTTGTCTCGGATGTGTCGAGCCGTTGCCCTTGCCTAAGGCGTCCGAGACTTGTCTTCTTCAAGTGATCTTGTTCTTCACCTTTCTCGGCTTTCGATCGCTTGTTGAAGTTTCTTTTTATTCGTTTTTTCTTTTTCCTTTTCTCTGATTACCAAATGTGTGTGTTGTCAATGCACTCATCAAGGGGGAGATTGAGGACCATGTGTGGTTCGAGGACCGGTGGATGGTCGCTTCCTGGTGTGATGAGTGATTGACAACGTTGTGTGGACTAATTCTTGGCTAAGTATTCCAGGTGCAGGTTGCGGCTTGACTCGTGTTGGTGCAGGTGAAGAACAAGCGCGAAAGGTTGTTGCTGGTGAGGCCTCCAGGTGTGGAGAAGACAAGTAGGCTTCGTTCGAGGGACCCAGTGGCCAGCGGGGTCAAGTGCGGGCCGCATGGTGGCAAGAACAGTAAGATGAAGTCGTTGGACGGTTTCTTGGTTGAGCCACAAAACCAAGGTCGAGTCGGGACATCGTGGGAGCCAAGTCATGAGTGGTGATTGGCGGAGGCTACATCAAGTTCGCGGGGTTTGCGGTGGTTCACCAGATAATCACTGGGTTACTCGGCTGAGCCACAAAGCTGAGGCCGAAGACCGGGCGTGGCTGTCTGGCCGAAACCGGCCTGACCGGTTTGGAGAACCGGTCTGACCGGTTTGGGGTCGCAGGGCGCCAGAAGCTTCGAGGCGGAGGACACGTGTCGGGATCGCAAGACTTGCTCGAGGCTACGCGGAGTGCGGTTGCCGGGCATCCGTCTGATGGTGTTATGCAGACAAATTCCCAAAGTGCCATTGGTGGGCGTGTATCCTAGTTTAGGCTTTAGGGGTATTTTAGTCTTTCGGCTTGCTTCCATATAACCCAAGGGGTGAGAGGATGGCAGCCAACTCTTGGAACTCTAGCTCATTTGTTTTCCTATTTTCGCTTGCTATTTTCTTAGGATTTCCACAGGACTAGCTTGAGAGCTTCATGGTGAGATCTTGTGAGAGGGTTGGATGATCAGGCAGCAAGCTAGACCTTGTATGAACCTCCTTGGTATGTATAGATGATTCGGCGTGGTTCCTCAAGGCTTTGTTGTGTTGTTCCCGGCTGTTCTTGGTGGTGATTTTCGGAGCCCCCTCTTGGTGTTTTTCTCGATGTGTTTTCGGGACCTTGCTCTTGGTGATTTGATGGGGGAAATTCGTGTGAACCCTTTGTGGATCTTATGCCTATGATTCCCCTCCCAAATTCGTGAGTTAAGGGGCTCGATTTTGGTGTTTTCGGAGTTCTAGGGTTAAAGGTGTTCTTGAGGGTTGACTTTCGATTCTTCTTGATTGAGTGAGTTTTGAGGACCGAGCTTCTAGCCAAGGGTAGCCCATGAGGTACCCCAACTATCCCCAAAGTCTCACTTTGATCTGTGGAACGAATCGGAAGATCGATTGGTGGAAGATTTGAGTTTTTCCCGCGGGCTGTGTTCTTCCCGACTGTCCAGGCCAAAACCGGCCTGACCGGTTTCCCAAATGGGTCTGACCGATTTCGCCTGTGGGCTGTCGAGAAGGGTTTTGAGCAAGGAAGTCTCTATTGCGCTATGGCTTCTTTTGTTCAGATGTGGAAAGGCTCTTGAGGTGTTTTGGGTCTTTGGGGAGTTTCTGGACAAAATCGGTCTGACCGGTTTGCCAAACCGGTCTGACCGGTTTCCCTTGCTCGCGTGAGGCTAAGTCCAACGAAGCGGTCGGCCGGTTTCGAAACCGGCCGACCGGTTTGGCTGCCCCGCCGTTCGTGTCGTGTGTGTTTCCGCTGCGTGTGTCTTGTGGTCGTTGGTTGGGTCTTGCTCCTAGGTTCGGTAGCACTTCGGTGGCTGCGTGAACTTGGCAAGAGAAGCTTGCGGAGGTGCACGAATGAAATCGGGTTCATAGGACGAATTCTTGAATAGAATTTTTATCGACTCCCATTCACTCCCCCCTCTCTGGTTCGCCGTTTCGGTCCTTCAGGAGTGAGTGCGAAGGGGGCAGCTGCAGGGGCTCTGGGTCGGTTTTATAGGGCGAGGAGGGGGAGAGGGGCGTTGACTGGAGTAATGGCCACCAATGGCCATGCGGGAGCCGACGGCCTTGATTGCATTCAAGGGGAAGGCTTGAATGGGGAGGAAACAGAAGGGGAAATTGATGGGAGGAGTGAAGCAGGGGTTTAATTGCACCTCAACGGTGGCGATTCAAGGAGGGGAGGCGCAGGTGATGCAGGGAGGTGGTCGGCGGCGTGGGTGTGTTGCGGTGCAGGGGAGGAGCTGGAGGCTGAAGGATCAGATGGCGACTAGAGAGGGGGGGAGTGAATAGGAGCCGGTAAAAATTCTTCCCAAAGAACCCGGCCTATACCCTAGTCAAATCCCGGTCACACACAAGCGATGAATCGAATCACACACCAATCTCCAAGACAACGAGGTTATGGATCAACCTCTAGCCTTAGGAACGATTCCTTGAAGCACACACGGAATCACGAGAAAGGAAGGGAGGAATCGAACCAAGAAGAAAAGCACACAGGCTCTGGCGGACCGTCCGGCCAGGAGGGGCGGACCGTCCGCACTGGCCACGCGGACCGTCCGCCAATGTACTGCGGACTGTCCGCACAGGTACGGCGGACCGTCCGGCCCCGGGCCGCGGACCGTCCGTTAAAACCAACAAAACCACCGAAAACGAACCCCGAAAACGGACCGTCCGCGGGGAGCACGCGGACTGTCCGCCAGGGACCCGCGGACCGTCCGCCCGCTGCTGCGGACAGTCCGAAACTTCGTCCAACCAAAACTCAAAATCGTGACGGATCGAAACGAAAGGCGAGCAAGAACACGAAGAACACCTGACGAACACGTGCGGCGCGGACCGTCCGCCTGGACGCCGCGGACCATCCGCGAGGCACGGACAGAGCAGAAAAACAGCCCGACCTCGAAGGTCAACTCCCCCAAATCATCATCGGATTTCCCAAACTTTTGAAGCTGTGTAGACAAGGGTTTGGGGACTTGAAAAGCATCACACAAGGATGCTATAGCCCAAAAATCTTGCCTCCCAACTCCCTAAATCACCGGGAATCGCGAATCCTTTGAGCACCACCAAAAGCTAGAGCACCGAACGAAAATCCTTGAATCGAAGTGGTTTCCCGGCGTTTGAGGGCACAAGATCAATCACAAAGATGCACGAGACATCTATCCATGTTTCCCTCAAAGAAATCCCGGAGAAATCCACTCAAATCCGCGGAATCACACCAAGAACAAAGGCACGAAAACAAGCACAAAAAGTCCACGAAAAACACAACTCCGAATCTTCTATACAAACCAGGAAAGATTCACAAGGTCTAGTGTGACGCCCCGGGTTTTTAATTACCGTCATTAACGCTAATGACCGGATCGGCCGATTCAAACCGGTCAAACCCCCGGTCAAACCTAGGTCAACTCTGGGTCATCACCCGAAAACCTCGCCAATGAACCCCGATGAACCCCTTGACCAAGCCTACGTACGCCCGTAGTCAACCCTTGGTCAAAGACACGGTCAAACCCCGCTTGACCGTTGACGTCAGCGGATGTCGTCCGGAACTTTTGCCGCGTTCCCCAAAATTCACCTAAACACTTCAAAATCTACCTTTATGAAAGTTGTAGATCTTGTTGAGGGACACAACTTTCATGTAGATTGGCATTTCAAATTTTGGGTGGAAAATTGTGAAAAACCCCTTGCAAGACATGTTTCCCTATTTTCCGAATGTGTCGACATTCAACGTTGGCACGACGTTCTGCAAAATCCGTTGAGAAAAACACCTTATGGCCTTTTTGAAAGTTGTAGAGGGTAGTTGGATCTACAACTTTCCTATTCATTGCTTTGTGCACTTTTACTCAATTTTTGGAAGAAAAACGCGCTTGAACCGGGGGCGGTCCGAAAGGCACGGGCGCCGCAGCGCGGCCACGCCGCGACGCCGCGCCGGCCGCGCGCGCGCGCGCGCGCGCGCGCGCGCCCCCGCCCCGGCCGCCGCCGCCTCGGCGTGCGAGCCCGCCCACGCGTGTTCCCGAGGCGGCCGCGCCTTCCCAAGGCCGTGGCACGCCTCCCGATGCCTCGAACGGCGGGAACGCCACGGGAACCGCGCGCCGCCGTACACCCCCCCGCCCCCGCCGTGGTACGGCCCCGCCCGCCGCCGTGCCCGCCGCCGCCCGACGCCGTACCCGCGCCGCCCGCCGCCGCTGCCCCGCCCGCGCAACGCCTATAAGGCCACCGGTTTTCCCCCCCGCGCACCGGGACGGAGCCGCCGCCGCACGCCGTCGTCTCCGGGGACGCGCGCGCGGCGAGCTCCCTTCTCCCCGCCCTCCGCCGCAAAGCCCGGCACGCGGGCGTATCCTCCACCCCCCTAGGACACCCACCGGGCCTAGCCGAGCCCCCGGCCGGGCGCCCGCTGCGCCGGGCAGCTGCTCCCGCGGCGGCCGCCGCCGGCGGCCGCGCGCCCGCTACCGCCGCCGCACCTCCCGCCCAAACCCGTGCCCAAACCAACCCTAGAACACCCCTAGACGCTCCCCGGCCCGCTCCCACCCGGCCAAGGCCGCCGGCCTCGCCGGAATTGCGAAGCCCGCGCCGGCAGCCGTCATAGGGACTCAATTGCAAACGTGCAAATCTTTCCAGGGTCCTTTTCGCAAAAGGTAAACTCCAATAGTAGATCCAAATTGCTGAACCTTGTAAATTGCATAGAAAATCACAGAAAATTCAGAAAAATGTGAGACCAATTTTGTTGGATCCATGGTGACTTATACTATAACTTTTGTCATTCTAGCCCGAGCTGATTCCTTTTAAATTTTGCATGCAAAATATAAATGTGAAAACCCTAGATCTGCAATAACTCAAAAACCATAGCTCCTCTGTAGCTAATTTTTGGATATGTTGTGTATTAGGTCATGACCAGGTCCTATGCCAAAAATTGCACAAAGTTATAATGTAAATTGTTTTCTAAAAATGTTTTCCATTTCTGTCAGATCTGGATAAATGATTTTTCATGTTAATTATATTTATGTTTTTGACCCCAACTTGTGCACACTGTCTTATAATACCAAAATACAAGTCTTTTGAATTAACCATGATTTTTGGATTGACAGAAATAATTATTCTTGATTTATGCATGTTTTCCTTTGTAAATTAATAAAACAAGTTCAGTAGAGATTCCATGTAAGCATGTTGGTTTTCTAAGCTTGTTTAGGACCAGAGAACATCCACAAGAAGTTCTAGGTCATTTTGATGCTTAATTATTTTTATATGCATTTAAATTGAATCACTAGATAACCTTTGTCATTTTCCATAATATTTATTTTCCTAGCATCCAACACTTGCATGTGGGTCCAATGGACCAGTATAGATGCTAAGAGTCTTAAGAAACACTCATGTAATTTTTGGTAATTTAATTGGTTAATAAATAGCTTAAATGCCCATTTAATATTAAAGGGAATATTGAATAAAAGAAAATCCTTAATTAAATCCTTTTCTTTTTGGAAATACTACTTAATATAAATAAAAGAAATTTTATTAACATTACTGATAAGAAATTAATTCAGGAATAATAATAGTAATTGCACCCTTGATTGGTGATGATAAAATGATTAAAAGTTTTCACATGAAAAGACCAGTATAAAGAAAACCTTGTTAAATTGTGCAATAAAGAGAAATCACCCAACCACCCATGTAACTTGAGTGTGGTTGCAAATCATGTTGAAAAGGTTAAATGTACCTACCCACTGCTGTGGATGAAATTAAATTAAATTATTTACATATATATGTACACAGTCACCATCAAAAAGAATAATTAATAAAGAGTTGCATATTACTCCTTTATGGAAGAGTATGCTGAATATAGTCTTATCTAGGTGAATGTGCCCAACCAATACACCCCTTGATTGTCAAAATGGTTTGCGAGTGATTAAAGTATAAACCGCTGAATAAAACTTGCATTTGCATCTTCGTGTAGATCTTTCCGCCAGCAGACGTACGCTCGTGCCGGGAGGAGGAGACGAAGGTGCCGACAAAGAGCTGTCGTGCGTAAACGTAGCTCAAGACCTGGACCCAAGTCCAGAAGGGCCCAAGGCCAACCTTGCCATCGAAGGCAAGCCCCGGATCATTAACCCCGCCTTTTAAAATTCTGCAATTATGTTTGCTATGATTGTGCATTTACGTTTCAGGAGTTGAATTGAAACCCTAGATGCACGATCCTTAGGTACCTATGCTCTATCACTAGTATGCTAGGTCGATAGCTGCCATGATATAGGACCGATAGAAGTCGAGTGATGTTCGCCACTCGCGAGAATAGGTTCCTAGATAGGAATCATAAGATATCCTTAAATGGATCGCTCATGTGGTAAGAGCATGGGAGTTGGGCTCCGGTCCGGTGGGCATGTGGGCTAAGCTTTTGAACGTACCAAGCATATGCCGGTTATGGGGCCGGTAAGCCTAGTACCTTAATGAGGCGGCGCGGGATCCTACCATTACTACTCTCGAGTAATCTCCTTACCGGCTAGCTACGGAAAGGGTGGTGTATGGTGACTCCGAGTATCTCGCGGGGTATGCGGATAGCTTTGCACCGGGGACCGTAAGATTCGATCCCAACCCGAAGATTTATGGGGACGGCTTGGGGAGTTGTCCTCGCGGGGGCAGCCGACCGTGTGTTTGGGTCTACCTTGCAAGGTTTAAATCAATCGATTGTCGGCCTCTCACCGTTATCCGAGACTCGCTTATTCTACTGGCCATGATATCCCATAATGATGGAACTCGAGAAATATGGTTGGATGAATTAATTGCCTATCACATTTTGATTGAGTTAGTTGGCACAATTAGAAATGGTAATCAACTAGAATTTGTGCTAAAAGATTGAAAGTAAGGATCCACTCTTAGTGGCTTTCCGACAAAGGAAACTCCACCGGCCAAAAGCTTTTCATGTCTAGAGGTTAGTGATGTAGTTATCACCCGACGGTTAAGTCTTGCTTGAGTATTAGTATACTCACCTTGCTTTAAAATTGTTGTTGCGGTGTGATTGACCGGATGGGTGACGACAAGTGATGACATCACGGATGGCCTCCCGTGATGTCTACCGTTACGCTAGTTTATTTTATTTCCGCCGTATTTTCAAACTCGAACCTTTACTCCATGTCATGAACAATGGTTTGTAATAAAATGTTTAATTCATGTTGTACTCTGGACTCGCCTTCGCGTGAGTTTTAATGCATGTGTCGATCCCCTGTTCGATGTCCAAGTGATTTACCGGGCGTTAACCCGACAACCAACGACAGGATGATACTTTACTATTGCTTAATGACCAAAGTGGATCGGTCTTAGGCGATAGTACGGTATTTTCCTGGCGGGTTGCCACAAACTGGTATCAGAGCGATTACATGCACCAGAGTTTAATTAACAACTCTAATCACATGATTTTCGAATAAAATTTGCCAAGGTTGTTTGTTTTGCAAAATGCGTTGGTCCGTTAAGGATAAACTAGACCGAGAGGCCCTAGAGGGAATTTTTGGTTTCTTTCAGGTGGCTTATTAATCTATGGTCTATTTTGCTAACTTCCAGCACATTACTTTATGTCAGACTTACTTTCTCGCACAACCAAACTAGGAGCCACGTGTTTTATACGTGTGCTGTTCCGCATCACGGGAATTGCGAGGGTTGATGGAGTGATCCATTCCACGAATCCCATCTTCGCGTCCGGCTATGAGTTGTGTCTTGCCACGTGTTTCATACGTGAGCATTCCGCATGTCGCTCATGCGAGGCAAGGATATACTCCATTCAAACGGAGAATGTCCGAGGTTGGACGCTGTCCATGCAGCGGCTTAACGCATGGATGCCGTTTCTATAGTGAACGGTAATGAATGTGGACGCTTTCATGAGTGCTGGCATGAAAGGTTCGATGTGTTCTGTGATCTTCTGCAGGTACACTAACCCCGTTGCGTAAGTCCGCTGAGTCAGCATCGACTAGATCTCGACTAGATATTATAGGGAGATACGCGTATGTGCCATGCCACCGGCGCTAACTCCGAATTTTGGCTTGATTGCCCGGTGAGGACGAATAGGACGTCTTGCATCATGTTAAAAATCATGAAAGAACCTAAACCGAACTCATGTCTCGTCCTCGTGCTCTCTCGAAGTAAACGGTTGTAGCATGTTTTGTTCTGTTTTGCTTCTTTAGGTGTAGAAGTGTAGTCTTGCTTAAATTTAATAAAAGTGTTACTTAAAATTTGTTGTTCTTGCCCAAGAACCTTTCGTCTAGATGATCTTAACCTAGGTTGCGTCAATCCAATCCGGTTTCCACTCGTCAAAGTTCGTGATCATACCTTGGTCCACCGCGAGTTATGCTTGGTGGTCAACCTTGTCTTGACATTCCCCTAGAACCTTTGAACCTTGCTTGGTTCAAGCACCTTTCTAGCTCCCTAGCTCAACCTTGAGTACCCAACTTAAGTTTCATCACCTTGCTAAGTTGCTACGCCAATTGGGGGAAGCGTTGAACCCCGTTTTGAGTAGGATGTTCGGTCTCCGATTGCCGGACCATGTATCGTTGGTACGCCCTCGCTCGTTCGAGCTCGGCATACGATGATATTTAAGTATGCATAGTTACCCATACCTTAACCCTTACCCAATTCGTGGATCGAGTTACTTTTGTACACTCGCACCCGCCCGATTCTCACTTTTGTCGTATGTCCGGATGGACAACGTGGGCTCTACATCGACCGATGTGGAATCATGGACTCTCGTGGACTACCTCGAGGAGGGTGGTTTTTCTCGCACTTTTGTGGGACACCCTAAGGAACTTTGGGTACACCGCTTATCCAGAGTACTCGACACGTGAGATCATGACCACCGGTCAACTCCTTCGTTGTGAAGTGAAGGTGAAGATTTCAACATGCCCGACCAATCCTGCTTGGGATGCGTGGGAATGTACGGCACATGGAAGAAACTTGTCCGACACAGTACAGAAGGCTGCTCTCGAAGCACTCACCACTTTTTGTGGAAAGCACCCGACCGAGATAGCCAACTCTGCAGCTAAAGTCATTCCGGTACCCGAGCGACACATTGCACCGGGTGGTGAACGAGAAACTATCTTTCCAGTCCAGAGCAACTCTCACTATAGTCCTGAACTCGTCGCCTCAGTCCGCTTTTCGAAGCCATGTACGACACCTATCCGCGAATGGTGGGAGAGAGCGTATTCTATAGACACCAAATCTATAGATACAAAGTTAAGGAAATAGAGTGTTCAGCTCAAGCGTTGAAGGAAGCCCGAGCAATGATTGCTGCTCTCAGGAAGGAAAGACGCAAGGACAAGGCAAAGATACAAGAGTTAACCGAGATCATCCATGAGCGAGAATTTCTTGTTGCAAGCATAACGATCGGTATATGCTTGAACTAGAAAATCAATTGGAAGTTCTAGCCGTTCCACCCCCGAACCCGTCATTCCCGGACCGGCGCAAGAAGAAGAGGTTGAAGATATCCGGGGTGAATCGGAATTGAGTCCGGACTCGAGTAACCGTAGTCTTTCGGAATGGAAGATCCCACCTTTGGAAATTGGTCCGTCGGGAATAAAATCCGAGTCATCGAATGTAGTGTTGTGAGGAATCCTAGTGTACCCCGACCACTTTTGGTCAACTCTCGCCGCCAGTTGGACTAGGAACCTTGTCATTGCGGCTAGTTTGCTTTGTAATCCTAAAGGTTGTTGGTAATTCTAAGAACTCTCATCGATGTACTTGCCTTGATTAAACATCCTTTTCCGCAATGGTGTTCTTAAGGCATTATTTATGCTAAGTTGTGATCAACCAAGTTCGGTGTTCCACCAACTTCGTGTCAACCACGGATCTAATCGATTCCTAAATCCCGAACTTGTTCTTTTCGGTCTTGCTCAAACCTTGAGATTTGAATTAAAATGTGGCTTGAGCATGCGTTGCATAGCATGTGCATTGGGAAGCATGGGTATACTAACGAGCATCCGCATGAAACTCCGTACCCTTACCCCACCTCTTTGTTTGGTGATGTTGTTACCCCATAGTCAAAGGTGCCGCGACGGAACCTAGGGTATCGTGTGTGCCGTGCGGCCACACGACCGCCACTAGGAGCGCGCTAGGTATCTAGGTTGTGAGATAGCAACTCGTCACGCAAGAATCCCCCTCCCTACTACCGATTGCATTTCCAATCATCAATGCATATGGGTAGCCGAGTCATTCTAACATACATCATAAGCACCATGCCGCACAAGCATATGCATCGCGCCAAATTTGAAAAGTGTTACACTTTCAAAATAACGAGTTGTCAAAACCTCAAAATTTGCGAAATAAGTAAAGGGTGTGAGCAAGATTATTCCTTGAAGTTCCCACTTGATGTCACCCTTCGTACATGAGTTTGTGGGAATCTATCCTTAACCTTCTTTCCTGGTAATGGCCTATTGGGAATCCTCGACCAATTGGTCCCTTGCCGTGAATCTTGACAATCTTGCGAAGCATCGATTCCCTTTTCCGCTAGCCAAGTGGAAAACGGCAGAAGAAACTTTTCTCGAGCGACCAAGGTTCTCGAATAGTCAACATGGAAAAGTCATCCATAGTGTATTCGTTCTTGGACCGTGCTCTTAACCTTCCAATTCTCAAATCAAACAAGGAAGTACGCCCAGGATCGATCGAAACTTTTGCTACGCTCCTCAGTGTTGCTATCACAAGCGTGAAGCATAATACACCGAGCCTTTTCTTATTTTGTTCCCCATCACGGTCGATTATTTAGACCGTTGAGCCCATCGTCACCAGTGTCACGGTCATACGACGCCATGACGTCGCTCTACCATCGTTTTCCGCAACCGTATTCACGACGCGAGACCGCGTGAGCTGACCTTGTTGAGCTCCGTGTTGAATACACCAGATAACCAACTGGGTCAACTGACCGTTACTGACCCCGCATCGGCTATAAAATGGAACCTTTTTCCCGGAACCGCCGATACGAAAGCTCCATTTCCATCGAGCTCGGCGGTATCACCGTTCTTGTTCTTCTTCTAGCTAGTCCGGCTACTTGCCACTAGAGTACCCCTCCCGCCTACTTCAATCTTCCCGAGCAACCGTTCTCCGTCTTCATTTCCGACGTTGAGAAGAAGCTCGGAGCGGATCGAAGGCAAAAATCAATCCAAGCCGCCACACATGACGCCGTCTTCGGAAGAGCTTGAGTCGTTTCGCCGGACATTGTTAGGAATGTACCTCCGTATAGTAGGAGGGTTGTGTCTACTATTAGCCGTGCATGTGCACATTCATCGTCCGCTTCCTCATGAACGGCGATGAGACAGAGAGAGGACACACTTGTACTTTTTATTCCATCCGCATTCCCGGTCATGGAATGTGTGTAGGCAAAGTTTTACCGAAGTGATATTGTGATCGTTGGAATGTCCGGTTTGCATTGCTTACCGTGAACAAATCTCGTATAATATGTTCGAATTATAAGCTTATGGGTGAGATTCCGATCATGCGCTAATTAGGGACTCAAATTTCGGATGTTCCGACCGGCGTGGAATAACCCCAATGATTTTGAAGCATCGGGTAGTGGCGATCGTACGCAACCGCCGCCCACGATGCCGACCGAAGCTTTCATAGCAGCCCATACCGAAGTGTTGTGCCGGCTCTTGCGGACCCAACGACGATGGCTCAACAAACTACAACAAATGCCACCGATGCAATCGAAGCTTCAACCTTCCAAGCCCTGTTCACCCGAAGTGCCTACCCAGGGTGACATAAACGCCATTGTCGGCATAACTCGACTCGCTAGAAGGGCAAAATTCGCATCGAACTAGATAGTGTACGATATCATCGAAGGACGTTATGGGAAACCATATCAGAATAGTTTGGCGGACGGACTCTCTCGGTCCTTATCCGCCTCTATGGTCGAACAAGCCCGTTTGTTCAATTTGTTGGAGGAGTATGTTAGTAAAGATCAACTCTAAGCCTCCGACTCCATATTACCACCTTCTCGACTACCAATGGATCTTAGGGCGAAGAGAAGGCCGATCAAGGCCGCAAACAAGGATTACCCGAGATAGATGTAAGCGAGTGGGAAATTACCTGTATGGAGACTTGTCCGCGTGAAGGTAAACGAAGCTATAACCCTAGTAGTGCCACTCAACTCCCCACTAGTACACCATCTGTGCGAACCTCGAAGAAGGCAAAGAAGAAGGAGAAAAGAAAGCTCCGCCTTATCCAAGAAGCCCAGCAACCGATCTCCACACCCAAAGATCTTCCTCCCCGGTTGTGCTACAATTGTAGACAGCCCGGGCATTTCGCCGATAAGTGCCCGAACCCCCGCACGACAGCGGCCCCGGCGGCGAGGCGAACCCCGGATCTGCTATCAACAACAACAAGCCAAGCCCGCAAGTGGAGCAGAGCCAACTGAATTTCGTAGGTAACGCTTCTATCCAGAATCATTCTTCACCTCCCCTTGTAATTTCGAATCTCGGGACGAGATTCCTCTTAAGGGGGGTAGACTGTGACGCCCCAGGTTTTTAATTACCGTCATTAACGCTAATGACCGGATCAGCCGGGTCAAACCAGTCAAACCCCGGTCAAACCTAGGTCAACCTGGGTCATCACCCGAAAACCTCGCCAATGAACCCCGATGAACCCCTTGACCAAGCCTACGTACGCCCGTAGTCAACCCTTGGTCAAAGACACGGTCAAACCCCGCTTGACCGTTGACGTCAGCGGATGTCGTCCGGAACTTTTGCCGCGTTCCCCAAAATTCACCAAAACACTTCAAAATCTACCTTTATGAAAGTTGTAGATCTTGTTGAGGGACACAACTTCCACGTAGATTGGCATTTCAAATTTTGGGTGGAAAATTGCGAAAAACCCCTTGCAAGACAGGTTTCCCTGTTTTCCGGAACGTGTCGACATTCAAAGTTGGCACGACGTTCCTGCAAAATCCGTTGAGAAAAACACTATATGGCCTTTTTGAAAGTTGTAGAGGGTAGTTAGATCTACAACTTTCCTATTCATTGCTTTGTGCACTTTTACTCAATTTTTGGGAGAAAAACGCGCTTGAACCAGGGCAGTCCGAAATGCACAAAAGCCGGAGCGCGGCCACGCCGCGACGCCGCGCCGGCCGCGCGCGCGCGCGCGCCATGCGCGCGCCCCTCCCCGGCCGCCGCTGCCTCGGCGTCCGAGCCCGCCCACGCGTGTTCCCGAGGTAGGCCGCGCCTTCCCAAGGCCGTGGCACGCCTCCCGATGCCTCGAACGGCGGGAACGCCACGGGAACCGCGCCGCCGTACACCCCCCCGCCCGCCGTGGTACGGCCTCGCCCGCCGCCGTAACCGCCGCCGCCCGACGCCGTACCCGCGCCCGCCCGCCGCTGCCCCGCCCGCGCAACGCCTATAAGGCCACCGGTTTCCCCCCCCCGCGCGCCCGGGACGGAGCCGCCGCCGCACGCCGTCGTCTCCGGGGACGCGCGCCGACGAGCTCCCTTCTCCCCGCCCTCCGCCGCAAAGCCCGGCACGCGGGCGTATCCTCCACCCCCTAGGACACCCACCGGGCCTAGCCGAGCCCCCCCGCCGGGTGCTCGCTGCGCCGGAGCAGCTCGCTCCCGCGGCGGCGCCGCCGGCCGGCCGCGCCCGCCTCTACCGCCGCCGCACCTCCCGCCCAAACCCGTGCCCAAACCAACCCTAGAACACCCCTAGACGCTCCCCGGCCCGCTCCCGCCCGGCCAAGGCCGCCGGCCTCGCCGGAATTGCGAAGCCCGCGCCGGCAGCCGCCATAGGGACCCAATTGCAACCGTGCAAATCTTTCCAGGGGTCCTTTCCGCGAAAAGGTAACTCCAATAGTAGATCCAAATTGCTGAACCTTGTAAATGGCGTAAAAAATCACAGAAAATTCAGAAAAATGTGAATCTCATTTTGTTGGATCCATGGTGATTTATACTACAACTTTTGTTATTCTAGCCTGAGCTGATTCTTTTTAATATTTGCATGAAAAATACAAATATGAAAACCCTAGATCTGCAATAACTCAAAAACCATAGCTCCTCTGTAGCTAATTTTTGGATATGTTGTGTATTAGGTCATGACTGGCTCCTATGCCAAAAATTGGACAAAGTTATAATGTAAATCTTTTTCTAAAAATGTTTTTCCATTTCTGTCAGATCTGGATAAATGATTTTTCATGTCAATTATATTTTTGTTTTTGACCCCAACTTGTGCACACTTTCTTATAATACCAAAATACACATCTTGTGAATTAACCCTGATTTTTGGATTAACAGAAATAATTATTCTTGTTTAATGCATGTTTTCCTTTGTGAATTAATAAACCAAATTCAGTAGAGGTTCCATGTGAACATGTTGGTTTTCTAAGCTTGTTTAGGACCATAGAACATCCACAAGAAATTCTAGATCATTTTGATGCTTAATTATTTTTATATGCATTTAAATTGAATCACTAGATAACCTTTGTCATTTTCCATAATATTTATTTTCCTAGCATCCAACACTTGCATGTGGGTCCAATAGACCAGTGTAGATGCTAGTAGGCTTAAGAAACACTCATGTAATTTTTGGTAATTTATTTGGTTGATCAATGGCTTAAATGCCCATTTAATATTAAAGGGAAAATTGAATAGAAGAAAATCCTTAATTAAATCCTTTTTCTTTTTGGAATTACTACTTAATATAAATAAAAGAAATTTTATTAGCATTACTGATAAGAAATTAATTCAGGAATAATAATAGTAATTGCACCCTTGATTGGTGATGATAAAATGATTAAAAGTTTTCACATGAAAAGACCAGTATAAAGAAAACCTTTATTCAAATGTGCAATCAAGAAAAATCACCTAACCACCCATGTAACATGAGTGTGGTTGCAAATCATGTTAAAAAGGTTAAATGTACCTACCCACTGCTGTGGATGAAATTAAATTAAATTATTTACATATATATGTACACAGTCACCATCAAAAAGAATAATTAATAAAGAGTTGCATATTACTCCTTTATGGAAGAGTATGCTTAAATATAGTCTTATCTAGGTGAATGTGCCCAACCAATACACCCCTTGATTGTCAAAATGGTTTGCGAGTGATTAAAGTATAAACCGCCGAATAAAACTTGCATTTGCATCTTCGTGTAGATCTTTCCGCCGATAGACGTACGCTCGTGCGGAAGGAGGAGACGAAGGTGCCGACCAAGAGCCGTCGTGCGTGAACGTACCTCAAGACCTCGGACCCAAGTCCGGAAGAGCCCAAGGCCAACCTTGCCATCGAAGGCAAGCCCCGGATCATTAACCCCGCCTTTTAAAATTCCGCAATTATGTTTGCTATGATTGTGCATTTACGTTTCGAGAATTGATTTGAAACCCTAGATGCATGATCCTTAGGTACCTATGCTCTATCACTAGTATGCTAGGTCGATAGCCGCCATGCTATAGGACCGATAGAAGTCGAGTGATGTTCGTCACTCGCGAGAATAGGTTCCTAGATAGGAATCATAAGATATCCTTAAATGGATCGCTCATGTGGTAAGAGCATGGGAGTTGGGCTCCGGTCCAGTGGGCATGTGGGCTAAGCTTTTGAACGTACCAAGCATATGCCGGTTATGGGGCCGGTAAGCCTAGTACCTTAATGAGGCGGCGCGGGATCCTACCGTTACTACTCTCGAGTAATCTCCTTACCGCTAGCTACCGAAAAGGGTGGTGTATGGTGACTCCGGGTATCTCGCGGGGTATGCGGATAGCTCGCACTAGGGACCGTAAGATTCGATCCCAACCCGAAGATTTATGGGGACGGCCTGGGGAGTTGTCCTCGCGGGGCAGCCGACCGTGTGTTTGGGTCTACCTTGCAAGGTTTAAATCAATCGATTGTCGGCCTCTCACCGTTATCCGAGACTACTTATTCTACTGGCCATGATATCCCATAATGATGGAACTCGAGAAATATGGTTGGATGAATTAATTGCCCGTCACATTTTGATTGAGTTAGTTGGCACAATTAGAAATGGTAATCAACTAGAATTTGTGCTAAAAGATTGAAAGTAAGGATCCACTCTTAGTGGCTTTCCAACAAAGGAAACTCCACCGGCCAAAAGCTTTTCATGTCTAGAGGTTGGTGATGTAGTTATCACCCGACGGTTAAGTCTTGCCTGAGTATTAGTATACTCGGCCTTGCTTTAAAATTGTTGTTGCGGGTGTGATTGACCGGATGGGTGACGACAAGTGACGACATCACGGATGGCCTCCTGTGATGTCTACCGTTATGCTAGTTTATTTTATTTCCGCCGTATTTTCAAACTCGAACCTTTACTCCATGTCATGAACAATGGTTGTAATAAAATGTTTAATTCATGTTGTACTCTGGACTCGCCTTCGCGTGAGTTTTAATGCATGTGTCGATCCTCTGTTCGATGTCCAAGTGATTTACCGGGCGTTAACCCGGCAACCAACGACAGGATGATACTTTACTATTGCTTAATGACCAAAGTGGATCGGTCTTAGGCGATAGTACAGTATTTTCCCGGCGGGTTGTCACATCTAGCATGCCGCCCTAGCATCCATCCCTCTCAACAAATCTCACATGAAGCTCTCATGCTAGCCTAGGGAAAATAGAGAAGAAAATAGCTACAAAAATGAGAAATGGGGAGGGGGAAATGAAACCCTAAGTCGCGGAGAGCGGGAGCCACTCACACACCCTCATGGCTTATATATCGGGTCCCGCTGGAGTGGTAAATGACTCGACTACCCCTAACTTAACTACTGGCGATACAACCCACGTAGGGGCAATTAGGTAATATTTGTGGGTCTTGACATCGGACGGCCACGCCTTTGCCGCACCCCGCTTCCTCCCGACGCAAGCCATGCGATCCCGCCGCGTGTCCTCCGCTTCGAAGCTTCCCGACACGCTCGGATCCCGTCTCCGTCGTGTTGGGCTCTCGGACTTGGTTTTGAGGCCCAAACCAAGAAACCGTCCTCCGATGGTTTTGTGGGCAAACCACCAAACCCCGCATGCTCAGTCCGGCCTCCCGCCAAACAACTTGACTCGACCGCCACCTTGCACCGGCTCGATTGTCCATGACTTCGTCTTGCTCGTGTCGCCACCATGTGGCCTCGCACCCGGGCCCCGTCGTCCACCGGGTCCCTCAAACCGAGCCTACTCGTCTCTCCATCTCCCGGAGGCCCCTCAAGGCTGAAGACCTTTCGCGCCCGTTCTTCACCTGCAACAACACGAACTAGGCCGCAGCCTACACCTCGCGCACTAAGCCAAGAGTCGGTCCAACACCCGTTGTCAATCACTCATCACCGAGGAGCGGTCATCCATCGACCACTGGGACGCTCCTGGTCCTCAATATCCCCCTGGATGAGTGCATTGACAACACACAACGCGAAATGAAATTCAGAGAAAGAAAGAAAGGAAGAAGAAAGAAAAACAAAGAAGCTCAACTCATGGCCAAAACCAGGAAAAGGCAAAGAAAGGTCACAAGCCAAGCAAAGCACAAACTCCACACTGAAATCAGCAAGAAAGCTCCCCCTGAACAAATGCAAACTTCCAAATTTTAGCTCACCTCTTCTGAATTTTCATTAAGCTCACCTCTTCTCCCCCTTGTTGACAATGTATGAATCAAGGTGAAAATGCAGAAATGCAAAACAAAGCATATAAACACCTACATGAGCTTCTGAAATAGGCCAAATCTAGTGTCAAAGGCTAAAAATGAGACAAAGATCACATATATGAATCATAGCATAGTCAAAGCATTGCCACAAGTAATATATGAAAATACAAGCATGTGACAAAGCAACATTTTCAGATTTAAGCAGTTTTACCAAAAGAAGGCTCACTTCACATGTAAAAGCCTATCCATGTCACACTTGAGCCACAAACATGCATACCATTCAAAGATCATACAAGGATATCAAATTCTCAGCAAAAGATCATGGCAAACACCCATAAAGCAAAGCATGTCATGTCAAAGCCCATGAGCCATGTGTCCACTTCGGGGAGACTTCTCCATTGGTGAACATCATGCAACATGTTTTGCACCCATATGTGAAAGATAAGACATTTTAAGCACAGACATGATGGACGGAGCATTTTTCAAGCATTATACACTTCTTTTCAAGATTAATTCATTTCATGGTACATGAAGTGCCTTTGCGGCAAAAAGAAGCTTATGCTCCCCCATGAATGCAACATAGGCTAAACATTCACAATGATATTCGGCCTTTGGCCCAAATGCAAGAAAAAGACATCCAAGCACAATCTAAGCATAGAAAGCACATTTAGACCAAACTGTGACATGGATACACTTCTACGCACGAGTGGAGCACAGTTCACCAAAAATTAGTCAAGATTAGCATTTATTTCAAAAAGGGCTATCACATCACACATATATCTCAAATATTCCAAGAGCATAGCCTCACATCACCATTCCTCCACGCATATGACCAATATCTCACAAATAGCCAAAGAGACTCAAATAAGGCATATGAAAGAAGCTCATAATCCTAAAATGCAATATGATACAAATGCAACATGATATATGACAAGATGGCTATCCTACCATGGTTTATACATCAAGCAAAGCATGTATATACATCAAAGTAAACAAGGTATGATACATATGATACAAAAGGAAATCCCCCAAGAATCAACTAGAAAGGGCAACAAACCCCAAGTTCCCCCCGCAAGCGCACAAATGTAGCTTGGTCGAGAGGCTTTGTAAAGATGTCGGCTAGCTGATCTTGGGTAGGGACATGACTCAACACAATGGTTCCTTTTTCCACATTGTCCCTCAAGAAATGATACCTCACTTCTATGTGTTTGGTTCCGGAGTGAAGCACTCGGGTTTTTGGCTACGCTTATGGCACTGGTGCTATCACAAAGAAGTGGGATATGGGTGCACTCCTCACCAAAGTCTCTCAAAGTGTATGAAATCCACAACAGCTGGGAACAACAACTCGCGGCTGCAACATACTCCGCCTCGGTGGTAGACTGAGCTACACTAGACTGCTTGCGGGAAGACCATGAAACCAATGAAGACCCAAGAAACTGGCAAGTACCAGAAGTAGACTTCCTCTCGACTCGACAACCAGCAAAATCTGCATCGGAAAAACCATGAAGAGAAAGAGTCGAGGAGGACGAATACCAAAGGCCAAGACCGAGGGCGGATCGTAGGTACCGAAAATCCTCTTGACGACCCGTCGATGTGATGTCCTCGGCGAAGCCCGAAAACGAGCGCACGGACACACACCGAACCGTATGTCCGGCCTCGTCGCCGTCGAGGTAGAGGAGGGAGCCGATCATGCTCCCGTACTCCCGCCGGTCCACCGGTTCTCCGTCCTCGTCCGCATCCAAAGTGGCCGTACTCCCCATGGGAGTCGACATCGGCTTCACATCTTGCATCCGGAACTTCCTCGGCATGTCTTTCGTGTACTTGGTCCGGTGCACAAAAGTTCCGTCCTTCACTTGCTTGATCTCGCGGCCCAAGAAAGTACCGCAACTCGCCCATCATGCTCATCTCGAACTCCCCGCTCATCTCATCCGCAAACTTGGCAACAAGGTTATGTGACGAGCCACCAAAGACAATATCATCCACATATATCCGAACAATCAACAAGTCATTTCCATGCTTGAGGAGAAACAAGGTCCTATCCACGGTACCCATCACAAACCCTCTCGCTCAACGAAAAAACCTCTCAATCTCCCATACCAAGCACGGGCGCTCGTTTCAACCCATACGAGCCCTTTTCAACCCGTACACCCCGTGTGGGTACAACTCGCTCTCAAACCCCGGTGTGGTCGCTTCACATACACCTCCTCCTCTATGACCCCATTCGTAAAGGCACTCTTCACATCCATCCGAAACAACTTGAACCCTTTAGCCACGGCAAAGGCTAGAAGGATCCGAATTGCCTCAAGACGGGTCACGGGAGCAAAGGTCTCCTCATAGTCGATCCCCTCCTTCTGACTAAACCCCTGAGCAACAAGTCTGGACTTGTTCCTCACAACCATCCCATTCTCTCCCTCTTTGTTCTTCCACACCCACTTGGTTCCTATGGGATGACAATTTGGAGGTGGTTCAACTAACTCCCACACCTGGTTCCTCTCAAAGTTTTCCAACTCCTCATGCATAGAATTGACCCAGTTTGCATCAGATAAAGCATGTCCAATGTCCTTGGGCTCAAAAGTGGCAACAAAAGCAGCATGAGCAAAATGAGAGGAATTCCTGGACCTTGACCGTGTAGTACGTTCGTCGATGTCCCCAATGATCTTCGACAGGGGATGCACTTCTTGAATCCGCCGGGGAGCCTCACGCCTCGAGACTACCTCCCCCTCACCTTCAGCTTCTCTCGCCTGGTCCTCTTGTCACACCGTCGTTGTCCATGAAGTAGACGGTCCACGCTCCATAGTGGTCGTAGGGGAAGTAGTGGGTACACACTCAGCTTCAGGCGCATGGTTCTCCCCATCATCATCTCCAGCTTCATCCTTCTCCTCTTCAAAGAGGTCCTCGGCCATCTCTTCATCACCTGCACATTCAAAGCCAAGAGAGGTACATGGCATTGTCTCGTCGAAGGTTACCTCGCAAGTCTCCATGATTTTGTTAGTCTCAAGGTTAAGCACCCTATAGGCTCTAGAGTGGTTAGCATATCCAAAGAAAATACCATCGCTAGACCTAGCCTCAAACTTGTCGAGTTTTCCCTTCTTAAGAATAAAGCACTTGCAGCCAAAAACTCAGAAATGACTTAGGTGCCCGACCATGCATAAGCTCATAACAGGTCTTCTTCTTGAAAGCTCGCAATAAAATCCTATTGGAAACATGACAAGCCGTATTGACCGCCTCAGCCCAATACCTCCTAGGAGTCCTGTGCTCATCGAGCATTGTCCTAGCCATCTCACAAAGAGTCCGATTTTTCCTTTCCACAACTCCATTTTGAGGGGGCACATAAGGGGTCGAATACTGATGTTCAAGACCTAGATCACGACAGAAGGCATCAAAACGAGAGTTCTTGAACTCTGAGCCATTATCACTGCGAATAGCTCGAATAGCATTCCCATGCCTCTCGTTCTTCAACCTCACGATCAGATCTCGAACAAAACCAAATGTCTCACTCTTATCCTCCAAGAAAAATACCCAGGCATAGCGAGAGTAATCGTCCACCACAACAAGGACATACCACTTCCCACCCACCGAGCGAACTCGAGCTGGCCCAACATGGTCCATAGGAAACAGCTCTGTCGGACGCTCGGTCATGACATCGGTCAGGGGTGGATGGGGAGTGGCTACCATTTTGCCATGCCTACACGGAGCACAAACCAAATCCTTCTCAAGCTTCAACCTCGGCAATCCTCGGACAAGGTCAAGACCACTCAAGCGGGAAACCAAATCAAAGCTCAAGTGTCCCAACCTCCTATGCCATTTCAACAAATCAGAAGAAGGACCAGCCATCAAATAGCGAGCAGGACCCAAAGAACGAGAGAAATCAGCCCTGAAAATCTGACCCTCGGGGATGATCATACAGACAAGATCACCTCGAGAATCCAGCAAACGAGACTCGCCAGACTTGAAACACACCTCAAAACCCTCATCAAGCAACTGAGAAACCGAAAGCAAATTGAAACCCAAAGACTTCACAAGAGCAACCCTCTTCAACGTTACCTTGTCACTCACATGCACAACACCCTCATAAATCACCCTTCCTCGTCCATTGTCCCCAAATGTGATGTACATCTTTTCCTTCACTGGGGTGAGGCTGGAGAACCACTTCTTATCTTCGGTCATGTGTCGGGAACATCCGAAGTCGATCAACCAAATGTTCTCCAAGCCTCCCCGCCCGTAGTCGAAACAAGAACGAGAGTGAGCTAGTGACTCGACACTGGGGTTAGCACAAAGAAAGTTAAACCGGTGTCGAGCCATCTCGCTCAAAAGAGGGGTTAGCAAACATCATTCCCTTGCCACCAAACTTCCCATGTCCCATGGGGGAGTACGAGCACCACGAGGGGGAAAACGTGGTCCGTAGTTCCTCTGGAACCCAAAGCTGCGATAATCTCCCCTAAACCCGTATTGAGGACGAGTAGGGGTACGTCCAGCAAAACCACCACGAGCCCGACCAAACCTCTCACCAGCACGCACACCATCATCTCTCCTATCAAACTTCTCACCACCACCTCTCTGTGGGAACCTACCACCCTGAGCTCCAAGTCTTCCAACACTCTTCACACTTCCCACACCCCGTGGAAGTGGCACTCTAGGCTCAGGAATACCATGAGACTGGCGATACCTATCCTGGTTTGCTTGCTCCCTAGCAAGCCTCTCATCCCTCTTCCTCTTATAGTAGAACTCTGCTAGGTGTCTCTCCTTGCCACAATACTTACACCTAAAGGGGATGGGTTTTGGTTTTGGCCCTGGCTTCTCTTTAGGCTTCTCACCCTTCTCACTCACAAACTTCACAGGTTTCTGGAAGTCATTTGTTTTGGGTGGAAATTTGGGTGGATCTTGGGTTGTGTCAAGCTTGTTGCAAAGGTGGTTGGGCTTTGGTGTGAAAGTGTTCTTGGGTGCCTTTGGAAGTGGGACTTGGATGTCTCCAATCACCTCAAACTCGGGGTTAGACTCAACACACTTCTCATACACACTCTCCCCCTTTGTTCTCTCCCACTTTCTCACCCAACTTCTCAAATCCCAAACCACGACCATCGGCTCTCTTGAACTCCTCAATCATGATTTTCAATTGAGGTCCTGCCCCGTACAAGCAACCCAACACCTTCCTCAAATAGTCATTCTCCTCATAGATGACATCCAAACGGGAAGTAAGTTCAAGATTGCGCAAAGTAACTTCATCACATCTAGAGCATGCATTTGCAACAGGAGATTTCAAAGATGCTTCCAAAGAACTAATGGTAGAACGAGCATCAACAAGCTTAGCATGCATAGTAGGACATG
Organism: Cenchrus americanus; assembly: GCA_947561735.1. Taxonomy (NCBI): domain Eukaryota; kingdom Viridiplantae; phylum Streptophyta; class Magnoliopsida; order Poales; family Poaceae; genus Cenchrus; species Cenchrus americanus. Next base: position 97,315,418 of record OX387243.1, on the reverse strand, counting down.
ATTTACAAGCACCAAGCAAAGTAGGTCTAGCCTTAAGCTCATCATACTCAGTCCTAAGAGCATCTAGTTTAGCCAAAGTAGAAGCATTCTTCTCATTAAGCAACTTGATCTCATTCAACCATGCATCACACTCAAGACATTCAACATCATCAGGAGTAGTAGGAGCAAGTTTCAAAGAGTCATTCTCAAGTTTCAATTCAAGCAATTTGGACTCTAACTCTCCTACTTTCTCACTAGCATTCTCAAGTTGAGCCCTAAGATCTTTCCTCATCTTCTTAGCATCTCTCAACACACTATCACGGTTGTCAATCAAGCCATTCAACCTAGTGATCTCAGCAAGCAAAGAGTTGGGGTCACGATTTACCTCATCCTCCGAGTCGGAGTCGCTGTCTTCCTTCTCGCTCTTCTTGCTGCTCGAGCTATGGGCCATCCCACAAAAACCATCAAGCGCCACACAGCTCAACCCACTGAGGTTCCGGCTTGCACTCTTCTTGCCCTTGCGCCTCCCGGCGTCTTCATCTTCACTGCTTGAACTTGACTGCTCGTCGCTTGAGCTTGAGTCGACGTCGCTCACACCGGCCACCATGGCTCTTGCCTTGTTCTTCTTGTAGCCACTCTTGCTCGGTCGCCGCTTGTCCTTGTCCTTTCTCTTGGACTTGATGAAGTGCTCGCCCTTGGAGGAGTACTTGTCTTGACGCCTCGGGTGCGCCTTGTACTCGTTCATCTTGTACTTGTTCTCCTCCGCTTCCGGGCACTCGGCGATGAAGTGGCCACGCTTGCCACACTTGTAGCACATCCCTGAGCTCCGCCTTGCATTCCTCTGACTCTCGTGTAGTTGATCAAACCTTCTTGAGAGCAAAGCCAGCTCCTCCTCGCCCAAAGACATCAAACTCCTCATCCGGAATAGACATGAGAGAAGACAAGGAAAACTCGTCAATAGGAAGAGTTAGATTTGCCCTTTGATCCGCCCACAAGAGCAAGACTATGGTCAGTCGAGCCCTCATGCTTGGATTGCAACTTCCTGTCAACCTCAGCCGACTTGAGCTTAGAGAAGAGGTCATCCAACTCAATAGTCAAATATTGCCCAGACTCCTTGATGGCCTCAACCTTAGCACCCCAAACATTTGGATCCAAGACATGCAAGAGCTTCAAAGCCTGATCATGCTCGGTGTAAGGAAAATCCTCAACATTAGCCTTCATGTTGTTCACGATGGCGGTGAACCTCTGAAACATCGCATCGATGTCCTCACCGGGAAGTTGAGTGAAGTTCTCATATTGCATCCGGTAAGAGACAAAGAGGCGAGCCTTCACATGGTTATCACCACCGTGAGCAACCAACAACTTCTCCCAAATTTGCCAAGCAAGATTCAAATGGCGAACACGCTCAAACTCAGGATCACACAAGCTCCGGACCAAGTGATCAACGGCTTTTGCATTTGCCTCATACTTGGCCTTAGCACCGGCATCGGTCACCATAAGAGTATGGATGTTGACCGGAATAGCATAGGTCTTGTCAAGCACAATGAAATCCAACAGCTTCCCACGAAGAAAGATCATCATTCGGGCCACCCACTTGTGGTAACCCTTTCCATCGAAGTGCGGCGGACCGCCCCGCTCAATGTACGCCATCTTAGGATTCAAGACTTGTAAAAGTCGCAAAGAATCCGGCACCAAGCTCTGATACCAATTGAAGGATCAGATGGCGACTAGAGAGGGGGGAGTGAATAGGAGCCGGTAAAAATTCTTCCCAAAGAACCTGGCCTATACCCTAGTCAAATCCCGGTCACACACAAGCGAGGAATCGAATCACACCAATCGCCAAGACAACGAGGTTATGGATCAACCTCTAGTCCTAGGAACGATTCCTTAAAGCACACGCAGAAGCACGAGAAATGAATGGAGGAATCGAACCAAGAAGCAAAGCACACAGGCTCTGGCGGACCGTCCGGCCAGGAGGGGCGGACCATCCGCACTGGCCACGCGGACCGTCCGCCAATGTACCGCAGACTGTCTGCACAGGTACGGCGGACCGTCCGGCCTGGGCTGCGGACTGTCCGTTAAAACCAACAAAACCACCAGAAACGAACCCCGAAAAACGGACCGTCCGCGAGGAGCACGCGGACTGTCCGCCAGGCACACGCGGACCGTTCGCCCACCGCCGCACCGTCCGAAACTTCGTCCAACCAAAACTCAAAATCACGACGGATCGAAACGAAAGGCGAGCAAGAACACGAAGAACACCTGACAAACACGTGCGACGCGGACCGTCCGCCTGGACGCCGTGGACCGTCCGCGAGGCACGGACAGAGCAGAAAAATAGCCCGACCTCGAAGGTCAACTCCCCCAAATCATCATCGGATTTCCCAAACGGTTGAAGCTGTGGAGACAAGGGTTTGGGGACTTGAAAAGCGTCACACAAGGATGCTATAGCCCAAAAATCTTGCCTCCCAACTCCCTAAATCACCGGGAATCGCGAATCCTTTGAGCACCACCAAAAGCTAGAGCACCAAACAAAAATCCTTGAATCGAAGTGGTTTCCCGGCGTTTGAGGGCACAAGATCAATCACAAAGATGCACGAGACATCTATCCATGTTTCCCTCAAAGAAATCTGGGGAGAAATCCACTCAAATCCGTGGAATCACACCGAGAACAAAGGCACAAAAACAAGCACAAAAAGACCACGAAAAACACAACTCTGAATCTTCTATACAAACCAGGAAAGATTCACAAGGTCTAGCATGCCGCCCTAGCATCCATCCCTCTCAACAAATCTCACATGAAGCTCTCATGCTAGCCTAGAGAAAATAGAGAAGAAAATAGCTACGAAAATGAGAAATAGGGAGGGGGAAATGAAACCCTAAGTCGCGGAGAGCGGGAGCCACTCACACACCCTCATGGCTTATATATCGGGTCCCGCCGGAGTGGTAAATGACTCGACTACCCCTAACTTAACTACTGGCGATACAACCCACGTAGGGGCAATTAGGTAATGTTTGTGGGTCTTGCCATCGGACGGCCACGCCTTTGCCGCACCCCACGTCCTCCCGACGCAAGCCATGCGATCCCGCCGCGTGTCCACCGCTTCGAAGCTTCCCGACACGCCCGGATCCCGTCTCTATCGTTTTGAGGCCCAAACCAAGAAACCGTCCTCCGATGGTTTCGTGGGCAAACCACCAAACCCCGCATGCTCGGTCCGGCCTCCCGCCAAACAACTTGACTCGACCGCCACCTTGCACCGGCTCGATTGTCCATGACTTCGTCTTGCTCGTGTCGCCACCATGTGGCCTGCACCCTGTCCCGCTGTCCACCGGTCCCTCGAACCGAGCCTACTTGTCTCTCCATCTCCCGGAGGCCCCTCAAGGCTGAAGACCTTTCGCGCCCGTTCTTCACCTGCAACAACACGAACTAGGCCGCAGCCTACACCTGCGCACTAAGACAAGAGTCAGTCCAACACCCGTTGTAAATCACTCATCACTGAGGAGCGGTCATCCATCGACCACTGGGACGCTCCTGGTCCTCAGAGGCCATCAATGACGTTCTCTTAACGTCACTGAAGGCGCCAAAATGGTCACTGGTACTGATTTGTGACGAGTTTGTGACGATTTTCATTTGGCCATAGAATTAGCGTCGCATTTGTGCATCTGTGACGAAATGAGTTTTTTGTCATAGATTTGAGTCATGGATTTGAGTTCAATATGTGACGATCGTTTTTCTTCATGGATTCAACTCCGTTTTCATCATTATTTTCTGTGCGCCTGACTGCCTGACGGCACCGTTAACGGCGTTAGTGGTTTGTGACGATCAGATTTGGTCACAGATGTTCCTATGTTTTGGTCATAATCTCTTCTGACGTGGCACTGGCGTCAACAATGACATGGCAGCTGACGTGGGACTGACGTCATCAATGACGTGGCAGCTGACATCATCTATTTGGAAACGTCATAGAAGACAAGTTGAAATCGTCACAAAATGTTATTTGCCATCGTCACCTTTTGATATAAAATGGTCACAAAATTTCCATTACTTTGGTCACAAATATAACATCAATTCATCACAGTTTAGAAATTAGTTTCGTCACAGGTACAGGATCACATATGGTCACAGAATTGCAGATAATAATTTAATTTGAATTTGCAAATTAAATATAATGTCCACACAAATACATATACAATTGGAAATAGTATTCAAGTGTTCATACAACTTATTGGACACCAGTACACATAGCATCACATAGTTTGTTGAAACAGTACCAAATGTGATTCAAAGTTGCTAAGTAGGGAAAGTGAACATGCAGTTGGAAGTTTAACTATGCTGCTATGTTCATGTCGATGAAGAAGCATTTCCATGGAGGGACAAGAGCTTCTTGATGAACAAATTGGTCTCGGCCATCTCCTTGTTGTTCCGCTCTGTAATTTTCTTGTACTCCTCTAGCTCCCTGTGTGTCCTTGACCGTTCTTCCTTAGCATCTTGAATTTTCTTCCGTAGGTCTTCAAGTTCACCTTGAACAGCTGTTGTTGCTTCAACTGCAAGTTGCTCCCGAAGCTCACTTTCATGTGATGATCCTGACTTGGAGGTTGTGGGTGTTTTTAAGCCGACACTCCTGAGGAATTGGTTGGAGGTGTGCTCAGAGAGAACCTTCAACACGACCTGTATGCTGGATGCTGGCATTTCACCTTCAGGAATAGGTTCAGCCCTCAAAGCTTCCATTTCAGTCTGTAATATCATGAAGACATAAGACTTACATGTAGTTGATCATTAGGAATTTTACAGTTGGTTGTTATTAGAATAAATTTGAGGTATACATATGTGACAACAAGGGCTTCAGGTGAAGTATGTTTCATGACAGATATACACATAATAGTATGGAGATAAAATCCATAGAAGCAGTTAATATCACAGGAAGGGATACTCGTAAAAAATCATATCAAACAGAGATAAGATCACACATACATGGTATTACTCTGGTCACAGAATTGCATCTACAAAACTATTGGACCCTCTGCACGAAGCAACTGATCCAAATCATTCTAATCCAAATATTATGTATGCACATAATGCACATATGGTTTAAGTTAAATTGTGGCTAGTTGGCAACTGGACATTATATTTTTGCACTTACCAGTGCCACTCTTGCCAGGTCACTGAGGCCGCGTTTGGAGCTGGTGTGGCAGGTCTGGAAGGCGTCCACCGCATCAACTTCTTCAGTCTGATCTATGTTGGGTTCTACCATGTTTTTTTGCTGCATCTGCATTGTGCAAAAAATGTCAGCATAGTATTTTCAGATGTAATGGAAAATATTTGGTTCAGTGGAAAAGTGCATCTAAGTGGAAAAGATAATGATTTCCTTACATATGCATGTAAGTGTGCTTCATAGCAGCGAGAACCCGTAGCCTGATGATACCTTACTTGACTGCGGTTGTGCTTGTTATTTTCACATGTTTGCTACAAGAGGTTGAAAATTTTAGATCCTTTGCAAAGTGATATTGAAAGAAGGTTGTAAGACATGATACATATACCATGTTCTTTGGATCTGTCCACTTTGCGACAAGTGCCCTCCATTGTGCATCACTCATGTAGCCAACAGGAGAAGTCCTCCTAATCTCATTTGCAGGTACACGATTGAAGTATTTCTTCTTTAGCCTATAATGTTGGTTTTTTATCGTAGTGCGCATCAAATCAGTCACAGCTGCCTTTGTTGGGGCATTGTTTGTGTTAATGACCAATCGACCCTAGACATACGAGAGTTGGATATTTAGTTAGTCAAGTAAGCATAAGTTGCAATAGTTTAATACGGATAAAGTAAGGCACTTACAGCTAGCTGTCCCTCGAAGTTTTTGTAGAGTGTGTCATCTTTCTTGTAATCTTTCCTATGTGGAAGGATAGGAATGCTCTCCCGAATGATGACGCCAGCTTCGGAAGCTAACTTGGCAGCTTGAACAGGATTCTGAGGGCTTCTTTTTCCTTCTTTAACTACTATGGGCAATCTCCTACCCATAACTCTGGTCATGTTGTTGTTGACGGTGAATTTCCGTCAACCTAGAGTACTTGTTATACATTGGTTTCGATTATGATTTTCAACTAACCCTCCACTAGGCATACTAATGACGTAACAATTTCACACTTGCATGTCGATTTTGGAGTTCATTGTTTACGCAGGAAATCTACGCTAGAGAGGAGACTTTCGGTATAAGTTCATAAAGCACTTCAAGAGAAGATCATGAAGCCCGTCACAAGTCAAGACACGAAGTGAACAAGACTCCAAACAACCCAAGGACCGAAGCATCAACACGCAAAACACCAGGACTTGGATGTTTACCAACGGCATCAACTTAGCCCGAGAGATATTCTCGCAACTCAGGACAGCATGATCTTTCGGTACAGATTCGGAGACTTAAACGGTCTTTAATGGCAAAAGTTTGACTACCAAAGTTGTTGGCCTCGACGATACCTTCGATTTGGACATGTGGAAGGCCCAATTCGGATAAGGGAGCTAGGAGATATAGCCCCCGAAATCCCTGCTGCACAGTCAGTCCGAAATCAGAACAGATTATCTTCCAAGGCCGATTTGGAGATCTTATCTTCATTTTTAAGGAAAGAAATGAGTACCAAAGTTGAAGATAATTTCGTGGAACACAACCTGGACACCGAATTTGTATTATTTGGAGTCCGGACGTTGGAGATATGGCGCTGGCAAGGAAGGACTGCAAATCAGGAAAATCTGGCTGATTTTATGGAAACCAAGTTTGCTTCTCTCCCAAGAAGGATCTCGTGCAAGACAAGGTGGAGCACGCCCAAAGGCACCACAAAGACATAAATACAACCCCCTAGGCGCCCCAAGATGGTTACCCATCGAACAAATCATTCTACCGACGCCATTCACCAGAAAACCGCCGCCGCAAGATGAGGGAGAGAGTTAGATGAGCTCGTCGCAAGGATCAACGCTGGCAGAGAAAAGGAAGCAAGAGGAGGACTCCAAGACACTGGCCTAGGGGTGTTCCCAAGCTCCATCGCCGCCATCTTCATCGACGACATTCTCCGTAGTCTCCATCACCCCTATGTGCTTCAATCCGTGTAAGATGATGGGGTAATGTCTCTGTTCATCCCTAGGGTTAGATGGATGCATGCTATGTGATCGCTACTTGATTCGTGGTTTCAATCTATTGCTTTCATGTTGATGATGCTTTGATGATTAAGGTTAGCTACCGTGTTTTTCGGGCGTATGATATCCTCTACTCCCATAGATTCCATCAACATACCGTGTCCATCATAGGTCTAGTCACGATTACCTTCGCGTAGTGACAGTACGAGGGGAGGGAAAGGGCGAAACCGTGGTCACAACCCCCGGTAGATTGGTTTACCACTCTTGTGTAGTAGATGCATATCCATGTTATCCTAGATCCTAGGGAGGGAACGCTTATCTTTCTTAATCACTCTCTTGTGTCCACCCTTTACCATCTAGTTTAACCCTAGATTTGTTTGAACAACTTAGATTAACTTAGGTTAGATTGTCTTTACCTTTAGATTAATACTCTCTTTAAAGGTTTCCCTAGTCAACTAGATTAGTACTTGGTTAAGCGCTAGCAATCCCCTTGCTCCGCGGGTTGACAAGAACCTTGGGAATCCCGTGGTGAAAAAGGTGTAGGTCCGTACGCTTGCGGATCGTAGGTGGATACGAGTTTTATCCGTCAACAGTTGTCCAGCTGCTTTCCCATTGTGGCTGGTCTGGGCCTCCTAGGACGTCGCTGTTCAGCAGCTACAATAGAGAATTTCTCTTTTGGTTAAATAATTTATACCTTCAAAAACAACAAAAGAGTTCACATAAGTAAATGAATAAAATACAACTTGCCTTCAGGAAATGAAAGGTCATCATTAGCAGCTCCAATATACTGCTCTACAGATGCGTTGTCATGAGCAGCTGCTTCATTGCCTTCCTCTGATGTGTTGTCAGGATCAACTGTTCCAATGCATTTTTCTGTAGCCGCATTGTCATCAGAAGGGGATGTATGTTCCTATATAAGATGCCTTTTTGACGTCCTTAATTCAGATTCGGAAGGCAGGACATCTGATTGAGTAGTTGCCCTCACTCTCTTACTGTTCCTAACTCTAGGCGCCATTCTGGGGTTAGATATCTTGATCTTTGGAGAGAGGACTTTGCGCCTAATTGGTGAGACAAGCTGGGGAAATATTTTGTCATGTAAGTCATATGCATTAACCCTAACACCTTATGTTACTCAAGATGTGTGTCTCAAATAATATGCATGTAAATCAAAGAGCATAATTCAGGTCAGAAAAAATAATTACAATCCAATATATAAGTGCTCAGTATGCATATGTTGAACATTTAATAACAATGTTATGTAACTCCTAAAACATAATGCAGATTAGCAACATGTAAACCTAGATCATACATCTAATAAGAAATAGGATGTACTAAACAATATGTATGTTTGAAGTATGGTCCATCAACTACTTTGAAGATTTAGAAGAAGCACCTCAAAATGTGGCTGATCATTGGATTCAGTATCATCATCATCAGTAATATCTCCTTGATCATCCTCACCAACGAGATACTCCGATGATGATGAATCATCATTATGTGTTCCCTTGTTTGCTGATTTTTTGCCCTTCTTTTGTGTAGATTCTTGCAAGGTGTTATTAAATTCAGATGCAATTGTGTTCAATCCGAGCTCTTCAAATACCCTTTTATTCTCCGCCACTTGTTTATCTCGGATTCTCTCATAATCCTCAGCTATTGTAGGTTCTTTGAAGGAAAAGAAATTGGGTGTATTAGAAAATTTAAAAGGCTTCAACTAATAGGTAAGAGGTAATAACACTACTTAAATGTTTAGAGTTCCAAGGTTTGATATATGATCTGCAACTAGTTGTGGGCTCCTACAAAATTAATCCCCAGGGTATTGGACTGACCCAAACACTCTTCTAAGTCTATGAGAAAGTCAAAGTATATATGGGACTGATCTATTATTGTCCTATCGACAAACATTCATGCAAAACAAATTTGCATCACAAGCATGGTGAAAGTAATGTTCATAAGTAACTGAGGTACATTTAAATTTGCATCTACTGTAACAAAGAAAGCTGTAATATTCCATAAACCTGCGGGTGCGTTCCTACGTTGACCCCTTGTTGCCACCATCGATGTTGTGGCCAAGATGCGAATTGAGACCTGCAGATCTAGTTATAGTTAGGTTCGGGGAGAAAAAGAGGAGCATGGGGAGAGAAATGTAGACGAGCTAGAGGGATAGGGGGCGGCGTGTAACCAAATATCCTTCGAAGAGAAAGGAAGGTCGTCGACGGACTTGATCCTCGCCGGCGGCAGAGGTTAGGGTTTCGTCGGCGGCGGTTGTGGTTAGGGTGTTGGGGAGATAGGTCGGTGGGGCTTTGAGAGAGAGTATAGGTGGAGGCGGCATAGACACAACTCACCTGTGACGACGAACCACCTCACCGACGGCGATGGGTCCTGTGGCGGCGGTAGTGGTAGGTTGAATGGGGAGGGGAGTCTAGGTCAATTTGACAAGAAGTGGGCAAGGGAGGCAAATAAAGGTGTATTTGGCGCAATTTTTTTCGGGTTCAATGCACCGAAATTTTTTGGCGCAATTGTTGGCACCCTTTTTTTCTTAGGCTCATGAGTGGTTAAATAAAATACTACCTTGAATCCTGACACATATACTTACGTAGCCCAATGGTTTGGTGACCTCAATGGCACCCCATAGCCCGTGGTTCGATTCCTAAAGGACCCATATTTTTTTGACAGATCTAAATTGTATTTTTAAGCAAATGTTTGTTTCTAAGTTGTTTATATATTTTTTTACAATTTTGGAGCCAAAACCTCTTAGTTTGGATTCATGATCACCCTACCAAAGTGTGACACGATTTGGATATACTCGTCATGCACATACCTCACATTTGGTGAGATCTCTCACATAGGCACATAGGTCGTGGTAACACATGTTTGTGAAAGTGAGTACGTGCACTTCGACTCTGTCAGAACGATTTGAAATGTTTTTGTCATGACTATGCAATAAATTAGAGTGTCCTTGCAAGATTGTGATTTTTTAAGCTACCTTAGGGTATTTTTAACATTTATCTTTAGTAAATCAACCAAAAATTGTTAAAAAAAATAGGGAAAAGTGCTCTGAAAATTGCACAATGGGCCAAAACCTCTTATTTTGGATCCATGATCACCCTACCAAAGTGTGACACGATTTGGATATACTCGTCATGCACATACCTCACATGTGGTGAGATCTCTCACATAGGCACATAGTGTCGGGGACAGCCCTGAGGGTCCCCTAAAACAACCAGGGGAATCCTGCTTAAAACCCGCAACAAACCAAAACGAAACACCTCTCACTTAAACACACGCACGAGGCCCGGCCCACACCGCGGTGGTCTCCACAGCCCACCGAAGTGGCCCAGTCAAGGGCTCCCTCGAGCAGGCTCCGCCCCGCTCGAGGGCTCACGCCCCCCTCTAGCGGACTCCGCCTCGCTCGAGGGTCCACGCCTCCCTCGAGCAGGCTCCGCCTCGCTCGTGGGTTCTTCTCCGCCTCGCTCGAGCCCCCCTCGCGAGCACACCCGCCCCCGCACGCGGGTACGAGCATTTAATGCTCTGACACAGCAGAGCCGTGCCATCATGCGCTTGGGAATCACGCCCCGGCGCTGTTCTGCCAACTCCCAAGGAGGGAACCCATCCCCGCCACTGTGGGAGACTGTGCGACATGGCCAGTGTCAGCTCCGTGGCACTGCGCCGCCTACTCCCGTACGGCTAACGTGTCGCGCCCTCGAAGGGAGATCGGCCACACCCTCGAACCACTTTCTCGTGAATCTGCAGGGGCAAGCCATGACGTTAGGCCGGCGGAACGCCATCCCCGCCACTGTTGGTCCTGTGCGGCCGCCCCCGTGCTTGCAGCACCACGCCGGGCACTGTTACAACCACTCCGGTGCTGTCAGGCACGCGGGGACGGGACGCCGCCACGCCTGCCGCTGTATCCCATACGGATCGCCGTCAACGGCTTCCTCGAGCCCGTCTGAAGGCGCCACGGTCAACAGCTACACCCCTACCCTCGAAGCCGCCACTGTTCGGGTACAGGGGACGTTATGACGACAAGACCGTGGACGGCCGCCAACTCCGCGGCGCTGCACACCATACTTCCCCGTGTAGCTAAACAATGCGGCATGCTTGTAATTCACCCCTCCTTGGTCTATAAAAGGAAGGTGAACCCCCTCGCCGCAGGGGATAGGAGACATCGAATATCCAATAGGGAACAACACACACACGCTCCCCAATTCTCCCACAACATCTGAACTCACTTCGATCACTCCACCAGGGACTTGGAGGCCGCGCCTCCTCTCCCGCCTTGCTTGTAGCCGCCCCACTACAGGCACCCTGGTGCAAAGCAACATAGTTCCTCGAGCACACCACTGCTGAACGTACGGCTCCAGCCAGAACCAGGATAAATCCCGTGTCTCTTGTTGCTTAGCACCGACCATTGAGGGATAGACCTTGGCGCTTACTACTAGTTAGTGTCGGGACTACATTCCGCACCGACAGTTGGTGCCCACCGTGGGGCACGCGAGCGCTGAAGGTAAACCCGTCATCAACTCCCTCCATGGTGATTCGCACCGAGTACCGCGGTACGCGTTACTCCATGGGCAGCTCGGACCCCCTCCCTGCCGGGTTCGAAATCCGGTTCGGGGGCCTGAACTTCCAGGCTACGGGGAACGGCTACCTGATGCGCCTCACCAACCGTGAGGAGCTCCGTGCGCGGTGCCAAGGCGGGTCCGCCCCGGTCGCCGCCGCACGTGTCGCCACGACGCCAACGCCCGCCGGAACGGACGCGCGGGCCCATCGGCGCCACGGCACCACCACCATTTCGGCCGGTGCTCGCGCCGGGCGCGGTCGGAGCGACGGCATGCCGAGCGCGTCGCCTCACAACGAGGCGCGCCCGTCGGCGCGGCGACGGCCGCGCCGACGGGGGGCGCTCGGTCTCCGAACCACGCTTCCCCATCGGTACGCGTGGCGCGGCGACGGCCTACACTGCTAACACCAGCGTCAACACGACGATGCGTAGGGTTCCCCCTGGCCGCCACGTCTTGGTTGCCAGGGACCCTAGCGCCTCTGCCGGCGACGAGTCCTCCGTGGGCTCTCTCGACGCGCTGCCACCCGCCACCTCGCATGGTTACGCGGAGTGGGATTTCTCCGGCGTGCCGGACCCAGCGATGTTCAGGCGATTTCTCGACGCCACGGACTACTGGTTCGTCTACTCCGACGACTCTAGCGCGGGGAGCTACGATCCTACGCTGGAGTGCTGCGTCGTTATCGCCAACGACCCAGCGAACGCCACGGGTACAACGGGCGCCGGCGACAGAGAGCTTCCTCCCGCCTTGGGGACCGGGTCGCGCGTGGCCGCGGGGCCGAGCGCCCCTCCTGCCTCACCACCAACGGGGGCCGATATCAACACGCAGCTGGCCCAAGCACGTGAGCTCGAGGCCAAGCTGGCGGAAGAGTACCGCACCGTGCGGTTGCTCCGCGCCTCCATGGCGGGGGAAGCCTCCGCGCGTGGCAAACGCGCGCATGAACTGGGCAGGCAAGCCCGTGACCGCATCAACGCCGACTTCAACGTCGATAACCCGGAGACTCCCCCGCGAGCGAGCCAGAAGCTCATCGCCGCCGCAACGTTGCTGCGGGCCATGCCCGCCCCCTCGACACCCGAGGAGCGGAATCTACACCGCGAGGCGCAGGCGCTCATCGAGCAAGCGGCCGTCCTGCAGGCCGAGAGCTCGGCGTCTCGCATCTGTCAGCAGGGGAGCGCGTGGAACGATGGGGGCGCGCAAGGTGCCGAGCCCTCGGTCCACACGGGTGGTGCGGCTGAGCCTCCTGCCAACCTGGGGCGCACGCCAGCCAAGGAGCGGCTCCTCCACACACGCGGATAGGCGCGGGACGGCGATGCCCGCAATGTCATCAACGCTCGGCGGACGAGCAAAGCGGAGGCGCGGGCGGCAGCAGGCTACCACCCTCGGCGGGGCGGATGCTACGATAGCGATGAGGATTGCTCGCCGACGCCGGGACATCCGCACGGCGGCCTTTCCCCAGCGCTTCCGCCAGCCCACAACCATCGTCAAGTACAACGGGGAGACAGACCCTCGCGTGTGGCTTAACGACTACCGTCTAGCATGCCAGCTGGGCGGAGCCACCAGCGACGAGGTCATCATCCGCAACCTCCCCCTGCACCTCGCCGACTCGGCGCGGACGTGGCTCGAGCACCTGCCGGCCAGTCAGATCCACAACTGGGATGACCTGGTCCGCACGTTCGTTGGCAACTTCCAGGGCACGTACGTACGCCCTAGGAACTCCTGGGACTTGCGCTCTTGCACCCGAAGCCGGCGAGTCGCTTCGGGACTTCATACGGTGCTTCTCCAAGCGGCGCACGGAGCTCCCGAGCGTCACGCGATCCGAGATTGTTCACGCCTTCCTCGAGGGCACCACGTCTTTGTGACACCCTAATTTTCCATCACTAAATTAATGTAAGCAACAAGGTGTTTTAGATTTTATTTTGAAAGGATTAAATAAATTATCAAATAAATTATGCTCTAAAATATTTAATATCACTTTTGAATAATTTTAGAGGCAACAAGTGCTTGTGCATCATGTTTTGTTTGCATGGTGTTTATGTGTGAGGGTGTGAAGTTTTAAAAGACTTTAAAATAATTTGAAAACTTGCAAAAGGTTTGAAGTGTTTAAACTTTGAAAAGAGTTTAAAGTTTGAAAGTTTGAAAAGGTTTAAAACAAAAGTTTAAAAAAAAAAACAAACTCAACTCTCTCCCTACCCAATCCCTCTTTCGGCCCACCCCTCCCTTCCCCCGCGGCCCACCCTCCCCTTCCAGCCCAACCCGCCTCTCACCCCGCGCGGCTCTCTCTCTCTTCCGGCCCAACACCCCCCCCCCGTGGCCCATTTCTTCTTCCCTCTTCTTCTCTCACTGACCGGCCGGGCCCGCGCGTCAGGTCCACTTCCTTCCACCTCCCGCCGCCTCCTCTGCATCTCATCAGGGCGCCGCCGCCGGCCGCCTTTTCCCCTGTCTCCTTCGCCTTTCCGTCTTTAATCCTCCTCTTTATGGCGCGGTGAAACACCGGCCACCCCTCCCCTTCTTTACTTCCCCTTCGGTTACTCCTTCCCCATCACGCCGCCCCTTGAATGCCTTGAGCCGCCGGCGCCCCTTCGGCCATTAATGGGCGGCCATGCTTGCATCTCCTTCCCCTCCCTCCATCTCTCGCTCTGCTCGTAAAGCTAAGCGCCCGAGGCCGCGCGCGCCCTAGTCCGCTCCGCCGCCCTACTCCGGTCGTTGTGTCTCGCTCGCGCAGCACCGCAGCGGATGGCCAAGCACCGCCGCCGAGGTGAAGTGCTCCACCGCCGCCGTGTCCTAGCGCCGTCGGTCCCGAACTCACCCTCCTGCTTCTCCCGTTGCACTCGCAGGACCACCAGGACCCCACCGCGACGCCCGGGAGCACGCGGCCCGAGGCCACAACCCTCTCCCCGGCGGGGGACCCGTGATCCCGTCCGCCCCTCTTCATGGCACGTCGTCTACATCGCCCCCACCGCCGTCAACGAGTCCCTCGGTGAGCTCCGTGATGTCCTCCTCTTGCTCCCCGGTCCAAACCGCGTCGCAATTAGTGCACCGTAGCGCCCAAACTCGCCTTCTCCGGTGATGCCCCGGCGAGCTCCGCCGCCGGCCCCGCCGTGCGCCGCCGCCTCGTCGCTTGCGGTGTGATGCGGCCGTTAGATCCAGCACGGACGGCGTGGATCGCGGCCCTGCCCAAGTCAATGGGTCACATACCGGTCAACCCTTAGTTGTCCGCCGCCATTTTGTGAAAACCCCCCTGCACTTTCTATAATCACATGAATACCCTTTCACCGTAGAGACCCTTTCGTCCAGATCCTTCCCTTTTGAGTTTAGCCCCCTGTCCTTCTTGGTTTTCAGTCAGCCGATTGATCTGTGATCAACGGCCTTGAATAAATCGGGGGTGTTACCCCTTTGGCCGGTCCACCGTGGACCCATGGACCAAGTCCATCGCTCGGTCCACGGCCCGGCAGCTGCTGCCACCAATCAGAGCCCGCCGCCGCACTGTCGCTCGCGGTTCGTCGAGGCCACCCGATCTGAGATCAACGGTCACGATCTAAAGTAGCTGCTGGTCAACAGACCACATAGCGGTCAGCTTTGGTTCTTTTGCGAAAAAGACCCCTGTCCTTTTTATAATCACAGATATGTCCTTCCACCTATTAGAATCTTCACATATAGGTCCCTGTTTTTATGATCTAGCCCCTGGTTTTCCTAGATTCCTTCACTAGAGGCCCTTTTCATCACTCTTTGCCTATAAACCCCTCTGTTTATATGCATAATTATGTTTTAGCCCGGTTTCTTCACAGAAAAGCCCCTGAAACTTGTTTTAGCCATATCTTTTCCGTCCTAGCTCCGTTTTAAGCGTTCTTGGTGTCCACGCGACCGTCTTTTCAAGCCCGTCAGTTTTAGAATCTTGTTTTGGCCGTATCTTGTGCGTTTTAGCTCCGTTTCTACCGTTTCAAGTTGCGTTAGGCTCATATCAACTAAAACTACGTGATAGGACCAATGTGGCACATGTTCTTTGTTTTATAATTTAGTTAAATATTTCTTATAATTAAAAGCCAATTAGATGTGTACCTCGGTTTTTTTATAATCAAACTTAATTTGATTAATGATTATGCAATTTGCTTCCTATATAAAAGCAATATAGGTTTATCTCGAGTTTTCTTAATTAAATTGTTAATTTGATTAATATGAATATAAATGTGTTTTTAAATTGTAATTTGATTAGAATAACTCGAAATATAAAGTTATATGCCTAGATGCTTTTACATGCTTCTTTTGAATTAAAATATTTAATTTGCATAAGTTAAACTTGAATATTTATAAATAAAATTGAAGTAGGCTTACATTGTCTTTTAAAAACCAATATAACTTGCTTAATTATAAATAGGGTATTTCTCTGAAATAACCTATACACATGTTTTTACTTAATTAAAATATACCAAGCACATAGCTAGCTTTTGTTTGTGATCGTCCAAATCTTTCGATAGTTCCTAGTGCTTTTGTGTTCGCTTTCCTAGAGCCAACCTTTGTTCTCTCTTGGTGAATCAACTATGTTCTTACACCTAATCTTTACGAACCACCTTTCTTTAAAGCTACCTTGTTATCTGTTTCTTCTGTCAGACCGCCTTTACCTTCGCTTGGTGTATTGTTTTGTTTATTGTATGCTTTCTTGTGTGCTCGTAGACATCGTGCCGCGCTTCAAGTGAACGGCCGGTTGGAGTAGATCAAGAGCAAGTGTTTGAAGAAGAAGAAGAACTCCGGTGTTTAAGCAAGGAAGGCAAGTGGACTTCTCCCTCTCGCATATTCTTCTTTGTCCTAAACAATTGCATGATAACTATGTTTACTTTTAAATGTTGTATTGCATAAACTTGTTGGGAAATCACCTTTCTAAGGACATGACTAGACTTTTACCTTCATTACCTTGGACAACCCTTTTTTTTAAATAAATGTTTTGGGTAGAAATGCTTAGTTGCTATAACTTGGGATGGTTAAAATGAATCTTATGCAATATGATGAATGTTGATCATGATAACTTGGATGATATACATGTATGTGTGTGCTTATGGTTAATAACAAGATCATATGGTTTAATCGGAACATGGAGAACCACCCGGGATAACAAGACAACCACGACCACATGGCTCGGCTTAGCCGATTAATTAGGAGAGAGGGTTAGCCGATAGCTCTTTTCCGAGAAGGGCACGGGGGCCGGAGTTGAAGGGGTATAGCCCGGTTCTTTTGGGGTAGCAGCCTTGGCTAAGGTGCCGACCATTAGGGAGGGTTATGGTCCGCTCCGCCGCTCGTAATCGTTGCGGGGCCGTTGGTTTCTCTTCTTTCCTTTGTAAAGGCTTCGTAGTGGACCCCTAGCCACTCACCTCGGAAGTGTTTAAGGGTCTGATCAACCCGGGCGACATGGGGAACACGAACTGTGGGTAAAGTGTACAACCTCTGCAGAGTGTAAAACTGATTGATCAGCCGTGCTCACGGTCAAGAGTGGCCTGGACCCTCACATGATTAATAAACTTGAAGATGGAACCAAATTGTGGTTTCTTGTGGGTTTTTGAGAGGAGATGCTTTCCTAAATGCTTAAGTGGGTTGGTATAAACTTACACCTAGTAATTAGGTGCTTGCTAATAAAATTTGACCAACATTAAAATGCTAACCGCAACAAACTCTTAGCCTATCCTTGATGGCCTTGCATTCTTCCCCCACTTGCTGAGCTCCAACCATAAGTGTGCTCACCCTTGCTTACCCGCTGTTCAGAAGAGAACACTGGAGAAGAGTACTTCAGCGGTTATGAGGAGTTCTGAGGCTTGCGTGCCCCCAGTCATGTGCCTGTGGAAGATGAAGATGGAGTTGCGTCTTCATAGTTATCGTTTGTTCGTTGTAAAGACCTTCGAGTCTAACGTCTGAGTGTAATAAAGAGATAATGTAATAGTTTAACTCTTGTACGATTTTATTGCTGTTTATTGATATTTCACTCATGACGTCTATCATATGTGTGTAAACTTGATCCTGGCGCACATATGAGATGCATTTGGTTTTCTTCGGAAAATCGGGTGTGACAGAGTGGTATCAAAGCCAAGTTGACTGTAGGACGCAACCTTAAGTTAGATATGGTCGAAAAGTAAGGATTCATGTTCTAGAAAGCCTGTCATTCTTCAAAATTGACTTATTTTACATATAAAAAAAACTAATTTAATCTTGTCTTCTTGATAAAACACATCGTTTTATTTTGATCTATTCTGAGTTCGTTTCTTGTGCTATCAGCTGAATCTTCACCACCAAGGTTTTCTGATATAAGTTCTTAGATTGCCTACCCCTTATCAACTTCGATAGAAACGTTTCTGTGAGGACGATCGTTGTGTTGATGTTTGTTGTTTGAACACATGATTGATTTGGATCTTTGCTTGTGTGAGTTGTATTGTGGAGTGATGGCCACAAATGCAACACGAAATAAATTGTTAGGCTAATAAAGATAGTTTGGGTTCAAATCTGGTTTATCCCCATCTGTCATTCAAAATGGTTGGAGGATGTCGAAGATCAAAACCTTAACCTCAACAACCGTAAATCTACAAGCATATACGGATATCAACATATGAAAGAAGTTAAAGAAAAAGATGGTCAATTTCTTTTATCTCTCGTTATTCTCCTCTCTACCACAGGCGATTACAATCACAACAAGGAAAAAGAAATGGATGTGATATCAATAATTTTACCCTCGCTCTTCAATCTATTTCCAATCTCTTCGAGCTTACCTTTATCACACAACCGGATGGCGAGTCCCAATAGAAATCACGAAGATAAAGACAACAAAGGAAACATCGACATTCCATCTACAACCTCAAAGCAATTGAACGCAAGATGCTAGAGTATATGGCAACACAAATTCGTACTCTACAAGCAATGACTCAAACCATGGGTAATATCCATCAAGTATATTATAGAGCAAGCATCAAATCCTAAGAACCCCAATCTTGCTTTGGGTGATAACCGTCAGATTTCATCTGTTCCACTGTCATTGGACAAAGAAAAGCTATCAGTCATGCAAGCTCAAGTCTTACAAGGACGGAAGCAGACTAGCACGTCACCCCCTCATAAAACAGAGATAACCAAAACTGGAGTTCCTGCCGGACCAGTAAAAAAAAACAAGTTGTAGAAGCATGGAATCATCAAAATAATAAGAGAAGTCATGGAGTACCAGAATTGCGGATGAACGAACAACATGAACATATGAAGACTACAGGAACATGTCAATGTTGTGAGCATTATGGTCGTTCATGTCTCCAAAAAGAAGCCAGCCTAATGACAGATGAGGCTAGACAATGTTACCATTTGAATATCAATAAGAAAAGGAAGTTATGTACCCAAAATCCAGTCCTACAAAAAAAAAATTTGCTCAAGCTATAGATAGTAATCAGATTATCAACCTTGAGGATTGGAGTATAACTCAGCCTGACGGAATCAAACAACTCAAGAAGCATGCAAGTGAAGAAAGCCAAGACAAAGGTCTTAAGAGACTATGTTTCAAATGTGGTGAAGAAGGCCACTATGTTAATAATTGTTCAACAAAGTGTAAGAGGATTTTGCCTAATCACGATGGATTATATTGCCTCAAGCATGGAGAAAATGGATATCTTGCTAGTTGGTGTGCAAAATAGGATAGTAATCAACCCCAGGATCGAAGTTTCAATACCCTTACTTCTAGTTAAACATACAATCGCCAGGATACTAAAGCAAGAAAAGCATGTTTCTATTGTAACAAAGAGGGACATTTCATAAGTCAGTACTCAAGAAGCCTTTGGATCAAATGGAAAAGAATATTTAAAAGATTGTGTATGAGGACCCGAAGTATGATTCGAGTTGGCTAAGCTTAGGAAAAGAAACAATTATGGAGTCGATCCAGCTCTATTCAAATCACTTTATCAAGAAAAGAAGAAAAATCCTACAAAGGCAAATCAACAGAGTCGAGAAAAGGAATGGACAGTCACAAGCGGGAGTTAGGTTGAGTATTCCAGTGATGTTTATAGAGTGAGTTGTGAAGAATAAAGAATTATGTTTATGGAGCTTGTACAAGACGAATTATATGGAAGCAAGATAAGCGAAGGATGGATGCTAAACACCCGAACTCTTGTTTCATGCTAGCCTTTGTGAATCTCGGGATGAGAATTTGTCTTAAATTGAAAGTTCATGTTGTCTTATCTTTTTGAGTTCATCTCTTCATGCATTAGTTCATTATTCCTATCTGAGACACTTTTCTCTAACAATCAGATGGTAAGCATTAGGTCAGGAGAAGGTCAAGACAATCCACCTGTTGTTTGTGCTCATATTGCTAATCAGCGGAATCAAGCACCATCCCCACCCCTCAACCCAGCAATGGATCCAGTACGCAACAGTTCCTTGCCGCTCAGATGCCGCTAATCCAAAACCTGACTACCACTATTCAAAACATTCAAGCTCAGCAAAATCAGTCACCACCAGCAGCACCACCAGCACCAGTGTACAAGCATAAGGAATTCATGAGTCACCATCCTCCCACATACTCCCACACAGTCGATCCATTGGATGCTGATGATTGATTAAAGACTGTCGTCAAGAAGTTGAAGATGACGCAATGCACTAGTCGAGAGATGATCTTGTATACAACAGAATGTTTGGAAGAATTAACAGCTGAATGATGGAATGCGTACACTGTCGTACATGCTACACCTAACACCATCACCTGGAGAGTTCAAGGATAGTTTTCACGTGCACCACATTCCCTTCCGGTGTGATCAAGCTTGAACAAAGAGAGTTCCTCACTCTAAAGCAAGGCAATATGTTAGTTAACGAGTATCCGGAAAAGTTTACTCGGTTGTCCCGCTATGTATCGATGAAGTTAATACCGACCCAAAGAGGCAAGAACGCTTCCCGGATGGTCCGATAGGGCCACTCAATTATCGCCTACAGAGTCACGACTTCTTGGACTTCGCAACATTACTAAACAAAACATAGGTCTAAAGAATAAACATGCGTAACTTGGTGAACGAAGCGCAAGTTCCGGACACATGGGCAATCTAGCAAAACATGTCCCCGCTTCAACTCATCATAGAGTTCTCGCTTAGTTTTGGTGGATCAAGTGGAAATTATTTGCAAAATTCTCGGTTGCGGTGTTCAACTCAGCGAGCCCAACATTTCGGCTAAGAAACACCACATGTTCCAAATCATCATCGAGATCGCTTATGTGCCTAATGAGAAACGACTCTCAAGTTCACTCTAATGGTTGTTTCAATTGTGGAGAATTGGAATGATATACCAAAGATCCGCCCAAATCGTAACATCTAGACTCCCCGTAAAGACAATGGTTAAAGGTTCGGACAACCAACATCTCGTATACACCATGGAAGTGCTAATTCCCAGATCAACAAAGGTCAACGGAATTACGTGCGTGGCAGAGTAAACCACGTGACAACTGAACAAGCTCAAGACGCTACTGATATTGTGCTGGATACGTTTTCCTGTCAACTCGGTGCCCGCAATAGTTTTATTTGATTCCGGAGCATCACATCCATTCGTTACTGAACAATTCGTGGCAAAGCATGATACACCTATGAATTCTATGAAGACACATTTGCTGATTAGTTCCCCGAACGGTGAAATAAAATTCACCCAGGTATGCCCGTGAGTCAATCTTAAAATCGGGGAATGGAGTTTCAAGCCGATCTAGTAGTTCTTACATCAAGTGGAATAAATGTTATTCTTGGAAAGGATTGGTTAGGCGAATGTGATGGAATAATTCTATGTGCCAAGAAGTCAGTGCTCTTAACCAGCCCACAAGGAGATAGGATTGAAGTTGCCACGACTGCCCCGTCCAAGAAGGAAGGAAAAAAAAATGAAATAAGATGAAGGAAAGCAAGACAAGAAGTTATGATTGAAGAACTCAAGCATGCGAGATGAGCCTAAGGAAGCGTTCCCTTAGTTTCTTTTCCAATTTCTCCGAATCTCGGACGAGATTCTTTTTAAGGGGGTAGATTTGTGACACCCTAATTTTCCATCACTAAATTAATGTAAGCAACAAGGTGTTTTAGATTTTATTTTGAAAGGATTAAATAAATTATCAAATAAATTATGCTCTAAAATATTTAATATCACTTTTGAATAATTTTAGAGGCAACAAGTGCTTGTGCATCATGTTTTGTTTGCATGGTGTTTATGTGTGAGGGTGTGAAGTTTTAAAAGACTTTAAAATAATTTGAAAACTTGCAAAAGGTTTGAAGTGTTTAAACTTTGAAAAGAGTTTAAAGTTTGAAAGTTTGAAAAGGTTTAAAACAAAAGTTTAAAAAAAAAAAAACAAACTCAACTCTCTCCCTACCCAATCCCTCTTTCACCCCCACCGGCCCGCTTCCCCCGCGGCCCACCTCCCCTTCCACCCCCAACCCGCCTCTCACCCCGCGCGGCCCGCTCTCTCTCTCTTCCGGCCCAACACCCCCCCCCCCGTGGCCCATTTCTTCTTCCCTCTTCTTCTCTCACCGACCGGCCGGCCCGCGCGTCGGTCCACTTCCTTCCACCTCCCGCCGCCTCCTCTCGCATCTCATCGGGCGCCGCCGCCGCCGCCTTTCCCTCGTCTCCTTCGCCTTTCCGTCTTTAATCCTCCTCTTTATGGCGCGGTGAAACACCGGCCACCCCTCCCCCTTCTTTACTTCCCCTTCGGTTACTCCTTCCCCATCACGCCGCCCCTTGAATGCCTTGAGCCGCCGGCGCCCCCTCGGCCATTAATGGCCGGCCATGCCGCATCTCCTTCCCCTCCCTCCATCTCTCGCCCGCCGTAAAGCTAAGCGCCCGAGGCCGCGCGCGCCCTAGTCCGCTCCGCCGCCCTACTCCGGCCGTTGTGTCTCGCTCGCGCAAAGACCGCGGCGGAGGGCCAAGCACCGCCGCCGAGGTGAAGTGCTCCACCGCCGCCGTGTCCTAGCGCCGTCGGTCCCGAACTCACCCTCCTCGCTTCTCCCGTTGCACTCGCAGACCACCAGACCCCACCGCGACGCCCAGGAGCACGCGGCCGAGGCCACAACCCTCTCCCCCGGCGGGGACCCGTGATCCCGTCCGCCCCTCTTCATGGCACGTCGTCTACATCGCCCCCACCGCCGTCAACGAGTCCCCCGGTGAGCTCCGTGATGTCCTCCTCTTGCTCCCGGTCCAAACCGCGTCGCAATTAGTGCACCGTAGCGCCCAAACTCGCCTTCTCCGGTGATGCCCCCGCGAGCTCCGCCGCCGCCCCCGCCGTGCGCCGCCGCCTCGTCGCTTGCGGTGATGCCGGCCGTTAGATCCAAGGCACGGACGGCGTGGATCGCGGCCCTACCCAAGTCAATGGGTCACATACCGGTCAACCCTTAGTTGTCCGCCGCCATTTTGTGAAAACCCCCCCCCGCACTTTCTATAATCACATGAATACCCTTTCACCGCAGAGACCCTTTCGTCCGCATCCTTCCCTTTTGAGTTTAGCCCCCCGTCCTTCTTGGTTTTCGGTCGGCCTGGCTTGATCCGTGATCAACGGCCTTGAATAAATCGTGGTGTTACCCCTTTGGCCGTCCACCGTGGACCCATGGACCAAGTCCATCGCTCGGTCCACGGCCGGCCACCGCCGCCACCAATCGCAGCCCGCCGCCGCACCGTCGCTCGCGGTTCGTCGAGGCCACCCGATCCGAGATCAACGGTCACGATCTAAAGTAGCCGCTGGTCAACGGACCACATAGCGGTCGCCTTTGGTTCTTTTGCGAAAAAGACCCCCCGTCCTTTTTATAATCACGGATATGTCCTTCCACCTATTAGAATCTTCACATATAGGTCCCCGTTTTTATGATCTAGCCCCCGGTTTTCCTAGATTCCTTCACTAGAGGCCCTTTTCATCACTCTTTGCCTATAAACCCCTCTGTTTATATGCATAATTATGTTTTAGCCCGGTTTCTTCACAGAAAAGCCCCTGAAACTTGTTTTAGCCATATCTTTTCCGTCCTAGCTCCGTTTTAAGCGTTCTTGGTGTCCACGCGACCGTCTTTTCAAGCCCGTCAGTTTTAGAACCTTGTTTTGGCCGTATATTGTGCGTTTTAGCTCCGTTTCCACCGTTTCAAGTTGCGTTAGGCTCATATCAACTAAAACTACGTGATAGGACCAATGTTGTACATGTTCTTTGTTTTATAATTTAGTTAAATATTTCTTATAATTAAAAGCCAATTAGATGTGTACCTCGGTTTTTTTATAATCAAACTTAATTTGATTAATGATTATGCAATTTGCTTCCTATATAAAAGCAATATAGGTTTATCTCGAGTTTTCTTAATTAAATTGTTAATTTGATTAATATGAATATAAATGTGTTTTTAAATTGTAATTTGATTAGAATAACTCGAAATATAAAGTTATATGCCTAGATGCTTTTACATGCTTCTTTTGAATTAAAATATTTAATTTGCATAAGTTAAACTTGAATATTTATAAATAAAATTGAAGTAGGCTTACATTGTCTTTTAAAAACCAATATAACTTGCTTAATTATAAATAGGGTATTTCTCTCGAAATAACCTATACACATGTTTTTACTTAATTAAAATATACCAAGCACATAGCTAGCTTTTGTTTGTGATCGTCCAAATCTTTCGATAGTTCCTAGTGCTTTTGTGTTCGCTTTCCTAGAGCCAACCTTTGTTCTCTCTTGGTGAATCAACTATGTTCTTACACCTAATCTTTACGAACCACCTTTCTTTAAAGCTACCTTGTTATCTGTTTCTTCTGTCAGACCAGTTTACCTTCGCTTGGTGTATTGTTTTGTTTATTGTATGCTTTCTTGTGTGCTCGTAGACATCGTGCCAGTTTCAAGTGAACAGCCAGTTGGAGTAGATCAAGAGCAAGTGTTTGAAGAAGAAGAAGAACTCCGGTGTTTAAGCAAGGAAGGCAAGTGGACTTCTCCCTCTCGCATATTCTTCTTTGTCCTAAACAATTGCATGATAACTATGTTTACTTTTAAATGTTGTATTGCATAAACTTGTTGGGAAATCACCTTTCTAAGGACATGACTAGACTTTTACCTTCATTACCTTGGACAACCCTTTTTTTTAAATAAATGTTTTGGGTAGAAATGCTTAGTTGCTATAACTTGGGATGGTTAAAATGAATCTTATGCAATATGATGAATGTTGATCATGATAACTTGGATGATATACATGTATGTGTGTGCTTATGGTTAATAACAAGATCATATGGTTTAATCGGAACATGGAGAACCACCCAGGATAACAGTACAACCACAGTCCACATGGCTCTGGCTTAGCCGATTAATTAGGAGAGAGGGTTAGCTGATAGCTCTTTTCCGAGAAGGGCACAGGGGGCCGGAGTTGAAGGGGTATAGCCCGGTTCTTTTGGGGTAGCAGCCTTGGCTAAGGTGCTGACCATTAGGGAGGGTTATGGTCCGCTCCGCCGTCATAATCGTTGCGGGCGTTGGTTTCTCTTCTTTCCTTTGTAAAGGCTTCGTAGTGGACCCCTAGCCACTCACCTCGGAAGTGTTTAAGGGTCCGATCAACCCGGCAACATGGGGAACACGAACCGTGGGTAAAGTGTACAACCTCTCGCAGTGTAAAACCGATTGATCGCCCGTGCTCACGGTCAAGAGTGGCCTGGACCCTCACATGATTAATAAACTTGAAGATGGAACCAAATTGTGGTTTCTTGTGGGTTTTTGAGAGGAGATGCTTTCCTAAATGCTTAAGTGGGTTGGTATAAACTTACACCTAGTAATTAGGTGCTTGCTAATAAAATTTGACCAACATTAAAATGCTAACCGCAACAAACTCTTAGCCTATCCTTGATGGCCTTGCATTCTTCCCCCACTTGCTGAGCTCCAACCATAAGTGTGCTCACCCTTGCTTACCCGCCGTTCGAAGAGAACACCGGAGAAGAGTACTTCACGCGGTTATGAGGAGTTCCGAGGCTTGCGTGCCCCCCGCTCATGTGCTCCGTGGAAGATGAAGATGGAGTTGCGTCTTCATAGTTATCGTTTGTTCGTTGTAAAGACCTTCGAGTCTAACGTCCGAGTGTAATAAAGAGATAATGTAATAGTTTAACTCTTGTACGATTTTATTGTCGTTCATTGATATTTCACTCATGACGTCTATCATATGTGTGTAAACTTGATCCCGGCGCACATATGAGATGCATTTGGTTTTCTTCGGAAAATCGGGTGTGACAGAGTGGTATCGAGCAATGTTGACTGTAGGACGCAACCTTAAGTTAGATATGGTCGAAAAGTAAGGATTCATGTTCTAGAAAGCTCGTCATTCTTCAAAATTGACTTATTTTACATATAAAAAAAACTAATTTAATCTTGTCTTCTTGATAAAACACATCGTTTTATTTTGATCTATTCCGAGTTCGTTTCTTGTGCTATCACCGAATCTTCACCACCAAGGTTTTCTCGATATAAGTTCTTAGATTGCCTACCCCTTATCAACTTCGATAGAAACGTTTCGTGAGGACGATCGTTGTGTTGATGTTTGTTGTTTGAACGCATGATTGATTTGGATCTTTGCTTGTGTGAGTTGTATTGTGGAGTGATGGCCACAAATGCAACACGAAATAAATTGTTAGGCTAATAAAGATAGTGGGGGATTCACCCACCTGTTGGTCGCGATCGACAAATTTTCCAAGTGGGTGGAGGTGCGCCCCATTACGAATCTCAGGGCAGAGCAGGCGGTGACGTTCTTCACAGACATCGTCTATCGCTTTGGAGTGCCGAACTCTAATCACCGATAACGGGTCCCAGTTCACGGGCAGGAAATTCCTGGAGTTTTGCGACAAGTTCCACATTCATGTGGACTGGGCAGCTGTGGCACATCCACAGACCAATGGACAAGTAGATCGTGCCAACGGCATGATTTTACAAAGCCTCAAGCCCAGAATTTTCGACCAACTGAACAAGTCTAGTCGAAAATGGCTCCAGGAACTACCTGCGGTCGTGTGGAGCCTCAGGACCACCCCAAGCAGAGCCACCGGGTTCACTCCGTTTTTTCTAGTCCATGGCGCGGAAGCCGTCCTCCCCACGGATTTAGAATATGGGTCACCCAGAGTGCAGGGTTATCACGAAGACACCAACCAGCGAGCCTGCGAGGACTCGCTGGACCAGCTGGACGAAGCACGCCTCGTGGCCCTAATGCACTCCGCAAGATACCAGCAGTCCCTAAGGCGCTACCAGGCTCGGAAGGTACGCCGGCGGGACTTCAACGAAGGGGATCTAGTCCTGAAGCTACGCCAAGACAACCGAGGACGCCACAAGCTATCACCTCCATGGGAGGGACCCTACGTCGTGGTGAAGGTGCTCAAGCCCGGCACGTACAAGCTAGCCAACGAGGACGGCGAAGAACTCACCAACGCTTGGAACATCTAGCAGCTACGTCGCTTCTACCCCTAGCTAGGATTTCCAAGTCTTTTGTTGTAAATTACGTGCCCAACACCCCAGTTGGCAACGAACATGTAAATAGCAGCAGTTCAATAAAAAGGGCAACTCGGCTTTCCCCCGAAACCCAAGTCACCCTCGGGGGCTACTATGGGGGGAATCCCCCCCCCCAAAAAATGGTCCCATTTTTTCGCAAAAAACTCACGCGCGCTAAGTATGGCTCGACCTTAGCCTCGAGCAAAATTCAGACAGGGCGCGGGTGGCCTAGCGGAAAGGACGCGCGAGCCAGAGATAGCCTACGCCTCCACGAGGATACGACCCTTCTCTCTTGCCTCCGGCCCAGCAGGCTGCTCGCGAAAATTGAACTCCCCAAACTCGAATTTACTCAGGCAAAGGAAGAAACAAAACAGCGCGATAAAATAACAAACACCATTCATTTCCACGAGTGTTTGAAACAATATTTGTTTATTTACATGGCTGTGTGGCCCATATACTAACATTCAAATAAAAAAGAGCCCGACGCCCGGTGATCTTCAGGATTGAGGAGCATTAGCGTCGGCGGCGTCCGGAAATAAGAACTCCTCGAAGGCCTCGGCGAGCGCCCCGGCGACATCAGCGGCTAGCGCGTCCACGTGCTCCATTGCCGCTTCATCCTCGACGCCCTCCGGGACAATGTAGCCTTCCGCCATGGCCTCGAAGTTGACCTCGTAGTGGGACCGCACCACGCCGAGGGCCTTCTGGACGCCAAGGCGCGAGCGCAAGGCATGCGCCCGCAGACGTGCCCGCCGAGGGTGCGCAGGCGGCTGGCCAGCGAGCTTCCGTCTTGCGCCTCGCCCTCCTCGATGGCCTGGCAGGTCTCGAGGGCCGCGAAACGCAGCTCCACCAGCTCCCGCTCGGAGGAGTCGTACGCAGCCTACAGCGTCTCAGCGCGGTTGGCCGCGTGCCCCAACGCGGTGCACAGGCCTGAACGTCACCAGCGAAAGAAATCAGAAGGGGAACGAACCCTCGAAGGAAAGATTAGCAAAACAAAAGACGAAACGGCGACTTACCTTCAACCTGCTTCTTCTCCACCTCGAGAGCGCGGCGCTCAACCTCGACCGCTTGCTGCAGGCTGACGACGGTAGTACCCTGCTCCTTGAGGGACAGCTCCTGATCCGCGTTCGCGATGTTGAGGGCTATTAGCTCTCCGTCGAGCCTTGAGACGTCGGCTTCCCGCTCCGCCAGCGACTTCTGCGTTGTCTCGCGAGCGGCGCGCTCCCGCTCGAGCGCCGACTGGGCATCGGCAAGAGCGGTCCACTCCTGCTGGAGCTGCCTCTCGGCCCCCTGGCGGGCGGTACGCTCTTGCCGGAGCTGGTCCTCCACCGTGGTGAGCGCAGCGACCTTGGCATCGAGGGCGGCCTTCAGCTCGTCGGCTTCCTTGGCCTTCTGCTCGGCTGTCCGCGCCCTCTCCCTCGCCCCGGCTCGCCGGGCCTCGCGCCTCCCTGGAGCCATGTGCGGAGCTCCTGGTTGTCGGACCGGACGTTCCCCACCTCCGCCTCCCAGCCCGACACCACGGCGCGCACCTTCTCCACATCCCCCCCGCACCTGCTGCAGCGCCTCATCCCGATCGATGAGGGCTGTGCAAATCTGCTCAAGGGCGGGGGGACGCGTCGCGGCCTGTCCCTCGTGCTCGAGGAGCTGGTCGCGCAGGTGAAGGATCAGATGGCGACTAGAGAGGGGGGAGTGAATAGGAGCCAGTAAAAATTCTTCCAAAAGAATCCGGCCTATACCCTAGACAAAACCCCGGTCACACACAAGCGATGGATCGAATCACGCACCAATCGCCAAGACCACGAGGTTATGGATCAACCTCTAGCCTTAGGAACGATTCCTAGAAGCACACGCGGAAGCACTAGAAAGGGAGGGAGGAATCGAACCAAGAAGCAAAGCACACGAGCTCGGCGGACCGTCCGGCCAGAGGGGCGGACCGTCCGCACGGCCTCGCGGACCGTCCGTCTCGCACCGCGGACCGTCCGCGCCGACCTTGCGGACCGTCCGGCCCTACACCGCGGACCGTCCGTTAAAGCACACAACACCGTAAGCGACCCGAGAAAAACGGACCGTCCGCCGAGGCCGGGCGGACCGTCCGCGCCACCCGCGGACCGTCCGCTACTCAAGCCCGGACTGTCCACAAACTGGCTGCAACAAAACCCAAAAGCCAAACGGGAGCGAAAGCGAGGACGCGCAAGAACTCGACGAACACGCGACGAACACGCTCCTCGCGGACCGTCCGCGACCCCCTCGCGGACCGTCCGCGCCGCGCGAACAGGACAGAAAAACCACGACCCCGAAAGTCAACTCCCCCAAATCATCATCGGATTTCCCAAACGGTTGAAGCTATGGAGACAAGGGTTTGGGGACTTGAAAAGCGTCACACAAGGATGCTATAGCCCAAAAATCTTGCCTCCTAACTCCCTAAATCACCGGGAATCGCGAATCCTTTGAGCACCACCAAAAGCTAGAGCACCGAACGAAAACTCACGAATCGAAGTGGTTTCCCGGCGTTTGAGGGCACAAGATCAAGCACAAAGATGCACAAGACATCCATCCATGTTTCCCTCAAAGAAATCCGGGAAGAAACCCACTTAAATCCGCAGAATCACACCGGGAACAAAGGCATGAAAACAAGCACAAAAAGGCACGAAAACACAACCCCAAATCTTCTATACAAACCAGGAAAGATTCATAAGGTCTATCATGCCGCCCTAGTATCCAACCCTCTCAACAAATCTCTCATGAAGCTCTCATGCTAGCCTAGAGAAAATGGAAGAAAAATAGCTACGAAAATGAGAAAGAGGAGGGAGGAAATGAAACCCTAAGTCGCGGAGAGAGAGAGCCATCCACACACACTCATGGCTTATATATCAGGTCCCGCCGGAGTGGTAAATGACTCGACTACCCCTAACTTAACTACTGGCGATACAACCCACGTAGGGGCATTTGGGAAATGTTTGTGGGTCTTGCCATCGGACGGCCACGCCTTTACCGCACCCCGCGTCCTCCCGACGCAAGCCATGCGATCCCGCCGCGTGTCCTCCGCCTCGAAGCTTCCCGACACGCCCGGATCCCGTCTCCGTCGTGTTGGGCCCTCGGACTTGGTTTTGAGGCCCAAACCAAGAAACCGTCCGCTGATGGTTTTGTGGGCAAACCACCAAACCCCGGTGCCCGGTCCGGCCTCCCGCCAAACACTTGACTTGACCGCCACCGTGCACCGCTCACTTGTTCATGACTTCGTCTTGCTTGTGTCGCCACCATGTGGCCCGCACCCGGGCCCCGCCGTCCACCGGTCCCTCGAACCGAGCCTACTTGTCTCTCCATCTCCCGGAGGCCCCTCAAGGCCGAAGACCTTTCGCGCCCGTTCTTCACCTCGCAACAACACGAACTAGGCCACAACCTACACCTGCGCACTAAGCCAAGAGTCAGTCCAACACCCATTGTCAATCACTCAACAATGAGGAGCGGTCATCCATCGACCACTGGGACGCTCCTAGTCCTCAGCAGGGCCTCCGCCCGGTACGACAGCCAGCCGTCCTGGGTCCCCAAGGCCTCCGCGAGCGCGTCGAAGGCGTCACGCTGCTCCCGGAGCTGGCGGAGCTCGGCACTCATCTGGTCGAAGGTGCCATACTTGTCGCAGGCGCGGTGCTCGAGCTCCTGCCGCCAACAGATCAAAACCAGTAAGCATCACGCCGCAAGAAACAAACACGAAAACGACGAAATCGAAGAAAAAAGACAACAGCGCTTCACCTGGAAGACGCGCCACGCTGGACCGCCATGGATCCGCAGCACCTCATTCAACGCTCGGTTAAGTGAGGCGCTGTGATCGCGGAGCTCCGCCCACAACTGCTGCTCCTCCTGGGCGTCGGTGAAGGCGGGCGGCTCGTCGACACGCTCCTCGCCAAGGCCAGAAGGGGCGGCGCGGGACGAAGAGGCCTCGACGCCGCATCTCGAGCCCCCCGCCACCATGTGGCCGTCCCACCGTGTAATGAGTGCCCCGCCTGGGGCTCGGGGGATGGCATGGGCAGGTTCACCCACTGGTCCCACCAGGGCGGCGGGGCGTCGTCGTCCGGGATCTCCACCGCCATCGCCTGGGAGCTGCCGCGCGCGCGGGCTCTTGCCGCGCCCCCACGGCCGCCTTCGACCGCGCCTCCCGTGGCCGCGGCTCTTGCCGCGCGCCGCGCCCGCCGCCTTCGGTCGCGCCTCGGCGGGCCGCGGCGCCGGGTGGCCCCCCCCACGGCGCACGCCGCCGGCAAAGCCACCGCAACCGCGCGCCCGGCCGTACCTCCCCGGCTCCGCCTCACCCCCCGCCGCGGCCGCCGCCCCTCGCCGCGCCTCCACCACGACCGGCGCCCGCCGTTCCTCGGCCGACCGCCGGCCGCGGCTCGGCGGGCGAGACCACCCGCCGTGGCCTCGAGGCCTCGGGCCGCGCCCTCGCGAGTTCGTGCTCGCCGTTGCCGCCTCGCTCGTCCCCGCCCGCGCACCCTTGACGAACGCCGCCGGGTAGGGATGGACGCATCCGCTCTCAGCACCTTGGCCGGTGCGAGGGGGGCACAGTTGGCACCGTCCTGCGGAAACGGGAACAAAATGTCAAAATCCCGCCTGTCAGGCACGCAACCTCTTGAAAGACAATCCCTTACCTCGAAGAGGAGAAGGCGTGCTTCCTCTTCCTCGAGGTCCCCGCCGACGTTGCGGGTGCGGCCGGCGCGGCCGCCGCCGCACCTCCGGCCATCTCCATCGCATGGGCGGGCCCCGCCCGCGCGCCGGGCGCCTCCACCGCGCCCGCGGACGCCTCCGAGGCGCGCGCCGGTGCCCTCGTGGCCCGCGCCGCCTCTCGTCGTCGACTGCCTGGCGGTGGACGCCTCCGTGCCTGCCCCAGGCGATGCTACTCCTGCCATCGTAGCCGGCTCCGTGACGGGGGTGCAGGTTCCCACCTATCGGGAAGGGCCTGCCCCCTGACCTTTTCCTCCTCTTCCTCCTCCTCGTCCGATGACGAGTACTCCTCGGTCCCCGCGCGAGGAGAGCCCCTGCTGCTCACGCCGCCGGAACTCCTCGCTCCTGCGCTCGCGACGCTCCCGTGCCGCGCCGCGCGCTCCCTCCCCGCGGGCCACCCGCTCCCGCTCTCGCCGGCCGCGCCGCGTGCGCGAGCGCGCGGGAGCGGGGGGTGGGCGGCTCGGACATCGCGGCGCTCACACTCATCATATGCGGGCGAAGCATTAAAATGCGTCAATAACTCAGAAAACTGGCGAAACTGGAAATGAAATCAAGAACTCTGCTCACCAGGGGGCCAGTGGGCAGCATCTCAAGCTCCCACAGGGCCTTGTCGTCATAGCGCCCGGACTTGGGGTCGATGGCGCGCCGCGCCCGGGTGGTCGCGTACTCCCGCGGGAAGGGTCCGGCAACAGTCACGACTTCGCCAACGCGACGGGGTCCGCGATATCGGTCATCTCATAGACGCGGAGCGGCCTCTCCATCAAGGGGACGACACGCCGATGGTGGAGGTGGGCAAGAACAACTTCCGCAGTCAGCCCACGGCCCGCCAGGTTCCTCAGCGCCGCCAGGAGCGAGTCCAGCCGCACCTGTTGCTGGGGCGGGGACACCCCGTGGTACCAGGAGGCGGGCCTCTCCAGGAGCACCTTGCCGGTGTAAGGGGGGAGGCCGGGCTTGGCGTTGCGAAGGTAGAACCACCCCCGCTCCCAGTCCGCGTTGTTGGTCATCATCGTGCAGGGGATGTAGTCGTCCTTGCGCTGGCCCCGCACGGCGAGCGACATGCAGCCAGCGCGCACCGCGCGACAGGTCCTCGTCTCCGTCGTCGGCAGCGTGTACAGCTCCGCGCGGAAGAGATGAACCCAGAGATCCCAGTTCACCGGTATCCCCAGGAAGCCCTCACATACGCCGAAGAATGTGGCCGCCTGCGAGATCGCATTCGACGCGAAGTTGTGAAGCTCCACGCCGTAGTGGTGGAAGAGGGCCCGCATGAAGCGGCTCGACGGCGCTGTGAAGCCGCGCTCGTGGAAGCGGATGAAGCTGACCACGTAGCCGTATGGAGGGTTGGGCGCTCGCTCCCTTTCCGATGGCACGATCCACTCGGCCGGTTGTCCGTCCTCGTTCGCCGCTAGCTGGCCGCCGGCCACCAGTTGGCCCAGGGCCAGCGGCGTCACCGTCGAGCGCTCCCACGCCAACGGGTCGATGATGATGAGAGGCTGCTGGGGAGCCATGCAAGCAGGCGGAGATGCGGAGGACAAGGACCAAGAAGAGCTCCGAAAGCAGAGGTGCAATGGCGAGGATGGCTCGGGGGCTAGAGCGCAAGGAGCAAAAACGACGAATGCTAAGCGCAAAGGTAAAAACCGCCCTTTCCCCTCCCATCGGATTTATAGGCCGCAGGCGTGCTCTCCGGAGCATACGCCCCACGCGCATTAATTGCAGGTGGAATATTCCCTCGCTGACGAATGGGGCCCACCACGACCACGGCAGCCACGCAACCGCACGCATGCCATCATCACGGCGTGGTAACCGGGGGGCCGTGGCAGGCGGTCACGTCCGCCTGCCCACTTCGCCCACTACGTGCGCGGCCGCGGCGCCTGAAAAGGCGCGCCCGCGGCGTGAGACTACAGTCGCGCCTGCGAGCATTAAATGGCCCTGTCCCTTACTGAGTAAGGAAGACCCTCGAGCGGCCCGAGCCCTTGGCTCAAATAAATACGACCCTCGAAGGGTGCAAACATCGACCCGTGGCCTCGAAGCCTGTTTGAAATAAACGGGTGCCACAGGTGCCCTCAATCCACAAAAAACTACTGATCTGCGGCTCGAGAACTGGCACGACCAGGGACCCTCGAAACCTGCAGATGCGAAAGACGGGGGCACTTGGCTATTACCCTGCACGGCCCTACTGATCAGAGGTTCGAAGCCTGACCCTCGACGGGTTCGAACAGGCGCCCCAGATCACCAGAGTCAGGGACGACGAGGGCACGCGCATTCGAGCCTTTCCTCGAGCCTACCGGCTCGAGGGTGCCCCACATGTCGTGTTCAAGAGCCAGCAAGGGCAGCTAGCCGAGGGGATCCCACCGAGGGAGAGGTTCTGCGCCCTCGGTCCCTAGAGAATGGGACCGAGCCCCACCTAGCAAACCCAGGCAAGTGCTTTAATGGACGAGTCTCCGGACCGCGCAGCCTACCCTTATCAAACGGGGCATGGGCGTCCACTTGAACCACCCGCCAACAGCTCGACGAGGAATCCGCGACCCGATCGATGGGGGTTGCGGAAACCTCACCCTCCGTCCCGCGGAGGGACGGCGAGGGCGCGTTTAAAATAAGACGAAGA
The DNA here is from genome assembly GCA_947561735.1 of Cenchrus americanus. Lineage (NCBI taxonomy): Eukaryota > Viridiplantae > Streptophyta > Magnoliopsida > Poales > Poaceae > Cenchrus > Cenchrus americanus. The sequence goes on along the minus strand of OX387243.1, from coordinate 97,281,011 downwards.
GCTCACCCCGATCGCCTTGAATGGGCCCAGGCTCGGGGGCTCGACGCACGGCTACACCTCCTGGGTTGCACCGGCCGCAGATAGTGCTAGTTGCGCGTGCGTCACCGAAGCCGGCTGAAACATCACCGACACCGGTTGGAATATGCACCACGCCCACTGACCACATTCCGCGGTAAAACCCCTACAGGAGCACTCACGCTCCTGCAGGGCTTCGGGGGCTAGACCCGCGGGTCCGCTGATGCGGCCCCACGGAAAGCGTTAGCAACCAGGGGGGAAGGATGTCCTATCAGTAGGCTTCAGCATCTGCGGGAGCCTAGCCGGCATACCCGCAGATGCTCGGGGGCTACAGTCGGGGACAGCCCTGAGGGTCCCCTAAAACAACCAGGGGAATCCTGCTTAAACCCGCAAAAAACCAAAATGAAACACCTCTCACTTAAACACACGCACGAGGCCCGGCCCACACCGCGGTGGTCCCCACGGCCCACCGAAGTGGCCCAGTCAAGGGCTCCCTCGAGCAGGCTCCGCGCCGCTTGAGGGCTCACGCCCCCCTCGAGCGGACTCCGCCTCGCTCGAGGGTCCACGCCTCCCTCGAGTAGGCTCCGCCTCGTTCGAGGGTTCGTCTCCGCCTCGCTCGAGGCCCCCTCGCGAGCACGCCCGCCCCCGCACGCGGGTACGGGCATTTAATGCTCTGACACAGCAGAGCCGTGCCATCATGCGCCTGGGAATCACACCCCGGCGCTGTTCTGCCAACTCCCTAGGAAGGAACCCATCCCCGCCACTGTGGGAGACTGTGCGACATGGCCAGTGTCAGCTCCGTGGCACTGCGCTGCCTACTCCCGTACGGCTAACATGCCGCGCCCTCGAAGGGGGGCTGGCCACACCCTCGAACCACTTTCTCGTGAACCTACAGGGGCAAGCCATGACGTTAGGCCGGCGGAACGCCATCCCCACCACTGTGGGTCCTGTGCGGCCGCCCCCGTGCTTGCAGCACCACGCTGGGCACTGTTACAACCACTCCGGTGTTGTCAGGCACGCGGGGACGGGACGCCGCCACGCCTGCCGCTGTATCCCATATGGATCGCCGTCAATGGCTTCCTCGAGCCCGTCTGAAGGCGCCACGATCAACCACTACGCCCCTACCCTCGAAGCAGCCACTGTTCGGGTACAGGGGACGTTATGACGACAAGATCGTGGACGGCCGCCAACTCCGCGGCGCTGCACGCCATACTTCCCCGTGTAGCTAAACAGTGTGGCATGCCTGTAATTCACCCCCTCCTTGGTCTATAAAAGGAAGGTGAACCCCCTCGCCGCAGGGGAGAGGAGACATCGAATATCCAATAGGGAACAACACACACACGCTCCCCAATTCTCCCACAACATCTGAACTCACTTCGATCACTCCACCAGGGACTTGGAGGCCGCGCCTCCTCTCCCGCCTTGCTTGTAGCCGCCCCACTACAGGCACCCCGGTGCAAAGCAATATAGTGCCTCGAGCACACCACTGCTGGACGTACGGCTCCGGCCGGAACCAGGATAAATCCCGTGTCTCTTGTTGCTTAGCACCGACCATTGAGGGATAGACCTTGGCGCTTACTACTAGTTGGTGTCGGGACTACATTCCGCACCGACACATAGGTCGTGGTGACACATGTTTGTGAAAGTGAGTACGTGCACTTCGACTTTGTCAGAACGATTTGAAATTTTTTTGTCATGACTATACAATAAATTAGAGTGTCCTTGCAAGATTGTAGATTTTTTAAGCTACCTTAGGGTATTTTAAACATTTATCTTTAGTAAATCAACCAAAAATTGTGAAAAATAGGGAAAAGTGCTTTGAAAATTGCACAATGGGCCAAAACCTCTTAGTTTGGATCCATGATCACCCTACCAAAGTGTGACACGATTTGGATATACTCGTCATGCACATACCTCACATGTGGTGAGATCTCTCACATAGGCACATAGGTCGTGGTGACACATGTTTGTGAAAGTGAGTACGTGCACTGCCACTTTCGTTTTACATTCTAATATTTGTATGAATTATTTAAATAAATCATGCACTAAAAAGTTCAAAAATAAATGAAATACAAAATAAATATAAAAGGAGGAAAAAAAGAAAAAACAACAAAAAGAAAGATGGCTCCCAAAGGATTTGAACCTAGGAGCTGTGGCGCTAGAGGCAGGGCACATTTCCACTGGGCTAACTAGGGGAGTTCGTTTTTGTTGTGTAATTAATTGTATTTAATATGTCAAAGGGCCGCGTTTCACCCCAGATGTATAAAGCGGTTTCCCCCGGATCGTCCCCAAAATCGTCACTCACCTCGTCGCCTCCGCTTCCTCCACCGCGTGCGCCATCACCACCACCTCGGTCCATCTTCGCGCCGCCGCAGTCGCCGGTGGGGCGGGGGAAGATGACGAAGGGGATCAAGAACCGTGAGCAGTCAGCCCGCGCGAGCAACCAGAAGCGGGACCCAGCAACCGGGAGGTTCACCCAGGCTCCCGACGGTGTGGTGCTGCGTCGACCCTCCGCCGGCGTCCCAGACGTCCCGCCAGGGTTCGAGAGGGTCACCCCCAATCGCACTCGCACCGGCGGTGTTGACGTAAAATCAGCACACCACGCCAAGCAACAAAGCTGGCTTAACACACGTGCCGAATCCGAAGCGTGCCAGTCAATTTTCCTGAAACTGACAAAGGATGAAAAGCAGTTAGATAAAACCTGGAACTTGCCGGGTGGTACCAGACAGTTCCATATTTACGGCTAGAAAGCCAAGTAGAATGACATATAGCTACAACAAGTCATCTGTCAACAAGCCATCTCTCAAACATGAAACCAGGATATAGCTGAATGCATGACGTAAGCATGACAAAAGATCGGTCTTTATTTAAACAGCATTGCTCGCATGTGGTCATGACTGATTTTCGAGGATAAATTACAATAAAATAAATAAGGTGAAAGCATGATTATGAATTTGAAGTAAACAAGCATGCATAGGCCAAAAGCACTAGTCTACTGCATGTCTATGTACTTTCAAACCCGTCGAGCGTGATACCAAACAAGTTAATCCACCGCATGATACAATCTAAGCATGGAAAGCTAAAAGCATACATTATTTAAAACAAGCTTCATTAATATGTTTCACTCATGATAGGATTACCGAATACAACTGGGCAGCCGAATCGGGTTCCGTGGAGAAGGAACAAACATTGCCAAGGGTGATATATCTATCAGATTGAATCGAAATCTAATCCACCGGATGACTAGCTCTAAGACAATCCAAAAACCTGCATCTACCGCATGATACCCAGTTCTGTCAAGATCTATGCAAAAATCAACAAGCTTGAACCCGCAACACGTGACAATCTAGATTGATTCAAATTCAGCTATTGAAGAGCACGTGACCCATGCACTACGTTGAGTTAAAGATTTGAACACGCATCATATGGATCGCAAACAAGATAGAGCCGAATCTAGTCAATCTGAATTGGGCAATAAAAGTGTTACATGAATTAAACATAAGAGTAAAATTCAAAGAAACACATGGTAACTTAATGAATCCATTAGATCTTGCCAAATATAATAGAGCCGATAACTAGCTCCAAGCTAGATCTTAGCCTACCGCATGGCTCGTGATCTAAGAGGAAACCCTCTTGAACCAAGCTTAAATCAACTGCATGATACTAAGCAAGGTAACAAGACTACTTGCATCACGGTCTAAATCCACCGCATGATACTAGACATGATACAAGGTTGCCGGTACTTATGGAGGTCGACGGATCGATGGCTCCTCTCGAAGAACTCGACGACTCGACTAAAGGACTCGAAGGTTGGCAAAGGGCCGTTTTTGTTGTGAAATTGTTCGATCCCTATTACAGACACCAAGGGTTTATATTTATACCCTTGTCCTAACACAACTCCTGGTCGACTACGAGTACAACATTCATTGCCTAAATTAATGTCCCGGCGCCAATGTCCATCTCGCACCCGTCATCAATTCGTCCCTTCCTTATATCCGGGCCACGTCATCACGTATTCCCGAAAGCTTCCTTTTTCAAGCGCAAACAGCCCTTCTACCGAATGATGGCGCACTACCGATCGCAAGTATCTTTGCCGAATCCTTTGAGGAGAATTTCCTGCCGAATGGTGCTTCTTTACCAAACTCGGCCCACAAGTCAGTCCCTTTCCTGTACCAATTTTTGGTGTTAACAGGCGGCTCGACATTGATGCCGGCAAAACCTAAGGTTCTATTTCACTATTCATGTTGATGGTTCACTTAATTTCAATCAGATGATGTCCACTAGTTTTTACTCCAAATGCTGAACAAATAACTCAGATGATTTTCCATAATTTTTAGGTTAGGTTTTGATGTTGTGAGATGCAGCAGGGTTTCTGATGATGTAGAACCCTTCAAATTAATCGTGCTCAAGTTAAATCCATGTTTTTTACTTAATCTTGAATGATATTCCTAGTTTTTTAGTTACTCTATTTTGGTGAATCTGATATACAAGATAATCAGATGATGTTGGAAATTTTTTTAAGTTCATGTACACACTAACAGAACTGAACTTTGTTGTTATGCTTTTATGAATTCAAACTGGCATATGTGCTGTTGAAACTGGTATTTTTACTTAGTCCAAACAAATAGGGACTGAAGCGGCCCATTAGTTATGGCCCAGTACCAAAATAATAGGGAAAGGATTGGCCCATTTCGACAACTAATCCCACGCCGTCAATTCCACCACTGATTTGTGACGAATTTGTTTCATCATTAAGTGTGTCAAACAATGCCAATATATGTTGACGATAACAAAACTAATTTGTGACGATCAACTTTCGTCATTCCAATAAGGTATACCCAAAACAAGTTTTATGACGATCTCCTTTTACTATTCTGTGACGCTATTTTTATTTTCGTCATAAATTTCTGGGCCAAATCTTCTTCACTTGGCACCTATGACGAAAATGGAGATTTCGTCACAGATGACATACCATTCTGTGACGAAAGTGAGTGGCGTCATGAGCAAATCGTCACATATTGCAACATTTCTAGTAGTGAGGTAGGAGGCAAGCCTAACGTCCAAGCCCGGTCTGGCAGCGACTGAGAGAGGGGAGAAAGGGGAGAGCTGGGCCGACGCGGGGTTGGTGGGCCGGAAGGAAAGATGGGCCGGTGGTCTGCTCGGGGCTTTGCAGGCTGAGGAGGTTAGGTGGGCTGGGAGAAAGAAGAAGAAAAAAGATGGGCCGCGCTGGGCTGGAATGAGAGAAGAGAGGTTTGGTTTTTCTTTTTATTTTTTTTCAAATACTTTTTCAAACTTTCAAAAGTTTAAACTCTTCCAAAACTTTTTCAACTTTTAAACTCTTTTCCAAAATTTTCAAATAAATTTAAAAACTTTTAAAACTTCACACAAACAAACAAAACCATGCATTCAAATCATGATGCACAAGCACTTATTGCTTCTAAATTATTAAAATGATATTTAAATATTTTGAAGGCCAAATTTATTTGATAATTTATTGAATCCTTGGAAAATAAAATCTAAAACAGCTTGTTGCTTACATTATTTTGGTGATGAAATTTTAGAGTGTTACAAATCTACCCCCCTTAAAAAGGAATCTCGCCCCGAGATTCGGAGAGATTGAAAAGAACTGAGGGTATTATTCTAAGTCCATCTTGTATGCTAGTTGTTCCGACAGTCGTAGCTCCTTCACCTACTTTCCTTAATCTTGATTCACTTTGCCTTCTTCTTTGGATGGGGCAGAAGCGACAACCTCAATCATATCTCCTTGTGGGCTAATTAAGAGTACTGACTTCTTGGCACACAGAATTATTCCATCACATTCGCCTAACCAATCCATTCCAAGTATCACATCTATTCCACCAGATGTAAGAACTGCTAGATCTGCTTGAAAATCTATTCCCCTGATCTTAAGATTGACTTGTGGACATACATATGTAGATTTCATTTCACTATTCGGGGAACCAATCAGCAAATGTGTCTTCATATAATTCATAGGTATATTATGCTTTGCCACAAATTGTTTAGTAATGAATGAATGTGATGCTCCAGAATCAAATAAACCGTTGCAGGCACAGAGTTTGACAGGAAACGTATTCAGCACAATACCAGGAGTGTCTTGAGCTTGTTCAGCTGACACGTGGTTCACTCTGCCACGCACGTAATTCTGTTGACCCTTATTGATCTGAGAATTTGCACTTCCATGGTGTATCTGAGATGTTGGTTGTCCGAACATTTGACCATTGTCTTTCTGGGGAGTCTAGATGTTACGATTTGGGCAGATGCTGGCATAATGTGCCAATTTTCCACAGTTGAAACAACCATTAGGGTGAACTGGAGAGTTGTTTCTCACTGGTGCACCTAAGCGATCCTGATGATGACTTGCAACATGTGGTGTCTGTTGGCTAGAATGTTGGGACTGCTGGGTTGAACGTTGTGTCATATGGACCTCCCTGGGCCCACTACCTCGGTGGGTACCAGGACCGACTACTCGGCAGGCCCCTGGGACTTGCGCTGCACGGCACCTGATGGCGTGAAGCACAAGGACTACGGAGGAGAAGTACTCGGTTAGGAAGCTGTACATGTCCCGCACTGTATGGAAGACTCCTAGACGTACTCGACTAGTACTCTCTCCCTACTCCGACTCGTAACCCTGCCTCCCGGACTATATAAGGCGAGGCAGGGACCCCTCTCTCATCATCCCATCTCACGGCGTACAATTGCATCATCTTGTAATAGTACCCAATCAATCCCGTAGCTACGCAACATACAGACGTAGGGTATTACGCACCTCGCGGCCCGAACCTCGTCTAAATTGTGTGCCACGTGTCTCTTCCTTCGAGTTACCGATCTCGGCGAGGCCACATTCATCTACTTCGGGTACTCCCCTTAGTAGGTTGCCGGTCTAAAACACCGACACCGGCGCGCCGTAGGGGCTCTCACCCGAGATCACATGGCGAACTCGACGGCTCCCTGTCTACTTCAAGCCGACCGTCGCCTTCAACCGCGGCGACACCTTCGTGTTCGGCGCTTGGGTCTGCACTGCTGACGGCGCGGGATCTTTCCAGCGCCGCCTCACCATGCCGCCCAACCCGAAGTCCGGCTTCGTGACGCTTCCTGAAGTTGTCACAGGCGAACTCGCTGGCAAGTTGTCACACCTGATTTCCGAAGAGGAACCAAGTGCATCTCATATGTGCACCAGGATCAGTTCACACACATATGATAGACAAAAATGAGTGAAATATCATAAACACTATTCAAACGTATTTCAGAGTTTAACCACTTATTACACTCATGCGGGAGACTCGAAGGTCTCTAACAACGGAAAACGATAACTACTCGTCGAGTCCTCGTCTTCCGCTCCCACGGGCACTTGACTGGGGTCCGCAAGCCTCACAGCTCATCGAAGTCGTCCTCTGAACAGCGATAAGCAAGGCTGAGCACACTTGTGGTTGGAGCTCAGCAAGTGGGGGAAAAAGCAAGGCTATCAAGGATAGGCTAAGGTTATGCAGCGGTTAGCATTTTAATGTTGGTCAAGTTTTAATTAAAGAACACCTAATTACTATGTGTAAGTTCGTACCATCCCACTTAAGAAAAACTTAAGTACAAAACAGCCCAAGCTCAACGAGCTTTACCAACCACGATTTATCTCGTCTTTAAGTTTATTAATCATGTGAGGGTCCAAGCCGCTCATGACCGTGAGCACGGCTGATCGATCAGTTTTACACTCGCAGGTTTGCACACTTTACCCACGGCTCGCGTAAAAGCTCCGAAGAACTTTAAACCCAACCATGCAATGCCGGCCAAGCACCATACCACACTTCGAGGTGTGATTGCATAGGGACGCTACGAAGCCTTTACAAAGGCATGCAAAAGACTAACGACCCGCATAGTTACGGATCGTGGCGGACCATAACCCTCCCTAGTGGTCGCACCTTAGCAAAGGCTACTACCCCAAAAGGACCGGCTATACCCCCGCAACCCGATCCCCCCTCTCGCTCCTTTCGGAAAAGGGCCACTAGTACGATCACACACCTAATTATTCGGCTAAGGTCAGAGCCATGTAACACTGTGGTTGCGCATGTTTTCTTGGGTGGTTCTCCATGTTCCGATTAAATCAAGTGTTCTTGCATTACCCAAAACATTAACTATAAGCCATATATCATTTCCATAAAAGACCCATTTAACCAACCCATGTTAAGCAACTAGCGTTTTCTACCCAAAACTTTATTTAAAAGGGCTAGGCCAAGGATCAGGGTATAAGATCTAGGTAAGTCCTTAAAAAGGTTTTCCCGTCAAATTAATGCAAAGATATCATAAAAGTAAACATTAGTTATAATGCAATTATATAGGATAAAAAGAGAACATGCAGGGGGAGAAGACCACTTGCCTTCTTCAGCTACAGCAAAAACTTCCTCCTCTTCAAACAACTGCTCCTGATCGTCCCCGAGAGGTGGCTCAGTTGAAACAGACACGATATCTACGATGCACACATAAAGCATACAATAAATAAAACAGATCACCAATCAATCCTAAAGACTGAAAACATGCTACTAAAGCGACGGGCTCGCTGAGACGATCGTAAGGACTACTAGAACGCAAAAAACGGAGCTATAACGGAGAAGTTATGCTAAAAACAAGGTATAAGGACTAATCTGCGATAAACTAACTTTTACAGGGTCCTAACAGCAAGAATACAGGGGCTAAAACGTAATTATACATAAAAACAGAAGGTTTAAACTATTAAAAAGGGTGTTAAGGACCTCGGGTAGGGTTTTCTAATAAAACAGGGGCTTAAACATGAATTTCAGGACTGAATTGAAAGGATCTTATGGGGTGGAAGGATCGGCCTGCGAAAATAAAAGAACTGGGGGTCTCTTTAAAGAAACGCCCCCCGGTTGACCGTTACATGCGGGTTTGACCCGCGGGTCCAACGGATCGGGGCCGTGGATGGCCGATCCGACGGCCAGCCACGCCCGCACGCGGCCGGGGGGGGGGGGGGGCGCTCGCGCGGCGGCGGCGGCGCGCACCGGCGCGCGGCGGCGAGGTCGCCGGCGACGGCCTAACTAGCTCTCCCGGCCACAAAAACGCGTGGGGAAATCTTCTTTGCGCAGCTGGGGTCATCGCGAACCTAACCATGCGCTTGCACGCAAGAAACGAGCGGCGACCGAGGCGCGGCGTCCATGGGGGCGGACGGCCGGCGGCCGGCGAGTGGCGGCGCACCCTACGGTCGGGTTTAAGTGAAAAGGAGGGCGGGGATATGATCCTTACAGCGTGTAGGAGCTCCGGTGGGCGAGGATTTGATGGAGGAGGCGGCGGCGGCGGAGATCAACACCGGCGGCCGATCCTCAACGGGCGGCGACGGCGAGCTCGATTGGGGCGCACGGGAGCCTGCGGATTCGATTGGGTACACGAATTAGTTCACAAATGCGAAGGAGAAGCGAACGGGAGGGACTGAGGAGCTTCACCGACGGCGGAGGAGCACGGGCAGCGGCAATGGCGCGGCGGCCGGCGGTCCAACTCGGTGGCACAAGCGGCTAGGGCACGGGGAGGCGTGTAGGCTTGGTTTGGAGCGAAGGGGGAGTGCGGGGGTGCTCTGGGGGCGCTTAAATAGGCTCGGGATGGAGGGGGAAGGCGGCTTCCCGGCGGCATGGCCATCAATGGCTACGGCCTTGATGGGGAATTAAGGGGAGGGGAAGATTATGGAGGGTAACCGTCGATTGAAGAGGGGGAGTGAAGGGACAGCTTCATTGCGGGCTTAAATGCGGCGTTTGAAGGTGAGGGGCGCAGGGAAGGCGGCCGGTAACGGCCGGCGCTGTGAAGGGGGGGCGCGGCTGACCCGGGCTGGAGGTAAGGAAAAGGCCTGACGGCCGGACCCCACCTGTCAGCGACCACCCGCAAAAAGAAAAAGGGGGGCGCGTGCTGGGCCGGCGGAGCAGCGAAGCTGGGCCACTTGGGCCGGCCTACGCGCGCGGGGAAGAAACAGGCCGGCAGCCTGGGATGCTTGCGGGCCGAAAAAAAGATGCTGGGCCAGCAGGGAAAGAAAAAGAGAGGGAAAGGGAGAGGGAGAGGAAAAGGATCTCTTTTTAAATTTCCTTTCAAATTCATTTTTCAAACATTCAAACTTCAATCAAACAGAAATCCATGCATTCGAATTATGATGCACAAACACTTATTATTTCTAAATTATTTTTTGTGATGTTTAAATATTTTAAAAGACAATTTGTTTATTAATTTATTTATGTCCTTAAAGAAATTAAATCTATCCGTTTGTTGCTAAGTTAATTTAGTGATGGAATTTTAGGGTGTTACACAAGTTCGGCGAAATTTCGCTCTTCAACCATCACGCCGACTTCGAGCTCGAGTCCGCTTCCAACTTGAACTCGACGTCTCCATGGGCTATCGCATGCGAGCCGGCTAATCAGCCATCGCATGTGGTCCCCTCATCCCGCGAGCGCTCCACGCGTGGCCCCCGCAACCCCTGCAGGGCCCACACAGGGGCTCCCTCTTCATGCCGGGCCGGCAAGGAGCCCGTACCCGAGTAAAACTCGGACTCCGACACCGCCCCCGGCCACGCTTCGGACTCCAATCCCCTCTCCGGGTTCTACTCAGATTCCGCATACGAGTTCGACTTCGGGTCGGACCCAGAGGATCCCGAGTCCGAGTACAACTCTACTGAGCACCCCTTATCAGGCCCGGCCTCTGGGCTGGTTATAACCTCCACGCCTGCAGGAAGATTCGTCTACTGGCCAGACCGCAAGCCCGCAGACCTGATAAGTGGAGACTCACGCTACGTCGCCTACATCGACTCGCTCCCGTTCCAGGAGGGAACACCACTTGCCCGAGCTGACTTGAACACCCCAACTGAGGTGGCGAGCACCGAGTCCAGTCTTGGCACCCCTGATCGCCAAGTCTTCATGGCTGCCGGCGACACCCCCGGACCATCCGGGACGGCTACTAACAAGTACCTTGAAGACATCTCTGCAGACGAGCTGTCTGCCGAAGCACCTGCAGACGAGACCCCCGCCAACAGGGACGCTCGACGTGAGCGTAACAGGAAGCGCAACGAACGGCGCGGAGGCTCGCAGACAACCTCCCCATCCGCAACCTCGGCGGAAGCACTCGGCGGTCGAGAGCAGAGTACACACTACCCCCGAGCAGTGCCTCATGTCGATCACAGCGATCGCACGCCAGGCTCAGGGAATACGCGCCGGAGAAGTCATCGCCAAGCTCGCTGAAGATGCCTACTTCATGCGGGTCGACAACAGGGTCAACCAGCCTCCTCCCGCCAGGAACCGCGACAACGAAGCTACAAGTCGCAGTGCCGACCTCGGTCGCAACCGTACTCGAGCTGAGCTCCCAACTCAGCCCAACCGTACTCGCGCGAACGTCGGCGGACCCTCACAGGGTGGCAACAGCAACCGCGAGGTCGTTCCTCACCATGCTCCTGCCGGCGGCGGCGGCGCGACCCTGACAGCGGTGGCAGCAACGACGGAAGCTCCAACCACGGAGCCAACAGGAGGGCCGGCGGCGGCGGCAGTCGCGGTGGTCGTGGCCACGCGAACAGCCACGCCTCTGGTGCCTCATAGGGCCGCTACGATGCCCACCAGAAGGTTGAGGAGCTGCAGCAGAAGAAGTCAGCCAGTGCAGGAAACAACGACGGCTTCCCCGCCTTCTCACCTCGACTTCGCAACTTGCTCCTCCCCGAAAAGTTCAAGCCTTTGGGGATCACCAAGTACGACGCGAAGCAAGACCCCATCTAGTGGCTCAGGTGCTACGCCCTCTCCATCGAGAACGCTGGCGGCAACAATGACACCAAGTGCCTCTACTTCCCCTTCTGCCTGGACCAAGCTCCACTCACATGGCTCGAGTCGCTGGACAAGCACTCGATCGACAAGTGGGACCACCGAAGGAGCAGCTCACCGGAAGCAACTTCGCGGCGCCATGGGCCGATCGGGTACTCGCATGGACCTGGCCATGGTCAAGCACGAACAAGGCGAGACCCTCCGCAAGTACATGCGCCGCTTCTTCGACAAGCGCGCTACCGTAGTCGACGTCACCGACAAGGAGGTCATCGACCTCTTCCAAGACGGCCTCTACCATCGCCGCACCTTTGAATACTTCGGTCGTCGCCGCCCCAAGTCCATCCCCCACCTCAAGGACATGATCACGTCCTGGGTGGATGAAGAAGACAAAGCCAACGCCAAGTACGACGCCATCCGTGGCAGGAACAAGCAGAACACGGGCGGCGGCAGCGGCAACAACGGGAACCAGGGCGGTCGCAACAACAACAACTACTCGGGTCCCAACCGCAAGCGCAAGCCAGACAACATTGTCGCGGCTATCCAGCACCCTGCGAAGGAGAACTCGAAGAGGAACTCCGGCGGCTTCAAAGACTTGCTGAAGGAGAAGTGCCCGTGGCATCTAAACGGCAACCACACCACCGAGCAGTGCTACCAACTCAGGCATGCACTCAAAAGTACTCCAGAGCCACCGCACCCTCACGACAAGAAAGGCAAGAAGAAGAATGACGGAGACAACAACGACTTCCAGGAACCCGACAAGACCGTCAACGTGCTCTTCGGCAGACTACCCAGCAGGCGGGAGCAAAAGGCTACCCGTCGAGAAGTCATGAGCATTGAACCAGCGGTTCCGACCCCTCTCAGGTGGTCGGAGGTAACCATTACCTTCTCCCGCGCGGATCAATGGACCAGCTTCTCCGAACCAGGACGGTTCCCTCTCGTCCTGAAGCCAGTGGTCGCGGGCTCCAAGCTCAACAAGGTCCTCATCGGCGGTGGAAGCGGGCTCAACGTCCTTTTCACCAAGACCTTGAAGAAAATGAAGCTCGACATCACCCACATGCTCACCAAGAGCAACACGCCCTTCTACGGCATCGTCCCCGGCAACGCGGCTATCCCACTGGGCTCAGTGGTCCTGCCAGTTACCTTCGGGGAATCTCGGGACAACTACCATACCGAGTACATCAAGTTCGAGGTCGCGGACTTCGAAACATCCTACCATGCCATCCTCGGCAGACCGGCCATCGCCAAGTTCATGGCGGTGCCTCACTACACCTACTTGGTGCTCAAGATGCCAAGCCCAGCAGGTGTGCTCTCTCTCCAAGGGGACTTGAAGATCTCGCACGACTGCGACACCGAAGCTGTGGAGATCGCCTCTACAAATCAAGTACCCAACGCCATGATGGAGGTCTACGCTGCGTCGACGAAGCTTGCTACAAGTGAACTCGACATCCCCGAGAAGTCTGACAAAGGCAACAAGCCTCAACCAGCTGAGGAGATCCTGGTCAAGACAATCGACCTCGGGACAGGCGACGCCAGCAAGACTACCACCATCGGGGCCGGCCTTGACCCCAAATAGGAAGATGCGCTCATCAACTTCCTCCGAGCTAACCACGACATCTTCGCATGGAAGCCAGCGTACATGCCAGGAGTGCCCAGGGAGTTGATTGAGCACTGCCTCAACGTCGATCCAAAGGCCACCCCCAAGCGACAACACCTCCGACGCTTCGCCGACGACAGACGAGACGCCATCAAGAAGGAACTCGCCAAACTACTCGCAGCTGGCTTCATCAGAGAAGTCTTCCATCCTGAGTGGCTCGCCAACCCTGTCCTCGTCTGCAAGAAGAACTCGAACGAGTGGAGGATGTGCGTCGACTACACCGACCTCAACAAGCACTGCCCCAAGGACCCCTTCGGGTTTCGCGGATTGATCAAGTCATCGACTCCACGGCGAGCCGCGACTCGCTCTCGCTTCCTCGATCGCTACTCCGGTACCACCAGATCGCGATCAAGGAAGAAGACCAGGAGAAGACCGCGTTCATCACCCCGTTTGGCGCGTACTGCTACACGACCATGTCCTTCAGGTTGAAGAACGCCGGCGCCACCTATCAACGAGCTATCTAGGCCTGCTTCAAGAAGCAACTCAACAAGAATGTCAAAGCCTACGTGGATGACGTGGTCGTCAAGACCACAGACTCCAGCACCCTCATCGACAACCTTGAAGAGACTTTCGCATCTCTGTGTGAGTACCGCTGGAAGCTCAACCCGAACAAGTGCGTCTTCGGCGTACCCTCGGGCAAACTACTCGGCTTCATCATCAGCCAACGCGGCACCGAAGCCAACCCCAAGAAGATCTCCGCCATCACCAGCATGAAAGCTCCCACGTGCATCAAAGACGTCCGTAAGCCGACCGGTGCATGGCGGCCCCGAACGTATTCATCTCGAGGCTTGGAGAACGGGGACTCCCCCTTCTTCAAACTACACAAGCATCAAGAGAAGTTTGTGTGGACTCCGGAGGCGGACCAAGCCCTTGCTCAGCTCAAGGACTTCCTATCGAAGCCATCAGTCCTCACGGCTCCTCGCAAAGGCAAGCGGCTCTTCGCTCTACCTCACCGCGACTACTCATGTGGTCAGTACTGCCATCGTTGTCGAGCGGCGAAAGATGGCCACACCTACCCGGCCTAGCGCCTAGTCTACTTCGTCGGCCGAGGTCCCGTTAGAGTCCAAGGCACGCTATCGGCCCGTGCGTAAGCTCCCGTACGCGGTACTCATCACCTCGCGGAAGCTACGACACTACTTCCGGGAGTACTCGATCTCCGTCATCACCGACTACCCGCTCGGTGACATCTGCGCGAACCAAGATGCTACTAGAAGAATCTCCAAGTGGGCGGTCGAGCTCGGTGCCCTCACCATCGACTTCAAGCCACACACAGCCATCAAGTCGCAGGCGCTAGTCGACTTCATGGCGGAGTGGCGGGAGAACCGCCTACCTACTCCAACCGCGCGACCAGAGCATTGGGTGATGTACTTCGACGGCTCACTCAACCTCGAGGGCGCAGGTGCAGGGGTACTCCTGATCTCTCCAACAGGCGAATAACTCAAGTATGTCCTGCAGATCTTCTAGAAGATCTCAAACAACGAAGCCGAGTACGAAGCTCTCCTACACGGACTCTACCTCGCGGCTTCACTGGGCATCAAGCGGCTACTAGTCTACGGCGACTCCGTAGTGGTCATCAACCAAGTCAACAAGTCCTGGGACCGCAACAAGGAGAACATGGATGCCTACTGCCTAGAAGTCCGCAAGCTCGAGAACAAGTTCTACGGTCTCGAGTTCCACCACATCGTCCGCGACAACAACGTTGCAGCAGACGTCCTATCGAAGCTCGGTTCTACTCGCGCTCAAGTACCAGCGGGTGTCTTCGTCCACGAGCTTCACGCGCCATCCATCCCGGAGCCGGCACCACCGACCACCGTCCCGCCGCATCCGCCCGCCGGCCAGGAGGTCATGATGATCGACGTGGACCGGAGGCAACCCTTCATCGACTACCTCGGGCCGAGCGAAGGTTCCCTCGGATCAGAACTTGGCTGAGCAGCTCATCCGCCGCTCCAAGTCCTACGTCCTCGTCGGAGACAAGCTTTACAAGCGGGGCGCATCTTCTGGAGTACTCATGAAGTGCATCCACAGGCAAGAAGGCATGGACATCTTAGAGGAGATCCACAAGAGCGTCTGTGGCAACCATGCGTCTTCTCGCACGCTGGTCAGCAAGGCCTTCCGGCGAGCTTTCTACTGGCCCACAGCTCTGGGCGACGCCGAAGAACTCGTCAGAAGGTGCCAAGGATGCCAATACTTCGCCAAGCAGTAACACGTCCCAGCCTACAAGCTAGTCACCATACTGCCAACCTGGCCCTTCGCTTCCTGGGGGCTCGACATGATTGGGCCACTACCCACTGCGCCAGGTGGTTTCAACAGAGTACTGGTGGCCATCGACAAGTTCACCAAGTGGATCGAGGTCAAGCCGGTCACATGCCCCAAGGCTGACAGAGTACTCGACTTCCTAGATGAACTCGTGCATCGCAACGGACTACCCCACCGCATCATCACAGACCTGGGCTCCAGCTTCAACAACCACCAGTTCTGGGTGTACTGCGAGAACAGCGGGATCGACGTCCGATATGTCTCAGTCGCCCATCCTAGGGCCAACGGACAAGTCGAGCACGCCAACGGGATGGTGCTCGATGCTCTCAAGAAGCGGCTACACGATGCTGCTAACTCTAAAGGAGGCAAGTGGATCAAGGAACTACCTAATGCACTCTGGGGGCTGCGTACTCAGCCCTCCAAGCCAACGGGGCAATCCCCTTATTTCCTGGTCTACGGCTCCGAAGCAATCCTCTCTGCTGATGTCATATGGAACTCACCAGCAGTGGAGTGCTACGACGAAGGCGTCTCTGAAGACAGCAGACGAGTTGACATCGATGGCCTCGAAGAAGATCGTTGCGCTACCCTCGTCCAATCAGCAAGGTACCTGAAGGGTATCCGACGCTACCATGACCGCAACGTCAAGGAACACTCCTTCAACGTTGGCGATCTCGTCCTCCGTCGTATACAGAACACGGAAGGACTACACAAGCTTAGCTCCCCCTGGGAAGGTCCCTTCACCGTGGCAAAGGTGACCGGGCCGGGCTCCTATGCCTCCAGACACTTGAAGGCGAAGATGTCAACAACTCGTGGAACGTCGACCAGCTCTGTCGGTTCTACGCCTAAGTCTACACGACTACCCTGGGGGCTCAAGTCTACACGACTACATCAAGACCCCTCCGCCGTAAGCGGCCTCCGGGTCCTGGCTCCAGTCTCCGGACTACTCCTTCGCTGTAAGCGGCCTCCGGGTCCAGGCACTAGTCTCCGGACTACTCTTCTCCAGAATCCAGCCCATGCGGCTACCTACGGATCCTGGGCTGCGACGAGCGACAAAGGACTCTAGCGAAGCCGTCTCGAGAGACCATGTACTCCTAGATCCAGCCTATACGGCTACCTACGGATCTACTGCTGTAAGCGGCTACTCGCCCTAGCACCACTTAGCCGTAAGCGGCCTCCGAGTCCTGGCGACTACTCTGTAACTACGGCCCTGGCCATCCGTATGTACTTCTTCGCAATAAAGTTTGATCGTTCATCAACTTCTTTACTATCTACTTCCCTCAACGGGACTACCGCCGAGTACCACTACTCGCGACAACTCCACGATGGGACTCCGCACTCTGAGATCGCGACTACGAGTACTCATTGATGGAACTTCTCTTCATTAATACTTAAACAATTTTATTACAGTTGTTTTTTGTACATCAATTTCTACGAACTAACTATTACAGGACTACTGGAGATTGAGCTTGTCGGCTACTTGCTCCGCAATGGGCGCCATCTGCTCCAGCAGCTCCGCATACTGCTCGTCCGTATAGTTGGCGGCTACCCCGCCTGCGACTACATCCACGGGCGCCTTCGGGAAGTAGGACTTCATGAAGGCCAGCACCTGGTTCGGGATCGACTTCGCCAGATGCTTCACGTAGGCCGCCAGCCGGCTGGGGGCTTCCTTCAGTCGATCCACGAGCGGTGCTATCTTGGGGCCGCTAGGATGACGCACCAAGAGTCTTGCGATGGGAAGCGCAGCCTCTTCAAGCTCCTTCGACTGGTCCCGCGGCCGCCTCGCGATCCTCGTTCGGCCTTCTCGCAATGATTTGTAGTAGTTGACGAGGTCACGATTGGAGGCAATACAAAGCTCCATGTGCTTGTCGCACTCGAAGGCAAGCTCCTTATAGTCTAGCTCGAGTACCGGTGGGCCTCCCCGTTCCCGTAGAAGAGGTTCTTCAGATCCGTCTCTGAAGTCTTCAACTGTTCAACCCGGGTCTCAAGCTCTGCAAATGACAAGTCACAGAAGACTAGACTACCTCTCGACCTCCAACAACTACTCAACAAGACAAGTGGTGTACCTTTGTTCTTGTTGCGGAGCGACTTGTTCCTCCACACCAAGTCGTCGCTCTTCGCCTGCATCTTTTGGATGTTGTTGTGGTACTTGGCGAAGGCGGTGTCAAGCTTGGACTGCATGGCGGCCGCGTGCTTCCGGGACTTCACGAGTTGGTCCTCCAACGCCTCCGCCCGAAGCACCGCGTCGCCAAAGCCTTGAAGCATATTGGACTTCTCGCGGGACCTCTCCACGACGTCCTGCACAGGCAATACACATCAAATGGGTACTCAACGCTACAGGATTGACTACTCAGGAGTTACGACTACTCACCTTCATCCACTGCTCGGCTTGGCGGACTGCCTCCAAATGCTGAGCCACCGTTGACGGATCGACCAAGTCATCCGCCGCGGCTCTCTACTCCGCCGCGACTACTCGTGGCAGCTTCGGTCATCGGCGTAGAGCGGATGGGCTCCGCGTCTTGGATCTCCGGGGAGCGGACGACCACCTCCCGAGCGGGTTCGGTTGTGCGGTGGCCTCCTCTCCTCCGGCCGGCCGTGGCGGCCTCTCCGACGGCCACCTCCATCTGCTCGGGGGCTCCTCCAGCAGCCTCCTGCACTTCTGGTGCCAACCTCTCCATGGGCACCGCTACAGGGATTTCGCTCCCTTCGGCTTCGCCGCCCGTCAACAAGAAGACACGTGCATCAGCGTCATCTGACGACTACGACAACTCTTTGGGGGGTACTACAGCCTCAGCAGAGTACTCACCTTCGACTACGCGGGCTTCAGGCAACATAGCCTCAGTAGCCGGCGCTTCGGGCTCCGCCTGAGGGGCGGGAGCGGACTCCTCGGCGGGTGGCGCGGCTTCTTCTTCCGCCACCGTTGTAGAGGGCTCATCCCCTCCCAGGACAGATCTGTTGATTTCCTGCAGAGCACACAAGTTGGTTGTCAATGAAGTTCGACTACTACATCAACTACTACTCGGGAAGATCCAACACTTACAAGCTTGACTGGACTACCGTCACGGTCGGGGCGCCAAGGATGCTGGCAATGTCCACCAGTCCACCCTTGGCGGGCGCCTCCTCTTGCGCCCCATCTTCTACAATGACAGCCGCGGGTGCAGTACTCTCCTGCGCCTCCGCGGCCACGACTTCTTCTGCAGTAGCAGCTGCGGGCTCCGTGCTCTCTTCACGAGCAGGGGGCTGGCGCTCCAATCTGCGCCAGGAGCTCTTCAACAGTGGGGGCTAGGCTACGACTCCCAGGGCTTCCCCCATCGTGTCCCACTCGCCTTCGTTGCCCTGATCAGTGGGCTCCATCGGTGGCACCTCCTGCAAGCAAGGAAAGTTCATCATCAGCAAGCGAACTCGAGCCACGAATACTCGACTACACTACTCAAGATGGCTCACCTCTAGGGATGTGGTCTCGGTGACCATCAACTTCTTCGACACGCGCTTGCGGGACGCATTGTGCGGCTTTCGCGGCAGCGTGGCCAGACTAGCCTCTAGGCTAGTCGGTGGGTCCTGCACGAGGGGGACGTGAGGTAGGCCAGGACGGCTGAACCTCGACCGCAGCTGGAAGCGGTCCTGTAGCGTCTCCTCGTCATCATCCTCGTCGGACGTGTCCTCCACGACAACGGTGTCGTCTCCTTCGCCGACCTCCCGCCGCTCCTTGGCCTTGGTCTTTCCCTCCTCCGGGATCTCGACTTCCTGAGGGGGCGGCGGCGGCTCGGAGATGAACTTCTTCAAGTCGTCCTGCAAGACACAACTCATCAGCGCGACTACTCAGAAAGACTGGGTACTCGACACGAGCTACGACTACTTACCTCCTTTGGCGGGCGTGCGGCGGAGTACTCCGAGACGGGGCACGCTGTGTACGGTGGCATGTCCTTGAAGATCCACGCTAGCCTGTCAACTATGTCGTCGTCGTCGACTTCGTCTCCAGGCATCCGCGACGTGTCGCCATCGCCGGTGTACTCGAATCCTAGGGTGCCGCGAGCTATCAGTGGCTGCACCCTGCGCTTCATGAAGCTGAAGGCGACATGCTCGGCCCTCAGCCCGGCTTCCCTCAGCGCCTTGATCCACGCCAACAACTCGGGGAGCTGGATCCCCTCCTGCATCGTTGGCTCCGTGTTCCACCATGGGAGATGCTTGGGCTGCTTCCCGCTCGGCTTCAGCAACCCAGGGTGGTGGTTCGTCATGTAGAACCATTTCGCCTTCCAGTCCTGGTTGGAGTCGATGAGCTTGTACGAGAGGTACTGCTTGGCAGCGTCCTCCCGCATCTGGATCCCCGCTCCTCCGACTACTCGCGGGTTGCTGGCGCTCGGTTGCGGCTTCACCCGGAATAACTTCCAGAACAAGATCCAGTGGGGCTTGATCCCCAGAAACGCTTCACAGAAGTGGACGAAGAGGCGGTGTGGAAAATACCGTTGGGGTTCAGGTTGAGGTACTCGATGCCGTAGTACCTCATGAGCCCCTTGAAGAAGTCGCTCGCCGGGAGCGCAAGTCCGCGCTCCGCGAAGCGTGCGAACATCGGGATCTCGTCTTCGCTCTTCTCCATCGGGTACGGATCCCCGGCGACAGCCCTCCACATGTCCATCTCCTTCTCACGGATGAATCCGCTGTTGAGGAGGGCCAGCAAATCTTCGGTCTTCGTCTTCGACTTCTTCCACTCGCAGTTCGGATCTGGCCGCGGTGGAGACATCGGCGGTGATGCCCCTGCGGCAGATCCGGCGGCCTTGTCGCGGCCCCTCTTCTTCCCGCCGGTGGCCTTCGTGGTCTTGGACGGCGACGGCTTCATCCTCCAAGTGCACGGCGTCTTCACGCGCATTCGCTCGGGGGCTACTCTGGTGGCTCTAGGTGGCGGCGCGCTCAGATCTACGGCGGCGGCGGCGTGCGCTGGCAGCGATTCTGGCCAAGGTCTATTTGAAATGGCTACAGCTGCGAAGGGTGAAAAACCCTAAGGGATTTGGCTTCTATTTATAAGTCAACGCGGCCATCCAACGGCCGGATGGATAAGTCTTGCGCTTGGCTGACTCAGCGGCCGCGCGCGACTCTTCAACTTCAACTAGTCGACGCGCCTCACCTCGGGGGCTCGGCTACCTGTACTCGACTACCTGGGAAGCGACAAGACTCAGGAGCATCTCAGACACATTCTACAAGATGACCCTTCAATTCGAGAGGAAGTACTCGACTCAAGACTCGGGGGCTCCGTGCCACGTCTCCTTCGGTTTTTTCTCCAGATTTTTCAGGATATTCTTGCCAAAACTTCAGATGGACCCTCAGCCAGAGCCTACGATTCAACCTAAGGCTCGGGGGCTACTCCATATGGAGTGCGATTTTGCAATCGCACTCCCATATCAGCTTCGGCTTCAAGACAACGCGGGCGTTTTTGAAGACCTTCGAGGGCAGCACTCGAGGACCCTTGGGACTACTCGAGAAGACTTCAAGATTGCTCAAACATCAGCTGGAGTACATTCCAGCCTCGGGATGCTTCGACTACTCTTGGGGACTTTTGACTTGTAGTACTCGGGGACACTTGAGGACTACTCGTTAAGGCCGTCAAGACTACTTGAAGCTGTCCTTCTCGACTACAAAGTACTCGGGGACTTGTCGTATGGACCTCCCTGGGCCCACTACCTCGGTGGGTACCAGGACCGACTACTCGGTGGGCCCTTGGGACTACCCGGCTTGCGTTGCACGGCACCTGATGGCGTGAAGCACAAGGACTACGGAGAAGTACTCGGTTAGGAAGCTGTACATGTCCCGCACTGCATGGAAGACTCCTATACGTACTCGACTAGTACTATCTCCCTACTCCGACTTGTAACCCTGCCTCCCGGACTATATAAGGCGAGGCAGGGACCCCTCTCTCATCATCCCATCTCACGGCGTACAATTGCATTGTAACATCCCGGATTTTCCCGGAATGATATTGTTCGCGAAAATGTGAATTTCAAAAAATTTTGTTTGAATTTGAGTGCTTACCTAAAATATAAGGATGTCTTCTTTGATCCTTCCCTGTTTTCTTAGATTTATTTTGCACAAAATAATAAAACTTAGGAACTATAAATTGCTAGTGTGAGAACCTTGGAGTTTCTTGGATTTAATTTGGATCTTATTTGAGTGGGATTCAAATTTGAATTCTAATTCAAATTCGAATCGAATGTTAAATAGGAGTTAAGGTGTTTGGATAATAGAGAAAACCTAAAATCGCTTCCGGGCCTTAACCCACTCTACTAAAGTCCGTCGGGTCACCTCCTTCTTTCTCTACCGGCCGCTCAAACCGCCGGCCCTCTTGGCCTTTCGGCCCCACCGGCCCGCGTACCACCAACCCCCGCTCGCTCTCCTTTCACCGCCATGTGGGACCCGCAAGTCGCCCCCAATCTTCCCGTGCCCCTTTCTCCTTCCCCGCCGACGCTCGCTCGTGCCCCGCGCGTAAGCGGCGGCCCACGCCCCACGCGATAGCGACGACCACCCCTCGTACCGTGCTCGCCTGCACCCCCGGATGCGCGCCGCGTGGCCGCAGGCACGGACGCCGAGGATCCCCGTCGTCCCTCTGGGGCTCCAAACCCTAGTCGGCCACCTATAAGAGCCTAGTCCCCAGCCGCAACTCCCTGTACCGCGCTGCCCATGGATTTTCCCCACAAATTCGCCGCCACCAGAGAAGGGAGGAAGGAGGGGGAAGAAGGAAAGGAGGAAGAGGGGACGCCCGTGGAGGAGCCCAAAGCCGCCCTTGCTGCCGGCACCGGAGGCCTCGTCGAGGAGCTGCCAGGCTGCTGTCCGTGGCGGAGGAAGGCGCAGGAGGCGGGGGAAGGCTGGACCTCGACGCCAGGACCGGGAGAATCGCCTCGCCGTACCACGCCACCAAGCTGCTGCCTTTCTTCGACCACGACAGGCCTTCCACCTCATCCTCTACCCGCTCGATGAAATGCTTGGGCGTCGCTGCGGTGCTGAACAGCTGCCATGTATCGCGACGCCAAGACCGCTGCACCGACAACCGCCCGGGACGCGAAGACCCGATGAGCGGTTCTGCTACCTCTGCTCGGCCACACCTTCCTCATCGCCATCCTCTACATCATCGCTGACAAGCCCGCTCCGCCCTCCTCACCGACGCATGCACGTCGGCCAGTGGCCACCGAGGTGAGGCCAACCTTCCTTGCTCCTCAGTTGAGGCCCGGCCTTCGAGCCGTGGCTGGAACGAGCCTGGTGTGCCCGTCGGGCCTTGAGTGCCGCTGTTGGACCGCGCCCGCTTCGCGCCGCCGCGCAGATCCGTCGTCGCTTGGGAGCCGGCCATCGAGCCAAGCCGGTCGATTTGTAGGTGCCGCTGCCTTCCTCAACGCGCGCGCTCCCTTGCTTGCTGCCTGAGTCCTTTTCCTTTCCGTTCCGGTGCCGTGTGCCACTGAGCTTTGGCTCACCGCCGCGGTTCGCTACCGGCACACGCACAAACCCGTGCACGCACACACGCCCACGCGCTCGCACGCGTGATACCTCGCCGGCGTTGGGCACCTCCGCCGTGTTGTTGCGTTTTCCCTGTTTTCCACCGTGCCGGCCGAGACCTTGCCTCGCGGCCAAACCACTGTTGGGCAAGTCGTTCCCGACCGTGCTCCTCCGTTCGCAAGATGGCGTCCCCGCCGCGCCGTCGTGCTAGCCCGGGAGCTTCGCCTCACGGCCGAGCGCATGCGCGTGTGCTCGATCAAGCCGTCGCCTTTGTGCACCTTTCTAGTGCCAGGAGAACACGTCCGCGCTGTACCGACCTACCCTCTCCGCCTAGGCGTGCGAGTGCCAGACCACCCTCGCACACGCGTCGTTCCTTAGAGCTGGCCACCCCAACTTCGACACCGAACTGCTCTGTTCCACCGCCACCAACCTCTCCTTGCCTCTGCTCTCTTCCCTTTGGTTTTTCCCCCACTGGTCAGCAAGCAAACAACAGACTTGCTGCTCTGATCTTGCATCGCAAGGACTAGCAACTTTCTGCCTTCCTATCTTCTGCGATTCCTGCAAGAACCAGAAGTAGGAGCTGAATTCCAAGCAAAGCACCAGCAACCCTTCTCTCTTTTCTCCATATCCCCAGCAACTCGCCAGCAATTCCATTTTCTTCTTCCACTAGAGCCGCACAGCAGCCACGACCCCTCTCAATCCTCTCTTTTCTGCTCCTCCCTTAAAGCAAACACCAGCTACTACTGCAAGTACAGGAGGGTGCACCAGTAAGCCGCCACCACTCTTCTTTCTCAGCCTGTTCTCTGTTCATCGAAGCAGCAAGCTGCTTCTCTGCGCTTCGATCCCTCCCTCTGATATTTCTTTCTTCCACTCGAGGCAAGCCGCTGGGTGAGCTCCTTTCTCTCCCACGCAAGATGCAAAGTAGCCAGCAACCACCTTTCTCCCTCAAACCAAAGCAAATCAAAGCAGCAAGCTTCCTAATTGTGCCCAATCCACAGCCAGCAGCAATCTTCTGTAAGCTGCAGTCCTCCTTTAGCTCCTGCGATTCTTGCAAGAGCTAGCAGTGGTGGCTCAGATTCAAGCCACGAGCAGCAAATCCTCCTCATCTCATTTTCTTCTACTCCTATCCCAGCGCATGGTTTCCAATTTATTGCTTTGGCAGGTTGAAACAACAGCCGAAGCTCTGAATCGCTAGCAGCTGCAACCTCCCACTCCACTCCTGCTCAATTTCTCAAGATTTGAGTCGAGCAACCAACGCTGTAATTTTCTTTGCTGCTGTTTCTTGTACCAATCCCACACGCCTTCCTCCCATGTTCCTCTCCCCTCTAATCCGAACAGCCAGAGCAGATCGGGCTCTTCTTTTCCCTTCACCCCACCAAAGCAAGGTGGCCTGCTGCGGTTTTGACTTCTCTTGTCTCTCGTTCGGGCGAGCAACCAAGCAGCAAGCAGGCAGTAACCCTGCAATTTTATTTCCCCCACCGAACAACACCACCCCCTCCTTTTTCTCCAATCGACCAGCAAGAAGCGAGCTGCAGTAATATCTTTCCTTTTTCCCCAATCAAGTCAATCAGCCTGCAGCCCAGTCGTGTCTCTTCCCTCCTTTCCAAAACAGCCACCAACACCATCTCTGAATTTTTTGTACCGCAAGAACCAGTAGCTTGACCCCAATTCCTTCTCTAAAAATATAAAATCAGCCAGCAGCAGCATCTCCAAGATTTCTTGTGTCAGCCCTTGGTGTGCAAGAAACCACCAGCAATTTTCGTTCTCCTCTGATCAAAGCACGCAGATCAGTAAGCTAGCAGCCAGCTTTTGATCAATCCGCTCGTGACCTTTTTTTA
Source organism: Cenchrus americanus (assembly GCA_947561735.1). Lineage (NCBI taxonomy): Eukaryota > Viridiplantae > Streptophyta > Magnoliopsida > Poales > Poaceae > Cenchrus > Cenchrus americanus. Next base: position 97,255,977 of record OX387243.1, on the reverse strand, counting down.
TCTGAACTAAGGAGCTGCAATCCGTACAGGAAGCTGGGGAGTTTGCCCTAGCTCTTGCTCGTGGCACAAACCATGCAAGGTGCTGCTCCTAAACCATGCACATGCTAACTAAACATGGGTCGTGATCTCTTTTTGCCCGTGCGTGTTAGCATGTGTTCTTGGCCACCTGCTCAGATATCCAATGTACCTAGCCATCACCTTGCTTGTGCCTTGTGTCCGTCATGCGGTCCAGTACGGCTTAACTCACTAAAGTTAGTGGCCAGCTATCGGCTAACCGCCAACTTCAACAGCCATAGGTGGAAGCCATTGTGTCAATTCAGCAAGCAGTCTGCTTGCCCGCCTATGTACAGTCCACAAACACGTAAGCAGTAGCAGGCATATGTGTTGGAAGACATCGCACGTGCTAATTAAATCATCCATGGATTTTAATCTTGGCTGCACCATGCGATGTTAGCATGTTCTGCCTTCCTGTAGCTAGTGAGCACCTCCTTAGGTGTTAGCTACTAAACCATCGGCCATGCCACACTCCAGCCACACAATTATCTTGTAGCAAGCTATCAGATAAGCTACGGCTATCCTGACTGGCTGTGTGCAGTCGGTCAAGCAAGCTGTAGCAGTCATGTATGCGCTATCTAGCCTTAACTCCTTACCTTTCCTGCTCGGGTGTTGCGTGGTGAGCAGCAACACTTACCCTTTTTCCGCCAAGCCTTAATCTTAGTACCGAGTGCTGGTTCTCAATCTTTCAAGTCCCGGCCACACTTTTCGCCACGACCGTGCCACGTCTTCGTCGTGGACAATGCGTGCACTATCTAAACCCATCAGCCGTATCCTGGTTAAGTCCATCCTCACCACATCGCTGCCATGTTCCAGCCTGAGCCGAGTTTCTCAACCACACAACTTCTCTTCTAGCTGATCAATCTTACACAGTCTCTCCATATGACCAAGGGACTTACGGACTTACCGCTGGGTCCCACTAACATGTGAGGCCGCTAACTGCCCAACCTGATCTCATCCGGCACACGGGACCCACAGGGTGACTTGTGGGGTTCCGGTTGACCTTTGATCTTTCCCTTTGACTTGGTCAACAAAGATCGTTGACTAGTCAACAAACCTTGCAGACCGACCCAAAACCTAGCTCATGGTTTCCTGACCCACTGACTTGTGTTTTCCGTGCTTTATCGCAATTAACGAAATTCATAAAATATTTCTTTATTTGAAAATCAATAATGAATTGATCCTACCTTAGAAAAATATGAAATCAGTTTCTTTATTCTTCTAAAATCATAAAGCACCCGTTAGACTAGCGTTTGGAGTTTAATTGGTTCTTTATTGCTTTTCTTTGGAGTTATTTGCATCTAGACAACGTGTTTATTTATATTTGCGAATCTAGGAATTCCCGGAGCCGAGGAGTCAAGCCAGAAGATCGAGTACAACTACGGAAACTCCGACGACTACTTGCACACAGGTGTTCACGCCCGACTGATTCTGAAATACCTATTAGGCATTGCTATGTAGAATGCTAGCGCTTTACTTTAAATGCATGATGATGATGAACCTTGCACTGCCTTCTTTAATTATCATGTCCTTGATTGTCCTACCACTTTATATGTTTATATAAGCGTGTATATGCGCTGAGCTTCGCGATGCATGTGTTGGGATGGTAATAGTGGTTCTTGGCATGTGTGGGGTTAAAACCGGTAGGAGAAGGCGTTTTGGGTACTTTGGCGGGGGTGAGCTCGAAACAACCGATCTGGGATCGGGGATAGGGGTGCACTCCTCAGTGTATCCCTGCTTTGACGGTTTTCAGAGCCTAGGTGTTGGGGTTTTACTTGCGGATGGAGGACATGAGCTTGCCCCGGTCTGAAACCGAGTGGATCAACTTGTCGATAGGACTTTCGTACACACCACCCTCGCCGAGAGTGGGGTTAGGGCCGAGTTGAGCTCGGCAAGTGCGGAACCATACCTGCTTAGGAAGGATAGAGGGTATCCGTGGGGGAGCGGTGGAGGTGAGACCACCCTCTCAAAGCGTCTCCCGTGTGGCCACACGGGAGCATTTCACAGCTCCGGTGCAATTCCCTTTGCGAGGGGGATCGCTTTGAGGGCCGTATGTAGGGTGGGACCGTAACTACCGAGAGTTCGCACGGTAGGGTGGGTTCGGTCCGACTAGCTACCGCCGGATTCCATCCCGGGTTGGGTACGGTGTACACGCTCCGCGCAGTTGTTCGATCTATACGTATAGCCGCGTCCTCGGTCATGGACAAACCTTGAAGACATGTTCGTTCCTCATGTTTTGGGATTTCTACCTCCCCCTATAGTTGAGAGTGTGGTGAGCCGTGGTTGCAGTCGGTTAGAGGAGAGTGGCTCCCTCTACCTCGTCGATCCGATTGCAATCATTAAGGTGCGAGGAGAGGAAGTTCTCGCATCGACCCTAGATGGAGATAGGATGTGGGGACGGGGCCCTGGGGTACTAGGTGGTTCCGAGCTGTGTTTGAGAGTATGGTTTGGGACTGATATGGAGATGTTTTCTAATTATGCTTTGCTGCTGCTGCATAGGAAACCTGAGCTTCTACCTTGTCACCTTTCTTACCCTTTAGAGATAGGCCACTTAAAGCTGCATACAGTCGGTGACGTGAACCTATCCCGTTCCTTGGGGATAGTTTTGTGATTGTGCAGGATTGGACTTGGCTTGAGAGTCCGAGTTCGGGGAATCCATGAAGGAAGGGTTGCGTTGCTTCGCTTAAGTATGCCTGTGGTGAAGACTGAAGATGAAGACTTGAAGCCCTAGCTACCGCTACGCAGGATTTCTACTTGTCGCTTAGCCCAAGGGGCTTGTACTAAATTCGTATACCGAGTTGTTTCGGATGTAAATATTATGATTTGTACTCTGATTTCGTTGTATGGAAATGATATTATTCTATAATGAGTTCTGTACGTGATAGCTTACCGATCCAGGGACTATCACAATGGTACAGGGAGTCGGGTTTTCCTCACCGAAAACCCGGTTCGTTACATGCATCATCTTGTAATAGTACCCAATCAATCCTGAGCTACGCAGCATACAGGACATAGGGTATTACGCACCTCGCGGCTCGAACCTATCTAAATTGTGTGCCACGTGTCTCTTCCTTCGAGTTACCGATCTCGGCGAGGCCACATTCATCTACTTCGGGTACTCCCCTTGGTAGGTTGCCGGTCTAAAACACCGACACGCTGCAACTGAGAATTTTGCAAATAATTTCCACTTGATCCACCAGAACTAAACTGAGGTCTCTGTGATGAGTTGAAGCAGGGACGTGTGTTGCTGATTGTCCACGAGATTAGAACTTGCGCTTTTGTTCACCAAGTTCCACAAGTTTGTTCTCCAGACCTATAGCTTTGTTCAGTAATGTAGCGAAGTCCGGGAAGCTGTGACTCTGTAGTTGATAGTTGAGTGGCCCTATCAGACCATCCAGTAAGTGTTCTTGCCTCTTTGGGTCAGTATTAACTTCATTTGATGCATAGTGAGACAACTGAGTAAACTTGTCTAGATACTCGTTAACTGACATATTGCCTTGCTTTAGAGCGAGAAATTCTCTTTGCTTAAGCTTCATCACACCAGAGGGTGATAGTGTACGCATCCCACCATTCAGCTACTAATCCTTCCAAACAGCCTGCTATATACAAGACCATCTCTCGATCAGTGCACTGTGACTTCTTGGTGACAGTCTTTAACCAATCATCAGTATCCAACACTGCTTATCTTGATTCCATATAATTCATCTTACACAAGCTCCATAAACATAATTCTTTATTCTCCACAACTCACTTTATAAACATCATTGGAATACTCAACCTAACTCCACTTGTAACTGTCCATTTCTTTCCTCAGCTTCATTGACTTGCCTTGGTAGAATTTTCTTGTCGCCTTGATAAAGTGATTTGAATAGAGCTGGATTAACTCCATTTTTTGACTATTTGGAATCACTCTTCAATTCCTTTTTTTCTTCTTTTGATCCAAAAGCTTCTTGGGGCACTGACTTATGAAATGTCCCTCTTTGTTACAATAGAAACATGCTTTTCTTGCTTTAGTATCCTGGCGATTGCATGTTTGACTAGAAGTAAAGATATTGAGACATCGATCCTGTGGTTGATTATCATCCTCTTTTGCACACCAACTAGCACGATGTCCATTTTCTCCACACTTGAGGCAATATAATCCATCATGACTAGGCAAAGTCCTCTTACGCTTTGTTGGACAATTATTAACATAGTGACCTTCTTTACCACATTTGAAACACAGTCTTTTAATACTTTTGTCTTGGATTTCTTCACTTGCATGCTCTTTGAGTTGTTTGATTCTATCAGGCTGAAATGCTTTGAAAGTTATACTCCAATCGTCAAGGTTGATAATCTGATTACTATCTACAGCTTGAGCAACTTCTTCTAGGACTGGATTTTGGGTACATAACTTCCTTTTCTTATTGATGTCCAAATGGTAACATTGTTTAGCCTCATCTGTCATTAGGCTAGCTTCTTTTTTGAGACATGAACGACCATAATGCTCACAACATTGACATATTCCTATAGTGTTCATATGTTCATGTTGTTCATTCATCTGCAATTCTGGTGCTCCATGACTTCTGTTATTATTTTGATGATTCCATGCTTGTACAACTTGCTTCTTTACTAGTCCGGCGGGAACTCCAGCTTTGGTTATCTCTGTGTTATGAGGGGGTGACATGTTGGTCTGCTTATGTCCTTGTAAGACTTGAGCTTGCATGACTGAAAGCTTTTCTTTGTCCAATGACGATGAAACAGATGGATTTTGACGGTTATCACCCAAAACAAGATTGGAATTTTTAGGATTTTATGCTTGCTCTATAATATACTGATGGATATTAACCATGGTTACATTTCTTGTAGAGTCTGAGTTCGTGTTGCCATGTACTCTAGCATCTTGTGTTCAATTACTGAGGTTGTAGATGGAATGTCGATGTTTCCTTTGTTGTCTTTATCTTTGTGATTTCCATTGGGACTCGCCATCTGGTTGTGTGATAAAGATAAGCTCAGAAGAGGTTGGAAACAAATTGAAGAGTAAGGTAAAATTATTGATATCATATCCATCTTTTCTTGTTGTGATTGTAATCACATTGTTGTAGAGAGGAGAACAACAGGGGTGAAAGAAATTGACCATCTTTTTCTTTAACTTCTTTCATATGTTGATGTCTGTATATGCTTGTAGATTTTTGATTGTTGATGTTGGTGTTGCTTCTAGACTTTCATCTTCTGACATCCTCCAACCAACTTGAATGGTAGATAATGATAACCCAGATTTGAACACATACTATCTTTATTAACCTAACCATTTATTCCTTGTTGCATTTGTGGCCATCACTCCACAGCACAACTCACACAATCAAAACTCCAAATCAAACATGTGTTCAAACAATCAAACATTTACATCGCACGTCCTCACAGGAAGGATTCTATCGAACTTGATAAGAGGGTAGGCCATATAAGAACTTATACTAGGAAACTCTGGTGGTAGATCCAGCTGACAGAACAAGAACCAAACTCAGTATAGATCAAAAACAAATGATGGGTTTTGTCAAAGAACAAAGGATAAATAAGATTTTTATGCGTAAATAAGATAATTTTGAAATATGACATGGCTTTCTAGAACATGAATCCTTAATTTTTGAAAATTTCTAGCTAAGGCTGCGTTCCTGTAGTCAACACTGCTCTGATACCACTCTGTCACACCCGATTTCCGGAGAGAAACCAGATGCATCTCTTATGTGTGCCAGGATCTAGTTCCACACATATGATAGACAAAATGAGTGTAATATCATAGACAGTAAAAACGTAACAAGGGGTTTAACAACTTACTACACTCATTCGGAAGACACAAAGGTCTTTGACATCGGAAAACGATAACTACACGACGAGTCTTCGTCTTCCGCTTCCATAGGCACTTGACTGGGGGAGACGCAAGCCTCATAACTCCTCAAAGTCGCGATAGAACTCTTCACCATTGTTATCTTCTAAACAGTGGTAAGGAAGGCTGAGTACACTTATGGTTGGTACTCAACAAGTGGGGGAAGATGCAAGGCTATCAAGGATAGGCTATGCCTTTGCAACGGTTAGCATTTTAATGTTGGTCAAACTTTTAATTAAAAAACACCTAGTTACTAGATGTAAGTATATACCAACCCACTTAAGAAACTTTTAAGCAAAAAAACCCAAAGCTCATCGAACCACGATTTATTCTCATCTTTAAGTTTATTAATCATGTGAGGGTCCAATCCACTCATAACCGTGAGTACGGCTGATCGATCAGTTTTACACTCTGCAGAGGTTTGCACACTTTATCCACAGCTCGCGTAAAAGTTCCGAAGAACTTTGAACCCAACCATGCGATGTTGATCAGGCATCATACCACACTTCTGAGGTGTGATTGCATAGGGACGCTAAGAAGCCTTTACAAAGATATGAAAAAGACTAACAACCCACATAGTTACGGATCAGGGCGGACCATAACCCTCCCTAGTGGTCAGCACCTTAGTAAAGGTTGCTACCCCAAAAGGACCAGGCTATACCCCTGCAACCCGGATCCCCTCTACTCCTTTCAGAAAAGGGCCATCAGATCAATCGCACACCTAATTAATTGGCTAAGGTCAGAGCCATATGACATTGTGGTTGTGCATGTTTTCTTGGGTGGTTCTCCATGTTATGATTAAATCATATGATCTTGTATTACCAAAAGCATCACCATTAAACATACAAGCCTTTGACATGAAAACCATTTTATCCAACCCAAATTGAGCAACTAGCATATTCTACCCAAAAACATTTATTAAACCGGGTTGATCCAAGGATTGTGGATAAAAGTCTAGGTAAGTCCTTAAAAAGGGTGTTCCCATCAATTTAATGCAATAACATGATAAATATAAACTTAGTTGTCATGCAATTACATAGGATAAAGTAGAATCATGCAGGGGGAGAAGACCACTTGCCTTCCTTGCTTAAACACTAAGGTTCTTCTTCTTCAAATACTTGCTCTTGATCTACTTCAACTAGATGCTCGCTTGAAACTAGCACGATGTCTGCGAGCACACAAGAATTCATTCAATAAACAAAACAATACACCAAGCATGAAAAGCTTAAAGGAAAAACAAGGTTTGGCTCTAGGAAAGCGAACACAAGGAACACTCGGAACTATCGGGATATTTGGATGATCACATACAAGAGCTAGCTATGTGTTTCGTATCTTTTAATTAGGTAAAATCATGTGTATAGGTTATTTAAGAGAAATACCCTATTTATAATTAAGCAAGTTATATTTGTATTAAAAAGACGAAGTGAACCTAGCCCAATTTTATTTACAAATATTCGAGTATGATTTATGCAAATTGAACATTTCATTTAAAAGAAGCATATAAAAGCATCTAGGCGCTTATCTTTATATTTCGAGTTATTCTAATAAAATTATAACTTAAAAACACATTTATATTCATTTTAATCAAATTAACATTTAATTAAGAAAACTCGGGATATAGCCTATGTTACATTTTAGTAGAAAGCAAATTGCATAATCATTAATCAAATTAAGTTTGATTATAAAAACCGAGGTATACATCTAATTCAATTTTAATTGAAAGAATTATTCAAATAGTATTAATCATATTAACTTTCTTATGAAAACACGTGTTGATCTCTAATTAGATTTTAATTAGAAAAGCATGTGCAATAGGATTTAATCATATTTAATATTTAAATAAATTATAAAACAAAGAACATATTCAACATTGGTCCTATTACATAGTTTGAGTTGATATGAACCTAACGCAACAAGAATGAGGTTAAACGGAGCTAAAACGCAAAACATATGGCCAAAACAAGGTTCTAAGACTGATGGTCGCGTGGACACTAAGAACGCTTAAAACAGATAAAAGACGTAAAAGATATGGCTAAAACAAGGTTCAAGGGCTTTTCTGCGAAGAAATAGGACTTCAGGGGCTTATCTGCAAGAAACCAGGGACTGAAACATAACTATGCATATAAACCAGAGGTCTATAGCGCAAAAGATCAAGTCTAGGATCTCGGGTGGGATTTCCAGAGAGATCAGGGGCTTAGATATAAAACAAAGGACCTATATGTGAAGATCTTATTGGTGGGAGGACTGGCATGAGATATTAGAAAAATGCAGGGGCTCTTTAGCAAAAGTGTCGGCGGCACCTGGGTTGACCGTTACTCAGCCTGTTGACCCGGGGTCAAAGCTGATTTGGGCCTTTGGTTTTGCGATGGACGGGCGGCGCGGTGTGCGGCGGGCTCGTCGGCGAGGCTCGATCTTGAGCTACAGGTAGCCATTTCGTGTGCGGTTTGGACCAGGAGAAAGAGGAGAACGGCGCAAACCTAGCTAAGGGCTTAAGGGGCGGTTCGGGTGGCGGTCGGGATGCCACGGCCGGCGGGGCGGGCGGTGCACGGCCGATGAGTGGCGGGGAGATGCTGCGGCTCGAAAACAAGGGGAAAGGAGCGAAGAAATATTGCTCACCACACGGCAAAACCTTGGCGAAGGGACGGGCGGCGGAGGTGTAGTGGCGGAGGAGATCGAACTCGGGCGGCCGAGCCTCGGTGGTAGTGGGGTGGCTCGGTCCGGCGGGGGAAGGACAAGCATGGGCGCGGGAGTCTTTGGGTGGACGACGCACGCGGCGAGCGAAGGCGAGGAGATCCCGAGGGACGTTCACCGGTGGTGGAGAGCTTCCACGGCCGGCAATGGTGCGGTGGCAGGCTCCTCAAGGCGGTGGCGTGCACGGGGCGAGGAGAAGGTGCGGGAGGCACGGGTGAGTGCAAAGGGGGCAGCTGCAGGGGCTCCGGGTCGGTTTTATAGGGTGAGGAGGGGGAGAGGGGCGTCGACCGTAGTAATGGCCATCAATGGCCATGGGGGAGCCGACGGCCTTGATTGCATTCAAGGGGAAGGCTTGAATGGGGGAGGAAACGGAAGGGGAAATTGATGGGAGGAGTGAAGCCGGGGTTTAATTGCACCTTAACGGCGGCGATTCAAGGAGGGGAGGCGCGGGTGACGCAAGGAGGCGGCCGGCGGTGCGGCTCTGTTGCGGTGCAGGGGAGGAGCTAGAGGTAGGAGGCAAGCCTGACGTGCGGGCCCGGTCTGGCAGCGACTGAGAGAGGGGAGAAAGGGGAGAGCTGGGCCGGCGCGGGGTTGGTGGGCCGGAAGGAGGGATGGGCCGCTGTCCTGCTCGGGGCTTTGCAGACTGAGGAGGTTAGGCGGGTCGGGGAGAAAGAAGAAGAAAGAAGATGGGCCGCGCTGGGCTGGAATGGGAGAAGGGAGGGAGAGAAGAGAGGTTTGGTTTTTCTTTTTTTTCAAATACTTTTTCAAACTTTCAAAAGTTTAAACTCTTTCAAAACTATTTCAACTTTTAAACTCTTTTCCAAAATTTTTAAATCAATTTAAAAACTTTTAAAACTTCACACAAACAAACAAAACCATGCATACAAATCATGATGCACAAGCACTTATTGCTTCTAAATTATTAAAATGATATTTAAATATTTTGTAGGCATTTGATAATTTATTTAATCCTTAGAAAATAAAATCTAAAACACCTTGTTGCTTACATTATTTTGGTGATGGAATTTTAGGGTGTTACATATGCGAGAGGGAAAGGGTTGGACTTCGTGCACTTTACCTTTAATAGATTAGATCGGGTTGTTCTTGCTAGGTGGTTACATCTTCAAGTGATCCTAGATCCCTTGGACAAGTGTTCTACGTTCTTGAGATCTCCTTCCCATCGCTCTCTACTTTGTCTTCTTTAACCTAGATTAAATTAGATTAAGTTCCTTACTTACACATATTTGATAAAGAGCTTTAATCAACAACATTAGTGCTTAGTTGAGCATAGCAATCCACTTGTTCCACGGATTGATTAACCTTGCGGGAATGCTCTAAGAGAAAAGCTACAACCGACCCGTGCGCTTGCGGATTGTAACTTGACGCGTTATTTAACCGTCAACAAAGACTCAGGCCTGAAATCGAGTGATCCTATTGATTCCGGGTCATCTGAGGCTGAGAAACCTACGGAAAACCAGTCTCGGTCTCCACCTCCCACATTCGATGAGGTGGAAAAATATGCTGAAAAAATGGCCGGAGGTGATACAGTTATGGATCCCAAAGGTGACGACACCCTCCTGCTCGAAAATGCTGGTACGTTTTTTTTACACTGCTTTCTTTCTGACTTTATTGATAATGGCTTACCATTTTCCCTATTTTTGTGTTTTTTTAGTGGCTTCAACTTTGATCACCATGATTGGCAAGGAAAAAGACCCACTTTGATCAGCACGAAGCCACGCCATCATTTGGATTGGGCACTGATCCTTCGGCGTTGGAACTTGGTATGCATCACTAATTGACAGATTTCCTGAATGAGTTTCAAACTGAACTTTCACTATTGAATTCCTAGTGCTTTTAATTTGTGGTTTGAACTGACGACCCTTTGTCGTTCTGTTATTGTAGATTTCCTCCAATCTTTGGAAGGCCTTAGGGCTAGTTCGTTTCTACAGGATTGGATCCGGTCGGAATTGATAAATATAACAAGAAAATCATGATAACTACTATAAGAGATCCGGATTTATTCCGGGTTGGAAACCAATTTACTCATGATATGGACATCAAGAGACTCGGAATTAATCCACTAGTCAAGAGGTGTGGAATCAATCCGGCTCTTTGGTTCCTTGTTGTGCTTATCATGATGAGTAAATTAGTTCTCGAACCGGAATAAATCCGGGTCTCTATATTATCTATATTGATTTTTCTATAGTATTTGTCATTTCCGTCCGGATTGAATCCCGCGGAAACGAACTAGCCCTTAATGGAGATCATTTGCTAAGGATAATGCAGTCCTTTCTTTTGAAAGGCATAAATGCTGGCCAAAAGGGGGTCTGAGCAAATCGCAAATGAAGCGAAGGTCTCTCGCGAAGAAAAAATTCTCCTCGAAGAAGAAAATAGCAAGTTGCGTGCAGAAAATGAGAGGCCGAAGAATCATTCTCAGTAACTTACCAGCCAAGTTCAAACCTTGACAAGACAATGTTCGAATCAGAAAACGGTGATGGATGCTCTAAAACAAGAGCTGGAGAAAAGCATGCAGTGCTACGAGGAATGTTGTGTCGAGCTTCGCGACCTTGTTACCCAGTTTGATGCCCAACAGGTGCAGATACAGACCCGTGACAATCTGATCGCGGAATTGAAAAGGTGAAGGGCAAATTGGAGGAGACTTTGGAAGAGAAAGAAACTTATTATCATCAATGGGGGGCACACCTGGCCTCAGCCTATCGTCGCACACTTGAACGCTATGGTGCTGAAACCCAAGAGTTTAAGATTACTGACAATATTGCCAGCTACTGCCTATGGATGAATAGTGAGCTCCAACTTTTGCCTGAAACCATGTCCAATGTTGGAGATTATGGAGCAGCGACGTGCTCCGAGGCCATTTTCCACCTGCTAGAGCAACAAGGCTACGAACATTTCAAGGCTTTTGGCACTCGAGGTTTTGGTTTCCCTTCTTCAGAGGACGTGCTAGCACCGAGCAAAATTGTCGACTTAATCACCAAAATAATGGTTCGCAACTTCTGGATGAAAAGCGGTTAAGAATATGCCCGGAAGAAAGCTGTGGACCGTTTGACTAAGGTTAGACCCCTTGCATTGTTTGCATAGTTTTGATTGACCTTAGGCATTCTTAACCTTATCGTTTGGTGTTCTTGATACATTTCTTTTCTCATGGTTTTATTTTGGCCAAGCGAAATAGGCCTTGGAGCTTCATGAGCACTAAGCGACGCACGGCGCGGAAGCAACCCTTGGACCTTATGGACCATTCCGAGATTAGCCGCCGAAGTCTCATGGTGATGAAGGTGAGACCGTCGTCCTCGGAGCCCCAATCCATGAGGCGGTCAATCCTGAAGGGGAATAAATGACCCGATTACCGGCAAGGCTCTAGTTCCACTGCATCACGAAGGACAAACTCTAAATCCAGTTGTTGATCCGGCTTCGGAGGTGTAAAACGGGAGAAGCTCTTAGGGAATCATTCAGTGTAGCCTTGTTTAGGTTGTAAAAACAGTGGTGTAAATTTTGTGTGAATTGTTTTCGCAGACGTCGGCGAAGGTGTGATGTTGGATGTGATGCCTAAGACTTTCAGTCGTGCCAACACCTGCGTCACCGGTGCATCTTGGCAGGTTTTCCAACGCTGATACCCTGATAAAACTTTTGAAGAGTTTTGGGAATTTTTTTGTCAATACCATTCGTGGCTCAATTACCCCCTTCATTATTTCATGACTATGAACGACGCCAGCAAGATTCCTCTGGTGGAGCCAAAAACTTACGAAGCCCCGGAAGTCAAAGAAGAACCGTATGATGAGGAAGACACGGATCATTGCCTCATGTATGATATGGCTGGGAGTCACGAGGGATGGTATTCAGATGCTAGTTGCATAGAGCTACCTTTCTCTTGAAGATGATGTACTTAGATTAGCATTCTGGCTGATTTCGATTGATGTTTCTGAAAGAAAACGTCTTCCCCCTTCGAAAGCAGGGAGAATGTAAGCTGAAGACTTCATGTTCTGTCGAGGGAAACCTCAGACTTTGAATTATGTTCATTGCTTTGTAATAAATAAAGTTTTACTTAATAATTTTTATGCTGATGAAAGATGTTGCATGAAATCGCTTATTTTCTCGATTGCTTTCGTTCATTGTGAAAGAGGCTGGCCTACTATGCGACGCCTAGGCGTGAAACGCATTGTAGGACTAGTATCCGCATAAAAAATGTCGAATATTGCAGCCCTAAAGCTGTTTGTCGACAACGAAAGTTTTCCCTTATTTGACCTTAGGTGCCTTGGTGCGAAACCTGGTTTCGCTTACGTGAAAACTAAAAGTTATTTTGATACTTGGCAACTTTTAATTGCTGTTTCGATTCAAAACTGAATCGCTTTCAACGCGTCCTTTGCGGATGGGCTGTTGCGAAAACAACTCTTTAAAAATATTGATTCTTGCGAATCATCTACGTTGTTTCGATTCAAAGTTGAATCGCTTTTGATGCATCCTTTGCGGATGGGTTGTTGGGAAAACAACTCTTTAAAAATATTGATTCTTGTGAATCATTTATGCTGTTTTGATTCAAAGTTGAATCGCTTTTGATGCATCCTTTGTGGATGGGCTATTGCGAAAACAGCTCTTTAAAAATATTTATTCTTGTGAATCATTTATGTTTCACCACTTGTGGGTGGGCTACTTTCGCGTAGCCCTTCAATTCACTTGCTTTTGGAGTGGGCTATTCGTAGATAGCACTTTACAATATGCATGAAAATGAAAAGCAGGAAATGTAGGGAGGAATTATTCCATTCATTGAGGAAGGGAAATTTTACATCAAGGTTGCCTCGTTAAAAACCTCATGCTCCAGAATGGAGTCCCCCCTATGTGAGGAAAAGAGTACAAACCTTGTTATTGAATTTAAATCACGCGAAAGTAAAAACTAGAAAAAGCAAAACTTATGAGTCGTTCGCATTTATAGTTTCATGCGACCGACTCCTACCAATTTACATTATGGAAAGAACTTGCACAAGTTATCCACATTTCACGAATGCGGCAACTTGACACCTTCCTCATCCTTGAGACAAAAGGCTCTGTCTCTAATGCTGCTCGCGATGGTGTAAGGCCCTTCGCAGACGAACTGCAATTTGCCCACTGAATCAGCATTCTTTTTCCTTTTCAAGACAAAGTCTCCGACTTGAATGTTCTTCAAAGAAACCTTCTTTTTTCTCCATTTTCTGGTTTCCTCCTGGTACTTTAGCAGGTTTGTAACTGCGTCGAGCCTGTCAATCTCGACCAAGTCTTTGTCCACCTCTTCGTTCTTCCGAGAACTCCCCATCAAAACCCTGGCACTCTCATTGGCTAGTTCTTCAGGGCACATAGCTTCGGCTCCATACAACAGTCTGAATGGATTGAATTTGGTAGCTCTAGACTCGATGGTGGTATTTGACCAAATGACTTTGGATAATTCATCGGGCCACTTTCCTTTCTTCTGATCGAAGAGACACTTCTTTATAGCTGAAAAAATTGACCATTAGCCCTTTCGACTGTGCCGTTGGACTGAGGGTGGTATACAGAACCAAAGCAAAGCTTCGTCCCTATCGTGCGGCAGTATTCTCTGAAATCCTGGCAATCAAACTGCTTCCCGTTATCAACTGTGAGTTCTTTGGGTACTCCAAATTTGTAGATGATTTGCTACCAGAAGAATTTTTTGATGGTGGCTGAAGTGATAGTAGCGACTGTTGACACTCCTTAGCATCACCACTAAGTACGCACACACGGCAACAGTGCCAAGAATGCTTGTTGGCACTCACTAGCGTCGCTACCGGGTTCGCACCTCTAGTAACGGGGCTAGGGAACGTCAGGGGTAAAACACATGATCACAGAAAGGTTCGCAAGTGCATGGATTACCATTGTAGCACTTCACCCAGTGGTAGTCGGGTTATCGTATTTATATTTCCCCAAGGGAGGCACTACGGCAAAGATGTTCGAATAAACGGTGGAGGAAGACAAGACTTGGTAAAGAGCTATAGCTTGACACACGCAAGGAGATCTAGATAAAGGACTAGAGAGGATCTAGCGAGCTGGGAGGACAACAAGACGAGAAAGAATCCTAACACAATCTATCTATTCTTGTCAACTCTAGGCAAAGAACTAAGGCAAAGGATAACCAAGGCGAGCTAAACTCGTCAAGCTCTTCTAGTCCTGCAGCGGCATGCAAAGTCGTGCCCTCAGACTGGGATGAGAAGGGAGGACGACGACACGCTAAATCCTACTAGCCTAAACTAACATGGTGGACTACAAAGCCCGTTCGGAGCTATCACCTCCTTAGGGTACCACAACTATTCCGTTAAATGGGACACCAATCTAAGACTAAGGTAAGCTCTAAGCACCGTGCTCACAACGAACCAAAAAACCTTTGCCCGGGTACCGCGAAGGAAGGTCTCTCTCTCGTGAAACACCGGAGATCAAGCGAAGAACGACCACAACACTATAGGGTTCAAGGGAGCTATGCTAACCAAGACTAAACTAACTTTAGTCTAAACCAAGAATAAAGCTTCTAGAGCAAAGTAAAAGCTGAATGTAATTGACTCGAAAGGTAAGATAGAAAGATAACTTGAACTGTACTTGAGTCTAAACAAAGAGAGGATACAAGAGTAGTACCCGGAACTCTGAAGGACACTCCTTCGGTACTCCGAGACTAGCTCGACTCGACTCTACCTCCCAAGCTACACTAATCCTACTCTAAGTGAACAAAAGAGAGGAAATGAGATGCTCCTGCACTGTGTGTCCAATATAGCGAGTGTGAGATGCCTTTTATAAACAAGGGAGGTCGGTTGAGTGCGTGGGCCCAATATCACAGGTGCGGCCGGATCAAGGGGTGCGGCCAGCCCTGTGATCCACCGCCTCTCGCCTTGGACGCTCCTGATCACTGCTCCTGAGGCGGTTGAGGGTCGGTTCCTTGGGTTAGTTTCGCCCGGCATGATGGTTGGGAAGTGCGGCCGGCCCTACTCCATACCGTGAGATGAACTGCCTTCACTCAGGGATGCCTAGGATTGCCTTGGAATGACGGTTGTGGCGATTGATCGGCCGGACAAGTGGACCCATTGATCCATGTGATCCTAACCTCATCCATTCAATCAAACAGACATTTTCTTGGTCGATCTCGTTCATCCAAGTTGTGCCCGCGGGAGAAGAGGTGCATTGGACCAGAGACGTGCCACGGGGTAGGTGCGGCCGCACATGGTAGGGCTGACCATGCCTGGTGGTGCGGCTGTGCCTAGCCTGTGTGGCACGTTGGTTCCAATTTCTCCCAAAATGTGTAACTACCCATGAAAATCACAACACAACTCGTGGAACTTTATTAGTACTAAAAATGTGCATGAAACTTGTCGTATACTCATCTCGAACCTGAGGTTTTGACGGTCGAATCTTTGTTGTAAGAACCGTCAACAGCGATGGGCCTTTCTTCAATCCACTTGGTGAAGTACTCGACCGCTACCACAACGAATTTGAAATTGCCTTGATCCGTAGGTAATGGTCCCATGATGTCCATGCCCTAGTGTTGCAATGGCCAGGTAGGTGTGATGAGTTGCAAAAGAGCCCCTGGCCTTTGTTGGTGCTTTGCTGCAAACTGGCAGGCCTTGCAAGTCTTGACAATCTGCTCAGCGTCTCTTGTTGCCATAGGCCAAGAACCTTGCCTGAAAGCCTTTCCATCTAAAGCTCTCGCTACAATGTGAGATCCACACAGTGCACTGTGAATTTCCTTCATGAGCTCAATGCCTTGCTCTTGTGTGATGCACTTCAGTAGCGGTGCACACTGCACACACTCCCAACTTGAAAAGGTTGTCATCTTTAAGGACGTAGCCCTTTGCTCGAGCTTGCATCCTTTTCATATTGTGAGTTTCGACCGGCTCATAATGCCTGCAAAGGAAAGCAATGATAGGAGTTCTCCAATCTATGCTTGCGATTGCATTAACCGTACTGATGGGTTATTTATCTGGTTTGATAGAAGGGGCAGTGAGAATCTTGAAGAATACATCCAGAGGCATCGCCTCCCCCCTCGCAGCTTTCTTTGCCAGTTCATCGGCTTCCCCATTCCTTTTTCTCGGCAGGTGCTCGATAGTGAAACCCCAAAAATGTCTTTCCATTTTTCGTACATCCGCAAGGTACTTGACAAGCTCTGGCTCTTTGGCCTCACTCTCCTTTTCGACATGATCCTTGATGACCTTAGCATCGCACTTGACTAGAAAATTGCTTGCTCCCAAGGCTCACACCTTTCTGAGACCTAAGAGGAGTGCATCATACTCAGTGGTATTGTTGGTGCACCTATCGGATGGATCTGAATAATCCGGCTTAGCAGTGTATCTCAGCTTGACTCTTGCTGGTGAAGTAACAATAACAGCAATTTCGGCACCTTTGCACCTCCATGCTCTGTCACATCTAATTTCCCATACAGGAACCAGCTCCTCGTCCCCAGTGGTGTTGCTTGGTGAGGTGCAATCCACCACAAAATCTGACAAGACTTGAGACTTGATTGTTGATCTTTTCCCAAAATCAATTGTGTGCTCCGACAGCTCTGTTGCCCATTTGGCAATTCTAGATGAAGTTTCTTTGTTGATGAAAAGATTATTGAGAGGCTGGTCAGTGAGCACTATGACTTTGTGAGCTTTCTTGTGGCCATGACCACCGCATATGCAATTTTCTCTAGCTCTGAGTACAATAGTTTGGAGCCTGACAAAGCCTCTAAAACAAAGTACACTAGGCTTTGGTATTTCCCTTTTTCACCATCAACCTCTCGTACAAGGGACATGCTGACTGCTGCTTTGGATGCAGCTACATATAGAAAAAGTGGCTCAGACGGGAGAGGCGGTGACAATATTGCCATCTCCTCGATGTAAGCCTTTAGCTCAGAAAAAACTTTGCTTTGCTCAGGTCCCCACTCAATCTTGCCTTTGCCTTTCCATGCTTTGAAGAAAGGGAGGCTTCGCTCGGCAGATCTGGAGATGAATCTATTCAAAGCCACAACTCGACCATTCAACTTCTGAATGTCCTTCGTTTTGGCTCCTCCATTTCCCTGGTGGCCTTTATTTTGTCCAGATTCGCCTCGATCTTCTTAGCTGAGATCAGGCATCCCAATATCTTTCCCTTTGTGACTCCGAATACACACTTTTCTGGGTTCAATTTCAATCCCGCTCTGCTTGTGTTGGCGAAAGTTTCAGCCAAATCATTGATATGGTTGGACCTCTCTCCGCTTTTGACTATGCGGTCATCGATGTAGGCTTGTATGTTCCTGCGGCTTGAATAATTCCCCTGTCATTCTGTTGAAAGTTGGGCCTGCTTTCTTCAAACCTTCGTGCATTCACATGAAACAGAAAGTACCGAAAGGCGTGATGAAACTAGTCTTTTCCTCATCCTCTTTCGTCATCCAACATTGATGGTATCTAGAGAAACAATCCAAAAGAGACATGATGGCGACACTGGCAGATGAATCAATGACCTGATCCATTCTTTGGGTGTAGCTTTGTTGAGGTCTGTGAAATCTATTCACACCCTCCATTTGCCATTTTTCTTTTTAACTGGCACAGTATTAGCCAACCACTTGGGATACAATACCTCACGAATGACACTAGCGTCCAACAATCTCTGAACTTCAGACTTGACTGCTACCACTTTGTCATCGGACATCTTCCTGAGCTTTTGCCTTCGCGGCTTGATTGAAGCATCAATATTCAATTTGTGCTCGATGAAATTGCGATGCACACCCGTGAGATCTTTAGAGGACCAGGCAAACACATCTCTATTCTTCTGGAGGAATTGGATTAATGTCATCGCTTCGCTTGGAGTGAGATCTGAACCAATGATGACGGCCAGATCCCAAACCATTTCATCCAACAAAACCTTCTTAGTGTCACAATATGGCTGCACATTGATTTTTTCCTTATCTGCTTTTGGCTGTTTCTCCACATCTTTGGCTTTGACTACTTCGTCAAGAGCATTGACATTTCTTTGTCCTGGAGTTCTGTCTCTCTCTAGGTTTCGGCCATCATTTTGATGACCCCAGATTGTGATGACCCCCTGCGTCGCTGGTATCTTCACACACAGGTAGGCTTGATGAATGATAGCTTCTAACTTGTTGAGAAAACCTCTCCCAAGGATTCTGTTGTAGGGATAGCATATTTCCACCACATCAAAAGATAGATACTCTGTCCTGGCATTCTGTATAGTGCCGAAAGATACTGGGAGAGAAACCTTTCCTATTTCATGAATGACACGCCCTCCAAAACCATACAGTGGTGTGTCGAGAGGCTGCAATAAATTTTTACTCAAATCCATTTTCTCATACGCATCAACAAAAATTATGTCTGCTGACGAGCCATTGTCGACTAGAAGCTTTCCCAAAGTCCAGCTTGATATGTTGGTTTTGATTACCAAGGCATCGTTGTGAGGGAAACCTTGTAATCTCACATCTTCCATTGAAAAGGTGATTGCAATATGGGACCATCTTGTTCTTTCTACTCCCCCTTCCACACAAATATTCCAAACCTCACAAAAGTAATGCTTCTTATCCTTCTTGCTATCAAATTCCAGAGCGGAGCCACCCAAAATAGGAAGGCCCTCAAGCTTTGCTGGTAAAGGTGGAGTGGTTGGGCCTTTGTATGGGGGAGGAGGAGGAGCGATAGGTTGTTGATCAATGGGTCTGCGCTCAACATTTTGAGCTTGGAAAACCTGGGATTGCCAAGGTTTTGGTTGAGCATAATTTGGGATGGGTCGTGAGAAGTGAGGTGGCTGAACAGGGTTGGCGAAAGGATTTCTCCCAAAGCTTGGGTTTTGCCAAGCTGGGGCGGAGTGATTGACAGAGCTGCTTCTCTCTTTCTCATTTTCCTCTTCTTCTAAGATGGTCTCGAACCTCTTCCTATCCGGACAATAGTTGGAACTGTGGTCATCATTCTTTTTGTGAAAAATGCAGTACCACTTTCTTTTCTCTTGGTGGCCTCGGCCCCTGCCGCGACCTCTGCCTCTGCCGCCTCCCCTTCCACCTCTGCGGCCGCCCCTTGATTTTGATGTGGTGGGCTGGGTGGGCTAGTGTTTTGGTTTGGAACATCATTCTGAGGGTTGCAGCTTTCCTGAGCATTTTCTCCTTCTAGGCCAAAAACATTTCTAGGGTTAGCATGCGAGGCGTTTCTGGGATTGGACCATTCCCTTTCACTGGACTGATTAGCTTTGGCAGAATTCTTTTGCTGAGACTGCTCCTCCATACACATTCTGAAGTCATTGTCAGAGCGACAGTACTTCTCAAATTCCTTGTACAAACGCTGGATTGTTTTGGGCCTCTCACGCATGAGATGCGAACGAAATTGACCTGTCCTCAAACAGACAATTGCAGTATTGATAGCGACGGCATCCAACACATTTGATGCCTAGGCTCTAAAATGGACGAATCTTCTGAAATAATTTTGAAGAGGTTCTTTGTCCTTTTGCTTACAAGAGAAAAGATCGCTCTCGGTAAGCTCTGGATGCTAGAAACCCTGAAAATTCGAGAGGATCCGTTGTTTCAAATTTTCCCATCCATGTATTACTCCAGGGCTCAGGAGAGAATACCATTGTGCTACTGCTTCATCAGCAGTGATAATGAATGATTTTACCAGCACGAAATCATCACCTTCGGCCGAAAGGATGGCAGCCTCATAGCTCATTAGAAACTGTCTAGGATCGGATTGACCCGAAAACCTATGGAGTGGTATGGGCATGTATGACTGCGGCCATGGAGTGATTTGGATTTCTTGAGATAGAGGCGATTTAGGGTCCCAAGATCTCATGCGGATGGTGTGAATATTGTGGTTCGAAGGGCCAGACTCGAAAGGGTTGATGAAAGGATTACGACTAAAAGTGGTGTACGGAGGGGGTTGAGTGAAAGGCATGTTACCCTCCGTATATGTGGTCTGGTTGGGTACAGAGTATTCAGGCGAAGGCTGGTTGAAACTTAAGGACTATTTGGCTTTTATGAGATGCAACTCTTCTTGCAATTTGGCGATTTTGGCTTTGTGCCTTTGGATTTCCTTGGCTTCCTCAGCCTCTTGTTGCACTGCCAAAAGCCTCTTTTTAGTTTTGGCCAGCTCATCAGCCTCCTTCCGCAACTTAGCCAGGTCTACCTCGTATGCTGCCTTGGCCGTGTCCGCAGTAGCATTCGGTTCTGGGAGCTCCTCTCTCTAAGTTAGCAAGTTGGACGGGTTCAACTCCTCGTTAAGGGATGACGAAGCCCCCTTGATGGAATTAGCAGTGGTCCTCTTCTTCCTTATGGACATCTTGGGTTTCTTACCCGAGCCAAACACAAACGGTGGGCGTCAATTGTTGTGCTATAGCGAAGCTAAACATGAACAATGAAAGGAACGGAAAGGCTCAAGCAATGAGCTCAATGCCAAACCAAAGGAAGACAGAAAGCTAACTCTCAACAGTGTAATTCTCAAAACACCATCCCCTTTACAAGTGCCGGTCGACTTCCTTTTGTAGGGAGACAAACGGACTTTTTACATACCGAAATTGTCCTCGTGTAAAATAGATCAAACTGGAATGTACTAGGCTAATTTGGGGAGTCCTCCATTGGGTCTTCACGTAATCGGTGTTACCTGACGTCACGCCGCATATCACAACGCTTTTTGCGGCATCAGCACGTGCGCCTATCGGGTGAAGACCTTCAGTTTTTGGAGGTGCCCCCTTGGCCTAGTGAATTCCCGCACCTGAAACATACGCAAAACCAAATACGAATGGATGAGTTGTTAGGGACGACGAAACCCCCAGACGAAATATGGGTTGATGTTTATTTGATAGATAAGATCATTCTTGGGCTTTCGTCGTGGAAATCCAAAAGCGTCCAGCCCAAAGTTTAGGAAATTGAACTCTTCACCCTGCTTTTGAACTTTCGGATGACGAAAGGTACCTGGCGAAAGCTATTGTAAGAAGAATGAAGAAGTGCTATTTAGCTTTATGGGTTTCGCTGTTGAACTTTTAAATTGCCCCTATCGGCCTGCGACAATCTTGCGGACTTGACCATATTGGACTTGATTCTAAATCCCCCAACAACTTAAAACCCTTTGTAGATAACGAGTGGCAGTGGTGGGTAATTCTCCTTCAACTCGATGGTTCATTCATATGTGAGAGTTTTGGAGTTGCGAAATAGGTACTCAGAGAAAATGAACTAAAGCTCCACAAACTCCATGAATTTGGGTTGTTCC
Source organism: Cenchrus americanus (assembly GCA_947561735.1). NCBI lineage: Eukaryota > Viridiplantae > Streptophyta > Magnoliopsida > Poales > Poaceae > Cenchrus > Cenchrus americanus. Next base: position 97,234,173 of record OX387243.1, on the reverse strand, counting down.
AAAAAAATGGTGGAGTTGGGGTGTTTGGTTGGCTCCACCCGATTCCAGTATGAAGTTTGGAGTTAGAGACTTGGAGCCATGCTAAATGAATAGATGTTATTGGTTTAAGTTGGAAGAAAAATCAACAATCTCATATCATATATTCAAGAAGAGATGTAATAACATTTTGAATAAGCAAATTAGTTCATTTAGATGAATACAAGTTTGCCCCCGAATATCATAGCTTGAGCATTGAGGTAGTACTTGGCACTAGATAGCACCTTTCTATATCTCTCCTTGACAACCATTGGATATTATTCCTTCAATCCAATTTATTCTCTAAATTAAATTTAAATTGCGAGTAGGTCTAAAGTGAAGGGTAGAGAGAATATACCTATTAGAGAAATGTTTAGAATCCGCTTTCTTTATTGTATTGATATAAACAAAAATATAGATATAGATAGATAGATTTTTTTGATGGAAATATATATAGATAGATTGATAGATTGATAGATAGATATTATAGATATAGAAAAGGATAGATATACAGTATAGATTATACTATGGAGATAGATTAGTAACATCAAGCATATTGTAAACTACATCTATCCTTAAATATTTAAAAATGGAGGTAGTAAGATAAGTTTATCCTAACCATTGTAGCCTGAGGATAGACGTAGTACACACCACTGGAGGTAGTTGATAATATATATAGGGATGCAAGCTTCATGGTTCTTCTTGCAAGCAAGCTCAGCCCTGTTCGTTTGGCTGGTGGCTGGTAGTGATTCGTTCTGAGAGCAAAGTACTGCTGGTTGGTTGCTAGTGGCTGGTTCCAAACAAACAGAGCTCTGCAGCAAGGTATTACAGAACTGTGCAGCAAGGTATTGTTGCATCTGCCGCTAAAAGTAGTATAAGTAAATTTTCTTTTGTGCCGATTGACCTTATGTATTCTGCCTTCATACGCATTCATATGCAGGTTTAATTCCATTCATATGCAGGTTTAATTCAGTGTCAACACATAAGAAGCATGGCTTCAAGAAGCTGTGCCGTGCTGAAGAGGAACACGATGGCAGCTATCGCTTGTTTCCTGCTGCTGGCTTCCTTGGTCGCCGGTCGTCAGCTGCTACCGATGGCCGTGGCAGAGGATGGTCAGAATAAGAAGCTTGCAGGGACGCAAACAACATCGTCGCCGGTGGGACGCCCGAAAGACATAAATCCGTTACTTGATCGCTACTGCTTTGGATGCTACACTCTCAACTGCCCCACTATATTATGCCGCCAAACTTGCAATTGTCCCTGATAAAGGGCAGTGTCAAACCCCGTGTGGGATTCTGGACTTCTCAAATAAAAAACCCATGGATGTCCAGTATTTTTTTTAATGCCGGGTTGTGCGTGTGGCTAAATATAATCTATCGCAATAGTATTATTCCCATGGATACCCAGTATTTTTTTCCTGCCGGGTTGTGCGTGTGCCTAAATATAATCTAGCGCAATAGTATTATTCCCAAACCCCGACTGCTTAATGCTTATATGCTCAAAAAAAAACTGCTTAATGCATATTGGTCGCAAAAAAAAAGAAAAAACTGCTTAATGCTTATGATCGTCAGACAAATCGTTGGTTTGTATAATCTAAGAGAGGGGGAGAGATAATCAATATATATATATATATATATATATATCATGCTATATAGATGTGTGTCTACGGTGCATAGAGTTGGGTAAGTGCCCATCCAAAGGCATTTTGATAAAAGGAGTTGTCGAGCAAAATGAAAACTGAGTCCCAAAAACAACCAATAATTTGCACTATTGTATAAATCGCTTGATTCAAACACCATAGTAAATCTTATGCACTAGCATGTATGCACAACAATGTTGCTAAACCTTATGATAACTTTTAGTGTAATGAAAATTATTATTTTCCTATGTTTTCATGAGCAAAAGATACATAATTAAATCATTTTACATCTATTTCAAAAAAGGCTAGGATGGTACACTAATTATACTAATCAGGTATTATAAATATTAATATTCTTTTATACATAATTGGTCAAAAAAATTTTAAACAAAAGTCTCTTGAGTACATGCATTTGAGGAAAAAAACTTGTTAATGTAAATCTAAAACTGCCGTGAATGCAGGCAAGTTATCGGTGATCCTTCAATATGATTGAATTGCAGAGGTAGTGGTGTTTGGTCCACTTGCTAAACTTTAGTCTAGGTCACATTGGATGTTTTGGATATCAATTAAGAGGATCAAATATGAACTAGTTATAAAACTAATTATACAAGTAGTGACAAATTAATACCGTGTGTATATAAACCCCACCCACAGTAAAAGCCATTTCTGTGAGGCATCAATCAGAATGAGTACGCCCCTTGCAGCCTGACTCGGGTATGATTTTTTTACAACAACTTTATAGATATTATGTAGCCAAATTACAGAAAGGACCATCAAAGAAGGCCGAATTACAAAGGGGTCCTTGGACCGGATAAACACCATGGCAGTGGTGGAGAAGGCGTCACGAGCACGTCGGCGGTGGGCCGTAGAGGCGTCGAAGACGCTTACACCCGAGTGGAGAAGATACTGAAGGATGATCTGAGAGCCGTTGTCAGTGGTAGAAGAAAAAGCTCAACGTTGAGGCCCAGAGGAAGACGAGCTCGTGAAGCCTTCGCCAGATGACGAGGAGCCCGGAGGCAGCCCGGATCTGCAGGTTGGATGGCCGCATAGTAGAGGTGGAGGAGGGCTGGGTGTCGGGGGAGATGAATCGAGGGCTGGTAGATCTCGATGGCGGAGAGGACGAGGCGGATTCGGTGGGTGGGGGAGATCCGCAGAGTGAGGAGGAGGAGGAGCTAGTTTATTTAATCATAGAAGAGCAATGACGACAACAACGGCGGCTGTGGCGCTACCAGGGCAGCACATACCACTAGGGGATAACGCCATAAATGCAACAACTAAAGAAGAAAAGCTAAAATAGTAGTAGATCTATAAGGTGGGGGCTCCCTGACCCTGCTCGCCGTCGGCGAGGCCACCGGAGGGGAGGGAGGGAGGGCCCCCGAAGAGGAAGAGTTGGAGGAGTTGAGGGAGGAGAAGGGGACACTTCGTGAGGAAGGAAAGGCCTCCCTCGCCGACAATTGATGAATTGTGACCCTTCGACTCAGGTACGATTCATGATGAAAAATATGAATGACAGACGAAGAGGTTTGGGGTGCATGATGATCATCTTGCTCCTCGCTGCATCATCAACGATAATGGTACTTTGTAAGTTAATTGTATCTTGTTTTTGCCGTCCTTAAAAATTTACATGTGTACTCTGTTGGGGAACATGGCCTTCGGAACCGTTTCCTCACGACTGGCCGGGATCGCCAACTTTGAACCATCTATATGAAGGGGCTTCGGTATGTGCAGTGATAATTTAATGGGACCACTAACTTTACTTGAAGCGCATGAGTACTGTTCGCAGGTGCTGACTTGCCCACGGTTGGTTCGGCATTACGGGGCTTTGGCGCCGAAGGTGCGGATCGATCAGGAATCTCGCTCGTTGAGAAGGCTCCCGTGCTGAACGGGAAGGGGTCATATGGGAGGCCCCGGAGACCTCCCATGGCTACAAGCGTCGTGGATCGCTTCGGCGCCGAAGGTACGGCACGTGTGGTGGCCCCGGCCTCATCAGAGGGGCACGCCACATGTAAGCGCGCCAGACGTGTAAAGGGCGTTGTACGAAGGAGAGACAAAAGGTGTTGCGTGTAAAGGAGGCTCCACCGTGCGAAGACACGCTGGTGGCCCGTACGAAGCAAAGAGTTACTGTTATACCCTTGAAAAACGTGTAAAGCCGTTTGTCAAGAATGGAAAAGGTGTAATTGGGGTGATTGAGTATCCCAGGGCCTCCTATAAATAGAGGTTCCCTTGTAACTGAATAGACACACATGAATGAGAAGAGAGCTCCGAAGGCTCCGGTTTGATTCCAAGGCTTTCGGTTTAAGTGCTTCGTTTCTTTCATAGCTTAAGGTATCAGTAGCTGGGGTAGAAGTAGAAAACTTAGTTGTAGCATAGAATATCTAGCTTAGCAAGGGTAGAAGTTACAGTAGTGCGTTCCGTTCGTCTCCGAGGGGGCCTTCGGCCGTGTCCCCTTCGGAGGAGGGTGGAACCTTTAGGGGGTTGTTGTGTCGGAGTCCACCTTCGGGCTCGATTTCCACCAACAGTTTGGCGCCCACCTCGTGGAAGAATCCAAGACTGCATGGCAACGACGCGATCAGCAGGGGCCGAAGCCATCATGGCCCAGGCAACGACCCCATCTCCAGTGCCGGAAGCCGCCAACCCTTCGGCCTCGGCCGCTCAGCCTTCGGCGGGAACTGGCGCCGACACGAGCGCCCCGGAGGTCGAACACACCGCTTCGGGGCTGTTTGAGTTTAGCCTCGAGGGGCTCAGAGCTTCGGCACAGGACATAGAAGCGCTACGAAGGATACAGGCCCTCATCACCAGCAAGGTTGTCGCAGCCCAACAAGAGTAGGAAGCTCGACCGTCTTCATTCCAAGCACAGCTGCCCCAGCAGCAGGGCACGGCACCGACGAGTGCAACAGTCGGCGGCGTCAACTTCAACATCAGGCAGGCTGAGCGTTACTTCGCCCTACTGCAGGGGCAAATCACCAGCGTGTTGCCACAACAACACACAACTCCTCCGCCAGCCACCCCAGCACAAGCAGCCGCCACGCAGGCCGCACCGGCGTCCCAGCAGCACGTCTGGCACACTCTGCAGGCCATGCAAGCTCATCTGGACCAATGGAGGCAGCAGAAAGATGCATCCGAAGGTCAGAGCATCGGACACCGGCAAGAACATGGACAAAGGCCGAAATACTTCGCGTCGGACAACGCCCCGTTCTGCAACATCGTCCTGGTGTCCCCGCTCTCGGTCGAGCTCGAGAGCGCACCATGGCTCCGTCGCTTCAACGCCAACACCCTACCTCAGTACGACGGGGACTACGACCCCAAAGAGTTCCTCATGAAGTTCGAAGCTGCAGTAGAATCCAATGGTGGCAACGCCACAACGAAGGCAAAGGCGCTCATGATGGCCCTGAAAGGTAAAGTCCAGTACTGGTATGCCAACATACCGAAGGGTCACATGACCTCATGGTTTCAACTCCGCAACAAGTTGTTGTCCAGCTTCAAGGGCATGCAGGTCGAAGAGATGGATTCTAACGACCTTGTCAACATGTGTATCCAAGGGGACAAGGAGTCACTGTAGAAGTATATGCACAGAGTAGTCAAGCTAACGGCGCAGACGCCTGGAGTGTCTGAAAGCAGCACCATTGATGCCATCGTAGGGGGCCTGAGGGTAGGCAACTGCCAGGATATCCTTGACAGAATCAAACCAAAGTCCCTCCAAGAACTATTCGAAGTGATGCAAGAATACTGCAATTTGACAAAGGTCGCCGACGAAGGCTGGACCGAGCCAATGCAGCCAAGAAGCAAAATCAACAGTGTCATTGGGATGCACCGAAAGGATGCCAGAACCATCTGCCGAAGCAACCATACCGGCAAGTCAACAACATGTCTACACCCTCCGACCCAAACCAAAGCAAAGGCAACGGAGGACATAAAGGAGGGCATAAGAACAGTATGGGACTGAAACCCCCACAGCCACCCCCACCACCTCAAGGGGGCGGTGACAAGTACTTCTGTTGGCTCCATGATCAATGCGTACCACCACACTCACAATGCCTTTCGGAGATCAAGAAGAAAATAGAATGGGAGGTCGAGGAGAAGGCAAAGGCGGCAGGGCTAGCCGTAAACCACGTCATGAAGTACCAGAACTCGGGGCAGTTCAGAGCTTTAGCATCGCCATACCACCCAACCCAATCTTTCCAACCTTCGGCACCGATGCAGGTGTTCCAACCACCACAGATGTTCGCCCCTTCAGCACCGCAGCTGCCACCACCTCCACCCATGCATACGCAGTCACCCTCAGTCTTTGTACCTTCGTGGCTGAACCCACCCGCTCACCCTCAAGCGGCATACAGCCAGCCACTGCACTAGCCACCGCCACCACCGAAGCAAGAAGCACTTGATTCTAGTGGCTCGGGCCTGATGGGCATGGTCAACATCATCAATGCAATTTCGGGGGGCTCCAATGAACTGGTGCACACGACGAAGCATCAGAGGTAGGAGTACTACCGAAGGGTCTCGCACATCTGCTCGGGAAAATACTTCCACCTGCCATGATCTTACATACCAATAACCTTCACAGTTGTTGATATCTGGTTGCAACATTACCCCCACAATGACCCCCTCGTCATAAGGGCGAACATTGGCACGAACATGAAGTATTACTTCGGCAACGACGTTGGTCGAGTCCTGGTGGATAATGGCAGCTCAGCGGATATCTTAACTTGGCAGTGCTTCTCCGACATGAGTTTCAAGAAAGAGGACTTGCAGAAAGTAGAGCACCCGTTATACGGCTTCGGCAACAAGAGAATTGAGGCACTTGGAAAAATCGACGTCAACGTGACATTCGGGCAAGATGCCACTATGAGAACTGAGGTCATCACCTTCGATGTCGTTGACTTCGTGTACCCATACAATGCCATCTTCGGGCGCAACACAATCAATAAATTTGCAGTAGTCATTCACCAAGGCTACCTGCTAATGAAGATACCAACCGCGGTTGGGGTTATTTCGGTGTATGGCAGCCAGGAAGAGGCTCGACGAGTTGAGTGGAACACTTCGGTGCACCACAGGCAAGTGCACGTCATTGATGAGGCCGAAGGCAATGGAGTCTTGCCAGAGGCTGAGAAGAAGGCCGAAGCGCAGATGAGGCAATTGATGAAACAAGCCGAAACTGAACGCATGAAAGCAATTGACGACACTAGGACAGTTCCCTTGTGTGCAGATGTGCCAAGCAAAACCGTCATGATAGGCACCGAAGTCAGCAAGGAGGTGGAAGACAGACTCCTAGAGTTCCTTCGTCACAACCAGGACGTATTTGCATGGTCCAAGTCAAACATGACAGGGGTCCACTGATCCGTTATAGAGCATGCTCTAAACACTGACCCAAAGGTGAAGCCGAAGCTGCAACGGCAAAGGCCAACGTCAGACGATAGGATCAAGTCTGCGGAAGCCAAACTGCAGAAACTGCTTGACGCAAGAATCATAAGGGAAGTGCAATACTCGGTGTGGGTGGCCAATGTTGTAATGGTACCGAAGAAGAATGGAAACATGCGCATGTGCATCGACTTCACAGAGCTCAACAAAGCGTGCCCGAAAGACCCCTACCCACTTCCAAGAATCGACATTATTATCGACCAGGCAGCCGGCTGTGAGATGCTAAGCTTGCTAGATTGCTTCTCTGGGTATCACCAGGTGTGGATGCGAAGGGAGAAGGGGCCAAAAACGGGATTCACAACCCCCTTCAAAGTCTTCTATTTCGTCAGAATGCCAGAGGGTCTTCGTAATGTTGGGCCCACCTTCAACTGTATGATGAAGTTGATCCTCGGCAGTCAGCTGGGTCGCAATGCTTCGGCCTACGTGGACGACATAGTCATCATGAGCGAAAAGGAAAAGGATCACATCGCAAACCTGACCGAAACCTTTGACAACATGAGGCGTAATGGGCTCAAGCTAAACCCAGAGAAGGGCATCTTTAGTATCTGCAAGGGACAGCTGTTAGGCTACATGGTGTCAAAACAGGGCATACAGGCCAACCCTCAGAAAATCGAAGCACTATGCAGCATGCAGCCACCAAGCAGCAGAAAGGAGGTGCAAAGACTGATAGGCAGAATCGCATCACTGAACAGATTCATCTCCAGGGCTGCTGAACGAAGCCTTCCCTTCTTCAAAGTGCTTCGCACGAACACAACTTTTTAGTGGGGTGCAGAACAGTAGAAAGCCTTCGAAGATCTGAGAAACTACTTGGAAGAGGTCGCGGTCATGTCCAAGCCATCCCCAAAGGCCAACCTATTGTTGTACATCGCTGCAACCGACACAGCAGTCAGCGCCGTCCTGGTAGAAGAACGAATGGAGGTAGACACTCTGAAGCAGTTTTCCATCTATTATGCCTCCGAAGCCTTAAGTGGCTCGAAGCTCTTTTACTCTTTCAGAGATGGAGAAGATGGCATACGCAGTCGTAATGGCCTAAAGGAAGCTTCGGCACTATTTTCAGAGCCACAACATATCAGTACCCACCGCATTCCCCCGTCGAGACATGTTTGAAAACAAAGAATCAATGGGAAGGATAGGAAAATGGGCCACAGAACTAGCTGAGCACGTCATAAACTTTGTCTCCCGCAGTGCAATCAAATCTTAGGTCTTAGCTGACTTTGTTGCTGACCGGACACCTTCGGTCACGAAGGGGGATCCCGTAGTCTCGGAGCCGGTATGGGAAGTTCAATGTGACAGAGCATATTGTCATTTGGGTTCGGCAGTAGTGGCAATTCTCAAGTCGCCCTCTAGCATCAAGCTTCGGTACGCACTGCGGCTGAACTGCGACAACTGCACCAACAATATGGCAGAATACAAAGGTCTATTGCTTGCACATCGGAAGCCCAGGGCAGTTGGAGCAAGGAGACTTGTCATCCTGACAGACTCCGAGTTGGTAGTCGGACACATTGGGAAAACTTACAAGGCCAAGAAGCCAGACATGATGAAGTACCTGCAAGCAGTGAGAAGCATGCAAAAAATCTTCCTTGGCATAACGGTCAAGAGTTTCTCCCGGCTCTACAACAAAGAAGTCGACGTCATAGCTGTAACACCCCGCCCACCAAAGCCGCACCGCCGAGCCCTTCTGTAGGGGCGAGCACACGTACACATAGCACCCTGCTTACACTTTTGTCCTCACTTCATGTAAAAGGGTTAACCTGAGGGTGGTATGGCTGGTGGAAAAAGGCTTATAAGTTGGCTCCACCCTTGCTCAACTAGCAATGTGGCACTAAACACGCGCACCAATGCTCATGGGCCCCTCATGGTCCATCCAAATTGGGCCGGGTGTGACATTCACCCCCCCCCATCAAAGAACCTGACGTCCTCGTCGGTCCAACTCGCCCGTCCAGTGCCGACCCATACGCCATGCCGTGTGCCCCATCCCAGGCCCACACGCGCATGAATATGTCTGCATACTGACCCGAGCAAATGTCCAGGAACCTTCCCTCTTAGCGCACGACCGTACGTCCAGTGCCAACCCATATGCCATGTCGTGTGTCCCATCTCAGGCCCACACGCGCCATGCGCCCTATGTCCGCACACTGACCCATATGCGCAACCGCGAGGGTCGGCACTGATACCATTTGTAACACCCCGCCCACCAAAGTCGCACCGCCCAGCCCTTCCGTAGGGGCGAGCACACATACACATAGCACCCTGCTTACACTTTTGTCCTCACTTCATGTAAAAGGGTTAACCTGAGGGTGGTATGGTTGGTGGACAAAGTCTTATAAGTTGGCTCCACCCTTGCTCAACTAGCAATGTGGCACTAAAAACGCGCACCAGCGCTCATGGGCCATCCAAATTGGGCCGGGTGTGACAATAGCAAAAGCAACAGCCTTGCACGAGCCCCTGCCACCAGATGTCTTTTACGAGACAACAACTGTGAGATCTGCCGCTGATGAAATGGCACCCCCAAGTTTGTGAACGCCATACACAGTGAAGATTGGTGTGCCCCAATAGTAGCAGCAATCAAGGGCTACTACGAATCCGAAGATGGCGTGGTCGACAAAAGAGTTGCCATCAGGGCAAGAAATTATAATATCATTGATGACAACTTGTACCGAAAGGGAATGTGTGCTCCATTGCTCAAATGCATATCAGCAACCGAGGGCAAGCAATTGCTCCATGAGATACACAGTGGCATGTGCTCGCATCACATTGGTATGAGAGCCCTGGTACAGAAGGCTTTCCGTTAGGGGTTCTACTGGCCTTCCGCAGTAGCTGATGCACACGACATCGTGCCCAGAATGTCAGCGCCATGCTCCATACAGCGAGTTCGCCTCCAACGAGATACAGCTGATACCCCCAGTGTGGCCCTTCGCTCGGTGGGGAATAGACATCGTCAGCCCGCTACCAACAGTGCCAGGCAACTACACCCATGCAGTAGTGGCAGTGGAATACTTCTCGAAGTGGGTAGAGGCAAAACTGTTGTTAAGCATCACTTAGGTGACGATACAGAAGTTCTTTTGGCAGAACATCATATGCCGCTTTGGAGTGCCGTACAAAGTCACCGTGGACAATGGCAAGCAATTTGACAGCACCGACTTCAAGGAATTATGCACTTACTTGGGCACCAGGCTATATTTTGCTTCGGTCTATCATCTGCAATCCAATGGGGTAGTAGAGCGAGCTAACGGCGTCATTTTTGCCGATATCAAAAGGAACATCACTGAGCTGCCAAAAAGCAAATGGTCCGAAGAGCTACCGAGGGTGATCTGGTTTCACAACACCACAACTTCCCGAACTACTCAATTCTAACCCTTCAAGCTGCTTTATGGTGAGGAAGCCATGCTCCCCGAAGAGTTGTGTCTAGGAACCTGGAGGGATGCCCCTCCCAGTGACGAAGCACTCAAGGCTTCAGTCCAGAACATTGAGGAAGCACGTCTACAGGCCGGAGCCAACTTGCTGACCTACTAGGAGGAAACCCGAAGATGGAAGAACAACAAGATTCGACCGAAGCTTATACGGTCTGGAGACCTTGTTCTACGCAAGATTCCAAGGGCAAGTTGAAGGGAAAAATGCACTGCAAGTGGGGAGGTCCGTTCATAGCAACCGCGACGACAAACGAAGCAGCGTTCAAGCTGCACAGGATGAGCGGGAAAGAAGAGCCCTACACGTGCAACGTGGACATGCTCTAGACGTACTTCGTTTGAACCATGTGGAATCTATGGCCTTTTATAGATTCATCATAGTTTTATTCATTTCGGTTTGAAGTTTGTAATATATGAACAATAAGTAGGGGGCATACTCCTTTCCTCACGAGGGAAGCTTCGCGGTTCCTCTCTAGATCCGCGAAGTGTGAGGTTTTTAACGAGGTGGACCCGTGTACCTTTTTGACGTGTAATATAAGTCAGTCTTTCTCCCAAGCTCGGTGTCCAGTCTTTTCGAATGAATCTTCACGGTCTTACCGAAGCTATGCTCCCCCTATACGCTTCGGGGGGCATAGTCTTCGGAGTGCGTCGGTCAAGGTAAGTAACGGCATAGTCACAGATAGCATTAAGCATATCCGAGCTATGCCTGTCACTTATTCTCTAGTCTGAAGGTAAAAGTCTGCTTGAAGCGGCACGATGGCCCCGTCATGGCCTAAGACGGAAGCCCGCTTGAAGCGGTGCGTCGGTCCTGTCATGGCCGGAGGTGGAAAGCCTACTTGAAGCCGCACGATGGCCCCATCATGGCCTAAGTTGGAAGCCTGCTTGAAGCGGTGCGTCGGTCCCGTCATGGCCGAAGGTGGAAAGTCCGCTTGAAGCGGCACGAGGGCCCTGTTATGGCCTAAGTTGGAAGCACGCTTGAAGCGGTGCGTCGGCCTTCATGGCCGAAGGTGGAAAGTCCGCTTGAAGAGGCACGATGGCCCCATTATGGCCTAAGTTGGAAGCACGCTTGAAGTGGTGCATCGGTCCCGTCATGGCCGAAGGTGGAAAATCTGCTTGAAAAGTCACGTCAGTCCCGTCATGACTGAAGGTAAGAGCCCGCGTGAGGTTTTGTGTCGGCTTCGTTGTGGCAGAAAATAAATACCGCTCTAAGCGACGCGTCGGCCCCGTCACGGCTGAAGTTCACAGACACGCTCGGGATAGAATGATGGTGCATCAGTCACGAGGCAACCTAGCGCAGGAGCCACAAGATAACACCACGAGCAGCTCTATGAACAAACAGCGTGACAGCAAAATTCACAATAGTGAAATCACTATCTTCAATTTATTACCATAGAACAAGGTATAACAAATCAATACAAGCTTCATTTTTACAAATCACACGCCATCTTGGGTCGCGTCACTCTAGTCAGCTGCGAACACTTCCGGGGGGAGTTCCGAAGCAGGCCTCTCGAAGTCTTCGCGGCTTGCATAGATGTGACATGAAGCCATTGCATTTACAAGAAGACATCAACGGCGAAGGAGTACAAGGTATACACCAAGGGGCTAGTCCTCGATTAGCATAGCTTCACAAATTTCGTCAATCAACCGAAGAGCCGCCACATCTATTATGTCCAGTGCCATCTAGCGCAACTCCTCTTCCGAAGGCATACGTCCTACGCCGAATACACGATCACAGTCAGGAGAGCGAGCACTCACATCTGCTCAGTCTTTACAACCGCGGCGCCTCCTGGTGAAGCGTTGGGAATTAAGTACACATACTCAAGAGGCCCGATAATCCCCTCCTCAACAGGCTCTGACTTGGGAACCACCCCTTCGTCTACGAGGGGCCCTACCAAACCACGCTTCGCCACCCGACGGGCGGCGCACTCCCTAAGAATTGCATCATGACGCTCCGGGTCCTTAGAAAACTCCACAAAAAACGTTTAGCGGATTCATTCTGAACCCGATAGCGTTGTGCACGATACGACAAAAACTCAGAATATGACACGCCAGGATGGCGGATGCTAAATTTCGTCCACACGTTCGGCGCAACAAAAAATGAATTCAGTGACAAGGGTGGGTCACTCGCACCTTCGGTTCCCTGCACAGCCACCACCGAAGGGACCTGTGCAGAGGCATCCTATATTAGTTTTTGAGTACAACCGCAAGGGTGAAAGTACATCAGTTCACTGAAATCTCAACCCTTCAGACCTCAGCCTCGGCAGCAATCGCCGAAGGGGGCCAGTCTCGACAGGTTTCGCGTCGGTGTGAGCTTCGTGTCCCGGAGAGCTGGCAGCAAGGAGTGCTGCCTCAAGCTCAGCTGTGTGCGCTTCGTCATCAGCGTCTCCCCTTGATGACCCACACGCAGTTCTGCCCATTTGCTCGACTGACACATGAGCGGCACCTTAAGCGTTCGAGGCATCGGCTTCAGGGAAGGTAACGGCCGCGAGCTCAGCAAGCTCAGCCACCACGACGCACTCTGTGTCACTTGCAGGATTCTCTTCTGCAGGGACGGTGCGCTCAACCCCTCCGTCGCGCACAGCTTCGGCGCCTTGTTCAGCATCACCGTTGTGCCCCGATTCAACACCTCCGCCTTCTGCGTCCCTGGTAGCCCCATCTTCGGTGGCAGCACCCTCGGCGGCAATCAGTGGGATCCCGACTGTGATGCCCTAGGTTTTCAACCGGATTTATTAACCCTAATGAACCGGTCAACTGCGTTAACTTTGGTCAATCGACGGTCAACCTGGGTCATCACCTTGAAAACTTCACCAACAACCCCTAAGGATACCCCTTGGTCAACTCATGGTCAAGGTTGGGTCAAAACTCTAGTTAAACCCCTTGAACACCCTTTGACCCCCCAGTGTCAGCCGGAACATTTGCCGCGTTCTCCAAATTTCACCTAAACACTTCAAATTCTCCCAATGCCAAAGTTGTGTATTTTGTTGAGGAACACAACTTTCATGTTGAATGGCATCTGAGATTAGGAGTGGAAATGTGTGAAAAAGCTTGGTCAACGCTTGCAGATACTATTCACCGGTGTCCAGAAAACAGCAACATTGGCATGTAACTTGTGCAAAAATGGTGGAGAAAAGGGCCCTACGCCCTTTGTAAAAGTTGTAGAGGATCAAGAGATCTACAACTTTCCTATTGATCGTTTGGTCCACTTCTGTTTCGAAATCTCGAGTAATTCGCAGTCAAACAGGGACAGTTGAGTTGCAACCGGCCATGCCGCGCCACGCGTGCGACGTCGCGCGTGACGCCGCCACAGCCCGCGCGCACGCCGAGGCTCGGGACGGACCACCGGTCCGAGGCGCGCACCGCCGGTACTTTGGCAGCGTAGGGGTGATGCGCGCCAAACCTAGGCCGGTGCCACGCGTCCCACTCCCACCTGCCGGCCGGCCGCACCACCATTCTCCATTGGTCACGGCTCCACCGCACGTCGGCGCCCCCACCTTGCCGTACTTGCCATGCCGTGGCCCTGTCGACGATTGGATGACTGTGTTACCGCCCTTGCAACTCGCCCCGCACCTATTTAAGGCCCTCTCCTCTATCTCTCGCGCGCGAGCCACCAGACGTGCCGCCGCCGTGCCATGGCTAACCCGCACAGCGAGCTCCATCTTCCGGTCCTTGTCGTTGCCAACCAAAGCTACTACGACCTCCCCTATGACCCGTTGGAGCTTACACACTCGCTTGTTGCTTAGGCTTGACCGCAGGCTCGCTGGAGTAACCATCCCCGCGGCCGCCGTCGCCGGCTTACGCCGTGCCCGCCCGCCGGTCTTCTTCTCGCCGCAAGTAAGCACCCAAATCAAGGACACGTGGACCCTAGACCCTCCCCAGCAGCTTCCCCGGCCAAGACCGCCGGCGAGGTCGCCGGAATCTGGCCGTCCGCGCCGCCCCCCTTGGCCCGAGGACTACATTGCATGGCTGGAGTTCTTTCCAGGGTTGTTTGTGCAAACCAGGGGTATATCTGTGAACCTCTAATTCTTTCCAAGGGTCTGTTCGCGAAATGAATCTTACCCCTCTTATGTGTTTTGGCAGCACCTTGTAAAATCCATAACAAATAACAGAAAAATTCAAAAAAATGCAAACCCAATTTTGTTGTGCTCTGTGTAATGAAAACTACAACTTTCCCGTAACATGTATATACTTTTGAGTTTTAGTTATAGCTTGAAAAATTGAAATATGAAATCCCTAGATCTATGTTTCTGCAAAATCCACACATGATCTTAGCTGGATTGTGGATATGTTGTGGGAACTAGCATGTTTAGGTTTAGTGCCAAAAATTGCACAAAGTAACTGAAGGGATCTTTTTATATAAATTATGTGGTGATATTGATAAATCTGCCTAGATGATTTTTGTAGCTTAAAATATAATTGTTCTTGAGCCCAACTTCTGGCTATTGTCATATTATACCAAAATGCATCCTTGGTGAATTTACCATGATTTTATCTCTGTTAGAAAGATTATTTCCTCATTTATGCTTCTTTTTAATCATAAATATGTAAAGCAAGATCCATGAGGGCTATAGGTGTGTTTATTGGTTCTTTAGGCTTGTTTTGGACCAAATCATGTGTAGGAGAAAGTTTGGATTCATTTCTGCTATAATTATTTTTATATGCATTAATCCTTTAAATGCTAGCTAGAAATGCCTTTGTGCATTTAATTTCAGTGGCGCAAACTAGTTGCTTGCTGTCCAAATGGGTGTTTCCTGGTCATTAGAACTAGTGGGCACTTGTTAGGAAAGTTTGAAGTGTGATTGGTTGATTAAAAGGTTGCAAACTAGATTAATCTAGTAAAGGGAAAAATAGGAAAAATACATTCTCTTGTGCATAAGTTAAGGAAATGAGTTAGGAAAGTAAACTGGTGGTGAAAAAGTAAATTCCTTGCTGTTTGTATTTAAATTAAATATTTTTAAATAGATGTGCACACAATCACCATAAAGAGAAGGCTAAATAAGCTTTTTGATCACCTTTAAAAGGAGAAATGTTTAAATACTTTTCTTAAGGTGAATATGACCAACCTTATACTCTTTGTAGCTGTTTGGTACTATTTTTGAATTAAATTAAAATAATTGCACTCCTAATCACTGCATTGCATTCCCCGTGTAGAAATCCTCGACGGTAGCTAAACGCTTGTGCCGGCTGACGAGGACGAGGGAGCAGGAGGAGACGTGCACTACGTGACCGTAGAGCAAGACCTGGGCCAAAGTCCGGAAGTTTGTGTGTTTGCTTGTGCTGACGAAGGCAAGCTCTGGTTTATTCATTAACCCATGTGTTTCTTTAAACTTCTGAAATTACTTCTTGCTATCATATGTGCATTTACGTTCAGGAGTTGAAATGAAACCCTAGTTGCATGATCGATAAGTACATATGATCTTTTACTAGCATGTTAGGTTGCTAGTTGCTATGCTTTAAGGATCCGGTACAAGTCGAGTGATGTTCGTCACTCGCGAGAATAGGATCGCCTTTATGGAATCACACTATGGATTAAATGGATTGCTCATGTGGTAAGAGCATGGGATTTGGGCTCCGGCCCAATGGCTTCATTGGTTAAGTGTTTGAAAGTACTAAGCACTTGTCAGAAATGGGTACGATAAGCCTAGTACCTAAATGAGGCGGTACGGGGTTTTACTATCACTACTCTTAGGGTTGCGACCCCGGACTCGCCACCCGAGTACATGCGTGAGGCTGGGTGACCTTTGTGGCGTAGCCTAGATAAACCTTGTACTTAAGACTGTAAGCTATTATCCCCAAACCGAAGAATGACGGGAACCGCCTGGTTGGTGAACTCTTGGTGAGGACACCTCCCGTGTGTTTAGGTCCACCTTGCAAGGTTATCAATCAATCGATTGTTAGCCTCTCACCGTCATCTGAGACTGCTTACCTGACTGGCCATGATATCCCCTTATGATGGAACTTTGTGAAGATTATTACCTTGATTAATTGTTTGTACAACTTGGTTGCAATAGTTGCTTATTTAGTAATGATTACTTCTACTAGAACTTGAGCTAAAATGTGAAGTAAGGATTCACTACTTAGTAGCTTTTTGGCAAACTAACCCACAAGCCAAAAGCCTTGCATGACTAGAGGTAAAGTCTTTCTTTTAGACAGGTAAGTCTTGCTGAGTATTAGTATACTCAGCCTTGCTTTATAAATGTTGTTTCCAAGTAATGCATGTGATGTGTGGCCCGGAGAACTTCCGCCCGGCTGGGAGCTGGAATGGGTGGATGACGAAGAGTGATTGCATCATGGACAAGCCTCCTATGATGTGATCGTACCGTTTCGTTATCTTCCGCTGTTTTTAATAAACTCTGAACCATTTACTTTCATGTCAAAAAACTATGTTTGTAATAATGAACCCTACGGGGATGTGATGGTTAATTTGTAAGGCACTCTGGACTCTCCTTCGTGGGAGTTTTAATGCATACGTTCGATCCTCTCTGTGATGTCAAGTGATTTACCGGGCGTTGACCCGGCAACACTCAACGGGATACTTCTTTATTATCGCTTAATGACCAAATGGGGTGGTTTAGGCGATAGTGCGGAATTATCTCGGGTGGGGTTGTCACAGTTGGTATCAGAGCATCTGTATGCACCGGAGTGATTAGATTAATACTAATCACATGATTTACATTAAAACTTGCCAAGATTGATTGGATTTTGAAAATCCGTTGGATCGTTGAGGAATGATCTAGATCGAGAGGCCCTAGAGGGAATTTTTGGTTCTTTAGGGTGGCATAAGAATCTATGGTCTATTTTGCTAACTTCCAGCACTTATATTATGTCAGACTTACTTTCTTGTACAACAAAACTAGATGAGCCATGTGTTTCATACGTGTGTTGTTCCGCATCACGAGAATTGCGAGGGTTGATGGAGTGATCCATTCCACGGATCTCATCTTCGCGTCTAGATATGAGTTGCGGTGTCGCCACGTGTCTCATACGTGCGCATTCCGCATGTCTCATACTCCATTCAAACGGAGGGTGTCCGAGGTAGGACGTTGTCCATGCAGCGGCTTGACATGTATGTGGACCTTTCGTGACGTGCTGGCACGAAAGGTTCATTTTCTGCAGGTACACTAACAACGTTCGTAAGTCGTTAAGTACGAATCGAGTAACTCCGACTAGTTATTATAAGGAGAGCCGATCATAAGCTTGCCACCGGCACTAACTACGTCTTTTGGATCTAGTTGAGTAAGGTCGTTTAAGGCATGTGCATGCATGATTAAAATCTTGTTGAACTTAAAATTTGGTCCTTATTGCTTGAATAATTTTTCTAAGTAATTTGGTTGATCTTAGATAAGGTTTTCCTCTCTTTTGAGTTAAGGAAAATTCTGGCAGATTCTGTCTCTGTCATTTCTCAATTTGTGTAGCCAAATTTGTAAGGAATCTGACTAGACATCCTTTAGGAAAGTTGTTTCTTAACAAGTTTAGCATTCACTGTGAATTTTTCAGGATTTTAGGAATTTTCTGCAGAGAGTTATGCTCAGTTTAGTGAGTCTCTGTTCTGCTGTTTTTCAGAGCAGCACCCCTCTGCAAATGGAATTTTTCGAGCATGTTCCATTCCAATCTAGATCTACCTTTGAACACCAAAAGTGTGCATAGTTATATCATGGAGTTGCTGGCAAAATTTGGGAATTTTTGGGACTCTAGTGTTTGAATTGGGAATTTTTGTTCCCCTCCGCCAGAATAAGACCCGTATCGAATTCTTCCACACGTGATAACGCTTTGATTCCAAGATGGATATCCAGTGGCTCGAAACCTTTGCATTGTAGCGCACCTTGGAGTCATGAACCCTCGTAGTCTTGAGCTGAGTGCATGAAATTCTTAGTCTTAGAATTTTGCGTTGCCTGAGTCAAACTTTTGTTCTAATTGAGTTTTTCGTCGTACATGTTCTGCTTGTGAGAACAAGCTTATGAATATGTATTTAATGAAAGCTCAATTCTTTCAGATGGTGGGACCGACATGCAGCTCCCCAAATGGTTTTGGTGTGTCGAATAGTGGTAGCGACGTACCACCACTACCACCCAGGACGATGATAGAAGCATTCATGGCTGCTCAAAAGGGAATGTTGTGCCAAATTCTTCAGACACAGCAGCAGCTCGTCCAGATGCTGCAGCAGCAACCTCCACTTGGTGCCAATCCGGATGGGCCAAATTTGGTCGCTCAGATCATGAACTCCACCGGAAAAGATCCGGAGAAACTTCAACCCTATGCGTCTTGCTCACCCCGAGTACCTACTCAGGGTGATATGGACACCATTGTTGGTGAAATCGAGATGTTGGAAGAACAAAATTCAGTGTTAAGCCATATTGTGGACAATATCCTCTAGGATCATTATCAAGGGTTATCTCAATCTAGTTTAACTGACGGTCTCTCCCAGGCGTTATTTACGTCTGTGGTTGAGCAGGCCCGCTTATGTAATTTGTTGGTGGGTCATTTGAAGGAGAGTCAACTCAACCCCTCTGATTCTCTACTACCACCATCGAAGCTACCAATGGACCTTACCAAGGAAGAAAGGAAAAGCCGGAGCCACAAGCGAGCATTCCCCGAAATGGATTTCAGTGAGTGGGGAATTACCTTAAGGGAATTTTGTCCTCGCAGGGGCAAACAAAGGGACGACAACGGCAAGAAGCCACGTCAACAAGCTTCCAAGCCTAAAGAACTTCCGCTCCGCATTTGCTACAATTGTAGACAACCCGGGCATTACGCCAATACATGCCCGAACCCTAGGCTGGACAAGCCCCATCCACAGAGGCAAGACTCCAAAGCAAGTAAGAGTCATCATAATAAGAAGCCAAATATTCAAGGAAAGCAAGATCAGTGTAACTTCATGGGTATTGTCTCTACTTGAGAAAATCTCTCTCTATGACTTGCCATCAATTGCCGTTTTTGAACAACCCACCGTGGACTGGTGATGGTAATGTTTATGCCTCTTGATGCCCTAAGCTACCCTTGCTAGCGACATCCTTATCTCAATCGTGTTTGATCTTGCGATCTTAAACATCTTCATCTTGATCTTGCTCACAACTTTATGAATGTATAAAACATGAATAGAAAGAGTTAAATTCTGTTGTTATGCTTTGAAGCATCATCATGTCATGCATGGGTTGCACCCTTAATTTAATAAATTCATGGCATGGAAATGCATTGCATAGCATGTGCATTTGGGAACCTTGGATGGACTAACATGCATACGCATTGAAGCTTTCGACCTTTCTCCTCCATCCTCCTTATGGCCGATGAGATTGTTGTTCCATGACCAAAGGTGCCGCGACAGAACCTAGTGCATCATGTGTGTTGCAGCCATGTGATTACCACTAGGGGCGCGCTAGGTATCTTGTTGGGGAGCATGCAACTCACAGCAAATCCATGTTCTCCGCCCTATGTTATTCCCCTTGTTGCCAGCTAACTGCATGAGTAAACAAGTCATGCTAACAAACATCATGAGCATCATATCCCATGAACATGTGCATTTTTTTCAATATGCATCATGGAAAGTGCACCATATGTTCATATGCACAAGCATCGCGTGTTCATCTGCATGTGCACCATATTCTATGCACCACAACATGAGCATTAACATGTGCACCACTCCATTGTTGCACCGGTAATGTAAGGAATGTTGTCAACAAAACTCACCCACTAAATAGTATGTGAGCAAGTATCTTCTGACATTGTTGTACCAACCCTTCCTTTCAAGTCATTCTCATTGCTATCCATAATCAACTTCGTGCAATCGCTCCTTATGATCTTACCATCCTTTATTGTTGCTATGGACAACTAACCTTGGACTTTTAAGGGTCGAACCTTTGATCCATCCTTACACCTTGTCGCTTTTCAAAAATAAATTCAAAAGTCTTAGTAAACATATTGGTTTACCAGCCTTCCTTTTCTTCATAGGAAATCTCTGCTGGTAATCACTCCTCAACTTTGTCTCTTTATACCTAATCTCAAAGTTCCTTAGCATCTAATCAAATTTACCGACTAAGTTGGAGAGGTGGAGCAAAGTTTTCGTGAGCAATCAAGGTTCTTGAAAAGTCAAGGTATGAGAGCCTTCATCGCTTATCAATCCATGATCAGTTGATCATATCCTCTGAATCCTAGAAATCAAGAAAACAAGCAAACGAGGGACTGTTAAAAGCTTTTGCTAAATTCCCCTCGTTACAACCTCACCATCACGGTCAATTCTTCCGACCATTGAACCCCATTCTGTTCAGTGTCGCGATGGTACAACGTCGTAGCATCGCCCTTCCATCTCTTCCCGCGGCCACGATCACGTCGCCGAGACCTCACGGGCCGACCACTATCGAGCCCCGTGCTGCCACTGCCGGACCGCTCCGCTAGTCCCTACCTCAGTCGGTTGGGATGACCGTTGCGTTTCCGTTGAGGTATAAAAGAGAAGCCCTTCCGCGGTGTTGCCATTGCCAAGTCACGCCAAATTTCGAGTTTGACAGTGCCGCCGCTCTTGTTTTCCCCTTTGGCTAGTTTTGGCCAACCCGCCACTAGCCCATCTCTGCCATTGCTTCGCCCACTCCCTGAGCAAGTTGTTCACCGTCTTCGTCGGCAACCTCCAGAAGAAGCTCGGGAGAAGACCGAGAGAAGAACCCAGCTGCATCACCGACCATGCCTCAGTTCGTGGAGATGTTCGAGTCCCTCTGCTGGACGCTTGTAGCGATGTACCTCTGCATCGTCGGCGGAGTTTGCCTTCTTGTATTTTTCCATGTACACATTCATCGTCCACTTCCTCATGAACTGTGTTGAGGCAGTGAGAAGAGCACTATGTATCTTTCGCTCCATCTGAATTCTCGCTGCCGAGAAGTGTAAGCGACTATATCTTCAACCTCCGTAACCTTTGACTCATTAGAAGGTTTTGCTCTAATCTTGTTGTCGAATCTCGGGACGAGATTCTGTTTAAGGGGGGTAGGCTGTGACGCCCCAGGTTTTCAGTCGGATTTATTACCCTAATGAATCGGTCAGTTGCGTTGACTTTGGTCAATCGACGGTCAACCTGGGTCATCACCTTGAAAACTTCACCAACAACCCCTAAGGATACCCCTTGATCAACTCATGGTCAAGGTTGGGTCAAAACCCTAGTTAAACCCCTTGAACACCCTTTGACCCCCAGTGTCAGCCGGAACTTTTGCTGCGTTCTCCAAATTTCACCTCAACACTTCAAATTCTCCCAATGCCAAAGTTGTGTATTTTGTCGAGGAACAAAACTTTCATGTTGAATGGCATCTGAGATTTGGAGTGGAAATGCGTGAAAAAGCTTGGTCAACGCTTGCAGTTAATATTCACCGGTGTCCAGAAACAGAAACCTTGGCATGTAACTTGTGCAAAAATGGTGGAGAAAAGGGCCCTACGCCCTTTGTAAAAGTGATAGACGATCAAGAGATCTACAACTTTCCTATTGATCGTTTGGTCCACTTCTGTTTCAAAATCTCGAGTAATTCGCAGTCAAACAAGGACAGTTGGGTTGCAACCGGCCAAGACGCGCCACTCGTGCAACGTCGCGCGCGACGCCGCTGCGGCCCGCGCGCACGCCGAGGCTCGGGACGGACCTCCGGTCCGAGGCGCACACCGCCAGTACTTTGGCAGCGTAGGGGTGATGCGCGCCAAACCTAGGCCGGTGCCACGCGTCCCACTCCCACCTGTCGGCCGGCCGCACCACCATTCTCCATTGGTCACGGCTCCACCGCACGTCGGCGCCCCCACCTTGCCGTACTTGCCATGTCGTGGCCCTGTCGACGATTGGATGACTGTGTTACCGCCCTTCCAACTCGCCCCACACCTATTTAAGGCCCTCTCCTCTATCTCTCGCGCGCGAGCCACCAGACGTGCCGTCGCCATGCCATGGCTAACCCGCACGGCGAGCTCCATCTTCCGGTCCTTGTCGTTGCCAACCAAAGCTACTACGACCTCCCCTAGGACCCGTTGGAGCTTACACACTCGCTTGTTGCTTAGGCTTGACCGCAGGCTCGCTGGAGTAACCACCCCGCGGCCGCCGCCGCCGGCTTACGCCGTGCCCGCCGCCGGTCTTCTTCTCGCCGCAAGTAAGCACCCAAATCAAGGACACGTGGACCCTAGACCCTCCCCAGTAGCTTCCCCGGCCAAGACCGCCGGCGAGGTCGCCGGAATCTGGCCGGCCGCGCTGCCCCCCTTGGCCCGAGGACTACATTGCATGGCTGGAGTTCTTTCCAGGGTTGTTTGTGCAAACCAGGGGTATATCTGTGAACCTCTAATTCTTTCCAAGGGTCTGTTCGCGAAATGAATCTTACCCCTCTTATGTGTTTTGGCAGCACCTTGTAAAATCCATAACAAATCACAAAAAAATTCAAAAAAATGCAAACCCAATTTTGTTGTGCTCTGTGTAACCAAAACTACAACTTTCCGAAAACATGTATATACTTTTGAGTTTTAGTTTTTGCTTGAAAAATTGAAATATGAAATCACTACATCTATGTTTTTGCAAAATTCACACATGATCTTGAGCTGGATTTTGGATATGTTGTGGGAACTAGCATGTTTAGGTTCGGTGCCAAAAATTGCACAAAGTTACTAAAGGGATCTTTTTATATAAATAATCTGGTGATATTGATAAATCTGCCTAGATGATTTTTGTAGCTTAAAATATAATTATTCTGGAGCCCAACTTCTAGCTATTGTCATATTATACGAAAGTGCATCCTTGGTGAATTTACCATGATTTTATCTATGTTAGAAATATTATTTCCTCATTTATGCTTCTTTTTAATCATAAATATGTAAAGCAAGATCCATGAGGGCTATAGGTGTGTTTATTGGTTCTTTAGGCTTGTTTTGGACCAAAGCATGTGTAGGAGAAAGTTTGGATTCATTTCTGCTATAATTATTTTTATATGCATTAATCCTTTAAATGCTAGCTAGAAATGCCTTTGTGCATTTAATTTCAGTGGCGCAAACTAGTTGCTTGCTGTCCAAATGGGTGTTTCCTGGTCATTAGAACTAGTGGGCACTGTTGGGCAAGTTTGAAGTGTGATTGGTTGATTAAAAGGTTGCAAACTAGATTAATCTAGTAAAGGGAAAAATAGGAAAAATACATTCTCTTGTGCATAAGTTAAGGAAATGAGTTAGGAAAGTAAACTGGTGGTGAAAAAGTAAATTCCTTGCTGTTTGTATTTAAATTAAATATTTTTAAATAGATGTGCACACAATCACCATAAAGAGAAGGCTAAATAAGCTTTTTGATCACCTTTAAAAGGAGAAATGTTTAAATACTTTTCTTAAGGTGAATATGACCAACCTTATACTCTTTGTAGTTGTTTGGTACTGTTTTTGAATTAAATTAAAATAATTGCACTCCTAATCACTGCATTGCATTCCCCGTGTAGAAGTCCCCGACGGTAGCTAAACGCTTGTGCCAGCTGACGAGGACGAGGGAGCAGGAGACGTGCACTACGTGACCGTAGAGCAAGACCTGGACCAAAATCCGGAAGTTTGTGTGTCTTCTTGTGCTGACGAAGGCAAGCTCTGGTTTATTCATTAACCCATGTGTTTCTTTAAACTTCTGAAATTACTTCTTGCTATCTTATATGCATTTACGTTCAGGAGTTGAAATGAAACCCTAGTTGCATGATCCATAAGTACCTATTATCTTTTACTAGCATGTTAGGTCACTAGTTGCTATGCTTTAAGGATCCGGTACAAGTGGAGTGATGTTCGTCACTCGCGAGAATAGGATCTCCTTTATGGAATCACACTATGGATTAAATGGATTGCTCATGTGGTAAGAGCATGGGATTTGGGCTCCGGCCCAATGGCTTCGTTGGTTAAGTGTTTGAAAGTACTAAACACATGTCGGAAATGGGTATGATAAGCCTAGTACCTAAATGAGGCGATACGGGGTTTTACTTTTACTACTCTTAGGGTTGCGGCCCCGGGCTCGCCACCCGAGTACATGCGTGAGGCTGGGTGACCTTGGTGGCGTAGCCCAGATAAACCTTGTACTTAAGACTGTGAGCTATTATCCCCAAACCGAAGTATGACGGGAACCACTTGGTTGGTGAACTCTTGGTGAGGACACCTCCCGTGTGTTTAGGTCCACCTTGCAAGGTTATGAATCAATCGATTGTCAGCCTCTCACCGTCATCTGAGACTGCTTACCCGACTGGCCATGATATCCCCTTATGATGGAACTTTGTGAAGATTATTACCTTGATTAATTGTTTGTACAACTTGGTTGCAATAGTTGGTTATTTAGTAATGATTACTTCTACTAGAACTTGAGCTAAAATGTGAAGTAAGGATTCACTACTTAGTAGCTTTTTGGCAAACAAACCCACAAGCCAAAAGCCTTGCATGACTAGAGGTAAAGTCTTTCTTTTAGACGGGTAAGTCTTGCTGAGTATTAGTATACTTAGCCTTACTTTATAAATGTTGTTTCCAGGTAATGCATGTGATGTATGGCCCGGAGAACTTCTACCCGGCTGGGAGCTGGAATGGGTGGATGATGAAGAGTGATTGCATCATTGACAGGCCTCATACGATGTGATCGTATCGTTTAGTTATCTTCCGCTGTTTTTAATAAACTCTGAACCATTTACTTTCATGTCAAAGAACTATGTTTGTAATAATGAACCCTACGGGGATGTGATGGTTAATTTGTAAGGCACTCTGGACTCTCCTTCAGGGGAATTTTAATGCATACGTTCGATCCTCTCTGCGATGTCAAGTGATTTACCGGGCGTTGACCCGGCTACACTCAACGGGATACTGCTTTATTATCACTTAATGACCAAATGGAGTGATTTAGGCAATAGTACGGAATTATCTCAGGTGGGGTTGTCACACCGGCCATGTCAATCCAGTCGCCCTCCATAAACGAAGGCTGAGGCAGCCCCCAACGGGGTGGCGAGACCGAAGGTGCGCCGCAACACGTGCCTAGAGGCGAGGCCCTATCTGCAAGACAACAATAGAACACAATCACTTCGTCACAAATCGAAAGCGGGTAGATATGACAACACAAAAGCGCAAGTCGTTTCATTGCACCTGAGCGCTCAGATGAACAAATTCGTCAAGGGTGAGACGGGACCCACGTTCGGCGAAGAAGGTGTTCATGAAATTCTTAGCCAGGTTCTTGGCAAGCACAGGGAGCTTCGACACATCCAACTCCGCATCGCTGGGCTACCCATAGTCATCCTTCGTCAAACCCCGGATCTCACTCTTGCTGACTGTCTTCTCCGATGAAGGGCGGTCCGCGGGAACCAATGAGCACACTGAGTATGCCAGCGTGCGAACTCCAACCGCAGCCCAAGCTCACTGAAGATCTTGGTGTTCATTGCAACCAGATCGAAACAAGCACTAACCGACTCGTAGAAAGACCCGACGGTGCACTGAGAAAATGAGGTTGGGGGGCTTCAAGGTTGCATTGCGCCAGCAGTTCCAACACCTCGTCGCGCAGCACCTCCGCACTTCATATATGCTGAGTCCAGTACCTCTCCAGGACATCGTTCAGGCGACTTGCCTCGCTCTTCACACCGGCCAGTTTGGTGTCTTTGTCACAAAGTTGGCCACTTAAGTCCTCCTTCGCACTGGTCAGCCTCTCTACATCGGTACAAAGTGATTCGAGGGCGGCCTGCGACGCTTTCACACCATCCTCCTTCTCTTGCTGGAGCCGTCGGCTTGGTTCTTGCTCCGTGGCCAGCAATTTTTCAAGCTTGGTCACCCGGGTTTGCAGGGACGCGACCGCCGCGGCCGACGAGTCTTTCGCTTCTTTCTCCTCTCGCTCCAGTTTTCGGGCAAGACACCGTGACGCGACGAAGCTTTTCAACGCCAGGTCCCCGCAAGCAGTCACCAGGTCTTCAGAGCTGATACCGCTGAAATACTCCTCTTAATGAGGGATCGCAAAGCTTGACCCTGCCTCTTCCAAGAACTTGCGCTCGTGACCACCACTCATCAATCCCAAGAAGCGGATCTGCTTCCCACCAATCAGCTTCGCCTTGAAGGGGATCTGGAGTCGAGCAGCAACAGCTTGGGGCTCCTCCAGCGTGACACGATAGTTGCTGCTTTTGGGCTCCTCTTCCTCCTCGGCCTCGGCAACAAAGTCATCCTTTTCGGCACCCGTGGCCGATGGAGAGGCGGGCTGACCGGTATTTTCCGTCGATGAACTTGAAGAACCACTGGAAGCCGAGCTAGACTTGCCTTCATCACAAGGGGCTTTGTGACCGAGCGTGGGGGCTTTGGTCACGAGGGGCGTCACCAACCGAGGACACCACCCGAACATCACTGTCATCATCGTTGTCTTTCTCCTTCGGGCTCAGCGGCACAAGCAATGGACCGCCAGTCTTTCCTCCAGCACCTCCTGGAGGTGCACCAGCGCGCAAAGGCACGGCGACGATGACAGCTCCCATGACGCCAATGTCAAGATCAATGAAGCGGGTTTTCTTAGCTGACGGAGGTGAGTCCATCGGCCGAGCGCCCTGTTTCTTCTGGGCTTTTCTTTCGGCCGCAGCCATCGCTGCAGTGGCGGGAGCATCCCTCTTCGTGGCCTTCTTCGAAAGCGTGCCGCCAGCATGAGGAGACGTCGCGGTCTCGGCAGTGTCAACTTCGGCGGCGGCAAGCGCAGCAGCTTTCCTCTCGGCCGCCTCGCGATGCTTAGCGAAGCTGAGGCGCTCGGGCGCGATGACCTTGAAAAACTCGAACACGCGGTTCGTTCGAGAACCATTCAGCTCCGCCACCATGTCCTTGTATTCCTTCGACGACACGGGGCCAAGGATGAAGTCATCGTGATCCTCCATCTTTCTCTTCTTCAGCACTGCGCACCAACAATTAGAAGCGATCGTTAGGTGAACCCAGGCAATATGCAAAGCATGCACTGAATCAGGGGGTTAACGAAGGGCACGAAAAATCATGGGCCGAGGTGAAGCCAAAAACCTTCGTCCAATCAGGGAAAGGGATGCCGCCAATCTTAGCTGCCCAGGCGTCGTCAGCCACTGCCCACCCATCCAGCAGCGGGCATACTGGAATGCAACGGTACTCCTCCACGATGTCACGGGTGCTATACTTACGAGCGAACCGGCGAGCATCATGATAAAATCGTCCCCTTCGGGACAAGCTGGATTCTTCGTGTACGAATCGTGAAGAGGAGGCAGGTCCCTCATAGCTAGCGGATGCAGCTCCCCCAAGACAAGCGGAGTCACGGTGTGGTACAGCCGGTGTTGTTGCCAATCCGAAGGCCACTTGTTGTGGTACGCGGTCACAGGGCCAACAACACCGGACTTGTACGAGAAGTTCAAGCAGCCGAACTGGCAGTCCTTCTCCACGGTGTCGTCCCCTTCCTCTTCGAAAATAGTGTGGCGCTGATGATGGACCTGATGCGCCAAAGCGAAACCTTCGGTTGAAGGCTTGATCTTGGTAGTTCGGCATATCCACATATACACCGAAAGGCGTAGGATGGCGTTGGGGGTGAGTTGATGCAAATAGATGTCAAAATACTGGAGGATATCGACAGTAGCGGGATGAAGGGGAAACCGAAGCCCGGCAAACAACAGATCCTGAAAGATAAAAACCTCATTCTCCTGCGGCTTCGGCACGGTCTCTCTCCCGGGAGCCCTCGCCGTCCCGATCATCCGGTTCTTCTGAAGGGATGCCACGTCCCCCTCGTCTATCAAGCTCCGTCCGAAGGTGTACGTCTTTGGGATTTCCTTCACGGCGACATCACGCCTCCGCTTCGGAGCCATGACTATGAACTATTGTGAAACAAAAGAAAGTTGGTAGACGAAGGGAGCCTTACAGTGCTACCACGAAGGTGTAAGTCTCTCGTCGCGGACCACAGCAGGAGAGCAGGGCAGGCCAAAGGTCAGGCCCCCTTTTATAGTGCGGCGCCCCCCGATAATCTTGCGGCTAACACATGATTTTACTTTAATACCCCGATATGCCAGTCTCTTAACGGTCACTTCCTTTAGGGCAAATCATGTCTTTCTTCCGGTCCAAAAATCAGTGCGGGCCGTCCGTGGGAGTTCCGAAGCCCATTTTCGCCCTATAAAGAGTGTTTGTAAGTTAGGCCCATCTAAGGAGTGGGACGGCCCTCACTGACGAGGGGCTACTGTTGGGGAACATGGCCTTCGGAAGCGTTCTCTCACAGCTGACCGGGATCGCCAACTTCGGACCATCTATATGAAGGGGCTTCGGTATGTACAGTGATGATTTAACAGGAACGCTAACTTTACTTGAAGCGCATGAGTACTGTTCGCAGTTGTTGACTTGCCCGCGGTTGGTTCGACATTACAGGGCATCGGCGCCGAAGGTGCGGATCGATCAGAATCCCGCTCGTTGAGAAGGCTCCGGTGCTGAACGGGAAGGGGTCATATGGGAGGCCCCGGAGACCTCCCATGGCTGCAACGGCGCCTGGGATCGCTTCGACGCCGAAGGTACGACGCATGTGGTGGCCCCGGCCTCGTCAGAGGGGCACGCCACACGTAAGCGCGCCGGAAGTGTAAAGGGCGTCGTACGAATGAGAGACAAAAGGCGCCGCGTGTAAAGGAGGCTCGACCGTACGAAGACACGCTGGTGGCCTGTACGAAGCAAGGAGTTACTGTTATACCTTTGAAAAGCGTGTAAAGCTCAGGAATGGAAAAGGTGTAATTGGGGTGATTGAGTATCCCTAGGGCCTCCTGTAAATAGAGGTTCCCTTGTAACTGAACAGACACACATGAATGAGAAGAGAGCTCTGAAGGCTCCGGTTTGATTCCAAGCTTTCGGTTTAAGTGCTACATTTCTTTCATAGCGTAAGGCATCAATAGCTAGGGTAGAAGTAACTTAGTTGTAGCATAGAGTGTCTAGCTTAGCAAGAGTAGAAGTTACAGTAGTGCGTTCCGTTCGTCTTCGAGGGGGCCTTCGGCCGTGTCCCCCTTCGGAGGAGGACAGAACCTTCAGGAGGCTGTTGTGTCGGAGTCCACCTTCAAGCCCGATTTCCACCAACATACTCCTCCGGGAAAACATGGAGCGAAACGGTGAATAGAGGCCTAACATACTTTTCATGACCAAATGTGTGAGCTGTCAGCCCTTGGTAAATTGCATTTCAGCCACGTCTCCACACGTCCATAGCTGCTCCGATCCTCCGTGCAAAACACAAGTCAAGCAGTCCATAGTCTACTTCCAAGACCAGATGTTTGAGCTGTCGCTCATTTGTAAATTGCATGGCGGCCACGTCTCACAAGTCAGTAGTCGTATGTGTTATGGTTGGTCTTGCTTGCACCAGCAAGGCTGTCCGTTCCGTATTAATTTGTTCTTGCATTATTGCTTGTCTGACCCGCAGAGTTTTATAAAAGCAGACACGATCCATAGTACCAGCAGACTACTATATATCGCTCTCCGTCTCTCTCGATACAAACTAGAAACTAACAGTGGAAAGATGGACGCTGTCATTTCTGCTGTAGCAAGTGAACTAGTTTGCCGTTTCATCTCCTTCCTCTCCAAGAAGTGTAGCAGCCAGACACACCTCAAGGGAAACCTAGAAAAGTTGCAGCATCTCCTCCTCAGAGCTCATGCTATCGTCGAGGAGGCCGAGGCACGGTACATCTCGAACTCAAGGATGCTGGAACAGCTCAAGACTCTGACAGAGGCTATGTTTCGAGGCTACCATGTCTTGGACACCTATGTGGCCTTGGACATGATCGGAGAGATAGAGGAGGTGAGTGGTTTGCTCCAATGGCCTTCTGCAATTACCAGGCGTCGTCGTATGGCGAATTTAGCCACTAGAGCTTGCTGCCAGGTGCAAAGCACCCTTCAAAATTTGGAGACCACCGTTACTAACATGACTGAATTTGTTGTGCTTTTAACGGGATGCGATTATAAACGCATGTTTCGCAGCCCCTACAGTAGCTATCTTTATATCGACAACTTCATGTTTGGTCGCCAGGTTGAGAAACAGCAAGTGATCAGCATCTTGCTGCAGGACAACCCATCCAGAGCTCCAACCGTGCTGCCTATCATTGGAGGTTGCAGGGTTGGCAAGAAAACTTTAGTTGCCAATGTCTGTAGTGATGACAGGATCCGGTCATACTACTCTTCTATCTTACATTTCAGTGGAGATGGTATTAAGAAAATTGACCATAAAAGCTTCGTCAAGCGTGTCAGGACTTTGGTTACCATTGAAATTTCCTCTGACGTGTCTGATAAGGAATGGCTAAAATTTCACTCATTACTAGCATTAACAGGTAAAGCGGGAAGCAAGGTGATCGTCGTAAGCAGGCTCGAGAAAGTCATCAGGTTTGGAACAGTTAACCCAATCCGGATCAACAGCTTGTCACGAGAGGAGTACAGCTACCTGTTCAAGGTGCTCGCATTCGGAAGCGCGAACCCGATGGATCACCCAAGGTTAGCTTTAGTAGGAAAGGAGTTGGCAACGGTGTTCCGGGGGTCACTTATCATGTTAAATGTGTACGCATCCGTGCTGAGGAACAACATAAACCTTAGTTTCTGGACCCGTGTCCTTGAATTATTTAGAGTGATGATGCATAAGAATTTGACCGTATTCGGTGAGCATCCCAAAACCCTTCTTGAGAAAGATGGGAGTGCTGTTGATATCACCGGGTTCTCCTTATCATCTTTGTCTAGTAAATCGTTCCGACTCATGCTACTGAAAACTCAGAAGGATGATTCTTCAGGTGGTGGACTGCCTCAGATGTCATTTGGAGACATAATTGCCGGCTCCAAGATTCTGCCCACGAAATTTCAATTGTTTTGGGAATCAAGGTTGCCCCCTTATACTGTTATATCCGCAAATTGTGCTGCAGAGATGCCATCAAGTAAGCAATCACCTTTACCACCGAACAAGCGTCGAAGATTATGCACGTAATTGTAACCTATTAATTTTACTGGCAAGATATATATGTGTGTATATATATATGTTATATATATATGTTATATATATATGTATGTATATATATATATATATGATGTGCCTGCATTATATGAACTTGAATTGTCTTTTCGTAGTTGTAAAAGATGATAATGAAACAATGCGATGAGGTTGAGTTTTTAGTATTATTCTTCTTCTTTACCTAGTCAAAGGTTGCGGCTTACTAAATACAGTTTGAGCAGACTGAGTCTCGTGACAGCTTACCAGCACCTTCAGAGTGCGTTGATAGGGACAAGAGTTTTATTACAACTTGACGAAGTCAAAAGGATTTCATACCAACTGTTTGATGTGAATGTGAATAACACGCACGCATGCTGACACATGAATAATACTCTAAGAAACTAGTAAAATGAGATGCTTTGTGGCATTGAAAATATGAAAACATAACAGTACGTTTCTTCTTCCACATTTTACATAAGCACGTACTAGAAAAATATATTCATCGTGCTTTAACATCCTTGCATAGCTTCATGGAGGGAGACATTGAAAATACAGGTAAGTGATGCAATATTACTACTTGTTCATATATACATCAGATCAGAAAGAAGTAATATAAGATTCAGAACATATTCAGAACCCATAGCTTCATGGATGGAGACATATATTTAGATGTCTATGTAGCAAGAGGGTGAACAAATGATAATATTAAGTTCCTTCTCAAAGATCAAACAATGGACCGGCGCTTCTTTGGAGAGGTTGAAGATCCATGCTTCTCGTAGCAAATAACATCAGCGACAAGCTTAGTATAGGGAGGTAGCCGTGATTCCCAGGCAATTAACACGAATTGATTGTTGGGTATAGAAATAGATCCAGTTATCAGGTCTCCAAATGAAACATGATCCGACTTTTGTTCGGATGAATCACCATATCTTTCAACTCGAGGTGGCATCATACGAAGAGAAGAAGAAGAGGGCCATGAGGAGTTGAATGGTGTGAGGTCTATTGGCCGCTCATTATCAAGCATATCTTTTGGATAGTCACCGTACTTTGACAAGTTATTATCCACCATTCTCTTGAACTGCTTCAGTATACGAAGCCAAAACTGCAAATCACGGTTCCCTCGTAGCAAATCAGCAACGACATTCGCGGTGATGAGTGACCCTCTCAATAATATTGCTATCTGACTTGCTATGGCTGCCAACTGTGGGTAATCCTTTTCCTCTGTGCTTCCAAATGCTAACATTTTGAAGAGGTATATGTACTCCTCATGAGTCAAACTTTTCAGAAACATTGTCTTCACGGTTCCAAACCTTGCTAGATTTTGAACTCTGCTAATGATTATCACCTTGCTTCCGTGGATTGCTGTGTGTCTCATAGCTGAGTAGAACTTTTCCCAGTCATCGTCGTCCACGTCCGTAACAAATTCAACAACAGCTAACACCCTCCCATTTCGAAACTTTTCCTCATCGATTCTGCATATGCTGTCTCCATGAATGAACATAATAGAAGAGAAGTGTGATTTGATATGTTCATTTTTGCACAAGTGGCTAACCAATGTCTTCTTGCCAACTCTGTAACCACCAATGATTGGGAGGACCACTGGAGCACCATGTTCTTCAGGATCTTCCAGTAAGATGTTGATGATATGCTGCTTCTCAACATGGCGACCGAACATAAAGTTATCAGTATAGAGGTAGGTGTCATATGGCCTGCGACAGAGCTCACACCTTCCCAACAGAACAACAAACTCATTCATGTTAGCAATAGCAGCTTCTAAGTTTTCCACTACACTCTGCAAATCAACACATTCAGGAAAACATCTAGTGGTACGAGAAAGTGTACGAGAACGCTTAAATGGAACTAGAGAAAATGAGTCCAATTCAGCATATGGGCTTTTCACCTCCTCATTAGTGATTCTCCCCAACAAAGGTTTGTACCTGAAGACATCAAGAATGTGATACCCTCGATACATGCTCTCCACAAGACACTTGAGTTGCTTTAGCATGATAGGATTGGTTATGTACCTCCCTTCTGCCTCATGGACAACTGCATGGATCCTCAACAAGAGTTGCTGCATTCTGTCAAGCTTCTCATTTATATCAGTCTTCTCCTTGTACCTATTCAACACAAACGATATCGATCGGCTAAATATTTCAGTTGCTACAGCTGATATGGCTGCCTCCATCTAGACCTTTGTAATGTGTGTGCTTGTATGTCCGCTGATGTTTTGTTGTGGTTTGGACTGGTAGGGTGACAGTGTGTATAAATAGGAAGTGGCTTCCTCTTCTTCAAAAGATAGGATGGTGACCACACATAATAGTGCGCGGCAAGTTGGCAGTGAGTGAAAACGAAGGTTAGCCAACCATGTTCTCCCATATGTATGTATCTATCATGAATTCTTGATAAGTGTGCTTTTGTGTAGTGGGAGACTCAGAATGATATAAGTCAATGGTGAAGTAAATGAAATACATCTGATTGGAAGATGTTACATCTATGATTTGTGCCTGGAAGAGTGGTTAATATATTGCATAATACCGTAATAATTCATCATTTTTTTTGAAAGGAACCGCAAACTTTGCCATAATAATTCATCATATCGACCATGACTATAAATATGAGGATTTTCTGCATAAATAATTTTGAGTTATTATGAAAATTTTGTAGTTAAGACATGAAAGTACTACTGGGTCTAAAATAGAGGTTTTTTAAGTACGTTATACATTAATGACCATAAATAATGATGTGGTTTACTACATCTTATCTGCTACAAAACTGAATGAATGGCCAACTTGTTAGCTACATTTCTTTGAAAGATGTATATGTCGGTATCTTGAAAATAACCATAACAAATGATATAAACTATATAAATTGTTATAAACTGTTATTGCTTCTCCTACAAGCTATGGCTGCATAGGAAATTATTTTATTAATCCATATGTTACGAAATGATCAGTAAGACGAGGAGTTACTAAAAAAGAACTGTGTAAGGCAAGGATGGAGAGATTAATATTTTCATGAGTTAAGATTTGTGTTAAGTGTAAACTACTCAATGCAACCAATACTGTCATTAATCTTCAGGTCTCGCTGAGGCAAGTTGAACTGGTTGACATGTAAGTTAAAATGTACCCGTAAGTCATGAATGTTCATCATAGGCATACTGCCAGAAAAGTTTCGTTTTTACCGGGAAATTAAATCTTGCGCTTTTCTTTTAGGTGGCGATGGTTGAAAGGGTCTATCTCCATAGATCTTGTCGTTGTATACACTACATCAAGTGTTGACTAGTTCAACTAACGTCTATGGTGTGATAATGATATATACCAATGCATATGCAGTAGCACCAATGTTGACTAGGATTTAGTTTCGTCCTACCCCCACCGCAAAGCTTCAACTTCACGCCTTGATTAATTAATTGGCTTGCGGTCATCTTCTCCCATCTTTTCCTCACCCCATAATAATTGCAGTCACTACAGCCGGTGCTATATTTCCCAAAGATGACCATCCTTGAATATGGACGCCATATCTCCAAGCATCAAGCGGCCATTGTTCAATACACCCCTTCAAGCTGTAGAACTGCTTCCCATATATCGGAATTTTATTATTTTATATTTTCTTATTTTTTCAAAAATATATGACTGGTTTCAAATTTTGCAAAACTATACAACTACAGACATATCACATGGAATATGGGCCCAACCGCCATATGATACGACGGTTGGAGGTGTTACAGTGTTCCAACTACCGTCTGTACAACACTTTTGAACAGTGCCCCCGCGCGGTACCGCAGGACCTCCAACCGCCGTACCCCACGGTGGTAGGGTTCAGTTCGTTTTCAAAAAATGGTAAGTTTTCTGTATGAATTCGGATGAAGATAAATTTTATATGAAAATTGTAGCTTTTGACGTGTCACACCCCGAAATTTCCCAATTTCGGGATGTGAATAGAAAAAAATATTAAACAAGAGTTTTCTCATAATTTTAAAAATTTTCTCAACATTTATTTTGTTTACGGGAAATCTAGTATAGGAAAAAGTCATTGTTTGATTTTCTAAATAAAAAAGGGTTTGATGTGAGTGTTGCATTCATGTCGATGTATCTTGGTTTTCATGCCTGCAAAAGGCTTTTAAAACACGTTTAGGTGCTGATCAAATCCACCTGAGAATTTTCCGGCTTTTTCTGGAATATTTTCTCATCTTTCACGAGCTATTTCTATTTATTAGAAGGCTCTAAAATCTTTTTTTATGAGCTCCAAATACTTTATTTGGATTCATCATGAACCAAGTCATCTCTAGTTATTTTCCTGAATTTTTCTGAGCTTTCGGAGTATTTTTCGTGATTTAATTAAGATTTCAGGATTTCCTAGAATTATTTTTAATCCGAAATTAATTTCCGAAATTAGAAAAAAAAGGAAATAAAGTCGGACTCATTCTCGGCCAATAAATAGTTGCCGGCGATCTCCTTGGCGTCCTCTTTCCAACGCCGCCAACCTCATCCCGTTTCGATAACCCTAGCTCCCACAAACCCCCACCGAACTTTTGCATATACTAAATTCCGGCGAACTTCCGGCAAGCTTTTCTAGCGAAACCGTGCACTTCCGGTGCAAATGGACACCACCTTGGAGTTCCCCTCGTCGAGCTCTACACCGTGATGGGGTCGGTCACGCAAATCCGACGTCGACTCCATCGTCTTCCCCGACTCCGGCGACTCCTCTCCAACTCCGGCGAGCTCTTCCGTCGCTGTCGTTCATCCTTGGCCAAAGGTGAGCACACCATCGCGTTGGTCTCGTCGTTTCCTTTATGTTTTGCCGTTCCCGTGCACGTTTGGAGGTCGTCCCCATCAAATCCCCATCTCTCTTCCCCTCTCGTTTGTTGCGGACACCATGACCGGTCCTTCCTCGAGCTCGTGCTCCGTCCGCCTCCCCGTGCACCTATGGCCGAACCGACACCACCATGAGCGTCTATAGGACAAGATACATCCTTGCCGCCCCTTGCCGTCACTAGACCACGGGTGCGCCGCCGTGGGCGGGGACCCGAGCCGGTTGCCAAGACCCGCCGCCGGTCCGCCCCTTCTCCAAAATCCGGTTGCTCCCCTTGGTCTCCAACGCCGGTGAGCACCCGCCCTTCACCTCCGCCATTGCCCCCCCCCCCCCCCGAGTCCTCGTTCCCTCCTCGTACCCTATCGACAAAAGGAAGAAGATGTCTCTTTTGCGATTAGGTCCCCGTGGTTCTTGTAATCCTTAGATCCGTTTATGTGTCTTGCACCTTTTATGGAAAACCCCCTAGATTAATCTCACCATTCGCACATAAACCCCACCCGACCCTTTTATAGATCTAACCCCGTCCTTTGTCCTTATCGCGAGCACTATTCAATGTGTCTTGCAAATTTCCTCTCGCTACTCTCCGAGATCTATAGTTAATCACGAATAGGTCCTTCAATCGTCAACCTCGTTCATTTGGCCGGTGGCCGATGGCCGGTGCCGGTTTGTTCCGAGAGAAAAGTACTTCGCCGGGCCGATTGCTTTGGTGGCGATTTGTTCGAGAGAAAAGTCTTCATTGGCCGGTGGTCGATAAGCCGAACGAACAAGTCGCTTGTTTTCTCCATATCTTCCTCGTTTTAGCTCCGTTTTAATTTATTCAAGTTGCGTTTGGTTCATAATAATGTAAACTACGCGTTAGTGGTGTGTTATCATCATGATTGTTTTCTCGAAAATTAATTAATATTAATTTTGATTAATGGTTGGTTATACATGCCTTTTATAACTAAAAGCAATATAGTGCTACACACCGTGTTTCACAATTAATGTTAATTTGATTAATAATTATATCACATGCTTTTATATATAAAATCTAATTAGATTTCTATCTCGGTTTTTCTGAAACCAAATGTTAATTTGTTTAATAGTTAATTAATCTTTTCTAGTTAAAATTTAATTAGGTTTTTACATCGGCTTTTATAATAAATATTAATTTGATTAATGCCTATACCATTATGTTTTTTAATAATAATATGATATACTCGAACTACAAAGTTTCGTTTAGATTATTCATATAGTTTAGTTTTTCTAAATTAAATGTTTAATCGGTTTAAACAATATATGAATCTTTATTAATAAAACTTGACTAGTTCTTTACACCGGTTTCGTAAATAGTTTAATATTGCATTAATGTCAACATAGGGTATTTTATTTCGAAATATCCTTTATATTTGTTTTGTTCATTAAAATGAACCTAGCTCATAATCTTGTTCTATCGTAAATGCAAATAATTCGTTAGACGTTCGGTGTCGACTTTATCTTAGTGTCTCTTTTGATCAAGTTTATCATAAGCTCTAAACCTTTCTAGTGTTAGCCCAAGCTAAACCGTGTGCATCTAATCAAGCCTTAGAGTTTCTGCTTAGCTTAGTAGCTTTATCTGTGTGAGTAGTTTGCACTGCTCATTTGCCTATCAAGTAATCTTATCACTCTTGTTTCATGTTTATCTTAGAATCTTGTTTATCAGCATCTAGCTAATTGATGTATATCCCATCTCTATTAGGTTGTCTTTTTATAAATCAGCTATGTTCTTATGCCTAATCTTTCGTAGCTATACCTTTCTTTAGAGCTAATCTTGTTATCTGTTCCTTTACCAACTAGTTTAGCTTACATTTTGCTCAGTTGTTGCCCTTCGGTCTAGTTCTCTTCGTAGACTAGTTTTCCTAAACCCACCTTAAGGTTTTCTTGTGCGTTGATAGTTCGTTTGTGCCGTTCTAGTTCGTTTCACCGTAACCTGTATGTTAGCATGTGTATCACCTGTTACTTGTTTTAACACTAAAGTTGCATGTTAATCTTGACTAATATTTATTCCATTACTTTTCAATAAAAGTGACTAGGTTCTATCACGGTTTTCATAAGCTAAGATCTAATTTGGTTAATTCCTATTTATAACTAGCTTTCTTTAAATAAAAGATGCTTAGCGTTAAACATCGGTTTTCCTAATAGAGTTAATATGCCTAATGACACCATAAATGTCTTTTCAATATTAAATATGTTTAGTTGAACACATGACATAAAGTTACTCGTCTAAATATCTTATACTTGCTTCATCTTTCTAAAGTAATTATTAATTTGACATAATTTCCACTCGAATGTTATAAATAAAACATGATTAGGTTTATCGTGATTTCTTTAATTAAATATAACTTGTTTAATGGTAACATAGAATATTTCTCTGAAATACTCATTCCACATGATTTCTCATTAAAATATGAACAAGCTCGTAGTCTCTTGTTGTTTGATAATGATCTCACGATAGTTTCGAGCTTAGTTCTGTTTTCAGCGTTTCTTGCGCTTGCGTAACCATAGAATCAAGCTCTATCACAGTGTGACCTTTCCGGTCCTCACTCAACCTTTCATAGCCATCTCTTTAAAGCTAATCAAGCCTTTCCCTTCCCAGCACACTTTGTGTTCTTCAGTGATCCATCTAATCGAGCCTATCCTTTAGTGCGTTCTTTTAAAGTTTCCCTTTTGATTGGTGCTTTGTTCTTAGTGTATTCTTGTTTGTTTGCTTTGTGTATGTTGTGCCCGATGATTGATGCTCTTAGAGTGAACGCCATTCGAGAAGTTTGAAGAGCATGAAGATGAAGACACTCGAGCAACTATTCTTTGGTTAAAGGCAAGTGTGTCCTTGATCTTTTGTCCTAAGAATTATACTTAATCACTCATTGCATTACTTTGCATTAATTTTGATGGGTTCCTATTAAGGATTATGGCTAGTTTCTTTTTACCATTGCCTTGCATAAGCTGGGTTGTTTAATTAATCTTGATGGTAGATCTTGCTTAGTTTGCTCAACTGGGTTGGTAATAAACAACATGGATACTCTTTTACTTTATGTTTCAATGTGATGTGTGATGTTTAATATACAAGACCATATGTTTAATCGGAACATGGAGAACCACCCAGGAAAACAGTACAACCACAAGACATATGGCTCTGTCTTGGCTTAATAATTAGAGAACTAGGTGTTAGGTATGCTTTACCTGATAAGGGTTGGGGGCGACGGTAGACGCCGTATGGACTGCTCTGGCGGGGTGTGGGCTTGGCTAAGACACGGTACTCGCCGGGGAGCTTTATACGCCGCACCGATCGGGTAACCTAGCGGACGGCACCGCATCTAGGGATCTTTGTAACGGCCTCGTAGCGTCCCTATGCAATCACACCACGGTAGTGTGGTATGATGCTTGACCGGCAGCGCATGGTTGGGTCTAAAGTTCTTTGGGACTTTTACACGAGTTGTGGGTAAAGATGTACAACCTCTCGCAGTGTAAAACTAATCGATTAGCCGTGCTCACGGCCAAGAGCGGCCTGGACCCTCACATGATTAACTGAACTTGAAGATGGACTTAAATTGCGATATGTGTTATGGTTATGCTTGCCATATGATTATTTTGTATCTCATACCTTATGCTTGATGTGGGTTGGTATAAACTTATAATTTATTAGTAATCAGGTGATAATAAAACTTGATCAACTAAAATGCTAAATGCTTATAGCCCAGTCCACTATAAAGCCTTTGCATTCATATCTTTCCCCACACTTGCCGAGTACGACAAGTGCTCACCCTTGCTATAAACAATGTTGCTCGTAAAGAGGAAGTCGCTATATGAAGATGACGTGAAGATGTTTTGGAGCTAGGCGTACGCAACCCCCAGTCGATTGCCTGTGATGTTTGGAGCCTCTGTTTCCAGGATAAAGCGTAAATCTTTGATAATCTTCCTTTTTCTTACGTGATATTGTTTCTGTATTAACTTATATGTCACTGTAAGCATGAAACTTGATCCTCGCATGCATATAGATTTGCACTTGGTTTTCTTTTGAAAAACATGTGTGACATGACGAGATCTATAGCTTTGTAGTTCAAAATTTTTTCATTTGAAGTAATATTGTGTCCCAAAAAATGATATACTACCAGATATCAATTTTGTATCCATATCTGGGTAGTATATCGTTTTTGTTTTGCCTCAAGATGACTTCAAATGAAAAAAGTTTGAACTACAAAGTTATAGATCTCATTGAAAGTTATAATTTTCATATAAATTTTACCTTCATCCGAATTCATACAAAAAAAAAGTTATGATTTCTGAAAACATACTGACACCTACGTCGTGTGGTAGCGGTTGGGAGTGCACAATATCACCGCGCGAGTACTATTCACAAATGGTGGTAGCAGTATAGTTTCGCAAAATTTGAAACTAGTCATATATTTTTGAAAAATAATAAAAAATAAAAAATTCCATATCTATAACTCCTATATAGGAGCTCCCCACTAGATAGTTCTCTCAACATGCAAGCATACCACCTCAATGACCCCACTAAGACCATGACGTCCAGTGGTGGACCCCATTGTTTTGACTAGCTAAAAAATGTTATAACTTAAAAATCAAAAAACCAAATTAAATTTTGATTATACCATTGGATTTCTTTTAATAAATCCTTCAAAACAAGATCTCGTATGAATATATTTTGATAAAATGAAAAATAGGTCCCAACCATGGTAGTTGGTATAGAGTAAACTGAAAATAAAAAAGAATGAAAAAAAGGAAAAGGAAAAGGAAAAGGAAAAAAGAAGAAAGAAAAAGAATAGGATGGTGATAATAATATTCTAACTCATAGATTTCTCCTACATACTCGCGGCAACGCGCGGGGAATTGAGAAATATAAAGAAATAGCAACGTAGATAGTCCTAGCGAAACATAACGATCCGATCTTTTTTCATTTGACATCATGAAATATATCCATTTTTATACTAAATAGCTATTCAACAGGTGAGTAGGCCCGACACCACCCTTAAACTACGCTTAAAAAAGTGTAAGTTAAGGTTTCTAAAGTTCCTTTTGGATGCCGATAATTCATGAAGGGGAAATGTTATTGTAAGAGAGATATGTTATTGTAAGAGAAATCGTGCAAACTGCAATTAAAGCTAGGTGAATTTTGGTGAAATACCACCGTGACTTTAGTATGTCATCATGCTAACACACGGTAACACCGATTAATCTAGGGTTTAGGGCCGCAACAATGCGCATGATGTTCAAATCTAGATCAAAGAATTACCAACGACAACGACGAGGTCGCCGAGGTCGCCGAAATTCTCTCTTATGATCAAATGCGTGAGGTTGCCGAAATTCTCTCTTATGATCATTACATTTTTCTTAATTCCCGCAGCAACGCGCGGTGAGATTACCCTAGTATCACTAACATCTATCGCCAGGTTTAAACAAAACCAGCAGTGATGAGTTATTACCACCGGATGTCAACAAAATAGCAATAACCTGATGCGATGTGACATCTCCTGCCTCCACGCCACTGGTTGGTGTTAAAATTCATGCACCATCATTGGATTTGGACACCAATTGACATCCAAACTCGAGTATGTCTTTTCTGTCTTCTCTCAGGATACGCATCTCATCCCTCCACGCCAGTCCCCTCCCATTATCTCTCTAGGTTATCTTCTCCTCCCATTGGCTTCTATCGCTGACAAATATATTTGTTTCTGTGGAATAGTATCATATTGGTGCTAGTTTTGGATAGGATATGCGCTAGAAAATTCCTAGCAGGCAAGAAGGATTGTACTCTAGAGCCACGTATTTAGGCATACAAGAAAAGGCGTCTTGTGCTTTCCATATATATGGCTTTGCATTTTCATTCTTTTGGCTAGATGAGGAGGACGTGACTAGGATGCTACGCCAGAGCAGCAGGAACGTGGAAAAGGCGGAAAAGGCTGACGAACATACCCTACTCAAGGCGGAACGTTTGGCAAAGAAAAAGAACCTCGAAGGTATTTCCTTTTCTAGCTTTTCAGATTCCCGCATTATTTCAAACCTTGGTAGGGTAGGCATCAATACTAATACCTCGGGTGTTGTTCGTATTAAAAACTTAGAGGTAGATAGATTAGTTCTCTGCGCTAATAAAAATATTAAAGTAAACGCTATTGATCTAATAAGTGATGATGAAAGGGAAGAAAGACTCGAGGAAGCTCTCAACCACGCCGATGGTTTTCTAAATGAGAGCTTGCTTGATGCGAGAATGACCATATTCTAGATCTCTCTCCTATCGGTCGTAAGAAAAAATTTAATAATGCCAAGAAAAAAAGGCAAACTTCCCAAAAAGCTAAAACCCCTTCAAAGATTATTATAAAATGGAAGGGGTATTCCGGAATAGCATAGGTCTTGCGGACTTAGCTAAGCACGGATTTTTGGTCCGAACTAGTTAGAGAAGAGCAGATTAATTTTATTACTCTCTCTCGAACTCGGTCGTGAGTCTTTTCCCGATCATGTCCTCAAAAATTTATGTGTTGGACGTGATTTTTTGTGGCACGCTATGACTCCCCATGGTAGATCGGTGGGATCTTGCTTGGAGTGGATCTTAGTGTGTTTGATATTGGTGCCATCGATGAGGGGGATTTCTATGTGAAATTCACACTTAGATACAAGTCACCGACTTCAAATTTGTCCTTTATTCTATTTATGGACCGGCCCAAATACAAAACATATGTGTTTTTCTTGCCGAACTCGCTAATACCTGCTCCAAGGAGAACCTTCTTTTCTCATTGGCGGGGATTTTAATATTATGCGAAAGCCCGAGGACAAAAACGCAAGGAGATTTTGATAATAAATGGTCATCCCTTTTTAATGCTTGTCATTGTGTCCCTTGATCTTAGGGAAATTGTCATGACAGGGTCCCCAATATACTTGGGCGAGTTCGGGGGATAATCCGACTTATGAAAAACTTGATAGAGTTTTAGTTAGTACGGAATGGGAAAATAATTTCCCCTTAGCCATGGTCGAAGCTAAAGATCGAAACATATCGGATCATACTTCACTAGTCGTGTACACGGCGCATCTCCACTCACCGGTCCGAACCCCTTTTAGATTTGAAAGGGGATAGCTCCTAAAGGAGGGTTTTTATGATATGGCTGCAAATATTTGGCGATCGTAAAACTTTGGATCTTCTCCACTAGAGCGGTGGCAATCCAAGATCCGTAGATCGAGGCAACATATTAGAGGCTAGGCGTCTAATATGGCGG
This sequence comes from Cenchrus americanus, assembly GCA_947561735.1. Lineage (NCBI taxonomy): Eukaryota > Viridiplantae > Streptophyta > Magnoliopsida > Poales > Poaceae > Cenchrus > Cenchrus americanus. Next base: position 97,190,763 of record OX387243.1, on the reverse strand, counting down.
GCTCTTATAAAAAGGATAAAAAACTCTTCTATCGCTTCGCATAATCTTGATAAAAAAGAAAAAAATGATAGGCTAACGGATCATGAGATCAATTTGAAGCACTATCTTAAAGAGTAGTTAGTTCTCTTTTGAGGGAGGAAGAGCTTAAGTGGTATGAAAGTGCTAAGGTCAAAACTCTCTTGGAAGGGGCTGCTAATACAAGGTTCTTTCACCTTGTTGCCAATGGTAAACACCGTAAGCGGCATATTTATAGACTTGAAGATGACCATGGTGTTGTTCTTAGTTTTGACCGTCTTAAAAGCCACACTACGAATTATTACAAAAATCTGATCGGGATTCCGGAACGGACGGAAATCGCCTTGATGGAGGATCGGATTCATGATATTCCACAAGTATCCAATGAGGAAAATGAGATCCTCATTGCCGAATTCACTAAAAATGAGGTGAGAGAGGATATCTTCCAAATGGAGCATAATAAGGCTCCCGGACCGAATGGCTTCCCGACCGAATTCTATCAAGTTTCGGGGGTGATCAAAGATGACCTTTTGGCTATGTTCCGTGAATTCCACAAGGACACTCTTGATCTCTTTAGCCTCGATTTTGGGGTCATTACTTTAATTCCAAAAATTGAGAATGTCACTAAGATTCAGCAATATAGACCTATTTGTGTCCTCAACGTTAGTTTCAAGATTTTTACAAAAGTTGGAACTACCAGGCTGAATAAAGTAGCAAAGACGGTGGTGAGCCCAACACAAACTGCCTTCATGCCTGGAAGGAATATTATGCAAGGTGTTGTTATTCTACACGAGACCATCCATGAACTCCACACCAAAAAAGCTAATGGAGTTATTATTAAGATTGACTTTGAAAAGGCCTGTGATAAAGTTAAATGGTCCTTTCTCCAACAAACTTTACGCATGAAAGGTTTCTCACCTAAGTGCTGCAGATGGATTCAAAACATGGTTTCGGGAGGGAGTGTGGGAATCTAAGTTAATGATGACATTGGACCCTACTTCCAAACGAAACGGGGGCTCAGACAAGGGGATCCTATGTCCCCTATCTTATTTAACATTGTCGCTAACATGTTAGCCCTGCTTATTAATCGAGCGAAAATAGATGGGAAAATAAGAGGGGTGCTACCCCATCTAGTTGATGATGGTTTGTCTATTTTATAATATGCGGACGACACCATTATCTTTATAGACCATGACCCTGAGCAAGCAAAAAAATCTTAAGCTCCTTTTATGTGCTTTTGAGCAGCTATAGGGGCTGAAGATTAATTTCCACAAGAGTGAAATATTTTGTTATGGTGCGGCCAAAGAGATGGAGACTTTCTATACTTCTGTCTTTGGTTGTAATTCGGGGAATTACCCATTCAAATATTTAGGTATCCCGATGCACCATAGACAACTCCTAAATTCTGAATGGAGTAAAGTCGAAGAACGCTTCCAGCAAAAGCTCTCGTATTGGAAAGCAAAATATCTATCCTGTGGGGGAGGTTGGTTCTGCTAAACTCGGTGTTAAGTATTCTTCCTATGTTCATGATGTCCTTTTTTGAGGTCCCAAAGAGAGTTCTTAAAAGCCTTGATCATTTCATATCTAGATTTTTCTGGCAAGGCTCTGCTAAAAAGTACAAATACAGGCTTGCTAGATGGAACATCTTGTGTCGCCCCAAAGATCAGGGTGGCCTTGAGATTTTGAATTTACAGCTCCAAAACAAATGCCCGTTGGCTAAGTGGATAGTAAACCTTTTGAACAACGATGGGACCCGGCAATCTTTGCTAAGGAACAAGTATTTGAGAACCAAAACCACGACGCAAGTATCATCAAAACCAAATGACTCACTTTTGGAGAGGCCTCATGCGTATTAAAGATGAGGTTCTATCTAAAGGTTCTTTCGTTATTAAAGATGGAACCAACACGAGATTTTGGGATGATACATGGATAGGTGATAAGCCGCTCAAAGATACTTACCCATCCATATACCATATAACGCGGGATAGGCACGTTACGGTTTCTAAGGTTATGTCCTCTAGACCCCTTAATATCTCCTTCGGGCGGTCGCGGTGGATAATAACCGAATTCAATGGCTTCGGCTAGTAGCTCGGGTTTCTAATGTTGTTCGGTGGATGGTAAAGATTATTTTAAATGGCTACCGACAAAAGGTGGTTTTTTCACTTTGTTCGGTCAATGTATCTTGATGTCATAGATACTCATCCGCCTCTTCACATAGTAAGATCCGGAAATGGAAAGTACCTCTAAAGATCAAGATTTTTCTTTGTTTTCTTCGAAGCGGTCGTTTTGACAAAAGATAACCTTGCGAAGAAAAAGCGGAAAGGGAGACACCGGTGTGTCTATGCTGCAATATGAATGAAACCATACAACACATGTTTATATATTGCCTTTCCGCAAAAATGATTTGGAGGTTTATTTTCTATGCTACTAATTTGACCCAACCTAGATCCGTTAGCCATATATTTAGTAGGTGGCTTAATAATCAACATAAGGACTTTAAGCATCCGATTTAGGTTGGTGTCGCTGCCATTTGCTTTGGGCTATTTGGAAATGTCGGAATGATATGGTTTTCAAAAAGACGAAGTTTAATTCGATTTTGCGAGGTTATTTTCGGGGAGATTACGGCTACGCTTCCGGGCCCGATTACGGCGTAAGGAGCGAGGCTAAGGATACGCTCATCGCTATCGGCGGGAAATTAGAAGTCGTTGCTCTACGGATTGTCAATGGAGGATGGAACAATTTTTATCGTTTACCTTAGTCGGGGGCTTGTTGCCCGTTACTGCTTGTTTTACCCTTTCGTGGATTGTCTCTTTTGAACTCTGTAATAATTATTTGTGTACAACTCGGATGTGGAGGCCGGATTTAATTATCCATTATAAAAAAATGAGGAAACAAACAATGGGAATGGCTGCTGCCAGTGAATACACAATCCTCTTTTACATTCAGTTCCTTAAGATCAAGCGGATTTATTAACAAAAATAGTTATGCAGTTTCAAAGAAGAAAAACTGTGTAGTATAAATTAAATGAAGTTGAAAACTGAATGTTCTGACAGAGTCAAGCAAAAAAATAAGTCGGTGGGGTTAAGACCGCTCCACGGTTTTCATTGAGAGTAGGAAACGTAATCCCAACTTAGAAAATCTTCGAACCCCGGTTTCATCGGTAAGGGAATTTTTTTAAACCATCCCGGTAAATTTTCCCTAGAGAAAATCGAATGTGAGTTTTCTCATTCTGAACATACCTCAGCCGTCTAACCAACTAGGTTAAAGGACCTTTAGCATCCTGCCAGCCACGCAGCAGGCAACGTGTGGTGGCGGACCATGTTAGTGGATTGCAGCAAGGAAAAAACATTGGTGGGCGCTACGCGAGAGAAAAAACTGACAGGGTGCTTGATAGCTTTTAGTCCCATGACTAAAACTAGTCGGCTAAAAGTTCTTAGTCTCATCTATGCTTGGATCCAAATCCTAAAGAGACTAAAATGTAGTAAATGAGCATTAATTATCTCGCTTCCTCTCTCCCTTTTCTCCCTCTCCACCAATAGATGGGGGCATGCTACATTTCTATGAGATTAAATGAAGAGAGAGCTAAAACAAAGTTTAGTAGGGTTCTCCTTACTAAAACGTTTTAGTCCCAATACTAGTTTTAGCCCCTCTTTAGTCGGGGGTGCTTGGAACTTTAGCCTCTCGGATAGACTATTTTAGTCGGCTAAATTTAGTCCCATGGATCCAAGCACCCCCTGAAGAAACAAGGGAAAGGAAACGGGCTGCACTGAGGTGAAGCATACTATTGGGCCTCACAATGTCAGGAACCTAGAGAGAGAGAGATAGGCTACTTAGCAGCCCAGGATAGATGGATCAGGAGGGCAAGGGCTCAAAGTTAGATAGGAAATTAGTTTGATTATTTTGTTTGTCTATATTATTATACATTTGTGTTTTCAAATAAATTTTCATTTCCATCATGTCTTTGCCATTTTCTTTTCTTTTGTGAAATTCTATATTTATTTTATTTTAATGTCATATTCCTTATCTTTGTTGTTACTTTTTCTTTCTATTGTTGGAAATAATTATTTATATATAGTTTCTTATCACTGCTCAGGGGTAAGTTGGTTAGTTATTACGAGGGTCAGAGGTAATAGGTGCCTGTTACCCAATCACCTCTGATGTGCCATTAATAAACCATATCATGTCACAGTCACCACACCCGCTTGTCTTTTCCCATTATCAAATATTCTGCATGTAGTGCAAAGTCACCAGCAACCGGAGATATGGCTGCCTCCATCTATTGCCACTAGAACCTATGGAAACAATAAAGTGTATTGGGAACTGCAAAATGTGATTATTGATGTAGATGAATGAGTTGTTTAGTTTGAGGAATGAGTTGTTTGGTTTGAGGAGTGGAATGGGTTTGTTCCCCACCATCCCATCACAAGCTAATAGTTAGTATACACACGAGGGATGGGGTCATCCCACCAAATTTTGTAGGATCAACTCATGATGGGTCATCTCAGCTAGATAAATGGGTCATCTCATCTAGAATTAGGTGGTTCGTCAAACCAAACATGCTAGAAATGTCCCAGAAATCCGATATAAAATTTTTTGCGCATTATTTTTCTAGCATCTCTCAGGTACCAATACTGATTACACAAATGTTAGTATGTGCATTGATGAAATTTGTCTCACAGAAATGTCAACCAAAGACCATTTGAAGGCCTTATTATTCAGGGAAAAATATTGGCTTCGGTTTTGAGTTCAATTGCAGCAAAGTGATGAGAAACAAGAGTGCTGATCAAATTTAGGTGGTTCCTCAAACCAAACATGTGTGTCACGCACTGGAAACAGCAGCATCACACTTCTTTGACTCTCGGTACGTCGAGGCATACCCAATTTAGATTCTTTGTCACACCCCGAAATTTCCAATTTCGGGATGTGAATAGAAAGAATAATTAAATAAAGATTTTCTCACAATTTTAAAATTTTTCCAACATTTATTTTCTTTACGGGGAATATAGTATAGGAAAAATCATTTGATTGATTTTCTAAATTAAATAAAAGTTGAGAGTGTTGCATTCATGCCGATGCACCTAGTGGTTCTTGAGTGCAAAAAGGTTTCAAAAATGCGTGTAGAAGCTGTCCAAAACCTTCCGAGAATTTTACGCAATTTTCCGGAATTTATTCTCATTTTCCTTGAGCTATTTCTATTTATTAGAAGGCTCTAAAATCTTTTTCATGAGCACCAAATGCTTTATTTGGATTGTTCATGTCTTAATCTATGTCTAGGAATTTTCCTGGATTTTTTGTGATTTTACGAGTATTTTTCGTGCTTTAAAATAATTCACGGCTTTTTTTACGGATTATTTTTCGCACCGGAAATACTTAAAAAAAAGAAACCTATCCTACCGGGCCGGGCCGAGCCCGTGGGCTCGACCCGCCCGCGCCCGCCCGCGCCCGCAGCCCGGCCCGCCATGGCCCATCGGGGCCCAACCGGCCGCCGGCCTAGCCATGGCCGCCGCCGGCCCGGGCGGGACCGGCCCCGCGCCCGCGCCCCATAAAAGGGGAGGCCGGCCCCGCGCGCCGCCTCCCCGCCGGCCCCTAGCGCCCGCGCCCTAGCCGCCTCGCCTCGCGCCGCCGCCTCGCCCGCGCCGCCGCCCCGCACGAAGCCGCCACCGGTTGAAGGCGATGCCGCGAGTCACCGTTGACCTTCGAATACCGCCGATTCCGTCGTCCTCCGCCCGAGGTGAGCCCCCCATCGTGTTCGTCTCGATCCCCTCTATCCGTTTTGTGCCCAAGCTCGGCTCCTCGTTGCCCGTATCGCCGGCGCCGCCACCCCCAAGGCCGCCGCCCCTCCTCGTCCTTGCCCCGCTCGAAGTCGGGAGGAAGAAGAAGCCGTTTTTCGGACGGCCCCCGAGGAACCCTCTTTTTATCGGATGCAAATATGTGTCATGCCGCTTTTCCGGGAAACCCCCCTGGAAAGATTAGATTCCCTAGATCCAATTCCATCCCGAAACTTTTGCAGATCTAACCCCCGAGATTAGATCCGTTCGCGAGCAACCTTGTTTGATGTGTCTCGGGAATTTTCTTTGCTAATCCCCGAAATCTACGGTTAATCGCGACTAGGTCCCCGCAATCTTGTTTTGCTCACCAAATCTTCGTTTTAGCTCCGATTTAATCCGTTCAAGTCGCGTTAGGTCCATAATAATGTAAAGCACGCGTTAGCGGTGTGTTTTCACCATGTTTTGTTTCTGAAAATAAAATTAATATTAATTTTGATTAATGCCTAGTTATACATGTCTTTTATAAATAAAAGCAATATAGATCTATACATCGTTTTTCATAATCAAATTTAATTCGATTAATGATTACTTTACATGCTTTTATGAATAAAAGCTAATTAGATCTTTACTCGGTTTTCCATAAGTCAAATATTAATTTGCTTAATGATTAATTAACTTTTATAATTAAAAGTTGATTAGGTTTTTACTCCGGCTTTATAAATAAATGTTAATCTTGATTAATACCAATTTAATACTGTTTTTGATAATAATATGATGAACTCGAATTACAAAGTTTCGTTTAGATTGTTCATATAGTTTAGTTTTTCTAAATTAAATGTTTAATCGGTTTAATTCGTATATGAATCTTTATTAATAAAACTCGACTAGTTCTTTACACCGGTTTCATAAATAAAGTTTAATATTGCATTAATGTCAACGCAGGGTATTTTATTTCTGAAATATCCTTTATATTTGTTTTGTTAATTAAAATGAACCTAGCTCATATCGTTGTTCTCTCATATATGCAAAACGTTCATTAGACGTTCTTTCTCAGCTCAATCTAAGTGTAATCTTTCCGGTTCTTGCTCAATCCTCCGCAACCATCTCTTCAAAGCAAACCAAGCCTTTTCCTTCCAAGCACCCTTTGCGTTCTTTAGTGATCCATCTAATCAAGTCTATCATTTAGTGTGTTCTTTTAAAGCTTTCTTATGATTGGTGTTTTGTTCTTAGTATATGCTTGTTTGTTTGCTTTGTGTATGTTTGCGCCCGATGATTGATGCGCTTAGAGTGAACGCCGTTCGAGAAGTTTGGAAGAGCTTGAAGTTGAAGATTCTGAGCAACGACATTACTTTGGTTAAAGGCAAGTGTGTCCTTGATCTTTTGTCCTAAGAACTATGTTTAATCACTCATTGCATATGCTTGCATTAATATGATGGGACCCATGTTTAAGGTTTGACTAGTGTTATTTATCCTGTGCCTTGATCAAACGGGTTTATCTTTATGTTGGGTAGCTATGCTTAGTTGCTATACCTGGGTTATGGAGGTTCTAATGAACATTAATGATGAATTATGTTATACCTTTATGCTATATCTTTGGATGCTTAATACAAGATCATATGATTAATCGGAACATGGAGAACCACCCAGGACAACAGTGCAACCACAAGGACTATATGGCTCGGTCTTGGCCGATTAATTAGGGAAGTCTTTGTGTGGTTATTACTCGCATAGTAGGTTGGGGACGGAGGAATGCTTTTATGGCTCTTCTATTCCGGAGCGGTGATGGAACGGAAGACTCTATGGCTTACCGTCCGTAATAGAAGTGTGGTACGAAAGATAGCCTCTATGACATACTACTATGGACTAATACACACGGGAGGACTCTTTGTAAAGGCCTCGTAGCGTCCCTATGCAATCACACCTCGGTAGTGTGGTATGATGCTTGGCCGGCATCGCATGGTTGGGTTTAAAGTTCTTCGGGACTTTTACGCGACTTGTGGGTAAAGATGTACAACCTCTGCAGAGTGTAAAACTAATCGATTAGCCGTGCCCACGGTCACGGGCGGCCTGGACCCTCACATGATAACTGAACTTGAAGATGGACTTAAATCGTGTTCTCTGGTTATGTTTGCCATGTGCTCATGGTGTATTTCTTACCTTATGCTTAATGTGGGTTGGTATAAACTTATACTTTATTAGTAATCAGGTGCTAATAAAACTTGACCAACTAAAATTGCTTAAATGCTTATAGCCCAGTCCACTATAAAGCCTTTGCATTCATATCTTTTTCCACACTTGCTGAGTACGACAAGTGCTCACCCTTGCTATAAACAATGTTGCTCAGAAGGAGGAAGCTACATGAAGATGACGTGAAGATGTTGTGGAGTGCTAGGCGTACGCAACCCCCGCTCGATTGCCCGTGATGTTTGGAGTCTTCGTTTCCGGGATTAAGCGTAAATCTCCGATAATCTTTCTTTTTCATACGTGATACTCGTTTCGTATACACTTTTATGTCACTATATGCATGAAACTTGATCCTGGCATGCATATAGGTTTGCACTTGGTTTTCTTCGGAAAGTCGGGTGTGACGAGTGGTATCGTAGCTGCATCGACCGTAGGACGTAAGCCTAGTTAGCATTGGTCGTTTCTTAATGCCTCTTCTGTTCTACAACCCCTCCTTACCTTATCCTTGACCTCTCTGATGAAGGATCTCACATCTTAACCATCTTCTTTTCTCCATACCATGAATTCTTATATATTTATCTTCACTCTCCTTGAACATCTCTTTGACCTCGCCTACTCATTCCCTCAAGCAATAAACACCCCCTTGATTCATGGGTAGAACCGTTACCCTTAGCACTCTATCTGCTCGCGCACCTCCCCGACACACCAGCGCTGTTTTAATTCTTTCTTGAGCTACGGAACTCCGATCGACATGAAACCAGTTGGGTTAGTTCCTAAATTTCATAAGTGAATTTCTATCAAAAATTCAGCCCTATCCTTTATATGGTCCAGAAGCTATGCCCGAAACATTGGAGCTATCAGAATCTGTAAACTCTGCTGACCTAGTTATCTTCAATATTCTATATCTCGGGCTATAGACCTCCGATTGAGGTAAATCCAATTGGAGTAGTTCAGGAATTTCATCAGCTTCGCTTTATCTAAAATTCAGCAGTATTCGTTTTGTATCCAAGGAGATACCTACGAATTAGTGGAGCATTCAGAATCTGCCAACACTGCTGACATAGCCATCTTGTCTAATCCATATCTCGAGTTCTAAACCTCCGATTGAGGTGATTCCAGTTGGGATGAACTCATAATTTCGGCCTCCTTGGTCTGGGAAAAATCCATTATTTATGGATATCCTTGCTGGGAGATATATCTGATCTATTAGGAGGATACCCCCTGATTTTATTAACAACGTGTAGTGTCGTTCCCTTTAGCTATGCCTTGATTGGTGGAATTGTGTGTTTGCATGATGATGCTTGGTTTTATGAACTTGATTGATTCGTTTCTTTGAAGTGAGTGTTGGTGTATTGTGGGTCTTACATCTGCAATAACATCAGTTGCTTAGTGGGGTTCTTCGTTTGTACCTCCCACCTCCTTGTTCTCCCCCATTCGTTTTGCACTACTCTTGTTCCCCTTCTGATCATATCTTTACCTACCAACCGGATGGAAAACCAAGAAGGAGGAAACCAAGGAGAAAGCTACGAGAACGGTGATGACTATGGATACAACCAAGATGCGCTATCATTTCCACCCCCGGAGGATAAGTATGCGAGTTCATGAAGGTCGAGCCGCCAATGTTCTCCGGTACCACATATCCCTTAGAAGCTGAAGACTGGATCAAGACAATTGAAGAGAAGCTAGATATGGTACAATGCAATGATGGAGAGAAAGCTTTGTATGCATCTTGGCAACTTACAGGAGCAGCTTCAGAGTGGTGGAATTCTTACATCAATGGACATCGGCAATCTGAGAGTATTGTGTGGAAGGAATTCAAAGACAACTTTATCTTACACCATACTCCTGTAAGTGCGATGAAGCTCAAGAGGAAGGAGTTCCTTAACTTAAAGCAAGGGCAGATGACGGTAACTGAGTACGGGGATAAGTTTGTTCAATTATCTCTGTATGCCCCAAGATCGGCTGAGAGTGATAAGAAGAAACGAGAGCATTTCATCAAAGGGTTGAATGAAGATCTTCAAAGTATACTAAGCTTACACGATTATTCGAGTCTACAAGATTTAATCAACAAAGCCATTGGGCTAGAAAGCAAGCTACGGGAGATCATGAGTAAGAAGAGAAAACGGGAATATCCGGGGGAAGCCAATAACAATTCTCATCTACATCATATGTCGCAAGCCCAAGGTTTTCCTGAAGATCACAATGAAGATGCATATCTAGAATATCCTCATGGTGTCACAGTACCAGTGATTTATGAGACCCCACAGAATCGTCGGAATATTAGGGAAAGTAAAGCTTGTTTCTATTGCAAAGCTGGTGGACACTTTATCAACAGGTGCCCGAAGAAATTTCTTGATCGTCATTTTAAGAGGGAATGGCGACAACGACACAAGCAAGACAAGACCCCCGCTATTTAAGGATGTTTGTATAAGTTAGGTCGTGGAAAGTTTTACTCGTAACATGAAAGGAATAATATTCTTTGAAGGATATGAAAAGAGTTTGAAATAAACCCTTGTCTCTTGCTAGCCTTTTTCGAATCTCGGGACGAGATTCCTTTTAAGGGGGTAGATTTGTCACACCCCGAAATTTCCAATTTCGGGATGTGAATAGAAAGAATAATTAAATAAAGATTTTCTCACAATTTTAAAATTTTTCCAACATTTATTTTCTTTACGGGGAATATAGTATAGGAAAAATCATTTGATTGATTTTCTAAATTAAATAAAAGTTGAGAGTGTTGCATTCATGCCGATGCACCTAGTGGTTCTTGAGTGCAAAAAGGTTTCAAAAATGCGTGTAGAAGCTTGTCCAAAACCTTCCGAGAATTTTATCGCAATTTTACGGAATTTATTCTCATTTTCCTTGAGCAATTTCTATTTATTAGAAGGCTCTAAAATCTTTTTCATGAGCACCAAATGCTTTATTTGGATTGTTCATGTCTTAATCTATGTCTAGGAATTTTCCTGGATTTTTTGTGATTTTACGAGTATTTTTCGTGCTTTAAAATAATTCACGACTTTTTTCGGATTATTTTTCGCACCGGAAATACTTAAAAAAAAAGAAACCTATCCTACCGGTGGGCCGAGCCCGTGGGCTCGACCCGCCCGCGCCCGCCCGCGCCCTGCGCAGCCCGGCCCGCCATGGCCCATCGGGGCCCAACCGGCCGCCGGCCTAGCCATGGCCGCCGCCGGCCCGGGGCGGGACCGGCCCCGCGCCCGCGCCCCCATAAAAGGGGAGGCCGGCCCCGCGCGCCGCCTCTCGCCGGCCCCCCTAGCGCCCGCGCCCTAGCCGCCTTGCCCGCGCGCGCGCCGCCCTCGCCGCGCGCCGCCGCCCGCACGAAGCCGCCGCCGGTTGAAGGCGGTGCGCGAGTCACCGTTGACCTTCGAATACCGCCGATTCCGTCGTCCTCCGCCCGAGGTGAGCCCCCCATCGTGTTCGTCTCGATCCCCTCTATCCGTTTTGTGCCCAAGCTCGGCCTCCTCGTTGCCCGTATCGCCGGCGCCGCCACCCCCAAGGCCGCCGCCCCTCCTCGTCCTTGCCCCGCTCGAAGTCGGGAGGAAGAAGAAGCCGTTTTTCGGACGGCCCCCGAGGAACCCTCTTTTTATCGGATGCAAATATGTGTCATGCCGCTTTTCCGGAAACCCCCTGGAAAGATTAGATTCCCTAGATCCAATCCATCCCGAAACTTTTGCAGATCTAACCCCCGCATTAGATCCATTCGCGAGCACCTGTTTGATGTGTCTCGGGAATTTTCTTTGCTAATCCCCGAAATCTACGGTTAATCGCGACTAGGTCCCCGCAATCTTGTTTTGCTCACCAAATCTTCGTTTTAGCTCCGATTTAATCCGTTCAAGTCGCGTTAGGTCCATAATAATGTAAAGCACGCGTTAGTGGTGTGTTTTCACCATGTTTTGTTTCTGAAAATAAAATTAATATTAATTTTGATTAATGCCTAGTTATACATGTCTTTTATAAATAAAAGCAATATAGATCTATATATCGTTTTTCATAACCAAATTTAATTTGATTAATGATTACTTTACATGCTTTTATGAATAAAATCTAATTAGATCTTTACTCGGTTTTCCATAATTCAAATATTAATTTGCTTAATGATTAATTAACTTTTATAATTAAAAGTTGATTAGGTTTTTACTCCGGCTTTATAAATAAATGTTAATCTTGATTAAAGCCAATTTAATACTGTTTTTGATAATAATATGATGAAATCGAATTACAAAGTTTCGTTTAGATTGTTCATATAGTTTAGTTTTTCTAAATTAAATGTTTAATCGGTTTAATTCGTATATGAATCTTTATTAATAAAACTCGACTAGTTCTTTACACCGGTTTCATAAATAAAGTTTAATATTGCATTAATGTCAACATAGGGTATTTTATTTCCGAAATATCCTTTATATTTGTTTTGTTAATTAAAATGAACCTAGCTCATAGCTTTACTCTCTCATTTATGCAAAACGTTTGTTAGACATTCTTTCTCAGCTTTATCTAAGTATGATCTTTCTGGTCCTTGCTCAATTTTCCGCAACCATCTCTTCAAAGCAAACCAAGCCTTTCCCTTCCAAGCACCCTTTGCGTTCTTTAGTGATCCATCTAATCAAGTCTATCCTTTAGCGTGTTCTTTTAAAGCTTTCTTATGATTGGTGTTTTGTTCTTAGTATATGCTTGTTTGTTTGCTTTGTGTATGTTTGCGCCCGATGATTGATGCGCTTAGAGTGAACGCCGTTCGAGAAGTTTGGAAGAGCTTGAAGTTGAAGATTCTGAGCAACGACATTACTTTGGTTAAAGGCAAGTGTGTCCTTGATCTTTTGTCCTAAGAACTATGTTTAATCACTCATTGCATATGCTTGCATTAATATGATGGGACCCATGTTTAAGGTTTGACTAGTGTTATTTATCCTGTGCCTTGATCAAACGGGTTTATCTTTATGTTGGGTAGCTATGCTTAGTTGCTATACCTGGGTTATGGTGGTTTTAATGAACATTAATGATGAATTATGTTATACCTTTATGCTATATCTTTGGATGCTTAATACAAGATCATATGATTAATCGGAACATGGAGAACCACCCAGGACAACAGTGCAACCACAAGGACTATATGGCTCTGGTCTTGGCCGATTAATTAGGGAAGTCTTTGTGTGGTTATTACTCGCATAGTAGGTTGGGGACGGAGGAATGCTTTTATGGCTCTTCTATTCCGGAGCGGTGATGGAACGGAAGACTCTATGGCTTACCGTCCGTAATAGAAGTGTGGTACGAAAGATAGCCTCTATGACATACTACTATGGACTAATACGCACGGGAGGACTCTTTGTAAAGGCCTCGTAGCGTCCCTATGCAATCACACCTCGGTAGTGTGGTATGATGCTTGGCCGGCATCGCATGGTTGGGTTTAAAGTTCTTCGGGACTTTTACGCGACTTGTGGGTAAAGATGTACAACCTCTCGCAGTGTAAAACTAATCGATTAGCCGTGCCCACGGTCACGGGCGGCCTGGACCCTCACATGATAACTGAACTTGAAGATGGACTTAAATCGTGTTCTCTGGTTATGTTTGCCATGTGCTCATGGTGTATTTCTTACCTTATGCTTAATGTGGGTTGGTATAAACTTATACTTTATTAGTAATCAGGTGCTAATAAAACTTGACCAACTAAAATTGCTTAAATGCTTATAGCCCGAGTCCACTATAAAGCCTTTGCATTCATATCTTTTTCCACACTTGCTTGAGTACGACAAGTGCTCACCCTTGCTATAAACAATGTTGCTCGAAGGAGGAAGCTACATGAAGATGACGTGAAGATGTTGTGGAGTGCTAGGCGTACGCAACCCCCGCCGATTGCTGTGATGTTTGGAGTCTTCGTTTCCGGATTAAGCGTAAATCTCCGATAATCTTTCTTTTTCATACGTGATACTTTTTTCGTATACACTTTTATGTCACTATATGCATGAAACTTGATCCCGGCATGCATATAGGTTTGCACTTGGTTTTCTTCGGAAAGTCGGGTGTGACAATTGCAAAATTGCCATTGAGGTGGATTTAATTTTCGTCAGTTTCTTTTTTTTTTTGAGTTGGTGTAGTGTTGGCTAAGTGTAAGCTAGTGCGGATTGATTCCTTCTCTCTGGGGAGGTTGAAGCTGGAATTTTCTTCCCCACACTGCTTCGACGTGGCGCTACAAAATCTAAGGCAAAAAATCAAACAAAATCTGTATTGCCGAAAATCAATGTCTGACATTTACATCCCCTGCTTTATCACGAGTCTATATGACAAGGACGTGCCAATTGCTAATACGTGTTTTAGCGTTTGATTGATCATTCTACTGTCACTTTGAATTAAATTATCTTAAGATGTCAGAGCTCCATCTCATCAAACAACTACACCCTTGTTTAAACAAACTGTGCATCCGAAATTGGTCGACATTGATATATTACATGACAGTTGACCAACTTCTCAGTTTATACAAACGGCCACCGTACCGAGGCTAATGTTCCCACGTGGCTTAACCTGTAGGCTGAAATACACTTTCTAATAGGACAGGATGGTTATGTTGTTCACATAACCACCCTTTTTATTTGGCTTTTTCCTGTACTTTGTTTCGTTCTTTCTAATAACAAAAATTACGGTAAAGCTCTTGCCGGTCCTTTCAAAAAATAAATGTTGTTCACATACAAGCTTGTATAAAATTACAGAAAAAGAACAAGCTTTTCTTGTATCTCAAGATTACTGGTAAGATCAAACAAAGTCATGTATAGAGTTAGTTTTTTACAAGTATGGAGAACTTCTGCATGCTGTTTCCTTGCATATTTCTGTACTATCTTGCTGCATGCAGTCAGTCGAAAAGAAAAATTGACTGTAAAGCATAATTTGTTCATTAATTTCAGCAGGATAATGTCTTGTGATATTGTAGTTATATATAAAACCTTTTCCCTGTAGTTGGTGTCGATTGTTGTCTACAAAGTCCATAGTCAAAGTTGTCCAGCTCATATAAAACTCTTCAGTGCGTGGTTTATGCTGCTAACTGCTCCTAGCTACCTAATGTTGAGCATCGTCTTTCCAATTCACCAGTCTTTTATTTGAGCCTGCTCTGACATTCATATCTCACCAATAAATACAAACTTCGATAATGGAGCTAGCTACATCTGCCATTTCAGGTGAAATACTCAGCCGGTTCATCTCCTTCCTAATCAAGAAAAACACAGGCCGGACATCTCTTGAAGAGAAACTAGAAAGGCTTCAGCAACTCCTACTGAGAGTTCATACAGTTGTTGAGGAGGCCGAGGGGCGATACATCACCAATTCCCATATGCTTGTGAAACTCGGGATGCTTGTGGATGCCATGTACCAAGGTTACTTTGTTATTGACACGTTCAAGTACAAGCCCTATGAGGAGATGCCCACTCAAGGACAGGTCAGTAGTTCATATGCCTTATCTTGTTTGGTTCGTCTTAAGAAGCGCATCTGTGCGGCCCCATGTTCCATGGGGATAAATTCATCGGTCAACCGTGAGCTTGAAGCTGTTTTGGGGAATTTGGAAACTATTGTCGCGAGCATAACAGAATTTGTTATACTTCTGGGTGGGTGCAATAAGATGCCTCAAAGACCCTATGACAGCTATCTGTATATTGACAATTTCATGTTCAGTCGCCTTGTTGAGAAGCAGGAAATTATTAATATCCTGTTGGAAAATAATTCTCCTCATGGTGCTCCAGTCGTGGTCCCAGTTATTGGTGGCTACAATGTTGGGAAGAAAAGCTTGGTCGGGTATGCTTGCAATAATAGTATGGTCCTCTCTCACTTCTCCGCAATTTTACATTTGAACAATGATAGTTTTCAGAAAGTGAAGCATGAAACATTTTTGTCTATGAGAACTTTAGTCATTGTTGAGCTTAGTTCAGATGTGGATGACAGTGAATGGGTAAAGTTTTATTCAGCTGCATCACGTATGGACAAAGGAAGCAAAGTGATCATTATAAGTAGGCTTGAAGAGATAGCAAGGTTTGGAACAGTGAAACCAATCCGCGTCAGAAACTTATCTCAGGCAGAGTTTGTGTACCTCTTCAAGGTACTCGCATTTGGAGGTACTGATCCTGACAACCATCCACAGATGGCATATATAGGGACGGAGATAGCTAAGATGTTACAAGGGTTACTTCTGTCAGGTAATGTGCTTGCTGATATCCTAAGGAATAATCAGAATGTCCAATTTTGGCTCCACATATGGAGAAGGTTTAGGAATTCAGTAGAGCGTAACTTGTACTTGTTTGGTGAGCATCCAAAACAACTTGTAGAAAGGGATCGTCCAACTGACATAACAATGTTTGTTTCACCATCCGCTACTCCACTCCATCTCATGACACCTCGAGCTGATAGCAGTTTTCACAACATAGAACTATCCAAGGTGACTTTTGGAGACCTCCTACAAGGTTCGAGTAGTACTGTACCTCAGGGAGAGTTTCAGATATTAGCTTGGCAATCAAGAATACCGCCTTTTACTAAATTTGTCGCAACTTGTATTGAAGAAAAATACAGTTGTTCATTCCTAGACCACAAGAAGCGTAAGTGGTCATGTATCAAGTGACATCTAGATGCTTGAATTGTATAATCTCTGTGTATCTTAAAGTCAGTTTTAATTCAGTTTTCTAGTTTTTTCTGTTTTCCCCCGAGCTTTGCCTTTAGTCTGCCTGCCGCCCCAAACAAGCAAGACCCGCACGCCGAGGCAATGCTCTGCTCCGGGCGTCCGGACACATGCCACTCCATCGGACAGGGGATGTGGCTCCTTCATATCCACATATTCTATTGTTGCCTTCTCTCATAAAAAATCAGACGCACACCTCTCTCTCGCTCATTCTTCTCATTTCCATCTCCCCTGTTACTCCGCTTCTCTCCCGTTCGAGCTCCAGGGAACTCGAACCCTCCCTCCACCTGTGGTCCTCAGGGCAGATCTGATGGCCAGCTCATTCCATCTCTCTCCCCTAGGTCCAGATCCGGTATTATTGGCTCGTTTCCCCTGCAGATCGAGCAGCGGCGCAGAGGCGTTGACCTGATGGTGCTCCGACGAGCTTTTGGAGGCTGGAGTGGATGAGGCCTTGGGCCGGTGGTGCTTCGTCTGCAGCTCTTCGGGCGTCAGGCGTCACAAGGGACTGCCGAAGGTTGCTCCCTCGCGCGTAGGTCGCCGACGACGAGGATGAGGGGCCACTCCGCAGAGGCGAGGAGGGGCTAGTGAGTGGCGTCGGGCGACGGGCCCTACTACCCCGTGGCATGTTAACTAAGCCGGGCACTTGTTGTGCAGCCCGAGGCTGGCGAGCTACACAGCGGCGCTCCCATAGAGGAGCAGGCGAGCCGAGCCGAGCCGCGCCGCCGCTTCCACCGTGGTCAGTGACTAGCCACCTCTGGAAGAGACAGTCCGCTTCTACTCTCCCTCACTGTTTTAATTTTGAAGTGGTTTTTGATGTTGTAATTATTATTCGCAGACGTTGCAATCGTGTTCTCAGATGTTACAATTGTTGTTCGCAGATGTTACATGAATGTTCTTGGTCATGTTGCAATTATTTTCTAGAGATGTTTCAATCATTGTCTGCACATGTTGCATCTGCGTTCGTGTTGCGGTATATGGTATCAGTGTTCATGTTTACAGTCATTTTTTCATGTTGCAATTATTGTATACCGGTGTCGCAACAAGTTCTTGGCATGTTGGAATCATTCGCCTTCATGATGCAATCATTTCTCATTTATGTGTGCAAAACGTTGTGCACATATTGCATCCGTGTTCTTGACATGTTGCGAGTGCCCCATGCGAATGTTTGAAAATTATATATAAATATTTTTGATGTTGCAAATATTAATTTCAATGTTGCAGATGTCAAGTTTCGATGTTGCAGACGCATATTGTTGGGTGTTGCAAACACTAAATTTTAATGTTACGGATGTTGAGTTTCGATGTTGCAGACATATGATGTTGGTTTTTGTGTTGAGGAGGGAGGCAGCGAAAACTCCTGATGTGATGTTGCATGCAACACGGGTCGCAACATGGTCGTAATATAGTCGCAACATGGTCGCAACATAAGGGAGGAGTGAGGAGGCCTACTGATGTTTGATTGTTGCACGCAACCTTCTCGCAACATTGCTCGCAACGGCTCGCAACATGCTCGCAACGGCTCGCAACATTTGCTCCCTGGCTTTGAATCGGATGGCTGAAGTTTGATTTGATTCCCATCCGAGGGTCGTGGATGTGTCCGATGCTAGCGCCCGAATGGGACGTCTGGGCGCTAGCAGCTCCGTATAATCAAATCATGATGTCACCGAGGGTAGGAGCCTGGGTGGTGGGCTGCCTGCGCCCATTCGTGCAAAATTGCAAATAAATAAACACATTGCTGATGTCACCCACATGCAAAGTCAATAAAAACTTTAAAAAATTATAAATCTTAAATCGAGCATAATTAAATTTTGATTGTACTATTGCATTTCTGACCATAACACTTTTCAACAAAATCTCACTAACTATATTTGGATGAATTTTTTATTCATATTTTCTAATTAAGATGATATATTTTCTGCCAATATATACTCGTAGACCAAATTTTACAAACTCACGAAACAAAATATTTATTCATAACAAACAAACTATATAAAGTTACGGAACAAGAACATACAGACCTACCTATGTAACAAATTATACAAACTCACTGGATTTACAAAGGATGAACAAAATATTTACAAAGAGTGAACAAAAATTTACAAGCAATGAACAAATATGTAGACACTCCACACTTAGTTAATTACCCTCCATTTAAAAAAAATAAAAATATTTTCTAAATATAGTTGAGTACAATCTTGTTTTTATAGGTCTTGTTACAACAAACATAATGGTGAACTTGAAACTTAATTTTGATACTCCATTTAGAATTTATAATTCTTTAGTTTCGGAATAGATTGAATTTGTATTTGTGACCATGTGCATGTGTACATGCAATTCCTCTCTTATTTGATTTGTAGTTCATATCCTGACGTGATGGTTTGCTAAGGCTATCCACACCGGCGTACGCCACCCGCACGCTACGGGGTGATGGCGTACGCGTTTCCCGTTTTTCGCCCCGCAGTGGGGGATGACAAACGGTGTGGGACCGTTGCGTTCGTCCGGTTGAACGCCACTTCCAGTTTTTAGGCAATACAGTAGGAACGGTACACGTGGGGAGGCGACAAGATTGGGAGGGAGGAGCAGTGTGGGTCCCCTGCCTCGTCTTGTGGCCTCCGCCCCTGTCTCTCTATTGGCGGAGGGAGTAGGGCCACCGCCGCCTCTGCTCGCGTGGCCAAGATTTGGCTCCCTCGCGCTGTTGGAGGGAGGGCGGCCACCCATCTCCTAGGGCTCGCCAGCGATGGTGGAGAGGGAGAAAGACTGGGGAGGGAGGCAAGTGCCGGCGAGGGAGTCTAGGGAGGGAGGGGAGGCAGAGGAGCAAAGGTGCGAGGGGGGGAGTGGGTGCTGGAGGGTAAAAAGAGAAGAGTGGGTTACATGTGGGTCCTAACGGTGAGTAGTTGGTGTGGAGTATGGAATATAGAGGATGACAAGTACGCGGAAATTGAAACTGTACTTTCTCTTTTATTAGGAGATGAAAATGGAGTACGATGAGTGCAGATAGCCTAATCCAACATGCCCAGCGCCGCTCGAGTTAAAGGCGAGGAAGCCCCAAGCTGCATCTATAGTATTTCAAACGGGTCGTCTGGGCCTAGCACGGCCCTAGCCCCATCTGGTCCGATCCGATGCGGCCCAACACTATGCAGCCCGATGGATTCTTCATGCGGGATCGTGACAGACCTCATGCTTGACTGTTGGCCCAGGCTTGGTCATATGGCCTTTTATTCAGGACTAGCCAGCACAACGTCGAGGACGGGCTCGATGGGCCGCGACCGGGCTGGCACTATCCATGACGTCTCTCACTCCCTCGACGGCGGAGATGGAGGCCGGCGCCCCACAACAGCGGCTGGATCTCTGGCATCCTGGGGCAGAGGCAGACTGCAGAGGCGGCGCCCCTCGGCGCGGCCGGAGCTCCGCATCCCTGGGCAGAGGCGGACGACGCAGCCCCCGACGCATGGAGGCGGAGGCCAGCGCCCCTCAGCACTGCGTAGGAAGGTGCAGCTGGAGCTTTGGTGCCCCACGGCAGAGGCGGCGTAGCCACGTAGCCCGGTGCGGCCGCCAGACCTCCGTCCCCCACGACGGGATTGAGAAGAGTCGAGGAGCAAGGGGACGACAACGGGATTGGGAGGAAGAGTAGGGGCGGCGGGGGAACTGGAGATGCTCCGACGCCGCGACGGGATCGAGGGAAAGCGGAGGAAGAACAAGGGGGCACACTACGATAGGGAGGGGGTGACAGAAGGATTGGGAGGGGGTAAGGGACAGGGACTCTCGAGCTGGAGATGGGGGAAATTAGGCCGGTTTCATTGGTATGATGGGAAATTGACATTAGGCTGCCTATCGGGCAGTGTTATCCTTAACGGCCTAAACGAGCGGTTTTAAACGGGTTTAAACGCTAAACAGGTTACCACCGTCTATGTCGTTTATCCCATTTAAACACCATTTATCCTGTTTAAATGTCATTTAACCCCATTTAAATAGGCGTTTAAACATATTAAATGCTAAACGATGGTCGACTGACTTGTCTACTGTTTCCGTCTAGGAAAACAATGCTATCGTGCCACTCAAAATCAGGTTGTGCCTCGGTCCAGCACTATGGGCCGAAGTGGCGGCCCAGGCACTATCAATTGACACTAAGCACTATTGATCGTGACTCAAGTCGTGCTAGGGCCGTGCCTTTTAGGGCATGGCTCCTGGCGCTAATCGTGCTCGGAGCACTATTTCACCAATTCATAGGTTGCAGTAATCAAGTAAGTGCTGTAAAATTGCATGGTTCCACGAGATCTGACAAATAGTACACCTAACATGTATAATTACATTAGATAGACCATCTGATGCAAAACCGGAATTGGTACATCGATTCACATGAACTTTAATGACAGCAGATAATACATTATTGCCACTAATCTGAAAAATGGTGCATCCAACTAGTATAATTACGTATATCATGTTCTTAGAAAGCCACTCCTCTGCGCTTCCTCCGTGAAAAATCAGTATCTTCAGCTTCAGGCATACCTTCGGCGCAATTGGGAACAAAGTGATGAAGAAAAGAAGTATAAGGGGGTAACCTTGATTGCCAGGACAAAAAAATAAATTCTTCGTTCGGCCTAACAGAAGGATCTAATAGTAGTTCTTCAAGGGTCACCTTTGGTAATTCTTTCACTGGAGCGTAAGTCGTGCTACTGCTACTACTAGTACATGGTATGATGTGAATGGGAGAAACAGGGTTAACAGCGAAGTCTGTCACGTCTACCTTACGTCTTTGGTGGAAAAGTGACTTTGGTTTCTGACCGTATGCCAAGATGTTCTTCACAACCACTTTTTTGCACCTGTTCATTATGCATAACCAGAAATGAGCATTCAGGTTCCTTTTCAGTACGTCAGCCAGTGCATGTGCTGCAACCAGTGATCCATCCTGATGCAATTCCTTAGCAAATCCTTCTGCTATGTGTACCAGCTGTGGATGTTCAGCTGGGTCTGCACTTCCAAATGCAAGTGTCTTGAAGAGGTACCATAACTCCTCATATGGAAGCGCATTAAGAAAAATTGGCCTTACTGATCCAAATCTTGCTAACCTTTCAAGTTCGCTTATGATGACCACCTTGCTTCTTCTATTTGTTCTTCTCACAAATGAATAGAACTCTTTCCACTCCCTGTCATCTACATCTGAAACAAACTCAACAACTAGCAGTGACATCTCCAGCATGGCCTTTTCATGGTCGACGATAGACAGAAAGTTTTGTCCATTCAGATGAAAAATTGAAGGGAATTGTGAGCGTATCCTCTCATCAGCACATACATGGGCGACCAATGTTTTCTTCCCAACGGCAAGACCACCAACGATTGGAAGAACAGCAGGTGCATCATCTGGGTTATGTTGCAGTAAGAAGTTGAAGAGCATTTGCTTCTCAGTATGTCGACCAAACATGCAATTGCCCATGTAAAGATAAGCATCATAGGGTCTACGGGATATTCGCTCAAACCCACCCAACAGTACCACAAACTCTGCTATGTTAGAGACAACTGTTTCCAGATTCTCCAAAGCACCATCCACTTCAAGGTCGAGGACCTTGCCCCTATTCATTGGAGCAAGAATTGTGCGGCGACGTTTGAGACGACGAGTGGCAGAAGAGATGGGGAATGAATCGCTAACCTTGTTCATGGAACTCTCCTCGTGGAGCTGAAATCTCAAGGTATCCAACGCATGGTAGCCCTGATACATGGCCTCAGAAATTACCTTGAGCTGCGTCAGCATTCCGGAGTTGGTGATGTGCCGTGCATCGGCCTCCTCAACCACGGTATGAACCCTCATCAGGAGATGCTGCAACCTCTCCCCCTTCTTCTCCTCCGAGCATTCATAGCTGATCGAGCAGTATTTGCTTATGGCGAAGGAGATGAATCGGCTGAGAAGTTCACCTGCAACCGCAGTTATCGCAGCTTCCATCGGCTGTGAACAAAAACAGAGTGCATAGAGGATTGAAGAAGAAACAGGGGACCTGATAGATGTGAATGAATTGTCCTGGAAGCCTGATTTCGAGTTCCTTGCTCAATTTCGCCTCGGTGTCACCCAAAAAAAAAAAAAATTCGCCTCGGTCACTCTGATTGCCGGGGAAAACCTTTCTGCGCTGCTCAAAGTTGACTGACATATTCTGACAAGGACGTGCCAACTACCCAGAAATGTTCTAGCATTTGGCTTTTTGTGCACTATTCTTTGAAAATTTAGTACTATAGGCATGACAGAGCTCCACACTTCATAATGCATATTCTGACCAAAGGGACTAGAGCTGACCAACTATTCCAGCAGGATTAGAGCAACAGTTATATACAAACGGGCAAGCTTTACTAATCCTGAGATAACATAATCTAAGGACTAAAATACCCTTTTGAAAACGACCATCAAAGATTGTTTGACTACTCTTCACCATACAAAAACAGATGAAGGTCCATGTTGACAATAAGAACAGTTTTTCTTTGGAAGAACATGAGGTATACATACATCAGTATTGGAACGAACTTCCATTACGTCAAGATTTATTGGTGAGAGCAAAGAAAGTCAATATGTATGCTAGAAAGCGGGATGCGCTAATGTCCGAAAGGAATTGGTACGGTAGCCTGAGAAGGGGATGTGATGAATTAGGGTAACTTAAAACCTAAGGCTTTCTACTATTTGCATAGACGTAGACAATAAACCAGATCATATTTTCTAGATGTTCAATCTACATTTTATATAGTATAAAATCTTCATTCCAAAGAGATTTGCAACATATAGTCAATCCGATAAATATATACTCCTTCTGTTTCAAAATACTTGTCATTCTGGTTTTTCTAGATACAATCCTTTTGTTATGCACCTAGATATATATTATGTCCACATACATAATAAGGAGAAATGTATGTAGAAAAGCTAGAATGACAAGTATTTTGAAACGAACAGAGTACTATTCTAAGAAACTAAAGGCACACAAGTTGCAAGTACGAAATGTGGAAATGTAAAAGAGGGAATGAGGGGAAACAAACTCTTACAAAATTTATTTTGTGGTATCAGTAGGGAAAAAACCATCACTAGTCCACGTTGTTGGAGCACTCACATAAGAGTATTATTTTCCGGTCATCAGGTCTCTCCCAAGGCACTTCTTGAGTTGCCACAAAGGTTTTTATCATGTCCCGCACCTTGATGCCACATCCACTAATATAAGGAGCTTCTCCACGAATGGAGGGGGTCTTCACGTGCCCCCCCACACACACACATGGTCGTCGACGTCACTCCAAACCATGTCGAACGGTGGAAAACGTGTCTAAGAGCCACCAAGGCTCCAAGGCTCTAGCACTACATTGGTTCTAGAACTTGATCAGAAGGTTAATTGGCACACCTTCCACTCTTTCTTCTCTAGACCTATTCTAGCACTAATCCCTCTCTAAAGCTGGTGCTAAGTCTTTTGATGATTACTTAAGCACTTTGGTGGCTTCATGTTTCTTGGTCTTCAAAGAGCTCCTCTACACTTCAATAGCATCCAACCACTCCAAATGGGCGAGTGGTGGGAGTATAAATAGCACCATGGGCTGAAAGAGCCATTGCTTCAACGTCTCGTAAAATTCTGTAACATCGGATGTTCCAATGGTCTATTTTGTCATGCATTGGAACATCTAGCGCAACCACCTGTTTGACTCCACGCGCCCAACTTCTTCTCTAAAATATCCATATTTCATTAGATGCTTGTCCAACGATGGCATCGGTTCATCTGGTGCTGGCTTTCTAACAGCGAAAACATCTCTGCGTATATTCAAAGTAAATATGCTTTGTCCGCTGATTTCGGTGCCTCACTTGATCCTTTGATTGACCCAGCAATTGCTCTGACGCTTGTAATATCCAGGCCATCAAATCATCTGATGGTCAGCTTGAACTTGGCTTCAATCCTACCGTCCCAATTTCTCTAATGCTTGCGTTGGTTTTTTTCCTATCATTTGGATGCTTCAATACCATAACTAATCCAAGGTATCACATCTTGGTCACTTGAATACCATAGCTTGGATACTTGAATACCATAACTTGCACCTCAAGAACACCATAGTTTGGATACTTCAATACAATGATTTAGACATTGTAATTGTTTAGTTTGCATACTTGCAAGCTCGAAAAACTTAAAATCCAATTGCTTAACAAACCATTAGTCCCACGAATATGTTGTTACTCACCAAAATTGAAAAAATATGGCCTAATGGGGCCATATAAAACTCAGAGTTAATTTTTATCTTCAATGTCGAACCCATGCGACAGAAAAGTGATGTGTACAAGTTCTTTAGCAGCAAAATGTGACCCTGAACTTTTAATTGGTGGATTACCGTACTGTTACAGTACAGAGAAGCTGAATAGATAACGAAGCACTTTTTTTAGAGTAAAACTAAGGCTGCAAAGCTAAAGAGGTTCGGAGGTGCATCACATTATAGCCATTTGCACCCCTAAGTAAAACTCACCAGTGGTACATGTTAGACTATTGTAATTATAGTATGAGTAATTATAGTAGTCAATCCTTGATTAGCGCCTGTGTGGTTGGCAGGTAAGCCACCCCGGCCTATTTATGTACCGATGTACATTGAGATGATATACAATCAATCATTCCTAATTCACATGGTATCGGATGCGGTTCCCATCCGCTAATCTTCCGCCACCTTAACACGCGCCGCCGCCGATCCGATCACCGCCCAGCTGCTGCCTTCGTCGCCCGGAGCGCTGCCGATCCCATCGCCGGCGCCCTACCCGATCGCCCGCCCCGTCGCTGCCCTAGCCGGGTGCGGTCGCTGGTCCGGTCTCCAACGCGTCCGACGGCAGCCGGCTGCCCTCGCTGCCTCGCCCCCATGGGTGACGCCGCCGAAGAACGCCGCCTCGCGGACGAAGCCGACACGGCACGCCGTGCCGAGGAACAACGTCTCCGCGATGCGCCGCCTTGGACGAGTACGAGAGCGCCCACGAGGCCATGCGGGTGCGAGGCTACCGCCGTTGTCAACGTCAAGGCGCTCATCCCCGTCGTCCTTGATCAAGCCACCAACACCTACACCAAGTGGCGTGCCATGTTCCTCACCGTTCTCGGCAAGTATGCACTGACTCGTCACGTGCTTGAGGACGAGGCGTTTCCCACGCGCCCGGCATGGCTGCAGGCTGACTGCGTTGTCCTGACATGGATATACGGCACCGTCTCCGGCGACTTGCAGCAGTCGCTCATGATGCGGCAACGACCCGCGCGTGGCGCGTGGTGCTATCTCGAGGACGAGTTCCTTGGCCAGAAGGAGTCTCGCGCCCTGTTTCTCGAGACTCGGTTTCGCAACCTCCGCCGGACTCCATGACGATCACCGAGTTTTGCCGTCGTCCGGAGACCATGGCCGCGTCTCTCGCCGAGTTCGGCGACCCCATCGGTGATCGCCGGATGGTGCTCACCCTTCTTCGCGGGCCGCGCGGAAAATTCCGACACATGGTGTCGATTCTCAAGATGCACCGTCCGTTCCCCGACGTTCACCGAGGCCCGGACGCACCTTTCGTGGAGGAGATGGAGATTGACGCTCGCTCGCCCTCACCACCCGCGGCTCTCGTCGCGCATCGGCCCGGCCGACCGCGTCCGGCCCACCGGCTCCCTCCTCTACATCGCGCCGGGGGAACCCGTCGGCTCCACGGCGACGTCCCCATGGTGTGCCCACCGGTGGCCGGTGCACCCACGGCCGTCGCCGTGGCCGCGGCGGGCGTGGTGGTGGCCAGCAGCCTCCTGAAGGGGCACGCCCTCTGCTGGACAGGGCAGTGCACCGCCGGGCATGCATCAGGGCATACACCCATCCTTTGCACAGCCTTGGGCAGGCTTGCTGCAGATGTGGCCATACGGTCGCCCTCCGCCTCAGCCGGCCTTCACCATCTTTCCACAGTACGGCGGGTCATTCGGCAGCGTTCCTGGCGGCGGCGTCTACGGCACCGGCTACACCTTGCGCCCCCACCGTACGCCTACGGGGAGCCGTGCATTCACCGTCGACGTTACGGGGGCCACCGGCACCCTATCGGGCGGCTGCGCGGCGTCCCGGAACCCCACTCATGGAGGCGCATGGAACCGGGACTCTCTTGTACGGTCGTTCAACACCATGTCGCTCACCCCGCCCGCACCATCCGAGTGGTATGCGGACTCCGGTCTTGGCTCTCATATGATCGCGGACGCTGGTAAACTCTCCACCATCTTATCACCATCATCCCTTACACCTTCATCTATCATTGTGGGTAATGGTGCACTTCTTCCTATCACTGCCACTGGATCACACACTTTTTCTTTTCCGCATCGTAATCTTGTTCTTAATGATGTTTTGGTCTCACCAAATATAATTAAGAATCTGATTTCTATTCGTCGATTTACCACCGACAACAAGCTGTTTCATTGAATTTGATCCCTTTGGCCTTTACGTGAAGGATTTGCAAACCGGGAACGTGATCGCCGGTGCAATAGCTCTTGCGACCTATACCCGTTCTATCCACCGGCCACCAAGCACCTCCGCACTCCTCGCTACTCCCACTTCGATTTGGCATCGTCTTCTCGGTCATCTTGGGCATGAAGCTTTGTCCAAACTTATTAGCTCCAGTGTCATCTCATGCAATAAAGATGATCTTCATCATTTGTGTCATGCTTGCCAGCTCGGACATCACACTCGACTTCCTTTCGGTTTATCCAGTTCTAGAGCTACAAATAATTTTGATTTAATACACTGTGATCTTTGGACATCTCCTATTGTTAGTGTGTCAGGCTACAAATATTATCTTGTTATTTTAGATGATTGCTCACACTACATTTGGACTTTTCCGCTTCGCCTAAAATCTGACACTTTTTCAACTCTCGCCAATTTTTTTGCTTATGCTCACACGCAATTTGGCACCACCATCAAGAGCGTCCAGTGCGACAACGGCCGGGAGTTTGACAATTCCCTAGCCCGCACGTTCTTTCTCTCCCACGGTGTTACCCTTCGCATGTCGTGCCCCTACACCTCCCGGCAAAATGGCAAAGCCGAACGTTCCATTCGCACTCTTAATAATATTTTGTGCTCTCTCTTATTTCAGGCGAGTCTCCCTCTGGTCTACTGGGTTGAGGCACTTCACACCACCACATACCTCGTCAACCGGCTCCCCACCAAAACCCTCGCCTCCTCCACTCCCTACTACCATTTACATTCGACCCAGCCATCCTATGAGCATCTCAAGGTTTTTGGCTATGCCTGTTACCCCAACATGTCTTCCACAGCACCCCACAAACTTGCACCCTGTTCATCCCTATGTGTCTTTCTCGGCTACTCCTCGGAACACAAAGGCTATCGGTGTCTCGAGCTAGAGCGAATCACATCATCACCTCCAGACATGTCGTTTTTGATGAATCTTTTTTTCCCTTCGCCGACATGTCTACCTCACCAATGGCATCCTCAGCCTTGGACTTTCTCCTTGACGACAGTGACCTCCCCGCTCCTATTCCTGGAGCAAGGTTTGTGCATGCAGGTACTCCTATCGACCCCCGTGGGGCAACCGAGCCGCCCCTCGCCACCTCCTCGCGCCGTTGAGCGTCGGGGCACCGTCTCCGGCATTGCCTGCTGGCCCGGGGGCGCCCTACCCCTCCTCCGCCGGTGCACCGAGCGCCGGGGCCGTGTGCGCCCGGCTCCCCCTCCACCGCGACGACCACCGGCGGCGCGGTCCGCGGGCGGCCGCCGCCCCTGTGTCTCGTACACGGGCGGTTGCCGCAGCGCCACGGCCACCGGACGCACGCTCGCCACCGGCCGATTTCCATCACCCCCGTCGACAATGCGCACTCCATGCGCACTCGCGGCAAGGCCGGCATCGCACAACCCGTGGATCGCCTCAACCTCCACGCCGTGCCCATGTCGCCTCTCGCTCCGCTCCATTCGTGATGCCCCGTCAAATCCCAATTGGCGCTCCGCCATGCAAGCCGAGTTTGATGCACCGATCGCCAATGACACTTGGAGCCTAGTTCCACACCCTCCCCGGAGTCAATCTTGTTACTTGGCAAGTGGATTTTTCGGCACAAACCGCATGCGGATGGGTCTCTTGATCGCTACAAGGCACACCTTGGGTTCTTCGACGTTTTACCCGGCGCCACGGTCTAGATTATGATGAGACTTTCGGTCCGGTCGTCAAGCCGACGACGGTTCGGGTTATTCTCTCTCGGCTCTCTCTCGGAATTGGCCCATCCATCGGTTAGACGTGAAGAATGCATTCTTACATGGCACTCTCACCGAGACGATGTACTGTGTGCGGCCCTCCGGTTTTGTGGATTCCTCCCGTCCGGACCTGGTTTGTCGACTAAACAAGTCTCTTTATGGACCGAAGCGGGCTCCTCGTGCTTAGCATCACGGGTTCGCTTCATATCTCTCTTCCATTGGATTTGTTGAAACCAAGTCGGACGAGTTCACCTTGTTTATTTATCGCCGAGGGTCGACACTCGCCTATTTGTTGCTCTATGTGGATGACATCGTTCTCACTTGCCTCTTCTGCCGAGTTCCTCCGCCATGTTATTGGGGCTCTTCGGCGTGAGTTTGCTACGACGGACATGGGTCGGCTTCATCATTTTTTGGGTGTTTCGTGACACGCTCTCGCGGATGGTCCGTTTCTCTCCCAACGGCGGTACACTCGGAATATTTTGGAGCGCGCCGGGATGAGTGTGTGCAAGCCATGCAGCACGCCTATTGATCTCCACTCCAAATTATCTGCAGATGGACCTCCTGTTGGTGACGCTACTCGCACCGCAGCTGGCGGGTGCTCTACGATATTTGACTTTCACCCGTCCGGACATTGCCTTCGGCGTTCGGCGGATTTGTCTCTATATGCATGATCCTCGGGAGCCACACCTCGCGGCTCTCAAGCGCATCTTGCGATACCTACGGGGCACTATGTCACTTGGACCGACCATGCGCCGGTCTTCCCCTACGGAGCTTGTTGTTTACACGGATGCCGGCCGGGCCGGATGTCCCGATACTTGCCGGTCGACCTGCGGCTATGCGGTGTTCCTCGGAGACAACCCGGTGTCATGGTCTTCCAAGCGCCGGCACACGGTCTCCCGATCCGGCGGCGAGGCGAGAATACCGTGCTTTGTGGCGAACGGTGTCGCCGAAGCTACTTGGTTCGTCGCTTACTCCTTGAGCTTCGCCACCCACTTCGTCGTGCCACCCCGGTATATTGTGACAACATCGGTGCCGTATATCTCTCCAGCAATCCGGTGCAGCATCAACGGACGAAGCATGTTGAGATCGATCTCCATTTTGTTCGAGAGAAGGTCGCCCTCGGTCATGTTCGAGTACTTCATGTTCCTACGACATCACGGTATGCCGACGTCTTCACCAAGGGTCTCCCCACCTCATTGTTCGAGGAGTTTCGGTCCCGCCCGACCGTTAGCGATGCTCCCGATTAGGCTGCGGGGGAGTGTTAGACTATTGTAATTATAGTATGAGTAATTATAGTAGTCAATCCTTGATTAGCGCCGGTGTGGTTGGCAGGTAAGCCACCCCCGGCCTATTTATGTACCGATGTACATTGAGATGATATACAATCAATCATTCCTAATTCACAGTACACAATCTTGGCGTGAGGTGTCATCCAGGTCTTAAACTTTGAAAATGCACATCCAAATCCCTAAACTTGCTAATTGGTTCATGTGACGTCCAAATCTCCACAAACCTTGCTTGCTTAGCCGGGTGATTGGGACGCTCACGTGTCATGACATGTTGGACCCACGTGTAAGCCTACCTCTCTTCTCTATCGCATACACATTCTCTAATTGAAAAAATCCACCGACGCGGCCAGGTCCTCTCGGTGGCGGTAGTTGTATGCTTGCGTTGCTGCCTGCTGGGATGCTAACTGCCTGCGCTAGCTAGCGTGCCGCCTAGTCTGTCGAGCTGCAGGGGGATGCCATCACCCTCGCCACCTCCCAGACGACCTGCTGTTCTCTCTGCTCGTCCATGCAGCCACGGCGCCATGGCGGGTGGGAGCGGAGGATGGAGGCGCACGACAGGCATCACGGCTGCACGGGATGAGAACGGTCCGAGCTACGACCGACTGAGAGACGCGGTAGGCCCGAGGTACAGTACGGGGATGGAGAAGAGTAGAGGAGCGGCGGAACAGGGGCGGCTCCGAGCGGCGGCGGCAAGGCGACCGGCTCCGAGCAGCGGCAGCAGGGGCGGCCCCGACTCCCGAGCAGCGCAGCATGTGGGAGGCCGGTGGCCGGACATGCAGGCCGGCTCGGGCGGATGGCCGGCGGCGCTGGCCTTCGAGCCTGCCAGCGCAGCGAAAGGGAAGCGGAATGCGCGCCAGGGCACCCGCCGAGGACGGCTCCGGCGGGCGGCCGGCCACTTGACAAGCGGACGGTCTCGGTGGATTTTTTTTATTAGCAAAGGTGCATTGGAGAAGAAGAGACTTACACATGGGTCCCACATGTCACGACGCGTCAGCATCCTAATCACCCTGCCACACATGCAATTTATCTTGGTTTGTGGAGATTTGGATGTCTCATAAACCGATTATCAAGTTTAGGGACTTGGATGTGCATTTTGAGAATTTGAGGACCTGGATGGCACTCCATGCTAAGTTGGTGTACCGATGGTGAATTTTACTCTTTTTTTAAAATAAAGCCGGCAAACTCCCAATTTTATTAATCAATAGAGAAGAGTAACGAAGCACATCTTTATCTCATTTTTGGAGATGACTTATGAAAATTAAAGATGAAGTCTTAACAAACGGCTCCTTTATAATTAGAGATGGGAGTACAACGCGTTTCTGGGATGACAAGTGCGTAGGTAATGTGCCTCTCAGGGAAAGATATCCTTCACTTTTTAATATTGTAAGGGACCCTCATGCATCGGTGGCAAAAATTTTGGCTACTCATCCATTAAATATCTCTTTTCGGAGGACTTTGCAGGGGTCTAAACTGACAGACTGGTTGAATCTCGTAGCTCAGATATCACCCTTTAGTCTGATGGATGGTACATATACTTTTAGATGGAACATAACCAATTCTGGTTTATTTACTGTTCGATTACTTGATTCGCATCCACCTTGCAGACATAAAAAAACCCTGGAAATTTAAAATTCCTCTAAAATTAAAATCTTGCTTTGGTTTTTAGAAAAGGAAGTGGTTTTAACTAAAGACAACCTCGCTCGGAAAAATTGGAAAGGTAGGAAAAAATGTGCTAGTTGTAACCTTAGTGAGACGGTCCAACATTTATTTATGGACTGTCATTGTGCGAGAATGGTTTGGAGGATGGTATATCTAGCTACTGGTTTAACTCAACCCAAGTCGATATGACATATGTTCGGTTCTTGGCTTTCTAA
Organism: Cenchrus americanus; assembly: GCA_947561735.1. NCBI lineage: Eukaryota > Viridiplantae > Streptophyta > Magnoliopsida > Poales > Poaceae > Cenchrus > Cenchrus americanus. The sequence continues at coordinate 97,158,800 of OX387243.1, read as the reverse complement.
TCAAAATAGCAAGATGAGAGCCTTGATTTGGATGGGGATTGCTGCGTTATGTTGGGCAATATGGAAAACTCGTAATGATATTATCTTTTACAAAATTAAACATAACTCGATTCTACAGGCTATTGTCAGGGGGACGTATTGGCTACGTTTCTGGGGACAGCTGCAGTGTGATGAGCACAACAAGAACTTACTCCCTCCGTCCCAAAAAAATGATGTTTTAGCATTCAAAATTTGTCCCAAAAAGAATGATGTTTTACTTAATTTGGTATGTGTACATGTGCATGTAGGCATGCAACAATCAATTAGCACCTAATATGACAAATAAATTGTGACAGAACCGCCCAAAATAATTTCGTATTATTGCCTAAGTCTGTCCATGTGGCCATTAAGCAATAATAAAGAATTATTATGTCGCTTCTATCGGGTAAAGCCTGGTGAATCACTTACAACAGGATCGAGATATGCGCTAAGCCCACACGAAGGCGGAACCAGAGTACAACATTACATTACATAAAAGTTCATAAGTACTTAAATTTACAAACCAGGTTTTCAGTACATAATAGTAAACCTGGTTCAGAGATTAAACAACGAAAATAAAACTAGCGGAAGATACATATGGGAGGCCATCCATAGAGTATCACTCATCGTCAACCTGCTCCCACTCAAGTTCCCAACCATCTGGAATAGAACCACGCCAGATGGGATTACCTGAAAACAACAACAAAAGCAAGCCTGAGTATACTAATACTCAGCAAGACTAACCCGTCAAAATAAAGACACAACTAGACATGCGAGGCTTTTTGGCTGGTGGATTTGTTTTGCCAAAAGCGGCTAAGAGTTGATCCTTACTTTCCAATTTTAGCTCAAGTTCTAGTATGTTAACCATTCTAGGTAAGCACCTAACTAAACAATCATATTTGTACAAACAACATTAAACAGACAACAGTATTAATCCAAAAGTTCCATAAATAAGTATGGGGTAGCCAGTAGTCAAGCTGACTCAGATAACGGCGAGTGACCAACGATCGATTTATATCCTTGCAAGGTAAACGCAAGATACACAGAAGAAGGTAGACCAAGTGCAGTATCTACCCCAACCAGGCGGTTCCCGTCATTCCCCAGATCAGGGACAGACGCTACAGTCCTAAGTACAAGGTTACCGGAACGCCCTCACACGACACGTCCAGAATCACACTTGCACTACCGGGAGCAAACCGGGAGAAGCATCTCAAGAGTAGTAGCAATAAAGTCTCCGCACTGGTTCATTAGGTACTAGGCTTACCAGTCCCATTCCCGACAAGCACTTGGTACGTTCAATAGCTTAAACCAGCACAATGCTACTCGGTCGAGACCGAACCCATTGCTCTTACCACATGAGCGAGTCAATTTAATCAACTTATGGTTCCAACATAAATAACCTATCATCTCGCGAGCAATGAGTCATTACTCGACTTGTACTGTGTCCTTAAAGCATGGCACTAGCGTCCTAACATACTAGTAAAAGAGCATAGGAACTTAAGGATCATGCATCTAGGTTTCAATTCAACTCCTGAAACTTAAATGCATAAATCAAAACATAAATACCAAAATGTAAAAGGGTATGAGCTTTTAAGCCAAAAAGGTTATATGACTCTGGTGCTTGCCTTCTTCTAAGTTAGCAACAGCCTTAGGCTCTTCTGGACTTTGGTACAGGTCTTGCTGCTCACTAAGCTGGTTCACCTCCCCGCTGGCTGCTCCCTCCTCCTCCTGGGTAAGCGTGTACGTCCGGTCTCGGTAAATTGTTGATGGTGTATTTTGGTACACCTAGCATGTTCATTACACTTTGGTTTGGATTTGATTATGGAACTAACCCGCACTAGGCACACTAAACATATAACAAGTTCATCTATGTGCATGCATTTGGAAGTATTGTGTTTACATGAGGACCCACGAGAGCGAAGGAACGACCGAACCGGGCCGAGGTGGGCCCGGCCGGTCGGCCCGGGCCGGTCGGCCCAGGCCGGACGGCCCAGCCCACTCCGGTGGCCGGTTCGGCCCCCTTTCCTTGCACCCGAAGGATCTTCAACCCTAAAACCCTGGAGGCGCCGCCATTCGACATGGAGAGAGCCATTTGCACCAGGAGGCCATCCACAAGCTAGAGAGAGAGGAGGAGGATCTCCGGAGGGAGATCAACCACCTCGAAGGAAGCACCCTCTCGTGGAGAAGAAGGAAGACACCGTCGGAAGGGAAACCATGATCAACGGTGCCATGATCGGCACCTTGATGGGGTAATTTTCTTATTCGTCCATGGGTTGTAATCGATCTTGAGATGTAATAATACTTTGTCGGATTATCTATCTATCATCTTGTGTTGAATTTACTTTAATGCGTAAGGTTAGCTACCATGCCGTAAAGGGAGTAGAGCTCCAATGCTTCCTTGGATCCATTCAATACGTCGTGTCCATCATAGGTCTAGTCATGAATACCTTCGCGTAGTGACGGTACGAGAGGAGGGAAAGGGCAAAACCGTGGTCACAACCCCGATAGATTAGATTGGTTTTCATGTCTTTAATTGATTGCATGATCATAGACCCATGGGCGAGTGTCTCCTATCTTGATCGTTTATTGTTCTCTCTAGTGTAATTTAGTTGTTCTTCTAGTTTAATCATAGTTAGGTTTGAGTAGCTAGTGCGTAGAAGTAGATTGAACGCTTGTAATCCCCTTGCTCCGCGGATTGACAAGAACCTTGGGAATCCCGTGGTGAAAAAGGTGTGGGGTCCGTACGCTTGCGGATCGTAGAAGGATACGCCTTTTATCCGTCAACATAAATCTACACGTCACATGCATATGCATTAAGTTTGGTGAGGGTGGGAGATTTATTATTAACCCAACTCTTTGGATGGGGATTGTGTGCACATATAAGCAAATTAATCTACAATACTACACCATCAGCATGGGAATTGTGCTTAAGTTAACTTTAAACAGCAACTAAACTTAAACACCTTTAAAACAAATTAAAAGATAAATAAAGTTATATATTCCATTATAACTAGCATTCATCCATATATCATAATAATTAAAAGAAGACTCCAATTGACATGAAAATTTTACCACAGCAGAGAATGACTAAGACAATCTTAAAAATAAATTTTCAGCCACAAAACATTTATAAATTATTTTAAATCAAAAAGACAAAAGTCAGCCTAGATAAACTTCATTAATTCATATAAAAATATTCCTTAATCAAATTGACCCCAAATTTTTCCTACAGGTTCAACATGTCAAAACTAAGCTCTAACCCAACATGTTGAAGTGAATTCATCATATATTTCAAGTTATGAATTTGACCTCCATCACAAGCATAAATACCAAAAACTACTCAAACAGGCTCCTAAAATCACCATTACTTTTCCAGAGGTTTTTAACATCACAACAAAGGCCTATGTGCATTGGTGCTGAAAGAAATTATATTTTGAGGGGACTATAAAAAGTATCAAGCTTAAACTAGCTTTTATCTTCCAAAAATCATAACTAGAGTTCTACACCATAAACATGTGTGAAAATTTGTCACAGATCTCAACATGTAGCACACAACAACATTTCCAATTTTCATTGCCTTTTCATGTGTACATTTTGAACTACAAAGAAAAGATCCCAAACTGAGTTTGAATTTACATTTAAAAACTAAACTAGAAAAACGATATACGGCTTTCGCAAAAGTTGTAGTTCTACTCTCAAGGATTCCAGAACAATTGGATTTGCATTTTTCCGGTTTTTATACAATTTTCTATAGATTTTACAAGGTACCGCCAAAACCCTAATGTACTTTTAAGGGGGGGCCTTAGGAACTTTTCCTAAATCACAGATGTACCCTTACTTTACATAAATCTCCCTGGAAAGAATCAAATTACAGCAATTGGGTCCCCGCCGGCGGAAGGAGCTCGCCGCCGGCGGTTCAGTCGCCGGAGCTCGAGGGTGAGCAGCCCTAGGGCTGGTTTGTACCTCCACAACCTGCCTTGGGGTGTTGCTCGGGCTTGGGAGGGAGCCGAAGGGCGCCGGCGACGTGGCATCCCGGACCGGCCGCCGTTGCTGTCGTCGGCCGGCGCCGGCGGGGTCCGGCGGTCCGGCGGCGGTCCGGCGGCGACGAGGGAGGAGTAGGGAAAGGGGAGGTGCGGCCTGGTGGTGCCGGGCCGGCGCGGGGGTGGAGTTCGGCTCGCTCGCGGGCCGAGCCGCGGCGACACGAGCAACGAAGAGCGACCAGGAGCTCACGGTTCGACCTTTGGCGAGGGGCGATGATGTGGCACGACGGGTGGGAGAGAGGGACGCGATGGGGTGGAGGAAACAACCAAGTGGCCGGCTGCATGCACGGCATGTGCGCTCGGCACGCGCGAGCGGCGCGGCGCATGGCCGGCCGGCGTCCTCGGCTTGCTTCGTCTTGGTGCATTGTGAAACGGCGAGGCGGATGGCCCACGGTCACGACTTGGTCCACCACGGAGGCACCGAGGCGTCCGTACGCCGGAAACCATGCAGCACAACACGTGGCGGCGAGAAAAACGCCGGCGCGCGCGCTCGGCGGCGAGCTCGCGACATCGTTGCCCATTTCAATTTCGCGATCCCGTTTTAGAAATTACAAAACTCCAAAAAGTGTCAACATACTCGAAAATCTCCAAAAAATAAAAGTTGTAGAGGAGTTATGGACATACAACTTTTACAAAGGGCTTCACATGTTTTGATCAACGGATTCGTGGCAAAAACACGTTGAACTTTCGGGAAATCTTGGCCCGGTTGCCATCGTGCGCGAAAACTTCAATACAAATTTAAGCGGCTTTGCACTCAAAACTGGAATGTTCGCCAATTATGAAAAATGTGTTCCCGGAAAAGAAGAAGAACTTTTATATTAGCAGAATTTGAAGTTCTATAGTGAAATTTGGAGAACGCGCAAGAAAACCGAATCGGCCTTTATGGAGCTCTAGGGGTTTGACCAAGTATTTGGACTTTGACCAAGGGCTTTTGCGCAAAAGTATGCAAGATCATGTTGAAGCGTCCCCTCATCGGAGGTGACCAAATGTGACACAAATACCGGTCCCGGGAGGCTCGGTAACACATTTATTACCACGGGTGGAATCGGTCTTTTACATTACGGTTACAAAAAGGGCACGGTAGTGCCAACGCTACAACGAACAACACAAACGCTAGCGACCACACTACGATAGCAAAGGCTTCCATAGCCTCCTCGAGTACCACACCATGGAAGCTTTCGGTAGGGCCCGGTACACGAGCACGGTTGGGTGTAGGGCAATGACCTACTCAACGTCCTCTCGGAATGTAATCGGGATCCTCCTCTGTAAAATAGTTAGTAAAACAAGGGTGAGCACATACGTACTCGGCAAATCCAACCCCACCCACGGAGGGGCTTATAAACGAGAGTCATGCATAAGGTATAACAAGGATCGGGTGAAGGTTCATTTGGCAAACTTGCACATGCGGGGTTCATTTCAAAAAGGTTTTCGCAAATCATTTTCATAACCCAAGTAACTCAAATGTTTTAGGAGAAACCACTGTGGAACTACCGGACTTCCCGTCCGTCGTAGCCCGGCACACGGCCACACACACACCACCAGAAAACAACTCACACCAGAAAACATCACATCCCAAACACTAGTTTTTGTGACCACACCGTGACTCGTCCAATACCGTGGACACGGCTATTCGAATAGGTTTGACACTCTGCAGAGGTTGTACATCTTTACCCACAAGTAGGGTACCGTTACACGGACACCTCAGTGCCGTTACGGATCCTATCATAGCCATTACCCACCTTAGCTAACACTACGAGCCACCACGGAAGCACCCAAGGGGTTATCCCACATAACCAGGGCGTACCTCACACAGAGCGTACCCCGACTCCTTGGTCTCCCCGCCGCTCACCCGCACACCAGATGGCAAGTAGATTAACTAGTGGGGTTTATGCTAAGCCGTTGCCACATACAACGGTCGAGTGGTTGTACGATGATTTGGGTCAGGTGAGATGTCACGCAACCCGGTCCTTAACCGACAAGATGGACAACTCCCAACACGCTCAACCACACGGTACGAGCTCACCCATACTCCTGACACACACGTCCATCCCGTCTACCCAGTTCTGTACTCTTTTTCCAAAAATATCCCATTCCCATTTTTAAAGCACTCACACATTTTGAAAGCACTCACATATTTTTAAAGCACTCATTTGGGCCAAAACAAAGTTCAATCATAGCAATCAAGGGTGGCTATCCTACCATGTTTTGCGGTAAAACAATATGCAATTTATAAAGCGGGTATAGGGTATATTTATAAAACTAGGACAGAAGCATGCATCAAAGGGGGAGGTTGAACTTGCCGTCTTCGAAGTCTTCGGGGAGTGCGGCTCGGCGTTCGGGACCTCGGGCTCCTGCTCGCAGTAGTCGGCTTCGATCTCCGGCTCGGGGTACCTTACTCCGTCTACTCCGTCGGCTAAGGCATACACATACACAAGCAAGCAATGTTAGCACTCACGGTTCCGCCGAGCTCGGGGGGAAAGAGTGAGCGGTGAGGAGTATTTATAGGCCCCGGGGAAAGGAGTTGGTTCGGCGTGTATGAAAGGCTAGGGGTTATAAATACTTAAGGACCTATTGGTAATTTTGTATTATTGGAAAAGTAATTGTAATAATATGTACTTGATTAGGGCCTGATTTGTACTTTATTTGGGGTCTGAAAGTATTTAATCTTATAATTAATCATTGATCTAGGGTCTATTTGAAAGAATAAAGAAGGGAGGGGGGGCAAAGGCGGGGGCCTTTTTGGAAAACGAGAGAGGAGGCGGGGGGTTTCGGCCTATAGGCCTTCTTCTACCTCGCGGTCGGGACGGGGGGGAAACGGACCGTGCGGGGAGGCCGGCGGGGGGGGGGGGGGGGGGGGGGGGGGGCTCGCCGGCGGCTCCCGGCCACGGGGGCGACCGGGGATGAGGGGAAAAGAGAGAGGAGGGCAGGGGTAACCCATTCCCGTGCTCACCTTGAGCTGTAGCGCACGGTGGAGGCGGCTCCACGGGGAGACAGAGGCGCGGCAGCGGTGTTTAGGGGCGGCGGCGCTGTGGAGTTTGGGGAGGAGGGGAGGAGGTGCGGTGTTGCTGTGTTGGTGTGGTGCGGCGAGCCGGGGAGGCCGTCGACCCTCTTTTATAGGCGGTGGAGGAGGATTCGGGAAGAGAGATTTTTTTTCTCCGGCGAGGCCGCCGGTGAGCTCGGGGAGCTTCGCGAGCTCCGGCCGGCGATGCGACGATTCGATTGGGTCAGCGTGCGCAGAGGTTAGGTAGCGGATTGGACTCGTCGTGCCGGCGTGGGGTGGGCTGCGGTCGGCCGGTGAGCTCGGGCAGGGAAGAAATTAATGGCGCCGGCCGCGTTGGCCGGCTCCGGCGTCCGCGGGCTGCGGTGGCGTGTGGAGGCGGTGACCTTGCCGGCGTGCGAGGAGGAGGGGGGGGGCGGTCGGCGTGTGGGAGAAGGAGGGGGGGCGCATGCGCGGCGCCGGGCGCGCGGGTCGGCGGCGCCGGGCGGGGCGGTCGCGGGAGGGAGAAAGGAGGAAGGGAAGGAGAGAGAGAAGAAAGAAGGGGAAGGGAAAAAGAAAAGAAGAAAAAGGAAAAAGGGGAAAAAAGAAAAGAAAAGGAAAGAAAAATGGGAAAAGAGGGGAAAAGAAATTGAGAAGAGTTTTAGAAGATTAGAGAAATTTGTTAGGAAAATAGGGGAAGGGTTTTGTGAAGTTTTTTTCCAATTTCTCGGGCGTCGGCGTGATTTTCGGGCCGGCGGTGACGGCGTGGCGGACCGGTCGGCGGGACCGCGGCGGGCGCGGGATTCCCGGCCGGTGGCCGACCGCGGCGTTGGGAAGGTGCGCGGGGCGTGACCGAGGTGCGGTGCGGCGGGGATTGCGGCACGCGCGTCGGGGAAGGAGAGAGAGAGGGAGAGAGAGAGAGAAAAAACGGTGGCCGGGGTTCGATTGATATTTGAGCTCGGCGGATCGGTTTTGAATTTACGCATGCTTTACTGGGTGATTTATTTATGGCTAAAAACGCGGGCGTTACAAACCTACCCCACTTAAAATGAATCTCGTCCTCGAGATTCGGCTAAGTCTCGAATAGGTGGGGGAATTCTTTTCTCAGTGCATCTTCTCGCTCCCACGTAGCTTCTTCCACTCCGTGCCTACTCCATTGTACTCTGCATACCCGTACTTCGGTCGTTCTTGTCCTCTTAACCACAGTGTCTAGGATCTTGACGGGCACCTCTTGGTACCTGAGGTCTGGCTGTAGGTCGATGGTCTCCACTGGTACCCGCTTTTCTTCCAGAACCTTCAAACACCGTCGTAGGCCGGGAGATGTGGAATACGGGTGTATATCTGACATTCCCTCGGGTAGCTCCAGTCGATACGCTACTGCCCCGACTCTCTTGTGCACTTTATACGGGCCGATGTACCGAGGGGCCAACTTCCCGTGCACTTGAAATCTCCGGGTTCCTCGGATAGGTGAAACCTTGAGGTAGACGAAGTCTCCTGGGTTGAAGCTCGCTTCACGCCTTTTCTTGTCTGCGTAGCTCTTCTGTCGGGACTGAGCGGCTTTCAATTTTTCTCGGATATCAGCTACTCGCTCCTCGGCTTCCTTTATAAGCGCGGGCCCAACCAGGGCACGCTCTCCTACTTCTGACCACATCAGGGGTGTCCTGCATTTTCTCCCGTATAGTGCTTCGAATGGCGACATTCCCAGACTTGCACCGGTAGCCATTGTTGTAGGAAAATTCTGCATATGGCAGGCTCTGCTCCCAATCTTTGCCGTAGGTGAGGACGCATGCTCTCAACATATCTTCCAAAATTTGATTCACCCTTTCGGTCTGTCCGTCGTCTGTGGGTGGTATGCTGAGCTGAAGTCTAGCTTGGTGCCCATGGCTTTGTGCAGGCTTTTCCAGAACCTAGAGGTGAACTGGGTCCCTCTGTCCGAGACTATTCTGCTAGGCACTCCATGCAGCTTCACTATATTTTCTATGTAGAGTTTCGCCAATTTCTCTCCACCATAGGTGGTTCGTACGGGTAGAAAGTGAGCGACTTTAGTGAGTCGATCCACGATCACCCATATGGAGTCATGTCCCTTCTGAGTCCTTGGCAACCCTACTATGAAATCCATACCTATCTCGTCCCACTTCCATACGGGATTGGTAAAGGTTGCGGCGATCTGCGGGCTTCGATGCTCGGCTTTGATCCTCTGACAAGTGTCGCAGTGGGCGACGAACCGTGCAATGTCTGCCTTCATCCCATTCCACCAGTACTTCTGCTTTAAGTCCATGTACATCTTGGTGGATCCCGGGTGAATGGAATATGCTGAGTTGTGTGCCTCATCCATGATGGTCTGTCGGAAATCTCCACCTTCGGGCACGCATATCCTGTTCTTGTACCACAGGGTGCCTTGGTCATCTACCCTGAAGTCAGGGGCCTTGTTTTCTCCGGTGTGCTTGCGGATCCTCATCAGATCCTCGTCGGCTTCTTGGGCCTTCCGGATCTTCTCTTCTAGGGTAGGCTGAACACTCAGCTGGCGGACGTAGCCTTGGGGAACGATGTGTACGTTGAGTCGGGCCATCTCTTCTTGCAACTGGGCACTCTTGGGTGCTGCCTTCTCGTAGGTTTTCCGGCTTAGGGCATCAGCTACTACATTGGCCTTCCCCGGGTGGTAGTGAATCTCTAGGTTGTAGTCCTTGACTAGCTCTAGCCATCTTCTCTGCCTTAGGTTCAAATCGGGGCCGAGTGAAGATGTACTTTAGGCTCTTGTGGTACGTGTAGATTTCACACTTGTTCCCGATCAAGTAATGTCTCCATATCTTCGGGGCATGCACTACGGCCGCAAACTCCGGATCATGGGTGGGATAGTTCTCGCTCATGGGGTTTGAGGCGACGGGAGGCGTATGCCACTACCTTCCCATCTTGCATGAGCACACATCCCAACCCTTGTCGGGAGGCGTCGCAATAAACGACAAAGTCCCGTTGAATATCGGCGGGGTCGACTCGGGGCCGTGGTCAACCTCTTCTTCAACTCTTGGAAACTTCTTTCACGAGGCCTCGGTCCGGATAAACTTCTTCTCTTTCTTGAGCAGCTCTGTCATGGGCGGGCGATCTTGGAGAATCCCTCGATAAACCTCCGGTAGTACCCGGCTAAACCTAGGAAACTCCTGATCTCACTCACGTTGGTTGGTTGCTTGCCGGTTGGAGGCTTGTCTCAACTTTCCCGGGGTCTACGACTACTCCTTCCGCGGTCAATATGTGCCCAAGGAAGGATATCTTCTCTAGCCAAAATTCACACTTGCTGAACTTGGCGTATAGCTTGTGTGCCCTCAATTTTCCCAGTACCACTCGAAGATGTTGTTCATGCTCCTCCACACTCTTGGAGTAAACAAGTATGTCGTCAATGAAGACCACGACAAACTTGTCCAATTCCTCCATGAACACCTTATTCATGAGGTTCATGAAGTACGCTGGGGCATTGGTTAGTCCAAAGGACATCACCGTGAACTCATATTGCCCGTAGCGAGTGACAAAGGCAGTCTTGGGGATGTCACTTTCCCTGATCTTGAGTTGGTGATACCCTGATCTTAGATCCACCTTCGAGAAATACTTGGCTCCCTTCAGTTGGTCAAACAGGTCATCTATTCTGGGAAGAGGGTACTTGTTCTTAATAGTGACCTCGTTCAGCGAGCGATAGTCCACACACATCCTCATGCTCTTATCCTTCTTCTCCACGAAAAGCACTGGGGCTCCCCATGGTGATGAGCTTGGTCTGATGAATCCGCTTCGCTGAAGCTCTGCTAGCTACTTCTTCAGCTCTGCCAACTCAGGGGCTGCCATCCTATAGGGCCTCTTGGCTATGGGAGAGGTTCCAGGGATAAGGTCGATCACGAACTCTATGTCCCTGTCTGGTGGCATTCCAGGGAGCTCTTCGGGGAACACATCTGGGTATTCTCGTACTACTGGGACATCTTTTATGGACTTGGCTTCTATGTTGAAAACCATTATATCCGGCCTGTGTCCCCGGGTGTGGCAGGTCACTTGTATCCCATCTGGATTGGTCAGGTGTACTACTTTATCGGTGCAACTTATGAGGCCATGGTGCTGGCTTAACCAGTCCATACCAAGGATCACATCTATCCCCTTGGATTTCAGTACCACCAGGTCTGCTAGGAACTCTACCCCACTTAAAATAATCCTTACCCGGGGGCATCCCAGTTGACAGTTAATGTCACCTCCGGGTGTTCGGGTTATTAGGGGTGCTTTGAGTAGTACTTGTGGGTATGCTATGCTTTTCCACAAAGCTTGAGGATATGAATGAGTGCGACGCTCCCGAATCGAACGGTATGGTAGCCAAAGCCGAGGCGACCGGGGAACTCACCGAGTACCACTCCTTGTGCTTCTTGTGCCTCCTCGCGCATTGATGTGATTCACCCGGCGCGTCCATACGGCTGGCGCCGGGGCTGCCTCATCTGTTTGGTTGTTGGGGTTGTTGCCGAAGGCGTTGTTCTTGCGCGCACCGGCATGCGGTTGGCTCCCGACGCCGGTGGCCTTGGCCCGTTCACCGAGTTGGAGTAGGTGGTGGTGGGCGGCTTTTTAGCATAGGGGCGGTTGGCGATGAAGTGCCGGTTTCCGGCGGTTGAAACACACTCGGGAGGCTGTTGTTGTTGTTGTTGGTAGTGATCCGGCGGTGTTGTTCTGTGGGGGCTTCATGGCATTCCGGTTGTAGGAGGGCTTGAACTGGGCTCGGGGGCTTGTGAGCTTGTGGCTTGGGTTTGGGTTACGATGCTTGCATAGGGGCTTGGAACCTGGACATGGGGTGTCCAAAGTTTCTCGGTCTCTCGGGACCGCTCTTCTTTGCTTGGCCTTGTGTTCCATGAACTTGCGCTTGTTTTCCTTCTTCTCCTCGGCCTTTGCCCTTTCCGTGAGGATTGCCATGTTCATAAGGGTGTTGAAGTCGGGTAAATGCGAGGAGTCGGCAGGGTCCTCAATTCGGAGTCGGCCCCTTCTTGAACATCTCTTGCTTTTTGGAGTCTTTATCCACCTCCTCGGGGGCATAGCGTGCCGGCTCTATGAGCGGTACGTGTACTCCTCCACGGACATGTTGCCTTGGCGGAGTTCGCGGAACTCATCCGCCTTCCGCTTCGGTGTAGCCTCGGGATGTGGTAGCGGCGGAACTCCTCCACGAATTCATCCCATGTGATGGCGGAGGGATCCTTGGGCGCGGCGCGGTAATTCTCCCACCGAGGCTAGGGGCGTCCCCGGTGAGTCGGTGAGCTGCCGAGAGAACCTTGTCATGGTCCTCGCGGTGGAGGGGCTCTAGTTCCCTCGGGATGGCTCTCGGCCAATCGTCGGCATCCGGAGGATTCACCGACCCGCGGAAGGTGGGCGGCTTAGTCCGAGGAACTCGATCGGCTTCTCATTCATGCTCATGGCACGGGGTCTTGGGCGGTTGATGGCATTGAAGATAGCCTCCATCAAGACGATCCGGTTGGCTAAGACTTGAGCCAAGTCAATAGGAGGGGGTGGTGGTGGCAGGACCACGTTCTCTCCTCCATCCTCATTTTGGTTAACTTCTTGTTCGGGGAGACGCTCCCTCCGATCGGCTTGCGATCCCTCAGCATCCGATCGGTGGGTCCTGACAGGGCGCCTGGAAACCATCTGTAAAGAAGCGGGTTTCTAAGAGATCTAGTTTTATGTGATGTTTAAGTGGATTATAACGGATTTCTTTTGAAAAGGCAGGGTTTATTCTGCCGGTAAGCACACAACAAGCATACAGCAAACAAGCAAGCACAAACAAGTTTTTATTACAAACTAGTGAGGAGGATACATCCCGACTACGCGGACACACTACACGACTAAAGGCTAAGGGCGCGACTTGGACCGGTACGGCTTCATTCCCTGGGTCTGGGGCACACTACTCGCGAGGAGAGCTGTCTTCTGGGGTCGAGTGTTCTTCCAGTGGGATGAGCGACTCGTCATCGTTTCCTCCTTCGGGGTCTCCGTTTTCCCGAGGCCGTCTTTGCGGCTTCGGTGGTAGGCTGTTGGGGTTTCGGTGGTCGTTGGTGGTGGTGCTTGGTGGGACTTCTATGGCTCCTCCCCATCCTACCGGGGGTGTTCCCGAGCGGAACTTGAGGTTCTCCAATGGGCTGGAACGGGCGTTCCGCCATGGGTCCATTCTTGCATGCGTTGGTCCCGGATCCTTCGAGGCTTTCCTGGGCAACGGCTTCCCTTGCTTATGGGCTGCGGCGGTCCTCGCTTCGGCTTGAGCCACTCGGACTTGGTGCATCCGTCACTTGTGACTTCGGCTTGCTCGGCCCGGCCGATCTGTTCCCTCAAGTGTACGGGCCCGGTCATCAAAGAGCTTGTCCGGGGAGACAAGGTAGGCGACTACGTGGTATAGCGGGTCTTCTTGGTGGCGGCGTCGCTCCAAGTTCCTCATGCGGGCACCTTGCCAAACCGGGGTCCCGATGGCGGGAGGGAAGTACCTCATCGGTGTGGGGACGAGGTGCTCTTCGTAGATTCGGCACAGGTAGCGGAGGGCTTTTCTGAGGGCCAAGGGATAGGTATCCCGGTGTCGGAACCCTGTGGCGGTCACACGCCACGGCTCGATGTTGGTGTGGCGGTTGCTTCTAGCGACGGAGAGGACCACTCTACAGCGAAGAGTGCCGAGTTGCTCGTACTCTCTGCTGTAGTACCTAGGGCGCTCAGTGATACCGAGGCGCTCCAGGGAGTGGATGAGCGGGCGAGCAAAACCGAGGCTCCTCCCTGGCACACGCCTTGGGTCCATCCATCTTCCGCCATCTGAAAACAAAGATAGGGTTGAACAGGTTGTGGTGGGGTACAAGAGATGGATAACTTTATTTAGTAGGAAGGTTGGGGTACATCCTTCGGGGTACACTTATTATTACTAGGACTCAGTCTCTAGCCTAAACCCTAGTCTTATCCTCATGGTGACTCTTCCTCTAGCTGGATACGGCGCTTCTTTAGTGGGAGATCTTGCTCCAGTATCTCATCTTCAGTCTGGGTCCCTTTGTCCCAGTGGGTTTCTTCGGGTTCTTCTTCATCCAAGTCGGCTTCTCTTCTTCGCCTTCTACGTTCCTTTTGGAGCTCATCCCAAAACTTCTCCGAACGTTCTTTTTCCCTGAGGTAGTCTTGCGCCATGTTGTGTCGTTCAACTTCTGCTATGGTTGTCTTTACCCTTTCTAGTTCTATCCTCTGTTCTGCTCTTTCCGCTCTGTCGATCTGCTGCTTCAGTTGCTGGGCTTGCTCCTGATAGAGGTGGTCTAGGCCTCTGAGGTATATGGATAGGTGGGAGACTGCCTCTTCTAAGTCTTCTTCCTCTCGTTCCAAACCTCTCATGCGATCAATCCACGAGCGTCCTCTTCCTCCGGAAGGTGGAAAGAATCCCATTGGAGTCCTTCGGAGGTGCCTTGTCTATAAACCACTCGTAGCCGACGCGCGGGGCCTTCCGAGCAGCCTTGGGGTAGGTGTCGGCAAAGCGAAAACCGGTGGCGTTGACGAACCATGGCTCAATGTCGGGGTAAAGCGTGCTTCTCCCCACAAAGATCGGCGGCTTACACCGAAGGGTGCCGAAGCGTTCGTACTCCCGGTAGACGAACTGCGGCGGATCCCTTACTCCGACGCGCTCTAGGCCGAGTAGCAACGGGTTAGGGAGGCCGAGCCGGGACGGGGCAAATTCCACCGTTCCACTCGGGGTTAGGCATCCGGGAAGCCGGCAAGAATCAAGGTAAGAATTTGGGAAAAGGTGAGTTTAGCAAAGGAAAGGTTAGAGGGGCCGAGAGGAGGTCTCGTATCCTAGGGGTCATGTCCTACGGCCAACCTACGGCTCGATACCACCGAAGCGTCCCCTCATCGAGGTGACCAAATGTGACACAAATACCGGTCCCGGGAGGCTGGTAACACATTTATTACCACGGGTGGAATCGGTCTTTTACATTACGGTTACAAAAAGGGCACGGTAGTGCCAACGCTACAACGAACAACACAAACGCTAGCGACCACACTACGATAGCAAAGGCTTCCATAGCCTCCTCGAGTACCACACCATGGAAGCTTTCGGTAGGGCCACGGGTACACGAGCACGGTTGGGTGTAGGGCAATGACCTACTCAACGTCCTCTCGGAATGTAATCGGGATCCTCCTCTGGTAAAATAGTTAGTAAAACAAGGGTGAGCACATACGTACTCGGCAAATCCAACCCCACCCACGGAGGGGCTTATAAACGAGAGTCATGCATAAGGTATAACAAGGATCGGGTGAAGGTTCATTTGGCAAACTTGCACATGCGGGGGTTCATTTCAAAAAGGTTTTCGCAAATCATTTTAATAACCCAAGTAACTCAAATGTTTTAGGAGAAACCACCTTGTGGAACTACCGGACTTCCCGTCCGTCGTAGCCCGGGCACACGACCACACACACACCACCGTAAAACAACTCACACCGGAAAACATCATATCCCAAACACTAGTTTTTGTGACCACACCGTGACTCGTCCAATACCGTGGACACGGCTATTCGAATAGGTTTGACACTGCGAGAGGTTGTACATCTTTACCCACAAGTAGGGTACGGTTACACGGACACCTCGGTGCGTTACGGATCCTATCATAGCCGTTACCCACCTTAGCTAACACTACGAGCCACCACGGAAGCACCCAAGGGGTTATCCCACATAACCGGGGCGTACCTCACACGGAGCGTACCCCGACTCCTTGGTCTCCCCGCCGCTCACCCGCACACCGGATGGCAAGTAGATTAACTAGTGGGGTTTATGCTAAGCCGTTGCCACATACAACGGTCGAGTGGTTGTACGATGATTTGGGTCGGGTGAGATGTCACGCAACCCGGTCCTTAACCGACAAGATGGACAACTCCCAACACGCTCAACCACACGGTACGAGCTCACCCATACTCCCGACACACACGTCCATCCCGTCTACCCGCGTTCGGTACTCTTTTTCCAAAAATATCCCATTCCCATTTTTAAAGCACTCACACATTTTGAAAGCACTCACATATTTTTAAAGCACTCATTTGGGCCAAAACAAAGTTCAATCATAGCAATCAAGGGTGGCTATCCTACCATGTTTTGCGGTAAAACAATATGCAATTTATAAAGCGGGTATAGGGTATATTTATAAAACTAGGACAGAAGCATGCATCAAAGGGGAAGGTTGAACTTGCCGTCTTCGAAGTCTTCGGGGAGTGCCGGCTCGGCGTTCGGGACCTCGGGCTCCTGCTCGCAGTAGTCGGCTTCGATCTCCGGCTCGGGGTACCTTACTCCGTCTACTCCGTCGGCTAAGGCATACACATACACAAGCAAGCAATGTTAGCACTCACGGTTCCGGCCGAGCTCGGGGAGGGAAGAGTGAGCGGTGAGGAGTATTTATAGGCCCTGGGAAAGGAGTTGGTTCGGCGTGTATGAAAGGCTAGGGGTTATAAATACTTAAGGACCTATTGGTAATTTTGTATTATTGGAAAAGTAATTGTAATAATATGTACTTGATTAGGGCCCGATTTGTACTTTATTTGGGGTCCGAAAGTATTTAATCTTATAATTAATCATTGATCTAGGGTCTATTTGAAAGAATAAAGAAGGGAGGGGGGGGGGCAAAGGCGGGGGCCTTTTTGGAAAACGAGAGGAGGCAGGGGGGTTTTCGGCCTATAGGCCTTCTTCTACCTCGCGGTCGGGACGGGGGGAAACGGACGTGCGGGAGGCCGGCGGGGGGGGGGGGGGGGGGGGGGGGGGGGGCTCGCCGGCGGCTCCGGCCACGGGGGCGGCCGGGGATGAGGGGAAAAGAGAGAGGAGGGCGGGGGGTAACCCATTCCCGTGCTCACCTTGAGCTGTAGCGCACGGTGGAGGCGGCTCCACGGGGAGACAGAGGCGCGGCGGCGGTGTTTAGGGGCGGCGGCGCTGTGGAGTTTGGGGAGGAGGGGAGGAGGTGCGGTGTTGCTGTGTTGGTGTGGTGCGGCGAGCCGGGGAGGCCGTCGACCCTCTTTTATAGGCGGTGGAGGAGGATTCGGGAAGAGAGATTTTTTTTCTCCGGCGAGGCCGCCGGTGAGCTCGGGGGAGCTTCGCGAGCTCCGGCCGGCGATGCGACGATTCGAGGGTCGGGCCGGGCCGTGCGCGAGAGGTTAGGTAGCGGATTGGACTCGTCGTGCCGGCGTGGGGCGGGCGCGGTCGGCCGGTGAGCTCGGGCGGGGAAGAAATTAATGGCGCCGGCCGCGTTGCCGGCCCCCCCGCTCCGCGGGCCCGCGCGGTGGCGTGTGGAGGCGGTGACCTTGCCGGCGTGCGAGGAGGAGGGGGGGGGGGTCCGGCGTGTGGGAGAAGGAGGGGGGCCGGCATGCGCGGCGCCGGGCGCGCGGGTCGGCGGCGCCGGGGCGGGCGCGGCCGCGGGAGGGAGAAAGGAGGAAGGGAAGGAGAGAGAAGAAAGAAGGGGAAGGGAAAAAGAAAAGAAGAAAAAGGAAAAAGGGGAAAAAAGAAAAGAAAAGGAAAGAAAAATGGGAAAAGAGAAGAAAAGTTTTAGAAGATTAGAGAAATTTGTTAGGAAAATAGGGGAAGGGTTTTGTGAAGTTTTTTCCAATTTCTCGGGCGTCGGCGTGATTTTCGGGCGGCGGTGACGGCGTGGCGGACCGGCCGGCGGGACCGCGGCGGGCGCGGGATTCCCGGCCGGTGGCCGACCGCGGCGTTGGGAAGGTGCGCGGGGCGTGACCGAGGGTGCGGTGCGGCGGGGGATTGCGGCACGCGCGTCGGGGAAGGAGAGAGAGAGGGAGAGAGAGAGGAAAAACAGTGGCCGGGGTTCGATTGATATTTGAGCTCGGCGGATCGGTTTTGAATTTACGCATGCTTTACTGGGTGATTTATTTATGGCTAAGAACGCGGGCGTTACACATGTCAAAGATGCTTAGAATCTAATTAAGCTTGGTTAACCCAACTATAAAAAGTATCAAGCTTAAACTAGCTTTTATCTTCCAAAAATCATAACTAGAGTTCTACACCATAAACATGTGTGAAAATTTGTCACAGATCTCAACATGTAGCACACAACAACATTTCCAATTTTCATTGCCTTTTCATGTGTACATTTTGAACTACAAAGAAAAGATCCCAAACTGAGTTTGAATTTACATTTAAAAACTAAACTGAAAAACAGTATACAACTTCCGTAAAAGTTGTAGTTCTACTCTCAAGGATTCCAGAACAATTGGATTTGCATTTTTCCGGTTTTTATACAATTTTCTATAGATTTTACAAGGTACCGCCAAAACCCTAATGTACTTTTACAGGGGGCCCCCGGGAACTTTTCCTAAATCACAGATGTACCCTTACTTTACATAAATCTCCCTGGAAAAAATCAAATCGCAGCAATTGGGTCCCCGCCGGTAGAAGGAGCTCGTCGGCGGCGGTCCCGTCGCCGGAGCTCGAGGGTGAGCGACCCCAGGGCTGGTTTGTACCTCCACGACCTGCCTTGGGGTGTTGCTCTGGCTTGGGAGGGAGCCGAAAGGTGCCGGCGGCGTGGCGGCCCGGAACTAGCCGCCGCCGCTAGCTGCGTCGACCGGCGCCGGCGGGGTCCGGGTCCGGAGGCGGTCGGCGGCGACGAGGGAGGAGCGAGGGGAAAGGGGAGGTGCGGCTCGGTGGCGCCGGGCCGGCGCGGGGTGGAGTTCGGTCTCGCTCGCGGGCGAGCCGCGGCGACGCGAGCGCGGAAGAGCGGCCATACGCTCACGGTTCAACCTTTGGCGAGGGGCGACGATGTGGCACGACAGGTGGGAGAGAGGGATGCCATGGGGTGGAGGAAACAACCAAGTGGCCGCCGCATGCACGGCATGCGCGCGCGGCATGCGCGAGCGGGCGGCGCGTGGCCGCTCGGCGTCCTCGGCTTGCGTGGGCTTGGTGCACCGTGAAACAGCGAGGCGGACGGCCCACGGTCACGACTTGGTCCACCACGGAGGCACCTAGGCATCCGTACGCCGGAAACCGTGCAGCACAACACGTGGCAGCGAGAAAAACGTCGGCGCGCGCGCTCTGGCGCTGAGCTCGCGACGTCGTCACCCATTTCAATTTCGCGATCCCGTTTTAGAAATTGCAAAACTCCAAAAAGTGTCAACATACTCGAAAATCTCCAAAAAATAAAAGTTGTAGAGGAGTTATGGACCTACAACTTTTACAAAGGGCGTCACATGTTTTGATCAACAGATTCGTGGCAAAAACACGTTGAACTTTCAGGAAATCTTGGCCCCGGTTTACTGTGCGCAGAAACTTCAACACAAATTTAAGCGGCTGTGCACTCAAAACTGAAATGTTCGCCAATTATGAAAAATGTGTTCCCGGAAAAGAAGAATAACTTTTATATTAGCAGAATTTGAAGTTCTATAGTGAAATTTGGAGAACGCGCAAGAAAACCGAATCAGCCTTTATGGAGCTCTAGGGGTTTGACCAAGTATTTGGACTTTGACCAAGGGCTTTTGCGCAAAAGTGTGCAAGATCATGTCAAAGATGCTTAGGATCTAATTAAGCTTGATTAACCCAACTAATTAAGGTATTTATCTTTAATAAACACCTGGGGTGTTATGTAAATAGGGACAATTGAGGTCATTTCACCCCTTAATAATAATCTGTACTAAAATTTCTAGAATGACAAACAGAGGATTGAAGCATTTATATCGTTTGCTTTAATTCTTGTCTCTATATTTTTGGAGATTGGATGTGCTTTTTTATACCAAACCTTGTAATAATGGACTGTACTGTTGATGTAGAGGCTGTAGAGGCCGGATATTGTATCCATTATCTTTAAAAAAGCACATCTTTATCTTGTAGTCGGTACGTATTGCTTCTGTCTAAAAAGTCAAAGTCGTCCTTCTCATATAAAACTCTTTTACGATGCATTCAGCTAACTGCTCCTCGTTAACTAATGCCAACTATCTTTCTAGGCCATACTTTTAAGTGAGCATGCTATATATGCTCGTTTAAATACACATGATGCCAGTCCTTTCTGTTCAATGAATCGATCCTCAATGGAGGTAGTCCTGTCTGCCATTTCTGGCGAAATACTCAGCCGACTTATCTCCTTCATAATCAAGAAACACACAGAAAGGTCATGTCTCGAAGAGAGGCTGGAAAGGCTTCAGCATCTTCTGCTAAGAGTCCATACTGTAGTCGAGGAGGCCGAGGGACGATACATCACCAATTCCAAGATGCTGGTGCAGCTCAGGATGCTTGTTGATGGCATGTACAAAGGATACCATGTGCTCAACACCTTCAGGCTGAAGCCCTTTGAGGAGGGCCCACTCCAGGAACAGGTGACACCGTCATCTGCCTTGTCAGCTTCTCTTAAGCGCACCCGTGCAGCTTCTGGCATCATGAGGACTGCGACTGCCATGTCTTTTGACCATGAGCTACAAGCTTCGCTGGAAAATTTGGAAACTGTTGTTGCAAATATGACAGAGTTCATCATTCTTTTGAGTGGATGCAAGCAGATGCATAAAAGGCCCTATGATACTTATATCTACACTGACAATTTCATGTTCAGTCACCTCGTGGAAAAACAGGAGTTGATCAAAGCTCTGTTGCAAGACAATTTTCCTGTTGGTGCTCCAGCTGTGATCCCAGTAATTGGTGCATACAGAGTTGGGAAGAAAAGCCTTGTCGGGTATGCTTGCAATGATGATATGGTCCGCTCTCACTTCTCCTCAGTTTTGCATTTGAAAAGCAATAGTCTTATGAAAATAAGCAGTGAAACATTCACGCCTGTAAGGACTTTAGTTGTTGTTGAATTCATTTCAGATGTGGATGACAGTGAATGGGTGAAGTTTTATTCGGCTATATTGGATATGGGTGCAGGAAGCAAAGTGGTCATCATAAGTAGGTTCCAAGAGATAGCAAGGTTTGGAACTGTAAAGCCGATTCTCCTCAGAAGCTTATCACAACCAGAGTTTTCTTACCTCTTCAAGGTACTCGCTTTTGGAGGGACAGACCCAGAGAACCACCCACAACTAGAATCAATAGCTATGGAGTTGGCCGAGAATATAAACGGTTTACTCCTTGTGGGAAATATGCTTGCGGACATGCTAAGGAAGAATCAAAATGTCCAGTTTTGGTTCCATATATTGAAGAGGTTCAGGAATTCATTAGAGCGAAATTTTTCCAAATTCGGTGAGCATCCAAAACAACTTCTTGAAAAGAACCGCCCGACTGACATAACAATGTTGATTTCACCTTCTTCTGCTCCACTCCGTCTCATGCCATCCCATGATGAGACTAGTTTCTGCAATAAAGAACTATCCAAGGTGAAGTTTGGAGACCTTGTGCAAGGTTCAACTACTGTTCTACCCAAGGAGGAGTTTCAGATACTTATATGGGAATCAAGAATACCCCCTTTTACTAAGTTTCTCGCAAATTGTATTGCTGACAAGGATCCTTGTACTTCATCAGAAAACAAAAAACGTAAGTCGACATGTATCCAGTAACATTGGGTTCTTTGAGTGGCGTGGCCCCACTGGAAAATTGTATCATGGGCATACATCCTTGTATTTACTACATCATATAACACTGGGATGTTCAATTATTCAATTTTAGGTGCAATCTTGTATGTTAACCATTCATCTATGAAACAAGAAGGCTTTTGAAGTCGCATGATTAATCAAATAGAGGTATTTCAGTTTTATCTAGTAAACAATATCGCGAACGGGCCTTTGGCCTAGTGGTGGGCACTCACGGTGGTGAGGCCACCCGACACAGTTCGATCCCTGGATCAAACCTGGTGCCGGACGGGGAAATTCCCTAGCAGACGCATATATGTGTCTCCTCGCACCGTGGGAGCTGTAACATGAGCTGGAAAGGGGGTGGGGTTCAACTGTCAGATCGGTTTCCAACCGAACGGACTGATGATCGGTAAAATCAGAGAGCACCAGCCAACCGAACCGAACGGACTGATGATCGGCATGCCATGATACAGACCAGCACTGCAGAGCTTTCACCATGTGCCGCTGTGGGGCGAGGGGTCGGAGATTTTCTCGGCCTGTGTGAGAAGGTAGGTCGAGTTCTTTTTTCTAGTCAACAATACCCCCAATAAGACCAAAAGCACATGAAGAGTGACAACAATTAAAAGTTGGGCGCGCGGCCTCCCCAAGCTCTTTGTCAGCGTGGCATGCCATGATACGGACCAGACTACTAGAGCTTTCACCATGTGCCGGCGTGTGGGCGGGGTTCGAGATTTTCTCGGCCTGTGTGAGAAGGTAGGTCGAGTTCTTTTTTCTAGTCAACAATACCCCCAATAAGACCAAAAGCACATGAAGAGTGACAACAATTAAAAGTTGGCATAATATACACCCGAACGTTATGTTATATAACTATCCATATCAGCTTGCATGCCTATGGATTCAACATAGCAAGAAAATAAAACAAAAAGGTTCTTAGAGAAGTCAAATGATCCTTTCATTTAAGGTGTTTGTTGGCATGCTAGCATCTTTGGGTAGTTTAGAAAAAAAATCTCGATGTGTAAATAGAGGAATCATTTGCAAAATAATAATTTTTCACGAAACCTATCTCCCATGGATTCTTGATTTTTGAGAAAAATAAAAAATATTTATATAAATTATCGAAAACGTTAGCTTTATTTAGATAGGGGACGTGCAGGAGGAGTTGACTTTTGACGTGGAAGGCCACTACACTACAAATTATGTACTCTTTCTCTAACACAATTTGAAGAAGGAATAAGTCCATTTTTTACCATGAAACTATAGCCGAAGTTTGGTTTTGACCATCCAACTCAGAAAAAAGGAATCTTCGACCATCAAACTCTTAAAACCGTTCACAATGGGCCATCAAACGGTTTTAGAGGGTGATTTTATTGACATGGCTGCCACGTGGTGGCGGGCCCCACATGTCAGCCCTCCTCCCTCTCTTTCGTCTCCCTCTCTCTCTCTCTTCTCTTCTCTTCTCTTCCCGTCTCCCCCGGCGGTGGCCGTGTTGCCGCCGCCTCCCCTCACGGACCCCGCGGTCGCTCTCATGCCGTTGTCGCGACGGCTTCGGGCGGAGCCCCACGACCGCCTCGTGAAGCTCCAACACGCTCGTCCGTCCGTGGCGGCGTGCCACCCAGGCAACACCGTGGACGCCCGCCTCTACTAGTCCTTCCCCTACTCCTTCCTGCCTCCCGTAGCGATCTAGGCCCCTTTCGCACCTTTGGTAAGGGTGTGTTTCGGTGATAAATGACAACCATATGCTTGTGACTAACCTTTGTTTTGAAGCGGATTTCTATTTGGGTTATTGTCACGAGTATTGAATGGAATGAGACCCCTCAATTTGAATTAATGGGCTCAATTTGGTTGAAGACTACAAGGCTAAGGACTTTGTTAGTTCCGAGTGTCACAAAGGAGTTGAAGGACACTTGGATTGCTAGTTTGTAGTTTCGACCGTACTATTAAGAGGGGCTCGTACGCTAGTAGCTTGACCATGCACTCAAAAGCCATAAATTATGCACACTCAAGTTCCTTGGATCCTATCTAGCTCAGAGAGTTCATGGAAGCAAGGTTGAAGCAAAAGAATCGACGGAAAACTCAAAGGCGCTGAATTGGATGAGTTGAAATCAATTTCATAGCGTCAGATGATCCGATGCCCTATAATTAACACGCGTCGGATGAGTTCGCAGCCAACCGATTCAAAATGGACGAGTTGGATGAACCGACGGTACGTGCTCGGTTCATCCGACGCCTTAGGGTTTGGCTACGCTTCGGTCAAGGGTCCGCACACAAGCATCGGACGATCCGACGCCTTGACCATCGGTTCATCCGATGGTTGCATTTAAATTCAACGAGAGATGCGCCAAAACTTATGCTTCAGACACGGATGAACCGACGCTTGTACATGTATACTCCGCGGTTCATCCGACGCGTGTATTTCAAATCATACGATGCACCGCCCCCGAGTGTGGTGCCTTCAGCACGGATGATCCGACGGGGCGTCGGTGTATAGCGTCGGTGCATTTTCCCGGGTTTCTTGGTTCAACAACTATATTGGGCACTTGTGAGACACGGATGATCCGACGCTCAACATGGGGGCACCATCGGTTCATCCGACGGTACTACTTTTTCGGGGGACTTTTCCAACGGCTAGCCTCCTTTGCTAGTCCTATAAATAAGGCCCCCGCCTCTCTAGAGCCGCCTTTGCCATTCGAAGATCCATTGCGGCCAAGAAGAGAAGGAGAGTGTGTTCTAACCAATTGGGATTCTCTTCCTCTTAATTGGGGGCCATCTTTCTTAGTGAGCTAGAGTTTCAAGGTGCATGCATGGCTAGGGCGAGTGCTTAGGTCAAGTGAAGGTGTGCGGGCTTGTTACTCTTGGAGTTTGACGGCTCCTAGATGGTCTAGGTGACTTGAAGGTTCTTGGTGAGCTCTTGGAGATTGTGGGAGCCTCAAGACAAGCTTGGTGTACACGGTTCGAGACCCACCATTCCGGAGATGGAGAACGGGTACTCTTAGTGAGCACTTGTGTCTTAGTGACTCAAGGGGGGCAATACTCTAAGTGAGTGCTCCAACGTGGACTAGGGAGAAGCGTCAACTTCTCGATACCACGGGAAAAAATTCGGTCTTCTCTTGTGCCTCTTATTTACTACTAGCACTTACTTTCGGCTCTTTATTTCCGCTCTCAAGTTTCTTTGTCTTTGTTCTAGCTTGTTTCGTTTGTGTGCTTCATATTTTGCCTAGGTTGTCATATTGCCTCCTAGTGTGATATTTGCTAAGGAAACTTGTGATAGTGTGCTCTAGTAGTAGGGAAGAACCTTTTTAGTATGGGCAACACTAGTTGATAGGTTAAGGTTTTCGTTTTTCCATTAGAGCTTGAAAAGAAGTCCCATATTCAACCCCCCTTCTATGTGACTAGATCCTACAAGTGGTATCGAGCTAGGCTCCCTTTTGCTTGGCTTAACCGCCTAGGGA
This sequence comes from Cenchrus americanus, assembly GCA_947561735.1. Taxonomy (NCBI): domain Eukaryota; kingdom Viridiplantae; phylum Streptophyta; class Magnoliopsida; order Poales; family Poaceae; genus Cenchrus; species Cenchrus americanus. Next base: position 97,133,826 of record OX387243.1, on the reverse strand, counting down.
GATGGGGAAGGGAAGCGGCAATGGCGCTCCAAAGTTGTCGGGGAAGCGCTTCACCTTTTGGTCGCATAGAATGGCTAGCTATCTTCAAGATCAACATCATGATGCGTGGCGCACTACCATGTATCCGTTGCCTTCGGTTCCCACCGAGAGTGAGGCTAAGTGGAATGCGCGTGCTACAAATCACATCTTTGAGTTGCTAGACGAGGAGATGTTTGATCGGGTCTTTGCTATGCCCACCGCCCATGAGGTGTGGATGGAACTCAAAGAAATCCATGTGGGTAACAAAAAGGTCCGTGAGGAAAAATATGAGTTGCTCAAGTTGGAACTCAATGAGTTCAATATGAAGGATGATGAGGGGTAGAGCAAATGTATTCTAGGATGGGGGTGCTTATTCAAAGTATCGATGCTCTCGATGTTGCTAACCTTTCCGAGCAGGAAATCATCCGGAAAATCCTTCAAACGCTTCCCAAGCCAAAATACAACATCGTCAAGGCACTTCTCTTTGAGAAGGACTTCACCACCCTCACCATCACCGAGGTTGTGAGCAAGATCCGCTCCCATGAGATGTTCATGATGGAAGACATGGAATCATCTACCTCACACTCAAGCGCCAAGAAAGACCTTGCACTCAAGGCAAGTGAAAAGGGCAAGTCCAATAAGATCAAGGAAAAAGCTCCTTCATCCTCAAGTGAAAGTGAAGATCCAAGTGATTCAAGTGAAGCGGAGAGCGATGATGCTAAGCTTGCTGTTCTCATGAGGAAGACCACAAGAATGCTCTCCAAGACTGGCAAGATGGGCTATAACTATGACCCTAAGAAGCAAAAGTTTCGGTCATCAAGAAGAAGCGGTGAGGGAAGCAATCACAAGTGCTACAATTGTGGTAGCTATGATCATCTCTCATATGATTGCCCCAAGCTTGACAAGCGAGAAGAACGATGAAGATGACAAAGATGCCAAGTACTACAAGAAGAGCTCTTCCAAGAAAAAGGCATCAAGCAAGCCCTACCACAAGAATATGGGTGATCATCATTCTCTATTGGTCAATGAATGGGTTACCGGTGGTGAAACTTCAAGTGAATCAAGTGAGAGTGAAGAGGTCAAGAACAAGAAGATTGCGGGTATTGCTATCATGGATGATGAAGAGCCTCCACTTCCACCTCCACCAATGTGCTTCATGGCAAAGCACTCCAAGGTTAGCGATAGTGATAGTAGTGGGTCTTCTACCGATGATGATCTCACACCGCTTGCTCTTAAAGAACTTCTTGATGAATACACCTCTATGATAAAGAAACAAAAGAGTAAGTTCAAAGATCTTGATGAGACTCATGAGAAACTTAAGCTTTCATATGATGAGTTGCTTGTGAAGCACAATGACCTTAGCAAAGAGCATGATGCTTTGGTAGTGTCTAACAAGTCACTTAGAGATGACCACAACAAGTTACTTGATAAGCACAATGAGCTAATCGTCAAGCATGACGATATAACCGTGCTTAACAAGTCTCTTGAGTCAAGTCATATGAAGCTCAAGAAAGAACATGTGCTCTTAGAGATGAAATATCAAGAACTTGAGCTTGCTAGTGAGGACATTGATTCTAGTGGGCATGCAAATGCTAGAGAAGTCACTAAAGTCAATGCCTCCACCTCATGTGATGATCTAATTGAAAAACCTAAGGCCTTGCACAATGTTGAAAATATTGCATCTTCCTCCAAGACTAACCATGATAGGGTGAAAGCTCTTGAAGAAGTGAGAAGCCTAAGGTCTTGTGTAAAGACTTTGGCCAAGGGTGAGGAGTTGCACAAGGAGATCCTCTACTACAATGCAAGAGATTATGGGACAAGGGGACTTGGTTCTTTCCCAAATGCCATCAAGGAAACTCCTAAGTCAATGGAGCTATATGGGTGTTTCATCAATGAGGTTAGATCTTATTGTCAACATTGCAAGGTCATCGGTCATCACACAAGGGAGTGCCCAACACCTACTCGTCCTTTGCCCACCTTGCCTAGCAACTATAAGTTCATATACAATGACAACCACTTCTTGTTGATGAAGAAGAACAATGGCAAAGTGACAATCAAGTTCATCGGGACCAAACCGAAAGTCAAGCCACCTAGAAGCTTGGTGGATTCCTAAAGCTCTTGTCACTCACATCAAAGGGCTCAAACTAGCTTGGGTTCCTAAATCTCAATGCTAATTTCTTGTGTAGGTGAACTACAAGGCCGGAAGGAGTCATTGGATACTTGATAGTGGTTGCACTCAACACATGACCGGCCAAGTAAAAATGTTCACCTCACTAGTGGATGATGCGGGAGATCATGAACAAGTTTCATTTGGAGATAACTCTAAAGGAAGGATCTCCGGATTGGGTGAAATCTCTCTAACAAATGATGTATCCCTTTCCAATGTTCTCTTTGTGGATTCTTGTAGTTATAACTTGCTTTCCATTGCACAATTTTGTGACCTTGGTCTTTCATGCACATTTGATGATGAAGGGGTCACAATTACTAACAAGAAATCTAATGAATTTGTTTTCAATGGATTCCGCTATGGAAATCTTTATCTTGTAGATTTTACATCCCGTGAAGCAAACTTGACTACTTGCCTCATCTCTACTACATCCAAGGGTTGGCTATGGCATCGTTGCATTGCACACATAGGCATGAGCCAACTCAAGAAGGCTTTCAAGAAAGGCATGGTCCTTGGTGTGAAGGATGTTACATTTGAGAAGGACAAGTTGTGTAGTTCATGTCAAACCGGCAAGCAAGTTGCAAGTCATTATCCCATGAAGGCTTATGTATCTACCACAAGACCATTGGAGCTCATTCACATGGACCTCTTCGGACCAACTACAAACAAGAGTCTTGGTGGTAATCTCTATTGTCTTGTCATTGTTGATGATTTCTCACGCTATACTTGGACTTTCTTTTTGGAGGAAAAGGGCAAGACATTTGACATCTTCAAGAAGTTCGCTACTAGAGCCCAAAATAATTTTGGGTCATCCATGGTGAAGATTAGGATTGACAATGGGTCAGAATTCCGCAACACAAAGGTGGAATAGTATTGTGATGGTGAAGGCATCAAGCATGAATTCTCCTCAACTTATACACCCCAACAAAATGGTGTGATTGAGAGGAAGAACAAGACACTCATCACTCTTGCTACAGCTATGTTGGATGACTATGGAGTCTCGCAAAGGTTTTGGGCGGAAGCTATCAACACGACATGTCACGCCTCAAATAGAGTGTATCTCCACCGACTCATGATGAAGACACCGTATGAGCTACTCATTGGGAGAAAGCCCAACATCTCTTACTTCTGGGTGTTTGGTTGTAAGTGTTTCATATTCAAGAAGAGGAAGTGTCTAGGGAAGTTTGAGAGTAGAGTAGATGAGGGTATATTTGTTGGTTATGCATCTAACTCCAAAGAATATAGAGTATTCAATAACTCTACACGAGTGATTGAAGAAACATATGATGTGGAGTTTGATGAATCTAATGGCTCCCAAGGAGATGGTTTTTTTTGTGATGATGTATGAACAGAACCTCTTCGAGAAGCAATGAAGAAGATGGCCATTGGTGACATCAAGCCAAGGGAGGATGATGACCCTCACTCCATTCTTGAAGACTCATGCTCCGATGATGATAATAATGATAATCCACCAAGGCATCCACCTACATCACCCACAAGACAAGATAGTCCATCTTCCTCACAAGAACCACCTCCTATCTCACAAGACACTCAAGATCAAGTAGAGGACATGGGCGAAGTTGAACCTCAAGATGATCCCACCTCTACAATATTTGGAAGACGCACAAGGACTTCAACAAATCGTCCAATTGATCTTGTGTTGGGTGATCCCCAAGGGGGTACAAGGACTCGCCGCAAGCAATATGCCTCATTTTGCAAACATCATGCTTTTGTCTCTTTTGTAGAACCCACAACTATAGATGAAGCTCTTGGGGATTCGGATTGGATCTTGGCTATGCAAGATGAGCTCAACAACTTCACAAGAAATCAAGTGTGGGAGTTGGTCGAGCGCCCCAAGAACAAGAATGTGATTGGCACCAAGTGGGTCTACCGGAACAAGCAAGATGAACATGGCATTGTGGTAAAGAACAAGGCAAGACTTGTCGCCAAAGGATACTCTCAAGTAGAAGGCTTGGACTATGGAGAGACCTTCACTCCGGTGGCACGCCTTGAAGCTATTCGTATCCTCCTTGCATATGCATCTAGTCATAAAATGAAATTATTTCAAATGGATGTAAAGAGCGCTTTCTTGAATTGCTTCATCAGTGAAGAAGTCTATATGGAGCAACCTCCCGGATTTGAGGATGCTACATATCCTAACCAAGTCTTTAGGTTGCACAAGGCGTTGTATGGACTCAAGCAAGCTCCTAGGGCATGGCATGAGAGGATCTGGGATTTTCTCATTGAAGCGGGGTTCAAGATTGGTAGAGTGGAAAACACTCTCTTCATAAAGATAATCAATAAAGAACTCTTCAATTGTCAAATTTATGTTGATGATATTATTTTTGGCTCTACTAATCTCAAAGTGTGCAAGGATTTTAGTGAACTCATGACTAGGGAATTCGAGAAGTCAATGATCGGAGAGGTCAACTTCTTCCTTGGGTTTCAAATCAAGCAATTGAAGGAAGGGACATTCATCCATCAAGAGAAGTACACCAATGATATTCTCAAGAAGTTCAAGATGGATGATTGTAAGCCGATCAAGGCTCCAATGCCTACTAATGGACATCTCGACCTAGATGAGGGAGGTAAATCGGTTGACCAAAAGCTTTACCGTTCTATGATCGGTTCTCTTCTTTATCTTACCGCATCTAGGCCCGATATCATGTTCGGTGTTTGTATGTGTGCTCGGTTTCAATCCAACCCTAAAGAATCTCACCTAAGTGCTTTAAAAAGGATCCTTAGATATTTAAAATACACACCTAGCATTGGCTTGTGGTACCCCCATGGTGCTTGTTTTGAGCTCTTGGGTTATTCGGATTCGGACTTTGCGGATGTCGAGTAGACCGTAAGAGTACTTCGGGTGGGTGCCATTTGCTAAGTCGCTCTTTAGTTGCTTGGTCCTCTAAGAAGCAAAATTCCGTGGCCTTATCTACCGCGGAGGCGGAATACATTTCCGCGGGGGCTTGTTGTGCTCAAATCCTCTATATGAAGCAAAGCCTCTTGGAGATTATGGTGTGGTTCTAGATAGGGTTCCCTTCCTTTGTGACAATGAGAGTGCCATAAAAATTGCTAACAACCTAGTTCAACACTCTCGCACCAAGCACATTGATATCCGTTATCACTTCTTGCGAGACCACGTTGCTAAAGGGGACATTGTCCTTTGTGGTGTTCGCTCCGAGGAGCAATTGGCGGATATATTCACCAAGACTCTTGATGAAAACACCTTTTGTAGGCTTCGGAGTGAACTAAATGTGCTTGATGCGTCCAACATCATGTAATGCTTGTCATATAGTTTGCACTTGCATATGTACATGATTAGGGGCTTGTCTAAACTTGATGAGATAGTGATGAGTATGGGTCTTGCTTGAGCCGGTGGTTCTCTTGTTTCGCTCAAGGCATGAAGAATGGCTCATATGAATAAGCTCATCAAGGGTTCAAACTTGGCAAGATAGTTTACCTTCTCGCTTTGCATGTTTGGTTGTCATATAGATGCACTCATGTTTACCTTCATGCATTTGTCCTTGCATAGCATTGCGTGAGAGAAGTCACAAAGGAATCTCACACTATGAGAAAGTTGCTTAGCGTTCAATGCAAATCAACAACTCTTAAGGTGTGATGAGACAAATGATTGTGCTTAATGCCTATTGAGTTAAGTCCTAACGTGCTTATGGTGTCAATATCTAAGTTCAAAGGCAATTAACTCATACATTCCCTTTTTGGAGCTCCCTCCCTACTTTGGCTCTTATTTTGCCTATTTTTATCTATGGTTTATCCCTTTTTAGGGATCTAATTGTGTATTATAAGTATTTTATAAAGGAGTGCTTGAGGGGTGAAGTTGTCACTCGGGATTGATCCAAGAATGTGCTTGTGTTGGCATGTGTGTGACATTCGACGGATCGAAAATGAGAAGTAGTTCAACAAAATTGATTTGTCACCGTCGGATGAGCCGACGCCATGTAGGTTCTAGCGTCGGAACATCCGATGATGGGGTCCGGGCGCTCGGTTGCTCTCTGTTAGAAAATTTCGCAACGTCGGATGAACCGACGCCTTCGCATTCTATTCCATCGGTTCATCCGGTGCCGACAGATTTTCGCCATCTTCCCGGACCCACGCGCAACTTCTCCGACGCGTTGTAATTTCGGGACGTCGAACCATCCGATGGTTGATTTCACCCGGGAGCTCGGTTGCACCGACGGTTGGGCGACGCACGTATTTTTGCACCGTCGGTTCATCCGACGCTACACCGACGCGTTGGTCCCACCCGTCATAACGTTCGGCGCGACTCTATCCTCTCAAACCCTAACAACCGTTCGGCCGCCGCGCCCGCGCCGTCCGCCACCGATGCGCCGCCCGACTTGCCATCGTCGGCCATCTTCGCGCACGTGTGTTCTCCGCCGGCCCTCCGCAGTTCCTCGTGCCCGCCGCCGGCCGCCGCGCTGCTCCACCGCGCTCCATTTCGCACGCCACCGTCGCCGCACCCTAGCTAGGGTTTGGGCCGCACCACGTTTTCCGGCCGCCCGCCGCCGTCTCGGCTTGTCGGCGACCCCAAGGAGGAGCGCAAGGCCCATTTCGGCTTCCACGGCGCAGCCCCTCGTCGCATTTCTTCTTCGCCGTGGTGAGCACAACAAAATCTCCTGTTCCTCCTCCATAGCACTTGTTCTCGGGGATCATTTGCCTTGTTCTTAGGCCCAATCCATCTGTTCTTCCAATCAAGAACAAATTCCTCGCTAGTTCCTACTCTAGACTCGGTTTGTGGACATGAGTATTCATTGGAATGTTTTTGGTTGCCCACAAATTCTTGCAAATCGTCAACTTCACAATCTAGAGATCTTAGGTGTCTTGCGGCATGTAATTCAATTTGCACCTTTTTATCCAACTTTATCCACACACTTGCACATCATGTCCAACTAAGGATCTCCTAGTCTTTCATCTCGTTTTGTGGCAGCAATTCTCCTAGATTTTTCATAATTAGGCTCATATCCGCTCATATGCTTTGCTTAAGGACCCCTTATGTTTAGTTACATATCATGTTTATTCTCGTCTCTAGCCATTCTATAATCTTCTACCTTTTTCTCTCACATATAAAAGGTGATAAGCGGAAGGGTAAGGCGGTAGCCGAGCGAAGAAGATGAAGAAGAGCGGACAACGAAGGAGTGGGGGCGAGTGCTAGCGAAGGCCCGACACCCGGGGACGACCTCGGAGGGGCATCCGGATCTCGAGAGGGCACACGGAGTCGGGGGGAGCAGCCCCGCAGAGTAGCGACGGACACGGCGGCGACGAACAACCACGTCGGTCGGGCGAGAGGGCACCGGACCATAGAGCAGCCGAGTCACCACCCTCACTCGTCGGGTCCGGACCTCGGACACGAGGTGGTCACACTCGGCCACGGCCCGTCACCGCGATAGAGGAGATCCGCGGCGAGAGGAGCTCACCGAGAGAGAGTAGCGTGCACTCATCCCCCCGGCTCCCCCGCAGGTCCACGAGCGAGAGGCCTTCGGAGTCTACCTCCGTGACCTCCGTCACTTGCCGTGGCCGAAGATTCGGAAGCCGAGGAGTGTGCCCGAGAACCAATGGTTCCCCCGTGCCGAGAGAGGAGTGTGACCCCGGTTCCGGACGATTCTCCCGGAGAGATTTTATGCCTCCTACACTCGGAGGGTCTCGGCTCGGCCCGGACCGTATGCTCCAGTTCATAGCTCTCGGGCGGCTGCCGGCGGAGAGGCGATCCTATCCTTCTTCGACTACCGGCGGGGACCGGTGGACTTGGTGACTCGGAGGTCACGTTACGTCCCCCGACCGGGTCGAGTCTTCTACGCCCCTGTCTAAGTCGACGCCGACAGGATTGCTATCCGGTTCATGTTTATGGGTCGGCAGCGCGGCTTACTCGAGAGGGGATCGCGAGCTACTCCGGGTTGATCTTCATGATGACTCGATCCACTACCCGGCGTACCCCGACGTCGAGCCTCCCCGTCGTGCACACTCACCGATTCTACCTACCGATGAGGAGATCGGTTTCTTGTTCCAACGGCCGTTCCTTCCCGCACACCCGGGACACCGGATCGTTTGATTCGCGAGGCCTACATGGTTCACTACGCCCTCAGACGGTCTGTTCTCTACCGGATGGGGAATGCAGAGTCCTTGACAGGGGTACAACGGTGGCTCCCGATGTTTGTGATGGTGAAGCGTCCCTTTGACCTCGTGGATATCATGCTAGCGAGAGATCGAGGACGCCATTATGGATGGCATGGGGATGACACGACAGCAGCCTTTTGCTCACTGGATCAGTTGGCTGTTGTCCCGGCTCGAGGCTCGCAGGTACCTCGGGATGCTTGAGTCGTCGAAGTTCGTGTTCCCGACCTACCGGCCTCCGATGCCGGTGACGGGAGGAGAGGCACGAGAGGCATGAGGAGAGCCGAGGAGACACTACGGCTCGCGTAGCGACAGAGGCGGTTATGGACGAGGCGGCACGACGAGATGCCACTCTTGCCGTAGCCGAGGCACCTCTTCCTCGGTGCTTCGCCCCCGACGACGAGTCCTCCAGTGACGACGAGGAGTTCGTACCGCTCCCGAGCCGAGCTAGTTTTCGAGTTCATCGGTCACACGACGACGAGGCAGGAGGCTCCACCTTGCCAGGCCAAAGAGAGTTTGAGTCACTAGTTCCCACGATCTCAGCTGCTCGGGTGACCCGGCCCGGACCGGCTCACTACACCGATCTCGGCTATGGGCGCTCGGACTCGGGGAGACACTTCGGGTACGGCGGCGGATGCGGGCTCGGTTCCGGCGGTACCGGGAGTCACGGCGGGTGATCCTCGAGGGGATCCGTCAGCAGCAGGAGGCTCAGAGGCAGCAGATGCTACAACACCAGATGTTGACTTCACAGATGTTCACGTTCATGTCTGGTTGCCTTGGTCAGCTCTTCCAGCAGTCGGGACTCTAGCTACCTCGGCCACCTACCACCGCCGAGCTACAGGCTGACCCGACAGCTCCTCTTTCTCCGGCGGGCGGGTTCGTGAATGTTCCCCTGGCGACTTTCCCATAGTCACCTCTACTTCGGACGGGGCGTTCGCGGTGCCTCGCACGACGACACCACGGTGCGGTCACTTCCTCCTTCCCCGGCTCGGCTATAGATGACCACGCCAACGTCGTCCCAGCTGGTGTCTCCGCTTACCACAGAAGCACTCATCTTCGAGACACCAGCTCGCACCACTCGCCCAGCCCACCGGCGTCTACACCACTTCCGACGTTCACTATGCCGATGACGAGAGGGTTTGGGACAGGAGGACCACTACCTTCGAGCGATCACGGAGCAAATCTCGTCAGTACTTGCCTCCGACACCATTCCTCCTGCTCCCGAGGCTACTACAGCTCCCGAGGCCACTCAGACTCCGACTTCAGGCACCGGGACGACTACAGCTCCACCAGCTCCACCTCCTCCGCTCCGGGTTCTACCTCTCCGACTTGGTCTCTTCTCGGCCGAGGACGATGACGACGACGCTTTCGGCTTCTCCGTGCGACCTTCGCGAGTTGTCTCTACTTCGCCGCCGGATCCTTCCTCTCTCGCCTCGAGGCTTAGTCTCCTTTTTGGTGCTAGTTGCCAAAGGGGGAGATAGATAGGAGGAGTAGAGATAGGGGGAGTTAGGGGAGAGTGCGAGTTTTGGAGTTTTTGTAGCCTCTCTCGCTTTTTTTGGAGTTTCATGATGAGACATGTATTTGGTTCTTGTGATTGTCGATGGTTTACATGTCTACTCATGCTTGTGTGTTTACTTAATGCATGTGTGTTTACCGCTTATTCTATTTCATGCATTAGAAGTAGAGTTTATATGCTTTAAATTCAAATTTTCGTATATCTCTACTCGTGTTGTCATCTATCACCAAAAAGGGGGAGATTGTAGCGATCTAGGCCCCTTCGCACCTTTGGTAAGAGTGTGTTTCGGTGATAAATGACAACCATATGCTTGTGACTAACCTTTGTTTTGAAGCGGATTTCTCATTGGGTTATTGTCATGAGTATTGAATGGAATGAGACCCCTCAATTTGATTTAATAGGCTCAATTTGGTTGAAGACTACAAGGCTAAGGACTTTGTTAGTTCCGAGTGTCACAAAGGAGTTCAAGGACACTTGGATTGCTAGTTTGTAGTTTCGACCGTACTATTAAGAGGGGCTCATACGCTAGTAGCTTGACCATGCACTCAAAAGCCATAAATTATGCACACTCAAGTTCCTTGGATCCTATCTAGCTCGGAGAGTTCATGGAAGCAAGGTTGAAGCAAAAGAATCAACGAGAAAACTCAAAGGCGCCGAATTGGATGAGTTGAAATCAATTTCATAGCGTCGGATGATCCGACGCCCTATATTTAACACGCGTCGGATGAGTTCGCGACCAACCGATTCAAAATGGACCATCGGATGAACCGACGGTACGGGCATCGGTTCATCCGACGCCTTAGGGTTTGGCTACGGTTCTAGTCAAGGGTCCGCACACAAGCATCGGACGATCCGACGCCTTGACCATCGGTTCATCCGACGCTGCATTTAAATTCAAAAGAGACGCACCAAAACTTATGCTTCGAAAGACCGGATGAACCGACGCTTGTTCATGTATACTCGGCGGTTCATCCGACGGTGTATTTCAAATCATACGATACCGCCCCCGATCGTGGTGCCTTCGGACCGAATGATCCGACGAGGCGTCGGTGCATTGTCCGGGTTTCTTGGTTCAACGACTATATTGGGCGCCGTGAGACACCGGATGATCCGACGCTCGACAGGGGGGGCACCATCGGTTCATCCGACGGCACTACTTTTTCGGGGGACTTTTATAACGGCTAGCCTCCTTTGCTAGTCCTATAAATAAGCCCCCCCGCCTCTCTAGAGCCGCCTTTGCCATTCGAAGATCCATTGCGCCCAAGAAGAGAAGGATAGTGTGTTCTAACCAATTGGGATTCTCTTCCTCTTAATTGAGGGCCATCTTTCTTAGTGAGCTAGAGTTTCAAGGTGCATGCATGGCTAGCCGAGTGCTTAGGTCAAGTGAAGGTGTGCGGTGCTTGTTACTCTTGGAGTTTGATGGCTCCTAGACGGTCTAGGTGACTTGGAGGTTCTTGGTGAGCTCTTGGAGATTGTGGGAGCCTCAAGACAAGCTTGGTGTACACGGTTCGAGACCCTTAGTGAGCACTTGTGTCTTAGTGACTTAAGGGGGAGCAATACTCTAAGTGAGTGCTCCAACGTGGACTAGGGGGAAGAGTCAACTTCTCGATACCACGGGAGAAAATCCGGTCGCCTCTTGTCCCTCTTGTTTACTACTAGCACTTACTTTCGGCTCTTTATTTCCGCTCTCAAGTTTCTTTGTCTTTGTTCTAGCTTGTTTCGCTTGTGTGCTTCATATCTTGCCTAGGTTGTCATATTGCCTCCTAGTGTGATATTTGCTAAGGAAACTTGTGATAGTGTGCTCTAGTAGTAGGGAAGAACCTTTTTAGTATGGGCAATACTAGTTGATAGGTTAAGGTTTTCGTTTTTCCATTAGAGCTTGAAAAGAAGTCCCATATTCAACCCCCCTTCTATGTGACTAGATCCTACACCTCCCCACCTAGCAAGTTGTGGAACCACCTCGTCGTCTTGCCCAACCTCCGAAGTTTGCGGTGATGGTCCGACCGACGCCGAGGAATTCGGTGAACCATGCAGGGGGTCGTTCGGCGCTGAGGAGATCATCGGCGCAACGTAGGATACCGGCCGGCGCTAAGCTGAGCCGAGGCGACGAAGCAAGCAGCAGGGACCCACCGAGGGCGCCAATGGGCGCTAGGTTTAGCGAAGGTGGCCGGTGGTGAGGACTGGGCGGAGGTGGGGGAGGATAGGCGGTGATCGGCGGTGGCTTGGTGGAATTTTAAGCCGCCGCCCGCGTGCGTGAGGAAGCTGCATGTGGCGGAGAGAGAAGAGTGGGAGAGGAGAGAGGATAGAGATTGGGCTGACATGTGGGCCCCACCACTACTTGTCAGCCACGGCAGCAAAGCCACCCTCCAAAATCGTTAGATGGCCAATTGGGAACATTTTTAAGAGTTTGATGGTGAAGATTACTAATTATCGAGTTCGATGGCCAAAACCAAAATTCAACTATAGTTCGGCCAAAATGGACTTCTTCCCTTTCAAGAAAAGCAAAGATGCTTTTATAAAAGTCTTATCTTGGGTATTTGTTGTCCGTTAGACTATTACTGCCGCTAAAGTTCAAAAGAACTCTTGTTACGAAAGCATCTACTTTTTTCGGCAAGCGAAGATTTTATTAATCAAGACCGTTACATCAATGTGATACAAACGCCACGTTCGCTTGGCTTATCGGCCACCGGACAACGTACTTTTCTCTCGGAACAAACCAGCCACCAACAACCGGCCAAGAAGACTTTTCTCTCGCAACGGTCTTTGGTTTGTTCCGAGAGAAGAGCACCGCCTGGCCGGTTGTTGGTGGCCGGTTTGTTGTGAGAGAAAAGTACTGGCCGGTGGCCGATAAGCCAAGCGAACAAGTACCTTGAGATCCATCTTTGATTACGAAGGTACCAAAACCAAGGAATTCCTGTTTTACCTTCAAAAGGCTAGCCCACTTGTCTTAAAGTTGTATTTCCCAACCACTTGTGTTCCCAGAATCTAATTAACTTGAGATCCATCTTTGATTAGGAAGTTACCAAAATGAAGGAAATCTTGTTTTACCTTCAAAAGGCTAGCCCAGAAATGTGAATCCCCATTCTTCCAATGGACGTGAGACGATAGCTTAGAGCCTAAATATTTGTTACGAATGTGAGCCTAAATATTTGAATCCTGGCGGCCGCCATACCTGCCGCCAGCGTAGAAACAGCCCCCTACCTGTCACCGAGCATGTGTCGTGAGTGCGTCCTGCTCCTGCATCTAATCCCAAGGAAGAAGAAGCACATGTTGTGCTGCGTTGGGCTTTTTTCTTTAATCCTTTGTGGTTTGCAATTTGGGCCATTAAATGAACCGGCACAAGAGAAATGGATCGACGCATCGCAAAAAATAGGAGTGGAACGACCGCCGATCGATCTTCAATGCAATTGTTCCTATTCACCTGGTGTCGTGCCGTCCTGGCTTTCTCGTGACGCCGTCACGCAGTTCCGCTGCAGGCTGCAGCGCTGCCCGCCTCCGCACTCCGGCGACCGGCACCTGATGGCCTGAGCGCTGACGGTGCCGCTGCCCACCTCGGATCCGGCGACTGCTTGTGTTTTTTTGATGGCGGCAGATGGAGAGGGAGACCATGCTCCATATATATCTATGGTTATTACGTTTGGAGCTCTTTTGAAATTAGTAATAATTAGTTCGCCATACCTATATTTGTATCCTGGCTCCGCCACTGATCTGTTGCCAAGTTCACAATTGTAAGAATGTTCTACATCCATTTACCAAGCAGAGCTGTATTTTGCAAGCCTAAATTGTGAATGTCCAATCCTCTTTGGTCTTTTGTTTGAAGCTGCCTGCTCCCAATTATTAATTCTAACTTCCTAGCTATTTTGTTGATTTTTATTATTAAATCTTAGCATGGTGCAAGGAATCGGATGCTCATAGCTTAAGAGGGGGAGGAGGTGAATTAGACAACTTAAAACCTTAACCTATAGCTTCCACTACTTTGCATAAAGTAAACTAGATCATTTCTATCTGCATGTGCAATCTATGGTTGATCTAGTGTGAAACCCTCAATCCAAAACAAGTTTTGCAACCTATAGCCAATTCTAATAAGATACTACTCTAGAAAAGTAAAGGCAAGCAAGGATGGCAAGAGAGTAATGCAAAAACGTAAAGAGGGATGAGATGAAGCAAACTCTTGACACGTAATTTATCTCGTGGTATCGGTAGGCACAAAGCCACTTCTAGTCCACGTTGTTGAAGCACTCCACACAAGAGTATTGCTTCCTGGTCACCAAGTCGCTCCCAAGTGTTAGAGGTTTAGATCTGAGCAGTCCACAGGGGGGTCAACCCCAGTGGTTCTTTGTTCGGTGGAGGAGATCGAGAGTTAAGAACACGATGGTTATGCTAGCGTAGCACATGGAACACAAAGGACACAGTGAGTTTTTACTAGTTCGGGCCTCCGGAGAGTAAAACCCTACGTCTAGTTGTTGGTGTTGTATTGCTTTGGATGCAACTTGTCTTGTCCCCAGGAGGGCGCCCTTGGCCGCCTTATATAGTTTGGCGGACAAGGTCGGTGGACCTGAAGTCCAAGTCGATTGTAATTGGGAAACCTATCTCTAGTTGGTTACAACATTATCCCGTAATCTTCGGACTACGCAACCGATGTCTTCACGTGTACTCCAAGTTTCCAGCGTATCAGAAAGGTCTTCTGGAGGTCTTCGGGGCCACAGATTAGGTCTGCTAAGCCCATTGTCAGGTCGTCGAGTCTTCTGATGGGCCGGACCCACTTGTTGGAGACGTTGTGACCCTGATCGGCGGGGACCCAGGAGTACCATGTCTCACAAGCCCCAAGTGATGTTTATGCACCGCGACCTCGCGGGGGTCATGACGAAGTCTTGGATGCATCTAGGGGTCGAATAGCATGCACGTCAGTCCAAAAGAAAGAAAAAAGTAGCCAGCTTAGCAGCCGACCTGTTTGTAATGTCCCAACCGTAACGAGGTTGAGTGCCAACCTATCAAAAATAAGATTATAATAGGTCGAAGCGACAAATAAAACAAGAGGGCGTCGAAGACGCTCTCATAGAGTAGTCCCCGAGCATTGAAGCGAGCAGTATGGCCGGTTTAATGATCCAAAAAAGAAGAAAAAAACTAGGTCTTGCTCTTGAATAATCGGACACCCAGGCCGCCAAGCATAGCTGCAATGAGTCTAGCAGAGTCGTACAGGAATGCCGACCTCAAGAAGGTGTCAATTCAACAATGCTCAAGCACCCGGAAATGCCTTGCAGGGCCCATTGGGAACGCACCCCGCAGGGAGGCCTTCATCCTAACGCAAAAGGGGTGTCCAGAATAGGCTGGCAGAGCTAGAAGAGCACACCGACCTCAAGGAGGTTAGACATCCAGGGCACCCAACTAGATTGGTAGAGCCGAAAATGTACCTAGGTATTTAAGGACCAAGGCACCAAGGCACGCCGACCTCAGGAAGGCCATTTTGGTGCCCAGACGAACAACATAGCCGCCACTCATCCAACAGAGCCATAAAGGTACCGAGGTATTAAAGGACTGAGGCACCACGCGACACACCGACCTCAATAAGGCCTGACAAAATCGTAGACTTGATTGATTTGGACTCCAGGCACCCAGATGGACTAGCAGAGCAGCGAGGCACGCCTACCTCAAGAAGATCTTCAATAGAACCTACGACCATTTTGCTCAGGAAACAAAAAATAGGTTTATTGGTATTAAGTCTGTTTACACTTTGCGGAATCAAGTGGGTGCAACCGGTATGTAGAGACATTGTGGGTGCAATTTATCGTCGATTGTAGTTATAGTAGGCGTAGGGCCATCTAAGGTAGGGTCAAGCTTAGTATCACAGATTTGATCCATATGATGCTTGTGCTTTGCACCTCTACATAACTAAAGCATCATATACAAAGGTTTTAGATAGCATTTCATGTTTACAATGACTAGGGATGGCAATGGGCAGGGTAGGGTAAGGGTAAAGCATTTACCCGCCCGTTGGCATACCCGTCTATCTCTTTTGTACCCTTACCCGCCAAACGTAACGGGTAAAAATCCTTACCCTTACCCTTACCCGCAGGGTACCCGCAGGGTAAAAGGGTACCCGATGGGTATTAACATAAACATGTCATTAAGTTCATATATAAGAGTACAATAATCATTTGATAGTTAAGTAAGTCTCAAACTTCACAATCACACACTTATTGATACATAAAAAAGTCAAATAAGAAATTACAACATCCCGACATAAGAAATGAGATTAAATTGTGATGTATTCTTGCGAGTCAATGAGTCATGGATCAATGATGTCAGACTCAACATCATCCCGAGAACACAAAATAATAGACATTAGATCAATTCAAGTTATACTTTGAAAAAAAGTGGAACATGTGAAGTCAATACATACCAATAGTGGAAGGGATGTGCTGCTAGGGTTAGGATATGTGGGCCTACTTGGGTCAAATATTTCTACGGGCTTCTTTAGTGCGGGTACCCTTGGGTAACCCATGGGTAGAGTTTCATACCCTTACCCTTGCCCGCGGGTAGAATTGTATACCCGTACCCTTACCCGCGGGTAGAATTGTATACCCGTACCCTTACCCAACGGGGGTAGGGCACCCGCGGGTACCCTTACCCGTGGGTAAAACCGCCATCCTTATCAATGACTCGGTGTATGTGTTGTATACTCTTCTGTCCAATGCGATGCATGCATGACTTGAATGGAATTAAAATTTTTATAGCAGCTACAATACTATATGTGTTGATGCATATTTTTATTTTTGTTGCAGATTATTGTTATGCAAGATGAGAACAAGAATGTAACCAGCCATTTTCATGTGCTAAGATTGTAACATGAGATTTTGTACATAATATGTTGTTAATCTGATAAATGGGCTGCAAACAATATCTTTTGTGATGAAATGACATTTATTATAAATGTGATCACTGTTTGAGTGGGTTGAAATTATATAGTCTGAAATATTTATTTGCTGAAAATTTGATGGGCCTAGAAGAGTGGATCGGTTGATGATCGAAGTTTAAAATAGACCTATTAACAAATGGGCCAGCATCCTTAAAAACAATTGGGCCAGCATCCTCTAAAAACATAAATGGGTCAGGAATGTCAATATATGACGGTTTGACCAACATTATGTGACAGTTATAGGTGTCATATAAATATAATGTCAACAATATATGACAAAATAATGTATCGTCACAAAAGATCCTCACATTATGTGAAGATCACCATTTTTCGTCACAAGGTACATTTGGCAACGCTCGATTTGTGATGACCCCTATGATGGTGGATTTTGGTCATAAGACACTTTCTATGACAGTTTCTATACTTTACATGACCATATCATTTTGTCATGGAAATCAATTTTTTACAGTGAAAAAATGTGATCTTAGTGGCTTATTAAAGAAGAGATGGTATCCTACAGAACATCTTAGAAGGAACACACCTGTGTGAGTTTGACTTCTAGTCATAGTCTATGAGATCTGAGTAATCTCTAGATACTCATGAAAGGCCTCGAAGTGTGACTTATATGCTTCAACTGGAGGGAATGCTTATAACAGCCTAGTACTGGAAAAGAACTTGAGTGAAACTCACTTAGCACAAAATTGTAAATTCAAGGCATAGTCCATTGTTCAATTGTATTTCAGCGTAGCTCTTGTCCTAGATGGTTGTTCAACTTATCAGTTTCCATCAAACCTCAATATATCAAAAAACTGTAAACTCGAGGTTATTTAACATGTGTCTTAGATTTTGGTGGAAATTAATTAATGTGGGTAAAGCCCAATATTATATCTAACTAAATCAAATAATTCTAAGACCCATATTAAGTATTGTGATGTTAACTCTGGTACCTCATGGTCAAGATCATGAGGACATCTTAGCGCACGATTTGGGCAGGCGCACAACAAAGGTGGTAGCCATGGATCATGGTTTGACCAGGTGCACGATAGTGTAGGTGGCGAGGTCGTGGGCCAACAGGAGCATGATTTGGCCGGGCGTACGACGTTGTAGGCGGCAACCATGGATCACGGTTTGGCCGGGCTCATGACAAGTAGGCGGCAGTACTGCACATCTGAATTATCCCCCTCGCTTAGCTTGAGGGAGGAAACCACCTTAAAAGAGAGAGTACCATTCCCTTATTGGACTAGTCTCTTGGGGTCATTGAGCCTTTCCTCGAGGGGTGCACTGGAGTGCAGTGCTAAGATTGCAGAGAAGTATCGTGCTAAGATTATGGAGGTGCAAAAATATGTCATAGTGGCGTTGTAACCAGATTGGTGTGTCGGGCTTTCCATACATCCCCAGCTGGGCCGAACTCATCCTTGGTATCAGAGCTGGGCCCTTGTTAAGAAGGGGAGAATGATGCGGACATCCTAGGCCATGATTTGGTTAGGTGCACAACAGTGTAGGCGGAAGTCGTGACCCAACGGGAGCATGGCTTGGCTAGGCGCACGACAGTGTAGGCAGGAGCCATGGAGCGCGACTTGGCCACCGTTCACGTCCGAAATACCCATCTTGCTTAGCTTGGGAAGATGAAGCCATCTTAAAAGGGAGAGACACCCTTTCCATATTAGACTAGTTTTTTTTGTGACTGGGCCTTTCCCCGAGGGGTGCACTGGAGTACGGTGCTAAGATTGCAGAGGAGTATGGTGCTAATAAGATTGTCAAGGCGCGACAAGAGGCCTTGTGGTGTTGTAGCCAGATCTATGTCGACTTTCCATCCAACCCCACATGGACCGGACTCATCACGAGACATTCAAAGTGCTCTTCTTCGATATAAGAGCAACTCCAAGAGCCTCTTTAAAATCACTAGCTAAAATCCTAATTTAGCTAGCAGTTAAAATGAAATAGCTAGCAAAAAGTGGTTGACATCCTACAACCTCTCTAAACCGAACTCTCTATATGCTCCACCGTCCGTAGGTCCCGCCCGCCATCCTCATGAAAATCGGGATAGCTAGTCACCCGCCACTAGCCAAAGATAGCTAGCGGGGCAACGAATTTAGCTAGTTAGGATAGCTAGTTGGGTAAATAGCTAATACGTTTGGAAGAGTGTTTTTGAGATTTTTTTCCAAAATTTAGCTAGCCAAGTCATTTTAGCTAGTCTCTTGGAGTTGCTCTAACAGTTTGTTGCATATAGAGCTTTTTCTGTTCCAGTTCTTAGCGTCTGGTAGAGCAAGCCTCCAAAATGACTACCATGCAAGAGTTCATCTGCTCGGGTGAAGGATGGCAATCACGTTTTTGGTAGTGCCCGCAAGTGACTTACTGCTCGCTTCGTCCTCTCTTCAGCGGATCGGTGGTGGTTGGCACGACTACCTCTCTGCAGCAATCGAGACGCCTACATCAACGCACACTGTGTCCACTAGTGCATCCGGCTCTGCCGCTGGGCGTGTCTCTTTTGGTCACTTTCCAATAAGGTTTTGGATTAAGTTCATGTTAAGGACGTGTTTGGGAGAGCTCCACGTAGCCTCCGCATCCAAAAAAAACAACTTCACTCCAATTTTTTTTCGCCAAACACACCCAACTCCAACAGCTCCACCGTGGATCTTCTCCCGGAAAAAAGGTGGAGCAGACCCCCAACTCCATGGTTTTCATGGAGTGCCTCGAAAGCGTACTCCACCAAATCCAAATTTCGTGGAGTTGTGGTAAATTACCCACCACCGCCACCGGTTACACAAAAAAACGGTTCGTTCTAATTTTTTCTCTACTCCCCGACGCCGCCCGTGCCCCCTCCCCGCACCCCGAGCTCCCCCCCTGCTCCCGGTCGCCGCGCCTTGCCGCTCCGGCGGTGGAGGGAGTGCGCTCGCCCGTCGGCGAGGAGGTAGCCCGCCCGCCCGCGAGAGAAGGCCGCCGCACCCCCCCCTCTCCCGGCCACCGCCCCCACGGCGAGCCGCACCCGCGATGAGGCCGCGCTCGCACCCCGCCGCGAGGCCGCGTCCGGCGCCTTGCGGCCGTGGCCGGCGAGCCGAGCCCGCACCGAGGTCGTGCCCCGCGCCTTGCGGCGGCGGCCCACGCCGAGACCACGCCCGCACCCCGCGGCGAGGCCGCGCCCCTACGCCTTGCGGCGGCCGGTGGCGAGTCGCGCCCGCCCCCACGGCGAGCCCGCGCCCGCACCCCCGCGGCGAGGTCGCGCCCCGCGGCGGCCGGCGGCCGAACCGCGTGCGTGCCCCGAGGTGAGTCACGCCCACCCATGAGGAAGAAGTTGTGATTTTTTTTTGCTTTTGACAAGAGGGTCCTAATGTTAGTGACACGGGCATAAAATTGGAGCTGTACCAAACACTTCCGAGGATGCGAGATCCACGGTGGAGCCACTACACGGTGGAGATCCGTGGATCCGCAACTCCGCAGCTATTTTTTCGGAAATTTGAACTCTCCCAAACACGCATAAATTAGTATCATCTACGTGCTACTCACGCTGAGAACACATGTGTTATTTATCTTTTTTGGATTAAGTTACTACTGAAATAATTGCCTAATTTTTCTAATAGATTTTGTTCCTTTCAAAGCCTATCACACGGTAGATTTGATGCAACAATACATGCACGCATGGTACTGATCTAGGAAGATATTAACATATTTCTAAATTAAAAATATTTAATAAACATTTACTCAATTACCTCCTAAGAGGTAATAGTTCATCCTCACTACCTAGATCTACGTAAATGAACGGTCCACAAGTATTTTTGGAGTACAGCAGCAAAACCCCTACCGTTCTTCAGTGCACAAAGTGTAATGTGCTGGCCACTCGACAACCAAGTATGGTTGGTGGCAGCTCATGTTCCAACACGGCAACACGTCGCTTTCATTGACTGCAAGTCTTCTCAACCTAACCCACACGCCAATTCCGAGGACATTAAGACTTGAGCGACTTCTGTTACACGACATAAGCACAGAGTAGGAAGAAAATGGAGGTGGTTGTATCTGCAGTTGCAGGTGACCTGGTTAACCGGTTGATGTCCTTCTTCATCAGCAAGTACAAAAGTGAAGAGCAGTTAGAGGAGAAAATGAAAAGGCTGCAAGATCTGCTGATTAGAGCCCATATGATCGTCGAGGAGGCTGAGGTGCGATATATCACCAATTCAATGATGCTACTTCAGCTGAAGAAGCTTGTGGAGGTCATGTACCAAGGCTACCATGTTCTGGATACCATCAAGTATAGGATTCTTTGCAGCTCTAGGGCCGATGAAAATGAGGTTAGTAGCTTCAATTTTAGTGAATTGTCCTTCACCGCTTATATTAAACGACTTTGTACAATGAATTATTGCGCTCCCAATGTTCATGAGCTTCAAATTACATTGGATAATCTTGAATCCACTGTTTCTAACATGAAAGAGTTTGTGCTACTTCTTGGGGGATGCGAGCGCATGTTCCGTACCCCCTATGACTCGTATGTTTACATCGACAACTTCATGTTTGGTCGTCATGTCGAAAAGCAGCTGGTCATCAATATCTTGCAGCAAGAAAATATTCCTCCTTCCGCTCCTGCTGTTCTCCCAATCATAGGGGGTAGTAGATTGGGCAAGAAAACCCTTGTTGCACATGTGTGCAATAATGAGAAAGTCAGGTCAAAATTTTCATCAATCTTCCACATCAGGGGTGAAAAGATCTTGACAATTGCGCGTGAAGTAGGACCAGAGAGGTCCTTGGTAGTGGTTGAGTTTACCTCAGATGTGGATGAAGAGGATTGGTTGAAGTTCTATTCATCAGTAAAGCAGATGGGAAGAGGAAGCAAGATCATAATCATAAGTAGGATTGCAAAATTATCGAGGTTTGGGACAGTAAAGCCGGTTCGTCTTAACGCCTTGTCCCATGAGGAGTATAGCTACCTCTTTAAGGTTCTTGCATTTGGAGGTACAAACCCTGAAGAACAGCCTCAATTGGCAGTGATAGCTGAAGATCTTGCGGTGACCTTGGGAGGCTCGCTCGTCACAGCAAATGTATGTGCAGATTTGATGAGGAAAAATCAAAATGCTCACTTCTGGATCCGCATATTAAAAAAGTACAGGAATGTGGTGCGGAAGAATTTATCGACGTTTGGTGAGCATCCAAAGAACCTTATGGACCAAGATCATCCTGTTGACATAACCAGACTTGCAAAATCATCATCGTCATTACCATCATCTGCTACACTACGCCTAATGCCTCCTCATACTGAAGTCAACGATTCCAAAATTGAATTGCCCAAGGTGATGTTTGGAGATCTGATTGCTGGCTCGGCTGTTCTGCCGAGGGAGGAGTTCGAACTGGTCGCGTGGGAATCACGGATACCCCCTTACAAGAGGTTTGTAAACTTTGCTACATATGGTGATGAGGAGCCGCCAACCCCTCAGCATCACACAGCATCAGCTGGCACGAAGCGCAAACGTTGATAGCAACCTTGTAAGTAATATAGCATTTGGCCTGGCAGTGTAGTCAACCAAAGTAGCTTTGTACAAGTCATGACAGAAGTCAAGAAAAAGATTTGTTGTAACATTGTGTCCTCATTCAAAGTGTGTAGCATTCCATGATCACACTATACTTCATTTTACATTCAAGATGATGAGCTCTAATTTGACGCCACATTTCTCAGCCGTGTAAATGAGATTCTGCCTTTTTTTAGCAGCATCTTATAATAAATGTACACACCAGCACCATGTGTCCCCATTTAAAGCGAAAAAATAAAAAATTTCTAGTATGAACATTTGTTTATGTTTCCAAAATTGATGTTTTTTATAAACTACAGTAAATGCAACACATGATATCAACTGAAGAGAGTACACACCACAGATAACGCCACACAAACTGGTCAAGATGAGAATGCATATGCTTTAATCCAAACTATACCAAGTAATCTTTGACATGGTCTGCTAGCATCCATATAGCTAAACCATGTCAGTACATACACTGCTGCAGTGCCCCACAGGGCAAAACGGATTGATTCAAATTGCTATTACAGAATATTACTATACACCATTCTGTTACTCTAAAATGACTAGTGAACTCAATACACAAAATTTAAAGATATACAGGGATGAATAAAAGAATTTATCACTAGTGATCCCACAAGTGTAATGTTAAAAAATGGGCCCTGGAAACATGCACATCTTACAATCAAGACAGATGAACTCAAAAAGATCAAAAAGCTGGGATTCAAAAAGCCCAGGCATCATGTTCTTTTCCACATTCCAGGTGGCAATGGCTAAGGACCCAGGTCATCATATATTGATGTCTGTTCGGCTTGGTCTACCACCGCCTGAATCAGGAATTGATGAAGAGGAGAATCTGTGATATCTGTAATTCTCTGATGAAGATGACATTGGCTGCTGTGGATAGAGTGTGGGGGGTGGAGTTAGGTTTCGCTGTGCAGGCAGTGGAGCAACCCCATTGTATTTGTAGCTCTGGCTCGCGTAGCTGCAAAAAAGTTGAAGAAAGAAATGCATCAACAAGATACTGCTATACTAACCAAAATACAGGTCATGTACCCTCACATATGCAGTTTCCATGAAGAAATTCAGATGAAAAAATCACAATGAGAATGTTTATTCCACCAAACACTGATGCATGTATCAGAAACATAGACTCACCTTTTTCTTTGGAACAAGTCATCATCATTCACGATTTCTACAGGAAGCATGGTATCCTCTCTAGGAGTGAGCGACCATGGGCTCGGGGCAGGAAGCTCATTCGAAAAATACCTTCTCCTTATCAACTGAATGATGTACATAAACAGTGCTAATGAATAATAAGGTACTGAGAATCACTAATCAAAGAAAAATATTTTGCACAAACCATGCGGAAAAACTTGATCAGAGCTTCTTTATCATATCTCGCCTCTTTTGCAGCCTGTATTTGAAGTAAAGGTCAAGCCAGTCACTTGAAAATTCAAAAAGTTGCATACATAATCAACGAGAAAACGACAAGTCTTGTTTTTCACATATCTGACAACCTATGGACCACTACACTATGTTAAAATGAAGGAAAAAGTCCAATTTACTCCCCTCAAGTATAATGAAAGTTTGGATAACCCCCTAAAATATTTCTTGGTTCAGTTTACCCCTTAACACAATTTGTCTTTTTTTCTCCATACACAAGTGGAGTTTTAAGTTTAAAATTTACAAATTTATAGCAGACAATATAAAATATTTTTTAAAAATATAGCATTAATTTTTAATCACTACCTTTACACGGTAAGATATTTAATAGTAAAATTTATACTTAATATGCAAAATTATATAAAAGTGATAGGTGAAAATTTCGTCAAACATTTTTTAATATAGACTATGATGTCCACTACCACCCTGCAAAGTTTCAAATTAAAATTCAATTTGTGTATAGAGAAATAAAAATGAAAAATGTATTATGGGATAAGTTGAACTAAATAGCATAGTTTAGGGGGTAAATTGAACAAAAACATAATTTAGGGGGTTATACGACTTTTTCTATACTTGAAGAGACTAGAGAGTAATTTGGACTTTTTCCTTAAATTAAAGTGTGAGACATCAAACAACACATAATGTTTGAAAAAGCTTTACCGTGAGCAGACCAGAATTGCCAGGGAAGCTATCTGCGAGAGGAAGTTCATCACTTGGAGGAAGTAGGCCTTGTTTTTCAACCCATTGACGAGCAACATCAACAAGATTCCCACTGCTCACTCTTCTACCATCTCTTGGAGCAATATCCACTTTGTTAGCAATCACTAGGTAAGGAACCGGAAGGCCACCTGGACCACCAGACCCAAGAGGAGCTGAAAAGGTCCCAGATTCAGCAACCTCCACTGCCCATTTGTTCAAATTTGTTTTTGTCTTCCTCTGAGAGAGGTCATAAACAAATATGACACCTGATACATAATTTAAGAAAAGGTTAAGAATCTTTAAACTACATGCTTACCAAAAGTTTAGACTGCATTATGTAAATTATTCAGTGATAGTAATCTAAGAATGTGTAACACGAGATAGTTTCATATACAGGATTAATAAACCACTGCATCCTACATACAGGTTTAATAACCCACACACATACAATGTCTCTCTGTCAATTAAGGCACAAAACCAGCTATTGTACATTATTCTCTCAATAAACCTATTGTGGAGTATAGAAGGCAGCTACATAAGTGGCTATGGTGCTGCACAATGAACTTAGGCGATAAAGTCATTACTTTGTTAGTTTCTTACAGGTTTCAGGTTCATTACCAGATAGGAGTTGGTTGAATCCATGGATAGAATTTTCCATTAGGTTGTTAGGTGTCTGAACTATAAGGCTGCCACAGGAGTCCTAGGTTGATCATTGTAAAAAAACTCATTATTTGGGTGATGACGTCCTCCATTTAGCTACCAGTAAGATCTAAAGGCATTGCACTCATCTGTTGCCAAGCTTTCCTCTCCACTCCAGCATCAATCACACCAAAACACAACACAAGTACAAAACCATCTATTTCACATCAATTAAAGCTACAGTGTGGAACCACCAATTGAATAGAGTTGGGTAAAACTGGATCAATGGGTTCAAGTTGTAGCCATGCCATGTCAGGTAGTTTCATGCTGAGTTGGCAAACAGTAACAATGTCCGTACAAGAGATGCAAGTAGGGTCAAGACTTATGGGCTGTATGGGTTTTCCCCTTCCTCTTCCCTATGCAAACAGTAACAAGGTCCATACAACTGTACAAGCATAATTTGGAAGCTCGGAAGATGAAATCACATTGAAAAAGGATATTGTAACAGATTACGCAATTAAACTAGATGTGGCAAAAAAGTAACAACTTCTGCATACAACATTAGGTTACTATATTTACAGGGCAAAATATCGAATACACTACCATTTATTTGTGAGTAAAAGAGTGAACGACACTCTTTGTAGCGCTCATGTCCTGAAACATCCCAAAGCTCAACAAAGAAGTTTCTTTCAGCATCAGCCTTGATGCTATTAGATGAACTCCCAGGGCTACTGTAAGTAATATGCTGCAATTATGGGAATTAAAGTTTATATGAGAATATATTTGAAATTTAAAACAAATTAAATTAAGGCTGCACATCCAACCGCACAGGATTACATACTTTAACACCAACTGCACATCCAATTGTTTGGGCTGGTCGAGCAACTGCAGAACCATTTAATAAGAGATGCACCAATGAAGATTTGCCCACTCCTGTCAAATATTTAGAATGATGTTCATCTCCCAGACACATGATATATTTGTGTGGTGCTTCAATGGTATACCAAAAAAGCAGTTATACAGCAAGTTGTAATATAATGAACAAATATCAGGTGCTCCATCATTAATGGCACCATATCAAAGATTTGTGCAATGAATTAAATTTGGAGAGCACGAATTCACTGCTAAGGACATGGAATGGAATGAACCAGAATTTGTACCTTGTTCCACACAGTAATGAAGTAGCATATATAGCTCTTCAATTCCCTAGATAATTTCAATTATTTTGGTGTAGAGTGTTATCAAAAGGAGAATAAGAAACTAAATACATTACCAATAATTTAGCATTTAGCATTGTTTAGAGGTTCAAGCAGAAATTACATTTGCCACGATGGGATATCTTCTATAAAAGGATGCTATTTTTAAGGAATAAAAGGCTAACAAAGAAGGCATTAAAGTCCAATAAACAGTTTCCATTAAAATTACGTGAAATTGTTATGATATTGAAGGGAAGCCAAAAAAAAAGATGTACTGAAATTACATGTTAAAAGTACACTGCTGAATGCATTGGAAGGTTAATAAGCACGGGTAGCTACACTCCACACACTGATCTTATGTTACAGAATATCATGGATGTGCTAAACAGAGATCATGGTCGTTTTCAAATCTCATAGATAATGGTTTTTGTGAAATATGCTGGTAAAGTCGTCACAAGCACATGTTTTACAATCTCTGGATGCAAGCATTCTCTGTTCCAACGCAAAGCACAGCACAGCACCACACCATTTACTTTTCCTGATTTTAGCCCAAATAGTGAATGTGGCCATTATTTTGGGCAGTTGCATATGCTAGCTATTACAAGCTTTGCTCATTTAAGTAAACCAGAATAATCCACGGAACGTGTCACTGTTTGGTTTGGAAGTGAGAACAATCGAGTAAAAACACAAGCAAGAAGTCATCAGATGCACTGAAAACTGCATGAACGCATCAGTGAATCCCCTTAATCAGAGTGCCGATTCTTGATTGGCCCTTGATCCTATATAATCCAGCCGCACTAAATTTAAAATCCCAATAAGCCGAGCCCGTGAAAAGACGAACGACGCAAGATTCGCTACTGCTATCCAGGTAGTGAGGTAGGGACGGACAGACTGACTGACCTGAGTCGCCGACGATGAGGACGCGCACCTGGCCGCAGGGCGGCCCGCCGCTGAGGGAGTCCCGCCCGCTCCCAGTCCCGGTCCCGCCGCTGTCCTTCCAGAACATCATCTCCCACTCCCTCCTCTTCCTCCGGAACCCAACCAAGCGGGGACAGCAATAGCAGCAGCTAGATCGGCGGATCCGGAGGCGGCGGCAGCCCGGGCCGCGTTAGGTAGCGGGGAATAGAAGGGATCAGAGGCAGGGAACAGCAGACACCACCACAAGTAAAGGGATCCGCGCAGGTTCGCCGCCGCCGGTGAGTAGGTTGGTTGGTCGGTCGGCTGCCGCTGCCGCTGCCGCCCGATGTGAACAAGTTTTTCTGCAGTATAGTTGGGATTGCTTGTCACCAACGTGTGTCCTACATGTCAGTCACTATCAGGTCATCACTGAAAAGAAGCAGTAGTGCAGAGCAGCAACTTTCAGCAGAGATTTGGCCGTGTCATCACTCACACACTCACCTCTATGAACACATGTACACAAACCTTACCTATATGAACACCTTCGAAGAACTGAACACCGGCAGATCTGAATATTCCTGAAGTCACCATTGGAGCCTCATCGTCGACATGAATGTACAGTCAACAATCTCATTAGACACATCTTACGTATTAGTAGTGGAGTGTAATGGCCCCGACTCAGATCAAGCAGGAAATATTCGTGGCTGGTAGGCGGACGCGGTGAGGGCTCGCGTCGTCGGCGTCGAGCACGCGTTGGAAAAGCAGCAGGGCGCAGGAGAGATTGATCTCAATCTCCAGCTAGTTTTCTCATTAACAAATTGTGTGCCTTCATAGGCCAATGCCTAGGGATGGATCCGTATACCAATTCGGATATCATTTTTTAGCCGTTCTTTTTCGATTTTAGCTAAATTAGACATAATATTTTGTATCAAAAATATATATATTCTTGTTCTTGGCATTGTGTTTGTTAAGATTCATACAAAATAAACCCCAAATGTGTGCTATATTTTGATCAAATGATGAAAAGAAATTCGGATATATATTCGGATTCGGATACGGATGTTTTTTCACCTTTTTTCTATCGAAAGCAAATAATTCAAAAAAATTGTAGCTAATTTTTTTATTTTTTCCGATAATTAGCTGTTATAATACATAAAAAATTAGCACTAAATTTATTTTATTGTGATCTAAAAGTATCAATCCGTTACACAATTCGGATGTTTTGGATCCATCCCTACCAACGCCTAACAATCCTCAACTAACAAATCAAATCCTAACAATTCGTGAAATGCAGCAAACAAACTCTAATCCTAATCCCTTCTTGTTGCCATAGCTTAGCCACACTGGCGTGGACGGCGACCATAGGTCCGACCCACCATAACATCACTCCCGCCGTTGACAAACAGCTCGTCCTCGGGTTGAAACTCCGGATATGCAGCGCGGAACTCGTCGACCGGCTCCCAAGTGGCCTCGACTGCTGGCAGGCCGGCCCAATGCACCTGGACGTGCCAAACATCGCAGTGCAACTGGGCGTGTTCGACGCGGTCTGGTGCTTCCAACAGGTGGTCGTGGAGGCGTCGTGGCGGGAGATGGACCGTGAAAGGGCTTGAGGATGCCGACATGGAAGACGTTGTGGATGTGCGCACCCTCTGGTAGTTGGAGGCGGTAAGCGACGTCGCCGATGCATTCCTGGACCTGGAACGGACCTGCATATTGGGGGCTCAGCTTGCCGCGCACTCTCGGGACCGGGGACTGAGCCGGACGATGCAGAAGGCGGAGCCAAACCCAGACGCCAACGTTGAACTCCAGGTGATGGTGATGAGCATCGTAGTGGCGCTTGGCATACTCCTGCGCATGAAGGAGCCGGTCACGGACGTCGTTGAGGAAAGCATCCCGGTCTTGTAGCATGGTGTCGACCGCCGCGGTCCGGGCCGTGGCCGGCTCGTACGGCAGCAGTGGAGGCGGTGGCCAGCCATAGACGACCTGAAACGAGGCAGCGCGCGAGGCCGAATGGAACGCGGTGTTGTAACAATACTCCGCCCACGACAACCACTCTAGCCACGCACGCGGTCGGTTGCTGGTGATGCAGCGAAGGTACATGGTGATTGTCTTGTTGACGGCCTTCGATTGCCTGTCGGTCTGCGGGTAGAAGGCCGTACTCATCCACAGCGTGACGCCGGCAAGCCTGAAAAGGTCACGCCAGACATGGCCAGTGAACACCGGGTCCCTGTCACTAACGATGGACGCCGGAAACCCGTGCAGGCAGACGATGTCGGCGAAGAACACACGCGCGACAGACGTGGCGGTGTAGGGGTGGCCGAGCGCGATGAAGTGCGTGTACTTGGAGAAGCGGTCAACCACCATGAGGATGACGCTCTTGCTGTTCACCTTGGGCAAGCCCTCGACGAAGTGCAACGAGATGTCCGCCCACACTTGTGTCGGTACCTGGAGCGGTTGGAGCAGGCCGGCCGGATCCAGCGCCTCCGACTTGTTACACTGGCATGTGGCGCAGGAGCGCATGAACTCCCGGACGATGCGGCGGTCATGGTCGACGACGAAGTCACGGCGGAGGCGCTGCAAGGTCTTCTGGGTTCCTTCATGGGCGGCCGTGTGGGCCAGCTGTAGCACCTCGGGCAGGACACGAGATGCTGGAGGGACGTAGGTGCGAGAGCCGCGGAGGATGAGTCCGTCTGCGACACACCATGGCGCACCACGGGTGGTCGCTACGATGTCGCGGAGCTGGCACAGGTGTTCTGCCTCCTGGAGCTCAGTGCGGAGGTCAGCGTAGAGCTGGAATGTCGGCCCAGACATGGCGGCGAGGGCGGTGTCCTCCTGTTCGCGCTGAGATAGTGCGTCGACGACGGTGTTCAAGCGGCCGGGCCGGTACTCGACGGTGAAATCAAAGCCAAACAATTTGCTAATCCATTGGTGTTGGGGGACCGTTGAGAGACACAGATCAAGCATGTACTTCAACGCATAGTGGTCAGTGTGGACGATGAAGCGGCGGCCCCATAAGTAAGGTCTCCAGTGACGCACGACTTCAACGAGCCCTACGAGCTCGCGTTCGTATGCGGTGACCTTGAGGTGACGGGCGGCGAACGACTTGCTGAAGAACGCCATGGGGCCGGCGCCTTGGTGTAGGACGACACCAAAGCCGGTGCCGGAAGCGTCGCAGTCCACCACGAACGGCTTGTCGAAGTCTAGAAGGTGGAAAACCGGCATCGTGGATAGGGCCGTTTTCAGGGCCGTGAACGCCGTGGATGCCTCCTCCGGCCACTGAAAACCCTCCTTGCGAAGCAACCGTGTCAGAGGCACCGCCACCGTGCCGTAGTCCTTGATAAAGTGCCGATAGTAGCCGGCAAGGCCGATGAAGCCGCGCAGGGCACGTGCCGACACTGGCTGCGGCCACGAGGTCACCGCGACCACCTTATCTTCGTTCATTGCCACGCCGGACGTTGAGATCATGTGTCCCAGGTTGGCCATCGAGGACGTGGCAAACGTGAACTTGGATTGCTTCACGCATAGCTGGTTGTTTCCCAAGACGGAGAAGATGGCGCGTAGATGCTGGAGATGCTCCGTCTAGGAAGTGCTATAGACGATAATGTCATCGAAAAACACAAGGACGAACTTACAGAGGAAGGGCTGTAGCACAGCGTTCATCAGGCTCTAGAACGTGGCCGGCGCATTAGTGAGGCTGAATGGCATGACGAGGAACTCGAAGTGGCTGTGATGTGTCCTGAACGCGGTCTTCTCAAAGCCGTCCGGATGGACGCGCACCTGGTGATAGCCCGCGCGCAAGTCGAGCTTGGTGAAGAATCAGGTGTCGTGGAGTTCATCGATGAGTTCTTCTACCACGGGGGATCAGAAACTTGTCTTTCACCATGCATTCGTTCAATGCCCGGTAATCCACACAGAAGCACCATGTTCCGTCCGGTTTCTTGACGAGGAGTACCGGGGCCGAGAATGGCGACGTGGATGGCCAGATGATGCCCTGCTCGATCATGGCCGCACACTGGGACTCGAGTTCATCCTTCTGGAGGTGGGGATACCGATATGTTCGCACTGCAACGGGCGCCGTGCTTGGGAGAAGATGGATGCGGTGGTCGCATGCACAGCGCGGTGGGAGCCCGGCTGACGTGGCGAACACAGGTGCAAACGACTAAAGCAGGCGGTCGAGGAGGGCGCGCTCGTCGCTGCGCACGTAGTAGAGGCGGCCCGTCGGTGGTATGTCGAAGCACAGAGAGCTGATACCCTTCCAGAGGACACGGTGGCCGTGGTGCCAGAACGCCATACAGAGGTCGGCGCAGTCCCACAAGATTGGCCCCAAGGTGCGAAGATACACGCCCAACACCATGTCATAGTAGTCAAGTGGGATGGCGTAGAAATCAACAGAGGAAAACTCGTCGCCGATGTGCATGACGACGTCACGGGCGTGTCCGCGACAAGACACACGGTCATCGCTGGCCACTGTCACATGGGCGCCACGACTGTCATGGAAGTGGAGGCCCATGCGGTGAGCGGCAGCCATGCTGATAAAGTTGTGGGTGGACCCGGAGTCGAGGAGGGCGGTGAGCTCGAAATTGCTGATGAAGATACATAATTGCATGGTGTCCTCCGACCGGATCCCCATGGTGGAGTTGAGGGATATCAACAGCTCCTCCTTTGTAGCGGTCGAGGCATCATCCAGGAAGTTGGGGACGTCGTCAACGAAATCAGTGACTTCCAAATAGAAGAGGCGTTGGCATTTGTGACCACGAACATATGGTTCGTCGCAATTGTAGCAAAGTCCCTGGCGGTGCCGTTCGGTCATCTCGGCCGGAGAGGGACGATGGAACGGTCGTGGCGAGGACTGGGGCGGGGACGCAAGGATCGCCGACGGTGCCGCTGTGGTGGGAACGGACGACACCGACAATTGGGGTTGGCGCACTGGAGGTCAGGCGGAGCGCGACGCGCTGGCCGGCTGTGTGGCGGCACGATGTTCGTAGGCCCGAGCAAGGACCATGGCGCACTGGAGATCTTGCGGCACCTGTAATTCGACATCAATGCGGATGGCGTCTGGCAGGCCGCTAGTGAACAACTACACTTGTTGCTCCAGGGATAGATATCCTGCGTGAGCCATCCCAGCTTGGAATGCTTCCACGTAGTCGTCCACGGAGGTGCGAAAGGAGAGACGCGTGAGGTGCGCCAAGTGGTTGACGTCGATCACCGGACCAAAGTGCTGCTGGTAGAGAGCTTTGAAGTTGTCACACCCGATTTCCGAAGAGAAACCAAGTGCATCTCATATGTGCGCCAGGATCAAGTTACGCACATACGATAGATAAAAGAGTGTAATATCATTAACAGTATTTAAACGTATCACAGAGTTTAACCACTTATTACACTCAGGCATGAGACACGAAGGTCTCTAACAACAGAAAATGATAACTACTCGAAAAGTCTTCGTCTTCCGCTCCCACAGGCACTTGACTAGGGGACCGCAAGCCTCAAAACTCATCGTAGTCGTCGAAGTACTTGTCACCATTGTTCTCCTCTGAACAGCGGTAAGCAAGGTTGAGTACACTTATGGTTGGTACTCAACAAGTGGGGGAAGATGCAAGGTTATCAAGGGTACGCTAAGGTTTTGCAACGGTTAGCATTTTAATGTTGGTCAAATTTTAATTAAAGAATGCCTATTTACTTGGTGTAAGTTTATACCAATCCACTTAAAAAACTTTATAGCAAAACAACCCAAAGCTCATGAAACCACGATTTAATCTCATCTTTATGTTTATTAATCATGTGAGGGTCCAAGCCGCTCATAACCGTGAGCACGGGCCGATCTATCGCCTTTACACTCTACGAGAGGTTTGCACACTTTACCCACGGCTCGCATAAAAGCTCCGAAGAACTTTAAACCCAACCACGATGCCGGCCAAGCACCATACCACACTTCGAGGTGTGATCGCATAGGGATGCTACGAAGCCTTTACAAATGCATGCAAAAGACTAACGACCCGCATTTTTACGGATCGGGGCGGACCATAACCCTCCCTAGTGGTCGGCACCTTAGCAAAGGCTGCTACCCCAAAAGGACTGGGCTATACCCCTGCAACCCAGATCCCCCTCTGCTCCTTTCGAAAAAGGGCCACTAGTTCGATCACACACCTAATTAATTGGCTAAGGTAAGAGCCATGTGACACTGTGGTTGCGCATGTTTTCTTGGGTGGTTCTCCATGTTCCGATTAAATCATATATTCTTGTATTAACCCAAAACATTGATCTTTAAACATTAAGCTTTTCCATAAAAAGACCATTTTATCCAACCCAAGTTGAGCTACTAGCGTTATCTACCCAAAAACATTTATTTAAACCGGGTGTGCCAAGGATCAAGGGTAAAAGGCTAGGTATGTCCTTACAAAGGTGTTCCCATCCATTTAATGCAATATCATAATAAAAGTAAACTTAATAAGCATGTCGTTATATGGGATAAAAAGAATCATGCAGGGGGAGAAGACCACTTGCCTTCTTCAACTACAGAAAAGTCTTCTTCTTCTTCAAATAACTGTTCCTAATCGACTCCAAGGGGTTGTTCAGTCGAAACAGGCACGATATCTACGATTGTGAGATATGGGTACCCCTGGGTCCCCACCGACCAGGCTCAAAGCCATCCCTGACAAGTAGGTCCAGCCTACTAGAAGACCCGCCGACCTGTTAGTGGGCCCAATTGACCTAGTTTGCCGCCCACACGACTTCCTGAAGACCTTCCATAAGATTCCCCAGACGACCTGATCCGCTACGACCTCAAGACTTGGCGTACAAGATAAAGACCTCGGTGGACTTCTCCCAAAGCAGATCGACAGGATATGGCAAGATGTGTAATGTAGACTTAGGTCTCCTGGTTGTAACCAACCAGGAGTCTGGGAACCGACCTCATCCGCTGGCCAATATAAGGCGGACGAGGTGACCCATTGTACAATCAATCCAATCCTCAAGCAATCTACACCAACAACTGGACGTAGGGTATTACTCTCCGGAGGCCCGAACCAGTACAAAATCACCTTGTCCTTGTGTCTTGTCATAATTTCCGTGTGCTGCACTAGCATAACCGTCGCGTCTTAGCTCCCGATCTCCCCGCCGAACAAATAAACCACAGGGATTAACACCCCCGTGCGCTGTCCAGATCTCACCATCTGACAACGATCACACACATAAAGCATACAATCAATAAAACAATTCACCAATCAAGTCTAAGGCTAAAAACATGCTACTAAAGCGACAGGCTCACTGAGACGATCGCATACACAGCTAAAACACTGAAAACGGAACTATAACGATAAAGATACGCTAAAATCAAGGTACATGGACTAATCTGCGAAGAACTAAACTTTCCAGGGACCTAAAAGCAAGAAACCAGGGGCTAAAAACTAATTATACTTAAAAATAGAAGGTTAAAATCATAAAAAGGCTCGGCTGGACCTCGGGTATAAAGATTTAATAAAGACAGGGGCTAGAACATAAAATAAAGGACTGGATTGCAAGGATTTTCAAGGGTGGATGGACCGACATGTAAAATTAAAAAAACTGAGGGGCTCTTTAACTCTTATGCCTCGGTTGACCGGTATGCGACCGGTTTGGCCCGCAGGCCGCGCGGATCTGGGCCATCCGTGCCTGATCCAACGGCTAGCGACTCGAGCATGCACCTGAGCGGCAGCGCCCGCCCCGAAGACGGCGGTCCACGGCGGCGCTCTCGCCGAAGCTGTCTGAAAGTAGGCTTCCAGCCATGAAATTATGCGCGGATTGCACTTACACGAAGCTAGAGCGACGGCGAAGCCAACCAAGGTCTCACACGGGTAGTTTGGGTGGTGGTCGAGGCACAACATCTAAGGGGGCGGACGGTCGACGGCCGGCGAGCGGCGGTGCTATGCTCGGCTCGGGAAAAACAGAAAGAGGGTGGGGGTTGCTTGCTCACCACACGGAGAGGAGCTAGCGGGAGTTTTGGGTGACGAGGAGGCGGCGACGGGCGAGGTTGACGCCGACAAACCGAGGTGGGTGACGACGGCGGTGAGCTCGGTTGAGGACGAATTTGACCCTGTGAACCAAAATCGATGAACGAATAAGCTTTGGGCGTGAAGTAGAAACAAGATAAGAGGGTCAAGGATGCTTCACCGATGGCGGGGAGGCTCGGGCGGCGGTAATGGTGCGGTGGCCGGAGCTCCAACTGGCAGTTAAGCGAGTGTGAGGGCGAGGGAGGTGTGAGAGCTCGAGTGTTTGCGAAGGGGGTGCGGCGGGTTCCCTGGCGGTGCTTATATAAGCCCGGGAGGGGAGGGGGAGCGGCTCTCGGCGACAATGGCCATCAATGGCCATTCTGCCTTGATTGTAATCAAGAGGGGGGGTTAAAGAGGGGGAAACTGCCGGATTGAAGAGGGGAAGTGAAGGTCGGGCTTCACTACGGCTTGATGGGGGGGGGATTTGAAGGCGGGGGCGCGAGAGACCCGACTGGCAACGGCCGATGGCCATGAATAGGGCGCGCGACTGACCCGCGGTGGGAGGTAGGAGAAGGCCTGACGGTCGGGCCCCACCTGTCAGTGGTCGGGAAGAAAAGAAAAGGGAAGGGGAGGCTGTTGGGCTGCAGTGGGCCACAAGGGGGCGCACAAGGGAAGGAAAGGCTGGCGGCCTGGTTGCTTCGCGGACGAGGAAAAAAAAGAAACGGTCGAGGGGAGAAAGGCCGACTGGGCCGAAAGGAGAAAAGGGAGAGGGGAGAAGAGGTTTGTGGTTTTTCTTTTTAAATTCTTTTCAAATTCATTTTTCAAACATCACTCAAACAATAAAAACATGCATTCGAATCATGATGCACAAGCACTTATTATTTCTAACATTATTTAAATGATGTTTGAATACTTTAGAGGCCAATTTATTTGATAATTTAATTGCGTCCTTAGAAAAAATTAAATCTAATTACTCGTTGCTTATATTAATTTAGTGATGGTACTGTTAGGGTGTTACAAATCCTACCCCCTTAAAGAGAATCTCGTCCCGAGATTCAGGAAGATTAGAGAACAACTGAGGGAATTCTTCTTTAAGCTCATCCTCTCTTTCCCAAGTAGCCTTATCCTCTGAATGGTGACTCCACTGCACTTTGCACATTCTAATAACTTTGCTGTGAGTAGCCCTCTCTGAGGTATCCAAGATTTTGACTGGATGTTCTTTATTAGTCAGATCGTCTTTCACATCAAGATCTTCCAAAGGTAGGTCCTCTACTCTGATCTCGCTCGAACACTTTTTCAACTGTGATACATGAAACACATCATGGACACCTGCCAAGCGTTCAGGTAATTCCAATTGATAGCTACTTCTCCTCGTCTTTCCAAGACTTGAAAAGGTCCGATAAAGCGAGGAGATAACTTTCCTCTAATACTGAACCTTTGAAGACCTCGAATAGGTGATACCTTGAGATGTGCATAGTCTCCAACTTCGAATACCACCTCTCTTCTCTTAGGATCGACATAACTCTTTTACCAAGATTGAGCAGTTTTAAGATTCTCTTGAATTATCTCAATTTGTCTTTCAACTTCCTTTATAATCTCTGAACCAAAGAGTTGACTTTCCCCTGTCTGATTCCAAAATAATGGTGTTCTGCACTTCCTTCCATATAATGCCTCAAAAGGTGCCATTTTAAGACTACTCTAATAGCTATTGTTGTAAGCGAACTCTGCGTATGGCAAACTCTTATCCTAACTTCCACCATGTTTTAGAGCACATGCTCTTAATATATCTTCTAAGATTTGATTCGTCCTCTCAGTCTGACCATCTGTCTGTGGGTGATACGCTGAACTAAAATTCAACTTTGTATCCATAGACTCATGCAACTTCTGCCAAAATCGTGATGTGAACTGGGTGCCTCGATCTGAAACTATCGTCTTTGGAACCCCATGAAGACATACTATCTTTGATATGTATAGCGCTTCTAACTTTGCTCCTCTGTATGTGGTCTTGACTGGTATAAAGTGAGCAACTTTGGTTAACCTGTCCACAATAACCCATATAGAGTCATAACCACCACGAGTGCGAGGTAATCCCACTATGAAATCCATGCCAATTTCCTCCCACTTCCACTCAGGTACTTGCAATGGTTGAAGCAACCCTGGTGGTCTTTGGTGCTCTGCTTTTACACTTTGACATACATCACACAGTGCAACGTGTGCTGCAACATCCTTCTTCATACCGTACCACCAGTACTTCTGCTTCAAATCTTGATACATTTTGGTACTATCTGGATGTATAGAGAATGTTGAATCATGTTCTTCTTTCAGTATAGTCTCACGAAGATGTTTGATTTCTGGCACACAAATCCTATTCTTAAACTAGATAGTTCCTTGTTCATCTTCTCTAAATTTTGGAACTTTGCCTAGTTCAATCAATTTCTTATATTCCTTAATCTTTTCATCATTCAATCGCCCCTTCCTAATCTCTTGTTCGAGGGTTGACTCAATTTCCAAAGTCATGGTTCCACTTTGTGCAGCTATCCCCAAATTAAGTTGTGCCATTTCCCAACACAGTTCCTGAGGCATCAAACGAGCTACTAACATATTTGCCTGACTTTTATGACTCAGAGCATCTGCTACAACATTTGCATTTTCCAGGGTGATATTGAATATCGAAGTCATAATCCTTGATTAACTCTAAACATCTGCGCTGTCTGAGATTGAGATCTCTTTGAGTGAAGATATACTTCAAGCTTTTGTGATCTGTGAATATCTGCTGACACTTACCAATCATATAATGTCTCCAAATTTTCAGCGTGTGGACAATGGCTGCTAACTCTAAATCATGAGTAGGATAGTTCTATTCATGTTTCCTTAACTGTCTGGAAGCATATGCTACTACTTTTCCTTCTTGCATCAAGACACGACTGAGGCCTTGTCGTGATGCATCACAGTACACATCAAATCCTTTATGAATATCCGGCATTATCAGCACTGGGGCTGTAGTCAGCTTCTTCTTCGATTACTCAAAGCAAGCTCGACATTTGTCATCCCATTTGAACTCTTTTCCTTTTTCTAGCAAAGATGTGAGAGGTTTCACAATCTTCGAGAACCCCTCAATAAACCGACAGTAATAACCCGCCAAACCAAGAAAACTCCTGATCTCTGGTATATTCCTAGGTGGATTCCAGTTTAACACATCCTGAACCTTACTCGGATTCACAGAAATTCCTCTGTCAGTGATGATGTGCCCAAGAAAAGAGACTTCTTTCAACCAAAAATCGCACTTACTGAACTTGGCATATAACTAATGTTCTCGAAGCTTCTGCAATACCAACCTTAAGTGTTCCTCATGCTCTTCCTCATTCCGAGAAAACACCAAGATGTCATCGATGAATACCACCACAAACTTATCAAGGTACTCCATGAAAACCTTGTTCATTAGGTACATGAAGTAGGCTGGAGCGTTGGTCAATCCAAAGGACATCATTGTGAACTCGTACATACCATATCTAGATGTGAAGGCTGTCTTGGGAATGTCCTCCAGTCGAATCTTCAACTGATGGGAACTAGATCGTAAATCTATCTAAGAGAAAACTTTTGCTCCTCTCATCTGATCGAACAGATCCTCGATTCGGGGTAAAAGATATTTATTTTTGATGGTGACTTCATTGAGAGATCGATAATCTGCACACATCCTCCTAGATCCATATTTTTTATCTACGAAGAGTGTGAGGGCTCCCCATGGTGATGAACTAGGATGAATAAACCCTTTACTTAACAACTCTTCTATTCGTTTATTTAGTTCGGCCAAATCCTTAACATCCATTATATACGGTCTCTTAGATATATGAGCGGTGCCAGGTAAGAGTTCGATACTGAATTCAATATCACGGTCAGGTGGCATACCTGGTAAGTCATCGGGAAACACATCTGAGTACCCATTCACCACTTTGATATCTTCCAAAACTTTCCCATTCATTGAATTCACCATCTCCTTTCCAGTAGGTGACGGAGTGGCAACAAACTCTATTCTGTCCCCTTGCGGGCTAGTTAAGTGAACTGACTTCTCTCGGCACCGTATGACCCCATCATACTTTCTTAACCAATCTATCCCTAGGATCACATCTATGCCCCACGATTTTAAGATCACTAGATTGGATGGAAAGTCTACCCCCATGATTTTAAGATTTACTTATGGGCATAAACGACTGACTTTCATATCACCGCCCGGGGAACTAACAAGCAATGGTTTCTTCATTGGACTCATAGGCATGTTATGCTTTGCTATGAACTGATCAGTTATAAATGAATGTGAAGCTCCTGAATCAAATAGTACTGTGGCAGGTACAAAGTTGATAGGGAACGTACCCAACACAACTCCAGAAGCGTCCTGAGCCTGCTCCACAGTCGTATTGTTCACCTTGCCGCACACATAGTTCTGCTGAGCTTTGTTGCCTGGAGTGCTTGAATTTCTAAGGAGAGGTTGAGACATCGGCTGTCCAGTTTTCTGAACATTGCCCCTCTGGGGAGTCTGCAATCCACGCGTAGGACAGTTGTTAACATAGTGTCCCAATTCTCTGCACTTGAAACACCCATTAGGCTGAACTGGAGTTGTGTTCCTCACAAGTGCACCTGAAGTATGAACTGGGCGGTTTTGCTGGAAGTTTGGGGTGCGGGGAGTTTGCGGGTTAAAGCGTTGGGGTTGCTGGGACAAGCGCTGCAGCTGCAAGTTTTGATGATATATTCCACTCTGTCCTCCAGAGCGGAACCGAGGGTTCTGTGGGGAGCTGTAGTGGGGACGGGTGTTGCTGCTGGATTATCACTGGGACTGGAACTTACGCGTTTGCTCACCGAGCTCTCTACGCTTGTTCTCTAAGACAATGGCTTTGTTTAATAGTGTAGCAAAGTCTGGGAAGGTATGGCTCTGAAGCTGATAATTAAGTGGCCCTATCAGACCATCCAGGAAGTGTTCCTACCTCTTTGGATCAGTGTTAACCTCATCAGGGGCGTAGTGAGACAATTGAGTGAATTTGTCCAAGTATTCGTTCACAGACATATTGCCCTGTTTCAGAGCAAGTAACTCCCTCTGTTTCAACTTTAATACCCCAGCAGGGATATGATGTGCATGGAAACTATCCTTGAACTCCTGCCAGGGAATAGTGTTGGGTGCAGCGTGAGCAGCAGTATATGCATCCCACCAGTAAGATGCTAGCCCTTCCAGACATCCTGAAGCATACAAGACCATTTCACGGTCGTTGCGTTGAGCCCTTTCCAGCTTTTTGGTAATAGTTTTCCACCAATCATCAGCATCCAGAGGATCGGTTGAGTGGGAGTAGGTAGGGGGTGTGGCTCATGAACTCCTTGTGTTTGTCCCTTGGTGCCGGTGATGCTGGTGGCTGATTCTGCTGGGCTTGCAAATTCTGCACTGTGGCAGTGAGGTTTTGAATTCATCTGGGCGGCAAAGAATTGTTGGGTAGCAGGATCCATTGCAGGATTGGGTGGGGGAGGTGGCACCGGGTTTTGCTGGTTAGCAATATGTGCTCGGATAACGGGTGGAACGTCCTGTCCTCCTCCTGACCTGGTGTTTACCATCTGATCGTTAGAGAAAGGCATTTCAGACAAGAATATTGAACTGATGTATATAGAGGTAAGCTTGAAAAGAGAAATCAATATGATTCTATTTCTGTGACAGATTCAGTTGATCTTGATAAAACAGTTGTAACTCTTAGTTCCCTTTTCCAAAAATTATGAAAGTTTATGAGGCTGTGAAGGACAAAATTTTAAAACCAACCCCACTGTAATCATCTCAATTGGAGGTCTACAACTTGAGATATAATTCAAACATTGCAGCCATGTCAGCAGGATTTTACAGATTCTGTTAGCCCCACTGTTTTGTTCATAACTCTCTGTATATTAACTCTATGATGCTGAATTTTTGATAGAAATTGATCCACGGAATTTGTGAACCAACCCAACTAGATTTAGGTCAATCGGAGTTCTGTAGCTTGAGATATGATTAAAACATTACTGCCCTGTCAGAGAGCTGCGCGAACAGATTTTGTGCAAACGATTTGGTGTGATATATAAGGTAAAAGACAACTTGGATTTAAACCCCAACTAACCATTACATTAACAAATTTTTTCTTGTTGCATTTGTGGCCATCACTCCACAATACAACTTACTCAAACAAAAATCCAAATCAAGCAAGATTCAAACAACAACTTATTACATCATTCGTCCTCGCAAGAATGTCTATCGAAAACATGTAAAGGGTAGGTATCCTAGACTCCTAGCCTAACGAAGATGAGTGGTCGCTCCTGGAGTGCCATAACGAAGCCTCTTGCACGGGGGTGACCAGGAAGGGCAAGATGCTTCTGCTTCCTCAGGTGGTTGTTGACCTACAGGCTGAGCTTCCAACTGTGTTATTCTTGCTTATGCATTTTGAAGCTCTCGGTGGGTCATATCTAACTCTGCTGTTGCACCTTCCAGATCTGTGTTGAGTGCTGCAGTCACCCTAGCAAGAATGTCCACACGGCTATCCCGAAAGTCTCCCATGGGTACCATAGTGTCTTCAGTACCACTGACTCTGGTGGGAACAAAACGGAAGTCTGTGCCATGTATACGGTCACGGAAAGTGTTGCTGACAGACTATAGTGCCCTTCTAGCAGTGTCGTTGATAGCGGTAGCCTCTGAAGTGAAGTGTGCAGTACTGGGATGTATCGTGCGAGTCCTCCATCTAGCAGCCTGTCTCGTGGTCACTCGGACATGAACCTCAGTAGTATAATAATCTCTCATACCAGGCTCCACATAATGTTTGGTGATGTACAGAGGCCTCACTGAGTGCTCTATGTCTTGCAGAAGCTCCTCCAACAACTCACAGAACAGACCATTTGGACCAATATAAGTGTGCTCATGGTATTCTGCTCTGCGGTACCTGTGCTCATCGCCCTGTTCACCCTCATTCTCATCGCCATTGTTGTTGCTATCATCCTGGTTGTCATTGTTGTTTCCATTGTTAGCGACCACACTGTTATCGTCCTCCATTCCCTCAATATCAACGTCTTCATCCTCATCATCATCATCCACATTCCCGTCCTCTTCTTCACTGGAGCTGTCCTCACTACTGCTAGAATCATCCCCGGAGTCATCTGGATCATTGTCTGCAGCATCCGGCATAGTCACATCCTCGTTGGCAGCCTCTGGTTCTGGTGCATCCTCAACTGTTGGTGGAATCACGATATCCCCATCTGCATCCACCTCCAAATGTGCTCCATCGTACAACTGCGGCTGCTCCTCTAACTCATCAGGCTCAAAGATCACCTCCTCTGGATCTTCTTCTATGTCCTCCTGAGGCTATACCTCCCGGTGCTCCTCCACTATCATCTCCAACCGCACCTATACCGGATAATCCTCAACTTGAAGGACCGATAAGGCGACCGAGAGGGGGGGGGGGGGGTGAATGGGAGCCGATAAAAATTCTTCTCGAGGGAGATTGAAACTCCGACAAGACGAACTAGCTCGGTCGAACCCCCGAAATCACACGCTCCGCACTTCTACCTCCCGTTTGCCAAAACCACGTAGCCACTGGAGTGCTACTGGTCCTAGGAACAAACTCTACTAGCAACCACAACACACACGCAGCACCGACAGCGGAAACAACTCGAAAGCCGGCTAACCAGAGGGGGCGGTTAGACCGGGTATAGGGGGCGGTTAGACCGCCTCCACCTGGCAACCAAGAAATCCTCCGAAACGCCTCTTCCGAGCACCAAAACACACCACGGTTTCACCAACAGAGATCTCTGGTCAAGGCCATGCTAGCTACCAGAAAATCTTGGCGAAAACCAAAACTTCACCCAAGGGCCTAGGGGCGGTTAGACCGGCTACCTGGGGCGGTCTAACCTCCTGTACCCAGCAACTAACCCCGACCAAGAACACCTAGCAAACTACACTAAAACAAGCCAAGATTTCACCAGAACGCTCCTCTGATCAAGGTGAACAAACTCACAGAGAAAGGTCCAGCAAAATCAAACTTTCTTCGGAAAGGCCTAGGGCGGTTAAACCTGGTGCCAGGGGCGGTTAGACCTCCCTCCCCTGAGCACAAAGATCCGAGTGAAAACCCAAGCAAACGGACTCGAAACGCTCCAAGATTTCAACCATACAATCCCCTGGTCAAGGCCAACATGCTACCAGAAGATCTCGGCCAAAATCAAAACTTTCTCCGGACGAGCCCGGGGCGGTTAGACCGCCCCTCCTACGCGGTTAGACCGCCCTCCCCGACAGAACAGGAAAAAGGGGAACCGCGGGTCAACCCTCAACTTTGCATCACCCGATCTCCCGATTCACCCAACGGATTGCAGCGAAACTTTGGGGATGCCCGGGTCACCTCATGGACGACCTCTCCCTCAAAGGAATTGCACCGAAACGCTCTCAATCATGGGGAATCGCAAATCTCGTGACCAAACCTCAAGAACTCGAGTTCCAACGAAAACCACCAAATCGAGTCCGATTCAAAGGAGATTTGGGGGCAAAGTCAACAGCCAAAGAGGCACAAAAACCTCATACGTGACACCCACCAAAAACCCCAAGAAATCGTCCTCAAAACACCGCCAACAAAGAGCTCCGAAAATCAACACAAAAGAGACGGGAAAACCACCGTGATGAACAACGCCGAACCATCTATACATGCCATGAAAGGTTCGTACATGGTCTAGCTTGCCACCCAAACATCCATCCCTCTCTCTAGATCTCACATGAAGCTCTCAAGCTAGTCCTCTAAAAATCTAAGGAAAAATGGAGAACGAAAATGGAAAAACAAATGAGCTAGAGTTCCAAGAGTTGGCTGCCATCCACCCCTCTAATGAGTATATATGGAGGCACCCAAAAGACTAAAACACCCTTCACTAATAACCAGGGATACATGCCCCTCAAGGGCGGATTTGGAATTCTTGATGTCTTCACCATCGGACGGATGCCCGGCGACCGCACCCTGCGTAGCCTCGACGCAAGCCTTGCGATCCCGACGCGTGTCCTCCGCTTCGAAGCTTCTCGGCACCGGCGGCCGGGCGGTCGACCGCCCCCACGGCGGTTAGGCCGACCGCCCGGTGGATCCGACCGGCCCGAGGCGGTCCGACCGCCCCTCCCGGGCGGTTGAACCGCCCGGGTGGCCGCACCTCCTCGTCGAGTCTTCGGCCTCGGTTTTGTGGCTCAACCGAGTAACCCGGTGGTTTTCCGGTGAACCACCGCAAACCCCGCGAACTCGGTGTAGCCTCCGCCAATCTCCACTCATGACTCGGCTCCCACGTAGTCCCGGCTCGACCTTGGTTTTGAGGCTCTACCAAGAAACCGTCCACGACTTCATCTTCTTGTTCATGCCACCATGCGGCCCGCACTTGACCCCGCCGGCCACCGGGTCCCTCGAACGAAGCCTACTTGTCTTCTCCACACTCGGAGGCCTCACCGCAACGACCTTTCGCGCTTGTTCTTCACCCGCACCAACACGAGTCAAGCCGCAACCCGCACCCGCAATACTTAGCCAAGAATCGGTCCACACAACGTTGTCAATCACTCATCACACAAGGAAGCGACCATCCACCGGTCCTCGAACCACACATGGTCCTCACAACCTTCTCGGTGCTCCTCCTCTAGCTACTCCACCATCTCTGCTGGCGGGTGACGGGGAGCCAACTGCCCATAAGGGAAATGTCCTTCGGTGCTCTTACGGGCAGTCTAACGTGACCTGGCCATTTAATAAGAGAAATATGAACTCAGTATAGAAGAAATCAAAATGATGCAGTTTTCAACAAAGATTAAAGATCAAATTAGGTTTTTATGCGTAAATAAAGCAATTTTGAAAGATGATGTGACGATCTAGAACATGAATCCTTAATTTTCGACCA
Organism: Cenchrus americanus; assembly: GCA_947561735.1. NCBI lineage: Eukaryota > Viridiplantae > Streptophyta > Magnoliopsida > Poales > Poaceae > Cenchrus > Cenchrus americanus. Next base: position 97,088,847 of record OX387243.1, on the reverse strand, counting down.
TTTCTAACTAAGGCTGCGTTCCTACGGTCAACACTGCTCTGATACCATTCTGCCACACCCGATTCCGAAGAGAAACCAAGTGCATCTCATATGTGCGCCAGGATCAAGTTACACACATACGATAGACAAAAGAGTGTAATATCATTAACAGTATTTAAACGTATCACAGAGTTACCACTTATTACACTCATGCATGAGACAAGAAGGTCTCTAATAACAGAAAATGATAACTACTTGAAGAGTCTTCGTCTTCCGCTCCCACAGGCACTTGACTGGGGGACCACGAGCCTCAAAACTCATCGTAGTCGATGAAGTACTCGTCACCATTGTTCTCCTCTGACCAGCGGTAAGCAAGGTTGAGTGCACTTATGGTTTGTACTCAACAAATGGGGGAAGATGCAAGGTTATTAAGGGTAGGCTAAACTTTTGCAGCGGTTAGCATTTTAATGTTGGTAAAATTTTAATTAAAGAATGTCTATTTACTAGGTGTAAATTTATACAAACCCACTTAAAAAAAACTTTATAGCAAAACAATCCAAAGCTCATCAAACCACGATTTAATCTCATCTTTATGTTTATTAATCAAGTGAGGGTCCAAGCCGCTCATAACCGTGAGCACGACTGATCGATCAGTTTTACACTCTGCAGAGGTTTGCACACTTTACCCACGGCTCGCGTAAAAGCTCCAAAGAACTTTAAACCCAACCATGCGATGCTGGCCAAGCACCATACCACACTTCCGAGGTGTGATCGCATAGGGACACTATGAAGCCTTTACAAAGGCATGCAAAAGACTAACGACCTGCATAGTTACGGATCAGGGCGGACCATAACCCTCCCTAGTGGTCAGCACCTTAGCAAAGGCTGCTACACCAAAAGGACTGGGCTATACCCCTGCAACCCGGATCCCCCTCTGCTCCTTTCGGAAAAGGGTCACTAGTTCGATCACACACCTAATTAATTGGCTAAGGTAAGAGCCATGTGACACTGTGGTTGCGCATGTTTTCTTGGGTGGTTCTCTATGTTCCGATTAAATCAAGTATTCTTGTATTAACCCAAAACATTGATCTTTAAACATTAAGCATTTCCATAAAAGACCATTTTATCCAACCCAAGTTGAGCTACTAGCGTTATGTACCCAAAAACATTTATTTAAATCGGGTGTGCCAAGGATCAAGGGTAAAAAGCTAGGTATGTCCTTACAAAGGTGTTCCCATCCATTTAATGCAATATTATAATAAAAGTAAACTTATTAAGCATGTAGTTATGTGGGATAAAAACAATTCTACAAGGGGAGAAGACCACTTGCCTTCTTCAACTACAGAAAAGTCTTCTTCTTCTTCAAATAACTGTTCCTGATCGACTCCAAGGGGTTGCTCAGTCGAAACAGGCACGATATCTACGATCACACACATAAAGGATACAATAAATAAAACAATTCACCAATAAAGTCTAAAGGCTAAAAACATGCTACTAAAGTGACGGGCTCGTTGAGACGATCGCATAGACAGCTAAAACACTGAAAACGGAGATATAACGATAAAGATACGCTAAAAACAAGGTACAGGGACTAATCTGCGAAGAACTAAACTTTCCAGGGACGTAACAGCAAGAAACCAGGGGCTATAAACTTATTATACTTAAAAACAGAAGGTTAAAATCATAAAAAGGCTCGACTGGACCTCGGGTATAAAGATTTAATAAAGACAGGGGCTAGAACGTAAAATAAAGGACTGGATTGCAAGGATCTTCAAGGGTGGAAGGACCGGCATGTAAAATTAAAGAAACCGAGGGGCTCTTTAACTCTTATGCCTCGGCTGACTGGTATGCGACCGGTTTGACCCGCAGGCCGTGCGGATCTGGGCCATCCGTGCCCGATCCAACGGCCGGCGACTCGCGCATGCGCCCGAGGGGCGACGCCCGCGCCGGAGACGGCGGCGTTCTCGCCGGAGCTGGCCAAAAGTAGGCTTCCAGCCACAAAATTACGCGCGGATTGCACCTACACGAAGCTAGAGCGGCGGCGAAGCCAATCAAGGGCTCACACAGGTAATTTGGGTGGTGGCTGAGGCACAACATCTAAGGGGGTGGACAGTCGACGGCCGGCGAGTGGCGGCGCTATGCACGGCTTGCGAAAAACAGAAAGAGGGTGGGGGTCGCTTGCTCACCACACAGAGAGGAGCTGGCGGGAGTTTTGGGCAACGGGGAGGCAGCGGCGGGCAAGGTTGACGCCGGCGGACCGAGGTGGGTCACGACGGCGGTGAGCTCGGTTGAGGATGAATTTGACCCTGTGAACCAAAATCGACACACGAATAAGCTTCGGGCGTGAAGTAGAAACAAGATAAGAGGGTCAAGAATGCTTCATTGATGGTGGGGAGGCTCGGGCGGCGGCAATGGCGCGGAGGCCAGAGCTCCAACTGGTGGTTAAGCACGCGCGAGGGCGCGCGAGGTGTGAGAGCTCGAGTGTTTGCGAAGGGGGTGCGGCGAGTGCCCTGGCGGTGCTTATATAGGCTCGGGAGGCGAAGGGGAGCGTCTCCCAGTGGCAGTGGCCATCAATGACCATTTAGCCTTGATTGTAATCAAGAGGGGGGGGGGGGGTTAAGGAGGGGCAAACTGCTGGATTGAAGAGGGGAAGTGAAGGTCGGGCTTCACTACAGCTTGATGGGGGGGGGGGGGGGTTGAAGGCGGGGGCGGGGAGAGACCCGGCCGGTAACGGCCGGCGGCCATGAATAGGACGCGCGACTGACCCACGACAATAGATAGGAGAAGTCCTGACAGCCAGGCCCCACCTGTTAGTGGCCGGGAAGAAAAGAAAAGGGCAGGGGAGGCGGTTGGGCTGCGGTGGGACGCAAGGGGGCACGCGAGGGAAGGAAAGACCGACGACCTGGTTGCTTCGCTGACATGGAAAAAAAAGAAACAGGCCGCGGGGAGAAAGGCCGGCTGGGCCGAAAGAAGAAAAGGGAGAGAGGAGAAGAGGTTTGGGGTTTTTCTTTTTAAATTATTTTCAAATTCATTTTTCAAACTTCACTGAAACAAGAAAACCAAGCATTCGAATCATGATGCACAAGCACTTATTATTTCTAACATTATTTAAATGACGTTTAAATATTTTAGAGGCCAATTTATTTGATAATTTAATTGTGTCCTTAGAAAAAAATTAAATCTAATTACTCGTTGCTTATATTAATTTAGTGATGGTATTGTTAGGGTGTTACAGAAGTGTGGCCATGTCACCACGCCGACGTCCTGCTCAAGCATGAAGTACCAGTGTTGCGCCACGCCGGTCATGTGAAACGAGGAAAGGCCGACCTTCTCCGCCTCGCTGGTGTGCTGCGCCCAAAAAAGTGCTCTCATCGGTTGAGCCACCCCAATGGATCTTCCCAACCGTAGAACGTAGGGAAGGAGAGCTTGTGGTAGCGAGGGACGGCGGTGCCATCAACTTGGTGCTCGAGGAAGTGCTGCTGCGGTGGAGGTTGATGGAACAGAGGCTGAGACGGCGGCGGCTCGGAAAAACCCAGTATCGGGGATGGCGAATGGGGAAACGAGATCTGTGTGATGGGCACTGTAGTGATGCCATCGTGGAGTGGACGAGGAGCGACCCCGTAAATGGGGCCATGTACCCTGGCATGCCGTACAGGGAGCTTGAAGGGGGTTGGCTGGGGCCCGCCGGGTCGTATCCCGCCGGAGACGCCATACAAGCGGCGATGTGGTAGACCTGGCGCTAGAAGTCGTAGATGGCGTGCGCCAAGATGTCATGGGAGCCATGGAAACGGCCTGACCACCCGAAGACGCTGGTATGCCAAAGCTTGGCGGTGGCACCGTAGACGGCGGAGCGGAGGCGCCCGACGAGATGGTGCCGTGGTAACAACGAAGCTGGCGGGGGTGGACATCGTTCCCGGCAATACTGATACCAGATTGTAATGGCCTCGGCTCAGATTGCGCAAGAAATATTCGTGGCTGGTGGGCAGACACGGTGAGGGCTCGCGGAGGCGGCGCGGGCGCGACATCGTCCTGTCGTCGGCGTCGAGCATGCATTGGAACGAGGAAAGCAGCAGGGAGCAGGAGAGATTGATCTCAATCTCCAGCTAGTTTTCTCATTAACAAATCGTGTGCCTTTATAGGCCAATACCTAACAATCCTCAACTAACAAATCAAATCCTAATAATTCTTGAAATGCAGCAAACAAACTCTAATCCTAATCCCTTCTTGTTGACGTGGCTTAGCCACTCTGGCGTGGACGGCGACCATAGGTCCGGCCCACCATAACATGGAGGTTGCGCAGGAGTTTTGTAAACTGCATTTATTTAATACATCTAGTTAGTGGTCAAACAGTGAGCTAAAATTTAACTCATCCCAACCAAAAAGGACTATGCATTTCTATAAAGATTGTCATAAACCCATAATACGTTGCTCATTATAGAAATGCATTTATTTTTCTTATAATGGCACCTTGTCTATCAATCGTTGAGAGATTATGCTGCAAGAGGAGCTTTGTCTAGTCGATTTAGGGCACGTGCAACGTGCGGTGGTAAGCCATCTACGAGTCGGCCTTTTACATAACCACCCCTCCAACTTTAGGTTAGTGTCGTCGCCGCCGTCGTCTCAAGAAATGACGATGAGGACTCGTGCTCCCAAGCTTTATCACCAAGCATAGAGCCGTTGCTCACCTGGTAAATGGCGAAGGTTCGTCCTATGCTGCGTCATAGCTTATTAAGCGTGTCTGCACGGGAATATGGTGCCACGAATCGATCCATGCGTCGGAGAGCAGCGGTCGGGACCTCCATGGCACGACGAAAGCCCCAAACTTGGGTTGCTACCACAGAATCTGAGCTGGCACGCGAGGAGTGAGGAGGCCACCTGCAAAGTGAGCAGTAGAGGCAAAACGGCACCCGCAGCTCGGGAGAGGGAGGCCGGGCCGCTCGCTGGTGGAGGAGCACCAAAGGTGGGGCCATGTGCTCCCATGGCTCACCAGTGAATGAAGATGAGCATGTGAGGGGTCGGTGGCTCCCTTCGGATCCATTCCTGCATCGAGCTTTGCCCCTACATCAACAGAGGGAGGGTGACCTTCGCCCCGAATCGAGCTCCACTGCGCCATGGAGTAGGGAGGCTCGTCACTGCCACTGCGTGCAGAAGGGAGTTAGGGAGGGAGAGGTGATAGGGGTGGGATGAGCTTGTCGGAGTGGCCAGGCAGCGGAGGAGCTCATGCTCCTATGCATGCCCACCTCGAAGGAGTTGGATAGTTGTGGGAGGAGGGGTGTTGGCTGGCGGAAGGAGCGAGGAGCGCAGGGGAGAGAGTGGAGAGGTAGATTGAGAACATGAGTGCACAAGAGAGATGATATGTTTCATTGCACTTTACATTTCAACTCTTTTATATGTTTTTCATGTATAGGTCCTTTAGATATATAGGCAAATTTCACATGTAGGTACTTGATCATATATATAGTATAAAGTAATAAGGACGAATGTTCAATGTACATTGTAATGGTATTACAATTATTTCAATTGAGCACCAAAATGCTACAAAGATGAAATGCACACATGATCACCATGATTTATGTGTCAAAGGATGAATCAAATGTTTTGTAGATAGACAAACAGACGAGTCCTTGTACAAGCTATCTATTTAACTGTGTGTGTGGCGAATAAACAGTAATCGTCTACACTATTGTACTTGCCTTAAAAATCAAACTAGTAGTTAGACCCTGCTAGGTTTCCATAAGTCTTATTAAGTCACTTGTATTTAAGTCGGTTGTTTTTGGTGGCGGGGACTTATACAAGTCGGTGTGTGTTCTCGTGGACTCCATCCGAAGTGGGAGAGGAAAAGTGACTTATGTCACTTTAACTAGAGATGGAGTAACTTATGAACTTAATAAGTCGAGGGATTTTAATTAAGTCGAGTTGTTTGACTTCTATAGGTGACTTATTTGCATTTATTTTCACTTTAAGTCGGGTGACAAGTTAAATCTATGGCTCATTAGTTCACCTTTGTCACTACTTTTTCTCCTTTTGGGATTGCAACCTATCCTCTAGTTCACATATTTTATATAAAAAGTAGGAATGGGACTCTCGCTGTCGATTTCTGAAAAAGTGTATGAACAACAACAACCTAGATCCATAATGTTAATTCTTATATTGTTGCACTAATGCGGTGCCAAATCCATTATTGTCCATTTAATTACCCCAATGGTGTGTTACTCGGTTATAATGGATAGGCTTGGAACTCGGACATTAGAATCACTAGAAAAAGATGGATTTTCATTAGGTTCATTTTGAGTACAAACTACAATTTTAGTGCCTTGAGATTGAATGAAGCTATGCTACTTCTGTTTTTTGCATTTAGTTTTTATTGTATCTCAAGGCATTGAAATTGAAATTGTATTTAGCTAATCTACAAGAACTTCATTTGTGTTATTAGGTAATACTAGACAAACTTTATAACAACAATTTTGCAATTCGTTTTCACATAGCTCTTGTATCATGCATTACTCTATAAATGTAGCTAGGTTTCTTGGTGAATTGCTCTTCCTCTACCCTTCTGTAGCAGCTATATCCATGTGTGTATTCCTGACCATGCATTATACAATTTGTTGTGCTTGTTGCTATGGAAAGTGGACCCTTCTTTTTGTAGATGTTCCCTTTTATAGTAGTACATAGTACTTTCCTATCTTTCAAGTTCCCTAGTGGTTTGCCAAAGTCACACTACAATAATATAACCCCTTTTAGCTACATCATATTTAGAGTTAGTTAGACATATTTTATTATATCTATATCAATGTAGGAACATTTTAATAAGGAAAAGTTCATTTTTGACCATTCAACTTCAACTATCGCCAAAGTTTGATTTTGATCATCGAACTCCAAAACCGGATACCTTTGACCATCCAACTATCAAACCCGTTTAAATTTGGCCATTGGGCTGTTTTGATGAGTGATTTTAACTATTTTATTTACAATTTAGTCCTTAGATCATAAAATGGACATTACTTTTTGCTACTACCTCCGATTTAGCTAACTCTTGTAGTCATGCATTCATTATGGTGAGTTGTAACACCCCAGGCACCGCAAAGGCTCAAGATGATACTAAACAACCTCCCTTCATATTGGAGCATGAACACTCAACAACACAAGCCTCAAACAGAGTAAAACGCAGAAGCAACAACATAATCGATATATAATGATCAACCACACAGCAACTCAACAAAATAACCACTAACAAAATTAACCACATTTATTAATATGGTAACACAAAACATCACCAGAAAGTATACTCTATGCTCCTTGCAACCAAACAAGGAATCATTATTATTGTTAAAAAATAAAGTTGCATGACGTGAAGATGTGCAGCTACCACATCCCTTCAAGCAGACATCGACTCAGGCACCTGGAAGGATAAAGCAGTGTGAGAATAAATCTCAGCAAGCAAACTGCTTTAACAAGTTATTTAAACCACGAGTTCTTTAGGCATCAATTTAAATATAGATACGAGATAAAATGAAAGTCATCCTCATATGAACAAAAGAATAAATTGCAATCTCTTATTTACTTCAGATGATCATGTCCTCATAACCACATTCATACCAATGCATAACTAAAATATAAAAACCACAATGAATACAAATGCAATGCAAATGCCATGTCCACTGCCTCCATACCCAACAAGGTATGAAGCTGCATCGTATCCCTCCTCGGGCAACATATGATGATGTACCGATACGGTCGCAGCAAATAAGCGGCGACATCCACAAATGATGTGCAATGCAATATGATGCAATGATATGGTGCAACTGCAAGTATGTTTACCACTTGTGCCACATAAAAAACATACCTCTTACCTCATAATGGGATAACAACCACACATATTATTATATAAGAACTATATAAAAAATTGACAAGGAATTATTCCATGGTAAGGTTCTCGAACTTGATTAAAAAGTAGATAGAATAAACAACAAGTTAAAGCTGTAGCAAAACCACCGCTATGTTTACCTGCCTCAAAGTGATAAAGAAAAGGTCACTAGGCATAGTCCAGCCAAACCACATGTTTATCATCATCATCTCAGTACATGTCACACAAACAAACAAATACAAACAATAGACATATTGCTCCTACACTCAGACCCTCAAACAAGACAAAATACCAAATCGTCCTACAAGAGCAGCAACACTTCTCTTTATTGTATCTTTTAAACCACAAAAGCAATGTTAATAAATATATACATTTTCAGAAACTATAGTGTTAGAACAAGTTTCAATGGTCAAAATATTTTTATTCACAAAAGGAATTGTCCTAATCTTCGCTTCCATTAAGACTACTAAATATGTCTTGAGTTCTGACAGTCAAAGGTAAAACCTTGAAATCTCTTCGACCACTCATCCAAAAATTATGAAATCTGACCAGATAATGAACAACTATTTTATCAACAACTTCGACTCTATGACTTTTTTCAGTAAAAATCATTAAGATCAAATAATCATCACAACAACTTCGAGTTCTGAATCTGAGAACAAAAACTGACAGTCCAATGTTGGGGAATTCGGAGAAAACCTTACACCCTCGGAACGTCGGATTTGTCGAAGTTCATGAGATAAGTTTTCAGGCGATGTACGAAAATAACAGCCGAATCTGGCTTCTTCGAGTGAATCTGCTGTCTATTTTAGGAAGATTGAAACCTGCGAAACTCTTGAATCATGAATCTGCGAAGATCTGGAATCATGAACTTGCGAAACTCTAGAATCATGAACCTTCGAAGATTTGGAATCATGAACCTGCGAAGATTTGGAATCATGGACCTACGAAGATCTGAAATCATGAACCTGCGAAATTCGGGAATGAAGTGGAATTCAAACTCGAAGGTTATGTCATCTGAAGATCTTCATAAAAAGAGATTCGGAGACCAGCAAGAAGCCAAGTCAAGGACGTTATCTCAAAAGTTCGGGTTTGACGTGTGAACTAGTGGCAGGCTTGTAAATGAATGAAATCAGTCCCACAAATCACGGGATGTAAAAGACATTTATGTACATGTTCACACTAGGAATATTCCCTAGACTGGGGGGTATTTTCGGGATGTAAAAAGTCCCTTCGTCTCCCTATAAAAGGGGGGTGCGAGGGCACGTGTAAGGGGGTTCATAACTTTTGAGGCGAGTACAGAGTTTTGGAGATTCTTTGTCTCCCTTTCATAACTTCTATGACTTCTGTGACTTGTGTTCTAGATTTTTGTGTTCGGGGATTCCCTTCGATTTTTCGGACCCCCCAACATTGGCGCCCACCGTGTTTTAGCTGAAAAACAGCTCACAATGCCACCGCAAAAGAGATCAAAGAAGAACACTCCCGCTGAGACCGATCAAGAAGAGCACCACCACGACGAAGGCAGCTGAATCTCTCTCATTCCTGAACCTTCAAACATCACAGACCAGGAACGAAGAGCAAAACTTGAGGCTCTCTAAAGAGCAAGAGCTGAAAAGACAGCACACATTCTAGAACAACTTGCAGAACAACAAATTCATGAAAACAATGATGATGATGATGACGACGAGGCAATAGACAAAGAACTAGAAAGAGTTCAGCAGAAAATACAGCAGTTGCAGAAAGAGAAAAAAAAATTACAAACAAACTACAAGCAAAAAGAAAGGCCTCTGAAAAGCTAGAAAAACTCAATCAGGCAAAAGAACAAATCGAGGCAATACAAAGAGAAATTAAAGAAATGCAAGAACAAGATAACAATTCACTGTGGCAAGACTCACCACACTAGAACTCTGGTCCATACAGAGGAACCCCGAAAGAAAATATCTTTGAGGGTAATGGAATCTCACAATTCGTGGATCCTGAATCACCACTCTCCATAGGCTTGCAAACTGCACCATGGCCTTCAAAGTTCAAACCAGTATCCCTACCAAAATACAATGGTTTCGGAAACTCCAGGCAATTCCTCACGAGGTACGAATCAGCAGTAAACTCAGCCGGAGGAGATGATGTTGCGCTGGCCAAATCCTTCATCATTGCCTATGAAGGTCCAGTTCTGAACTGGTATTCTCTGCTACAACCACACTCAGTCTGTAGCTGGGTCGATCTCAAGATGAAGTTCATGCAGGCATTCCAGATATTTCATGAAACCACAGCCTAATCATCAGACATGTACAACTACAAACAGAAAGACAAAGAGCCATTACAGAACTTCGTAAGAAGGTTCATGCAGCAGATGTCCCAGATTCTCGAAGCAGATGACAAAACAACGATCAAGGCACTGATCAAGGGTCTGACTCCAGGACCAACAGCTTCACATTTGACACTAAAGAAACCCAAGACAATTGATGAACTTTTTCATGAACTTGAAGAGTACATCTTGTCCGATGACGATCATCGCAGAAGAGTAGCTGAACAAAACGAAGCATGACAAGGCAATAGAGAAATGACGTGGACACCTGAGTCCTAGAATCCACGAAACATCAACAACGTGGAAAATCCTCAGCCCAACCAGAACAACAGACCAAGCACAAGAGGAGGATTTGCACCCAGGGGAAGGGGAACGGGAAGAGGACCCCCGAAACTCACAAACCACAATCCAAGAGATCCATACTTCTATGCCAGTATCATGGAAGAGGACATAACACTGAAGGGTGCCCAGAAACCAAGAAGAACATCACCATAATTCAGCAAGAGAAGGCAATGATTAGCATCGCCTCCACAATGCCGAATCAACTTCACCCAAACTTCTGGCAACCACACTTCATGAACCCTCAACCAAATCTAGTTGCAATGCAGCAATTTCAACAACCACAACCATCCTGGCAACCTTCTTAGCGCTTCCGCCCGCATGGCCGCATGCAATTCGATCAATGCGAAAGAACCGCGCCAATCCAAGAAATATTGCCACCACCACCTGACAGTTCGTCAAGACCAGAATCAAGTTCAAGACCTCAGAACTCGAAAGCCCTGCCATCTTTCAGAACAATTATGCCAATCACAGGAGGGTCAACCATGAAATTTGAAACCAAGAAACAAAGAAACAACTATTTGAGATCTGTGAACACCGTCATCAACGATGGTCCAGCTGTGCGGCCAGAATGGGCCAAGGTGCCAATCACTTTCACTAAAGAGGATTTGAAATTGAAATACACAAATCATAATGATGCCATGGTGATCGAAGTGAATATAGCTGGATGGGTTATAGAAAAGATCTTGGTAGACAACGGAAGCTCGACAGACATCTTATTCTTGAAACCTTTCGAGAAAATGAACCTGAGCTAGCACATGTTGCATCCACTAGAATATCCATTGCAGGGTTTCGGAGGAAAGCCAATCAAACCAGTTGAAAAAGTATCTCTTCCTGTATCTTTCGGAGATCTTGACAACGCCAGAACAAAAACTTTCACTTTTGATGTAGTTGACATGTATCACCCATATCTCGCGATTTTCGGCAGAGGTTTCATGAACAAATTCGATGCAGTCATAAGACATCAATTCTTGTGTATGAAGATACCAACACCCAAAGGGGTTATCACTGTGTTTGGCGATCAGCAAGAGGCTCGAAACATAGAAAAGGGCCATACCCCAGGTCAAACCAACGTGTATCAGCTAAAATCAACTGAAAAAAGGAAAGAGCCTTACGTGGAAGCCAAGCGAGATAAAGAAAAAATCGAGATAGCGGCTGACGGTGAAACCAAGAAAGTGTACCTAGATGATATGCCTGATAGAGCAGTCACAATTGGGGCTCACCTCAATCCCGAATAAGATAAAGAGCTAATACAATTCCTGAACAAGAACAAGGATGTCTTCGCCTGGTCAGCCAAAGATTTGCAAGGCGTCGACAGAGACATCATCAAACACACCTTGGAAACAGACGAAAAATAGTGCCGAAAAAGCAGAAACTTCGGAAGATGTCTGAGGAAAAGGTAAAAGCAGTTGAAGCTGAAGTGCAAAGGCTACAAGACGCGAAAGTGATCAGAGAAGTGAAATATCCAGTCCGGTTGGCTAACACTGTACCAGTGAAGAAGAAAAATGGAAAATGGGGAATGTGTGTAGACTTCACAGATTTGAAAAAGGCATGCAAGAAGGACAATTTTCCCTTAGAAAGGGTAGATAAAATCGTGGATGACGCGGCCAACAGTGAAATGCTCTCACTCCTGGACATGTTCTCAGGGTATCACCAAATAAGAGTGCGTAGAGAAGATGAAGAGAAAACGAGCTTCATCACTCCTTTCGGAACATTCTATTTCGTGAGAATGCCAGAAGGACTGAAGAACGCAGGATGCACGTTTTCGAGAATGATAGCAATAGTCCTTCATCCTCAACTTTGAAGAAATATTTTGGCCTATGTGGATGACATAGTGGTCAAAAGTGTTCAAAGAAGAGATCATATCAGTGATTTGGTAGAAACTTTCGCGAATCTCAGAGTAGCAAACCTGAGATTGAATCCTGAGAAATGTGTCTTCGGCATTAATAAAGGGAAAGTTCTCGGATGTCTAGTCTCAACAAAGGGCATAGAGGCGAATACCGACAAAATCAAAGCACTAACAGAAATGCAAGACCTAGTTTCAGTGGACGATGTGCAAAAACTGACAGGAAGAGTTGCAGCGCTCAACAGATTCATTCCCAGGGCTGCGGAAAGAAGTTTGCCATTCTTTCAAGTACTTAGAAGTTCCAAAAATTTTCAGTGGTCCGAGACTCAGAAGCAAGCTTTACAAGAACTGAAAGATTACTTGTCCATCATGACCAAGCTGTGCCCTCTTGAACCAAGATCACCACTTCTGCTATTTGTATCTGCATCAAATTCAGCAGTGAGCGCTATGCTGGTGCAAGAGAAAGAAAAAGAAGGGAAGTTCAAGCAGATCCCAGTGTATTTTGCTTTAGAAGCTCTCTCAGGCTCGAAACTCTTTGATTCTGAGCTAGAGAAAATAGCGTACACAGTCATCATGGCCGCGAGGAAACTAAGACACTACTTCGAGGGTCATAGAATAAGAGTCATTACAAATCAACCACTGAATGATTTGTTCGCAAATAAAGAAGCATCCACCCAAATCGTAAAATGGGGCGCTGAACTCTCAGAGTATACTGTAGACTTCGAGAGAAGAAACGCGATAAAATCGCATGTCCTGGCAGATTTTGTCGTAGACTGGACTTCTTCGACACATAACTTTGATGAAGAAATGCTTACACCATGGGTAGTATAGTGTGACGGAGCTTGGTTTCACAAGGGAGTTGGAATTTCAGTGGTCGTAACATCTCCAACAGGAGTCATGATAAGAGATGTAGCTCAACTTATATTCGCGAAAGATGAACATTCCACGAACAACACAACGGAATATGAGGCTTTACTCTTGGCATTGAGAAAAATGAAAGCTCTAGGACAGCAAAATTTTATCATCAAGACAGATTCGAAAGTTATCCAAGAACATATTGAGAAAGAAAGCGAAGCAAAAAATCCCGTTTTGATGAAATATCTTGAAAAGGTCAGGGAAATGGAAATACATTTCAAGGGTTATAAAGTACAACACATTCCAAGGGATGACAATAATGAAGCGGACAGGCTAGCCAAAGCAGCAGCCAGGAATCAAGAAATGCCTCCAGATGTGTTCTTCGAAATCATCAAAGAACCATCTATCAAGGAAGAAAAAGAAAAAATTGTAAGTGTTTTGGAAACTCCCGATTGAAGAGCAGAAATCATGGCATACCTAAGAGGTCACTATGAATCACAAGGTGAATTGCTGGAAAAAAGATTGAAGCAAAGGGCAAGGGGCTATGTAGTAGTCAATGGAGAGTTGTATAAATCGGGAGCTACAGAGCCATGGTTGAGGTGCATCACCTCCGAAAAAGGTCTTGAACTTCTCAAGGAAATTCACAGTGGATTCTGTAGTGCACACATAGGCACAAGGGCTTTAGCAGGAAAGGCAATAAAGCAAGGGTTCTACTGGCCTACCATAAACATAGATGCAAAAAAGTTAGTTCGGGAATGTGAAGCATGTCAGAAAATGACAAATCAACAAAATATACCTTACATGTCAGTCCATTTAATTCCACCATCATGGCCCTTGCAAAGGTGGGGAATGGATCTAGTTGGACCACTACCGGCAGCGTAAGGAAACTGCAGATTCGCAGCTGTTGCAGTGGACTATTTCATAAAATGGGTGGAAGCAAAACCACTCGCAAACATCAATGCACCAACAATTCAGAAGTTCTTCTAGCAAAACATAATCTGTAGATTTGGAGTTCCGAGAGAACTGACTGTTGACAATGGGAAACAATTCGACTGTTACACTTTCAAAGAGTACTGCAAGTCTCTGGGCACTCATATGAAATTCTCATACGAAATTCTCATCAGTGTATCATCTGCAGTCTAATGGAGCAGTTGAAAGGGCAAATGGACTAATATTCGCAGGAATCAAAAAATGCTTGTTTGACCAAAGGAAGGGTAAATGGGTTGATGAATTGTTCAGAGTAATCTGGTCCCATAACACCACTGTATTGAGAGCGATAGGTTTCACACCTTTTCGCTTATTATTTGGCACTGAAGCAATGACACCCGAGGAAATCAAGAATGAAAGCATGAAAGTGCTAAAAGCAAAAGAAATCGAAGAAGTTGACTAGAAAGTAGAAAAGGATATGATTGAGTTGACGATTCTTGAAGCTGCCGAAAACATCGAGAAGTACTAAAAGGAAACTAAGGCATGGAAGGACAAGAAAGTAATAAGAAAAGACATCAAAACTGACGATTTAATCTTGAAAAGAAAGAAGAACTGGGAAAACCCTGGGAAACTTCATGAATCTTGGGAGGGGCCATACATAGCAAAGGAAACAGACATGCCAGGGGCTTTTCGTTTGCTATAACAAACCGGAGAAGAGTTACCATATTCACGAAATGCTGACAACCTGAAAAGGTATTACCCTTGAGAGTGCCAAAATTAGATAAATTTATTTTCAAGTATTTCCTTTTTTCGCAAGTTTACATTCTAGAAAAACAAAATCTGAATCACGAATCTATAAGTGATTTCGGGAACAAAAACATTTGCTTTCCTTTTCGCAATTTCATTAGAATAAGAAGGACTGTACTCTTTTCCTTGCAAAGGGGGCTCTAAATCAAGAGGCAAGGTTTTTAACGAGGCGGTGTAGCATCCCTAGTTTTGACTTGCATTCAAAATGTCGAATTTCAAAAACTTGAATTGAAATGGAGTGCTCGTTAATCGAACAAGGTTGTCTTCCCGTTTCTTCCCCCACAATTCCTAGATTTAGTTTTGGCTTCGACGATGTTTTTAGGGTTTATAACCTGCTAGTGTGGCAATTTGGTTCTTCAATTGGAATTTTATTTGGGTTTTATTTGGGTGAATTAAAATTTGAGTTGGAATTCAAATTTGAATCTATTTTGAGGCCTAAGGAAAATTGGTAAGCTACACTATTGCACACGGGCCGCCAACCTCACTTCTGGCCCAACTCCGTTTTCAGCCCGTTGGCGGCCCAGCCAGCCACGCCCGCGCCCCACCAACCGCCGCGCCGCGCCGCGTCGGCCCGACGGGCGGCCCGCCGCCCGCGTCGGCCAAAGGCGCGATGACGCCGGGGGCGTCATCGTCTCCCTTTAGCTTTGGGCGACGACCAAAGGGGGAGGCCGCGGGGAGCACCGCCGCGCGCCGCCGTCGCCGCGGGGTGCCGCGCGCCTCGGGGCATCCGACCGCCCACGTGTCCCCGCCGCGCCATCCTATTTAAGCGCCACCGCCGCCCCGGTCGGGGAGCCAAACCCTAACCGCCCCGGGGGAGGAGCCCCCGCCGTCCCACGCCGGTCCGCCGGAGGAGCAAGTGGAGGAGGAGAAGGAGGAGGGGAGAGGAGCCGCCCGCGGGGGAGCCGATCGCCGCGGCCGGAGCCGCCCGAGGGAGAAGCCGGAGCCGCCGTGAACGCCTACATCCTCTCGCTTCCCCTTCCTCCTCGACGCCGCGCCGCCGCCCCGCCTCTTCTTCCTCCCCCTCGCCGCCGAGCCGCACCACCACTCTACACCGACGCCGCGCTACGGCCCGTGGCCACCGAGGTGAGGACGACCTTTCCTCTCCCCGGTGTGGATGCCCCGGCCTTCGAGCCGGGGGGAACGCGTCGTTGCCCCGCGCGCCGCGCCGCCGCCGGGTGAGGCCGGCCTTCGTGCCAAGGCGGGATTTTTCGTGCAGGTGCCGCTGCCTTCACCGACGCGCGCCGCATTCTAGGCCTAGCCATCCCGTGTCGCCGTTGGCCGCCGTGTGCTCCGAGTCGTTCGCGTTCGCGATCGCGTTCGTGCTCGCGTTCGTGCTTGCGTTCGCGCGTGATGCCCGCAGACCCGACACACCGCGTCGCCGTGCACCCCGAGCACGCGCACGCGTCGATCTCGGGTGCCGCCTGAGCCTTGGCCATTCCTCTCTCGTAGGACGCCGTCGCCGCGTTAGGACCGGTTCGCGCCGCCGCGGCCTCGTTGTGGCCGAGAGCCTCGTGTGCCGTCGCGAAGGAGGGGGGAGAAGCACGCCCGATTCCTTGGCCGCCACGGACGCTCGTACCGACCGCCCCCGACCACGCGCACGCGCACACTCGTAAGCCGGCCGCGGACGCCGCCCTCGCCGCCGCCCATGGCGCCGAGCCGGCCCGCCGTGCACCACCGCGACGCCTCGTCGCGATCCCAACCCCCGCGCCCCGGCCAGGCGTAACCGGGCGCGCGTGCACACCCCGCGCACGCCGTCCCCTCACACCGCCGCGCCCCCGCCCGAGACGGGTTTCCGCCGCCGTCACCGCGCCGCCGCCGCACCCACGCCGCGACGACCGCGCGCGACGCCCCTAGGCCGTTCGGCGCCCACCGAGCCCGGCGGCTCGAGGAAGTACCGTAGGCGCCTTGCGACCGCCGCCCGAGCCGCCGTGGAGCACGCCGCCGGCGAGGCCGTACCGCGCCGCCGCGTCCCTCTCCCGAGTGCTTTCCGTCGAACACTTAAAGGGGGGGGGGGGGGCGTATTTAGTTCCCCGGCGGGTGGGATGCACCGGAGGCCACACACCCGCGTGGCCGCGCCCCCCGCCCGCCGGGATCCGCCGTGGCCGGACCAACCCGGTCGCGGCCACATGCCGCCCACATCGCGCGGAGCCGCACGATCCCCTCACGGGATCGCGTGCGGCGTCCACGGGAGCTCGGCCACACGCGGGCCGCGAGGGAGCCGGCCGCGGCGGATCCGGCTTCGGGGGATCCGGTGTGGCGGGGGTATTTTAAGGGGAAAAACGTATTTTTATTTATCGAAAATGCATTTTCTCTTTGAAAAATCATAGTAAATCCATTTTATCTCCAAAAATTACGAAACCTTTTCCGGAAAATTTCTAAAATCTCGAGCTACGGAGTTGGGTTGGTGCTTGTTCCCTTGCTGGATCTTAATTGCTCTTATTTGGATTTATGTTGCCTTAGGACCGCTATTTATTTTCTTTTTCGCGCTATTAGGAGCGGGGAGGAGCCGGAGAGCCGAGCCGGGAGTACGACTACGCCGACGACTTCGCCGCGGAGGACTACCCGACCCCAGGTTCACGCCCGACCGATTCTGAACTACCCATTAGGCATTGCTGAGTAGTATTGCTAGCGCTTTAATTTATGTATGCATGTGGATGAACCTTGCACTGCCTCTTTATTTACCCTGTCCTTGATTGTCCTACTACTACTATATATGTTTATGTGGGCGTGTATGTGCGCCGAGCTTCGCGATGCATGTGTTGGGATGGGAGTAGTGGTTCTTGGCGTGTGTGGGGTAAAAACCGGCAGGAGAAGGCGTTTTGGGTACTTTGGCGGGGGTGAGCTCGAAACAACCGATCTGGGATCGGGGATAGGGGTGCACTCCTCAGTGCATCCCTCCCCGTTACGGTTTTCGGAGCCTAGGTGTTGGGGTTTTTCGTGCGCTTGGAGGACATGAGCTCGCCCCGTTCCGAAATCGAGTGGATCAACTTGTTTATAGGACATCGTACACACCACCCCGCCGAGAGTGGGGATAGGGTCGTGTTGAGCTCGGCAAGTGCGGAACCATACCGCTTAGGATGGATAGCGGGGTATCGGTGGGGGAGCGGTGGAGGTGAGACCACCCTCTCGGAGCGACTCCCGTGTGGCCACACGGGAGCATTTCACGATTCCGTGTAGTCCCTTCCGAGCGGGGGCAACTTTGAGGGCCGGATGCAGGATGGGTTCGTAACTACCGAGAGTTCGCCGGTAGGATGGGCTCGGTCGGCCGTACACCGGCCGGGTACCATTCCGGGATGGGTACAGGTGTACACGCTCTGCAGAGTTGTTCGATCTATAGCTATAGCCGCGTCCTCGGTCATGGACACTGCCTAGAAGACGTACTTGATCCTCATGTTTTGGGATTTCTACCTTCCCCTATAGGTGAGAGTGTGGTGAGCCGTGGTTATAGCCGGCTAGAGGAGAGAGGCTCCATCTACCTCGTCGATCCGGTTGTAATCATTGAGGTGCGAGGAGAGGAAGTTCTCGCATCGCCCCTAGACGGAGTAGGATCCGGTGACGGGTCTTCCGGGTGACCGCTGATCCGGATGTGTTGAGAGACTTGGGTTTTGGGATATTGATGGAGATACCTTGTTTTTACTCGTTGTCGTCGCTTAGGAAACCACAGCCGATTCCTTGTCTACTCTCTTTTCCCTTTAGATGTTAGGCCACTTAAAGCTGCATACGGTTGGTGACGTGGACCTATCCCGCTCCTTGGGGATAGACTTTGGGTGTGCAGGGTACGAGTCCGAGTTCGACTGCAACGCCGACGGATGGTACGACTGAGGGATACGTCGCTTCGCTCGAGCTGCTTGTGGCGGGAAGAATAAAGATGGAGACCCTTCTGAGAAGATAGCTACCGTTGTGTAGAATTTTCACTCTGATTCAGCCAAGAGGCTTGTAATGATGTACTCCATAATGGACATGTAATAAATTAATGTACTATTAACTTTATGTGATGCGATGTATGACTTTGGGTATCGTTACGTGAGACGTTACGTACGCGATAGCTACCGATCCGGGGACTATCGCGATGGTACGAGGGATTCGGGTTTTCTATGAAAATCCGGGGTTTTACGACAGGTCTGTGTAAATACTCTTTGTGATATATATGAAAAGAGTCTTCCCCCAATTCGTGCACTTCGTGAATTTTATCGTGTAAAAGGCTCCTTGATAGCCAGAATTCCATCGTGTGAAAGAAAAGTTCGTGAAAAGGCTCCTTGATAGACAGAATTCCATCATGTGAAAGAAAAGTTCATGAAAAGGCTCCTTGATAGCCAGAATTCCATCATGTGAAAGAAAAGTTTGTGAAAAGGCTCCTTGATAGCCAGAATTCCATCGTGTGAAAAAAGTTCGTGAAAAGGCTTCATGATAGCCATAATTCCATCGTGTGAAAGAAAAGTTCGGGAAAAGGCTCCTTGATTGCCAGATTTCCATCGTGTGAAAGAAAAGTTCGTGAAAAGGCTCCTTGATAGCCAGAATTTCATCATGTGAAAGAAAAGTTCGTGAAAAGGCTCCTTGATAGAAAGAAAAGTTCGTGAAAAGGCTCCTTGATAGCCAGAATTCTATCGTGTGAAAGAAAAGTTCGTGAAAAGGCTCCTTGATAGCCAGAATTCCATTGTGTGAAAGAAAAGTTTGTGGAAAGGCTCCGTGATAGCCAAAATTCCATCGTAAAAAAGACAAGTTCGTAAAAGGCTTCGTGATAGCCAAAGGCTTCGTGAAAGCCTTAAATCCCACCGTCAAAGGGATTCCCACCGAAAGGCCTGAAACAACAACAATTTGTGGCCTAAATCCCGCCGTCAAAGGGATTCCCACTGAAAGGCCTGAAACAACAACAAGTTGTGGCCTAAATCCCACCATTAAAGGGATTCCGACCGAAAAAGGCCCGGGACAACAATAAGTTGCGGCCTAGTGATCATCATGAAGGGAGGTTTTGCAAAAAGTTTCAGAAATAAACGAGAATTATAACTAGTCAAATGTACATGTTCTTGTTAAAGAATTTTTGTGAAGTTCACGAATTATATTTACGTTGATTAATTCCTGTTCAAGAGGCTAGGGGCTCGTGTGAAGATTCGTAAATAATCGCGGTTGAAGCAACCGAGGGTTGCGATATCAACCAGGGAAAGTGTGCCAAGCGAGCTAAGTCCACAAAATTCGTTAAACAAATTTTGTCGACTTGCATTACATTACTTGTGATTTCAAAACTAGCAAAAAATACATAGAAAGTTCAACAAGCAAAACATTAAGAGAGAACTCTAATTTTCCTAGCCTTCATCAAAATTTTCATGCAAAACGGTAAGGTGGGGGAGGGTGACGTTTTTTCACAAGAAAACGTCTTTATTGCCTTAGTTGCATAAAAATTTCGATAAAGTATTATTACAATTACATCAGGAATCCACAATCTTTAACACGAAAGTTCAACAATATGTACTGGATCGCGGCTATTATTCTCGGAACATCACTGGCATAAGCGAAGTCGAGTCCAGTAGCGATTGGGCTAAGGGGCTCCGTCTTCAAAACCTTTGAGGAACTTGAAGCCGCGGCAGTGGGACTATAATCTTCACGAAGAAGAAAGAACGAAGAAAGATTGAAACAGTTCATCGAAAACTTAAGTGAGGCTTCAAGCAAAAAATCGGAAAAATCTCGTTCGGGTGAGTTTCTTTGAATAGTCGCCATGCTTCGCCACTGACAATCATATTCCCACGATGAATCCGCAACGGCAGTACATCCTGCGCAGGCCCAACTTGTAGGACCTACGCAGGTTAAAGTTTACAAGAAATATTGTCCAGATAAAGTATCACAGACACATGAATTTACATATTTGCACACATCACCTCAATGGGAAAGTTTTTCGACTATCTCAACCAATGATATCTACCTTCGTAGAAGATTCTTCGCGTCTAGAGTTTTCTCTAGTGTCACTATCGCTGCCACTGTTGTCGCTACCGTTTTCGCCAGAACGAGTGATGTTCTTGGCAACTTCCTTCCCACTAGTGAGCCAGAATTCTCTCGCGAATTTGGCTTTAATATCCAAGACATCTTCATTGGGACGAAGTCTTGAAGTGCTTGCAGCTTCGGGAAATTGTGAGAGTTTCTCGCGGAACTTCACAAGATCAGCACAGTGAAAATCATGGAGCAGCTTCAAAATGCTTTCAACTGAGAACGACGCGGAAAAATCACTCGCACCAGAAATAACTCCAGGAAGCGCCTTGAACTCAGTGTCAATCCATTTCATGAAATCGGAGATTCCCGTGTTAGCGGGGAATGGAGCAGGACGAACACCAAAGTGCTTTAGGGCTTTCTCGTATTCTTTGAATAGAAGCTCCAGCTTATTCCTAATCTCAGAAATTTCTTTCTCCGAAGATTCTCTCCGGTTAGCCAGAGCCCTCTCAAGTTCTTGAATTTTTTGCTCCTTACTACTGAGAGTCTTAGCGAGATCAGCATTGTTAACTCGAAGATCTTCGGCAGTTTTGGAGGACTTGTCACAATCCTTGCGAAGATTTTCAATCAATTTCAAGTCATCATCATGTGTTTTCTGAAGTTTTTCAAAATCTTTTCTTGAATTTTCAACAGCCTCCTCAGTGACCTTCTTCTCATCTTGACACTTCTTCAGAGCATCAGCCAATTCGACAACTTTTTTCTCAAGGTCTGAGTTCGCAGCTCGAGACAAGTTGAAGTCACGCTTTAGATTCTTCGATTCCTCAGACAACTTCTTGTTGATCTTTTCTTGTTCCACTAAATGTTGCGAGGCGACTTTCTCGAAAAGAGAAGCTTTCAGTGAATAAGCCTTTTGTATTCTTCAATTTTGTCAACAGGATATTTCCGAAGAAGCTTTTCGAAATCTGTCAAATTCATAAAAACAAAAGTAAGCAAGAAATCGTAAAATTCGAGGTAGAAATACGGATAAAAGAAGAAATCAAGTTCATGAACCTTTTTTGGTAAGCATTTCAACAGTAACCCGGGTAGGAGGCACCGGACCTGAGGAAGAAGGCGGCAAATCTTCAGGAGTCCCGATAAGCGGTGGAGATCTTTGCCCTGGGTATCCTTCTCCTGTTTCACCGATGATTTTAGACGAATTCCATAATGTTAAAAGCTTAGACGAGCCATCTTTTGCATCAATATTTTCATAACCAACACTGAGTAGTTCACCTCAGTAAGACGTACCAAAGCTCTTGTTGAAAGCAATCATAGTGGGCGAAGGATCTTCATTTTCGGGAAGGTTTTTGTGAGTTTCAACAAAAGGAACTTTAGGAGCAGGATCTTCACCCTTATGCACTATCATTTCAAGCTCTTTTGTGAACTCGGGAGATGCCTCATCTTGGCGACCAACGAGTTGAGGATCAGCAGTCTCAACAGCGGCAACAGATGTCCCAGCTTCTTTGCAAACTCCGGCAACAACATCTGAAAAAGAGTCAATATCCATGAACTCATTTTTCAGGACCCGGAGTGCAGTGTTCATGAAAACTGAGTCTTAAGAAATTCCAAGAGGAAAAACCTTTCTGGCTAGGTTCCACGAAGGAGTCATCATCGAAGGTAGAAGGAACTTGTCGAACTTCCGCAGCAACAATCTTCTTGATTGCTTTCTTAGCCTTCTTTTGACTCATCTGAGCAAGGCTGGAAGCCGCCTGAAGCTCGACGTCCGAAACATGTTCGGAAGATTTGCACTTCTGCTTGGTTGATTCAAGAGACTTAGTCTTCGCAGGTTGAACACTGGAAGATGTTGTCTCATCGATATTCACTCTGCTCTTTTTCGAAGATCTTCTCCTTGAGGCTTTTAGAGGCACAGCCGAGCAGCTGGCCACAGCAACACATGGCATCTTCACAGGAGGGCCTGGACGACGAGAGTGAAAGGACTTTTCTCCACAAATCTCAGAAAACACTCGGTTTATCCTTTTCTTGTGTTTTACTAAATTCTTATACGCCTTGTATTCATTCATGGTGTAATCACCAATTATGGCGTTCACCTTTTTCTCAACCTCAACCATGAAATCTTCGGTGCTTTGGCCGTCTCTTAAATGAAGGACGAACAAGGGAAAAGGAACTTCTTGTGTTGCCCAGTTGACGTTAAAATTCACGATTCCTGTAGGGGCCCATCCATGAGAAATCGGCCAGATGCTAGCAGCAACGAATTCCTCAATAAGGTCGCGTCCACCGACAATGGTACTAGCAAGATGAAACATACTTTCACAATTTCTGATACCCGCCGCTCGGTGATTGTAAAAGGCTTCGATGGGCGTGGAGAAAGGATGAGCTGGTCCATCATAGCCAGAAATCTTAGACATGTCCACCTTGACATAAAACCAGTAGGAGCTCCAGTCTTTCGCCAAGTTCGTTTTGCAGCAGGGCGCGATCTGGATTCGCGTAAGCCCCTTTCGCGTATTCTGCCTGTGGGTGTTGAAGGTACAACACATATAGTGCGCTTCGTAGTATCGGCCATCGTTAAGATTAATGATGTCTGGCACGATGACTAGCTCGAACAGTCGGACGAAAACGTCGGCGCTAAAGTTACAACTGAAAGTCTGCATGACCCAAAAAAACTTGGAAAGTTCCAAAAACGAACTCGGTGAAAGCTGATGAATCTTCACAGAGAACTTGTCCAGGATAGCAGGCAACAAGGGATCGCAAGCAAACCTGAGCCCACAGGTAAAAAAATCGCGAAACACAACAACTTCGTTAGCTTCAGTGGTGGGAATCTGCTCGTCAAGGGGAGCGCGGCCGCTACCAGCAGGAAAGAACCTATCTGCCTCATATTCTCTGATCAGATTTGTGGTGACCTTGGATTCGCTAAAGACAAAGGATGGAGGGAGAGACTTTGAACGTTTCGTGGCAACGAGATCTTTCAGATCAACATCCACATCTTCAATATCTACTCCTTCAGATTCGATCTCTCCTTCTTCACGATTCTCAGACTCACCAGCGGCAGCAGCTGGTTCATCCTCTGGAAGTTGAGCGATCTCAGGTTCCTGAATTTCTTCCTCAACAGGCGGAAGAGCAGCAACAGCTAATTCCTCGGACGTCTTGGGTCTCGTGGTGCTTTTAACATGGGCCACCTAATTTAAAGTAACGCAAGGAAAAATTTAAGATGATTTTCATGAACAAAATGCGCGAAATAAAACTTACGAATCCAAATGTTGAAAGGTAAAAGATGATAATAGAAAAACAAAGAAAGCAATATCTTCGAAAATCGAGGAAGTCTTCAAGCCCCGAACTCTTTGTCACGAAGAGCCTTTCTGCGAAGACGCAGGCAAAAGTTCGGAGGAAGCAAGGGAGCGGTGAAAATTTTTTATGGTGAGAGCTCTCTATTTATAGGGGTGAGGGGGGGGGGGTAGTTCAAGAAAACCGCCTCGATATGACCGTTGCGGAGTTTACGGAAGACGCGTGTCTACTCTGATGTTCCGAGGGTGATGTTTTTACCAGAATTCAAGAGTTTTCGTGAAAACGGATCATCGGAGTCAACCCGCTTCCTCGAGGGGCTAGTGTTGGGGAATTCGGAGAAAACCTTACACCCTCGGAACGTCGGATTTGTCGAAGTTCATGAGATAAGTTTTCAGGCGATGTATGAAAATAACAACCGAATCTGACTTCTTCGAGTGAATCTGCTGTCTATTTCAGGAAGATTGAAACCTGCGAAACTCTGGAATCATGAACCTGCGAAGAACTGGAATTATGAACTTGCAAAATTTTCGAATCATGAACCTGTGAAGATTTGGAATCATGAACCTGCGAAGATTTGGAATCATGGACATGCGAAGATCTGAAATCATGAACCTGCAAAATTCGGGAATGAAGTGGAATTCAAACTCGGAGGTTATGACATCTGAAGATCTTCATAAAAAGAGATTCGGAGACCAGCAAGAAGCCAAGTCAAGGACGTTATCTCAAAAGTCCGGGTTTGACGTGTGAACTAGTGGCAGGCTTGTAAATGAATGAAATCAGCCCCACAAATCACGGGATGTAAAAGACATTTATGTACATGTTCACACTAGGAATATTCCCTAGACTCAGGGGTATGTTCGGGATGTAAAAAGTCTCTTCATCTCCCTATAAAAGGGGGGTGCGAGGGCACATGTAAGGGGGTTCACAACTTTTGAGGCGAGTACAGACTTTCGGAGATTCTTTG
Source organism: Cenchrus americanus (assembly GCA_947561735.1). Classification (NCBI taxonomy): domain Eukaryota; kingdom Viridiplantae; phylum Streptophyta; class Magnoliopsida; order Poales; family Poaceae; genus Cenchrus; species Cenchrus americanus. The sequence goes on along the minus strand of OX387243.1, from coordinate 97,063,769 downwards.
TCTCCCCTTCGTAACTTCTGTGACTTGTGTTCTGGATTTCTGTGTTCGGGGATTCCCTCCGATTTTTCGGACCCCCCAACATCCAACTTAAAAATTTTATATCTAGTGTTCTAGCAAACCAAAAATTATGATCTCTACCAATCTATAAATATTAGTAAAAATCATAAAATTTGGTATTCATTTAAAGGACTGATTGAATGCTTAAGATGCCTTAAAACTGAATAGATCTATTACTAGTCAGAAACTCGTCGGAACAAAACAGCTAACTTTGAAATGCAATATCTCTTAAGCCATATGTCCAAAAATTATGATATAAGACTTTGTGGAAAGATCTTGGAGTCATTCACAAAAACTTCTTTAGGAGGAAAAATTAATTCGGACTCTAACTTGGTCGTATTCAAGGAGGAACATAAACTGTTAAATCTGTCAACCAGCAGAGACTAACCACGAGATCCATCTCCAATCCCCCCACTAATCCAATTGAAGGATTAGCAGTGCTAAATCTCATCCAAAATAGGGGATTAGATTAAAACCATCTCACCTTGATCCACCACAGAGCCCCAGGGTTTATGCAGTCCTCCTTTCTTCCTCTTTCTCTCCTTCTCTCCCTCTTGTTTTCTTGGTGGCAGCAACAGATAGACAAGGGGAAGGAAGGGGCATGATAGGGCTGGTAGGGGAGGCAGCCACAAGGTATGCAACAATCGGCAAGCAAGAGTCATGAGAAAAAGAGAAGTCCTGATGTTTCGAGGAGGAAAAGAAAGGACGTGGAGGATCCAGGGAAAAGAAACAGACTCCTAATGGGTAGTTAAGGTCATGGTCATTAAGGGTTGGTCACCATGGGTTTCTTTTCATCCAAAATTTAAACCAAACTTCCTCAACTAGCAACACATTCAGCTGATAACCAAAACAATCGCGTGGGTAGCAAAACGGAATCATCTTGACAAGCTCGACCCAGTGGTGGTCACTGTTGACGGTCGATTTTGGTACACCTAGCTATAAGTTTACCGTCAACAGTCACACATATTTGGTATCCTAACTAACGGTACTAACCCCCTTGATATGACAAGTTCGCACTCGCATGTGGTTTTTGGAGTATGTTGTTTACACAAGATTTAATCGCTTAAATGAGTACTTTCGGGTAAAGTTCATCAAGCACTTTATGAGAAGATCATGAAGCCCGTCACAAGTCAAGAAATGAAGTGAACATGACCCCAAATGATCCAAGGACTGAAGCATCAACACATAAAACTCCGGTAACTTGGATGTTTACCAACGGGATCAACTCAGCCCGAGAGATATTCTCGCAGCCTAGGGCAGCATGATCTTTCGGTGCAGATTCGGAGACTTAAACATCCTCTAATGGCAAAAGTTTGACTACCAAAGTTGTGGGCCTCGACGATACCTTCGATTTGGACATGTGGAAGGTCCAATTTGGGTCAAAGAGCTAGGAGATATGACCCCCGAAATGCCAGCTGCGCAGACAAGTCTGAAATCAGAACGATTATCTTCCGAGGCTATTTTGGGGATCGTATCTTCGTTTCCAGGGAAACCTATGCATATCAAAGTTGGAGAAAATTTCGTGCCATACAACCAAGACACCGAATTTGCATTATTTGGAGTCCGGACGTGGGAAATATGACGTTGGCAAGGCAGAGCTACAAAACAGGAAAGTCTGGACGAGGCTGATTTTATGGAAACCAAGTTCCCTTCTCTCCCAGGGAAGATCTCGTGCAAGGAAAGGTGGAGCACGCCCCAAGGCTCCCCAAGGGCATAAATACAACCCCTTGGGCGCCCAAGGAGGGTGATCGATCTATCCATTCATCTGAGAGCCGCCGACACGAGGAGAAGCACCGGGAGGAAGCCGACGACCGCCGCAAGTCCTCAAGTTGCCTAGGAGATGGCTTAGGCTAGACCCTAGCCTTCATGGTTGGCCCTGCGTGGTGAATCCATGGTGGAGTTCCGGAGCCACGACTTGAATTCGTCAAGTTGTTTGTACCTTCAACATTCGATGGTGATGTAATCATATCTTGTCATACTTTGATCTACTACGAGTTGTGCTTATTCATATGTGTAGCTACCATATGCTTTTAATAGGATTAGATCGAATCATGGTGATTAGTCTTGTCTTGCAGATAAATCATAGTAGTGCACAGACCAAGGTTATCACTCGGTGATGATATCCTTGCGTAGTGATAGTACGGTGGAGGAGAAAGCGGCGAGTGAACGTGTATTGGACCACTCCATATCGGGTTACTCCATATCGAGTGTAATCCTTATCTTTAGATTTGTTTGTCACCTTGGCTGGAACGACAATAAGAAGACGATATGCTAGGCTTACCTTTTGATGTTTACCTTTATGGCCAGGTGGATGTGATCCATACATCCTTTCATGTATGTTTAATCTTTATGCAATAAACACTTAATGATAGGTTAGATCATTTGATTAGATGGATAGCCTTAGGATTTTGCTTCCGATCCTTGGATTGACAAATCTAGGGAGGACCCTCCTTGGTGAAAAAGGCACCAAGTTACCCGTAGGCTTGCGGTGAACTTGAGCACGATTTTGCACCGTCAACAAGCCCCTTTTTCTGGCGTCGTTGCCGGAGAACAGAAACTCGAACCCTAGGGTGATCTATCTTTATTTTAACTAACCCTAATTTTATCATTACATATACGCTTTCTTTCTTGTTTGTGTCCTTGAAAGTAGGTGGAAAGCTAGACACAAAGCGATCGAGAGATGTTTTCAACATTCGGACTTCAACAAGTCCAACCTCGCTCAACCAAGTTGATGGCCACACATGTTTTGCTCTTTAGTGGTAGGTGCTAACCTTGGTTAGTGTCCCAACATCCGCTATTGAGCCCCCACCCAAAGCAAACAAAGATGAACAAGGTATGCCTACGTGTGTCAATTAAGTTTTTAAGACTAATTTCTTTTGGAGGTTTGTATGTTCAAGATATAGGATTCAGAAACGACCATGTTAAGTGCGATGGAGAAGGATTCCATTACCGTCATGCTCATGCAGCGATGGTAATTATTTTTTTGAAGCCAAGGGATGCGTGACATGGTGCCCTAAATGACTTCAAGATAAAGACCACACATACATCTCTGGATCCATGGAAAATAGGATAACGATGTCATCACGATGTTTGCATGAGCCTCAGCATAAAAACAATTAGATATATTTGGATTTTCAGAAGCTCCATAAAGTCTACATTCCAACGAATCAAGCGGCAAGGCCATCAGAGGTTCTTACAAGCGGATGTGGCCGAATCACCGAAGGTTGCACGTGCTGAAATTCTGGACAGCAAGCAATGCTGAAGTGAAACAGCCATAGCTCCCCTCATTCGGACTCCGATTAAGACAAATGAGTACCCGTTGGAAAGGTAATTTTATAAATTTTTCAGTAGAACTATATTTTGGTATATGTTCTGTTCTGGATGCAGGGGTAAATCCACAAAGAAGAAGCAGCAACAAGGTGATGACGACAAAATAGAGGAGATGGACATGGTGTCAAAAAAAGAGAAGACGGGGCAACGGTTCCACAACACATACATGATTAAATTCAGAAGCTAAGGACTAAAACAAACCCTCTGGATCTTGGATGAATGAAGACACAAGAGGTATCACTCAACACATGATGATGTTGGAAGCGAACCACGACGGATTTCCTAAAGGCAACATCAAGCTGCATGGCTACTTTGGATTCTTGCACAAGTAACCATGGCTTCAAGACAATAAAAAGGTACGTGAGAAAATCGAGATCTATGACTTAAAATGTAGCGCTTTGTGGGAGGCAACCCGATCTTTTTATATATCTATATAAAATATGACAAGTCTACATTGTGTTCTTTATTTGAAAACTTCAAGTAACATCATACCAATGCTCTAATAAATGTCACAACCACATGTTGTATGCTTTAAATAAATATTGAGTGAGCACTATGCTACTTGACTTTGGAAAACTTGTAGACCCCTTATCTTTTGTGTGCTTATTAGTGTTTAGAGTCTTTTTATTTGTGTCTTTTAGAGAGAAATATGAAGCGTGATCCCTTTTGATTCTAAACTTGTGGCTAGTTAACTTAGGCTAATTTTTGCTTTTGGTTTAGACCACCATATCATGTCATGTCTTTTTGTTCATTGATCTCATGTTGCACTTCATTCCACTTTCTTCTCCACCTTTGCATTGTGTTGCATGATCCATACCATATTTAAAACCCTTTTTGAAAAAAAATCTCATCTTTTCCTAAACCTTCCTATCAAACCACACCTAGAACCCAAGCCAACAAAAGGAGGGATCGACTTATTTCAAGTCTACAAAGTCTATCTTTATCCCTTTTCTAATTGAAATTTTGACTAGCCTCATCCTAAACCCTTAGGAAAAATCCCTCATACCTTTAGTAATCCTAAAACCATAGGTTTGTTTTTCATCCAAAAAACTTACCCTTGTTTTCTTTTCTTCTTTTTCAAAACTGCCTTAGATATAATTTCTTCACCCGACTTATCTTTTCAAAATTCTTGTCTAGGATTCCCACACTAGTAGGGATGTTGTCACCAATGACGTTGCATTATCGTCATTGAAGACGCCAGAATGGTCACAATTAGTCTTTTGTGACGTTTTTGTGACGATTTTGGTTTGGTCACTATGGTGGCGTCACATTTGTTCATTGGTGACGAAATTGGTTTTTTCGTCATAGATGTGTCTCCAATCTGTGACGAATTTTGTGTCTTCATGGATTTGAATTCATTCTATGACGATTTGTTTTGGTCATAGATTATACCATGTTTTCGTCATAATTGCACGTCTGCCGGACTAACTGACGTCGCCGTTAACGTCCTTAATGCATTTTGTGACGATATTTTTTCGTCACAATCTTCCGTTCACCTGGATAACGGATGGCGTCGTTGCAATAGTGAGATGATCCGGTTTCGTCACAAATGTAGTCTTGTGTTGGTCATAGGATGACGTATGCCACGGCGGCGATGACGAGGTTGTGACGTCATCAATGACGTGGCTGCCGAGATCATCATCTTGCAACCGTCATAGATGTAATGTTTAAATCGTCACGATTGGTATTTGGCATTGTCACGCTTTGATATAATATGGTCACAGATTTGCCAGCACTTTGGTCACAAATATAACATCTTTTGGTCACAGATTTGAAAGTAGATTGGTCACAGATACACCATGCATTTGCTCACTGGTTTGGAAATAATAATATAATAGGAATTTGCAATTGATACTAGAATGGGCACACAATTCCATTAGGTTTGCATCAAGTATTCCAGTGTGCATATACAACTGATGCACACCACTAGACATTGCAAATTCAGTAAATATGTTGTTGAAACAAAGACCAAGTACCATAAAAAGTTGCACACACGACCAAGTTACTAGATAGGCAAACCGACAAAAAATAGAAAGGAAAGGCCGAGCAACAGCCTATGTTGAAGTCGACGACGAAGCATTTCCCCGGAGGGAGAAGAGCTTCTTGAGGAGCAAATTGGTCTCCGCCATCTCCTTGATGTTCTTCTCTCGTAAGCTTCTTGTACTCCTCCGGCCTCCTTCGTGTCCTTGCCTCGCCCGTTCTTCCTCTCGCATTTTGAATTTTCTTCCGAGGTCATCCGAGTTCACCTTGAACATTGCCGTCGCTTCAGCTGCAAGTTGCTCCCTAAGCCGACTTTCATTTGATGATACCGACTTGGAGGATGGTGGTGTTTGGAAGCCAACATTCTTCGGGAATAAGTTGGAGCCGTTTCCGAGAGAGCACCTTCGACACGACTTGCACACCGGATGCCTGGCATCTCACCTTCGTAAACGTGTTCGATCCTCAAAGTTTCCATTTGGGACTAAAATAGTATCAAGGTAAAAGAGTTACAAGTATTTGATGAAGAGTAACATGACAATGTTTAATAAATGCAATAAAGTAGAGGCAAGCAAAAGAACCAGATTATTGAAAACTACTACTATGTATGCATAAAGTCCACACATGATTTATGTGAAATGGCAACTAGTAGGCATATAATCTCGTGCACTTACAAGTGCCTCTCTTGCGGGGTCACTTAAGCCACGTTTGGAGCTAGTGTGGCACGTCCGGAAGGCTTCCACCGCGTCTACTTCACGCGACTAATCTAGGTTTGGTTCATCAAGGATTCTTGTTTGTTTTTCGTGTAATGGAAAAATGACAAAGAAAGTAGGCACGGATGAAAGGGAAAATAATTAGTTGAGTCCAAATGTGCGGGTAAGTGAACAAGGTAATGTTTTACTTACGTATGCATGTAAGTGTGCCACATAGCAACGAGAACCCGTAGCTCGATGATACTTGACTTTACTTGCGGTTTTCCTTGTTCTTCTCACATGTTTGCTAAAAGAGGATGAACATGTTAGTTGATATCACGGGTTTAAAATAAGGGACTTTGTAAACCGATAGTGAATGTAAGAATTGATGCCCATACCATGTTCTTTGGATCCGACCACCTTGCAACAAGTGCCCTCCATTCGAGATCGGTCATGTAGCGAACCGGAGAAGTTATACGAATCGATTTGCGGGAACACCATTGAAGTATCTCTTCTTGAGTTGATAGCGTTGGTTCTTTATCGCAACACGCATCGGATCAATCATAGCTGCCCTTGTTGGGGCATGATTTGTGTTAATGGCCAAGCGACCCTAGGCATATGATAGTTGGATATTTAGTTAGTCAAATAAGCTTAATGAACAATAGTTTCGTCGGGGGACCGCCCTAGGGGTCCCCTTAAACAATGGGGAATCCTCACTTAATCCCGGTATCAAAACACGCTAAGCCTAACCATGCGGGTAACTAACCATGCAGACACGGCCCACGCCGGATCCCGACGGCCACCGAGACGGCCCACGGAGAAGACCCCTCGAGCGGGCTCCGCCTCTCTCGAGGACGCGCTCCCCCCTCGGGCGGGCTCCGCCCCGTTCGAGGGGCAACCCTTTCCCTCGAGCGGTCCCGCCCCGCTCGAGGGATCGCCCCCCCCCTCGAGCGGGTCTCGACTCGCTCGAGGGTTCGCTCCGCCCTCGGTGGGGCCCGCCACGCTCACGGGCGCGCCGCATGCGTGCGCCGGCCCCGTACTTGGGCATTTAACGCCCTGACGCCGCAGGACGGCGCCATCATGCGCCACGGGCTCACGCCCGGTGCCGCCGCACCAACTCCCCGGGGAGGAGCCCATCCCCGCCACCGTGGGGGATGGATCGTGCGATACGGCCGGTGTCGGTCCCGTAACACCGCGCGCCCACTACGAGCACGGCTAACGCGCCCGACCCTCGAAAGGGGGCCGGGCGCACCCTCGATTTCACTTTCCCGTGACCCTACGGGTTAGGTAGGGGGTGCCGGGCGGTGGATGGCCATCCCGGTCACCGCAACGGTGCGGCCGCCGTACCCACGCGTGCGGGCGCACGCCCGCACCGCGGCGCACGCCCGAGCACCGCAAGCAACCACTCCGCCGCCGCGGAGCGCATTGGGAAGGAACGCCGTTCGCCCGCGCCCGTTCCCCGTACCGCCATCATCGCACCTCCCTCGAAGCCTATCGGAGGACACCACCGCCATCCGCCGCCTTCCTACCCTCGAACCGCCACCGTTCGGGTACGGGGTAGGCCATCATGGCCGGATCGCGGCGAAGATCGTTCGGACGGCCGCCCACTCTACACCGTAGCGCGACGTGCTCCCTCACGTAGCTAGGTAGCGCGGCGTGCATGTAACCCGTCGCCCCCTTGGCCTATAAAAGGGGAAGGCGAGCCCCCCGCCCGCGGGGGGAGCAAGTTCGGAGGAACGAACACACCGTGCACTCACTCTCTTATTCTCCCACAACACCTTCGACCACTCTCCCGGGGACTTGGAAGCCACGCTTCCTCTCCCCGCCTTGCTTGTACTTGCCCCACTACAAGCACCCCCGGTGCCGAGCAATATAGTGCCACGAGCACGCCCCTGCTGGACGTACGGCCCCCTCGGCCGGAACCAGGATAAAACCTTGTGTCATTTGTTGCTTGGCATCGACCATTGAGGGATAGACCTAGGCGCTATCTACTGGTTAGTGTCGGGACCATATTCCGCACCGACAGTTGGCGCCCACCGTGGGGCACACGAGCGCCTAAGGTCATTTCGCCAACCCCCTCCATGGTGATTCGCACTGAGTACCGTGCTACGCGCTACAACATGGGTAGCTCGGACCCTCTCCCGGCCGGGTTCGAGATCCGCTTCGGAGACTTGAACTTCCGTGCCACGGGGAACGGCTATCTCATGCGCCTCACCAATCGTGAGGAGCTTCGCGCGCGGCCGCGAGGCCGTGTCCGCCTCGGTCTCCGCCGCACGCACGACACCGCACGAGCGCCCGCCGAGCACGGATGCCGCGGGCCCATCAACGCCGCGACGCCGTCGTCGCTCCGGGCTACGCTTGCGTCGGGGCGCGATCCGAGCGGCGGCGGGGCCGAGCGCGCCGCCGCCCAACGCGGTGCGCCCACCGTCACGACGACCGCCACCGCCCCGGCGGGGGACCGCGTGTGGTCTCCGACCGCGCATCCCCATCGGGCCGCGTGGCGCCACGACGGCCCATAACGCCAACGTGAACACGACGATGCGCCGGTTCCACCTCGGCCGTCACGTCTTCGTCGCCGGGGACCCCGCACCTCGGCGGCCAGACGAGTCGTCCCCGGGCTCCGTCGACACGATGCCACCCGCCGACCGCCACGGGTACGCGGAGTGGGACTTCTCCCGGCGTGCCGGGACCCGGTCCGCGTTCAGGCGCTTCCTCGACGCCACGGACTACTGGTTTGGCTGCTCCGACGACTCCAGTACCGGGAGCTACGACCCCACGCGGGAGTGTTGCGCCGTCATCACCAACGACCCGGCCAACGCCGCCGGTGCGGCAGGCGCTGGGGACGGGGAAGTCACGCCTGCCCCAGGGATCGCCGCGCGCCCGGCCGCGGGGCCAAGCGCTCCCCGCCGGGGCCGACGTCGACGCACACCGGCCCAAGCCCGCGAGCTCGAGGCCAAGCCGGGAAGAGGAGTACGGGACGGTGCGGCCGCTCCGCGCCTCGATGGCGGGGAGGCCCTCCGCGCGCGGCGAACGCGCGCGGGAGCTGGGCCGACAAGTCCGTGACCGCCTCAACCCCGCCCCCAACGTCGACAACGCGGATACTCCGCCACGGGCGAGCCAAAAGCTCATCGCCGCCGCGACGTTGCTACGCGCCATGCCGGCACCCTCGACCCCCGAGGCTCGAGACATGCACCGCGAGGTGCAGACCCTCCTTGAGCAAGCGGCCGTCCCGGCCAGGCCGAGAGCTCGGCCCTCACGCATCCGCCAACAGGGGGACGCACGGGGTGATGATCCTGCGCCAGAGGCGAACCCTCGAGGCACGTGGGTCAACCCGCCGACCGGGGACGCACGCCGGCCAAGGAACGGCTCCTCGACACGCGCGGGCGCCGGATGGCGATGCCCGCAACGTCATCAACGCCGTGCACACCGGCAAGGCGGACGCGCGAGCGGCTAGGGGTTACCACCCTCGAAGGGGTGGACGCTACGACAGCGGTGAGGATCGCTCCCCGACGCCGGAGCCCCCGGGCACCCGTGTGTTCAGCCGGGAGATCCGCACGGCGGCGTTCCCCCAGCGCTTCCGTCGCCCCCCCCCGACAATCGTCAAGTACAACGGGGAGACGCGACCCCCGCGTCTGGCTCAACGACTACCGCCTAGCTTGTCAGCTGGGCGGGGCCACTAACGACGAAGTGATCATCCGCAACTTGCCCCTGCACCTGGGCGACGCGGCCCGGACATGGCTAGAGCACTTGCCCGCCGCCCGCATCCATAATCGGGACGATCTAGTCCACACGTTCGCGGGCAACTTCCGTGGCACGTACGTGCGCCCCGGGAACTCCTCGGGATCCGCGCTCCCCGCACGCGAAGCCGGGCGAGTCGCTGCGGGACTTCATACGGCGTTTTTCCAAGCGCCGCACGGAGCTCCCCGCCGTGGCACAGTCCGAGATCGTGCACGCGTTCCTCGAGGGCACCACGTGCCGGGACCTTGTGCGCGAGCCGGGACGCAGCCCCCGCCCACGGACTCGAACGAGCCGTTCGACATTGCCACCCGCCTTCGCCTCCGGAGAGGAGGCCGTGGGGGTGATCTTCGACGCGCAAGAAGGGCAAGCGCTCCGAGGACACGCCCGCGGAGGGCGGCGGGTCCAAGGAGCCGCGCCGCAACGACAAGCGGGGCAAGAAGGGGAAGAAGCCGCGCCGCGAGGCGCGCGAGCAGGGGCGCAACGGCGGCAACGCCGAGGCCCTCGCCGTTGACCCGCTCGACGGGGCCCTCGACCGGCTCCTCGAGGCCCGGGGTGTTTGACGACATGATGAAGAAGCCATGCCCCTACCACAAGACCCCGCGACACACTCTTGAGCAAAGGCGACATGCTCAAGAAGTTCTATGGCCGTGCCGCCGCGAAGGAGGCAGAGGCCAAGAAAGATGGGGGCGATGGCGACGCGGGTGGTTTCCCCGCTCGTCGAAAATGTGTTCCTCATCTTTGGGGGACCTACCGTCGACATGTCGACCCGCAACGCAAGAAGGAGCGGCACGAAGTCCTCGCCGCGGAGAGGGCACCTCCGGCCTTCCTCAACCGGTCTGGAGGACGCCATCACCTTTAGCCGGGATGATCACCCAAACCGCATCCCGAACCCGGCCAAGACGACCGGTGGTCGATCCCATCATTGGGAACGCCCGGTTTTCGAAGGTCCTTATGGACCCGAGGCGTAGCCTCAATATCCTCTTCGCGCATACATTGCGCCCGATGGGGATTGGCCGGGACCGCCCGCGGCCCAAAGACGAAGCCGTTTCACGGCATCGCGCCCGGCAAGCGTGTTCAACCCCTCGGGCGCATCGATCCGCCCGTCTGGTTTGGGACCCCCAAGAATTTCCGCAAAGAAACCCTCACCTTCGAGGTGGTGGGATTCAAAGGGGCCTACCATGCCATCCTTGGGCGACCATGCTATGCCAAGTTCATGGCGGTCCCCAACTACACGTACCTGAAGATGAAGATGCCGGGTCCAAACGGCGTCATCACCGTCGGGTCGTCGATCGAGCACGCATTCGACTGTGACGTCGAGTGCGTGGAACATGCGAAGCACTAGCGGCGGGATGAAGCGCCGGTGAACACGCCGGAGAAGATGGTCAACGATGACCTCGCCTCCGCCGCCAAGCACGTCGGCACCTTCGAGGCCGCCGAGCAAACCAAAGGGGTCCCCCTCGACCCGTCGGCCCCCGAGGGCAAGGCGTTGAGGGTCGCCCGACCCTCGACCCTAAATAGGAAGCAAGTGCTCGTCGACTTCCTCCGCGCCAACGCCGACGTCTTCGCGTGGAGCCCCTCGGACATGCCGTGCATCCCGAGGGAGGTCGCCGAGCACTCCCTTGATATCCCGCCTAACGCCGCGCCGTGCGGCGGCGGCCACGCCGCTTCGACGAGGAGCGGCGACGGGCGACGGAGCGGAGCCGCGGAAGCTCCTCGAGGCCGGATTCATCAAGGAAGTGTTCCACCCTACGTGGCTAGCTAATCCCGTGCTTGTAAAAAAGAAAAATGGGAAGTGGAGGATGTGTATAGACTACACCGGCCTCAATAAAGCATGTCCAAAAGTTCCTTTTCCTTTACCACGCATAGATCAAATCGTTGATTCCACAAAATGGTGTGAACTACTCGTTTCCTTGATGCCTATTCGGGATATCACCAAATAAAAATGAAGGAGTCCGACCAGCTCGCGACTTCGTTCATCACACCGTTCGGGACGTTCGTTACGTCACGATGCCTTTTGGCCTCGTAAACGCGGCGCAACATATCGCCGCCGCATGCAAGCACGTTTTTGGGGACCATATCGGGCGGACGGCCGAGGCTTACGTGGACGACATCGTCGTCAAGACCGGAAGGCGGACGACCCGGTTAACGACCTCGGCGTCGCGTTCGGTACCGCCACGGGCCAACGGGGTCAAGCTAAACCCCGAAAAATGTGTCTTTGGAGTGCCGCGGGGCATGCTCCTAGGGTACATCGTCTCCCGGCGGGGAATCGAGGCCAACCCCCGAAAAGGTCGCGGCCCTCGAGCGAATGGGTCCACCTCGAGACCTCAAAGGGGTGCGAAGGTGTTGGGGTGCCTCGCCGCCTTAAGCCGCTTCATCTCGAGGCTCGGTGAGAAGGGCCTCGCCCTCTACCGGCCGCTCAAGAAGCACGAGCGCTTCTCTTGGACCGCCGAGGCCCGTGAAGCGCTCGACAAGCCGAAGGCGTCTCGACGCACGCCCCAATCCTTACGCCGCCGCGAGACGGCGAACCCCTCCAACTCTATGTGGCCGCAACCACCCGTGTGGTCGCCGCCGTGATCGTTGTGGAGCGCACGGAGGAGGGGCATGCCTTGCCCGTGCGAGAGGCCGGGCCTACTACATCGGCGAAGTCCCGTCGGACACGAAGACGCGCTACCCCCGTGTCCGTGGAGCCGTTGTACGCGGTAGTCCTCGCGCGGCGCAAGCTCCGCCACTACTTCGAGGCCCACCCGCCTGCGGTGGTCTCTTCCTTCCCGCTAGGAGAGATCATTCGCAACCCCGACGCGGCAGTGCACTGCCAAGTGGTCCGTGGAGTTGATGGGCGAGACGCTCGCCTACGCCCCGCGCAAGGCCATCAAATCGCAAATCTTAGCCGATTTCGTCGCTGAGTGGACGGACACGCAGCTGCCGCCCCCCCGCATCCAGCGCAGTGCCGGACTCCGTTCTTCGACGGCTCGGTGATGAAGATAGGAGCGGGCGCGGCCCGCTCTTCGTGTCACCCCTCGGGGAGCACATGCGCTACGCAAAGGCGCCCTCCACTTCCCCGCATCTAACAATATGGCGGAATACGAGGCCCTTCTCCCGCGGCCTCAAAATCGCCATTGAGTTGGGCGTCAAGCGCCTCGACGTACGAGGGGACTCGCAGCTCGTGATCAATCAAGTCATGAAGAACGCGAGCCGCCACGATGACAAGATGGAGGCCTACCGTAAAGCCGTGCGGGCCCTCGAAGACAAGTTCTACCGCATCGAGCTTAATCATGTACCCCGCCGGTACAACGAGGAAGCGACGAGCCGGCAAAAATAGCGTCTCGGGCGGATCACCGTTCCCCCCGAACGTTTTCGCGCGCGACATCGCGCGGCCCTCGGTCACCTTCGAGCCCTACCCCTCGAGCGACGGCGGACCCTCGGGGGCTCCCTCGAACCCGGCGGGTGCGGAACCGATGGAAGAGGACCCCTCGAACGAGGCGTACGTGCTCTCCCTTCTCGAGGGGTACGGCTCCCACGAGGTCAATGCAATGGATATAGAGCCGGCTCCCCGTCCGGGCGGATTGGCGGGAAAAATACATCGCCTGGATTGCTCGAGGGGAACTCCCCGCGCACGGCCACGCCCAGGGCGCATCGCCAGGATGGCCAAGTCATTCACCCTCGTCGACGGCGAGCTGTACAAGCGCGCCGCGTCAGGCATCCTCCAGCGGTGTATACCCATTCCCGAGGGGCGCGAGCTCTTACGGGATATCCACGCAGGGATCTGCGGCCACCACGCTGCGCCTCGCGCCCTTGCTCGCAACGCGTTCCGCCGTGGCTTCTATTGGCCTACCGCGGTCGCGGACGCCGCCGAGATCGTGCGCACCCGCGAAGGGTGCCGCTCTACGCCCACAAGTCCAACTTGCCCGCTCACGCCCTACAAACGATCCCCCGTGACATGGCCGTTCGCCGTGTGGGGGTTGGACATCGTCGGCCCCCCGCGGAAGGTGCCCGGGGGCTTCACCCACCCCGCTTGTCGCGATTGACAAATTCTCCAAATGGGTGGAGGTGCGCCCCATCACGAATTTGAGGGCCGAGCAGCGGTCACGTTCTTCACCGACATCGTCTACCGCTTTGGAGTGCCAAACTCCATCATCACGGACAATGGGTCCCGCTCACGGCCGGAAGTTTTTGGAGTTCTCGCGACAAGTTCCACATCCGCGTGGATTGGGCAGCCGTGGCACACCCACGGACCAACGGCCAAGTAGAGCGTGCCAACGGCATGGTCCTACAGGCCTCAAGCCCCGAATTTTTGACCAGCTCAACAAATGCGGGCGAAAATGGCTCCAAGAACTACCGAGCTAGTCGTGTGGAGCCTAAGGACAACCCCAAGCGCAGCCACCGGTTCACCCCGTTTTTCCTAGTCCATGGCGCGGAGGCCGTCCTCCCCACGGACCCGGAATATGGGTCGCCCGAGATTCGAGGGTACGACGAAGATGCTAACCGGCGAGCCCGCGAGGACTCGCCGGACCGCCTAGACGAAGTACGCCTCGTGGCGTTGATGCACTCCGCAAGGTACCAACGGTCCCTACGACGTTACCAAGCACGCAAGATACGTCGGAGGGATTTCGCGAAGGGGATCCGGTCCTAAGGCTACGCCAAGACAACCGAGGGCGCCACAAGCTATCGCCCCCATGGGAGGGACCCTATGTCGTGGTGAAGGTGCTCAAGCCGGCACGTACAAGCCGGCCAACGAGGACGGCGAAGAACTCACCAACGCTTGGAACATCCAACAGCTACGTCGCTTTTACCCTTAGCTAGGATTTTCCAAGTATTTTTTGTTGTTGTAAAATCACATGGCCAACGCCCCAGTTGGTGTCAATTATGTAAATACTCCAAGTCTAATAAAAGGGCAACTCGGCTTTCCCCTGAAACCCAAGTTACCCTCGGGGGCTACTGCGGGGGGGCACCCCCCCAAATGGTCCCATTTTTTCGCGCAAAAAACATAACAACACGCGCTAAGTTTGTTTCCTACTTCAACCTCGAGCCATGATTCGAACAGGCGTAGGCGGCACAGCGGAAGGAGCGTGCGAGCCAGAGATAGCCTACGCCGCGTGGCTATGGCCCTTCTCTCTCGCCTCCAACCCAGCGGGCCCCCTGCGAAAATCGAACTCCCCTAACTAGAATCTACTCAGGAAGAAGGAGAAACAAAAAGCGTAATAAACAAGCAACTTCATTTACAGCAACTGCTCATGTTCACAAGACAATTTGTTTATTTACAAAAGGCCACGAGGCCAGAATTCTGATACACGTAAACAAAAAATGGGCCTAGCGCCCAACTGCTTTCAGGCAGGAGGAGCAGCAGCATCGGCGGCGTCCGGAAGAGGAATTCTTCGAAGGCCTCGGCGAGCGACCCGGCGGCGTCAGCAGCAAGCGCGTCCGCGCGCTCCATGGCCACCTCGTCCTCGACGCCCTCGGGCACGATGTAGCCCTCCGCCGCCCCCCTCGAGGTTGACCTCGTAGTGGGATCGCACCACTCCGAGGGCCTTCCGCGACGCCTAGGTGCAACGCCCGCCGCATCCGCTCCGTGACGTGGCCGCCGAGGGCGCGCGAGCGGCCGGCCGCCAGGCCGCCGCCCGGGCCTCGCCTTCCTCGACGACGCGGCAGTCTCGAGGGCCGCGTCACGCAGCCTCCCGCAGCCTCCCGCTCGGAGGAGTTGTAGGAAGCCCGCAGGGCCTCGGCCCGCCCGGCCAGCCGTGCCCCAAGGCAAGCGCGCAAGCCCGGAATCAACAAAACGACAAGAAATCGAAAGGGAGAAACGAACCCTCTAAAGCAAAAAACCAACAAACGGAGTCAAAAAGCGACTCACCCTCGACTTGCTTCCTCTCCAAATCGAGGTCGCGGCGCGCGGGACTCGAGCGCCAACTCGAGACGCCGGGACGGTCTCGCCTTGCTCGCGGAGGGCCGCCCCTCGGGCCGGCGTTGCCGATGCCGAGCGCGAGCGCATCATCCTCAACCTTGGAGAATGCGGCGTTCCGCTCCTCCGGGCCGACTTCTCCGCCGCCCTCGCGCGCGACGCGCTCCCCGCTCCCGGCGCCGTTCGGCGTCGCCAAGGGCGCCCTCGCTCCTCGCCGGAGCCGCCCCCTCGGCCCCCGGCGGGCGATGCGCTCCCCGCCGGAGCCGCTCCTCGCCGGCAACGAGGGCCGCGGCCTTGGCGTTGAGGGCGGTCTTCGTGTCGTCCGCCTCCTTGGCGCGCCGCTCCAACTCGCGCGCCCGCTCCTCGGCCCGGCGCCGTTGCGCCCGCGCCCCTCGAGCGACGTACGGAGCTCCCGAGTCTCGGCGCGAGCGGTGGCCACCTCCGCCTCCCGCCTGGCGGCCGCGTCCGCGTCTTATCCAGTCCGCACGCGCGTTCCACGCGCTTCGTCGTGATCAACAAGGGCCGCGCGGATCCGCCGAGGCTCGAGCGGCGCGCCGCGTCCCCGCCCCCGAGCTCTCCGGGACCTCGTCGCACCACGCCATCGCCCGCACGCTAGCCGCCCGTCCGGCGTCCCGAGAGCATCCGCAAGCGCGTCGAAGGCGCCGCACCGCTCCCGGAGCCGGTGAACTTCGGCGTTCACCCCGGTCGAACGCGTCATACTTGTCGTGGGCGCGGCGCTCGAGCTCCCGGCATCCACACGTCAAATCCCGTAAGTGCCAAGACTTGAATGCAGCATACGAAAACAAAAAGGGAGGAAGGGACGAGCAACCATGGCTCACCCGGAAAACGAGCCCGGCCGGCCGCCATGGACCCGCAACGCCCTCGTTCGGCCGCGCGGTTGAGCGTGGCGCCGTGGCTCCGGAGCTCGCCCCGCAGCTCTCCGCTCCCCCCCCGGCGTCGGCGAACGCAGGGGGATCTTCCACGGCCCCCCCACCCGGGCGGGGCGGCCGGCGTGGGAGGACGAGGCCTCGGCACCGTGTCCTCGGCCCCCCACCACCATGTGACCCTCGTGCCGCCTCACGAGGGCCCCCTCCCCCGGGGCTCGGGGAGTTCGTGGGCCGGCCGGCCCACCGATTCCACCCGGCGGCGGGGAGTCGTCCGAGAGCTCCACCACTTCCGCCCGCAAATCGCCGGCGGGCGCGCCGCCTTGCGCCGCCCTCCACCCGCACCTCCACCCGCGCCTCCGCGGCCACGGCGCCCGCCGCGCCGCCGTGGCCGCCACCTCCGCCGTGCCGCCGCATCCACGGCGCTCCCGCGGTTGCGCCCGCTCCACCTCCCCTCCGCAGGGGCAGCCCACCGCGGGCTCCACCACCACCGCCGCCGCCGCCGCGGCCCACGTCTCCGTGACGACCGGCGCCGGCCGTCCCCCGGCGGCCCCGGCTGCGCCGCGACGGCCGATCCGCCGGCCGGGCCTCGAGGCCCCGGCCGGCCCCGCGAGCTAGTGCCCGCCGCCACGCTTGTCCCGTGGCGCGACCCCCTCGACGAGCGCCGCCGGTGGGGATCGATGCGTCCGTCCTCGCACCTTGGCCGGTGCAAGAGGAGGAACGGTTGGCACCGCCCGCGCAGCACGAACGGAGGGTTAGAGCACCTAATCACCAAGAAACCAAACCAAACGAAGGAGGACAGGCTCCTTACCTCGCGAGGAAAAGGCCCGTTTCCTTTTCCTCGAGGCCCCGTGCGGAAGAGGCCGCGCGCGGCCGCGCGCCGCCGCCCCGCCCCCCCGATGGCACCGCCGCACGCACGGGCACGCCCGCCCCGTGCGCGGGCGCGCGCCCGATGCCGCACCCCCCGAAGACGCCACCGCGCGCGCGGGGCACGCTCGCCCGCGCGCGCACGCCCGCCGACGCGCCCCTTGACGATGACGCCGCGCGCGCGCGGCACGCTCCCCCCCGCGTGCGGGCACGCTTGACGCGCGCGTGCGCGCGCGCCGCCGCGCGTGCCTCCGCGGCACGCGCCGGCACCTCCGCGCGCGCGTGCCGCCCCCGATGACGAGTGCCCCGCGGCGGGCGCCGGTGCGCCCGCCCCGGGCGAAGCCGCCCCCGACGCCGGCGCGGGTTCCGGCGACGGGGGCGCAGGCTCGCCACCCGTCCGAAGGGCCCTCCCCCCTCGGACTCTTCCTCCTCGTCCTCGCTCCGAGGACGAGGGCTCCTCGATATCCGGGGAGGAGAGCCCCCGCCTCCCCGCGCCGCCGGTACTCCGCGGACCGTTGGTCGCGCGCGCTTGGCGCCGCCTCGCGTGCTCCCTCTTGCGCGCCGCCCGCTCCCCGTCGCTCCCGCCGCGCCGCCCGCCGAGCGCACGGGAGTCTGGGGGTGGGTGGAACGGACTTGGCGGTGTTGAACTTCACTAGCTTTAAACAGAGCGACAAAGGCGCGTCAGAGGCAAAGGCAACGCTAAAGAATCAAAACGAAATCGAGAACCACACTCACCAACGGGCCGATGGGGAGCATCTCGATGTCCCACGGGGTCCGCCCCTCGGGCATCGGCGGCGTCCGGTGTCGACGGCACTCCGCGCCGGGTAAGCGCATACGGCCGCTCAAGGGGCGTCGGGAGCATCCGCAACCTCGCCAGTCGACGGGGTTGGCCGCCTCCGTCATCTCGAAGATGCAGAGCGGCCTCTCCATCGAGGCACAACCCGCCGATGGTGGAGGAAGGCGAGGACGCCCATTGCGGTCGCCCCGTGCTTCCTCGGCGCCGCAGCCGCGCCCAAAGACCGATTCCCGCCGCGTCCGATGCCGGGGTGGGGACACCCCCGTACCCCCGTGAGGCGGGCCTCTCCTTGAACACCCGACCGGTGTAGGGGGGAAGGCCGGGCTCGGCGTTGCGCGGATAAAACCATCCCCGCTCCCACCGGCGTTGTTTGTCGTCATGGTGCGGGGGATGTAGACATCCTTGAATTGCCCCCGCGGGCAAGCGACATCCCGCCGGCGCGCATCGCGCGCGGGTCCTTGGCTCCGTCGTAGGCCGCGTGACGAGCTCCGCGCGGAAAGGTGTACCCGTAGCTCCCAATTAACTGGGATCCCCAGGTACCCTTCGCAGACGCCCACGAATGTGGCCGCCTGAGAGATCGCGTTGGGGGCGAAATTATGCAGCTCCACCCCCGTAGTGGTAGCACATCGCCCGCATGAAGGTGCTCGCCGCGCATTGAAGCCACGCTCGTGGTAGCGGACGAAGCTCACCACGTAGCCCTCCGGCGGGTTGGGCTCGTGGTGCGCCGCCGGCGGCACGATCCACTCCGCCGGGCGCCCTTCTTCGTTGGCCGACAGCTGGCCGGCGACGACCAGCTCGCCCGTGGCGAGCTGGGTCACAGTCGACCTCTCCCAGGCGTACGGCTCCAGGATCCTAATGGGAAGCTGAGGCGGCGCCATGAGGGGGGACGAAGGAGTGCGAAGGCGGAGGACAAGGAAACGGGAAAAGAGCTCTAATGGCGAGACCGCGCGGTGGCGAGAGCGAGGCGAAGGCGAAGGGACGGGGACTGAAAGTGGTAAGATGCCAAGGTAAAAAAACCGCCATCCCCTCCTCCCCGCAGTTTTATAGGCTGACGGCGAGCTCTCCGAGCGGACGCCCCGCCGCATTAACCGCAGCAGGAATCTTTCCATCGCGTCGACGGGCGGGCCCCACCACGACCGCGGCGGCTAAAACACCGCAGGCGGGTAATCATTACAAAGCAAAGATCGGCGGCAACCGAGGCAAAACCGTCACGTCCGCCCCGCCGCGCCGCCCACTACGCGCGCGCGCGCGCGCGCCGCCTAAAAAGGCGCGCCCGCGCTCGCAAAACCGCGGCCACGACCGCGAGGCATTTAAATGCCCGTGTCCCTTGCCAAGCAAGGAGCACCCTCGAGCGGGGCGGACCCCCCGGCTCGAAACAAAGGCGACCCTCGATGGGATATCGCGTGAGAAGGCCGTCCGGACCTCGCTCGATGTAGAGCAGCAACCGCGGCACCCATGCCACGTGAGACCCTCGAGCGGCATGACCCTCGGCTCCAAACGAGAGGCAACCCTCGATGGGATATCGCGTGAGAAGGTCGCCCGGGACCTCGCTCGATGTAGAGCGGGCTCAACCGCGGCACCCATGCCACGTGAGACCCTCGAGCGGCATGACCCTCGGCTCCAAACAGAGGCAACCCTCGATGGGATATCGCCGTGAGAAGGTCGCCCGGACCTCGCTCGATGTAGAGCGGTCAACCGCGGCACCCATGCCACGTGAGACCCTCGAGCGGCATGACCCTCGGCTCCAAACAGAGGGCAACCCTCGATGGGATATCGCCGTGAGAAGGTCGCCCGGACCCGTTCGATGTAGAGCGCTCAACCGCGGGCACCCATGCCACGTGAGACCCTCGAGCGGCATGACCCTCGCCTCCAAACAGAGGCGACCCTCGATGGGATATCCGCGTGAGAAGGTCGCCCCGCACCTCGCTCGATGTAGAGCAGCACCGCGGGCACCCATGCCACGCAAAACCCTCGAGCGGCCCGGCCCCCGCTCGAGACAATGTCAACCCTCCAAAGGGAGGCACGCGCGTGAAGGGACCGCCTGTGTCACGCTTGAAATAGAGCGACACCGAAAGCACTCATGCCGCGCCGTGCCGCCAACAAGCGCCTCGAGGGCCGACTCGTGCGTACCCCTCGACGGCCGCAAACGCGAAAAGACGGGGCCGTCCCATGCACGGCTCCGCACGGCCCTACCGATCGCAGGTTCGAAGCCCGACCCTCGACGGGTTCGAACAGCGCCCCGCATCACGAGTTAGGGACGACGAGGGCACGCGCATTCGAGCCGTTCCTCGAGCCCGTCGGCTCGAGGGTGCCCCACATGTCGTGTTCGAGAGCCGCCGAGGGCGCCTAGCCGGGGGGATCCCACCGAGGGAGAGCTTCCGCGCCCTCGGCCCCTAGCGAACGGACCGAGCCCCACCTAGCAAACCCACGCAAGCGCTTCCATGGACGTGTCTCCGACCGCGCGCCCTACCCTTATCGAACGGGGCATGGACGTCCACTTGAACCACCCGCTAGCGCCGACGAGGAATCCGCGATTCGCGACCCGCTCGATGGGAGTCGTGGAGACCTCACCCTCCGTCCCGCGGAGGGACGGTGAGGGCGCGTTAAAAAACAAGTCGTCGGGCTCGACCCGATCGCCTCGAACGGGCCAAGGCTCGGGGCTTGACGCGCGGCTACACCTCCTTGAAATTGCACCCGCCGGGAGACAAGGATGTGGGGAGCGTGCACCCCCGAAGCCGGCCGAAACACCGCCGATGCCGGTTGGCATATGTGCCACGCCTTTCGACCAAAGTTCTCGCGGTTAACCCCCGCAGAGAACCCACACTCCCGCAGGGCTTCGGGCTAGACCCGCGGGTCCGCCGACGCGGCCCCACCGAAAGCGTTCGCAAACAAGGAGGGAAGAACGTCCTATCGCAGGTTCCCGCATCCGCGGGAGCCTCAATGGCAAACCCGCAGATGCTCGGGGGCTACTGTCGGGGACCGCCCTAGGGGTCCCCTTAAACAACCGTGGAATCCTCACTTAATCCCGTATCAAAACACGCTAAGCCTAACCATGCGTAACTAACCATGCAGACACGGCCCACGCCGGATCCCGACGGCCCACCGAGACGGCCCACGGAGAAGACCCCTCGAGCAGGCTCCGCCTCGCTCGAGGACGCGCTCCCCCTCGGGCGGGCTCCGCCCCCGTTCGAGGGGCAACCCTTTCCCTCGAGCGGTCCCGCCCCCGCTCGAGGGATCGCCCCCCCTCGAGCGGTCTCGACTCGCTCGAGGGTTCGCTCCGCCCTCGCCCGGGGCCCGCCACGCTCACGGCGCGCCCGCACGCGTGCGCTAGCCCCGTACTTGGGCATTTAACGCCCCGACGCCGCAGACGGCGCCATCATGCGCCCGGGCTCACGCCCCCGTGCCGCCGCACCAACTCCCCAGGGAGGAGCCCATCCCCGCCACCGTGGGGGATGGACCGTGCGATACGGCCGGTGTCGTCCCGTAACACCGCGCGCCCACTACAAGATGTCTAACGCGCCCGACCCTCGAAAGGGGGCCGGCGCACCCTCGATTTCACTTTCCCCGTGACCCTACGGAGTTAGGTAGGGGGCGCCGTGCCCGCGGATGGCCATCCCGGTCCACCGTCGCGGTGCGGCCGCCGTACCCACGCGTGGGTGCACGCCCGCACCGCAGCGCACGCCCGAGCACCGCAAAGAACAACTCCCCGCCGCCGCGAGCGCATTGGGAAGGAACGCCGTTCGCCCGCGCCCGTTCCCCCGTACCCGCCCATCATCGCACCTCCCCTCGAAGCCTATCGGAGGACACCACCGCCATCCGCCGCCTTCCTACCCTCGAACCGCCACCGTTCGGGTACGGGTAGGCCATCATGGCCGGATCGCGGCGAAGATCGTTCGGACGGCCGCCCACTCTACACCGTAGCGCGACGTGCTCCCTCACGTAGCTAGGTAGCGCGGCGTGCATGTAACCCGTCGCCCCCTTGGCCTATAAAAGGGGAAGGCGAGCCCCCGCCCCGCGGGGGAGCAAGTTCGGAGGAACGAACACACCGTGCACTCACTCTCTTATTCTCCCACAACACCTTCACCACTCTCCCGGGGACTTGGAAGCCACGCTTCCTCTCCCCGCCTTGCTTGTACTTGCCCCACTACAAGCACCCCCGGTGCCGAGCAATATAGTGCCACGAGCACGCCCCCGCCGGACGTACGGCTCCCTCGGCCGAAACCGGATAAAACCTTGTGTCATTTGTTGCTTGGCATCGACCATTGAGGGATAGACCTAGGCGCTATCTACTCGGTTAGTGTCGGGACCATATTCCGCACCGACGCTTTCATATGGCTACGGTAATGCACTTACAACTAGCCGTCCCTCAAAGGCTTTGTAGTGTACGTCGTCTTTCTTGTAATCTTTCCAATGTGGGAGGACAGAATACTTTCCCGAATGATGACGCCAGCCTCCGAAGCTAATTTGGCGACTTTTGAATAGGATCTTGAGGTCTTTTTTTCCTTCCCGAACAACTATGGGCAATCTCCTTCCCATAGCTTTGGTCATCCTATCTAGCCGCTTTCCAACAAGAGGTGGTCCGGGCCTCCTAGGAGCTCACCGTGGAGGACCTACATCATATAATTTAGATTCAGTTTTTTTATTTTATTGATGCAAAATCAACTAAATAGATGTC
This sequence comes from Cenchrus americanus, assembly GCA_947561735.1. Classification (NCBI taxonomy): domain Eukaryota; kingdom Viridiplantae; phylum Streptophyta; class Magnoliopsida; order Poales; family Poaceae; genus Cenchrus; species Cenchrus americanus. Next base: position 97,040,857 of record OX387243.1, on the reverse strand, counting down.
AAAACTGCATGAAAAAAGAGCTTGCCTTCAGCTAGTGTGTTGTCATCGTTTGCGGTACCGCAATGTGTGCCTCAAAACCCGCATTGTCATGACCACCGATACACCGCCATCCTCTCGATGGTGTGTTCTCATCAACAACCGGTCCATTGCATTCCTCTCGTATTCCGGATTGTCATCATAAGGGGTCAGTAGGATCCCGTACAAGAAGCCTTTTTGATGCTCTTGTTTCGCATTCGCAGGGCCGGACATCCGACCGAGTTGATGCCCTCACTCTCTTACCGTTGCTAACTCCAGGAGCCATTCCGCCAACAAATTTCTTGATCTTTGGAGAGATGATTTTGCGACTATGCGGTTGGAGAAGTCATGGGGAAAGAAAGCTCATGTAAGTCATGTGCATTAATAATGAAAACCATATATTCAACATCATTTGAGTTTGAAAGAATTTGCATATAAATCGAAGATCAAAATGCAGATCGGAAACAGTAAATTGCAATCAACTATATTAATAATAAGTACCATATAGTAAACATTTAATTCCAATGAAATCTAAGTCCTAAAGCATACTTCAGAGTAGAAACATTTAATCCTAGATTATATATTAATAATGAATACAATGTAGTAAACAAGTTGTATGTTCCAAGTATGCCCCATTCACTACCGTGAAGATAGAAGAAGCACCTTAAGTTGTGGCTGCTCATTAGATTCAATGTCTTCATCATCGCTACTATCTCCTTGATCATCCTCATCAAGGAGATACTCCGATGATGATGAATCTTCGTTATCAGTTCCCTTGTTTGCTGATTTTCCCCCTTCTTTTGTGCAAAGTTGAGGCAAGGATGTAATAATTTCGAAGCTAAGGTATTCAATCCAAGCTCTTCAAGCATCTTTTGATTTTCCGCCACGCGTCTATCTCGCATCTCTCATAATCGCTTATCGTAGGTTCTTTCAAGGACAAGAAATTGGGTGTATTAGAATTTTTAAAAGTCTTGAACTAATAGGTAAGAGTTAACAAAACTACATGAAAGATAGATAAGAGGTCTAAGATATGAGATAAGACCTACAACTATGTGTAGACTCCTAGATCGTAAAACCCCAGGGTATTACAATGAATCGAAACTCGTTATAACTACATAAGTAACTATGAATATAGAATGGAGTGAACTACAATGTTCCTATCAACAAAAAATCAGGCAATATTACAGTACCAAACCGTGACATGATAATGGTCTCATGAATCAAAAAAATACATTTCAAATTGACATACATATATGACAACATCAAAATTGTAGATCTACTCTCAGAAATATAGTTGAATTTTTTGACAGACCTGCAGGCCCGTTCCTCTTTTGCCCCCTTGTTGCCACCATTGAAACCTGCAGATGAGCTTTGGGTTAGGTCGGGGAACAAAAGGAGGTGCATGGGCAGAGAAATGTACGTGAGAGAGAGGGATTGGGGGCGGCGTGAATTCAAATCGGGTTATTGACGGAGGTACTCGTCGCCGGCGGCTGTGGTTAGGGTTTCGTTGATGTGACTGAGTGGTTGATGGGAAGATTTAGGTAGGTGGGGCATTGAGAGAGAGGGTTAGGTTGAGGTGTCGCGGCCCGGAAACTACGAACTTGGGGTGAGGGGAGCACCTCGTCGCCGTCGATGGGTGCCGTGGCGGCGCGGCTTCGTGGTTGCGGGGGAGGTGTCGAATAGATGGGAATAGGAAGTGGGGAGGTTTGACGAGTTGTGGGGGAGGCATGTAAATAAGTCCGCCTTTTTTCGTGAAAGAAAGGTGCCGAAAAGTTTTGGCGCAATTTCTCCCGCGTTGCCGCCGAAGCGTCGCTACTCGAATCATATAAAACTATTTCGATTACCGAACGAACATCCTTGAGTAGCGCGGGTAAGGCCCATTTACCGGAACCCTTGGGTCGCCGGTTCGATTCCTATGGGGCGTAGATTTTTTTGACGTTGTTCCTTTTTTTTAAAACATCGCTTGCTTCTATTTCTTTATATTTTTTCGTCAACACCTCCTTGTTTACCTCCAATAACACGCTCCGATAGTTTCACATGATTAAGAGAAACTTGTGATGCGCATATCTCACATGTGTAGACGTCCCTTGCATAGGCACATTGGTCGTAGTGGGGCATGTCTTCCATTGTAGCATCGTGCACCGCCACTTTGGTATAATGAATTGAATATAATTTTGGCATGAATCCACACCAAATTGGTGTCTCCTTGCAAGTTTTTACATTTTCCTATCATGGTTTGCTAATTTTCACATTTATTCTTTATTAAATCATCAAAAATTTAAGATAATAGGTAAAAATGCTACGAAAATTGCACAATTGCATGAAACCTCCATGTTTACCTCCAATAACACGCTCGATAGTTTCACATGATTTAGAGAAACTTGTGATGCGCATATCTCACATGTGTAGACGTCCCTTGCATAGGCACATTGGTCGTAGTGGGGCATGTCTTCCATCGTAGCACTGTGCACCGCCACTTTGGTATAATGAATTGAATATAATTTTGGCATGAATCCACACCAAATTGGTGTCTCCTTGCAAGTTTTTACATTTTCCTATCATGGTTTGCTAATTTTCACATTTATTCTTTATTAAATCATCAAAAATTTAAGATAATAGGTAAAAATGCTACGAAAATTGCACAATTGCACGAAACCTCCTTGTTTACCTCCAATAACACGCTCCGATAGTTTCACATGATTTAGAGAAACTTGTGATGCGCATATCTCACATGTGTAGACGTCCCTTGTATAGGCACATTGGTCGTAGTGGGGCATGCCTCACATATACTCAATGTGTGCAAGGGAGACTTTATTCTAATGAGTGGGATCTTTAGTTACTCGTTCAGGAAAATATTATAGTTATATTACTGCCATTGTAGAAAACAAATGAAATAAAATGTTAATATCAAAACAAGTAACAAAATGTTTATATGAAATGTAAAAAAAAGCTACCATAGGGTTCGAACCCGGGAGTTGTGGACTAACAATCAGAGCGCGTTACCAGTGGGCTACGAAGGTGTATTCGATGGATGTGAAGATCCATTTTATTTAACAACATAAAGAGGCGCCTTGCTGTGCAGATCTATATAGTAGTCGCCACGACGGCTTCCCCCAAATCGTCCCCCAAATCGTCACGCCTCCTCGTCTTCTCCGCTTCGCCTTCCGCCACCGCCATCTCTGCCCCTTGCGCCACCACCACCTCTGCCCCTTGCACCGCCGCAGTCGCTGGTGATTGGAAGATGACGAAGGCGGTGAAGAACCGAGAGCAGCCGGAGCGTGCAAGTAACCAGAAGCGGGACCCGAGGACCGGGAGGTTCACCCGCGCTTCCCATGGCGTGGTGGTGCGCCGAGCCTCCGCCGCCTCCACCGACGTTGTTCCTGATGTCCCACCAGGCTTCGAAAGGATCGCTCCCAATCTGAATCGCACCAGGGGATCAGCATTCCCATCTGCGAAACCTAAGGTTGAATTTCTCACCCTGTCACTGTTTAGGGGTTTTTTAATTCAATCAGAAGATGTTCATGATTGTTAAGTTCAATTACTCACTAATTTTGCATTTCCCTAATTTGCTTGATTTTTGTACTAATCGCGCCACTAGATATATGCATGCCCTTAGAATCTTGAGGGGGATTTTCGGTTATGCTTGTGGGGGGGGGGGTTCAGTTCAATCCTATTTTCCTTGAAAATTGTACTAACTTATGTGCCACCGGAAAATTGTGGGTTGTAATTTGAGCAAGTATGGTTTACAATGCACTGGATATATATACATGCATACATGCCCTTAGAATAAACTGATTGCTCTTGGTCGAAATTGTGCTATTTTAAGATATCCATATGCCGATGGACATATATATATGCTATTTTCAAATATCCATATGCTTAAATTTATGCTATTTACAGATATCCATATGCTCAAATTTACTCAGTTACTATAAATGGCATATCTTTAAATTTTTGTAGATGAACTACTCGTTGACTATATATGGCATATATTTTAATTTTGACTGGATTCTTTAAACCTTTTTTAGTTGGAGTACTCACTTTCTACATATGTGTTGTTAAATCTTCACACTTAAACTGGCATAACCGAATGCACTTAATTTTCGGCCACCGCACGCGGGGGGCTCTCCACCAAGGCCGCGAGCGCGCTCCGAGAGTCGGCCGAGCGCCACAAGAAGAAGGTCCGCACGAAAACCCGTACCTAGTGACTGCTTCTAGTAGCGCCGGCACCGCCGAGTCTACAACCGAAGAATCAAGCGGGGAAACTTATGTGAACCCGGTCAGCGGCGGGAAAAGGGAAGGAGAAGAAGGTGAGTTTACCGCGGTTGACAGCTTTGAGATAATCTCGATTTGAGATCATTTAGGCCTTAACAGTGCTCATTTTCATAACAAATCGGACTTCCGGGAGTTACGGAATGAGCCGGGGACTTCACAGGAGAACGTGATGCTGCTGGAGGTTCAACTGAACAGGGAGAAGAACAGTACACCGGACTCAAGGCTGCTCTCAAAGCTGCTGCTGACAAGGCGAAGAAGAAGACGAAGTGCATTCCAGAAGAGTGATGGTTAAATGTCAAGGCCGCTGCTGCCGTCGTAATCTTTTGCAAGTTTGGCTAATCTATATGGCCATGTGATGAAACTAGTAGAACGCATGACTGTCAAGAATGAACCTATATGGTTGCATGCTTTTACTTTTGTCAGTGATGGAAGACATTAACTTAGTTGTGTCGTAGCAGGCTGGAAGGCAAGGAGATTATGTGCCTTGCTTGCTTTAGCTTGTAAATAGTTATGGTCGGTGCAATGTGCCCGGTTAGTAGTGCCTTATGTGGCAACAAGACAAGTAACTTTCATCTGTCGGCATGTACATGCCCTATAAATATTTGGTAATGGCACGTTAAAGTATCATTTCGGTAGTCAATCCGGTGTACTTTTTTATTGATATAACAAGTAATCACCAATCTATATTATTGTAACATGTCATCTTCATGTGGAGACATATATGGTGTGGAAAAACATATATTCAAACTAGTAATCTTCATCTTCGTCATCCGGAGACATGTCATCGTTGTTATCATTGGCATCGTCACTACGATATTGCAACACCTGTCTCATCCTCCTCCTCCCCCTCGCTATCGACATCAATAATTGTAGCTTCCTTGTTTCTTATTAATTCTTGCAAATTGCCTTCAATTATAGTGGCTTCCCCACCTTGAATATTTGGTAATGGCACGTCGACGCCACCTTCTTGCACCACATGCTCAGTATCAGAATGGTAATCGTCCTGATGCACATCATGGCTGCCCTCATCTTTTTCTGCCACATCATAAATGTTTCTATGTTCAAACTTCTGCACAACTCGCCAATCTTTACCTAAAGATGTGTCTTGAATGTAAAATATTTTTTTCGCTTGAGAAGATAGGATGAAAGGATCTGTCTTGTACCATAATGACTGCACATTGATGGATTTGAAATGTCCGTCATCTTGAAGGCCTTTCCCCCTGCCTTCTTGGTTGTACCAATTGCACCGAAATATAACCACAGTTCGACAAACTTGAAGATTCTAGTTATACAACAACTCAATCACCTCTTGAAGTTCTCCATAAAAATCTATAATGTTGTTATTATGTTCACCAGGAGTCATGACACCACTATTTTGTGTCTGCAGGAATTTTTCACGATCCGCCGTGCTATACCGAACACCATTAAGCTTGCAAGCTGCAAAACTTAACTCGTAGACATGGTCCACAAGACAAGGCCCACAATCCTTCGCTAACCGACCCCGGATTCACCTTGCGTTGGTGCTCAATCTATTGCAACAAAAATAATCATTAGCAAAAATACGTATCCACTTAATATCTAAATAGTTGTAGTTACTAACGTGGTGCCTGAACCACTTGGCAAATCCTTGTTCAACCATTTTGTCAACATTATTTTGTTGTGCACCTTGCTGCAAATGTACTGCGTCTCTGTACAACCCGCAAAGACAAGATTATTTAAATTAAATTTTAAAAAATTAAGTAACAAATCAACAAGTCTTAAAAATCATACTTACTCCTTATATTCATCAGCTTCTTCACAATGATGTAGCACATACCAAACTAACTTATCCATTACATCAACTTCAATGTACTCGGACCCTATTGCCTCCAACAAGAGTAACACCATGCCGAAAAACAGAGACGTCATCGGCAATGGTACCTCTCCACCACTATCATCCCCCGAGTTGAATCTAGTGTCCATATCCTCCATGTACCTAGAACAAAATGTCAAGGTGTCACTTGCCACATATGCCTCAACAATTGATCCTTTCCGGCTTCACCCCGTTCCTTACAAAATTCTTCAAAGTGCCCGGCGTCTTTCTATTGGGTACATCCAGCCCGTATTGAACAGACCTCTTAGCAAAGGCCTCGTCGGTAGATGGACACACAAGTGAACCATGACATCAAAGAAGGCAGGGGGAAAGATTTTCTCAAGCTTGCATAAGATCAATGGAATCTGTTCTTTCAGCCGTTTGACAACATCAATCCTTATATTTCTACTGCATAGCTCCCTAAAAAAGGTCCCGAGCTCACCTCACTAGTACAAATGCTATCATCTATGACCATTACCTAGTGACGATTTCCTATTTGGTCATAGAAGTTCTCTTTGCAAAGACGAAAAAATATTTGGTCATAGAAGATTATTCTTTCTATGACGATAAACAAATTTGGTCATAGTAGTTAATTCAACAATGACGAATTGTTGAATTTGGTCACGCGCTGACGAGTGAGGGGTGAGACGAATCTACCGCATGAGGTCGGGCCCCGATGGGCTTGGCGGGCGGGCCGAGCGGGCCGGAGCGGGTCGGGCCTTCGGGCTCGGCCCATTCCAAGTAGGATAGGTTTTTTTCGAATTTATTTTTTAATGCGAAAACAATTCCAAGAAACACCGAAAAATGTTTTTAGAGCACGAAAAATACTCGAAAAATCACAAAAATTCCAGGAAAATTCCTAGAGATAGATTAAGATATGAACAATCCAAATAAAACATTTGGAGCTCATGAAAAAGATTTTAGATCCTTCTAATAAATAGAAATAGCTCAAGGAAAATGAGAATAACTTCCGTAAAAAAAAATCCGGAAAATTCTCGGAAAATTAGGACAACTCCTAAACGCATTTTTAAACCTTTTGCACTCAAGAACCACTAGATGCATCGGCATGAATGCAACACACATAACTTTTTATTCAATTTAGAAAATCAAACAATGGATTTTTCCTATACTATATTCCCCGTAAAAAATAAATGTTGGAAAATTTTTTAAAATTATGAGAAAATCGTTATTTAACTATTCTTTCTATTCACATCCTGAAATTGGAAATTTCAGGGTGTGACAATAGCTCATGAGCATTTTCACAATTAAAACTCTATTGAAAACGCCTACATATAGTGCGGACAAAATGTTACTCTTAGCAATCACATCAAATTGTTTTTCCTACTTAGTACCATTTCTCATGCCCTTGTGTCCTAGGAAACAAATACATGTGGAGGTCACCGCATAATTATAGAGTTTTCAATGTATAATTCACCATATTTTGTCTCACACAACACGAAAAAATTATAAAAATTAAAATAATTGTCCAAAAAATGTAAGTTCTTGTGAGGGACCGTATTTTTGCTACAAATGACTACCAAAAAAAATCTCAAGTCATTTCAAAAAAGTTGAGTGTTATGTAGTCCAAATATAACAAGTCACTCACATAGTTCCTTAAACTATGTGAGTGGCTTGTTATATTTGAACTACATAATATCACCACTTCCTCAAATGGAAATTTGACCTACACAAAGTTTGTTAGTCTCGACAAGTTATGAAACTTTTGTGTTCAAAAGATTTTCATCCGAGTTCCTTTCGTGTTTCGTTTCGTGTTTCGTTTGACTGAGTTTTGACCGAGTCAAACTTGGATTTTAAAATTTGAATTGCTCATGTTTTGTTGCATGAAGAAATGATTGAATCCAACACCATAACTTGATAAATCATGATTTTAAAAATTTTTGGGAAGAAGAATCACCTCATTTCGAGTTCGTATGAGGGAGAACGACTAGTTACAAGTTTTAATCCGAGGAAAAAAAGAAAAATCGATCAGCTTCATTCCAGTTCGTCACGTGTTCATGAAGAAGGACCAATTTCTCTTTTTTTCTTCAGATTAAAACTTGTAAACTGTTTTTCTTCCTCATACGAACTCCAAAACGGTTGATTCTATTTCCTAATTTTTTCTAAAATCGAGATGTTTTACTCAAGTGCCATTTGTTTGTATCTTAATTACTATTTCTTGATTGCTTTTCATACAACATATCTTTTCCAACTAAAAAGAGAATATAAAAAACATGTTTTTTCATAATTATTGCTAATATAACTTAATATTCTCTAATGTTATGGTCAACACAAGGTTGCATCCAAATTTGAGGTGCCCATGAGTAAGAAAGTATTTGAGTGTGTACAAACTTTGAAGTTTAAGTTGAGTTGTATGAAACAATGTGATGATTTAGCTAGTTTATGAACAATGTATACTCCAATTTTCAAAAAATCTTATGAAATTTTTTTGTCAAGCTTGTACATTGATAAAATGATCCTATGCCAATTTACATAATTTTTTGATAAGTTTTATTTATTATCATCATTATTTTATAACAAGGTGACTAGTAGAAGTTTGAAATTTCCTACAAGCCAATTGAATTTTTCGTCAATCTCCTAGATGTGGCCTAGAATGGACCATAGGCGACTAAATATAATTTTTTTTAAAATTTTTTAAACTTATTAGATGCACATATAGGTCAATTTTGAATTACTTTCGTTAAACACGTAGACATTCATTTAAATGATAGAAAATAGCAAATCCACTCGAAAAATCTTGAAACTCCTAGATGAAAACTTGTATCCATACAGCTTATATATAAAAATATATTTGTACATATAACATAATTATTTTTTAGTGTTACTTCACAATGGTGCAATAAAAAGGAAAAAGGAAAAGAAAAATGATAAACAGAGAAGCCCATGTCACCCAAATAGCCCAACCGGTCCCGACCATTCATCATTGATTCAACGACTCGTACGATATTGAAATGAATAAAAGGGGGCAACCAGCCAAACCCTAACTCCTTTCCTTCTCTTCGTCTCCCCGCATCCGCCGCCGCTCTCTCCCGCCTCCCTCCGTGCTCCTCCCTCGCCTTCCCCGCCCTCCACTGCTGGCCGACGATAGATCTGGTCGCCGCCCTTACCTCCACAACCCACTGTGCTCCCGTCACGTTGAAGGAATCACTGTCAACCCTAGCTCTCCTCCCCACCTCACCTCGTAGCCATGGCGGAGATCGAGGTGGTAACAGACAGCGGCTCCGCGAGGCGACAGGGCGGGGATGCGCCCGCGGCGGGGAGCCGGACCCCATGGTGGACGTGGACGGCGTCCCCGCTTGACGCGCCTCCACGCACCCCCTCTTCCCCGGTCCGGTGGCTCGAGGAACGGTATGGCGTCGGCGTGCTCGAGCCCCCCTCCCCGCGGCGTCGGCGTGGTTGACCCCGCGCCCTTCCCTCCCCCTACCTTCTTGCTCGCCCCGCGGCCAAGGTGAGGCCATGAATCTCCTCCCCACCTGGCTGCAATGGATCTCCTCCAGTCATGTACATCTCTCCCTGTCTCTCCTGTTTGCTCGCTGATTTCCCCCCAAATTGGCCTCTCCAGTTTGTTTTCTAACTCTCATCCAAATCGATTTGGTCAAACCTAGGGAGCAATGCTAGAGCTAGTGTCGTCGGAGACAGGGGGCTTGGATTTGGTCAAACCTCCGAATCCACGCATGACGGCGGCCCGGATGAGATACGAAGCAAGGTATCACATATCGCGTCACGTGCCCGCTTTAGTTTTGCCGTATGAGGTCCCAAACAAGCTTTGCCTTTCCGCAACTGCCGTCTCATCGTTAATCTCTAATGATCGATGTCAGTCTTTGATCCGCTTCGTGGAAAATCATGCCCCCCGATCGATGTCGTCGGCACAAAGGGACAAATCGTGCGGATCGCTAATAACACTACGATCCAACATACAAGCCCACATTTAGGTTGCTCGCTTACCGATCTACAGCTCATTGCTCACTCCAATTAAGAATTAAGAGCCCTTGGAAACTAAGCAGGATGCCGTGATATAAACCATTACCGAATTGTTAATATGTCGCCAACAAAGTGGGACCAACAGCACTTTTATAGAGGTCGTGGTAATTTTTGAGGGACTTTTGAGCTTACACGAAATGCTTAGGAAGGTGATGAATTTGTGCTGACACGAGCTTGCTTCTCTCAGCATGATGGAATCAATCCTTGGGCAAAATCTATTGTCTCCAAGTAAAGCTAATACTTGTACCACAAATATCCTGACGGAGTACATATCATGAATGAATATCTAGTATGTATGCAGAGTGGTGAGTTGCATGCAAGTGTCATAATTCACTTCATATGCATTTAGATTTGAAATTTTGAACCTCCGAAAAAGATACCCAAGTCTTGTTTGTGGATATGTGGGGATCGTGCCAAGTCCATTCAGGTCAAAAGGTAAACTAAAATAGTTCTAATTCCTTCTTATTCAAACAAGTTATAGTGAGAAATTAACTCCTAAATGCGCTCCAGTTGAACTCGTGGTTAGACTTCAAGTGTACCGACGTGTGGTGTTGTTTCTTCTCTCTTGTGTGCGCAAATGATTATGTTCTTGGAATGACACTTTAGGATAGAACAAGAGAGGGTGAAAAGTTCGTGTGACAACCGTATTTTCACCTATTGCTTGACACCGTATCTATGTTTCCAAGCATTGAGCTTGTCACCGTGCTCCCGGTTTTTTTATGGAGCACCATGCTACTTCTAAAACTTGCAAGTCAATAACCGGAGACTAGGCTCTAGTTTAACATCGATCCGCCGAACTCTAGGGCTCCAATGCTCAACATGTTATGAAGTTACAAACTTCTATCTTCATCGAGGCCCAACCAGGCAAACAAATCAGTTTTGTTTCTCCAAATCGACCAACTTTTATATTTTATAGGGTATCGACCGTTCACATTTCATTGTTTATAGGCAAACAAACCTAGCAGTTCAAACAAGTGCTTTGGGTTTCAGTGTTGGTCGTTGTTTGGCAGGTGATGTTTGTAAATCTAGTGCCTGGAGGTTTAGTTTGACTAATCATCAGGCTATGTTTCTCGATCAGTTTAGGTTGTATTTGTGGGAGTGGGTGAAATAATGGAGCTTATGTGTGGCCACAGCAGTGTAGCATCAATCAGACTACACATTTTTCTTATACTCCCTACTGATCTACTTATCTCTAACTCACTCTCATATTTCTTTTTTTATATGTGCATGTGCACCGGATGGCATATCTGAATCCCGGAGCCGCATCTCGCATGCGATCGGTATTGCTTGCCGGTAAATGATCCTTGTTGCTTGTATACCGACATAACACATGCGCGATTGCTTGTTTTTGAATTCTGAAAGTATTTATTTCATTTAGTGTTCATGTATTCAGCAAGAGCATTTTACCACCGTGTATGATGCGTGTACTCTTGGCATGGAACTCATATCTTTTATTAAGAAAAGAGATGGAACTCATTTGGCATCAACTGTGCAGATTTGCTTTATGTGTTTGGCTAGCACATAAAAGTTACAGCTACTTATAGACTGCTTCAGTTTAGAGTTCAGATATGAAGGTTCAGATGACTGAGCTACTTTTATTTAGCTACCCAAGTATGGTTCTGTTTGTGATCATATATGTAAGTAACATCAAGTAAGGATAATACATGGCACCCATCATATGAACAGGTCCATTGGGTCAGATTGTACCCTTGCATGAATCACCATAGCCTGAATTTTCTTGCACGATTCTCGAATTGCTTGGCTTAACTGTGTTGTGTAGATCACAACTGTTGAATTTATAGGGCAGTTCAGTACCAGTGAAGGGTGGTAGTTGTCGATTATAGTTCGAAGATGTTGTTTTGCCAATGTTTTGACGCTTGTAGAAGATTCCAATGCCCTTTAATTTGGGACTGTAAAGTCTCCACTTTCTCACCCATAGAATGCAAACCAAATAAAACCTCAAATAAGGCTTTAGCTTTATTTTGTAGAGTACATGGCCAGGGTAGTGTGCTTAGTTCCTTGAGCTCTGTTTTTTGAATAATTATGCAAATAGATATTTTTTCTTGCTATCATTTTACCATCTATGCTTCTTCAAACTCAGATAGTATCTATTTCCTTTCCATATATGAATAAGTACCGTTAGTTTGAATCAAAAATGCTATTTCCTTTGAGCTAATTGTTGCATTACACTTTGATGATGGCAGGCTACCATGGAATTTTGAAGGATCAGCCTCTTCCTGGAAGTTTTGTTTTGCTGGAACTTGAAGACTTGTCTTTGTCGTCGATCCGAACTTGTCTTGTGTTCTCGCTTAGTCGTATGTGTCTTCCGTGAACATGATTGTGTCGTCTGTGAATATGATTGTGTTGTTTGTGAACATGGTTGTCTTGCGAGTCCAAAACATGTTTGTGTCGTCTGTTATATGCCCGTGTCATATGAATATGTTATATATGCAGAAATTCCTATCTCCCGTGAATTGTATGTGTATTGACAAAGGAAACCGGAAAGAGACACGTGGTGCATTTAGAAGCAACCACATGTCGCAACCGCAGCGCGACACGTGGACAAACCAGAGTGCGACATGTGGACCATTCGGAGCGCGACACGTGGACAAACCGCAGCGCGGCACGTGGGCAAACCCGAGTGCGACACGTGGACCATTCGCAGTGCGACACGTGGACAAACCGCGCGCGCGGCACATGGACAAACCAGAGTGCGACACGTGGACCATTCAGAGCTCGACACGTGGACAAACCGCAGCGCGACTCGTGGCGCTGTGTCAAAGAGCCACGTCATCATATCCATGTCAGCACGCGTCTTGCCACGTCAGCAGCCAGCATGGGCCGTTCCACGTGGCATCCCCTTCCGTGACCAATTTCGTGACCATTTGGCTTGGTCATAGAAGAAATACACTTCTATGACGAAAAACGTGTTGGTCATGGAAAAGTTCCACTTCTATGACCAAAATGACCGATTGGTCATGGTAGACCAAATGTGACGGAAGTTTCGTGACCAATTCAATTTGGTCATAAGTTGGTCATAAAAAAGTGTTCTCGTGACCAAATTTGCATGTACCGTGACCAAACCGTTTGGTCATTGATGTTGAGTACCGTACTAGTGGCTATTGCTTCATACACATCCTTCGGCACCAATCCTCTTAGTCTAGCAGAATGATTCTTTGAAGGAGTATGTGGCAAGAATGTGTCTTCAGCTTTCCAACCACCCTCGCACCATCTTCACTTATGTACCTTGCTAGGTTAGCAAGATATCCATCGTGAAACTTGATACCTCCGAGAAACTTGCAAAACTCGACCCTTTGTCGCTTCCCCAACACATAAGGAGCGGGTGGAGCACTTACCGAGTTGTTCCCTTTCTCCCCGTAAGTGCAAATGGTGTCCGATGCCCTTGGTCTTGCCGTGCACATTGAGTAATGTGCATAGAATGTTTTCACACACGTTTTTCTCTATGTGCATGACATCAAGATTATGTGGAAGCTTCAAATGTATCCAATAAGGCAACCTCCACAACACAGATTTTCAGCTATAAATCTTTGGACCCACATCACGCTTCCTTTTTCTTCCAGTGTTTTGAGTTTCATTCACTGCCTTCCCTGGCCTGACATCTCTCACCTTATCTAGCTCGTCTAGGACCTCACCCAAAGTGAACTTTTCTGGTGCATCTCGGTTTTCACGCTTACCATCGAAAGCCAAGCTTCTCCGCCATGCATGTGACTTTGGAAGGTATCGACGATGTCCAATGTAACATATCTTATTCCTTATTGACCGAGACAGAGGATCCTTGTCGCAGTAAATACATGCATAATACCCTTTTGTTGTTCGGCCAGACAGCGTGCTCAACGCAGGGTAATCATGTATACACCATAGCACAGCAGCACGAAGGTCAAACTTCCTACCAGTACATGCATCATAGGTACTTACACCCTTCCATAGCTCTAGCAGTTCTTCAATTAAGGGCTCAAGGAACACATCAAAATCCTTTCCCGGAGATTTTGGCCCCGGGATGAGTAAAGACATAAAGCAATTTGCAGGATTAACACATTCCCGGGGTGGGAGATTCAAGGAGTCGAAGCACCGGCCACATACCGTACCGGGTACTCATGTTGCCAAATGGATTGAACCCATCCGTAGCTAAAGCAAGCCTCAAGTTCCTTGGATCGATGCAAACGATTTTTCCTTATCGTCAAAGTACTTCCATGCTTCCCCATCGATCGGATGGCTCATTACATTCTCCACCGGCGTCCTTACTTTCATGTGCCATAGAGTTTCCTCGAAGTACGCTTTGAAGCATATATTCTCTTCAACTTTGGCAACAATGGAAAATGCCTCGGTACCTTATGTGGAACCCGCTTGGTCCCAGCTTCATCTTTCCATCTAGACTCCTTGCATACCGGGCACACATTCAACTTCGCATACTTGGTTGTTTTTGAATCCCAAAACAACACACAATTATTCTTGCACACATGTATGTTTTCGTATTCAAGGCCCAACTCTCGAAGATATTTCTTCGCCTCATCATAAGAATTTGGCAACTCACACTTAGGGTATCCCGATGAGATCAAGTTCATCATCGTCGAAAATCCCCGCATTGCTGATTCGATAACAAGACTTGATATACATCATCCTCACCATAAAAGAGAATTTGGAATGCCTAGATCCCGGCTAAGTGCCTTCTTCGCATCCTCAAGTACTCTTGCAAACCTTGGCTCGTTCTCCATCGCCTCTCGCTTGAGCATACAGATCTCCAATCATCTCTCGGTACTCCAAGATCCTCATCAAGATGACCATCATCGTCCACATCCACATGTATCCCATAGTCATGATCACCTTCCACATCCCGTCGCTTCCGTATTCCGAACTTCAAAGCACTATCTCGTGTGCTCCCCATGATGAATCCACCCCGGGTATATGTAGCCGACATTCCAAAGATGTGTATGTGGTTTTCAACATCATGTTGGGGTCGCACCCTTTGATTCAGACAATTCAGCAAGGACAACGTATCTCGATGTCTTGTGCGTATCTTGCTCTAACAAATTCCATAAACTCTTCAACTCCTTTCAAATATGCAGGTGTGAATTGTTTCCCAAATATCCAGCTTCTATCCATCTGTCTTCAAAAACATAACAATTAATTTAAAAATACCCAAACAGAGATTAAACTTAACACAATACAAAAAAGTGCAAATTACAACAAGTAATTGATAAACAAAACTTTGCATCTTAGTTTGAGGATCAAGAAATTCAATACACTGATGCACATACGAATTAAACTTTCAAACCCATCCGCATATCTCTCCAAGTTATTCAAACATGAAAAACATCTAACCTTTGCAACCGCCGCCGCCCTTCCGATCACGCCGGACGCCGGTCTCGTCGCCTCTCGCCCTTGTCTCGCGCGCTCGACGCCACCGCGATAGGGCACCCGCCGCCGCCCCCTTTCACGTATGGGAATAGGCAACCTCGACAAAAAACGAAATGTACCGGGACTCTACACAATCACGAACCGGATCGGCCCATTAACATGTCACGATGTGGCCCCAATTTCAATTATTATGTACAAATAGATACAATGCAAACTCTAAACAACTTACAACGAGTAGTCCAAAGTGGTACATCTATTACTTGCGAACCCTCCGATCCTTGGTTCGAATCTCCACAGAGCACTTTTTTGCCATTTACAATTAACGATAGTTAAGTGCGTAAAAATGGGCCTAATCGTGTGGGAGATCGCCCACGCCGTCAAGTACAAACCTAACTTGTGACCAATTTGTTTCATCATTAATTGTGCCAGACGATGCAAATAAATTATGACGATATCAAATATAATTTGTGACCAAACCATTTCATCATAACCATATGTCGTACCAAAACATAATCTATGACGTTTTCCTTTTGCTGTTTTGTGACGAAAAATTCATTTTCGTCATTATTCTTTCATTCAAATCATCGTCACTTGCAACTTATGACGAAAACAGACATTTCGTCATGGAATACATACCATTCTGTGACCAAAATTAGCAGCGTCACAAGCAAAATGTCACAAATGATCATATTCCTACTAGTGCCATAAGCCTTACCTTAAAACATTGTTAGCACGTTTTAGGTCTTTTGATAAAGGAACAACATCGAAAGATTATTGTCACACCTGTTTTCCGAAGAGAAACTAAGTGCATCTCATATGTGCGCCAGGATCAGTTTACACACATATGATAGACGGAATGAGTGAATTATCATTAACAGTATTTAAACATATCTTAGAGTTTAACCACTTATTACACTCATGTGGGAGACTCGAAGGTCTCTAACAACGGAAAACAATAGCTACTCGTCGAGTCTTCGTCTTCCGCTCCCACAGGCACTTGCCTGGCGGTCGGCAAGCCTTAGAACTCATCGTAGTCGTCGTAGAATTCACCTCCAAAGTTCTCCTCTGAACAGCAATAAGCAAGGCTGAGCACACTTCTGGTTGGAGCTCAGCAAGTGGGGGAAGATGCAAGGCTATCAAGGTAGGATATGGCTTTGCAGCGGTTAGCATTTTAATGTTGGTCAAGTATTATATAAAGAACGCCTAATTACTAGGTGTAAGTTCATACCAACCCACTTAAGAAAAACTTTAGTAAAAAAAACCCCAAGCTCATCGAGCTTCACCAAACCACGATTTATTCTCATCTTAAAGTTTATTAATCATGTGAGGGGCCAAGCCGCTCATGACTGTGAGCACGGCTGATCGATCAGTTTTAGACTCTGCAGAGGTTTGCACACTGTACCCATAGTTCGCGTAAAAGCTCCGAAGAACTTTAAACCCCACCATGCGATGCTGGCCAAGCACCATACCACACTTCTGAGGTGTGATTGCATAGGGACGCTACGAAGTCTTTACAAAGGCATGCAAAAGACTAATGACCCGCATAGTTACAGATCAGGGCGGACCATAACCCTCCCTAATGGTCAGCACCTTAGCAAAGACTGCTACCCCAAAAGGACCGGGCTATACCCCTGCAACCCGGATCCCCCTCTGCTCCTTTCGGAAAAGGTCCACTAGTACAATCGCACACCTAATTACTCGGCTAAGGTGAGAGCCATCTGACACTATGGTTGCACATGTTTTCTTGGGTGGTTCTCCATGTTCCGATTAAATCAAGTGTCCTTGCATTACCCGAAGCATTGATCATTAAACATAGAGCATTTCCTTTTTAAAAGACCGTTTTATCCAACCCATGTTTAGCAACTAGCATAATCTACCCAAAAACGTTTATTTAAACGGGCTATGCCAAGGATCAGGGCAAAAAGTCTAGGTATGTCCTTAAAACTGTATTCCTGTCAAGTAAATGCAATAATATCATAAAGTAAACTTAATTGTAATGCAGTTATATAGGACAAAAATAGAACATGCAGGGGGAGAAGACCACTTGCCTTCATCAACTACAGCAAAGTCTTCTTCTTCCTCAAACAACGGGTCCTGATCGACTCCGAGAGGTTGCTTAGTTCAAACAGGCACGATATCTACGATTTCACACATAAATCATACAATAAATAAAACAGTTCACCAATCAAGTCTAAAGACTAAAAACATGCTTCTAAAATGACGGGCTCGCTGAGACGATCGCGTAGACAGCTAAAACGCTAAAAATGGAGCTATAACGGTAAAGATATGCTAAAAACAAGGTACAGGGACTAATCCGCGAAGAACTAAACTTTCCAGGGGCCTAACAGCAAGAAAACAGGGGCTAAAAGGTAATTATGCTTAAAAACAGAAGGTTTAAATCATAAAAAGGGTGTTCTGGACCTCGGGTATGAAAATCTAATAAGGACAGGGGCTTAAACATAAAATTCAGGACTGATTTGTAGGAATCTTTCAAGGTGGAAGGACCGACATGCAATATTTAAGAAACCGGGGTCTCTTTAACAAAAGCACCCCGGGTTGACCGTTATGCGTGGGATTGACCCGCGGGTCAATTGAATCTGGGCCGTTGATGGCCGATCCGGCCGACCGCCCACGCCCGCGTGCGGCCGGGCGGCGGCGCTTGCGCCGCACGCGGCGGTGGGGTCGCCGGCGACCGCCGAAACTGTGCTCCCGGCCACGAAATCATGCGCGGGTTGCACCTACGCATATCTAGGGAGGTGGTAAACTCGAGCATGCGCTTGCACTGGGGTTTTAAGCGATGGCTGCGGCACGACGCCAAAGGGGGTGGTTGGCCGGCGGACGGCGAGCGGCGGTGCGGTGTGCGCCTCGGTAGAAGTAAAAAGGAGGCGGGGAAAAGCTTCCTTAGCACCCGAATAAGCCTAGGCGGGAAAGAGGGCGCGGCGAAGATTGACGCCGGCGGCCGAGCTTCAACAAAGCGGTGACGGCGAGCTCGATTGGGCGCATGGGAATCGGCGAGGGAGGTTGGGGAGCTCGGTGTGAGTGAAGGGGTCGTGGCGAGGCTCTAGGGGTGCTTAAATAGGCTCGGAGGGGGAGGGGAGGAGGCTCCCGGTGGGCATGGCCATCAATGGCCATGCGGCCTTGATGGAATTCAAGAGGGGGGAGGTTTAAGGAGTGGAAACGGCCGTTTGAGGAGGGGAGTGAAGGGGGAGGCTTCACCGCGGCTTAAAAGCTCGGTTTGAAGGCGGGGGCGCGCGGGAGTCGGCCGGTGCACGGCTGCGGCCTTGATGGGGGCGGCCGACCCGCCGGCCGGGAGGTAGGGGAAGGGCCCGACGGCCGCCCCCACCCGCCGGCCGACCGGCGCAAAAAGGAAAGGAGAGGGGCATGCTCGGGCCGGGCGAGGGGGCGAGCCGGGCCGCGTGGACCCGTTGTGCGCACGCTCGCGGGAGAAAGAGGTCGGCGGCCTGCTTCGCTTCGGGCCGGGAAAAGAAAAGGAAGAAGCGGGCTGGGTGGGCTAAAAGGAGAAAGGGGAAGGGGAGAAGGGGTTTAGGGTTTCTCTTTTTTAAAAAAACTTTTCAAATTCGTTTTTTCAAATTTTCAAACTTCACTCAAACAAGAAACCATGCATTCGAATGATGACACACAAGAAATTATTATTTCTAACTTGATTTAAGTGATATTTAAATATTTTAAAAGCCAATTTTATTTGATAATTTAATTATGTCCTTAAGAAAAAATTAAATCTAGACACCTGTTGTCTATATTAATTTAGTGATGGAATTGTTAGGGTGTTACAAATTCTACCCCCTTAAAGAGAATCTTGTCCTGAGATTCAGGAAGATTAGAGAACAACTGATGGAATTTTCCTTAAGCTCATCCTCTCTTTCCCAAGTGGCCTCATCTTCTGAATGGTGACTCCACTGCACCTTGCACATTCTAATAACTTTGCTGCGAGTAGCCCTTTCTGAAGTATCTAAAATTTTGACTGGGTGTTCTTTGTAAGTCAGATCATCCTTCACCTCAAGTTCTTCCAAAGGTAGGTGCTCTACTCTGACCTCGCTTGAACACTTTTTCAATTGTGACACATGGAAGACATCATGAACACCTGCCAAGCGTTCAGGTAACTCCAATCGATAAGCTACTTCACCTCGTCTTTCCAAGACTTGAAAATGTCCGATAAAGAGGGGTGATAACTTTCCTCCGATACTAAACCTTCGAAGACCTCGAATAGGTGACACTTTGAGATATGCATAGTCTCCAACTTCAAATACTACCTCTCTTCCCTTAGGATCAGCATAACTCTTTTGCCTGGATTGAGCGATTTTAAGATTCTCGCAAATTATCTCAACTGTCTTTCACCTTCTTTTATAATCTCTAGACCAAAAAGTTGACTTTCCCTTGTCCGTTTACAAAACGATGGTGTTCCGCACTTCCTTCCATACAATGCCTCAAATGGTGCCATCTTAAGACTACTCTAATAGCTATTGTTGTAAGCGAACTCTGCGTATGGCAAACTCTTATCCCAACTTCCACCATGTTTTAGTGCACATGTCCTTAACATATCTTCTAAGATCTAATTTATCCTTTTAGTCTGACCATCTGTCTGTGGATGATATGCTGAGCTAAAATTCAACTTTGTATCCATAGACTCATGCAGCTTCTGCCAGAACCGTGATGTGAACGGAGTGCCTCGGTCTGAAACTATCTTCTTTGGAACCCCATGCAGACATACTATCTTTGATATGTATAGCTCTGCTAACTTTGCTCCTGAGTATGTGGTCTTCACTGGTATAAAGTGAGCAACTTTAGTTAATCTGTCCACTATAACCCATATTGAGTCATAACCATCACGTGTACATGGTAGTCCCACTATAAAATCCATGCCAATTTCTTCCCACTTCCATTCGGTACTTGCAATGGTTGCAGCAACCCCGCTGGTCTTTGGTGCTCAACTTTTACCCTCCCGACATACATCACACAAAGGCAAAGTGAGCCGCAACATCTTTCTTCATACCGTACCACCAATACTTCCGCTTTAAATCTTGGTACATTTTAGTACTTCCTGGATGTATAGAGAATGCTAAATCGTGTGCTTCCTTTAATATGGTTTCACGAAGGTGTTTGATTTCTGGCACACAAATCCTGTTCTTAAACCAAATAGTTCCTTGTTCATCCTCTTTGAATTCCGGAACTTTGCCTAGTTCAATCAACTTCTTATATTCCTTAATCTTTTCGTAATTCAATTGCCCCTTTCTAATCTCTTGTTCAAGAGTTGACTCAATTTCCAAGGTCATGCTTTCACTCTGTGCAGCTATCCCTAGATTGAGTTGTGCCATTTCCCAACACAATTCTTGAGGCATCATGCGAGCTACTAACATATTTGCTTGACTTTTACGACTCAAAGCATCTACTACAACATTGGCCTTTCAAGGATGATACCGTATATCCAAGTCATAGTCCTTAATCAACTCTAACCATCTACGCTGTCTGAGATTGAGATCTCTTTGAGTGAAGATGTACTTTAAACTTTTGTGATCTGTGAATATCTGACACTTATTACCAATCATATAGTGTCTCCAAATCTTCAGTGCGTGCACTATGGCTGCTAACTCTAGATCATGAGTATGATAGTTTTGTTCATGTTTCCTTAGTTGCCTAGAAGCATATGCTGCCACTTTTCCTTCTTGCATCAAGACACAACCAAGACCTTGTCGTGATGCATCACAGTACACATCAAACCCTTTGTGTATATATGGCATTATCGCATCTTGGGGGCGGTAGTCATCTTCTTCTTCAATTCCTCAAAACAAGCTTGGCACCCGTCATCCCACATGAACTCTTTTCCTTTTTCCAACAAAGACATGAGAGGTTTCACAATCTTCGAGAACCCCTCAATGAACCGACGGTAATAACCTCGCTAAACCAAGAAAACTTCGATCTCCGTACATTCTTAGGTGGATTCCAATTTAACACATCCCGAACTTTACTCGCATCCACAACAATCCCTCCGTCGGTGATGATGTGCCCAAGAAAAGAGACCTCTTTCAACCAAAAATCACACTTACTGAACTTGGCATATAACTGATGTTCTCGAAGCTTCTGCAATACCATCCTCAGGTGTTCCTCATGCTCTTCTTCATTCCGGGAAAACACTAAGATGTCATCGATAAACACTACCACAAACTTATCAAGATACTCCATGAAAACCTTGTTCATCGTGTACATCAAATAGGCTAGAGCGTTGGTCAATCCAAAGGACATCACTGTAAACTCATACAGACCATATCTAGATGTGAAAGCTGTCTTAGGAATATCCTCCATACGAATCTTCAACTGATGGTAACCAGATCGCAGATCTATCTTAGAGAAAACTTTCACTCCTCTCATCTGATCGAACAAATCCTCGATCTGGGGTAAAGGATATTTTTTTTGATAGTGACCTCATTGAGAGATCGATAATCTACACACATCCTCCTAGATCCATCCTTTTTATCTACGAAGAGTGTGGGGGCTCCCCATGGTGATGAACTAGGACAGATAAACCCTTTACTTAACAATTCCTCTATTTGTTTCTTTAGTTCAGCCAGATCTTTAACATCCATTCTATACAGTCTTTTAGATATAGGAGCAGTGCCAGGTAAGAGTTCAATACTGAATTCAATGTCTCGGTCAGGTGGCATACCTGGTAAGTCATCGTGAAACACATCCGGTACTCATGCACCACTTTGATGTCCTCCTAACCTTTCCTTTCATTGAATTCACTATTTCTTTTCCAGTAGGTGACGGTGTAGCAATAAACTCTATTCTGTCCCCTTGTGGACTAGTCAAATGAACTGACTTTATTCGGCACTGAATAACCCCATCATACTTTCTTAACTAGTCCATCCCTAGAATCACATCTATGTCTCATGACTTTAAAACTACTAGATTGGATGGAAAGTCTACCCCTATGATTTTATGATTTACTTGTGGGCACAGATGACTGGCTTTCATATCACCGCCCGGTGAACCAACAAGCAATGGTTTCTTCATTGGACTCACATGCATATTATGCTTTGCTACGAACTAATCGCTATAAATGAATGAGTAGCTCTTGACTCAAAAAGTACCCGTGGCGGGTACAGAGTTGATAGGAAACGTACCAAGAACAACCCCGAAGCATCCCGCGCCCGCTCCACACTCATGTTGTTCACCTTGTTGCGCACATAGTTTTGTTGTGCCTTATTGCCCGGAGTGCTTGAATTTCTAGGGCGTGCCGGGAGTTGATGGCTATCCAACTTTCTAAAAATTGCTCCTCCGGCACTACAAGAAACTATTTAATCCGTGGCGTAACCATTCCGTCGCGGATTAAATAAAATTCTTCGCAAATCAGCATCCGCGACGATTTACATTTTCGTGGTGGAATGAGCGTCATTGATTAAATCTCTCGACGTTCCATTAATAAACGTTGCGATCCGTGACGTATCTGAATCGTCACGGAGCAGCCCGAGGCCCATGCAGCCCAACCCATGGCTCACTATCCATGACAAAATAAAATCGTCACGGATTTCTACTGATTGATGTGACATGGCTGCTGACTTGGATGCCACCTGGATGCCGACGTGGATGCCACCTGGATGCCGACGTGGCGTGCCACCTGGATGCCGACGTGGCGTGCCACCTAGCAGCTGACGTGGCGTGGCACATGGCTGCTGACTCGGATGGTTTTGATGACATGGACAATGACGCGGCTTGCCACATGGTCGCCGACGTGGCACCGACCCGGACGACAAGAATGACGTGGACAATGACGTGGCGTGATGACGTGAAATTTTTTAGGACCCCTGTGTGACAGGCCCTATTCTAGCAGTGGGCCACATTTCGGCCCGTGTTCAGCCTGTTGAAATCAATTCAGCCCACGAAAAATACCCATCACATTTAACCAACAGAATAATAAACACAAAAATCTTTCATACAGAATTTAGCCCAGATACAATCAAATTCAGCCCATAAGACAATCACATAATTTTCTGTAATTTAACATTTGTATCTTTTCCAGTCTCATTTTGCATCACAACACAAATCTGTTGCAAAGTTTGCATCAGCAGCATCTATACAACAGGTCCTCATCAGCATCTATTCAGCGGCAAAAATGAAGCTCCACAAACAGAAGTATGAACCAACAAAAAACTCTATATAGCAGCC
Source organism: Cenchrus americanus (assembly GCA_947561735.1). Classification (NCBI taxonomy): domain Eukaryota; kingdom Viridiplantae; phylum Streptophyta; class Magnoliopsida; order Poales; family Poaceae; genus Cenchrus; species Cenchrus americanus. The sequence goes on along the minus strand of OX387243.1, from coordinate 97,017,159 downwards.
ACATTTTGCATCAGAAGCAAGGCAAGGCCAACAAAAAAGACATGCAGGTCGCCAGGAGCATCAGTTGTACATCACACCATGAGCCAACAACTTCTCACCATGAGCCACCAGCAGGTCACCAGGATGTGAACCTCGAAACCAAAAGAATAAGACAGCTTAACTTGCAATGCTAACAAGACAAACAATATTATGTAGCTAGTAGCATGCCGCATTGTTTAGAAAAAACATATAGAACCATTCCTACAATATAGAACCACTAAACCACAAATACACAAATATTAGAAAAACTAGGTGGAACAGATGTGCCCAAATATCTAAATCACAAATCCACATCAAGTATCATGTTGGTATTAACAAGCTAACAATTAACATAAACTTCTAGAGAGCTAACATGCTCGCATGCTTTGTGCATCCATCAAGGGTAAACAAGGATCCGGATCCATGCAAGGACAAGCAAAGGGCAACATATGGCAATCCAACTAGCAAAACAACATATTCTTGGTTCCGGAAAATATAACATACCCTCATGCCGGACCAAGCAAACGTTCAAGTTTTGCTTCCAAAGCAACTTTGCTTCTTCTCCATATCCTCCTTGTCCCTTAACCTTGCTTGTTCCATTTCCTGCAGCTTGCCTTGACAAAACTTCAATTTCGACACGCCGATCGCTCACAACATCGAAGGTCACCATTGGCCCTTATCTCCACTTCTAGTCATGCTTGAACACTCTTTGCACTAGATCTTGGTTTCCCAGACACGATCCCCGCATTCTGAAGGAATGTATTGTTTTTGCACTTTTCATGGAGGACATCAGCTACAACCTGAGTTGCAGGCCTTGGTTCTTCACCTTCAATTGGTGCTGCCGCCAACCGATTCTCCATTTCAATCTTGCAAGACATCAGCAAATAACATTTGTAACTTAGAACAATTTAAAATAAGCAACTGAAAACAGCATGCATAGGAGAACAAACTTACAATGGCAGATTGTACATTAGGCATGTAGCCCTTCTTCCTCTTGCTGAAGTGAGTCAGCTTGAACAAACCAAACGCATCCAATTCATTACCCTCATTCTCGCCTGCCTGAAAAGAATGTACAAAGAAGAAACTTAAGGTTTGTGCATCAAGGAAATTCATTTGTGCAGCAAGAAATTAAACATAATTGATTTGCTAAAACCTAACGAGAACAACATGTTAACTTAAACAAAACCGATTTTCAATTGTTGCAAATAACCATGGCTAACTTACCGGCTTCTCTACAAAAACTTGATAGCTACAAGATCCGGTTGTACCAGGGAATTTGACCAAATCCCGGTTATCTTTGTTCTTTTGACAGCTCGCCTACATCATATAAAGAACAAAAGTTAGACAAGTGCCAAAGTAGTAAGTACAAGGCAATAGTTGGTTTTTTGTACCATTTTTTCGTGTTTCTTCCATGCTTCCACAAGGCGAAGCCACTCATCATCACTTGTCTGCGGGTTCATTGGAGAAGTCCTCGTGACCAAATGAAGTGGAAAAGGATCAAAAAAATTTTACTTCAGCCTATGTCGTTGTTGGCGAACTGCAGTTTTCATCATCTCAACACAACCCTTTCTAATTGTAGCATCCTTAGTGTTGATGTCAAACTTGGCCTATCCATATGGAACACGTATAAGAACTATAATATTTGAAAAAAGAAATAGCTTGCAAGACATTTAACTTCAGCTTATCAATTGTTTTCAGATAAGATAAATATCAAACAAGTACATAGTTGTCGTCGCCTTATCGGTTATCATGTCTAAAAACAAGTCATGTCATGAACAGAAACAACTCAAAAGCCGTGTATAAGTAGCAGCCACAAAATGAGTACCATTTCACTAATTTAACATAGTTGTAAGCTAAAAGTCATGTCATGATTCCTACCATATTTGCTAGCGATTCGGAAAGTTTAGAGAATAACTTACACGAAGGCATCCCGAAAAGCTTCAATCAATGCGGTCTTTTCTTGTACTCCTTCCAATGCAACAACACAAGCACATGGTTTCTAACCGCAATATTGCATTCAGTGGCAAACTTGGCAGCAATAATAGGTGTGAGGGGCCCGATGCTTATAATGATGGGTAGCTTGCCACGGCGAGATTTGTTTATCCTCTAGAGGCCATGCCCCATGTTAGCTCCTCGATTCCAAGGAACCTCTACTCCTTGTAATAAATGATCAATGAAATTGCTATTAGCGTGCAACAACATAACCAGCAATGTGATATGTAATATGACAAATAATGAACAACCACCTTCAATGTTATCCTCATCACCATCATACCGGGGAATGCCATCGTGTCCATCATCTAGTAACAAGATGTAAGTTAGCATTCATCACAAATCAAAGGTTAGCATCGGTGGTACACACATGGAACTAGAAAGAACCACCTTCGCTGGCCATATGAGTGAGATTGTGAGACTGAGAAATGGCATCAGTTGCATCATCTAAAGAGATGTAGCAAGTTAGATTGCATTAATCATGTAAACAAATGTTACAGAATGATAGAAGAACCATGGTACTCACCATGAGCAAGAATCGGCACATGAAGCTCACTTAGTTCAAGCAAGAAATGGCACATGGTCACTTGGTTGAACAACTGCCACACGGTCACTTGGTTCGGTAGAGGCTGCCACGTGGTCACTTGGTTCGGCCACCGCCACGTGGTCACTTGGTTAGCCGCCGGCACGTGGTCACTTGGTTCAGCCGCTGGCACGTGGTCACTTGGTTCAGCCGCTGGCATGTGGAGGTGGAGGTCACTTGGTTTAGCAGGCTGAGCATTGCTTTCCTTTGACTTTTTACGTCTAGTGGGTGGTTCATGTGCAAAAACCCTCTTACGAGACTCAAATCTAACACCACACGCGGGAGCAACCGAAGTTTGATTCTTAGTGCTATAGCATCTCTTCGTCTTACCCGGCTCCGGTAGAAATAGAAGCATGGATTAGTGAATAGAGTTTTCATAGAAGGAAAAATGTATTAGTAAGCACACAACAATTGAAAGGATTGGGAAGTTGGAAGAATTGGCACCTTTGCGAGTGCCATTTGATGAGATGGCATCTCCTTCAAGATCATCATCTTGTAAAGGATCATATGCATTCCCGAGTTTTCACTATGCCGTTTGGTATTGTTATTTCCTTGAGAAATGGCAGATGTTCGAAAGTATGGATAGTTGTCAACGATTCCTAGCTGCTTTAGCCGTGCACTGTTTTTTGCATACAATTTCGGAGACGCAGCTCTTCGTACTCCTCCAACGGTGTTTCTAAGAGACAAGAGAAAACAAGAACATATTAGGGCCTCCACGAGCATGGTTGCGATGCCCGTAAATAATAGCTATCTACTTCGTGTGAATAGTTTACGCTACTATCTATACCCATCTCACCTCCTCTCTCCCCGCACTCCCGGCTATTTCTTTCGTGTGAAGACCGCTTGAGGGAATGAGCGGACGACACCACTCCCGGGGCTGTTGCTTGCTACTAGTTATATATGCCCATGGCAGCCCAATGATTTCATATACCGTGCTTTGCGGGTCTATTTATGGCTTGCAAATAATACGGCAAGCCGAGCAAAGCAAGCCGATCCATTATATTGCATTGGCTGCCACCACCACAACCACAATGCACACACACAAAAAAAGAAACCGATCGACAAGTAGAGTGCAAGTAAGGCAAGTCATCTATTATCGCTACCTCACACTTTACCATAGTTTTAGAACACAATACTACACTTTACCATAGCTTGCAAATGGTTCAACAAGAATTAAATATTCCATGATACCAAAGACAAGTGCTACCATCATAGTTGTAATATAACACCAAAAGGTACAGATGCATCACCAGTTTCAGGTTTTCAGAGTCCTATAAGGCTTTAGACTGTCAATTCAACGTTATATATTTCATCATGGATTCAACCATAGTAATATATGCTAACATTCTTCCATGACTAATTGAGAAAGTCACTGACAGAGGTTTGCAAATCACTGCGCGAAATAAACATAAGCTAACACTGACAGAGGTAAATCATTGATATGCAAGTATGCAATGGCAAGTCATCCCATCATAAAAGTAGGAGATTAACACTGACAGAGGTAAATCATAGCTATGCACCCTAAGCACTCATCCCATCATAAAAGTAGGAGATTAAACCATACGGAGGGAGGTACCGAAAGGAACACAAACTTGTGATCCGACGTGGTGCTTGTGGCTTCTTTTGCGCACCACCCTTCGCCGACATGGTGGAGGTCTTGGGCTTCGTGGCCGGTGGTCTTTGGTTTGCGCCGGAGATCTTGGGGTCGGTGCAAGACGTCTTGGGGTAAGAGCTTGAGCTTGCCGGTGGTAGGTGTACACCGGCCGCGCCGCCATCTTCTCGATACTTGTACGCTCGCCGCACCACCCGCTTCTCGGTAATCCAATTAGTGTAACTTAGTCAAATACTAGGGCAATCATAATTGTTCGGATTGACAAGGAAGAATAATTTAGTCAAGAAAAAAATGAACACAACAAATAAAATTAAGGCAATAATCATAGAAGTATAGCGAAGCATATTGAATGCCGAATACGGAAATAGGAGTACTCATAATGAAACAAATGTACCTTTCCTCGCCGCAATAACACCGGGCACCTTGGATGCGTCAATGGACTAGCAATGCCGCACGCATTGTCTCACCGTCCACCACCACGGACACGGGCACCACCACTAGAACAAGCACGCGCATGGTGGTGACGGTCGGGAGGATGAAGGGGATGTGGTGGTAGCCACCCCTTGTTCAGGCGGAAGCTCGTGGTACTGACGGGAGTTCAGGCAGAAGGGGCAGCGGGAGGAAAGGCGACGGCGGCGCTGCGAGATGGCATGGTGGGCGGTGGCGTCATGGATGGCGGCATTGGCAGGGGCAACAGCGAGATGCGGATGGTGGCGGTGATGCGGACAACGGAAAGCAGAGGGATGGTGCGGGGCGTCGGTTCTGGTAGGCAGCGGCGGTGGCGGTGCGAGGCGGCGCCGCTGGTGGTAGGCAGCGTCGGCGGAAGGGAAGTCTGCATCTGGATTGATGTGAAACTTCAATCCTTTTACTCTTTCCGGGTAGATAGGTTCAAAGGCATTTAAATGTTAGACACGCTCACAAACAACGTTGTAGCCCAAGTGGTAGAAGCGCGCTTGGGTTCGGGCGTGAGGTTGGGGGTTCGATTCCCCTAGGCCGCATGTTTTCCTTTTTTTACGAGGAACTCATGCCTTGGGTGAGGTGGCGCTTGTGTGGTAGTGAGGTGGGCTCTAGATGCTTGTGTGGCGGTGAGGTGGCACCCGGGTGAGGTGGCGCTTGCGTGGCGGTGTGGTGGGCCCCGGGCGCTCACGTGGTGGTGACGTGGCGCCCGGGTGAGGTGGCGCTCGCGTGGCGGTGAGGTGGGCCACGGGCACTCACATGGTGGTGACATGGCGCCCGGGTGAGGTGGCGCTGCGCGCGCGCGAGGTGGGCCCCCGGCGCTCGCGTGGTGGTTACGTGGCGCCCGGGTGAGGTGGCGCTCGCGTGGCAAGGTGGTGGGCCCTTGGCGCTCACGTGGTGGTGATGTGGCGCCCGGGTGAGGTGGCACCGCGTGGCGGTGAGGTGGGCCCCGGGTGCTCACGTGGTGGTGATGTGGCGCTTGGGTGAGGTGGCGCTCGCGTGGCGGTGTGGGTGGGTCCTAGGTGCCGGTGAGGTGGTCGTTTTTTAGGAATCACGACGAATCTGCTAAAACGTCACGGTGTTGCGGGCCGTATTGCGACGAATTTAACAAATCGTCGTGATGGTTTGGGCTTCAATATCCATCGATGCACGTTCGTGACAAAAAATATGAATACATCGTAGAATCGCGACAAACTAAACAAATCGTCCCGTTGTTTGTGACGAAAAAAAGGAATACGTCGTAGAATCGCGACGAATTTAACAAATCGTCGTAGTGTTTTGGGCTTCATTGCACATCCGTGACGAAAAAAGGAATACGTCGTAGAATCGCGACGAATTAAAGAAATCGTCGCAGTTGTTTTGGGCTGCAATGCACATTCGTGACATTTTCTCGAAAACGTCGCGGAGAATGCGTCACGATTAAATAGTTTCTTGTAGTGTGGGTAGTCCGCATCCCGCATTTAGGACAGTTATTGGCATAATATCCCAACTCACCACACTTGAAACACCCATTAGGCTGCACAGGAGTGGTGTTTCTCACTGGTGCACCCGAAGTATGAGCTGGGCAGTTTTGCTGGAGGTTTGGAGTGCGGGGAGTTTGTGGGTTGAAGCGTTGGGGTTGCTGGAATGAGCGCTGCAACTGCATGTTTTGAGAATACTTTTCACTCTGTCCTCCAGAGCGGAACTGTGAGTTCTGTGGAAAGCTGTAGCATGGACGGGTGTTGCTGCTGGACTATCCCTGGGATTGGAACTTACGCTTTTGCTCTCCGAGCTCTCTGCGATTGTTCTCCAAGCCAATTGCCTTGTTCAGCAAGGTAGTGAAGTCCGGAAAGGTATGGTTCTGAAGTCGGTAATTCAATTGCCCAATCAGTCCATCCGTAAAGCGTTCCTCGTCTCTTCGGATCGTTGTTGACCTCATCCGGAGCGTAGCGAGACAATTGAGTAAATTTGTTTAGATATTCGTTCACGTACATATTGCCCCGTTTCGCAGCAAGGAACTCCCTCGTCTTCAACTTCGCACCCCATCGTGAATATGATGTGCACGGAAAGCATCCCCGAACCGTTGCCGTGTAATTGTGTTGGGTGCGGGATGAGCAAGCAAGATAAGCATCCCACCAATCGATGCTAGCCCTTCCAAGCGTCCGAAGCATATAGAACCATTTCACAGTCATTACACCGGGCTCTCTCTAGCTTTTTGGTAACAGTTTTCAACCAATCATCGGCGTCCGCAGGATCGGTTGAATGAGAGTAGGTAGGTGGGTGGTGGCTCATGAACTCCTTGTGCTTGTCTCTCGGGGCAGGTGGTGGTGGTGGTGGTGGTGGTGGCTGTGGCTGATTTTGCTGGGCTTGTATGTTCTGCACTACGGCGGTGAGGTTTTGAATCGCCTCGCATCTTGGCAGCGAAGAATTGCTGAGTAGCAGGATCCATTGCGGGATTGGGTGGGGAAGGTGGCACCGGGTTCTGTTGATTAGCAATATGTGCCCGAACAACGGGTGGAACGTCCCGTCCTCCTCCCCGACCTGGTGTTACCATCTGATTGTAAGAGAAAGACATTTCAGGATAAGAATATTGAACTCATGTATGTAGAAGTAAGTTTGAATAAAGAGATCAGCATGATTCTATTTTTGTGGCAGATTTGGTTGATCTCGGTAAAATAGTTGTAACTCATAATGAAATTTCCCAAAAATTATGAAATTTTAACAGGTTGTGAAAGACATAATTATGAAACCAACCCCACTAGATTCATGTCATTTGGAGGTCTATAGCTTGAGATAAAATTTGAACACTGTTGCTGTGTCGGTAGGATTTTACAGATTCTGTTTGCCTCATTGTTCTATTCATAACTCTCTATATATTAACCCTATGGTGCTGAATTTTTTACAGTAATTGTCCACAAAATTTGTGAACCAACCCAACTGGTTTTAGGTCAATCGAGTTCCGTAGCTTGAGTTATGATTAAAACATTACTGCGCTGTCGAGAGCTGCGCGAACAGATTTTGTGCAATTGATTTGGTACGATAGATAAGGTAAAAGACAACTTGAAATTAAACCCCAACTAACCATTAACTTTAACAAAATTGTTCTTTTTGCATTTGTCGCCATCACTCCACAATACAACTCACTCACACAAAAATCCAAATCAAACAAGGTTCAAGCAACAACTTATTACATTCGTTCTTCCTCGCAGGAACGTCTACCGAAAAACATGTAAAGGGTGGATATCCTAGATTCCTATCCTACTGAAGACGAGTGGTTGCTACTGGAGTGCCATAACGAAGTCTCTTGCGTGGAGGTGATCGAGAAGGACAAGATGCTTCTGCTTCCTCGGGCTGTTGTTGTCCTGCAAGCTTGGCTTCTAGCCGAGAGTTCCCGATGAGTCATGTCTAACTCCGTTGTTGCACCCTCCAGATCTGTGTTAAGGGCTGTAGTCACCCTAGCAAGTATGTCCACACGGCTGTCTCGGAAGTCACCCATGGGTACCACAGTGTTTTCAGTGCCACTAACTCTACTGGGAACAAACCGGAAGTCTGTGCCTTCAATACGATCACGGAAAGTGTTGCTGACAGACCACAGTGCCCTTCTAGCAGCGTCGTTGATGGCAGTAGCCTCTGAAGCGAAGTGCGCTGTGCTGGGATGGATCGTAAGAGTCCTCCATCTACCTGCCTGTCCTGTGGTAACTTTGACGTGAACCTCTGTAGTGTAATAATCCCTCATTCCAGGCTCCACACAATGCCTGGTGATGTACAAAGGCCTCACTGAGTGCTCTATGTCTTGCAGCAGTTCTTCCAACAACTCGCAAAACAAACCATCTAGACCAACATAGGTGTGCTCATGGTACTCTGCCCTGCGGTACCTATGCTCATCACCCTGTTCATCTCCATTCTCATTATTATTGTCGTTGCCACCATCCTAATTATCATTATTGTTCCCATTGTTTGCTACCACGTTGTTGTCATCCTCCAGTCCCTCTATATCAACATCTTCATCCTCTTCATCTTCATCCTCATTCTTGTCCTCTTCCTCACCGGAGTTGTCTTCACCGCCATCGGAGTCATCTCCCGAGTCATCTAGATCGTTGCCCGCAAGCATCCCGCATGCTCTTCCTCCTCAACAAGATCTCGGTTCCGCGCCGCTTCAACCACTGGTGGAATCACTATATCCCCGTCTGCGTCAACCTCCAGAAGAACCCCATCATACAGCTGTGGCTGTTCTTCTGCCTCATCATCCTCAAAGACAACCTCCTCTGGATCTTCTTCAATATCCTCATGAGGATGTACCTCCTGGTGCTCCTGCTCCACCATCTCCGGCTGCAACTGTACCGGATAATCTCTGACTTCCTGCTGTACCTCCTCAAGCGGTGCCTCTACCTGAGTTGCTGGGTAACAAGGAGCCAACTGCCCCAAATGGAGATGTCCTCTAGTGCTCTTGCGGGCAGTCTGACGAGTCCTAACCATCTGTTAAGAGAAAATGAACTCAGTATAGAAGAAATCAAAACGATGCAGTTTTCAACAAAGAAAACAAAAAACAAATTACATTTTTATGTGAAATTAAAGCTGTTTTGAAGAATAATGTGATGATCTAGAACATGAATCATTAATTTTTGTCTATTTCTAACTAAGGCTGCGTTCCTACGATCAACACCCTTCCGATACCACTCTGTCACACTTGTTTTCCGAAGAGAAACCAAGTGCATCTCATATGTGCGCCGGGATCGCTTTACACACATATGATAGACGGAATGAGTGAATTATCATTAATAGTATTTAAAAGTATCTCGAGTTTAACCACTTATTACACTCATGCGGGAGACTCGAAGGTATCTAACAACGGAAAACGATAGCTACTCATCGAGTCTTCGTCTTCCGTTCCCACGAGCACTTGACCGGGGGTCTCGCAAGCCTCGAACTCATCATAATCGTCATAGAATTCACCTCCAAAGTTCTCCTTTGAACAAATGATAAGCAAGGGCCGAGCACACTTATGGTTGGAGCTCGGCAAGTGGGGGAAGATGCAAGGCTATCAAGGTAGGCTATGGTTTTGCGGCGGTTAGCATTTTAATGTTGGTCAAGTATTTTTTAAAGAACGTCTAATTACTAGGTGTAAGTTCATACCAACCTACTTAAGAAAAACTTTAGTACAAAAAACCCCAAGCTCATCGAGCTTCACGAAACCACGATTTATTCTCATCTCAAAGTTTATTAATCATGTGAGGGTCCAAGCCGCTCATGACCGTGAGCATGGCCGATCGATCGCCTTTACACTCTACGAGGTTTGCACACCGTACCCACAGCTCACGTAAAATCTCCGAAGAACTTTAAACCCAACCATGCGATGCCGACCAAGCACCATACCACACTTCCGAGGTGTGATTGCATAGGGATGCTATGAAGCCTTTACAAAGGCATGCAAAAAACTAACGACCCGCATAGTTACATATCGGGTGGACCATAACCCTCCCTAATGGTCAGCACCTTAGCAAAGGTTGCTACCCCAAAAGGACTGGGCTATACCCCCGCAACTCGGATCCCCCTCTCGCTCCTTTTGGAAAAAAGGCCACTAGTACAATCGCACACCTAATTACTCGGCTAAGGTGAGAGCCATCTGACACTATGGTTGCACATGTTTTCTTGGGTGGTTCTCCATGTTCCGATTAAATCAAGTGTCCTTGCATTACCCGAAGCATTGATCATTAAACATAGAGCATTTCCTTTTTAAAAGACCGTTTTATCCAACCCATGTTTAGCAACTAGCATAATCTACCCAAAAACGTTTATTTAAACGGGCTATGCCAAGGATCAGGGCAAAAAGTCTAGGTATGTCCTTAAAACTGTATTCCCGTCAAGTTAATGCAATAATATCATAAAGTAAACTTAATTGCAATGCAGTTATATAAGACAAAAATAGAATATGCAGGGGGAGAAGACCACTTGCCTTCTTCAACTACAGCAAAGTCTTCTTCTTCCTCAAACAATGGGTCCTGATCGACTCCGAGAGGTTGCTCAGTTGAAACAGGCACGATATCTACGATTTCACACATAAATCATACAACAAATAAAACAGTTCACCAATCAAGTCTAAAGACTAAAAACATGCTTCTAAAATGATGGGCTCGCTGAGACGATCGCGTAGACAGCTAAAACGCTAAAAACGGAGCTATAACAGTAAAGATATGCTAAAAACAAGGTACAAGGACTAATCTGCGAAGAACTAAACTTTCCAGGGGCCTAACAGCAAGAAAACAGGGGCTAAAAGGTAATTATGCTTAAAACAGAAGGTTTAAATCATAAAAAGGGTGTTCTGGACCTCGGTTACGAAAATCTAATAAGGACAGGGGCTTAAACATAAAATTCAGGACTGATTTGTAGGAATCTTTCAAGGTGGAAGGACCGGCCTGCAAGATTTAAGAAACCGGGGGTCTCTTTAACAAAAGCACTCCGGGTTGACCGTTATGCACGGGATTGACCCGCGGGTCAATTGAATCTGGGTCGTTGATGGCCGATCTAGCGGCCAGCCACACCCCCGTGCGGCTGGGCGGCGACGCGCGCGGCGCGCGCGCGGCGATGGGGTCGCCGGCGACGGCCGAAACGGCGCTCCCGGCCACGAAATCATGCGCGGGTTGCACCTACGTGTAGCTAGGGAGGTGGCGAACTCGAGCATGCGCTTGCACTGGGGTTTTAGGCGGTGGCCGCGACACGACACCAAAGGGGGCGGTCGGCCGGCGGTCGGCAAGTGGCGGTGCGATGTGAGGCTCAGTAGAAGTAAAAAGGAGGCGGGGAAAAGCTTCCTTACCACCCGAATGAGCCTAGGCAGGAGAGAAGGCAGTGAGGAAAATGGCAGCGGCGAAGATCGACGCCGGCGGCCGAGCGTCAACGGGCGGCGACGGCGAGCTCGATTGGGCACACGGGAATCGGCGAGGGAGGTTGGGGAGGTCGGTGTGAGTGAAGGGGGTCGTGGCGAGGCTCTAGGAGCGCTTAAATAGGCTCGGGAGGGGAGGGGAGGCGGCTCCCGGCGGGCATGGCCATCAATGGCCATGCGGCCTTGACGGAATTCAAGAGGGGGGAAGTTTAAGGATGGGAAACAACCGTTTGAAGAGGGGGAGTGAAGGGGGAGGCTTCACTGCGGCTTAAAAGCTCGGTTTGAAGGCGGGGGCACGCCGGAGTCGGCCGATAACGGCCGGCGACCTTGATGGGGGCGGCTGACCCGCCGGCTGGAGGTAGGGGAAGGGCCTGATGGCTGGGCCCCACCCGTCAGCGACCGGGCGCAAAAAAAAGGAGAGGGGCGAGCTGGGCTGGTGGAGGGGCGAGCTGAGCCATGTGGGCCGGCTGTGCGCGCATTTGCGGGAGAAAGAGGTCGGCGGCCTGCTTCGCTTCGGGCCGGGAAAAGAAAAGGAAGAAGCGGGCTGGGTGGGCTAAAAGGAGAAAGGGGAAGGGGAGAAGGGGTTTAGGGTTTCTCTTTTTTAAAAAAACTTTTCAAATTCGTTTTTTCAAATTTTCAAACTTCACTCAAACAAGAAACCATGCATTCGAATCATGATGCACAAGCACTTATTATTTCTAACTTTACTTAAGTGATATTTACATATTTTAAAAGCCAATTTTATTCGATAATTTAATTATGTCCTTCAGAAAAAATTAAATCTAGACACCTGTTGCCTATATTAATTTAGTGATGGAATTGTTAGGGTGTTACAAAGATTTTTTTCAAACATTGCTGCCCTTTTTACTAGCTCCATTGCATTTGCATTTTGCATGAACCACCTTTGTTCTATCATGCATAAGTTAGCTTGGTTTCTTTGCAAAACTTTTTGATGAATGTTTTATTTCCATGTTAATGCTTCATATGGGCATTTTCCTTAGAAATTTTGTGTAAACATGGTGTTTAAACTTGCTTGCAGACCATCATCATTTAGTTCAATAAAACTTGCTAATTTACATAAGTGCACTGGTTGGTATATAAACTTTGCACTGAGCTTTATTTTTCTTGTGCTATAAGAATTATTAATCTATGGATAGACATGGTGTTTTAACCTTGGATAAATAAACCTTTATGGCTATGGAGGAATTCGGCAACCTAGTTGTAAACATGGTATTAAGAACTAGGTGTAAACTTTGTCTTTGTTTGTATACTTTTCCCTCTTCCGCATTTTTTCACTTACACACACGTACACCCATTAGATTCTTCTTTTCTTCTTGCTAGGTGAGCTATGCCACAAGTTAAGATCTTAGGGATGTATTTGGTTTATTGGCAATTGTTTCTACTCCTGACCATTACCCCGGGGGTAGAATGTGCATTTGATTTGTTTTTCAGGCATGACGAAGTGTTCCCATGAGTTCTTGATCAACACAATCAAGATCGTTAGTCATCTACAAGGCTTGAGAGGGGAGTCACTGTTTCCATCAAGATTTGAGCACGTGTTCAGAGATGTACAATGGAAGAAAAGTTAGTATTCAGAAGCTCTCCCAAATCTTCTATCCAACGCATCAAGAATCATTAATTTTGAAGACCCGTACAAGGAGATATGGCAGAAACATTGAGCGCTGCGCAGTTGAAATCAGCCTTGGACAGATTGCATCGCCAGAGTAAAATAAGCATAACTCTTCTGTTCGGAACCCGTTTCATGCGAATGATAGCACGTTGGAAATATAATTTCATGAACTTCAATTTGGAGGGGTGTTTCAGTACATGTTCTATTCTGGAAGTAAAAGAAAATTTGTGGAGGATGAGGCTGCGACAAAGGACGACATTGAAGTCGGTGATGATGATATGATGAAGGATTGGAACCATGGCTTGATGTTGATAACAAGAAGTTGAAGGACAACTGAGTTAACAAAGGCAAGGAAGTGAAGACGATTCTCAAACACATGGAAATGGGGGATTACGAGCGATTCAAGTTCTTCCACACTTAGCAACATGCTAAGCATGGGGGAGGATTTGAAGGACGAAGGGGAAAAGGCCACATGGAATACAAAGATCACCTTCACCAAGATGCTCATCATTCTTTCTCCATGGTAAGAACAATGCTTAAGCATGGGGGAGGCCACGCTGCACTTCACTACGAGCATCGAAAAGGACTATAACTCTCCCTTAACTTTGTCTTTATTTATCTCCTTTTAAATGTTTGCACATATATGCTTTCAACCATAGACAATCTTTGTATTTATCTCTCTATCAATAACATGGCTACTACGAGGACAATCTAGGTTTGTTAGTTTTATTTTTCAATAAATGAATCACCATCACTTTTGAGCTTACCACGATGATATCATTTGTATGCCTTGCTTATGGATAAATGATGAAAGTTGTCGCCTTGTTTTACTTGCATGATGTTTTATATGACATGACTTTTTGCTCTCTATTAAAAGGAACTTAATTTTATTAAATACCGACTCTTTCATTTGTGGAGGTTAAATGACTAATTTTTAAGACCCACATACTTTATGTTGCTCTTTGATTTAAGATTACCGATGACCTATGCGTTGTACTTGTTTTATTTAAAATTATTATGCTATCTTACATTTGTGAATCTGTTGCAAGGCTCTACCTACCAAAGCCTATACACATACAAGTATTTTCATGATGTTAACCTTTAGTTTACAAACTTATATCTTGATGAGTTAGATTAGGATTGATTTCTGTGGTACGAGACTAAGAAGCTGGTCATTCCTTTGCATATCTTTTTCATGCTAGCCATTCTTGTCCATGCATTGTGAGTTTCTACATTGGAAATTTCACAAACTTCACTTGGCATCCACCATAAACCCAAAACATCTTTTTGTGATTACCTCCTTGACACAACCCAAATTGAGTATGGATGATCTTTCAACAAATTTTCTGGAGATTTTTTGGCAAGATTTCAAGACATATAACATATGGAGGGACTCATCAATGCAACAAGATCATGCGAGTTTCGACATGGAGTATGCCCTTGAAGATTTCAAAAGATTTATAAAGAAATACAAGGATTGTGTACTTCTCTAGCAGCTGTAGGTCCCCTCAATTCTATGCTCGAGAACGAGCAATCATTTAAGCATGGGGGAGGACTGCTATAGCAAGTACTATGTTGCTTAAAAGTTTGGAGGAGCATAAAAAATGAAGAATAAAAAATAAAGAGAAGAAAAAAATAAGAAGAAGAAAAAAATAAGAAAAGAAAATGAAACAAAAAAAGAAAAATGCTCCTTGGTTCTTTTTAGCTTCATTTCAATCTTAGAGAGCTTTGAAGACAAGTCCATACTCAATCTTTTCCAATCATGTGCAATCCGATAATGAGAACTTCATTCGTGTCGCGGGATCACCCATTTGGCACTTGCACATGTTCACCTTTCTAAATGTGTGTGTTCCATTTCTCTCTTTCCGACATTTATTTTCCATGGCCTTTTTAACTAGTCCTGGTAATTCCAATAGATCTCTCTCTTAGTTTGACAATATTTCAAGTATAATGTTTTGCTAGGATTGTTTTTACCTATGAAGCTCCACATAATCTTTCCACTTTCATATATGAGTAGAATAGGTTGAGAATAATCTAGTGTAGGCATGAGTGACTTGATGAGATGAGAGTTTCCATGAGCTTTTGCAAGAGAACCTCACTTATGTTAGATGTGCAACTTTTTGTAAACTCTTCATGATGCAACAAGGTAAAGGTTTAAAGTTTGCTTAAGTTTGAGAGCATTATATTTGTTTTTATTGTGGCATGTTCTTTAATGATAGTCTATCTCCCATAATGAAGTAGCCGGTCAAAACTTAAACCTTAAATGCTAAATACTCGAGAGAGCAATATGTCTTGTTTTGTATAACTAAGTGCAAGGAAGACATCGAAGGGCAATGCTGATTTCCAAATTAAGCAAAGATCTTGGACTTGCTCGAGGATGAGCAAGTTTAAGCATGGGGGTATGTTTACGGCCGATTTTGGTACACCTAGCTATAAGTTTATGTCACACCCTGAAATTTCCAATTTCAGGAGGTGAATAGAGAGAACAATTAAATAACGATTTTCTCATAATTTTAAAATTTTTCCAACATTTATTTTTCTTTACAGGAAATATAGTATAGGAAAAATCCATTGTTTGATTTTGTAAATTAAATAAAGAGTTATGTGTGTTGCATTCATGCCGATGCATCTAGTGGTTCTTGAGTGCAAAAGGTTTCAAAAAAATGCGTTTAGGAGCTGTCCAAACTCTCCCGAGAATTTTCCGGATTTTTCTGGAATTTATTCTCATTTTCCCCGAGCTATTTCTATTTATTAGAAGGCTCTAAAATTTTTTTCATGAGCTCCAAATCCTTTATTTGGATTGTTCATGTCTTAATTTATCTCTAGGATTTTTTCTGGAATTTTTGTGATTTTTTTCGAGTATTTTTTGTGCCTTTAAAACAATTTTTGCATTTCGGAATTGTTTCGGCATTAAAAATAAATTCGAAAAAGAAAAAAAACTATCCTACTGGAACGGACCGAGCCCGAAGGCCCGACCCGCGCCCACCGGCCCGGTGGCTAGGCCCGGCGACGCCCCCTCGCGCCCGCGAACCCTAGCCGCCGCCCCGTGTCTCGAGCCCGTGCCGCCGACCGCCGACCACCCCCCGTGCGCCGCCGCCGCCGGGGTTTGGAGTCCGCTCCGCCGCCGCCGCGATTCGCCGACTAGAGGTCCTCCCGGAGCAAGCCGACAACACCACTAGCATCCACGCGTCGAGCCGAACGTATCCCGCCGTTTCCCGACGCCGAGAGGACTCCTAGAGCCTCGCCGTCGCCGTGAGGTCCGGCCGCCGCCCTAGCTTGCCGTCGCCGCCGCCATCCTCCCGATCGCCTCCGCCGCGGTGAGGATCCCCGTTTGATCCCCTCGCTCTTCTCTTCCTTTTCCCTAAGGCGCTCGAGCTTCTAGCGGCCTTGGTCGCCGGCGCCGCCGGTCACCCGACCCACCGGCTCCCGTCCTCTCGTTCGAACCGCAGGTAGGAGATGAAGTGGCAGCCTTGCGTATAGGCCCCCGAGCAATCTCGAATTTCATATGCTATTGTTTGAGTCTTGCACCTTTCCTCGAAAACCCCCCCGGAAAGATTAGATTCTTCGGATCCGCATCCACCCAAGGCACTTTTACGGATCTAACCCGCATTTTATCCTTTTCACGAGCACGAGCTTTCTTGTGTCTCGGGAATATTTTCTCGCTACTCCCCGAAATCTATAGTTAATCGCGAATAGGTCCTTTTCATCTTGTTTTCCCCATACCTTTTATGTTTTAGCTCCGTTTTAATCCGTTCAAGTTGCGTTAGATTCATAATAATGTAAAGCACACATTAGTGGTGAGTTTTTACGATGTTTTGTTTTATGAAAATAAAATTAATATTAATTTTGATTAATGTCTAGTTATACATGCCTTTTATAAATAAAAGCAATATAGATCTATACATCGTTTTTCATAAGCAAATTTAATTTGATTAATGTTTCAATCACATATTTTTGTACATAAAAGTTAATTAGATATTTATCTTGGTTTTCGTAAACCAAATGTTAATTTGTTTAATAGTTAATTAATCTTTTCTAAATTAAAATTTGATTAGGCTTTTACATCGGCTTTTATAATAAATGTTAATTTTATTAATGCCAATACCATAATGTTTTTAATAATAATATGATCTACTCGAATTACAAAGTTTCGTTTAGATTGTTCATATAGTTTAGTTTTTTCTAAATTAAATTAATTGATTTAATCAATATATGAATATTTATTAATAAAACTTGACTAGTTCTTTACACCGGTTTCATAAATAAAGTTTAAAATTGCATTAATGTCAACATAGGGTATTTTATTTTTGAAATATCCTTTATAGTTGTTTTGTTCATTAAAAAGAACCTAGCTCATATCCTTGCTCTCTCATATATGCAAAACTTTCGTTAGACGTTCTTTACACAGCTCTCTCGGTGTGATCTTTTCGGTTCTTGCTCAATTTTCCGCAATCGTCTCTTTAAAGCAAACCAAGCCTTTCCCTTCCAAGCACCCTTTGTGTGCTTTAGTGATCCATCTAATCAAGCCTATCCTTTAGTGCGTTCTTTTAAACTTTCTTTTGACTGGTGCTTTGTTCTTAGTATATGCTTGTTTGTTTGCTTTGTGTGTGTTTGTGCCCGATGATTGATGCGCTTAGAGTGAACGCCGTTCGAGAAGTTTGAAAGAGCAAGAGGTTGAAGATATTCTAAGCAACGACATTACTTTGGTCAAAGGCAAGTGTGTCCTTGATCTTTGTCCCAATAACTATGATTAATCACTTTGCATTGCTTTGCATTAATATTGATGGGTCCTATTAAGGTTTAACCTAGTCTTTGATTGTCATTCCTTGTTAACCTGGGTTTACATTTATGTTGGGTAGCTATGCTTAGTTGCTATACCTGGGTTATGGTGGTTTTAATGAACAATAATGATGAATCATGCTATACCTTTATGTTATACCTTTGTTTGCTTAACACAAGACCATATGCTTAATCGTAACATGGAGAACCACCCAGGAAAACCGTACAACCATAAGGCACATGGCTCTGCCTTGGCTGAATAACTAGAGACTTTAGTGTTGTAGCAACCTTACCTGAAAGGGACAAATGGGGAGGCGTTGACGGAGTATAGACTCGCTCTAGTAGGGAGTTGGGCTTTGCTAAGACATGGTACCTACTAGGGGACTTTATGCCCCGCTTCGTCCTGAAACCTAGTGGGTTGTTGCGCATTGGAGGATCTTCGTAAAGGCCTCGTAGCGTCCCTATGCAAGCACACCTCGGTAGTGTGGTATGATGCTTGGCCGCATCGCATGGTTGGGTCCAAAACTCTTCGGGGGTTTTACGCGACTTGTGGGTAAAGATGTACAACCTCTCGTATAGTGTTAAACTAATCGATTAGTTGTGCTCACGGTCAAGAGCGGCTCGGACCCTCACATGATAATTGAACTTAAAGATGAACTTAAATCGTTCTCTCTAGTTATGCTTGCCATATGCTTATGGCGTGTTTCTTACCTTATGCTTAATTGTGGGATGGTATATACTTATACTTCATTAGTAACCAGGTGCTAATAAAATTTGACCAACTAAAAGTGCTAAATGCTTATAGCCCAGTCCACTATAAAGCCTTTGTATTCATTCTTTTTCCCCACACTTGCCGAGTACGACAAGTGCTCACCCTTGCTATGAACAATGTTGCTCGAAGGAGGAAGCTACTCGAAGTCTTATGAAGATGTTGTTGAGTGCTAGGCGTACGCAACCCCCGGCCGACCGCCTATGATGTTTTGAGCCTTCATTTCCGGGATAAAGCGTAAATCTCTCGATAATTTTCCTTTTTCATACGTGATACCGTTTCCGAATTCACTTATATGTCACTATATGCATGAAACTTGATCCCGGCGTGCCTATAGTTATGCACTTGGTTTTCTTCGGAAAGTCGGGTGTGACAGTTTACCATCAACATTCACACATATTTGATATCCTAACTGGTACTAACCCCCTTGATATGACAAGTTCGCACACGCATGTGGTTTTTGGAGTATGTTGTTTACACAGGATTTAAGCGCTTAAATGAGTACTTTCGGGTAAAGTTCATCAAGCACTTTATGAGAAGATCATGAAGCCCATCACAAGTCAAGACATGAAGTGAACACAAATCCAAATGATCCAAGGACCGAAGCATCAACCCGTAAAACTCCGGTAACTTGGAAGTTTACCAATGAGATCAACTTAGCCCGAGAGATATTCTCGCAGCGCAAGACAGCATGATATTTCGGTGCAGATTCGAAGACTTAAACGGCCTATAATGGCAAAAGTTTGACCACCAAAGTTGTGGGCCCTGACGATACCTTCGATTTGGACATGTGGAAGGCCCAATTTGGGTCAAGGAGCTAGGAGATATGTCCCCCGAAATGCCAGCTGCGCAGACAAGTCCAAAATTAGTCAGATTATCTTCCAAGACTGTTTTGGGGATCGTATCTTCGTTTCCAAGGAAACCTGTGAATATCAAAGTCCAAGAGAATTTCGTGCCATACAACCAGGACACCAAATTTGCATTATTTGGAGTCCGGGCATGGGAGATATGGCGTTGGCAAGGGAGGGCTACAAAACAGGAAAGTCTGGACGAGGCTGATTTTATGGAAACCAAGTTCCCTTCTCTCCTAGGGAATATCTCATGCAAGGCAAGGTGGAGCACGCCCCAAGGCTCCCCAAGGGCGTAAATACAACCCCTTGGGCGCCCAAGGAGGGGTGATCGATCCATCCATTCATCAGAGAGCCGCCGACACGAGGAGACGCACCGGGAGGAAGCCGACGGCCGCCGCAAGTCCTCAAGTTTCCTAGGAGATGGCTTAGGCTAGACCCTAGCCGCCATGGTTGGCCCTGCGTGGTGAATCCATGGTGGAGTTCCGGAGCCACGACTTGAATTCGTCAAGTCATTTGTACCTTCAACATTCGATGGTGATGTAATCATATCTTGTCATACTTTGATCTGCTACGAGTTGTGCTTATTCATATGTGTAGCTACCATATGCTTTTAGTAGGATTAGATCGAATCATGGTGATTAGTCTTGTCTTGCGGATACATCGTAGTACTGCACGGACCAAGGTTGTCGCACGGTGATGATATCCTTGTGTAGTGACAGTACGGTGGAGGAGAAAGCGACGAGTGAACGTGTATTGGACCACTCCATATCGGGTTACTCCATATCGAGTGTAATCCTTGTCATAGTATAGGTTTATATTGGTTTGTCACCTTGGCTGGAACGACAACAAGAAGACGATAGGCTAGGCTTACCTTTTGATGTTTACGTGTATGGCTAGGTGGATGTGATCCATACACCCTTTCATGTATGTTTAATCTTTATGCTATCAGCACTTAATGATAGGTTAGATCATTTGATTAGATGGATAGCCTTAGGATTTTGCTTCTGATCCTTGGATTGAGAAATCTAGGAAGGAGCCTCCTTGGTGAAAAAGGTACCAAGTCACCCGTAAGCTTGCGGTGAACTTGAGCACGGTTTTGCACCGTCAACAGTCATCGATCATCCATCCAAGATACCATTCAAAAAAAAATCAATTTTTGGCCTCTTTTCCAAATGCCCGATTAGCAGCTCTTATAAAACTTTCTCGGGTGTTACATGAGCTTTATCTTTTTAAATTTTCATAGTATTTATCACTATTTTTCATATTATTCTTATGTTATTTTGTAAAATATAATATAAGAAAGTAAAACAAACAATTATAGAATATTACGAACATCATTTGAAAAGATATAGTTCATCGTCACAGAGCATGGTCATAAGAATCACTTAAATCGGAGATACAATAAAAAATATTAATCATCTAAAGGTCAAAGAACTATTTTATTTACAGATTAGTCCTTGGGTCTTGAAATGATTACTATTTTTTTCTCGTACCCCTGTTTTAAGTGCCTGTTGTGGTCATATGTTTGTAACGTTGAGCTTTAACTTTTAAAATATTGCTCATATTATTTTGTAAATGTTTATTTTACTTTTCTTATATTCTTGTTTTACATAATAATATAACAAATAGAGATAAAATAGTATAAAGAACATTTTAAAATATAAATCTCACCATTATGAATGCATGACCACAAGAATCACCTAAATATGAGGTATGAGCAAAAAGTAATAAATTTTTAAGATCTAAGGACTAACTTGTAAATTTACAAAGTTAAAACAACTAATCGAAACAGCTCGATGGTCAAATTTGAACGTTTTGATAGTTGGATGATCAAAGATACCCGGCTTTGAAGTTCGATGGCCAAAATCAAACTTTGGCGAGAATTCAATGGTCAAAAGTGGACCTTTTCCATTTAATAAAGCGTGTTTGAAGCATATAAGTTCATGAAATAGATAAACCATCACGAAAATAATCTGTACATAAGTGATAATTAAGCCACTCTAACAAAAATCCTCTCATAAATAAGGCACCACAAAAGTACCATTTTCATGGCAGTGAACCATCACGATTCTTATTTTTGAGAGTATTTCTATCAATGACCTCAACACAATATACTTTGTGATTATTTTCATGAGAGACCATCATCACAAACTACATGGCAATCAACTTATCTTCAAGAGCTAGCACAACATATTTTCAGGAAAATACTAGTATGTTGGGTGTAACACCCCGACCTCGAAGGCCACACCGCTCTACTCTTCTAAGGGGCAGGCACACGTAAACATAGCACCCTACTTAAACTTTCAAAATCACTTCGTGTAAAAGGGTTAACTCGAAGGTGCTAGAGCTAGTGCACATGTGCATCAGTGCTCATGGACCACAACTAGATTGAGTCAGGCGTCATATAGACCTCCCTTAAAGAAATCAAAATTCTCATTGGCCTAACTCACCCACACTTGGAGTTGTCCAAGAATGTTCGCTCTTATCACACGACCCTATGCCTTGTGTTGGTGCCATCATATACCATGCCAAATGTCCCATCCCGAGCCTGCACACACCATGCGCCATAGCAGACACGCAACTACAAGGATCGACTCTAATATCACTTGTAACACACTTCTATATGCACAATCGCAAGTGTCGGTTCTAATGCCACATGTGACACCCCTTCCTCCAAAGCTGCACTACCCAACCCTTCCGAGGGGCGGATACACGTATACTAGCACCCTACTTACACTTTCGTCGTCGCTTTGTGTAAAGGGGTTAACTCAAAGGTGCTAATCATGATTATATTAACAATGTAACAGGAAAATACTAGAGGTACTTAAGTTCAAAAATATTTGAATGATGGGATGTTAGCTCCACAGGTTCTTAGCTAGAGTGTGGTATAGGATGCGGAGCTGGCAGCAACACATAGGAGTATTTATCAGGGTAGGCACATTTTTTTGTATGTGCCAACTGACATGACCAATGATGTTTGAACCTTTTTGTTGCAAAACTATATATGAAGTTGACTCGAAACAATTATATCTATCTAATTTGTTGATTCTTTTTTTGAATAAAATTATTCCTTATTAACCAGATGGTGCATGACTTGAATATGTGGATCAATGCTTAACGTAAATTGATTAGTAGTACTATGTATACTACTCAATGAGTTGGTGTGTACTACTATTTTGTATATTTGGAGTAAGTAGTTATCCAGTTTAGTTCCAGCAGCAAACTAATTGTGAACAGGGAGAGCAAAAAAAAAAAATGTTTCGTCACACAGAGAATGAGCTTTACATTTGAGGCTCTGATATTGGTCTATAGTCCTCTACTCCCACTTCTTAACTCTGTCCTGTATGTATATTGCTATTCTAGATTTCCAGATGTGTCTGGAAGATTGCTATTCCTTCAAGGTTTCAGAGTTTCGGTGCGGCTCCTCTCTGGTAACAAATATATTTAGGATATGCATATTCTGGTTATGCACCTGAAACTGTATATTCGTCACTTCCTTCATGCAATTATGTGTTGGATCGAAGCTACGCAGCAAGATTTTTTAACTGATTTTGTTTGATCTCTTTGTTTAATACTAATATTCTCTCAGAAATTTGATACTCCAACATGTTTTTAATGTATTTATTGGTCTTTTGAGGTTCTTACTAAAGACACATGCATGGTCGTGGATTTTTTGTGGTGAATGACAGCTTGATGTGTAAACTGTCTGTTCCTTGTATAGATTCAGAAACTAACATATTGTTAATGCTTTTCCTACGCATAATAAAAGGAAGCACTTTCACCACAACAAGAATTCGACAACTTTATTGAAATTGATATGTGTTACAAACGATTATACACCGTATAGTTTCAATACGTAACCTAGAATCAGAAAAGGGAGCACCCCACTTTGGTAAAACTGTATCTCCCATACCTAATGTGTTAGGTTAACAAGGATGGGTGTATTACAAGTGAAAGTAGTAGTCACATGAGTCTAGTAAAGTGCTGTCCGCGACAAGTGCCACAAAAAATTTGGTGTTGTGCTGGATATTAGGTTAAAAAGGATGGGCGAATTACAAGTGAAAGTAGTCATGTGAGTCTAGGAAAGTGCAGTCCGCGACAAGTGCCACAATAAAATATTCAGTGCTACGCTGGATATATTTGAAGGCCACTAAAACGGGTCAAGTTTAATGTGGTACCTGAGTTGGCAAGGAATATGGTGGGGAGTGAATTAGCAGCCACAGTGATTGTACTTTATTGGAGATGTCGTATCCTCAACAGCTTAATCCAAACATGTCCTTGTAAGCAAAATGGAAGCTACCTACGAAGTAACCGTCAACATAAACATGTCCAACTCAAGGCTATTTGAAAAGGAAAAGATAAATACAGACTTGATCTCCACACTTCTGTAATCTGCTATATATCTAAAGTTACCGACAACCCAAAAGTCTGCAACACATGCTAAAGTTATCAATATATCCTTTAGTGGCAGAAGGGGCGAAGGGCCTAACGGAGCTTTGAGATTCTGCTAGTATTTATTCGACACCACCTGTGATCAGTCATGCAGTCATTATCTTTTGCAATAGCAGCAAGAAACCCACAGTTCCGCAGCGAGATGGACCTCTGCCATCACTTCCCCATCTCGGGGACACCTCTTGACAACGACGACCTCCTCACCCAAGTTCTACTCTTCCTACCATCACCGTCCTCCCTCGGCCATGCTTCCCTGGTCTGCAAGCGATGGCACCAACTCATCTCTGACCCTAGCTTCCACCGACGCTTCTTCGCTTGCCACCAAAAGCCTCCTCTCCTCGGTGTCTTCTCCACGGATTCTATTTGCTCCGGCAACATATACTTCACTCCTACACCGGATTCACCGGACAACACTGCCGCTCCAACACGACTCGTAGTGTGTCTTGGTAGCGGCAGTGAAATCCTTGGCTGCCGCCATGGTCGTGTCCTTGCCAGCAACTGGGCCAGGCACCACTTCTGTGTGTGGGACCCCTTCACAGGTGACCAGCGTAATGTAACCTTCCCCCAGGTGTTTGATGGCAGGAGGAAGGTGGTGATCAACGGGGCACTCATCTGTGTCGCCCGCGAGCAAAGCCATGTGCATGGCAGTTGCAACTCTGGCCCCTTCAAGGTGGTCTTGCTAGGCCGTACGGCCCGACGCATTTTCGCATGCGTCTACTCATCAGAAACCAGCGCATGGGGCAATTGCACCTCCATATTGCGGGGCCATTTCCGGGCTGTTTCGGCCAATCATTCCAGCACCCTGGTTGGGAATTCCATTTGCTGGTTGCTTACTGGGCAAAACCTAGCCATACTTGAGTTTGACATGGATTTGCAGAGACTTGATGTCATAGAAGTGCCATCAGATGCACTTGACCGGGATAACTTTATCCAAGTCTCGATCACGCAAGCAGATGGTGGCGAACTTGGCTTCCTTGTTCTATCGTATTCGATCGTCCAATTATGGAGAAGGAAGCACAATTGTGATGGTGTTGCGGAATGGGTACTCAGAAATACTATTGAGCTGAGCAACACGCTTTCGGTGAGGCCGCAAAGTTTGGTGGAGAACCCCCCACTTATACTGGGGTTTGCTGAAGAAGATAATGTTTTGTTTCTATTTATAGATTTTGATATCTTCATGGTCCATATGGGATCATTGAAGTTTAAAAAGTTAGCACCGGGTATGGGTTACCGCTTGTGCCATCCATTCACAAATTTCTATATCCCAGGTAAATACTCACATCCTTATATATTATATGTGCTGCAAACTTCTTTAATTATATAAGACAAATATATATCATTTTGAAATTCATCAGTTTGGATTGAACCAGCTGAACGTGAAAAGATGCAGCACAATTAGCCATATTCCAAACTTTCTGCACCCCAAACTTAGATGTATAAAAGGTTATAAAAAATTGTAACTTGGCAAGAAATGACCACCTACCAATGTCACATTCATGTGTTAGATAAAAGAATGAGTTAGATATGTCTCTGATATTCTAGAGATAAGTTTTATGAAATCGGAAGAATCAGCTGGCTTTATAAATGAAGGATACAGCCAACAGAGTTCATATAATGGATACTTTTTATGTGGATCAGTCTTAGGATGCTTTTGCTTGTTTCACACTATGAAGTAGATGAGTTTAATGATTTAAAAAAATAGGAACCTAGTATTGAATGTTAAATTTAAATTTTTTTATAGAAATCATTTTCGTCGTTTGACTTTTTATATACTTGCAGGAATGGGCATTGGTAATGGACATGGTGGAGTTCAAATCCAGCACAATGGATAAATTATCTGCCAAGGTGCATCGTAATAACGTAGAAGTAGTCCAGCATGGCTACATACTATGCCTCTATGTTGTTCTGTATTTCACAGCTGTACATGTAACCTTTCTCTATTCCTTATACTTGGAGGATTTGCTGTTGTCTGTGCTCATATGTTTCTGGGGGTTCTCTGTAATAACAAGTTATTTACTAGAGCTAATCCAGCTAATCAAGATAGAATTTTTTTCTGATAACAATTGTCTCCTGTTCTGAACTTGAAATGATTAATCCTTATATTAGGAAGTTAGAAGTTGAATAGGCTGGAGCTAGCTTGCAGAAGCTTGTCTTCCAGGATGTTCTCAGTTAGAGTCTGATAATGCTGGTATGAGGTTGCTGGAGATTGAAATAGGTGGGTTGTTGGCGCTCAAAGAAGCAATCGTGATACCTATCAAGTCAACGTACTGTGTGCTCCTTTTCAAAAAAATCATATACTATGAAGGACCAAATAGGCGACCAAGATGGGGGCGAATGGGAGGAGCCTTTCAAAAAATGCATTTCAAAAACTTAGCACAGGGTATGAGCTGCCACTTGTGGCATCCATTCAGAAGTTTCTATATCACAGTTAAGTACTCACATGCCTAATATGTGCTGCAAAATTCTTTAAGCACATAAGACATGACTATCATTTTGAAATTATTCATCAGTTTGGGTGGTTCAGCCAGCTGAACGTGAAAAGATGTAGCATAATTGGCCACATTCCAAACTTTTGAGCTATTCATCTATATGTGTAAGGAATCGGATGTTCGTTAGCCTAAGAGGGGGAGGGGGTGAATTAGGCAACTTAAAACCTTATCCTATGGCTTCACTAATTTTACACAAAAGTAAACTAGAACGTATTATCTAGATGTGCAACTAGGGTTGTTCTAGTGTAAAACTCTCATCCCAAAACAAGGTCATGATACTACTCTAGGAAAGTAAAGGCAAACAAAGATTGCAATAGAGTAAATGCGGAAACGTAAAGGGATGAGAGGAAGAAAGCTCTTGACATGCGATTTATCCTGTGGTATCGGTAGGCACTAAACCACCCCTTGTCCACGTTGCTGAATCACTCACACAAGAGTATTGCTTCCCGATCTCCAAGTCTCTCCCAAGAGCACCACTTGACTCGCCACAAAGGCTAGCCACTTAGGCACTTTCCAAGCTCCCTTGATCACCTTGATGCCGCCTCCACTAAGGAGCTTCTCCACCAAGGAAGGGGGTCTCCACGTCCCCCGCACAAAGTGTCCTGACCGCTCCACACCAAGCCGGAGGGTCGATGACGATTGCCGGTGAGCCACTTAGGCCCCAAGGCTTCCGGCGAACCTTGTACACCTTGATTCACTCAAAAATCACCTCACAAGGTTGGCACAACCTTACACTTACTCAGCTCTAAGCTAAGCCTAGCACTAAGCACATACATACACTAAGCATACACTACGGGAAACAGGGGCTTTGCCGTGCGCCCCGAGCGCACGGCAAAGGCCAAAAAACGCACGGCAAACCCTTTGCCGTGCGTTTTTCGTCGGGCGCACGGCAAAGGGCGCACTATAGCATTTTGCACGGCGAAGCCCCTTTGCCGTGCGCCGCGCCCGACAACGCACGGTAGACAAAGTTTGCCGTGCGTTTTTCCACGACGCACGGCAAACAAAAGCAACTAACGGCACCGGTGCCAAACGGCGTGGAACGACCTTTGCCGTGCGCGGGAGCAAAACGCACGGCAAACAGGGGCTGTTTGCCGTGCGCCGCCCTGAAAAACGCACGGCAAACAACCCCCGTTTGCCGTGCGCCGCCGAAAACGCACGGCAAACAGGGCTGTTTGCCGTGCGCTTTCCCCGAAAGCGCACGGCAATGAATGGCACGTTTGCCGTGCGCCCTCCATAAACGCACGGCAAACACACCGTTTTGGTCGTTGGTTTTGGTCACTTTGCCGTGCGTCTTCCGAAAGACGCACGGCAAAGTGACCATTGCAATTTATTTTTTTTGGTTTTCACGTTTAAAAATACCCAAAAATCGGAGTAATGTCATATATATCATAATATTCATCACAGCATCATATATATCATAATATTCATCACATGCATCATATATGTCACAATAACCATCACATACATCATATATATCACAATAAGACATCACATATAGATAAATTCACACGTTACTCATCGACAAGTCCACTAGTACATCCAAGTTCATCGGAAAGTCCACAAGTTTATCAACAAATCCACAAGTTCAACAACAAGCATTATTCAAGTTCATCGGCAAAGCTCCACAAAGTCCAGGAACTCAAATCACATAAACGCGACTCACTGAGTAGGAGGGAAGAGCCGCCGTGGGGGCATCGGCGGTGACATGCCCGGGGACCCTTGTACAATATTCGAAGCCGCCGATTGATTCTTTCAATAAAAAAAAGTAAATTGCATGTGAGACCACAATCATGTTTTCTATGTTATAATCTAAGTTCTAAGTCTCTACTTTCTCTAGGTTTCTAAGTTAGTCTAAGTCTCTACGTTCTCTAAGTCTGTAATTATTGAAATGAAAGAGCAGATGTCAAGTAACTCACCACAGGAGTCTCAGGAGCTGCAGCTGGAGTCGGAAGGACGGGCACCGGGGGCATCGGGGGCATCACGGGCATCACGGGCATCGGGGGCATCGGGGGCATCGGGGGTATCGGTTGACCGTTCTGGACAGCTAGCATGGAAGCTTGCATGTGCTCGGCCATCATCTGCTGCTGCAACGCCATCCACTGCTGCATCTGCACGTGGTGTGTGGCAAAAAGCTGCTTCTTCGCCGGGTCATCATCGGTACGCCGGGTCATCAACCGTTGCTTTGCCGGGTCATCTGCTGCTGCTGGTCGACCACACGTAGCTCAACCGCGTTTAAGGCCGTCTGCAATTGGTTATCCAAGTGTTACAATTGACGGAAACATATGTAGAGATTCATTAAGGATGAGTATAACGAAATAACTCGAAGTCGCTCCACGTGGCCCGGTGTCGCGGCCGGCCGTGGGAGTATCGGAGGGGCATTGCCCGTGTCCTTTGCTTTTAGCATCGCGAGAGTGGGAGTAGTGGCTGTGTCCAAAATGCTGTCACCCATGTAGTAATGGCCATGCTTCTTTCCATGACCCATCCTCATGACCGCCTCTCCATCAAACGGTGCACGGATCGGATCCCACTCTGGCCCATGGATCTGCCGTCCCGTCTCCATGTATGCATTGATGCGGGAGTGGATGGAGGGATTGCTATACGCCTCCGGCGGGTCGTCGGGGTTGTAGGTGGTCTCGGACGCGGTGGCCTTGCCCTTGTGGGACAAGATCCATCCCATCACCTCGCTGCACTCACTATCTCCATGTGCCCGAGACTGAAAAAAAACAAGTTCATTATAGGTCAAGCAGAATTGAGCTTAACAACAAAGAAATGGATATTCGTACCCATCTAGCCCTGTACTGTGAGTTGGAAAGGTTTCCTTGGTGGTGTGATGGGCCTCCCATCAACAAACGCTTCTGTCGGCCAGCATCATGCTTCTCAATCCACTCCGGTGTGAACCACTTGTCCACTATGAGTTTCCGGCGGTCAAATCGTTGCGGCACCACCACACAGCATCTACAAGTAATCAAGTGAACCACATGTAAGAATCTCATATTAAGTATTGTTCTCAAGGTGAAATACAATTGTACCTCCTCGTATTGCTCCCGGGTCGACTTATAGGTTCTTGCTTCTCGCTTTTGACATCTTCTTTGCAAACTTTTAAGCGAGTAGTTTATGACGCACCGAATTTGCGCCTCGTAATGCATGTCCAAAGCACATGCTTCTTGCATACCGTCTCCCGCACCTTATTTGCATGCTCCTCAAATCCACCCACCAACCTATAGAAATCCCGCATATAAACCGATGATATACAATCAATATTGCAAGAATGTCCAATGATTACGATGAATTGAGCAAAGGTATGCTAGAAAGACTTACCCACAACCTCGGCCTTCACTCGCTCGCCTTCCGTCGAAGCATCCGTCGTCCCTATCGATAACAAGGTGGTGTAAGAAACAAAACTCTTAGAAGATTTGTTAACATGGCATGCATGCTTCTACACGATATCTATCATGCTATTGTAGGTAAAGATAGGTCCTAAACCCACCCGAGGATGTGTAGATGGGTTTAGTTCCCATGCTCTACTCCTAGCCGAGACGGAATTTCGGCAAGACCTCCCCGTCGTTCTCCAAGTACACGTCCCGGAAAGGAGATTGTGTACCGCGAGAACAACAGGAAGGTGAAGCCGAAACTCGTCCCGGATCGGAGCGGACCATGGAAACTAAACCCATCTACACATCCTCGGCTCGTCCAAAAACGTGGACAATTCGAAACGGATACGCTCATAGATATGCAAGCATATGCATATTTCCAACCGTATCTCTTTCGAACGGGAGACGCCTAACTAGGTTACGTGATTTAGCCATCTAGGTACATGATATGGAAACAAGGGCATTGGCACATGCTCACCTAGTAACTCGACACGAGACGGGGACGGGCGGCAAGACGGAGCCCGAAGAGGCCTCCTAGGCAACAAAGCAACGTGGCCTCCTCCTACTCCTTCGATGGTGGTTGCGGCAATGGGAGCTTTCCCCGCAAAAACCCATCAAGACTTAGCGTTAATTTAAAATTTCGGCAAGCACCTCCCCCCGTATGGTGAGGTTTCCAAAACCCGCAAGAAAATCCAGGACACGAAGGTCGGGCCACAAAAACAATTTCTTCCCACGGCTCGATGGCCGACACAAGAAGTAGTGATTTGCCTCCGATATTTTGCCATTTTTTGACTTTGTCAATGAGCATAACAAAGTACCCCAATTTAATCTAACATACTTATGCATCACTAAATTTAACTCATTTGATCTAATTCTAACATACTTATGCATCACTACTACGAAAGTGTAGGTCATCAACTCATCATACTAATTTAATCTCAAAATTCGAGAAAGGTCGAGACATTAATTACCGATCGAATGGAGTGAGGTATCGAGGCCTCCCTGTTCACCCTCGGCCTCCTCCCTCTCCTCCTCCTTGTTCTCCGGCCCACTCCTACCCCTTCTCCATCTCCATCTCCTCCTCCTTATTCTCCCCTTCCCTCCTTCCCTTTCCCCCCTCCTCCTGCCTCTACTTCCCTTCCTGCGTAATTAAGATTAATGTGTTAGATTGCAGGAGGTGGTGAATAAGTCAGATTATAGCAATGCAACACATGGAAAAAATTAGGGGAAACACCTGTGCGGCACGGGCCGGAGCTGGGGCGCCCGGGGGCGGGAGTGGCGTCCGAAGGTGCTGGAGGAGGGGGGCCAGCGCTGGAGGAGGGGGCTCGGGGCGGGCGGCGGTGGGCGGGGCGGTGCGCCGGAGGAGGGGGCGGGCGCCCGGACGAGGGGGGGGGGGGCGGGCACCGCCGGCGCCGAGTAGGAGCCGGCGAGGCGGCGGACGGGGGGCGGCGGAGGACGCGGCGCGGCGGCGGACGGGCGCGCGGCGGCGGGGGGCGGACCGGGCGCGCGCGGCGGGCGGGCGGCGGGGCGCGGCGGCGGGCGGGCGGACCGGGCGCGGGGATCTGGAGGTAGGGGTCGATGCGGGCGGGCGCTGGAGATGTGGGCGGATGCGGTTCTTTTTTTTTAACGCTGTTGATTCGAACTGCTGCGGCGGGGGAGTGGGGCCAACTTGTTTGCCGTGCGCCTGCGTAGTCAACGCACGGCAATATGCGGTTGTTTTTTTTAACGCTGATGAATCGGTCTGCTGCGGTGGGCGAGTGGGGCCAAGGTGTTTGCCGTGCGCCTGCGGAGTAAACGCACGGCAATATATGCCCTTTGCCGTGCGTTATTTACTGCAGCGCACGGCAAAGAGATGTAAATTTCTACTTTCTTTATTCCTATAAATGGAAATTTCAAATTCTTGTGAATGCGGTATTTTGTGAATGCGGTATTCAAAATTAGATGAAGCTTTTCATTATAGTAAAAAATATGAATGTCTTTTTTACAACTAGGTTAAATTTTTACTCAAATTCAATATATGTCTATTTAAATTATTTAGTTACGGTTATTTAGTCACGCTTAATATATGAAAATTAGCAAATGGATGCGAAAAAAGACCATGAACTAACATGAGTCAATGTAAGTTTTATGTTCACTAGAGAAAAGTTTTCAAGTCAAAAACCAAGTTCAAAATTTACTAAGACTACGTACCAAGTGAGATGACTATAAACATTATGAAACTACGAGTTAGATGCTTCGGTTTTTAAACACTATATGTGACGGATCGTTCCAAACCTCTTTGTACTATTTTTCACACCCTTCCCACGGTATATCACGAGCTCTCGACAAATCTCTTCACTTTCAAACTTCATTTGCAATTAATAGAATAAAAAAACATTTCACATACATATATTTTATCATTCCCCGCGAAAAAAATTGTTTAAAATTCCAAGTACTTGCATGCATAAGGTCCTAAAAAGGTATCAATTAAACAAATAACATTTTTCTAGAAACTATACTTTATTATTTTATGCACTTGCAGCTTCAAATTTGGTTAACACAAAAAAAATCCCATCAATCAAAACAATTCCTTAAAATTAGCAAAAATAAAGATATGAGTATATAATTGAAATGTAGAGTGCAAAATAATATACTTGTGGAGGAAAAATTGAAATAAAGTGTGAAAACTCAATTTTTAAAAATACATTGCCGTGCGCCAAAGCAAAACGCACGGCAATGCGCGTAACTTTGCCGTGCGCCATTCGAAAACGCACGGCAAACTTCTTGTCTTTGCCGTGCGTTTTTCCAAGGCGCACGGCAAAGCTTAACGCCCGTCAGCAGCCCGTTCAGTTGGGGCGCCCAACCGTTAGTGTGCAATAATTGCCGTGCGTCCATGGAAAAACGCACGGCAAAGAATTGTGATTGCCGTGCGCCCCCATGAAAACGCACGGCAAAGTATATAGGTACCGTGTGTTTTTGTTTGCCGTGCGTCTTCTAGAAAACGCACGGTAAAGTCGATGTTTGCCGTGCGCCCGATGAAAAGCGCACGGCAAACATTTTGACGCACGGCAATTGGCCGTTTTCCCGTAGTGATATGCAAGTCTATGGATGAGCAATTAAGCACTTGGATGGATTGGATATGATCTTCTTGGTGTCTTGAATTCCTCTCGCACTTCCACACAATCCAGCCACCTCAAATGGGAGAGTAGAAGGGTTATAAATAGGCCAACACATCAATATAGCCGTTGCTCTAACAGCTAGTTAAGATTACCGTCGGATGAACCGACAGTGTCATTTTATGTAGCATCGGACCATCCCGTGCTGCCATATGCCCTTCCGTATTTTTCCCGTATCTCTTTGCTCCGAACTCCGTTTTCGACGAGATTATACTAGTTGGAAAGCTTATGAAATTCTACACAAGATTCTGGAAAAATCCTCGAGTATTTGACCAATTTTTGAGAGTCGGAGTATTGAAGTTGCACCGACGGTACCGCAGGTTCATCCCGTCACCCACGTCGCCGCCCTTCGGTATTTTGGTCATAACTCTCCGCTCCGAACTCCGTTTTGGGCGATCTTGTACTTGTTGGAAAGCTTTCTCTACAAGATTCTGAAAAAATCCTGAGCATTTGAGTATTTTTTTGAGCATCGGATGAACCAATGATATCGTCGGTTCATCCGGTGCTAGCCATTCCTGCTCGAATCACTCCCTGTATGTTTCCCGAAAAAGCATAGGATGAACCGATGCAATCATCCGATGGTACCCAGATCATCCGGTGCTTATAAACTTGTTTTCTTCTTCTCAGGAGTTCATCCGGTGCTCACAAAAATTGGACCGTCGAATCATCCTATGCCCTATTTTCAGCACATCTTAATTTGGGCATAACTTCTCACTCCGGATTCCGATTTTGATGATCTTGGACTCTATAGAAAGCTTGTGGAATAATCTTCATGATTCTGTAGCATTTCATACCATTTGATTTATCTAAGAATAATTTATTTATAGGACAAGTCCAATTCATTCCTCTCTTTATCCCGGCTTCATATTTTTTCTTTTGTCATGCTTTGCATTGTGTGCGGTTGCATCCATGGAACCTAGAATGCCTACAAGGACATGCTCAATCATTTTGGTTAGTCCCATGATTGTGTTGTGTATGAATCACCAAAATCATACTTGAACAAATGGCTATGGCAGCCATGTTCGCTACAATATGGTCTAGGGCTTAATACGAAAACCCCATATTAATTTCATGTATAAAAGTTTATTAAAAAATTTTAACTTGGCAAGAAATGTCCACCTACCAGCAGTGTCAAATTCATATGTGTGCTAGATAAAAGAATGAGTTGATATATTTGAGCTATTCTTAATAAGTTTTTGAAACAAAAGGAATCAGGATCACCCTGGCTTGTAAGAGAAGGGTAAACCGAGAAGAGTTCACATGATGGATTCTTTTTATGTCAATGATAGTCTTAGGATTCTTTTCATTTGACTATAATTTGGATCCACTTGTGATATTGCTTACTTCATTACAGATGGATGGAATACTCTTTGCACAAATAATAGCTGTCCCTTTGATTATTTTTTCAAAGTGTTGCCCCCTACCTCTAAATTACAAGTTTATTTTATCTATTGTATCTCTATCATGTTTATTTATTTCCTTTATCATGTCTTCATTTGTTTGAGATTTTTATACTCATAGGCATTATTCATTCTAATAATGCTGGACTTGATGCTGAAGGTCAAATTCTTGATGGAGCATAAATGGTTGTTTGGAGCATTCTACTTTGCTTTGTTGGTTGAAAGGTATGGCAAACTCTATATTAAAAACGTGATATTAGATATTTGAGCCATATTCTTTTTTTATATACTTGCAGAATTGCTTTACTTCCATAAAAAACATTATTTCCAGTATTGTTTTCCACATAGTTTCTCCTGTCAAATCAATATATTTCTACGATTTATGTGGAGGTCATTTTCTTCATTGTTATGTTAATACTAATAGGTACAATCATATGATGGCATAACTATATTTTACAATAAAAATGATCTCATGTTATTTTTTTAGATCAAAGGCATCCGTTCGACTTTATTAGAAAGCTTAACGAGGATACAATTGATTCGGACTGCCAGCTTACAATTAATGCACAAACAAAGACATCTCTCCACTCAACTAACTGCAAGTATTATGAGCGGCTGAGAGCCGGCTAAGATCCTATGTGGACGAAGAGAGAGAAGCAAGCCGGCGTCCGGCTTCGCGCCCGCTCAAGCCGGCGGAGAGGCCCTTCACGCGCTGCTATAGGCCGAGATAGCGGGGTCCACCACCATCACCGCATGCCTCCCAGCCGGCAGTCGGCGCGTCTATTAAACTTGCACTAACTCTACTTTGCTCAATCAAAACCCTCTTCTCTGGTCAACTAACTCAATCGGAGACACCATCCACTCAACTAACTATACTTCGATCAATCAAATGCATCACTTTGATTTCGCTAGCTAGCTCTACTAACCAAACTAACTCTACTAACATACTTGCCACAGCTGCACAAAACCATTGCCGACCAAAACACCACACAACACAAACGCACCTCCAACAAGCTGGTCGAGGAGTCGAAGTATAGTCAGTGATGGCCAAAGGAAGGCACCCAAGCCAAATTAAAAGCCCCTAAAGCGACATGGTCTTCTAGACAGCGCCTCCAGGAAGGATGCGACATCATCACCGCCGCTGCTGCCCACTCAGGAACTAAGCAGAGTTTCCTCCAAAGACTCCCGCAGGAGGGGACCACTGTCTTCGCTACCACGCAAGGCCACCATCGCTACAAGCCACGTCACCACGTGCGGTTGTCGTCGCAGCCCACCTCCATGTAGCCATCAGCCACCAGCCCGCCGCCTGCCGCATCCTCTGCTAGAGGCTGCTCCATGCAACACCCACCTGAGCCTCCTTGCAAATTCGGTCAGCCGTCCATCAAGGGTCGAGACCCAACGACAGACCTCTATTGGCCATGCATCGGCGTAGTCTGTGCTACCGGCTCCGAATCAACGTACATGCCCGACCGCTAGTGGAACCGACGGATCTGGCAGCAGGGGCACCCACTGGTGTTGTCGTTGTCCCTAAGTTTGGCAACAGTGAGTTTGTTCTTGCCCGGATGCAAAAGAGGCTTGGTGTAGAAGCTGTGGTCCATGTGGGGATTACATTATTGACCAAATATACTGTATGTATAATAAAAAAACTGTGGAGTGTACATTCGATCGGTTGTTGGTTCGCCTAATTTGTAAGGGAAAATTGGTCTCGTAGCATTAAAAGATCGTCATGTCCGGAAAATACCATCAAAAGATCATCGATCGTAAAAAATACCATTAAAAGGTTACACCGTCACCTGAAAACAACAACATTATGTGACTTCTCTGTGCAAATGCTCTCACGCCATCTGTCTTGTACCATCTCCTCCCTCCTTGTTTCATTCCAAGCTGAATGCCACCACCGCTCCTCTGCTCCAGCCCAGGTCGCCGCATGTCTCCCTCCGCACCAGCCAGCAGTAGCAGTAGCAGCACAGCGGGTGGGCAGAGGCCAGCAGCACGGCCTCTGGCAACGCAGTCCTGACGAATGGAACAACAGCACATCCCCGGTGCTCTCCCGTCCCCGACGAGCTGAGCATCTGCTTGACCTCCGAAAGTTGTACGGCAGAGGCGACGACGCAGCGTCCAACGGCTTCGACCTCGACAAACCAAGTAGCACAGCAATGCGTGCGACACAACCCGAGCATCTGCAACGCTCGCGGCACATCCATTGCAAGCGGAGGCGCGACACCGACGGGAGAAAAGATGCTATGTATGCGTGGGACAGCCCTGACCACATCGAGGAGCATCACAAGAAGGGTGCGCCGTATGTGCGTGGGACAGCCCTGACCACATCGAGGAGCATCACAAGAAGGGTGCGCCGTGCACAGCGTGGCTCAGGCCCCGACGAATCCAACGAGGTGTGGTGCGGGCCTCGATGAGGCCACTGATGGCTGGATCTATGGCGGTGCGCCTTGAGTGCAGACATCGCCACCAGCATGGAGGCGCGTCGCTCGCCGGAGCAACTGAGCAAGGTGGCACAGGGTCGAGGACTCGAGGGCCGGCTCCCCGTGCAGTACACGGCCGTCAGCGCAGCGCCCGAACGTCAGCGTGGGACTAGGCCCCGGCCGGGCGAGACGGGCCAGCCGACGTCTGGCGCCGCCACCTCCTACGCGCAGCGAGGCACCACCCGCTCCATGTCCGCATCCTCGAGATCCGATGGCGGCCAGTGTCAGGCGATCCAGAGCGGCTAGCTTCTCCTCCGCCTCTACAGAAGCTGATCGAAAGGTCGCCTGAGCAAGGGAAAAGGAGGAGGTTGACGGAGTGAACGGCCGAGGTTGACGGATTAGAGACGACAAACATCACATAATGCTATTTTCAGTTGACCATGTAACCTTTCAATGGTATTTTACGGAGCGATGATTTTTTTATGGTATTTTCCAGATATAACGATCTTTCGATGCTATGAGACCAATTTTCCCAATTTGTAATCCCTCTTTGTAAAACTATGAAAGGGGTCATTACTCAATCAGTCTATGGCCTATTTCAGATCGTTTAGGGTATGTATGTATCCTGCTGGTTATCTGCAGCGGTATGCAGATTCAAACTGAAGAGATAAAAACATTTTATTACTATATATTATGTGCTTCTGCTATATTGTGCTTCTGTTGATTTGTCTGTTAATTGCAGCTTTTTGATGCATTGCACATTAATCTTTTTGCTAATGGAATGGAAGGGGACAAAAGGATCTGTCTTTTCGTTGCCGCTATTACTTGTAGATATCCATATTAGTAACTATTTGAAAATACGGGTAATTCTATTTGGAGTAGACTCGGCCACGGAGATGCAAGAAGCAATATTAATACTGGCAATCTAATGGTCATGTTTAACTGTGACATTGCCACTTTGAATTGTCATCAAAATCATTATCAGGAGAATAATTTTTACGGACGGTGTTTCCATTATTTCATCTGATTTCAGTGTCGCTGACTGCATGCATGCTACTTCATTTTAGAACCTTGCATTACTTTGGTTATGTGAATAATTATATCTCCTTCAGAGTTTGAGGAGCAATAGAGTTTGCTGGTTTGGTTTTACGTGCTATTTCCTCTACTTTATTCGCATTGGACAACTTATCTCTCTTGATCTGCTTAAATGCCATGGCGAGAAACTTTTCATATTTTTGCACCCATGCGATTGAAGTGGCCCCCAAATATTGTTAGGAGCTCCCTACGTTTCAAATCATATAATCAAGCCTAGCATGAGGGTACCGATGGCGCCGCCGGTCGGGGGTGGTGGACAACTGGTGGGTGGGGTCGATGGCGGGGGCAAGCCATCGGAGTGGTTAGTAAGGGTGGGGTTGAGGGGGAGGGGTGATTGGTGGGCGGCAGCACGACGGCGAGGACGCCGCCGTCCGCGGGTGGTGGTGGAGGTGGGTGGTGGCGGAGAGGGGCGGGGTCGGTGAGGAGCCGACAGTGGGGAGGCGGTGAAGGTGGATCTCCTGGGCGGAGGATCCGTCGGTGGAGGCGACGCCGGAGCCGGGAGGGACGGGTTGGTGGTGGGGGCAAGCAAGAAAGAGGTAAGGAAGGGCGGGGTTGAGGGGGAGGGGCGGTTGGTGGGCGGCGTCCGACGGTGAGGTCACCGCTGGGCACGAGGCGGTGGTGGAGGTCGGCGGTGCTGGGGAGGATGGGGCACAAGGGTTTTTGCCTGCGGTGGTTGCGGTGGTAGGTAGGAAGGTGACGACCCATGCAATGACGACCGGAGGAGGAAGACGACGCACGCACGGTGTGAAGACAAGGCCGTGTTGGTGGGGTCCACAACCGGATTTGTGCGCCCGTGGGTTCTCGCGTTAAGGAAAATGGGTGACCCCTCTGTGTAGCCACGTCCTTTAAATTAAACCACTACGTACGTTCTGCTCCAGTAGGGAAGGAACGAACCACGAAATTTACCGGAGGAAAAAAAAGAAACAAAGGTGACGACATCCACGGGTGGAGAAGCTGAGAGTCATTTACATAAATGCCATTAAAAAGGTTGGTGGTTACGTACATGCCACAAAAAAAGTTTTCAGACCCCTGTGTGCCATGAGCTCAACTTTCATTTACCTGTGTGCCACTCTGTCCATATTTTAAGCTAACGGTGTCAAACTGATAGTTGAAATGACCATTTTATCCTTGTGGGCCCCACCAATCTTTCCTCCCCTTCTTCCTCCTCGCTTGGGTTGGCGTACGAAAACGTTGCCTCGACCGCGAGCGCGGAATCGTGGAGCACGAGGTGGACGGGGGCCACGCCGACCACCTCCACGGCGTGCGCGACGGCCATGGTCGCCTTGGCGGGCGCGTGCGGGCCGGTGTGGCGGTCATTTCCTCCTCCTGGTACGAGACCTCGTCAGTCTGGACGAGGTGCTCGAAGGCGGGTGGCGCCGAGGCGAGGCCCTGGCCGGGAAGGTCGAGCGCCGCGACGAGGATGCCGCGGGAGGAGACACTACCGGATTTGAGGCCTTCGCTGAGAGCGAGGTTCCTCTCGGTGAAGGGGGTTTTCCTCTCGTTGAAGGCTTCACCGAGAGGAAGCTGTGGGCGAAGGCCTCTCGGCGCCGCTGTGCCGGCGAAGGCGTCTTCGCCGAGAGCATGTGGGACCTCTCTCGGTGGAGATTCATCGAGAGGCCCACCTAGCTCTCGGCGAAGACAATTTCACAAAACAAAAAAATCCCCCTGCCGCCCTGACCCAACCGGTCGCCCTGCCCCCACCGCCACCTCCCCGCCCCCACCGCCGCCGCCGCCACCACGCCGGCCACCACCCGCCACCGGCGCCACATCCCTGGCCCCCACCGACGCCACTGCCACCACGACGGCCACCCACCGCCGCTGCTGCCACCACCCGCCACCGCATGCAATCACCGCCTCCACCACGCCACCACCACCAGAGCCGTCGTCCGCCACCACTCCGCTGTCCACCACCTATAGAAGAAACAGAGATGAAGGGGGAAGAACCCGGAAGGAGAAGTCGCGCTCGCCGGAGGGAGGAGAAGGTGCGGCCGCCGGATCCGCTGCTGGGCGAAGAGGAGGCCGTGCCCGCCACGGATCTCCTCACCGCCGAGGCCTCGCCCGCCGGAACCTCCGTCGTGGTCGTGCCCACCGGATCCGCCACCGAGCGCTCGCCGGATCCCCCGGCCGTGGCCGCGCTCGCCGGATCCGCTCGCCGCGAGGGAGGGTACGCCGCGCCGGCCGCTTGGGGCCGCCTCCACACCTCGCCTCGCCGCCACTCCGCCCGCGAGGCCGAGAGGTAGCGAGCGGAGGGGCGGCGTTGAGGGTGGCGGCGGCGTGGGAGGGAGGGAGGGGCGCGGGGTCGTGGTGGGCGGCGGCGTGGGAGGGAGGGCCATCGGGGTCAGGGTGGGCGGCGGCGTGGGAGGGAGGGAGAGGCGCCTGCGGCCGGGGGGAGGGTGTCACACCCGATTTTACAGGGAAAACCGAATGCATCTCACGTGTGCGCCAGGATCAATTTACACATACATGATAGACAAAACGAGTGTAATAACATTGCAGTAACAAAACGTTCAAGAGTTAAACCAGTACAATATTCATTATTACACTCAGAGAGGTGGACTCGAAGGTCCAAACACGAACGATAACTAAATGACGAGCAGCTCCGTCTTCGACTTCCACAGGCATGATGACTGGGGGATCCGCATGCCCTAGAACTCCTCGTAGTCGCTCCAGTACTCGTCCTCGCCTCCGATGTTCTCCTCTGAACAACGGTAAGCAAGGGTGAGCACACTTAATGTTGGTGCTCAGCAAGTGGGGGAAACAATGCAATGCTATCAAGGATAGGCTATGGTTCACAGCGGTAAGCATTTTATAAGTTGGTCAAGTTTTATTAGCAAGCACCTAATTACTAGGTGTAAGTGTATACCAACCCACTTATCATTAAAAGAAACCTCAAACCAAACCCACAAACCCACGATTTACATTTATCTTCAAGTTTATTAATCATGTGAGGGTCCAAGCCGCTCTTGACCGTGAGCACGGCTGATCGATCAGTTTTCACTCTACAGAGGTTGTACACTTTACCCACAGTTCGTGTTCCCCATTTTGCCCGGGTTAGCTAGACCCTTAAACATTTCCAAGGTGAGTGGCTAGGGGTCCACTACGAAGCCTTTACAAAGGAAAGAAGAGAAACCAACAGCCCGCAATAGTTACAGCAGCGGAGCGGACCATAACCCTCCCTAATGGTCAGCACCTTAGCCAAGGCTGCTACCCCAAAAGAACCGGGCTATACCCCTTCAACTCCGGCCCCCTATGCCTCTCTCGGAAAAGAGCTATCAACTAACCCACTCTCCTAATTACTTGGCTAAGCCAGAGCCATGTGGACTGTGGTTGAACTGTTGTCTTGGGTGGTTCTCCATGTTCCGTTTATATTTCAAGTTATCTTGTCTTAAACATAAACGTATTACATAAACAGAACTGAGTTATAGATCATAAACAAACATAACCATACCCATGTAAAGCAAACTAAGCATTTATCTACCCAAGCATTTGTTAAACATGGTTGATCAAGGTAATGAGGTAAAATATCTAGTCAAGTCCTTAACTAGGTGTTTGCCCATCAAGTTTATGCATAGAAACATGAATAGTAAACTTTGTTTAACATGCAGTGACATAGGTTCAAAAGATAATGCAGAGGGGGAAGCCCACTTGCCTTCCTCTACAAGCTGGGTAAAATCTTCCTCGAAAACAGGCTCTTCCTGATCGCCTCCGATGGGGAGCTCAGACGAAACAGACACGATATCTACGAGTCAAACATGAATAACAAACAATAAATAAACAGTACACCAAACAGTAACAAAACTGGTAAATTTGCTGTTTAAATGATTCTACTCGTCGAGATGATCATTTCGGTATATAAAACACTAAAAACGGAGTTAAAACGAAAAAGATATGCTTAAAACAAGTTACAGGGACCTATCTGCAAGAAAACTATGTTTACAGGGCCTTTTATAAATAAAACCAGGAGCTAAAACATAATTTCATATAAAAACCGAAGGGCTTAAATTTTATTTCTTAAGAAAAGGACCCCTAACACTATTAACCAGGGTAGACAGGGGCTAGATCGTAAAAACCAGGACCTATCCGTAAGATTCCTTTAAGGTGGAAGGACCGACATGCAAAACCGTGAAAACCCAGGGGCTCTTAATCAAAATCGCCAGAGCGGCACCGTGAATCTTGGATCCAACGGCTGCCGATGCGCGCGCGTGCCGTGGACCGCGCCGTGAGCTCGGCTCACGGGTCCACGGTGGACCGCCCATTCAAAACGAAGGGGTACGCGATCCGTGCCGTCCGTGCAAAATCTAAAGGCCCTGGACGCGCGCGTGCGGGACGCGGCGGCGAGCGCGCCGAGTGCGGTGGCGCGCGGCGGGAGCTCGCCGGCGTTGCCTCTAGGCGGCGTTCCCGGCCATCTTTTCGCGTGCGGATGGGTTCTACATGAAGCGGTGATGATCGTGCGCACGCCTAGGGGGTTAGGGGGATGGCGCGGGCATCCACGGCGGCCGGCGCCGGAAGGGGGCGGAGCGGCCGCTCCGGCGAGCTTGTGAGCGCGCCATTGGGCACAGAGAGGAGGGGAAACGAGCGGGGATTATTGCTCACCGTGACGTGCAGAACCAGAAG
The DNA here is from genome assembly GCA_947561735.1 of Cenchrus americanus. Classification (NCBI taxonomy): domain Eukaryota; kingdom Viridiplantae; phylum Streptophyta; class Magnoliopsida; order Poales; family Poaceae; genus Cenchrus; species Cenchrus americanus. The sequence continues at coordinate 96,974,617 of OX387243.1, read as the reverse complement.
CGACCACGGAAGCGGAAGAAGAAGCGAAGGAGCGGGCCCACGTCGACGACGATCTCGGCGGCGCTCCGGCGTACGGGGAAGGAGCTCCAGGAGGCGTCAAGGACGTGAACCTGTAGCAACACGTGCTTGATAAGCCCCTGGCGATCCCAAGAATCAAGAAGAAAGGGCAGAGGAACCAATCCTTCACCGGCGGCGATGAATTCACGGCGGCGGCGAAAACAGAGGCCGCAACAAAGGAGAGTGGGGGGGGTGCTCGAGCGCGTGTGACGGTGTTGCGGGTGCAAAAGGGAGGCGCAGGAGCTCGAGCGCGTGCTTAAGTAGCAGCACAGAGAGGGAGGCGAGGGGAGGCGAGCAGACCCCGAGCGGCGGCGCCTGCCATTGATGGCCGCGACCATCACGGCCAGCGCTTAAGGAAGTGGAAACGGCTCCAATTGATCGAGGGTGGTTAATCGCCTTAATTGGCAGGCTTGGTGAGGAGGGAAAGGAAGGGAAGTGGCGGGGCGCGGCGGGATTCGCGCGGCGGCGCCGGGTCGGCTGGCAGCGAGGCGGGGAAGAAGAAAGGAAGGGGGGAGAGGGAGAGACTGACAAGTGGGGTCCAGGTGTCGGCGTCTGCAGAGAAAAAGAAAAGGGGCGGTTAGGTGGGCCGCTTGCGGGAGAGTCTGGTGGGCCGGCAGGCCTGGCTGGCCCGAAAGGTGAGAGGTAAGCTTTCTCTTTTTTTTCTTTTCTTTTTCAAACTCCTTTTAAAACAACTTTTCTTTTCAAATTCAAATAAAAATCTTTCAAACTTTTTCTCAAAAATTTTATAAACTTTTTAGAAACCACACAAGCAACCAAAAACCATGCAAGCCAACTGATGATGCACAATCACTTGTTGTCTCTATGTTTATTAAATTATGTTTAATATTTTAGAGCTCAATTTTAAATGGCAATTTAAATGTTAAATCCTTAGGGCCAATTAATAGTTGCTAGGTAATTTTTTTAGTGATGGAATTTTAGGGTGTCACAGAGGGCGTTTTTATAGGTAGGGTTCTGGTGGGGGTGTGGGGGGAGTGGGCCGCGGTAGATGAGCTAGGTGGGCTGACTGTGGACTGGAAATGGTGGGCTGGGGAGGGAGTGGGAGAGGTGGGCCGGCGGGAGAGTGGTACTGGTGGGCTTCGCAGAGAGCCCACCAGCTGGCTCTCGGCGAAGGGACCTCTTTGCTGAGAGTTTAGCTCTCGGCAAAGCCAATTTTAATAAAATAATAATAATAGCAAATAAATTTGAAAATGTTCCAACACTTAACATGACCCTAGATATAGTATGTATTGCTTATAAAAAAGTTGTTGTGGTCAAACTCAAATTTAAATTTCTCTAATGTACCCAATGTTAAAAAAGGCGCTAGGCACTCTCTATGCGGTGACCCACCGCCTAGAGCTTAGGCGAGCCTAAGCGCGCCTAGGCGGTTTCTAGGCGGTTTCAAGGCGTTTTTTCTATATGTGTAACTAACTAACTAATATATGAAATAAATACCAAGAAGGTTGCACATACAGACCTTGGTTAATCTCCATGCCTTTGTTTTGAGTAGTATAACTTTGTTCTTGAGGAAAAATGTGTTCCTGCTGCCTTCTTGGCTTCCTGAAGCAGTATCAAAGAGGAAGTTATGAGAAATATGAAATGAACAGATTGACATTTACATTACAAAAAGGAAGTAGAAGTAAAAGGAAACTCATCTGAATGCATAGCCATCCATTTGTCCAAATTAGCAACAAAAACCAGCAGTTACCATGTCCACCAAATAGCATATTTTGAATCACAGAAACAGCCAAATATGTGACAGCACATAACAATGCATGAAAAATTCATAAATAAATTTTTAGTCCAGAATCTAGAGTCACAGCTCACAAGTCGCAACACAAATGTGACACACACATCATAAATTCATAAATAAAACATGACATGATGACTAAACAAAGCTAGAAGCCCACTGCATGCCCCCTCAATAATCATCATATTCTTCTTCATCAAACTCCTCTTCTTCAGATTCAAATTCTTCTTCTTGATAAAGGTGTCTCACTCTTGCACTTCTACGTAGTTGAAGTTGTTCTTCAGCTCCTACTACATCTCCAATCACAGACCATGGTATCCCTGTACCCGGCATCACATCCTCCTCATCCTCATCTACAAAGACAGTTGTAGCACAAGCATCTCCATCCTTAAACAGGAAACCTTGAGCTTCAGATGTTTCATTGGATAGGAGGACATCACTTATTTTCTTTGCTTTGATTTTTTCTCTCTTACTCATCATCTTAGAATTGAATTGAATGAAGACCAGCTTGTTGAGGCGGGCTATTGTAAGCCTATTTCTTTTCTTAGTGTGTATCTGAAAATTAAACATGAGAATAGTACATGAGAACAATGTCTAACTGAATGCTGAATTTTGTAGATGAAAGCTGAGTTAAGGGACATCACCAATTCAAAAGTGCTCCAATTTCTTTCACAAGCAGATGAGCTACATGTCAAAGAAAGGATCCTAACAGCCAACCTTTGCAAAGCTGGTGTTTCAGTTCCATAAAGTCTTCACCAAGATGCTGAAATGAATGTTTGTTGAAAACTAGAAATGAGTGTATAGCAACAGCACAGTAGACTAGTAGAGCAGCTTGTAAAGTAGCAAAACAGTAGGGCAGTTTGTAAAGCAGTAGAGCTGGAATGTACAATTATTTACCTGGGTTATAATCAAAATTTTCACAAGTCTTTGCAAGTTCCTTACTGAAATGACCTTCTCTACTCTGAAATTTCTTTAATTCCACATTCACAGCTTGATCTTGCATACTCTCATCATGATAATAAAATGTCTCCACACAATTGATAAAGCCTACTGTTATTGTGGCATCATCAAAGATGGATGGATTTGTATAACTATAATATGGATTCAGCAAATATGCAGCCAAATGTAAGGGAGAATCAAGTCGCCCTTGCATCTTCTTGTCAACAATAGCAATGATGTCCTTGTAGCGAGATTCAACATTTCCACATGCGTCCTTGATCTCTCTCTTTGCCTTCAATAGTTCTCCATACAGGAAACCCATGGATGGCTTCACATCCCCATCAACCAAACGTAGAACTTTGAATAGTGGCTCAAAAACATTCAAACAACTCTTCACATCTCTCCAAAAGTGTGGGTTCAATATTGTTGCTGTTGCATTCTTTCCTTTGTTTGATTTCACCTCCTTCAATTGGTCCCACCTACTATGAACCACCATCTACTTCAACTGATCCTTCTTCTCTAATATGCTGCTCAAAGTAAGAAAAGCTGAAGCAAACCTATTTATTCCTGGCCTTATGATCTCTTTCCCATTTGTGAAGTGTCTCATGCATTCCAATGTTCTTGTGTGCCCATAAACAAATATGGTGAATGCCTTTGCTTGCTCAATTACAGACTTGTACTTTGGCAAGTTGCCAATTCCTTGGAGCATTAAGTTGATAGTATGAGTTGCACATGAGGTCCAAAAGAGGTGTGGCCTCTTCTCAAGCATGAGTTTCTTTGCTCCCATATTGTTAGAAGCAATGTCTGTCACTACTTGAACCACATCATCTTCTCCAACTTGATCAATTGCTTTGTCCACTAGTTCAAAGATGACCTCACTTGTGTGTGACACATCTGACATATCTTTTGAGCTGATAAAACTTGATGATCCATCTGCACAGTTTGTGCACAAGTTCATTATGCTTCTCCTCTTCCTATCAGACCAAGCATCAGTCATGATAGAACACCCACTCTTCATCTTCTCGGCATCACGTTCATCCAGCAAACTCTTGGTCCTTGCAAATTCCTCTTCAAGCAAAGTCTCACGTAGCTCATACTGAGAAGGAGGTTCAAAACCAGATCCAAACTGACCTATTGCTTCACACATTTGCTTGAACTCATCATCACAAGCATGGAATGGTATGGCTGCAAAAGGATATAAATAAAGGCCATTAGTATTCAATTGCAAAATGTATTGAAATCTGAAAATTAAAAACAGAACAGAAAATGGCACTATGCAGCAAAGGTGATTAGCTAATTACCATGTGTATACACCCATCTTGCAATATATCTATGCACCTCGTGTTCTTTCTTGCCAAAGTGCCTTGTTCAACTTCTGTTGCTTCAAAGATTCAGATTTGGTTGCTTTAGGATCAATAGCCCGTGTCCACTTATCAATGGGTCCCAATTTGTGAGGCTGTGAGCTGCCAACACAAGTTTGTTCAACTTCCTGTTCTTCAACCCGTGAAACATTAACTTCTTCTCTAAGCTCTAGCTCACGAACAGTTTTTTCCTTCCTCTTCCTTTTTGACTCATCAAGTGATTTATGGCACTTCTCTTTAGCTTCATCTGTCATGCTACGACATTTCTTCACATTTTTTCCAACACCAGCCACATGTTCCTTCAATCGATGGACCCCTCCAGAGCTCTCATGACCACAAAATTTGCACTTCACTTTGTCCTTGTTCTGAGCATCAACTAGAGTCCCATACTCCCATCCAACATCATCTGAATTTCTTTTCAACAAATTATCCACTGCTGTCACATTGGACTGATGAGTTCCATTTCCATCAGGATCAGCAGCTGTCGACATCCTACATGTGCAAATTGATTATTATAGCCAAAGTGGCAGACATGCAGCTAATTTAATCACTAACAGACACAGTAGGTAGTAGCAGCAGGCAAATGGACATATTATACACAATGCAAACAGATCTTGAAGTATGTTGTGATTAAACAACACAAAGGCAGAGGCAGTGAGGAATATAATACACAAAGAATCCTACAATCTAGAGGCATATGCATATTTTACACAGCAATTCGCAATCCATAGGTACTCTTCATCAATAATCAAATCGACAGCACCACTATAAGAGTCGACACAACAAAGAGAGGGAGGAGGCGGGCAGCAATTGAGGAAGAAGCTGAGCATTAGAAGAGGGACGAGCAGAGGAGTGGATGAGGAAGGGGGAGACCTGCAGTCTGCAGAGGAGGGAGGAGGAACGAGTAAAGGAGGGACGAGCAGAGGAGGGACTGAGGGGGTACCTTGGATATTGGGGTCGTGCATCAGCCGGCGGCGACGACTGATGAACCACGAGCTCGCTGTGGCTTGACGACGGAAGAACCCGGGGTCACAGCGGCAGCAAGAGAAGGTCGCACAACGATTGGGTCACTGCGGACGGTGAGATGAGGCCCACGGCTGCAGGCATCCGAGGGCGGCGGGGCGAGATCGGAGCTCCAACGGCGGCGATAGTGAGGAGCCCTTCTAATTCTCCTTCTTTATTTACCCTAAATCACTAATGCATTCAGCCTTCTCCTTATCCTTCCCCGCAGCTGCGCGCCAAGCTTTCCCGCGTCAACTTCATTCCCGCCCATGCGCGCCGCTGCATGCGCGCGCTGCTGTGCCGCCAAAAATTGGGTCCACGCGTCCGCGAGTCCGCCTCTGCGGGCGCCTCGCCCGCCTGCGCGCCGCCTTCTCGCCGCCTACACGCCGCGGAACCCGCCTAAGCGCCGCCACCGCCTTGAGGCCCGCCTACCCCCATAGTCAACGCGGTCACCTGTCGCCTCGCGATTAGGCGCGCCTCAGCGGCCGCGGAACAGCGCCTTTTTGAACATTGAATCTACCAAACCTAGTGACATTAGTTCAATTTCTCTGAAACTTCTCGTGAGATGTTCCGGTTTCTAAACAACGTGCATGTTAAAGTGCTCAAAATGTTCTCAACTTTTTACCACAACTTCGACATAAGATATAATGAGCACTCGACAAAATCGTGATTTTCAAACTTCATTTGAATTTTATACAATTTTAAAACCTTTACGCGACACAATCTTTATCATAATCAATGAACAAAATGTTTAAAATTTAGTTTCGTTTCATGTACATGGTCTTAGAGATGTCTCATGAACATGAATCTCATTTTTCCAACAACTTTACTCTATGATTTCATGCACTTGTAGTTCATATTGGACCTATTCGAAAAAATTACCTAGAATGAATTAAATTTTTTAAATATAGCAAACAAAAATAAAATTACGTCAAATTTGAAATATCCTTTGTATAAGTGCATGTTGATGATAAAAAAAGTTTGAAGGTGAAAAAGTGATTTTTTAAAAAACATACTTTGCCGAGAGAAAGAAAAAAACTCTCGGCGAAGAATTCTTCGCCGAGAGTTTTTTTCCGAGAATTATCTTTTTACTCTCGGCGAAGAGCTCTTTGCCGAGAGCCCAGGAATGGGCTCTTGCCAAAGAGTATTACTCTCGGCGAAGGCTCTGTTTCCCATAGTGAGAGCACCGAGAGGACGCAGTGGAAGGAGAAGGATCCCGTGGCAAGGCTCGGGATGATGAGGACGTAGTGCGCGGGGAGCCGGTGGCGTGGCGGGAGGTGATGGCAAAGAGGCCGGCTGGGATCGAGCTTGACGATGCTGCCGGAGGCGTGGTGTCCGCGGAGGAGGGGTGAAGCGCGGGGGAGGAGGAGGAAGGGGAGATGCGGCGGTGAGGTAGAACCAGGAGGGGGCGCCTGGCCTAGCCGAAGGGGCGCGCCGACGAGGAGGTGCCGCCGGGGGAGGGGGGAGTTCCGGTGTCGCCGCTGAATAGAGGGATGGAGAGTTCAAGACTGGGAGGAATCCACACCGGATAGACATGTAAATGGTAGGGGCAAAATTGTCATTTCTAATATGTGGGTCCCGCATGTTAGGTGGGTGAAACTGTTAAGTTCTAACAGAAGGTGGACGGAATGGCATACGCGTAAACAAAATTTGAGCTCATGACACACAGGTGTCTGAAAAAAAAAATTTGGCATGTACGTAACCACTAACTTTTTTAATGGCATGTGTGTAAATGCTCAGAAGCTGATGATTGGATCAAAACGCCCCCAGATTAGAGTGAGAGACACGCTTCCACGCAACTTTCCCCCGCAGTCTTTATCCCTTCACCTCGTCACTACTTCTGCAGCAGCAGACTGATGACTGATCCCCTCTCCTGTTCGGCCTTCCAGACAAGCGGATCGGATCTCGCGCCGCCACTCCTGCGAGCTGACCCGGCGCCTCCGCAGCATGCAGCCGCCGGCAAGGGAGCCCCCGCCTTCATCCTCGCGCTCGCCGCAGGTAAGATGCTCCGCTCCACTCCACTACTCAGCCCCGCCCCGTACCATATTTTCTTGCATTGCTTCGGATTCGAATTCCCTACCTCTGAAACCCTAGACGACGGTGGTTCCTCACTCACAGCGACCATTTTTACTCGCAGAGATTTACGCTCGCGATCCAAGACGCCGACGGGGGCGAGAGCGAGACGGCCGAACCGACGGCGCTGGCGTCCCCACTGGAGAGCGACGATCTCGTCGCCGACAGCCTCGTCCGCCTCCCAGCGCTGCCATCCTCGCTCGTCCGCGCCTCTCTCGTCTGCAAGCGCTGGTACCGCGTGGTCTCCAAACCTAGTTTCCTCCGCGGATTCAGCGCCCACCACCGGAAGCCCCCTGTGCTCGGCCTCTTCTCTTTCCTCCCGAAAAGAATCTTCTTCACTCCGATGCTGGATCCGCCGGACGAGATCCCGGCCGACCGCTTCGCATTGGAGATCCCTCTTACCACTAGACTTCTTTGCTGCCACCATGGCCGCGTGCTCATGCGCGATGCGGTAGAGCAACACTTCACGGTGTGGGCGCCCATCACCGGCGAGCTGTGCCACATTTCCAAGCCCCCATCATCGTTCGTCCCCAACGTGAGCACATTTATTAACGCGGCAGTCCTTTGCGCTTCCGCCGACAAAGACCACGCACATGGTGCTTGCCACTCGGATCCCTTCAAGGTGGTCGTTGTAGCTGGAGACAACGAACAATGTTATGGCTTTGTTTACTCGTCAGAGACCAGGGCATGGGGCAATTTCTTGTCAATAATGTGGCCACCGCATATGAGGATTGTCCATGGTACCTGTGGTAGCCAAGTAGTGTTCAAGAATTCCATTTGCTTGTTGCTTCTTGGAGAGAAGCTTGGCATCCTTGAGTTTGATTGGGCTAGGCAAAGCCTAGCTGTTATTGATGTACCATATGCATTCGACCGGCAGAACTTCATGTCTGGCAGGAACCAATTCTTGATTAAGACGTCTGATGGTGGTGGTGATCTTAGCTTCGTCGTTCAAGAGGTCTTTACTGTGCATGTATGGAAGAGGACGTCTGCTGGCCGTAATGGTGTTGCAACATGGATGCTTGGCAATACTATTGAACTGATCAGCGCTCTTTCACTTGGGCCGCCGGCGGATTTGCGGATGCACATTGTAATGATGGAGCCCGATGATGATGGCAATGTGCTTTTCAGAGAGAATAATAGTCCGGACGACGACATCTTCCTGGTGAATATTGAATCAAGCAAGGTTACGAAACTTCCTCAACCATTCCCCTTCTATGCTGGTGCTCATCCATTCTCAAGTTTCTATACTCCAGGTAAATATGTAAATATGTATGTACTTTGTAGTTGCAGTAAAAGCAATGCTGTACATTATTATATTCGCACATTAACTGTATGAATTCTTACTTTGGTTGCTTCATGGAATATCGAACCTATATAGTGATGGATTCTGTTTGATTGTTCCTGCCCTAGGTCATCTTATACATGATTTAGCTGAGCTATTTGATACACTACTGAATTTTGTGGCTCCATATAGAGATTTGTGACTGTTTTGATGACTTTATGACACGCATCATGTATATCAAAATCATAAACAAATTGTAGGATTAGTCTAGCCTGTGTGCCTATATGTGTGCTGATATGAATTGTGCTGCAATAATAATAGTCATAATAGATATACATAGTGCAATTATTTTCAGCCTTACATATTTGATTAATTCTTGTATGTTCAATATGAGTACTTTTGGGAAATGCATGAACCCATGTACATGTCAAATGAGTATTTATTTGCTGTATTTAAGAGCTAAAACTTAGTATATATCCATTATTTCAGTGACAACTTCTTGTTTTGCTCATTACGTTAACTTAAAACATCTTGGTTTTAGCACAGCTGAGGAGTTCTACATCAACTAGCAAGTCCATTTGTATAAGGAAAAATGTGATATCTGTCTTTTGTAGCCATGCTTATTTATTCAGAATAGCTAGTCAGTTCATTCTTCTTTGGTTTGGGTATACTTCTGAACCATTTGAGATCTTGTGTGCTTCATCGCACTATGAGATAGACATGGAGAAAATACTACATTGCATTCAATAATTAGATGTGGTTTTTTCATACTAGGACCTAATGTAGTGTTCGAAGTCACTTTCTTCATTTACTATTATTTGTTAACTTAAATTTGTTACTGTGGCTTTTTATGATCATAGGTATGCATGTTAATACTGGACATGATGATGGAGTTGAGAAAATTCCTGGAGAATAAAATGGTTGTCCAAAATGAGCTACTGCATAGTGTTATTGGTTGAAAGGTAATGCAAGATCTGTCTTCCATAGATGTAATATATCCGAGATCTGAGCCTCAATACTTTTCCAAGGAAAAAATTAAACATTCTTGTTGTGCTTCTTAATATTTAAGAATCACTGTTTTCATTACTATGTTCTACATACTGTACCCCGCAAAACAAAATTGCTGTTATGATTTCATTTTTTCAGTATTAAGAGTAATAATATGTATTTGATAGTACCAGTTAAATGATACATAATGCTCTTATCATGCCGTAGTTCTGATTAGTTTTATAGTGTCATCGTGAAAGATATATAGAGATAGGGTAGTTAATTTAATATTTGCTCTTAAACCTGTTTGGGTATTGAATTAATTAAATTGTACTTCCGCCCAAGATGGAAACTGATAAATAATTGTCCTGATTTTGGCACTGAATCACACTTAAGTTTTATTTGCGACTGCACACAGATCATATTTGAGGGGTGCTTGGTTTCCAGCCTTGGGGAGCCACGCCACAGCTCTGTGGTGCAAAATAACACCATACTAGAGTGGTATGCCTTTTGGTGGCTGCCAACCAAGCACACCCTAAGTTTGTGCATTTAACTCTTCTACAATGTTATTTAATGTCGGTTATAACTTGCTTTTTTCTCATAATGCATGGAAATGAAGAAACTTCACATCACTGTTAATTTAATAATTTTTACATTATGAACAAGATGCAATGTTGTAATACAATAACTTTTTGGCTTTTGGAACAGTGAATTTTTGTGCTACGTTTGCTGCCCCAGACAAACACTGTCATGTCAGCGTGGCTCTGTTATCCATGTGGAGATTGATCAACTACATTTGTGTGGCCTGAAAACTATGAAGTGGACATCCAGCAATTTGTTGCCTTATTTTTATTCCCCCTAGTGTAAAATTTTGTGAGGTACTTACTCTTGGTGTACAACATTGGTTGTTTGGATGATGCTTAATTGTGCTCCAGAACATCTGTATGCATTTCATATAACTATATGATATATGGTGTACATTTACTATTCTCTCTGGTGTCTCATTCTTTAACTCCAGCTGTATGCTGTCATGGAAATAGGAAAGTAGGATATGTGAAAAACAAATCTTACAACTCTCTAGACATCTTAATTTTGTTTGGTATTGCCTCCCTTCAAGTGAGGTATTGCTTCAAAATTTTCACTAATAAATTTGCAAGGATCAAAGCAATTCCATTGCAGACACATTAATTTATTATCCCCACATAGATGTTGATGTGAGGGATCATCATCTTGCATGAAACTATCCGTCAGCTGCATCACAAGAAGCAAGTGGTGTAATCTTTAAAATTGATTCGGAGAAGGCTTACGACAAAGTAAGATGGCCATTCATACTGGAAACACTTCAGATGAAGGGATTTTTACCTGACTGCATATCATTGGTTCATTCTTTTGTCTTCGATTTGGGTGGTAGCATTTTTATCAATGTGAATGGTGAGATTTGACCCTATTTCCAAACCAAACAGGCCTAAGTAAGGGAGATCCCATTTCTCCAATTTTGTTCAACATTGTTGCGGACTTGCTAGTGATCTTAATCAAAATAGCCAAAGATCATGTACATATAGTTGATGGACAATCTATATATACTCCCTCCATCCATTTATCCAAGGCCCATTTGCACTTGACTCAAAGACCAATGAAAAGAAATAAAGTCTCCCATCATTAATCTCTGGAGAAGCATGTGAGAGGAATTTATTGCTCGCACAGATGCCAAAGCGGCGATTTAGTGTTTTCCAATGCAAAAACACAAATGAGTCTTCATAAATTGAATTTTCAGATTTCAAAATAGGCCTTGGATAAATGGATGGAGGGAGTACTACAATAGGCTGATGATACTACCCTCTTCAAGCATCATGATCTAAAAATTCTGACATGAAAAGTTACGACTTTGTGGGTTCAAACAATTATTGTGGCTCAAAATTAATTATCATAAGAGTGATTTTTTTCTATTGCAAGGCACATCAATTAACAAAAAATATACTGACCTTTTTTCTATAACAGTATAACCACACATTTTCCAAATATGTTATGTGGTTGAAAGCTCTCAAATGCTGATTGGAATTAGTAGAGAGGAACACTTTGAAAAAACTACAAGCAATGTAGTAGGTTGAACAGAAAACCCAATTCCTCTCTAATGTTTAATTCAATATCCTACCCATGAAGTAATCAATCAATAAAATGACCATTTTGGCTATAACCATGTATATTCCAAATGTGGCTAAATACACTATTGAAAGCTCTCAAATGCTGATTGTAAATGAGTAGAGGAACACTTCTTCGGAAAAAATGTGGTAGGTTGAAAGGAAACAAGCCTTATTCAAATATGGGGAGATGACTCTAATTAGTTCAGTACTTATTTCTTAGTATCCTTACCCATGTATATAATTTCTCTTTTTTTATTGTACCAAAAGTTGTGCTTATGAAGCTGGGTTACTATCAGTCCCATTTTTCCAGCAAAAAACTTAACATATAAGAGATTTGTGACTACTGAATTTTGTGGCTCCATATAGAGATTTGTGACTGTTTTGATGACTTTATGACACGCATCATGTATATCAAAATCATAAACAAATTGTAGGATTATTCTAGCCTGTGTGCCTATATGTGAGTGCTGATATGAATTGTGCTGCAATAATAATAGTCATAATAGATATATATAGTGCAATTATTTTCAGCCTTAAAATACCATTAAAAGGTTACACCGTCACCTGAAAACAACAACATCATGTGACTTCTCTGTGCGAATGCTCTCACAGCAGCACAGCGGGTGGGCAGAGGCCAGCAGCACGGCCTCTGGCAACGCAGTCCTGACGAATGGAACAACAGCACATCCCTGGTGCTCTCCCGTCCCCGACGAGCTGAGCATCTGCTTGACCTCGGCAAGTTGTACGGCAGAGGCGACGACGCAGCGTCCAACGGCTTCGACCTCGACAAACCAAGTAGCACAGCAATGCGTGCGACACAACCCGAGCATCTGCAACGCTCGCGGCACATCCATTGCAAGCGGAGGCGCGACACCGACGGGAGAAAAGATGCTATGTGCGTGGGACAGCCCTGACCACATCGAGGAGCATCACAAGAAGGGTGCGCCGTGCACGATGTGGCTCAGGCCCCGACGAATCCGACGCGGTGTGGTGCGGGCCTCGATGAGGCCACTGATGGCTGGATCTATGGCGGTGCGCCTCGAGTGCAGACATCGCCAGCAGCATGGAGGCGCGTCCGCTCGCCGGAGCAACTGAGCAAGGTGGCACAGGGTCGAGGACTACTCGAGGGCCGGCTCCCCGAGTCCCCGTGCAGTACACGGCCGTCAGCGCAGCGCCCGAACGTCAGCGTGGGACTAGGCCCCGGCCGGGCGAGACGGGCCAGCCGACGTCTGGCGCCGCCACCTCCTACGCGCAGCGAGGCACCCACCCGCTCCACGTCCGCATCCTCGAGATCCGATGGCGGCCAGAGTGTCAGGCGATCCGGAGGGGCTAGCTTCTCCTCCGCCTCTACAGAAGCTGATCGAAAGGTTCCACTGTAGCGGCATGCTCACCTGTCGCCTGAGCAAGGGAAAAGGAGGAGGTTGACGGAGTGAACGGCCGAGGTTGACGGATTAGAGACGACAAACATCACATAATGCTATTTTCAGTTGACCATGTAACCTTTCAATGGTATTTTACGGAGCGATGATTTTTTTATGGTATTTTCCAGATATAACGATCTTTCGATGCTATGAGACCAATTTTCCCAATTTGTAATCCCTCTTTGTAAAACTATGAAAGGGGTCATTACTCAATCAGTCTATAGCCTATTTCAGATCGTTTAGGGTATGTATGTATCCTGCTGGTTATCTGCATCGGTATGCAGATTCAAACTGAAGAGATAAAAACATTTTATTACTATATATTATGTGCTTCTGCTATATTGTGCTTCTGTTGATTTGTCTGTTAATTGCAGCTTTTTGATGCATTGCACATTAATCTTTTTGCTAATGGAATGGAAGGGGGACAAAAGGATCTGTCTTTTCGTTGCCGCTATTGCTTGTAGATATCCAGATTAGTAACTATTTGAAAAAACAGGTAATTCTATTTGGAGAGTAGACTCGGCCACGCGGAGATGCAAGAAGCAATACTGGCAATCTAATGGTCATGTTTAACTGTGACATTGCCACTTTGAATTGTCATCAAAATCATTATCAGGAGAATAGTTTTTACGGACGGTGTTTCGATTGTTTCATCTGATTTCAGTGTCGCTGACTGCATGCATGCTACTTCATTTTAGAACCTTGCATTACTTTGGTTATGTGAATAATTATATCTCCTTCAGAGTTTGAGGAGCAACAGAGTTTGCTGGTTTGGTTTTACGTGCTATTTCCTCTACTTTATTCGCATTGGACAACTTATCTCTCTTGATCTGCTTAAATGCCATGGCGAGAAACTTTTCATATTTTTGCACCCATGGGATTGAAGTGGCCCCCAAATATTGTTGGGAGCTCCCTATAGTAGTAGGGCAATCAAGGACAGGATAATTAAAGAGGCAGTGCGAGGTTCATCGACATGCATTTAAAGTAAAGCGCTAGCAATTCTACTTGGCAATGCCAAATAGGAATTTCGGAATCGGTCGGGCGTGAACCTGGGGTCGGGTAGTCCTCTGCGGTGAAGTCGTCAGCGTAGTCGTACTCCGGGATCAGCTCCCCGGCTCCAGCTACTCCTAATAGCGCGAAAAGGAAAATAAATAGCGGTCCTATAGCAAATAACTCCTAAGGAACACAAATAAGAGCCAAAAGAGAGCAAACACCACCCTAGCCAGGAGTTTAAGATTTTAGAGAATTTCTGGAAAAGCTTTCACAATTTTCGGAGTTAAAACGGATTTACTAGGGCTTTTCAAAGAGAAAATAGGATTTCTGGAAATAAAAATGCGTTGAACCCCTTATATAGACTCAGCCACACCGGATCCCCGGATCGGGTGCGGCCTGGCTTCCCGCAGCCCCACGTGTGGCTTGGCCACCACTAGCCGCCGCGAGCGATCCCCGCGGGGGACGGTGCGGCTCGGTGCGGTGTAGGCCGGCGTGTGGCCGCGGCGGGAATGGCCTAGCCGCGGCGGATCCCCGCGGATTGGCCGCGGCCACGCCGGCATGTGGCCCCCCGTGCACAACCCAAACCCGTGTTTTCGGCGGCGACCCTAGGTGCTTGACGAAATGCCCGGGGAGAAGAACGGCGGCGCGGGATGACCTCGGCCGGCGGCGAGCTCCACGGCGCCCGGGCAACCGGCCGAACGGGGTAACATCAAGGAACCCCCTTGGGTTGCTAGGCTCGAAGGGGCGCAAAACCGGGGGTGGAGGCCGTCGCCGGTGTGGGCGCGGCGACGTCGGCGCGGCGGCGGTGCTGGAGTCCCCTTCCGGTGCGGCGGCGCGTGAACGCGCGTGCGAAGGCATGCGCGGGGGAAGTGCGCGCGTAGGGTAAACGTCACGGCTAGGTTGGGTGTCGGCCGCGACGGGGGCATCGCGGCGGGGAACGCGGCGGAGCCCGGGCCGACGCCATGGGTGGCGGCGAGCTCGGCGTTCGCGGTCGGCTCTTGAGTGCGCGTGCGAAGGTCGGCTGGTGGCAAGGCGTGTGTGTGGAGGTCAAGGGAGCGACGTCTCTTCCCCCCCCCTTTTGCGACCGCGTGCACGAGGTTCCCGGCCACGGCGAGGCCGTGGCGGCGTGGCTGTCCTAAACGCGGTGGCGAGTCCCGGCGCAAGGGAAAAGGGACCAAGGTGCAGTCTTGCCCCCGGGGTCGACGTGTGCGCGTGCTAGGGTGCACGATGGCGCAAGGGAGTCGGGTCCGCGTGGCTACGCGCGCGAACGCGAATGCGAGTGCGAACGGCACGGTGCGGCATCGCGGACGCGAGTGGCATGGCACGGCGTACGACTGCGAGAAAAATAGGCTAGGCCAGAGAGCGAGCGCGCGTCGACGAAGGCAGCGGCACCTGCAAATGAATTGACCCAGCCTGGCACGAAGGCCGGCATCACCAACGGCGGCGCGGCGGAGCGGAGCGACGGCACGTTCCCCTTCGGCTCGAAGGCCGGGGCGTCCACAAGGGCAGGGAAGTGGTCATCCTCACCTTGGTGGCAACGGGCCGTAGTGCAGGCGTCGGTGAAGTGCGGTGGCGCGGTTCGTCGGCGGGGAGGAGGACGAAGGCGGCGGCAGCGCGACGTCGAGGAAGTAGGTGTGCTCGGCGATGGCGGGTCCGGCTCCTCCCACGGGCGGCTCCGGTTTTCGCGGCAGACAGCGCTCCCACGGACGGCTCCACTCCTCCTTCTTCCCCCCTTCACTTCCCTTCTCCTCCGGCGGGTCGGTGTGTGAGGACAGGGGAGCGACTCCCCCGAGGCGGCTAGGGTTGGGAGCTTCCCCGGGGTCTCGGCGGCGGCTTAAATAGCGGTGAGCGGCGCGGGGCACGTGGACGGCCGGGATGCGCGCGGGGGAGGGGGCACGGGGCACGCCGCAACGGCGAGGCCCGCGGGCGCGTGCCACTTTTGCTTTGGGCGTCGGCCAAAGCGGCGAGGTAAGAGATGACGCGGCTACATCGGCGCGGCCCCGGTGACGCGGTGCGGGGCACGCTTGCCGGCCGACCGAGCGACCGCGCGCGGTAGGTGGAGGCCGGCGGGGTTGGGCGCCGGGCCGCGGTTGGGCCAGAAGTGGTGTTTGGTTGAAGAGGTTGGCGGCCCGTTAAGTGTAGAAGTGGTTTTCCTTTCACTTTATTTGATTCAAATTTGAATTCCCATTTCAAATTTGAATCCACACAAAGAAAATCCAAATAAAATCCAAATAAAGATCCAGCTTATCACACTAGCAAGTTATAAGCCCTAAAATTATTGTTGGTGCCAAATTAAATCTAGGAATCTGGGAAAGGAATAGGAAGACATCCTTATTTGTTGCAGGAGCACTCAGATACAAATCAAGTTTTTATAAATTCCACATTTTGAAAACAAGCCAAATCTAAGGGTGTTACAGCCGCGTTTCACCCCAGATGTATAAAGAGGTTTCCCCCAGATCGTCCCCAAAATCGTCACTCACCTCATCGCCTCCGCTTCCTCCACCACGTGCGCCATCACCACCACCTCGGTCCCTTCGCGCCGCTGCAGTCGCCGGTGGGGGGCGACGAAGGGGATCAAGAACTGCGAGCAATCAGCCCGCGCGAGCAACCAGCCCGCGCGAGCAACCAGAAGCGGGACCCAGCGACCGGGAGGTTCACCCGGGCTCCCGACGGTGTGGTGCTGCGCCGGCCCTCCGCCGCCACCGCCGGTGTGGGGGGAAGCGTCCCAGACGTCCTGCCAGGGTTCGAGAGTGTCACCCCCAATCGCACTCGCGCCGGTGGATCGACATTGACGCCAGCAAAACCTAAGGTTCGATTTCACTATTCATCTTGATGGTTCACTTAATTTCAATCAAATGATGTCCACTATAGTTTACTCCAAATGCTGAACAAATTACTCAGATGATTTTCCGTAATTTTTAGGTTAGGGTTTGATGTTGTTGAGATGCAGCAGGGTTTCTGATGATGTAGAACCCTTCAAATTAATCGTGCTCAAGTTAATTCCATGTTTTTTTACTAAATCTTGCATGATATTCCTAGTTTTTTAGTTACTCTATTTTAGTCAATCTGATATACAAGATAATCAGATGATGTTGGAAATTTTTTTAAGTTCCTGTACACACTGACAGAACTAAACTTTGTTGTTATGCTTTTAAGAATTCAAAACTGGCATATGTGGTGTTGAAACTGGTATTTTTACTTAGTACAAGTACTCAGTGACTATATATAGCATATCTTTAAATTTCTTAAGTTGAACTACTCGGTGACTATAAATGTCATATCTTTAAATCTTTTTAGTTGAACTACTCGGTGACTATATATGGCATATATTTTAATTTTGACCGGATTCTTTAAATCTTTTTAGTTGGAGTACTCACTTGTCTATATATGTGTAGTTTAATCTTCAAACCGAAACTCGGCATGACTAAATTGGCATTTATTCGTCGCACTTGTGCAAATGAATTGTGATTCACTTAATTTTAGGCCACCGCACGCGGGGGGCTCTCCACCAAGGCCGCGAGCGCGCTCGAGAGTCGGCCGAGCACCGCAGAAGAAGGTCCGCATGAAAACCCGGTACCTAGTGAGCACTTCTAGTAGCGCTGGCACTGCTGAGTCTACAACTGAAGAATCAAGCGGGGAAACTTATGTGAACCCAATGCAGCAGCTGAAAGGGAAGGAGAAGAAGACGAGTTTACTGTTGTTGACGGTTTTGAGATAATCTGATTTGAGATCATTTAGGCCTTATCAGTGCTCATTTTCATAACGACTCGAACTTCGGGAGTTACGGAAGGAGTCGGGACTTCACGGGGAGAACGTGATGCCGCCGGAGGTTCAGCTCAATAGGGAGAAGAACAGGTACACCAGACTCAAGGCTGCTCTCAAAGCTGCTGCTGACAAGGCAAAGAAGAAGACGAAGTACATTCTAGAAGAGTGATGGTTGCATGACAAAGCTGCTGGCCGACTCTATTCTTTTGAAAGTTTGGCTAATCTCTATGGGCATGTGAAGAAACTAGTAGAACTGCATGCATGTCAAGAATGAACCTATATGGTTGCTTTTGCATGTAATTAGATATGGGCAGTGCAATGAACCTATGTGGTGGCATAGTAGTGGACTTTTAATTATATATGATATTATCTTTCCTAGGAACCAACTACTTTGAAATTGTCCTAGAAACAATCTGATTTTACTTACTATATATGGATTGACATACAAATAGTTTAAATGATCTCAACTATTCAAACTAGGAAATAACACAACTTTACAAATACTAGAAATCTTCATCTTCTGAATCTGGGGACATATCATCATTATTAACATTGCCATCATCACTACAGTACTGCAGTACTGTGTCATCCTCCTCCTCATCCTTGCTATCTTCATCAATAATTGCAGCTTGCCTCTTGTTTCTTATGAATTCTTGTAAATTGCCTTCTATTATAGTGGCTTCCCCACCTTGAATACTATGCAATGGCACGTTATCATCACCTTCTTGCACCACATGCTCAGTATCTGAATGGTAATCTTCCTGATGCACTTCAAGACCGGCCTCTTCTTTTTCGACCCACATCATAGATATTCCTATGTTCAAATTTTGCACACCTCACCGCTCTTTACCTAAAGATGTGTCTTGTATGTAAAATATCTTTTTTCGATTTAAATGATAGGATGAAAGGATCGGTCTTGTACCATAATGATTACACATTGATGGATTTGAAATGTCCGTCATCTTGAAGGCCTTTCCCCTTGCCTTCTTGGTTGTACCAATCGCTTCGAAATATAACCACAGTCCGAAGAACTTGAAGATTGGGGTTATACTGCAACTCAATTACCTCTTTAAGGACTCCATAAAAATCTATGATGTTGCCATTATGTTCACCTGGAGTCATCCCACCACTGTTTTGTGTCTGAAGGAACTTTTCACGATCGAATGTGCTATATCGAACACCATTCATCTTGCAAGTCGTCGAAAACTTGACTCGTAGGCATGGACCACATGACAGTGCCCACAATCCTTCGCTAACCGAATATGGATTATCCTTGCGTTTGTTCTCAATCTGTTGCAAAAAAAATATTGAATAATTACATATGCATTTAATTACAAAAAATGTGTAGTTACTTATGTGGCGCCTAAACCACTTGACAAATCCTTGTTGAACCATTCTATCAACATTATCTAATTGTGCACCTTGCTGCAAAAGCTCATCTTTGTACAACCAGCAAGGACAAGTTTATTCAACTAAAAATTTTGTAATTCCAGTAATAATTATGAAAGTAATAAAACTCATACTTAATCCTTATATTCATCAGCCTCTTCACAATTATGTAGCACATACCAAACTCACTTATCCATGACATCATCATCAATGTACTGGACTCTACACCCTTCAACTAGAGTAACACCATGCTGGAACAGAGATGTCATTAGGCAATGGCACCACTCCACCACTATCATCCTCAGAGTTGAATCTAGTGTCCATATCCTCCATGTACCTAGAACAGAACGTCATGGTGTCACTTGCCACATATGCCTCAACAATTGAACCTTCTGGCTTTGCCCTGTTCCTTAAAAAATTCTTCAAAGTGCCCAGGTGCCTTTCTATTGGGTGCATCCATCCATACTGAACGAGACCTCTAAGCGATTGCCTCGTCGGGTAGATGTACACACAAGTTCACCATCACATCAAAGAAGGCGGGGGAAATATTTTCTCAAGCTTGCATAGGATCAATGGAATCGTTCTTTCAGCCGTTTAACAACATCAATCCTTAGATTTCTACCGCACAGCTCCCTAAAAAAGGTCCCGATGAAACGGCCGGATTTCCGCGAACGGAACCCCCGAATCTTAGCACCTCGGTGGTAGTCCCGTGAGGGCTACCACGTGCAATCCCTGTCTCGGCGATTCCAAGAATCCATACGTAAAGATAAAAACAAGAAAGTAGAGTACAACATTTATTTTATTACATTAATCGGAGTACATCTCTTCGGCACATGCGGGTACAAGTCCATCGGGACTGAATCAAACATAAATAAAACGTCTAGCGGCGGCTCCATGAAAGCGCGGGAAACTCCATATCCGCGAGCGGCTCAAGTGTAGGAAGAGCTCTAGTCCACCCAACCATCGTTGTCGAAGTCGTAGTCCGGCTGCGTCGAGTCACCGGGGTCTACCCGATAAGCGGGTAGGTCATGTCAGCTTCCCAACAAAGAGGCAAAAGCGGTGTATATTCTATTATGCATGGGATAACCCTAATCTGGCTGTAGAAAGCTTAAGCAAAGCAGCATTGCAACGTACAAGGTAAGCAGAATATAGCAAGGAGGTCCACACCTCGGGGAAGCTTCCGCTTCCGAGGTCCACACCTCAGGGGTCCACACCCCGCTCAAGGAATACCACACCAAAACACCGGATCTCAAACACGATCCAGAACCCAACTCTCACTTGCGATGTGGGGCCCACCGGCTCCTATCCCCACATCTCAACGGCCGAAGCCGGGCTCACACACTCGGGGGAGAGAAGAAGCACAAGAGAGATGTAACTAGTCAGGTGAGAGATCGAAAGACTGTCCATAACCGGTGGACACGGACTATAGCTATAGGTTTAACACTGCGCAGAGGTTGTACAACCGCACCCGCCCGAATAGGACCGGAACCGGCCGTCACCGGTGTCCGAAACTACCATACGGCCGAAGCCCAAGTAAGTGGATAGTACCCTTCGCATCTCCGAGCCCGGCCCCGGCCTCCGCGGCGAGCTCATACTACCGACGAGAGGTCCCTCGAAGCCGTGGAACCCTTCCCTGGCCTCGCCAGGGCAAAGTCTACTAAGGAGGGTAAGACCACTCCCGACACGATCACACCGATCCTCTCGCGGAGGGGTGCTATCCACTACAAGTCTCACCCCGCACCCCCCGCCCAATACAAGGCGGGCGGTCCGTACGAAAATAGTCATCCGAAGCAAGGTCAACTGACGATCGGTCCTTAAGGGGCCGAGAGCGAGCACTCAACATCTCCATCCCACACGACACGACCCTCGGGTAAGAGGCCGATCGCATCTTCCCTCGGCGTCCGTTCACAAGTAACCAGCGGCTCGCTCCCGCCAAAACACAGCAAGGAGATACACACCCAGAACACACGCTAGAATCACGCCGAGAAACCCACATCTCAGCCCAAGCCCAGAGCACCATCCATAATCAAACAACAAAAGTATGGATAGTTGAAGTAAGGGACTAGCTAGGGGTGCAGCCTAGTCCCGCAGGTAGTAGAGCAAGGAAACAGGGTATAACAAAGCATCAAGGCATGGCTAATAAACGGGTTATGCAATTCATCAGATCAATGCATTAAAGTAAAGCACTAGCAGCTATGTAATAACATGGGATCTATATGGTTGGGAGTGACATGACACCTTCGTTGCCGTTGAAGCAGTCGCTGTCCGGAGCAGTGTACTCGGGGTCCTCCACGTCCTCCTGGTCGAAGCTCGGGTCTGCGACACGAGATTCGACGCGAAAATAAGATAACGGTGCACATCTAAGCAATAACTCCAAATAAGAATCAATTTAGAAGATCCAAATGAACCCAAACTACCTACAATCAGCAAGGTTTCGCAAATACGGATTTATAGAAATTAGTTTTGTATTTTTCTTAGCCTCCTAGAATTTATTCTGATTTTTTTAAAGATTAAATACATTTTCCGGAATTTTTAAACGAAGAGAAAAGGGTTTTTCGAGAAAATATCTTTGCCGACGTCGGCATGACGTCGGCCTCTCCGGGTTTATCGGTGCCGGAGAAGGCCGGAAGAGCCGCCGGGCCGTGGGCGTCCCGGCGGACTTGTTACCGCCCAAAATCGGGTTTCGGCCCATGGTGGTCCAGGCGCTACTGCCTGCTTAAACGAAGTCCGGTGATCCACCTCCTGCTCCCTAACCCGCGCTGGGCCGGCGGCCTACTAGTGGCTAGCTGGGCTTAGGGCCCATAGCTGGCCGGCGGCCCGCTTCTACACTTAAACCAGCATAGCCCGCTCGCTCGCCCAGCAGGTGCTCGACGTATTGCCCTGGCGGCGCCGCGACCGTGCGGTGCGCCGCCGGCGCTAGGTTCAGGAGCCACTCGCCCCGGCTCACCGTCCTCTGGCTGAAACCCATGTCACGGCTCGGCACTGGGGTGTGCCGGCCGTTCGGCGCTCGCATCCGTGCTCCCGCGCGGCGGGCGGCGCGTCGTCCCGTAGCCGGGCACGATGCCACCGCCGCGCGCGCGTCACGGCGCGTCGGCCCCATATTCCCCCACCCTCGCACAAAACCTCGGGTCAAAGCCCGGCTCAACCCGTACATGCCTCGCGCGCCCTTGCTCCGTCCGCCCGCGGTCGCCCCCGGGTAACCGGGGCGCGCGCGCGGCGACACGGCGGCGTTCACGTTCTTGCACAAACGAACACGACTCGACGGCCAAATCCACAACCCTTCCTCGCACGGCGGCGCGCGCGCGCCGGAGAGCTCGCCCGCCGGCTTGGGGTAGCCGCGGCGCGACGCCCTCCCCCGATCACCTTTCACTCACGAGCCCGCATTGCTCTTCGCGCGGCGACGGCGGAGCTCAGAGGCACAACCGGCCCATGAGCCCCATCCGCCGCGGCACGGCAATCCTGCGGCGCGAAGGCCAGCACTCAGGCAAGAAGTCCACAGCGATGCGTCTCCACACATGGGATGCCAACACAGGAAGAAATCCAAGGGGGAGAAGAGAGAAGAAGGCTGCGGTGCTCACGAGGGGGCGACGGTGTAGTCGTGGCCGGCCTGCCGGTGACGTGGCGTCGGTGTTCCGTGCGTGAAGGTGTTCCGGCGAAGTAGGTGCTCCCCGGTGGCGTAGGTGTTCACGCCGGCGACGTACTCCGCAGCTCCGGTCCGAGATCCCGCCGCTCCTGGTGCTCGTCCCCTTCTTCTCCCGGCGCGGCCCGGCGTTCCTTGGCGGTGAAGATGTCCCTGCCCCCGGTCCGGTCCTCGGCTCCCCCTTCAACTGGCGCGTCGCGGCGGCGGCGCGCCCGCTCCTTCTCCCAACGGCGCGGCGCGGCGGCACGCCCGCCTTCTCCCTCAACTCGGGTGCACGGCCGAGCAAAGGAAAGGGAAACCCCAAGAGGGGGCGGTTGGCTTTGCCTCCAGGCCACACCGGCCCTCTCCTTTTGAATTGGCGCCGCGGCGGCTCGAGGGGGAAAGCCCCTCAATGCCCTTGGCACCGCCGCCGAGCGGGGCAGGTGGCGCGCCAAGGCCATGGCTTGGAGCGCCTTGGATGCCCGCGGGCGGGGCAAAACCGTCCTTCGCCTTTCTCCTCGGTCGCCCCCGCCGCGTGCGCGCGCACCGGCCCTCGGCGTGCGTGCCGGCCGGCGGTCCGGCCGCGCCCGTCCCCGCGCGCCGGCATGGCCGGACCGGCGGCGCGCTTGGGTGGCTCGGTTGACCGGCGCGGGGAGTCAAGCGGAGAGGGGAGAAAAGGGAGGAGAGATGGGGAAAGGTGTGACTGCCGAAGGGGGTCCACGCGCCGGTGACAGAGAAAGAGAGAG
The DNA here is from genome assembly GCA_947561735.1 of Cenchrus americanus. NCBI lineage: Eukaryota > Viridiplantae > Streptophyta > Magnoliopsida > Poales > Poaceae > Cenchrus > Cenchrus americanus. Next base: position 96,951,095 of record OX387243.1, on the reverse strand, counting down.
CGGTGGCGCGGGCTAGTGGGCCGACAAGGTGGCTTGGGTTGGGCCGCTGCAAGGCGAGGGAAGGAAGGAAACGGCCCACAGCACACGCTTGGCCTTTTTCAAATTAAGGAATTAAGTTTGAACTAAGGTTTGAAATAGAGTTTGAATTTGTTTCCCAATCAAATTCAAACTACACACATATGAACTCCAAATAAACCAGAGAAAAACCAACTCACATACTTTACCATATTTTAAACATATGTTTTATGAATGGGCTAAATTGGTGGAGAATTAGAGAAGGGCTAGCAATTTTGGTTCAAAAATTGATAGCACTCTAATGCAAGCAAAAAGTTTTAAATTTTCGCAAAATTTACACACCTAAATTCCTGGGTTGTTACATCCTCCCCCACCACCGAGAATCTCATCCTCGAGATTTAGTCCTCGACCTCCTCTGTGAACAAGTGAGGGTACTCTTTCCTGAGATCAGCTTCCTTCTCCCATGTTGCCTCTCGCTCTGTATGGTTGCTCCACAACACCTTACAGAAAGGAATGGTTGTTCTCCTTGTCTCCTTGACAGCTCGGTCCAAGATTTTCTCAGGATATTCTGTATACTCCAGGTTGTCTTGCAAGTCAAGCAACTCCATGGGCACTTGCTTTGCCTCCACCGCATTCTCGCTCTTCTTCGACCGTGACACGTGAAACACTGGGTGAACTCCTGCCATTGTCTCGGGTAGTGCAAGCCGGTAGGCCAAACTTCCAATCCTTCGGGTGATAGGGTACGGTCCCACGTACCTCGGTGCCGCCTTTCCCTTCACCAAGAACCTCTTAGTTCCTCGAAGCGGTGAGACTTTCAAGTACACTCAATCGCCAACCGCAAAAGTCAACTCTCTTCTTCTTTTGTCGCGCATAGCTCTTCTAACGGCTCGAGCAATCTTCGGGTTCTCACGAACTTTCTCAACTTTCTCCTCTCGCTTCCTCAATGATTGCTGGCCCAAACATAAGGTCCGCTCTCCCACCTCCGACCAAGCTAGCGGGGTTCCGCACTTCCGCCCGTAAAGGGCCTCGAAGGGTGCCATCCCAGGAGACTTGCTTGAAAGCCGTTGTTGTACGAGAACTCGCAAACGGCATACTTGCTCTCCCAATCGGTGCCATAAGTGAGTGCACACGCTCGTAGCATATCCTCCAACACCCGGTTGACCCTCTCCGTCCGACCATCCGTCCGTGGGTGAAAAGCCGTGCCGTAGCCGAGAGTGGTGCCCATAAGCTTGTGGAAGCTACGCCAAAACTTGGAGACAAGCCTGTGGCCCTCGATCGGATATAATACTTCGGGTGCTCCGTGCGGCCCGAGTATGTGCTCTACGTACGGCTACGCCAACTTCTCGGTTGCATACCGGGTCTTCACCGCACAAAGTGAGCCACTTTGGTCAACCTATCCACTATGACCCAAACCGAGTCATTTCCTTTTGGTGTTCGAGGGAGTCCCACCACAAAGTCCATGGAAATGTCCTCCCACTTCCACACCTGGAATATCCAACGGCTTCAACAAACCGGCGGGTTTCGATGTTCAATCTTTACTCTTGCTACGGGTGTCGCAACGGGCCACGTAGTGTGCTATATCCTTCTTCATGTCCTTCCACCAGTACCTGATCTTCAGATCTCTGTACATCTTGGTGCTGCCCGGGTGAATCGAGTACCTCGAGTCGTGAGCTTCTCTCATGATCTGATCCCGGAGTGCCTTGTCTTGTGGTACACAGATCCGTTCTTTCAACCACACCGTGCCTTGTTCATCTACCCGGTAGTCCTCTGCTTTGCCCTGCTTCATTAGTTCCCGCAAAGCTTTGATCTCTGCACACTCCTTCTGGGCTGTACGGATTCGTTCCTCCAGATCATAGGTCACTTGCATCACGTTGGCTTGTCCTTGGTCTACAATTTCGATTCTCAGCTTCTCTAGCTCTTCATGCAGAGCAGGTTGCTCTTCTTTTACCATGAGGTTGTTGCAATATGTTTTCCGGCTCAGCGCATCTGCCACGACGTTAGCTTTGCCCGGGTGGTAGTTGATCTCGACGTCGTAGTCCTTGATCAGCTCCAGCCATCGTCTCTGCCTCATGTTCAACTCTCGTCCGTGTAAAGAAGTACTTCGGGCTCTTGTGGTCGGAAAACAATTCACACTTGTTCCCTATCGAGTAGTGTCTCCGGATCTTGAGCGCATGCACAACGGTACCCGGCTCCAAGTCGTGTGTCGGGTAGTTTTCCTCGTGTTTCTTCGAGTGCCCGGAAGCGTAAGCCACAACTTTCCCTTCCTGCATCAGCACACATCCGAGTCCTTGCTTTGAAGCGTCACAGTAGACCACGAAATCTTTCTTGATATCTGGCAAGGTAAGCACTGGGGCTGTGGTGAGTCTCTTTTTCAGCTCCTGGAAGCTCTTCTCACACGCTTCTGACCACTCGAACTTTGTGTTGTTCTTGAGCAACTCTGTCATTGGCTTTGCGATCTTGGAAAAGTTCTCAATGAACCTCCGGTAGTAACCTGCCAACCCAAGGAAGCTTCTGACATCTGTCACGTTTAACGGCTGCTCCCACTTGGTCACTGACTCTACCTTGGACGGATCCACAGCTATCCCCTCTGCTGACAACACGTGTCCCAAGAACGCGACCTTCTCCATCCAGAATTCGCACTTGCTGAACTTGGCGTACAGTTTCTGCTGCCTCAGCTTCTCTAGCACGACCCTCAGGTGCTCCTCGTGCTCCTCGGTGGTCTCGAGTAGATCAAGATATCATCGATAAACACCACCACAAACTCCGTCCAACTCTTCCATGAAGACCTTGTTCATCAAGTTCATGAAGTATGCGGGGGTGTTGGTCGGCCCAAAGGAAACCACCACGAACTCGTACAAGCCGTAACGTGTGGTGAAGGCCGTCTTGGGTATATCCCTGCTCTCGGATCTTCATCTGGTGGTAGCCTGACCTCAAGTCGATCTTGGAGAAGTACCTTGCCGTCTTGAGCCTATCCAGCAAATCCTCGATTCTGGGTAGCGGGTACTTGTTCTTGATTGTCATCGAGTTGAGCGTGCGGTAGTCAATGCACATTCTCTTGGTGCCGTCTTTTTTCTCCACGAAGAGCACTAGTGAACCCCACGGTGAGGCACTCGGCCGAACAAACCCTTGCTCGAGCAGCTTCTTGAGCTGTTTCTTCAACTCGTCCGGCTCGTCGGACGACATCCCGTACGGACTCTTTGCAACGGGCCCCGCCCCCGGCATCGCCTCAATCACGAACTCCACGTCCCGTGCTCGGGGGTAACTCCGTAAGGTCCTCTCGGGAACACGTCCGGAAACTCACGGACCACTGGGATTTCTTCAATCTCTTTCCCACTCATGTTGCACATCATCGTAGCAACCTTCGGACTCTGCGGCTCGATCCGCACTATAGTTCCACTGGGGTGTTCTAGTTGTATCACTCTGGGGTTGCAAGAGACTATCCCGTTGTGCTTTGCCAACCAATCCATCCCTAGAATCACATCAATCCCGGTAGACTCCAAAAGCGTCAAGTCCGCCGTGAACTCGTAGCCCCTCAAACACCATCCTCACTCCCCTGCACTCTAACGTACTCCTCTTCTCTCCTAGCGGAGAGCTAGTCAAGATAGGCCTTGGTCGAGGCTTAGTTGGTAAAGACCTTTCCTTAGCAAACTTGGTAGAAATATACGAAAACCGAGCTCCGCATCGAACAAAACCGTTGCCAAACCGAGTCAACAAGGAACTCACCAAGTGTGACGTCGGGTGCGGCCGCCGCATCCTCGGCGGTGAGGTGGTTCGGACGGCCTCGAGTAGGCCGGCGGGCGCGGCGGTCCTCTCGTCGTGTACGGGGTGGCCGTCCTCCTCCGGTGCCGGTGGCTTGGCCGGGGTCCGGAACCGAGAGCCGCGGTTCGACTCCCCGGTGGCGCCCGCCGTGGACACTCAAACGACTTGTGCCCAACCTCGACGACGGTTGAAGCAAGTCACCTTGGATCTGTCTGTCGACCGCGGTGACGGCCTCGGTTTCCGACCGTTCGACCTCCACTCCCGCCCCCGGGTTGGCTCTCGCTCGCGGGCCGAGACCGAGAGACGTGGTGCCTCCGCCGTGACCGGTGGCCCCGAGCGTACCCCCGTCCTCTCGCCTCGAGGTGGTCCTCGAGCGTCTGCTCGGTCCGTGTGCTTGGACTTGCTTCCACGAACCTCCATGTACTCAAGCCTTGACCTCTCCACGATCGGTGCCTTGTCGATAATGGAGCGAAGTGTCGGGCGGTCGTGCGCGGTCAAGTGGTGTGCCATCCCCTTGTGCGGCCCCTTTCTAAACCGGTAGACCTTCTTCTTCTCTCGTGTCGGTGTCGTCGGCACGTACCTCATCGGCTCCTCGTTAGCGGTTGGCGTACTCCTCGCACCGACATGTTTCCCATCTTGAGGTGTCCGAACTCGTCGGCCTTCCCTGTCCATCACTGCATCTGGGATGTGGTGACTCCTGAAGGCCTCCACAAACTCGTCCCACCCGATGTGCAACGGGTCTCGGTGCGAGTCACAGTAGCTGTCCCACCACGCACTGGCCGTGCCAACCAGCTGGTGCGCGGCCACGGTCACACACTCCTCCTCTGTAAGCTCAGTCAGCTCCAGCTTCTTCTCAATCTCACGTAGCCAGTTGTCTGCGTCCATCGGGTCAGCTGAGTGGTCGAAGGTAGGCGGTCGCAGCTTGTTGAAGTTCTCAACCTTCTTCTGGAAACCCTCTGGCGCGTTGCGGTTCTGCCCCCTCTGGTTGTTGTTGTTGTTCTGAGCTAGCATCTGGGTGATCGTCTGCATCGGTCGAGTCCGCACCGCCATCACGTCGGCCAAGTTTGGGGGGAGGTGGCGGTGGTGGCACCTCGTGTCCCCGAGCCCGGCCTCGCTCCTCCCTCGGCCGGGGTACTGCTCGTGCTCGAGCTCCTGCTCCCGAGCTCCCTCGTCGTCGTGCGCGGCTCCTCGACCGCCAACTCGGCCTCCTCGGCCTACGAGGCCTGCCGGGCCTCCGCGAAGCCCGCCTCGTGGCGCGTGACCTCCACGGCGTCCGCGGCCTCTCGCTCCCGCCCGGGTTTGGGGCATCCTCTCCTCCGTTGTCCCCGGCGGCCTCCTCGAAACGGGCCAAGAGCCGCCGGACCTCCTTGCTCCCGACATCTGTTCCGGTTGCAAGAGTTAGTAGTGGTAGGCAAAATGTATCTATTAAGGTTATTAACTATAAAGGAGTAATCCTCGCTAACGGTCACGAGAATTCATACGGACGAAAGAAGCATGAAATCCGAAAGAAACCATGACACTCAATCAATGCCACCATACAAAAGGGGTGCTCCTCGAGGTTTACTCGACAACCTTCGAGGATACACGGCAACACATCACGCTAACGCATGGTACATCATGGGGGTAGCCACTACAAGCATGACAGCATAAGCGACAGCATCACATCTAACTTATTACAACGACTCAGAATCTACAGCGAAGTCTCTACTCCCATCACGGGGTACACTGAGGTGCCTCGGGGCTGGAGTCTGGTGGAACTGAGTAGAACGGCGGTGAGTGTGCCCCTGGGTATCCCGGCACCCTGATCGCCGGTCCTCCGTAGTAGTCACAGGTATCCTGAAGAGCACGGTCCATCTCTGCTGTGTCCTGAGAACCACTCGGGTACGGTAGGAGTGTCGGCGGTAGCTCGAAGGTCTCTCGTCCTCGGTCGGGGCCTCTTCTTGAGCGGTAGCTGTGCGGAAAGCTCCTCCAACTCTCTCAGCCTCTCGCCGGTCGAACGCTCCCAGGCCGTGCGGGTCCTGGCTGCTCGGTCTCTCTCCTCGAAGACCAGTCCACCGAGGTAGCACAAGTGGTGGTAGTTGTGTCGACTCGCCTCCTGAAGATCCCACACCTTGACTTGATAGTCAGCTGCTGCAGCTCCAACCGACTCCAACTGGTCCCTGGCCTCTGCAAGCCTCACTCTGTCCTCACGCGTGGCCTCCACTGTAGCCCGGTGCAACTCCTGCTCTGCCCTCAGCCGTGCCTCCAGTGTAGCGATCCTCCTGGCGTCCCTCTCGGTGCTGGCTGTGGCTGCTGCCAGTCCAAGCTGTACCAGCTCCCCGTTCCTCACGTGCGACGCCTCCAACTCGTCAAGTATATCCTCTCTCTCCAGCTCCAGGTCCCGAACCTGCCGCAGGGCATCGTCACACCTCCACCGAAGGTACGCGATCTCACCGTACGCCGGTACGGCGCCTGGTCCTGAGCCAGGATGCACCGTCTGGCTGCGAGCATCATCTTGTCCTCCTCCACTGAAGTCACCTCCAGGTACCGCGCTCGGTCGCTCGAGTCCCAGCGACCCGGGTCGTAGATCTCTGTCGGAAGCACGCTGAACGGGGTGTCCTTAAGCTTCTCCCTGAGCTGGACACAAACATTCTTGAGAGCTCTGCGTGCGCCAGTCTAGTGTGCCTCCGTGATCGAACTCTCGAAACAGTGCACCTCAATCTCCTTGAACTCTGGCACCCGTGGGTCTGCTGGCACCGTGACGGCCAGGTAAGTGGGGGTCTGCTCCATGTGCCCCATGGCCCTGCCCTTGTAGCTGACTCCGACGGTCCCCACTCCCGGTGCCTCCGTGGCACTCCCTCGGCAAGCGGCGAGAAGCCTCCGTAGCTCTTGCCGTCCGACTCCAAAGGAACCCACGTCCTCTCCGCCATCCGCACAACGTTGTTAGAGCGTAGTTAGTAAGGTAGTTAGTGAAAGTTAATCAAGGTAATGCATATATATAAATATAGTTATATACATACGGAAGCCAAGGGGTTTATATAAAGTTTCAAGGTTCGAAACGGCTTCCTATGCTATCGACCATTCCCGGGGCTCGTCCTACGGTCAAGCATGGCTCGGTACCAACCGAAACGACCGGATTTCCGCGAACGGAACCCCCGAATCTTAGCACCTCGGTGGTAGTCCCGGAGAGGGCTACCACGTGCAATCCTCGTCTCGGCGATTCCAAGAATCCATACGTAAAGATAAAAACAATAAAGTAGAGTACAACATTTATTTTATTACATTAATCAGAGTACATCTCTTCGGCACATGCCGGGTACAAGTCCATCGGGACTGAATCAAACATAAATAAAACGTCTAGCAGCGGCTCCATGAAAGCGCGGGAAACTCCATATCTGCAGGGCGGCTCAAGTGTAGGAAGAGCTCTAGTCCACCCAACCGTCGTTGTCGAAGTCGTAGTCCGGCTCTGCGTCAGAGTCACCAGGGTCTACCCGATAAGCGGGTAGGTCATGTCAGCTTCCCAACAAAGAGGCAAAAGCGGTGTATATTCTATTATGCATGGGATAACCCTAATCTGGCTGTAGAAAGCTTAAGCAAAGCAGCATTGCAACGTACAAGGTAAGCAGAATATAGCAAGGAGGTCCACACCTCGGGGAAGCTTCCGCTTCTGAGGTCCACACCTCGGGGTCCGCACCCCGCTCAAGGAATACCACACCAAAACACCGGATCTCAAACACGATCCGAGAACCCAACTCTCATCATCCGCGATGTGGGGCCCACCGGCTCCTATCCCCACATCTCAACGGCCGAAGCCGGGCTCACACACTCGGGGGAGAGAAGAAGCACAAGAGAGATGTAACTAGTCAGGTGAGAGATCGAAAGACTGTCCATAACCAGTGGACACAGACTATAGCTATAGGTTTAACACTGCGGAGAGAGGTTGTACAACCGCACCCGCCCGAATAGGACCGAACCGGCCGTCACCGTGTCCGACACTACCATACGGGCCGAAGCCCAAGTAAGTGGATAGTACCCTTCGCATCTCCGAGCACGGCCCGGCCTCCGCGGCGAGCTCATACTACCCGCGAGAGGTCCCTCGAAGGCTGTGGAACCCTTCCCCGGCCTTGCCGGGGGCAAAGTCTACTAAGGAGGGTAAGACCACTCCCGACACGATCACACCGATCCTCTGCGGGAGGGGGTGCTATCCACTACAAGTCTCACCCCACACCCCCCGCCCAATACAAGGCGGGCGGTCTGTACGAAAATAGTCATCCGAAGCAAGGTCAACTGACGATCGGTCCTTAAGGGGCCGAGATCGAGCACTCAACATCTCCATCCCACACGACACGACCCTCGGGTAAGAGGCCAGATCGCATCTTCCCTCGGCAGCCGTTCACAAGTAACCAGCGGCTCGCTCCCGCCAAAACACAGCAAGGAGATACACACCCAGAACACACGCTAGAATCACGCCGAGAAACCCACATCTCAGCCCAAGCCCAGAGCACCATCCATAATCAAACAACAAAAGTATGGATAGTTGAAGTAAGGGACTAGCTAGGGGTCTGTAGGTAGTCCCGCAGGTAGTAGAGCAAGGAAACAGGGTATAACAAAGCATCAAGGCATGGCTAATAAACGGGTTATGCAATTCATCAGATCAATGCATTAAAGTAAAGCACTAGCAGCTATGTAATAACATGGGATCTATATGGTTGGGAGTGACATGACACCTTCGTTGCCGTTGAAGCAGTCGCTGTCTGGAGCAGTGTACTCGGGGTCCTCCACGTCCTCCTGGTCGAAGCTCGGGTCTGCGGCACGAGATTCGACGCGAAAATAAGATAACGGTGCACATCTAAGCAATAACTCCAAATAAGAATCAATTTAGAAGATCCAAATGAACCCAAACTACCTACAATCAGCAAGGTTTCGCAAATACGGATTTATAGAAATTAGTTTTGTATTTTTCTGAGCCTCCTAGAATTTATTTCGAATTTTTAAAGATTAAATACATTTTCTGGAATTTTTAAACAGAAGAGAAAAGGGTTTTTCAGAAAATATGCTGCTGACGTCAGCATGACGTCAGCCTCCTGGGTGTATCGGGCTGCAGGAAGGCCAGAAGAGCTGCTGGGCTGTGGGCGGCCCAGCGGACTTGTTACCGCCCAAAATCGGGTTTCGGCCCATGGTGGTCCAGGCGCTACTGCCTGCTTAAACGAAGTCCGGTGATCCACCTCCTGCTCCCTAACCCGCGCTGGGCCGGCGGCCTACTAGTGGCTAGCTGGGCTTAGGGCCCATAGCTGGCCGGCGGCCCGCTTCTACCCTTAAACCAGCCACGGCCGCTCGCTCGCCCAGCAGGTGCTCGACGTATTGCCCTGGCGGCGCCACGACCGTGCGGTGCGCCGCCGGCGCTAGGTTCGGGAGCCACTCGCCCCGGCTCACCATCCTCCGGGCCGAAACCCATGTCACGGCTCGGCAACGGGGTGTGCGCGCCGTTCGGCGCTCGCATCCGTGCTCCCGCGCGCGGCGGGCGGCGCGTCGTCCCGTGGCAGCCGGGCACGATGCCGCCGGCCGGCGCGTCACGACACGTCGGCCCCATATTCCCCCACCCGCACAAAACCTCGGGTCGAAGCCCGGCTCAACGGTACATGCCTCGTGCGCCCTTGTCCGTCCGCCCGCGCGGTCACCCGGTAACCGGGCGCGCGCGCGCGGCGACACGGCGGCGTTCACGTTCTTGCACAAACGAACACGGCTCGACGGCCAAATCCACAACCCTTCCTCGCACGGCGACGCGCGCACCGGAGAGAGCTCGCCCCCGCCGGCTTGGGGTAGCCGCGGCGCGACGCCTCCCCTGATCACCTTTCACTCACGAGCCCGCATCGCTCTTCGCGCGGCGACGGCGGAGCTCAGAGGCACAACCGGCCCAGGAGCCCCATCCGCCGCGGCACGGCAATCCTGCGGCGCGAAGGCCAGCACTCAGGCAAGAAGTCCACAGCGATGCGTCTCCACACATGGGATGCCAACACAGGAAGAAATCCAAGGGGGAGAAGAGAGAAGAAGGCTGCGGTGCTCACGAGGGGGCGACGGTGTAGTCGTGGCCGGCCTGCCGGTGACGTGGCGTCGATGTTCCGTGCGTGAAGGTGTTCGGCGAAGAAGTAGATGCTCCCCGGTGGCGTAGGTGTTCACGCCGGCGACGTACTCCGCAGCTCCGGTCCGAGATCCCGCCGCTCCTGGTGCTCGTCCCCTTCTTCTTCGGCGCGGCCCGGCGTTCCTTGGCGGTGAAGACGTCCCTGCCCCCGGTCCGGTCCTCGGCTCCCCCTTCAACTGGCGCGTCGCGGCGGCGGCGCGCCCGCTCCTCCTCCCAACGGCGCGGCGCGGCGGCACGCCCCGCCTTCTCCCTCAACCCGGGCACACGGCCGTGCGGTGGAAATGGAAACCCCAAGAGGGGGCGGTTGGCTTTGCCTCCAGGCCACACCGGCCCTCTCCTTTTGAATTCGGGCCGCGGCGGCTCGAGGGGGGAAAGCCCCTCAATGCCCTTGGCACCGCCGCCGAGCGGGGCAGGTGGCGCGCCAAGGCCATGGCTTGGAGCGCCTTGGATGCCCGCGGCGGGGGCAAAACCGTCCTTCGCTTTTCTCCTCGGTCGCCCCCGGTCGCGTGCGCGCGCACCGGCCCTCGGCGTGCGTGCCGGCCGGCGGTCCGGCCGCGCCCCGTCCCGCGCGCCGGCATGGCCGGACCGGCGGCGCGCTTGGGCGGCTCGGTTGACCGGCGCAGGGAGTCAAGCGGGGAGGGGAGAAAAGGGGGGAAGAGATGGGGAAAGGTGTGACTGCTAAGTGGGGCCCACGCGCCGGTGACAGCGAAAGAGAGAGCGGTGGCGCGGGCTAGTGGGCCGACAAGGTGGCTTGGGTTGGACCGCTGCAAGGCGAGGGAAGGAAGGAAGCGGCCCACAGCACACGCTTGGCCTTTTTCAAATTAAGGAATTAAGTTTGAACTAAGGTTTGAAATAGAGTTTGAATTTGTTTCCCAATCAAATTCAAACTACACACATATGAACTCCAAATAAACCAGAGAAAAACCAACTCACATACTTTACCATATTTTAAACATATGTTTTATGAATGGGCTAAATTGGTGGAGAATTAGAGAAGGGCTAGCAATTTTGGTTCAAAAATTTATAGCACTCAAATGCAAGCAAAAAGTTTTAAATTTTCGCAAAATTTACACACCTAAATTCCCGGGTTGTTACACCCGAGCTCCGCAATTGCTTCATACACATCCTTCGACACCAATCCTCTAAGTCTAGAAGGAGTATGTGGCAAGAATGTGTCTTGAGCTTTCCAACCACCCTCGATCCATCTTCACTAATGTACTTGCTAGGTTAGCAACATATCCATCAGGAAACTTGATACCTTTTAGAAACTTGCAAAACTGGACTTTTTGATCCTTCCCCAAGACATAAGGATCAGGTGGAGCACTGACTGAGTTGTTCCCTTTCTCCTGTAAGTGCAAATGATGTCTGATGCCCATATCGAACAATTCTAGCCTAGCATTAAGTGTGTCATTGGTCTTCCCGAACATTGAGTAATGTGCATAGAATGTTTTCACATACGTTTTTCTCTATGTGCATCACATCAAGATTATGTGGAAGCTTCAAATGTTTCCAGTAAGGCAATCTCCGCAATGCAGATTTCCGACTATAAATCTTTGGACCAACATTACGCTTTCTTTTTTCCCACTTGGTTTCGAGTTCCTTGATCCGCTTCCCCGGCCCGACATCTTTCACCTTATCTAGCTCCTCTACCACCTTAGCCAAAGTGAACCTCTCGTGGTGCTTCTTTGTTTTCCCGCTTACCATCGAAAGCCAAGCTTCTCCTCCATGCATGTGTCTTTGGTAGGTATCGACGATGTCCAATGTAAGATACCTTATTCCTTATTGCCCGAGACAACGGATCTTTGTCGCGGTAAATACATGCATAATACCCTTTTGTTGTTCTCCCGGACAACGTGCTCAATGCCTGGATAATCATGTATACACCATAGCACGGCGAGCACGAAGGTCAAACTTCCTACCGGTACACGCATCATAGGTACTGACACCCTTCCATAGCTCTAGCAGTTCTTCAATTAGGGGCTCAAGGAACACATCAAAATCCTTTCCTGGACATCTTGGACTTGGGATGAGTAATGACATAAAGCAATTTGTTGGATTCACACATTCCCATGGTGGGAGATTTAGTGGAGTCAGAAGCACTGGCCACATACTGTACTGGGTACTCATGTTGCCAAATGGATTGAACCCATCTGTAGCTAAGGCAAGCCTCAAGTTCCTCGGTTCAGCTGCAAAGTCTTTTTCCTTATTGTCAAAGTACTTCCATGCATCCCCATCACCTGGATGGCTCATTACATTTTCCACTGGCGTCCTCACTTTCTTGTGCCATTGAGTTTTCCTCAGAAGTATGCTTTGAAGCATATATTCTCTTCAACCTTGGCAAAAGTGGAAAATGTCTCAGAACCTTATGTGGAACCCGCTTGGTCTCGGTTTCGTCTTTCCATCCGGACTCCTTGCACACCGGGCACACATTCAACTTTGCATACTTGGATGTTTTTGAATCCGAAATAAAACATAATTGTTCTTGCACACATCTCTCGAAGGTATTTCTTTGCCTCATCATAAGATTTTGGCAGCTCACTCTTAGGGTATCTCGATGAGATCAAGTTCATCACCGTGGAAAATTCTGCATTGCTGATTTGATACGAGACTTGATATACAACATCCTCACCATAAATGAGAATTTTGAATGCCTAGATCTCGGGCTAAGTGCCTTCTTCGCATCTTCAAGCACTCTTGCAAACCTTGGTTGTTCTCCATCAGCCTCTGCTTGAGCATACAATTCTCCAATCATCTCTCGGTACTCCAAGATCCTCATCAAGATGATCATCATCATCCACATCCACATGTATCCCATAATCATGATCACCTTCCACATCCCGGTGCTCGTATTCTCAACTTCGGTACTATCCGTAGGCTCCCCATGATAAATCCACCTGGTATATGTAGCTGACATTCCAAATATGTGTATGTGGTTTTCTACATTATGCTGGGGTCACACTTTTTTATTCAGACAATTGCGGCAAGGACAACGTATCTTTGTGTCTTCTGGGTATCTTTGTCTAACAAAATTCATAAACTGTTCAACCCCTTTCAAATATGCAGGTGTGAATTGTTTCCCAAATATCGAACTTTTATCCACTGTTTGGACAAACACAAAAAAAATTCAAAACACCGAAACTGAGATATATTAAGCTGAAAACAATAAAAAATTTGGATATTTCAACAATTAATTGATAACCAGATGCTAGTACGCTCTACAAAAATTAAACCATTCATCCATATATGAACAAACCTTCTAATTAAACTCATATCCATATCTGAACAAATACTTTAAACAAATACTTCTAAAAACCTTGGAGGCGCTGCTCTTCTTGACTGCAGGCTGACACCTCCTCTTCTCGACTGCATGCGCGGCTCTGCCTCCTACGATGCCGCAGCGAGCATATTCGATGCCACGCAACACCCCCTCGCAACGCCCTCGATCTCGATCACTGCGGAGCCGCCGCCCACAACGTGTGCAAAACCTATCGACGTCGTCACAAGGACCTACGCTTCGATAGGCCTCGTCACATTACTCCTGGATACATTGCACGACCGGCCTCAGCACGTTAGGCCCAGAACATCACAATCGATCCAGTAGAAGGCCCACGACTTATTACAACAACGTATTAAAGGTTCAAATAACAACTATACTTAAGAACTACACGAAAGCTCACGCAGTGCAGTGGTAAAGCTCTAACTTGCATACCCCCTGGTTCAGGGATCGAAGCTTCACAGGAGCAATTTTTTTGGCCAAATACTTGTTGCCCAGTTCCAAACAAACAGGGACTGGAGCGGCCCATTAGTTATGGCCCAGTACCAAAATACCAGGGAAAGGAGCGGCCGATTTCGACAACTAATCCCACGCCGTCAATTCCACCACTGATTTGTGACGAATTTGTTTCATCATTAAGTGTGTCAAACAATGCCAATATATGTTGACGATAACAAAACTAATTTGTGACGATCAACTTTCGTCATTCCAATAAGGTATGCCCAAAACAAGTTTTATGACGATCTCCTTTTACTATTCTGTGACACTATTTTTATTTTCGTCATAAATTTCCGGGCCAAATCTTCATCACTTGGCACCTATGACGAAAATGGAGATTTCGTCACAGATGACATACCATTCTGTGACGAAAGTGAGCGGCGTCACGAGCAAATCGTCACATTGCAACATTTCTAGTAGTGAAGCCAAGAATTCATTTATTTTTGAAACTTTGTTGTGCGTGTGCAAAAAACGCACGACAAACATAAAACTTTGTCGTGCGCATACACAAAATGCACGACAAGCATGAAACTTTGTCGTGCGTTTTACGAAGGCGCACGGCAAACATAAAATTCTGTCGTGTGTTTTTAGAAGGCGCACGGCAAAGTTAACGACCGTGGCCTGCCGTTCCCTCACCAGACGTTCATATCATGTGGGTAGCACGAGGTGTGCACGTGCGCACTTGTTTGCCGTGCGTTTTGGGGTCGGTGCAGGGTAAAGATAATCTTTGTCGTGCGTTTTGTATGCAACGCACGACAAAGACTATTTGTGCCGTGCGCTTTTGTTTGCCGTGCGCCTTTATGTGCAACGCACAACAAAGAGGATTGTTTGCCGTGTGCCTGTGGTTTTGCGCACGGCAAACAATCCTCTTTGTCGTGCGTTGCACATAAAGGCGCACGGCAAACAAATTTGTGCACGGTAATCAATTTGGAGCATGGCAATTGTCGAGTTTCCCGTAGTGTCTAGCTCCATGCATGGTTGTTTAGAGCTGCTCATCACTAGGTCTAAAATTCTTAAATGCTGATGTGTGAGCAAATTCAGAGTCCTTGGTTAATCCGTTGTTGTTCTTATTTTGTATTAATATGCATATGGTTGAAATAACTCCAAATTGTGCTTGCATCTTGGAGTTAGAGCCCTGCCATGCCTGCATGTGAACTTTGTTGTAATAAGAAATAAAAAATAAGAAACACATAAAGGTTTCCATGACATGGGCTCTATTCTATTTTTAAAACAATGTAGTGATGTTGCACGAAAATGTTTGAGCCATATATCTGCTGTTACATATTATGGTAAGGTAAATTGGTGTGTTGAAGTAGTCGAACTACTACCTGCTAGGGCAATACAAATATAGAATTCCGTTATTTTTACAGATATATAGCTACTTTGCATAATGAACAACTATCTCTTGTTGTTTCGCCAAAACTGTTTACATCCCTCGATATCATAGGCAATGTATCACCGAGGGTTATAACTATAGCGACCCGGTTTATTCGAGCCTGATCTGAACCCTTGATTAAAGGGTCATTGCTACTAATAACAGCTGCACGTGTACCGGGAGACATTTGCAGGTACTCAGAGGCTTGGGAAGGGTTATGAGGTGGTGTCATGCACATTTAGAGAACCCTTGGGGCTCCTTTGGGAGCCGGTGGTAAACCTACTCTTGGGGCTCCTTTGGGTAATAGATAGTAATACCACTGAAGCTTCACAACAGTAATAGATAGTAAAACTAAATTTATCAAACAGTAAGCAACGATCCACCTTATAAGAAACACAGGATGGCGAAAGACAAAACAAACCTAGAAAGCAACATCTCCAATTATGTTCACTAAGAGCAATCATGGCAATTAGAATCAAAATAAACAGGAGTACAGGATAATATTAGAACTGAGCAAAAAAGCATGAACAGAACTGAGCCAAGCACTACATAGCTTAAATCTTGGGAAAATCCTCTGAATCCCGGCATCAAAGCATAGAACTGTGCAAGAACCAATTGGAATCAAAGATGGGTAGCACGCATCAGAAAATAACATGTATTGTGTTTTTTTAGGAAGATACTTGTTCTTTTTAAAAAAACAACCATCATTTTCCAAATTGATGTACGGCTGCAATATGAAGATGCAGATTGCTACTAGGAAAAGCAACCTACACCTAACCGTGATATCAAACCTAATTGGCATGGCGACGTTGTAAACATGCATCTACTGTAAAATCGAGTCATCTAGTGCAAAATAAGCAGAAATAACAGGTCCTGTGCAAAATACAACATGATATGAATCCCGGAACCTGAGCTCAAATGAATGGCCATGTTTTGGTGCTTCAAAAGGGGCCCTGAAAGCAGCTTACCATCTTATTTCCCCAAAAAGAAAGCAGCTTACCAGCTGAGCTACCAGTGCAAGCCGCTTCACAACAACAATTTAATTAGACCATACCCTGCAACATGGCAGATTTTTCACAAGGACCCAGATGAACTAATTCACATAGTTAAGTAATGCAATGATTTTTTTGGGGGAACGTAACGGAATGATTTTTCATGTATTTTTTACGAAACAACAAATGCATCAGTTACATTTACAAATTCTGTACACCCGAAGCAAATATAATGATATTCCAGATTTCAGTGTAATAGGCTTGGTCCATTTTGCTAATTGCACAGAACTAAACAAGTTGAATGATTCAAGGAATTAAATGATATTGCCAATCAATGCTTCTAAAACAACACCAAAGATTCAAAATACTCAATTCTGTGGCCTTGTAACAAAAATACAATACAATGAATGCGGTCAAAAAACGGCTCGACAGTACATATAACTAAAATCAAGAATACAGCGGTGTTCATCTAGTTGTAATTTGTAAACTTGTAAGCAAAAAAACTAATAGGAAATAGATGCATTATCACAAAACTTTCCAAAGGTTCAACACATAGGCGATCTCATATTTATTATTTCAGTCACGGTCTAAATGAATTTTCTGAATAATGGTGCATCATATTTGTGCAGGACATTGACTTATTGGCAACAACTTTTTCCACAAGAGGATCTACTGAGCACAGTGATCTGTGCCTCATATATGATCCTATTCTATACTGTCATAACATCAAACTAGTGCGACATGTCCCAGGGATAACCAAACCGATCTTTGGACAAGTTTGTAAGTCATTGGAGTATGCATTTAGTACTTTCTCGCAGCAATCAGCATACAATATAAACTTGGATCAGGCAAATGGAATCTGGAGCAAGAGGTGCATAGCAAAGTAACCATCTGAAGAATGAGTTTAGTTCCATAGCAATAGTGGGGCGCAACTACAACTGCAGCTGAATCTAGTCGAACCCTCTTGGTCAAATGTGAACAGTCAAGAAGCCAAGAACTAGCAAGCCGATCGATCCAACTCAAGTATAGCGCAGCTGGGCAGGAGAGGTATATTGGGTTCTGACCTTGTTGGTGCGGTGGCGGCGGCGATGGGCTGGCCGAGATGGCCGTCGCGGCGCGTCACGGGTTGGCAGATCAGCAAGGACTCGGCTGGTCGGTGAGATGTAGCCTCCGCGTGAGGGGGATGGAAGCGGTGCGACGCGTCGTCGGATGACGAGGAGCAGCGCAACGTGGTAGAGCTGGATGGGGGGCGTGGAGGAGCGGCAGCAACATGGTGGAGCTAGACGATGAGGGGCATGGAGGAGTGGCGGCGACGTTGTGGAGCTGGACGGGGAAGAGGCGTGGAGGAGCGGAGGCGACTCGCGAGAGAGAAAACACGGGGCAACGGCGTCGGGATTCGGAAGGTGGGGAGAGATTGCCCCGGGGAAAGAAGGGGATAGGGTTGCTACGGCTCGCGGCGTGGGCGTCCAAATGACGCCAAGTTTTGGCTCGTGTCTACTTTTCCACGTGGGCCGCCCGTCTAGGGAAGAGACCGGGATTCCGGAGGGATTATGGACTCCCAAAGAGGCCCTTGATGTCCTTAAAAACCACATGGATAGGCTTGTTTTTTTCTCTCGTTGTGTTTATTACGGAGATGGAGGCCGATAGGCTTATTGTAGTCGCACGGTGGCACTCGGTACCAAGCAAGGATTCGAGCCCGTAGGCGAGAGAAGGGTGATAGATCAAGAGGATAAAGGAAAGTTGAACATGTGTAACCACGGGACTACCGTGTAGATCATTCTATAAATATAGTGGTTGAATAAGAGTAGGATAGTAAAGTAAAGTATTCCCGATGTGACTATAATAAAAGGCAATCCGCCCATCCGGTACAAGGGATGATCTTTTCGAATGAAAAGTTAGTGTAGAGTGCTTTTGTACATTGGTTTCATCTATCGCATGGTTGCGAGTCTCGCTTGAAACCAAACATCTATTATCTACGAAATTTCGTCTCATTTATTGCATAGATCAAACACTACGGTCTTGTGATATGCTTGGCGGTGGAGACATGAAACGACCCGGATTTCCGCGAACGGAACCCCGAATCTTAGCACCTCGGTGGTAGTCCCGGGAGGGCTACCACGTGCAATCCCCTGTCTCGGCGATTCCAAAATTCCATACGTAAAGATAAAAACAGGAAAGTAGAGTACAACATTTATTTTATTACATTAATCAGAGTACATCTCTTCGGCACATGCCGGGTACAAGTCCATCAGGACTGAATCAAACATAAATAAAACGACTAGCAGCGGCTCCATGAAAGCGCGGGAAACTCCATATCCGCAGCGGCTCAAGTGTAGGAAGAGCTCTAGTCCACCCAACCGTCGTTGTCGAAGTCGTAGTCCGGCTCGCGTCGAGTCACCGTGGTCTACCCGATAAGCGGGTAGGTCATGTCGCCTTCCCAACAAAGAGGCAAAAGCGGTGTATATTCTACTATGCATGAGATATCCCTAATGCGGTCGTAGAAAGCTTAAGCAAAGCAAAGATTGCAACGTACAAGGTAAGCGAGAATATAGCGAGGAGGTCCACACCTCGGGGAAGCTTCCGCTTCCGAGGTCCACACCTCGGGGGTCCACACCCCGCTCAAGGAATGCCACACCAAAACACCGGATCTCAACCACGATCCGAACCCAACTCTCCTCTCGCGATGTGGGGCCCACCGCTCCTATCCCCACATCTCAACGGCCGAAGCCGGCTCACACACTCGGGGGGAGAGAAGAAGCACAAGAGAAGTGTAACTAGTCGGGTGAGAGATCGATAGACTCGTCCATAACCAATGGACACGGACTATAGCTATAGGTTTAACACTCGCGCAGGTTGTACAACCGTACCCGCCCGAATAGGTCCGGAACCGCCGTCACCGTGTCCGATCGTCACACCCGGATTTAAGGGCAAATCCGAATGCATAAAACACATGTGCGCCAGGATCAAGTTTCACACATGCGTTGACTCGGTGAATACCAAAACACAAGTGCAAAAGCGTAAAGAGAGTATTAAAACTTTATTACATGACCGAATGTCTCGTAATCGAACATAAACGAGTACTAGCAGCGGTAAAGGACGTCTCCACGAGTACCGATCGGTGGCACGCTCGCCTAGAAACCACCGAACTCTCCAGGAAAGTCTTCAAAGCGTCCGTCCGAGCAACGAACCGGGTTGTGTAGATGCATATAAAAGAACAACAAGCATGAGCACATGTCGTACTCAACAAGGGAAAAGATCTATAACAACATGCAAAGGCTTTATGGTGGAAGCTTTTGGCTCATAAGCAAGTCAGCATTTTAGTTGGTCAAATTTTATTAAGCAAGCTATATTACTAGCAAATGTAAGTTTTTACCAACCCAAAGATTAACATAAGCATCATCATCATGAACGAAAGTAAATGCAACAAGTTTAATCCATCTTCCATAGTTTAATCATGTGAGGGTCCAGGCCGCCCGTGACCGTGGGCACGGCTAACTAGTTAGTTTTACACTCTGCAGAGGTCGTACATCTTTACCCACAAGTCGCGTAAAAACTCCGAAGAGCTTTAAACCCAACCACGCGATGCTGATCAGGCACCATACCACACTACCGAGGTGTGATTGCATAGGGACGCTACGAGGCCGTTACAAAGATCCCCAGATGAAGGCTGCCCGCTAGGTTACCTGGTCAGTGCAACGTATAAAGCTCCCGGACGAGTACCGTGTCTTAGCTAAGCCCACACCTACGCCCCGAGCAGTCCATACGCCACTACCCGCCACCCCCAACCCTTATCAGGTAAAGCATACCTAACACCCGGTTCACTAATTATTAAGCCAAGACAGAGCCATATGTCTTGTGGTAGCACTGTTTTCCCCGGGTGGTTCTCCATGTTCCGATTAACACAGGTGATCTTGTTTAATGAAAGGTACAACATAAATAAAGCAAGATTAACATTATTGTTCATCAAAACCACCATAAACCCAAGTTGAGCAACTAAGCATGGTCTACCCAACATAAACATAAACCCGGGTTGATCAAGGCACAGGATAACAAAGCTAGTCAAACCTTAGTAGTAGGACCCATCAATTTAATGCAAAGCAATAATAAATTACGGTGTAATTAAAATGCATGTTGTAATAGAATCAACGGGAATGCAGCAAGGACTTGCCTTCTACCAACGTGTCTTTGCTGCTCAAGACCTTGGAAATCTTCAACTCCGGCGTTCTCCACGAACGAACCGTCTTCTACGCACCACATCATTCACATACAAGCATACAATGGAAACAAAATAAGAAACAATCACCAAACAGTACTAACAGAGCTAAACAGGGGCAAAAAGTCGTTCTACTCGTCGAGACGATCGCGTGGATATAAAGAACGCTAAAAACGGAGTTAAAACGACCAAGTTATGATTAAAACAAGTTTTAGGACTAAATTGTAAATAAAACTTAAGTTTTCGGGCTAACCGAAGAAAACAGGACCTATTCGTAAAGGTTTCTTAAGGTGGGAGGACCGGGTTGCAATTCTGTAAAAACTTAGGGTTTAATTTACAAAAACGCGCGGTTAAACAGAAAGGGCGGATCTGATCCGTTGGATCGAGATCCGGCGGCTGGGGATCAAAGCGGGCGCGGGGTTATGGTTGACCGGTACGCCCGGTTTGACTGGCGGGGGAGGGCGAGCGGTGGCCGTTAGATCTACATCGGGCGGCCACGGTGCTGCGCGAGCGGGCTGCGGCGGCGAGCGGCCGGCGGCGGGCGCGGCGCGCGCGGCGCGCACGGCGGCGAGCGGCGCGCGCGCTACGGTCCGTGGGGCTAGGGTGCTCCAATTGCGACGCGGACGGCACCGGGACGTCCAGAGCGCACGGCGAACCCCACGGTGGGCACCCGGAGCGGCGACGGCGAGGGACGGCGGCGCACGACGAGGGAGCGCGGCGGCGGAGCTCCGGCGACGGCGAACCCGACGATGCCGAGCACAAGCGCGCAAACGAAAAGCACCAACGCGCCGCTCACCTCCACGCGCGGCTCTCGGAGCGCTTCCCGGCGACGGAGCGGCCGCGATGGCGGAGATCGACGGCGGCGGCCGTCCTAGGGTTTGGAAAGGCGGCGGCGCACCGGGTCCGAGGCGGCTAGGGTTCGGGGCGATGTGGGCGTGCGCAACCGAGGGGGCGGCGGCGCTCTTATAGGGCGGAGCCCCTAGGCGAGCGGGCCCGTGGGCCGGGGCCGGCGGCGCGGACGCCGAGTCGGGCACGACCGCGGCTCGGCGCCGCGGGTTCGACCGGCGGCGCGAGGTAGCCGCCGACGAGCGGGCCCCGCTCGTCGGTGGCGGGGGCGCCGCGCGCGCGCGTGGGCCTCCGGGCCGGGCCGTCGGCCCGACCGGGCCGTGGCGGCGAAGGGAGGCGAAGCGGCTCGCGGGGGAAAGCCGAGGGAGCGCGAGCGGACTTCGCGACCGGGTTGAGCGCCGAAGGGAAAGGTGGGCCGCCGGGGCCGGGAGCAAGGGGGTTTGGGTGGCGGCGCGGCCGAAAAGGGAGAAGGGAAAGGTTTGTTTCTTTTTTTTTTTTGAACTTCTATTTCGTTTGAAACAAACATTTGAATTCAAATCAAGATTTGAACCCAAACACCCAAGAACAATGCAACGGCATGAATGCAACACACACACAACTATTTATTTAATTTAGAAAAATCAAACCAAGGATTTTTCCTACACTATATTTCCCGTAAAGAAAAATAAAATCCGGGCAAAATTTTAAAATTTAGAATAAATCGTTGTTTAATTTTTTTTTTCCTATTCACATCCCGAAATTGGAAATTTCGGGGTGTGACAAATCTACCCCCTAAAAGGAATCTCGTCCTCGAGATTCGGAAGGATAAAGAAAGATTTCGAGTACGATATGGTAGAACCGATGTGAAAACAATGTTGACGAGAGAACATACCCAACACGGTCGTTGCATTTATGTGGTTCAGTCTACCATGAGCGGAGCTCTGCTGTCCCTTAGAGCTTTGCGGGGCCTGGTTTCCATTCCTCATCTGTTGATTCTGCACTGGGGTATTCGGGACGCTCCTCCGAGGACAGTTGTTAGCATAGTGACCAGTCTCTCCACACTTGAAACATGCATTGCCGACAGGAGCACTTGGCGCACTTGGTCTCACTGGGGTTCCCCGCCGGGGGTGGTCCGACCGATCCGCCGGTTATTGGGGCGTGGAGTCCGTGGAGGGGAATGCCGCAACTCCCGAATGGGGTGCTTGAAAGGTTGATTGTTCCGCTGAAACTGTTTCGCGCGGGGTTACCACCCGAACCTCCAACCCGGGGGTGTCGTTCCTTGCGGTGGAATGAAACGGGGACGAGTGCCGCTCCCAAACCGCTCATAAGTAGTGGCCTTCCTCTTCAGATCTCTCAATTCTGCGCGCATGGCCTCCAGGGTGATGGCCTTGTCTAACGTGGCCGGAAAGATGGAAAAGTGTGAGATGTCGACCGATACCGAAGCGGTCCAGCCCAATCCCTCCATAAAACGCTCCTGCTTCTTTGGGTCATCCGCCACCTCCTCCGGTGCATAGCGAGACAGCCTCGATGAACCCGTCCCGTGCACTCGTCACCGACATTCCCCCCGTTGGAGAGAGAGGAACTCCTTCTTCTTTAGCCTCATCAACCCCCGCAGAATGTGATGGTTCCCGAAGCTTTCGGTGAACTCCCCGCCAGGTGATGGCGTTTGGTGTAGCATGGGCGGTAGTGTAGGCATCCCACCATGCCCCCGCCGAACCTTGAAGTCGTCCCGCAGCAAATAGGACCTTCTCTCTATCATCACACCGGGTTGTGGTGAGCATCTTGCTTACGGTCTTCAACCAATCATCGGCATCAAGCGGATCGGCCGCATGGGTGAAAACTCGGCGGCCGATGGCTCATGAACTCCCCGTGCTTGTTCATGGGCGCCGGTTGCCTCGTGGCGGTGGCCGAGGTGGATTGTTGGCTTGGGCCCGTAGGTTGGCCACGGTGTTGGTCGGGTGCTCCAAGAGTTGTAGCCGATTCGAAGAACCGCCGCATGGCCGGATCCATTGGTGGTTGTTGTGCACCGGCCGAGCTGCTGCCTCGTCCTTGGCGTATCACTGGAGGTTGATCAACACCTGACCCGGACCTGGTGTTCACCATCTGAGTGTTAGGAACATTGACTTAGATGATTGCACAAAGAGAAAAGCTCCAAAAGATTAAGCAGCGCAGATTTCCAGTTTAAGACAGATTCTGTTGACTCCAGATATTCATGTATAACTTTCAACGTGGATAACCAAAAATTATGAGCTTTTGAACAGTAAAAGATAATGAAATTACGGAACTATCCCAACTGGAATCATCTCGATCAGAGCTCTATAACTTCAGATATAAAATAAACAAGTCGGGTATGTCAACAGTGTTAACAGGTTCAAGTAGCTCCAAAGTTTCGGGCATCCCTCTCTGAATATGTAATAAAAATTGCTGAATTTTGTACAGAAAAACACCCATGAAATTTCTGAACTTCTCCAACTGGATTTGCCTCAAACGGAGGTCTATAGCCCAAGATATAAAATAATGAAGTTAATGTGTCAGCAGAGTTTTATAGATTCTGACCACTCCCATGTTTCCTGCATAGCTCCCAGGATATGTATTGGATGGGGCTGAATTTTTGACAGAACATTGGTTATGAAATTTGTGAACTAACCCAACTGGTTTTGCATCAATCGGAGCTCTGTAGCTCGAGATATAAACAAAACACTACTGCTGTGTCGAAAGTTGGCGAGAACAGATTTGCAGCAAGATGGATTCCAACGTAGATGGGTATAGATTTAAGAAAGGGTTAGGAATGTGCAAGATGAAAGGATGGTTGAGACAAAGATTAACCCCAACTAAGCAAACTTACACTAAACCAATGCCATTGTGGTTATCAACCCACAACACACTGCACTCAATCAAAGATCCAAATCAAGCATTAACACAAGATCAAGCATGCAAACACACCACTAAACCAAGCACACCTAATCGCCGATCGTGACTAGCGATTTCACAAGGACAAGCCTAAAGAACCTAGATCCTAAGGAAGATCTTCAGCTTGAGCATGATAGAGTCATTAGATAACCGAGAATACTGCGAACACAAGTAGGGTAAAGGTAGGGAAAGGTTAGAGAGCATAGATTAGGTGCTAAAGATTTCCTAAAGCAAGAACAAGGTAACATAGAAGGATAAGATTGACCAAGGTAAGATAGACAACGAGTAGAACACCAAGGATGGGGGGGGGGGTAAAATCAAGGATAAGTATATTAAGGATGGAATTAAAGCATAGCATGGAGTGAGCATGGCTTCTAGATGATTATAATCCTTAAGTTCGACCGAGTTTCTAACTAGGCTAACGTCCTACGATCAACACCGGCTCGATACCACTTTGTCACACCCGGATTTAAGGGCAAATCCGAATGCATAAAACACATGTGCGCCGGATCAAGTTTCACACATGCGTTGACTCGGTGAATACCAAAACACAATGCAAAAGCGTAAAGAGAGTATTAAAACTTTATTACATGACCGAATGTCTCAGAATCGAACATAAACGAGTACTAGCAGCGGTAAAGGACGTCTCCACGAGCGGTACCGACCGGTGGCACGCTCGCCTAGAAACCACCGAACTCTCCAGGAAAGTCTTCAAAGCGTCCGTCTGAGCAGCAACCGGGTTGTGTAGATGCATATAAAAGAACAACAAGCATGAGCACATGTCGTACTCAACAAGGGAAAAGATCTATAACAACATGCAAAGGCTTTATGGTGGAAGCTTTTGGCTCATAAGCAAGTCAGCATTTTAGTTGGTCAAATTTTATTAAGCAAGCTATATTACTAGCAAATGTAAGTTTTTACCAACCCAAAGATTAACATAAGCATCATCATCATGAACGAAAGTAAATGCAACAAGTTTAATCCATCTTCCATAGTTTAATCATGTGAGGGTCCAGGCCGCCCGTGACCGTGGGCACGGCTAACTAGTTAGTTTTACACTCGCGAGGTCGTACATCTTTACCCACAAGTCGCGTAAAAACTCCGAAGAGCTTTAAACCCAACCACGCGATGCCGATCGTGCACCATACCACACTACCGAGGTGTGATTGCATAGGGACGCTACGAGGCCGTTACAAAGATCCCCGGATGAAGGTCGCCCGCTAGGTTACCCGGTCGGTGCAACGTATAAAGCTCCCGGACGAGTACCGTGTCTTAGCTAAGCCCACACCTACGCCCGAGCAGTCCATACGCCACTACCCGCCAGCCCCCAACCCTTATCAGGTAAAGCATACCTAACACCCGGTTCACTAATTATTAAGCCAAGACAGAGCCATATGTCTTGTGGTAGCACTGTTTTCCTGGGTGGTTCTCCATGTTCCGATTAACACAGGTGATCTTGTTTAATGAAAGGTACAACATAAATAAAGCAAGATTAACATTATTGTTCATCAAAACCACCATAAACCCAAGTTGAGCAACTAAGCATGGTCTACCCAACATAAACATAAACCCAGGTTGATCAAGGCACAGGATAACAAAACTAGTCAAACCTCGCTAGTAGGACCCATCAATTTAATGCAAAGCAATAATAAATTACGGTGTAATTAAAATGCATGTTGTAATAGGATCAACGGGAATGCAGCAAGGACTTGCCTTCTACCAACGTGTGCTGCTGCTCAAGACCTTGGAAATCTTCAACTCCAGCGTTCTCCACGAACGAACCGTCTTCTACGCACCACATCATTCACATACAAGCATACAATGGAAACAAAATAAGAAACAATCACCAAACAGTACTAACAGAGCTAAACAGGGGCAAAAAGTCGTTCTACTCGTCGAGACGATCGCGTGGATATAAAGAACGCTAAAAACGGAGTTAAAACGACCAAGTTATGATTAAAACAAGTTTTAGGACTAAATTGTAAATAAAACTTAAGTTTTCAAGCAACCGAAGAAAACAGGACCTATTCGTAAAGGTTTCTTAAGGTGGGAGGACCGGGTTGCAATTCCGTAAAAACTTAGGGTTTAATTTACAAAAACGCGCGGTTAAACAAAGGGCGGATCCGATCCGTTGGATCGAGATCCGGCGGCCGGGGATCAAAGCGGCGCGGGGTTATGGTTGACCCGCACGCCCGGCTTGACCGGCGGGGGAGGGCGAGCGGTGGCCGTTGGATCTACATCGGCGGCCACGGTGCCGCGCGAGCGGGCCGCGGCGGCGAGCGGCCGGCGGCGAGGCGCGCGCGCGGCGCGCGCACGGCGGCGCGGCGGCGCGCCACGGTCCGTGGGCTAGGGTGCTCCAACTGCGACGCGGACGGCACCGGGACGTCCGGAGCGCACGGCGAACCCCACGGTGGGCACCCGAGCGGCGACGGCGAGGGACGGCGGCGCACGACGAGGGGAGCGCGGCGGCGGAGCTCCGGCGACGGCGAACCCGACGATGCCGAGCACAAGCGCGCAAACGAAAAGCACCAACGCGCCGCTCACCCTCCACGCGCGGCTCTCGGAGCGCTTCCCGGCGACGGAGCGGCCGCGATGGCGGAGATCGACCCGCGGCGGCCGTCCTAGGGTTTGGAAAGGCGGCGGCGCACCGGGTCCGAGGCGGCTAGGGTTCGGCGATGTGGGCGTGCGCAACCGAGGGGGCGGCGGCGCTCTTATAGGGCGGAGCCCCTAGGCGAGCGGGCCCGTGGGCCCGGGGCCGCGCGGCGCGGACGCCGAGTCGGCACGACCGCGGCTCGGCGGCCGCGGGGTCGACCGGCGGCGCGAGGTAGCCGCCGACGAGCGGGCCCCGCTCGTCGCGGGCGGGGGGCGCCGCGCGCGCGCAGTGGGCCCGGCCGGGCCGGCCACCCGACCGGGGCCGTGGCGGCCGAAGGGAGGCGAAGCGGCCCGCGGGGGAAAGCTGAGGGAGCGCGAGCGGACTTCGCGACTGGGTTGAGCGCCGAAGGGAAAGGTGGGCCGCCGGGCCGGGAGCAAGGGGGTTTGGGTGGCGGGCTGCGGCTGAAAAGGGAGAAGGGAAAGGTTTGTTTCTTTTTTTTTTTTTGAACTTCTATTTCTCGTTTGAAACAAACATTTGAATTCAAATCAAGATTTGAACCCAAACACCCAAGAACAATGCAACGGCATGAATGCAACACACACACAACTATTTATTTAATTTAGAAAAATCAAACCAAGGATTTTTCCTACACTATATTTCCCGTAAAGAAAAATAAAATCCGGGCAAAATTTTAAAATTTAGAATAAATCGTTGTTTAATTTTTTTTTTCCTATTCACATCCCGAAATTGGAAATTTCGAGTGGTGTGACACCGACCCTACCATACGGCCGAAGCTCAAGTAAGTGGATAGTACCCTTCTGCATCTCCGAGCCCGGCCCAGCCCTCCGCGCAGCGGCTCGTACTACCCGCGAGAGGTCCCTCGAAGCTGTGGAACCCTTCCCTGGCCTCGCCAGGGCAAAGTCTACTAAGGAGGGAAAGACCGCTCCTGACACGATCACACCGATCCTCCTACAGGAGGGGTGCTATCCACTACAAGTCTCACCCCGCACCCCCGCCCAATACAAGGCGGGCGGTCTGTACGAAAATAGTCATCCGAAACAAGGTCAACTGATGATCGGTCCTTAAGGGGCCGAGAGCGAGCACTCAACATCTCCATCCCACACGACACGACCCTCGGGTAAGAGGCCAGATCGCATCTTCCCTCGACAGCCGTTCACAAGTAACCAAGCGGCTCGCTCCCGCCAAAACACAAGCAAGGAGATACGCACTCGAACGCACGCTAGAATCACACCGAGATACTCACATCTCAGCCCAAACCCAGAGCACCATCCATAATCAAGCTACAAAAGTATGGATAGTTGAGGTAAGGGGACTAGCTAGGGGTCTGTAGCTAGTCCCGCAGTAGAAGAACAAGGAAACAGGGTATAACAAAGCATCAAGGCATGGCTATTAAACGGGTTATGCAATTCATCAATTCCATGCATTAAAGTAAAGCACTAGCGCCTACATAGCAACATAGGATCTATATGGTTGGGAGTGACATGACACCTTCGTTGCCGTTGAAGCGATGCCGTCGTCTCGGGAGCAAGGTGTACTCGGGGTCCTCCTCGTCCTCCCGGTCGAAGCTCGGGTCGCGGCACGAGATTCGACGCGAAAATAAGATAACGGTGCACATCTAAGCAATAACTCCAAATAAGAATCAATTTAGAAGATCCAAATGAACCCAAACTACCTACAATCAGCAAGGTTTCGCAAATACGGATTTATAGAAATTAGTTTTGTATTTTTCTGAGCTCCCTAGAATTTATTATGAATTTTTAAAGGTTAAAAACATTTTCTGGAATTTTTAAACAGAAGAGAAAAGGGTTTTTCAGAAAATACGTTGCTGACGTCAGCATGACGTCGCCCTCCGGGTTTATCGGGCTGCAATAAGGCCGAAGTGCCGCCGGGCCGTGGGCGGCCCAACGGACTTGTACCGCCCGAAATCGGTTTTCGGCCCACGAAGGTCCAAACGCTACGCCCCGCTAATCGAAGTCCGGTGATCCACCTCCCGATCCCTAACCCGTGGCCGGGCCGGTGGCCTCGCTAGTAGTTAGCCGGGCTTAGGGCCCATAACCGGCCGGCGGCCCGCTCTCGCTCTTAAACCGCACAACCCACTCGCCCGGGCCAGGTGTTCGACGTAATGCCCCGGCGGAGCCGCGACCGCGCGGTGCGCCGCCGGCGCTCGGTTCCGGCGCCACTCGCCCCGCTCAACATCCTCCGGCCGAATCACACGTCACGGCTCGACCGGGGTGTGCCGGCCGTTCGGCGCTCGCATCCGTGCTCCCGCGCGCGGCGGGCGCGCGCACCGTCCCGTAGGCCGGCACGACGCCGCCGCCGCGCGCGCGCGCGCGACGGCCCCGCATTTCCCCACCCGCACAAAACCGCGGGTCGAAGCCCGAACACCCACACGCCCGCGCGCGTACTAGTTCGCTCACCCGGCGCGGCCGCCCGGTATCCGCGCGCGCGCGCGCGCCACCGCGCGCGCTCTCGCCTCGCACAAAGGGCATGGCGCGAAGGCCGGCACGCACACGTTCCCGCACAAACGAACACGGCGCGACGGCCGGACCCAAATCCCCTTCCTCGCACGGCGACGGCGGTGCCCAAGAGCACAGGCGGCTCGGGAGCTCCCCTCCGCCGCGGTGCGGCAAACCCGCGGCGCGACGGCCAACAACCAAGCAAGAGTCCACGACGTCGCGCCTCGACGTCGCGGTGCAACACAGAAAGAGAGACCAAGGGGAAGAAAAGAGGAAGGGGTCCGCGGTGCTCACGATGGGGCGATGGTGGAGTCGTGGCCGGCTCGGTGGAGAGGCGTGCGAAGGCGAGGTAGTGGTTCTCCCCGGTGGTCGCCGCCTCGGCCCTTGCTCCGTGTCCCCGGCCGGTCCTCGCCTTTCCCTCTTCTCGGCACGGCTCGGCGCTCCTTGGCGGTGAAGATGTCCTTGCCCCCGGTCCGGTCCCCCCCGGCTCCTCCCTCGCCCGGCGCGACGCAGCGCGCGCGCGCCCGTTCCTTCCCCCAACGATGCGCGCGCGGCGGCACGCCCGCCCTCCTCGCCCCGTGCTCACGGTCGCTCGGTGGAAGAAGAAACCCCCAAGTGGGGCGGTTAGCTTTGCCTCCGGACACACCGGTCCCCTCCTTTTGAATCCGCGCCGCGGGGTCTCGAGGGGAAAACCCCTCGATGCCCTTGGCTCACCGCCGTCCCGGGGCGGTGGCGCGCCCGTGGAGCTCCGGCCCGCCTCGGATGCGCGTTGGGGAGGGCAAAGGCGTCCATCCCCTTTTTCCCCGGTTGCCTCCCCCGTCCCGCGCGCGCGCGCGGGCCCTTGGCGTGCGTGCCGGCCGGCAGCTCGGCCGCGCGCCACCCCGCGCGAGCCGGTGGGGCCGGACCGCGCGCCGCCCCGGGCCGGCTCGGGCCGACCGCGCAAGAGTCAAGCGGTTAAGGGGAGAAAGGAAATGAGAGAGAGGGCGACGTCCGGGGCCCACGCGGCAGAGGAAGAGAAGGGAGAGTAAAGCCGCGCGGGTTAATGGGGCCGATAGGCGCCCCGGGTTGGGCCGGCGCAAACGTATAAAAAGAATTCGGCCCGCAGCACTAGTTGGTTGGTTTGCTAAATAAATGAATAGGTTTGAAAAAGGATTTGAAATAGAGTTTGAATTCGATCCCCATTCAAATTCAAACTTCACACATTTGGACTCCAAATAAACCGAGAAAAACCAACTCACATATTTTACCATATTTTTAACATATGTTTTATAAATGGGATAATTTGGTATAGAATTTAAAGAAGGGATAGCAATTTGGTTCAAAAATTGATAGCACTCAAATGCAAGCAAAAAGTTTTAATTTTTCGCAAAATTTGCACACCTAAATTCCCCGGGTTGTTACATTCTCCCCCACCACCGAGAATCTCGTCCTCGAGATTTAGTCCTCGACCTCCTCTCGTGAACAAGTGAGGGTACTCTTTCCTAAGATCGCCTTCCTTCTCCCATGTTGATTCTCGCTCGGTATGGTTGCTCCACAACACCTTACGTAAAGGAATAGTTGTTCTCCTTGTCTCCTTGACAACTCGGTCCAAGATTTTCTCGGGATATTCTCGTATACTCCAGGTTGTCTTGCAAGTCTAGCAACTCCATGGGCACTTGCTTTGCCTCCACCGCCTTCTCGCTCTTCTTCGCCCGTGACACGTGGAACACCGGGTGAACTCCCGCCATTGTCTCGGGCAAAGGCAAGCCGGTAGGCCAAACTCCCAATCCTTCGGGTGATAGGGTACGGTCCCACGTACCTCGGTGCAAGCTTTCCCTTCACTAAGAACCTTTTAGTCCCTCGAAGCGGTGAGACTTTCAAGTACACTCGGCCGCCAACCGCAAAAGTCAACTCTCTCCTTCTTTTGTCGCGCATAGCTCTTCCGACGACTTTGAGCGATCTTCGAGGTTCTCACGGACTTTCTCAACTTTCTCGCTCTCGCTTCCTCAATGATTGCTGGCCCAAACGAGTGTCCGCTCTCCCCACCTCCGACCAAGCTAGCGGGGTTCGCACATCCGCCCGTAAAGGGCCTCGAAGGGTGCCATCCGGAGACTTGCTTGAAAGCCGTTGTTGTACGAGAACTCGCAAACGGCAAATTGCTCTCCCAATCGGTGCCATAAGTGAGTGCACACGCTCGTAGCATATCCTCCAACACCCGGTTGACCCTCTCTCGTCCGACCATCCGTCCGTGGGTGAAAAGTCCGTGGCCGTAGCCGAGAGTGGTGCCCATAAGCTTGTGGAAGCTCGCCAAAACTTGGAGACGAACCGTGGCCCTCGATCGGATACAATACTTCCGGGTGCTCCGTGCGGCACCGAGTATGTGCTCTACGTACGCTCTCGCCAACTTCTCGGTTGCATACGGGTCTTCACCGCACAAAGTGAGCCACTTTGGTCGCCCTATCCACTATGACCCAAACCGAGTCATTTCCTTTTGGTGTTCGAGGGAGTCCCACCACAAAGTCCATGGAAATGTCCTCCCACTTCCACACCGGAATATCCAACGGCTTCAACAAACCAAACAGCGGGTTTCGATGTTCAATCTTTACTCTCGCTACGTGTGTCGCAACAGCCACGTAGTGTGCTATATCCTTCTTCATGTCCTTCCACCCGCACTCGATCTTCGCATCTCTCGTACATCTTGGTGCCGCCGGTGAATCGAGTACCTCGAGTCGTGAGCTTCTCTCATGATCCGCTCTCGGAGTGCCTTGTCTTGTGGTACACGGATCCGTTCTTTCAACCACACCGTGCCCCGTTCATCTACCCGTAGTCCTCTCGCTTTGCCCCCGCTTCATTAGTTCTCGCAAAGCTTTGATTTCTCACACTCCTTCCGGGCCGTACGGATTCGCTCCTCCGTGTCATAGGTCACTTGCATCACGTTGACTTAGCCTTGGTCTACGATTTCGATTCTCGCCTTCTCTAGCTCTTCATGCGGAGCAGGTGTTGCTCTTCTTTTACCATGAGGTTGTTGCGAGATGTTTTCCGGCTCAGGCATCCGCCACGACGTTAGCTTTGCTCGGGTGGTAGTTGATCTCGACGTCGTAGTCCTTGATCGGCTCTAACCACCGTCTCTCGCCTCATGTTCAGCCTTCGGTCCGTGTAAAGAAGTACTTCGTGCTCTTGTGGTCGGAAAACAGCTTCACACTTGTTCCCTATCGTGTAGTGTCTCCGCATCTTGAGCGCATGCACAACGACCGCCACTCCAAGTCGTGTGTCGGTAGTTTTCCTCGTGTTTCTTCGACCGCTCGGAAGCATAAGCCACAACTTTCCCTTCCCGCATCAACACACATCCGAGTCCTTGCTTTGAAGCGTCACAAGAGACCACAAAGTCCTTCTTGATATCCGGCAAGGTAAGCACCGGGCCGTGGTGAGTCTCTTCTTCGGCTTCCCGGAAGCTCTTCTCACACGCTTCTCGACCCCTCGAACTTTGTGTTGTTCTTGAGCAACTCGGTCATTGGCTTTGCGATCTTGGAAAAGTTCTCAATGAACCTCCGATAGTAACCCGCCAACCCAAGGAAGCTCCCGACGTCCGTCACGTTCAACGCGCTGCTCCCACCGGGTCACCGACTCTACTTTGGACGCGATCCACGGCTATCCCCTCTCGCCGACAACACGTGTCCCAAGAACGCGACCTTCTCCATCCGAATTCGCACTTGCCGAATTTGGCGTACGCTTCTGCCGCCTCGGCCTCTCTAGCACGACCCTCGTGTGCTCCTCGTGCTCCTCAATGGTCTCGCAGTAGATCAAGATATCATCGATAAACACCACTACAAACCCGTCCAACTCTTCCATGAAGACCTTGTTCATCAAGTTCATGAAGTATGCAGGGGCGTTGGTCGGCCCAAAGGAAACCACCACGAACTCGTACAAGCCGTAACGTGTGGTGAAGGCTCGTCTTGGGTATATCCCCGCTCTCGGATCTTCATCCGGTGGTAGCCCGACCTCAAGTCGATCTTGGAGAAGAACCTTGCCTTTTTGAGCCTATCCAAAGAAATCCTCGATTCCGGGTAGCGGGTACTTGTTCTTGATTGTCATCGAGTTGAGCGTGCGGTAGTCAATGCACATTCTCTTGGTGCCGTCTTTCTTCTCCACGAAGAGCACCGGTGAGCCCCACGGTGAGGCACTCGGCCGAACAAACCCTTGCTCGAGCAAACTTCTTGAGCCGTTTCTTCAACTCGTCCAGCTCGTCGGACGACATCCCCGTACGGACTCTTTGCAACGGGCCCCGCCCCCGGCATCGCCCAATCACGAACTCCACGTCCCGGTCCGGGGGTAACTCCGTAAGCTCTTCCGGGAACACGTCCGAAACTCACGGACCACCGGGATTTCTTCAATCTCTTTCCCACTCATGTTGCACATCATCGTAGCAGCCTTCGGACTCGTGGTTCGATCCGCACTATCGTTCCACCGGGGTGTTCTAGCCGTATCACTCGGGGTTGCAAGAGACTATCCCGTTGTGCTTTGCCAACCAATCCATCCCTAGGATCACGTCTATCCCGCTAGACTCCAAAACCGTCAAGTCCGCCGTGAACCGTAGCCCCTCAAACACCATCCTCACTCCCCCGCATTCTAACATACTCCTCTTCTCTCCTAGCGGAGAGCTAGTCAAGATAGGCCTTGGTCGAGGCTTAGTTGGTAAAGACCTTTCTTTAGCAAACTTGGTAGAAATATACGAAAACCGAGCTCCGCATCGAACAAAACAGCTTGCCAAAACCGAGTCAACAAGGAACTCACCAAGTGTGACGTCGAGTGCGGCCGCCGCATCCTCGGCGGTGAGGTGGTTCGGACGGCCTCGTGTAGGGCCGGCGGCCGAGCGGTCCTCTCCGCCGTGTACGGGGTGGCTGTCCTCCCGGTGCCGGGGCTTGGCCGGGGTCCGGAACCGAGAGTTGCGGTTCCCGACTCCCCGGTGGCGCCCGCTCGTGGACACTCAAACGACTTGTGCCCAACCCGACGGCGCTGAAGCAAGTCACCTTGGATCCGTGTGCCGACCGCGGTGGTGGCCTCGCTTCCGACCGTTCGACCTCCACTCCCGCCCCCCGGGTTGGCTCTCGCTCTCGCGGGCCGGGACCGAGAGACGTGGTGCCTCCGCCGTGACCGGTGGCCCCGAGCGTAACCTCGTCCTCTCGCCTCTCCGTGGTGGTCCCGAGCGTCCCGCTCGGTCCGTGCGCTTGGACTTGCTTCCACGAACCTCCATGTACTCAAGCCTTGACCTCTCCACGATCGCTGCCTTGTCGATAATGGAGCGAAGTGTCGGGCGCCGTGCGCGGACAAGTGGTGTGCCATCCCCTTGTGCGGCCCCTTTCCGAACCAAAGAGACCTTCTTCTTTTCTCGTGTCGGTGTCGTCCGGCACGTACCTCATCGCCTCCCGGTAGCGGTTGGCGTACTCCCCGCACCGACATGTTTCCCATCTTGAGGTGCTCGAACTCGCCGGCCCTTCCCCGTCCATCACCGCATCCGGGATGTGGTGACTCCCGAAGGCCTCCACAAACTCGTCCCACCCGATGTGCAACGGGTCTCGGTGCGAGTCACGATAGCCGTCCCCACCACGCACCGGCCGTGCCAACCGCCCGGTGCGTGGCCACGCTCACACACTCCTCCTCTCGTAAGCTCGCCGCCCTCCGGCCTTCTTCTCAATCTCACGTAGCCGCTGTCCGCATCCATCGGCCGTCCCGGAGTGGTCGAAGGTGGGCGGTCGCGCCTTGTTGAAGTTCTCAACCTTCTTCTCGGGAAGCCCTCCGGCGTGTTGCGGTTCTCGCCCCTCTCGGTTGTTGTTGTTGTTCCGAGCTAGCATCCGGGTGATCGTCCGCATCGCTCGAGTCCGCACCGCCATCACGTCGGCCAAGTTCGGGGGAGGTGGCGGTCGTGGCACCTCGTGTCCCCGAGCCCGGCCTCGCTCCTCCCTCGGCCGGGGTACCTCGCTCGTGCTCGAGCTCCTCGCTCCCCGAGCTCCCTCGTCGCCGTGCGCGGCTCCTCGACCGCCAACTCGGCCTCCTCGGCCTACGCGGCCCGCCGTGCCTCCGCGGAGCCCGCCTCGTGGCGCGTGACCTCCACGGCGTCCGCGGCCTCTCGCTCCCGCCGGGTTAGGGGCATCCTCCCCTCCGTCGTCCCCGGGGCCGACCTCCTCGAAACGGGCCAAGAGTCGCCCGACCTCCTTGCTCCCGACATCCGTTCCAGCTTGCAAGAGTTAGTAGTGGTAGGGAGAATGTATCTATTAAGGTTATTAACTATAAAGGAGTAATCCCCGCTAACAATCACGAGAATTTCGCCGACATAAGGAAGCATGAAATCCGAAAGAAACCATGAAGATCCATGTCACTCAATCAATGCCACCATACAAAAGGGGTGCACCTCGAGGTTTACTCCGACAACCTTCGAGGATACACGGCAACACATCACGCTAACGCATGGTACAACATGGGGGTAACCACTACAAGCATGACAAAGAAAAGCGACAAGATCACATCTAACTTATTACAACGACTCGTAATCTACATCGAAGTCTCTACTCCCATCACGGGGTACACCGAGGTGCCTCGGGCCGGCGTCCGGTGGAACCGAGTAGAACGGCGGTGAGTGTGCCCTCGGGTATCCCGCACCCCGATCGCCGGTCCTCCGTAGTAGTCACAGTGTATCCTGAAGAGCACGGTCCATCTCCGCTGTGTCCTGAGAACCACTCGGGTACGGGCGTACACGTGGTAGGAGTGTCGGCGGTAGCTCGAAGGTCTCTGTCCCCGCCCGGGGCCTCTTCTTGAGCGGTAGCTGCGCGGAGAGCTCCTCCAACTCTCTCAGCCTCTGCTGGTCAGAACGCTCCCAGGCCGTGCGGGTCCTGGCCGCTCGGTCTCTCTCCTCGAAGACCACTCCACCGAGGTAGCACAAGTGGTGGTAGTTGTGTCGACTCGCCTCCCCGAAGATCCCACACCTTGACTTGATAGTCACCGCCGCAGCCTCCAACCGACTCCAACCGGTCCCCGGCCTCTCGCAAGCCTCACTCGTCCTCACGCGTGGCCTCCACCGTAGCCCGGTGCAACTCCCCGCTCGCCCTCGCCCGTGCCTCCGTGTAGCGATCCTCCCCGGCGTCCCTCTCGCGTCGGGCCGTGGCCGCCGCGGCCACGCCGTACCGGCCTCTCCGTTCCTCTCGTGCGACTCCTCCAACCGGTCGAGCAAATCCTCTCTCTCCATCTCCGTGTCCCGAACCCGCCGCGGAGTATCATCCCACTTCCACCGAAGGTACGCAATCTCACCGTCCGCCCCGTAAAAGCGCCCCGGTCTCCGGGCCAAGATGCACCGTCTGGCTGCGTGCATCTTCTTGTCCTCCTCCACAGAAGTCACCTCAAGGTACTGCGCTCGGTCGCTCGTGTCCCAACGACCCAGGTCGTAGATCCCTGACGGAAGCACGCTGAACGGGGTGTCCTTGAGCTTCTCCTTGAGCTGAACACAAACCATCTTGAGAGCTCTGCGTGCGCCGGTCCGGGTGTGCCTCCGTGGTCGAACTCTCGAAACAAGACACCTTTACCTCCTTGAACTCGGCACCCGTGGGTCCGCCGCACCGTGACGGCCGGAAAGTGGGGGTCTCGCTCCATGTGCCCCATGGCCCTCCCCTTGTAGCCGACTCCGTCGGTCCCCCCCCACTGCCGCCGCCTCCGTGCACTCTCTCGACGCAAGCGGCGAAGCCTCCGTAGCTCTTGCCGTCCGACTCCAAAGGAACCCACGTCCTCTCCGCCATCTGCACAACGTTGTTAGAGCGTAGTTAGTAAGGTAGTTAGTGAAAGTTAATCAAGGTAATGCATATATATAAGTATAGTTATATACATACGGAAGCCAAGGGGTTTATATAAAGTTTCAAGGTTCGAAACGGCTTCCTATGCTATCGACCATTCCCCGGGGCTCGTCCTACGACCAAGCATGGCTCGGTACCAACCGAAACGACCCGGATTTCCGCGAACGGAACCCCCGAATCTTAGCACCTCCGTGGTAGTCCCGTGAGGGCTACCACGTGCAATCCCCCGTCTCGCCGATTCCAAAATTCCATACGTAAAGATAAAAACAAGAAAGTAGAGTACAACATTTATTTTATTACATTAATCGCAGTACATCTCTTCGGCACATGTCGGGTACAAGTCCATCGGATCGAATCAAACATAAATAAAACGACTAGCGCGGCTCCATGAAAGCGCGGAAACTCCATATCCGCAGTGCAGCTCAAGTGTAGGAAGAGCTCTAGTCCACCCAACCGTCGTTGTCGAAGTCGTAGTCCGGCTCCGCGTCGAGTCACTGTGGTCTACCCGATAAGCGGGTAGGTCATGTCGCCTTCCCAACAAAGAGGCAAAAGCGGTGTATATTCTACTATGCATGAGATATCCCTAATCCGTCGTAGAAAGCTTAAGCAAAGCAAAGATTGCAACGTACAAGGTAAGCGTAATATAGCGAGGAGGTCCACACCTCGGGAAGCTTCCGCTTCCGAGGTCCACACCTCGTGGGGTCCACACCCCGCTCAAGGAATGCCACACCAAAACACCGGATCTCAACCACGATCCAGAACCCAACTCTCCTCTCGCGATGTGGGGCCCACCTCGCTCCTATCCCCACATCTCAACGGCCGAAGCCGGCTCACACACTCGGGGAGAGAAGAAGCACAAGAGAAGTGTAACTAGTCGTGGAGAGATCGATAGACCGTCCATAACCGCGTGGACACGGACTATAGCTATAGGTTTAACACTCGCGGAGGTTGTACAACCGTACCCGCCCGAATAGGTCCGGAACCGGCCGTCACCGTGTCCGACCCTACCATACGGCCGAAGCTCAAGTAAGTGGATAGTACCCTTCGCATCTCCGAGCCTGGCCCAGCCTCCGCGGCAGAGCTCATACTACCCGCGAGAGGTCCCTCGAAGCTGTGGAACCCTTCCCCGGCCTCGCCAGGGCAAAGTCTACTAAGGAGGGAAAGACCACTCCCGACACGATCACACCGATCCTCCTACAAGAGGGGTGCTATCCACTACAAGTCTCACCCCGCACCCCCGCCCAATACAAGGCGGGCGGTCTGTACGAAAATAGTCATCCGAAACAAGGTCAACTGACGATCGGTCCTTAAGGGGCCGAGAGCGAGCACTCAACATCTCCATCCCACACGACACGACCCTCGGGTAAGAGGCCAGATCGCATCTTCCCTCGGCAGCCGTTCACAAGTAACCAAGCGGCTCGCTCCCGCCAAAACGCAGCAAGGAGATACGCACTCGTAACGCACGCTAGAATCACACCGAGATACCCACATCTCGCCCCAAACCCGCAGCACCATCCATAATCAAGCAACAAAAGTATGGATAGTTGAGGTAAGGGGACTAGCTAGGGGTCCGTAGCTAGTCCCGCGTAGAAGAACAAGGAAACAGGGTATAACAAAGCATCAAGGCATGGCTATTAAACGGGTTATGATCTTCATCAATTCCATGCATTAAAGTAAAGCACTAGCAGCTACATAGCAACATAGGATCTATATGGTTGGGAGTGACATGACACCTTCGTTGCCGTTGAAGCGAGCCGTCGTCCGGGAGCAAGTGTACTCGGGGTCCTCCTCGTCCTCCCCGGTCGAAGCTCGGGTCTGCGGCACGAGATTCGACGCGAAAATAAGATAACGGTGCACATCTAAGCAATAACTCCAAATAAGAATCAATTTAGAAGATCCAAATGAACCCAAACTACCTACAATCAGCAAGGTTTCGCAAATACGGATTTATAGAAATTAGTTTTGTATTTTCTGAGCTCCCTAGAATTTATTATGAATTTTTAAAGGTTAAAAACATTTTCTGGAATTTTTAAACGAAGAGAAAAAGGGTTTTTCGTAAAATACGTTGCCGACGTCGCATGACGTCGGCCTCCCGGGTTTATCGGGCTACAATAAGGCCAGAAGTGCTGCTGGGCCGTGGGCGGCCCAGCGGACTTGTACCGCCCGAAATCGGTTTTCGGCCCATGATGGTCCAGGCGCGACAGCCCGCTAATCGAAGTCCGGTGATCCACCTCCTGATCCCTAACCCGTGCTGGGCCGGCGTCCTGCTAGTAGCTAGCTGGGCTTAGGGCCCATAACTGGCCGGCGGCCCGCTTCTGCTCTTAAACCGGCACAGCCCGCTCGCCCAGCAGGTGCTCGACGTATTGCCCTGGCGGCGGCGCGACCGCGCGGTGCGCCGCCGGCGCTCGGTTCCGGCGCCACTCGCCCCGGCTCAACATCCTCCGGGCCGAATCACACGTCACGGCTCGGCACCGGGGTGTGCCGGCCGTTCGGCGCTCGCATCCGTGCTCCCGCGTGCGGCGGGCGCGCGCATTGTCTCGGTAGGCCGGCACGACGCCGCCGCCGGCGGCGCGTCACGCGCGACGGCCCCGGATTTCCCCACCCCGCACAAAACCGCGGGTCGAAGCCCGGAACAACCACACGCCCCGCGCGTACTAGTTCGCTCACCCCGGCGCGGCCGCCGGTATCCAAGGTGCGCGCCGCGCGGCGCCACGGCGGCGCTCTCGCCTCGCACAAAGGGCATGGCGCGAAGGCCGCACGCACACGTTCCTCGCACAAACGAACACGGCGCGACGGCCGGACCCAAATCCCTTCCTCGCACGGCGACAGCGGCGCCCAAGAGCACAGGCGGCTCAGGAGCTCCCTCCGCCGCGGTGCGGCAAACCTGCGGCGCGACGGCCAGCAACCAAGCAAGAGTCCACGACGTCGCGCCTCGACGTCGCGGTGCAACACAGGAAAGAGAGACCAAGGGAAAGAAGAGAGGAAGGGGCTGTGGTGCTCACGATGGGGCGATGGTGGAGTCGTGGCCGGCTCGGTGGAGAGGCGTGCGAAGGCGAGGTAGTGGTTCTCCCCGGTGGTCGCCGCCTCGGCCCTTGCTCCGTGTCCCCGGGCCGGTCCTCGCCTTTCCCTCTTCCGGCACGGCTCGGCGCTCCTTGGCGGTGAAGATGTTCTTGCCCCCGGTCCGGTCCTCGGCTCCTCCCTCGCCCGCACGACGCGGCGGCGGCGCGCCCGTTCCTTCCCCAACGGTGCGGCGCGCGCGGCACGCCCCGCCTCCTCAACCCGGTGCTCACGGTCGCTCGGTGGAAGAAGAAACCCCAAGTGGGGCGGTTAGCTTTGCCTCCGTGCCACACCGGTCCCCTCCTTTTGAATCCGCGCGCGGGGTCTCGAGGGGAAAACCCCTCGATGCCCTTGGCTCGCCGCCGTCCCGGGCGGGTGGCGCGCCCGGTGGGAGCTCCGGCCCGCCTCGGATGCGCGTTGGGGAGGGCAAAGGCGTCCATCCCCTTTTTCCCCGGTCGCCTCCCCGTCCGCGCGCGCGCCGGTCCTTGGCGTGCGTGCCGGCCGGCGGCTCGGCCGCGCGCCACCCCGCGCGAGCCGGTGGGCCGGGACCGGCGGCACCGCCCCCGCCGGCTCCGGCCGACCGCGCAAGAGTCAAGAGGTTAAGGGGAGAAAGGAAATGAGAGAGAGGGCCGACGTCCGGGGCCCACGCGGCAGAGGAAGAGAAGGGAGAGTAAAGCCGCGCGGGTTAATGGGCCGATAGGCGCCCGGGTTGGGCCGAGGCGTGCATCGCATAAAAAGAATTCGGCCCGCAGCACTAGTTGGTTGGTTTGCTAAATAAATGAATAGGTTTGAAAAAGGATTTGAAATAGAGTTTGAATTCGATCCCCATTCAAATTCAAACTACACTCACTTGAACTCCAAATAAACCAGAGAAGAACCAACTCACATATTTTACCATATTTTTAACATATGTTTTATAAATGGGATAATTTGGTATAGAATTTAGAGAAGGGCTAGCAATTTGGTTCAAAAATTGATAGCACTCAAATGCAAGCAAAAAAGTTTTAATTTTTCGCAAAATTTGCACACCTAAATTCCTGGGTTGTTACAAGACAAGTGTCCTAAAATCACAACAGAAACACGCGCTTCGCCAACAGCCGCTAAGTCGTTGGTGAAGACTCCACCCTTGTTGGCGAAGTCTTTCCCAACAGGTTTCCGAGTTCCTGTTGGGAAAGAACCGTTGACGTTTTAAGTTATGGGAAAGAGCTCTTCGCCAACAGGAACGCGGGCCATGTTGGGAAAGCTTCGCCAACAGCCACGTGTACCGTTGGCAAAGGGGGGACGCCGTCAGCTCGGTTGTCGTTACCTTCGCCAACAGGGAAGCGACGGTTGTTGGCAACGTCCGGTTGGCAAAGAAGCCCAACTTTGCCAACAGCATGGGCCGAAGCTGTTGGCAAAGCCGACGCGCGCTTCGGGGGGAAAGCCCATCTTTGCCAACAGTCTGGGCCAAAGCTGTTGGCAAAGCTGGCGCGACTGGTGGGGAAAGCCCAGCTTTGGCCCATGCTGTTGGCAAAGCTGGGAATTTTTTCCCCTTTTCTTTTGTTGTTTTCTAGCCTTTAATTCACACATCAAATCCACACATCAGCATATGAACCAGAATACCACATATATATCAACAATATAGCATATGAACCACATTTCGGCATCGGTTTCTATCTCAACATGAATCCACACATCAAATCCATCGATACATGTCCATAATACATATAAAGTCAAGAAACGAGTGCATACATGTTCAACATACGCCAGGATGTCCAACATACATGTCCAAAATGTCCGACAAGTCCAACATACATGTCCAGGGGTCTAACATGCATCACTACTAGTCCATAAGAGGTAGTCACAGGTACCTAACTCATGGAGCCGTCCCCGCAGGTCCCAGCGCCCCCACCTTGCTCCAACGCACACCACCCTGACTGAGGTTGTGGCTGTGGCTGCGCCTGAGTCCACCCTGACCCCTGCGGCGGGTCGTAGTGCCAGTAGGGCGGGCGAGGCCCCCGCTGCGTCTGCGCCCCCGGCCACGACGAGTAGGTCTGCGACGGTGGAGCCCACGTGTACGGCTGCGTGGGGTAGGTCGGGTGCTGTGGAGAAAGACCCGGTGGAGGGCTAGCACCTGGAGTCGGGTTCGAACCCGCCGACTGAGCCTGCACAAAGGACAAGTGATGTAATTAGTACCTGCAGGATGGCCGCACAAGCTAAAGCTCATTTATAATTTGTAGTTTTTTTAGTCCACACATGCATGCTATTTGATTCTGAGGTTTAAATTTTGTGCAAAATAATCTTAAATTCTGCACATGTCCATAGATTGAAAGCTTTGAATAGAAAGATTGAGAAATTCTTGCAAGAATAACCAAATAATTAATCAAAGTTCATTGATACTTGCTCAATAGTTTGTGCAGCCATAATTGTGTGTTATAGTGGTGCTCAGAAATACATTATCAAATAATTAAGGTAGATATTTATATTGTGTGGTTAATCATAATAATATAGATATATTTTTTTCAATCGCAATAGATAATATAGGTAACATGGCAATCTTACATCATTCATGGGCCCATATGCTAAAGACTCAATTAATTCCTGCCAATATCCACGCCTGGACTGATTGGATTAACCAAGACCGAATCGAAGTTGGCCTCCATCATTATATATTCAACGAAGGAAAAACAAATGGATCAAGCCTGGTTAACTACGGGACAATTACGTTTATAATGGTTGGTTCTTACCACTGAGGCACTGACATGCGAGACAGTCCTCGTTCTTCACTATGAGTTCAGCGAGTCCATTGTTTCGAAAAAAAAAGAGAGGATAATAATGTTCTATGGAATATCCTTTGCAGCCGACAATAGACGAGATTTTATATTCTTTTTCTAATAAGGTATCAGTTTGAGTTATCATCCTTGTGGTGATT
Organism: Cenchrus americanus; assembly: GCA_947561735.1. Classification (NCBI taxonomy): domain Eukaryota; kingdom Viridiplantae; phylum Streptophyta; class Magnoliopsida; order Poales; family Poaceae; genus Cenchrus; species Cenchrus americanus. The sequence continues at coordinate 96,908,264 of OX387243.1, read as the reverse complement.
ACTACTAAGAAGTTCTGCTATTGCTTCCTGTGATTCATTTGCTTCTGGTACCCTACGGGAGACGGGCCCTTCCCGGGTGCAAGATGCACTCGGGGAAGGACTAGTTGCACTCGGGGAATCCTTCCCCGAGTGCAACTCTCGGGGAAGAGGGTCCGGGAAAGAGCTCCACGGGGAAGCCGCCTTCCCCGAGAGCCGTAAATCGCACACTCGGGGAAGGATTCACCGAGAGGTGTGGAAGCACCCGGGGCAGAGATTTTGTTTTTTTTAAATCCCAAAAATCGGCACTATGGCCCCCACCCGACACTGTGGTCCCCTCCAGCCCGCCGCCCGCCTCTGCGTCGTTGCCATCGCCACCGTAGGAGGTCGCCACCGCCCGCCTCTGCGTCATCTCCATCTCCGTCTCCGTGGCCATCGCAGGTCGCCGTCGCGGTTGGCCGACGCTGTCGCCTCGTGGCCTCGTACATCCCGCCGCGCCCGGAGGAGGGCGGAGGTCGCCGCCGCGCCCGGTGTAGGAGCCCGCCGCCGGCCGCACCGGGAGGGAGTGCGGCCGCCGTCGGGGAGGGCGTGGAGGGAGGCCACCGCCGCGCCCGGTGTAGGAGCTCGCCGTCGGCCGCACCGGGAGGGAGTTGAGGCCGCCGTCGGGGGAGGGAGTGGAGGTCGCCGCCGTTGCGCTTGGAGTAGGAGCCCGCCGTCGCACCGGGAGGGAGTGGAGGCCGCCGTCGGGGAGGTAGTGGAGGAGGCCGGTAGGGAGTGGAGGTCGCCGGGGAGAGGGTGGAGGTTGCGCGGCGTCGGATCCGGGGTGCGGCGGCGGTCCGCCGTCCGGGGGGAGAGGGGCGGCGACGGATCCGGGGAGAGGGGGGCCGGGGTGTGGCGGCGGACCCGGGAGAGCGGGGCGGCGGCGGATCCGAGGAGGGGTGGGGGTGTGGCGGCGCGGGGGGGGTCCGAGGGAGGTGGTCGGGGGGGTTAGGGCCGCGGGGCGCACGGATGTGGGGGGTTAGCTTTTATTAGCTAGGGTTTCCTTGAGCCGGGCCGGCCGGAATAAATGGGTCGGCCGGATTAAATGGACCGAGAGGGACCTTCCCCGAGAGCCATATTCCCGGCACTCGGGGAAGCGTCTCTTCCCGAGTGCCATACAAACGGCACTCGGGGAATTAATTTTTGTTTTTTATTTTTTTTGCCTCATTTTTAAGCCATCCCACATTATTTGAAATTCCTTGATCAAATTTGGGGTTATTTTGAATATTTTTTATATATTTCATTAGTTTTTTTCATTTTGTTGAATTTTTTAGCATTCTTCAAATTTGAACTGCAGGTGCATGAAGTAATGAAATTTCTTAATTCAAAAAATGATATTCATTATATTTGGTGTATGTTGAGGCCATATCTAGGAAGCCACATGAAATTTCGAACATCTTTTTGCCGTAACATGACGGACAACTAGCGGGGAAAAGTGTTCGTAAATTATATAAAATCCAAACGAAGTCCGAAAATCATGAAACTTGTCCGGGTGTCATGTTATGGCATGTAGAGGTCGTATGTAAGAATTGAGAAGATTTCGAGCAAGTTGGGACGCCGTATGCCTCAAACCCGGACATCTCCACACTTGATCGCTCGGGTACCCGCGGACCTCGTCGGTGGCGGCAGGGCCCCTCCCCCGCGGGAGGCCTTGGATCCGGGTGGCCCGGGCCGGATCTGGTGGCCCGCGTGGAAGGGGTCGTGTTGCCCTGTGTGGTGCGTAGAGGACGATGCAATGGCGGCCGGTGGTCTGTGGCGGTCTCGGCTGCGTTTGCTGTGGCCTCGGGCGGTGGCGAGTTGCGGCCTCGGGCAGTGGCGCGCCTACTGCGTCAGAGCCGGCGGTGACAAGATGAGCACAGGCTAGTGTTGGTGATCTGGCGGTGAGTGTTTGCAGTGGGGATCCGGCACATTTGGCCGTTCTCTGACGACCAGGCATGACCTTCCGTTTGAGGTTTGCTTGGTGCTCTGCATCTTGCCTTTCTTGCAGTGGATGGCTATTCTTGCCATATTGTCGGCTACTAGTGTCAGTGTTGCAATTTAAGCAACCCAAATCTGGTTCCTCACCGGATCTTCCATCGACACCCTAGCCTAGTGTGGTCGACGATCAGCTATTGATTTTGATAGCTGCAGTCGCGGTCGTGCTCGACACCTTTAGCAGCTTAGTGGGTTGCTTGCATGGTGTGGTGGGGATTGCGGCGAAAGCTTAGTCAGTGACTTCTGCGGGTGCCACTTCTTCCTTGGAGGCGACTTAGATCGCACTTCTCCAATTATATAGCCATGTTTTGAATCTCCAGGTGAAAACCAAGCCGACGACGATGTCGCCATTGGCGTCATATTCTTGAAGCCTTCGTTGTGGAGATACTTCTGGTGTTGCAACATTCCTTGTTCATGCTCCGCTGCTCCAGAGGATACAAGGAAGACCGTTCATTTGACAAGCAAAGCAATTGAAGTTTTGTAGATTTCAAGAATGGATGGATAAGTAGTATTAGACATTGCTTATGTTTGCTTCTTGTGTATCTTTTTTTATTTCAGCTATTTAGCTGCGGACTTTGTAAAAACTTGGCTGTCTGTGTTTTACGCACAGGCCGGATATATTTCCATTATCTAAAAAAATGTATCAGAGTAACATCTTCTTCTCCTGACAAGCAAGGATAGAGATGGGTTTAAAGGCAATTGTTTTTTACTGCTACATGCTGCTCAATCGGAAGAATGCAACACAAAGTCCGTGAGAAAAAAAACAGAAGCAAACACGTGAACTCCAGGAGACATGCCGATATGACCAAATAGCCCCTGAGCGGCTGAGCCTGACTGAGTGTTTATCTTTCCCTTCACATAGCTAGCTTTCACGCAACGCAATGCATCCCCCATCTTTCCCCAGCGTCTTTATTTATCCCTCCATCACCTCACTGACGCTGCACCAGACTATTATCTCTTCTTGGTCTGCCTCCAGCCTAGAGGATGTCACTCCCCCTCTCCTGCGAGCCAATCCGATGCCTCTGCAAGCAGCCGGCGGCAAGAGAGCTCCCGCCTTCACCCTCGCGTTCGCAGGTACGATGGTCCACTTACTCCGCCCCGTATCTTATTCTCCTGCCGCGAATTCGAAGTCCACACAGCCGAAACCCTAGATGTGGGTTCCAGCATACTTCCATGCTCAGAGTCACCATTTTCTCCCACAGGAACTTGGGTTCACGATCGAAGACGACGAAGATGGTGGCGAGACGAACAGATCGGCAGCGCTTGTGTCCGCGCTGGAGAACGACGACCTCGTCGCCAACAGCCTCCTCCTCCTCCCGGCGTTGCCGTCCTCGCTCGTCAGCGCCTCGCTCGTCTGCACGCGCTGGTTCCGCATGCTCTCCAACCCCCGTATCCTCCGCCAATTCGCCCATCACCAGAAGCCCCCTCTCCTCGGCATCTTCTATTGCAACTCGGCAAGAATAATCTTCACCCCGATGCTTGATCCGCCGGATGAGATCCCGACCACGCGCTTCGCATTGGAGGTCCCTACTGGCACTAAACTTGTTTGCTGCCACCATGGCCGCCTTCTGATGCACGTCGTGGGACAGCTATACTTCATGGTGTGGGAACCCATCACCGGAGAGCTGTGCCGCATTTCTGAGCCCCCATCGTTCAGCCCTTATCAGATGACATTGACTGCTGCATCAATTGTTTGTGCTTCCACCGACCGAGGCCATATGCATGGTGCTTGCTACTCGGATCCCTTCAAGGTGGTGGTACTAGCTGGAGACACTGAAAGATTTTATGGATGTGTTAACTCATCAGAGACCAGGGCATGGGGCAATTTGTTCTCGATAATACGGCCGCCGCAAATCAGGACAACCCGTGCTACACTACCGGAAACGCGGCCTCTACCGAGAGCTCGCCTCTGTGCCGAGAGCCAGATCCCAAGCTCTCGGCACAGAGACGATTTGCCGAGAGCAAAGGGTTCAGCTCTCGGCACAGAAAGAACCCGCGGTACAGAGTTCCTGTGCCGAGAGGGAACAGTGCCGCCTCTCGGCACAGGCGTCCACTCACGGCACAGAGGATCTGTGCCGAGAGCTGCAGAAGCGGGCCCTCGGCACAGCCGCCACCTCACGGCGCAACGTAACGGCCGTCACGGCCGTTTGCCCAGCCGTCAGATGTGCCGAGAGCCCGCTTCTGGCTCTCGGCACAGAGCACCTGTGCCGAGAGCCTGCCAAAGGCTCTCGGCAAAGAATTAAAAAAAAATCAAATTCACACATTCAAACCTTTTCTTCATCAACCTACACCCCTACAGGCTAGTTTGTATTTAATAGATATTTATTTTGTATTTAATAATTTTATTTCGTTCTAGCTAGCTAGTTTTTCACCGTAGAGTAGAGCTCCGATATGAACTCGAGGTGCATGAAATCATGATGTAAAGTTAGTGAAAAATGATATTCATGTTCATGAGGCATCTTCAAGACCAATTACATGACCAAACCTGCAGCTGAACAAAATCCAAGAGACCGGATCTGCAAGCAGTCATCTTTCACTAGCTAGGGGCCGTGCATGGGCCACCGCCTCCTCTTGAACCTCTCCTTGAAGCACATCCGCCTGAGCTCCTTCGTCCTCTCATCCAACACCATATTAGGCCTCTCCTCTATCATCTATTTCTCGTGCTTCGTGCTTTCCACCACCATCCTCGTTAGATTTCCGTCCTCTTGCTCGGTCGGCTTCCCGAGGTCCTTCTCACGCCGTTGTCCTTGCTCTTGCGGCGCGCTTCCTCCTCCTCCACATGAGCCAAAAAACTCGCGAAGTCGACCTCAAAGAGACAAACCAAGCACGTCCGCATTTACATGAGAAAGTAACGAGAACATGAATTAATTCCAGAAATTTTTGTATTAGTAGGGAAAGATATCTCACGGCATACCTTGAGAGGAGCTTCTCTTTGAACATGAAATGGCGGAAACACCGAGCTTAGAACCACGCTTCCTCTTTGAGCCGGTAGTGAGAGAGCTAGATCGAGTGAGAAAGAAACCGGAAGTACATGAAATCATGATGTAAAGTTAGTGAAAAATGATATTCATGTTCATGAGGCATCTTCAAGACCAATTACATGAAATGACGCTAAATTTTCGACATTTGACTCTCTCATCACGAAACCCGCAACCGAACAAAATCCAAGAGACCGTAATGCAAGCGGTCATCTTTCACTAGCTAGGTGCCATGCATGGGCCATGATCAGCTGCCTCCTCTTGAACCTCTCCTTGAAGCACATCTGCCTGAGCTAGCTCCTTCGTCCTCTCATCCAAAACCCTAAAGGCACCTGTGCCGAGAGCCTGCCAAAGGCTCTCGGCAAAGAATTTAAAAAAAAAATCAAATTCACACATTCAAACCTTTTCTTCATCAACCTACACCCCTACAGGCTAGTTTGTATTTAATAGATATTTATTTTGTATTTAATAATTTTATTTCGTTCTAGCTAGCTAGTTTTTCACCGTAGAGTAGAGCTCCGATATGAACTCGAGGTGCATGAAATCATGATGTAAAGTTAGTGAAAAATGATATTCATGTTCATGAGGCATCTTCAAGACCAATTACATGACCAAATCTGCGGTACCGAACAAAATCCAAGAGACCGAATCCGCAAGCGCTCATCTTTCACTAGCTAGGGGCCGTGCATGGGCCACCGCCTCCTCTTGAACCTCTCCTTGAAGCACATCCGCCCGAGCTCCTTCGTCCTCTCATCCAACACCATATTAGGCCTCTCCTCTATCATCTATTTCTCGTGCTTCGTGCTTTCCACCACCATCCTCGTTAGATTTCCGTCCTCTTGCTCGGTCGGCTTCCCGAGGTCCTTCTCACGCCGTTGTCCTTGCTCTTGCGGCGCGCTTCCTCCTCCTCCACATGAGCCAAAAAACTCGCGAAGTCGACCTCAAAGAGACAACCAAGCACGTCCGCATTTACATGAGAAAGTAACCGAGAACATGAATTAATTCCGGAAATTTTTGTATTAGTAGGGAAAGATATCTCACGGTACCTTGAGAGGAGCTTCTCTTTGAACATGAAATGGCAGGGAAACACCGAGCTTAGAACCACGCTTCCTCTTTGAGCTGGTAGTGAGAGAGCTAGATCGAGTGAGAAAGAAACTGGAAGTACATGAAATCATGATGTAAAGTTAGTGAAAAATGATATTCATGTTCATGAGGCATCTTCAAGACCAATTACATGAAATGACGCTAAATTTTCGACATTTGACTCTCTCATCACGAAACCCGCAATTTGAACAAAATCCAAGAGACCGGAATCGCAAGCGCATCATCTTTCACTAGCTTTTCTTGATGAAGCATTTAGCAAGGTTAAAGGGCCTAAAGATAGGAAAACCACATGGTGCCCCTGCAGCCCGCCGTGGAAACTCACGTCGCATTACAAAGGTGGAGATGGCATCACATCTCTATAGGAATGGATTTACGAGAGACTATTCAAAGTTGACCCACCACGGTGAAACCGCTCGAATGAGAGACGAGGTTGTGAGGCAACGCATCGGAGAGCTTGATGGTGATGCTGGGAGTACCACACATGATAGATGACTTTCATGAGGCACATTTTCAAGAAGAAAGTCGAGAGGAGGAACCGAGCCAAGTGCGAAGGCGTATTATGATATGTTGGCCGCAAGACAAAAACCTCTTCACCAAAGACACTAAACTATCTCAATTAGATACTATCGGCCGCCCTGATGGCCGTAAAGTCTCGCATAACATGAGTCGAGAATGCTTTGATGCTTTGCCGACCGTTTTCGACGACATGCTTCCCAAAGGTCACATTTTGCCGAAGAACATGTATGAAGCACAAAAAGTCCTTCGTGCACTTAAGATGCCATACGAGAAGATACATGCCCGTCCGAACGGATGCGTCTTATTCGGAAAGCACATGAGAATGCGACGCACCGTCCGAAATGTAAAGCATCTCGGTTCATGGAGGTAGACTCCGCCGAGGGTAAAAAAATGCAACTCACGATCCCGAGAAGTGTCCTACGGTACCTCCCGCCCATACAACGGCTCCAACGGATGTACATGACCGAAGAAACTGCGAAGCAAATGAAATGGCACAAAACGGGTCGTCGATACAGTGATAACCTCGACACATCCATCTGATGCCCTAGCATGGACAAAGTTTGATGAGAAACATGCTGACAAAGCGTTAGAGGCTCGAAATGTACGTGTTGCGCTAGCGACAGATGGGTTCAATCCATTTGGAATGACGGCTGCCCCGCACACGAGTTGGCCCGTGTTTGTTATCCCCCTCAATCTACCCCCCGGCATCGTCTTTCAACGACAATACATATTCGTGTCGTTGATAATTCCTGGATACCCGGGAGATAATATGTGTGTGTACATGGAGCCTCGATTGATGATTTGCTCAAGGCCCGGAATGAAGGGGTGACGACATACGACCGAGCTACGAAGACAAACTTCAAAATGCACGTGTGGTACATGTACTCCCTCCATGACATGCCGGCTTATGGGTTATTTTGTGGCCGGTGTGTCCACGGGAAGTTCCCTTGCCCAGTATGCAAGGCAGCTCTGAGGTTCATTTGGTTGAAGAGGGGTGGCAAGTATTCTTCGTTTGACAAACATCGACAATTCCTCGCCCGCCGACCATCCATTCGGACTAGATACCAAGAACTTCACGAAAGGTGTTGTAGTTAGAGATCCACCACCGTACATGATGACAAAGTCTGAGATTCAAGCCGAGGTAGACAGTCTCGTGCTCAAAGAAGAACAACGTCGTTTTGAGGGATATGGTGAGAAACATGCTTGGTCTCAAAAGGCGGGTTTGTGGAGGCTACCCTATATGAAAGATCTTCTTCTTCCACATAACATTGATGTGATGCACACCGAAAAGAATGTTGCCGAGGCACTATGGGCTACAATGATGGATATAAAAGAGAAGAGCAAGGACAATGTTAAGGCTAGACTCGATCTAGAAATGTTATGCGACAAAGCCAAAGCAAGTCATCCCGAAGGTCGTACCGGGAAAGACATGGAATAGGCCTAAGGCCGATTTCATCCTTAATAGGGTACAAAGGAAGGAAGTACTAGAATGGATGCAAAAATTAATGTTCCCCGATGGATATGCCGCGAATCTGAGAAGGGGAGTCAACTTAGTTACTCTTCGAATAAAGGGGTTGAAAAGTCATGACTACCACATATGGATCGAACGACTTCTTCCGTGATGGTTCGAGGCTATGTACTCGAGCATGTGTGGCAAGTGCTTGGCGGAATTGAGTTATTTCTTCCGTCAGCTTTGTGCCAAGGAGTTATCTAAGGTTGTGATTAACAAACTAGAAAAAGATGCACCTGTATTGCTCTGTAAGCTAGAGAAGATCTTTCCACCGGCTTCTTCAATCCGATGCAACATATGATTTTGCACCTCCCGCGTGAGGCACGATTGGGGGGGCCCGTGCAGAACCGTTGGTGCTATCCAATTGAGAGGGTTCAAAAGGTTCTTCGAAGTACATGTAAAAATAAAAACAAAGTTGAAGCTTGCATTGCGAGAGGCGGCTATTTTGCGGGAGGTGACAAACTTTACAACTAAATACTATGCCGAGCACCTTCCCGGCGTGCATAATCCACCTCCTCGGTACAATGCGGCGCAAATGAATCGAAACTCGGCCTTTTCCCAGGGGCAGCTCGGAAGTGCAAGTGGTTCGACGTTCAAGACCTTATCTCTTGAAGAGTGGCGCACTATGACGATATATATTCGCGCAACCTTGAGGAAGTACGACCATACATAAAGTAAGTTGTCAATAGAGGTCCTCATTTCCTTTCTTGTATCTTGCCTCATCCGCATCCAACCCGATTTGATTTGGTGCGGTGAATTTATTGGGTCACTTCCGCGTCGGTCAAGGCCCCCTACCGACCACGATGAGGAAAACGTTCTTCTAAATGCCGATTTCATTTCTTGGTTCAAAAAGAAGGTAATATAGGTCGTACTCTAATATTAAAAGTAATTGAGCTCGCATTCAATATCACATTAACTGCAATCATGCCTGAACTTGCGAGCCAAACCGATGCGTCTATGAGTCCTGAGTTGAGACAGGTTGCCGATGGTTTCTCCTTAAGGGTCAAGTCATATGCCTGCTTATGACGTGAATGGATATCGCTTTCACACGACACGACATGAGCGAGAAAAGGCCCAATCGAAAAACCACAAATAATGGAGTTTGTACACATGGCCAAACCGATGGGCTAGATTACTATGGAAGACTTGAAGAAATATATGAACTCGAGTATCGTGGTTGCAAACCTCTTAAACCCGTCATATTCAAGTGTCATTGGTTTGATCCAAATGTTGTGAGACGAAACAAGAATCTTGGGCTAGTCGAAATTAAACAATCATCCGTGTACCCCGGACACGATGTCTATATTGTGGCCCAACAAACCACGCAAGTATATTACCTCTCATACCCTTGCAAAAAGGACAAGCGTCTCGGGGGTTGGGATGTTGTGTACAAGGTATCGCCACACGGTAAACTACCTACCCCAAACGATGACGATTACCACCTACTAGATCCAAACACATATGCGGAGAGTTCTTCCAAGAAGATGGGCTAGAAGGGTGTTTTGAGATAAACTTAACTGAAGAGATCGAAATGGAAGTAGACAATGAAATGGACGTCAACGTCGATGATGCGAAGAGGTTGATAATGAAGAGGACTTACAATTACTTGAGCGATTACAATTAGGCATTGTCAGTGATGATGATGACATTGATCCTCCTTTGGAGCACGGCGTTGAGTCTTTGGAGATGCGTGATAGTGATGACGAGACTTATGATCCTGATATGCCGGATCGTGATGAATATTTCTAAAACATGTAAGGTCCGTATTAATTGAAATTATGCTTCTAACTTTCTAGGAATCTTATTTACTACGATATTTCGTTTCTTATTTACTACGATAATTTGTTTTTTATTTACTAGGATAATTGTGTTTTCTAATTTTGTAGGATAAATTGTTTCTTCTTTACTACGACATTTGTTTTCTTATTTACTAATTGGTATTTACATTTAATTATATACTAACCGGTTTAATCTTGTCTATTTCGGGTGATTGATCAAAGATGCCAAAGAAGCCTACTCGTCGCGCCACTACGGTGAGGAGCATCAATGAGTTGTACCGGGCGGGGGTGGCGGCCGTTAGGAGGGTGACGAGGTCCCCGTCCGAGGCACCCACCTCGTCGTCCGGATCCGGGGCTCGGAAAGGTGCACCCACTTCGGTGCCGTCGTTGTCGGATGACGGGGATGAGGAGGATGCGGTGCGGGATGAGAGTGATGAGGAGGAAGAGTTGCGGCGGGGAGAGTGATGAGGGGGCGGGGGTGCGGATCGGGATGAGGGGGAGGAGGCGCGGGGATGAGGGGGAGGCCCATCGGGATGAGGAGGCGTATGAGCCCGAGGAGGAGGATGAGGAGGCTGGGGTGCGGGGCGGGGGGCCGTGCCGAAGGTCTATATCCGAGGCCCCGCTCGGCTTCCGGATCGACCCATACCGCTTGCCAACCGACCGGTTATTAAACCAGAGGGACTACGGTAACTTATCACAACTTTTTTCATCCGTTCTGTTCAAACTCACGATTGAAACTAATAATTTGCGTGAAATCATTTTGGCAGGGGGTGGGAGGTCGTGACTCCAGGCTCTCATAATCGTCTTCCCAATGGCATCTTGGGCGTTTTGTGCAGGCAGCACTACCCCCGGTTCGTGACGCTTGGGGAGGGAGAAGACGCTCGAGAGCGCTTGGTGACGACGTTTGACCACTACGCCCTCATGATCGATTTGCCCGATCCGACACAGAGGACGTTCCAGAATAAGGCCCGTCGGGTGGTTGGCGAGTTTTGGGTGAGTCTTCCTTGCAACAAATTGTATTTCTCAATAAATTGAATTAATTGGATATCCTTCAAGTATTAACATTGCTTCTACATGCGGGATTTCTATAGAGTCCTTGAGGGATATGAGGACCGAGCGGTCCGAGTGTGCGATGTATACGTGTCGGAAGCTTGTGACGGATATGATTTACGAGTCACGTATCTCGCAAAATGTTGCCTACAAGGCTAAGTATGGTGAGAAAGTTAAAAAAAAGGGACGTCCGAAACCTCGCGCCTCACTCGAGAACAATACATGGAGGTAAATGCAGAAAATTACTATTATTCATTCTTCTCAGATTAGATATGCCAACCTTTATGTTCTTGTATGGTATCCACTTGATGACGTGCGTGGTGCCTCCGTGGTGGCTCGTCGAGATGCCTCGGGCTTGGAGTGCGATTGTGGACTTGTGGTTTGCGCCCGATTGGGAGGCAAAACACCTCGAGCGTCGGGAGAGACGTTTGAAGATGGCGGGACCGCCACACCATCAAGGCCCCCTTAACATCCGCGAGTATGCTCGTAGATGGGTATGTTAATCTATTTCTTTATTCTAACTCTCGCATCGCATAATTCTTTGTTTTCTAACTCTCGATTGTTTTCCTGCGCAGTCTAAGTCACATGAGAATCAAGCTTGCTCGAGCTCGAGGCATATGGTATGGCACACAAGGGCGGGCGACGTCCGACGTCACCTTCAACCCCGACGACCCGCCCGAGGCGTACACCAACCCGACAATCCGGCCCCCGCATCGCAAGGTACACCATGGTGGCAAGGCGAGTTCGTGGGCGGGACTTCGATCCGGTGAGAGAGCCTCGGGATCCGTAAACCGTCGTCGGGATTGGAGAAGGCGGGAAACATGGACGGTACTTCGTTGGCGACTCTCTCCCCCGGTCCCGCGCGATGTTCCGACTCTCTCGCGAGTTCGATCTCGAGACGGGGGCACGAGCTCGGCCCCGCCCATAGAACGACGACCCGAGTGTTACGGAGACCTTAAATGCTACCTTCCGGGTTATTTCGTTTTATTCGTACTTCATTGATGTTTACATATGTTTCCTTGTATTCTAATTTTTGGATCAAATATTGTAGGCCCAACTTGCAGCGAGAGAAGGCGGAGCGGGAGAGGCGGGCGGAAGAGTCGCGAGCAGGCCGCATGATTTGCACGTGAATTACCGAGGCGGTTAGATGCGATGCAAGAGTCCCAAAATCAGCGGATGGCCGCCATGCTCCAGTACATGCGAACCTTGGCCACGTGGTAGCGCCACGGTGCGGCTCCCTCCACCACCGCAGGTGTTGGTCGCTCCACCTCCTCGACCGGCCGCTCTTTCTCCCCGTGAGTTGCTTTCCAACCTAGCTTGCTCTTTTGTTTCTCGTATTGAGCTAGAACGACTTGATATAGATGCTTAAAAACTAGAATGACCTAGAATTACTCGTGGTGAGCTAGAAAACCTTGTACTTTCATTTCTTTCTTATTGTTGTATATAACTTATAATGTTAGCCAAACCTAGAATGACGTAGAAATTGAAAATGACTTGGTATACATGCTCATAATCTTGTATTATCATTTCGATTTTCAATCATATGCAGAATCTGTCGGCGGCATCAAATGACGGGCCTGCGGGACACATGTCGCCGCCAGCTCCGCAGACTCAGTGGGGGATGCCGCTTGGCCCGTCGCCAGGACACGACATGTCGCCGCCAGCTCAGCAGACTCCGTGGGGGATGCCGCGTGGCCCGTCCTCTTGGCCTGGGGTGCCACGCCGCCACCGGGTCCGGTGGGGGGGGTCGTGGCCACGGCATCAGCCACCGCAGTGAGTTGCTGGACTACTGAACTTTTATTTGCATTTCGACGACCAAACTTGCCCGTGCCATGTGATGACTATGTACCTTCGATAATTGTACGTGCATTTGGACCTTCGATAATTGCCATGTGGTGGTTATGTTTTATGTGCTTGTGATGGATAATATTAATTGCCCGTGATGAGTATTAACCGCCCTGTGATGAATATTAATCGCCCGTGATGAATATTAACTGCCTGCGATGAATATTAATTGACTGTGATGATGTATAAGTGACGAGGGTAACCATAAGCTTGCTGGAAAAAAAAAGCAATCTGTGCCGAGAGCCAAAGCCCAGGCTCTCGGCAAAGCGGGCTCTGTGCCGAGAGCAATGGCTTTAGCTCTCGGCACAGAGGGACTGGCTGGCGGCCCAGATAGGCTCTGTGCCGAGAGCCCGCGGGCCCAGCTCTCGGCACAGGAGCCAAACGCGGGCCCACTTGTCAGCGCTGTGCCGAGAGCCGGCCAGAAGGCTCTCGGCAAAGAGGTGGGGCCCACCCCCGCCAGCGGACCCCTGACACCACTCCTGTGCCGAGAGCCGCCCACAGGCTCTCGGCGAGAGCTCTTCCGTGCCGTGAGCTTTGCGTGGCTCTCGGCACGGGAGTGGGGCCCGCGGTTCACGCCGTCGGTTGCGGACGGGCCCGTGACGAGAGCTAAATGGGCCCTCGGCACGGTGCGCGAGAGTTTGGCCCGTGGCTCTCGGCGAGCCGCCCGTGCCGGCCCGGCGGTGCCGGAGCGCTCGCCGAGAGCTCCCTCTCGGCACGGGGCCGTGCCGAGAGCAAACAGCCCCGTGCCGAGAGGATCGCGCTCTCGGCGAGGCGCGGATTCCGGTAGTGCTACCTATGGTACCCAAATTTTCAGGAATTCCATTTGCTTGTTGTTTGTTGATCGAAGAGAAGATTGCCATCCTTGAGTTTGATTGGTCTAGGCAAAACCTAGTTATTATTGATGTACCATATGCACTCGACATATATGACTTTTTTCTTGCAAAGTCCCAATTCTTGATTAAGCAGTCTGATGATGGTGGTCTCAGCTTTGTGGCTAAAAATTAAAGGTCTGTACTGTGCATGTATGGAAGAGGACGTCTAATGGTGATGGTGTTGCAACATGGATGCTTGTGGATACATTTGACCTTAACAGTGTTGTTCTTTCTCTTGGGCTGCCGGCAGATTTGTGGATGAGCCTAACAATGCTAGCGTCGGATGATGATGGTAGTGTGCTTTTCAGAAAGACTGGTAGTCGAGTTGTCTATATGGCAAATCTTGAGTCAAAAAAAATAAAGATACTTCCTAAACAATATCCCTTTGATGATGATCATCCATTCTCAAGTTTCTACACTCCAGGTAAATACAGAATATGCACATTACAGTTGCAGCAAAAGCAAAGCAACAATATCTGATTATTGTTTGACAGAATGGCTGTCATTTCCTTCAATGTCAAACAAAACGTTTGCAGATTAACTGTATGAATTCTTTATTTGCTACTTGATGGACTGTCGAATGAATAAAATGATTGATTTTTTCCTGTTTTGACAAAAGATGCCCTAGCTAGGTCATCTTACACATTATTTATATTGAGGTATTTGATATACTATGGAATTTTGTGGCACCATACAGAGATCTGAGACTGCTTTGATCACTATATGCTAGACATCCAGTAGATTAGAAGCATAAACAAAATGTAGGTATCTAGCATGTGTACTACCTAATATTAATTGCAACAGATAATAATCATAATATTTAGACATATTCAATATTGCAGTGACAACTGCTTGTCTTGCTCATTACTTTATTTTAAAATATCTTGGTTTTAGCCAATGCTGAGGAGAGTTCTAGATCAACTAGCAAATATGTTAGTACAAGGACAAGTGTGATATATCTATCTATTTAATTCTGGGTCTACAATTTTATGTCGGAGTTCATTAAATATTTTGGGTATATTTGTGCTTCTTCCAGCTATATAAGATAGTTATGGAGAGAATACACTACATTGCATTTGTTAATAAATGTGGTTTTTGTTGTTTATTAGTTATTTTTGGATCCTAATGTAGTATTCAAAAGAACATTGTTTCCAAGGGTGTAGCCAGGATTTAACTTTAGGGGAGGCCGAGACACTTAGTGGAAAACGATGTCATAAGATTTTTTTTAGAATTCCAATATTATACAGACACTAGCAGTGTGTTATTATTGTGAAACAAACTTATTGGACCATATATTGATAGCGCATTGACAAGTCTTACATTTTGCTATGCGCTAGTAGTTATGTTGTATAACCCAAATATATAAAGATCACCACTAATTTTTACTATTCATTAAACACTAGTAAAAAGATATATTGAATAATAGAGCATAGATATAGGTTAGGTGGCACAAATAAAAAAATGTATTTCGGTCAAGTTTGCTTCAAAATATAATGAAATACAAGATATAAAAATAGAAGAAAACTGCATGTCAATTATGATTTTTCTCAATTGGTTTTAAATTAATTGTTTTCTTGGCTCAGCATCAAAAATAATTGAGAAGATAAACATCTATCATCTATTGATTGTACAATATATAAAGAATTGGGATGGGGTTATTCAATGCCACACTGCACACTAGTAGCATCTGTTACCTATTATGGCCTAGTTTGGAGTAATTTCTGTCTTACTTAATCCTAATCCCTTATATTGGTGTCCAGAATGTGGTACTGTGTGTTATTGGTTGAAAGGTAATGCAATATATGAATTTTTTGTGCTTCTTAATATTTAAGAACCATAGTCTCCGGTCCATTGGTATTGTTTACATAGTTTCTCCTAGAAAACAAAGCATTGTTATAAGTTCTTTTGTCCTTAGTATTAAATTTTTACTCGATCGTATTAACATTAATATATCAATTGATACTAGTTAGATGACTCAAAATGATGTTGTCTCGGTTCGAGTTTATTTTACATTGTGTCATGATGAAAGATAGCAAGTTAAATGTTTGCTCTTGAGCCTAAATATGTACTCCTCTTTAGCCTATGTGGCTATTGAATTAATTAAATTGTACTTGTGTTGGTGCTGGAAGCTGATCAATAGCTGTCCTGATTTTGGCACCGAGCTACTTAAGTTTAATTTGCCACTGAGAACATATTTTAGTTTTGTGCATTTAACTTTTCTTAAATGTTGTTTTCATCGGTAATCTTGCTTTATGTCTCACAAATGTTGGAAATGAATTGTTTGCTATGAGTTTAATAATGTTTACTTTCTAAACAAGGTGTAATTTTACAATATAATAACTATTTTGGCTTTTGCAACAGTGAGTTTATGTTCCGGTTGGCCAGATGAGAAATATACTCATGCCAGCGTGGCTCTGTCGTCCGTGTGGAGATTGACCAACTATATTGTATACTAGGTGACTCCGCGCACGTTGTTGCGGGATTTGAGAAAGCTCTTTGACTAACTATGAACAAATGTGGTGGCTGCTTGGGATGGTATGTAAGACACTATAGGTTGAAATGACAATTTCATGACAATGATGCTACATATGGGAATGGGTTACATCTAAATTGCAAGTGTTTGTTAATTAAGAAAATTGAGAAAATAGTGAAATAATATACGATATTGCTTAATATTGAGAATAAGCCCATCAACCAATGCAACAAACCGCTCATGTTTCAGTTCCTGCACCAAAGGATTTTGATTTATTAGTTCTCCAAAGGTACTACAGTGAAAATAAAGTACCATTTCATAATTTCAAAAATCAAAACATAACTCTAATGGTAGATAGAACAGTACAGACGAAATAAATATTGAGGACAAATACTGTCTACTTGATAAGAAACACACATGAATTTCAGAAAGATAAGACTCATCATCTCAAAGAACTGCTACTCAAACATTTTGTGATAAATGAAAGCAAGGACCATGGGAAGAGAAGACAGATAAAAGAACTCTTACAATTTCATCTTTAATAGCTAGCTTCAAGTGGACCTTCCCGGATGCATGCCCATTAAAAAAAAGAAGCTTTGCATGTTTATGCCATCAAGATAGATGAGCTTCAACATTTCAACCAAGGATGGTTATTCCAAAAGGACTTAAGCTTTGGAAAAAAACATGTGTGCTTTCTGAGAGGTTAGCTTTCAGGTGCATTTCTCATCCAAATAATCTTTTGAAATTCCACGTATAGAAGAACCAACATTCATATCGTCTATATGGCCTTTGTCATTTTCATCAGCAATAGCAAAGACATACTACATTCCCATTCAATGATAAACAAAGTTGCCAGAATAGAAGGAAATACATAATCTTCCTCAAGTCTCTGTAGTGTGAAGAAGCTATCTTGAAGCACTTTAAAAGCAAACTGAGTCGTCTGAAAGTTAATTGGAAAGGACTTTTGTTCTGGAAGATTCAAGTGGTCGGTCTCGGAAGGCAGCAAAAGAGAATATGCAAGCCTTTCACAAGTTGATGCCATGAGTTGTGCCGATGCCAAATCCCTTAAAATGAACCCAAGAACTTTATGAACAGTCTGGGTAGGAAGAAAACAAACTTGATCCTCTTGATCCGAGCCACCAATTGCAGCACTGAAATTTTACACATAAAAATCACAACTATGTTCTGGCATCTACCAAAAGCATACATAAAGGAACAAATACAAATGGAATAAAGCACATGCCATAGAGAACTAACATGATGAAATGCAGCAGGCAAATCACAGATGATAGATTCTCAAAAAAAATCACAGATGATAGAAGGCGGGTGCGCTAGGCGTGGCAGCAGGGGAAAGAGATCAGAGATGCTACTGCACGCGTCAGGTTTGCGGCGCGACCGTTAATCAGATTCACGCATAGATTCTTTAATCAGCTGGCTACATCAAGGATCAACCTAGCAGCTCGAGTGTGTCCTTGGAAAAGGTAGGCAACGCAGGAGATCGAGCAGAAATTTCCTTGAACTACTACCTGGAGATGACTACTTAACAGAGCTCCTCCTCATGCTGCCGCATGCTGGCGCGGCTCTAGTCGAGCCCAACCTCCTCGCCTGGACGTACGCTGGTGAGGCCGCAAAGGAGCACCGCTGCGCATGGGTTGCATCCACTGCTTCATCGCTTGGCTCCTCCCATGGCAGCTCAAGGGAGCCCACGCGAAGTCGCCGGAGCAGCTCCCACCACAAATCTGGATCTGAGAAGAGGGAAATGAGAGACCTCTTGGATTGAAAGTATGGGGGCAGCAGGGCATGGTTGCTACCAGTGCGAGGGCACAACCAGCCTAGGACCTACCATCGCTACCGGCACGGGGGCTCGGCCGGTGGTCGTCGCCGCTGGTGGTCGTTGCTGGGAGAGCGGCAGGCGCAACAGGTACCCAGGCATTCAGGAACTAACTGGGGGCAATTTTATGGATGCGGCGGCACGGAGGCGAGGGGGCAGCGGTGGGGGAAGCGAGGCGATAGGGAGGCGATGTGCACTGGTGGCTGGTGGGGAGGCGGGGCGGCGGCGGGATTCAATGTGCGGCGGGTGGAAAAGACAAGCGCCGGTGCGATGCGAGGAGACGGTGAAGTGGTGATGGATAAGCGGGCTGTGATGTGTGGTGGGGCCTACACGCGGGATTGCTAGTTGTGGGTGACGACGTGGATGGCTGAGAGGCCAGAGAATGGTACCGAAAACAAAGTTTTGTATGATATGGATCTGAAAAGTATGAAGTGGACATCCAGTAATTAGTTGCCTAATTTTTCTTTACTCCTGTTGTAAAATTATGTGAAGTCGTTACTCTTGGTCAACACAGCATTGGTTGGCCAACCAACTACCTTGTTTGTGCTCCAGAGTCCAGAACATCATGTACATATGCGCATTTCACATAATTATATATTATTGTGTTTCTGACCATGTTTTTTTTATCTTGAAACGGGGGGGCGGGACCCCTACCGATCAAATATATATTAAAAAGAACCAGTTTTACAAATGAAAACTAGGAAACAAAAAAGGAGGTAAAGAAAATAAAACGAAAAATTACAAGATGGAGTCTACCCATAAAGACATACTAGGTTTCCTAACAACTTTTGCCCTGAGAATAACCCAATCAAATTCTGATTTGAAACGGTCTCTTAAGGAACCAATAGCCGGCTACTTGCCTTTAAAATGAAGTCATTTCTCTCCATCCAGATGCACCAGCTTAACATAATGATAATATCCATGAAAAAGTTAACGCCTAGTTGCACCTTGTATGATTCCAGGGTGTCAAAGAGAGGTCCAAGAGGAGGGTTTAGATTGAGAAGACCCCAAGCGAGTTTGTGCAAACGAACATTCCAAGAATAAATGCTCTAGAGTTTCTTCAACTTGTAGTGAACGAGAGAACACACTCAAAAGAGGGCAGAGCCATATTTTTTCGCCGTAATATGTTTCTGGTGCTGAGTCTGTCATGCAAAAGTAGCCAAAAGAAAACTTTGTGTTTGTTCTGAGCAGCCGATTTCCAAAGCCAACGAAAAGCCGGGTGAACTGATTGATGACCAATGAGATAAGTGTAGACCTTTGCAGCTGAGAATCAGGGTGATCCCCAAACATATGTCCAGATGTCAGGCTCATTCGAGGTAGTTACATTCTCAAGCATTTGAGCTAATTGTACAAGCTGGAGATAAGCTTCTTGAGAAATTGGCAAATGCAGAATGGAATTTAAGTCCGGGATGGTTTTAGCCTTATTGATAGAAAGAAACTGATTCCTTGCAAAAGAGAAGAGTTCTGGCATTGTCCGGCAGGGAGTTTGCCCTTCCCACTGATCTAGCCAAAGAGAACAAGTATTTCCAGCTCCCACAATGACCCGAGCAACCCCTTTATACAGATTCAAGAGCCTCAAATTATCTCTCCACCAAAATGACCCATTCATTGTGTGATTGGGAAGTCTCCCCGATCGATAATATTTTTCCCAAATCAAATGCACCCATGGAATGTCTCGTTTGTTAAAGAACTTGTGCAAATTCTTGAGTAGGAGAGCCTCATTATGGGTCTGTAATCGAATAACTCCTAGACCCCCTTCCTTCTTTTGCAAACAAACTAAATCCCAGGCAGCTTTTGGTGGTGTTTTGGCATTGAGATCCACTCCTCGCCAAAGGCAATGTTTTCTGAATTTGTCAATTTGCTTGATCACTGTTTCTTGTAACTTGAAAGTGCAGAGGTAGAAAGTAGGCAGTGATGATAGAACTGCATTAGTCATTTGTAATCTGCCTGCCTGAGAGAGGAAGGTTGAAAAGCTTGCTAATCTTCTTTCACATTTTGAAACTAGAGGTAAAAACTCTTCCACTTTTGGCTTTGAAAGACCCAAGGGCAAATGCAGATAAGTAAAAGGAAGAGACCCTATGGAACACCCAAAGGCTTGGGCCAAAGTATTCATCCTATCAGAGTCAATATTAATAGGAATAATCAGAGACTTGGCAAAATTAAGTTCCTTACTTCCTTTGCTGTTATGTCAAGAAATTTCTCCACAGCAGTGACGCTCTTGACTTTATTACTGCCATGGAAACCGTAAAGCAAGATATGCCAAAAATATATCTGCACGACTATCTGGAGGAGTTGATTTCATTTGGTATTGCGTCCCTCCAAGAGGGTCAGGTCTACTAGAGCTATTAATTCAATCTTCTCAGAGTGAATGTTACCCAGAAGTTTCTCTAATTGTGGATATTTACATCAAAATTTCATCTCTGCGATATGACTTATAATATCGATTCCGGGAGCTGCTCCATACGGTATCCACAATGCAAAAAGAAAACTCGCCACCTTTTCCTTCCATCTGCCCCCGCCACCGCTGCCTGATCCGCAAATCCCACAATCCTTCGCCACGTCGGCGTCACCTTCGAAGCTAGCGAGGACCTCCTCCCCTTGCTCTCGGTCCCTAATCTGTACGTATCTAGGGAAAAATTGCTCTCGTTCTTCTTCATCTATGTTCATGCATGATGATCTGCCCCGCTCCTCCCCACGTGTCGGCCTCCACAACCGCCCATGGTTGACGATGATCGTTCCACCCGCCAAGTGCCCCCGCCCCCTCCCCTCCCTCCCCGAAATACAATTTCGGCCATCGCCGCAAGCCTCATCCATCGGATATCCTCCACCCGATCTTGCCACCACCGTCGAGTCATCCACCTTTCTCGGCTATGCCTCTAGAACCGTGACAACCCGCCCGGAAAATACCGTACTATCGCCCAAGACCGTTCCACTTTGGTCGTTAAGCAATAGTAAAGTATCATCCTATCGTTAGTTGTCGGGTTAACGCCCGTAAATCACTTGGAATACATACGAGGATCGACACATGCATTAAAACTCACGCGAAGGCGAGTCCAGAGTACAACATGAGTTAAAAACATTTTATTACAAACCATTGTTACCGACATGGAGTAAAGGTTCGCAGTTCGAAAACGGCGGAATAAATTAAACTAGTGCAACGGTAAACATCACAGAGGCCACCCGTGATGTCATCACTTGTCGTCACCCTCCCGGTCAACAACACCCGCAACAACGAGTTTTAAAGCAAGGCCGAGTATACTAATACTCAGCAAGACTTAACCGTCGGGTGATAACTACATCACCAAACTCTAGACATGAAAGGCTTTTGGTTGGTGGAGTTTCTTTTGCCGAACGACTACTAAGAGTAGGTCCTTACTTTTAATGTTTTACCACAAGTTCGATTGATTGCCATTTCTAAGTGTGCCATCTAATTCAATAAAGAATTTGACAAGCAATGAATTCATACAACAATATTCACCAGTTCCATCATTACGGGATATCATGGCCGCTGATTAAGCGATCTCGGATAACGGTGAGAGGCCGACAATCGATTGATTTAAACCTTGCAAGGTAAACCTAAACACACGGTAGGCTGCCCCCGCAAGGACAACTTCCTAGGCAGTTCCCAAAAGTCCTCGGGTTGGGAGCAGAGCCTATAGTCCTGGGTACAAGGTTAGCTGGCATACCCCGCGAGGCACCCAGTCTCACACATGCACCCCCTTCCCGGTAGCTAGCCGGTTAGGTGAATACTCAAGAGTAGTAGGGAAAAGTTCCCGCGCTGTCTCATTAAGGTACTAGGCTTACCGGTCCCATTCCCGACAAGTGCTTAGTACATTCAAGCTTAGCCCACGAAAACCACTGGACCGAAGCCCAAATCCCATGCTCTTACCACATGAGCGATCCATTTATAAAGATCTTATGATTCCAACATAAGAACCTAATCTCGCGAGTGACGAACATCACTCGACTTGTACCAGTCCTATAGCACAGCAGCTATCGACCTAGCATACTAGTGATAGAGCATAGGTACCTAGGAATCATGCATCTAGTGTTTCAATTCAACTCCTAAAACGTAAATGCGCAATCATAACAAACATAATTGCATAATTTTAAAAGTCGGGGTTAATGATCCGGGGCTTGCCTTCGCTGGCAAGGTTGTCCTTGGGCCCTTCTGGACTTGGGTCCAGGTCTTGAGCTACGTCCACGTACTGCAGCTCTTTGTCAGCACCTTCGTCTCCTCCTTCCGGCACGAGCGTACGTCTACCGGCGGAAAGTTCTACACGAAGATGCAAATGTAAGATTTAATTTTCGATTTTTAATTTAATTAACTACAACCAATAAATGACAACCCTGGGGTGTATTGGTTGTGCACATTCACCAAGATAAGAAATACATTCAAAGCATACTCTCCCAAAAGGAACAATATGCAGGCTCTTTATTAAATATTTTTTTTGATAGTGATTGTGTACATATATATGTAAATAATTCAATTTAATCTTCACAAACAGTAGTGGGTGGGTATATTTAGCCGTTTAAAATGATTTACAACCATACACAAGGTTGTTAAAGATGGGTTGGTGATTTTTCTCTATTTAATGACTATTAAGCCTTTAATGGCCTCCAAAGCTTTTATTCATGAAATTAATTAATAAACTCAGTGGAAGGGTGTGTTACACACTAGACACCTATAACAAGCCACTGGACATACATGCATGCTTTGGATAGCTAAAAATTAAATATTTTTGAAAATAACAAAAGCTAGCTAGAAGGACAAGGTAAATGCACAAAAAAATAAATACTTAACAAAACGATCCCAACTTTCTCACACATGTTATATGGTCCAAAAATAACCTAGGGGTGCAGCACATACACCTATAACTATTAGGAAACTTGACTTATGCAATTACCAAGAAAAACAAGCATAATTCAAGAATAAATATTTCTGGTGATTATAAAATTGTGCTTAACTCAAAAGAGGTGTGTTTTGGAAT
This sequence comes from Cenchrus americanus, assembly GCA_947561735.1. NCBI lineage: Eukaryota > Viridiplantae > Streptophyta > Magnoliopsida > Poales > Poaceae > Cenchrus > Cenchrus americanus. The sequence goes on along the minus strand of OX387243.1, from coordinate 96,885,327 downwards.
ACAAAGACAGTATGCAAAAGTTGGTTGCAACAAATCTAATCATTTTTAGCTACAAAAATCATTTATGCAGATTCTGCAGAAATGGAAAACAATTTTTATAAAAACATTTACAACATAACTTTGTGCAATTTTGGTACAGGAGCTAGTCATGACATAACACACAACATATCCAAAACTTGGAGACGAGAGGATTTATAGATTTTGAGATATTGCGGATCTAGGTTTTTCACATTCCTATTTTTCATGCAAAAACTATCGAGGAAGTAGCTCGGGCAAGAATAACAAAAGTTGTAGGATTTTTCACAACGAACCCAACAAAATTGGGATTGCATTTATCTGAGTTTTCTACAATTTTCTACACAATTTACAAGATTCTGCAAAATGGCTTTACGATTTGAGATTCACTCTTGCACGCAGGTCCCTGGAAGTTTTAGATTCTTACAAATATGCCCTTACTTTGCGGATTAGCCCTCAGAGATAACTGGAGGCTCGCAATTGGGTCCTCTGGGGCGGTGGCCGGCGCGGGTGGAGGAAATCCGGCGAGGTCCAGCGGCGGGGCCGGCCAGGGACGGGCGTGGGGGCGGTCCGGGGGTTGCTAGGGGCCGATTTTGGGAAGTTGGATTGGGCGGAGAGGCGGCCGGCGACGGCCGTCGGCGGCGCACCCGGGTGGCGGCCGCGGTGGTGCGTGCTCCGGCGAGGTGGCGGCTCGGTGAGAGGAGGGAGCGAGCCGGCGAGCTATGAGTAGTGCGGGGGGCAAGGGCTAGAGGCGTTGTTTGGCTGCGCTAGTGCACTTGAGGCACAACTCGACTACGACGGTGTGCCGGGCGGGGGCGGCCACGGCATCGCGAGCAAGTGGGCACGGCGAGCGGCGGCTGCGTGGCAGGGCGTCCTTAAATAGCTGACGTCCAGCTCACTGTGCGACTGAGGGAGGGGAGTACCCGCTGTACGGCACGCAGGAGGGGAACACTGCGGCAACTGGCGGTCCGACGGGAGCTTGTCCGGCCGGTCCGGCGCGGCGTTCAAGCCGACACGCGGTGCGAGGTGGGGGGAAACTTCCAAGGCGTCTAGGGACGCGGGGAGGCTCGAGGGAAAGGCACGCGCGCGGCCTCGGGAGGCGCAGGGCGCGGATGCCTAGGGCGGGACGGGGCCCGGTGCACGGCGGCGCGGCGTTGCGCGCGGGCGCGCGCGCGCGGAGCGCGGGCGGCGCCGGGTCGAAATTCCCGTGTTGGACCGGCGGCGTTTGACCGAGTTTTGCTCCAAAATTTTGAATAGAAGTGCACAAAGTGGTAAATAGGAAAGTTGTAGATCTCACTACCCTCTACAACTTTTACAAAGGTAGTATGGTGTTTTTCTCAACGGATTTTGCACAAGTTACTGCCAAACTCTGAATGTCGCCATGTTTCGGTGAACAGGAGGTACTGGCGGTTGACCAAGTTTTTCACCAATTTCCTCTCGGAATTTTTAATGCCAATCTACATGAAAGTTGTGTCCCTCGACAAACTGGACAACTTTCATAGAGGTAGATTTTGAAGTGTTTAGGTGAAATTTGGAGAACGCGGCAAAAGTTCCGGACGACATTCGCCGACGTCAAAGGTTAAGCCGGGTTTGACCGTGTCTTTGACCAAGCGTTGACCACGGGTGTGTGTAGACTTGGTCAAGGGGTTCAATAGGGTTTATTGGCGAGGTTTTCGAGGTGATGACCCAGGTTGACCTAGGTTTGACCGGCGTTGGCCCGTTTGACTCGGCTGATTCGGTCATTAGCGTTAATGTCGTTAATTAAAAACCTGGGGCGTCACAAGAACTTTGAGGGCCCAAATCATCCCCTGGTCCCCAACCCCAACTCAAAAACCCTAACCGAACCCTAAATCCTAAATCGAACTAGAGCTCGCTGTTGGTGTGAATCGAGACCGAAGGGGTCATCGACACAACAGTACTCTTCTCCTCTGAAGGGGCAAGGAACCAAAGGGCCCCTTCGGTAGACTTCTCCTTCTTCTTCCATTACTGCTAGCTCTACTACTACTGCAACTATCTCTTCTACTTATTCTACTACAAGGCAGCAAGTAAAGAAACAATAGTAACTCGATACCTGGGAATCCTCTCCTCATTCAATGCTCGTTCTATCAATTACAATGACCCTCCTATATATAGGGATGGGGGTAGACGACGATTTCCCCCCAAGCCCCTAGTGACTATTTTCTTCCGACCCCCTGGTGGACGCGGTATTTACAAAAATCGCCTTGAGCCCACAAAGGCCCACTAACCCTTACATGGGCTGGGCCACTCCCCCAACAGTAGCCCCTCAGCTACTTCGGTTTGGGCGGCACAACAAAAGCGGAGTAGGCCGAATACATATGGATTGGCCCGGACCTTCCTACACCTTCGGCCATGAGGAACGCCCTCAAGACCCTCCGCCAATACGCCTCACTAAAAACTCCGTTCCGAAAAATCTAATGGGAAAAACCGAAGTGGAGAAAAGAGCACGTACACTTGGCAGATTTACACACACCGACCTTGTTAATGGTCATCTCCGGACTCGCTTCGACGGTGAAGGGCTCCTTCGGTGACGATGCCAGCTTCGGCATTGTCACTAAGATGGCCTTTATCATCAATGCTTCTCCTCCATTTGCTTCGGTCTAGCCTTCGGGGCCTCCATGCATTTCTCTTTTCGCTCTTGTTCTTTCAGACGCCGTCGAATGATGATTAGCCGCCTCTTCCCCTTCGGTCATGATCACCGGGCAAGACTTCATGCTTCGGGGTGACATCGCTCATCCCGATGCCACCAGCCCCTCTTGTCCTGTGATTGTGATGAAGGCCCTGGTCCCGAGCATCGCATGCGACGAAGTACATGTTGATGAAAACGAAGCTGGAGTTGACGTCGATGAGGTAGACGATGAAGTCCCTTGAGCCACAGCCCAGTCGGCGTCGGTGTAGTAGATGCCGAAGACGAAGTCGAAAGTCGATGTCGACAAGGTAGACGACGAAGCCCCACGAGCCGGAGTCCTGTCGACGTCGTGCAGTAGACACCGAAGACGAAGTCGGAAGTCGATGTCGACCAAGTCGATGTTGATGTTGCCGAGGTAGACGATGAAGCCCCTCGAGCCGAACACATGTCGACGAAGAGGTAGTTGAAGAATCCCCTCATGTCAAACCATGTCGACGATGAAAGTGGTGGTGTAGTTGTTGAGGTAGTCAAATAACGTTGATGAAGTACTCGAGGAAGCTCCTCGTGCTAGATAATCGCCGAGTTGAACTCCGTCGGTGACGAAGTAGACAATATGGACGAAGTCCATGCTTTCCGGTCAACACTTCATTCGAGGCGAATCATTTTTATTCAAGAAACTCAAGAACTTGTTAGATAAGAAATGATCTATCTCAATTTGCATCGCACAAACAAATCCGAAGCCACTCTCGGGCCTTCGAGGTGTCTCGGCTCAACTCCGGTCATCACACGACCGGTCGTTTGCTTCACCCGCAAACGGAATGCGAAGCCACTCTCGGGCCTTCGGTGTGTCTCGGCTCAACTCCGGTCATCACACAACCGGTCGTTTGCTTCCCCGCAAACGGAATCCGAAGCCACTCTATGGCCTTCGGTGTGTCTCAGTTCAACTCCGGTCATCACACGACCGGTCGTTTGCTTCCTGCAAACGGAATCCGAAGCCACTCTCGGGCCTTCGGTGTGTCTCAGCTCAACTCCGGTCATCACACGACCGGTCGTTTGCTTCCTGCAAACGGAATCCGAAGCCACTCTCGGGCCTTCCGTGTGTCTCAGCTCAACTCCGGTCATCACACGACCGGTCGTTTGCTTCCTGCAAACGGAGCCTTGGCTATAACGGAGCCGTATACTTGCCCTTGCAAGTTCCACTTCGGTCATTACGGGACCGATCATTTGCCTCATGCAAACAATACTTCGGCTATAACGGAGCCGACTAATTGCCCTTGCAAGTTCAACTCCGGTCATCACGGGACCGGTTGTTTGCCTCATGCAAACGGAGCTTTCGACCAAACTCAGGCCTCCGGCGCGAGCGCTCCCGGCTCCACACTTCGGTGTTATGCACGTATATATGTATGAAAGCGTGCATGAAAGTATGTTGTTGCATGAAGGCTAGGATGAAAAGGTTAGCCAAAATAATGCAAAGGACATCCATTGATCAAATTCTGAACTTGAGTGGTGAAACCATGAGATGACCGAAATCCGATAACACCGAAATTCATATGGAAATCCCGGCAGCCACCTGATGAAGTTCGACAGACATTGAAACCAATTGATATGGCCTAGCCATTCCCAAATCAATAATGGAGTCACTATCTTCTGGGTGAAAACCGAGAACTCAAAGGCTATAACCTGCAATAGTTGTGACGAGATGCACACACGAAACATAATAGTTGCATACAACTAGTCATTATGAACGTGATACGAAGTATGACTAAGAACAGGCACTTAGCACATCTGAGATGAAGGTGCGACAACATGTGATATACGAAGGGTTAGAGTGCCCATTAAAAATGAATTGTAGGTTATGAGAGAGGAGGGCACGATACTTACATATGGTAGTTGACCCTGCATTCAAGAGATATAAATACTTCATATGAAGGGTTAGATTAAGAAGGCGAAGCAAACTTTGGTCAATTTGACACAATCACTTTTTGTTTAGCCGAGCTTCAGTCATAACGGGACTGACACAATTTCGTTATACGAAGTAAGTGACGGGCGGCCCTTGGATGCGTCCAATGGCCTCCGAGGGGCGCCGTTACTTACCCACAAAATATAAACTCCGAAGACTAAACCCCCCGCACCATGGAGGGGGGATGTTGCTTCGGAAACGTGCGAACGAATAAATACACGAAACCTTTGGGAAAAAAACGTCTTGCGATGAGCATCAACATGTGATTAACACTAAGTACCCGCAAGCTAGGGACTGGTCTGTTAAAACCAGAGACGAAAGGTACTTCGTCACTACACCGAAAAAGGTTTATTAGTAGCCAAAAACAAAGTGCCGACCATACCAAGCACTAGCCCACGATGTTGATAAAATTATATAACAAAATAACAGCATAATGTCCCTTCGGTGGTTTCTAAATGAAGGTTGAGCAAGCAGTCTGCAGACAGGGCTAGTCGGTAGAGATAACAAGGGTAAAAAAGGGGGCTTTGCTGCCAACTCTAGAAAAATAAATAATTCGTGAGTTTCACCGAAGTGCACATCCAAAAGCTAAATCATCTGCTTCGTATGTTGTTGCACTTTGACTTAATAATCAAAAAAAATAAACTTAATCTTGATGCAAGGATGTACTAACTAGTTAGCTCAATTATCAAAAAGATTTATTCACATACTTAAAAGCAAAAAAGACAGTGGTGCGGCCCTTCGGAGCCGAAGCCAAATTTGCACCTGTATCAAGCTAATGCCTTAAACTAACGCCTTAAGCTAACATCAGCATACCAGAGATGATATCAGAACACCGTAGCTCTCTAAAAAATCGAGTCACGTCACCACGTAAGACTAAAGGTGCTTCGGTGGAGTAAAAGGTCGAAAAGGCTTCGGAGTCAAAAAGCCTAAGTGGGCTTCGAGCTAAAAAGCAGGATTTGAACAGAGGGAAAACAAGCTGTTAAAACTAACAGCGCTTCGGAGCTAAACATGGAACATTTCAAAAGCTGTAGTACGGAGCCCCTTTTTGCATGTATGTAGGCATAGTGCTAAAAATATAAACAGCACCTATGAAGCTCTGAGCATCAAGATCACCTCGTCCATCCCTTAAACGAAGGGTCCTTCGGTGGAAAGATATTGGGCAAAGGGATCAAAATTTAAACTTTTCTTAAGAGTATCAACTTTTGACCAATGCTAAGTTCTCATAAATTAAAGCCGAAAGCATGATTTGTCAAAAGTCAAAGACGAAGGGTACTCCCCGCAGCGAAAAAAGGTTTATTAGTAACTCGTGTCACAACATAGACCCAAACTAAAAGTTACATCATGGTGGTGGTAGCCGTATAATAAAATATCCGCATTAATAAAATATCCGCATAATGCATGCAAGGTGCACATGACGTTACTATTTTCTCACTTCGGAGTGAAAGACCGAAGGGTAAATCTAGTGCCTCCATCTCTTGCCATTATAATATATATTGAGTTACGTGAATTTGCGCTTATTTCAAATATGTCTAGCGAGTAGACGAAGTCCCGGATCATTTCCGAGAGTGAAAATCCATCAATAAATCAATTTCGAAGGGTGATTACTAACTGCCCAAATAGCTCCGAAAGGTGAAGAACTCATATCGAGAAATCCTACCGAGATGATTCCGAAGGTGAAAACTTCACAAAAACGATTCCGAAGGTGAAAAAAATCGGTCTCGCGAAATCCCACCGAGATGATTCCGAAGGTGAAAAATCAATCTCGTGAAATCCCACCGAGATGATTCCGAAGGTGAAAGAATCGTTCTCGCGAAATCCCGCCGAAATGATTCCGAAGTACAAGAAATTCGCTCGAGATAATTCCGAAGGTGAAAATCAATCTCGTAAAATCCCACCGAGATGACTCCGAAGTACAGGAAATTCACCTAAGATAATTCCGAAGGCCAGCATCTTTAAGCTATACGTCATGCACTGGATTCGTAGGTAGTGTAAAAATTGGCCGAATGTTGCTGAGCCTGTCGAGTGAACCGATGTCATGGACCACTTTTGGTGAGTCGTCGTGGATTTGAATCCTGATATCACAGTACATCTTGCGCAAAAAAAAATCAGCCCAAGATATAAATAGCCTCCGAAGGTGCCTTCGGGGCCGAAGGGGGCATTCGGCCTGGTGCATTTTGACAGGTCCGTGTTGTGACTGCGGCGGAGGGAGGAGAAAGAACCGACATGGAGCCCATATGCGGCTACCGTGTTGATGGAAAGTTGGCTTCATCCACCGAATAGGTCACCGGCCCATCCATCTCGGGACCGAAGGTGGTCGGCCTATGCTCTCGCTCGTTGTTGGTGCCTCGAACGAAATGACTAGCTTTGTGCGGCGAGCTTCGTAATACGAAATGACTATTGCTCGAATGGCCTCATCACTACGACGGTTCGATGATTGCTTGCACTTCGTCCAAAAGTGAAGTGGTCGGTTAAATGGATGCCCGAATTCGTTCACTTCGCCGGCATGAATAACCAATCAAGATAATAGTTTGTAAAAAAACCAATAAAGATAACGAAAACTTTAAATGATTCCCTGCCATAAAAAGGTGTCAGGGCCGGACACCGAAGTGCTAGCATCAACAGTTCGTGGGTTGGATCATTACTCTTCGTAACACACTTTGCAAAATCAAATATTAGGAGGATAGGGACTTAGCTTTTGCTTTGTACTATGTTGTATATGCGGCGGGGAGTACGCTGTATACTGGCTGGGTCGATCACCTCCGAAGGGGCTTCGGAATCTGGGTGAGGTAACACGTTGATGACGAGATGAGGTGGGGCGTCGACAGCGAGAAAGAGCTATTCAGAGGTCATGTCACGAGGGTGGACCACTACGATCGGGCACTTCCCCCCTCCGAAGGTTGCCCCTTCCTTGTCACATGGTCATGAGTCTTTCCACGAGGTGGGCGCCAAACTGTTGGTGTGAATCGAGACCAAAGGGGTCATCGACACAACAGTACTCTTCTCCTCCGAAGGGGCAAGGAACCAAAGGGCCCCTTCGGTAGACTTCTCCTTCTTCTTCCATTACTGCTAGCACTACTACTACTGCAACTATCTCTTCTACTTATTCTACTACAAGGCAGCAAGTAAAGAAACAATAGTAACTCGATACCTGGGAATCCTCTCCTCATTCAATGCTCGTTCTATCAATTACAATGACCCTCCTATATATAGGGATGGGGGTAGACGGCGATTTTCCCCCAAGCCCCTAGTGATTATTTTATTCCGACCCCCTGGTGGACGCGGTATTTACAAAAAGCGCCTTGAGCCCACAAAGGCCCACTAACCCTTACATAGGCTGGGCCACTCCCCCAACACTCGCAAAGCTTGGAGTCATCATTGAAGAGAAGGAGGTCATGGTGGAGTTGTTTGTTACTCTCTTGACTTGATTCTATTTAATTATTAACATCTCCTCCTCGTTTCCAACCCGAGGGGCTCTCATGATGGCAATAAACCGATAGGCGTCTCCGATCCCTCTAGGCTCTACGTTGTAATAGATGATCCTAAGGCTCGGGACGACGACATTTCCTTATATACAGATACGAAAGCTATGATGATAGCACTAGCTGTGAACCCTAAGCCCCTTTGGTATGATTATGCACTACCATATTCGGCATAGTTGCTGTGAGCCAGTTCCTTACAGCATAGAACGGTCTACTCATGGCAAACCTCTTTGTCGTGAGTAGCCGCCGGCATAGAGCTCACGACAGAGTTTTGCCGGCAAAGAGCTCTATGCCATGAGCCAAAGCTCGGGCTCACGGCAATGGTGTGTTGTGAGTACCTTTAGGCTCTCGGCAAAGTGTTTCTAAAAAGAATAAAAAAACAAAAAGCCCACACGCTAGGCCCACTACCGCCGTCGTCTCACCGTCGCCGTGCCGCCGCCGCCGTTCGACCACCACCACCAAGCACACCACCCGACCGCCCGCCGCCACTATTGTCCGACCACCACCGGCACCACTACCCCGGCCGCCAAGAAAGGAGGAGGTCGCGTGTGAGAGGAAGGCGCGCCACGCCTAGCCGAGGAGGAGGACCTAAAGCGCCGCGCCGAGGAGGAGGCCGCACCACGCCGCGCCATGGAGGAGGTCGCGCCGCGCCATGTCGTGGAGGAGGCCGCGCCGCGCCGTGCCGAGGAAGTCGAGGCGCCGAGGAGGAGGCTGGGCTGTCGTTGTAGATCTTGTTGCCTCCATTGTAGATCTCATCACCACTGTTGTAGATCTCGTTGCCGCTATTGTGGATCCCCCGCCACCGTCGTAGATCCTGCGACGGTCTGCTCCTCGAGATGCGCCGACGCCACCTCACCCCTCCCCTACACACTGAGCCGTCGTGGATGGAGAGGATGTAGAAGTCGATGCGTTCGCGCACGCCGTCGTGGAGGCTGAGCTCTTCCTTATGCACCGCCGTCGCACCTCGCCCCACCGCTGCTCCTCACTGTCAGTGAGGGGCGAACGAAGGGGGAGGGGAGGGGAGGGCAGAGGGCCCGACGCCCTAACCGGTGAGGGAGGGAGAGAAGGAGGCCGGAGACGGAGGGAGTAGCCGGTGGAGGAAACACCGGGGGAAGGAGCAAGAGGAGTGGGTGGCGGAGGGTGGGAGGGAGGAGGCGGGGGAGAGGAGGGGAGAGGGGTTATATAGGTAGGGTTTCGGTGGGCATATGGATTGTTGGATTAAATGGGCCGAAGGCCCAATTAGGCCCACGACAATGAGTTTTTTTAAAAAATACATCAAATGCTTTTAAGTATTTAAATATAGCAAACAATTTCAAATGAAAAAGTTGTCAAATACAAAGTTTCATAACTTTTCGGGATACACAACTTTCATATTGTGAGTTTCTCCCTACGAGAACATTTACAAAATTTGAATTTTCAAATTCAAAAAATTCAAACATATATTCAAACATAGTTTTTCTTTTGCAACATGATTTCAAATGAAAAGGGTGCTAAACAACAAAGTTCATAACTTTTCAAGATGTACAACTTTTATTTATAATGTCTCTCCATTCGGAATGTCATTTCAAAAATTCAATTTTTCAAATTCGAAAAATTCATACTTGTTGACGGTGAAAATCCGTCAACCTAGCCATGAGTTTACCTTCGGTGTTGGCATGAGTTTTATACCTTATCCATTGGTACTAACCCCCGTGGTATAACAAGTTCACGTGTGCATGTCGGTTTTGGAGTTTAATGTTTATGCAGGGTTTTAGTGTTGAATGCAAGACTTTCGGGATAAGTTCATTAAGCACCTCATGACAAGACCTTGAAGCCCCGTACAAGTCATGCAATGAAGCAAACTTAACTCCAAGAAGCCGGGGACTTGATCCGAGAAGACAACGGACTCCAGGGACCCGACCAGAAAAGTGCCTGAATCTTGCAAGACAAGGAGTTGAGTCCAATTCGGAGAGCAACCGACGACATGGACCTACATGCGAAGGGGGAAACATCCGGGAAGCAAGGGAACCGACGTGGAGTGAAGGAGCCCTCGGGGCCGGGCCTAAATGGGCCCGAGGCCGGCCGGCCCGGTCCGGTCGGCCCGGGCCCATTTAGGGCCCAAACGCCCCCTCCTTTGCCCTAGTCGCCAATCAGGCTATTTATATCCCCCGACCGAGAGCCTCGGAGAGAAGATTTCGTGATCGGCCGCCGAGGAGCGAGAGAAGAGAGGGACACCATCTCGGAGAGGAGAGGGTCGAGCTAGTTGACTAGGGTTTCCCTAGCCGACGTGGGAACCTTGCATGGAAGACCACGTCGGAGTTCCCGTAGCTAGAAGCAAGATCAAGGAAGGACCCGGTGGTGATCTTGTGTATGTATCATTGTCATAGTTGAATTATCAAGTTGAATCTTTTCTTAGCGATCAAGTGTTTCCTCGAAGATTTCGTTTTTCGATCGGCTTTGCTTATTCCAATTCTATTCGCGCGATAGATTACATAGGGTGTTCTTGTAGCCGCGGTGGCTAGAGGTACACGCCGGATCTTCCGAAAGAATCTCGACTTGTCTTTTGACTCGCCCTAAGCTCCCCGCATGAATAGGGATACGTTGTGACGAACGGGGGTCTCGAAAGGCGGATGTTTTCGGATTTGGACGGGAAACCACGATTTAAAGAGGCCTCTATTAAGATTCGATTTGCTACTTCTTCTCTTGTTTGGAACTTCAACAAAAGGCTTACCCCGATCCCTCTAGATCGGTTTATCTACCCAATCTTACTTTGTTTTCTCCGGTCTTTAGTAGATTAGATTTTTCTTTGTTTTGTGTTCTTATCTAGATGCATTAGGGTTTCTCTTTTACCGAGAGATTGAAGTTATTTTGCTTTACTAGATCAACTCTTGCGTCACACATTTGTTCCACGGATTCGATACCTTGGGTTCACCACTCGAGGGAAGAAGGGTCCCTTGACTACGACGGGAGACTTGTCCGCTTGCAAGTCACAAACGAACTTTGATACAATTATTAACCGTCAACAAGCCCCTTTTTCTGGCGCCGTTGCCGGGGAACAAGTGATCAAGACTTGGTTTTTTATTGCCTTTTTGTAATTTTCAGTTTTCTTTTTGTTTTTCTTTTTGCATCTACTAAACTTTGATCATCCTCAAAATACATCTAATCTAGTTTGTCTAACCCTAGTTTTCATAGATTTATTTTTTCCTTTCTAGTTTTTGCATACTTTGCTTATTGCTAACCCTAACCGGAGATGGTTGGCTACCTCTCCAAGAAACCCAAGCTTTTTTGTGGATGATCCAGGAAAACTTTCCGGCAAAGGTGACATGCAACACAAGCTAAAGGGGTGGAAACCCTAGATTCAAAAGTTGAAGTCGAAGGACCGTCGAAATCTCCAAGGGAATCACCACCTCCAAGTCAAGACGCCGGAAGGCCGTTCAAGATCAAGAGGAGGATGGAGAAGATGGAGATGGAGAAAGAAGCTCAACACCTAAAGGCCGCCAAGGCGAGATCCACATGTGAAGTGTTCATCGTGATGAAGATGCTAGACGCAAGTGGGACAACTTGCCGGGCGTCCGATGGGTAACAAAGAAGAATTTCGGAGACAACTCCAAGGTCCCAAGACGGCGATGGCTACTCAAGCTCATTCCGGAGTGAAGAATCACACTAGAGACCATGAAGATCACAACCGAAGACCAGAGTTCGAGATGCCGAGCCACAAGGAAGTTGTTGCATCCGTCAAGACCAAAGGACAAAGCCAGCCTGTGAAGACCAAAAAAATGACTAAGACAAAATGGGTACCCAAGATTGCAACGCCTGCAAAGAGCGTTGATCCGGAGTAATCAAGTGAAGAAGTCTAGCTATAGACTATAAACGAAGCGCTAGGCGGGAGGCAACCCGTTTCGTCGAGTCAAGAATAAGCTACCGGGAGGACAACCCGATTCCAGGTTTTTCGAGTATTTTTAATAATTTAGCTTTTGAGTTTTATTACGCAAAGACATTAGACTTAGAAGTGGTTGAACAATATTAGAGACATAATTCTTGATTGAATATTTGCTTTATCATAAACCCTTTGCATGAACCCTCCTATGTGCTTGTTTGTTCTTTTCTTTTCGAGAAACCTCAACCAAATAATTTCAGAACCTAACTCAACCTTTCACCCTCATTATGGTGCTGAGGTTGACTTATTTTTCATGCTAAAACCACATGAGTAGAGCCACGATTTATGTTTAAGTGTTAATAAAATTCAGCACGTGGTAGGACTCGCGTGAACCTAGAAATCAAAACTTTTGGTTGGTTTTAAAAATCTATATCCTTGGTTTCTCTAGGATTAGAATTTTTCTAAGCCTATTCTAATTTTGTTTTATTCAAAATCTCTCTTATTTAACCAAAATTAGAACCTAAACCTATGCCCCCATGATCAAGCCGGGAAAAGTTTGCTCTCAACCGATGAAGGCAAACTATACCGGTGAGACCGAAATCGACGTACTCGAAAAATATTTTCGACTTACATTGGTTTTTAATGGTTTAAAAACTTCTCTAAAATTGTGTTTGAGCTCTTGCATGGCTCTGAAAAATATTTTAAATTTAGAATTAGAGGAGTGCTTAACCTTAAACACACCTTAATGGAGGCAATCTAGTTTGAATGCATGCACCATTGGATTCCCTTTCATCAACTTTCACCAATTCCACATGCAAAGGACAAGCATGGTGGGCAGCAAGCATCAACTTTGCAGGAATCTCATGGTGGCATGTGAAGCAAGTGGAGCTAGGGAGCATGGACATGACCCAAAACATGAAGCATCAAGTGGAAGGACCAATAGTGGACGAGAGCGTTTGGGCGGTGCAACTCGTGGAGCACGCGGGCGGGGAAAGTTGCGAGAGGTGAAATGATCGTCTTTGGAAGAAAGACGAGGCGGGGAGGAGCACCGAGGCCGGCCTCACCTACATAAGGAGCCCCCCGGCTCCTGTTTTCTCTGCAGCAAGCTTCCCTCTCCTTCCTTTGTTTGTGTGTTCAAGTTTGTGTGCTCAAAACCTCCGTAGACATAGCCAACCTTCCCAAGCTTGATAGCTCAAGAAAAAATCCACATCCTTAATCCACTCAAAGTCCACATCCGAAGCAAAGAGTTTAAGTGCCTAGTTACCGGTTGCAACCCGGAGTTTTAGTTGAAGAAAAGAGTGCAGCAACCATGTGGAAGAAAACCACAAGTCTCTTTTCAAAGAAGAAGAGTTCATCGTCGTCCAAGCCGTCATCAACCACTTCTTCGAGAAGGCACTCGGTTTCCGAGTCTCCCGGAGCATGGAGACGGATACGGCACCACCGAGGAGGAACGATGCTCTCCTCCTTGGTGGTATGAGGGCTGCAAGAAGTACTTCCATGAGGTTCACCGAACCTAGTGGGCACACGGAGGAGCAGCCCGCGCCACCACGACGATCGACTCGCTCAACCGTGCCACCTCCTTACACCCGAACATACTCTTCGTACGGCTTCATCATCTTGTCGGCGGAGGAGGAGGAGAGGCTCTCTAATCTTGAGAAGAGGCTTGTGCCCAACGTCGAGTTCGACGACCAAGCACTCTACACCTTGGGTTTTGGCACCGACATATACTATATGTTGGGGCACCTTGGATGGGTGCAGTTCTCCAACGGAGTATCGGTGGACACCCACTTGGGGTTCGCCTTGGAAATTTTAATGACTATTGCACCCATCGTTGATGATGATGGGGTGCAAAGCTTGTCATTCCGTTTGGAGGGAGTCCAACAAGTGGTTCCCTACGAGCACGTTAGGGAGCTACTTGGATTCCACAAGGGAGCTCCGGAGAAAGTTGACGTGCCACCGGCATGTTAGCGGGATTTTGGAACATGATCTCCGGAGAAGCCCATCAACAACGCAATTGCATCCGCAACCCCATTATCCGGATATTTCACTCTTGGATGTGCAAGAGGGTATTGGGGAGGATGAAGGAGACAAAGGTGACCGACACGAGTTGAATTGGCTATGCTCGGCTTTAATTGCCAGGCAGCCAATAGACCCCTCTTACCTTATGATCAACCGTTGGTGTTGTGAAGCAACATCGGGGGCGGGTAATATTGGTTAGGGGTGCTACCTCTCCATGTTGGCCTTCTCCTTGCGGCCGGGGATCGCAAGAAACCCCGACCACCTTTTGCGTGGTACCTCTCTCGGCATTGAGTATTTGCGGCAAGGCAAATACATTAGTGGAGATGAGAGAGGAGGTTATCGATTGGCCATAGTGAACATACCCCTTCGAGAATGAGAGGCTTAGGCTTTTCACCGAAGGAAGAGAAGATTGGTTGGAAGAGGGACTACTTGTCCCTGCAAGGAAGAACAAAAGAGGAAGAATCGTAGAGGAGGGAACATCCTCCGCACAAGCGAGTGGAGCACAACCCAATGTGCAACCATTCGGTGGGATCCCTCCTCCGCCAAGTTACTACGGAGGGCCACAAGAGCAAGCATGGGGGGGTGCACCGGTACCCCCACAAAATTATGTTGTGCCCAACGCTAACTTCGCGGAGTCCTACGCTCATCATCCCCAACCACAACAAAGCATGGCCATAATTGGAGGGTATGCTGCAAGAAACGCTCAAAACATCGCAGCCATCCAAGCTAACGCAGCTCAACTTGGTGAAGGAAACGCAAATATTGCCTTCGAGCTCGGACGCCTTCACCTCGTGGAGCCAAATCAATTCGTCGGAGGGAATGTCCAATCGTATTATGAGCAAGGGTATTATTATCAAGATCATCAACATCAACCACCGGCGGAGGACTAGAAGATTTAGGAACTTTAGTTTTCTTTTCTTTACTTTTTCTCTGTAATTTTCAGCTTTTGCTTATGTGTGTTTGCGTAGTATTTTCTGTTTTTATTTAAATTTCATCAACCATGTTTGTTTATTTTCAGTTTATATTTCAACTTGATATCATCATTAATAAAGACACCACCTTGATTATATCATTGGAAAAGTTACAAAATTCGTGCCATGATGATATATGATTATAATTGCAGCTTTGTTCATCTTTGTAATTGATTTATGCATGTTTAAGCTAGTGCTCTCTTAAAAATACAAATCTGAATTTATTTAAATGCTAGCTTAATTTTCAGCGGAGGTTATGATTAAAATAAAGACCCATAGTGTTTTATGAATAGATTAAAGATGTCTTTTATGCTCAAAAATGTCGCTAACCTTGTCACAAATATCACTTGTGTGTTGCTCAACCTATCCAGAGCCTTATATATATTTGAGTGCATAAACCTTAGTGTACAAGATTTATTTTTGAGTGAGTTATTGCAGGCCATGATTTCTCTGGCCCGAGACTAAGAAGCTGGTCATTCCGTTTTTGCGTATCTATCTTTTTGCTAGCCTCTTATCCGTGCATTGTGTATCCCCGCATCGGAGATCTCACAAACTTCGCCGGATATCCACCCTTAAACCAAATATCATTTTTTGTGTTTACCTCCTTGACCACAACCTATCGTTGAGAATGGATCATCAATTCAAGGAAGATCGCAAGACGGTGCCAACATTGAAGATTTCAAGTATCTCTCCAAGGAAGAATATTTCCGGTACCTATCTTATTTTTCACCTCTTTGCTCGAGGACGAGCAACGTCTAAGCATGGGGGAGGAGGTAGGTACGGTGCAGTTTTAGAGTTCAAAAAGGGAGTATTTAAAAAAAATGAAATAATGATGAAAGAAAAAAAATCTAGCGATACTCATGACTTTCAAGGTAAAGAAAAATATATATTTATGAAAGAAAGAAAGAAAGAAAGAAAAGAATGAGAAATATGAGAAAAAAAAAAATTGTGCGCAAAGTAAACTCCCCGGTTCTCTAAAAGTGCATTCAAGGCTTCAAGTTAAAAAGATCCATTCTCATTTTCCAACCATGTGCAATCCGATAACGAGGACTTCCTTTGTGCCTCGGGATCACTCTTTGCCATTTGCACATGTCCACTCATCTAAAAGTGTGCGTATTTTTCTCTTTCCCCTCCTTGATTTAACATTATTTTCCAATGACCTTTTTGACGAGTCTCGGTAAGACCATGAGAAGCTTGTCTTGTTTTGACAACACCTCATTTATAAAATCTTGTTAGGACTAAACTTTCCCAAAGCTCCATATAAAGCCTACCACATATATATGAGAGGGAAATGAGTAGAATATATAGGCTTGAGAGACAAGTGAGATGAGAGTTCACGAGCAATACACAAGATGATTTAAATTTGTGAACTTGGTTTAGCTTTTCTTTATCTCGTTCTTTATTTCAAAAATTCTGAGATCTATTTAAAACTTTGTGAGCATGTTAATACTTGTGGGATAAGCTTAATAAGAATCTACCCTCCGTAGAGATGAAGGCTAGTACATTATGGAACTTTAAATGAATTAAAATTTTGAGAGCATTATGTTTTCTCATGTGTGATCAAGTGCAAAGTTTAAACATTGTTTGGCAATTATGATATCCATTGAAGGCTTACTCGAGGACGAGCAAGGTTTAAGCATGGGGGAGATGTTGACGGTGAAAATCCGTCAACCTAGCCATGAGTTTACCTTCGGTGTTGGCATGGGTTTTATACCTTATCCATTGGTACTAACCCCCGTGGTATAACAAGTTCACGTGTGCATGTCGGTTTTGGAGTTTAATGTTTATGCAGGGTTTTAGTGTTGAATGCAAGACTTTCGGGATAAGTTCATTAAGCACCTCATGACAAGACCTTGAAGCCCCGTACAAGTCATGCAATGAAGCAAACTTAACTCCAAGAAGCCGGGGACTTGATCCGAGAAGACAACAGACTCCAGGGACCTGACCAGAAAAGTGCTGAATCTTGCAAGACATAGAGTTGAGTCCAATTCGGAGAGAAACCGACGACATGGACCTACATGCAGAAGGGGGAAACATCCAGGAAGCAAGGGAACCGACGTGGAGCGAAGGAGCCCTCGGGGCCGGGCCTAAATGGGCCCGGCCGGCCGGCCCGATCCGCTCGGCCCGGGCCCATTTAGGGCCCAAACACCCCCCTCCTTTGCCCTAGTCGCCAATCAGGCTATTTATAGCCCCCTGACCGAGAGCCTCGGAGAGAAGATTTCGTGATCGGCCGCCGAGGAGCAGAGAAGAGAGGGACACCATCTCGGAGAGGAGAGGGTCGAGCTAGTTGACTAGGGTTTCCCTAGCCGACGTGGGAACCTTGCATGGAAGACCACGTCGGAGTTCCCGGAGCTAGAAGCAAGATCAAGGAAGGATCCCGGTGGTGATCTTGTGTATGTATCATTGTCATAGTTGAATTATCAAGTTGAATCTTTTCTTAGCGATCAAGTGTTTCCTCGAAGATTTCGTTTTTCGATCGGCTTTGCTTATTCCAATTCTATTCGCGCGATAGATTACATAGGGTGTTCTTGTAGCCGCGGTGGCTAGAGGTACACGCCGGATCTTCCGAAAGAATCTCGACTTGTCTTTTGACTCGCCCTAAGCTCCCCGCATGAATAGGGATACGTTGTGACGAACGGGGGTCTCGAAAGGCGGATGTTTTCGGATTTGGACGGGAAACCACGATTTAAAGAGGCTTCTATTAAGATTCGATTTGCTACTTCTTCTCTTGCTTGGAACTTCAACAAAAGGCTTACCCCGATCCCTCTAGATCGGTTTATCTACCCAATCTTACTTTGTTTTCTCCGGTCTTTAGTAGATTAGATTTATCTTTGTTTTGTGTTCTTATCTAGATGCATTAGGGTTTCTCTTTTACCGGAGATTGAAGTTATTTGGCTTTACTAGATCAACTCTTGCATCACACATTTGTTCCACGGATTCGATACCTTGGGTTCACCACTCGAGGGAAGAAGGGTCCCTTGACTACGACGGGAGACTTGTCCGCTTGCAAGTCACAAACGAACTTTGATACAATTATTAACCGTCAACAATACTCCTTTTCGTTGATGAAAGTAATTAAAATTAGAAATGATTCACTACGAAGTTTCGTATATTTGCAATACCAACAACTTTTGATTTTGGTCATTTGAACATCTAGTATTGTTGTAGTAATAATGTTCACAACTACTATTCATCTCTCATATAGTTTCATGAAACTATATAAGAGATATAGCTTTTGTGAAAAAAAATTAGTACAACTTTGTCAAATGAAGAAATGATCATAATAAAAATTGTACATATTGAGAAGTAATGAAACTTTGTAATTGATTTTTTTTATTTAAATTAATTTACTGCTTCAAAATCTGTTTCAACTTACAATTAAGATCATTTCCCGCCTGAAAAAAGGCTGACGACAAAAAGGATCTTTGTCGTGAGCTGCTCTCGGCAAAAGAGCATTTTGCCCTCGGCCACAAAATGCTCACGCCAAATTTCTTGTTATCGTGAGCCGCTCTCGGCAAATTCTTTTTTGCCGTGAGCCACTCTATTTGCCTAGGCATTTTGCCGTGAGCCAACTTTTGGCTCACGGCAAAATAGGAAGCTCACGACATCCACGTTTCCGGTAGTTATGGCTCCTCCTAAATGGGAAGAGCCTTTTATTAAATTTGGGTTTTTCATATAAAATAGCTCCACTTGTTATAGTGTTTCATGGGTAGAACCGTGTTTATTAGCCACCGTTAGGTAGTTTCAGCTAGAAGAACGACAGAAGAAGCCGGAGTTGGAGCTCTACCCAAAAATCCTAATTATGGCCCTGTTTGGATACTCCAGCAGGGTTAGAGGTAGAGCTATTTTCTAACTCCAGCTCTAGCCCTAAACTAACTCTAGCTCTAGAGGTGTTTGGATGAAAGGGTTATAATGACATTATGTACTTTTTCAATGATGGAGGGAGAGAGAAAAGTCACTTTTTGGTGGACCCAACATGAACTAACCCCAATAAGCACCTCTTGGGTGGGATAGTTTTTAGGTGGGTTATATGCAAACTAGCTCAATCTAGCCCTCATGTTTGGATACTTTGTGGCTAGTTGAGCTCCAACTACCCAAAACTAACTCTAACACATGGATCCAAACAGGGTCATTGTACACAAACGGAATCAAGCCAAAGTCTGTATGCTTCTCTGTTTCAATTTCAAATCGACGAGTGGAAAAGGAATAGGCTGGGCCGCCGGGCCCGACACCGATAGCTACAAGAGCACACGAACCCGACCCGTGCGTGCCGCTAGCTGTTTCCGTCTTCCCCTCGCCCGCCGTGTCGCCTTGGTCAACGTGTCCTCCAAGCCTCGGTCGATTCGCCGCCCCTCGCGCGCCGGCGGACAGGATCGCCGACCTACTCGCCGATGGACACGATGAGCCACCACACAGTCGACTTCAACCGGAACCCATGTCCAGACCGTATCCTGGGAGATCTTGGCATGGGCTTCGCGACTGGGGCGGTCGGCGGCTCCGCGTTCCACTTCGTCAACGGCCTCTACCACTCCCCCGGCGGCCACCGCTTCGCCGGCGGCTTCACGGCGATCCGCATGAATGCACCGCGCGTGGGTGGGGGTTTCTGCGTCTGGATGGGCCTCTACTCCACCTTCGACTGCGCCATGGTCTACGCGCGGCGGAAGGAGGACCCGTGGAACGCCATCACCGCCGGCGCCTGCACGGGGGGCATGCTCTCGCTGCGCCAGGGGCTCCGAGCCACGGCGACGTCCGCGGCACGCGGCGCCGCGTTTCTCGCGCTCATCGAGGGCACCGGCCTCATGCTGAACCGCTTCTTGGCCCCGAGCCTTCAGCAGCAGCCGCCGCCGCCGCCGCAGCCTGAGAACTTGCCGCCACCGGAAAACCCTGCTGATGTCCTCCCGCCGCCGGTCGCGAACCAGGAGCTGCCGGGACCTACTGGGTTCTTTGGCAGTTTGTTTGGGATGAAGCAGGACGACCGCAAGGTTGCTGTCAAGTCGGAGCTGGTGGAGTTAGAGTTGCCCAGCGATGCCGTTCCCTCCTTCGACTAATTAAGAGTGCAAAAAAGTAAGCTGCATTTAGATCGTCTTTTCCGTCGTATAAACTGCTGCCTGAGATTTGGTGGTTTCTGTTGTCTCGATCAACCGTTATCATTGGGATCAATTAATGTGACCAGCGGATCCATACAGCATAGTATATAGTTTGTGCCATTGATGAACTTCAGTTCTCTACTGTGTGCAAGAAATTAACTCTTCGATCGACTGTGTTTCAATTGAGAAAGAGTTGTTAAATGATGATAAGCACAGACACACATCATTCCGGAAAATAATCGTCACCGGAAAAGACGAAATTGGTGTGCACATACCCTACGTAACCTGGGACGCAGCCATCAAACATAGTCAATCATTCATAAGAATGAATGAATTACGAAAAATAATCTAGGCTGGAAACACTACCGGAATTTCAGTCTTTGCCTAAAGTCGGTTCGTGCCGAGATCCAAATAAAAAACTCTCGGCAAAGAAGGCTTTGCCGAGAGTTTTTTATTTAGCTCTCGGCCAAGAAAAAACACTTGGCAAACATGCTTCTTTGCCGAAAGCCAAATAAAAAGCTCTCGGCACAGAAATAAACACTCGCCAAAGATTTCTTTACCTAGTGCAATTTTTTTGACTCTCGGCAAAGAAAATTTAAAAAATCACTTTTTTGCCTCCAATTTTTTTTTATCCTCAACATACACTTATACAAAACTTATGCTCAAATTTAGCATAATTTTAACTTTCTTTGCTATATGTAACAATTTTACTTCTTTCTAGGTATTTTTTCGCATACGTTAGATATGAACCGCAAATGCATGAAATTATATAGTAAAGTTGGTGAAAACATGATATTCATATTCATGAGACATATCTAAGATCATGTACATGAAATCAAGCTAGATTTCCGACATTTGGTTCTTCGATCCCGATGAAGATCGTAAGGTAGAATGGTTAAAAATTTGTATAAAATTCAAATGAAGTTTGAAAATCACCAAATTTGTCAAGTACTCATGATATCATATGAAGCACCGGGTCGGGAGCCGGACAAGATATTCCGTTCGTCGGTAGCCGTTGAATCAAGTTCCCTCCTCCACCACAAGAATTAGCGATGGATCCCACGATGCGGCGGTTCTTCACGGAACGGATGCGGTTAATTCGAGAACCTCACCGCCACCGTCCCGAGAATCTAGAGGCACAGCCAGAACCGCCACCACCACAAGGACCACCACCACCGGTGAACAAGCATAGACAATTCATGAGCCACAACCCGCCCACATACTCTCATTCCGTGGCATTCGTGGATCCCATGATGCTGATGATTGGCTCAAGACCATCAACAAGATGTTGAATATCACCCAATGTAATGATCGTGAGAAGGTTTTGTATGCCTCGGGACGTCCGGAAGGTGCAACGTCCGATTGGTGGGATGCTTACACCGTCGCACATCTTTCCGCCGACACCATTACACCGGCGGGAGTTCCAGGAGAGTTTTCGTACACATCACATCCCGGCTCGGTGTGAAGAAGGCGAAGAAGAGAGAATTTCACGCTCTAAAGCAAGGCAACATGTCGGTTAGTGAGTATCCGGATCGGTTTACTCATTTGTCCCGCTATGCACCGGATGAAGTCAACACGGATGCCAAGAGACAAGAACGTTTTCTCGATGGTTTGATAGGGCCACTTAACTATCGGTTGCGAGCCACACATTTCTTAACTTTCGGATGTTGCTTGAATAAGGCTATAGGCTTGGAGAATAAACGCAAGGAACTTCGTGAACGAAGCACAAGTTTCAATCTCGGGGTCGGTCCTAGCGGCAACACCCCGCCCTCGTTACAACTCATCGCAAGACTCTCGCTTTCGTTCTAGCACACAAGGCGAAATCATGGACGAGTCGGCGGTATTGTTCGTTTGAGGAACCCGAAGAATCCAACCCAATGACACCTCGGGCTCCAAATCCTCATCGAACCGCTCGGGTGCACCAATGAGGAACACTACTCCGGTTCACCCCGGTGGTTGCTTTAATTGCGGAGAATTGGGACACTATGCCGTATTTGCCCTCGGCGCAATATGCGGACACCTCGGAGAGATAACGAGAGGTCAACGAACTATATGCATGGTAGAGTGAACCATGTGACAACTTGAAGAAGCTCAAGGAGACAAATATGTTGTGCTTGGTACGTTCCTTATCAACTCGTACCCGCAACGAGCTTTTATTTGATTCGGGGCATCACATTCATTTATTACCGAACGATTTGTGACAAAGCATGATATACCCAGAAGTTCCATGAAGACGCATTTGCTAATTAGTTCCCAAAACGGTGAAATGAAATCCACCTATGTATGCCCACAGGTCAATCTTAAGATCGGAGAGATAGATTTTCAGGCTGACTTAGTGATTCTAACATCAAGTGGGATAGATGTGACCCTTGGTATGGATTGGTTAAGCAAGCATGATGGAATCATTTTGTGTGCTAAGAAATCGGTGCTCTTAACTACCCCGCAAGGAGATAGGATTGAGTTTGCCGCTACAAGCCCGAAGAAGAAGGAGAAGTGAATAAGATCCGTGGTAGTAATCCATCATCTTTCAAGATCATCTTGTACCTCCTCGCTTGTTTTCTATCCTTCCGAATCTCGGGACGAGATTCTCTTAAGGGGGTAGGATTTGTAACACCCGAAAATTCCATCACAATAAAATGTTGTTAGCAACATGGTTTAGTTTTATTTTCTAAGGATTTAATAAATTTGAATAAATAAATTTGCCTTTAATTAAATTAAACATCATTTAATAATTAGAATCAAACAAGTGTTTGTGCGTCATGTTGAAATGCATGAGTTTTGGTTGTGGAGTGGTTTTAAAAGTCTTAAAAAACATTTGTGAAAAAGTCCTTAAAAATAATTGTGAAAATTTGTGTAAAAGTTTGAATTAAAAAAATGAAGGTTTCAATCTAAAATATGTTGAAAAGTTGTTAAAAGAGTTTGTGAAAAGCCTTTAAAAATTGTTGGAGAAATTTGTGTGAAAATTTGATTTGAAAAGGTTTGAAAAATTGGTTTGAAATGGATTTGAAAAAGAAAAAAAAAGAAAACAAGCCCAACCACCCCGCGGCCCATCTCCCCTCCCTCCTTTTTTTCTCGTTATTTTCCGCGGCGGGCCATCGGCCCGTCTCACTTCCGGCCCATCTCCTCCGCCGGCCCGTTCCCCCTCCTCACTCCCTCTCTCTCACGGACGGACGCGGCCCACCCGTCGGGTCCTCCTCCTACCTCCGGCCGCCGCCCTCCCTTCTTCTTCCCCGCACGGCCGCCGGGACTTTATCGCCTCCCCCCGGCCGCCCGCGCCCGTCCGCCTCCTCCATCGAGCCATTAAGGCACCGCCGCACTCACCCACCGCCGCCTCGGCCCTTCCCCTCCCCCGTAACGGGCGCCGCACCGAGCCGCCCGCCGCCGCCATTAATGGGCGGCCGGCGAGCTCCCACTCCACCGCCTCCGCGCCCTTCCCCCTTCCCTCTCCGCCCTATAAAGGGGCGCACCACCCTCTCGCATCTCCCGCACCCCTCCCCTTCCTCTCCTCCGTCTCCACGCGCCGCCGCCGTGGAGAACCGCCGCCACCGCCGCCCCTCGTCGCCGATCTCCTCCTACGGCCTCCCTCCCTCCTCTTCAAGACACCGGTGAGTTTCCTCTCCTTCTCCTCTTCCTCTCCATGCCCTCGCCGTCGAAAATGGCGCACCGGAGCCTTATTCCGGCCATCGCCGGCGAGCTCCGACGCCGCCTCTCGCCGGGCGCCGCCGGTCTCCCGGCCGTCCGCCGCCGCCCGTCGCCCGCGTGCGACCGGGGCCGTCCGATCGGCGCGGACGGCCCCGGATCAAAAGGGGGCGACCCCCTTGATCGGTCCACGGTGGACCAATGGACCGGTCCACGAGCGCCGGTCCACCGCCGGCGTCGGCCGACCACGTCACGCTTGCGTCATGCTCGCGTCGGCCCGACAGCAAATCGCAACTCGCCACATGGCGCCACCACAGCTCACCCGCAGGCCGCCCAGGCAATTTTGCAAATAAGCCCCCCATTTCTGGAATTCACAAATATACCCTTCCACCTATATAAAGCCTTTCAAGCAGGTCCCTGTTTTTATGTTTTGAACCACGAACTTCATAGTTTTCATGTTCGGCAGCCCACCCTTGACCTTTTACATGTTAGACCTCCTAGTTTACACATAATTATGTTTAGGTCCCTGAAATCTTGCGAGAAAACTCCATAAACTTTCGGATATTCACAATTTAGTCCCCGAATCTTGTTTCGACCATATCTTTTCCATCCTAGCTCCGTTTTACGCGTTCTTGGTGTCCACGCGATTGTCTCTCCGAGCCCGTCATTTCTAAAAGCTTGTTTTAGTCTTTTGGTAATGTTTGATGTATTGTTTTATTTATTGTATGTTTTCTTGCATGATCGTAGCCAACACGCCGTTCGAGGAAGAACAAGTGCGAGCTTTGCGTATAAGGAAAGTAGCTTATCGTTGGAGAAAGGAAAGTGACCCTAACCACCCTTCTACCTATGCTTTAATCAAGAATACTATAAATTAATCGGAACATGGAGAACCACCCGGAAAACGGTGCAACCACGGTCCACATGGCTCGGCTTAGCCAATTAATTAGGTGTGCGATTGTGTTGACGACCTTATCCGAAAGGAACACAGGGGGCTCCGGGTTGCAGGGGTATAGCCCGGTTCTTTTGGGGTAGCAGCCTTTGCTAAGGTGCTGACCACTAGGGAGGGTTATGGTCCGCCCTGAGCTCTAACTATCGTGGGTTGTCGGTGCTTTTGCATATCTTTGTAAAGGCTTCGTAGCGTCCCTATGCAATCACACCTCGGAAGTGTGGTATTGTGCCTGATCAGCACATGCGTGGTTGGGTTCAAAGTTCTTTGGAACTTTTACGCGAACTGTGGTGAAAGTGTGCAACCTCTGCAGAGTGTAAAACTGATCGATCAGCCGTGCTCACGGTCAAGAGCGGCCTGGACCCTCACATGATTAATTGAACTTAAAGATGGATTAATATTGCTTTCCGGTTATTCCTGTGGCCTTGCTGAGTACCAACCATAAGTGTACTCATCCTTGCTTACGCTGTTCAGAGAAGAACCCTGGAGTGGAGTACTTCACCGACTACGAGGAGTTCTGAGGATGCGATCAACCAGTCAGAAGCCTGTGGAAGATGAAGATGGAGTCGCGTCTTCATAGTTATCGTTGTTCGTGTAAAGACATTTGTGTCTACCTTCGTGAGTGTAATAAAAGTTAATAAACCTTTTCTGTACGTTTTGAGCAATGTCTTGTGATATTACACTCATGAGTCTATCATATGTGTGAAATTGTGATCCTGGCACACATATGAGATGCATTCGGTTATCTACGGAAAATCGGGTGTGACATGTGGTGGTCGCTTGGGATGGTATGTAAGACACTATAGGTTGAAATGACCATTTCATGACAATGATGCTAGTTATGGGAATGGGTTACATCTAAATTGCAAGTGTTTGTTAAATAAGAAAATTGAGAAAATAGTGAAATAATATACGATATTGCTTAATATTGAGAATAAGCCCATCAACGAATGCAACAAACCGCTCATGTTTCGGTTCCCGCACCAAAGGATTTTGATTTATTAGTTCTCCAAATGTACTACGGTGAAAATAAAGTACCATTTCATAATTTCAAAAATCAAAACATAACTCTAATGGTAGATAGAACAAGTACGGACGAAATAAATATTGAGGACAAATATTGTCTACTTGATAAGAAACACACATGAATTTCGAAAGATAAGACTCATCATCTCAAAGAACTGCTACTCAAACATTTTGTGATAAGCAAGGACCATGGGAAGAGAAGACGGATAAAAGAACTCTTACAATTTCATCTTTAATAGCTAGCTTCAAGTGGACCTTCCCGGATGCATGCCCATTTTAAAAAAAAGAAGCTTTGCATGTTTATGCCATCAAAATAGATGAGCTTCAACATTTCAACCAAGGAAGGTTATTCCAAAAGGACTTAAGCTTTGGAAAAAACATGTGTGCTTTCTGAGAGGTTAGCTTTCAGGTGCATTTCACATCCAAATAATCTTTTGAAATTCCACGTGTAGAAGAACCAACATTCATATCTTCTATATGGCCTTCGTCATTTTCATCAGCAATAGCCAAAGACATGCTACATTCCCATTCAATGATAAACAAAGTTGCCAGAATAGAAGGAAATACATAATCTTCCTCAAGTCTCTGTAGTGTGAAGAAGCTATCTTGAAGCACTTTAAAAGCAAACTGAGTCGTCTGAAAGTTAATTGGAAAGGACTTTTCTTCTGGAAGACTCAAGTGGTCGGTCTCAGAAGGCAGCAAAAGAGAATATGCAAGCCATTCACAAGTTGATGCCATGAGTTGTGCCGATGCCAAATCCCTTAAAATGAACCCAAGAACTTTATGAACAGTCTGGGTAGGAAGAAAACAAACTTGATCCTCTTGATCCGAGCCACCAATTGCAGCACTGAAATTTTACACATAAAAATCACACCAATGTTCTGGCATCTAGCAAAAGCATACATAAAGGAACAAATACAAATGAAATGAAGCACATGCCATAGAAAACTAACATGATGAAATGCAACAGACAAATCACAGATGATAGATTCCCAAAAAAATCACAGATGATAGAAGGTGGGTGCGCTAGGCATGGCAGCAGGGGAAAGAGATCAGAGATGCTACTGCACGCGTCAGGTTTGCGGCGCGACCGTTAATCAGATTCACGCATAGATTCTTTAATCAGCTGGCTACATCAAGGATCAACCTAGCGGCTCGAGCGTGTCCTTGGAAAAGGCGAGGCAACACGGGAGATCGAGCGAGAAATTTCCCCGAACTACTACCCGGCGATGACGACTTGACGAGCTCCTCCTCACGCCGCGCCGCGGCTCCGGTCCGAGCCCAACCTCCTCGCCCGGACGTACGCCGGTGAGGCCGCAAAGGAGCACCGCCGCGCATGGGTTGCATCCATCGCTTCGCCGCTTTGGCTCCTCCCATGGCGGCTCAAGGGAGCCCACGCGAAGTCGCCGGAGCAGCTCCCACCACAAATCTGGATCTGAGAAGAGGGAAATGAGAGACCTCTTGGATTGAAAGTATGGGGGCAGCAGGGCATGGTTGCTACCAGTGCGAGGGCACAACCAGCCTAGGACCTACCATCGCTACCGGCACGGGGGCTCGGCCGGTGGTCGTCGCCGCTGGTGGTCGTTGCTGGGAGAGCGGCAGGCGCAACAGGTACCCAAGTATTCAGGCACTAACTGGGGGCAATTTTATGGATGCGACGGCACGGAGGCGAGGGGGCAGCGGTGGGGGAAGCGAGGCGATAGGGAGGCGATGTGCACCGGTGGCGGGTGGGGAGGCGGGGGCGGCGGCGGGATTCAATGTGCGGCGGGTGGAAAAGACAAGCGCCGTACGATGCGAGGAGGCGGTGAAGCGGCGATGGATAAGCGGGCTATGATGTGTGGTGGGGCCTACCCGTGGGACCGCTAGTTGTGGGTGAAGACGTGGATGGCCGAGAGGCCGAGAGAATGGTACCGAAAACAAAGTTTTATATGATATGGATCGAAAAGTATGAAGTGGACATCCGGTAATTAGTTGCCTAATTTTTCTTTACTCCTATTGTAAAATTATGTGAAGTCGTTACTCTTGGTCAACACGGCATTGGTTGGCCAACCAGCTACCTTGTTTGTGCTCCGAGTCCCGAACATCATGTACATATGCGCATTTCACATAACTATATATTATTGTGTATCCGACCGTGTTATTTTTTTGACCGAAACAGAGGTGACCGAAACGGGAGGGGCGGGACCCCTACCGATTAAATATATATTAAAAAGAACCGCTTTGCAAATGAAAACTAGGAAACAAAAAAGGAGGTGAAAATAAAACGAAGAATTACAAGATGGAGTCTACCCATAAAGACATACTAGGTTTCCTAACAACTTTTGCCCCGAGAATAACCCAAGCAAATTCCGATTTGAAATGGTCTCTTAAGAAGCCAATAGCCGGAATTTCTTGCCTTTAAAAATGAAGTCATTTCTCTCCATCCGGATGCACCGGTTTAACATAATGATAATATCCATGAAAAAGTTAACGCCTAGTTGCACCTTGTATGATTCCGGGGTGTCAAAGAGAGGTCCAAGAGGAGGGTTTATATTGAGAAGACCCCAAGCGGTTTGTGCAAACGAACATTCCAAAGAATAAATGCTCTAGAGTTTCTTCAACTTGTAGTGAACAGAGAACACACTCAAAAGAGGGCGAGCCATATTTTTCGCCGTAATATGTTTCCGGTGCTGAGTCCGTCATGCAAAAGTAGCCAAAAGAAAACTTTGTGTTTGTTACGAGCGACCGATTTCCAAAGCCAACGAAAAGCGGGTGAACTGATCGATGACCAATGAGATAAGTGTAGACCTTTGCGTGGAGAACCGGGGTGAGCCCCAAACATATGTCCAGATGTCAGGCTCATTCGAGGTAGTTACATTCTCAAGCATTTGAGCTAATTGTACAAGCTGGAGATAAGCTTCTTGAGAAATTGGCAAATGCGAATGGAATTTAAGTCCAGGATGGTTTTAGCCTTATTGATAGACGAAACCGATTCCTTGCAAAAGAGAAGATTTACGGCATTGTCCCACAGGGAGTTTGCCCTTCCCACCGATCTAGCCAAAGAGAACAAGTATTTCCGGCTCCCACAATGACCCGAGCAACCCCTTTATACGATTCAAGAGCCTCAAATTATCTCTCCACCAAATTACCCTTTCATTGTGTGATTGGGAAGTTTCCCCGATCGATAATATTTTTCCCAAATCAAATGCACCCATGGAATGTCCCGTTTGTTAAAGAACTTGTGCAAATTCTTGAGTAGGAGAGCCTCATTATGGGTCTGTAATCGAATAACTCCTAGAGCCCCTTCTTTCTTTGGCAAACAAACTAAATCCCAGGCAGCTTTTGGTGGTGCTTTGGCATTGAGATCTGCTCCTCGCCAAAGGCAATGTTTTCTGAATTTGTCAATTTGCTTGATCACTTGTTTCTTGTACTTGAAAGTGCGAAGTAGAAAGTAGGCAGTGATGATAGAACTGCATTAGTCATTTGTAATCTGCCTGCCTGAGAGAGGAAGGTTGAAAAGCTTGCTAATCTTCTTTCACATTTTGAAACTAGAGGTAAAAACTCTTCCACTTTTGGCTTTGAAAGACCCAAGGGCAAACCCCGGATAAGTAAAAGGAAGAGACCCTATGGAACACCCAAAGGCTTGGGCCAAAGTATTCATCCTATCACGGTCAATATTAATAGGAATCGTCGAGAGACTTGGCAAAATTAAGTTCCTTACTTCCTTTGCTGTTATGTCAAGAAATTTCTCCACAGCAGTGACGCTCTTGACTTTATTACTGCCATGGAAACCGTAAAGCAAGATATGCCAAAAATATATCTGCACGACTATCTGGAGGAGTTGATTTCATTTGGTATTGCGTCCCTCCAAGAGGGTCGGGTCTACTAGAGCTATTAATTCAATCTTCTCGAGTGAATGTTACCCGAAGTTTCTCTAATTGTGGATATTTACATCAAAATTTCATCTATGCGATATGACTTATAATATCGATTCCGAGAGCCGCTCCATACGGTATCCACAATGCAAAAAGAAAACTCACCACCTTTTCCTTCCATCCGCCCCCGCCACCGCCGTCCGATCCGCAAATCCCACTATCCTTCGCCACGTCGGCGTCACCTTCGAAGCTAGCGAGGACCTCCTCCCCTTGCTCTTGGTCCCTAATCCGTACGTATCTAGGGAAAAATTGCTCTCGTTCTTCTTCATCTATGTTCATGCATGATGATCCGCCCCCGCTCCTCCCCACGTGTCGGCCTCCACCACCGCCCATGGTTGACGATGATCGTTCCACCCGCCAAGTGCCCCCGCCCCCTCCCCTCCCTCCCCGAAATACAATTTCTAGCCATCGGCTCAAGCCTCATCCACCGGATATCCTCCACCCGATATCGCCGCCATCGCCATCCACACCTTGCCACCACCGTCGAGTCATCCACCTTTCTCGGCTATGCCTCTAGAACTGTGACAACCCGCCCAGGAAAATACCGTACTATCGCCCAAGACCGTTCCACTTTGGTCGTTAAGCAATAGTAAAGTATCATCCCGTCGTTAGTTGTCGGGTTAACGCCCGTAAATCACTTGGAATACATACAGAGGATCGACACATGCATTAAAGCTCACGCGAAGGCGAGTCCAGAGTACAACATGAGTTAAAAACATTTTATTACAAACCATTATTACTGCCATGGAGTAAAGGTTCAGAGTTCGAAACAGCAGAATAAATTAAACTAGCGCAACAGTAAACATCACAGGAGGCTATCCGTGATGTCATCACTTGTCGTCACCCTCCCGGTCAACAACACCTACAACAACAGTTTTAAAGCAAGGCTGGGTATACTAATACTCAGCAAGACTTAACCGTCGGGTGATAACTACATCACCAAACTCTAGACATGAAAGGCTTTTGGTTGGTGGAGTTTCTTTTGCTGAACAGCTACTAAGAGTAGGTCCTTACTTTCAATGTGTTAGCACAAGTTCTGATTGATTGCCATTTCTAAGTGTGCCATCTAATTCAATCAAGAATTTGACAAGCAATGAATTCATACAACAATATTCACCAGTTCCATCATTACGGGATATCATGGCCAGTTGATTAAGCAGTCTCGGATAACGGTGAGAGGCCGACAATCGATTGATTTAAACCTTGCAAGGTAAACCTAAACACACGGTAGGCTGCCCCCGCAAGGACAACTTCCCAGGCAGTTCCCAAAAGTCCTCGGGTTGGGAGCACAGCCTACAGTCCTGGGTACAAGGTTAGCTCGCATACCCCGCGAGGTACCCAGTCTCACACATGCACCCCCTTCCCGGTAGCTAGCCGGTTAGGTGAATATTCAAGAGTAGTAGGGAAGAGTTCCCGCGCCGTCAAATTAAGGTACTAGGCTTACCGGTCCCATTCCCGACAAGTGCTTAGTACATTCAAGCTTAGCCCACGAAAACCACTAGACCGAAGCCCAAATCCCATGCTCTTACCACATGAGCGATCCATTTATAAAGATCTTATGAATCCAACATAAGAACCTAATCTCGCGAGTGACGAACATCACTCGACTTGTACCGGTCCTATAGCACCGCGGCTATCGACCTAGCATACTAGTGATAGAGCATAGGTACCTCGGAATCATGCATCCGGTGTTTCAATTTAACTCCCGAAACGTAAATGCGCAATCATAAAAAACATAATTGCATAATTTTAAAAGTCGGGGTTAATGATCCGGGCTGGCCTTCGCCGGCAAGGTTGTCCTTGGGCCCTTCCGGACTTAGGTCCGGGTCTTGAGCTACCTCCACGTACTTGCAGGCTCTTTGTCGGCACCTTCGTCTCCTCCTTCCGCACGAGCGTACGTCTACCGGCGGAAAGTTCTACACGAAGATGCAAATGTAAGATTTAATTGTCGATTTTTAATTTAATTAACTACAACCAATAAATGACAACCCCGGGGTGTATTGGTTAGGCACATTCACCGAGATAAGAAATACATTCAACATACTCTCCCAAAAGGAACAATATGCGGCTCTTTATTAAATATTCTTTTTGATAGTGATTGTGTACACATATATATGTAAATAATTCAATTTAATCTTCACAAACAGTAGTGGGTGGGTATATTTAGCCGTTTAAAATGATTTACAACCATACACAAGGTTGTTAAAGATGGGTTGGTGATTTTTCTCTATTTAATGACTATTAAGCCTTTAATGGCCTCCAAAGCTTTTATTCATGAAATTAATTAATAAACTCAGTGGAAGGGTGTGTTACACACTAGACACCTATAACAAGCCACTGGACATACATGCATGCTTTGGATAGCTAGAATTTAAATATTTTTGAAAATAACAAAAGCTACCTAGAAGGACAAGGTAAATGCACACAAAAATAAGTACTTAACAAAATGATCCCAACTTTCTCACACATGTTATATGGTCCAAAAATAACCTAGGGGTGCAGCACATACACCTAGAACTATTAGGAAACTTGACTTATGCAATTACCAAGAAAAACAAGCATAATTCAAGAATAAATATTTCGGTGATAATAAAATTGTGCTTAACTCAAAAGAGGTGTGTTTTGGAATAAAAAGACAGTATGCAAAAGTTGGTTACAAAAATCTAATCATTTTTAGCTACACAAATCATTTATGCAGATCCTATAGAAACGGAAAACAATTTTTATAAAAATATTTACAACATAATTTTGTGCGATTTTTGGTACAGGAGATAGTCATGACATAACACATAACATATCCAAAACTTGGACACAGAGGATTTATAGATTTTGAGATATTGCAGATTTAGGTTTTTCACATTTCTATTTTTCATGCAAAAACTATCAGGAACTAGCACAGGCAAGAATAACAAAATTTGTGTTATTTTTCACCACGAATCCAACGAAATTGAGTTTGCATTTTTCTGATTTTTCTACGATTTTCTACGCAATTTACAAGATTTTGCAAAATGGCTTTACTATTTGAGATTCACTCTTGCACGTAGGTCCCTGGAAAGTTTTAGATTCTTACAAATATGCCCTTACTTTGCGGATTAGCCCTCAGAGATAACTGGAGGCTCGCAATTGGGTCCTCTGGGGCGGTGGCCGGCGCGGGTGGAGGAAATCCGGCGAGGTCCAGCGGCGGGGCCGGCCAGGGACGGGCGTGGGGCGGTCCAGGGGTTGCTAGGGGCCGATTTTGGGAAGTTGGACCGGGCGGAGAGGCGGCCGGCGACGGCCGTAGGCGGCGCACCCGGGTGGCGCTCGCGGTGGTGCGTGCTCCGGTGAGGTGGTGGCTCGGTGAGAGGAGGGAGCGAGCCGGCGAGCTATGAGTAGTGCGGGGGCAAGGGCTAGAGGCGTTGTTTGGCCGCGCAAGTGCACTTGAGGCACAACTCGACTACGACGGCGTGCCGGCGAGGCGGCCACGGCATCGTGAGCGAGGGGGCATGGCGAGCGGCGGGCCGCGTGGCGGGCGTCCTTAAAAGTCGACGTCCGGCTCACCGTGCAACCGAGGGAGGGGAGTACCCGCCGTACGACACGCAGGAGGGGAACACCGCGGCAACCGGCGGTCCGACGGGAGCTTGTCCGGCCGGTCCCGCGCGGCGTTCGAGCCGGCACGCGGTGTGAGGTGGGGGAAACTTCAAGGCATCTAGGGACGCGGGGAGGCACGGGGAAAGGCGCGTGCACGGCCTCGGGAGGCGCGGGGCGCGGATGCCTAGGGCGGAACGCGGCCCGGCGCACGGAGGCGCGGCGTTGCGCGCGAGCGCGCGCGCGGGAGCGCGGGGCGGCGTCGGGTCGAAATTCTCGTGTTGGACGGCGGCGTTTGACCGAGTTTTGCTCAAAAATTTTGAATAGAAGTGCACAAAGTGGTAAATAGGAAAGTTATAGATCTCACTACCCTCTACAACTTTTACAAAGGCGATATGGTGTTTTCTCAATGGATTTTGCACAAGTTACTTGCCAAACTCGAATGTCGCCATGTTTCGGTGAATAGGAGGTACGGCGGTTGACCAAGTTTTTCACCAATTTCCTCTCAAAATTTGAAATGCCAATCTACATGAAAGTTGTGTCCCTCGACAAATTGGACAACTTTCATAGAGGTAGATTTTGAAGTCTTTAGGTGAAATTTGGAGAACACGGCAAAAGTTCCGACGACATTCGCCGACGTCAAAGGTTAAGCCGGGTTTGACCGTGTCTTTGACCAAGCGTTGACCACGGGTGTGTGTAGACTTGGTCAAGGGATTCAATAGGGTTCATTGGCGAGGTTTTCGAGGTGATGACCCGGGTTGACCCGAGTTTGACCGGCGTTGGCCGGTTTTGACTCGGCCGATTCGGTCATTAGCGTTAATGTCGTTAATTAAAAACACCGGGGCGTCACAAGAACTCGTGAGGGCCTAAATCATCCCCCCGATCCTCAACCCCAACTCAAAAACCCTAATCGAACCCTAAATCCTAAATCGAACTAGAGCTCGCTCGTTGGTGTGAATCGAGACCGAAGGGGTCATCGACACAACAAGATCTTCTCCTCCTCCGAAGGGGCAAGGAACCAAAGGGCCCCTTCGGTGGACTTCTCCTTCTTCTTCCATTACTGCTAGCTCTACTACTACTGCAACTATCTCTTCTACTTATTCTACTACAAGGCAGCAAGTAAAGAAACAATAGTAACTCGATACCTGGGAATCCTCTCCTCATTCAATGCTCGTTCTATCGATCACAATGACCCTCCTATATATAGGGATGGGGGTAGACGGCGATTTCCCCCCAAGCCCCTAGTGATTATTTTCTTCCGACCCCTGGTGGACGCGGTATTTACAAAAAGCGCCTTGAGCCCACAAAGGCCCACTAACCCTTACATGGGCTGGGCCACTCCCCCAACAGTAGCCCCTCAGCTACTTCGGTTTGGCTGGCACAACAAAAGCGGAGTAGCTGAATACATATGGATTGGCCCAGACCTTCCTACACCTTCGGCCATGAGGAATGCCCTCAAGACCCTCCGCCGGTACGCCTCACTAAAAACTCCATTCCGAAAAACCTAGTGGGAAAAACCGGAGTGGAGAAAAGAGCACGTACACCTAGCGGATTTACACACACCGACCTTGTTAATGGTCGTCTCCCGACTCGCTTTGACGGTGAAGGGCGCCTTCGGTGACGATGCCAGCTTCGACGTTGTCACTAAGATGGCCTTTATCACCAATGCTTCTCCTCCGTTTGCTTCGGTCTTGCCTTCGGGGCCTCCATGCATTTCTCTTTTCGCTCTTGTTCTTTCAGACATCGTCGAATGATGATTAGCCGCCTCTTCCCCTTCGGTCATGATCACCGGGCAAGACTTCATGCTTCGGGGTGACGTCGCTCATCCCGATGCCACCAGCCCCTCTTGTCCGGTGATTGTGACGAAGGCCCTGGTCCCGAGCATCGCATGCGACGAAATACATGTTGATGAAAACGAAGTCGGAGTTGACGTCGATGAGGTAGACGATGAAGTCCCTTAAGCCACGGCCCCGCCGGCGTCGGTGTAGTAGATGCCGAAGACGAAGTCGAAAGTCGATGTCGACAAGGTAGACGACGAAGCCCCACGAGCCGAGTCCCGTCGACGTCGTGCGAAGACGCCAAAGACGAAGTCGAAAGTCGATGTCGACCAAGTTGATGTTGATGTTGCCGAGGTAGACGACGAAGCCCCTCGAGCCGAACACATGTCGACGAAGAGGTAGTTGAAGAATCCCCTCATGTCAAACCATGTCGACGACGAAAGTGGTGATGTAGTTGTTGAGGTAGTCAAATAACGTTGATGAAGTACTTGAGGAAGCCCCTCGTGCTTGATAATCGCCGAGTTGAACCTGTCGGTGACGAAGTAGACAATATGGACGAAGTCCATGCTTTCCTGGTCAACACTTCATTCGAGGCGAATCATTTTTATTCAAGAAACTCAAGAACTTGTTAGACAAGAAACAATCTATCTCAATTTGCATCGCACAAACAAATCCGAAGCCACTCTCGGGCCTTCGGGGTGTCTCAGCTCAACTCCGGTCATCACACGACCGGTCGTTTGCTTCCTGCAAACGGAATCCGAAGCCACTCTCGGGCCTTCGGTGTGTCTCAGCTCAACTCCGGTCATCACACGACCGGTCGTTTGCTTCCTGCAAACGGAATCCGAAGCCACTCTCGGGCCTTCGGTGTGTCTCAGCTCAACTCCGATCATCACACGACCGGTCGTTTGCTTCCTACAAACGGAATCCGAAGCCACTCTCGGGCCTTCCGTGTGTCTCAGCTCAACTCCGGTCATCACACGACCGGTCGTTTGCTTCCTGCAAACGGAGCCTTGGCTATAACGGAGCCAGATACTTGCCCTTGCAAGTTCCACTTCGGTCATTAAGGGACCGATCATTTGCCTCATGCAAACGATACTTCGGCTATAACGGAGCCGACTACTTTCCCTTGCAAGTTCAACTCCGGTCATCACGGGACCGGTCGTTTGCTTCATGCAAACGGAGCTTTCGACCAAACTCGAGCCTTCGGTGCGAGCGCTCCCGCTCCACACTTCGGTGTTCTACATGTATATATGTATGAAAGCGTGCATGAAAGTATGCCGTTGCATGAAGGCTAGGATGAAAAGGTTAGCCAAAATAATGCAAAGTACATCCATTGATCAAATTCTCGAACTTGAGTGGTGAAACCATGAGATGACCGAAATCCGATAACACCGAAATTCATATGGAAATCCCGCAGCCACCCGATGAAGTTCGACAGACATTGAAACCAATTGATATGGCCTAGCCATTCCCAAATCAATAATGGAATCGCTATCTTCTCGGGTGAAAACCGAGAACTCAAAGGCTATAACCCGCAATAGTTGTGACGAGATGCACACACGAAACATAATAGCCGCATACAACTAGTCATTATGAACGTGATATGAAGTATGACTAAGAACAGGCACTTAGCACATCTGAGATGAAGGTGCGACAACATGTGATATACGAAGGGTTAGAGTGCCCATTAAAAATGGATTGTAGGTTATGAGAGAGGAGGGCACGATACTTACATATGGTAGTTGACCCTGCATTCAAGAGATATAAATACTTCATATGAAGGGTTAGATTAAGAAGGCGAAGCAAACTTCGGTCAATTTGACACAATCACTTTTTATTTAGCCGAGCTTCGGTCATAACGGGACCGACACAATTTCGTTATACGAAGTAAGTGATGGGCGGCCCTTGGATGCATCAAACGGCCTCTGAGGGGCGTTGTTACTTACCCACCAAAATAAACTCCGAAGACTACACCCCCGCACCATGGAGGGGGGATGTTGCTTCGGAAACGTGCGAACGGATAAATACACGAAACCTTTGGGAAAAAAACGTCTTGCGATGAGCATCAACATGTGATTAACACTAAGTACCCGCAAGCTAGGGACCGGTCTCGTTAAAACCGGAGACGAAGGGTACTTCGTCACTACACCGAAAAAGGTTTATTAGTAGCCAAAAACAAAGTGTCGACCATACCAAGCACTAGCCCACGATGTTGATAAAATTGTATAATAAAATAACAAGATAATGTCCCTTCGGTGATTTCTAAATGAAGGTTGAGCAAGCGATCTGTGCAGACAGGGCTAGTCGGTAGAATAACAAGGGTAAAAAAGGGGGCTTTGCCGCCAACTCTAGAAAAATAAATAATTCGTGAGTTTCACCGAAGTGCACATCCAAAAGCTAAATCATCCGCTTCGTATGTTGTTGCACTTTGACTTAATAATAAAAAAATAAATAAACTTAATCTTGATGCAAGGATGTACTAACTAGTTAGCTCAATTATCAAAAAGATTTATTCACATACTTAAAAGCAAAAAAGACAAGTGGTGCGGCCCTTCTGGAGCCGAAGCCAAATTTGCACCCGTATCAAGCTAATGCCTTAAACTAATGCCTTAAGCTAACATCGGCATACCGTAGATGATATCGTAACACCGTAGCTCTCTAAAAAATCGAGTCACGTCACCACGTAAGACTAAAGGTGCTTCGGTGGAGTAAAAGGTCGAAAAGGCTTCGGAGTCAAAAAGCCTAAGTGGGCTTCGAGCTAAAAAGCAGGATTTGAACAGAGGGAAAACAAGCTGTTAAAACTAACAGCGCTTCGGAGCTAAACATGGAACATTTCAAAAACTGTAGTACCGGAGCCCCTTTTTGCATGTATGTAGGCATAGTGCTAAAAATATAAACAGCACCTATGAAGCTCTGAGCATCAAGATCACCTCGTCCATCCCTTAAACGAAGGATACTTCGGTGGTAAGATATTGGGCAAAGGGATCAAAATTTAAACTTTTCTTAAGAGTATCAACTTTTGACCAATGCTAAGTTCTCATAAATTAAAGCCGAAAGCATGATTTGTCAAAAGTCAAAGACGAAGGGTACTCCCCACGAGCGAAAAAAGGTTTATTAGTAACCCGTGTCACAACATAGACCCAAACTAAAAGTTACATCATGGTGGTGGTAGTTGTATAATAAAATATCCGCATTAATAAAATATCCACATAATGCATGCAATGTGCACATGACGTTACTATTTTCTCCCTTCGGAGCAATGCAATGAAAGGATTGCGCCTCGTTCGTTTGGCTTATCAGCCACCACCAACAAGATTTTCTCTCGTAACAAACCACCACCATCAATCGGCCCGAGCCAGATTTTCTCTCGGAACAAATCAAGCACCAGCCATCGGCCACCGACCAAACGAACGAGCCGTTGGACTTCGGAGTGAAAGACCGAAGGGTAAATCTAGTGCCTCCGTCTCTTGCCATTATAATATATATTGAGTTACGTGAATTTGCGCTTATTTCAAATATGTCTAGCCGAGTAGACGAAGTCCCGGATCATTTCCGAGAGTGAAAATCCATCAATAAATCAATTTCGAAGGGTGATTACTAACTGCCCAAATAGCTCGAAAGGTGAAGAACTCATATCGAGAAATCCTACCGAGATGATTCCGAAGGTGAAAACTTCACAAAAACGATTCCGAAGGTGAAAAAATCAGCCTCGCGAAATCCCACCGAGATGATTTCGAAGGTGAAAAATCAATCTCGTGAAATCCCACCGAAATGATTCCGAAGGTGAAAAAATCAATCTCGTGAAATCCCACCGAAATGATTCCGAAGTACAGGAAATTCACCCGAGATAATTCCGAAGGTGAAAATCAATCTCGTAAAATCCCACCGAGATGACTCCGAAGTACAGAAATTCACCTAAGATAATTCCGAAGGCCAAGCATCTTTAAGCTATACGCCATGCACCGGCTTCGTAGGTATTGTAAAAAATGGCCAAATGTTGTTGAGCCTGCCGAGTGGACCGATGTCACAGAACAATTGTGGTGAGTCGTCGTGGATTCGAATGCTGGACATCTTGTGAAAAAATGAGCCCAAGATTTAAATAGCTCCGAAGGTGCCTTCGGGGCCGAAGGGGGCATTTGGCCTGGTGCATTTTGATAGGTCCTTGTTGCGACTGCTGCGGAGGGAGGGAGAAAGAGCCGGCATAGGAGCCCATATGCCGGCTACCGTGTTGATGGAAAGTTGGCTTCATCCACCCGAATAGATCACCGGCCCATCCATCTCGGGACCGAAGGTGGTCGGCCTATGCTCTCGCTCGTTGTTGGTGCCTCGAACGAAATGACTAGCTTCGTGCAAACGGCTTCGTAATACGAAATGACTATTGCTCATAATGGCCTCATCACTACGACAGCTTCGATGATTGCTGCACTTCGTCCAAAAGTGAAGTGGCTGGTTAAATGGATGCCCGAATTCGTTCATTTCGCTGGCATGAGTAACCAATCAAGATAATAGTTTGTAAAAAAAACCAATAACGATAACGAAAACTTTAAATGATTCCCTGCCATAATAAGGTGTCGTGGCCGACACCGAAGTGCTAGCATCAACAGTTCGTGGGTTGGATCATTACTCTTCGTAACACACTTTGCAAAATCAAATATTAGGAGGATAGGGACTTAGCTTTTCCGTACTATGTTGTATACTGGCGGGGAGTACGCTGTATACTGGCTGGGTCGATCACCTCCGAAGGGGGCTTCGGAATCCGGGTGAGGTAACACGTTGATGACGAGGATGAGGTGGGGCGTCGACGGCCGAGAAAGAGCTATTCGCAGGTCATGTCACGAGGGTGGACCACCGGGATCGGGCACTTCCCCCCTTCGAAGGTTGCCCCTTCCTTGTCACATGGTCATGAGTCCTTCCACGAGGTGGGTGCCAAACTGTTGGTGTGAATCGAGACCGAAGGGGTCATCGACACAACAGTACTCTTCTCCTCCGAAGGGGCAAGGAACCAAAGGGCCCCTTCGGTGGACTTCTCCTTCTTCTTCCATTACTGCTAGCTCTACTACTACTGCAACTATCTCTTCTACTTATTCTACTACAAGGCAGCAAGTAAAGAAACAATAGTAACTCGATACCTGGGAATCCTCTCCTCATTCAATGCTCGTTCTATCAATTACAATGACCCTCCTATATATAGGGATGGGGGTAGACGGCGATTTTCCCCCAAGCCCCTAGTGATTATTTTATTCCGACCCCCCCGGTGGACGCGGTATTTACAAAAAGCGCCTTGAGCCCACAAAGGCCCACTAACCCTTACATGGGTTGGGCCACTCCCCCAACACTCGCAAAGCTTGGAGTCATCATTGAAGAGAAGGAGGTCATGGTGGAGTTGTTTGTTACTCTCTTGACTTGATTCGATTTAATTATTAACATCTCCTCCTATTTCCAAACCGAGGGGCTCTCATGATGGCAATAAACCGATAGGGCGTCTCCGATCCCTCTAGGCTCTACGTTGTAATAGATGATCCTAAGGCTCGGGACGATGACATTTCCTTATATACGTATACGAAAGCTATGATGATAGCACTAGCCGTGAACCCTAAGCCCCTTTGGTAGGATTATGCACTACCATATTCGGCATAGTTGCCGTGAGCCGGTTCCTTACGAAGATAGAACGGTCTACTCACGGCAAACCTCTTTGTCGTGAGTAGCCGCCGCATAGAGCTCACGACGAGTTTTGCCGCAAAGAGCTCTATGGCATGAGCCGAAGCTCGGGCTCACGATAATGGTGTGTTGTGAGTACCTTTAGGCTCTCGGCAAAGTGTTTCGAAAAGAATAAAAAACAAAAAGCCACACGCTAGGCCCTCTACCGCCGTCGTCTCACCGTCGCCCCGCCGCCGCCGCCGTTCGACCACCACCACCAAGCACACCACCCGACCGCCCGCCGCCACTATTGTCCGACCACCACCGGCACCACTACCCCGCCCGCCAAGAAAGGAGGAGGTCGCGTGTGAGAGGAAGGCGCGCCACGCCTAGCCGAGGAGGAGGACCTAAAGCGCCGCGCCGAGGAGGAGGCCGCACCGCGCCGCGCCATGGAGGAGGTCGCGCCGCGCCATGTCGTGGAGGAGGCCGCGCCGCGCCGAGGAAACCGAGGCGCCGAGGAGGAGGTCGGGGGTCGTCGTTGTAGATTTTGTTTCCTCCATTGTAGATCTCGTCACCACCGTTGTAGATCTCATTGCCGCTATTGTGGATCCCCCCCGTCGTGCATACTCCCCGGTACTCATGCAAGGAAGGAAGAAGACGGATTCCTACTAGAATTCTCCCCGTAATCCTATTAGGACTCGTTCCGTGTACTCCTACTAGGACTCCTCGCCTTGTAACCGACTAGGAACCCGCCCCCCGGACTATATAAAGGAGGGCCGGTACCTAGCCAAACATCCACAATCCCTCCGAGGAACAACACCAAGCGCAGGGCGCAATACTACTCCAAACAGACGTAGGGTAGCTACTCCGCTACCCGAACCCGTATAAATGTTGTGTCTTGTGTCCTCGCGCGTACCTTCGGGTTCCAGATCATGGCGATCCCCACCTTCTACCTTGCTGCGGGTACCTCCCATGGAGGTCGAGAGGTTTAAACACCGACAGCTGGTGCCCACCGTGGGACCATCGTCACGGTCATCAGGCGAATTCGGAGGACCTTCATCAACAAAATCGATCTACTCGGCGACTCGTTGAAGTTCCAATTCGCAGTTCGCTGTTGCGACCGAATCAATTTCCTTCCGGTCTACCCGCGAGAAGGACTCGTCGAGTTTCTACATCCAAGCTCGTACGGAATCAAGACTCATTCTTTTTTCCGTTTCGGATTTCAAGTCATCGCCCTCCAAGTTGTCCATTCTCGGGAAGGCCATCGCACCTAGCCGTTGTCCGGGCCGTTTCCGTCCGGGACTCTTCTCCAAGTCAAAGTCGAGTTGCCGTCTCCGTCTTTTGTGCGGAGAGCTCTCTCCACGCAACAGCAGGTGGTGAGCATTACAAATCACCAGAAGACGAAAGGATTATGTTACCGAAAAAAGACTATGTTCTTTCCACGGAGATCAAAGCAAAGTCATTACCTGTTGCACTCGAGTACTCCACGTGAAAGGGCAATATCTCATATTTGTGCCACACGCACATGCAAGTCTACACCAGGAAGCCTCCCAATCTTTGCATGCCGCACACCGGAAGACGTCCGCGAGTACTCGTCTTCACTCTCCCAGCTGCGCGATCTACCTCAACTACACCGCGCGTCCGTGTGTCTCGCGCACGTCGCGCGGTTCGTCACGCGGCTCGTCGTGTCACTCGTCGTCGACTACACCACGCGCCCGGTGCCTCGGCACGTCGCGCGGCTCATCGCGCCGCTCGTCGCTGACTACTCCGCCTCGCCCGTGCTCGTCGTCGACTACTCCACCGCGTGTCCGGTGCCTCAAAGCACATCGCACGACTCGTCACGCGCCTCGTCGCGCCGATCGTCGTCGACTACTCCACCGCGCGTCCGGGTGCCTCGGCACGTCGCGCGGCTCGTCACGCAGCTCGCCGTGCCTCTCGTCGTCGACTACACCACGCGCCGGGTGCCTCGGCACGTCACGCGGCTTGTCGCGCGGCTCGTCGCGCCGCGCGTCGTCGACTACTCCGCCGCGCGCGGGCTCGCCGCCGACTACAACGCCTCGCGCGGCTCGCCGTCGACTACTTCGTCTCCGCCGCGCGTCCGGGTGCCTCGCACGTCGCGCGCGCTCGTCACGCGGCTCGTCGCGCCGCGCGTCGTCGACTTCTCCGCCTCGCGCGTGCTTGTCGTCGACTACTCCGCCCGCGCGAGCTCGTCGTCGACTTCTTCGCCTCCGCCGTGCGTCCGGGTGCCTCGGCACGTTGCGCGGCTCGTCACGCGGCTCGTCGTCGACTACTCCCTCCTCG
This sequence comes from Cenchrus americanus, assembly GCA_947561735.1. Taxonomy (NCBI): domain Eukaryota; kingdom Viridiplantae; phylum Streptophyta; class Magnoliopsida; order Poales; family Poaceae; genus Cenchrus; species Cenchrus americanus. Next base: position 96,842,488 of record OX387243.1, on the reverse strand, counting down.
CGGAGGCTCGTCGTCGACTACTTCGCCTACGCCGCGCGTCTGGGTGCCTCGGCATGTCGCGCGGCTCATCGCTTGTCGTCAACAACTTCGCCTACGCCACGCGACCGGTGCCTCGGCATGTCGCACGGCTCGTCACGTGGCTCGTCGCGCCACTCGTCGTCGACTACTTCGCCTACGCCGCGCGTCCGGTGCCCTCGCGCACGTCGCGCGGCCCGTCACGCGGCTCATCGTCGACTACTCCGTGCGCCGCGACTTCGTCTTGCGGCCACGCCGGCTCTACCCCGCCCCACCGTGCGTGGTGACTACTTGTCTCGCGACAACACCGGCTCTACTTCGTGTACGCCGCGCGCCGCCACGACGTCGTCTTCCGGCCGCATCGCGTCGACCATTCATCTCGACTAGTTTTCCAAACTAGTCGAGAACGGCAGTCATGCCCCCAACAACTAGTCGGAATCAACTCTGACTAGTCAACTTCAAAGAACAACCGTCGCGGCTCCATCGCCGACCGCCACGGCTTCATCAACCGCCGCCTCGTGCAAAGAACAACCTAAGTCATTTATTTAAATGATTACTATTCCCTTTTCTTGGCTTGTTCTCCTCATCATGTAGGATTACTTGCCAACTACTCATTTGTGTACGCTTCTCGGCGGGGTTTCACGGGAGCTACACTCGCCGACTACTCTTGGGGTATATCAATCAAGTCACCACGAGTCTACTTCATCAACTTGGGGGCTATCCCTAGGAGGCAGGTTCTAAAGTCCGCTACACGCGGCAATCTAAAGTCGACTTCTAAAGTCGCATTCTAAAGTCTCGCTCCGTGCGGCAACTTAAAGTCGACTCCGATCGCATCTTCGCCCCGCTTCGGTGGCATACTACGTGTGTAAGCTTCGATGGAACCTAGCTTTAAGTGGCCCTCGAATCTCGGCGACGATGGAACCTAGCCGCACGTGGTCTTCACGCTCCGTACCATGGGTCCAAGTACCCTAAGTACTCGCGCTCCGTACCTTGGGTCCGAAATCCATGGCCCAGGTACACAATGTAACACCCGGGTTTTTAAGGACAAACCCGAATGCAAGAATACATGTGCGCCAGGATCAAGTTACACACATGCATCGACGCAACGGAATACCAAAAACACGGTGTAAAGCGTAAAGAGAGTATTAAACAGCTATTACATGACCGAATGTCTCAACTAAACAAATCATTCAAGTAGCTAACAACGAAAAGAAACACACGTAGAAGTCCCGCACAGTACCGACCGGAGAACGAACGCCTAGAACCCATCGAACTCATCATAGTAGTCTTCAAAACGCCCATCCGAGCAACAGCGCGGTAGTGTAGATGCAATAAATGAACAACAAGCATGAGCAAATGTCGTACTCAACAAGGGAAAAGTTCTATAACAACATGCAAGGCTTTATGGTGGAAGCCGATGGTTCATAAGCAAGTCGCATTTTAGTTGGTCAAGTTTTATTAAGCAATCGTTACTAGCAAGTGTAAGTATATACCAAACCCGCATAATAAAATGCAACAGATCCATAGAATGTAATGCACAAGTTTAAAAGTTCCATCTTCCATAGAATTAATCATGTGAGGGTCCAAGCCGGCGCTGACCGTGAGCACGGCTAACTAGTTAATTTTACACTCGCAGGTTGTAAATCTTTACCCACAAGTCGCGTAAAAACCCAAAAGAATTTTAGACCCAACCATGCGATGCTAGCTAGGCATCATACCACACTACCGAGGTGTGATTGCATAGGGACGCTACGAGGCCGTTACAAAGATCCCTAGATGTAGGTCGCCCGCTAGGTTACTTGACACCAATGCATAAACCTCTCTCAGCTGCGAAGCTACCATAGAGCAGATCAGTCTGAGGGCCGAGTTATACACCAACTACCGGCAACCCCCAACCCTTATCAGGTAAAGCATACCTAGCACCTAGTTCACTAATTAATAAGCCAAGACAGAGCCATATGTCTTGTGGTAGTACTGTTTTCCTGGGTGGTCGCTCCATGTTCCGATTAACAAGCATAAAGTGTTCTTGCATTACATGAATGATAACATAAGTAAAGCCATATTAACAGGTGTTCATTAAACCATCCAAAAACCACGTAAAGCTCTAGCATGTGCTACCCAACATAAAGTAAACCTAGGTTGATCAAGGCATAGGATAACAAAGCTAGTCGAACCTTAACAATAGGACCCGTCAATTTAATACATAGCAATAGTAAACAACAGTGTAATTAAAATGCGTGTTGTAATAGGAATTTAATGGGAATGCAGCAAGGACTTGCCTTCTACCAAAGACCAGAAACTCGCTCAGATCTTGATACTCTTCAACAAAGCCGAAGTCCCCGAATTGCTCGTACGCTACGCTCCACACATCATATACAAGCATACAATGAAAACAAATAAGAAACAGTACACCAATCATCTCAAACAGTAATAAAAGCAACAGAAAACTATTCTACTCGTCGAGACGATCGCATGGACATAAAGAACGCTAAAAACGGAGCTAAAACGACGAAGTTATGGCTAAAACAAGTTTTAGGACTAAACTCGTAAAGAATTTTTAAGTTTTTGGGCTAAAACAAGAAAACAAGGCTTAATCGTAAAGGTTTTCTAAGGTGGAAGGATATTTTTGCGAAACCGGGAAAACAAGGGGACTTTTAAGCAAAACAACGCGGTTAAGTTTAAAGGGATGGATCACGGCCGGGGATCTATGCGGATGGATAGGGCCAAGTTGACCGTATGTTAGGTTTGACTAGCGAGGCTTTGGGTTGATCGGGGCCGTTGGATGGCCATCGGACGGCCACGGAGCAGCGCAAGCGGCGCGGGGCGGCGAGCGGCCGGCGGCGAGGCGAGCGCGCGCGGCGCACGGCGGCGAGCGGTGGCGCGCCGCGGTTTAGGGGCTAGGGTGCTCCAATCGATGTGGGAAAAACACCGAACGTCCAGGAGCGAATGGCGAACACCACCGCGAACCGCCGGGGCGGCGACGGCAAGGCGCGGAGGCACACGGCGAGCCGCGGCGGCGGAGAAACTCCGGCGAGCCGGCCGTGGCGAGGTGGTGCACGGGGTCGACTTCAAGCGGTGCCGGCGGCTTCCTTACCCTCGCGGCGGATCCACGGAGCGCCTCGCAGGCGAGCGAAAGACGGCGGTGGCACCCGGCTCGTGGTGGCGGCGCGGACCGAGGCGGCGGCAGCCGCCGACGAGCTAGGGTTAGGGGCGGCGGACGCGGGGCACGCGGTTAGGGCGGTGCGGGGGGCCGACGGCGCCTTAAATAGGGGCGTGGGGTCCCCCCGGCGAGCGGCTCCTCGCAAGACGGATGCCGAGTCGGAGCTCGCCCCGACCTCGACCCCCGCCGCCGTCGCAGGCGCGGCGGGGCGCGAGGAAGACGCCGACGTGCGAGCCCCGCGCGTCGAGAGACGGCGGGTGGCGCGCGCGCGGGGCCGGGCCGGCCGGGCCGCTAAGCGAAGGTGGGCCGCGGAACGCGCCGGGCTCGCGCAGGCCGGGCGCGCCGCGTAAAGAGAGGTGGGCCGCAGACCGGGCCGGAAAGGAAGAGGAGGAAGGAGGGAAAAGGGAAAAAGGTTTTTAAATTTCAAAATCCACTCAAGGAATTGAATTCAAACAAAGATTTGAATTCAAACACTCAAAACAATGCACCAAAGATGTATGCAACAAGAACTCCTATATTTCCTTAATTAATTAAGAAAAGTGATTAAATGCCTATAAGTGCACAATATCCTTATATTCCTTAGACGAGATCGCAAAGTTGCTAAGCATATTTTAATCAAATTCAGGAATTGGAATTTAGGGTGTCACACACAAGTCGACTCCCGTCGCACCTTCAAGTCCACTACGGTGGCACCCGTACCTTGGGTCCGAAATCCATGGCCCGGATACACAAGTCGACTTTGGTCACACCCCCAAGCCCACTCCGTGGCACAAGTCGACGCTAACGGCCGCACCCAAGCCCACTCCGGTGGCACAAGTCGACGCTAACCGCCGCACCCAAGCCTATTCCGGTGGCACAAGTCGACGCTAACGGTCCGCACCCAAGCCCACTCCGGTGGCACAAGTCGACGCTAACGGCCGCATCCAAGCCCACTCCGTGGCACATGCCGACTTCGGTCGCAATCTTAAGCCCGCTCCGGCGGCAAAACTACTAATTTTCTCGTGATTTTTCATTCGCTTTGGCTTTCCGTAAAGTGCTTTTCATTTTGTGCATCTTAAGTCCACCCCGCGTGGCACAAAGTCGACTATTGTAGTCGCATCTCAAAGTCTCGCTCCGCGCGACATCCTAAAGTCGACTTCTACGCCGCATATCAAAGTCCGCTCTATGCGGCAACTAAAGTTGACTTCGGTTTTTAAGTCGCATCTCAAATTCCGCTCCGCACGGCACAAAGTCGACTTCGGTTTTCAAGTCGCATTCTAAAGTCCGCTCTGCCGGCATCTAAAGTCGACTTCGGTCGCATCTAAAGTCCGCTCTGACGGCATGGCTACTTTTCAAGCTCCACGACTCGATGCCGAAATTACTACTCGGAATCTCTCCAGCTCGGGGGCTGCACTCAACATACTACTCAAGGATAACATCAGCATGCTTCGCTCGCTCTCAAGCTCCTGGGGCTCCGCACTAATAACTACTCGACGTGGCTCATACGACTCTCTTATCTCGAGGGCTACACGCTGCAATAGTACTCGGATGATGGCTTTCGCGAACACGGAAGACCCTTGGATTGATTACGTAATCATTTCAAGGCTCGGGGGTCGCTATGCTACACCCATCATTCAATTTTTTTCAAGACGGAAGATTCGGAATCAAGATTGACCCTCGGATAGAGTCCGCACCTCAACCTAAGGCTCGGGGGCTACTCCATATGGAGTGCGATTTTGCAACCGCACTTCCATATAATCTCAACTTCAAGACTGATGAGCCGGACCACCTTCCAGCCTCGCGGCAGCTTCAAGTACTATTGAAGACTTCTCCAAGCGTACTCGAGGACGCTCAAGAACTACTCGAAGAGGCTTCAATACTACTCGAACTACTACTCTCGACTACAATGTGCTCGGGGGCTTGTCGGGCATACTCCCCGGTACTCATGCAAGGAAGGAAGAAGACGGACTCCCTACTAGAATTCTCCTGTAATCCTATTAGGACTCGTTCCGTGTACTCCTACTAGGACTCCTGCCTTGTAACCGACTAGGAACCCGCCCCTGGACTATATAAAGGAGGGCCGGGTACCTAGCCAAACATCCACAATCCCTCCGAGGAACAACACCAAGCGCGGGCGCAATACTACTCCAAACGGATGTAGGATAGCTACTCCGCCACCCGAACCCGTATAAATCTTGTGTCTTGTGTCCTCGTGTGTACCTTCGGGTTCCGCATCATGGCGATCCTCACCTTCTACCTTGTTGCGGGTACCTCCCATGGAGGTCGAGAGGTTTAAACACCGACACCCCCGCCACCGTCGTAGATCCCGCGACGGTCCCGCTCCTCGAGATGCGCCGACGCCACCTCACCCTCCCCTACACACCGAGCCGTCGCGGATGGAGAGGATGTAGAGGCATATGCGTTCGCGCACGCCGTCGTGGAGGCCGAGCTCTTCCTTATGTGCCGCCGTCGCACCTCGCCCCCACCGCCGCTCCTCACCGCGTCGGTGAGGGGCGAACGAAGGGGGGAGGGGGGAGGCAGGAGGGCCCGACGCCCTAACCGGAGGGAGGGAGAGAAGGAGGATGCGCGAGCGAGGCCGCAGACGGAGGGGAGTAGCCGGTGGAGGGAACACCGGGGAAGGAGCAAGAGGAGTGGGTGGCGGAGGGTGGGAGGGAGGAGGCGGGGGAGAGGAGGGGAGAGGGGTTATATAGGTAGGGTTTCGGTGGGCATATGGATTGTTGGATTAAATGGGCCGAAGGCCCAATTAGGCCCACGACAATGAGTTTTTTAAAAAAACACATCAAATGCTTTTAAGTATTTAAATATAGCAAACAATTTCAAATGAAAAAGTTGTCAAATACAAAGTTTCATAACTTTTCGGGATACACAACTTTCATATTGTGAGTTTCTCCCTACGAGAACATTTACAAAATTTGAATTTTAAAATTCAAAAAATTCAAACATATATTCAAACATAGTTTTTCTTTTGCAACATGATTTCAAATGAAAAGGGTGCTAAACAACAAAGTTCATAACTTTTCAAGATGTACAACTTTTATTTATAATGTCTCTCCATTCAGAATGTCATTTCAAAAATTCAATTTTTCAAATTCGAAAAATTCATACTCCTTTTCGTTGATGAAAGTAATTAAAATTAGAAATGATTCGCTACGAAGTTTCATATATTTGCAATACCGACAACTTTTGATTTTGGTCATTTGAACATCTAGTATTGTTGCGTAATAATGTCCACAACTAGTATTCATCTCTCGTATAGTTTCATGAAACTATATAAGAGATATAGCTTTTGTGAAAAAAATTAGTACAACTTTGTCAAATGAAGAAATGATCATAATAAAAATTTTACATATTGAGAAGTAATGAAACTTTGTAATTGAAAATTTTTTACTTGAATTAATTTACTACTTCAAAATCTGTTTCAACTTACAATTAAGATCATTTTCCCGCCCGAAAAAAGGATGACGACAAAAAGGATCTTTGTCGCGAGCCGCTCTCGGCAAAAGAGCATTTTGCCCTCGGCCACAAAATGCTCACGGCAAATTTCTTGTTATGGTGAGCCGCTATCGGCAAATTCCTTTTTGCCGTGAGCCACTCTATTTGCCTAGGTATTTTGCCGTGAGCCAACTTTTGGCTCACGGCAAAATACGAAGCTCACGGCATCCACGTTTCCGGTAGTTATGGCTCCTCCTAAATGGGAAGAGCCTTTTATTAAATTTGGGTTTTTCATATAAGATAGCTCCCCTTGTTATAGTGTTTCATGGGTAGAACCGTGTTTATTAGCCACCGTTAGGTAGTTTTCGGCTAGAAGAACGACAGAAGAAGCCGGAGTTGGAGCTCTACCCAAAAATCCTAATTATGTCATGAAAGTGAAGGTATTTCTGGCAATAATTGGCAGAGATGCTATCATGTAAAAATAATAATATTGGCCCCGTTGGGATCCATGGGCTTGAGTTAGTTTTGGATAGTTGGAGCTCAACTAGCCACAAAGATCCAAACATGAGGGCTAGATTGAGCTAGTTTGCATCTAACCCACCCAAAAAACCATTCCACACCCAAGAGGTGCTTATTGGGGCTAGTTCATGTTGGGTCCATCAAAAAGTAACTTTTCTCTCTCCCTCCACTCACACCTAATGATTGAAAAGGCATTTTTAATGTCATTCTAACCCTTTCATCCAAACACCTCTAGAGTTAGAGTTAGTTTAGTGCTAGAGCTAGAGTTAAAACTAGCTCTAACTTTAACCCCGCTGAGTATCCAAACAGGGTCATTGTACACAAACGGAATCAAGCCAAAGTCTGTATGCTTCTCTGTTTCAATTTCAAATCGACGAGTGGAAAAGGAATAGGCTGGGCCGCCGGGCCCGACACCGATAGCTACAAGAGCACACGAACCCGACCCGTGCGTGCCGCTAGCTGTTTCCGTCTTCCCCTCGCCCGCCGTGTCGCCTTGGTCAACGTGTCCTCCAAGCCTCGGTCGATTCGCCGCCCCTCGCGCGCCGGCGGACAGGATCGCCGACCTACTCGCCGATGGACACGATGAGCCACCACACAGTCGACTTCAACCGGAACCCATGTCCAGACCGTATCCTGGGAGATCTTGGCATGGGCTTCGCGACGGGGGCGGTCGGCGGCTCCGCGTTCCACTTCGTCAACGGCCTCTACCACTCCCCCGGCGGCCACCGCTTCGCCGGCGGCTTCACGGCGATCCGCATGAATGCACCGCGCGTGGGTGGGGGTTTCTGCGTCTGGATGGGCCTCTACTCCACCTTCGACTGCGCCATGGTCTACGCGCGGCGGAAGGAGGACCCGTGGAACGCCATCACCGCCGGCGCCTGCACGGGGGGCATGCTCTCGCTGCGCCAGGGGCTCCGAGCCACGGCGACGTCCGCGGCACGCGGCGCCGCGTTTCTCGCGCTCATCGAGGGCACCGGCCTCATGCTGAACCGCTTCTTGGCCCCGAGCCTTCAGCAGCAGCCGCCGCCGCCGCCGCAGCCTGAGAACTTGCCGCCACCGGAAAACCCTGCTGATGTCCTCCCGCCGCCGGTCGCGAACCAGGAGCTGCCGGGACCTACTGGGTTCTTTGGCAGTTTGTTTGGGATGAAGCAGGACGACCGCAAGGTTGCTGTCAAGTCGGAGCTGGTGGAGTTAGAGTTGCCCAGCGATGCCGTTCCCTCCTTCGACTAATTAAGAGTGCAAAAAAGTAAGCTGCATTTAGATCGTCTTTTCCGTCGTATAAACTGCTGCCTGAGATTTGGTGGTTTCTGTTGTCTCGATCAACCGTTATCATTGGGATCAATTAATGTGACCAGCGGATCCATACAGCATAGTATATAGTTTGTGCCATTGATGAACTTCAGTTCTCTACTGTGTGCAAGAAATTAACTCTTCGATCGACTGTGTTTCAATTGAGAAAGAGTTGTTAAATGATGATAAGCACAGACACACATCATTCCGGAAAATAATCGTACCGAAAAGACGAAATTGGTGTGCACATACCCTACGTAACCTGGGACGCAGCCATCAAACATAGTCAATCATTCATAAGAATGAATGAATTACGAAAAATAATCTAGGCTGGAAAGTGAATGATATACTATACAGTTTTTGTAATCAAGTTACAAAAATAATGCATGTACTTTTTTATGAAACAGGAGGGGCCAAGGCCCTACTGGTTATTATATGTTTAAAGGCGAAAGCAAAAGACCGTTAAAGAATTGATACTCCGAAAGACATCCTTTTGTTATCCTTCACCTTTGAATATCTATTGACTTTTTGCGTGTGAAGACCTGGTATCCTTTGTTTTCTTGTTGTGAACGTCAGATCGTTCAGTGCTTGCTGCGATGGGCCTGCACCATCAGAACTCAGATGTATGAAATGACTTGTTATGACAGTAGTATGTAGAATAAGGTCACGTTTATGCTGAGTTCCAAGATATTTTTTGTCTGAGAAATTAACTAAAGGTTCCGGGTCTCTATTTAACTGCAAGTTGATGTGTTTATTATATTACAAATATAGTTATTTGAAAATGGTTCGATTGTAAAGCAGGCACTACTAAGAAAACAGTTTCAGGGCAGGTTGAAAGGCATTTGCAGGTCGGGTGCTTTATTACCTTATTGTAGATAAAAAATATATGTTTGCAGTAGAGGTAGCAATCCGTCCCTTCTAAACATGGCCGTGGTGCGGATCGATCCAGCGGATCGCCGAATCAAACCACAAATTTGATCCTAATGGGCCCCTAATTCGATCCGCAAAACAGCGTAGAATCAGCGGATTCGAACCGTAGGATTTAGCGGTTCGATCCACACCCCGTTCAGCGGTGCCGCCGCTCTTGCTTCGCCATCTTCCTCTCAGGCTGCGCCATGTCCGCCTTAGCCGTTGTCTGCCGCCCGTGACATGCTCTTGCCGCCTACTCCATGAAGCTGGCACACGCGGCGTCGCCGGTCCTCCTCCAGCCTACCTGCGGCGAGGCCGCCATGTGCCCCGTCGAGCCCAGGTCCACCGGCCCGAACCCCATCCTTGCGGGCGGAACCCCCCGCCGCCGCCTGCGTTCCTTGCCGGAGCGGTTCCTCTGCATGCGGGAGGTCTGCCCATCGCGCGGATACCTCGTCACCGTTGACGAGAGAACCGGCCACCCGGTGCTCACCAATCACGTCACCGGCGACGAGCTCGGGGTGTTTCCTCCACTACGTGCAGCGCTTTGCTGCTAGCGTCGTCTCCCTCCCCTCCCCGTCCTTCGCCCCCCGGCAGGCGGCAAGGAAGGCTCCTTTTTCTCGTTCGTTTGCGAGACCACTTCTGGGAGCCTCGTTCCTCCGTCCTTCGCCTCACATAGGAACTGCTGTTGTGTAAAGTAAAATGGTTCGATCCGCACGAACCTTTGGGGCACCAAGCATACAGCTAAGAATGAAATGGATAAACCGGTGCACCATTTCTATTCAATTGGATCGATGGGTTGGTTACGGTTCGCTCCATGGATCAATCACGCCCATCTTTAGTCCCTTCTAATAAACAGTTTCCAGGGATGGGTGTGAGGGAATGATCCGCCTCTGAAAACACAATTTGCCAGAGTGGGTTACAGCAGAGCCCGTCTTGCAAATGCGACCCGTCACCCGTCTTTATTGACCGGTAAAAACAAAAAAAGAGAGAGGAAGAGAAGAAGAAAACCAAAGGGAAAGTCCATTTTACCTCCCTCATCTATCACGCAAGTCAGCTTATCCTCCCTAATCTACAAAACTAGACAACTTTCCTCCATGAACTCAGCTAACCAGTACAAACTACCTCCCTACTGGTTTTGATGCGAACCTGATATATGGGCCCACATGGTAGGGAGTCACTCAAGACTAGAGGGCGAGGTTGTCCCTGTACTCTCTCTCGACAGAAGGGGCACTTGAGCTCGGGAGCAGCGGAGGGGCGCTGGAACTCGAGCTCACCCCCCGTGCATGGAATGGGAGGCCCACAAGCTCATCCCCCTAGCGGCGGTGGAAGGGGCAGCTTGTCAGCCTCGAGATAGAGCTCTGTGCGCACCAACTTGATCCACCAAACTCTGGCCACCCCACGCAGATTCACTGCTCTTGCACCATCGCGACCTTCCTAGCTCCTTCATTGTCCAGTCACCACCGCCGACCATGCCTCCACGGGCCAGGAATCTGGAAATCCCCGCACACCAGAGCCGTGCCACCCAACTCCAACTGCCTGACCGATTCGCTGCTACCTCATCACCGCCCGTCGATTCCTCTCTCGTATATGCCTCCATAACTTTCTAAGCTACATCATTTACCTCACAATGTGCCACCGACCAATGCTTGGGTGGAAATCCTAGTCTTCACTCCTGCATTACCGCCTCACCCCCAAGCTCCACGCGCACACTGATGAGTCACCTTTGGTCGTCCTCCTTGCCAACCACCCACATGAACAGAACCACAGTGAGCCTCCAATGCATATGCGCTCAACTCTTTGCCTTTCTAACCTAGTTTCCACGCTCAACCCCGAGGCTCACCACCTATATATGTCTATGTGTGCCACCGCTCATCTCGGGTATTCTAGGAATAGGTTCAAAATCTAGAGGGGTGGATGCACTTAGATGAGGACAAGCACCCGAGGAGAGGGACACGGAGCCCCATGCCGACGTCGATGCGCCACCACCGCTCACGGGGGCTTGGGCGTGAGGCAAAGAAGGAAGAAGGGGTGAAGGGTGGTTTTTCGAAAGAAAAGGAAGTTAGGATGTTATGGGTAAAAGATCAGGATTTAAGTGCTAGAGGTGGGAGTTTTTCTGCGGAGTTAAGCATAAGAGTTGAGGGGCCCCATATGTCAGGTTCTGAGTCAAAACTTGTGTCAAAACCAGTGGGGAAGAAGTTTGTACTGGTTTGGTGAGCTCGTGGAGGAAAGATATATGATTTTGTAGATCGGGAGGAAAAGCCGACTTGTGTGATAGAAGAGGACGGTAAATGGACTTTTTCTAAAAAGAAATCATAGACAGTCCCGCAGTCGCTCGCACGGTTACCACCGATCGATCTTGCTATTGCGGTCGAGCCAACCTGTAACGACCCAGTTTTTCGGTGAGGAAAACCCGACTCCCTATACTCTTGTGATAGTCCCAGGATTAGTAGCTATCACGTACAGAACTCATTACAATATAATATCACTTGCATACAACAAAATCAGAGTACAAAAGAGAATTTTTACATCCGAAATAACTCGGTATATGAGTTTTGTACAGGCCCTTGGGCTATGCGACAAAACGAAATCCTACATAGCGGAATCCTACATAGCGGTAGCTAGGGCTTCAAGCGTTCATTCTCGATCTTCAACACACGCATCCTTGAGCGAAGCAACACAACCCTCCTCCATGGAGTTCTTCACGAATGGACTTTCGCTCCAAGTCAAATCCTGCACACTCAAAATCTATTCCCAAGGAATGCGATAGGTTCACGTCACCGACCGTATGCAAGGTTTAAGTGGCCAAATGCTAAAGGTATAAAAAAGTAGACAAGGAGTAGGCTCAGTGTTTTCCTATATATGCAGCAGCAGCAAAGCATTAAGACTAAAATCTCCATGAGCCACCTCCCAAAAACTCAACCACAGTCGAGAACACCTGGTACCCCAGGGCCCAGCAAAGACCACGTAGAACTTCCTCTCATCGCACCTCAATTATTGCAATCGGATCCACGAGGTAGAGAGAGCATCTCTCCTCTCCCTAACTGCAACCACGACTCACCACACTCAAGCAAGGTAGAAATCCCAAAACATGAGAACCAACAATCCACTAGGCATGTCCATGACCGAGGATGCATCTATATGCATAGATCTAAACTCTGTAGAGTGTATACACCTATAACCAACTTGGAATGGCACCTGACCGATGATCGGCCGACCGAGCCCACCCTATCGGACGAACACCTGGTAGTTACGATTCCTTCCTACATCTGGGTCTCATTGCAGTCAACCCTCGGAATTGTGAACATGCCCCCGTGTGGCCACACGGGAAACGCCCGAAGGGAAGAAGGGCCCTCACCCATCTCCCCTCTCATTGATACCCTCTATACTGTTCGCAGGTATGGTACCACACTTGCCAAGCACGACCTGACCCTATCCCCACTCTTGACGAGGTGGTGTGTACGAAAAAGTCCCGTGAAACACGTGGAGGAACACGATGAGGTTGTGGCACTCCGCCATCGCAGCGTCGGGAGCTGCCCCGCCTCCGCGGCGGGCGGGCCGCCGACCGGCGGGCACTTCGCCACCCATTTTCGGTGCTGGTTCGGGAGCGGGAGCGGGCGAGCGCTGTGCGGTGGCCGACTACGGCGGGAAGGTCCGGGGCGAGCGGGGGGGAGGTGCGGAGGCAGGAGGGGGGAGCGAGTGGGTCCCACTGATAGGGGTGCAGGAGAGGTTCCCTCTATAGAGGGGATGGAGAGGGGGTTTTAGTCCATATAGAAAAAAGGGGGCCTATAGGGAATCTGCTGGAGAAGGTTTCATCTCCTATATGACTATTTGTTTTTGCTATCGGGGAGGGGATAGGGAAGCTGCTGAAGTTGCTCGTAGGATACAAAATGGAATGGGAATAGCCAAGCGGATAAAGAAAGAGGAAAATATTTTTATATTTTTTCTTTGATTTTCGAAAAATAAATGGACGAATCAAAAAATTTGAGAAATATACATCTGTCGTCGTACCCCACGGCGGCAGGAGTTCCTGCCACCATGGGGCACGACAGTAGGGGTGCCGCCAACGGTCAGCTGACCTGCTAGGTGGGGCCAGATTCCTGCCACCGTGGGGCACGACGGTAGCGTCACCCCTATATAAGGGGGTGACGGCCGGCACCACCGCTCCTCCCTCCCTCGCTCTCTCCTCTAAATCTTAGACTTTCAACCCATCGGAGCACTTTTGACTAAGGTATGTTTCTAATTTTAGTTTAGTTAGTGTTGTTAGTTAGTTAATTTTGTTATTTAGTTTAGTTAGTGTAGTTAGTTTAGTTAACTTAGTTTAGTTTAGTTAGTTTATAAATTTCAAAAATTTTAGGAATAGTTATAATTCAAATAATTAGATTATATTAATATAAGAGTATTAAAAAACATTTTAATTAACATAATTCGAATAAATTGGTTTTAAACTTCTAGAAAATGGTTACAATTCACATAATTAGATTAAATTGATATAAAATTCGTAGAAAATAGCTTAAATTCACATAATTCATATAAAATTTCGAAAAATGGTTATAATTCACATCATTAGATTAAATTGATATAAAATTCGTAGAAAATATTTTACATAATTCGTTTTAATTCATTTAAAATTCCTTGAAAATAGTTATAATTCACATAATTAGATTAACTTGATATAAAATTTGTAGAAAATAGTTTAAATTCACATAATTTGTTTTGATTCATTTAAAATTTCTAGAAAATAGTTATAATTCACATAATTAGATTAAATTAATGTAAAATTTTTAGAAAATATTTTTAATTTACATAATGCATTTTAATTAGTATAATCTGACTAATTGATTAAATTATGTTATTTTTTTGCTGTTATGGCTGGACCGTTGGAGTACGTACGGTCGGAGTTGTTTGACGAGGCGGTGGACCGGCACCACCGCTCGTACGTGTCGGGTGTTCTTGGACGTTCGCCCGGCAGTATACATTTTCGGACCACCCGCACGTTGATGCTGATACACCATGCGGTGGATTCCGAAGTACGTAATTCATTTGTATTATTTATTTTTGTTTCTTTACAATAGTAATTGCGTTAAATAAATTAATTTTTTTTAGGCTACGAGTTGCATGACTTCTCCCTTTTGCGCGGTTGGTTGAGGGGGGATATGTTACGAGTTGAGGTTCCCCGGGAGGAGCGGTTGACGCAGTTCAGCTACGACGTCCCGCTAATCACCGCGTTGACGGACCAGTGGCGACCAGAGACATACACATTCCACTCCCCCGTCGGCGAGATGACGCTCAGTCTAGAGGACGCCGCGATGTTAGGAGGACTGTCGTGTGCTGGCGAGGCGATGGGGCTGATCGACATCCCCGCGACGTGGCACGCCGACTTCCTTGCTCGGTTCGCAAACGTTCCTCAGAACGATCGCGTGCCTCTGTCGTACGTGTCCTTCGCCAACACCCACGGGCCCACCGAGACTTGGATCCAGCAGTTCAGCGTACGTGATTCTAACTCTTATTTCAACGTTTGTATGCATTTTAAACGAATGTGAAGATGGACCTTTGTGTGTGTGTGTGCAGGCTGACTACATGGTGGACGAGGCTGACGACCCGACGTCAGACAGGTTTTTGGAGGTCTACCTGCTCTGGCTGTTCGGGTGGGTGCTGTTCTGCGAGTCAGCATGAGATTCAGTGTCGAGGTACCTGCTCCCCTGGGCTCAGAAGATCACGGACGCACCCCTTGACCAAATGCCCCAGATCAGCTGGGGTAGTGCTATTCTGACAGCTACCTACAGGGACTATGTTCGGTAGTGTCGAGGCCGGGGGGTAAGGAGGGGATCCTCCTGGGGTGCCCTCGCCCGCTGCAGATGTGGATCCACGAGCGGTTCGACATCGGTCGGCCCAAGGCCAACCAATCGGAGTACGAGCCGCTGCCCGAAGACACCGACCCAGCGGACCTCCCCACCATGGGTTCTTTGTGGTGCATCCGGAAGGTAATGACCTTCCTTATCGTTTTCTTTGCTTTATGAGTTCTTTAGTTGGATTCAACTTGCTTTTCATGTTCTGTGCAACACGTTTGGCCTGGGGAGCAGCCGAAGAAGGCGTACAAGGACTTCGTAGGTCAGATCGACTGGATGGTCGATGCCCAGGTCCGGTGGACGCCGTACGCTCCTGCTATACCTGAGCATTTTGAGCCCGGCCCTACCTGGCCCGCAGGCCCGGCCCGGGCCCGACCCGCGCCAGGCCCGCCCACGAACCTTCCGGACGGGCATGGGCGGAGATCTTGAAGCTCACAAAAAAATTTTTTGGCCCGAGCCCGCCCCGAAATGCTGTTTTTAGTTGTTTTACACTATAAAATGCGCGGGCGGCCCGCCCAAGACCGGGCCCGGCCCGAGCCCGACCCGAAAATTGAGGCCCGCTGCGTCCAGTGGGATGGTCATGGGAAGGATTTTTTCGGCCCGAAATAACAGAATTTTTTTTCAGCCCGGCCCGACCCGAAAAATGCTCAGTTCTAGCTCCTGCCATGGTCGCTGTAGCGCACCATAGGGGCTCTCATCCTTGTGCTACTAAGACTAGGCGTACTGGATGACGCGACAACGATTGGTCTTCGACGTCTACATCGAGGAGTATGCCGTCCAATGGGTGATGAGGCAGTTCGACCTCTTCCAGGAGTCGCCAGTACCCGCTGCGCCACGTCTGCCGCCTACAGTGCACAGGTGAGCTACCATTTGCCGGTTATAATTATTTTCTGTTACAAATAATCAGTTGCTAATAATTTTCTGTTTCATAGCAAATTGACGACAGAGACTGTTGAGGCACTTATTTGCCTCCGGAATTGGTCCCAAGGTTCAGGTTAATACTATATTTATCTTATACATAATTTTGTTTGCACTCTCCTCAATTTTTAAAACTAATTTATCTTTTACTTTTGAATTGAAAACTAGGTTATAATCCGAGCATGAGATTGGCCACTGATTTCAGCGACCTTTTGTTTTGTGGCCGATTCGGTAACCTTGATGACCTTTGAATGTGACAAGCTATGTCTAGACTAAGGTAAACCCTTGCTTACTTCTGCTCTTAGCTTCTGTTTTATTAGGTATTGCTTAATTACTATATTAGTACTGGTGCACTAGGGAATTGTTGTTTTCTAGATTTTGTCAAATGATGTTTAAGTAGTAAATTGTTCAACTTCCTCAAAATATCATATTTAAAGTGACAGTTTTTGAAGTCTCGGTCCTAAATCGTCTTTTTTGTAAAAGTGTATTTTTTAGTCATCATGGATCATGGAGTAGCTCTATGGATCTATTTGTACCTCTAGCTAACAGACAGTGGTTGCCCAAAACTGCTCTTCTAAAGAATGCAAATTACTGATCCTTCCACAACACATTAACCAACAAGAGTAGATGTGGCTACACAGATGTCAATGAAATATTGAAAGGACAGCAGGAAGCAATGCCATGGCTTTTATTTAATGATTAATTATTCTGTAATACAAAGCAAAATAAGCTGGATTGGCTGTGCCTAGACTCTAGAGCAGACTTAGCTAGCTCAAATATGTTTTACCTGTGGTTTGCAATAATTTAACATAACTTAATCTGAAAAGAAAGTGGTGTTGAGGTCTTTTCATACGAGTGATTTACCAAGTTTGTTCCATGTACCACGTTCCTAGGCAAATTGAAAACTGAAAGTACACTTTTTTATGATCTATATATGAGCTGATTACCTTTTTGTATCTATTTTCGTGGTATTACTCTGGATTGGCTCGTCAGACCAGGGTGGACTGGACGATGTTGATACTACTATATTGAGATTGTGTGTCTAGTAATCTAGTTCACCTGATTGTAGGTCTGGTTTCTCGCTAGGATGAAGAATTGAATTGAATATTGGTATTGTGTCGCCGTATCATGTGAGGAACAAACACAATGTCATTTAAATTTATTGGATCGATGGCACTGAATGCGGTTTATTTGCATGTTTAGAGTTTGAAGTAACTTTTCTTTTCTGAGAGACAAGATCAGGCTGGGGGAGCCAAACTTCTCTCCCTCTTGTGGGTCATCAGCTTGACAATACTTCAGTTAATTAGAAATGCCCTTTGCAGAAAAGTTAAATATTTAGTCAAACTCTTTTGTGTTGCTACTTGAAGTTTTGTCAGATGTTAAATGTGTTTACTGATTCCTACATGGGCTGAACTGTTGCATATCCAATTTCTTTCTTGGTTACATACAACTTGATGATTGAATAGTAGAATTACCATGATTATAAGGAAAATTGGCTCCATACAGCCCAAAGATCATCTGGCAACATAACATTCAGTTATTTTGGGGCACTCCTAACTGTAACTGTAATCCATGTCCAGAGAGTTAAATACGGATGACTAGACGTGCTAGTACAGACATGTGTTAAGCATTTAGGACAGCATATAGTTCAAATCAATATATGGCATTCATAAATATACATTTATACTTATTGCGATTTTACGATCCTCCAACCATATATATATATATATATATATATATATATATATATATATATATATATATATATATATATATATATATATATATATATATATATATATATATATATATATATATATATATATATATATATATATATATAAAAGTTTTGCTATAGTGCACCTCGGGTGCATTACGTACAGAGAATGCACCCACCCTTGTTGCAACTAGGTTTTGTCCGATTGCAAGCGGGGCTCATTCTGGTTGCAATTTATTCACGTCGGGTTGCAATTAGGAGTCTAGTTGCAATTGGTTCATGTCCAATTG
The DNA here is from genome assembly GCA_947561735.1 of Cenchrus americanus. Taxonomy (NCBI): domain Eukaryota; kingdom Viridiplantae; phylum Streptophyta; class Magnoliopsida; order Poales; family Poaceae; genus Cenchrus; species Cenchrus americanus. The sequence goes on along the minus strand of OX387243.1, from coordinate 96,824,392 downwards.
CAACAGAGTCAGATTCGTTGTAATTAGTTCCGTCAAGTTGTAATTAGTATAGTGTCACAGTTGCAATCGGTTAGTCTCTTTGTTGCAATTGGTTCGCGCCTAGTTGCAGCTTGGCTGGGTTTAGTTGCAATTGGTTCGCGTTGAGTTGCAATTGGTCCGTCAAGTTGCAATTGGTTCACGTCGAGTTGCAATTGGTCTGTCAAGTTGCAAATGGTTCGCGTCGAGTTGCAACTGGTCTGTCAAGTTGCAATTGGTTCAGCTGCGAAGTTGCAACCGCAAGGTCTGTGCATTTGCTATACAGAATGCACCTGGGTGCATTTTAGTATTATATATATATATATATATATATATATAGAGGTATATTATATAGTACCCTGTGTACTGAATAATATCGAGTACCCCAGTACAGCCACCGTATTCGAACCACCGGTTTTTTATCTGGTTGGTTTTCCACCGGCTTTTTTTGGCTTGCAAATCGTGGGGCGGGGTTTGTTTTTTTGGCTTCAGATCGTGGGTCGCGCACCACCTCCTCCAACAGTCCGTTTCTCCCTGCTTTCTTCCTCCCTAGCTAACGATTCCCTCCCAGTCGCCGGAGCTTCCTCGCCGCCGGCACTTCCCAGATCCTCCCGGCCGGGCCCGCCCCCACCACGAACGCACCCCCCTCGCGCATCCCTCCCTGCTCGTCGGCGCCCTTCATCCGTTCGTGCAGCCGCCGGAGCTTCCTCGCCGCCGGCCCTTCCCAGCCCTTCCCGTCAGGCCCCCCCCCCTTCGCCAACGCAACCCCCTTCCCGGCGTCCTCCACCGCTCACTGCCTCTTGCTCCATTCGGCTCCCGTGCTTCCATCGATTTGGTCGTCCCCCGCTCGACGCATCCAGGCGGCTTCGTTTCCTTCCCACCGGAGTTGCATCCCACCGGTTCAATCCGCCTTCGCCCCCCTCATCTTAGAGTTGTGACGCCGGCGCCAAGGAGCCCCACTGTGAGCACGCCTCGCCCGCAGGTCGTCACCTCCAATCCTTTTTGCCCATGGAGTCTGCAGGTGCGCCAGTGTGTGCTCAATTGGCAGACAAAAACTCAACAAAGAGTTGTTCTAGTTCACCATTAGTTGTCCTAGTTCACCATTTTTATTTCATTCATCTGTAGATTCAGTTCCATTGCAGCCGGATGATGTGCTGCGAACTTCACCTCAGATCGGCTCAACTAGAAGGTCATGTCTCCCATATTTTTCCTTGTTCTTGTTTATATCATTTGTGTTGACTAGGTGTCATTTTACCACATTCCCAAACTTCTCAAATTTGTTGACAATATTTGTGCAACTTGATTCGTATACCAGGCGTGACACTGGTCAGCGCTTGGTAAATCAGATGCCTAGCAACCCCAAGCTAGCTGTCTTCGAGAGCACACAAGAGAGGTATCAGTCAATTTAAATTTGTCTGCCTGTTATTTTTCCAATGTTCTTTCAGAGTTATACAGTCTGTACCCTGCAATTAAATGTGTCCCATTTCAGGTTTGAGGTCCCCCTCCGACCTGGGATTCGGTCCACCTATCCAGAGGTTGGTGCCCCTGGATCATCGTTCCAACAGTAATCTCACCGTAATGATTCTCCAAAGAGTTTTGTTCCTGATTACCCCATTGGTGATTTCTGTTAGGATGACCATCACCTTGGGTCCAACAATTCTGCTCGCCGTTCGAGGAATGCCTCCGATGAACGCACTGGGGTTGGAGTTCGCCGGGGGAAGAAGCTGCGGTCATCTCACCGCTCTTCAAATGAAAACAGCGTTGCATCTCATGATACTAGGCTGTTAACTGATTATTTCCCTGCTCAGGATGGCACAGAGGTATTATCCTAATAACCTTACAATACGTCATGACAGACATTCAATTAGTGATTCAGCATAATATTATTCATCTATCTGATCTGTCAATACACGCTTCCAAAAATTAACCAGATGTTTCATGTAGCTACCACACATTTCTTACATGGTTGCATTTAGGGTCGTTTGCCTTTTTTGTAAGTATATAACCAACTTATACATCATGCCAGGCTCCCCGTAGACCCAATAACTGTGTAAAGCCTTCTCGAATTCTGAACATTAGGTGCAACCCCTCTGATGTCATCTCCACAATCCAGCTTCTCAACCCTGCGCAGTATGCGGCGGTCGAATCTTTAGGTTTTGGTCACCTACTGAGGATGGACCTTGATATAGTAGATTGCAGGGTGCTGATTGCTTGGCTCATGGATAGGGCAAGCCCCTTTGACATGATGGTCCGCATCGGGCCAGGGAAAGTTTTTTCAATAACTAAAGAGTCAATCAGTATGGTTCTTGGGTTACATATTGGTGGATGTAGCCTCCATTCTTCTCCACAAACAGAAGTATCCAGGTTTCGGAAGCAGTTGATTACTGAGCTAAACCAGGAGCTCCTGACAGATGACGATCCGATCCACATATCAAATTTGCAGGAGGAGATATTAAAGGGACGGGTGAACCCACTCTTTTTCAGATGCTTTTTTATGATTCTTTTCAATCGTTTGTTGTTCCCAACGAGCAACTCTAACATTGGTCCCAGTGACATCAACATGGTTCTGCATCCTGAATTTTTCAGTGCAGTAGACTTCTCCCAGGCAGTATACAATGATCTTCAGACTGCAATCCGTAGATGGCATGGGAGAAACAAGAAACAACATACACAGACTATATTTGGATGCTCTGTTTTTCTAATTGTAAGTCTTCTTGTTAGTTTCAGCTGTTAACACTGAGTCTATCTGTTGTTATGTCTTTCTACTGATTTGATAACGTTCTACCTGAAATCGAGTTGAATGAGGTTTCCTATCCGTTTTAATCAGTTTAATGTATACACTGCCACCTCTTTAGCTATCAGTTTCACACAGGCAGTTGATGTTAATTTTGCAAAATTAATGCCTTACTATCGTCCTACTCATTTCTACTGTCGTGCTACCACCTGTTGTTATTTTAGTTATATTGATGCCTACTTTTCACTGTGTTTTGCTCACAGCTCCTATATTTGGACAACCTCGACCACTCTTGCTCCCCCAGTGACTGGATATCCACCCCTCGCATCAGTTTCTATGACAAGGTCACCGTTCATCGTCTCACTACTGCAGAAAGGATACATGGCATCGATGGGACTGAGACTTATTGTCGTATGGACCTCCCTGGGCCCACTACCTCGGTGGGTACCAGGACCGACTACTCGGTGGGCCCCTGGGACTACCCGGCTTGCGCTACATGGCACCTGAAGGCGTGGAGCACAAGGACAACACAGGAGTAGTACTCGGTTAGGACTCTGTACACGTTCCGCACTGTATAGAGGTCTCCTAGACGTACTCGACTAGTACTCCTTCCCTACTCCGACTTGTAACCCCGCCTCCCGGACTATATAAGGCGAGGCGGGGACCGATCTCGGGATCACCTCATCCAATCTCAACTCACGGCGCACCGTTGCACCATCCCGTAACCGTGCCCTATCAATCCGTAGCTACGCGGCATACGGGACGTAGGGTATTACGCACCTCGCGGCCCGAACCTGTCTAAATTGTGTGCCACGTGTCTCTTCCTTCGAGTTACCGATCTCGGCGAGTCACATTCATCTACTTCGGGTACTCCCCGTAGTAGGTTGCCGGTCCAAAACACCGACAGCTGGCGCGCCAGGTAGGGGATCTCGCTCGAGATCACATGCGAACTCGACGGCTTCCGTTCACATCAAGCCAACCGTCGCCTTCAACCGCGGCGACACCTTCGTCTCCGGCGCCTGGGTCTGCACTGCTGATGGCGCGGGCTCCTTCCCGCCGCCGCCCGATCATGCAACCCGACTCGAGGACGGCCGCGTGACGCTTCCCGAAGTTGTCACGGGCAAGCTCGCCCGGCAAGTTCGGCGAAATTTCGCTTTCCAACATCCACGCCGACTTCGAGCTCGAGTCCGTCTCCAACTCGAACCCGACGTCGCCATGGGCCATCGCTTGCGAGCCGGCCGCTCGGCCATCGCGGCGGTCCCTTCACCATGCCGGCGCTCCGCGCGTGGCCCCCGCGTCCCCGGCCGGGCCCGCACGGAGGCTCTCGCACCACGCCGGGCCGGCAAGGAGCCCGTAACCGAGTACAACTCGGACTCCGACGCCGTCCCCCGACCCCGTCTCGGACTCCGGCCCTCTCTCTCCAAGCTCTACTCGAACCCGGATTACGAATCGACTTCGGGTCGGACCCCGAGGAGCCCGAGTCCGAAGACGACTCCACCGAGCTTCCCTTGTCGGGGGCCGGCCTCTAGGGCGGTTATAAGATCGACGCCGGTCGGAAGATATGTCTACTGGCCAGACCTCAAGCCTGCTGAACTGACAAAGGAGGGCTCACGCTACGTCGCCTACATCGACTCGCTACAGTTCCAGGAGGGAACACCACCGGCCCAGCCGACTCAAACACACCAACCGAGGTGGCACCTTCGAGTCAAGCTTGGGTACCCCCCGATCGCCAAGTCTTCATGGCCGCCGCGACACCCCGGACCCTCGAGGCACGGCCGCGGACAAGTACTTGGAGGACATCTCCGCGACGAGCCGTCCGCCGATGCCCCCGCTCGTCGTATGGACCTCCCTGGGCCCACTACCTCGGTGGGTACCAGGACCGACTACTCGGTGGGCCCCTGGGACTACCCGGCTTGCGCTACACGGCACCTGAAGGCGTGGAGCACAAGGACTACACAGGAGTAGTACTCGGTTAGGACTCTGTACACATTCCGCACTGTGTAGAGGTCTCCTAGACGTACTCGACTAGTACTCCTTCCCCTACTCCGACTTGTAACCCCGCCTCCCGACTATATAAGGCGAGGCGGGGACCGATCTCGGGATCACCTCATCCAATCTCAACTCACGGCGCACTATTGCACCATCCCGTAATCGTGCCCTATCAATCCCGAGCTACGCAACATACGGGACGTAGGGTATTACGCACCTCGCGGCCCGAACCTTGTCTAAATTGTGTGCCACGTGTCTCTTCCTTCGAGTTACCGATCTCGGCGAGTCACATTCATCTACTTCGGGTACTCCCCCGTAGTAGGTTGCCGGTCCAAAACACCGACACCGGCGCGCGCGCAGGGGGCTCTCGCTCGAGATCACATGGCGAACTCGACGGCTTCCGTTCACATCAAGCCAACCGTCGCCTTCAACCGCGGCGACACCTTCGTCTTCGGCGCACGGGTCCGCACTGGCCGATGGCGCGGGCTCCTTCCAGCGCCGCTTGATCATGCAACCCGACTCGAGGACGGGCCTTGTGACGCTTCCCGAAGTTGTCACGGGCAAGCTCGCCGGCAAGTTCGGCGAAATTTCGCTTTCCAACCTCCACGCTGACTTCGAGCTCGAGTCCGTCTCCAACTCGAACCCGACGTCGCCATGGGCCATCGCATGCGAGCCGGCTCCTCAGCCATCGCGGCGGTCCCCTCTCCACGCCAGCGCTCCGCGCGTGGCCCTCGCGTTCCCAGCCGGGCCCGCACGGAGGCTTCTACACCACGCCGGGCCGGCAAGGAGCCCGTAACCGAGTACAACTCGGACTCCGACGCCGTCCCCAACCGCGACTCGGACTCCAGCCCTCTCTCCGAGTTCTACTCGAACCCGGACTACGAGTTCGACTTCGGGTCGGACCCTGAGGAGCCCGAGTCCGAAGACGACTCCTCCGAGCTTCCCCTCGTCGGGGGCCGGCCTACGGGCCGGTTATAAGATCGACGCCGGCCGGAAGATACGTCTACGGCCGACCGCAAGCCCGCCGAACCGACAAAGGAGGACTCACGCTACGTCGCCTACATCGACTCGCTACCGTTCCGGAGGGAACACCACCGGCCCGGCCGACTCAAACACACCAACCGAGGTGGCACCCTCGAGCCAAGCTTGGGTACCCCCCGATCGTCAAGTCTTCATGGCTGCCGGCGACACCCCGGGAACCTCAGGCACGGCCGCAGACAAGTACTTGGAGGACATCTCCGCGGACGAGGCCGTCCGCCGATGCCCCCGCGGACGAGACCGACGCCAACGGGGACGCCGGCGCGAACGTAACAGGAAGCGCAACGAACGACGCCGGCGGCTCAGAGACAACCTTCCCATCCGCAACCTTGCGGAAGCTCTCGGCGCGCTTGAGAGCAGAGTCCACACCACTCCCGAGCAATGCCTCATGTCGATCACAACGATCGCACGTCGGAGCTCGGGGCATACGGCCGGAGAGGTCATCGCCAAGCTCGCTGAAGAAGCCTACTTCATGCGGGTCGACAAGAGAGTTAGCCAACCTCTCCCAGCTAAGCCTCGCGACAACGAAGCTACTAGTCGCAGTGTTGACCCCGGTCCTAACCGTACTCGGGGCGACATCCCAGCTGAACCAAACCGTCGACGCTCCACCGTCGGCGGACCCTCACGGCAAGACAACGACAACCGAGAAGTCGTCCCCCACCGTGCTCCGGCCGGTGGCGGCGGCAACGACCCCGACGGCGGCGGCGCGACGGCGGCGGCCTCCAACCACGGGGCCAACAAGAAAGCCGGAGGCGGCGGCGGCCGGCGCGGCCGCGGCCACGCGCATAGCCACGCCTCGGCGCCTCTCGGGCGGGTACGATGCTCGCCGGAGAATCGAAGAGTTGCGGCGAGAAGAAGTCGACGACCGCCGCCGAAGGCGACGGCTTCCCCGCCTTCTCACCCCGGCTTCGCAACCTTTGCTCCTCCCCGACAAGTTCAAGCCTTTGGGGATCACCAAATACGACGCGAGCAGGATCCCATCCGGTGGCTCCGATGCTACGCTCTCTCCATCGAGAACGGCGGCGGCAACGGCGACACCAAGTGCCTCTACTTCCCCTTCCGCTCGGACCAAGCCCCACTCACGTGGCTCGAGTCGCCGGACAAGCACTCAATCGACAAGTGGGACCGGCTCGAAGGAACAGCTCACGAGCAACTTCGCGGGCGCCATGGGCCGTTCGGGTACTCGCATGGACCTCGCCATGATCAAGCAGGAACAAGGCGAGACCCTCCGCAAGTACATGCGCCGCTTTTTCGACAAGCGCGCTACCGTCGTGGACATCACCGACAAGGAGGTCATCGACCTCTTCCAGGACGGGCTCTACCATCGCCGCACCTTCGAGGACTTCGGCCGACGCCGCCCCAAGTCCATTCCCCACCTCAAGGACATGATCACGTCCTGGGCGGATGAAGAAGACAAGGCCAACGCCAAGTACGAGGCCATCCGCGGCAAGTCCAAGCAGAACCAAGGTGGCGGCAGCAGCAGCAATCCAAACCAAGGCGGCCGCAACAACAACAACAACAACTTCTCGGGTTCCAACCGCAAGCGCAAGCCAGACAATACCGTCGCGGCTATCCAGCGCCCTCCGAAAGGGAACTCGAAGAAGAATTCCGGCGGGTTCAAAGACCTGCTGAAGGAGAAGTGCCCGTGGCATCCAAACGGCAACCACACTACCGAGCAGTGCTACCAGCTCAGGCATGCACTCAAGGATACGCCGGAGCCACCGCACCCTCACGATCGAAGAACAAGAAGAAGGACGGCGACGACTTCCAAGAACCCGAGAAGACCGTCAACGTCCTCTTCGGCGGACTACCCGGCGGGCGGGAGCGAAAGGCTACTCGCCGTGAAGTGATGTCCATTGAACCGGCGGTTATGACCCCTCTCGGGTGGTCGAGAGCACCCATCACCTTCTCCCGCGCGGACCAATGGACCGGCTTCTCCGAACCGGACGCTTCCCCCTCGTCCCGAAACCAACGATGGCGGACTCTAAGCTCAACAAGGTGCTCATCGACGGCGGAAGCGGGCTCAACGTCCTCTTCACCAAGACTCGAAGAAGATGAACCTTGACGTCACCCCCATGCTCGACAAGAGCGAGCATGCCTTTCTACGGCATCGTCCCAGGCAACGCGGCTATCCCACTAGGCTCGGTGGTACGCCGGTTACCTTCGGGGCGTCTCGCGACAACTACCGCACCGAGTACATCAAGTTCGAGGTCGCGGATATCGAGACTTCCTACCATGCCATCCTCGGCGGACCGCCATCGCCAAGTTCATGGCGGTGCCCCACTACACATACTTGGTACTCAAAATGCCAAGTCCGGTGGCGTACTCTCCCTCCAAGGGGACTTGAAGATCTCTCACGACCGCGATACGGAGGCCGTGGTGATCGCTTCAACAAATCAAGTACCCACCCCAATGATGGAGGTCTACGTCGCGTCGAAGAAGCTTGCCACAAGCGAACTCGACATCCCGCAGAAGTCGACGAGCGCCAACAAGCCTCGGCCACCCGAGGAGGTGCTCGTCAAGTCGGTCGACCTCGGAACGGGCGACCCCACCAAGACCACCACCATCGGGGCCGGCCTCGACCCCAAATAGGAAGACGCGCTCATCGGCTTCCTTCGGGCTAACCGCGACATCTTCGCGTGGAAGCCGACGGACATGCCGGGAGTGCCCGGGGAGCCGATCGAGCACGCCTCAACGTCGACCCAAAGGCCACCCCCAAGCGACGGCACCTCCGACGCTTCGCCGACGACGGACGGGACGCCATCAAGAAGGAGCTCGCCAAGCTACTCGGCTGCGGCTTCATCGGAGAAGTCTTCCATCTCGAGTGGCTCGCCAACCCCGTCCTCGTCCGCAAGAAGAACTCGAACGAGTGGAGGATGTGCGTCGACTACACCGACCTCAACAAGCACGCCCCAAGGACCCCTTCGGGTTGCCGCGGATTGATCAAGTCATCGACTCCACGGCGGGGCGCGACTGCTCTCGCTTCCTCGGCGCTACTCCGGCTACCACCGGATCGCAATCAAGGAGGAAGACCAGGAGAAGACCGCGTTCATCACCCCGTTTGGCGCGTCTTGCTACACGACCATGTCTTTCGGGTTGAAGAACGCCGGCGCTACCTACCAACGGGCCATCCGGGCACTGCTTCAAGCGGCAACTCAACAAGAACGTCGAGGCCTACGTGGATGACGTGGTTGTCAAAACCAGGGACTCCAGTACCCTCATCGACGACCTTGAAGAGACCTTCGCATCGCTACGCGAGTACCGCTGGAAGCTTAACCCGAACAAGTGCGTCTTCGGCGCCCCTTCGGGCAAACTACTCGGCTTCATCATCAGGGTTTCTGATGATGTAGAACCCTTCAAATTAATCGTGCTCAAGTTAATTCCATGTTTTTTTACTAAATCTTGCATGATATTCCTAGTTTTTTAGTTACTCTATTTTAGTCAATCTGATATACAAGATAATCAGATGATGTTGGAAATTTTTTTAAGTTCCTGTACACACTGACAGAACTAAACTTTGTTGTTATGCTTTTAAGAATTCAAAACTGGCATATGTGGTGTTGAAACTGGTATTTTTACTTAGTACAAGTACTCAGTGACTATATATAGCATATCTTTAAATTTCTTAAGTTGAACTACTCAGTGACTATAAATGTCATATCTTTAAATCTTTTTAGTTGAACTACTCAGTGACTATATATGGCATATATTTTAATTTTGACTGAATTCTTTAAATCTTTTTTAGTTGGAGTACTCACTGTCTATATATGTGTAGTTTAATCATCAAACTGAAACTGGCATGACTAAATTGGCATTTATTCGTCAGCACTTGTGCAAATGAATTGTGATTCACTTAATTTTTAGGCCACCGCACGCGGGGGGCTCTCCACCAAGGCCGCAAAGCGCGCTCTGAGAGTCAGCGAGCACCGCAGGAAGAAGGTCTGCATGAAAACCCGGTACCTAGTGAGCACTTCTAGTAGCGCTGGCACTGCTGAGTCTACAACTGAAGAATCAAGCGGGGAAACTTATGTGAACCCAATGCAGCAGCTGAAAGGGAAGGAGAAGAAGACGAGTTTACTGTTGTTGACGGTTTTGAGATAATCTGATTTGAGATCATTTAGGCCTTATCAGTGCTCATTTTCATAACAGCTGGACTTCTGGGAGTTACAGAAGGAGCCGGGACTTCATAGGAGAACGTGATGCTGCTGGAGGTTCAGCTCAATAGGGAGAAGAACAGGTACACCAGACGCAAGGCTGCTCTCAAAGCTGCTGCTGACAAGGCAAAGAAGAAGACGAAGTACATTCTAGAAGAGTGATGGTTGCATGACAAAGCTGCTGCTGACTCTATTCTTTTGAAAGTTTGGCTAATCTCTATGGGCATGTGAAGAAACTAGTAGAACTGCATGCATGTCAAGAATGAACCTATATGGTTGCTTTTGCATGTAATTAGATATGGGCAGTGCAATGAACCTATGTGGTGGCATAGTAGTGGACTTTTAATTATATATGATATTATCTTTCCTAGGAACCAACTACTTTGAAATTGTCCTAGAAACAATCTGATTTTACTTACTATATATGGATTGACATACAAATAGTTTAAATGATCTCAACTATTCAAACTAGGAAATAACACAACTTTACAAATACTAGAAATCTCATATTCTGAATCTGGGGACATATCATCATTATTAACATTGCCATCATCACTACAGTACTTCAGTATTGTGTCATCCTCCTCCTCATCCTCGCTATCTTCATCAATAATTGCAGCTTGCCTCTTGTTTCTTATGAATTCTTGTAAATTGCCTTCTATTATAGTGGCTTCCTCACCTTGAATACTATGCAATGGCACGTTATCATCACCTTCTTGCACCACATGCTCAGTATCTGAATGGTAATCATCCTGATGCACTTCAAGACTGGCCTCTTCTTTTTCAGCCACATCATAGCTATTCCTATGTTCAAATTTTGCACACCTCACCAGTCTTTACCTAAAGATGTGTCTTGTATGTAAAATATCTTTTTTCGATTGAAATGATAGGATGAAAGGATCGGTCTTGTACCATAATGATTACACATTGATGGATTTGAAATGTCCGTCATCTTGAAGGCCTTTCCCCTTGCCTTCTTGGTTGTACCAATCGCTTCGAAATATAACCACAGTCCGAAGAACTTGAAGATTGGGGTTATACTGCAACTCAATTACCTCTTTAAGGACTCCATAAAAATCTATGATGTTGCCATTATGTTCACCTGGAGTCATCCCACCACCGCTTTTGTGTACGAAGGAACTTTTCACGATCGAATGTGCTATATCGAACACCATTCATCTTGCAAGTCGTCGAAAACTTGACTCGTAGGCATGGACCACATGACAGTGCCCACAATCCTTCGCTAACCGAATATGGATTATCCTTGCGTTTGTTCTCAATCTGTTGCAAAAAAAATTATTGAATAATTACATATGCATTTAATTACAAAATTTGTGTATTTACTTACGTGACGCCTAAACCACTTGGCAAATCCTTGTTGAAGCATTCTATCAACATCATTTAATTATGCACCTTGCTGCAAAAGCTCGTCTTTGTACAATCTGCAAGGACAAGTTTATTCAACTAACAATTTTGTAATTCCAGTAATAAATATGAAAGTAATAAAACTCATACTTACTCTTTATATTCATCAGCCTCTTCACAATTATGTAGAACATACCAAACTCACTTATCCATGACATCATCATCAATGTACTGGACTCTACACCCTTCAACTAGAGTAACACCATGCTGGAACAGAGATGTCATTAGGCAATGGCACCACTCCACCACTATCATCCTCAGAGTTGAATCTAGTGTCCATATCCTCCATGTACCTAGAACAGAACGTCATGGTGTCACTTGCCACATATGCCTCAACAATTGAACCTTCTGGCTTTGCCCTGTTCCTTAAAAAATTCTTCAAAGTGCCCAGGTGCCTTTCTATTGGGTGCATCCATCCATACTGAACGAGACCTCTAAGCAGTGCCTCGTCAGGTAGATGTACACACAAGTTCACCATCACATCAAAGAAGGCGGGGGAAATATTTTCTCAAGCTTGCATAGGATCAATGGAATATGTTCTTTCAGCCGTTTAACAACATCAATCCTTAGATTTCTACTGCACAGCTCCCTAAAAAAGGTCCCGAGCTCGGCAATTGCTTCATACACATCCTTCGGCACCAGTCCTCTAAGTCCAGCAGGGATGATTCTTTGAAGGAGTATGTGGCAAGAATGTGTCTTGAGCTTTCCAACCACCCTCGATCCATCTTCACTAATATATCTTGCTAGGTTAGCAGCATATCCATCAGGAAACTTGATACCTTTTAGAAACTTACTAAACTAGACTTTTTGATCCTTCCCCAAGACATAAGGAGCAGGTGGAGTACTGACTGAGTTGTTCCCCTTCTCCTGTAAGTGCAAATGATGCCTGATGCCCATATCGAACAAATCTAGCCTAGCATTATGTGTGTCATTGGTCTTCCCCGGAACATTGAGTAATGTGCATAGAATGTTTTCACATACGTTTTTCTCTATGTGCATCACATCAAGATTATGTGGAAGCTTCAAATGTTTCCAGTAAGGCAATCTCCGCAATGCAGATTTCCGACTATAAATCTTTGGACCAACATTACGCTTTCTTTTTTCCCACTGGTTTTAGGTTCCTTCATCTGCTTCCCTGGCCTGACATCTTTCACCTTATCTAGCTCCTCTACCACCTCAGCCAAAGTGAACCTCTGTGGTGCTTCTTTGTTTTCCCGCTTACCATCGAAAGCCAAGCTTCTCCTCCATGCATGTGTCTTTGGTAGGTATCGACGATGTCCAATGTAAGATACCTTATTCCTTATTGCCCGAGACAACGGATCTTTGTCGCAATAAATACATGCATAATACCCTTTTGTTGTTCTCCCAGACAACGTGCTCAATGCCGGATAATCATGTATACACCATAGCACGGCAGCACGAAGGTCAAACTTCCTACCAGTACATGCATCATAGGTACTGACACCCTTCCATAGCTCTAGCAGTTCTTCAATTAGGGGCTCAAGGAACACATCAAAATCCTTTCCTGGACATCTTGGACTTGGGATGAGTAATGACATAAAGCAATTTGTTGGATTCACACATTCCCATGGTGGGAGATTTAGTGGAGTCAGAAGCACTGGCCACATACTGTACTGGGTACTCATGTTGCCAAATGGATTGAACCCATCTGTAGCTAAGGCAAGCCTCAAGTTCCTCGGTTCAGCTGCAAAGTCTTTTTCCTTATTGTCAAAGTACTTCCATGCATCCCCATCACCTGGATGGCTCATTACATTTTCCACTGGCGTCCTCACTTTCTTGTGCCATTGAGTTTTCCTCAGAAGTATGCTTTGAAGCATATATTCTCTTCAACCTTGGCAAAAGTGGAAAATGTCTCAGAACCTTATGTGGAACCTGCTTGGTCTCAGTTTCGTCTTTCCATCTGGACTCCTTGCACACTGGGCACACATTCAACTTTGCATACTTGGATGTTTTTGAATCCGAAATAAAACATAATTGTTCTTGCACACATGTATGTTTTCGTATCCAAGGCCCAACTCTCGAAGGTATTTCTTTGCCTCATCATAAGATTTTGGCAGCTCACTCTTAGGGTATCCTGATGAGATCAAGTACATCACCGTGGAAAATTCTGCATTGCTGATTCGATACGAGACTTGATATACAACATCCTCACCATAAATGAGAATTTTGAATGCCTAGATCTCGGGCTAAGTGCCTTCTTCGCATCTTCAAGCACTCTTGCAAACCTTGGTTGTTCTCCATCAGCCTCTGCTTGAGCATACAATTCTCCAATCATCTCTGGTACTCCAAGATCCTCATCAAGATGATCATCATCATCCACATCCACATGTATCCCATAATCATGATCACCTTCCACATCCCGGTGCTCTGTATTCTCAACTTCAGTACTATCTGTAGGCTCCCCATGATAAATCCACCTGGTATATGTAGCTGACATTCCAAATATGTGTATGTGGTTTTCTACATTATGCTGGGGTCACACTTTTTTATTCAGACAATTGCGGCAAGGACAACGTATCTTTGTGTCTTTTGGGTATCTTTGTCTAACAAAATTCATAAACTGTTCAACCCCTTTCAAATATGCAGGTGTGAATTGTTTCCCAAATATCGAACTTTTATCCACTGTTTGGACAAACACAAAAAAATTCAAAACACCGAAACTGAGATATATTAAGCTGAAAACAATAAAAAATTTGGATATTTCAACAATTAATTGATAACCAGATGCTAGTACGCTCTACAAAAATTAAACCATTCATCCATATATGAACAAACCTTCTAATTAAACTCATATCCATATCTGAACAAATACTTTAAACAAATACTTCTAAAAACCTTGGAGGCGCTGCTCTTCTTGACTGCAGGCTGACACCTCCTCTTCTCGACTGCATGCGCGGCTCTGCCTCCTACGATGCCGCAGCGAGCATATTCGATGCCACGCAACACCCCCTGCAACGCCCTCGATCTCGATCACCTGCAGGAGCCGCCGCCCACAACGTGTGCAAAACCTATCGACGTCGTCACGAGGACCTACGCTTCGATAGGCCTCGTCACATTACTCCTGGATACATTGCACGACCGGCCTCAGCACGTTAGGCCCAGAACATCACAATCGATCCAGTAGAAGGCCCACGACTTATTACAACAACGTATTAAAGGTTCAAATAACAACTATACTTAAGAACTACACGAAAGCTCACGCAGTGCAGTGGTAAAGCTCTAACTTGCATACCCCCTGGTTCAGGGATCGAAGCTTCACAGGAGCAATTTTTTTGGCCAAATACTTGTTGCCCAGTTCCAAACAAACAGGGACTGGAGCGGCCCATTAGTTATGGCCCGGTACCAAAATACCCGGGGAAAGGAGCGGCCGATTTCGACAACTAATCCCACGCCGTCAATTCCACCACTGATTTGTGACGAATTTGTTTCATCATTAAGTGTGTCAAACAATGCCAATATATGTTGACGATAACAAAACTAATTTGTGACGATCAACTTTCGTCATTCCAATAAGGTATGCCCAAAACAAGTTTTATGACGATCTCCTTTTACTATTCTGTGACACTATTTTTATTTTCGTCATAAATTTCCGGGCCAAATCTTCATCACTTGGCACCTATGACGAAAATGGAGATTTCGTCACAGATGACATACCATTCTGTGACGAAAGTGAGCGGCGTCACGAGCAAATCGTCACAGATTGCAACATTTCTAGTAGTGAAGCCAAGAATTCATTTATTTTTGAAACTTTGTTGTGCGTGTGCAAAAAACGCACGACAAACATAAAACTTTGTCGTGCGCATACACAAAATGCACGACAAGCATAAAGCTTTGTCGTGCGTTTTACGAAGGCGCACGGCAAACATAAAATTTTGTCGTGTGTTTTTAGAAGGCGCACGGCAAAGTTAACGACCGTGGCCTGCCGTTCCCTCACCAGACGTTCATATCATGTGGGTAGCACGAGGTGTGCACGTGCGCACTTGTTTGCCGTGCGTTTTGGGGTCGGTGCAGGGTAAAGATAATCTTTGTCGTGCGTTTTGTATGCAACGCACGACAAAGACTATTTGTGCCGTGCGCTTTTGTTTGCCGTGCGCCTTTATGTGCAACGCACAACAAAGAGGATTGTTTGCCGTGTGCCTGTGGTTTTGCGCACGGCAAACAATCCTCTTTGTCGTGCGTTGCACATAAAGGCGCACGGCAAACAAATTTGTGCACGGTAATCATTTTGGAGCATGACAATTGTTGAGTTTCCCGTAGTGTCTAGCTCCATGCATGGTTGTTTAGAGCTGCTCATCACTAGGTCTAAAATTCTTAAATGCTGATGTGTGAGCAAATTCAGAGTCCTTGGTTAATCCGTTGTTGTTCTTATTTTGTATTAATATGCATATGGTTGAAATAACTCCAAATTGTGCTTGCATCTTGGAGTTAGAGCCCTGCCATGCCTGCATGTGAACTTTGTTGTAATAAGAAATAAAAAATAAGAAACACATAAAGGTTTCCATGACATGGGCTCTATTCTATTTTTAAAACAATGTAGTGATGTTGCACGAAAATGTTTGAGCCATATATCTGCTGTTACATATTATGGTAAGGTAAATTGGTGTGTTGAAGTAGTCGAACTACTGCCTGCTAGGGCAATACAAATATAGAATACCGTTATTTTTACAGATATATAGCTATACTTTGCATAATGAACAACTATCTCTTGTTGTTTCGCCAAAACTGTTTACGTCCCTCGATCATCAGTAGCGAGGTCATATCATAGGCAATGTATCACCGAGGGTTATAACTATAGCGACCCGGTTTATTCGAGCCTGATCGGAACCCTTGATTAAAGGGTCATTGCTACTAATAACAGCTGCACGTGTACCTGGAGACATTTGCAGGTACTCAGAGGCTTGGGAAGGGTTATGAGGTGGTGTCATGCACATTTAGAGAACCCTTGGGGCTCCTTTGGGAGCCGGTGGTAAACCTACCCTTGGGGCTCCTTTGGGTAATAGATAGTAATACCACTGAAGCTTCACAACAGTAATAGATAGTAAAACTAAATTTATCAAACAGTAAGCAATGATCCACCTTATAAGAAACACAGGATGGCGAAAGACAAAACAAACCTAGAAAGCAACATCTCCAATTATGTTCACTCAGAGCAATCATGGCAATTAGAATCAAAATAAACAGGAGTACAGGATAATATTAGAACTGAGCAAAAAAAGCATGGACAGAACTGAGCCAAGCACTACATAGCTTAAATCTTGGGAAAATCCTCTGAATCCCGGCATCAAAGCATAGAACTGTGCAAGAACCAATTGGAATCAAAGATGGGTAGCACGCATCAGAAAATAACATGTATTGCGTTTTTTTTAGGACGATACTTGTTCTTTTTTTAAAAAACAACCATCATTTTCCAAATTGATGTACGGCTGCAATATGAAGATGCAGATTGCTACTAGGAAAAGCAACCTACACCTAACCGTGATATCAAACCTAATTGGCATGGCGACGTTGTAAACATGCATCTACTGTAAAATCGAGTAATCTAGTGCAAAATAAGCAGAAATAACAGGTCCTGTGCAAAATACAACATGATATGAATCCCGGAACCTGAGCTCAAATGAATGGCCATGTTTTGGTGCTTCAAAAGGGGCCCTGAAAGCAGCTTACCATCTTATTTCCCCAAAAAGAAAGCAGCTTACCAGCTGAGCTACCAGTGCAAGCCGCTTCACAACAACAATTTAATTAGACCATACCCTGCAACATGGCAGATTTTTCACAAGGACCCAGATGAACTAATTCACATAGTTAAGTAATGCAATGATATTTTTTGGGGGGAACGTAACGGAATGATTTTTCATGTTTTTTCTACGAAACAACAAATGCATCAGTTACATTTACAAATTCTGTACACCCGAAGCAAATATAATGATATTCCAGATTTCAGTGTAATAGGCTTGGTCCATTTTGCTAATTGCACAGAACTAAACAAGTTGAATGATTCAAGGAATTAAATGATATTGCCAATCAATGCTTCTAAAACAACACCAAAGATTCAAAATACTCAATTCTGTGGCCTTGTAACAAAAATACAATACAATGAATGCGGTCAAAAAACGGCTCGACAGTACATATAACTAAAATCAAGAATACAGCGGTGTTCATCTAGTTGTAAACTTGTAAGCAAAAAAACTAATAGGAAATAGATGCATTATCACAAAACTTTCCAAAGGTTCAACACATAGGCGATCTCATATTTATTATTTCAGTCACGGTCTAAATGAATTTTCTGAATAATGGTGCATCATATTTGTGCAGGACATTGACTTATTGGCAACAACTTTTTCCACAAGAGGATCTACTGAGCACAGTGATCTGTGCCTCATATATGATCCTATTCTATACTGTCATAACATCAAACTAGTGCGACATGTCCCAGGGATAACCAAACCGATCTTTGGACAAGTTTGTAAGTCATTGGAGTATGCATTTAGTACTTTCTCGCAGCAATCAGCATACAATATAAACTTGGATCAGGCAAATGGAATCTGGAGCAAGAGGTGCATAGCAAAGTAACCATCTGAAGAATGAGTTTAGTTCCATAGCAATAGTGGGGCGCAACTACAACTGCAGCTGAATCTAGTCGAACTCTCTTGGTCAAATGTGAACAGTCAAGAAGCCAAGAACTAGCAAGCCGATCGATCCAACTCAAGTATAGCGCAGCTGGGCAGGAGAGGTATATTGGGTTCTGACCTTGTTGGTGCGGTGGTGGCGGCGATGGGCTGGCCGAGATGGCCGTCGCGGCGCGTCACGGGTTGGCAGATCAGCAAGGACTCGGCTGGTCGGTGAGATGTAGCCTCTGCGTGAGGGGGATGGAAGCGGTGCGAACGATGACGAGGAGCAGCGGAACGTGGTAGAGCTGGATGGGGGGGCGTGGAGGAGCGGCAGCAACATGGTGGAGCTAGACGATGAGGGGCATGGAGGAGTGGCGGCGACGTTGTGGAGCTGGACGGGGAAGAGGCGTGGAGGAGCGGAGGCGACTCGCGAGAGAGAAAACACGGGGCAACGGCGTCAGGAGTCGGAAGGTGGGGAGAGATTGCCCCGGGGGAAAGAAGGGGATAGGGTTGCTACGGCTCGCGGCGTGGGCGTCCAAATGACGCCAAGTTTTGGCTCGTGTCTACTTTTCCACGTGGGCCGCCTGTCTAGGGAAGAGACCGGGATTCCGGAGGGATTATGGACTCCCAAAGAGGCCCTTGATGTCCTTAAAAACCACATGGATAGGCTTGTTTTTTTCTCTCGTTGTGTTTATTACAGAGATGGAGGCCGATAGGCTTATTGTAGTCGCACAGTGGCACTCGGTACCAAGCAAGGATTCGAGCCCGGAGGCGAGAGAAGGGTGATAGATCAAGAGGATAAAGGAAAGTTGAACATGTGTAACCACAGGACTACTGTGTAGATCATTCTATAAATATAGTGGTTGAATAAGAGTAGGATAGTAAAGTAAAGTATTCCTGATGTGACTATAATAAAAGGCAATCTGCCCATCCGGTACAAGGGATGATCTTTTCGAATGAAAAGTTAGTGTAGAGTGCTTTTGTACATTGGTTTCATCTACTGCATGGTTGCGAGTCTGCTTGAAACCAAACATCTATTATCTACAGAAATTTCGTCTCAGTTATTGCATAGATCAAACACTACAGTCTTGTGATATGCTTGGCGGTGGAGACAAGTGTCCTAAAATCACAACAGGAAACACGCGCTTCGCCAACAGCGCTAAGCTGTTGGTGAAGACTCCACCCTTGTTGGCGAAGTCTTTCCCAACAGGGTTTCCGAGTTCCTGTTGGGAAAGAACCGTTGACGTTTTAAGTTATGGGAAAGAGCTCTTCGCCAACAGGAACGCGGGCCATGTTGGGAAAGCTTCGCCAACAGCCACGTGTACCGTTGGCAAAGGGGGGACGCCGTCAGCTCGGCTGTCGTTACCTTCGCCAACAGGGAAGCGACGGTTGTTGGCAACGTCCGGTTGGCAAAGAAGCCCAACTTTGCCAACAGCATGGGCCGAAGCTGTTGGCAAAGCCGACGCGCGCTTCGGGGGGAAAGCCCATCTTTGCCAACAGTCTGGGCCAAAGCTGTTGGCAAAGCTGGCGCGACTGGTGGGGAAAGCCCAGCTTTGGCCCATCTGTTGGCAAAGCTGGGAATTTTTTCCCCTTTTCTTTTGTTGTTTTCTAGCCTTTAATTCACACATCAAATCCACACATCAGCATATGAACCAGAATACCACATATATATCAACAATATAGCATATGAACCACATTTCGGCATCGGTTTCTATCTCAACATGAATCCACACATCAAATCCATCGATACATGTCCATAATACATATAAAGTCAAGAAACGAGTGCATACATGTTCAACATACGCCAGGATGTCCAACATACATGTCCAAAATGTCCGACAAGTCCAACATACATGTCCAGGGGTCTAACATGCATCACTACTAGTCCATAAGAGGTAGTCACAGGTACCTAACTCATGGAGCCGTCCCCAGGGGTCCCGGCGACGTCCCCAGAGGTCCTAGTGCCCCCACCTTGCTCCAACGCAAACCACCCTGACTGAGGTTGTGGCTGTGGCTGCGCCTGAGTCCACCCTGACCCCTGCGGCGGGTCATAGTGCCAGTAGGGCGGGCGAGGCCCCCGCTGCGTCTGCGCCCCCGGCCACGACGAGTAGGTTTGCGACAGTGGAGCCCACGTGTACGGCTGCGTGGGGTAGGTCGGGTGCTGTGGAGAAAGACCCGGTGGAGGGCTAGCACTTGGAGTCGGGTTCGAACCCGCCGACTGAGCCTGCACAAAAGACAAGTGATGTAATTAGTACCTGCAGGATGGCCGCACAAGCTAAAACTCATTTATAATTTGTAGTTTTTTTAGTCCACACATGCATGCTATTTGATTCTGAGGTTTAAATTTGGTGCAAAATAATCTTAAATTCTGCACATGTCCATAGATTGAAAGCTTTGAATAGAAAGATTGAGAAATTCTTGCAAGAATAACCAAATAATTAATCAAAGTTCATTGATACTTGCTCAATAGTTTGTGCAGCCATAATTGTGTGTTATAGTGGTGCTCAGAAATACATTATCAAATAATTAAGGTAGATATTTATATTGTGTGGTTAATCATAATAATATAGATATATTTTTTTTCAATCGCAATAGATAATATAGGTAACATGGCAATCTTACATCATTCATGGGCCCATATGCTAAAGTCTCAATTAATTCCTGCCAATATCCACGCCTGGACTGATTGGATTAACCAAGACCGAATCGAAGTTGGCCTCCATCATTATATATTCAACGAAGGAAAAACAAATGGATCAAGCCTGGTTAACTACGGGACAATTACGTTTATAATGGTTGGTTCTTACCACTGAGGCACTGACATGCGAGACAGTCCTCGTTCTTCACTATGAGTTCAGCGAGTCCATTGTTTCGAAAAAAAAAGAGAGGATAATAATGTTCTATGGAATATCCTTTGCAGCCGACAATAGACGAGATTTTATATTCTTTTTCTAATAAGGTATCAGTTTGAGTTATCATCCTTGTGGTGATTACTACTAAGAAGTTCTGCTATTGCTTCCTGATTCATTTGCTTCTGGTACACTACGGGAGACGGGGTCTTCCCCGGGAGCAAGATGCACTTGGGGAAGGACTAGTTGCACTCGGGGAATCCTTCCCCGAGTGCAACTCTCGGGGAAGAGGGTCCGGGAAAGAGCTCCACGGGGAAGCCGCCTTCCCCGAGAGCCGGAAATCGCACACTCGGGGAAGGATTCGCTGAGAGGCGTGGAAGCACTCGAGGAAGAGAATTTGTTTTTTTTAAAAAAAACCCAAAAATCGGCACAATGGCCCCCGCCCGGCACTGTGGCCCCCTCCGGCCCGCCGCCCGCCTCTGCGTAGTTGCCATCGCCGCCGTAGGTCGCCTCCACCCGCCTCTCGCGTCGTCTCCGTGGCCGTCGCGGTCGCCGTCGCGGTTGGCCGACGCCGACGCCTCGTGGCCTCGTACATCCCGCCGCGCCGGAGGAGGGCGGAGGGTCGCCGCCGCGCCGGTGTAGGAGCCCGCCGCCGGCCGCACCGGGAGGGAGTGCAGGCCTCCGTCGGGGAGGGCGTGGAGGAGGCCGCCACTGCGCCCGGTGTAGGAGCTCGCCGTCGGCCGCACCGGGAGGGAATTGAGGCCGCCGTCGGGGAGGGAGTGGAGGCCGCCATTGGGGAGGTAGTGGAGGAGGCCGGTAGGGAGTGGAGGTCGCCGGGGAGAGGGTGGAGGTTGCGCAGCGTCGGATCTGGGGTGCGGCGGCGGTCCGGCCGTCCGGGGGGAGAGGGGCGGCGACGGATGCGGGGGAGAGGGGGGCTAGGGTGCGGCGGCGGACCCGGGGAGAGCGGGGCGGCGGCGGATCTGAGGAGGGGTGGGGGTGTGGCGGCACAGGGGCTGCGGGGCGCACGGATGTGGGGGGATTAGCTTTTATTAGCTAGGGTTTCCTTGAGCTGGGCCGGCTGGAATAAATGGGCCGGCCAGATTAAATGGGCCGAGAGGGACCTTCCCCGAGAGCCGTATTCCTGGCACTCGGGGAAGCGTCTCTTCCCCGAGTGCCATACAAACGGCACTCGGGGAATTAATTTTTGTTTTTTATTTTTTTTTGCCTTATTTTTTTTGAAGCCATCCCACATTATTTGAAATTCCTTGATCAAATTTGGGTTTATTACCTAGGCGCGTTGCCCTGTGTGGTGCATAAGGGGGCGGAGGACGATGCAATGGCGGCCGGTGGTCTGTGGCGGTCTCGGCTGCGTTTGCTGTGGCCTCGGGCGGCGGCGACTTGCGGCCTAGGGCGGTGGCGCGCCTACTGCGTCAGAGCCAGCGGTGACAAGATGAGCACAGGATGGTGTTGGTGATCTGGCGGTGAGTGTTTGCAGTGGGGATCCGGCACATTTTGCCGTTCTCTGACGACCAGGCATGACCTTCCGTTTGAGGTTTGCTTGGTGCTCTGCATCTTGCCTTTCTTGCAGTGGATGGCTATTCTTGCCATACTGTCGGCTACCAGTGTCATGTTGCAATTTAAGCAACCCAAATCTGGTTCCTCACCGGATCTTCCATCGACACCCTAGCCTAGTGTGGTCGACGATCAGCTATTGATTTTGATAGCTGCAATCGCGGTCGTGCTCGACACCTTTAGCAGCTCAGTGGGTTGCTTGCATGGTGTGGTGGGGATTGCGGCGAAAGCTTAGTCGGTGACTCCTGCGGGTGCCACTTCTTCCTTGGAGGCGACTTAGATTGCACTTCTCCAATTATATAGCCATGTTTTGAATCTCCGGTGAAAACCAAGCCGACGATGATGTCGCCATTGGCGTCATATTCTTGAAGCCTTCGTTGTGGAGATACTTCTGGTGTTGCAACATTCCTTGTTCATGCTCCGCTGCTCCAGAGGATACAAGGAAGACCGTTCATTTGACAAGCAAAGCAATTGAAGTTTTGTAGATTTCAAGAATGGATGGATAAGTAGTATTAGACATTGCTTATGTTTGCTTCTTGTGTATCTTTTTTTATTTCAGCTATTTAGCTGCGGACTTTGTAAAAACTTGGCTGTCTCGTGTTTTACGCACGGGCCGGATATATTTCCATTATCTAAAAAAATGTATCAGAGTAACATCTTCTTCTCCTGACAAGCAAGGATAGAGATGGGTTTAAAGGCAATTGTTTTTTACTGCTACATGCTGCTCAATCGGAAGAATGCAACACAAAGTCCGTGAGAAAAAAAACAGAAGCAAACACGTGAACTCCAGGAGACATGCCGATATGACCAAATAGCCCCTGAGCGGCTGAGCCTGCCTGAGTGTTTATCTTTCCCTTCACATAGCTTTCACGCAACGCAATGCATCCCCCATCTTTCCCCAGCGTCTTTATTTATCCCTCCATCACCTCACTGACGCTGCACCAGACTATTATCTCTTCTTGGTCTGCCTCCAGCCTAGAGGATGTCACTCCCCCTCTCCTGCGAGCCAATCCGATGCCTCTGCAAGCAGCCGGCGGCAAGAGAGCTTCCGCCTTCACCCTCGCGTTCGCAGGTACGATGGTCCACTTACTCCGCCCCGTATCTTATTCTCCTGCCGCGAATTCGAAGTCCACACAGCCGAAACCCTAGATGTGGGTTCCAGCATACTTCCATGCTCAGAGTCACCATTTTCTCCCACATGAACTTGGGTTCACGATCGAAGACGACGAAGATGGTGGCGAGACGAACAGATCGGCAGCGCTTGTGTCCGCGCTGGAGAACGACGACCTCGTCGCCAACAGCCTCCTCCTCCTCCCGGCGTTGCCATCCTCGCTCGTCAGCGCCTCGCTCGTCTGCACGCGCTGGTTCCGCATGCTCTCCAACCCCCGTATCCTCCGCCAATTCGCCCATCACCAGAAGCCCCCTCTCCTCGGCATCTTCTATTGCAACTCGGCAAGAATAATCTTCACCCCGATGCTTGATCCGCCGGATGAGATCCCGACCACGCGCTTCGCATTGGAGGTCCCTACTGGCACTAAACTTGTTTGCTGCCACCATGGCCGCCTTCTGATGCACGTCGTGGGACAGCTATACTTCATGGTGTGGGAACCCATCACCGGAGAGCTGTGCCGCATTTCTGAGCCCCCATCGTTCAGCCCTTATCAGATGACATTGACTGCTGCATCAATTGTTTGTGCTTCCACCGACCGAGGCCATATGCATGGTGCTTGCTACTCGGATCCCTTCAAGGTGGTGGTACTAGCTGGAGACACTGAAAGATTTTATGGATGTGTTAACTCATCAGAGACCAGGGCATGGGGCAATTTGTTCTCGATAATACGGCCGCCGCAAATCAGGACAACCCGTGCTACCTATGGTACCCAAATTTTCAGGAATTCCATTTGCTTGTTGTTTGTTGATCGAAGAGAAGATTGCCATCCTTGAGTTTGATTGGTCTAGGCAAAACCTAGTTATTATTGATGTACCATATGCACTCGACATATATGACTTTTTTCTTGCAAAGTCCCAATTCTTGATTAAGCAGTCTGATGATGGTGGTCTCAGCTTTGTGGCTAAAAATTAAAGGTCTGTACTGTGCATGTATGGAAGAGGACGTCTAATGGTGATGGTGTTGCAACATGGATGCTTGTGGATACATTTGACCTTAACAGTGTTGTTCTTTCTCTTGGGCTGCCGGCAGATTTGTGGATGAGCCTAACAATGCTAGCGTCGGATGATGATGGTAGTGTGCTTTTCAGAAAGACTGGTAGTCGAGTTGTCTATATGGCAAATCTTGAGTCAAAAAAAAAATAAAGATACTTCCTAAACAATATCCCTTTGATGATGATCATCCATTCTCAAGTTTCTACACTCCAGGTAAATACAGAATATGCACATTACAGTTGCAGCAAAAGCAAAGCAACAATCTCTGATTATTGTTTGACAGAATGGCTGTCATTTCCTTCAATGTCAAACAAAACGTTTGCAGATTAACTGTATGAATTCTTTATTTGCTACTTGATGGACTGTCGAATGAATAAAATGATTGATTTTTTCCTGTTTTGACAAAAGATGCCCTAGCTAGGTCATCTTACACATTATTTATATTGAGGTATTTGATATACTATGGAATTTTGTGGCACCATACAGAGATCTGAGACTGCTTTGATCACTATATGCTAGACATCCAGTAGATTAGAAGCATAAACAAAATGTAGGTATCTAGCATGTGTACTACCTAATATTAATTGCAACAGATAATAATCATAATATTTAGACATATTCAATATTGCAGTGACAACTGCTTGTCTTGCTCATTACTTTATTTTAAAATATCTTGGTTTTAGCCAATGCTGAGGAGAGTTCTAGATCAACTAGCAAATATGTTAGTACAAGGACAAGTGTGATATATCTATCTATTTAATTCTGGGTCTACAATTTTATGTCGGAGTTCATTAAATATTTTGGGTATATTTGTGCTTCTTCCAG
Source organism: Cenchrus americanus (assembly GCA_947561735.1). Taxonomy (NCBI): domain Eukaryota; kingdom Viridiplantae; phylum Streptophyta; class Magnoliopsida; order Poales; family Poaceae; genus Cenchrus; species Cenchrus americanus. The sequence continues at coordinate 96,798,999 of OX387243.1, read as the reverse complement.
CTATATAAGATAGTTATGGAGAGAATACACTACATTGCATTTGTTAATAAATGTGGTTTTTGTTGTTTATTAGTTATTTTTGGATCCTAATGTAGTATTCAAAAGAACATTGTTTCCAAGGGTGTAGCCAGGATTTAACTTTAGGGGAGGCCGAGACACTTAGTGGAAAACGATGTCATAAGATTTTTTTTTAGAATTCCAATATTATACAGACACTAGCAGTGTGTTATTATTGTGAAACAAACTTATTGGACCATATATTGATAGCGCATTGACAAGTCTTACATTTTGCTATGCGCTAGTAGTTATGTTGTATAACCCAAATATATAAAGATCACCACTAATTTTTACTATTCATTAAACACTAGTAAAAAGATATATTGAATAATAGAGCATAGATATAGGTTAGGTGGCACAAATAAAAAAATGTATTTCGGTCAAGTTTGCTTCAAAATATAATGAAATACAAGATATAAAAATAGAAGAAAACTGCATGTCAATTATGATTTTTCTCAATTGGTTTTAAATTAATTGTTTTCTTGGCTCAGCATCAAAAATAATTGAGAAGATAAACATCTATCATCTATTGATTGTACAATATATAAAGAATTGGGATGGGGTTATTCAATGCCACACTGCACACTAGTAGCATCTGTTACTTATTATGGCCTAGTTTGGAGTAATTTCTGTCTTACTTAATCCTAATCCCTTATATTGGTGTCCAGAATGTGGTACTGTGTGTTATTGGTTGAAAGGTAATGCAATATATGAATTTTTTGTGCTTCTTAATATTTAAGAACCATAGTCTCCGGTCCATTGGTATTGTTTACATAGTTTCTCCTAGAAAACAAAGCATTGTTATAAGTTCTTTTGTCCTTAGTATTAAATTTTTACTCGATCAGTATTAACATTAATATATCAATTGATACTAGTTAGATGACTCAAAATGATGTTGTCTCAGTTCTGAGTTTATTTTACATTGTGTCATGATGAAAGATAGCAAGTTAAATGTTTGCTCTTGAGCCTAAATATGTACTCCTCTATAGCCTATGTGGCTATTGAATTAATTAAATTGTACTTGTGTTGGTGCTGGAAGCTGATCAATAGCTGTCCTGATTTTGGCACCGAGCTACTTAAGTTTAATTTGCCACTGAGAACATATTTTAGTTTTGTGCATTTAACTTTTCTTAAATGTTGTTTTCATCGGTAATCTTGCTTTATGTCTCACAAATGTTGGAAATGAATTGTTTGCTATGAGTTTAATAATGTTTACTTTCTAAACAAGGTGTAATTTTACAATATAATAACTATTTTGGCTTTTGCAACAGTGAGTTTATGTTCCGGTTGGCCAGATGAGAAATATACTCATGCCAGCGTGGCTCTGTCGTCCGTGTGGAGATTGACCAACTATATTGTATACTAGGTGACTCCCCGCACGTTGTTGCGGGATTTGAGAAAGCTCTTTGACTAACTATGAACAAATGTGGTGGCTGCTTGGGATGGTATGTAAGACACTATAGGTTGAAATGACAATTTCATGACAATGATGCTACATATGGGAATGGGTTACATCTAAATTGCAAGTGTTTGTTAATTAAGAAAATTGAGAAAATAGTGAAATAATATACGATATTGCTTAATATTGAGAATAAGCCCATCAACCAATGCAACAAACCGCTCATGTTTCAGTTCCTGCACCAAAGGATTTTGATTTATTAGTTCTCCAAAGGTACTACAGTGAAAATAAAGTACCATTTCATAATTTCAAAAATCAAAACATAACTCTAATGGTAGATAGAACAGTACAGATGAAATAAATATTGAGGACAAATACTTTCTACTTGATAAGAAACACACATGAATTTCAGAAAGATAAGACTCATCATCTCAAAGAACTGCTACTCAAACATTTTGTGATAAGCAAGGACCATGGGAAGAGAAGACGGATAAAAGAACTCTTACAATTTCATCTTTAATAGCTAGCTTCAAGTGGACCTTCCCGGATGCATGCCCATTTTAAAAAAAAGAAGCTTTGCATGTTTATGCCATCAAGATAGATGAGCTTCAACATTTCAACCAAGGATGGTTATTCCAAAAGGACTTAAGCTTTGGAAAAAAACATGTGTGCTTTCTGAGAGGTTAGCTTTCAGGTGCATTTCTCATCCAAATAATCTTTTGAAATTCCACGTATAGAAGAACCAACATTCATATCGTCTATATGGCCTTTGTCATTTTCATCAGCAATAGCAAAGACATACTACATTCCCATTCAATGATAAACAAAGTTGCCAGAATAGAAGGAAATACATAATCTTCCTCAAGTCTCTGTAGTGTGAAGAAGCTATCTTGAAGCACTTTAAAAGCAAACTGAGTCGTCTGAAAGTTAATTGGAAAGGACTTTTCTTCTGGAAGACTCAAGTGGTCGGTCTCAGAAGGCAGCAAAAGAGAATATGCAAGCCATTCACAAGTTGATGCCATGAGTTGTGCCGATGCCAAATCCCTTAAAATGAAGCCAAGAACTTTATGAACAGTCTGGACAGGAAGAAAACAAACTTGATCCTCTTGATCGGAGCCACCAATTGCAGCACTGAAATTTTACACATAAAAATCACAACTATGTTCTGGCATCTACCAAAAGCATACATAAAGGAACAAATACAAATGGAATAAAGCACATGCCATAGAGAACTAACATGATGAAATGCAGCAGGCAAATCACAGATGATAGATTCTCAAAAAAAATCATAGATGATAGAAGGCGGGTGCGCTAGGCGTGGCAGCAGGGGAAAGAGATCAGAGATGCTACTGCACGCGTCAGGTTTGCGGCGCGACCGTTAATCAGATTCGCGCATAGATTCTTTAATCAGCTGGATACATCAAGGGTCAACCTAGCAGCTCGAGCGTGTCCTTGGGAAAGGCAAGCAACGCAGGAGATCGAGCAGAAATTTCCCTGAACTACTACCTGGCGATGACGACTTGACAGAGCTCCTCCTCACGCTGCAGCGCGGCTCCAGTCGAGCCCAACCTCCGCTTTGGCTCCTCCCATGGCAGCTCAAGGGAGCCCACGCGAAGTCGCCGGAGCAGCACCCACCACAAATCTGGATATGAGAAGAGGGAAATAAGAGACCTCTTGGACTGGAAGTATGGGGGCGGCAGGGCATGGTTGCTACCGGTGCGAGGGCACAACCAGCCTAGGACCTACCACCGCTACCGGCACGGGGGCTCGGCCGGTGGTCGTCGCCGCTGGTGGTCGTTGCTGGGAGAGCGGCAGGCGCAACAGGTACCCAGGCATTCAGGAACTAACTGGGGGCAATTTTATGGATGCGGCGGCACGGAGGCGAGGGGGCAGCGGTGGGGGAAGCGAGGCGATAGGGAGGCGATGTGCACTAGTGGCGGGTGGGGAGGTGGGACGGCGGCGGGATTCAATGTGCGGCGGGTGGAAAAGACAAGCGCCGGTGCGATGCGAGGAGACGGTGAAGTGGCGATGGATAAGCGGGCTGTGATGTGTGGTGGGGCCCACACGCGGGACTGCTAGTTGTGGGTGATGACGTGGATGATTGAGAGGCCAGTGAATGGTACCGAAAACAAAGTTTTGTATGATATGGATCGAAAAGTATGAAGTGGACATCCAGTAATTAGTTGCCTAATTTTTCTTTACTCCTGTTGTAAAATTATGTGAAGTCGTTACTCTTGGTCAACACAGCATTGGTTGGCCAACCAACTACCTTGTTTGTGCTCCAGAGTCCAGAACATCATGTACATATGCGCATTTCACATAATTATATATTATTGTGTTTCTGACCATGTTTTTTTACTGAAACAGGAGGGGCCGGACCCCTACTGATTAAATATATATTAAAAAGAACCAGTTTTACAAATGAAAACTAGGAAACAAAAAAGGAGGTAAAGAAAATAAAACGAAAAATTACAAGATGGAGTCTACCCATAAAGACATACTAGGTTTCCTAACAACTTTTGCCCTGAGAATAACCCAATCAAATTCTGATTTGAAACGGTCTCTTAAGGAACCAATAGCCGGCTACTTGCCTTTAAAATGAAGTCATTTCTCTCCATCCAGATGCACCAGCTTAACATAATGATAATATCCATGAAAAAGTTAACGCCTAGTTGCACCTTGTATGATTCCAGGGTGTCAAAGAGAGGTCCAAGAGGGTTTAGATTGAGAAGACCCCAAGCAGTTTGTGCAAACGAACATTCCAAGAATAAATGCTCTAGAGTTTCTTCAACTTGTAGTGAACAGAGAACACACTCAAAAGAGGGCAGAGCCATATTTTTTCGCCGTAATATGTTTCTGGTGCTGAGTCTGTCATGCAAAAGTAGCCAAAAGAAAACTTTGTGTTTGTTCTGAGCAGCCGATTTCCAAAGCCAACGAAAAGTCGGGTGAACTGATTGATGACCAATGAGATAAGTGTAGACCTTTGCAGCTGAGAATCAGGGTGATCCCCAAACATATGTCCAGATGTCAGGCTCATTCGAGGTAGTTACATTCTCAAGCATTTGAGCTAATTGTACAAGCTGGAGATAAGCTTCTTGAGAAATTGGCAAATGCAGAATGGAATTTAAGTCCAGGATGGTTTTAGCCTTATTGATAGAAAGAAACTGATTCCTTGCAAAAGAGAAGAGTTCTGGCATTGTCCGGCAGGGAGTTTGCCCTTCCCACTGATCTAGCCAAAGAGAACAAGTATTTCCAGCTCCCACAATGACCCGAGCAACCCCTTTATACAGATTCAAGAGCCTCAAATTATCTCTCCACCAAAATGACCCTTTCATTGTGTGATTGGGAAGTCTCCCTGATCGATAATATTTTTCCCAAATCAAATGCACCCATGGAATGTCCTGTTTGTTAAAGAACTTGTGCAAATTCTTGAGTAGGAGAGCCTCATTATGGGTCTGTAATCGAATAACTCCTAGACCCCCTTCCTTCTTTTGCAAACAAACTAAATCCCAGGCAGCTTTTGGTGGTGTTTTGGCATTGAGATCCACTCCTCGCCAAAGGCAATGTTTTCTGAATTTGTCAATTTGCTTGATCACTGTTTCTTGTAACTTGAAAGTGCAGAGGTAGAAAGTAGGCAGTGATGATAGAACTGCATTAGTCATTTGTAATCTGCCTGCCTGAGAGAGGAAGGTTGAAAAGCTTGCTAATCTTCTTTCACATTTTGAAACTAGAGGTAAAAACTCTTCCACTTTTGGCTTTGAAAGACCCAAGGGCAAATGCAGATAAGTAAAAGGAAGAGACCCTATGGAACACCCAAAGGCTTGGGCCAAAGTATTCATCCTATCAGAGTCAATATTAATAGGAATCATCAGAGACTTGGCAAAATTAAGTTCCTTACTTCCTTTGCTGTTATGTCAAGAAATTTCTCCACAGCAGTGACGCTCTTGACTTTATTACTGCCATGGAAACCGTAAAGCAAGATATGCCAAAAATATATCTGCACGACTATCTGGAGGAGTTGATTTCATTTGGTATTGCGTCCCTCCAAGAGGGTCAGGTCTACTAGAGCTATTAATTCAATCTTCTCAGAGTGAATGTTACCCAGAAGTTTCTCTAATTGTGGATATTTACATCAAAATTTCATCTCTGCGATATGACTTATAATATCGATTCCGGGAGCTGCTCCATACGGTATCCACAATGCAAAAAGAAAACTCGCCACCTTTTCCTTCCATCTGCCCCCGCCACCGCTGCCTGATCCGCAAATCCCACAATCCTTCGCCACGTCGGCGTCACCTTCGAAGCTAGCGAGGACCTCCTCCCCTTGCTCTCGGTCCCTAATCTGTACGTATCTAGGGAAAATTGCTCTCGTTCTTCTTCATCTATGTTCATGCATGATGATCTGCCCCCGCTCCTCCCCACGTGTCAGCCTCCACAACTGCCCATGGTTGACGATGATCGTTCCACCTGCCAAGTGCCCCTGCCCCCTCCCCTCCCTCCTGAAATACAATTTCTGGCCATCAGCGCAAGCCTCATCCATCGGATATCCTCCACCCGATCTTGCCACCACTGTCGAGTCATCCACCTTTCTCGGCTATGCCTCTAGAACTGTGACAACCCGCCCAGGAAAATACCGTACTATCGCCCAAGACCGTTCCACTTTGGTCGTTAAGCAATAGTAAAGTATCATCCTATCGTTAGTTGTCGGGTTAACGCCCGGTAAATCACTTGGAATACATACAGAGGATCGACACATGCATTAAAACTCACGCGAAGGCGAGTCCAGAGTACAACATGAGTTAAAAACATTTTATTACAAACCATTGTTACTGACATGGAGTAAAGGTTCAGAGTTCGAAAACAGCGGAATAAATTAAACTAGTGCAACGGTAAACATCACAAGAGGCCACCTGTGATGTCATCACTTGTCGTCACCCTCCCGGTCAACAACTCCTGCAACAACAGTTTTAAAGCAAGGCTGAGTATACTAATACTCAGCAAGACTTAACCGTCGGGTGATAACTACATCACCAAACTCTAGACATGAAAGGCTTTTGGTTGGTGGAGTTTCTTTTGCTGAACAGCTACTAATTTCAATGTGTTAGCACAAGTTCTGATTGATTGCCATTTCTAAGTGTGCCATCTAATTCAATCAAGAATTTGACAAGCAATGAATTCATACAACAATATTCACCAGTTCCATCATTACGGGATATCATGGCCAGTTGATTAAGCAGTCTCGGATAACGGTGAGAGGCCGACAATCGATTGATTTAAACCTTGCAAGGTAAACCTAAACACACGGTAGGCTGCCCCCGCAAGGACAACTTCCTAGGCAGTTCCCAAAAGTCCTTGGGTTGGGAGCAAAGCCTACAGTCCTGGGTACAAGGTTAGCTGGCATACCCCGCGAGGCACCCAGTCTCACACATGCACCCCCCTTCCCGGTAGCTAGCCGGTTAGGTGAATACTCAAGAGTAGTAGGGAAGAGTTCTCGCGCCGTCTCATTAAGGTACTAGGCTTACCGGTCCCATTCCCGACAAGTGCTTAGTACATTCAAGCTTAGCCCACGAAAACCACTGGACCGAAGCCCAAATCCCATGCTCTTACCACATGAGCGATCCATTTATAAAGATCTTATGATTCCAACATAAGAACCTAATCTCGCGAGTGACGAACATCACTCGACTTGTACCGGTCCTATAGCACAGCAGCTATCGACCTAGCATACTAGTGATAGAGCATAGGTACCTAGGAATCATGCATCTAGTGTTTCAATTCAACTCCTAAAACGTAAATGCGCAATCATAACAAACATAATTGCATAATTTTAAAAGTCGGGGTTAATGATCCGGGGCTTGCCTTCGTTGGCAAGGTTGTCCTTGGGCCCTTCTGGACTTGGGTCCAGGTCTTGAGCTACGTCCACGTACTGCAGCTCTTTGTCAGCACCTTCGTCTCCTCCTTCCGGCACGAGCGTACGTCTACCGGCGGAAAGTTCTACACGAAGATGCAAATGTAAGATTTAATTTTCGATTTTTAATTTAATTAACTACAACCAATAAATGACAACCCTGGGGTGTATTGGTTGTGCACATTCACCGAGATAAGAAATACATTCAGCATACTCTCCCAAAAGGAACAATATGCAGCTCTTTATTAAATATTTTTTTTGATAGTGATTGTGTACATATATATGTAAATAATTCAATTTAATCTTCACAAACAGTAGTGGGTGGGTATATTTAGCCGTTTAAAATGATTTACAACCATACACAAGGTTGTCAAAGATGGGTTGGTGATTTTTCTCTATTTAATGACTATTAAGCCTTTAATGGCCTCCAAAGCTTTTATTCATGAAATTAATTAATAAACTCAGTGGAAGGGTGTGTTACACACTAGACACCTATAACAAGCCACTGGACATACATGCATGCTTTGGATAGCTAAAAATTAAATATTTTTGAAAATAACAAAAGCTAGCTAGAAGGACAAGGTAAATGCACAAAAAAATAAATACTTAACAAAACGATCCCAACTTTCTCACACATGTTATATGGTCCAAAAATAACCTAGGGGTGCAGCACATACACCTAGAACTATTAGGAAACTTGACTTATGCAATTACCAAGAAAAACAAGCATAATTCAAGAATAAATATTTCTGGTGATTATAAAATTGTGCTTAACTCAAAAGAGGTGTGTTTTGGAATACAAAGACAGTATGCAAAAGTTGGTTGCAACAAATCTAATCATTTTTAGCTACAAAAATCATTTATGCAGATTCTGCAGAAATGGAAAACAATTTTTATAAAAACATTTACAACATAACTTTGTGCAATTTTGGTACAGGAGCTAGTCATGACATAACACACAACATATCCAAAACTTGGAGACAGAGGATTTATAGATTTTGAGATATTGCAGATCTAGGTTTTTCACATTCCTATTTTTCATGCAAAAACTATCAGGAAGTAGCTCAGGCAAGAATAACAAAAGCTGTAGGATTTTTCACAATGAACCCAACAAAATTGAGTTTGCATTTATCTGAATTTTCTACAATTTTCTACACAATTTACAAGATTCTGCAAAATGGCTTTACGATTTGAGATTCACTCTTGCACGCAGGTCCCTGGAAGTTTTAGATTCTTACAAATATGCCCTTACTTTGCGGATTAGCCCTCAGAGATAACTGGAGGCTCGCAATTGGGTCCTCTGGGGCGGTGGCCGGCGCGGGTGGAGGAAATCCGGCGAGGTCCAGCGGCGGGGCCGGCCGGGGGACGGGCGTGGGGCGGTCCGGGGGTTGCTAGGGGCCGATTTTGGGAAGTTGGATTGGGCGGAGAGGCGGCCGGCGACGGCCGTCGGCGGCGCACCCGGTGGCGGCCGCGGTGGTGCGTGCTCCGGCGAGGTGGCGGCTCAGTGAGAGGAGGGAGCGAGCCGGCGAGCTATGAGTAGTGCAGGGGCAAGGGCTAGAGGCGTTGTTTGGCTGCGCGAGTGCACTTGAGGCACAACTCGACTACGACGGCGTGCCAGGCGGGGCGGCCACGGCATCGCGAGCAAGTGGGCACGGCGAGCGGCGGCTGCGTGGCAGGGCGTCCTTAAATAGCCGACGTCCAGCTCACTGTGCGACTGAGGGAGGGGAGTACCCGCTGTACGGCACGCAGGAGGGGAACACTGCGGCAACTGGCGGTCCGACGGGAGCTTGTCCGGCCGGTCCGGCGCGGCGTTCAAGCCGACACGCGGTGCGAGGTGGGGGAAACTTCAAGGCGTCTAGGGACGCGGGGAGGCCTGAGGAAAGGCACGCGCGCGGCCTCGGGAGGCGCAGGGCGCGGATGCCTAGGGAGGGACGGGGCCCGGTGCACGGCGGCGCGGCGTTGCGCGCGGCGCGCGCGCGCGGGAGCGCGGGCGGCGCCGGGTCGAAATTCCTGTGTTGGACTGGCAGCGTTGGACCGAGTTTTGCTCAAAAATTTTGAATAGAAGTGCACAAAGTGGTAAATAGGAAAGTTGTAGATCTCACTACCCTCTACAACTTTTACAAAGGTAGTATGGTGTTTTTCTCAACGGATTTTGCACAAGTTACTGCCAAACTCTGAATGTCGCCATGTTTCGGTGAACAGGAGGTACTGGCGGTTGACCAAGTTTTTCACCAATTTTCTCTCAAAATTTGAAATGCCAATCTACATGAAAGTTGTGTCCCTCGACAAACTGGACAACTTTCATAGAGGTAGATTTTGAAGTGTTTAGGTGAAATTTGGAGAACGCGGCAAAAGTTCCGGACGACATTCGCCGACGTCAAAGGTTAAGCCGGGTTTGACCGTGTCTTTGACCAAGCGTTGACCACGGGTGTGTGTAGACTTGGTCAAGGGGTTCAATAGTGTTCATTGGCGAGGTTTTCGAGGTGATGACCCAGGTTGACCTAGGTTTGACCGGCGTTGGCCCGTTTGACTCGGCTGATTCGGTCATTAGCGTTAATGTCGTTAATTAAAAACCTGGGGCGTCACAAGAACTTTGAGGGCCCAAATCATCCCCTGGTCCCCAACCCCAACTCAAAAACCCTAACCGAACCCTAAATCCTAAATCGAACTAGAGCTCGCTGTTGGTGTGAATCGAGACCGAAGGGGTCATCGACACAACAGTACTCTTCTCCTCTGAAGGGGCAAGGAACCAAAGGGCCCCTTCGGTAGACTTCTCCTTCTTCTTCCATTACTGCTAGCTCTACTACTACTGCAACTATCTCTTCTACTTATTCTACTACAAGGCAGCAAGTAAAGAAACAATAGTAACTCGATACCTGGGAATCCTCTCCTCATTCAATGCTCGTTCTATCAATTACAATGACCCTCCTATATATAGGGATGGGGGTAGACGACGATTTTCCCCCAAGCCCCTAGTGACTATTTTCTTCCGACCCCCTGGTGGACGCGGTATTTACAAAAATCGCCTTGAGCCCACAAAGGCCCACTAACCCTTACATGGGCTGGGCCACTCCCCCAACAGTAGCCCCTCAGCTACTTCGGTTTGGCTGGCACAACAAAAGCGGAGTAGCTGAATACATATGGATTGGCCCAGACCTTCCTACACCTTCGGCCATGAGGAACGCCCTCAAGACCCTCCGCCGATACGCCTCACTAAAAACTCCATTCCGAAAAACCTAATGGGAAAAACCGAAGTGGAGAAAAGAGCACGTACACTTGGCAGATTTACACACACCGACCTTGTTAATGGTCATCTCCAGACTCGCTTCGACGGTGAAGGGCTCCTTCGGTGACGATGCCAGCTTCGGCATTGTCACTAAGATGGCCTTTATCATCAATGCTTCTCCTCCATTTGCTTCGGTCTAGCCTTCGGGGCCTCCATGCATTTCTCTTTTCGCTCTTGTTCTTTCAGACGCCGTCGAATGATGATTAGCCGCCTCTTCCCCTTCGGTCATGATCACCGGGCAAGACTTCATGCTTCGGGGTGACATCGCTCATCCCGATGCCACCGGCCCCTCTTGTCCCGTGATTGTGATGAAGGCCACGGGTCCCGAGCATCGCATGCGACGAAGTACATGTTGATGAAAACGAAGCTGGAGTTGACGTCGATGAGGTAGACGATGAAGTCCCTTGAGCCACAGCCCAGTCGGCGTCGGTGTAGTAGATGCCGAAGACGAAGTCGAAAGTCGATGTCGACAAGGTAGACGACGAAGCCCCACGAGCCGGAGTCCTGTCGACGTCGTGCAGTAGACACCGAAGACGAAGTCGAAAGTCGATGTCGACCAAGTCGATGTTGATGTTGCTGAGGTAGACGATGAAGCCCCTCGAGTCGAACACATGTCGACGAAGAGGTAGTTGAAGAATCCCCTCATGTCAAACCATGTCGACGATGAAAGTGGTGGTGTAGTTGTTGAGGTAGTCAAATAACGTTGATGAAGTACTCGAGGAAGCTCCTCGTGCTAGATAATCGCCGAGTTGAACCTGTCGGTGACGAAGTAGACAATATGGACGAAGTCCATGCTTTCCTGGTCAAGACTTCATTCGAGGCGAATCATTTTTATTCAAGAAACTCAAGAACTTGTTAGATAAGAAATGATCTATCTCAATTTGCATCGCACAAACAAATCCGAAGCCACTCTCGGGCCTTCAGGGTGTCTCAGCTCAACTCCGGTCATCACACGACCGGTCGTTTGCTTCCTGCAAACGGAATCCGAAGCCACTCTCGGGCCTTCGGTGTGTCTCAGCTCAACTCCGGTCATCACACAACCGGTCGTTTGCTTCCTGCAAACGGAATCCGAAGCCACTCTATGGCCTTCGGTGTGTCTCAGTTCAACTCCGGTCATCACACGACCGGTCGTTTGCTTCCTGCAAACGGAATCCGAAGCCACTCTCGGGCCTTCGGTGTGTCTCAGCTCAACTCCGGTCATCACACGACCGGTCGTTTGCTTCCTGCAAACGGAATCCGAAGCCACTCTCGGGCCTTCCGTGTGTCTCAGCTCAACTCCGGTCATCACACGACCGGTCGTTTGCTTCCTGCAAACGGAGCCTTGGCTATAACGGAGCCAGATACTTGCCCTTGCAAGTTCCACTTCGGTCATTACGGGACCGATCATTTGCCTCATGCAAACAATACTTCGGCTATAACGGAGCTGACTACTTGCCCTTGCAAGTTCAACTCCGGTCATCACGGGACCGGTCGTTTGCCTCATGCAAACAGAGCTTTCGACCAAACTTAGGCCTTCGGCGCGAGCGCTCCCGGCTCCACACTTCGGTGTTATACACGTATATATGTATGAAAGTGTGCATGAAAGTATGTTGTTGCATGAAGGCTAGGATGAAAAGGTTAGCCAAAATAATGCAAAGGACATCCATTGATCAAATTCTGAACTTGAGTGGTGAAACCATGAGATGACCGAAATCCGATAACACCGAAATTCATATGGAAATCCCGGCAGCCACCTGATGAAGTTCGACAGACATTGAAACCAATTGATATGGCCTAGCCATTCCCAAATCAATAATGGAGTCACTATCTTCTGGGTGAAAACCGAGAACTCAAAGGCTATAACCTGCAATAGTTGTGACGAGATGCACACACGAAACATAATAGTTGCATACAACTAGTCATTATGAACGTGATACGAAGTATGACTAAGAACAGGCACTTAGCACATCTGAGATGAAGGTGCGACAACATGTGATATACGAAGGGTTAGAGTGCCCATTAAAAATGAATTGTAGGTTATGAGAGAGGAGGGCACGATACTTACATATGGTAGTTGACCCTGCATTCAAGAGATATAAATACTTCATATGAAGGGTTAGATTAAGAAGGCGAAGCAAACTTTGGTCAATTTGACACAATCACTTTTTGTTTAGCCGAGCTTCAGTCATAACGGGACTGACACAATTTCGTTATACGAAGTAAGTGACGGGCGGCCCTTGGATGCGTCCAACGGCCTCCGAGGGGCGCCGTTACTTACCCACAAAATATAAACTCCGAAGACTAAACCCCCCGCACCATGGAGGGGGGATGTTGCTTCGGAAACGTGCGAACGAATAAATACACGAAACCTTTGGGAAAAAACGTCTTGCGATGAGCATCAACATGTGATTAACACTAAGTACCCGCAAGCTAGGGACTGGTCTGTTAAAACCAGAGACGAAAGGTACTTCGTCACTACACCGAAAAAGGTTTATTAGTAGCCAAAAACAAAGTGCCGACCATACCAAGCACTAGCCCACGATGTTGATAAAATTATATAACAAAATAACAGCATAATGTCCCTTCGGTGGTTTCTAAATGAAGGTTGAGCAAGCGATGCACAGACAGGGCTAGTCGGTAGAGATAACAAGGGTAAAAAAGGGGGCTTTGCTGCCAACTCTAGAAAAATAAATAATTCGTGAGTTTCACCGAAGTGCACATCCAAAAGCTAAATCATCTGCTTCGTATGTTGTTGCACTTTGACTTAATAATCAAAAAAAATAAACTTAATCTTGATGCAAGGATGTACTAACTAGTTAGCTCAATTATCAAAAAGATTTATTCACATACTTAAAAGCAAAAAAGACAGTGGTGCGGCCCTTCGGAGCCGAAGCCAAATTTGCACCTGTATCAAGCTAATGCCTTAAACTAACGCCTTAAGCTAACATCAGCATACCAGAGATGATATCAGAACACCGTAGCTCTCTAAAAAATCGAGTCACGTCACCACGTAAGACTAAAGGTGCTTCGGTGGAGTAAAAGGTCGAAAAGGCTTCGGAGTCAAAAAGCCTAAGTGGGCTTCGAGCTAAAAAGCAGGATTTGAACAGAGGGAAAACAAGCTGTTAAAACTAACAGCGCTTCGGAGCTAAACATGGAACATTTCAAAAACTGTAGTACCGGAGCCCCTTTTTGCATGTATGTAGGCATAGTGCTAAAAATATAAACAGCACCTATGAAGCTCTGAGCATCAAGATCACCTCGTCCATCCCTTAAACGAAGGGTCCTTCGGTGGAAAGATATTGGGCAAAGGGATCAAAATTTAAACTTTTCTTAAGAGTATCAACTTTTGACCAATGCTAAGTTCTCATAAATTAAAGCCGAAAGCATGATTTGTCAAAAGTCAAAGAGGAAGGGTACTCCCCAGAGCGAAAAAAGGTTTATTAGTAACCTGTGTCACAACATAGACCCAAACTAAAAGTTACATCATGGTGGTGGTAGCTGTATAATAAAATATCCGCATTAATAAAATATCCGCATAATGCATGCAAGGTGCACATGACGTTACTATTTTCTCACTTCGGAGTGAAAGACCGAAGGGTAAATCTAGTGCCTCCGTCTCTTGCCATTATAATATATATTGAGTTACGTGAATTTGCGCTTATTTCAAATATGTCTAGCCGAGTAGACGAAGTCCCGGATCATTTCCGAGAGTGAAAATCCATCAATAAATCAATTTCGAAGGGTGATTACTAACTGCCCAAATAGCTCCGAAAGGTGAAGAACTCATATCGAGAAATCCTACCGAGATGATTCCGAAGGTGAAAACTTCACAAAAACGATTCCGAAGGTGAAAAAATCAGTCTCGCGAAATCCCACCGAGATGATTCCGAAGGTGAAAAATCAATCTCGTGAAATCCCACCGAGATGATTCCGAAGGTGAAAGAATCGTTCTCGCGAAATCCCGCCGAAATGATTCCGAAGTACAAGAAATTCGCTCGAGATAATTCCGAAGGTGAAAATCAATCTCGTAAAATCCCACCGAGATGACTCCGAAGTACAGGAAATTCACCTAAGATAATTCCGAAGGCCAGCATCTTTAAGCTATACGTCATGCACTGGATTCGTAGGTAGTGTAAAAATTGGCCGAATGTTGCTGAGCCTGTCGAGTGAACCGATGTCATGGACCACTTTTGGTGAGTCGTCGTGGATTTGAATCCTGATATCACAGTACATCTTGCGCAAAAAAAATCAGCCCAAGATATAAATAGCCTCCGAAGGTGCCTTCGGGGCCGAAGGGGGCATTCGGCCTGGTGCATTTTGACAGGTCCGTGTTGTGACTGCGGCGGAGGGAGGAGAAAGAACCGACATGGAGCCCATATGCCGGCTACCGTGTTGATGGAAAGTTGGCTTCATCCACCTGAATAGGTCACTGGCCCATCCATCTCGGGACCGAAGGTGGTCGGCCTATGCTCTCGCTCGTTGTTGGTGCCTCGAACGAAATGACTAGCTTTGTGCAGCAGGCTTCGTAATACGAAATGACTATTGCTCAGAATGGCCTCATCACTACGACAGTTCTGATGATTGCTGCACTTCGTCCAAAAGTGAAGTGGCTGGTTAAATGGATGCCCGAATTTGTTCACTTCGCTGGCATGAATAACCAATCAAGATAATAGTTTGTAAAAAAACCAATAAAGATAACGAAAACTTTAAATGATTCCCTGCCATAAAAAGGTGTCAGGGCCGGACACCGAAGTGCTAGCATCAACAGTTCGTGGGTTGGATCATTACTCTTCGTAACACACTTTGCAAAATCAAATATTAGGAGGATAGGGACTTAGCTTTTGCTGTACTATGTTGTATACTGGCGGGGAGTACGCTGTATACTGGCTGGGTCGATCACCTCCGAAGGGGCTTCGGAATCTGGGTGAGGTAACACGTTGATGACGAGATGAGGTGGGGCGTCGACAGCGAGAAAGAGCTATTCAGAGGTCATGTCACGAGGGTGGACCACTACGATCGGGCACTTCCCCCCTCCGAAGGTTGCCCCTTCCTTGTCACATGGTCATGAGTCTTTCCACGAGGTGGGCGCCAAGCTTGTTGGTGTGAATCGAGACCAAAGGGGTCATCGACACAACAAGACTCTTCTCCTCCGAAGGGGCAAGGAACCAAAGGGCCCCTTCGGTAGACTTCTCCTTCTTCTTCCATTACTGCTAGCACTACTACTACTGCAACTATCTCTTCTACTTATTCTACTACAAGGCAGCAAGTAAAGAAACAATAGTAACTCGATACCTGGGAATCCTCTCCTCATTCAATGCTCGTTCTATCAATTACAATGACCCTCCTATATATAGGGATGGGGGTAGACGGCGATTTTCCCCCAAGCCCCTAGTGATTATTTTATTCCGACCCCCTGGTGGACGCGGTATTTACAAAAAGCGCCTTGAGCCCACAAAGGCCCACTAACCCTTACATAGGCTGGGCCACTCCCCCAACACTCGCAAAGCTTGGAGTCATCATTGAAGAGAAGGAGGTCATGGTGGAGTTGTTTGTTACCCTCTTGACTTGATTCTATTTAATTATTAACATCTCCTCCTGTTTCCAACATGAGGGGCTCTCATGATGGCAATAAACCAATAGGCGTCTCCGATCCCTCTAGGCTCTACGTTGTAATAGATGATCCTAAGGCTCGGGACGACGACATTTCCTTATATACAGATACGAAAGCTATGATGATAGCACTAGCTGTGAACCCTAAGCCCCTTTGGTATGATTATGCACTACCATTTTCGGCATAGTTGCTGTGAGCCAGTTCCTTACAGCATAGAACGGTCTACTCATGGCAAACCTCTTTGTCGTGAGTAGCCGCCGGCATAGAGCTCACGACAGAGTTTTGCCGGCAAAGAGCTCTATGCCATGAGCCAAAGCTCGGGCTCACGGCAATGGTGTGTTGTGAGTACCTTTAGGCTCTCGGCAAAGTGTTTCTAAAAAGAATAAAAAAACAAAAAGCCCACACGCTAGGCCCACTACCGCCGTCGTCTCACCGTCGCCCGCTGCCGCCGCCGTTCGACCACCACCACCAGCACACCACCCGACTGCCCGCTGCCACTATTGTCCGACCACCACCAGCACCACTACCCCAGCCGCCAAGAAAGGAGGAGGTCGCGTGTGAGAGGAAGGCACGCCACGCCTAGCCGAGGAGGAGGACCTAAAGCGCCGCGCCGAGGAGGAGGCCGCACCGCGCCGCGCCATGGAGGAGGTCGCGCCGCGCCATGTCGTGGAGGAGGCCGCGCCGCGCCGCTCCGAGGAAGCCGAGGCGCTGAGGAGGAGGCTGGGCTGTCGTTGTAGATCTTGTTGCCTCCATTGTAGATCTCATCACCACTGTTGTAGATCTCGTTGCCGCTATTGTGGATCCCCCGCCACCGTCGTAGATCCTGCGACGGTCTGCTCCTCGAGATGCGCCGACGCCACCTCACCCCTCCCCTACACACTGAGCCGTCGTGGATGGAGAGGATGTAGAAGTCGATGCGTTCGCGCACGCCGTCGTGGAGGCTGAGCTCTTCCTTATGCACCGCCGTCGCACCTCGCCCCACCGCTGCTCCTCACTGTCAGTGAGGGGCGAACGAAGGGGGAGGGGAGGGGAGGTAGGAGGGCCCGACGCCCTAACTAGTGAGGGAGGGAGAGAAGGAGGATGCGCGAGTGAGGCCAGAGACGGAGGGAGTAGCCGGTGGAGGAAACACCGGGGGAAGGAGCAAGAGGAGTGGGTGGCGGAGGGTGGGAGGGAGGAGGCGGGGGAGAGGAGGGGAGAGGGGTTATATAGGTAGGGTTTCGGTGGGCATATGGATTGTTGGATTAAATGGGCCAGAAGGCCCAATTAGGCCCACGACAATGAGTTTTTTTAAAAAATACATCAAATGCTTTTAAGTATTTAAATATAGCAAACAATTTCAAATGAAAAAGTTGTCAAATACAAAGTTTCATAACTTTTCGGGATACACAACTTTCATATTGTGAGTTTCTCCCTACGAGAACATTTACAAAATTTGAATTTTAAAATTCAAAAAATTCAAACATATATTCAAACATAGTTTTTCTTTTGCAACATGATTTCAAATGAAAAGGGTGCTAAACAACAAAGTTCATAACTTTTCAAGATGTACAACTTTTATTTATAATGTCTCTCCATTCAGAATGTCATTTCAAAAATTCAATTTTTCAAATTCGAAAAATTCATACTTGTTGACGGTGAAAATCCGTCAACCTAGCCATGAGTTTACCTTCGGTGTTGGCATGAGTTTTATACCTTATCCATTGGTACTAACCCCCATGGTATAACAAGTTCACGTGTGCATGTCGGTTTTGGAGTTTAATGTTTATGCAGGGTTTTAGTGTTGAATGCAAGACTTTCGGGATAAGTTCATTAAGCACCTCATGACAAGACCTTGAAGCCCCGTACAAGTCATGCAATGAAGCAAACTTAACTCCAAGAAGCCGGGGACTTGATCCGAGAAGACAACGGACTCCGGGGACACGACCGGAAAAGTCTTCGAATCTTGCAAGACAAGGAGTTGAGTCCAATTCGGAGAGAAACCGACGACATGGACCTACATGCGAAAGGGGGAAACATCCGGGAAGCAAGGGAACCGACGTGGAGCGAAGGAGCCCTCGGGGCCGGGCCTAAATGGGCCCGGGCGGCGGCCGGCCCGATCCGGTCGGCCCAGGCCCATTTAGGGCCCAAACGTCCCCTCCTTTGCCCTAGTCGCCAATCAGGCTATTTATAGCCCCCTGACCGAGAGCCTCGGAGAGAAGATTTCGTGATCGGCCGCCGAGGAGCAGAGAAGAGAGGGACACCATCTCGGAGAGGAGAGGGTCGAGCTAGTTGACTAGGGTTTCCCTAGCCGACGTGGGAACCTTGCATGGAAGACCACGTCGGAGTTCCCGTAGCTAGAAGCAAGATCAAGGAAGGATCCCGGTGGTGATCTTGTGTATGTATCATTGTCATAGTTGAATTATCAAGTTGAATCTTTTCTTAGCGATCAAGTGTTTCCTCGAAGATTTCGTTTTTCGATCGTCTTTGCTTATTCCAATTCTATTCGCGCGATAGATTACATAGGGTGTTCTTGTATCCGCGGTGGCTAGAGGTACACGCCGGATCTTCCGAAAGAATCTCGACTTGTCTTTTGACTCGCCCTAAGCTCCCCGCATGAATAGGGATACGTTGTGACAGAACGGGGGTCTCGAAAGGTGGATGTTTTCGGATTTGGACGGGAAACCACGATTTAAAGAGGCCTCTATTAAGATTCGATTTGCTACTTCTTCTCTTGCTTGGAACTTCAACAAAAGGCTTACCCCGATCCCTCTAGATCGGTTTATCTACCCAATCTTACTTTGTTTTCTCCGGTCTTTAGTAGATTAGATTTATCTTTGTTTTGTGTTCTTATCTAGATGCATTAGGGTTTCTCTTTTACCAGAGATTGAAGTTATTTTGCTTTACTAGATCAACTCTTGCGTCACACATTTGTTCCACGGATTCGATACCTTGGGTTCACCACTCGAGGGAAGAAGGGTCCCTTGACTACGACGGGAGACTTGTCCGCTTGCAAGTCACAAACGAACTTTGATACAATTATTAACCGTCAACAAGCCCCTTTTTCTGGCGCCGTTGCTTGCAGGGAACAAGTGATCAAGACTTGGTTTTTTATTGCCTTTTTGTAATTTTCAGTTTTCTTTTTGTTTTTCTTTTTGCATCTACTAAACTTTGATCATCCTCAAAATACATCTAATCTAGTTTGTCTAACCCTAGTTTTCATAGATTTATTTTTCCTTTCTAGTTTTTGCATACTTTGCTTATTGCTAACCCTAACCGGAGATGGTTGGCTACCTCTCCAAGAAACCCAAGCTTTTTTGTGGATGATCCGGGGAAAACTTTACGGCAAAGGTGACATGCAACACAAGCTAAAGGGGTGGAAACCCTAGATTCAAAAGTTGAAGTCGAAGGACCGTCGAAATCTCCAAGGGAATCACCACCTCCAAGTCAAGACGCCGGAAGGCCGTTCAAGATCAAGAGGAGGATGGAGAAGATGGAGATGGAGAAAGAAGCTCAACACCTAAAGGCTGCCAAGGCGAGATCCACATGTGAAGTGTTCATCGTGATGAAGATGCTAGACGCAAGTGGGACAACTTGCCGGGCGTTCGATGGGTAACAAAGAAGAATTTCGGAGACAACTCCAAGGTCCCAAGACGGCGATGGCTACTCAAGCTCATTCCGGAGTGAAGAATCACACTAGAGACCATGAAGATCACAACCGAAGACCAGAGTTCGAGATGCCGAGCCACAAGGAAGTTGTTGCATCCGTCAAGACCAAAGGACAAAGCCAGCCTGTGAAGACCAAAAAAATGACTAAGACAAAATGGGTACCCAAGATTGCAACGCCTGCAAAGAGCGTTGATCCGGAGTAATCAAGTGAAGAAGTCTAGCTATAGACTATAAACGAAGCGCTAGGCGGGAGGCAACCCGTTTCGTCGAGTCAAGAATAAGCTACCGGGAGGACAACCCGATTCCAGGTTTTTCGAGTATTTTTAATAATTTAGCTTTTGAGTTTTATTACGCAAAGACATTAGACTTAGAAGTGGTTGAACAATATTAGAGACATAATTCTTGATTGAATATTTGCTTTATCATAAACCCTTTGCATGAACCCTCCTATGTGCTTGTTTGTTCTTTTCTTTTCGAGAAACCTCAACCAAATAATTTCAGAACCTAACTCAACCTTTCACCCTCATTATGGTGCTGAGGTTGACTTATTTTTCATGCTAAAACCACACGAGTAGAGCCACGATTTATGTTTAAGTGTTAATAAAATTCAGCACGTGGTAGGACTCGCGTGAACCTAGAAATCAAAACTTTTGGTTGGTTTTAAAAATCTATATCCTTGGTTTCTCTAGGATTAGAATTTTTCTAAGCCTATTCTAATTTTGTTTTATTCAAAATCTCTCTTATTTAACCAAAATTAGAACCTAAACCTATGCCCCCATGATCAAGCCGGGAAAAGTTTGCTCTCAACCGATGAAGGCAAACTATACCAGTGAGACCGAAATCGACGTACTCGAAAAATATTTTCGACTTACATTTGTTTTTAATGGTTTAAAAACTTCTCTAAAATTGTGTTTGAGCTCTTGCATGGCTCTGAAAAATATTTTAAATTTCGAATTAGAGGAGTGCTTAACCTTAAACACACCTTAATGGAGGCAATCTAGTTTGAATGCATGCACCATTGGATTCCCTTTCATCAACTTTCACAAATTCCACATGCAAAGGACAAGCATGGTGGGCAGCAAGCATCAACTTTGCAGGAATCTCATGGTGGCATGTGAAGCAAGTGGAGCTAGGGAGCATGGACATGACCCAAAACATGAAGCATCAAGTGGAAGGACCAATAGTGGACGAGAGCGTTTAGGCGGTGCAACTCGTGGAGCACGCGGGCAGGAAAGTTGCAGAGGTGAAATGATCGTGCTGGAAGAAAGACGAGGCGGGGAGGAGCACCGAGGCCGGCCTCACCTACATAAGGAGCCCCCCGGCTCCTGTTTTCTGCAGGCAAGCTTCCCTCTCCTTCCTTTGTTTGTGTGTTCAAGTTTGTGTGCTCAAAACCTCCGTAGACATAGCCAACCTTCCCAAGCTTGATAGCTCAAGAAAAAATCCACATCCTTAATCCACTCAAAGTCCACATCCGAAGCAAAGAGTTTAAGTGCCTAGTTACCGGTTGCAACCCGGAGTTTTAGTTGAAGAAAAGAGTGCAGCAACCATGTGGAAGAAAACCACAAGTCTCTTTTCAAAGAAGAAGAGTTCGTCGTCGTCCAAGCCGTCATCAACCACGTCTTCGAGAAGGCACTCGGTTTCCGAGTCTCCCCGGAGCATGGAGACGGATACGGCACCACCGAGGAGGAACGATGCTCTCCTCCTTGGTGGTATGAGGGCTGCAAGAAGTACTTCCATGAGGTTCACCGAACCTCGTGGGCACACGGAGGAGCAGCCCGCGCCACCACGACGATCGACTCGCTCAACCGCGCCACCTCCTTACACCCCGACATACTCTTCGTACGGCTTCATCATCTTGTCGGTGGAGGAGGAGGAGAGGCTCTCTAATCTTGAGAAGAGGCTTGTGCCCAACGTCGAGTTCGACGACCAAGCACTCTACACCTTGGGTTTTGGCACCGACATATACTATATGTTGGGGCACCTTGGATGGGTGCAGTTCTCCAACGGAGTATCGGTGGACACCCACTTGGGGTTCGCCTTGGAAATTTTAATGACTATTGCACCCATCGTTGATGATGATGGGGTGCAAAGCTTGTCATTCCGTTTGGAGGGAGTCCAACAAGTGGTTCCCTACGAGCACGTTAGGGAGCTACTTGGATTCCACAAGGGAGCTCTGGAGAAAGTTGACGTGCCACCCGGCATGTTAGCGGGATTTTGGAACATGATCTCCGGAGAAGCCCATCAACAACGCAATTGCATCCTCAACCCCATTATCCGGATATTTCACTCTTGGATGTGCAAGAGGGTATTGGGGAGGATGAAGGAGACAAAGGTGACCGACACAGAGTTGAATTGGCTATGCTCGGCTTTAATTGCCAGGCAGCCAATAGACCCCTCTTACCTTATGATCAACCGTTGGTGTTGTGAAGCAACATCGGGGGCGGGTAATATTGGTTAGGGGTGCTACCTCTCCATGTTGGCCTTCTCCTTGCGGCCGGGGATCGCAAGAAACCCCGACCACCTTTTGCGTGGTACCTCTCTCGGCATTGAGTATTTGCGGCAAGGCAAATACATTAGTGGAGATGAGAGAGGAGGTTATCAGTTGGCCATAGTGAACCTACCCCTTCCGAATGAGAGGCTTAGGCTTTTCACCGAAGGAAGAGAAGATTGGTTGGAAGAGGGACTACTTGTCCCTGCAAGGAAGAACAAAAGAGGAAGAATCGTAGAGGAGGGAACATCCTCCGCACAAGCGAGTGGAGCACAACCCAATGTGCAACCATTCGGTGGGATCCCTCCTCCGCCAAGTTACTACGGAGGGCCACAAGAGCAAGCATGGGGGGGTGCACCGGTACCCCCACAAAATTATGTTGTGCCCAACGCTAACTTCGCGGAGTCCTACGCTCATCATCCCCAACCACAACAAAGCATGGCCATAATTGGAGGGTATGCTGCAAGAAACGCTCAAAACATCGCAGCCATCCATGCTAACGCAGCTCAACTTGGTGAAGGAAACACAAATATTGCCTTCGAGCTCGGACGCCTTCACCTCGTGGAGCCAAATCAATTCGTCGGAGGGAATGTCCAATCGTATTATGAGCAAGGGTATTATTATCAAGATCATCAACATCAACCACCGGCGGAGGACTAGAAGATTTAGGAACTTTAGTTTTCTTTTCTTTTCTTTTTCTCTGTAATTTTCAGCTTTTGCTTATGTGTGTTTGCGTAGTATTTTCTGTTTTTATTTAAATTTCAGCAACCATGTTTGTTTATTTTCAGTTTATATTTCAACTTGATATCATCATTAATAAAGACGCCACCTTGATTATATCATTGGAAAAGTTACAAAATTCGTGCCATGATGATATATGATTATAATTGCAGCTTTGTTCATCTTTGTAATTGATTTATGCATGTTTAAGCTAGTGCTCTCTTAAAAATACAAATCTGAATTTATTTAAATGCTAGCTTAATTTTCAGCGGAGGTTATGATTAAAATAAAGACCCATAGTGTTTTATGAATAGATTAAAGATGTCTTTTATGCTCAAAAATGTCGCTAACCTTGTCACAAATATCACTTGTGTGTTGCTCAACCTATCCGAGCCTTATATATATTTGAGTGCATAAACCTTAGTGTACAAGATTTATTTTTGAGTGAGTTATTGCAGGCCATGATTTCTACGGCCCGAGACTAAGAAGCTGGTCATTCCGTTTTTGCGTATCTATCTTTTTGCTAGCCTCTTATCCGTGCATTGTGTATCCCCGCATCGGAGATCTCACAAACTTCGCCGGATATCCACCCTTAAACCAAATATCATTTTTTGTGATTACCTCCTTGACCACAACCTATCGTTGAGAATGGATCATCAATTCAAGGAAGATCGCAAGACGGTGCCAACATTGAAGATTTCAAGTATCTCTCCAAGGAAGAATATTTCCGGTACCTATCTTATTTTTCACCTCTTTGCTCGAGGACGAGCAACGTCTAAGCATGGGGGAGGAGGTAGGTACGGTGCAGTTTTAGAGTTCAAAAAGGGAGTATTTAAAAAAATGAAATAATGATGAAAGAAAAAAAATCCAGCGATACTCATGACTTTCAAGGTAAAGAAAAATATATATTTATAAAAGAAAGAAAGAAAGAAAGAAAAGAATGAGAAATATGAGAAAGAAAAAAAATTGTGCGCAAAGTAAACTCCCCGGTTCTCTTAAAGTGCATTCAAGGCTTCAAGTTAAAAAGATCCATTCTCATTTTCCAACCATGTGCAATCCGATAACGAGGACTTCCTTTGTGCCTCGGGATCACTCTTTGCCATTTGCACATGTCCACTCATCTAAAAGTGTGTGTATTTTTCTCTTTCCCCTCCTTGATTTAACATTATTTTCCAATGACCTTTTTGACGAGTCTCGGTAAGACCATGAGAAGCTTGTCTTGTTTTGACAACACCTCATTTATAAAATCTTGTTAGGACTAAACTTTCCCAAAGCTCCATATAAAGCCTACCACATATATATGAGAGGGAAAGGAGTAGAATATATAGGCTTGAGAGACAAGTGAGATGAGAGTTCACGAGCAATACACAAGATGATTTAAATTTGTGAACTTGGTTTAGCTTTTCTTTATCTCGTTCTTTATTTCAAAAATTCTGAGATCTATTTAAAACTTTGTGAGCATGTTAATACTTGTGGGATAAACTTAATAAGAATCTACCCTCCGTAGAGATGAAGGCTAGTACATTATGGAACTTTAAATGAATTAAAATTTTGAGAGCATTATGTTTTCTCATGTGTGATCAAGTGCAAAGTTTAAACATTGTTTGGCAATGATGATATCCATCGAAGGCTTACTCGAGGACGAGCAAGGTTTAAGCATGGGGGAGATGTTGACGGTGAAAATCCGTCAACCTATCCATGAGTTTACCTTCGGTGTTGGCATGGGTTTTATACCTTATCCATTGGTACTAACCCCCGTGGTATAACAAGTTCACGTGTGCATGTCAGTTTTGGAGTTTAATGTTTATGCAGGGTTTTAGTGTTGAATGCAAGACTTTCGGGATAAGTTCATTAAGCACCTCATGACAAGACCTTGAAGCCCCGTACAAGTCATGCAATGAAGCAAACTTAACTCCAAGAAGCCGGGGACTTGATCCGAGAAGACAACAGACTCCAGGGACCTGACCAGAAAAGTGCTGAATCTTGCAAGACAAGGAGTTGAGTCCAATTCGGAGAGAAACCGACGACATGGACCTACATGCAGAAGGGGGAAACATCCAGGAAGCAAGGGAACCGACGTGGAGCGAAGGAGCCCTCGGGCTGGGCCTAAATGGGCCCAGGCCGGCCGGCCCAGTCCGGTCGGCCCAGGCCCATTTAGGGCCCAAACGCCCCCTCCTTTGCCCTAGTCGCCAATCAGGCTATTTATAGCCCCCTGACCGAGAGCCTCGGAGAGAAGATTTCGTGATCGGCCGCCGAGGAGCAGAGAAGAGAGGGACACCATCTCGGAGAGGAGAGGGTCGAGCTAGTTGACTAGGGTTTCCCTAGCCGACGTGGGAACCTTGCATGGAAGACCACGTCGGAGTTCCCGAGCTAGAAGCAAGATCAAGGAAGGATCCCGGTGGTGATCTTGTGTATGTATCATTGTCATAGTTGAATTATCAAGTTGAATCTTTTCTTAGCGATCAAGTGTTTCCTCGAAGATTTCGTTTTTCGATCGGCTTTGCTTATTCCAATTCTATTCGCGCGATAGATTACATAGGGTGTTCTTGTAGCCGCGGTGGCTAGAGGTACACGCCGGATCTTCCGAAAGAATCTCGACTTGTCTTTTGACTCGCCCTAAGCTCCCCGCATGAATAGGGATACGTTGTGACAGAACGGGGGTCTCGAAAGGCGGATGTTTTCGGATTTGGACGGGAAACCACGATTTAAAGAGCCTTCTATTAAGATTCGATTTGCTACTTCTTCTCTTGCTTGGAACTTAAACGAAAGGCTTACCCCGATCCCTCTAGATCGGTTTATCTACCCAATCTTACTTTGTTTTCTCCGGTCTTTAGTAGATTAGATTTATCTTTGTTTTGTGTTCTTATCTAAATGCATTAGGGTTTCTCTTTTACCAAAGATTGTAGTTATTTGGCTTTACTAGATCAACTCTTGCGTCACACATTTGTTCCACGGATTCGATACCTTGGGTTCACCACTCGAGGGAAGAAGGGTCCCTTGACTACGACGGGAGACTTGTCCGCTTGCAAGTCACAAACGAACTTTGATACAATTATTAACCGTCAACAATACTCCTTTTCGTTGATGAAAGTAATTAAAATTAGAAATGATTCACTACGAAGTTTCATATATTTGCAATACCAACAACTTTTGATTTTGGTCATTTGAACATCTAGTATTGTTGTAGTAATAATGTTCACAACTACTATTCATCTCTCATATAGTTTCATGAAACTATATAAGAGATATAGCTTTTGTGAAAAAAAATTAGTACAACTTTGTCAAATGAAGAAATGATCATAATAAAAATTGTACATATTGAGAAGTAATGAAACTTTGTAATTGAATTTTTTTATTTAAATTAATTTACTGCTTCAAAATCTGTTTCAACTTACAATTAAGATCATTTCCCGCCTGAAAAAAGGCTGACGACAAAAAGGATCTTTGTCGTGAGCTGCTCTCGGCAAAAGAGCATTTTGCCCTCGGCCACAAAATGCTCACGCCAAATTTCTTGTTATCGTGAGCCGCTCTCGGCAAATTCTTTTTTGCCGTGAGCCACTCTATTTGCCTAGGCATTTTGCCGTGAGCCAACTTTTGGCTCACGGCAAAATAGGAAGCTCACGACATCCACGTTTCCGGTAGTTATGGCTCCTCCTAAATGGGAAGAGCCTTTTATTAAATTTGGGTTTTTCATATAAAATAGCTCCACTTGTTATAGTGTTTCATGGGTAGAACCGTGTTTATTAGCCACCGTTAGGTAGTTTCGACTAGAAGAACGACGAAGAAGCCGAGTTGGAGCTCTACCCAAAAATCCTAATTATGGCCCTGTTTGGATACTCCAGCAGGGTTAGAGGTAGAGCTATTTTCTAACTCCAGCTCTAGCCCTAAACTAACTCTAGCTCTAGAGGTGTTTGGATGAAAGGGTTATAATGACATTATGTACTTTTTCAATGATGGAGGGAGAGAGAAAAGTCACTTTTTGGTGGACCCAACATGAACTAACCCCAATAAGCACCTCTTGGGTGGGATAGTTTTTTAGGTGGGTTATATGCAAACTAGCTCAATCTAGCCCTCATGTTTGGATACTTTGTGGCTAGTTGAGCTCCAACTAGCCAAAACTAACTCTAACACATGGATCCAAACATGGTCTATGTCACGAAAGTGAAGGTATTTCGGGCAATAATTGGCAGAGATGCTATCATGTAAAAATAATAATATTGGCCCTGTTTGGATCCATGGGCTAGAGTTAGTTTTGGCTAGTTGGAGCTCAACTGGCCACAAAGTATCCAAACATGAGGGGTAGATTGAGCTAGTTTGCATCTAACCCACCCAAAAAACTATCCCACCCAAGAGGTGATTATTGGGGCTAGTTCATGTTGGGTCCACCAAAAAGTAATTTTTCTCTCTCCCTCCACCCACACCTAATGATTGAAAAGGCACATTTAATGTCATTCTAACCTTTCATCCAAACACCTCTAGAGCTAGAGTTAGTTTAGTGCTAGAGCTAGAGCTAGAGTTAGAAACTAGCTCTAACTCTAACCGTGCTAGAGTATCCAAACGGGGCCACGGTATACAAACGGAATCAAGCCAAAGTCTGTATGCTTCTCTGTTTCAATTTCAAATCGACGAGTGGAAAAGGAAAAAGCTGGGCCGCCGGGCCCGACACCGATAGCTACAAGAGCACACGAACCCGACCCGTGCGTGCCGCTAGCTGTTTCCGTCTTCCCCTCGCCCGCCGTGTCGCCTTGGTCAACGTGTCCTCCAAGCCTCGGTCGATTCGCCGCCCCTCGCGCGCCGGCGGACAGGATCGCCGACCTACTCGCCGATGGACACGATGAGCCACCACACAGTCGACTTCAACCGGAACCCATGTCCAGACCGTATCCTGGGAGATCTTGGCATGGGCTTCGCGACGGGGGCGGTCGGCGGCTCCGCGTTCCACTTCGTCAACGGCCTCTACCACTCCCCCGGCGGCCACCGCTTCGCCGGCGGCTTCACGGCGATCCGCATGAATGCACCGCGCGTGGGTGGGGGTTTCTGCGTCTGGATGGGCCTCTACTCCACCTTCGACTGCGCCATGATCTACGCGCGGCGGAAGGAGGACCCGTGGAACGCCATCACCGCCGGCGCCTGCACGGGGGGCATGCTCTCGCTGCGCCAGGGGCTCCGAGCCACGGCGACGTCCGCGGCACGCGGCGCCGCGTTTCTCGCGCTCATCGAGGGCACCGGCCTCATGCTGAACCGCTTCTTGGCCCCGAGCCTTCAGCAGCAGCCGCCGCCGCCGCCGCAGCCTGAGAACTTGCCGCCACCGGAAAACCCTGCTGATGTCCTCCCGCCGCCGGTCGCGAACCAGGAGCTGCCGGGACCTACTGGGTTCTTTGGCAGTTTGTTTGGGATGAAGCAGGACGACCGCAAGGTTGCTGTCAAGTCGGAGCTGGTGGAGTTAGAGTTGCCCAGCGATGCCGTTCCCTCCTTCGACTAATTAAGAGTGCAAAAAAGTAAGCTGCATTTAGATCGTCTTTTCCGTCGTATAAACTGCTGCCTGAGATTTGGTGGTTTCTGTTGTCTCGATCAACCGTTATCATTGGGATCAATTAATGTGACCAGCGGATCCATACAGCATAGTATATAGTTTGTGCCATTGATGAACTTCAGTTCTCTACTGTGTGCAAGAAATTAACTCTTCGATCGACTGTGTTTCAATTGAGAAAGAGTTGTTAAATGATGATAAGCACAGACACACATCATTCTGGAAAATAATCGTACCGGAAAAGACGAAATTGGTGTGCACATACCCTACGTAACCTGGGACGCAGCCATCAAACATAGTCAATCATTCATAAGAATGAATGAATTACGAAAAATAATCTAGGCTGGAAAGTGAATGATATACTATACAGTTTTTGTAATCAAGTTACAAAAATAATGCATGTACTTTTTTATGAAACAGGAGGGGCCAAGGCCCTACTGGTTATTATATGTTTAAAGGCGAAAGCAAAAGACCGTTAAAGAATTGATACTCCGAAAGACATCCTTTTGTTATCCTTCACCTTTGAATATCTATTGACTTTTTGCGTGTGAAGACCTGGTATCCTTTGTTTTCTTGTTGTGAACGTCAGATCGTTCAGTGCTTGCTGCGATGGGCCTGCACCATCAGAACTCAGATGTATGAAATGACTTGTTATGACAGTAGTATGTAGAATAAGGTCACGTTTATGCTGAGTTCCAAGATATTTTTTGTCTGAGAAATTAACTAAAGGTTCCGGGTCTCTATTTAACTGCAAGTTGATGTGTTTATTATATTACAAATATAGTTATTTGAAAATGGTTCGATTGTAAAGCAGGCACTACTAAGAAAACAGTTTCAGGGCAGGTTGAAAGGCATTTGCAGGTCGGGTGCTTTATTACCTTATTGTAGATAAAAAATATATGTTTGCAGTAGAGGTAGCAATCCGTCCCTTCTAAACATGGCCGTGGTGCGGATCGATCCAGCGGATCGCCGAATCAAACCACAAATTTGATCCTAATGGGCCCCTAATTCGATCCGCAAA
The DNA here is from genome assembly GCA_947561735.1 of Cenchrus americanus. Classification (NCBI taxonomy): domain Eukaryota; kingdom Viridiplantae; phylum Streptophyta; class Magnoliopsida; order Poales; family Poaceae; genus Cenchrus; species Cenchrus americanus. The sequence continues at coordinate 96,769,355 of OX387243.1, read as the reverse complement.
ACAGCGTAGAATCGGCGGATTCGAACCGTAGGATTTAGCGGTTCGATCCACACCCCGTTCAGCGGTGCCGCCGCTCTTGCTTCGCCATCTTCCTCTCAGGCTGCGCCATGTCCGCCTTAGCCGTTGTCTGCCGCCCGTGACATGCTCTTGCCGCCTACTCCATGAAGCTGGCACACGCGGCGTCGCCGGTCCTCCTCCAGCCTACCTGCGGCGAGGCCGCCATGTGCCCCGTCGAGCCCAGGTCCACCGGCCCGAACCCCGTCCTTGCGGGCAGAACCCCCCGCCGCCGCCTGCGTTCCTTGCCGGAGCGGTTCCTCTGCAGGCGGGAGGTCTGCCCATCGCGCGGCTACCTCGTCACCGTCGACGAGAGCACCGGCCACCCGGTGCTCACCAATCACGTCACTGGCGACGAGCTCGGGGTGTTTCCTCCACTACAGAAAGCAGTTTTGCTGCTAGCGTCGTCTCCCTCCTCCCGTCCTTCAGCTCCCAGCAGGCGGCAAGGAAGGCTCCTTTTTCTGTTCGTTTGCGAGACCACTTCTGGGAGCCTCGTTCCTCCGTCCTTCGCCTCACATAGGAACTGCTGTTGTGTAAAGTAAAATGGTTCGATCCGCACGAACCTTTGGGGCACCAAGCATACAGCTAAGAATGAAATGGATAAACCGGTGCACCATTTCTATTCAATTGGATCGATGGGTTGGTTACGGTTCGCTCCATGGATCAATCACGCCCATCTTTAGTCCCTTCTAATAAACGGTTTCCGGGGATGGGTGTGAGGGAATGATCCGCCTCGAAAACACAATTTGCCGAGTGGGTTACGGCAGAGCCCGTCTTGCAAATGCGACCCGTCACCCGTCTTTATTGACCGGTAAAAACAAAAAAAGAGAGAGGAAGAGAAGAAGAAAACCAAAGGGAAAGTCCATTTTACCTCCCTCATCTATCACGCAAGTCAGCTTATCCTCCCTAATCTACAAAACTAGACAACTTTCCTCCATGAACTCAGCTAACCAGTACAAACTACCTCCCTACTGGTTTTGATGCGAACCTGATATATGGGCCCACATGGTAGGGAGTCACTCAAGACTAGAGGGCGAGGTTGTCCCTGTACTCTCTCTCGACAGAAGGGGCACTTGAGCTCGGGAGCAGCGGAGGGGCGCTGGAACTCGAGCTCACCCCCCGTGCATGGAATGGGAGGCCCACAAGCTCATCCCCCTAGCGGCGGTGGAAGGGGCAGCTTGTCAGCCTCGAGATAGAGCTCTGTGCGCACCAACTTGATCCACCAAACTCTGGCCACCCCACGCAGATTCACTGCTCTTGCACCATCGCGACCTTCCTAGCTCCTTCATTGTCCAGTCACCACCGCCGACCATGCCTCCACGGGCCAGGAATCTGGAAATCCCCGCACACCAGAGCCGTGCCACCCAACTCCAACTGCCTGACCGATTCGCTGCTACCTCATCACCGCCCGTCGATTCCTCTCTCGTATATGCCTCCATAACTTTCTAAGCTACATCATTTACCTCACAATGTGCCACCGACCAATGCTTGGGTGGAAATCCTAGTCTTCACTCCTGCATTACCGCCTCACCCCCAAGCTCCACGCGCACACTGATGAGTCACCTTTGGTCGTCCTCCTTGCCAACCACCCACATGAACAGAACCACAGTGAGCCTCCAATGCATATGCGCTCAACTCTTTGCCTTTCTAACCTAGTTTCCACGCTCAACCCCGAGGCTCACCACCTATATATGTCTATGTGTGCCACCGCTCATCTCGGGTATTCTAGGAATAGGTTCAAAATCTAGAGGGGTGGATGCACTTAGATGAGGACAAGCACCCGAGGAGAGGGACACGGAGCCCCATGCCGACGTCGATGCGCCACCACCGCTCACGGGGGCTTGGGCGTGAGGCAAAGAAGGAAGAAGGGGTGAAGGGTGGTTTTTCGAAAGAAAAGGAAGTTAGGATGTTATGGGTAAAAGATCAGGATTTAAGTGCTAGAGGTGGGAGTTTTTCTGCGGAGTTAAGCATAAGAGTTGAGGGGCCCCATATGTCAGGTTCTGAGTCAAAACTTGTGTCAAAACCAGTGGGGAAGAAGTTTGTACTGGTTTGGTGAGCTCGTGGAGGAAAGATATATGATTTTGTAGATCAGGGAGGAAAAGCTGACTTGTGTGATAGAAGAGGACGGTAAATGGACTTTTTCTAAAAAGAAATCATAGACAGGTCCCGCAGGCTGCTCGCACGGTTACCACCGATCGATCTTGCTATTGCGGTCGAGCCAACCTGTAACGACCCAGTTTTTCGGTGAGGAAAACCCGACTCCCTATACTCTTGTGATAGTCCCAGGATTAGTAGCTATCACGTACAGAACTCATTACAATATAATATCACTTGCATACAACAAAATCAGAGTACAAAAGAGAATTTTTACATCCGAAATAACTCGGTATATGAGTTTTGTACAGGCCCTTGGGCTATGCGACAAAACGAAATCCTACATAGCGGAATCCTACATAGCGGTAGCTAGGGCTTCAAGCGTTCATTCTCGATCTTCAACACACGCATCCTTGAGCGAAGCAACACAACCCTCCTCCATGGAGTTCTTCACGAATGGACTTTCGCTCCAAGTCAAATCCTGCACACTCAAAATCTATTCCCAAGGAATGCGATAGGTTCACGTCACCGACCGTATGCAAGGTTTAAGTGGCCAAATGCTAAAGGTATAAAAAAGTAGACAAGGAGTAGGCTCAGTGTTTTCCTATATATGCAGCAGCAGCAAAGCATTAAGACTAAAATCTCCATGAGCCACCTCCCAAAAACTCAACCACAGTCGAGAACACCTGGTACCCCAGGGCCCAGCACCACAGAGAACTTCCTCTCATCGCACCTCAATTATTGCAATCGGATCCACGAGGTAGAGAGAGCATCTCTCCTCTCCCTAACTGCAACCACGACTCACCACACTCAAGCAAGGTAGAAATCCCAAAACATGAGAACCAACAATCCACTAGGCATGTCCATGACCGAGGATGCATCTATATGCATAGATCTAAACTCTGTAGAGTGTATACACCTATAACCAACTTGGAATGGCACCTGACCGATGATCGGCCGACCGAGCCCACCCTATCGGACGAACACCTGGTAGTTACGATTCCTTCCTACATCTGGGTCTCATTGCAGTCAACCCTCGGAATTGTGAACATGCCCCCATGTGGCCACACGGGAAACGCCCAAAGGGAAGAAGGGCCCTCACCCATCTCCCCTCTCATTGATACCCTCTATCCTGTTCGCAGGTATGGTACCACACTTGCCAAGCACGACCTGACCCTATCCCCACTCTTGACGAGGTGGTGTGTACGAAAAAGTCCCATGAAACACGTGGAGGAACACGATGAGGTTGTGGCACTCCGCCATCGCAGCGTCGGGAGCTGCCCCGCCTCCGCGGCGGGCGGGCCGCCGACCGGCGGCGCGCTCGCCACCCATTTTCGGTGCTTGGTTCGGGAGCGGGAGCGGGCGAGCGCCGTGCGGTGGCCGACTACGGCGGGAAGGTCCGGGCGAGCGGGGGGGGGAGGTGCGGAGGCGGAGGGGGGGAGCGAGTGGGTCCCACTGATAGGGGTGCAGGAGAGGTTCCCTCTATAGAGGGGATGGAGAGGGGGTTTTAGTCCATATAGAAAAAAGGGGGCCTATAGGGAATCTGCTGGAGAAGGTTTCATCTCCTATATGACTATTTGTTTTTGCTATCGGGGAGGGGATAGGGAAGCTGCTGAAGTTGCTCTTAGGATACAAAATGGAATGGGAATAGCCAAGCGGATAAAGAAAGAGAAAAATATTTTTATATTTTTTCTTTGATTTTCGAAAAATAAATGGACGAATCAAAAAATTTGAGAAATATACATCTGTCGTCGTACCCCACGGCGGCAGGAGTTCCTGCCACCATGGGGCACGACAGTAGGGGTGCCGCCAACGGTCAGCTGACCTGCTAGGTGGGGCCAGATTGAAGGACCGATACGGCGAACCAGAGAGGGGGGAGTGAATGGGAGCCGATAAAAATTCTTCTCGAAGGAGATGAAAACTCCAACAAGACGAACGCGGCTTCCAACACACGTCTCCGACTCACTACCAAGGTTGGTCAAGCCCACGTAGCCACTGGAGTGCCACTGGACCTAGGAACCAACACACAACCTTCCGACCCGAGAAACGCAGCGGAAAAACCAAACCTCGAGTCTACAGACCCACACCGGTCAGACCGGTGAGCACCACCGGTCAGACCGGTCCCTGCTGGTGAAACTGAGCAACTTCCACTAAGTGGCTCTACACCGGTCAGACCGGTGAGACATACCGGTCAGACCGATGGCAGCCTGAAAGCCCCCAAGGCACCAAACAGGTCAACCGATCACCAAACGGACCCAAACTCGAAACAGCAGCACCACGGGACGACAAAGAACACACCAAGACGCTCACCCAAGCGAAAACCCACAAGGGCTTGCACCGGTCAGACCGGTCAAGAGCACCGGTCAGACCGGTGTAGCCTGGACAGCTCGGGATGAACAGCACCCGCGGGTCAACTCCCCCAAATCCAAATCTCGATCTCCCGAATCGCTCCACGGACTTGAACAAGACTTTGGGGATATCAGGAACACCTCATGAGGAGTCCATAGCCAAGTTTAATCCCACCAAATCTCGTCCAAAAAGGAGGAATCGAAGAAATCCCGCCGAAAGCACTTCCAACCCAAGAACTCAAGAAACCCCGAAATCGAGCACTTTTTCTCACGGATTTGGGAGGGGAATCACGCCCAAAGAACCACGAAGGGTTCCCACAAATTTCCCCCATCAAATCACCAAGAGAAAAGCCCCGAAAACACCCCAAAGAAATCCCGAAGAAAGGGCTCCGAAAATCACCACCAAGAACAACCGGGGAAAACACATCCAAACCTTGAGGAATCACGTCGAATCATCTATACATGAAACAAAGATTCGTACAAGGTCTAGCAAGCCGCCCGATCATCCATCCCTCTCTACAAGATCACTCCGTGAAGCTCTCTTGCTAGTCCTAAGGAAAACCTAGAGAAAATAGGTGGAAAATAGGAAAACTAATGAGCTAGGGTTCCAAGAGTTTGCTGCCATCCTCTCACCTCTTGGGTTATATAGGCGGCAACCGAATGTCTAAAATGCCCCTCTCTACTAACTAGGGATACAAGCCCCTCAAGGGCGGATTTGGAATTCTTGATGTCTTCACCATCGGACGGATGCCGGCGACCGCACCCCGCGTAGCCTCGACGCAAGCCATGCGATCCCGACGCGTGTCCTCCGCTTCGAAGATTCCGGACCGCGTCGTCGCACACGGTCGGACCGGTGCTCCTCACCGGTCGACCGGTCCCCACCGGTCGGACCGGTCGGACCCACCGGTCGGACCGGTCCGGTGCCGCCGCACCTCCGTCTTCGGTTCTCCGGTCTTGGCTTTGTGGATCAACCAAGGAACCCGGTAGTTTTACGGTGAACCACCGGAAACCCCGCGAACTCGGTGTAGCCTCCGCCAATCTCCACTCATGACTTGGCTCCCACGTAGTCCCGGCTCGACCTTGGTTTTGAGGCTCAACCAAGAAACCGTCCACGACTTCATCTTCCTCGTTCATGCCACCATGCGGTCCGCACTTGACCCCCGCCGGCCACCGGTCCCTCGAACGAAGCCTACTTGTCTTCTCCACACCCGGAGGCCTCACCGCGACGACCTTTCGCGCTTGTTCTTCACCCGCACCAACACGAGTCAAGCCGCAACCTCGCACCCGCAATACTTAGCCAAGAATCAGTCCACACAACGTTGTCAATCACTCATCACACAAGGAAGCGACCATCCACCGGTCCTCGAACCACACATGGTCCTCAATCTCCCCCTTGATGAGTGCATTGACAACACCCACACGAAAGTAACAAGAGAGAAAAGAAAAGAAAAGAAACAAACAAAAAGAAACTCCAACAAGCGATCGAAAGCCAAACAAAGGCAAAGATCAAGATCACTTGAAGAAAACAAGTCTCGGACCCCTTAGGCAAGGGCAACGGCTCGACACATCCGAGACAAAGCAAAGCTCAAGCAAAGAGCACAAACCACCGAAACAAAACTCGAAAACTCACAAAGAGCTCCCCCTGCACACATGCAAACTCCCCCTGAACCAATGCAACTCCCCCCGGACGAATGCATGCAAGAAACCACATGAAACAGACAACCGCAAAGCAACTTCAGCTCACACCGGTCAGACCGGTCATCACCACCGGTCGACCGGTGCCCAACATATGTACAGGACCAGCACTCACACCGGTCGGACCGGTGCTCTTCACCGGTCGGACCGGTGTACAACAGAGCCCAGAAATGGCTCGAAACCACCTGAAAACCTTCTAAATGCGTCCGGTAAGCCATTTCAAGCTCAAACTTCTCCCCCTTGTTGGCAATGCATGAATCAAGCCAAAAATGCAAAACTTTCAACCTAGAGCTTCTTAAATATACAAAATTCAACATAGGATGCTACACATGTCCAAATGAGCAAGTTAGGTACTCGACGGCTTCGTATCGATCTCAACTACATGATCACCAAGTTTCACAACCATTGGACGAAGCTAAGATGGATTTTGGCAATTTTGCGAAAAACTTGCCTCTCATGAGCAAAGTCCTAAACATGGTCAAAGCATATCAAAATGACAAAGCCACACAAACTTCATGCTAGGACAGCTATTCTAACCATAAAACCATCACAAACACCCACAAGCACCTCATGTCATGTCAAAGCCACCGAGCCATGTGCCTACTTCTATGTATGAGACTTCTCATTGGTAGGCATCATGCAACGGTTTAGCACCCAAAGCAAATTAAATTCAGCACAAATGACATGGGAGCATATTTTCCAAGCATTTTTCATTTCATTTTCAGATTTGTAAATGGTACATGAAATGTCTTTGCAACAAAAAGGAACTTATGCTCCTCCACAAGATAAGTCAAGAGGGCTAAACATTCATGATGGCAAATGAGCCTTTGGCCCCATATGATCAATAAACTAGCTATCCAACCACAAATTAAGCATAGCAAGGCCACACAAACATGTCAAGAGCATGTAAAGGCATTTACACATGAGAGAGCATACATGAGACATTTTTCAAAAGCATAGCTATCAACCATGGATTATTCATCAAGATCATCAAGAGCTAAGCCAAACTAACCATAGCATACCAAACAAGCTCACAAAGACATATATCTCATTCCATGGTGAACAATGTATATGAGAGAAGCTTTTCCTAACCAATGCATATGATACAAAATGCATGCAATCTAAGATACAAGGATGCCTATACATCATGTTACATATGCCATGCCAAATGCAAAAAATGCACAAAGGAAAGCTATACATATGCTACAAAGGAGCTCCCACACACAAAGCTCACAAACCACCGGCTCCTCGAGGGGAGGCAAAAAGGGCTCGACACCACCGGCAAAAGAGCAAAGGAGCACCAAACTCACAAGCTCCCCCTAAACTCATGCATTAAGGCCAAAGAGCGTACAAAGCTCACCTTACACACATGAGATAAGGCAAAGAGCAAAAGAAACCAAGTGGCTTGACCAAGGCCACACACTCGAAGGTCACAGATACACTTACCTTTATCATTTCTTCACAATTCACTCATCCTTGTCCACCATCCCCGAAAGTGATGCACCTACATGTCACCATCGGGATATGAAGCCGAAGAACCACCCCCCGATATCAACCAAATGTTCTCCGGGCTATCCACCTGCAACTCAAAACAAAGAGCGAGAGCGAGCAAACGACTCAACACTGGGGTTAGTTCCAAATGTGTAAAACCAGTGCCTAGCCATTTGCTCGAAAGTGGGGTTAGCACAAACCAAACCATCTTTCCTACCAAAGCTACCTCCACAAACACCACTACGGTAACCACCATGAGGGAACCTACCCTCTCTGCCTGGAGGAGGACCAAAACCACGAAAGAAAGCTCGTGGACCATCCCTCCTCTCCTTCTCAAAGCCATGACTCCTCCCATCCCTGTAGTGAGCTCGAGGGGGAGAATGCTTAGCAAACTGGCCTCCAGCAAACTTTCCAGACCAACCACCAGAACCACGACCTCCAGAAACAACCCTCGCACCTGTACGAGCACGAAACCCAAACCGCCGCTCTGTCTGTGCCCGCACCGGTCCGACCGGTGCCCCACACCGTCCGACCGGTGTGACACAAGCGCAGCACCTCCAACAACCTTCCGCTCTCCCCAAGCCCGAACTGGCCTCACACTCGCCTTGGCCCTGGGCAACTGCACACGAGGCTCAAGTACACCATCGAAAGGGTGGTACTTGTCCTTGTTAGCCCACTCCTTCGCCATTCTCTCCTCACGCTTCCTCTTGAAGCAAAACGCTCTCTTGTGACTATCCTTTCCACAAAACTCACAATGGAAACGGATCGATTTGGGCTTAGTCTTGGGATGAGGCTCTTCACAAAGCTTCTCACTTGGTTTCTCACTAGGCGTTTCACTTGCCTTCTCACTCGGTTTTTCTCTTGGTTGGTTTGGCTTGGATGCAAACTTGTCTTTGGGTGTGGGTTGTGGTGGAACTGAAACATTCCCAAATTTCCTTTCTCTCTCACCACTGCCCTCACCAACCTTATCCAATCCCAAAGCCCAACCGTCAAAGCGCTTACAGCTAGCAATCATCATACCAAGCTGAGGTTCTTTACTCGACAACCAACTCAGTGCTTCACGCAACTTATCATTCTCATCTTGCAAGCGACCAACACATTTTGCAAGATCCAAATTCTTCATAGCATGCAACTCACATGTAGAGCAAGAAGTAGGAATAGGCACTTTCAAATCAACCTCAAGCGAAACAATGCGAGAACGGAGCTCAACAATTTTCTCATGCAAACTAGGGCAAGAAGTGCAAGCACCAAGCAAAGTGGGTCTAGATTGTAGCTCAGCCAACTCAACCCTAAGCACATCTAGTTCCTCACACTTGGAGGCATACTTCTCCCTAAGATCAGTCAAGTCAGCCAGGAAAACAGAGCAGTCATCACAATCGTTCTCATCCGAAACAACAGGGCTAGCCTTAAGGGAATCAATCTCAAGCTTGCTATCAAGCACCTGTGTCTCTAGCTCAGCCACTCTAGTCCTAGCATCCTCGAGTGAAGATCTAAGCTCCTTCCTAAGCTTCTTAGCCTCTCTAAGCATGTGATCGCGATTATCAAGCAAGTCAACCAACTCCTCATTCTCTTTGCGCAAAGAGGAGAGCTCATCACATACCTCATCCTCGGAATCCATGTCCGAGGCGTCCTTCTGGCTTCTCTTGCTGCTCGAACTACGAGCCATGCCGCAGAAGTCGTCCTTGAGGCTTAGGCCCGTCACACAAAGGCCGTTGAGATACTTGCCAAAGTTCTTCTTCTTCCTCCTCTTCTTCTCATCCTCTTCGTCTTCATCGCTCGAGCTTGAAGACGTGTCCTCGGAATCGGACTCGATGTCGCTCGATCTCTTCATCTTCTCTCGAGACCGAGCCTTCTTCCCATGTTCATGATCCTTCTTTTTGGACTTCTTCCTCTTGTCCATGAACTTGTGCTTGTCGTGGTTGTTCACCTTCGGACACTCGGCGAAATAGTGTCCAGCCTTGCCACACTTGAAGCATGTCCTCGTGTTCCTCCTCTTGTTCACCCGGTTCTCGTGCAGCCTCTCGAACCGCCTCGTCAGGAGCGCCAGTTCGTCCTCTCCAAGCACGTCGAACTCCTCATCTGGCATAGACACCAAAGAGGACAAAGAGAACATCCTGGTGGATGGATTAGTGTTAGCCTTTCCATTTGAACCACCGATGAGGGCGAGACTATGAGAGTCAGTCGGGCCCTCGATCTTGGGCGTCATGCCCCTATCCACCTCGGCCGACTTGAGCTTCGAGAACAGGCTCGTTCACCGTCGAGTGTCATACTTCTCCGACTCCACAATGGCCTCGAACTTTCCGCCCCAAATCGTACGATCCAAAGAGTGTAAGAGCTTGACCGCTCTATCATGATCATCGTACGGGAGCACGTCCACATTGGCCCTCATGTTGTTCACCACCACCGTGAACCTCGAAACAAGGCATCGATGGACTCACCGGGGAGATGAGTGAAGTTCTCGTACTCTCTCCGTAGGTCGCATACATCCGTGCCCGAACCCCGGGCGTTCCCAACATGAGCCTACTTCAACACCGCCCAAATCCTACAAGCCAAGTGCTCGGTGTGCACCCGATCGAACTCGGGGCCGACACAAAGCACGAAACAAGTAGTCGACCGCCTTATTGTTGGCGTCGAAGCCGTCCCCTCGATCTCGGAGCGAGGAAAGCAACCGGCCGGGACATAGCCTCGTGTCCACCGTGACATCCCAAAGCGGTCGACCCTTTCCGCGGAGGAACGCACCCATCCGCTTGCTCCACATCCGGTAGTTCTTGCCATCGAAGTGTGGAGGACCCGAACCCCGTTCTCGGTACGCCATCCTTGGATCTTAGACTAGTTAGAGTCAACAAAGACCCGAACCGGCTCTGATACCACTTGAAGGACCGATACGGCGAACCAGAGAGGGGGGAGTGAATGGGAGCCGATAAAAATTCTTCTCGAAGGAGATGAAAACTCCAACAAGACGAACGCGGCTTCCAACACACGTCTCCGACTCACTACCAAGGTTGGTCAAGCCCACGTAGCCACTGGAGTGCCACTGGACCTAGGAACCAACACACAACCTTCCGACCCGAGAAACGCAGCGGAAAAACCAAACCTCGAGTCTACGGAGACCCACACCGGTCGACCGGTGAGCACCACCGGTCGGACCGGTCCCCGCCGGTGAACCGAGCAACTTCCACTAAGTGGCTCTACACCGGTCAGAACGGTGAGACACACCGGTCAGACCGATGGCAGCCTGAAAGCCCCCAAGGCACCAAACAGGTCAACCGATCACCAAACGGACCCAAACTCGAAACAGCAGCACCACGGGACGACAAAGAACACACCAAGACGCTCACCCAAGCGAAAACCCACAAGGGCTTGCACCGGTCAGACCGGTCAAGAGCACCGGTCGACCGGTGTAGCACGGACGACTCGGGATGAACAACGACCCGCGGGTCAACTCCCCCAAATCCAAATCTCGATCTCCCGAATCGCTCCACGGACTTGAACAAGACTTTGGGGATATCAGGAACACCTCATGAGGAGTCCATAGCCAAGTTTAATCCCACCAAATCTCGTCCAAAAAGGAGGAATCGAAGAAATCCCGCCGAAAGCACTTCCAACCCAAGAACTCAAGAAACCCCGAAATCGAGCACTTTTTCTCACGGATTTGGGAGGGGAATCACAGCCCAAAGAACCACGAAGGGTTCCCACAAATTTCCCCCATCAAATCACCAAGAGAAAAGCCCCGAAAACACCCCAAAGAAATCCCGAAGAAAGGGCTCCGAAAATCACCACCAAGAACAACCGGGGAAAACACATCCAAACCTTGAGGAATCACGTCGAATCATCTATACATGAAACAAAGATTCGTACAAGGTCTAGCAAGCCGCCCGATCATCCATCCCTCTCTACAAGATCACTCCGTGAAGCTCTCTTGCTAGTCCTAAGGAAAACCTAGAGAAAATAGGTGGAAAATAGGAAAACTAATGAGCTAGGGTTCCAAGAGTTTGCTGCCATCCTCTCACCTCTTGGGTTATATAGGCGGCAACCGAATGTCTAAAATGCCCCTCTCTACTAACTAGGGATACAAGCCCCTCAAGGGCGGATTTGGAATTCTTGATGTCTTCACCATCGGACGGATGCCGGCGACCGCACCCTCGCGTAGCCTCGACGCAAGCCATGCGATCCCGACGCGTGTCCTCCGCTTCGAAGATTCGGACCGCGTCGTCGCACACCGGTCGGACCGGTGCTCCTCACCGGTCGACCGGTCCCCACCGGCCGGACCGGTCGGACCCACCGGTCGGGCCGGCTCCGTGCCGCCGCACCTCCGTCTTCGGTTCTCCGGTCTTGGCTTTGTGGATCAACCAAGGAACCCGGTAGTTTTCCGGTGAACCACCGGAAACCCCGCGAACTCGGTGTAGCCTCCGCCAATCTCCACTCATGACTTGGCTCCCACGTAGTCCCGGCTCGACCTTGGTTTTGAGGCTCAACCAAGAAACCGTCCACGACTTCATCTTGCTGTTCATGCCACCATGCGGTCCGCACTTGACCCCCGCCGGCCACCGGGTCCCTCGAACGAAGCCTACTTGTCTTCTCCACACCTGGAGGCCTCACCGGCGACGACCTTTCGCGCTTGTTCTTCACCCGCACCAACACGAGTCAAGCCGCAACCCGCACTCCGCAATACTTAGCCAAGAATCAGTCCACACAACGTTGTCAATCACTCATCACACAAGGAAGCGACCATCCACCGGTCCTCGAACCACACATGGTCAGATTCCTGCCACCGTGGGGCACGACGGTAGCGTCACCCCTATATAAGGGGGTGACGGCCGGCGCCACCGCTCCTCCCTCCCTCGCTCTCTCCTCTAAATCTTAGACTTTCAACCCATCGGAGCACTTTTGACTAAGGTATGTTTCTAATTTTAGTTTAGTTAGTGTTGTTAGTTAGTTAATTTTGTTATTTAGTTTAGTTAGTGTAGTTAGTTTAGTTAACTTAGTTTAGTTTAGTTAGTTTATAAATTTCAAAAAATTTAGGAATAGTTATAATTCAAATAATTAGATTATATTAATATAAGAGTATTAAAAAACATTTTAATTAACATAATTCGAATAAATTGGTTTTAAACTTCTAGAAAATGGTTACAATTCACATAATTAGATTAAATTGATATAATATTCGTAGAAAATAGCTTAAATTCACATAATTCATATAAAATTCCAAAAAATGGTTATAATTCACATCATTAGATTAAATTGATATAAAATTCGTAGAAAATATTTTACATAATTCGTTTTAATTCATTTAAAATTCCTTGAAAATAGTTATAATTCACATAATTAGATTAACTTGATATAAAATTTGTAGAAAATAGTTTAAATTCACATAATTTGTTTTGATTCATTTAAAATTTCTAGAAAATAGTTATAATTCACATAATTAGATTAAATTAATGTAAAATTTTTAGAAAATATTTTTAATTTACATAATGCATTTTAATTAGTATAATCTGACTAATTGATTAAATTATGTTATTTTTTTTGCTGTTATGGCTGGACCGTTGGAGTACGTACGGTCGGAGTTGTTCGACGAGGCGGTGGACCGGCACCACCGCTCGTACGTGTCGGCTGTTCTTGGACGTTCGCCCGGCAGTATACATTTTCGGACCACCCGCACGTTTATGTTGATACACCATGCGGTGGATTCCGAAGTACGTAATTCATTTGTATTATTTATTTTTGTTTCTTTACAATAGTAATTGCGTTAAATAAATTAATTTTGTTTTTTAGGCTACGAGCTGCATGACTTCTCCCTTTTGCGCGGTTGGTTGAGGGGGGATATGTTACGAGTTGAGGTTCCCCGGGAGGAGCGGTTGACGCAGTTCAGCTACGACGTCCCGCTAATCACCGCGTTGACGGACCAGTGGCGACCAGAGACATACACATTCCACTCCCCCGTCGGCGAGATGACGCTCAGTCTAGAGGACGCCACGATGTTAGGAGGACTGTCGTGTGCTGGCGAGGCGATGGGGCTGATCGACATCCCCGCGACGTGGCACGCCGACTTCCTTGCTCGGTTCGCAAACGTTCCTCGGAACGATCGAGTGCCTCTGTCGTACGTGTCCTTCGCCAACACCCACGGGCCCACCGAGACTTGGATCCAGCAGTTCAGCGTACGTGATTCTAACTCTTATTTCAACGTTTGTATGCATTTTAAACGAATGTGAAGATGGACCTTTGTGTGTGTGTGCAGGCTGACTACATGGTGGACGAGGCTGACGACCCGACGTCAGACAGGTTTTTGGAGGTCTACCTGCTCTGGCTGTTTGGGTGGGTGCTGTTCTGCGAGTCAGCATGAGATTCAGTGTCGAGGTACCTGCTCCCCTGGGCTCAGAAGATCACGGACGCACCCCTTGACCAAATGCCCCAGATCAGCTGGGGTAGTGCTATTCTGACAGCTACCTATAGGGACTATGTTCGGTAGTGTCGAGGCCGGGGGGTAAAGAGGGGATCCTCCTGGGGTGCCCTCGCCCGCTGCAGATGTGGATCCACGAGCGGTTCGACATCGGTCGGCCCAAGGCCAACCAATCGGAGTACCAGCCGCTGCCCGAAGACACCAACCCAGCGGACCTCCCCACCATGGGTTCTTTGTGGTGCATCCGGAAGGTAATGACCTTCCTTATCGTTTTCTTTGCTTTATGAGTTCTTTAGTTGGATTCAACTTGCTTTTCATGTTCGTGTGCAACACGTTTGGCACGGGGGAGCGGCCGAAGAAGGCGTACAAGGACTTCGTAGGTCGATCGACCGGATGGTCGATGCCCGTGTCCGGTGGACGCCGTACGCTCTGCTATACCTGAGCATTTTGAGCCCGGCCCTACCCCGGCCCGCGAGCCCGGCCCGGGCCCGACCCGCGCCAGGCCTGCCCACGAACCTTACTGGACGGGCATGGGCAGAGATCTTGAAGCTCACAAAAAAATTTTTTGGCCCGAGCCCGGCCCGAAATGCTGTTTTTAGTTGTTTTACACTATAAAATGCGCGGGCGGCCCGCCCAAGACCGGGCCCGGCCCGAGCCCGACCCGAAAATTGAGGCCCGCTGCGTCCAGTGGGATGGTCATGGGAAGGATTTTTTCGGCCCGAAATAACAGAGTTTTTTTCATCCCGGCCCGACCCGAAAAATGCTCAGTATTAGCTCCTGCCATGGTCGCTGTCGCGCACCATAGGGGCTCTCATCCTTGTGCTACTAAGACTAGGCGTACTGGATGACGCGACAACGATTGGTCTTCGACGTCTACATCGAGGAGTATGCCGTCCACTGGGTGATGAGGCAGTTCGACCTCTTCCAGGAGTCGCCAGTACCCGCTGCGCCACGTCTGCCGCCTACAGTGCACAGGTGAGCTACCATTTGCCGGTTATAATTATTTTCTGTTACAAATAATCAGTTGCTAATAATTTTCTGTTTCATCTATGCTAGGTGGACGCGTAAGGGCATGTCAGCGGCGACGTCGTTCGTCGACAAGCTGCGGTCGTACGTGGACGAGTGGGCGTCCACGGCGCACGGGGAGAACGTCGTCACCGAGCACCGCCTTCACGACTGCGCGACCTGGGTAGCGTACCTTCAATGGTACCTCCCCAGGATGTGAATGCGGATGACATACGTGCCTGCTACCCCGTCACCGCCACCAGTCCCGGACCACGACAGGATACTGCCTGACACCACGTACTCAGTGAGCCAAGACTAGATCGCCGACACATCGGTAAGCTACGATACTGCAAACATATTTCATTCATATGACTTTTCATTATAACATGTGTTACTAATTTTGTGAGCAACACGACGTGCTTGCTGAGATCGTGCGACTCGCAGTGTCTGTGAGGGAGCAGTGCTTTATCTGGGAGCCTCAGCAGCACCAGAGCACGTATGACAGGATCGTCGATGCTGCCATGAGGTACTCCGCAGTCGTGAACTACGCCGGGGCCGTAGAGATTCCTCTCCTTCTGTGCCACCCAGTGTCGTCCTCGAGCTCCGCCTCGACAGCGGCTTCGCAACCGATGCCTTCCACACTTGCCGGCGGCTTCTCGGCTCCGACGGCACAACAGCAGCCATAGGCGCAGGGCCCACACACCTATGTGCAGCGGCCGGTTGTTTCCCCTGGTGTAGGTACTTTAAGTGGACCTTATTTTCAAATAATACACGGAATTGTTGTGTGTTTGTGTTATACTATATTCTAATCGTACAGGGCGATCGCCGCTCTTTCCGACAGCCGGGCCTCGATAGCCGGAGACGACGACACCTAGAGCGTCGATCTTTCCGCTAGGAGGTTTCAGACCGCCGGTCTTTCAGTCTGCGGCGGAAGATATTCTTTCCTCATCCACTCCGCCTATGTTCCAGCCTGGTAACGACATTAACTTTACAGTAAAATTCGTTAAGTACGATACGTTTTGGAGAACTAATACTATTCGTTGCAGCCGGTTTCGACGCGACCACTGAGGAGCACCTGGGCTGGGATGAGTTTGGGTACGACGACATTCTTGTGACCATGGATGCCCCGCATGCTGAGGAGGTTGCCCCATCACAGTTCACACATGCACCTCCTGTTGGGACTCAGCCGACACAGCCAGTGGGCGGAGCAACCCCGGCGGCCGACGGAGCGACACCGGCTGCTGCAGGGTCGTCGTTGGCGGGCGGAGGGACACCGGCTACTGCAGGGTCATCGTTGGCGGCGGAGGGACGACACCGGCGGGCGGAGCGACACCGGCCGACGGAGGGACACCGGATGCTGCAGGCTTGTCGCAGGCGGCCATGGCGACACCGTCTCCCGACCAGCTCGGACCGCGGGTGGTCAGGGCACCTGACCCATGGACGTACGCCCGGGACCACACCTGGGTTGGCGCTAGAGCTGTTAGGTAGGCACCGACGCATTTAGATGTAGTAGTACTTTCACCATGATTATGTATAAACTATTTGCATATACACGTTGATTATGATATGATCTTGTGATTATGCTTACACTTATCAGTTTGTTGTTTTTAAAAAAGGTTAAAAGTGTTTAAAAATAAAAAATTTAAATAAAAAATAAAAATGGCCTTATCGCCATGTGGCACGGCGGCAGGGGCCACGCTGCCCTGCCGCCAGAGTTGCTCTCCTGCCGCCGTACCCCACGGCAGCAAGCACTTAACGTTGTGTTGCACGGCGGGTGCCAGTGTATATTTCTCGAAATTTTGATTCGTCCATTTATTTTTCGAAAATCAAAGAAAAAAATATAAAAATATTCAAGTAAGAGTGAAGGCACGGCCCAACAAAATGGCCCAATAGCACCTTCCATTTCCATCCAGTGCGGGCGCATCGGCTCCTTCCATCCAGCAAACCCCACATGGCTCATCGGCGCCACCGCCGCCGCCGATGCAGCTCCCCGGCGCCGCCTCCGCAGGAGCTGGTCCTGCAAAACGAAGATCTCCTCGCAGATATCCTCCTCCGCCTCCCGCCCCAGCCCTCCACCCTCCCCCGCGTGGCCTTTGTCTGCCGGAGCTGGCGCCGCCTCGTCTCCGGCCGGGCCTTCCTCGGCCGCTTCCGCGCCCGTCACCGAAGCCCCCCACTGCTTGGCGTCTTCATTGACTGCTGGGGCTACCCGATCTTCCAATCCACCATGGACCCTCCCGACGCCATTCCGCACCGGCGCTTCCCCCTGTGGCAGAACGAGGGCGAGGGTGATAGCTGGGGCCTGCACGGCGTGCGCCACGGCCGCGTCGTCATCTTCAACTACAAGCGTCGCGAGTTCCTCTTGTGGGATCCTGCCACGGGCGACCGTCGTTGTGTCGCCGCCCCACCGGAGTTCGACGGCAAGCAGAAGTCCGTCCGCAACAGCGCGGTGCTTTGCGCTGCCGGCGAGCAAGGCCACGCGCAGCACGGCGAGTGCCACTCGGGCCCCTTCAAGCTGGTCCTGATAGGCATGGGCGAAAAGGAGAGGCAATGGCGAGCATTTGCCTGCCTTTACTCGTCGTAGACCCGCGAATGGGGCAATATCAGCTCAACAACGCTTCGGTATTTTGATGATAACGCATTCTCTGCAAGTACCCTTGTTGGGAATTCCATATACTGGTTGCTTGATGAAATTGGAAGTGGCATACTTGTGTTTGATCTGGGTACACAGAGCCTGGATAGAATTGGCATTCCTGAGGACATGGATACTGAATGCAGAAATTATCAAATCATACCGGCAGAGGGCGGTGGTTTAGGCATTGCTGCTTTGGGAAAGTTTAGTTTTGACATGTGGGAGTGGAAAGTTGATAATGATGGTTCTGTTAGTTGGGTGCCATGGAAGACTGTTAAGCTGGAAGAGATGGCAGGGCTGTCCAAGGACGTGAGAGGAAAGACGGTAATACATGGCTATGATGAAGAGGATAATGCGATTTTTCTAGGGACCAATGACGGTTGTATCACAGTTGAGCATGAGTCCATGAAGTTCAGGAACCTTGGCATATGGAATTTCAGCACCACCACCGACTGTGCCTATCATCCCTACAGAAGTTTATATACAAGCAAAGGTAGATTCCTTTCTCTATCCTATTATTTTAAGATATCAATGAACTCTGATAGAATAGTAGAATATGTTCGCAGATCTTCTGATGTGTAGAACACAGTTGTTCTTTTCTTTCAGTTACTTGAGTAATAACTTATTTATTTATATGCAGTAAGATATTACTAAGTTGGGTATGCTTGTGACTAGTTAGATTGCTGGTTGCTTAATTTATTTTGTAAAATGCTGCTATAGTGCTATAGCAGTTGCCTCATATCCTTAGCGATTTGGTAGGATTCCTAGCCCTACCGGGGATCTCTCGCAGGGAATACGAGTGAGAGGGAGGTGGAGGCGGTGGGCGACGACGGCGCTGGTGCGCCGTGATCGCCGGGAAGGTGGAGGCGGCCGCGCTACAGTACCCGCGCAGGTACTGTTCACGCGAACAGGGAGGAGGAGGCGGGTGAATTAGGGTTGGCCCTTGAGGCCGGCAATCTTTGATTGATTGCCAAACTGATTATTCTCCTAACAATCCCAAAGTATTTATTACAAATATGAAAACCCTAACGACGAGTGCGAATCCGACGGCGGTAGACGACCGGCGGCTTGGGCGCCTGAGGCACCAGGGGCTGCGCCTCCCCCCCGGGCTGCGCGCCCCTCTTGGTGGGCCGCCGGCTGGGCCATAACATCTCTTCCCTCCTCGACAAACAGCTCGTCATCGAGCTGGAAGTCAGGGAAGCGAGTCTTGAAGTCCTCCAGTGGCTCCCAAGTGGCCTCCTCCACTGGAACGCCCTCCCAGCAGACGTGCAGCTCCCATGAGTCGGACACCCTGCGGGTGCGGAGAACCCGCGCCGGAGTCGGAAGCACACGGCCATCCTCGATGGCTGGCAGAGGCGGCACCACAGACGGAGGAGTGCCCTGAAACGGCTTGAGCAAGCCGACATGGAACACATCGTGCAGGCGGGCGTCCGCTGGAAGAGCTAGACGGTATGCCACCTGCCCAATACGCTCTACCACCTGAAAGGGCCCAGTGTAGCGAGGCCCGAGCTCCCCCTTGGCGCGAGGCTCCAGCGCGTGCGACGGTCGATGAAGAAGCCGCAACCACACCCAATCCCCCACCGCAAACTCCAGGTCGCGATGGCGGCGGTCATAGGAGGACTTGGCGTAGTTGCGGGCCTGAAGGAGACGCTCCCGGATGTCGGCGAGGTAGGCGTCGCGGTCGCGCAGCAATGCGTCGGCCTCCCCAGTGGGCGCCATCCTGCTGGACCTCGACTCCCTCCGCATGGCGTTCCAGTGGCGGGGTAACACAATAAAAAGTTGCAGTCTATTTCAGATTAAGAATAATCAAATAAGCCTCAGGACATAGGTTTGTGTGGAGTCGAGTTATTGTCAAGGTGCCCATGCTGCAGCTCGAGGACGAGCTGTTCGGAAAAGGGCGGGGTAATGTCAGGTGTCAAGGGCCTAATGGGCCGGGAGGCCCGTTAGGGTTAGGTGTAGGGATAAGATCGAGTCCTTGCTTAGGGGTCAAGTAGTCCTCTCTATTTAAAGAGAGGAGACGTATCAATCAAATCAAGCAAGAGATTAGAAGGAAAACCCTTCTCTCTTGCCGGTCGTGGGCGAAACCCCGCGGCCGGCGTTCCTTGCGACCTAGCAACCCTAGCTGCCCCTCTCTCAATTTTCTCCACGCGAACAGTACCCGCGGCTACTGTAGCACGCGGTTACTGTAGCACAGCAGCCCTAATCTTCCATACATCAGCCTCTAATCCTCCAATCACCGTCCCCTCGCATCGCAGTTCATAACACGATTACTATGCTAACTAGTGAAAAGATCAAGCTGACATTTAATGTGTTCCATTGGTTGTCAGGATTTCCCCTAGACAATCAAATTGTTTGGAATGACTGCATTGCAGCTTTTGAAGAACAGAAGTTAAAACTGCAGGAGGTCTTAAAGAGTGCGGATTGTAAGTTTTCATTGACTTCTGACATGAATGAAACTATGGGATACATGTGTGTCAGATGCCACTTTATCGATGCTGATTGGAAACTGCAAAAGCGGATAGTAAAATTCCTTGTTGTCGAGGCACCGCATAATGGTGTGATAATATTTAATGCGATTCTCAGATGCATTCAGGATTGGAATATTGAACAAAAAGTATTCGGGATTACAATAGGTAATTCTGCAGCTAACGAAACAATGGTGCACATGCTGAAGCAGAACTTGGTGCTGAAGAATGTTCTACCTGTTGAAGGGAAGTTGCTGCACAACCATTGTGCATCACATATAATAAATCTCATAGTCAGTGACGGGCTAAAGTTTGTAGATTCAATTGTGGACAAGATACGTGAGTGTCAAGTATATCCAATCTTCAGAATCCCAAGAGCAGATCTTTGAGAAAATTATTGTGCAAGAAGGCATTTCATATGATGAATGGCCATCTTTGGATACGCCCTCCTGTTGGAACTCAACATATTGGTTGATTCATACGGCTCTGTCATTGAAAAAGGAATTTGATTCATTGGCATTGCAGGATGCAAATTACACACATGCACCATCTTTGCAAGAGTGGGAAAGGTTGGGAGTAGTCTATAGATTGTTGGATGTTTGCTATGATGCTACTAATGTAATTTCCTGCTCGTCATGTCCTACATCCAACCTCTATTTCCATGAGATATGGAAAATTATGTTAACCTTGAATGGAGAAGCCTCTGGAGTGGATAATGATGTTCGAAAGATGATAAAAGGGATGAAAAGGACGTTTAATAAATATTGGAAAAAGTCATACATATCACTATGCATCCCTATCATTCTCGATCCAAGGTTCAAGTACATGTTTCTTGAGTTCCGTTTCAAGCAAGCCCTTGGAGCTGATGCTGGAAAAAGGCTTCGGAGAGTGCAGAAAGTATTAAGAGAGTTGTACAATGAATACTCTTCTCAATTGAATGATTGTAATATTGACTGCACAGACCATGGAGGGGACCAGGACATGGCTATGACTGAAGATGGACCATTCGCTGACTGGTGTCAGCATCTAAGTAGCAATGTGGAAGAGTTGACAGAACTAAGATAGATACTTAAATGACAGACCGATTCACCTATCTGAAGACTTCAATATATTAAAATGGTGGAAGGTTTAATCACCTGTTTATCCTACCCTTGCTCGCATAGCAAGGGATATGCTGGCAGTGCCTGATTCTACAATTGCATCGGAATTAGTTTTCAATACAGGAGAGAGACTTATCAGTGACTCCCATAGCAAATTGACGACAGAGACTGTTGAGGCACTTATTTGCCTCCGGAATTGGTCCCAAGGTTCAGGTTAATACTATATTTATCTTATACATAATTTTGTTTGCACTCACCTCAATTTTTAAAACTAATTTATCTTTGACTTTTGAATTGAAAACTAGGTTATAATCCGAGCATGAGATTGGCCACTGATTTCAGCGACCTTTTGTTTTGTGGCCGATTCGGTAACCTTGATGACCTTTGAATGTGACAAGCTATGTCTAGACTAAGGTAAACCCTAGCTTACTTCTGCTCTTAGCTTCTGTTTTATTAGGTATTGCTTAATTACTATATTAGTACTGGTGCACTAGGGAATTGTTGTTTTCTAGATTTTGTCAAATGATGTTTAAGTAGTAAATTGTTCAACTTCCTCAAAATATCATATTTAAAGTGACAGTTTTTGAAGTCTCGGTCCTAAATCGTCTTTTTTGTAAAAGTGTATTTTTAGTCATCATGGATCATGGAGTAGCTCTATGGATCTATTTGTACCTCTAGCTAACAGACAGTGGTTGCCCAAAACTGCTCTTCTAAAGAATGCAAATTACTGATCCTTCCACAACACATTAACCAACAAGAGTAGATGTGGCTACACAGATGTCAATGAAATATTGAAAGGACAGCAGGAAGCAATGCCATGGCTTTTATTTAATGATTAATTATTCTGTAATACAAAGCAAAATAAGCTGGATTGGCTGTGTCTAGACTCTAGAGCAGACTTAGCTAGCTCAAATATGTTTTACCTGTGGTTTGCAATAATTTAACATAACTTAATCTGAAAAGAAAGTGGTGTTGAGGTCTTTTCATACGAGTGATTTACCAAGTTTGTTCCATGTACCACGTTCCTAGGCAAATTGAAAACTGAAAGTACACTTTTTTATGATCTATATATGAGCTGATTACCTTTTTGTATCTATTTTCGTGGTATTACTCTGGATTGGCTCGTCAGACCAGGGTGGACTGGACGATGTTGATACTACTATATTGAGATTGTGTGTCTAGTAATCTAGTTCACCTGATTGTAGGTCTGGTTTCTCGCTAGGATGAAGAATTGAATTGAATATTGGTATTGTGTCGCCGTATCATGTGAGGAACAAACACAATGTCATTTAAATTTATTGGATCGATGGCACTGAACGCGGTTTATTTGCATGTTTAGAGTTTGAAGTAACTTTTCTTTTCTGAGAGACAAGATCAGGCTGGGGGAGCCAAACTTCTCTCCCTCTTGTGGGTCATCAGCTTGACAATACTTCAGTTAATTAGAAATGCCCTTTGCAGAAAAGTTAAATATTTAGTCAAACTCTTTTGTGTTGCTACTTGAAGTTTTGTCAGATGTTAAATGTGTTTACTGATTCCTACATGGGCTGAACTGTTGCATATCCAATTTCTTTCTTGGTTACATACAACTTGATGATTGAATAGTAGAATTACCATGATTATAAGGAAAATTGGCTCCATACAGCCCAAAGATCATCTGGCAACATAACATTCAGTTATTTTGGGGCACTCCTAACTGTAACTGTAATCCATGTCCAGAGAGTTAAATACGGATGACTAGACGTGCTAGTACAGACATGTGTTAAGCATTTAGGACAGCATATAGTTCAAATCAATATATGGCATTCATAAATATACATTTATACTTATTGCGATTTTACGATCCTCCAACCATATATATATATATATATATATATATATATATATATATATATATATATATATATATATATATATATATATATATATATATATATATATATTATGCACCTGGGTGCATTCTCTATAGCGAATGCACCCAGGCCCAACTAACCGAACCAACCAGGCTTCTTTTAACCTGGGGCGCGCGCGGGCCTGGTGGGTGGCGCGGTCCGCCGTCATAACCGCAGACCCACGATCGCCTAAAAAAAACCGCACCCACGACCTCCTGCGTTAACCACCCCACGTTTGGCCCGCTTATTACAAATTCCTCCCCGTCACTCTCTCATTCAATTCCCCCGACCCGTTACCACTCTCTCCACTTTCTCGTCTTCTCCGCTTTTGCTCTCGCCGGCGAAGAGAGGCGCAGTGTTTTTCTCATCGGCTTTTGAAGCGGAGTGATCGACTTCGCGAAGCTTTTAGTGCTCGTCGGGATTCCGAGCGGCGAACCACCCCTCTCTACTGCGCTGCGTTTTCGTCTTCTTCCTCTTTCTCTCCGCGCGGCTGTGGGGGTGGGGGCGAAACCCGCGGTGGGCGACTGTGGTGAGGCGGGAGAGACCCCAGCGCCGTTCCCCCACGAAACACATTGCTCGCAGGTATTCCGCCCTACCTCTCGCCGCTTTCATTTTTTTCCGGTAGGGTTTTTTCGTGTGGCTGCGTGATTATTCATGTTCGGCGGATTTTTGTTTTTCGAGAGCCCCCGGAGGGGAGGGGGGGGGGGGGTGAATGAGGGGCGTGAATGATTTTTGTTATTCATTCGGATGATTTTTTTGCTTTGCTACTTTTTTGCATTAGGGTTTTTACCGACTTTTTTTTTTTGTTTTTTCCATTCATTGGATGTTTCATATTCGATCAGACGTGGCTAGGTGTAAAAATCGCATGCGTTCCCGTCGTGTTATTTTTTTAATTTTTTCGCTAGGGGGGGGGGGGGGGGGGGGGGGTGGGGGGTTGATTGATTCATTGTTAGCAACCGTTGCATCACAGAAGTTGCAATCGGCCTATTACTGAGTTTGCAACCGGTCTATTACACTAGAAAACATTTGTTGCGGGTGGGGGGGGTTGATTGTTTTATGTTAGCAACCGTTGCATCACGAAGTTGCAATCGGCATATTACCGAGTTTGCAACCGGTCAATTACACTATATACATTTGTTTGCAGGTGGGGGGGGGGGGGGGGGTTATGGATTCATTGTTAGCAACCGTTGCATTACGAAGTTGCAATCGGCCTATTACGAGTTTGCAACCGGTCTATTACACTAGAAAACATTTTGTTGCGGGTGGGGGGGGGGTTGATTGTTTTATTGTTAGCAACCGTTGCATCACAGAAGTTGCAATCGGCATATTACTGAGTTTGCAACCGGTCAATTACACTATATACATTTGTTTGCAGGTGGGGGGGGGGGGTTTATTGATTCATTGTTAGCAACCGTTGCATCACAGAAGTTGCAATCGACTTATTACTGAGTTTGCAACCGGTCAATTACACTAGAAACGTTTGTTGCAGGTGCTGTAGCTTTTTCTGTCACACTTTTTTGTTTTTGCAATCGTTAATTGCGGGAGTTGCAACTATAATCACAGCAGAAGTTTGTAATCGTCTTAGCACGCATGGCTTTTTTGATTGATTTCATTGTTATCAACCGCTTTTTATTACAGGAGTTGCAATCTCCCTATTTTCTGGAGTTGCAATCTCCCTGTTAAGCAGTCATAGCAATAGTGTTTTTGTATGCCATAATCACAGCAGAAGTTGTAATTTGTCGTATTAGACAGGATTTTCTTATGTATTTTTTTTTTGTGTAGCAGTTTGATATTTTTTTTGTGAGAACTGCATCCTGTATTTTCTTTTACAGTAGTTGCAATCTTGTCTAGTATTAAATCTTTTTTTATTAGCATTAGCAGTTTTTTTTGTGTTACTGGTTTATAGGAGTTGCAATTGCCTTATCATAGAAGTTGCAAACTGCGCATTTTTTTATTTTTGATGATTGTTTATGTTCATATATTTTTTATTTCAGTTGTTATACTTTTTTATAATGGAGCAAGGCGGTCGGCAAGGCGAACAACAAGGTGTTCAAGATACTCGATCTTCTCCTCGGTTGTCTGAGAAGAGGAAGGCTGACAATTTACAAAGACTCCGTGAAAGGCGTAAAAGGCTCAGGTTGCCAACACCGCCGCTGGCTAGCACTGCTGAAGAGCTAGGAGATGAAGGACAGCATGATGAAGATTTTGTCGCAGATGGCGAAGGCTCGGACATGATGACGGCGATGACGCCGTTCGCCGCCGTTGGTGATGGCGACAAGGGCAAATTGAAGCCACGATCCATGCGATGCTCCCCTGCGAGTTTTATCAAGCTTATCAATGTTTTACCAAATGATCTTAAGGGTCAAGTAGTCGCAAAAGGTTTTGGGGGTCTTCTGAATTTCAAGCCCAACTACCTTAAGAGGGATGTTTGCAGCTGGTTGATGCGGAAGTTCAATCCAGAGACAATGAAGCTTGAGATTGGTGGCGGCAAAGAGATCAATGTCAGCCATCATGCTGTGTGGTGTGCCATGCAGATTCCCAATGCCGGAGGGGACCCGCTGCCAATGTCTGACGCAGATGCCCGTGCTGAGCGTGATCGGCTCGGCTTACAGATTGTTGGCCCTTCTTACAACTCGAGGAAGGGCATTACTGTCAAACACATAACTGCTGGGCTGAAGAACCGTTCATTGACTGGGGAGCTTGGTCTAAGAGCTTTTTTCATGGCTGCTTTCCAGTGTTTGCTGTTCTCCAACACCGACACCAAGATCAGGCTCGATGATGTCAGATATACCCAAGATATTCAGAACATTGGCACTAGGAACTGGTGCAAGGCAGTTGTTGACAGGCTCAGCGTTGCTGCTCGTTTATACAAGCTGGATTATGCTCAGAAAGGTATCAATGCACCCATCAGCGGATGCACGATCTTTCTAGTGGTAAGCTCAAGTCAGACACGCATCTTTTCCTGTTCTTTTTTTTTGTTTCATTGCTTTTTTTTTGCAACTTTGTTTACATACCGTTGTTGCAATCATATATTTTTTTCACTTTGTTTGTTCAATCCGGCATTTGCACCTTTTTTGCAATCACTATGCTACCCGGAGTTTGTAATCACATTCCAAATTACCTAGTCATGTGTTTTTTTTTGCAACCAGACATAATTATTGTTTGCAATCACACTCAAAACATAGTTGCAATCACACACTGGTTCAGTTTTCTTTTTGTCCCTTTTTGCAGTCACAGAAATAAACCAGCAGTTTTTGTAATCACACACTTTTTAGATTTTTGCAATCACTTTGCTACCCAGGATTGCAATCATATTCCAATAACCAAGTAGCTTTGCAAGCACATATACAAAGTCGGTTTCTTTTTCCTTTTTTTTGCAATCACACATAACTACCGGTTGCAATCACGCATGCCAAATAGCTGCAATTACACACCTGGTTCGGTCTTTTTCTTTTTGTCCCTTTTTACGATCCACGTAAAACAAATCGGCATTTTTTGTAATCACACACTTTAGTCTTTTGCAATCACTTAGTACCCGGGGTTTGCAATCATATTCCAAACAACCAAGTAGCTTTTCAACCACGGACAAATTCGAGTTCTTTTTTTTTTTGCATCTTTTCCTGTTCTTTTTTTTTTTGTTTCATTGCTTTTTTTTTTTGCAACTGTTTACATACTGTTGTTGCAATCATATATTTTTTTCACTGTTTGTTCAATCTGGCATTTGCACCTTTTTTGCAATCACTATGCTACCCAGGTTTGTAATCACATTCCAAATTACCTAGTCATGTGTTTTTTTTGCAACCAGACATAATTATTGTTTGCAATCACACTCAAAACATAGTTGCAATCACACACTGGTTCAGTTTTCTTTTTGTCCCTTTTTGCAGTCACAGAAATAAACCAGCAGTTTTTGTAATCACACACTTTTTAGATTTTTGCAATCACTTTGCTACCCAGGATTGCAATCATATTCCAATAACCAAGTAGCTTTGCAAGCACATATACAAAGTCAGGTTTCTTTTCCTTTTTTTTGCAATCACACATAACTACTGGTTGCAATCACGCATGCCAAATAGCTGCAATTACACACTTGGTTCGCCTTTTTCTTTTTGTCCCTTTTTACGATCCACGTAAAACAAATCGGCATTTTTTGTAATCACACACTTTAGTCTTTTGCAATCACTTAGTACCCGGGTTTGCAATCATATTCCAAACAACCAAGTAGCTTTTCAACCACGGACAAATTCGGTTCTTTTTTTTTTTTTTGCAACTACACATAACTACTAGTTGCATTCTTGTCACGCCAAATAGGTGCAATCACACGGTGGTTTAATTCTTTTTCTTTTTTTGCGATCACGAGAAATAAACCAGTAGTTTTTGCAATCACACACTTTTAAAATAGTTTTTGCAATTACACACAGTTTTTTGCTTCATCACTGTTTTTTTTTTTGCAGATGTTATACGTCGACAACTTGCAGCACGGATTCCAGACAAGTCCTTTTTGCATCCCCCGGTGCTCCTTCCCGGCTTCGAAGATGATTCAAGCTATACTCAACCAGGACCGCAGGGGGGATGTCGGCGGCGACAATGTTGAGTTTGGACATCTCGGGGTTTGTTTTTTTTTGCAATCACATTTTCTTTTCTTTTTTTTTTTTGCAAATGTTACCACCGTATTTTTTTACTCCAACTTTTTTGTTTTTTTGCGGCCGAAAAGTATCACGGACACATGCTACGGTGCTCCCGTGGGGTCTTTGACAAGATCGCCCATCCCCGCATTTGGCCCCGCCCAAGATGCGGATGATGAGGGGCTTACCGGCGTGTGCCGCCCAACCCGCAGCAGACCTCGCGCCCCATCGGCGGGCGCTACATTTGCTGCTTTGGGGCTAGTTCATCCGCCGCTGCCGCGGGGGCTCCCGGGCCTAGCACCTTCCATGATCCCGGCGGTCACGGCCCCCACGGCGCTTCCCCTCCCGTTTTTTATGAGTATCCAAGTTTGTGCACCGCATTCGGCCCGGCGCCTTTCGATTTAGTTGGAAGGAGCGGGAAGGAAGACGCGCCGGCTATCTCGAAGGAGTTTGACAAAAGCACTAAACGTGCACGGAGTATGCAAGGAAGGCTTCGAGTACGCAACAAGGTCACGTGATCTTATGGCGTCGGCTCATCGGGAGTGCGTTAGCGGCATCAACAAGCTTCTTGCGGATGCTTGCGGTACCGCCAAGCAAGCTTCCAAGGGTCGCGGGAGGAAGGTCTGCGGATGTCACACAACCATCAACCGGTATGTTCTTTTTTCTTTTATATATATATTTTTTTTTCATAATCATGTTTATACCACATGTAAGCAGAAGATGCAATCAGACACACAACCTTTTTGCAAACATACATCTCACATTACCTTTTTTTTGTTTTCAATCAGATGTAAACTGCAGTTTATTTTATATGTAATCACTACTTTTTTTTGCAATCATGCACACCCAAGGTTGCAAACATACTAATATAGCATTTTTTTTGCAATAACACTTTTTATTTCTGTGTACAACAACAGCACCAGCAACTGAATCAAGTATGGAAGACATTCAGGGGGCAGACACGGATGATGGTGTTTTCGACGCTCCCAGCCCAATTGAAATGGAGGTATATCAAGGCGGCGCGCACGATGAAAACCCTGCACAGGGTGATGTTGATCACAGAAACGTTGAGCAAACACCCCCCCACGGTCATGATAGTGAACATTGTAGTTTCGATAGAAGTAAGAATATATATTTTTTTATATATTTTTAGTCTAAATGATCTGTATTTTATTTTTATTTACCATCTTCTTCTTCTATTTATTTTTGCAGCCCCCCCACACCTTTCTGGCAACATTTCAAATGTTGATGAAATTCTTGGACTTTTTGATTCGCCTCCTCGCGCTGGCGACAATGCCGACGAGCCCCCGCGTGAGCCAAGACACACTGTTGGAAAGAGGAGTGTTTCCTCAATATCTCCCTCTCCCCACCAGGTTGATGTAAGCTCTTTTTTTTTACACCCAGGTTGCAATTCCCTCTCAGGTTTAATGCAGCCACACCGCATGGAAAGTTGCAATTAGTTACTCAATCTAGCAATCATCAGCATTTTTCACTGTTTTTCTTTTTTTTTTGCAATTTTTGATTTGTTTGTTTTTTCCTCAATTTTATTATTTTCAGCCTCAGCCCAAGAAGAAAGATCGGCGGCATCGGCATCGGCGAAGCGGGTTTGCAACCCACACACCACCAACATTGCAGTTGGGTTGTACTTACAGTTGCAATGCTTTATTTTATTTCTTTTTGTTTTTTTTTACTTGGCTAAACCACAACTATTCACTCTTTTTTTTTTTTCGCCCCATAACACGCTTCACTAGAACTTATGCAAGGAGGACCGACAGGGAGGAGAGGAGGCGGAAACTTGAGGCCGAGAAGAATCTTGCGAGAGGAGGCAAGGAGAAAGGTCGAAGAAGAGGAAGCCTTGAGGAGAGAGTCCGAAGCCGAGGAAGCCAAGAAGAATGCCGAAGACGAACGAGAGGAGGAAGGCGAGGGCCGATAAAAAGACTTTGGAAGATGAGAGTACGTTGAAAGCGACGGCGGAGTTTGTAACCCACAAACTATCAACAATGCAGCTTGCTTGCACTTTATAGTTGGAATTATAACTCTTTTTTTTTTCACCGTCACATATGTTTTCACTCGGCGGCTGAAGCGAGAGCCAAGCGAAGGCCGCCGAAGAGGAAGCTTTGAACGGAGAGCCGCAGAGGCAAAGCGGCGGGTTTTTGTTACCCACATAGCACCAACATTGCAATTTGTTTGCTATTATAGTTGCAATTATAACTCATTTTCTTTTTTTTACTGCCACATATGATGCACTCAGCAGCTGAAGCAGAATCCAAGCAGAAGGCTGCTGAGGAAGAGATTAAAAAGGCTGCAGCTGAGGCAGCAGCAGGTTTGTTACCCACACACCACCAACATTGCAGTTTGTTTGTATTTATATTTGCAATTATAACTTTTTTTTTACTGCCACATATGATGCTCTCAGCAGCTGAAGTAGAAGCTAAGCAGAAGGCTGCTGAGGAAGATAAGAAAAAGGCTGCAGCTGAAGAAGAGAAGAAAAAGCTTGTCGTCGCGTTAGCTTCTAAGACGGCTTCATCCGAACAAGGCCGCGGAAGGGAAATCTAGTGATGAGCAAGCAACAACGAGTTTTTGTAATCACACTTTGGTTCGAGTCTTTTTCTTTTTGTCCCTTTTTACGATCCACGAAAAACAAATCAGCATTTTTTGTAATCACACACTTTAGTCTTTTGCAATCACTTAGTACCCGGGTTTGCAATCATATTCCAAACAACCAAGTAGCTTTTCAACCACGGACAAATTCGGTTTCTTTTCCTTTTTTTTTTTGCAATCACACATAACTACTGGTTGCAATCACGCATGCCAAATAGCTGCAATTACACACTGGTTCAGTCTTTTTCTTTTTGTCCCTTTTTACGATCCACGTAAAAACAAATCAGCATTTTTTGTAATCACACACTTTAGTCTTTTGCAATCACTTAGTACCCAGGTTTGCAATCACACATAATACTCTAGGCTTTTTTTTTCAATCACAACTCACCCCGCTGTTGCAATTACACAATACTCGACTTGCAATCATAAATAACCAAATAACCAAGTTTCTTCAACCACACATAATACAGTCATGGCGTAACCACAAATAACTTCTCGGTTGCAATCACGTACGTAAAACGGTTTTGCAAACACAAACCGTTATGGCAAATTTTTTTGTAATGACACGCACTAAAATAGTTTGCAAACACCGTACATGCTTTTCGTTTTTTTATTCACGCTTTTACGTTGTTGCATTTACGGAACAAGCGATGCCGAGCAAGAGTCTTGAACCCGAAAAAGCGAGAAAAAAGGCAAGCAAGCCGCAACCGAAGATTATCGAGCCGGAGCGACGATTTCGTGATGAGCAAAAAAGATGCACTGATGAAATCCGGAGGAAGAAGGCCGAGGCCGATAACAAGAGAAATGTTGGTGCTACCAAGAAGCTTGAGTTAAAGAAAAAGGTCGGAGCCGACAAGAAGGCTGAAGAGAAGGAGAAGAAGATCATAGCAGAAATCCAGAAAAGGCTGGACGCGAACATTGCTGCTTTACAGAAGGAGCCTTCCGCATCAAAGATAAACAAGCAGGTGGAGATGCAACTGTCAAAGGCGTACGCTAAGAAGCGTACTGAGTATGAGAAAAAGTTAGATTATCTCCGCCAGGAAGCCAATGCTGTGATGGAATCTGTGGAGGCACCTTTGCATTCAGCATCCCCTTCATCAGCTGACGATGTCGAGTTTCCTCCGGAGTCCCAGGATGATATTTCTAATTTGACTCCACCGATCCGTCTTTCACAAGACGAAGTGTCTGAAGGTCTCGTCGATTACGGCAAGGTTCAGAGGCTGATTTTCAAGCGCCTAGGTGACAGAGTGATGAGGAGGCCTGCTGAGTTCGTATCTCCGTTCCAGATAAAACGCAAGCGCCCCGACATACCTGTTTCCAAGGCTGTTTATCTGAGGCAGAAGATCATATCTGAACCTGAGCTTCAACAGTATGTTTCTTTTTTCTTTTTACTGTGTATTTTTTATGTTGCAATTGTTTTCATACTGGCATTGCAACTGTTACACTCCCAGTTTTGCAATTTGTACACTTTTTTTGCAATCATACATTCAGCACTTTTTTTTTGCAACCACTCACACAGCAATTTGCAATCATATGTTTGGCAAATCTAGTTGCAATTGTTTTCTAACTGGCATTTGCAACTCTTACACTCCCAGTTTTGCAATTTGTACATTTTTTTTGCAATCACATATTCAGTACTTTTTTATGATTGCAACCACTCACACAGACCAATTTTGCAATCACATGTTGTCAAACCTAGTTGCATTTGTTTCATACTGGCATTGCAACTGTTACACATACAGTTTTGCAATTTGCACACTTTTTTTTTGCAATCACACATTCAGCAGTTTTTTTTGCAACCACTCACACAGACCAATTTCACATGTTGTCAAACCCAGTTGCAATGCACAGGAGTTGCAATCACGGTTAACAAGTGGTTTTTGCAACCATACACTCGTGTTTTTTGGAAGTATCACACGAGAGGCGGTTGCAACCACATTTATTTCATTTTTGGATTTTTTTTGGTGCGGGAGGACTTTATTGGAGTTTGGCATTCTTGCTGAATTCTATCGGACAACAACTCATTGACAGTTTCTCAAACGACAAGTTGGGAGAGTCTTCCTTGATCGATTTCGTGGTGCATTGCATGCGGCATGATGACATTGTGCACAAGCTTGATTCGTTTGGGTACAGGGTGTTTCTCACGACTGGTTTCTATGTAAGCCTTTTTGTTTTTTCAACTGTCCGTTTTTTTTAATACAATACAGCAACCTGTTGAAACAACAACATTTTTTGTTGTGACTGATGTAGTTTTTGTTTTAATGGGCTTTTTTTTTGCCCCTGTTTGCAGTGGAATATTAATTTTTGCGACGCAGTCCTCAATGAGGATAAATCTGAGACAGAAGAATTCAAAGTCGTCTGGAACCACCTGATGACCGAGTGCATAAACTACGATCTGTCAAGAGCAAAACTGGTTAGCAGACATCTTTTTTCTTAAATACAGTCTGTTTTTCTTTGTAACATTTTTCAAAGTTGCAATCATAAATGAATTTTGCAATCACACATCAACACTAGATGTAATCAATACACTAATCATTTTTTTTGTCCCCCCTGCACTCTTTGTTTTTTTGCACCAGATTTTTGTCCCCATCCATGACGCAGGACATTACTTTGTTTATTGTTTCAACTTCATGCATAATCGCATTGATGTGCTGGACTCAAACGACTACTTCATGAAATGCACGGACCCTGTAGAACGTCACAAGCATGTGTTTGCAAAAATTCCAATCATAGATGCAGCTTTCCAGAAGGTGTCCAACTTTAAGCTGCCCAGAGTTAGTGGTTGGAGGAAGCCTTTCATTGAAGTTCCCAAGCAAGCTGGCCCCAATGATTGCTTATTTTTTGTCTGGAAGTACATGGAGTACTATGATGGGAACAAGATGACAGAGGAAATCAACCCGGTAATGCGTGATTTGAACTGATCCATTTTTTACATCTTTTCTCTTTTTTTTCTATGTTTCGCATGTGCATTTTTTTTATCTTGTCGAAATAGCTATTTTTTTTAATGTGTGTTTTTTATGCTTTGCTGCAGTTCAATGGCGTCATTTACGGATGTGAGATGCTTGCATTATCAAATCTTCCACCCCCTCAACCAGGCCGATCTCCCCGCAATGCCGGACAAGTACGAGAATCGGGGGACGGCGTCTTGCTCTCGAAGATGACGGCGGCCCCTCGCGGACTTTTAGGATCATTGGGATAAAAAAACATGTTATATCTGTGTGTTTTATCTGCATCTGGTATGCGACATGTTATGCGTGGCAGTACAAAAATACTATATCACGTGATGTGGCAACTTTTTACGTCCTTTTTTTTTGTTTGATTTTGTGAATTTGAACTCTGACAATGTATTTTTGTGCACCTTCTTTTTTTATTCGGCATGGAGTGTGTTCTTTTTGCAATCCACCTTTACCTGTTTTTGCAACCACACACTCGATAAGATTGCAATCACTCACATGTGTTATTTCTGCAACTGTTTTTTTTTGCAATCGCAGCACATCAGCGGTCAGGGATGTTTGCAATCATCTTGTATTTTCACGAAGTTGCAACCACATCAAGCAAAGACCAAACTAGTCACACCAAGCTTTTTTTTTTTACCAGTTTTTGCAATCGCAATGACATTGCTATAAGGGGGTGTAATCACACTGAGACATGATTTGCAATCAACTACATTCTGGTTTGCAACTGTCTTTGTTTTTGCAATTGCAGCACATCAGTCGTTGCAAACACACTGCTAAGGATGTTGCAATCACCGGTATTTTTGGACCAGGTTGCAACCTAGCTTCAATCTTGCAAATCACTGCTGTAAGGTTGCAATCACACTGCCATGAGGGCGCAAGCAATAACCCACATTCTGGTTTTTCGCAACTGTCATGTTTTGCAATTGATACACATCAGCTGTTGCAACCACATTTGAAGAATGTTGCAATCTCCTGTATATACACCAGGTTGCAACCACCAACCGTGTCATGTTATGGAGCTTTTTCTTTTTTGAATTGGTTTTTTTTGCAGACGCATTTACTTGTGTGTTTTTTGCAACTGTTTTTTTTGCAACTGTTTTTTTTGCATCTGTCCTTTTTTTAAACACATATAACTCCTGGTTGCAATCACTAATGCAAATTTTTTGCAATTACACATTGGTTCAGTTTCCTTTTTTCTTTTCTTGCAGTCACAGAAATAAACCAGCAGATTTTGCAATGGGACACTTTAGTTTTTTGCAATCACTTACTACCCAGGCTTGCAATCATATTCCAAACAACCAAGTAGCTTTGCAAGCAAACAGACAAAGTCAGGTTTCCATTTTTGCAACACACATAACTACTGGTTGCAATCACGTTTGCCGAATTGTTGCAATCACACACTGGCTCAGTTATTTTTTTTCTTTTTTTTCCAAAACACACGTAAGCGGCAGTTGCAATGACACTGCTATAAGGGCGCAAGCAATCACCTACATCTTGGTTTTGCAACTGTCGTTTTTCGCAATTGCTGCACATCAAATGTTGCAACCGCATGTTTTGGATGTTGCAATCACCTGTCTTTTTTTCACAAGGTTGCAACCACATCAAGCAAACACCAACCTAGTTGCAATCTGACAGCTTCATGGCATGGTGCTTTTTTTTGGAACTGTTCTTTTTTTTTGCAATCGTGGCACATCAATAGTTGCAACCACACTGTAACCTATTAAGCAATCAACCGTATTTTTCATCTGTCTTGCAACCACATCAAGCAAACACTAACCTAGGTTTGCAATCTGACAGAGTCATGCAGCAGTTTTTTCATTTTTTCTAAACAGTTTTTTGCAATCAGACACATTCATTTTTTTGGGGGGCTGCAAAAAAAACAGTGTTTTTTGAGTATTTTTTGTAATCACAGTTGCAATCAGATAGTTTTTGTTACCCAGCAGTTCTTTTTTTTGCAAACCAGATGCTATTTTCTGGATAAATTATATTGGATTCATTCAGATTCATAGTCATCCCTGTAGTCAACATCGCGCGAGGTCGCTCTTCTGATTCGAGCAATCGCGCCATGTGCTTGCGACTGCTGCAGAACTACACTGCATTCAGATTTTTGTGTTTCATCTGCTTCACTCTGCCCTTCCTGATCTCCGTTTTGTCCGTTTTTTACTCTTGGGCGGCCTCTTTTTCTTTGAGCCCAACCTTCAGTTTTTGCACCTCTTTTTTTGGCTTTGTTTTCTGCTGCCTTGCTTCTGTTTGGGTTTTGGGGGCATGTTGTGCTGTAGTGCCCCCTAACATGACAGGTTTGGCACTCCTTCACACCCTTACCTCCACTGTATGTGCTGTAAGGATTATCAGGTATCATAATGTTTTTGGAGGATTTTGCTGCGCTGACAGGCTTCCTACCTTTTGTGTTAGACATGGGTGGTTCAGTCACTATCACACCGCCTAGGGTAGTTGCTTCCGAACCGGGCACATGGTTTATTTTTGGTGTGGCGGGGGTTAATAGGATTTATAGCGCTTTCCACGGTGGCGTCACCACTTTCATCCGTTGGTCGGACACAAACTAGACCCATCTCGTTATCCCCATTTTCATGCAAATCACCACTTTCCATCTCACAAGCAGCGGTGTCTGCCTGTTTGTAGAAGCTCAATACCGGGAGTTATCATGTCGATGTGCGGACGGTCTCAAAGATAAGCACGGTCGGATTTGCTTCCCGCTCTACACGGGCGCATTAACTTGGGCAGCAGCTTTGACATTCTCGTTTGCTCTGTGTCGCATGAGTTGCAACCCGAACATCGTGCCCGTCCCATGGAACTACGGATCTCGCATTACGTGTGTATCGCCGCGAGAATGTACTTTTCGGTATGCTCGCACTTGCGGTGTGGGTGAATGCTTTGATCACGTGCATGCAAAACAATCCCGTGTGCTCCCATTGCATGCATTCGCATTTATATATACCCTCTTTTTTGTCGCCTAGCACCTTGAATGCGTGTTGTGCCCAACGAACACTCCTCGTTCCTTTTTCATGCTTCACCAAGTAACCGCATTCAACATCCGGATCGGGCTCAATCACAAACGCCGTCCGTTAGCATATTCCCGCTTGTATTCATTATACACGCCCGCGTGTACACCCCGCCTTAGCCGCTCATCAAACCGTGATTTGCATGCCCTGACAACCTCGGCCTGCACATCAGAATTTTAAATTTCGGTTTTCGTCATTACATTTTTATTGCAACCGCAGACATATCACAATGCAATCACATGTAACATGTTGTTACAATCACGCACGCCAAATAGTTGGAATCGCACACTTATCCAGTTTTTCACACTTATCACAGAAATAAACTAGCAGATTTTGCAATCAAACACTTTAGTTTTTTGCAACCAGCTTACTACCCAGTGCTAGCAATCAAGTAGCTTTCCAAGCACGGACAATACCAGGTTCATTTTTTCTTTTGCAAACCGCACATAATCCCCGGTTGCAATCACGCACGCCAAATAGTTGCAATCACACACTGGCTCAGTTTTTCTTTTTCTTTTTTTTTTGCAGTCATAGAAATAAACCAGCGTTCTTTGCAATGACACACTTTAGTTTTTTGCAATCACTTATTACCCAGGCTTGCAATCATATTCCAAACAACCTAGTTTATTTTTCAACCACACGGACAAAGTCACGAAATAAACCGAAGATTTTGCAATCAAACAATTTCCTTTCTTGCAATCACGCACTACCCAGGATTGCAATCATATTCCAAACAACCAACTAGCTTTTTTCAACCACACAGACAAAGTCAGGGTTTCTTTTTTTGTGCAACCGCACATAACTACTGTTTGCAATCAGTCACGCCAAATTGTTGCAATCACACACTGGTTTATTTTTCGTTTTCTTTTTTGGAGTCACAGAAATAAACCAGCAGCTTTTTGTAATCACTCACTTAATTTTAGTTGCAATTAGTCACCCAACTTAGTTGCAAACACACACACTGGCGCAATGACTAACTAAAAATTTTTTTAACCAAACATGTTTTTTTGCAAAACCACAAATTAACATGATTTGCATTAAAAAAATTTCAGTTTTTTTTTTAAGAATACCTGTGAGTAGTGCGACTCCCCAGCATCCATGTGGTCTGTGTGCTGAACAGAGTCAAGCACCCTCTTTGCAAACATATGCAATGTTGTCACACTGCCAACATATCCGTCTTTCAATACTCTGTTCTGGCTCTCAGATCTCTGGGTTGAAGTCATTCTTCCGCAGTACATGCCCTTAAAATATGCTGCAATCCATCTTTTCCTTTTCTGCCACAATGCTACAATCGCTGGGTGTTCCCCTATGCCACATTCATCCATTAGCTTCCCCCACTCTACCTCAAATTGTGTAGGACCCAGAGGATAATTTATCAGAGACTCCAGTTTTTCCTTCAGATTTTTGTCCCTGTGCACCTTGTACAACTCCTCGAGTTCATAATCCCACATCCTTATTATGTGCCACCGGCAATTTCTGTGTTGTGATTTATCAAACACAATTTTTATCGCCTCCCTCATTGCTGCATCTTCATCTGCAGAAACATCGATTTTTTAAAATCAGTTTCCTTTTTTTTCTCCTGTGAATATAAATGTTTTTCTTTTTTTTTGCAATCCAAAAACATATGATGATTTGCAATCAAAAAAATAGAGTTTAATGTACCTGTTAGAATCACAAAAGGCTGCCTGCCGCTCATGCAGCTTTTGAATGACTCGAAGAGCCATCTGAAAGTGTCAGTTGTCTCATCCCGAAGAAGCGCTTGCCCAAACGACACATTTTTCAGATTGTTGCTGCATCCGACAAACATCGCCAGCGGCATCTTCTTGTTGTTAGTTTTGTGGGTAGTGTCAAAAGTGATGACGTCTCCAAAATCCACGTATTCTGCACGCTGACTTGCATGGCTCCAAAAAATGCTTCTTAGCACTTTCGTCTTTGGGTCAAAATCAACATCCCGAGAGAATGCTTCATTGTTTTGCTTACACTCCCTAAAAAACTGGAATAACTTCTCAATGTCACCATCCCTGTCCTCTCGCGTCTGCTCAGCTTTCCTGCACCACAAGTGAATGAAAAACATTTTAAGCATACAAAATAGGTTTTTTTGCAATCGCAAACTACCCAGGCTTGCAATCATATTCCAAATAACCAAGTAGCTTTGCAAGCACACAGACAAAGTCAGGTTATTTTTTTTTGCAACACATATAACTCCTGGTTGCAATTACACATTGTTTCAGTTTTCTTTTTCTTATTTTTTGCAGCACAGAAACAAAACCAGCAGATTTTGCAATTAGACACTTTAGTTTTTCGCAATCACTTAATACCCAGGCTTGCAATCATATTCCAAACAACCAAGTAGCTTTGCAAGCACACAGACAAAGTCAGGTTTCTTTTTTTTTTTGCAACCGCACTTCCCCCCTGGTTGCAATCACGCACGCCGAATTGTTGCAATCATACACTGGCTCAGTTTTTCTTTTTCTTTTTTTTGGCAGTCACAGAAATAACCAACAGTTTTTTGCAATCACACACTTAAGTTTTTTGTAATCACTTACTACCCAGGCTTGCAATTATATTCCAGACAACCAAGTTTCTTTTTTCAACCACACAGACAAAGTCAGGTTCCTTTTTTTTTGCAAAACACACATAATTCCTAGTTGCAATCACTCACGCAAATTAGTTGCAATCACGGACAACGGCTCGCTTATTCTTTTCCCTTTTTTTGCGATCACGTAAATAAACCAAATAGCTTTTTTTGCAATGAGACACTTTAGTTTTTTGTAATCATTTAATACCCAGGCTTGCAATCATATTCCAGACAACCAAGTTTCTTTTTTCAACCACACAGACAAAGTCAGGTCCCTTTTTTTTGCAAACCACACAGACAATTTCCTAGTTGCAATCACTCACGCAAATTAGTTGCAATCACACATTGGTTCAGTTTTATTTTCCTTTTTTTGCACTTATCGAAATAAACCAGAGATTTTTTTTTCCAATGAGACACTTTATTTTTTTGCAATCACACACTACCCAAGATTTTTTGCAATCATAGTTTTTTTGCAATGACACACTTTAGTTTTTTGCAATCATTTACTACCCAGGCTTGCAATCATATTCCAAACAACCTAGTTTATTTTTCAACCACGGACAAAGTCGGGTTTCTTTTTTTTGCAAACGCACATTATCCCTAGTTGCAATCACTCACGCAAATTAGTTGCAATCACGGACAATCGGCTCGGCTTATTCTTTTCCTTTTTTTTGTAGTCACGAAATAAACCAGCTTTTTTTGCAATGAGACACTTTAGTTTTTTGCAATCATTTAATACACGAGCTTGCAATCATATTCCGGACAATCACACATTGGTTCAGCTTTTATTTTCCTTTTTTTGCGCTTATCGAAATAAACCGTAGATTTTTTTTGCAATGAGACACTTTATTTTTTTGCAATCACAAACTACCCGGCTTTTTTTGCAATCATAGTCCAGACATATGACTTACATGTTTTGGATGTCCTTCTCTGTGAATGGCCAGTTTTGACGTCCTCCATACAATTCTGACATCACATTCATCGCAGCCTGTTTGGCACGCCACTCCTTGACATGATTGCAAACAAGTCATCCATAGCAGTCTCCCTCTGTTTATGAGCATGCATATACCTAACCATCCTAGCTGATGGCTGAAGTTTATGGTTGTGCGCTTCCCCGATTCTGTCGAAGTACCAGATTTTGCGTTTTTTGTCCTCTTTAACTTTAGCATACGCTGGACAACCAATTCTCATTGATCTTTTATCAGTTTGTGGTTCATCATTTTCCTTGCCCGGCTTCATAAAACCCTGACGGTTGCAAACCCAGTGTTTAGTCTCTTTACTAGTCCTCATGGTTCTCACACTGAATCCAGCCATTTTTGCATAATCAAGGTAAAATTGGTGCGCTGCTTCTATTGAATCAAACTCCCGCCGCACTCTTGGGACAAACACATCAAGCATGTTTGCATCCCGTGTGGAGAAAATAACCAACCATAAGTTTTTTTTTTTTTGGCCTTTTTTTTGTTTTTTGCAATGCACATGGGAATAAGTTTGCAACCGTAAAGCATTACACGTTGCAAACAAGCGAAACATAATAAATGCGGATTAGCATACACGACGGACTACGAACCCCCATTTATGTTTTTTGCAATGCACATGGGAATAAGTTTGCAACCGAGAAAGCATTACACGTTGCAAACAAGCGAAACATAATAAATGCGGATTAGCATACACGGAGACTACGAACCCCCAGTTATGTTTTTGCAATGCACATGGGAATAAGTTTGCAACCAGACAGCATTACACGTTGCAAACAAGCGAAACATAATAAATGCAGATTAGCACACACAGCAGACTACGAACCCCCATTTATGTTTTTGCAATGCACATGGGAATAAGTTTGCAACCAGACAGCATTACACGTTGCAAACAAGCGCAACATAATAAATGCAGATTAGCACACACAAAGCGGACTACGAACCCCCATTTATGTTTTTTGCAATGCACATGGGAATAAGTTTGCAATCGCACGCGAGATCTCTCGATTGCAACCAAAACCCACCAAAACTTTCGCAACCACCAAAACTTTCGCAAAACATCACACACAAAAAACACTGACAATGAAACCTCAAATCATCCCGGATCTTTTGGGTTTTTGCAACCGAAGTCTTGCAAACCAACAAGCAAACTAAATAGCGAAACGAGGTTTTTGGCGTTTCCTTGTTCGATTTTTTTTTCCGTTACCGGGATGAACAACTCCGACGGATCGGGCGTGATCATTGAGCCAGGCGGAATCGATGGCGGAGGCGTCAGCAACGTCGCGTGATGCAAGGGATCACCCGATCCGCGCCCCCGAGCCCCCGTCGTGGGCGTTGCCGACGTAGGAGGTGCCGCCGGAGCGAGATGCAATCGGCGGCGGTGCCGACGATATCGGCAGAGACCCGCTCGTCGTAACAACCGCCATCCGCTCCGGGACCACGCGCCGCGCCGTTTGTGGTGATCCCGGGCGCGGAAGCGACGGTGGAGCCATTGGTTTAGGCGCGCGGCCGGCTCGGTGATCCGAGGCGTAGAGGAGACGGCGCCGCCATTGGTTTTTGTTTGGGCGGGGGGGGGGGGGGGGTGGTTAGACCCGATGGCGATTTTTATGGGGGGGGGGGGCATTGTCGGAGGTGGGAGATCGCGCTCGGCGGGGGTTTCTGGTCGGACCGGTCGGGCGGGGGGCGGGGGGCGGGAAGCTTGGGGCTCGGTGGTTGGGGGTCCGTGCATTGGCGAACTAAAATGCACCCGGTGCATTTTAGTGTCGTCGTATATATATATATATATATATATATATATATATATATATATATATATATATATATATATATATATATATATATATATATATATATATATAGTTTTGCTATAGTGCACACCGGGTGCATTACGTACGAGAGAATGCACCCACCCTTGTTGCAACTAGGTTTTGTCCGGTTGCAAATCGGGGCTCATTCTCGTTGCAATTTATTCACGTCGGGTTGCAATTAGGAGTCTAGTTGCAATTGGTTCATGTCCAATTGCAACGAGTCGAATTCGTTGTAATTAGTTCC
Organism: Cenchrus americanus; assembly: GCA_947561735.1. NCBI lineage: Eukaryota > Viridiplantae > Streptophyta > Magnoliopsida > Poales > Poaceae > Cenchrus > Cenchrus americanus. The sequence continues at coordinate 96,727,378 of OX387243.1, read as the reverse complement.
GTCAAGTTGCAATTAGTATAGTGTCACGGTTGCAATCGGTTAGTCTCTTTGTTGCAATTGGTTCGCGCCTAGTTGCGGCTTGGCCGGGTTTAGTTGCAATTGGTTCGCGTTGAGTTGCAATTGGTCCGTCAAGTTGCAATTGGTTCACGTCGAGTTGCAATTGGTCCGTCAAGTTGCAAATGGTTCGCGTCGAGTTGCAACTGTCCGTCAAGTTGCAATTGGTTCAGCTTCGCGAAGTTGCAACCGCGGGTCCGTGCATTTGCTATACGTAATGCACCCGGGTGCATTTTAGTTATTATATATATATATATATATATATATATATATATATATATATATATATATATATATATATATATATATATATATATATATATATATATATATATATATATATATATATATAAAACTATTACATTGTAGCCGGCCACAAAATAACTATTCTATGGCCAGACCCAACTAGCACGTTAGCACATCGAGCCGAGCCATGCAGCCAGCCAAGTACTACCCACAATCAATCCTATTTAATTGGTGCTCTCATTACGGGTTTGAAAAATCAGCCAAGATTTGATTACGACGTACATCAATGTGTGATTTTGTCTCTACACGATGCATGCATGTTAGGAGAATTCAAGAATCAATAGGGTTGGTTGTTAATGCCCGTTGTGTGTGCCACATATTTCGTTACAAAGTATTTTCTGTAAAAGATTTACTAGTAGTTCAGAAAATTATATGAATTACTTGGTCTATTCCTTGCAAAACCAGGCAATTGGGATTTACGATAATTTTGTTAGTAATTTACTACAATACATGCCCCTTTGCACACCATTGTATTTTTATAGTAATCTCTGTAAATGATTTACTACAATATATTTATGCATTTTGACGCATAACTCTGCATCTAATTACTACCATACCAAGCTATTTGAATTACCGCACCTATTTCAACCTAATTTTGTCTTCTTATTATAGTAATATATTTCTCGGATTATCTTTGATGCTAAATTGTCGTAACCGGTGACGGTGAGCCATTCAGATTCGTAACTATTTTATTTTACATTCAATTCATAAAAATATAGTAAATCGTTAACAATATGTGATGCCTTACCTACCGTAACTCCCCTGCTACTTATCAACTGATCCAAGTATATTTTATTATTATGCATTCTTGTGACTAGGTTCGCACTTGTATGGTGCATAAACAATAATATAATATATGATTCATACATGGTTCAAACATTGTGCACTGCTCTTTGTTTTCTCGTAACCATGTAGTAGTTCATGCTCGGCACGTGTACACGGAACAATGGGCGGTGCTGCGTGGCATAGGTTTGCTTAATAGTAACCGCAACGTTAATCACGGATCGTGTAACCGCACGTTGCTTTTTCTACGGAACCTCAGCACATATGCCTTCCTAGGCATGGCTCACTAACACAGCTCGGCTGACAGTAATTACCGCTATTTAATTAGGACGTGTGACCCTGGGTGCTCCAAAACCGGCACACGCTGCCCCAATTGGCCTGGTTGGTGCGGTGCACTGGTCTGGCTACAGAATAAGTTATTCTACGGCCGGCTACAGAGTATACTCACCCGATATATATATATATATATACTGTTTTGCTATAGTGCACCTGGTTGCATTCTGTATAGAGAATGCACCCACCCTTGTTGCAATTAGGTCTTGTCCAGTTGCAACTGGGGCTCATTCTAGTTGCAATTTATTCACGTCGGGTTGCAATTAGGAGCCTAGTTGCAATTGGTTAGTCTCTTTGTTGCAATTGGTTCGCGCCTAGTTGCAGCTCGACTGGGTTTAGTTGCAATTGGTTCGCGTTGAGTTGCAATTGGTCCGTCAAGTTGCAATTGGTTCGCGTCGAGTTGCAATTGGTCTGTCAAGTTGCAATTGGTTCAGCTGCGAAGTTGCAACCGCAGGGTCTGTGCATTTGCTACACAGAATGCACCTGGGTGCATTTTAGTATCGCCCGATATATATATATAGACACACACACTTCACTCCCTCATGTATGCTAGTGGATTCCAATATTTTCTACCAATAGTATAAGAAATCCTCACCTAATCTATCACAATCCCGACCTGGGCAGCGTACAAATGGAAGAAAGTCTTTTTTAGCATTCAAATGGAAGAAAGTCATGGGAGTCAGGAAATAACAAATAGGTTGGTGCTAGCAATGTAACTGTACATGTTTTAAAGTAGATAAATAAATAAATTTCTTAAACAAAGGAGTAGTTTTTATAACTATGGCATTATGTTTCTTGTGACTAGATGTTTAAATAAAACACATTGATTATATTTAATGATTTTTCAAGTTGGAACAATTTTTATACGAAGCCAGAGTATTAATGTAGTAAATATTAATGTAACATCCCAGGCACCACAAATGCTGGAACTAAATGTTTCTTCCAACTTATAGCATATATACCAAAACAATAGTAAACGTAAAAGCAAAATAAAATAGTATTAACCACAAACTAGAAATTTACTGAGCATCTCAACACAGAATAATGAAGAAAGATAATGCGCACCTATTATTATCATGAAACCTCGAAAGGTCACCACAGCAATCTACTCTACCTTCATTATAGCAAGCCAGATGAATTATTATATTTGTAAATCAACTTGAGCAAAAATGTGATGATATAATCCCGGGAAGAAAGCATCATTAAAGGTGTATTGTGCGAGACTAAACCTTTGCAAGCAAATAATTTAGTAAATCATTTAAACTATTTATCCTATACCTACCTCATGAAAATCCACTGAATGAAAACCTAATCTCGAAAGCATAACCGACAGACTGTATAATGTTGTGGTCATCCAACTTATTGTAGCTAGCTAGTGTAAGTGTGTAACACCCTCCCTCTTTGGTTTTGTGCGCTCGTCTTCTCCACATGAAGGTGGGCCATGCCATGGCTTGACTTTAAACACATTTGGTATGCCTTTGATTGAGGTAATTTATTGCCTTCGGTAGTAACATCTCATCTTGGTCTTGCAGGCATATATTTTCGTTATCCATTCCTTGCTCCTTTTCACCAATGATCTGTAGAGCATAGTTCTCAGTTGCAGACTCAGTGTCCTCTGCAGAGTCATGTGGTATGATCAAAACTGCTAGCTTCATTGGCCGAAAATTTGAATTTAGACAGTCACTTGATCCATATCCCGCAGAAGAACTCAGAGTAGCTACTTTTGTCCTGAAAAGATAGTGAGACATAGCACTGCAGGTGCACTACAATAACCTCCTCTGGAAATATACTTATACCATCCTTGACGACGCCGAAGTTGAAGTGGTGGTGATCAAATTATGCTTGTGTTCAGTGCAACAAAGCGGGGTTGGACGATACCATTGAGTCAAACTGTTGTGGACATTGTTCCAGTACTCAATTTTTTTATGAAGATAATGTGGCAACGGAGAAATCTTGGGTAGGCAGCTGAAAGAGCTCTCTCTTGGCATATTCTGCTGTAGACTTCAAGCGTGGCACCGTAACTGCGATCCCCCCTCGATGTGAGTTTGGTACCCGTGCCTTTCAGCTCGCCACCCTGCACCAAGTCGCCTCTGCCACTGGCTGCAGCCTCTCATGAGTCATGACCACTGGGTCAACAGCATTGCCACTGACGACTGAGATGGATACCTAGAGATGACACTTTCAAGGAGGTGGTGCCGCCAATGCCCAATGGTGACACCGTTTTTAGATCAAGGCAATAAGGCATCATCCGCCCAGCTTTATTAGAAAACTTAATGAGGATACATTTTATCGGACTGCTGAGGTTACCAGCTTACAAATTAGAGCACAATAAAAAACAACTCTCTACTCAACTCACAAACCCCTAAAAACTAACTCTACTAACCAAAACCAACTCCGCTAACAGGCTTAACCTCCTCTACTCACCAAGACTAACTCTACCAACAGGCTTCATCTCCTCAACTGACCTAACTTAACAGGGTTACGTTCACCTCCTCTACTAACCAAACTAACTCTACTATCAGGCTTTCCGTTGCTGCATCTTCGCTATCGCCGTCCAAACCATCCCACAACGCAGACGGGTCTCCGGCGAGGCGGTCGATGACTCACAGTGCAGGCATGGCCGAAGCGAGGCACAATCTAGTAGTCCCCAAAGCGATAGGGTCTTCTGGACAGCGCCTCCATGTGGGATGTGACGATGTCGCCGCCGCTGCTACCCACCCAGGATCTGAGCAGAATTTCCTTCGAAGACTTCCGTGGTAGGAGGCCACCGTCTTCTCCTGCCAAGGCCCGCCATCACCGCAAGCCACCTTGCCCACGTGCGGATGCCGTCACTTTTTTGAGGAAACACGAGGGGTTGACCCCCTGCTGATTATATATTATATTAAAGAGAAAACACAAATGTACCAAACAAGTTCAGGAAACAAAGAAAGAGAGAAAGAAAATCAAAGAAATTACAAAGCTGATGCTATCCATGAAGACATATTTGATTTCCAACTTTGTTTTGCCCTTAGAACAATTAGAGCAAATTCTGGACATCAGGGATATTAGGGTGTTTTGTCTCTGGAAATGAGGTCAGCTCATGAGAATAATGATGTCCATGTAAAAGACTACATTGAGCTGTCTTGAAGTGCAGAAGTACATCAAAAGGAGACCCTGATGGAGGTGACAGATTCAATAAACCCCAGCAGTTTGAAGCAAAGGGGCATTGCAAGAACAGATGATCCAGATTTTCTTCCACCTGAAGTCGACAAAGGACACAATTATAGGATGGCAGAACCTTGTTCTTTCTTTGCAGGAGGTTACAGGTGTTGTGTCTGTCTTTCAACAAGAGCCAGAAGAAGACTTTATGTTTATTTTGAGCAGCAGCTTTCCAGAGCCAGGAGAAAGCTGGGTGAACTTTCCTATGTCCAATGAGATGTTTAGATTCCGTGACTTGTGTGGCTATCACCGTCGCAGCAGGGGCGGACCCAAAGAGGGCACTCGATTTCTAATTTTCAGTTATACAGTCCAAGTTTTCACCATTAGTGCCCTCGGTAAATTTAATTTTATGCTCCTGCTGGCCTAATTCAACCTCTCTCGTTCACGTTTTATTTGAATTTTTGTCTTTTCACACTGAAAAGCTACAAAGCCCCTTTTATATCCTTTTTGATCTGGTGCCGCTGCTCCTCTCTCCTTCCGTGAACACAGAATACACGAGCCTGTTAAAGTCATTTTTTTCTCTCAGCTCGTTCAAGTCCTTTTTCTCTATGTGTTTTACACAAGGCACGGATTATATCACCCCTCTTCAGCTCCTGGCCAATGACACAGCAGGACGTGACGCAGAAGGAAGAGCGCCATGGTTGCTATCATTCCGCTTCGGATTCAGATAAGAGGCCACAACTCTGGTTGGCGAGCCACCAGCCACCGCCAGCAAGGAGGGAGAGAGGACAACCACAAGTCCACAACCATGGTGGCCACCACTAGAGAAGGATCAATATAGGCGGGCCCTGGGAGGATCGTGAGGTGAATAGCATAGGTAAACGGGAGCGGGGAGAAGGGAGGCAACGAGCACCTCAACAACTAGAAGGTGAGGCAGGGTACAAGTACATATAGGGCGGTCACATCAAGAATGGAAAACATATGCGAGGTGAAGGGAGGTTGTGGATTGAGTAACATTAGGCTTATTTGTCATGGACAAAGAGAAGTGACAAAGTTAACGAGTTGCAGTACTATACCTATAGTATTCCAAATGGATCTGGCACAAAGAAAAAAAGGCCCTAAAAAGCACGACCCTATCCAGGCACAATCAATAGTGCTCAGTGTCGGCCCGACTGACAACCTTTTAGTGCTGGGCCTGCCACCCCAGCCCATAGTGTCGGCCCGAGGCACGGCCCGATAATGGCCAGCTCGATTGCGGCTCGGCCTTAGGCACGAAAGTGGACCAGCCTGCCAACGGCCCAACCATCCACCCTAGCCCACCATCGATGATACATATAACAACTCACACAGCCGCTGCCCCCTCACCTAGTCTTCTGCTGCCCCTCCTCTATGGCCCCCCTCCCATGGTCTTCCATCACACTATTCTCCAGCAGCGCTGCTGTCACGGGGGTGCGACTGGCCGCCCTCGCTCCCGGCCTCGCTTCGGCCGGAGCCGCACCGTCCGCCGCCCCCGTGAGCGCGGCCGCGAGCCCCGGGGTCACCGTCACCCTGGAGGCTAGAGCACTTCGACGAGGTGCGTCGCCGCTCTGGAACAACTCGACGAGCTGCGCCGCGACCCTACCGTGATCTCGCTCCGCCCCTCTCTATCTAGGCTGCCGCTCCACCAGGATCTTCGCAACGACCGACTCCGCTGGGATCTCCTTATCTCTCTCCAGGCTACCGTCTCCGCTGGTGCGCTGGCTGCAACCCTAGCCGCCGCTGCTTCCCGATGAGCCAGCCGGGCCGGCCGAGCTCGATGGGCCAACCGGGCCGTCGTGCCAGACTGACACAAAAAGAAGTCCATAGGACCGTGCTTGGGCTGCAACCTCAGCACGATGGTCGGGCCTGATAGTGTTGGGCCATGCCAGGCCGAGCCAAATAGGGCTAGTGCCGGGCTCGGGCAGGGCGGGCCGTTTGGAATACTATAGTAGTACCCCAACATCAGCTCCATGCAGGTACCAATACATGACGTGCATGGGAATCAAAATGACACATGACTATCTGTCGCATATGTGACAAATAAGTATTTGTCCTGCGCTGGTTAGTGTCGCACAATTTCGGCTCGTTGGATCTTTCAGGTTGCTGCGTATATGAGCCATATATCCAACCTATTTACGGCAAGCCTTGTTTTTCTTTTCTTGTTTGAGGAAGGCATCAAATTAATATGGCCAACAACAACGAGTACTATATGGAGCAGAAACCATGAACGTTTTCAGACGATAGCCGGGGACACTGCTTGGAGGATCGTATCAGCTCTGCGATCTAATAATCAAATTTGACAGAAATTGCTGGTTCCTTACTTTCTTCAAATTGGTGTAGGTAGGGCATGGAGGGGCACCGCCTTTACCAATGTCACACCAAATTTTTCTGTCATATCAACTCCATTTCTTTCCACCTCAATTGGGAGCCTCCATTTGAACTGATTTAGCAGCGATCCAATAATCAGGTGCACCATTCTAACTGCCAATGGAATACCAGGCCAGATACGACGCCATGCACCAAATGGGATGAATTCAAAATCACCACCTACAATATCCACTGTCCTCTCCAAAAACCGTTCGGGCATAAACTTCTCAGGCTCAGGCCATATTTCTTTATCTTGGCCCATTGCCCATACATTTACCAACACACGAGTACCTTTGGGTATTGTGTAACCCATAATTTTTATGGTCACCTCAGCTTGGCGAGGCAACAGCAGTGGCGCGGGAGGATGCAGTCGGAATGTTTCTCTAACTACAGCTTGAAGATAGGGCAACTGTATAATTTGATATTCTTCAATGTTTCTTCTGGAACCAATAACCCTTTCGAGCTCACTGCAGGCTTTAGCCATTGACAATGGGTTTCTAAGCAACTCCACCATTGCCCATTGCACTGTGTTAGAGCTTGTGTCGCTTCCCGCAGTGAACAAATCCTAGAATATGAATTTCTCATGAAATTTATCATCTCAAAATAAAAATACAAATACACACTTAATATCATGCCTCTATAGGTATATGAAAAATGTTGGCCATAGTTTTGTGGATTTTTATGGAAAACCATTGGTTTTTTGGTAACTTTTGTAGTAATGTGCTACTGTAATCATAAAAGTTAACCACTATTCAACCTTACTGACATTTATCAGCACACACTAGGCCAAAAACGATTTGTACTGATACACAAAAATTAGCGTGCTAGCGGGTGTAATTGGCACCCGCCAGCACTATGGTGAAAGGGGCGTCGGCTTTACACCCGCCAGCAGTAAAGCTCTAGTGCTGGCGGGCAACATAAGTCACCCGCCAGCACAAATGGTCCAATTTGTGCTGGCGGGTGACTTATATCGCCCGCCAGCAGTGAAGGCACAATGCTAGCGGGTGACATAAGCCACCCGCCAACACAAATGGTCCTATTTGTGCTGGCGGGTGGCTTATGTCGCCTGCCAGCACAAATGGACACAACCACTTGAATTCGAATTTTTCAAACGGTTTCAAATGAAGAAACTATTAACATGAAAGTTGTAGATCCTAATAAGTTATGAAACTTTGTAGTTTACACTTTTTTATTTGAAATCATATTGTCAATGAAAATCAAATTTGAATCTCTCAAATTTGAAATTCAAATTTCGTAAATGACCTCAAATGGAAAAACTCCCAACACGAAAGTTGTAGGTCTAAGGAAGTTAAGAAACTTTGTAGTTGACAAGTTTTTAATTTGAATTCGTTTAGTGCTCTAAAAACCGACTTACACTCGGTGTTGTATAGTATGAGTAGAACCAAAACTGCATATGGACGCATATGAGTGTGTGGTGTAGTGGTAGAGGAAGCTTCGCGCGAGGTAGAGGTCACGGGTTCGAACCAGGGCAACCGCGGAGCATCGTGACTTACGCGAAAACATATGACTTGATGACGGGGACGGGTGAGCACTGAGACGATTTGTGCTGGCACAAGATGTATCATACTGTTGTAAACTGAACCTTTCAAATTCAAGGATATACCCCCTTCGCTCCAAATTATCCGTTATTTTGAGACGGCGAGGACATGGGTTTTATTACTGTGGTAAGACGAGTTAATCTTTACCATCAGTTTTCTATATGATGTACATATTAATTTTGCTGTCGTGGTCCAATGGCGAGCTCGGAATGCACGAGCTTTAGAATAATGAAGAGATTTACTTGCAATGATTTTTTTTTAAAAGTACGTGGAAAAATATATAGGCCATGTTGCTTCATATTATGGCGGATTCCGAAGACCCGATTATGGGAGATCCAAAAATCATACAACTCCCATAATCCATAATCAGGCTTTCAAAATCGATCATAATCTGAAACAAACAAGGCCCATAGTTAAGCTGACTCTGACATTGCATAGAAAGAATTTGGTCATCCCACCACAAATGGAAAGAACTAGGTACTGACTTGGAAGCTTTATGTGGGAAATCAAGGGAGACCCAACAATGAAAGTTGAACAGTTTGGTAACTAGCTAGTTCCATTTGAAATGTGGCCTTTTGAATTTGCGTTATACCTTTCCTTTTTTTCTTGCATTGATACATTTATTAAATTTGATAGAGCTTGAATCATGCTAGAGCTTGAATCATCATATCCTACAATGCTAGAGCTTGAATCCTTACTATCATTCAGTTAAACCATGCTAGAGCACGGTTATCTTATAATTACTAACTTAAGCTTTGTTTCAACCAATATTGTCACATTTTAAATTAATGAAGGTCAAGCTTATTTTTTCCAGAATAATTTTCAGCTGCTTATTAGATTCATGGCTTTCTTATCTCTACCTAATATTAAAGCAAGGAATATTTCTGCCTATATTTTTCGTCCGTCTACAGTAACCGAAGCAAATTCGGAGAAACCGAAGTCCTCTGGCAAGAACCAATGCAAAGGAGCCAAAACCGAACAAAAAAACGTTGAAAAAGAAAAAACCACGGGCCTCCGCGAGAACCGACCGCTCCCTCCGCAGCCTCCTCCCCCGGTTCCCCCCTCCGCCGCATACTTTGGCCCGTCACTTGAAACCAGAAAAAAAACGATGAAAACCGGGCGCAGTCCCCTGAACCGCCACACCCTTCCTTCTCCGAAGCACCATGTAGATAACCGGCCTCCCTCCCCTCCGAACCAACACAAAACCGGAAAATCCCCACCCTCCCGCGGAACCGGCACATGATGTGGGAATGAAAAAAATCATATCTCAGAAAAAAAGCATTGGACGGGAGTTTTTTTTGGACCCATGACCATCAAGTTAGCATAACAACATGTATGCTTCCCACCATCTGGAATACGTTTCCTTTGTGCTTTAGAACCACATTTGCTCATATTTAATCGTTTTTAGAATTAGAATTTGGGAGTATGGTATAAAATATTACCAATATAAAATGTAACGCCAAATATTTTTTATTATAATCATAATGTTATTTGTTTAATGAAATCAACCTAAATCTCTGATTTAACCAACACTAACATATGAGGAGGAGATCCCACCACTCACCTTCAATTATATTGGGCGTGTTTGGATTGTTGGTGTGTTACCGCAAATTTACCTTAATTTGACATTTTTGAGAGGCAAATGAAATTAGAGAGGCCACACATATGCTCCACCATATTTACTGCACATATTTAGCATATTTGGAGTAAATTTGAGGTAAATTTTCCCTATTTATCCTATTTATCCCTCCGACCCCATTATGATTGCCGATAAATATTAAGTATTTATAGTAAGTTTCCACTATAAATAGCTACAACGCCCAATGTGGATATTTAGGGTTCGAATCGACATGCACACAAACAATCAATTCTGTCAGAAATAATATTTTTTTGTGACATACCTATACACATACATGTAAGAGTAATTGATTATTTATCTAGTGTCCACTCATCCTACTTTACCCTTAAAAACATGTCACTAAGATTTAAATTTTGCCCTCAAAACTTGCCATCCTAGCTAATGGACGGTTTATTGTGCCCCCACATTAATTAGATTCCTCTCCTTATTCCAAGTGAAATTTAACAAAATATCTATGTATATCGGGACACCCTGGGGATGACATCGAGATCGAGGAGGTGCGGGGATGGGGTGTGACAACACAATTGGGACGGATGATGGCGGACGAGGTCGAGGTGGCGAGGGCACGACAATGAGCACAGGGGAGGCGGGGATGACGACAGCTTGGTCTGTTTATGCTGGGGAGGCGTGTGGGTGGTAGGGATGACGATTCGATTGGGAATGTGAGGCCGAGGCGGACGGTAGCGGGTGAGGTCAGTGTGGTTACGGTGTGGCTGGGGCGGTCGACTAAGAGGTTTGGGATGTGCAAGCGACAATAGGCGATGTCAGGGTGGCACAAGCACGACGGGCATGATGGCGAGGTTGGGGTGGTGCCTGCACGACGGTAAAGCTGGGAGGCGGTGATGTCAGATTATCCGGTGTGGATGACGACGAGGTTAAGGAGGTGTGGAAGATGGCGGGTGAGTTCGGGTGGTCCGCAGGATGGGAACTACGATGTAGCTAGGTAGAGGTCGAGCAGATGACGGTAAGGTTCGAGAGGCATGGATGATGGGTCAAAGTGATGGTGATGCATGCAGATGAGGATGATGGCGAGGTCAAGGAGCTGCAGCAGTGAAGGGGTGAAAATGTGGCCAATGTTGTTGACGAGGCGAGCATTATCCCGTTGCAACGCACGGGCATAGTTGCTAGTAGAATAATTAATGCATCATGGCTATAGAGTACGTATAGGGAGTGACTATAGCTCACCCATGTAATTTAGGGATCCTCATCGCACAAATTTTTGCACCATCAGATCCGCGATGGACGGTCCAGATCGGGCCAACCTCCACCTTATCCATCCAGCCCTTCCTCCCGGGTCTTCTTCCTCCTCTAGACGTCGCCCCCGCCCCAGCCCGCCACCCCACCGCACAGCAGGGCCGGCTCTATAATTTTGAAGGCCCTGGGCAAGTAAGAAAATAAGGGTCTGTTGAAATAACTTTTAATATCAAAATTATAGTGGATAATAAAAGTTATTTTTCATATGTATATCCATAAAACATAACAATAGTATAATAAGCAAATAAGTACAAATATTTGTTTTTTTCTAAGCAGAAGACATATAATTTGTAGGCAACATCTATATAAAAAAGTACATTGAATTATAAATTTCTGAGTGTATATGACATACATACACAAAACAAAGAAGAAGAAAATTAGGAAAATATTAAGGATCATGGGCCGGCTGTTGGCGTGTTGCTTAATGTGACCGCGTGCACATCTATTGTTCGTGGTTCTTGCAGTTGTCGGTCGCCAGGCGTCGAGGAAATTGATCAGAGACCGGGGTCGTGCGTCGTTAGACAGGCATCGTCTAGAACCTAATAGGCGTCGACGTCGTGCGTCCATAGTCAGCCAGGGTGCCAGGGTTGCAGCAGCGGCAAAAAACCAAAACGAGATGCCGAATAGTGTCTGCGCTAGCTCCCCTCGATGATATTTGAGTTCCCTACGGCTGGTCTGTACGCTTATATGCAGTCACTTTCAAAGGCTTGTTATGCCAAATATTAAATTATATATACTAATTACCTATTTATTCTTGGGCCCCTCAGCTCCATGGGCCCACGGCGGTCGCCCTGCCTGTCCCCCCTCTAAGCCGGTCTTGCCGCCCAGCCCCTTCCCCCACCTCCGGCCCGGATGGGGTAGGGTCCTGCTTGAGCCGCACGCCAGCCGCTGCCGGCATGGGGCTCCGTGTGTCTGCAAGAACTCTCTGCTTACCGTAAACATTGATCGGAGCATGTCCCGGTCTAGCCCATGCAATGGCCAGCGACGCCATTGTCACCGGCTGCTGCGTCGAGCAAATGGTCAAGGAAGTCGTTCTTCCTCGGCTCCGCAGCCTCTCGATCGCCAAGCCTTTGGTCGACCGCCACGTCGAACACCTTGTGCATCCGCTCAAGCAGCTGCGCCATCCGCCGGCGACGGCCCTGCAGGTCGGCCACTGCTAGTGCCGGGAAGAAGTCCGACAGGTTAGATCTGGCCGCGACCTCCATTATCTCCGCAATCACTTCTTTGAACTCGTTCGACGACCTGCCATGGCCGTCATCCATGTCCATCACATCCCGCGAGAACATCGTCCGCGACATGAGGTTCAGGGTCGTCGTGAACGCCACACGGCTGATGTCCACCGCCTGCCCCTCTCGCGCGAGCCGCCCGATGTGGTCCACGAGCTCCTGCACCTTCTCGCGGCGGAGGTGCTGGAGGGCGTCGAGGCGGTGAGACGAGAGCAGCTCGGTGACCATTACCTTGCGGAGCTTCTGCCAGTGGGGCGAGTGGTGAGGCAGCGCCATGGGACGGAGTTCCTTGCATGGTCCCTGAGAGCATCCGGCACGGACCGCGTCGCGAACACTACGTCGTGCGTCTGCAAGAACTCGCGCGCAGCCTCCGGGGTGGACGCTACCACGGTGGTGATCGTGCCCAGGCGGAGGGACATGACCGGGCCGTAGATTTTGGCAAAGGTTGGCCAGGGAGCGGTGTGGCAGGTCGCCGAGGAGGTGGAGGCTGCCCACGAGGGGCAGAGGGCGAGGCCCAGGCGGCAGGCCATGGCGGGTGTGTGCCAGGAGGTCGAGGAAGAAGGCGGCAATAGGGAAACGATAAACCATGCCAGCCACGGAAGTAGCATAGCCATTATCATTGTCATGGCGGGTGTGGCAGGTCGCCTGACGACGATGAGAAATGATGTATGTGCACTTGTGCACACGCGAGTTCCCGAGGCTTCAATCTGGATATTTTTCTTTGTCAAAAAAAATCTGGATAGTTTTTTGTCCACATATCTTTCTGTGGTTCGTACGAACTGGAGCAAAACAACTTATCCTTACTAAAAAAAATCTTATCCGTGATTTTTTTCTACTTCTTCAACACTGCTCCTGCGGTATTGTCAACAATATATGCCCACAGCCACAGCTGTTTGGGGTGAAATTAATGTAGTCATGTTCGAGCCCTTTGTTAAATCATGTGGATCGACTACGAGTAGAACAGTGGGATTACACTCTATCAGTGACATACCTTGGACTCCTATTCGTCCCTGGTTCGTCGGTGAAGCTGTGCGCATGGGCAGCGACGCGCAGTGCAGGCAGGGAGGGCAGCGGTGAGGTACTATAGTGGAACCGGTGGGACATCTCATCGCTTTAGCACGACCCTCTAGATTGGTTAGGGTTTGGAGTGGAGAACTATAGTGGCGACAGTAAACCTCATGTCTGGAGCTCGTGGCCCCCACTCCTTCTTATAGCACTGCGCGACATGGGCCCACCAGCCTTCTAACGGGCTGGGCGTCCACGATAGATCAATCTAACAGTCTCCCCCTTGATCTCACCATATACTTTTAACTTCTTTTCTCATTCCATTATAGATCAGCGTACCGAGCATGTTTTATCGTCACGGTCAATTTCGATTCATGCCAATCCCCAATAGATTCAACAGCCACAATACACATCTATCTCTGTACTGAAACGAATTCTTTAACTTTGGGCCTTTTATTGTCCGAAATCGTAAACTATATCATAAACCCATGCCACATATATGTTCTCTAAGTGCACTAGGTGGTAAGCTTTTCGTAAGAGGGTCCTCAAGCACTTGCTTGCCTCTTATATGCGCAATATATTTAATATGATTCCGGACTTACTCCTTTACAACATATCACTTTGTGTCAATGTGTTTGGCAGCACACTTGACTTATTGTCATAGGAGTGAACTACTTTAATGGTTATTGTTGTTTCGACCATTATCAACTCTGGTACAGGTTCCATTGACCATTTTGCCCGTCCATCGCCCTTGTATCATGCTATATCATATCTTTGCATCACAATGACGCTAATTGTTTTACTCCTTGGAGCATTTCCACACAAAAACTCCAAGTGTGAAAGTTAGCGACAATTGTGGATTTCGCTACACATTTCACAAAATATGCACATCGCGTCGGCGCTCGCCGGCGAAGAGAAGCGTAGCGGAGTTCTCGCCGTTGAGAAGTGGAGCACTCGCCATCGAGAAGCGGAGCGCTCGCCGGGATTTCAAGTGGCGAATCACCCCCGCACGCAACGACCCGTGTTTTCGCCCCCGTTTCCGTGTGCATCGGCTTCATCGTCACTCGGGGGGGGTGGGGGCTCGGCGGTGGTCGAGCAACCGTCGCCCTCGTTCGTCGATCCTATCATCGTCGTACCGGTATTTTTCATCTCATGCTCTCTCTTGACCCCCCATGTTCTCTTCAATGATTGCCTCTCATGCTAGGGTTTTGTGTTTTTGCTCTCCGCTCAATCCCCCCAATGGTTTTGGCGATATGTTGCGGTTAATGTTTTGCACCCCCCGCGCATCCCCTCCTCACGTGCTTCATTTGATTTCTCGGTTGTTCTAGGGTTTCATTGATTTTGTTTTTATACCTTATTTTCGGACACACATAATCGGTGTATTATGCGCTCTAGCATCAGTTTACGACGATTTATATTCATGTCATGATTAGCATCAAGATGTTTAATCTATTTTATTTTTTATCATGAGACCGCAATCCGCAATCCACGGTGCGTTGCACACTAGGAAATCTAGATTTTTACGGTGTTGCAAACGCACCGTAGTACCCCTTGCAAACCCGTTGTTTTAATTTTATTTTTGTGGTGCCGCAACTCCACATGAACACCGAAGTTTGCAACTCTTCTATCACACAAGTTGCAACCGTCCCACACGAAGTTGCAACCGTCCCACAAATGTGTTGCAATTGTTGTATTACACAAGTTGCAACCGTCCCACGTACGAGTTGTAAACGTTGTGGAGCATCTCGTCGCAAACTTGTTTTGTTGTTCAAATTTTGTTGTTGCAACTCCACATGAACTCTAGTAACACTTTTTTTTTGCAATCTAGATGTTTCCGGTGTTGCAAACACACCGTAGCATCTGTTGCAACCTCGTTGTTTTTAAATTATTGCTTGTTGTAACCGCACATGCACACTTAATTTTTGTAATTGTTCTATTACATAAGTTGCAACCGTCCCACGACAGAATTTGCGGGGGGGGGGGGGGTGGGGTCGGTCTAGATCAAGATAGTAGTTGCGTATATGTCCGCTATATTTTTGTTTAATGTGTGCAAGAGAACTTTCTTATCTAACTTGTTGTTGCAGGTACCGTATTACATATTTTGCAACCGTTGAAGACAGAAGTTACAACTGGTTTTACTACAAAACATTATATGTATATTTTTTCTGTACTTATGTTTGTTTTCACCCCGTTCTCATGCTTTTGGTTCATGCCTCATTTTTTTTACGAGTGGTCGTTTTTATTATGGATCAAGCGCATAATGCTGGAGGTGACCAAGGTGGTATTAACCCCCGTCCCTCCCACAATTAGAACAAGAGGAAAGTACTTGATAAAGCGTAACTAAAGGTGTCGGTGCGGAATATGGTCCCGACACTAACCAATAGAGAAAGCGCCGAGGTCTATCCCTCAATGGTCGATGCTAAGCAATGAGAGACACGAGTTTTATCCTCGGTTCCGCCGAGGGGGCCGTACGTCCAAAGAAGGGCGTGCTCAAGGCACCGTATTGCTCAAAGACCGGGGGTGCCCGTAGTGGGGCTCGCTACAAGCAAGGCGGGAGAGGAAGCGTGGCTTCCAAGTCCCCGGAGGAGTGGTCGAAGATATTGTGGGAGAATTGGAGAATGAGTACGTGGTGTGCGGTGCGTTCCTCGTCTATGTCCGTCTCCTCCCGCGGCCGGGGGTTCGCCCCCCTTTTATAGATCAAGGGGGGGGCGGATTACATGCGCGCCGCGCTATCTAGCTACGTGGGGAAGCACGACGTGCTATGCTGTAGAGTGGGCGGCCGTCCGGACGATCCTCGCAGCGATCTGGCCATGATGGCCTACCTTGTACCCGAACAAGAGCGGTTCGAGGGTAGAAGGGCGGCGGATGGTGGCGGTGTCCTCTCGATAGGCCCGAGGGAAGTGCTGACGTTGGCCTGTACGGGGCACAGGAGTAGGTAAAACGGCGTCCCTTCCCGACGCGCTTCACAGTGCTGGGGTTGTTGCTACAGCGCCTGGCGTGCGCCCCGCACGCGCGGGGGACGGCGGCCACGCCGTTACGATGGGCGGGGATGGTGTTCCACCGGCCTAGCGCCTCCACCCCTAACCCCCGTAGGGTCACAAGAAAGTGAATCGAGGGTGCAACCGGCCCCCCTTCGAGGGCTCGGCGCGTTAGCCGCATCGGGAGCGGCGCACGGTGTCACGGGACCGACACCGGCCGCGCCGCACGCTCCCTCCCCACGGTGATGGGGATGGGCTCCTCCCCGGGGAGTTGGTACGGCGGCACCGGGGCGCGAGCCCCGTGCGCATGATGGCGCCGTCCCGCCGGTGTCGGGCGTTAAATGCCCGTGTACGGGGGTCGGCGCACGCGTGAGGGGCGCCCTCGAGCGTGGCGGACCCCGGTCGAGGGTGGGACGTACCCCTCGAGCGAGGCGGAACCCCGCTTGAGGGGGGGAGCGAGCCCTCGAGCGAGGCGGAGCCCGCTCGAGGGAAGTGCCGCCCCTCGAACGGGGCGGAGCCCGCCCCGAGGGGGTGCGCATCCTCGAGCGCGGCGGAGCCTCGCTCGAGGGGATCTCTAAGAGGGCCGCCTTGATGGGCCGTCGGGGTCCCTCGCGGCGTGGGTCGTGTCCTCGCATGGTTAGGCAAATTGTGTTTTGGCTTGGTTGCGGGTTTTAAGTGAGGATTTCCCCGTTGTTAAAGGGGACCCCTAGGATCGTCCCCGACAAGAGCCCCCGAGCATCCGCGGGTTTGCCATTGAGGCTCCCGCGGATGCTAGAACCTACCGATAGGACGTTCTTCCCTCCTTGTTTTGCAAATGCTTTCCGTGGGGCCGCGTCGGCGGACCCGCGGGTCTAGCCCCGAAGCCCCCGCAGAGTGTGGGTGCTCCTACGGGGGTTAACCGCGAGAACCGGTCGAGGGCGTGGCACATGTTTCAACCGGCGTCGGCGGTGTCTCGGCCGGCCTCGGTGACGCACGCGCCGCCGGCGCTATCTCCGTGGGTGCAATTTCAAGGAGGTGTAGCCGTGCGTCAAGCCCCCAAGCTCCGGGCCCGTTCGAGGCGATCGGGTAGAGCTTTACGACTTGTTTTCTTTCGCGCCCTCGCCGTCCCTCCACGGGACGGAGGGTGAGGTTTCCGCAACCCCCATCGAGCGGGTCGCGAATTGCGGATTCCTCGTCGAGCCGCCGGCGGGTGGTTCGAGTGGACGCCCATGCCCCGTTCGATAAGGGTAGGCTGCGTGGTCCGCAGACACGTCCATGGAAGCGCTTGCGTGGGTTTGCTAGGTGGGGCTCGGTCCCGTTCGATAGGGACCGAGGGCGCGGAAGCTCTCCCTCGGTGGGATCCCCCCGCTAGCCGCCCTCGCCGGCTCTCGAACACGACATGTGGGGCACCCTCGAGCCGACGGGCTCGAGGAACGGCTCGAATGCGCGTGCCCTCGTCGTCCCCGACTCGCGGCTCGAGGGCGCCCGTTCGAACCCGTCGAGGGTCGGGCTTCGAACCTCCGATCGCAGGGCCGTGCGGGGGCCGCGCCCGGACGGCCCCGTCTTTTGCGTTTGCGGCCGTCGAGGGGTCTGGGCGAGCTAGCCCTCGAGGCGCCGGGTTGGTAGCACGGCCGCGGCATGGGTGCTTGTGGTGCCCGCTTTACTTCAAGCTGTGCCCCCGGCGACCTTTTCACGCATGTGCCCTTTTTAGAGAGTTGATATTGTCTCGAGCCAGGGGCTCGTGCCGCTCGAGGGTTTTGCGTGGCATGGGTACCCGCGGTGCCCACTTTACATCAAGCGAGCCCCGAGCGACCTTCTCACGTCGATGTCCCTTCGAGGGGCGTTATCGTCTTGAGCCAAGGGCTCGTGCCGCTCGAGGGTTTTGCGTGGCATGGGTGCCCGCGGTGCCTCGCTTTACTTCAAGCGGGGCCCCGGCGACCTTCTCACGTCGATGTCCCTTCGAGGGCTGACATCGTCTTGAGCCAAGGGCTCGTGCCGCTCGAGGGTTTTGCGTGGCATGGGTGCCCGTGGTGCCTGCTTTACTTCCCGCGGGGCCCCCGGCGGCCTTCTCACACCGATGTCCCTTCGAGGGCCGTTATCGTCTCGAGCCAGGGGTTCGCCCCGCTCGAGGGTTCTCCTTGCTTGGCAAGGGACCGGGTCATTAAATGCCTCACGCGCCGAGACCGCGGTTTTGCAACGCGGGCGCGCCTTTTTAGACGTTGCGGCCGCGCGCGGCGCGTAGTGGGCGGCGTGGCGGGCGGACGTGACCGCTTGCCTTGGTCCCCGCAAGTCTTCGCCGTGATGATGGCCCGTCCGCGGTGATGTGGCTGCCGCGGTCATGGTGGGGCCCATTCGTCGGCGTGAAGAGAAGATTCCCCGCCGGTTAATGCACGCGGGACATCCGCCCCCGGAGAGCTCGCCCGCGGCTTTAAATCCGAGGGGAGGGGGAGACGGCGGTTTTTTACCTTAACGCCTCACCATTTCCGCCCCCTGCGCCTTCGTCTTCGCCTCGCCTTTGCCACCGTGCGGTGTCGCCATTAGAGCTCTTCTTCCCTTTCCTGTCCTCCGTTCTTCGCATCCTTGGTCCTTCCTCATGGCGCCGCCTCAGCCCCTCACGATCCTGGACCCGTACGCCTGGGAGAGGTCGTCGGTGACCCGGCTGGCCCTTGGCGAGCTGGTCACTGCCGGCCAGCTGACGGCCAATGAGGATGGACGCCTGGCGAAGTGGATAGTGCCGCCGGCGGGGGACCGCGCGCCCAACCCACCCGGGAGGGTTATGTAGTAAGCTTCGTGCGCTTCCACGAGCGGGGCTTCAACGCGCCGGCGAGCTGCTTCATGCGGGCGCTGTGCCACTACTACGGCGTGGAGTTGCACAACTTCGCGCCCAACGCGATCTCGCGGCGGCCGCGTTCGTGGGCGTTTGCGAGGGGTACCTGGGGATCCCGCTCAACCGGGAACTCGGGTGCACCTCTTCCGCACGGAGCTCTTCACGCAGCCCACGACGGAGCCGAGGACCCGCCGCGCGGTGCGCGCCGGCGGGGATGTCGCTCGCCCGCGGGGGCGCGGTTCAAGGACGTCTACATCCCCCGCACCATGACGACGAACAACGCCGGTGGGAGCGGGGATGGTTCTACTTGCGCAACGCCGAGCCCGCCTCCCCCCCCCTACACCGGTCGGGTGTTCAAGGAGAAGCCCGGCTCTTGGGGCTACGGGGTGTCCACGCCCCAACATCGGAGGCGGCGAGGACTCGGTCCCCGGCCGCCCCCGAAGAGCCCGGCGGCGCAGGGGCCGACCGCGTTGGGCGTCCTCGCCTTCCTCCATCACCGGCGGATCGTGCCTCTGATGGAGAGGCCGCTCTGCATCTTCGAGATGACGGAGGCGGCCAACCCCGTCGATCTGGCGAGGTCGCGGATGCTCCCGACCCCCCTCGGGCGGGCGTATGCGCTCACCCGGGCGCGGAATGCCGTCGACACCCGGATGCCGATGCATCCGGACCGGACCCCATGGGACCTCGAGATGCTTCCCACCGGCCCACTGGTGAGTGTGACTCTTGATTTTGTTTTAGTTCTTGGTGTTGCTTCGCCTCTCCCGACGCGTCCTTGATGTTCCCGTATGCGGTGGTGAGCTTTACCGCCTCAAAGTCCGTTCCGCCCACCCCCCGACTCCCCCGCGCTTGGTCGGGCGGCGCGGCCGCGGGAGCGAGGAGCGGGCGCGCGCGCGAAGGGAGCGCGCGCGAGGCGGCGCAACGAGCGCCGTGAGCGGCGGAACGCGGAGTACGGCGGCGGCGCGAAGAATCGGGGGGCTCTCCTCCCCGGGGACCGAGGAGTACTCGTCCTCGGAGGAGGACGAAGAGGAAATGGCCGAGGGGGAGGGCCCCTCTCGATAGGTGGGAGCCTCGCGCCCCCGTCGCCGAACCGGCGCCGGCGGCAAGGGCGGCATCGCCCGGGGCGGGCGCAACGGCGCCCGCCGCCGGCAATCGATATCAAGGGCGCGCGCGCGCGCGGGCGCGCGCGCGCGCCACGGGGGCGCGCGCGCGGCGCGCGCGCCTACGCGCGCGCGCGGGCCCGCGCGCGCGGTGGCGCCGTCGGGGGAGGCGCGGCGGCGGGCGCGCGCCGGCCGCGCCGGCCTCGTCCGCCGAGGCTTCGAGGAAAAGGAAGCGCGCCTTTTCCTCCTCGAGGTAAGGGGTTCGATCCTTTACTTGGTTTGATTTGTTGATGATCGGGCGTTTTAACCCCTCTCGTTTGTGCCTCGCGCAGGTGGTGCCAACCGTGCCCCCCCCCCGCACCGGCCAAGGTGCGAGGACGGACGCGCCATTCCCACCCCGGCGGCGCTCGTCGAGGGCGTCGCGGGCGGGGGCAAGCACGGCGGCGGCGGGCGAGAGCTCGCAGGCGCGGGCGGGGCCCCGAGGCCTCGACCGGCGGATCGGTCCGCCGCGGCACGGCCCGGCGGTCACCGAGGGGCGACCGGCGCGGCCATTGTGGGGACGCGGGCCGCGGCGGCGGCGGGCGGCGAGGCGCGCGCCCGCGGAGGCTTTTGCCGCGGAGGCGCGGTCCGTGGCGCCACCGCGGAGGAGGCGGAGCGGGTGCAACCCGTGGCGGCGCCCGTGGTCGCAGAGGCGCGGCCGGAGGTGGTGGCCGTGGCGCCGCGTCGGGCGCCCGCGGCCATGGAGGCGCAAGTGGAGGCGCCGGTGGAGGCGGCGCAAGGGCCGGTGTCCGCCGGCGGTTCCCGGCGGAGGTGGTGGAGGTCCCGGATGACGACTCCCCGCCGCCCGGTGGGATCGCGTGGGCTAGCCTCCCCACACGCTCCCCCCGAGCCCCGGAGGGGGCCCTCGTGAGGTGGCACGAGGGGCACATGGTGGCGGGGGACCGAGGACACGGTGCCGAGGCCTCGTCCTCCCGCGCCGCCCACCCCCGCCCGTGTGGAGGGGGCCGTCGACGATCCCCCCCGCGTTTGCCGACGCCCGGGGGAACAGGAGCTCGGGGAGAGCTCCGGAGCCACGGCGCCACGCTCAACCGCGCGCTGAACGAGGCGCTGCGGGTCCATGGCGGCCCTGCATGGCGCGTCTTCCAGGTAGGTCGTGGTCGCTCGTTCTCTTCTTTCTTTCGTTTTTGTGCGCTGCCTCTGTGTTGTAGCGCTTATGGGTTTTGATTTGTGGGTGCCAGGAGCTCGAGTGCCGCGCCCACGACAAGTACGACGCCTTCGACCGGGTGAACGCCGAGGTTCACCAGCTCCGGGAGCGGTGCAGCGCTTTTGACGCGCTTGCTGACGCACTCAGGACGCCGGGACACCGGGCGGGCGTACCGAGCCATGGCGTGGCGCGACGAGCTCCCCGAGAGCTCGAGGTCGGACCCGCCGCGCCGCTCGAGCCTCGAGCGGGTCCGCACGCCCTCATCGATCGTGATGAGGCTGCGTGGCGGTGCGCGCTCGGACTTGGAGAAGGTGCGGACGCCGGCCACCAACCGGGAGGCGGAGGTGGCCAACGTCCGCGGCGAGAACCGGAGCTCCGCTCGTCGCTCGAGGGGGCGCAAGCGCGGCAGCAGCCGCCGGCCGAGGAGCGGGCGCGCGGGCCGGGAGCAGCCGGCCAAGGAGGCCGACGACTTGAAGGCCGCCCACGACGCCAAGGCCGCGGCGCTCGTCGCCGCCGAGGAGCAGCCTCCCTCGCAAGAGCGCACCGCCCGCCAAGGGGCCGAGGGGCGGCTCCGGCGAGAGCAGGGCCGCCCTCGTCGACGCCCCGACGGCGCCGGGAGCAGAGCGCGTCGCTCGCGAGGCGCGCGCAGGGAGTCATTGGCGGAGCGGGACGACAAGCTCTCCAAGACCGAGGGCGAGGTGATTATGCTCAGCATTACCAACGCCAATCAGGAGCTGGCCCTCCAGGAGCAAGGTGAGACCGTCAAGCGCCTCGAGCTGACGGTCGAGGCCGTGCGCCGCGACTTCGAGACGGAGAGGAAGCAAGTCGAAGGTGAGCTGCTGCTTGGCTCTTGCCTTGTTGGTTTTTCTGTTAGAGGGCTCGCTTCCCCCTTTCTGATTTCTGTCTTGTCTTGGTGACTCCAGGCTTGCGCACCGCTCTGGGGCACGCAGCTGAGCGGGCCGAGGCGCTGCAGGCTTCTTACAACTCCTCCGAGCGGGAGGCGCCGCGGAGCCGCGTGATGCGGCCCTCGAGACCTCGCCAAGCCGTGGAGGAGGGCGAGGCTCGGGGCGGCGCCTCGTTGGCCGCCCGCCCGCGCGCCCTTGGCGGTCACGTCACCGAGCGGATGCGCCGGGCGCTGCATCTGGGCGTCCGAAGGCCCTCGAAGTGGTGCGGTCCCACTACGAGGTCAACTTCGAGGCGCTGGCGGAGGGCTACATCGTTCCCGAGGGCGTCGAGGACGAGGTGGCGATGGAGCGTGTGGATGCGCTCGCCGCCGATGCCGCCGGGTCGCTCGCCGAGGCCTTCGAGGAGTTCCTCTTCCCGGACGCCGGCCGACGCCGCCGCTTCACCTCGCTCGAAGACACTGGACACTTGGCCCCGCTTTATGTGTATCGCTACTCGGCCTCGTGGCCTTTTGTGAATGAACAAGTTGTTTTTTGATGTAAACATTTGCTGAAATGAAGTCATTTGTTTATCACGCTTTTTGTTTCTCCTTCTTCCTGAGTAGATTCTAGTTAGGGGAGTTCGATTTTCGTGGGGGGCCTGCTGGGTTGGAGGCGAGAGAGAAGGGCCATATCCACGCGACGTAGGCTATCTCTGGCTCGCACGCTCCTCCCGCCGGGCCGCCCCGCGCCCTGTTCAAATCGTTGCTCGAGGTTGAAGTAGAAAACAAACTTAGCGCGTGTGAGTTGTTTCGTTTTTGCGCGAAAAATGGGACCACTTTGGGGGGGGGGTGCCCCCCCGCAGTAGCCCCCGAGGGTAACTTGGGTTTCAGGGGAAAGCCGAGTTGCCCTTTTTATTAGACTTGAAGCATTTACATAGTTGTTTACCAACTGGGGCGTTGGTCGTACGGTTTTTACAACAAAAATACTTGGAAATCCTAGCTAAGGGTAGAAGCGACGTAGCTGTTGGATGTTCCAAGCGTTGGTGAGCTCTTCACCGTCCTCGTTGGCCAGCTTGTACGTGCCGGGCTTGAGTACCTTCACCACGACGTAGGGTCCCTCCCATGGGGGCGATAGCTTATGAAGTCCCGTCGACGTATCTTGCGTGCTTGGTAGCGTCTTAGGGACTATTGGTACCTTGCGGAATGCATTAAGGCTACGAGGCGTGCCTCGTCCGTCCGGGGTCCGGGCCGAGTCCTCACGGGCCCGCCGGTTGGCATCCTCGTCATAGCCTCGAACCCCGGGTGATCCGTATTTTAAGTCCGTGGGGAGGACGGCCTCCGCGCCATGGACTAGGAAAACGGGGTGAACCCGTGGCTCGCTCGGGGGTGGTCCTTAGGCTCCACACAACCGCCGGTAGCTCTTGGAGCCATTTTCGCCCGCATTTGTTGAGCTGGTCGAAAATTCGGGCTTAAGGCCCCGTAGGATCATGCCGTTGGCACGCTCTACTTGGCCGTTGGTCCGTGGGTGTGCCACGCCGCCCAATCCACGCGGATGTGGAATTTGTCGCGAACTCCAAAAACTTCCCCGCCCGTGAACCGGGACCCGTTGTCTGTGATGATGGAGTTTGGCACTCCAAAGCGGTAGACGATGTCGGTGAATAATGTTACCGCCTCGCTCGCCCTTAGATTCGTGATGGGGCGCACCTCCACCCACTTGGAGAACTTGTCGATCGCGACCAGCAAGTGGGTGAAGCCCCCGGGCGCCTTCCGCAGGGGCCCGACGATGTCCAGCCCCCACACGGCGAATGGCCATGTCACGGGGATGGTTTGCAGGGCATGGGCGGGCAAGTTGGACTTGCGGGCGTAGAACTGGCACCCTTCGCAGGTGCGCACGATCTCGCTGGCGTCCGTGACCGCGGTAGGCCAGTAAAAGCCCTGGCGGAACGCGTTGCCGACGAGGGTGCGGGGCGCGGCGTGGTGGCCACAGATCCCCGCGTGAATGTCCCGTAGGAGCTCGCGCCCCTCGGGAATGGGCACGCACCGCTGTAGGATGCCGGAGGCGGCGCGCTTGTACAGCTCGCCGTCAACGAGGGCAAAAGACTTGGCCATCCTGGCGATGCGCCTGGCCGCGGCCCGGTCCGCGGGGAGTTCCCCTCGAGCGATCCGGGCGATGTATTTTTCGCGCCAGTCCTCTTGGGCAGGAGCCGGCTCGATGTCCATCACGTCGGCCTCGTGGGGAGCCGTAACCCTCGAGGAGGGGAGAGCACGTACGCCTCGTTCGAGGGGTCCTCGTCCATGGGTTCCGTACCCGCCGGATTCAAGGGAGCCCCCGAGGGTTCGTCGTGACTCGAGGGGTAGGGCTCGAAGACGACCGAGGGTTGAGCGACGTCGTGGGCGAAAACGTTCGGGGGACGGTGATCCGCCCCCGGACGCAATCTTGGCGAGCTCGTCCGCCTCCTCGTTGTACCGGCGAGGCACATGGTTGAGCTCGATGTCGTAGAACTTGTCCTCGAGGGCTCCCACGGCTTTGCGTAGGCCTCCATCTTGTCGTCATGGCAGCTTGCGTTCTTCATGACCTGATCGATCACGAGCTGCGAGTTCCCCCGCACGTCGAGGCGCTTGATGCCTAACTCAATGGTGATTTTGAGGCCGCTGAGGAGGGCCTCGTATTCAGCCATATTGTTTGACGCGGGAAAGTGAAGGCGCACCGCGTACCGCATGTGTTCCCCGAGGGGTGACACGAAGAGCGGTGCCCGCACCCGCTCCCGTTTTCATTACCGAGTCGTCAAAGAACGAGTCCGGCATTCCGCTTGGATGCGGCGGCGGTAGCCGCGTATCCGTCCACTCGGCCGACGAAATCAACCAAAATTTGGGATTTGCGGCCCCGTGCGGGGCGTAGGCGAGCGTCTCGCCCATCGGTTCTACGGACCACTTGGCGATCCTTCCCGCGGCGTCGGGGGTTGCGGATGATCTCTCCCGGTGGGAAGGAGGAAACCACCGTGACGGGGGGTGGGCCTCAAAGTAGTGGCGGAGCTTGCGTCGCGCGAGGACTACCGCGTACGCAACTTCTCGGACTCGGGGGGTAGCGCGTCTTCGTGTCCGACAGACCTCGGCCGATGTAGTAGACCGGCCGGCCGCATGTGCAAGGCGTGCCCTTCCTCCGTGCGCTCCACGACGATCACGGCGCCGACCACCCGGGTGGTTGTGGCCACGTAGAGCCGCAGGGGTTCGCCATCTTGCGGTGGCGTGAGGATCGGGCGTGCGTTAGAGACGCCTTCGGCTTGTCGAGCGCATCCCGGGCCTCGGTGGTCTAGGAGAAGCGCTCGTGCTTCTTAAGTAGGCGGTAGAGGGCGAGTGCCCTTCTCACCGAGCCGCGAGATGAAGCGGCTCAAGGCGGCGAGGCACCCCCCGCACCTTCGCACTCCTTTGAGGTCCCGGATCGGACCCATTCGTTCGAGGGCCGCAACCTTTTCGTGGGTTGGCCTCGATTCCCCGCTGGGAGACAATGTATCCCAGGAGCATGCCTCGCGGCACTCCAAAGACACATTTTTCGGGGTTTAACTTGATCCCATTGGCCCGTAGGCAGTCGAACGCGACGCCAAGATCGCCAACCAGGTCGTCCGCCTTCCTGGTCTTTACGACGATGTCGTCCACGTATGCTTCGACCGTCCGCCCGATGTGATCCCCAAAAACGTGCTGCATGCAACGCTGGTATGTTGCACCCACGTTTCTGAGGCCAAACGGCATCGTGACGTAGCGTAACGTCCCGAATGGTGTGATGAACAAAGTCGCGAGCTGGTCGGACTCCTTCATCTTTATTTGGTGGTACCCGGAGTAAGCATCAAGGAAGCAAAGCAATTCACACCCGCACTCCGTTGAATCGACGATTTGATCAATGTGTGGCAAAGGAAAAGGAACTTTAGGACATGCTTTATTAAGACTAGTGTAGTCTATACACATCCGCCACTTCCCATTCTTTTTCTTTACAAGCACGGGGTTTGCTAGCCACGTTGGGTGGAACACCTCCTTGATGAATCCGGCCTCGAGAAGCTTCCGCAGCTCCGCTCCGATTGCCCGTCGCCGCTCCTCGTCGAAGCGGCGCAGCCCGTTCGTCGCACGGCGTGGGCGTTTGGCAGATGTCAAGGGAGTGCTCGCCGACTTCCCTCGGGATGCCCGGCATATCCGAGGGGCTCCACGCGAAGATGTCGGCGTTGGCGCGGAGGAAGTCGACGAGCACCACTTCCTATTTGGGGTCGAGGGTGGAGCTGACCCTCAACGCTTTGCCCTCGGGGGCGACGGGTCGAGGGGGACCCCTTGGTCTCGCTCCGCGGCCTCGAAGGTGCCGGCGTGCTTGGCGGCGGAGTCGAGGTCTTCATTGACCATCTTCTCCAACGTGTTCACCGCCGCTTCATCCGGCGCCGGTGCCTCTCGCGTGCTCCACGCACTCGACGTCGCGATCCGAACGCGTGCTCGATGGATGAGCCGACGGTGATGACGCCGTTTGGTCCCGCATCTTCATCTTCAAGTAAGTATAATTGGGGACCGCCATGAATTTGGCGTAACAGGGTCGCCCAAGTATAGCGTGGTAGGCCCCCTTGAACCCCACCACCTCGAAGGTGAGGATCTCCTTGCGGAAGTTCTTCGGGTGCCAAACCAAACTGGCAGGTCGATCTGCCCAAGGGGCTGGACCTGCTTGCCGGGCGCGATGCCGTGGAACGGCTTCGTGCTGGGCCGCAGCTGGTCCAACCCGATCCCCATGAGGCGCAACGTATGCGCGTAGAGGATGTTGAGGCCGCCGCCTCCGTCCATGAGGACCTTCGAGAACCGGGCGTTCCCGATGATGGGGTCGACCACCAGCGGGTACTGGCCCGGTTGGGGACGCGGTTCGGGTGGTCCTCCCGGGCCGAAGGTGATGGCGTCCTCCGACCAATTGAGGAAGGACGGAGGCGCCCTCTCCGCGGCGAGGACCTCGTGCCGCTCCTTCTTGCGCTGGCGGGTCGACATGTCGACGGTTGGCCCCCCAAAGATGAGGAACACATTTTCAACGGCGGGGAAGCCGCCTGCGTCGCCGTCGCCTTCGTCTTTCTTGGCCTCTCGCCTCCTTCGCGGCGGCATGGCCATAGAATTTCTTGAGCATATCGCACTTGCTCAAGGGTGTGGTTCACCGGGGTCTTGTGGTAAGGGCATGGCTTTTTCAAAGCATGTCGTCGAACACCCCCGGGCCTCGAGGGGCCGGCCGAGGGCCCCGTCGAGCCGGGTCAACAAAGAAGGGCCTCGGCATTGCCGCCGTCGCGCCCGCTCGCGCGCCCCGCGGCGCGGCTTCTTCCCCTTCTTGCCCCGCTTGTCGTTGCGGTGGGGCTCCTTGGACTTGCTTGCCCTCCGCGGGCGCGTCCTCCGAGCGCTTGCCCTTCTTGCCGTCGAAGATCGCCCCCACGGCCTCTTCTCCGAGGCGAAGCTGGTGGCGATGTCGAACAACTCGTTGGAGTCCGCGGGCGGGCTGCGTCCCGCCCTCCCCGCACGAGGTCCCGCACGTGGTGCCCTCGAGGAAGGCATGCACGATCTCGGACTGCGCCACACTGGGGAGCTCCGTGCAGCGCTTGGAGAAGCGCCGTATGAAGTCCCGCAGCGACTCGCCGGGCTTCTGCGTGCAGGAGCGCAGGTCCCAGGAATTCCCAGGGCGCACGTACGTGCCCTGGAAGTTGCCCACAAACGTGCGGACCAGATCGTCCCAGTTGTGGATTTGGCTAGCGGGCAAGTGCTCGAGCCATGTCCGGGCCGCGTCGCCGAGATGCAGGGGCAAGTTGCGGATGATGACCTCGTCACTGGTGGCCCCGCCCAGCTGACAAGCCAAGCGGTAGTCGTTAAGCCACACGCGGGGGTCCGTCTCCCCGTTGTACTTGACGATGGTCGAGGGTTGGCGAAAGCGCTGGGGGAACGCCGCCGCGCGGATTTCCCGGCTGAACACACGGGTCCCTGGGGGCTCCGGCGTCGGGGAGCGGTCCTCGCCGCTGTCGTAGCGTCCACCCCCGTCGAGGGTGGTAGCCCCCGGCCGCTCGTGCGTCCGCCCCCGCTCGTGCGCCCGGCGTTGATGACGTTGCGGGCGTCGCCATCCGGCCCCTGCGTGCGTCAAGGAGCCGCTCCTTGGCCGGCGTGCGTCCTTGGTCGGCGGGTCGCCCCGCCGGTCCCCCCGCGTGCACCGAGGGTTCGCCTCCCGGTGCGGCTTCGTCCCGCGCATCCCCCCCGTTGGCGGATGCGCGAGGCCGAGCTCTCGGCCCGCCGGACGGCCGCTTCCTCGATGAGAGTTTGCACCTCGCGGTGCGAGTCTCGAGCCTCGGGGGTCGAGGGTGCCGGCATGGCCCGCGGCGGCGTCGCCGCGGTGATGAGTTTTTGGCTCGCCCGCGGGGGTGCGTCCGCGTTGTCGATGTTGGGGACGGTGTTGATGCGGTCGCGGACCCGTCGGCCCGGCCTCCCCGTGCGCGTTCGCCGCGCCCGGAGGCTTCCCCCCGCCATTGAGCCGCGGAGTAGCCGCACCGTCCCGCATTCCTCCGCCGGCTTGGCCTCGAGCTCGCGGGCTTGGGCCGCCTGCGCGTCGGCGTCGGCCCCGCGCGAGCGCTTGGCCCCGCGGCCGGCGCGCGTGGCGACCCCCCGGGGCGGGCGTGACTTCTCCGTCTCCGGCGCCCACCGCGCCGACGGCATTGGCCGGGTCGTTGGTGATGACGGCGTAGCACTCCCGCGCGGGGTCGTAACTCCCGTGTCTTTGGAGTCGTCGGAGCGCCCGAACCGCATCCGTAGCGTCGAGAAAACGCCGGAACATGACCGGGTCCCCGCACGCCGGAGAAGTCCCACTCCGCGTGCCCGTGGCGGTTGGCGGGTGGCTACGCGTCGATGGAGCCCGGGGACGACTCGTCCCCTCGCCGAGGCGCGGGGCCCCGGCGACGAAGACGTGGCGGCCGGGCGGAACCCCGCGCATCGTGGTGTTGACGTTGGCGTTGTAGGCCGTCGTAGCGCCACGCAGCCCGATGGGGACGCGCGCGTCCGAGACCGTGCGCCGTCCCGCCGGGGTGGTGGCGGTCGTGACGGCGGGCGCGCCGCGCCGAGTGGCGGCGCGCTCGGCCGCCGCCGCCGGACCGCGCCCGGCGCGAACGCCGGCCCGCAGCGACGACGGCGTCGTGGCGTCGACGGCCCGCGGCATCCGTGCCCGCGGGCGCCCGCACCGTGGTGGTGCGTGCGGCGGGGGCCGCAGCCGACCGGCTCCGGCGCCGCGCGCGCGGAGCTCCTCACGGTTGGTGAGGCGCATGAGATAGCCGTTTCCCCGTGGCCTTAAAGTTCGGGTCCCCGAAGCGACTTCCGAACCCGGCCGGGGAGGGGGTCCGAGCTACCCATGCGATAGTGTGTACCACGGTACTCAGTGCGGATCACCATGGAGGGAGTTGACGGAATGACCTTAGGCGCTCGATTGCCCCACGGTGGGCGCCAACTGTCGGTGCGGAATATGGTCCCTACACTAACCAGTAGAAAGCGCCGTGGTCTATCCCTCAATGGTCGATGCTAAGCAATGAGAGACACGGGTTTTATCCTGGTTCCAGCCGAGGGGGTCGTACGTCCAAGCGCGTGGCGTGCTCAATGCACCGTATTGCTCGGCACCGGGGGTGCTCGTAGTGGGGCCGCTACAAGCAAGGCGGGAGAGGAAGCGTGGCTTCCAAGTCCCCGGAGGGGTGGGCGAAGATATTGTGGGAGAATTGGAGAATGAGTACGTGGTGTGCGGTGCGTTCCTCGTCTATGTCTCGTCTCCTCCCGCGGCCGGGGGTTCGCCCCCCCCCCCTTTTATAGATCAAGGGGGAGGCGAATTACATGCGCGCCGCGCTATCTAGGTACGTGGGGAAGCACGACGTGATATGCTGTAGAGTGGGCGGACGTCCGGACGATCCTCGCGGCCGATCCGGCCATGATGGCCTACCTTGTACCCGAACGAGCGGTTCGAGGGTAGAAGGGCGGCGGATGGTGGCGGTGTCCTCTCGATAGGCCCGAGGGAGGTGCGACGTTGGCCTGTACGGGGCACAGGAGTAGGTAAAACGGCGTCCCTTCCCAACGCGCTTCACGGGCGTCGGGGTCGTTGCTACAGCGCCCGGCGTGCGCCTGCACGCGCAGGGACGGCGACCACGCTGTTACAGTGGCAGGGATGGTGTTGCACCGGCCTAGCGCCTCCACCTAACCCTGTAGGGTCACAAGAAAGTGAATCGAGGGTGCAACTGGCCCCCTTCGAGGGCTCGGCACGTTAGCCGTACTGGAGCAGGCGCACGGCGTCACGGGACTGACACCGCCGCGGCGCACGTCCCTCCCCACAGTGATGGGGATGGGCTCCTCCCTGGGGAGTTGGTGCGGCGGCACGGGGCGCGAGCCCCCGGCGCATGATGGCGCCGTCCCGCCGGTGTCGGGCGTTAAATGCCCGTGTACGGGGGCCGGCGCACGCGTGAGGGGCGCCCTCGAGCGTGGCGGACCCCGGTCGAGGGTGGGACGTACCCTCGAGCGAGGCGGAACCCGCTCGAGGGGGAGCGAGCCCTCGAGCGAGGCGGAGCCCGCTCGAGGGAGGTGCGCCCCTCGAACGGGGCGAGCCCGCCCGAGGGGGCGCGCATCCTCGAGCGAGGCGGAGCCTGCTCGAGGGGATCTCTAAGAGGGCCGCCTTGATGGGCCGTCGGGGTCCCTGCGGCGTGGGCCGTGTCCTGCATGGTTAGGCAAATTGTGTTTTGGCTTGGTTGCGGGTTTTAAGTGAGGATTTCCCCATTGTTAAAGGGGACCCCTAGGGGCCGTCCCCGACAAAAGGAAAGGAGGAAAAGATTGAGGCTACTCCGTGGACAATCTCCGCCGCACAAGGGCCAACTATCGGTGATGAAGACAAAGAGGAAGATCCAAATTTTGACCCAAATGTCGTTGCGTTCGGTGATGATGCGAGGCTGCGCAGATGACATTTCGGGGACCGGTGATGACGGTGGAGACGGTGTTGGTGATGGCCATAGGGGCAAAACCAAAGCTAAAGCTATACGATGCTCACCTCGTAATTTTCGAAGCTTGTCAATGCCCTCTCCGATGATGTGAAGAGGGAAGTGATCACAAAGGGCTTTGGTGGGCTACCGAACTTCAAGCCGCACTTACCGAGAAGGGCACCGATCGGTGGTTGATGCGGAAACTTAATCCGGAGTCAATGATGCTAGAGATTGGTGGCCTCAAAAGGGTTCCAATCAACAATCACGGTGTTTGGTGTAATTTGCAACTACCCAATGTTGGCGGCGACCCCGTCCCCATGTCCGATGCGGATGCCCGTGCCGTGAGGGATGATCTTGGATCACGGATAGTTGGGCCCTCCTATAGAAGCGAAAGGGCATCACACTTCCCGTCATCATTGATCGGCGAAGAATAGGACGATCACTAGGGATCTTGTCCTAAGAGCTTTTTTCATGGGTGCATTTCGGTGCTTGTTGTTCTCCAACACGGACACCCGAATCGGGCTTGATGATGTCGGTACACTCAGGACATCCAAAACATTGGCAACAAAAATTGGTGCAAGGTAGTAGTTGACGGGCTCGGCATTGCTTGCTCGTCCGTACAAGTTGGATTATCTTGATAAAGTCATTAATGCACCCATCACCGGATGTGTGATCTTCCTAGTGGTAAGCTCAACCCACACATCATTTTGGTTGCAATCACATATAACCGAGTAGTTGCAAACAATCACATGTGGTTATCCAAGAAGTTGTAATTTTGTATATTTTTATCTAGTAGTTGCAATAAGTATGTTGCAATCGGATACAATAGTTGCAAACACCGTTATTTTTTTTGTAATGGGCAATGTCACCGAGTTGCGCACACAAGTAGTGATTAGTTAGATGTTACTTGTTGCAACCGTGAGTTGTCATAGATTTGCAATTGATGTCACACGGAATGCCATGTTCTTTATGTGTTTTGATCTTTGTTTTTTAAAAAATATATGTAGATGCTAGTGGGGGAAGTGGAGAAAGTGGCCTGGAGAGAGTGCTAACGGGTCGGGGAATTGAATGAGAGGGTAACGGGGAGGGGGGGTTGTATAGTGTGGGCGCGGGTGGGTGGTTACCGATTGGGGAGTGGGGTGCGGTTCCCTGTGGTCGGCGGGTCCGGCGCGCCCCCCGCGCACCCTTGGAAGCCTGGTTGGCTTGGGATGGTTCAGTTCGTTGGGCCTGGGTGCATTCTCTATAGAGGATACACCCAGGTGCATAGTATATATACAATATATATATGTATATGTGTATGTATGTATATATATGTATATATATACCATGCATTAACTTCATAGTTCTTATTTCTCTAACCTCAATTCTTACATAATTAATTAAATAACGAATCTGCAACTTGTAGGCTTCAGGCTCCACATCAAAAAAGACAAAGAGAGGGCATACACAAGTACTCACCGCCATGTCATCTATCATATCACGAAGTATCGATGCTTTGGCCAACCATGTGCTCCAAAAAATCAAGGACGCGTATCTATCACGGTGCGGGGCCATTGTAAGGGACAACGTGCCCATCGGCTACGAGAGAATGGAAGGGAAAAGCGAGATAATCCACACGTGGTTCCGTAACCCGCAAGAATTTGTTATGGGAAGAAATGCTAAAACACTTCACACTTCCTGAAGGCATTGAACCAAATGATGTGAAGCGTTGGACTCTCATGAGGATGGCAACACAATTTTAGAAGTTCAAGTAGCAACTGGATAAAGATTATATCAAGAAGAATTGAACTCCAAATTGGATTGAATATCCCAAGCTAAAAGAACGTTGGACGTCCTTTGTAGAATACAAGAAAAGTGAGATTTCGCCAAGGCGAGTGCACGAGGGAAGAAAAGTCATGGTAAGAAGGAGCACGACCATCATCTTGGTCAAGGTGGTTACGCATTTGCAGTTCCCGAGTGGCGGAAAATGGAAGGAGACCTTCTCACACAAGGTACCATACCAGCGGTCTATGATTGACCTGAGCGAGTGAAGAATTGGTATTATGCTCGTAGAGGCACAACTAACTCCGAAGATGGTACCCTTGATTACCCACCCTCGTTACGAGAGGCTGCACTTGAAATATTGAAAAAATTGAAGATGTCAGAGCGGTCAGAGTGAAGGTTGACATAGAGATGGATGAGCTCACTATGGCGCTCAAGAACCCAGAACACCCAGGATGTTGCAGGGGCTACGAGGTGGTACCATGGAAATTTGCCTTCAAGGGAGACATTGCCACCTATCAAAGCCGCAGAAGAAGAAGACGACGCGAAGAGGAGGAATGACAACAAGAGATAGAGAAAAGACTTAAAGAACATAGAGAAGAGGTGACAACAAAAATTGAACGGCGAGTGGCCGCCGCAGTAAATGAGATGGCCCCATCTAGAGTACCGCCTCTAGTACACGTTCCTTCTGCTCACAAAAGTAGTTGTGCTTCCGCAGCAGTTCCCGAAGAGCAAAGGGCGATAGAAGTACAAGTGAATAGCCAACGGTACCCTGTGGATGACATCTGTCGGCGCACCACATGTGAGCTTCACAAGCCATTCAGCAAACATCAAAATGAAGGTATTTATAATTCATATTTTTATTAGCTCAATAATTGATGCATATATATTACTTTGAATTTTGCAGACAGGCATTCACAATGATGGTATAATTCATGCTAATAATAACTAATTAATTATTATTTCTCAGGTGGCGGACGGAAGTGCTTTTGCACAGTTTCCTGGATAGACGAGCCACGACATGCCAATTCCACCGGCTATGCCTCGGCTTAGCGTAGAGAAGATTTGTCAACCTGATTTTGAGGAACTAGAGCTAGAGATCCCAAGAGGTGATGGGGAAAAGACACTTAAGGATGCGCTACACGGTATCATATTATGGCCAAAACGTTACATCATCATAATCCCTGAGAATGATGGATCTCCGAGAGACCCTGTAGCCTCTACAATCATCTCCAGGGCCGTCATCGTCACTACCTGCTCGTGAGCCTCTACAATCGTCTCCGGGGCCATCATCGTCACCACCTGCTGGCGAGCCTCTACAATCGTCTCCGGGGCCGTCAACGTCACTACCTGCTCGCTCACCTTTTCCACAAGAACCATACGACAATTCGGGAGAAGCGAGCTCCAGTGATCACGGTGATGACATCCCTCCCAATTCACCTTAGCAACCATCAGTCGCAGAGCCACATAGGTCTCGAGAGCAATCTTTCAAGTTGGTGCAACCACCAAAGAGAAAACGAAAATGATCAAGCAAAGAAAAAGCCCGAGACAAGGAAGCTAGCATGGGAGATGAAAGATGAAGAAACAAAAGTGGTTGTAGCTAAAGAAGTCGCAGACTTCTTTGCAAAAGTAAAATAAAAAATAAACAGGAAGAATTGGATGCCAAAAAAATGAAGGTCGTAAGGAGAGACTCAAGGATTTCATAGACGAGAAGGAACCAAAAAGGAGAAGGAAACCGCCGTTGAAAACGGACTATGAGTGTTCGGTGGACAAGTCTTATGCTAACAAGAGACAACGAGGGTCACCGAATAGTTACATCGAGCAAATACCTGTGTCGACACCGGGGACCGCCACAAACAAGAAAAAGGAGCAAATAGATGCATCCATGACTGATCAGACTAACTTGTTTGCAGGCCTCAGTGCAGAAGCACAAAAAGTAATTGACAACATGTCTGAAGCAGAACTGGCTAATGTCATTAGCTTTTATGAACAAACAAAGATTCCTCTTGGTGGTATTCTTAGCCTTGAAGACCTAATAACAGATAACAATTTTGTACCCAGATGGCGCTTTCAGCTAGGATAACCTCTAGTGAAGCCGAGAATTGTTCAACAAGCTCCCAACTAAGATGCGCAAATTTCATGACCGGTACTTGCGAGAAGTTAGGCCGAGGGCCCGGAGATGTTTGGTATGCTCGTGAGACTCCGGAGATTTTGCCCTTAAAAATGAGAAGGTGGTGTGGCTCCAATTCATTGATATCTATGAAATTTACCATAGGACGCCGTTAATACCGATCCTATGATGGCCTGGTGTATGTAAGTGACATATTTTCATATGTTTATTAATAAATTTATTACATTTGTCGATCTACTAATTAACATTTGGCTTTCTTCTTGTGTAGCCTGCTACTTACTAAGATGCGAAGGAAGGGTTATTCAAGAATTGCTTTCATGGACCCATCAAAAGTTAACGAGCAGGAGATCCGGAACCAACGAAAAACAACAATCGAGACAATTTATAGGCACTTAGATGAGTTTCATTACAAGAACCTTATACAGCTGCCTTACAACTTCAAGTATGTACGATTGTCATCTAACTATCCTTGTTAATTCTATTTAGTCAATTCTAATCTTCATGAGCTTGCATACAGACTCCACTGGATTCTACTCATAATCACTATCGACAATAGCAACATCAATGTGTATGATTCATTGAGAAAAGATCCCTCAGATTACCAAGTTACCAAGACCTTCAAGATGTATTTCACGAGTAATAATTCTATCTATGACATTTTCTTTAATGCAATATATATATATACTTTTATACTAACATTGTATCTTTTATTATTTTGCCTCAGAGCTTGGACCATGTTCATTGCAAACCACCGAGGACCATTTCAAGAAAAAATAGATAGGTCACTGATTTTCTGGTACGTATACAAATAACAACTTCAGATTGGGAATATTTAAAATGTATAACACTAAAATTTCATATTATGTTCTCATCTCCACTTTAGTGTTTGAGACAAGAACCAGGAAATAATAATTTATGCGGGTACTACGTCTATGAGCACATACACCATTAAAGTGGCAACACGGATGATGATAGTGTAAGTAAAATAAACCTATTAATAATACATCATTTTTATCCTCTTTTGTATATTTAATCGCTTGCATTGGTGTATTATATCAACCTATTTGCAAATCACAGAGAATTATAAAAAGGGACGCACTCATTGAGAAGGATCATCTCTTGGCAATTCAAGAAGCTGTCATGGGATTCCTCATGGACAAGGTGGTTAATCCACAAGGAAAACATCATTATGACAACCATCCAATTGACCGACTCACATCTGAGGAAAGCTAATTGAGACTAGAAATTTGAATTGAATGATATTTCGATGTATATATACTATATGGGGTTTTGGTGTATATATACTAGCTTAAGAAAATACTATTTATTTTCATGTGTATAAATTATTATGTGTATATACATTTATAAGTTTATATATGTAGATATATGGGGTTTATTTTATATATAAGTCTAATCTAAGTGCGTATATGATATATATAGACGGGTATACATATATACAAGTGCAAATACATATATGTACATATACGGGTTAGACAACAATTAGAATATATGATCAAATCGAAAACAACAAAAAAAGAGTCGTGACCCTTTAGTCACAGTTGGTATTACCAGCCGAGAGTAAAGAGGGTGCGCGCGAGCGCCGGCGTGCCCCTAATCTCGGTTCGTAATACGAACCGGACTAAAGGATCCCTTTAGTCCAAGTTGGTTCACCCGGACTAAAGGGGGTGGGGGGCTTTTGTTTCTCATCATTAGTCTCGGTTGAACTTAAGAGACATATTCTCCTTACCAACTGGGACTAAAGCCCCTCTCCCTACCAGTGAACACATAGAGCGGCTAGGGCCAGCACCATGGGGCCCATCATCCTTGTGTGTGGTTGCAGCGCTGCACGAGAACCTGGTCAGTTGGTCTCCAATGGCCTAAGATAGCGGGCACTAGGACCGGCCTGCTGGTGGTGCGCGGTAGTGGTTGCGTAGGTCTCGACCTCGCATCTTGTGAGGCAACCAAACTGGTGTTAGACCCCCCGCACTAGTGACTCAAAAAGCCTCCTCCAGGGAGCTTTTGACGTTTTTACGTCTGCAGCGGCTCCCTGAAGGACGCACGCCAAACCCCAGTGACCTCCCGTCTCCTTCATTCCCAGGGGAGTTGCGGGCCTCCTTCATCCTGTCTTGCGTGGGCCCCGTCCCAACCGCTCCACCCCTCCTCCGAGCTCTCGCCACCGCCACCGGGAGAGACGGAAGCTGCAGGCCGCCGCACCCCTACCGCCGGGATGGCCGAATCCCCTCGTGTCGCCTCTTCTACTTGAGGACGCCCGCCACCGGGAGGGAGGACGCCACCATGGATGTTGACCTCCAGCATCCGGCATGCCCGCTCCTTCGTGTAGCGACCTCCGTGCCGTCGTGGAGTAGTCAAATCAGCGGGTGGTGCGGGTGCTTGCTGCCATCGAGGAGAGCAGGGGCAGCGAGCGACTTAGGGGCCCACCGGAGAGCTTGAGGAGGCCGAGCTCCGGACCGACGCCCGGGGAGGACGGCCGCCGCGGGATCTGGATGCCACCGCCGCTCCAATTGTAGGCCAAGGGGAAGAGACGCCGCCGCGAGCCCTTGCTCCACCGAGCTCCCCAGCGCCCCTGCTTGGTGCTGCAGATCGAGCTCCCCTGCCCCGCCGCCAATCGCTTGAGCTCCCCAGATGGTCGCCGAAGATGGCAAGGCCGCACACGGCTCCACCCCAAGCTCGATGCGGATCTCGATGGCCGAGCTCCCCAGGATCCCAATCCTCGCCTCTGCTTGAGCGCCATGGCCTCCGCACGTCCACCTCGATGACGTCACACGAGTTCGAATCGGAGGAGAGGGGCATCAGGGCGCGTCGGCAGAGAAAGGGAGGGGCGCCAAGGCGCGCCGGCCGGGCGCCGGCAGAGGATGGGATGGGCACTGGCGCGCTGTCTCCGGTGGGGGAAGGGCCGGCTAGCTCCGCCGCTGGCTGGCGCGGGTGGGGAGAGCGCGCCGGTGAAGAAGGGGCAGAGGCGGAGGGGAGAGCGCCCCGGTGAAGAAGGGGCAGAGGCGGAGGACCTCTCATACTATGCTTCACTTTGCGTCTAGCTCATCATATTATTTGACGGGAAGAAGAATCAACGTGCTCATTAAGGAATGATTTTGGATCAGTGGTGTTAGTATGTACTTCAGGTCTCGCAGTCTAATACATTTGCTTTTAATGCTAATAACAAAATCATTTTGAAAATTTGATCAGGGCATGAACCATAAAAAATCTAGCTTTATACTAATTAAAATACACATATGGCAGTACTGTAATTAAGTGCCCACCGTGTGGAAAAATCTACAAGTACCTTTAATCAAATAATGTAGCCTATCACATATGAGAAAGCATGACATAGATTAACATGAGAAATTAAAGAAATACCACACAAGTAGCTCATGGCAGGATATGCATAAGAAGGATCAACAAGAATGACCTTGGACTTGTTGGAGAAGTTCATTGAAAATTAAATATAGTATAGGGTGATAAAAACTCTTTGTAAAACACTGAAAGAGAAACAGATCTAAGTCGTCCACCACTTAAACATGTTTCTATAAATACATGTTTCTTAAATGGTGAAGATGCATGCGATGTCCTGCCTTCTTCAAAGACATTTGCAATCAGCTCAACGATCATCAATAGATCAACATGACATATGATGATAGCCATAGTTCCAGTCTAGTTCTGGCAATTCCCGAGGTCATCGCTGCCACTGCTTCCATCTACCACAAAAAGGAGAAGGGAAATTTTATAGTCAACCAAAACTTGAAAAGCAAGCAACAAGACGACTGAATGCATGGAAGCATAACAGCGAGTATAACTAAATGGTAAAATTTTAGTAAACTTTATCTACTATACAACTCCATGTTTTAAGATTACAGTAACAAAAACATTAGTGATCAATACCATTTCACAATATGTAACATCAACACATAGTGGAATATGATGCTTTGAAAAAAAATCGATATGTATGAGTATAAATAAAAAGGCTAGCAATACCTTAAAATATTATAGTGCCTACAGGGTAACATGAACTGAGAATAAAACCACCACAAAAATAACATATATATAGTACATAATAAAAAGAAAATGGACAAAGAGTATATATTTAGGGTAAAATTGGAAGAAACATATAGATAAAAGAAAACTTCATTGTTATATATAGTGCAGTGATGAGAGCATATATGTATATGGACTACGGGCCTGTTTGGCTCCTGGCCACAACTCGCCATGTGTAAGTGAAGCATGCCACAAAAAGTTTGGTAGTTGCTTGGTTACCGAGTAAATGCTACTTGCCACAATGATTCACGTGCAACAACACAAAACTTGGCACACTTCCGTGGTGTTGATATTTCTCACCACAATCCGTGGCGCCGCTGCACATGGTGTGGTGGTTGGTGACCCGCAACCAAGCAGATCCTACAAACGCATAGACTAAATTTTGTTCCCAACAAATATCTAATTGGCATCAATTAATGAGACCCCCAAAAAGATTTAACAAAGGCCATGTTTTCAGATACTTGAATTTTTAATACCAGGAGAATTTGAGACCTCCACTCAAGACTTGGTATCTGAATGAACATCAATAGAAATTTTTGTGCAGGAACCTATTATACATATATATTTTGTTCATTTGAACACACACCAGATAACGAAATGCAGGTTTGGATAAGTGCTGGAGTAACTACTATAACATAGGCTATCTTGGTGTTTGGAGATGTCAACTTTTATGATCACCATATAGTAATCTCTCCAATGATTCTAACAGAACAACCTAACCAAAATCATCCTGTGGATTTACCATATATTCCGTCTACATTTCTTGTTAGAACACACTTTACCTATATAACAACTGGTTACTCGAATATGCCTTCTCAGTTTTATCAGTGCAAAAAAGTTTTCTATATCGTCAGGGCCGGGTATATGTAAATCTTTGCTGCTGACTAATACAATCCCTGTTGTACATATGAGAAGAAACAACAATCTTGTATAATCTACCATGCCTGTGAATACGTAATTTTAATTTTAACATCAGAAGTATATACTAACTACTGCAGAATGAGAACACATATTTAGCTATTTTACCATCGATGACATAGATATTGACTATAGTAAACAGCAGGTAGATGTAAATATAACCATTGTCACAATCCTAATGAATCATGGATTTAAAGTTAAGCCGGACGCCATATGTCAACTACAGAAAAAATTAAATATCTTTTTACTGTGAATTGGATTGCACATGCACTTATAATAAATTGGATTGAACATGGAGTTAAAAGGAAAACTCATGGTCACAGTGAGTGCATATATGTTTGTGGACTACAAACTCCTAGACTGATTTTTATTGCTTAATGTTTATAGTGGCAACATATATCAAATTGGCATCCAACAACAACCCACCATGAAATTTTTTAACAAAGCCAATGTTTCATAGCTACTTGAATTTTAACACCAGGAGAATTTGAAACCTGAACTCAAGACTTGGTATCTAATGAACATCAATACAAGTTTTTGTGGAGGCACAAATTATTATAAATATTCTGTTCATTTGTTGTCAGAAACCAATATGAACACACACCAGCTAGAATAAACAGGTTTGGATATGTATGTCTGGAGCAACAAATAACATAGGCTATCTTGGTGTTTGGAGATGTCAACTTTTATGATCACCATATAGTAATCTCTCCAATGATTCTAACAGAACAACCTAATAACCAAAATAATCCTGTGGATTTACCATATATTCCAGGTAAGCCCTCTGTCTACATTTCTTGCTAGAACACACTTTACCTATATAACTGGTTCCTCAAATATGCCTTCTCTGTTTTATCAGTGCAAAACAGTTTTCTATAACATCAGGGGTATGTAAATCTTTGCTGCTGACTAATACAATCCTACTTTTACATATGATTGAGTTTGCATTGCACAATACTCAAGGGAAAAACACAGGCTATGGTGACTAGAAACAGTCAATTTCTTATATTCTACCATGCCCTGTGCAGATGTAATTTTAATATCGAAAGTATACTTCACTGCAGAATGAGAACATATGTAGCTATTTTACCATCGGCATGGATATTGTTGACTAGAGTAAATTAAACATCAGGTAGATGTAAATGAAACAATGATCACAATGTCAACTACTGGAGAATTAAGTATCTTTGTATACTGTGAATTGGATTGCACTTATAATAAATGAAATGATCATAAAACATAGAATATAAGGAATGAAACGACCAGAGCCAGAAATAAAAACCACTGAGATACGACACTACCTGCTGTAATGAAGTAACTTTTGTAGGGATAGACCTTGTGCATCCACCCACTGTTCTCTAGCAATTTGTTTGACTGCATTGTATCAAGCTGGAGCCCAAAGACGACACTGTTTTCAGAGAAGCTGAGTTGGGTCCAAAGGTACAGAACATTCTCGTCCTCATCATACCCGACTATCTTGACTTCAGGCTTTCTAGTTGTAGCACCACCAAGAGGAAGAAGAATACAATTGCCATGCTCATCATACCCGACTATCCTGAATTCTTCAGGCTCTCTAACACAGCCAAGAGGAAGAATGCTGTCCAGGCTCACGGTCCTGAGTGGGATCCATTCCACATGAGCCCCATTGAAGAAATTTGAAACCCACAGCTGGAGATTATTGTGCTCATTATCAACGTGGACGAAGCCAAGGCTTCTCCCATCCTTGGGCGCCACCACAGTGTAGTAGAATCCAGCATTAAACCTCTCTGCGCTAAACTCAAGTGGAATCGGGATCTTACGTAGCTGATGGGTGTTGACGTTGAAGGCCAGGAACCATGCGAAAACAATCGGCCAGTATATCACATCCCCCACATGAATGCATGGTCTCCTCACATCTATTGCAGATATAGGCGTCACGTCTTGGAAGCCCACCTTCACCCACTGTTCTGTCTCCGATGAGTAGATGTACATCACAGTCCGGTAGAGGTGGCTGAAGTAGACGAACACGACGCGGAACGCGCCGGAGCGGCAGTGCGCATGGCCGCCGGCGCTGGGGTCACAGACCAGCTCGGCGGTGCTCCGGTGCAAGGTCAAGCACCTCGTCGGTGCGTCGATGTACTTCCGGCGACCTGAAAAGGGATCCAGCACGAGGAGCCGCTGCCGGTCCGGGCTCCGCAGCAGCAGGCGGCCGTGACGGGTGTTGACGATGGCCCAGCCGTCGTCCCATAGCTCCAGGGCTCCTCCCGAACCTGCAGATTTGGATCCCGTCGGGAGGAAGCGGGGGATCTGCATCTTCTCGTCCACGAAGAAGCCGACGAGGGGAGGCACGTCGTCGTGGTGGGCGAGGAACCGGCGGAGGAACGGGCGGTTGGTGACGACGTCGCGGAATTGGTGGCTGCCGAGCGCGACGTTGCGGAGGTGCGCGGGTTGCGAGGGCAGCTTGAGGAAGATCTCCGCGAGGACGTTCTCCGGCAGCGACGCCAGCGATGAGTCTGACGGCGGCGGCGGCGGAGGTGGAAGCTGGGGGGATCGGCGGTGGCTGATGATGGCACCCATGGATCGGAATTGGGGAAATTGGGGCTGACGGCCTGATGGGGAATTCTCGGATTGTGATAAGGCTGCTGAAGCGCACAACGTTGCGGAGTGGAATGGGGCTTTATTAGCTAGGGCACAAACAAGCAAGAGTGGCGATTGACCAAATGCTGACTGTTTGGTGACGGCTGATTCCAGTCCTAACAGCACTTACCACAAATGCCCCTATGACGCCCGGCTTGTATTATTATCTGAATTATTTGCCCCTAAAGCAACGCAATCTTTTCTCAATGATTTTCTTGGATTATATATATATATATATATATATATATATATATATATATATATATATATATATATATATATATATATATATATATATTTTTCAATGGGTTAGAATGGAGCTTTGACTCACCATCCTTTCTCCAGAAATAAAGACTTATTTGAAAATGAGAGTAAAATACACCATGATCCATTAACATTTATGCAAGAGGTGTCACTTAGATCTATCAAGTAATAAAGTCTATTTTTTATTTCACATACTTGTTAAGTCGTTCACGCAGGTCCATATATATGTCTCCAAGTGTGCATTGGGTGGCTTTTGCCAACATCGGGCCCTTCAATTTCTCGGCACGAGAGGGGCTCATTTCCTCCAGCAATCACTTAAACACTCGAACAATTCTAACCACTGTAATTAATTTGTTTAAAGCTGAACATAATTAATCATATAACCAGGTAAGGAAGAGATAGGTATCATTGTGCTTTTTATATATACAAATTTAACAATGGAAACTATATTGGATGCCGAGGATAGAAAATGACCTTGGTATATAATTCTTGTTCCTACAGTACCGGAAACCGTGAGTTTGACGTGAGCTGACGAATGCTTGGTATAAATAAGCCACTTCTTGGTCTTCGACCCCCTAAGTCACTACGAGCGATCCCGATCAGTGCAATGGGATGTGGCTATTTATCTATCTCTTGACTCGAAATGGGAGCAGAGCATGTCTGAAAAATGATCTTAGAGTTTCTTGGGTTGGGTCAGGAGGGTCTCTTAACTCCTTCCTTTTTCTGCCCATCCAAGTTATTTCCCAAGGAACCATGGTAAGGGGTCTTTGCCATGAGCCAAAAGTCGGGCTCACGACAAAATACATTTTTGCCGACGACCGAGAGGCAAACTCAAGATAAAAATCCTGGCTCACGAAATAACCATTTTAAACGTGAGCCGGATTCAAGCTCACGG
The DNA here is from genome assembly GCA_947561735.1 of Cenchrus americanus. Lineage (NCBI taxonomy): Eukaryota > Viridiplantae > Streptophyta > Magnoliopsida > Poales > Poaceae > Cenchrus > Cenchrus americanus. The sequence goes on along the minus strand of OX387243.1, from coordinate 96,683,115 downwards.
CAAATAGCCATTTTTGTCGTGAGTGTTTCTTTGGCCGACGGCAAAAAGCCATTTTCTCATATCAAAAATACCTTTGTGGCTTTTTCATGCAATTTTTTATCTTCCATACCCTAAACTTTTTCTAATATACATATACAACATGAGGTACTTCATGTTAAAATTGGATACATTTTTTTCATTTGTTTGATATATTTAACTAATTCATTGCATTTCAAGCATTGTTTTTTGAATCAAGTCAAATTTGAACTGCAACTGATTCAAATAGTAGACGAAAATAAGTGGAAAATGGTATTCATGTTATTTAGTCGAATTTGAGACCTTACCAAGAAAATCAAAAGAAATTTTAAACATCTTATTCAGGAAACATGATAACATACGCACGTCGAATGATTTTAAAATTCTAAAAAACACAAACGAAGTTTGGAAATTATGAAATTTGTCAATATCTCATGATATCATGCTAGGAGGTTGTGATAAAAAATTGAGTGAGTTTTGCACAATTTGTCAGGCACTATGGTTAGAAACCGAAACATCTTCGAGGAAGTTTCATAGAATTAAGAAGGAAACGACTAGGGCAAACCGATGTGCAAATTGGAATTTGAATTCAAAATTTTTCTACTCTTCGGATGCAACATGTAGTAATCCATGTTAAAATTTGACACATTTTTGTATTTGTTTTCTATATTTAAATAATTAATTGCATTTCAATCTTTTTTAATAAAGTCAAATTTGAACTACAACTAATTCAAATAATAGAAGAAAATAAGTGGAAAATGATATTCATGTTATTTAGCCAAATTTGAGACCTTAGTCACAAAATTTAAAGAAATTCCGAACATCTTATCCAGGAAACACGATCATCAAAGAGGCACATCTCAATGGTTTTAAAATTCTGAAAATGCAAACGAAGTCTAAAAATCATAAAATTTGTTAATATCTCATGATATCACACACAGAGGTTGTTGTAAAAAAATTGATATGTTTCACACATTTTGTCATGTATATTGCTTACAAACCAAACATCTCCGAAGAAGTTTCATATAGTTAAGAAGGAATCAAGTAGATTTGTACACAAAGTGATGTTCAGATTTGAATTTGATTTCAAATTTTTTATACTCTTCACATCCAAGTTAAAATTTGGTATATTTTTGAATTCCGTTACTATATTTAACTAATTAAATGCATTTACTCCGCCGGCCCATTTACTTTGTCAGGGTATTTAACACCCCCACCCCCCTCTCCTACCTATGAAATCCTACCCCTCCCCTCCCCTCCACTCGCGTTGCCGCGAGCCGCCTCCCTCCCTCGCCCCCGTCGTGCAGCCGCCCTTGTCCTCAACCTCCCTCTCCCCCATTCATCTCCCTCACCACAGCAAAGGACAAAGGCACCTTCCTTCCCCCGGCCATCTCCCTCCCACCTCTCGCGATTCTTTTCTTCCCCCCTCCACTCGCCCCTCACTGGATAGATTGAACAGTGAGGAACGGAGGCAGGGTGAGGAGCAGCAGCCTCCTTTCCTCCAGTGCGGTTGTCCTGGTGACTCTCTCTCTCTCTCTCTCTCTCTCTCTCTCTCTGATCTGACGACATAGCAGAGGTAGTGTCGAACGAAGGTGGCATACTAGTGGCCCATTGGTGGAGGTGGCGGTTCGGGCTTGAGCTCCCTACCTGGCGCAACGGTGATGGCCTGGTCGTGGTGGCGGTGATGGCCGAAGCGAGCAGGGCAGTGGCAGATGGTGGCGGACGTCAGTGGCGGCCGACTGGTGGTCTCACAGCGTGCATGATGGGCATGTGGTGGCCGACATGAGGGATTTGTTTTTTTTATTTTTCCCAAAATGCTTTGTCGTGGCCCATTCTTGCTCTCGGCAAACTATGTCGTGAGCCCCAAGGGTGGCTCACAGCAAACTATGCTTTTACCGTCTACATAGTTGCCGTGAGGGCTTTGCCGACAGCCGCTCACGGCAAACAGTTCACCGAGAGTGAACCGGCCTTTGCCATGAGGAACCGGCTTATGACAAAGCTGGCGTTTCCCGTAGTGCTAGTGTTCCGGACTTTTTACTGGCTCATTCTCTTCTTGTGGTGTACAAAAACACATAACAGACAAAGGGCAATTTATCATGCTCATAAATCATCAAGCTGTTGTGAAAAATGTTACTGCAAATCCGAATATCTTATCGAAATCTTTTTATGATTAGAAATCTTATTTGTTGATTTCATATGGACGAGGTGTGTTAATAACTGAAAGAAAACAAAGTCCAAATTAAACAAATAAATGAATTTTATTACCTGTTCCGTTATCTGCATATGAGTCCAAGATTCCAATATAAAAAATGTTATTTGTATAAACATCATATTCATAAACTTTATAGACGGATATACATCCAACTGAGCTTGACGTGAATTACATATTAATTTCTGTAGCATATGCTACGCTTCACTTTGTGTGTAGCTGATCATATATTGGCTGACTGAAAAAATTAGTGTTCTCATCGATGCACGATTTTCAATTTGTAGTATTACCCATGTTTCGTTCAGTTGTTTTTGGTGCCAGTGTAATAAGATCATTTGAGAATACGATCAGGAATTAACCATAAACAGTCTCAGATGGAACAGACCTACTCGTCTAACCCAATAAATATGCAATGGCCTAGAACATTGGTCATGATAACTTAATTTATGACCCACATTACTTTTATTTTTAAAATAAGTGCATAAATATGTCTTTTTTTCTTGAAAGATGTAGGAGAACCGCGCTTCACTATATGTACATATGTCAATAAATAAGTGTGTAAATATGTCAATAAATCCAAGCATGTAATATTAGAGATTTTTGAGAAAAATTAAGCAACTCACATCAGTAATAGAGAAGCAAACTTCGTCAATAATTTAGCTAAGAACAAGGTTAACTTTGCAAGCACAAACTTTAGATTTTTCTCAAATAAAAGATAACATTAAACAATTATGGGCTATGACAACACTTACCTCATGCCCCTCCTAAAGTTAACACACAAAGCCCCGCATGCCTAGTTGCACTCTGGCATAAATCTGAATCATCGATCTGATCACTTGACATGGACCCACAACACATATATAAGAAAAAAATGTTTGTGAACCTTTCCTAAAAACCTAACTTTTGAAAATCCTTTTACAAATCATACAAATCATGTGCCTCTACCTTCGTCGATAAAGAGAAAAGTAAGTAACATAGTTGCTGCCTATGTATGACGATGGTAAAGTCCCCTAATACATACTGGCAAACGATATAAAAATAAATAAACGATACACCACACTATAAAAATATAGTTTATATAATACATGCAATTGAACTGATTATGATGGAAAATATAGAAAATTATCTAATGAAAGGACTCTTCATATTTATTAGGTGATTCCCCGCGCGTTGCTGCGGGATTTGAGAGAGCATTTTTATTAACTATGAATCATGCTACGGATTTGAGAGCATTTTCATAAACTATGAACCAATGCACGACTGTAATTATTCCCTGATGTATTACATGTAACAAAGCACCAATGCATTCAAAGGGAAAAAGAATCAGACACAGATCAGCAAGGAACACCAACCATGAGGTGTGACCACCGGCGTCCATGATCTCATTGGTAATCAGCTGCCGGTCCTGCTGGTTGCCGAAGGCCAGCCACTTCTGAATCACCTTGGAGTCGGACTCATGGCGACACATGCTCGCGATCCGCCCAACAAATTTACACACCATTATAGATTGCTTGATGGGGCTTCCATGCTCTAGCAGGTACTGCACCACGTGGTGTCCAAATTGGTCTTCAGACACACCGTTAACAAACGAAACGATCTCTGTTGTCGCCGTGTGGTGGATTTTCGGGCTCTTTCAGAAGGCCAGCACTTTGTGAGAACATGAGGTACTGGTACATGCTATATACAAATCTTCTGAGCATGGAAACAAAACTAAACAAAAATGATGACTTCTGATGCATTGACCTGACAAAATGAAATTAGACCACACAGTAGTTAGGAAAAGCATTGTAAAGTATAAAAACTGGCAGTTGTTTTTTCTCAAACCTAAAAATGAATCCAAGATCTTTCAAATAGTTACTTTTCTCATAACAGATTGACCAAAGAATTTAGTAAGGATAAGAAATGGCTTGAAAATGATAGTAAAATAAAGATTTTTGCCAATAGTAATATAAAATCATGATCCATTTATACAGATTAAAAAAGCAAAGCACAGAAACCTTCTGGTCCAATATGAGGACATTTTATTTCCGTGGATTATATCATCAGTTGCTCCTGTTATTACAATGATCCCTGATCACTGGAACTGAAATCGAAAAGTACTCTTGGGGTATTCTCTGCAAGCAGAGGAATTAATCATCACTTAGTCAAATAAATATTTCTCACGAAATTAGAGTGTAAGATTTGGAAAATAAAAAATAAAGATTAGACACATTTGATGGAGTGCATTGCAGCTACCTGCGCAGATGAAATACACAGGTATGCAAAACAATAATAAGATCCTGACCAAAGCTGACATGGGAATATCGTCGAGCAAATGATACACAACTCATTAAAATCATTCACATACAACTGCAGGCTGCAATAAGAGATTTCATACACAGTTAAACACAAAAGGCACCATCCAAAAAGTCTGTTTTTGCCAGGCATGGGCCCCCAACATGGACGGGAGGGAGAAGGAAGAGCGTGCTGTTCTTGTCCTCTAGTGTCCAATGCTGTCTTTTTCCACTAATTTGGAGAGGAAGGTGACAGGAGGGGCGGCACATGGCTGGCTAGTTCGCTAAATTGGGAGGCTAATCTGGCAACACATCCAGATATTCCACTAAATTGGGAGCCTATTTCTTCTGCAGATCAACACAGGCCAAATGATTGGACTAACGATTCCTATGCTTAATCTAGCAACCCATCCAGATAGTCAAACCCTAACTAAGCAAGGGACCCGAGGAAGAGGAAAAGGGAGGAGGGGGTCGGCTACCTCGGTCGGCACAGAGCTGCTCGAGAATCGTCACGCCAGTCCAACAGGCACAGGTGCTACCCAGGGGACGACAGGGAGGCAAGGCGGCATGAAGGCGAGGGGGCGGCGGCGAATTGGCGCAAGAACCGGTGCTCCTCCCGCGAGAAGCATGTGCCCGTGGGAACCCACAAGATCCGGCTATACTCCCTCCTCCACATTCCCGCCTCCGGTCGGATCCACGCCCCAAGCAGCACCTTCGCCCCTTCAGCAGACGGGACCACCACACCAGCAATCTCCTGCCACACCAATAGACCACTTCGTCCGCAACAATTCTGAAGCCACCGACGGTAGCCTGAACCGGCGCACGCTCGCCGTCCGAACTCGCCACCGCAGCTCCTACTGGCACGCCTTCCGGATGCACGTCTGTCAGGTGTCAAGGGTCTAATGGGCCGAGAGGCCCGTTAGGGTTAGGTTTAGAGATAAGATTGAGTCCTTGCTTAGGGGTCAAGTAATCCTCTCTATCTAAAGAGAGGAGATGTATCAATCTAATCAAGCAAGAGATTAGGAGGAAAACCCTTCTCTCTTGCCGGCCGTGGGCGAAGCCCCGCGGCCGGCGTTCCCCGTGCCCTCACAAACCTAGCCGCCGCCACCATTGGGACGTGAACGGTACCCATGGTTCCTGTAGCACCACGGGTGCGTAGCTCACAACACTAATTCCCCCACAAATCGGTCCCAAATCCTCCAATCACCTTCCCCTCGCATCGCGATTCATAACAATCTTGTATCGAGACCATGGCTGAATTCTACGTTATCGGCGCACATCCCCGGGCTGCGCCGGCCACCCGTTCTCCGCGGTGCCGCCGGGCCCTCCTCCGCTCCCCCCACGCCTTCTCACCCGAGGAGATGACGCGGCTCCTCGACCACGACGGCGCCATCCGCGGGATTCGCGAGGAGTTGGCGTTGTTGCGTGAGCTCCTAACGAGCGAGGTGTCGCCGCCACGTGCGTCCCTCCTTGCCTCGTCGGCGACATCACTCCCGACGCCGTCTACGGGACCATTCGCGGTGGAGACGGCGGAGAAGATGCTTACCGACGGTGTCCGCGGTAGTACGGTACGGTAGCGCAACACGCCGCTTTCTAGCGCGACGGCGGCTACAAAAGGCGCACAAGCAGATGCGGGATCGGGGAAGCGAGCCTTGGTGGTGGTCACCTTCGCCTTCGATGCAGAGGGAGGTGACCTCGACTCGCTCGATGGCCAACTGTGCCGATCCACTGATGTGTCCAAGGGTGCGCATGGTGTCTTTCCCGTAGACGACGTACTCCAACTCTGCGGGGATAGATGGTGGTAGGGGAGGTGTGTTCCTCCTTGTCGTCGCCGGCGGGGACGCCGCGCCTAGCGCCTCAGCTTTCCATCTCCGACCACCGCGAGGACGTCTCCGTTGGTCTTCGTCGCGACTGCTTCTAGGTGGGCGTGCCCCTACGCCCCTCTCGTTCTGATGGTCTCCATGGGATCCAGGTGGTCGTACATATGCAACTTCGTCATGCGGGTGGTGCTTACCGTCGGGGAGTCACACAATAAAAAGTCGAAGTCTATTTCAGATTAATAATAATCAAATAAGCCGAGATGTAAAAGGCTTATTTTTAGGTCATAGGTTTGTGTGGAGTCGAGTCATTGTCAAGGTGCCCATGCTGCAGCTCGAGGACGAGCTGCTCGAAAAAGGGCGGGTTAATGTCAGGTGTCAAGGGTCTAATGGGCCGAGAGGCCCGTTAGGGTTAGGTTTAGAGATAAGATTGAGTTCTTGCTTAGGGGTCAAGTAATCCTCTCTATTTAAAGAGAGGAGATGTATCAATCTAATCAAGCAAGAGATTAGAAGGAAAACCCTTCTCTCTTGCCGGCCGTGGGCGAAGCCCCGCGGCCGGCATTCCCCGCGCCCTCACAACCCTAGCCGCTGCCACCATTGGGACGTGAACGGTGCCGCGGTCACCTTAGCACCGCGGGTACTGTAGCTCACAACCCTAATTCCCCCACAAATCAGCCCCAAATCCTCCAATCACCTTCCCCTCGCATTGCAGTTCATAACAACGTCTTCCATCAACCTGTCTGTCATCTCTCGAGCGCGTGGTTTTACTCCACTGGCACCATTTCGTGGCCTTTATTTTCCATGTGGGGGTCGCTCGAATGGAGCAGCGAAGGCGAGGAGATGGAGCAGAAAAAGGCGAGGAGGCGGATTAGCTGTGCAGAGGTTTGGAATGAGTAAAAGGATGCTGGTGGTGGGAAGGCCAGGAGGCGGCGATTAGAAGGCGAGCTGGTGGCTGCGACCGTGGTGTTTGCGATGCCGTGCGGGTGGTGCCATGGTGGCGAGGGGGGAGGTTGCGATGCCGTGCGGGTGGTGCCATGGTGGCGAGGGGGGAGGAATGTGTGGGCGATGATGTGGATGGCTGAGAGACCAGAGAATTGTACTGAAAACAAAGTTTTGTATGATTAAGTATGAAATGATTAGGATATAAAAGAGGAATTTATCTAATGAAAAGGGCCCTTCAGGTATTTCATGTGAAATTTGAAAGATGCATAAAAGAAGCATCAGTGGTACAAATATTCAAGGATATGAATACATTTCAGTCACATAAATCGAATAGGAATAAATTTAAATCGTATTTTAAAAAAATTGATTGGTTCTACATGTAGTTAATCATATTTAATTTGTGAGGAGGTAGTATACAAGTTCTCAAGATAAAATGAATAGTATCCGGGGAGAAGATGAAGTTGAGGGTTATATATGCGAAAGTGAAGGGCGTGGGCTTGGGTTGAAACATCTGAGTACTGGAGGGTGTTATCTGCAATTTTAGCAAGACATAAGAAACAGTGCAGCAAATAGAAAGAAGATGGAGGGCAAATAGTAAAGTAAGAAGTGGTTTTCCTACTGAGTCCGTGCGTGGCATGGGAGGAACCGGCCCACGCAGACCAGGGCGTGGTTTTACCTCTCCTTTTCCGGTTGTGTCATCCTTTGGATGTACACGCGCCATCTTGATCTCGCTCATTGTTGTCCATGCTGCTGAGCATCATTGTCATCCGCTCCGACCATCCCCGCCTCCCAGGTCTCATCATCATGATCGCATCACCTCAACTTCACCCTTTATCGTCCGCCTCGACCACACCACCATCCCACCACCCCGCACCACCAATGTCGCCATTGTCCCAAACGTGCACGTGCTGCCACTATTGTCCATGCATGCCTCCCTAACTTCGTTGTCAAGAGTCGACCTCACTTATTTTCTTGACACACCAGCGTTCCCATAGCACGCGTACAAAATTGCCACAACCTTGTGTGTTGTCGTCCACTGTGGCTGCACCATCATCCCCACCAACTCGACCTCACCATCACGTGTCCACACCACCTGATCTTGGAAACTGTTGTCCACCCTGACCTCATTTTCCCCGACTGCATCGTCATCCTTAGTTCCCTACTGCATTCTCAAGATAAACAGATTAATGCACCGAGATAACTTTACCTATAGATGTCAAATGATTCATCAAATGTTAATGTTACGTTGCTTTTATATGTCCACACCTATCTACGATATGCAAGTTGATTATAAAAATTCTGAGAGGTTTTGCAAAACAACGACGGCACTTTAATATTCATATATAGATACTATTACTATTACTATAGATATGTGTAATATATTTAATTTCCTATATTCTATCAACGAAATCAACGTGCAATAAAAGGATGGTGAACATTGAAACCGGCGTCGTAGGAGCGCAAACAGAGGATCATCGGTTCGAACCATGCCTACGGCTTGCTGCATTTTAATTTATTTTATTGTTTTCCTGGTGGTGGCGTGCGGTTTGTGATCTCGGTTTGGCGCAGTTCGCAGATTGGTTCGCTGCCTCGGTTGGGCACGGTTCGCTGCGGGGAGCTGTTTTTGTACGGTTTCCTTCGGTTTTCTCCGGTTTTCAACAGATCTTTACCAGGACTCTATTTCTTTGCCGGGTTTGGAGTCTAAATTACCGATTATGTTGACGTCGGACGAAAAAACGGGCAGAAGCAATCCATGCTTTAATATTATATATATCTATATATAAAACTTATATAGGTGAGACTCACTACAAGTTATGGTTGGATTTCTCTCAACAAGTAATCATTCCACGTCACCATCCACTATACGCCATGTCATCATCCACCAAATCACATATTTATGTCTTCAATCGATTTTTTGTGGCTTATAGCATGTATATCACACCACAAAATTCCTGCTGGCGATTTTAGAATGATTCACTCTCAACAAAATAACATGCTCTCATATATAATGAGTTTACAAACGAATATCTTTGGTGTCACTACATTCACATTTCACCTTAAAATTTTGTTTAAAAAATTCTCGTGGCAACGCGCGGGGTATCACCTAGTCGAGATATATAGGTAGAGATATTGTCCACTATGACAGTGTTGTACTTTAACTGCCATTACGTACAGTTTGAAAAAATTAAAGAGAGTTGTATAAGAAAGCATACAATTACAATGTCGCATACCATGTATATGAAAAAGCACCACGATTACTTAGTACCGCACATGTACGTAGCTCATAACATGATGAACCACAGATACAATATATGAATATGATAAAATAGGAGCAGAGATATCATCATATAATATAATAACTAAATGTGGGGAGATAAAATAACTCCTCGGGAAAAGTTAATTTGTAACCCCACTGAAAGATCAACCACCCTGCATGGCTGTTGTACATGTTTCTATTTCAGATACATTGATGGTCTTATGATAAAATAGGAGCAGAGATATCATCATATAATCTAAGCTGGTAAAGATCCATGTGGCGTCCTGCCGACAATTCCAACCAGCTCAATGATCAGTAGAACGGTACGACATACGGTGATATCTATAGTTCCAGTCTAGTTCTAACGATGCATGTCAAACATCATTGCTGCCACCTACCACAAAGAGAAGAAATAAAACTTGTGTTCAACAAGTTGAAGAACAAGTAACAAGTCTCAATGATGGTTGAGCATGACAATGAGTTCATATCTAGACCATACACAAGATAACATTTTTACTAAACTTGCTATGTGCTGTATATATATACCACTCCATGAGATGTGCAAAGAGTTTTTTTTAATAAATCTGAAAGGTACATACAGTAAAAATAAATTAATGGTTGTAGTGAGAGCCTATATATAATTATATATATGCATGTTAAAGAACTAGAAAGTCAGGTTACTGTGGCACCATATATATAATTGGGCTTATATACATGAAACACCTAAAATAAGATTTAACAAAGGCAATGTTTCAATTACCTTACTTTTGCCAAAAACTGGGAGTATTGGCCATCGAGACTCTGTATTCAAGATATTGTAATCTAATTGAACATCACTAAAAGTTTTGGTTAAGGCACTGATCGAGTATATATACATGTTTTAAGTCAGAAACTATCTGTAAGAACATGCAGCATGATGGCTAGCTAGGGACATGGAAGCTTTGTTAATTAGGGCTAGATATGTGCCGGAGCAAAGCATGGGACAAGGTGCTTGGAGATTTCTAACTTTTATGATCACCAAATTATTTCTAATATATTATTGTCCACTGTGACACTGTACTGTCACTGCCACCACAGTTTGCCAAATTAAAGAGACTTGTGTAAGAAAACATACAACGTAGCATACCATGCATATATGGAAAAACACGACATGAGGCACAATGATAAATAAATACCACAATATTTAACATGATCAACCGCACAGATATAGACCACCCACGTTAAAAGATTGATCAAGATAACAACCTTAAGTAAATGTTGAAAAGGTCCATTGTCAAATTAATAAATATGGGGAGATAAAATACGAAAAGTTTGTAACCCCACTGAAAGAAATCATGCACACCATGGTTGTTGTACATGTTTCTATGTCACATACACTGATGGTCCATAAACGAAATTTATGCTAAAATAGGAGCAGAGATATCATATAATCTCTACATAAACTGGTGAAGACGATGCATGCATGTGATGTCCTGCCTTCTCCAGAGACAATTCCAACCAGCTCAACTATCTGTAGAACGGCATGACATACACGGTGATATCCATAGTCCCAGTCTAGTTCTGACGATGTCCAACATCATCGCTGCCGCTGCTGCCACCTACCACAAAGTGAAGAAAGAAAACTTATCTTCAGCCAGTTGAAGATCAAACAGCAAGTCTGAATGGTTGAATGGAAGCATAACGTACAATGAGTTTTTACTAAACTTGCTATATACTATACCATACACAAGATAACAATTTTACTAAACTTGCTATATGTACTATATACCATACACAAGATAACATTTTTACTAAACTTGCTATATACTATACCACTGCATAAAATGTACAAAGAGTTTTTTCTAAAAATGAAAGGCACATAACGTAAAGGAATAATTTGATGCATGCCATTACTATTTCCATTGATTTAAAAAATGCCAATGAGGTGGCCCCTACCTGTCACTGACCCAGCCGATGGCATATTTCCGATTCTTGAAAATAGTAATGGCATGGATCTATCTAACCCTAAAGTAAAAACAGCGTGAGAGCCTATATGTTAAACAACTAGAAAGTCGTAGGTTAAATACTATACTATACTGTTTACTGTGGCACCATACATTGGTGTGTCTAGGATTAAGATCGAGAGGGGGACAATTTCATCATGATCTCAACAACAACTCAAGTGCTTTATTATATAAGCGAAAATTAATTCCATGAAAATATGTTATAACTAGTATGAAAAAGCTGTAAAGGTCTCAAATATGAATCAGAAATGCTCAATGCACAGTTTGTATTCACATCAAGAGGAGGGCACAAGCAGGATCGTGACCAACAGTTGCTCCTAGATGCTAGGATCATATAGCATGAAGAATATGAGTACACGGGTTTAGCCATAAGACCAGATAATTATAACTAACTAATATGCTAACAGTCTACACTTTCTCCTGAGCAAGGGGGGCCGTGCCATGGCACACCTTGCTCTCCACACCTAGCTCTACTAGTAGCATCATACATACAAGGCTTACATACATGAAACTCCTAAAATAAGATTTAAAAAATTAATGCAACGTTTTAATTGCCCTACTTTTTTTTCCCAAAAACTAGGAGTTTTGGACATTGAGACTGTTTGTATTCAAGATATTGTAATCTAACTGAACATCACTAAAAGTTTTGATCAATGCACTAACTGTACATATTAAAAAAAAAACTCGACCTGCGGGGAGTAAGATCACCCCACGGTATTGTATTAAGAAGATCTTCTTACACAGGTCAAGAAAATCTCCGAACCCCTGCCCCACCCATACACAGCGGCACCGCAGCACACATGAGATAAAGCTGGCCTTAGACCTTAGACCTGTGTTTTGGCGTGGGATAAACGGAATGACCTTAGGCGCTCGATTTGCCCCACGGTGGGCGCCAGCGTCGGTGCGGAATATGGTCCCGACACTAACCGATGAAAGCGCCGAGGTCTATCCCTCAATGGTCGATGCTAAGCAATGAGAGACACGGGTTTTATCCTGGTTCGGCCGAGGGGGCCGTACGTCCCGGCGGTGGCGTGCTCAATGCCTTTGTATTGCTCGGCCTAGGGGTGCTGTGGTGGGGCTGCTACAAGCAAGGCGGGAGAGGAAGCGTGGCTTCCAAGTCCCCGGAGGGGTGGTCGAAGATATTGTGGGGGAATTGGAGAATGAGTACGTGGTGTGCGGTGCGTTCCTGTCTATGTCCGTCTCCTCCCGCGGCTGGGGGCTCGCCCCCCCTTTTATATATCAAGGGGGAGGCGGATTACATGCGCGCCGCGCTATCTAGCTACGTGGGGAAGCACGACGTGCTATCTTTGTAGAGTGGGCGGCCGTACGGACGATCCTCGCGGCCGATCCGGCCATGATGGCCTACCTTGTACCCGAACGATAGCGGTTCGAGGGTAGAAGGGCGGCGGATGGTGGCGGTGTCCTCGATAGGCCCGAGGGAGGTGCGACGTTGGCACATGCGGGGCACGGGGAGTAGGTAAAACGGCGTCCCTTCCCCGACGCGCTTCACGGTCTTTGGGGTCGTTGCTACGGCGCCGGCGTGCGCACGCGCGCGGGGACGGCGACCACGGCCGTTACGGTGGCGGGGATGGTGTTCCACGGCCTAGCGCCTCCACCTAACCCTGTAGGGTCACAAGAAAGTGAATCGAGGGTGCAACCGGCCCCCCTTCGAGGGCTCGGCGCGTTAGCCGTACTGGAGCAGGCGCACGGTGTCACGAGGCCGACACCGGCCGCGGTGCACAGTCCCTCCCCACAGTGATGGGGATGGGCTCCTCCCGGGGAGTTGGTGCGGCGGCACCGGGGCGCGAGCCCCGGGCGCATGATGGCGCCGTCCCGCCGGTGTCAGGGCGTTAAATGCCGTGTACGGGGGCCGGCGCACGCGTGAGGGGCGCCCTCGAGCGTGGCGGACCCCGGTCGAGGGTGGGACGTACCCTCGAGCGAGGCGGAACCTGCTCGAGGGGGAGCGAGCCCTCGAGCGAGGCGGAGCCCGCTCGAGGGAAGTGCCCCCCCTCGAACGGGGCGAGCCCGCCCGAGGGGCGCGCATCCTCGAGCGAGGCGGAGCCTGCTCGAGGGGATCTCTAAGAGGGCCGCCTTGATGGGCCGTCGGGGTCCCTGCGGCGTGGGCCGTTTCCTGCATGGTTAGGCAAATTGTGTTTTGGCTTTGTTGCGGGTTTTAAGTGAGGATTTCCCCATTGTTAAAGGGGACCCCTAGGGGCGTCCCCGACAAAAGGAAAGGAGGAAAAGATTGAGGCTACTGTGGACAATCTGCCGCACAAGGGCCAACTATCGGTGATGAAGACAAAGAGGAAGATCCAAATTTTGACCCAAATGTCGTTGCGTTCGGTGATGATGCGGAGGCCGCAGATGACATTTCGAGACTGTGATGACGGTGGAGACGGTGTTGGTGATGGCCATAGGGGCAAAACCAAAGCTAAAGCTATACGATGCTCACCTCGTAATTTTACGAAGCTTGTCAATGCCCTCTCCGATGATGTGAAGAGGGAAGTGATCACAAAGGGCTTTGGTGGGCTACGAACTTCAAGCCGCACTTGCGAGAAGGGCAACGATCGAGTGGTTGATGCGGAAACTTAATCCCGAGTCAATGATGCTAGAGATTGGTGGCCTCAAAAGGGTTCCAATCAACAATCACGGTGTTTGGTGTAATTTGCAACTACCCAATGTTGGCGGCGACCACTGTCCCCATGTCGATGCGGATGCTGTCTTTGTGAGGGATGTCTTGGATCACGGATAGTTGGGCCCTCCTATAGAAGCGAAAGGGCATCACACTTCCTGTCATCATTGATCGGCGAAGAATAGGACGATCACTAGGGATCTTGTCCTAAGAGCTTTTTTCATGGGTGCATTTCGGTGCTTGTTGTTCTCCAACACGGACACCCGAATCGGGCTTGATGATGTCGGGTACACTCGGGACATCCAAAACATTGGCAACAAAAATTGGTGCAAGGTAGTAGTTGACGGGCTCGGCATTCTTTGCTCGTCCGTACAAGTTGGATTATCTTGATAAAGTCATTAATGCACCCATCACCGGATGTGTGATCTTCCTAGTGGTAAGCTCAACCCACACATCATTTTGGTTGCAATCACATATAACCGGTAGTTGCAAACGGTCACATGTGGTTATCCAAGAAGTTGTAATTTTGTATATTTTTATCTAGTAGTTGCAATAAGTATGTTGCAATCGGATACAATAGTTGCAAACACTTTGTTATTTTTTTTGTAATGGGCAATGTCACCGGGTTGCGCACACAAGTAGTGATTAGTTAGATGTTCTTGTTGCAACTGTGAGTTGTCATAGATTTGCAATTGATGTCACACGAGAATGCCATGTTCTTTATGTGTTTTGATCTTTGTTTTTTTAAAAAATATATGTAGATGCTAGTGGGGGAAGTGGAGAAAGTGGCCCGGAGAGAGTGCTAACGGGTCGGGGAATTGAATGAGAGGGTAACGGGGAGGGGGGGTTGTATAGTGTGGGCGCGGGTGGGTGGTTACCGATTGGGGAGTGGGGTGCGGTTGCTTTGCGGTCGGCGGGTCCGGCGCGCCCCCCGCGCACCCTTGGAAGCTTGGTTGGCTTGGGATGGTTCGGTTCGTTGGGCACTGGGTGCATTCTCTATAGAGGATGCACCCGTGTGCATAGTATATATACAATATATATGTATATGTGTATGTATGTATATATATGTATATATATACCATGCATTAACTTCATAGTTCTTATTTCTCTAACCTCAATTCTTACATAATTAATTAAATAACGAATCTGCAACTTGTAGGCTTCAGGCTCCACATCAAAAAAGACAAAGAGAGGGCATACACAAGTACTCACCGGCCATGTCATCTATCATATCACAGAAGTATCAGATGCTGGCCAACCATGTGCTCCAAAAAAATCAAGGACACGTATCAGTCACAGTGCGGGGCCATTGTAAGGGACAACGTGCCCATGAGCTACATAGAATGGAAGGGAAAAGCAGATAATCCACACGTGGTTCCAGAATCAGTGAAGAATTTGTTATGGGAAGAAATGCTAAAACACTTCACACTTCCTGAAGGCATTGAACCAAATGATGTGAAGCGTTGGACTCTCATGAGGATGGCAACACAATTTTAGAAGTTCAAGTAGCAACTGGATAAAGATTATATCAAGAAGAATTGAACTCCAAATTGGATTGAATATCCCAAGCTAAAAGAACGTTGGACGTCCTTTGTAGAATACAAGAAAAGTGAGATTTCGCCAAGGCGAGTGCACGAGGGAAGAAAAGTCATGGTAAGAAGGAGCACGACCATCATCTTGGTCAAGGTGGTTACGCATTTGCAGTTCCCGAGTGGCGGAAAATGGAAGGAGACCTTCTCACACAAGGTACCATACCGGCGGTCTATGATTGACCTGAGCGAGTGAAGAATTGGTATTATGCTCGTAGAGGCACAACTAACTCCGAAGATGGTACCCTTGATTACCCACCCTCGTTACGAGAGGCTGCACTTGAAATATTGAAAAAATTGAAGATGTCAGAGCGGTCAGAGTGAAGGTTGACATAGAGATGGATGAGCTCACTATGGCGCTCAAGAACCCAGAACACCCAGGATG
The DNA here is from genome assembly GCA_947561735.1 of Cenchrus americanus. Classification (NCBI taxonomy): domain Eukaryota; kingdom Viridiplantae; phylum Streptophyta; class Magnoliopsida; order Poales; family Poaceae; genus Cenchrus; species Cenchrus americanus. The sequence goes on along the minus strand of OX387243.1, from coordinate 96,666,993 downwards.
TTGCAGGGGCTACGAGGTGGTACCATGGAAATTTGCCTTCAAGGGAGACATTGCCACCTATCAAAGCCGCAGAAGAAGAAGACGACGCGAAGAGGAGGAATGACGGCAAGAGATAGAGAAAAGACTTAAAGAACATAGAGAAGAGGTGACAACAAAAATTGAACGGCGAGTGGCCGCCGCAGTAAATGAGATGGCCCCATCTAGAGTACCGCCTCTAGTACACGTTCCTTCTGCTCACAAAAGTAGTTGTGCTTCCGCAGCAGTTCCCGAAGAGCAAAGGGCGATAGAAGTACAAGTGAATAGCCAACGGTACCCTGTGGATGACATCTGTCGGCGCACCACATGTGAGCTTCACAAGCCATTCAGCAAACATCAAAATGAAGGTATTTATAATTCATATTTTTATTAGCTCAATAATTGATGCATATATATTACTTTGAATTTTGCAGACAGGCATTCACAATGATGGTATAATTCATGCTAATAATAACTAATTAATTATTATTTCTCAGGTGGCGGACGGAAGTGCTTTTGCACAGTTTCCTGGATAGACGAGCCACGACATGCCGATTCCACCTGGCTATGCCTCAGTTAGCGTAGAGAATATTTGTCAACCTGATTTTGAGGAACTAGAGCTAGAGATCCCAAGAGGTGATGGGGAAAAGACACTTAAGGATGCGCTACACGGTATCATATTATGGCCAAAACGTTACATCATCATAATCCCTGAGAATGATGGATCTCCGAGAGACCCTGTAGCCTCTACAATCATCTCCAGGGCCGTCATCGTCACTACCTGCTCGTGAGCCTCTACAATCGTCTCCGGGGCCATCATCGTCACCACCTGCTGGCGAGCCTCTACAATCGTCTCCGGGGCCGTCAACGTCACTACCTGCTCGCTCACCTTTTCCACAAGAACCATACGACAATTCGGGAGAAGCGAGCTCCAGTGATCACGGTGATGACATCCCTCCCAATTCACCTTAGCAACCATCAGTCGCAGAGCCACATAGGTCTCGAGAGCAATCTTTCAAGTTGGTGCAACCACCAAAGAGAAAACGAAAATGATCAGCAAAGCAAAAGCCCGAGACAAGGAAGCTAGCATGGGAGATGAAAGATGAAGAAACAAAAGTGGTTGTAGCTAAAGAAGTCGCAGACTTCTTTGCAAAAGTAAAATAAAAAATAAACAGGAAGAATTGGATGCCAAAAAAATGAAGGTCGTAAGGAGAGACTCAAGGATTTCATAGACGAGAAGGAACCAAAAAGGAGAAGGAAACCGCCGTTGAAAACGGACTATGAGTGTTCGGTGGACAAGTCTTATGCTAACAAGAGACAACGAGGGTCACCGAATAGTTACATCGAGCAAATACCTGTGTCGACACCGGGGACCGCCACAAACAAGAAAAAGGAGCAAATAGATGCATCCATGACTGATCAGACTAACTTGTTTGCAGGCCTCAGTGCAGAAGCACAAAAAGTAATTGACAACATGTCTGAAGCAGAACTGGCTAATGTCATTAGCTTTTATGAACAAACAAAGATTCCTCTTGGTGGTATTCTTAGCCTTGAAGACCTAATAACAGATAACAATTTTGTACCCAGATGGCGCTTTCAGCTAGGATAACCTCTAGTGAAGCCAAAATTGTTCAACAAGCTCCCAACTAAGATGCGCAGATTTCATGACTGGTACTTGCAGAAGTCAGCTGAGGGCCTGGAGATGTTTGGTATGCTCGTGAGACATGGAGATTTTGCCCTTAAAAATGAGAAGGTGGTGTGGCTCCAATTCATTGATATCTATGAAATTTACCATAGGACGCCGTTAATACCGATCCTATGATGGCCTGGTGTATGTAAGTGACATATTTTCATATGTTTATTAATAAATTTATTACATTTGTCGATCTACTAATTAACATTTGGCTTTCTTCTTGTGTAGCCTGCTACTTACTAAGATGCGAAGGAAGGGTTATTCAAGAATTGCTTTCATGGACCCATCAAAAGTTAACGAGCAGGAGATCCGGAACCAACGAAAAACAACAATCGAGACAATTTATAGGCACTTAGATGAGTTTCATTACAAGAACCTTATACTACTGCCTTACAACTTCAAGTAAGTACGATTGTCATTAAATTATCCTTGTTAATTCTATTTAGTCAATTCTAATCTTCATGAGCTTGCATACGGACTCCACTTTGGATTCTACTCATAATCACTATCGACAATAGCAACATCAATGTGTATGATTCATTGAGAAAAGATCCCTCGGATTACCAAGTTACCAAGACCTTCAAGATGTATTTCACGAGTAATAATTCTATCTATGACATTTTCTTTAATGCAATATATATATATATACTTTTATACTAACATTGTATCTTTTATTATTTTGCCTCAGAGCTTGGACCATGTTCATTGCAAACCACCGAGGACCATTTCAAGAAAAAATAGATAGGTCACGATTTTACGGTACGTATACAAATAACAACTTCGGATTGGGAATATTTAAAATGTATAACACTAAAATTTCATATTATGTTCTCATCTCCACTTTAGTGTTTGAGACAAGAACCGAGGAAATAATAATTTATGCGGGTACTACGTCTATGAGCACATACACCATTAAAGTGGCAACACGGATGATGATAGTGTAAGTAAAATAAACCTATTAATAATACATCATTTTTATCCTCTTTTGTATATTTAATCGCTTGCATTGGTGTATTATATCAACCTATTTGCAAATCACAGAGAATTATAAAAAGGGACGCACTCATTGAGAAGGATCATCTCTTGGCAATTCAAGAAGCTGTCATGGGATTCCTCATGGACAAGGTGGTTAATCCACAAGGAAAACATCATTATGACAACCATCCAATTGACCGACTCACATCGAGGAAAGCTAATTGAGACTAGAAATTTGAATTGAATGATATTTCGATGTATATATACTATATGGGGTTTTGGTGTATATATACTAGTTTAAGAAAATACTATTTATTTTCATGTGTATAAATTATTATGTCTATATACATTTATAAGTTTATATATGTAGATATGGGGTTTATTTTATATATAAGTCTAATCTAAGTGCGTATATGATATATATAGACGGGTATACATATATACAAGTGCAAATACATATATGTACATATACGGGTTAGACAACAATTAGAATATATGATCAAATCGAAAACAACAAAAAAAGAGTCGTGACCCTTTAGTCACAGTTGGTATTACCAGCCGAGAGTAAAGGGGGTGGGCGCAGGCGCTGGCGTGCCCCCCTAATCTCGGTTCGTAATACGAACCGGGACTAAAGGATCCCTTTAGTCCAAGTTGGTTCACCCGGGACTAAAGGGGGTGGGGGGCTTTTGTTTCTCATCATTAGTCTCGGTTGAACTTAAGAGACATATTCTCCTTACCAACTGGGACTAAAGCCCCTCTCCCTACCAGTGAACACATAGAGCGGCTAGGGCCAGCACCATGGGGCCCATCATCCTTGTGTGTGGTTGCAGCGCTGCACGAGAACCTGGTCAGTTGGTCTCCAATGGCCTAAGATAGCGGGCACTAGGACCGGCCTGCTGGTGGTGCGCGGTAGTGGTTGCGTAGGTCTCGACCTCGCATCTTGTGAGGCAACCAAGCTGGTGTTAGACCCCCCGCACTAGTGACTCCAAAAGCCTCCTCCAGGGAGCTTTTGACATTTTTACGTCTGCAGCGGCTCCCTGGAGGACGCACGCAAAACCCCAGTGACCTCCCGTCTCCTTCATTCCCAGGGGAGTTGCGGGCCTCCTTCATCCCGTCCTGCGTGGGCCCTGTCCCAACCGCTCCACCCCTCCTCCGAGCTCTCGCCACCGCCACTGGGAGAGACGGAAGATGCTGGCCGCCGCACCCCTGCCGCCGGGATGGCCGGATCCCCTCGCGCCGCCCCTTCTACTTGAGGACGCCCGCCACCGGGAGGGAGGACGCCACCATGGATGTTGACCTCCAGCATCCGGCATGCCCGCTCCTTCGTGTAGCGACCTCCGTGCCGTCGTGGAGTAGTCAAATCAGCGGGTGGTGCGGGTGCTTGCTGCCATCGAGGAGAGCAGGGGCAGCGAGCGACTTAGGGGCCCACCGGAGAGCTTGAGGAGGCCGAGCTCCGGACCGACGCCTGGGGAGGACGGCCGCCGCGGGATCTGGATGCCACCGCCGCTCCAATTGTAGGCCAAGGGGAAGAGACGCCGCCGCGAGCCCTTGCTCCACCGAGCTCCCCAGCGCCCCTGCTTGGTGCTGCAGATCGAGCTCCCCTGCCCCGCCGCCAATCGCTTGAGCTCCCCAGATGGTCGCCGAAGATGGCAAGGCCGCACACGGCTCCACCCCAAGCTCGATGCGGATCTCGATGGCCGAGCTCCCCAGGATCCCAATCCTCGCCTCTGCTTGAGCGCCATGGCCTCCGCACGTCCACCTCGATGACGTCACACGAGTTCGAATCGGAGGAGAGGGGCATCAGGGCGCGTCGGCAGAGAAAGGGGAGGCGCGCCGGCCGGGTGCCGGCAGAGGATGGGATGGGCGCTGGCGCGCTGTCTCCGGTGGGGGAAGGGCCGGCTAGCTCCGCCGCTGGCTGGCGCGGGGTGGGGAGAGCGCGCTGGTGAAGAAGGGGCAGAGGCGGAGGGGAGAGCGCGCCGGTGAAGAAGGGGCAGAGGCGGAGGACCTCTCATACTATGCTTCACTTTGCGTCTAGCTCATCATATTATTTGACGGGAAGAAGAATCAACGTGCTCATTAAGGAATGATTTTGGATCAGTGGTGTTAGTATGTACTTCAGGTCTCGCAGTCTAATACATTTGCTTTTAATGCTAATAACAAAATCATTTTGAAAATTTGATCAGGGCATGAACCATAAAAAATCTAGCTTTATACTAATTAAAATACACATATGGCAGTACTGTAATTAAGTGCCCACCGTGTGGAAAAATCTACAAGTACCTTTAATCAAATAATGTAGCCTATCACATATGAGAAAGCATGACATAGATTAACATGAGAAATTAAAGAAATACCACACAAGTAGCTCATGGCAGGATATGCATAAGAAGGATCAACAAGAATGACCTTGGACTTGTTGGAGAAGTTCATTGAAAATTAAATATAGTATAGGGTGATAAAAACTCTTTGTAAAACACTGAAAGAGAAACAGATCTAAGTCGTCCACCACTTAAACATGTTTCTATAAATACATGTTTCTTAAATGGTGAAGATGCATGCGATGTCCTGCCTTCTTCAAAGACATTTGCAATCAGCTCAACGATCATCAATAGATCAACATGACATATGATGATAGCCATAGTTTCCAGTCTAGTTCTGGCAATTCCCGAGGTCATCACTGCCACTGCTTCCATCTACCACAAAAAGGAGAAGGGAAATTTTATAGTCAACCAAAACTTGAAAAGCAAGCAACAAGACGACTGAATGCATGGAAGCATAACAGCGAGTATAACTAAATGGTAAAATTTTAGTAAACTTTATCTACTATACAACTCCATGTTTTAAGATTACAGTAACAAAAACATTAGTGATCAATACCATTTCACAATATGTAACATCAACACATAGTAGAATATGATGCTTTGAAAAAAAATCGATATGTATGAGTATAAATAAAAAGGCTAGCAATACCTTAAAATATTATAGTGCCTACAGGGTAACATGAACTGAGAATAAAACCACCACAAAAATAACATATATATAGTACATAATAAAAAGAAAATGGACAAAGAGTATATATTTAGGGTAAAATTGGAAGAAACATATAGATAAAAGAAAATTTCATGGTTATATATAGTGCAGTGATGAGAGCATATATGTATATGGACTACGGGCCTGTTTGGCTCCTGGCCACAACTCGCCATGTGTAAGTGAAGCATGCCACAAAAAGTTTGGTAGTTGCTTGGTTACCGAGTAAATGCTACTTGCCACAATGATTCACGTGCAACAACACAAAACTTGGCACACTTCCGTGGTGTTGATATTTCTCACCACAATCCGTGGCGCCGCTGCACATGGTGTGGTGGTTGGTGACCCGCAACCAAGCAGATCCTACAAACGCATAGACTAAATTTTGTTCCCAACAAATATCTAATTGGCATCAATTAATGAGACCCCCAAAAAGATTTAACAAAGGCCATGTTTTCAGATACTTGAATTTTTAATACCAGGAGAATTTGAGACCTCCACTCAAGACTTGGTATCTGAATGAACATCAATAGAAATTTTTGTGCAGGAACCTATTATACATATATATTTTGTTCATTTGAACACACACCAGATAACGAAATGCAGGTTTGGATAAGTGCTGGAGTAACTACTATAACATAGGCTATCTTGGTGTTTGGAGATGTCAACTTTTATGATCACCATATAGTAATCTCTCCAATGATTCTAACAGAACAACCTAACCAAAATCATCCTGTGGATTTACCATATATTCCGTCTACATTTCTTGTTAGAACACACTTTACCTATATAACAACTGGTTACTCGAATATGCCTTCTCAGTTTTATCAGTGCAAAAAAGTTTTCTATATCGTCAGGGCCGGGTATATGTAAATCTTTGCTGCTGACTAATACAATCCCTGTTGTACATATGAGAAGAAACAACAATCTTGTATAATCTACCATGCCTGTGAATACGTAATTTTAATTTTAACATCAGAAGTATATACTAACTACTGCAGAATGAGAACACATATTTAGCTACCATCGATGACATAGATATTGACTATAGTAAACAGCAGGTAGATGTAAATATAACAATTGTCACAATCCTAATGAATCATGGATTTAAAGTTAAGCCGGACGCCATATGTCAATTACAGAAAAAATTAAATATCTTTTTACTGTGAATTGGATTGCACATGCACTTATAATAAATTGGATGGAACATGGAGTTAAAAGGAAAACTCATAGTCACAGTGAGAGCATATATGTTTGTGGACTACAAACTCCTAGACTGATTTTTATTCCCTAATGTTTATAGTGGTTATATATCAAATTGGCATCCAACAACAACCCACCAAGAAATTTTTTAACAAAGCCAATGTTTCATAGCTACTTGAATTTTAACACCAGGGGAATTTGAAACCTGAACTCAAGAATTGGTATCTAATGAACATCAATACAAGTTTTTGTGGAGGCACAAATTATTATAAATATTCTGTTCATTTGTTGTCAGAAACCAATATGAACACACACCAGCTAGAATAAACAGGTTTGGATATGTATGTCTGGAGCAACAAATAACATAGGCTATCTTGGTGTTTGGAGATGTCAACTTTTATGATCACCATATAGTAATCTCTCCAATGATTCTAACAGAACAACCTAATAACCAAAATAATCCTGTGGATTTACCATATATTCCAGGTAAGCCCTCTGTCTACATTTCTTGCTAGAACACACTTTACCTATATAACTGGTTCCTCAAATATGCCTTCTCTGTTTTATCAGTGCAAAACAGTTTTCTATAACATCAGGGGTATGTAAATCTTTGCTGCTGACTAATACAATCCTACTTTTACATATGATTGAGTTTGCATTGCACAATACTCAAGGGAAAAACACAGGCTATGGTGACTAGAAACAGTCAATTTCTTATATTCTACCATGCCCTGTGCAGATGTAATTTTAATATCGAAAGTATACTTCACTGCAGAATGAGAACATATGTAGCTATTTTACCATCGGCATGGATATTGTTGACTAGAGTAAATTAAACATCAGGTAGATGTAAATGAAACAATGATCACAATGTCAACTACTGGAGAATTAAGTATCTTTGTACTGTGAATTGGATTGCACTTATAATAAATGAAATGATCATAAAACATAGAATATAAGGAATGAAACGACCAGAGCCAGAAATAAAAACCACTGAGATACGACACTACCTGCTGTAATGAAGTAACTTTTGTAGGGATAGACCTTGTGCATCCACCCACTGTTCTCTAGCAATTTGTTTGACTGCATTGTATCAAGCTGGAGCCCAAAGACGACACTGTTTTCAGAGAAGCTGAGTTGGGTCCAAAGGTACAGAACATTCTCGTCCTCATCATACCCGACTATCTTGACTTCAGGCTTTCTAGTTGTAGCACCACCAAGAGGAAGAAGAATACAATTGCCATGCTCATCATACCCGACTATCCTGAATTCTTCAGGCTCTCTAACACAGCCAAGAGGAAGAATGCTGTCCAGGCTCACGGTCCTGAGTGGGATCCATTCCACATGAGCCCCATTGAAGAAATTTGAAACCCACAGCTGGAGATTATTGTGCTCATTATCAACGTGGACGAAGCCAAGGCTTCTCCCATCCTTGGGCGCCACCACAGTGTAGTAGAATCCAGCATTAAACCTCTCTGCGCTAAACTCAAGTGGAATCGGGATCTTACGTAGCTGATGGGTGTTGACGTTGAAGGCCAGGAACCATGCGAAAACAATCGGCCAGTATATCACATCCCCCACATGAATGCATGGTCTCCTCACATCTATTGCAGATATAGGCGTGACGTCTTGGAAGCCCACCTTCACCCACTGTTCTGTCTCCGATGAGTAGATGTACATCACAGTCCGGTAGAGGTGGCTGAAGTAGACGAACACGACGCGGAACGCGCCGGAGCGGCAGTGCGCATGGCCGCCGGCGCTGGGGTCACAGACCAGCTCGGCGGTGCTCCGGTGCAAGGTCAAGCACCTCGTCGGTGCGTCGATGTACTTCCGGCGACCTGAAAAGGGATCCAGCACGAGGAGCCGCTGCCGGTCCGGGCTCCGCAGCAGCAGGCGGCCGTGGCGGGTGCTGACGATGGCCCAGCCGTCGTCCCATAGCTCCAGGGCTCCTCCCGAACCTGCAGATTTGGATCCCGTCGGGAGGAAGCGGGGGATCTGCATCTTCTCGTCCACGAAGAAGCCGACGAGGGGAGGCACGTCGTCGTGGTGGGCGAGGAACCGGCGGAGGAACGGGCGGTTGGTGACGACGTCGCGGAATTGGTGGCTGCCGAGCGCGACGTTGCGGAGGTGCGCGGGTTGCGAGGGCAGCTTGAGGAAGATCTCCGCGAGGACGTTCTCCGGCAGCGACGCCAGCGATGAGTCTGACGGCGGCGGCGGCGGAGGTGGGAGCTGGGGGGATCGGCGGTGGCTGATGATGGCACCCATGGATCGGAATTGGGGAAATTGGGGCTGACGGCCTGATGGGGAATTCTCGGATTGTGATAAGGCTGCTGAAGCGCACAACGTTGCGGAGTGGAATGGGGCTTTATTAGCTAGGGCACAAACAAGCAAGAGTGGCGATTGACCAAATGCTGACTGTTTGGTGACGGCTGATTCCAGTCCTAACAGCACTTAATTACCACAAATGCCCCTATGACGCCCGGCCTGTATTATCTGAATTATTTGCCCCTAAAGCAACGCAATCTTTTCTCAATGATTTTCTTGGATTATATATATATATATATATATATATATATATATATATATATATATATATATATATATATATATATATCATTGGGTTAGAATGGAGCTTAGGAGTGTTAACAACGCACCAAACAAAAATAAAGCAGAATTTCCTATTGACTCACCATCCTTTCTCCAGAAATAAAGACTTATTTGAAAATGAGAGTAAAATACACCATGATCCATTAACATTTATGCAAGAGGTGTCACTTAGATCTATCAAGTAATAAAGTCTATTTTTTATTTCACATACTTGTTAAGTCGTTCACGCAGGTCCATATATATGTCTCCAAGTGTGCATTGGGTGGCTTTTGCCAACATCGGGCCCTTCAATTTCTCGGCACAGAGGGGCTCATTTCCTCCTGCAATCACTTAAACACTGTGAACAATTCTAACCACTGTAATTAATTTGTTTAAAGCTGAACATAATTAATCATATAACCAGGTAAGGAAGAGATAGGTATCATTGTGCTTTTTATATATACAAATTTAACAATGGAAACTATATTGGATGCCGAGGATAGAAAATGACCTTGGTATATAATTCTTGTTCCTACAGTACCGGAAACCGTGAGTTTGACGTGAGCTGACGAATGCTTGGTATAAATAAGCCACTTCTTGGTCTTCGACCCCCTAAGTCACTACGAGCGATCCCGATCAGTGCAATGGGATGTGGCTATTTATCTATCTCTTGACTCGAAATGGGAGCAGAGCATGTCTGAAAAATGATCTTAGAGTTTCTTGGGTTGGGTCAGGAGGGTCTCTTAACTCCTTCCTTTTTCTGCCCATCCAAGTTATTTCCCAAGGAACCATGGTAAGGGGTCTTTGCCATGAGCCAAAAGTCGGGCTCACGACAAAATACATTTTTGCCGACGACCGAGAGGCAAACTCAAGATAAAAATCCTGGCTCACGAAATAACCATTTTAAACGTGAGCCGGATTCAAGCTCACGGCAAATAGCCATTTTTGTCGTGAGTGTTTCTTTGGCCGACGGCAAAAAGCCATTTTCTCATATCAAAAATACCTTTGTGGCTTTTTCATGCAATTTTTTATCTTCCATACCCTAAACTTTTTCTAATATACATATACAACATGAGGTACTTCATGTTAAAATTGGATACATTTTTTTCATTTGTTTGATATATTTAACTAATTCATTGCATTTCAAGCATTGTTTTTTGAATCAAGTCAAATTTGAACTGCAACTGATTCAAATAGTAGACGAAAATAAGTGGAAAATGGTATTCATGTTATTTAGTCGAATTTGAGACCTTACCAAGAAAATCAAAAGAAAATTTAAACATCTTGTTCGGGAAACATGATAACATACGCACGTCGAATGATTTTAAAATTCTAAAAAACACAAACGAAGTTTGGAAATTATGAAATTTGTCAATATCTCATGATATCATGCTAGGAGGTTGTGATAAAAAATTGAGTGAGTTTTGCACAATTTGTCAGGCACTATGGTTAGAAACCGAAACATCTTCGAGGAAGTTTCATAGAATTAAGAAGGAAACGACTAGGGCAAAGTGATGTTCAAATTGGAATTTGAATTCAAAATTTTTCTACTCTTCAGATGCAACATGTAGTAATCCATGTTAAAATTTGACACATTTTTGTATTTGTTTTCTATATTTAAATAATTAATTGCATTTCAATCTTTTTTAATAAAGTCAAATTTGAACTACAACTAATTCAAATAATAGAAGAAAATAAGTGGAAAATGATATTCATGTTATTTAGCCAAATTTGAGACCTTAGTCACGAATTTAAAGAATTTCCGAACATCTTATCCAGGAAACACGATCATCAAAGAGGCGCATCTCAATGGTTTTAAAATTCTAAAAATGCAAACGAAGTCTAAAAATCATAAAATTTGTTAATATCTCATGATGTCACACACAGAGGTTGTTGTAAAAAATTTGATATGTTTCACACATTTTGTCATGTATATTGCTTACAAACCAAACATCTCCGAAGAAGTTTCATATAGTTAAGAAGGAATCAAGTAGATTTGTACACAAAGTGATGTTCAGATTTGAATTTGATTTCAAATTTTTTATACTCTTCACATCCAAGTTAAAATTTGGTATATTTTTGAATTCCGTTACTATATTTAACTAATTAAATGCATTTACTCCGCCGGCCCATTTACTTTGTCAGGGTATTTAACACCCCCACCCCCTCTCCTACCTATGAAATCCTACCCCTCCCCTCCCCTCCACTCGCGTTGCCGCGAGCCGCCTCCTCCCTCGCCCCCGTCGTGCAGCCGCCCTTGTCCTCAACCTCCCTCTCCCCCATTCATCTCCCTCACCACAGCAAAGGACAAAGGCACCTTCCTTCCCCCGGCCATCTCCCTCCCACCTCTCGCGATTCTTTTCTTCCCCCCTCCACTCGCCCCTCACTGGATAGATTGAACAGTGAGGAACGGAGGCGGGGGTGAGGAGCGGCGGCCTCCTTTCCTCCCGGTGCGGTTGTCCCGGTGACTCTCTCTCTCTCTCGCGATCCGACGACGAGCAGCGGTAGTGTCGAACGAAGGTGGCATACTAGTGGCCCATTGGTGGAGGTGGCGGTTAGGGCTCGAGCTCCCTACCCGGTGCAACGGTGATGGCCCGGTCGTGGTGGCGGTGATGGCCGAAGCGAGCAGGGCAGTGGCAGATGGTGGCGGACGTCAGTGGCGGCCGACTGGTGGTCTCACAGCGTGCATGATGGGCATGTGGTGGCCGACATGAGGGATTTGTTTTTTTTATTTTTCCCAAAATGCTTTGTCGTGGCCCATTCTTGCTCTCGGCAAACTATGTCGTGAGCCCCAAGGGTGGCTCACAGCAAACTATGCTTTTACCGTCTACATAGTTGCCGTGAGGGCTTTGCCGACAGCCGGCTCACGGCAAACAGTTCACCGAGAGTGAACCGGCCTTTGCCACGAGGAACTGGCTTATGACAAAGCTGGCGTTTCCCGTAGTGCTAGTGTTCCGGACTTTTTACGGGCTCATTCTCTTCTTGTGGTGTACAAAAACACATAACAGACAAAGGGCAATTTATCATGCTCATAAATCATCAAGCTGTTGTGAAAAATGTTACTGCAAATGCCTTATCGAAATCTTTTTATGATTAGAAATCTTATTTGTTGATTTCATATGGACGAGGTGTGTTAATAACTGAAAGAAAACAAAGTCCAAATTAAACAAATAAATGAATTTTATTACCTGTTCCGTTATCTGCATATGAGTCCAAGATTCCAATATAAAAAATGTCATTGGTACAAACATCATATTCATAAACGTTATAGACGGATATACATCCAACTGAGAATACGATTTTCAATTTGTAGTATTACCCATGTTTCGTTCAGTTGTTTTCGGTGCCAGTGTAATAAGATCATTTGAGAATACGATCAGGAATTAACCATAAACAGTCTAACTTCAGATGGAACAGACCTACTCGTCTAACCCAATAAATATGCAATGGCCTAGAACATTGGTCATGATAACTTAATTTATGACCCACATTACTTTTATTTTTAAAATAAGTGCATAAATATGTCTTTTTTTCTTGAAAGATGTAGGAGAACCGCGCTTCACTATATGTACATATGTCAATAAATAAGTGTGTAAATATGTCAATAAATCCAAGCATGTAATATTAGAGATTTTTGAGAAAAATTAAGCAACTCACATCAGTAATAGAGAAGCAAACTTCGTCAATAATTTAGCTAAGAACAAGGTTAATTTTGCAAGCACACACTTTAGATTTTTCTCAAATAAAAGATAACATTAAACAATTATGGGCTATGACAACACTTACCTCTGCCCCTCCTAAAGTTAACACACAAAGCCCCGCATGCCTAGTTGCACTCTGGCATAAATCTGAATCATCGATCTGATCACTTGACATGGACCCACAACACATATATAAGAAAAAAATGTTTGTGAACCTTTCCTAAAAACCTAACTTTTGAAAATCCTTTTACAAATCATACAAATCATGTGCCTCTACCTTCGTCGATAAAGAGAAAAGTAAGTAAGTAACATAGTTGCTGCCACTAACAGTTGCATATGATAGTGAAGCCGGTCATGATTATGTATGACGATGGTAAAGTCCCCTAATAAATACAGGCAAACATGTAAAAATAAATAAACGATACACCACACTATAAAAATATAGTTTATATAATACATGCCAATTGAACTGATTATGATAGAAAATATAGAAAATTATCTAATGAAAGGACCCTTCATATTTACTAGGTGATTCCCCGTAGGTTGCTGCGGGATTTGAGAGAGCATTTTTATTAACTATGAATCATGCTACAGATTTGAGAGCATTTTCATAAACTATGAATCAATGCACGACTGTAATTATTCCCTGATGTATTACATGTAACAAAGCACCAATGCATTCAAAGGGAAAAGGAATCCGACACAGATCAGCAAGGAACAGCAACCATGAGGTGTGACCACCGACGTCCATGATCTCGTTGGTAATCAGCTGCCGGTCCTGCTGGTTGTCGAAGGCCAGCCACTTCTGAATCACCTTGGAGTCAGACTCATGGCGACACATGCTCGCGATCCGCCCAACAAATTCGCACACCATTATAGATTGTTTGATGGGGGTTCCGTGCTCTAGCAGCACCACGTGGTGTCCAAATTGGTCTTCAGACATACCGTTAGCAAACTTGACGATCTCTGTTGTCGCCGTGTGGTGGATTTTCGAGCTCTTTCAGAAGGCCAACACTTTGCGAGAACATGAGGTACTGATATATGCTATATACGGATCTTCTGAGCATGGAAACAAAACTAAACAAAAATGATGACTTCTGATGCATTGACCTGACAAAACGAAATTAGACTACACAGTAGTTAGGAAAAGCATTGTAAAGTATAAATACTGGCAGTTGTTTTTTCTCAAACCTAAAAATGAATCCAAGATCTTTCAAATAGTTACTTTTCTCATAACAGATTGACCAAAGAATTTAGTAAGGATAAGAAATGGCTTGAAAATGATAGTAAAATAAAGATTTTTGCCAATAGTAATATAAAATCATGATCCATTTATACAGATTAAAAAAGCAAAGCACAGAAACCTTCTGGTCCAATATGAGGACATTTTATTTCCGTGGATTATATCATCAGTTGCTCCTGTTATTACAATGATCCCTGATCACTGGAACTGAAATCGAAAAGTACTCTTGGGGTATTCTCTGCAAGCAGAAGAATTAATCATCACTTAGTCAAATAAATATTTCTCACGAAATTAGAGTGTAAGATTTGGAAAATAAAAAATAAAGATTAGACACATTTGATGGAGTGCATTGCAGCTACCTGCGCAGATGAAATACACAGGTATGCAAAACAATAATAAGATCCTGACCAAAGCTGACATGGGAATATCGTCGAGCAAATGATACACAACTCATTAAAATCATTCACATACAACTGCAGGCTGCAATAAGAGATTTCATACACAGTTAAACACAAAAGGCACCATCCAAAAAGTCTGTTTTTGCCAGGCATGGGCCCCCAACATGGACGGGAGGGAGAAGGAAGAGCGTGCTGTTCTTGTCCTCTAGTGTCCAATGCTGTCTTTTTCCACTAATTTGGAGAGGAAGGTGACAGGAGGGGCGGCACATGGCTGGCTAGTTCACTAAATTGGGAGGCTAATCTGGCAACACATCCAGATATTCCACTAAATTGGGAGCCTATTTCTTCTGCAGATCAACACAGGCCAAATGATTGGACTAACGATTCCTATGCTTAATCTAGCAACCCATCCAGATAGTCAAACCCTAACTAAGCAAGGGACCCGAGGAAGAGGAAAAGGGAGGAGGGGGTCGGCTACCTCGGTCGGCACAGAGCTGCTCGAGAATCGTCACGCCAGTCCAACAGGCACAGGTGCTACCCAGGGGACGACAGGGAGGCAAGGCGGCATGAAGGCGAGGGGGCGGCGGCGAATTGGCGCAAGAACCGGTGCTCCTCCCGCGAGAAGCATGTGCCCGTGGGAACCCACAAGATCCGGCTATACTCCCTCCTCCACATTCCCGCCTCCGGTCGGATCCACGCCCCAAGCAGCACCTTCGCCCCTTCAGCAGACGGGACCACCACACCAGCAATCTCCTGCCACACCAATAGACCACTTCGTCCGCAACAATTCTGAAGCCACCGACGGTAGCCTGAACCGGCGCACGCTCGCCGTCCGAACTCGCCACCGCAGCTCCCTTCGGCACGCCTTCCGGATGCACATCCGTCGGTGTCAAGGGTCTAATGGGCCGAGAGGCCCGTTAGGGTTAGGTTTAGAGATAAGATTGAGTCCTTGCTTAGGGGTCAAGTAATCCTCTCTATCTAAAGAGAGGAGATGTATCAATCTAATCAAGCAAGAGATTAGGAGGAAAACCCTTCTCTCTTGCCGGCCGTGGGCGAAGCCCTGCGGCCGGCGTTCCCCGTGCCCTCACAAACCTAGCCGCTGCCACCATTGGGACGTGAACAGTACCCGTGGTTACTGTAGCACCACGGGTACTGTAGCTCACAACCCTAATTCCCCCACAAATCAGCCCCAAATCCTCCAATCACCTTCCCCTCGCATCGCAGTTCATAACAATCTGGTATCAGAGACCATGGCTGAATTCTACGTTATCAGCGCACATCCCTGGGCTGCGCCGGCCCCGTTCTCCGCAGTGCCGCCGGGCCCTCCTCCGCTCCCCCACGCCTTCTCACCCGAGGAGATGACGCGGATGCTCCTCGACCACGACGCTGCCATCCGCGGGATTCGCGAGGAGTTGGCATTGTTGCGCGAGCTCCTGACGGTAGGGCCGTCGCCGCCGTGTGCGTCCCTCCTTGCCTCGTCGGCGACATCACTCCCGACGCCGTCTACGGGACCATTCGCAGTGGAGACGGCGGAGAAGATGCTTACCCGACAGGTGTCCGCGGTAGTGCAGCTGCAGGCTGCAACACGCGGCTTTCTAGCGCGACGGCGGCTACAAAAGGCGCACAAGCAGATGCGGGATCGGGAAGCAGCCTTGGCGGTGGTCACCTTCGCCTTCGATGCAGAGGGAGGTGACCTCGACTCGCTCGATGGCCAACTGTGCCGATCCACTGATGTGTCCAAGGGTGCGCATGGTGTCTTTCCCGTAGACGACGTACTCCAACTCTGCGGGGATAGATGGTGGTAGGGGAGGTGTGTTCCTCCTTGTCGCCAGCGGGGACGCACTGCCTAGCGCCTCAGCTTTCCATCTCCGACCACCGCGAGGACGTCTCCGTTTGTCTTCGTCGCGACTGCTTCTAGGTGGCTGTGCCCCTACGCCCCTCTCGTTCTGATGGTCTCCATGGGATCCAGGTGGTCGTACATATGCAACTTCGTCATGCGGGTGGTGCTTACCGTCGGGGAGTCACACAATAAAAAGTCGAAGTCTATTTCAGATTAATAATAATCAAATAAGCCGAGATGTAAAAGGCTTATTTTTAGGTCATAGGTTTGTGTGGAGTCGAGTCATTGTCAAGGTGCCCATGCTGCAGCTCGAGGACGAGCTGCTCGAAAAAGGGCGGGTTAATGTCAGGTGTCAAGGGTCTAATGGGCCGAGAGGCCCGTTAGGGTTAGGTTTAGAGATAAGATTGAGTTCTTGCTTAGGGGTCAAGTAATCCTCTCTATTTAAAGAGAGGAGATGTATCAATCTAATCAAGCAAGAGATTAGAAGGAAAACCCTTCTCTCTTGCCGGCCGTGGGCGAAGCCCCGCGGCCGGCATTCCCCGCGCCCTCACAACCCTAGCCGCTGCCACCATTGGGACGTGAACAGTACCCGCGGTCACCGTAGCACCGCGGGTACTGTAGCTCACAACCCTAATTCCCCCACAAATCAGCCCCAAATCCTCCAATCACCTTCCCCTCGCATTGCAGTTCATAACAACGTCTTCCATCAACCTGTCTGTCATCTCTCGAGCGCGTGGTTTTACTCCACTGGCACCATTTCGTGGCCTTTATTTTCCGTAACACCCGAAAATTCCATCACAATAAAATATTGTTAGCAACATGGTTTAGTTTTATTTTCTAAGGATTTAATAAATTTGGAATAAATAAATTTGCCTTTAATTAAATTAAACATCACTTAATAATTAGAATCAATCAAGTGTTTGTGCATCATGTTGAAATGCATGAGTTTTTGTTGTGGTGTGGTTTTAAAAGTCTTAAAAAAACACTTGTGAAAAGTCTTAAAAAAATTTTGTGAAAAGTCTTTAAAAATAATTGTAAAATTGGTGTAAAAGTTTGAATTAAAAAAATGATGAAAGTTTGAATTTAATGTTTGAAAAGTGGTTTAAAAGGTTTTCTAAAAGTCTTAAAAAAGTTGAGTAAATTTGTGTTAAAATTTGAGTTTGAAAACATGAAAAAGATTTGAATTTGAATTTGGTTTGAAAAGGATTTGAAAAGAAAAGGAAAAGAAAAAGAAAAAAAAACAAAACAAAACTAACCTAACGACCCGGCCCACCCCGCGGCCCGGTCCGCTTTCGGCCCAAGCCGGCCCGCCCGCGCCTCCCCTCTCCTCTCTCTCCCTCTCGCCCGACGGGTGGGTCCACCCCGTCGGGCCATCTTCAACCTCCGGCACCGCCCCCCTCTTCTTCCCCGCGCGGCCGCGCGCCGCTACCCGCGCGCCGCCGTCCCGCCTCCCCCGGCTTCCCCGCGCCGCTCCACCTCCCCACCGGGTGCGCACTCCCCCGCCGCACTCACTCACCGCCGTCCCCGCCCCTTCCTCTCCCGAAACCGCCCGCACCGAGCCGCCATTAATGGCGCCGGCGCCACCGACCTCGCTGCCACCGCCTCGGCCGCCCTCTCCACTTCCCCCTCCGCCCTATAAAATGCGAGATCGAGTCCGCCGCTTCCTGCACCACTTCCCCGCCTCCTACTCGAACGCGCAGCAGCCGAGCCGGAGCTCCACCGCCGCCGGAGCGCCGCCGCAAGAACCGCTGCCCGATCTCCTCCTCCACCGCGGTTCCCTCCCCTCCGGCCCCTGGGTAAACTTCCTCGCCTCTTCCTCTTCGATTTGGTGTCTTCCCTGTGCCATTTGGTGCCCGGGAGGCCATCTTGGCTCCTCTCCGGCGAGCCCCGCCGCGCGCGCCGTCGGGCACCGCCGCCGGCCGGCTGTCCGCCGCCGCCGACCGCTCACACGCGACCGTGACCGTAGGATCTAAGCCGGCGGCCCAGATTAAAAGGGATCCATAACCCTTGGATCGGTCCACGGTGGGCCGGTGGGCCGGGTCCACGGGCGCCGTCCACACGCTTGCGTCATCGCCACGTCACGCTTGCGTCACCACCGCGTCGGCACGGCCAATAGCAGCCCGCCACGTGGCACTCCCCGGTCACTCCGCCGGCTGCCTTGGCGGTTTTGCAAAAAGGACCCCGAGATTCCGAATTTACATAAATACCCTTCCACCTCCAAAAACACTTGCGCTAGGTCCGGTTTTCTCGGTTAAGCCCTTGAGCTCCTTAGGTTTTCCATCCGAGGTCCAAGCTTTGTCCTTTTGCATCTAAAACCTTCTAGTTTCACACATATTTATGTTTAGGTCCCTGAAATCTTGCAGAAAACCCCTAAAACTTTCGAGATAATCACAATTTAGTCCCCGAATCTTGTTTCGACCATATCTTTTCCATCCTAGCTCCGTTTTACGCGTTCTTGATGTCCACACGATCGTCTCTCCGAGCCCGTCATTTCTAAAAGCTTGTTTTAGTCTTTTGGTAATGTTTGATGTATTGTTTTATTTATTGTATGTTTTCTTGCATGATCGTAGCCAACGCGCCGTTCGAGGAAGTTCAAGTGCAGAGCTTTTCAGATAAGGAAAGTAGCTTATCGTTGGAGAAAGGCAAGTGACCCTAACCACCCTTCTACCTATGCTTTAATCAAGAACACTATAAATTAATCGGAACATGGAGAACCACCCGGAAAACGGTGCAACCACGGTCCATATGGCTCGGCTTAGCCAATTAATTAGGTGTGCGATTGATCCGATGGCCCTTTTCCGAAAGGAGCGAGGGGGGGGATCCGGGTTGCGGGGGTATAGCCCGGTCCTTTTGGGGTAGCGACCTTTGCTAAGGTGCGACCACTAGGGAGGGTTATGGTCCGCCCGATCCGTAACTATGCGGGTCGTTAGTCTTTTGTATACCTTTGTAAAGGCTTCGTAGCGTCCCTATGCAATCACACCTCGGAAGTGTGGTATTGTGCACGATCGGCACATGCGTGGTTGGGTTCAAAGTTCTTTGGAACTTTTACGCGAACCGTGGGAAAAGTGTGCAACCTCTGCGAGTGTAAAGGCGATCGATCGGCCGTGCTCACGGTCAAGAGCGGCTGGACCCTCACATGATTAATTGAACTTAAAGATGGATTAATATTGCTTTCCGGTTATTCCCGTGGCCTTGCCGAGTACCAACCATAAGTGTACTCATCCTTGCTTACGCCGTTCGAGAGAAGAACCCCGGAGTGGAGTACTTCACCGACTACGAGGAGTTCGAGGATGCGATCAACCGATCGAAGCTTCGTGGAAGATGAAGACGGAGTCGCGTCTTCATAGTTATCGATGTTCGTGTAAAGACATTTGTGTCTACCTTCGTGAGTGTAATAAAAGTTAATAAACCTTTTCTGTACGTTTTGAGCAATGTCTTGTGATATTACACTCATGAGTCTATCATATGTGTGAATTTGTGATCCTGGCACACATATGAGATGCATTCGGTTTTCTACGGAAAATCGGGTGTGACAGTGGTATCGAGCATTGCCGACGTAGGACGCGGCCTCGGATAGAAATGGTCGATATTAAGGACTCTTTATCTAGAAAGCCCTTCTAACATTCAAAATATCTTATTTACGCATAAAAAAAATATTTTATTCTTTATTCTTTATCAAAATCAAATCTTTTGTTTTCTTCTACACCGAGTCTGATTCTTGTTCTTCCACCTTGAACTACCACACGTGTTTTATAGGATAGCTTCTTAGGTTGCCTACCCTTCTATCAGTTTCGTTTCGATGGAGCCGTTCTTGTGAGGACGTGCGATGTGAATGCTTGTTGATTGTAAACATGCATGATTTGGATCTTTGACTTGATTGGAATGTTTTTGTGGAGTGATGGCCACAAATACATCAATAAAATAATTAAAGTTAAAATTTGAATCTTAGCCCCTTTTCTCTGATTCACCTTTATCAATTCAACTTCTTATCGGAAAACTCCTCTCTCTAACAATCAAATGGTAAAACACCGAGGTCGGGAGGCTGGACGGGATATTCCATTCGTCGTCAATCGAGTGAATCAAGTTCCCTCCTCCACCGAGAATTAGCGATGGATCCCGCGATGCGGCGCGGTTCTTTACGGAACGGATGCGGTTGATTCGAGAACCTCACCGCCACGGTCCAGAATCTACAGGCACAGCAGAACCAGCCACCACCTCAAGGACCTCCACCACCTCCACCACCAGTGAACAAGCATAGAGAGTTCATGAGCCACAACCCGCCCACTTACTCTCATTCAGTGGATCCCCTCGATGCCGATGATTGGCTGAAGACCATCAACAAGATGCTAAATATCACCCAATGTAGTGATCGTGAGAAGGTTTTGTATGCCTCGGGACGTCGGCGGTGCGGCCTCGATTGGTGGGATGCTTACACCGTCGCACATCTTTGCCGCCGCCGACACCATTACACGGCGGGAGTTCCGGGAGAGTTTTCGTACACATCACATCCCGGTTGGTGTGAAGAAGGCCGAAGAAGAAGGAATTTCTAGCTCTAAAGCAAGGCAATATGACAGTTAGTGAGTATCTGGATCAGTTTACTCATTTGTCCCGCTATGCACCAGATGAAGTCAACACGGATGGCAAGAGACAAGAACGCTTTCTCGATGGTTTGATAGGTCCACTTAACTATCAGTTGCAGAGCCACACATTTCTTAACTTTCAGATGTTACTCAATAAGGCTATAGGCTTGGAGAATAAACGCAAGGAACTTCGTGAACAGAAGCGCAAGTTTCAACCTCAAGGTCAATCTAGCAGTAACACCCGCCCTCGTTACAACTCATCGCAAGACTCTCAGTTTCGTTCTAGCACACCAGGCAGAGGCCATGGACAGAGTCAACAGTATCGTTCGTTTGATGAACCCGAAGAATCCAACCCAATGACACCTCAGGCTCCAAATCCTCATCGAATCGCTCGGGTGCACCGATAAGGAACACTACTCCGGTTCACCCCCGATGGATGCTTCAACTGCAGAGAATTGGGACACTACGCCGCATTTGCCCTCGGCGCAATATGCGGACACCCCGGAGAGATAACGAGAGGTCAACGAGAACAATATGCATGGTAGGGTGAACCATGTGACGGTGAAGAAGCTCAAGGAGACAAAGATGTTGTGCTTGGTACGTTTCTTATCAACTCTGTACCCGCAACAGCTTTATTTGATTCGGGGCATCGCATTCATTTATTACCTGAACGATTCGTGACAAAGCATGATGTACCCAAGAGTTCCATGAAGACACATTTGCTAATCGGTTCCCCAAACGGTGAAATGAAATCCACCTATGTATGCCCACGGTCAATCTTAAGATTGGAGAGATAGATTTTGAAGCGGACTTAGTGATTCTAACATCCGGTGGAATAGATGTGATCCTTGGTATGGATTGGTTAAGCAAGCATGATGGAATCATTTTGTGTGCCAAGAACTCGGTGCTCTTAACTACCCCGCAAGGAGATAGGATTGAGTTTGCCGCTACAAGCCCGAAGAAGAAGGAGAAGTGAACAAGCTCTGTGATAGTAAACCGTCATCTTTCAAGACATCTTGTAACTCCTCTTGTTTCCCCATCCCTCCGAATCTCGGGACGAGATTCTTTTTAAGGGGGTAGGATTTGTAACACCCGAAAATTCCATCACAATAAAATATTGTTAGCAACATGGTTTAGTTTTATTTTCTAAGGATTTAATAAATTTGGAATAAATAAATTTGCCTTTAATTAAATTAAACATCACTTAATAATTAGAATCAATCAAGTGTTTGTGCATCATGTTGAAATGCATGAGTTTTTGTTGTGGTGTGGTTTTAAAAGTCTTAAAAAAACACTTGTGAAAAGTCTTAAAAAAATTTTGTGAAAAGTCTTTAAAAATAATTGTAAAATTGGTGTAAAAGTTTGAATTAAAAAAAATGATGAAAGTTTGAATTTAATGTTTGAAAAGTGGTTTAAAAGGTTTTCTAAAAGTCTTAAAAAAGTTGAGTAAATTTGTGTTAAAATTTGAGTTTGAAAACATGAAAAAGATTTGAATTTGAATTTGGTTTGAACAGGATTTGAAAAGAAAAGGAAAAGAAAAAGAAAAAAAAACAAAACTAAACTAACATAACGACCCACCCACCCCGGCCCCGGTCCGCTTTCGGCCCAAGCCGGCCCGCCGGCGCCTCCCCTCTCCTCTCTCTCCCTCTCGCCGACGGTGGGGTCCACCGCGTCGGGCCATCTTCAACCTCCCGGCACCGCCCCCCCTCTTCTTCCCCGCGCGGCCGCGCGCGCCCGCCCGCGCCGCCGTCCCGCCTCCCCCGGCTTCCCCGCGCCGCTCCACCTCCCCACCGGCGCGCACTCCCCGCCGCACTCACTCACCGCCGTCCCCGCCCCTTCCTCTCCCGAAACCGCCCGCACCGAGCCGCCATTAATGGCGCGCGCGCCACCGACCTCGCCGCCACCGCCTCGGCCGCCCTCTCCACTTCCCCCCTCCGCCCTATAAAATGCGAGATCGAGTCCGCCGCTTCTCGCACCACTTCCCCGCCTCCCCTACTCGAACGCGCGGCGGCCGAGCCGGAGCTCCACCGCCGCCGGAGCGCCGCCGCAAGAACCGCCGCCCGATCTCCTCCTCCACCGCGGTTCCCTCCCCTCCGCCCCCGGGTAAACTTCCTCGCCTCTTCCTCTTCGATTTGGTGTCTTCCCCGTGCCATTTGGTGCCGGGAGGCCATCTTGGCTCCTCTCCGGCGAGCCCGCGCCGCGCGCGCGCGGGCGGCGCCGCCGCCGGCCGGCCGTCCGCCGCCGCCGACCGCTCACACGCGACCGTGACCGTAGGATCTAAGCCGGCGGCCCGCATTAAAAGGGATCCATAACCCTTGGATCGGTCCACGGTGGACCGGTGGGCCGGTCCACGGGCGCCGGTCCACACGCTTGCGTCATCGCCACGTCACGCTTGCGTCACCACCGCGTCGGCACGGCCAATAGCAGCCCGCCATGTGGCACTCCCCGGTCACTCCGCCGGCTGCCTTGGCGGTTTTGCAAAAAGGACCCCGAGATTCCGGAATTTACATAAATACCCTTCCACCTCCAAAAACCCTTGCGGTTAGGTCCGCTTTTCTCGGTTAAGCCCTTGAGCTCCTTAGGTTTTCCATCCGAGGTCCAAGCTTTGTCCTTTTGCATCTAAAACCTTCTAGTTTCACACATATTTATGTTTAGGTCCCTGAAATCTTGCAGAAAACCCCTAAAACTTTCAGATAATCACAATTTAGTCCCTGAATCTTGTTTCAGCCATATCTTTTCCATCCTAGCTCCGTTTTACGCGTTCTTGATGTCCACGCGATCGTCTCTCCGAGCCCGTCATTTCTAAAAGCTTGTTTTAGTCTTTTGGTAATGTTTGATGTATTGTTTTATTTATTGTATGTTTTCTTGCATGATCGTAGCCAACGCGCCGTTCGAGGAAGTTCAAGTGCAGAGCTTTTCAGATAAGGAAAGTAGCTTATCGTTGGAGAAAGGCAAGTGACCCTAACCACCCTTCTACCTATGCTTTAATCAAGAACACTATAAATTAATCGGAACATGGAGAACCACCCGGAAAACGGTGCAACCACGGTCCATATGGCTCGGCTTAGCCAATTAATTAGGTGTGCGATTGATCCGATGGCCCTTTTCCGAAAGGAGCGGAGGGGGATCCGGGTTGCGGGGGTATAGCCCGGTCCTTTTGGGGTAGCGGCCTTTGCTAAGGTGCCGACCACTAGGGAGGGTTATGGTCCGCCCCGATCCGTAACTATGCGGGTCGTTAGTCTTTTGTATACCTTTGTAAAGGCTTCGTAGCGTCCCTATGCAATCACACCTCGGAAGTGTGGTATTGTGCACGATCGGCACATGCGTGGTTGGGTTCAAAGTTCTTTGGAACTTTTACGCGAACCGTGGGAAAAGTGTGCAACCTCCGCAGTGTAAAACCGATCGATCGGCCGTGCTCACGGTCAAGAGCGGCCCGGACCCTCACATGATTAATTGAACTTAAAGATGGATTAATATTGCTTTCCGGTTATTCCCGTGGCCTTGCCGAGTACCAACCATAAGTGTACTCATCCTTGCTTACGCCGTTCGCAGAAGAACCCCGGAGTGGAGTACTTCACCGACTACGAGGAGTTCGAGGATGCGATCAACCGATCGAAGCTTGTGGAAGATGAAGACGGAGTCGCATCTTCATAGTTATCGATGTTCGTGTAAAGACATTTGTGTCTACCTTCGTGAGTGTAATAAAAGTTAATAAACCTTTTCTGTACGTTTTGAGCAATGTCTTGTGATATTACACTCATGAGTCTATCATATGTGTGAATTTGTGATCCTGGCACACATATGAGATGCATTCGGTTTTCTACGGAAAATCGGGTGTGACATTTTCCATGTGGGGGTCGCTCGAATGGAGCAGCGAAGGCGAGGAGATGGAGCAGAAAAAGGCGAGGAGGCGGATTAGCTGTGCAGAGGTTTGGAATGAGTAAAAGGATGCTGGTGGTGGGAAGGCCAGGAGGCGGCGATTAGAAGGCGAGCTGGTGGCTGCGACCGTGGTGTTTGCGATGCCGTGCGGGTGGTGCCATGGTGGCGAGGGGGGAGGAATGTGTGGGCGATGATGTGGATGGCTGAGAGACCAGAGAATTGTACTGAAAACAAAGTTTTGTATGATTAAGTATGAAATGATTAGGATATAAAAGAGGAATTTATCTAATGAAAAGGGCCCTTCAGGTATTTCATGTGAAATTTGAAAGATGCATAAAAGAAGCATCAGTGGTACAAATATTCAAGGATATGAATACATTTCAGTCACATAAATCGAATAGGAATAAATTTAAATCGTATTTTAAAAAAATTGATTGGTTCTACATGTAGTTAATCATATTTAATTTGTGAGGAGGTAGTATACAAGTTCTCAAGATAAAATGAATAGTATCCGGGGAGAAGATGAAGTTGAGGGTTATATATGCGAAAGTGAAGGGCGTGGGATGGGGTTGAAACATCCGAGTACCGGAGGGTGTTATCCGCAATTTTAGCAAGACATAAGAAACGGTGCAGCAAATAGAAAGAAGATGGAGGGCAAATAGTAAAGTAAGAAGTGGTTTTCCCTCGAGTCCGTGCGTGGCATGGGAGGAACCGGCCCACGCAGACCAGGGCGTGGTTTTACCTCTCCTTTTCCGGTTGTGTCATCCTTTGGATGTACACGCGCCATCTTGATCTCGCTCATTGTTGTCCATGCTGCTGAGCATCATTGTCATCCGCTCCGACCATCCCCGCCTCCCGGTCTCATCATCATGATCGCATCACCTCAACTTCACCCTTTATCGTCCGCCTCGACCACACCACCATCCCACCACCCCGCACCACCAATGTCGCCATTGTCCCAAACGTGCACGTGCTGCCACTATTGTCCATGCATGCCTCCCTAACTTCGTTGTCAAGAGTCGACCTCACTTATTTTCTTGACACACCAGCGTTCCCATAGCACGCGTACAAAATTGCCACAACCTTGTGTGTTGTCGTCCACTGTGGCTGCACCATCATCCCCACCAACTCGACCTCACCATCACGTGTCCACACCACCTGATCTTGGAAACTGTTGTCCACCCTGACCTCATTTTCCCCGACTGCATCGTCATCCTTAGTTCCCTACTGCATTCTCAAGATAAACAGATTAATGCACCGAGATAACTTTACCTATAGATGTCAAATGATTCATCAAATGTTAATGTTACGTTGCTTTTATATGTCCACACCTATCTACGATATGCAAGTTGATTATAAAAATTCTGAGAGGTTTTGCAAAACAATAACGACGGCACTTTAATATTCATATATAGATACTATTACTATTACTATAGATATGTGTAATATATTTAATTTCCTATATTCTATCAACGAAATCAACGTGCAATAAAAGGATGGTGAACATTGAAACCGGCGTCGTAGGAGCGCAAACAGAGGATCATCGGTTCGAACCATGCCTACGGCTTGCTGCATTTTAATTTATTTTATTGTTTTCCTGGTGGTGGCGTGCGGTTTGTGATCTCGGTTTGGCGCAGTTCGCAGATTGGTTCGCTGCCTCGGTTGGGCACGGTTCGCTGCGGGGAGCTCTGTTTTGTCTGGTTTCCTTCGGTTTTCTCCGGTTTTCAACAGATCTTTACCAGGACTCTATTTCTTTGCCGGGTTTGGAGTCTAAATTACCGATTATGTTGACGTCGGACGAAAAAACGGGCAGAAGCAATCCATGCTTTAATATTAGGTATCTATAAAACTTATATAGGTGAGACCCACTACAAGTCATGGTTGGATTTCTCTCAACATGCAATCATTCCACGTCATCATCCACTATGCGTCATGTCACCATCCACTATACGCCATGTCATCATCCACCAAATCACATATTTATGTCTTCAATCGATTTTTTGTGGCTTATAGCATGTATATCACACCACAAAATTCCTGCTGGCGATTTTAGAATGATTCACTCTCAACAAAATAACATGCTTTCATATATAATGAGTTTACAAACGAATATCTTTGGTGTCACTACATTCACATTTCACCTTAAAATTTTGTTTAAAAAATTCTCGTGGCAACGCGCGGGGTATCACCTAGTCGAGATATATAGGTAGAGATATTGTCCACTATGACAGTGTTGTACTTTAACTGCCATTACGTACAGTTTGAAAAATTAAAGAGAGTTGTATAAGAAAGCATACAATTACAATGTCGCATACCATGTATATGAAAAAGCACCACGATTACTTAGTACCGCACATGTACGTAGCTCATAACATGATGAACCACAGATACAATATATGAATATGATAAAATAGGAGCAGAGATATCATCATATAATATAATAACTAAATGTGGGGAGATAAAATAACTCCTCGGGAAAAGTTAATTTGTAACCCCACTGAAAGATCAACCACCCTGGCTGTTGTACATGTTTCTATTTCAGATACATTGATGGTCTTATGATAAAATAGGAGCAGAGATATCATCATATAATCTAAGCTGGTAAAGATCCATGTGGCGTCCTGCCGACAATTCCAACCAGCTCAATGATCAGTAGAACGGTACGACATACGGTGATATCTATAGTTCCAGTCTAGTTCTAACGATGCATGTCAAACATCATTGCTGCCACCTACCACAAAGAGAAGAAATAAAACTTGTGTTCAACAAGTTGAAGAACAAGTAACAAGTCTCAATGATGGTTGAGCATGACAATGAGTTCATATCTAGACCATACACAAGATAACATTTTTACTAAACTTGCTATGTGCTGTATATATATACCACTCCATGAGATGTGCAAAGAGTTTTTTTTAATAAATCTGAAAGGTACATACAGTAAAAATAAATTAATGGTTGTAGTGAGAGCCTATATATAATTATATATATGCATGTTAAAGAACTAGAAAGTCAGGTTACTGTGGCACCATATATATAATTGGGCTTATATACATGAAACACCTAAAATAAGATTTAACAAAGGCAATGTTTCAATTACCTTACTTTTGCCAAAAACTGGGAGTATTGGCCATCGAGACTCTGTATTCAAGATATTGTAATCTAATTGAACATCACTAAAAGTTTTGGTTAAGGCACTGATCGAGTATATATACATGTTTTAAGTCAGAAACTATCTGTAAGAACATGCAGCATGATGGCTAGCTAGGGACATGGAAGCTTTGTTAATTAGGGCTAGATATGTGCCGGAGCAAAGCATGGGACAAGGTGCTTGGAGATTTCTAACTTTTATGATCACCAAATTATTTCTAATATATTATTGTCCACTGTGACACTGTACTGTCACTGCCACCACAGTTTGCCAAATTAAAGAGACTTGTGTAAGAAAACATACAACGTAGCATACCATGCATATATGGAAAAACACGACATGAGGCACAATGATAAATAAATACCACAATATTTAACATGATCAACCGCACAGATATAGACCACCCACGTTAAAAGATTGATCAAGATAACAACCTTAAGTAAATGTTGAAAAGGTCCATTGTCAAATTAATAAATATGGGGAGATAAAATACGAAAAGTTTGTAACCCCACTGAAAGAAATCATGCACACCATGGTTGTTGTACATGTTTCTATGTCACATACACTGATGGTCCATAAACGAAATTTATGCTAAAATAGGAGCAGAGATATCATATAATCTCTACATAAACTGGTGAAGACGATGCATGCATGTGATGTCCTGCCTTCTCCAGAGACAATTCCAACCAGCTCAACTATCTGTAGAACGGCATGACATACACGGTGATATCCATAGTCCCAGTCTAGTTCTGACGATGTCCAACATCATCGCTGCCGCTGCTGCCACCTACCACAAAGTGAAGAAAGAAAACTTATCTTCAGCCAGTTGAAGATCAAACAGCAAGTCTGAATGGTTGAATGGAAGCATAACGTACAATGAGTTTTTACTAAACTTGCTATATACTATACCATACACAAGATAACAATTTTACTAAACTTGCTATATGTACTATATACCATACACAAGATAACATTTTTACTAAACTTGCTATATACTATACCACTGCATAAAATGTACAAAGAGTTTTTTCTAAAAATGAAAGGCACATAACGTAAAGGAATAATTTGATGCATGCCATTACTATTTCCATTGATTTAAAAAATGCCAATGAGGTGGCCCCTACCTGTCACTGACCCAGCCGATGGCATATTTCCGATTCTTGAAAATAGTAATGGCATGGATCTATCTAACCCTAAAGTAAAAACAGCGTGAGAGCCTATATGTTAAACAACTAGAAAGTCGTAGGTTAAATACTATACTATACTGTTTACTGTGGCACCATACATTGGTGTGTCTAGGATTAAGATCGAGAGGGGGGGGGGGGGGCAATTTCATCATGATCTCAACAACAACTCAAGTGCTCTATTATATAAGCGAAAATTAATTCCATGAAAATATGTTATAACTAGTATGAAAAAGCTGTAAAGGTCTCAAAGATGAATCAGAAAATGCTCAATGCACAGTTTGTATTCACATCAAGAGGAGGGCACAAGCAGGATCGTGACCAACAGTTGCTCCTAGATGCTAGGATCATATAGCATGAAGAATATGAGTACACGGGTTTAGCCATAAGACCAGATAATTATAACTAACTAATATGCTAACAGTCTACCTAACAGTCTACACTTTCTCCTGAGCAAGGGGGGCCGTGCCATGGCACACCTTGCTCTCCACACCTAGCTCTACTAGTAGCATCATACATACAAGGCTTACATACATGAAACTCCTAAAATAAGATTTAAAAAATTAATGCAACGTTTTAATTGCCCTACTTTTTTTTCCCAAAAACTAGGAGTTTTGGACATTGAGACTGTTTGTATTCAAGATATTGTAATCTAACTGAACATCACTAAAAGTTTTGATCAATGCACTAACTGTACATATTAAAAAAAAAACTCGACCTGCGGGGAGTAAGATCACCCCACGGTATTGTATTAAGAAGATCTTCTTACACAGGTCAAGAAAATCTCCGAACCCCTGCCCCACCCATACACAGCGGCACCGCAGCACACATGAGATAAAGCTGGCCTTAGACCTTAGACCTGTGTTTTGGCGTGGGATAAACGAGGAGATTTTTTACAACAGCAGACTACTGGGAGGGCCACCCGGCTGCTCAACCACCGCACACATGTACGTCTGCTGGGGAAATAAATTCCCCCATGAGAGACGCAAATTCGATTCCCCTAGGAATCAAACCTGCGCCGGCTAGCCCGCACACACCGGCGGAGCTAGCCACCCGAGCTTGGCTCGGTTCTCTAACTATACATATTTGGTGTCAGAAACCATCAGGTAAGAACATACAGCATGGCTAGTAGCTAGGCACATGATAACTTTGTAATTAGTTAGGGCTAGATATATATGTGTGCTGGAGTATAACAAGCATAGGATATCTTGGTGTTTGGACATTTCTAACTTTTTAGATCATCATAATTCATAAATAAGCACACTCCTGCACACAATTATAACAGAATAAGGTCAAGACTAAGATAATCCAGACGATAGTATTATGCCAGGTAAGCTCTCTGGCTGCATTTCTTGTCACAGCATACTGTACATCTATAACTGGTTCTACAGGTATATGCATGCCTTCTCACTTTTAATTGTGCAAAGTTTTGATCATCAGGAGTACTCAAAGGGAATATATCACGGGATGCTGAGTAGAAAAAGTTAGACCAATCACTTGTATTCTCTAATTCCCTATACATGAGTAATATTAACATCCGAAGTTTATTCACAATAGTATACTAGGACTAAAATATTTGAAGCTAATTTTCTACCGGCATGGATATATATTTGGCTAGAGAAACCATCAGGGACAACAGGTGTGTAAGAGCACAAAAGGTTTACCATACAGGTGTAAACCATGAAAGCTAAGGGCTCCATGTCAAAATACTGGAAAGATATACTTTTAGCTATGGATAGAAAACTAAGGGCTCCATCCATGATGAGTATAATAAGGAATGAAAAAATCAGTACGAGAAAATATTACCACCTGCTGTGATGAAGAAACTTTTGTAGGGATAGACCAAGTACAACCACCCACAGTTGTCTAGCAGTTTGTATGACTCCATTGCTTCAAGCTGGAGGCCAAAGACGCCAACTTTGGTCCAAAGGTACACCACATTCTCATCCTCATCATACCCGATTATCCTGACATGAGGAGGCTCTTCAATGTCGGGAACTGCAGGAAGCAGGTAGTCCAGCCAAAAGGCCCCTACTGGGTTCCACTCCACATGAACGCCATTGACGAAATATGAAACCCACAGGTGGAGATGTCGCGACGAAACGTAGACGAAGCCGAGGCTGCTCCCATCCTTGGGCGCCACGACACTTGAATTGGTCCGAGCAGCATATCCACCTGCATGAGTGCCATCTGGAACCGGGATCTCAGGTAGCAGTTGATGCGTGTTGACGTTGAAGCAGATGATCCATTTGAGGGCACTCTGCCAGTAGATCACATCCCCCACCTGAACACATGGCCTCAACATATCTATCCGCTCCTGGGTCCTCCTGTTCAAGTCCACCTTCACCCACCTGTTTGTCTCCGATGAGAAGATGTTAATCACAGTCCGGTAGGTTCCGCGGAAGTTGACGAACACGACGCGGAAGGCGCAGGAGCGGCAGTCTCCGTGGCCTGCGGCGCCGGGGTCGCACACCAGCGCGGCGGTGCTCTGGAAAGTGGGGGTGTACTCCAACGGCGCCTGGATGTACTTCCGGTGACCTGCCATGGGATCCAGCACGAGGAGACGCCGCTTGTCCGTGCTCTGCAGCAGCACGCGGCCGTGGCGGGTGCCGAGGATGTGCCAGTGGTCGTCGAGTGACTCCTCCAGGGCATGCGCACCTGCAGCAGCACGGTCAGATCCGGAACGGGAGATCCCGGGGGAAGCTGTCGGCAGGAACCGGGGGATCCTCTCGTTGAACATGAAGCCGACGAGGGGAGGCACGTCGCCGTGGTGGGCGCGGAACCGGCGGAGGAACGGGCGGTTGGTGACGACGTCGCGGAACTGGTGGCTGCCGAGGGCGACGCTGCGGAGATGTGCCGGATGCGGGGGCAGATTGAGGAAAATCTCCGCGAGGACGTTCTCCGGCAGCGACGCCAGCGATTCCAACGGCGGCTGCGGCGGCGGTGGAGGAGGCGGCGCCTTGGTGGATCGACGACGGCGGCTGATTGTGGCACCCATGGGGAATTGGGGAAGATGGGGGCGGCTGCTGGAGCGTCCGTTGCTGGAGTGGAATGTGGCTTTAGGGCAAAGAAGCAACAACGACGAAATGCTGACTGTGTTGGGCGTCGGCTGCTTGCAGATCAGACAGAACTTTCCACAAATGCCCCTATGAAGCCCCTTTTTCCACAAATGCCCCTATCAGGCCCTTTTTCCCATCTCTGATTTACCCCTGAAGCAGCAACACATTCTGATTTCTCCCTGTCTTTTCTTTATTTTGCTTCTGCTCGCTCCGTCGTCTCAGGGTATTAATATTTGAATATATCATAGAAAATAATTTTTATAATAATAAAATTGTAACCAGATGAAAATATTTTTAACACAAATTGAATGATATTATTTTTGTCTCACAAAAATTTTATTATACAAGATTATTAGTAGGTCAAATATTTCAAAGTTTGAGTCTTGAATTACGTGTACACCTTGTAACATCATGAGACGGATGGAGAGTATTGGCTTTTATTTGAAGGATGCTACACGGCATGCATACAATAAGTATAATGGAATCATGAATGACGTACAATTTCTTGCATTATTTGTTTCCAAACGAAAATGTAAAAACGAACATTCTGCGCTGGACTGCCACCGACGACCTTTCTCCAGCAGATCTCCGTATTATGAATTTCCTACAATATGTTGAGCTGCTATACTACTCATACTTTAAATGATTTTCCCCCGGCTAGAACGATGCACATATATGATGAATTTGAGGATTGACAGACAAAATCACAAGATTCTTTGGGTACTGAAATTTATCTATTGGACGGTTAATCATCAACCATCTGTATTGTGTTCTGCAGAAGAAACAACTAACTGGCCAAGTCTAATTACATTGTGATAGGTCTTATGTTAATAAGGTCACAAATTTCAAAGTAATGAAACAGATATTGTCAGCCATGAGGCCCAATTTTCCATTTGTACCGGGTATTTTTGCCCAGATATAAATGAGGGCATTGTACCGAGCGGGGAGGGTAGACCCCCGACGCGCTCCGTGTGGACACATTTTGTCACACCCCGAAATTTCCAATTTCGGGATGTGAATAGTAAGAAAAACTTAAACAACGATTTAGTCTAAATTTTAAAAATTTTGCCCAGCTTTTATTTTTCTTTACGGAAATATAGTATAGAAAAAAAATCCTTTCTTAAATAAATAGTTGTATGTGTTGCATCCATGTCGTTGCATTGTTTTTGGGTGTTTGGATTCAAGTCTTGTTTTGAATTCAAATTTGTGTTTGCTTGCTTTAGGAGGAAATAGAAATAGAAAAAAAAGGAAGCCAACCCCCTCCCAGGCCTTCACCGCAGCCCACCACCACCTCCATCCCAGCCCGTGTGCGCCGCGGCCCGTTTTCCAGCGAAGTCTGCCCGTGCCCCCTTGACTCTCCCCGCGGCCACGCGCGGTCCGGGTGCGCCCGGCCGGCCCGGCAACGCAAAGCGACCCGGCCGGCCCGCTTGCGCGCGCGCGCGCCGCTCCCGGCCGGCCGACGCGCGGGGCCCGCGCGTCATCCCCCCTCCTCGCGCGGCCGCGCCGCCGCTCGCACCCGAGGCCAACCCGGCTCGGCGCCCGCGCCGCCCGCCCCCGGCCCACGGGTCCGCACGCCGAGGGCCACCGCCCTATAAATCCGCCACCGCACCCCCGGGGGGCCCCTTATCCGAAACCCTAGCGCCTCGGAGCCCGGGTGCGCCGCCGCCTTCTAACCCTAGTGCGCCGCCGCCGTTCCTCCGCCCCGCCGCCGTCCACCCGGTCGTCGTGGGCGGCTCGTGTGTTTCGCAAGGAGGTGGGGAGGAGAACCGCGTCACTTGTTCACGCCCTCGTGCGCCACCTCGCCGGTTTGCCATCGCCGGACCTCCGCCGCCGCGCCTCTCCGCCGTGCGCCGCCCGGGTCCCCGTCGCCGCCTTTGGAGCTCACCGTGACGTTCACCGTGCGCTCCCCGGACATCCCGGTGTCGTCCCCCGTCGCGATTGGAGCACCCCGGCTCGATTTTGTCGTCGCGCCGCCGTTCGCCGCCGCCGCGCCGCCGTGCTCGCGTCGCCGCCGGCCGCATCCCGCACCCCCCGCGCGTGCGCGGCACCGCACCCGCCGGATCCGCATCCGACGGTCCCGGATCGAGCCGAGCTCCCTGGTCAAAGCCGCCCCATACCGGTCAACCCTAACCCCGCGCCCGCATTAGATCTGCACCGCCCGATCGCGATCCAACGGATCAGATCTAATCCCATGGCTTTAACCGCCTGTTTTTGCTAAAGAAACCCTAAGTTTTTCCCTATTCACAACCCGGTCCTCCCACCGTAGAAAACTTTTACGTTTAAGCCCAGTTTTCTTCTGTTTTAGCCCAAAAGCTCAAAATTCTTTACGATTTAGTCCTAAAACTTGTTTTAATCATAACTTTGTCGTTTTAGCTCCGTTTTTAGCGTTCTTTATATCCACACGATCGTCTCGACGAGTAGAACGACTTTTTGCCCCTGTTTAGTTCTGTTAGTACTGTTTGGTGATTGTTTCTTACTTTATTCCATTGTATGCTTGTATGTGAATGATGTGGTGCGTAAAAGACGGTTCGTTCGTGGAGAACGCCAGAGTTGAAGATTTCCAAGATCTTGAGCAAAAAGACACGTTGGTAGAAGGCAAGTCCTTGCTGCATTCCCGTTGATCCTATTACAACATGCATTTTAATTACGGCGTTATTTAGGTCCTATTGCTAAGGTTTGACTAGTTTTGTTTATCCTGTGCCTTGATCAACCTGGGTTTATGTTTATGTTGGGTAGACCGTGCTTAGTTGCTCAACTTGGGTTTATGGTGGTTTTGATGAACAATAATGTTAATCTTGCTTTATTTATGTTGTACCTTTCATTAAACAAGATCACCTGTGTTAATCGGAACATGGAGAACCACCCAGGAAAACAGTGCTACCACAAGACATATGGCTCTGTCTTGGCTTAATAATTAGTGAACCGGGTGTTAGGTATGCTTTACCTGATAAGGGTTGGGGGCCGGCGGGTAGTGGCGTATGGACTGCTCGGGCGTAGGTGTGGGCTTAGCTAAGACACGGTACTCGTCCGGGAGCTTTATACGTTGCACTGACCAGGTAACCTAGCGGGCAGCCTACATCTGCGCGGATCTTTGTAACGGCCTCGTAGCGTCCCTATGCAATCACACCTCGGTAGTGTGGTATGGTGCCTGATCAGCATCGCATGGTTGGGTTTAAAGTTCTTTGGGACTTTTACGCGACTTGTGGGTAAAGATGTACGACCTCTGCAGAGTGTAAAACTAACTAGTTAGCCGTGCCCACGGTCACGGGCGGCCTGGACCCTCACATGATTAAACTATGGAAGATGGATTAAACCTGTTGCATTTACTTTCGTTCATGATGATGATGCTTATGTTAATCTTTGGGTTGGTATAAACTTACATTTGCTAGTAATATAGCTTGCTTAATAAAATTTGACCAACTAAAATGCTGATCTGCTATGCAACCACAAGCTTCCACCATAAAGCCTTTGCATGTTGTTATAGATCTTTTCCCTTGTTGAGTACGACATGTGCTCATGCTTGTTGTTCTTTTATATGCATCTACACAACCCGGTTCTTTGCTCGGACGGACGCTTTGAAGACTTTCCTGGAGAGTTCGGTGGTTTCTAGGCGAGCGTGCCACCGCTCACTGCTCGTGGAGACGTCCTTTACCGCTGCTAGTACTCGCTTATGTTACGTTTTTGAGACATTCGGTCATGTAATAAAGTTTTAATACTCTCTTTACGCTTTTACACCGTGTTTTGGTATACACCGAGTTAGCGCATGTGTGAAACTTGATCCTGGCGCACATGTGTTCTATGCATTCGGATTTGCCCTTAATTCCGGGTGTGACAAAGTGGTATCAGAGCAGTGTTGACTGTAGGACGTTAGCCTAGTTAGAAATTGGTCGAACTTAAGGATTATAACCATCTAGAAGCCATGCTTACTCCGTGCTATGCTTTAAATTCTATTCTTAATATACCTATCCTTGATTTTACCCCATCCTTGGTGTTCTACTCGTTGTCTATCTTATCTTGGTCAATCTTTTCATTCTATGTTACCTTGTTCTTGCTTTAGAAAATCTTTAGTATCTATTCTATGCTCTCTAACCTTTCCCTATCTTTACCCTACCCGTGTTCACAGTGTTCTCGGTTATCTAATGACCCTATTATGTTCAACCTGAAGATCTTCTTTAGGATCTAGGTTCTTTAGGCTGGTCCTTGTGAAATCGCTAGTCACGATCGACGATTAGGTGTGCTTAGTTTAGTGGTGTGTTTGAATGCTTGATCTTGTGTTAATGTCCGATTTGGATCTTTGATTGAGTGCAATGTGTTGTGGGTTGATAACCACAATGACATTGGTTTAGTGTAAGTTTGCTTAGTTGGGGTTAATCTTTGTCTCAATCATCCTTTTATCTTGCATCTTCATAATCCTTTATTAAATCTTTACTCATCTACTTTGGAATCCACCTTGCTGCAAATCTGTTCTCGCCAACTTTCGACACAGCAGTAGTGTTTTGTTTATATCTCGAGCTGCAGAGCTCCGATTGATGCCAAACCAGTTGGGTTAGTTCACAAATTTCATAACCAATGTTCTATCAAAAAGTCAGCCCCATCCAATACATATCCTGAGAGCTATGCATGAAACATGGGAGTGGTTAGAATCTGTAAAACTCTGTTGACACATCGACTTCATTATTTTATATCTTGGGCTATAGACCTCCGTTTGAGCCAAATCCAGTTGGAGAAGTTCTGAAATTTTATGGGTGTTTTCTGTCCAAAACTCAGTAATTTTGGTTACATATTCAGGGAGGGATGCCCGAAACTTTGGAGTTACCTGAATCTGTTAGCACAGCTGATATACCCGACTTGTTTATTTTATATCTGAAGTTATAGAGCTCCGATCGAGGTGATTCCAGTTGGGCTAGTTCCGTAATTTCATTATCTTTTACCTTTCAAAAGCTCATAATTTTTGGTTATCCACGTTGAGAGTTATACATGAATATCTGGAGTCAACAGAATCTGTCTTAAACTGTAAATCTGCGCTGCTTAATCTTTTGAGCTTTTCTCTTTGTGCAATCATCTAAGTCAATGTTCCTAACACTCAGATGGTGAACACCAGGTCCGGGTCAGGTGTTGATCAACCTCCAGTGATACGCCAAGGACGAGGCAGCAGTGCAGGCAGTGCACCACCCCCACCACCACCACCGATGGATCCGGCCATGCAGCAGTTCTTCCAGAATCAGCTACAACTCTTGTAGAACCTGACCAACACTGTGGCCAACCTGCAGGCCCAAGCCAACAATCCACCTCGGCCACCGCCACGAAAGCAACCGGCGCCCATGAACAAGCACAGGGAGTTCATGAGCCACCGGCCGCCGCTTTCACCCATGCACCGATCCGCTTGATGCCGATGATTGGTTGAAGACCGTGCGCAAGATGCTCACCACAACTCGGTGTGATGATAGAGAGAAGGTCCTATTTGCTTTGCAGGACGACTCCGGGGGTTCGGCGGGAGCATGGTGGGATGCTTACACTACCGCCCATGCTACGCCAAACGCCATCACCTGGCAGGAGTTCACTGAGAGCTTCAGGAACCATCACATTCCTGCAGGGTTGATGAGGCTAAAGAAGAAGGAGTTCCTCTCTCTTCAACAGGGGGGATGTCAGTGACAGAGTACCGGGACAGGTTCATCGAGCTTTCTCGCTATGCACCAGAGGAGGTGGCAGATGACCCAAAGAAGCAGGAGCGCTTCATGGAGGGATTGGCTGGACCGCTTCGGTATCACTTGACATCTCACACTTTTCCATCTTTCCGGCACTCGTTAGACAAGGCCATCACCCTGGAGGCCATGCGCGCAGAATTGAGAGATCTGAAGAGGAAGGCCACTACTTATGAGCGGTTTGGGAGCAAGCACTCGTCCTCGTTTCATTCCACCGCAAGGAACGACACCCCATGTTGGAGGTTCATGTGGTAACCCCGGCGAAACGGTTTCGGCGGAACAATCAACCTTTCAAGCACCCCATTCGGGAGTTGCGCATTCCCCTCCACGTACTCCACGCCCTAATGACCAAGCACGCTAGTCGAACACCCCGGCAGGAACC
The DNA here is from genome assembly GCA_947561735.1 of Cenchrus americanus. Classification (NCBI taxonomy): domain Eukaryota; kingdom Viridiplantae; phylum Streptophyta; class Magnoliopsida; order Poales; family Poaceae; genus Cenchrus; species Cenchrus americanus. The sequence continues at coordinate 96,628,378 of OX387243.1, read as the reverse complement.
CCGTGAGACCTAGCGCGACAAGTGCTCCCGTTGGCAATGCATGTTTCAAGTGTGGAGAGACCGGTCATTATGCTAACAACCGTCCTCGGAGGAGCGTCCCGAATACCCCGATGCGAGAATCGGCGGATGAGGAATGGAAACCGGACCCCGCAAAGCTCTAAGGGACAAGCGAGCTCCGCTCATGGTAGACCGAACCACATAAATGCAACGACCGTGTTGGGTATGTTCTCTATCAACATTGTTCTCACATCGGTTCTACCATATCGTTCTTGAAATCTTCCTTTATCCTTTCGAATCTCGAGGACGAGATTCCTTTTAAGGGGGCTAGATTTGTCACACCCTGAAATTTCCAATTTCAGGATGTGAATAGGAAAAAAAATTAAACAACGATTTATTCTAAATTTTAAAATTTTGCCCAGTTTTTATTTTTCTTTACAGGAAATATAGTATAGAAAAAAATCATTTCTTAAATAAATAGTTGTATGTGTTGCATTCATGCCGTTGCATTGTTTTTGGGTGTTTGGATTCAAGTCTTGTTTTGAATTCAAATTTGTGTTTGCTTGCTTTAGGAGGAAATAGAAATAGAAAAAAAAAAGGAAGCCAACCCCCTCCCAGGCCTTCACCGCAGCCCACCACCACCTCCATCCCAGCCCGTGTGCGCCGCGGCCCGTTTTCCAGCGAAGTCTGCCCGTGCCCCCTTGACTCTCCCCCGCGGCCACGCGCGGTCCGCTGCGGCCCGGCCCAAGCAACGCAAAGCGACCCGGCCGGCCCGCTTGCGCGCGCGCCACCGCTCCCGCCCACTAACGCGCGGGGCCCGCGCGTCATCCCCCTCCTCGCGCGGCCGCGCGCGCCGCTCGCACCCGAGGCCAACCCGGCTCGGCGCCCGCGCCGCCTCGCCCGGCCCACGGGTCCGCACGCCGAGGGCCACCGCCCTATAAAGCCGCCACCGCACCCCTGGGGGGGCCCTTATCCGAAACCCTAGCGCCTCGGAGCCCGGTGCGCCGCCGCCTTCTAACCCTAGTGCGCCGCCGCCGTTCCTCCGCCCCGCCATCGTCCACCAGTCGTCGTGGGCAGCTTCAGGTGTTTCGCAAGGAGGTGAGGAGGAGAACTGCGTCACTTGTTCACGCCCTCGTGCGCCACCTCGCCGGTTTGCCATCGCCGGACCTCCGTCGCCGCGCCTCTCCGCTGTGCGCCGCCCGGGGTCCCCGTCGCCGCCTTTGGAGCTCACCGTGACGTTCACCGTGCGCTCCTGGACATCCTGGTGCCGTCCCCGTCGCGATTGGAGCACCCCGGCTCGATTTTGTCGTCGCGCCGCCGTTCGCCGCCGCCGCGCCGCCGCCGCATCCCGCCGCCCCCGCGCGTGCGCGGCACCCGGCACCGTTGGATCCGCATCCGACGGTCCCGGATCGAGCCGAGCTCCCCGGTCAAAGCCGCCCCCATACCGGTCAACCCTAACCCCGCGCCCGCATTAGATCCGCACCGCCCGATCGCGATCCAACGGATCGATCTAATCCCATAGCTTTAACCGCGCATTTTTGCTAAAGAAACCCTAAGTTTTTCCCTATTCACAACCCGGTCCTCCCACCGTAGAAAACTTTTACGTTTAAGCCCGGTTTTCTTCGTTTTAGCCCAAAAGCTTAAAGTTCTTTACAGTTTAGTCCTAAAATTTGTTTTAGCCATAACTTTGTCGTTTTAGCTCCGTTTTTAGCGTTCTTTATATCCACGCGATCGTCTCGACGAGTAGAACGGATTTTTGCCCCTGTTTAGTTCTGTTAGTACTGTTTGGTGATTTTTTCTTACTTTATTCCATTGTATGCTTGTATGTGAATGATGTGGTGCGTAGAAGACGGTTCGTTCGTGGAGAACGCCAGAGTTGAAGATTTCCAAGATCTTGAGCAGCTGCACACGTTGGTAGAAGGCAAGTCCTTGCTGCATTCCTGATGATCCTATTACAACATGCATTTTAATTACAACGTTATTTAGGTCCTATTGCTAAGGTTTGACTAGTTTTGTTTATCTTGTGCCTTGATCAACCCGGGTTTATGTTTATGTTGGATAGACCGTGCTTAGTTGCTCAACTTGGGTTTATGGTGGTTTTGATGAACAATAATGTTAATCTTGCTTTATTTATGTTGTACCTTTCATTAAACAAGATCACCCGTGTTAATCGGAACATGGAGAACCACCCGGAAAACGGTGCTACCACAAGACATATGGCTCTGTCTTGGCTTAATAATTAGTGAACCGGGTGTTAGGTATGCTTTACCCGATAAGGGTTGGGGGCCGGCGGGTAGTGGCGTATGGACTCGCTCGGGCGTAGGTGTGGGCTTAGCTAAGACACGGTACTCGTCCGGGAGCTTTATACGTTGCACCGACCGGGTAACCTAGCGGGCGACCTACATCCGCGGATCTTTGTAACGGCCTCGTAGCGTCCCTATGCAATCACACCTAGGTAGTGTGGTATGGTGCCCGATCGACATCGCATGGTTGGGTTTAAAGTTCTTCGGGACTTTTACGCGACTTGTGGGTAAAGATGTACGACCTCTGCAGTGTAAAACTAACTAGTTAGCCGTGCCCACGGTCACGGGCGGCCCGGACCCTCACATGATTAAACTATGGAAGATGGATTAAACTTGTTGCATTTACTTTCGTTCATGATGATGATGCTTATGTTAATCTTTGGGTTGGTATAAACTTACATTTGCTAGTAATATAGCTTGCTTAATAAAATTTGACCAACTAAAATGCCGATCTGCTATGCAACCCCAAGCTTCCACCATAAAGCCTTTGCATGTTGTTATAGATCTTTTCCCTTGTTGAGTACGACATGTGCTCATGCTTGTTGTTCTTTTATATGCATCTACACAACCCGGTTGCTTGCTCGGACGGACGCTTTGAAGACTTTCCCGGAGAGTTCGGTGGTTTCTAGGCGAGCGTGCCACCGCATCGGCTCGTGGAGACGTCCTTTACCGCTGCTAGTACTCGCTTATGTTACGTTTTTGAGACATTCGGTCATGTAATAAAGTTTTAATACTCTCTTTACGCTTTTACACCGTGTTTTGGTATACACCGAGTCGGCGCATGTGTGAAACTTGATCCCGGCGCACATGTGTTCTATGCATTCGGATTTGCCCTTAAATCCGGGTGTGACAAAGTGGTATCGGAGCGGTTGTTGACCGTAGGACGTTAGCCTAGTTAGAAATTGGTCGAACTTAAGGATTATAACCATCTAGAAGCCATGCTTACTCCGTGCTATGCTTTAAATTCTATTCTTAATATACCTATCCTTGATTTTACCCCATCCTTGGTGTTCTACTCGTTGTCTATCTTATCTTGGTCAATCTTTTCATTCTATGTTACCTTGTTCTTGCTTTAGAAAATCTTTAGTATCTATTCTATGCTCTCTAACCTTTCCCTACCATTACCCTACCCGTGTTCGCAGTGTTCTCAGTTATCTAATGACCCTATTATGTTCAAGCTGAAGATCTTCTTTAGGATCTAGGTTCTTTAGGCTGGTCCTTGTGAAATCGCTAGTCACGATCGACGATTAGGTGTGCTTAGTTTAGTGGTGTGTTTGAATGCTTGATCTTGTGTTAATGTCCGATTTGGATCTTTGATTGAGTGCGGTGTGTTGTGGGTTGGTAACCACAATGACATTGGTTTAGAGTAAGTTTGCTTAGTTGGGGTTAATCTTTGTCTCAATCATCCTTTCATCTTGCACATTCCTAATCCTTTATTAAATCTTTACTCATCTACTTTGGAATCCATCTTGCTGCAAATCTGTTCTCGCCAACCTTCGACACAGCAGTAGTGTTTTGTTTATATCTCGAGCTACAGAGCTCCGATTGATGCAAAACCAGTTGGGTTAGTTCACAAATTTCATAACCAATGTTCTGTCAAAAATTCAGCCCCATCCAATACATATCCTGGGAGCTATGCATGAAACATGGGAGTGGTCAGAATCTGTAAAACTCTGTTGACACATCGACTTCATTATTTTATATCTTGGGCTATAGACCTCCGTTTGAGGCAAATCCAGTTGGAGAAGTTCAGAAATTTTATGGGTGTTTTCTGTCCAAAACTCAGTAATTTTGGTTACATATTCAGGGAGGGATGCCCGAAACTTTGGAGTTACCTGAATCTGTTAGCACAGCTGATATACCCGACTTGTTTATTTTATATCTGAAGTTATAGAGCTCCGATCGAGGTGATTCCAGTTGGGCTAGTTCCGTAATTTCATTATCGTTTACCGTTCAAAAGCTCATAATTTTTGGTTATCCACGTTGAGAGTTATACATGAATATCTGGAGTCAACAGAATCTGTCTTAAACTGGAAATCTGTGCTGCTTAATCTTTTGAGCTTTTCTCTTTGTGCAATCATCTAAGTCAATGTTCCTAACACTCGGATGGTGAACACCAGGTCCGGGTCAGGTGTTGATCAACCTCCGGTGATACGCCAAGGACGAGGCAGCGGTGCGGCGCGGTGCACCACCCCCACCACCACCACCGATGGATCCGGCCATGCGGCGGCTTCTTCCCGAATCGCTACAACTCTTGGAGAACCCGACCAACACTGTGGCCAACCCTGCAGGCCCAAGCCAACAATCCACCTCGGCCACCGCCACAAGAACCGGCGCCTATGAACAAGCACAGGGAGTTTATGAGCCACCGTCCACCAGTTTTCACCCATGCTGCAGATCCGCTTGATGCTGATCATTGGTTGAAGACCGTGAGCAAGATGCTCACCACAACTCAGTGTGATGATAGAGAGAAGGTCCTATTTGCTGCAGGACGACTCCAGGGTTCAGCAGGAGCATGGTGGGATGCTTACACTACCGCCCATGCTACGCCAAACGCCATCACCTGGCAGGAGTTCACTGAGAGCTTCAGGAACCATCACATTCCTGCAGGGTTGATGAGGCTAAAGAAGAAGGAGTTCCTCTCTCTTCAACAGGGGGGATGTCAGTGACAGAGTACCGGGACAGGTTCATCGAGCTTTCTCGCTATGCACCAGAGGAGGTGGCAGATGACCCAAAGAAGCAGGAGCGCTTCATGGAGGGATTGGCTGGACCGCTTCGGTATCAGTTGACATCTCACACTTTTCCATCTTTCCAGGCTCTCGTTAGACAAGGCCATCACCCCGGAGGCCATGCGCGCGGAGTGAGAGATCCGAAGAGGAAGGCCACTACTTATGAGCAGTTTGGGAGCAAGACTCGTCCCCGTTTCATTCCACCGCAGGGAACGACACCCCATGTTGGAGGTTCAGGTGGTAACTCTGGGCAGAAACAGTTTCAGCGAAACAATCAACCTTTCAAGCACCCCATTCAGGAGTTGCAGCATTCCCCTCCACAGACTCCACGCCCTAATGACCAGCACGCTAGTCAGAACACCCCAGCAGGAACCCCAGTGAGACCTAGCGCGCCAAGTGCTCCTGTTGGCAATGCATGTTTCAAGTGTGGAGAGACTGGTCATTATGCTAACAACTGTCCTCGGAGGAGCGTCCCGAATACCCCAGTGCAGAATCAGCAGATGAGGAATGGAAACCAGACCCCGCAAAGCTCTAAGGGACAGCAGAGCTCCGCTCATGGTAGACTGAACCACATAAATGCAACGACCGTGTTGGGTATGTTCTCTATCAACATTGTTCTCACATCAGTTCTACCATATCGTTCTCGAAATCTTTCTTTATCCTTCCGAATCTCGAGGACGAGATTCCTTTTAAGGGGGGGTAGATTTGTCACACCCTGAAATTTCCAATTTCAGGATGTGAATAGGAAGAAAAACTTAAACAACGATTTAGTCTAAATTTTAAAAATTTTGCCCAGCTTTTATTTTTCTTTACAGGGAAATATAGTATAGAAAAAAAAATCCTTTCTTAAATAAATAGTTGTATGTGTTGCATTCATGCCGTTGCATTGTTTTTGGGTGTTTGGATTCAAGTCTTGTTTTGAATTCAAATTTGTGTTTGCTTGCTTTAGGAGGAAATAGAAATAGAAAAAAAAGAGGAAGCCAACCCCCTCCCCGTGCCTTCACCGCAGCCCACCACCACCTCCATCCCCGGCCCGTGTGCGCCGCGGCCCGTTTTCCGGCGAAGTCCGCCCGTGCCCCCTTGACTCTCCCCCGCGGCCACGCGCGGTCCGTTGCGCCCGGCCCGGCAACGCAAAGCGACCCGGCCCGGCCCGCTTGCGCGCGCGCCACCGCTCCCGGCCCGGCCGACGCACGGGGCCCGCGCGTCATCCCCCCCTCCTCGCGCGGCCGCGCCGCCGCTCGCACCCGAGGCCAACCCGGCTCGGCGCCCGCGCCGCCTCGCCCCCGGCCCACGGGTCCGCACGCCGAGGGCCACCGCCCTATAAAGCCGCCACCGCACCCCTGGGGGGCCCCTTATCCGAAACCCTAGCGCCTCGGAGCCCGGTGCGTCGCCGCCTTCTAACCCTAGTGCGCCGCCGCCGTTCCTCCGCCCCGCCGTCGTCCACCAGTCGTCGTGGGCAGCTTCAGGTGTTTCGCAAGGAGGTGATGAGGAGAACCGCGTCACTTGTTCACGCCCTCGTGCGCCACCTCGCCGGTTTGCCATCACCGGACCTCCGCCGCCGCGCCTCTCCGCTGTGCGCCGCCCGGGGTCCCCGTCGCCGCCTTTGGAGCTCACCGTGACGTTCACCGTGCGCTCCCCGGACATCCCGGTGTCGTCCCGGTCGCGATTGGAGCACCCCGGCTCGATTTTGTCGTCGCGCCGCCGTTCGCCGCCGCCGCGCCGCCGTGCTCGCGTCGCCGCCGGCCGCATCCCGCCGCTCTCGCGCGTGCGCAGCACCAGCACCGCTGGATCCGCATATGACGGTCCAGATCGAGCCGAGCTCCCTGGTCAAAGCCGCCCCATACCGGTCAACCCTAACCCCGCGCCCGCATTAGATCTGCACCGCCCGATCGCGATCCAACGGATCAGATCTAATCCCATGGCTTTAACCGCCTGTTTTTGCTAAAGAAACCCTAAGTTTTTCCCTATTCACAACCCGGTCCTCCCACCGTAGAAAACTTTTACGTTTAAGCCCAGTTTTCTTCTGTTTTAGCCCAAAAGCTCAAAATTCTTTACGATTTAGTCCTAAAACTTGTTTTAATCATAACTTTGTCGTTTTAGCTCCGTTTTTAGCGTTCTTTATATCCACGCGATCGTCTCGACGAGTAGAACGACTTTTTGCCCCTGTTTAGTTCTGTTAGTGCTGTTTGGTGATTGTTTCTTATTTTATTCCATTGTATGCTTGTATGTGAATGATGTGGTGCGTAGAAGACGGTTCGTTCGTGGAGAACGCTGGAGTTGAAGATTTCCAAGGTCTTGAGCAGCAGCACACGTTGGTAGAAGGCAAGTCCTTGCTGCATTCCCGTTGATCCTATTACAACATGCATTTTAATTACACCGTTATTTATTATTGCTATGCATTAAATTGATGGGTCCTATTGCTAAGGTTTGACTAGTTTTGTTTATCCCGTGCCTTGATCAACCCGGGTTTATGTTTATGTTGGGTAGACCGTGCTTAGTTGCTCAACTTGGGTTTATGGTGGTTTTGATGAACAATAATGTTAATCTTGCTTTATTTATGTTGTACCTTTCATTAAACAAGATCACCCGTGTTAATCGGAACATGGAGAACCACCCGGAAAACAAGTGCTACCACAAGACATATGGCTCGTCTTGGCTTAATAATTAGTGAACCGGGTGTTAGGTATGCTTTACCTGATAAGGGTTGGGGGCTGGCGGGTAGTGGCGTATGGACCTGCTCGGCGTAGGTGTGGGCTTAGCTAAGACACGGTACTCGTCCGGGAGCTTTATACGTTGCACCGACCGGGTAACCTAGCGGGCGGCCTACATCCGGGGATCTTTGTAACGGCCTCGTAGCGTCCCTATGCAATCACACCTCGGTAGTGTGGTATGGTGCCCGATCGCATCGCATGGTTGGGTTTAAAGTTCTTCGGGACTTTTACGCGACTTGTGGGTAAAGATGTACGACCTCCCGCAGTGTAAAACTAACTAGTTAGCCGTGCCCACGGTCACGGGCGGCCCGGACCCTCACATGATTAAACTATGGAAGATGGATTAAACTTGTTGCATTTACTTTCGTTCATGATGATGATGCTTATGTTAATCTTTGGGTTGGTATAAACTTACATTTGCTAGTAATATAGCTTGCTTAATAAAATTTGACCAACTAAAATGCTCGATCGCTATGCAACCCCAAGCTTCCACCATAAAGCCTTTGCATGTTGTTATAGATCTTTTCCCTTGTTGAGTACGACATGTGCTCATGCTTGTTGTTCTTTTATATGCATCTACACAACACGGTTGTTTGCTCGGACGGACGCTTTGAAGACTTTCCCGGAGAGTTCGGTGGTTTCTAGGCGAGCGTGCCACCGATCGCCCGTGGAGACGTCCTTTACCGCTTCTAGTACTCGCTTATGTTACGTTTTTGAGACATTAGGTCATGTAATAAAGTTTTAATACTCTCTTTACGCTTTTACACCGTGTTTTGGTATGCACTAAGTCGGCGCATGTGTGAAACTTGATCCCGGCGCACATGTGTTCTATGCATTCGGATTTGCCCTTAAATCCGGTGTGACACATTTGTACTGGGTGAGGATATGCATCGGTACAAATGTGAAGACGTTTATACCGGGCCAGGAAACACCCCGGTACATATGCTCCCACCCCTAACTTTCTTCTATAGGCTCCTTCCCTTTATTTTCTCCTCCTCTTCTTTCTGGTCCTTTCTTGATTATCCTTTTGTGACAACCCGCCCAGGAAAATACCGTACTATCGCCTAAAACTAATCCACTTTGGTCATTAAGCAATAGTAAAGTATCATCCTGTCGTTAGTTGCCGGGTTAACGCCCGGTAAATCACTTGGAAATCATACAGAGGATCGACTTATGCATTAAAACTCACACGAAGGCGAGTCCAGAGTACAACACGGATTAAATCCAATTTATTACAAACCATTGTTCATGACAGGAAGTAAAGGTTCAGAGTTCGGAAACAGTGGAAATAAATAAACTAGCGCGACGATACACATCACAGGAGGCCATCCGTGATGTCATCACTCGTCCTCTTCCACCCATTCCTGCTCCCGGCCAGTGGAATCTCACAAGGCCAAACAACACCCGCAACAACATTATTAAAGCAAGGCCGAGTATACTAATACTCAGCAAGACTTAACCGTCGGGTGATAACTACATCACCAAACTCTAGACATGAGAGGCTTTTTGGCCGGTGGAGTTCTTTTGCTGAAAAGCAACAAAGAATATGTCCTTACTTTCATTATTTTAGCACAAGTTCTAGTTGATTATCATTTCTAAGTATGCCAACTAATTCAATCAAGAATTGTACAAGCAATTAATTCATACACAATATTCACCAAGTTCCATCATTAAGGGATATCATGGCCAGTTGATTAAGCAGTCTCGGATAACGGTGAGAGGCCGACAATCGATTGATTTAAACCTTGCAAGGTAGACCTAAACACACGGAGTGGTGCACCAATAGAGCTGACACCGACCAGGCGGTTCCCAAAAATCCTCGGGTTGGGAGCGAATCTTACAGTCCCGGGTACAAGGCTATCTGGAATGTCCCACCTAGTACACCCAGCCTCACACATGTACCCACCTCCCGGTTGCAAAGCGATATGTGATTACTCAAGAGTAGTAATAGTAAGTTCCCGCACCGTCTCATTAAGGTACTAGGCTTACCGGTCCCATTCCCGACAAGTGCTTAATACGTTCAAAAGCTTAGCCCACGAAAGCCACTGGACCGGAGCCCAAATCCCATGCTCTTACCACATGAGCAATCCATTTATAAAGATCTTATGATTCCAACATAAGAACCGATTCTCGAGAGTGACGAACATCACTCGACTTCTATCGGGTCCTATAGCATAGCAGCTATCGACCTAGCATATTAGTGACAGAGCATAAGTACCTAGGGATCATCTAGGGTTTTAATTCAACTCCTGAAACGTAAATGCACAATCATAGCAAACATAATTGCATAAGTTTAAAAGACGAGGTTAATGATCCGGGGCTTGCCTTCGCTGGCAAGGTTGGCCTTGGGCCCTTCTGGACTTTGGTCCAGGTCTTGAGCTACGTCCACATAATGCAGCTCTTCGCCAGCTCCTTCGTCTCCTCCTTCCGGCACGAGCGTATATCTACCGTCGGGAAGATCTACATGAGGATGCAAATGCAGGATTTATTTGACGATTTTAATTTAATTAATTACAATCAACAAAAGACAACCATGGGGTGCATGGTTGACCACATTCACCTAGATAAGAAATACATTCAGCATACTCTTCCAAAAAGGAATCAATAAGCAACTCTTTATTATTTCTTCTTTTTGATAGTGACTGTGTACATATATATACGTAAGTAATTTAATTTAACTTCACAAACAGTAGTGGGTGGGTATATTTAGCCCTTTTGAAACAATTTGCAACCACACACAAGGTTATTAAGGATGGGTTGGTGATTTTTCCCATTAAATTGACTATTAAGCCTTAAATTGCTTCCATAGCTTTTATTCATAATTTAATTAATTAAAATTCAGTGGCAGTGTGCATTAGGCACTAATCACATACAACAAGTCACTGAATACACATGCATGCTTTGGATAGCTAGAAATTAATTATTTTTGAAAATAACAAAAGCTATCTAGAAGGACAAGGTAAATGCACACAAAAATAAATACTCATCAAAATGATCCAAACTTTCTCACAAATGCAATATGGTCCAAAACTAACCTGGGAATGCAGCATATACACCTAGAACTATTATGAATCTTGAGTTATGCAATAACCAAGAAAAACAAGCATATTTTTAGAATAAATATTTATGAAAATTATAAAATTATGATTAATTCACCAGAGGTGTGCTTTGGAATAAAGAGACAGTATGCAGAAGTTGGTTGCAAAAATCTAATTATTTTTAGCTACAAAAATCATTTATGCAGATTCTGCAGAAATGTAAAACAATTTTTATAAAAATATTTGCAACATAACTTTGTGCAATTTTTGGTATAGGAGCTAGTCATAACATAAAACATAACATATCCAAAAATTAGCTACAGAGGATCTAAAGATTTTGAGATATTGCAGATCTAGGTTTTTCACATTTCTATTTTTCATGCAAAAACTATCAGGAACTAGCTCAGTCAAGAATAATAAAGGTTGTAGGATCTTTCACAAAGAATCCAAAAAATTGGTTTGCATTTTTCTGAATTTTCTAAGATTTTCTACGGATTTTACAAGATTCAGCAAATCTAGGAGAGACAGATTTACAAACAGACCCTCGAATTTCGTAGACAGGCCCTCGTGACGAAAACTTAGATTGCAATTGGGTCCCTGGCACCATGGCTGGCGGAGGGAGCTCGATTCCAGCGAGGGGGAGGCTTGGCTCGGCCGGGAAAGGGTGGGGGAGTGCTTAGGGGCTCACCTACGACCGATTCCGAGGGTTGGAAGGCTCCGAGGGCGTGCCGGCGAGGGGGCTCGGCGGCACCCGCCTCCGGTGGCCGCTGCGGCCGGTCTTTCGGCGAACAGGATGCTCGGCCTGGAACACAAGCGACCTGGGAGCTCTAGGGGTGCAGTAGGGAGGCCACGGGAAATTGTATAGGTCATGGTGTGGTTCGGAAGGGGGAGCTCGCCATGCGACCTCCAATGGCGGCCGGCGGCATGTGTGCCCGAGAAACGGCCGGCTGCAGCCTTTATAGCAGTGTGGCTCCTTCTCTTCACCTCGAAGAAAGGACCCTGCATTTACCCCGCAGTACGGCGGCCATCCTCGACTTGTGTGCGCAGGGACCAGCGTCGGACCGCTGGGCACCTCGGAGCAGACGAGTACGGCGCGGTACGAAGATGCAGCTCGCATTTTGAGGGCGGCAGGCGTGAAGGGAACCAACGGCCCTGACCTCGAGGCGGTGGGGAGCAAGCCCGCACGGACGCCGAGGCAGGCGCGACTCCATGAGTGCAGCGCGCGGCGCAGGAACGCCAGGCAGCTCGCCGGCGCTCTGGCGGCGCTCTAGAGCGTGAACGTGCTGTTTTCCAGCCGGTCAACACGACTTTTACTGCGAGTTTCTCCAAAAAGTTGAACTATGCAACAAAAATGATAGATACACAAATTGTAGATGAGACATCCCTCTACAACATTTGCAAAGGTCGTCCTATGTTTTTCTCGACGATTTGAGCAGGAACGCCAAGCAAAGTTGGGGTTCTGCAGAGTGCTGATGAACAGTGAAAACTGCAGTTGACCAAGTTTTTCACCCTTTTCTGCTAAAAATTAGAAATGCCATCCAACATGAAAGTTGTGTTCCCCGAAAAACTGGACAACTTTTATATTGGTAGAATTTGAATTTGGAAAACGCGGCAAAAGTTCCGAAATACATTCGCCGACATCAGTGTTCAAGCAGGGTTTGACCGTGTCTTTGACCAAGGGTTGACCACGGGTGTGTGTAGACTTGGTCAAGGGATTCAATAGGGTTCATTGGAGAAGTTTTCGAGGTGATGACCCAGGTTGACCTAGGTTTGCGGCCGGTTTGACTCGGCTGATTCGGTCATTAGTGTTGATGACGCCAATTAAAAACCTGGGGTGTCACACCTTTTCTCTTCCTTTTCTCTCCTCTACTAACTCCTCCTTTTCTTCTACACGCAGGACTGACGGGCGGCACCGGAGGATGGGCGCGGCGCCCTAGGGCCAGGTGTGGTGCGGCCAGCCTAGTCGCGTGGCCGCCGGCGCACCTCCTCCAACCGGGGCGCACGGCCGCCGGGGCACGGGGGCCGCCGGCCTTCCCGTGGCGGCGGGTGGAGGCGCCCGGGGCGGGGACGTGCGCCCTCCTCAGCGCTCGTGTCGCCGGTGACATGGGCCATGGAGGCCAGTGGCGCGAGACATGGAGGCCGATGGGCCCCGGAGGCCGGAGACCAGTGGAGGTTCGTGAGATTGAGACATTTTTTTGTGTTCGGGAGATTCAGATGCATTTTTGTGATTATTGTGAGATGATTGTAAGATTACAAGATGTGTGATTGAGATATTCATGTGATTTTCTTGTGACTGTGGGATGTATTCGTGTGAGATTGATCTTATGAAATGCATGTTTTTGTGTTGGTGTGATTGTGAGATGCATTCCTGAGATTGTGAAAGATGAATTCATGTGTTTGAGAATGAGAGAAGATGAAAACAGAAAAGAGAAAAGAAATAAAAGCAAAAGGAAAAAACAGCAATACGGGAGTGGGCGACGGAGCTGACGGAGTACAAATGTGAACATTTGTACTGAGTATCTCACCCGGTACGAATGCACCCCCCTCATTTGTACTGAAGAACTTGTACCGGTTCAATAACCAGTATAAATGAGGGTACGGACTGTACTGTTTGCAAGGTCGGACTCTCGCCACCCGCGCCTATCTTTCATAACTACAAAGCATTGTTTCCAAGAGCGGGCAAAAGGCTATCCCTATAAATTCATTTTCGGGTGACACCATTTCCCGCTCTTGGTAATCGTGTCTGTTGGGGCGAGTGACACTATTACCCGCCCCTACAAATAGTTTTCCAGGAGCGAGTGATAGCATCACCCACCCCTGAAAATGTCGTCGCGGCAAAAAATTTAGTAATGAAATTCGAATTTACAAAACTATTTCTCCCCAATTCCTAAATCTTTTGGTTCCTGCCAATGTCACTCTGACAGTCTAGTGTGCGACATAAAATATATGTTATACATAAATTAAATTTAAGCATACAAAATAATAAGAAGAAAATACAAATTAAAAACACACACACACACGTGTACACACAAATCATTAGGGTGCACACTGAAACAACAAGTTTTTTCTGCTACACACAAAGGCTAGCCTTGGCGGTGCTAAGTTTTTCTACCACGCACAAAGGTAAGAGTTGGCGGTGCTTCAACTCTACCACTCACGGAGGCTTGTGTATTTATCTTATTGTGCTAATACATGTTGAGTGATAATAAGTACTATTTATGTGTTTCTTAACAACGCTACTAGGTTTGTGTATCCTTAGAGACGGTGCGAGAAATGTTTGTTGATAAATCTTACGATCACATATAAATTTGCAAGCGCACATATATGTCGTTGTAGCATTTCACCCAAGAGTATCCCCAAGGATATCAAATATAAGGAAGACAGGTAGGTTAAAAAGGATTTCATTATTGCATTTGAATATAACATGGATAGGGAGTGTCAATACTCAAAGCAGGGGCTATAGGTAGATACATAGATAGTTTTTTTACGGTTGTTAAGTACCTTAGGTTTTGCTCAAAAAAAGTATCAATTTTAATTAGGTCATCAACTCCTGCATAAATACATAAAAGATGCAAATCAACATTTGTTGTAGGAGCTATGGCTGACAAATTCCACGAGTGTTGAATATATTTGTATGCAGGTGATTAATTTTATAAAAAGAGAGAAAGCACACCCTATACTCCAAGCGACTCTCTGCCACAACCAATGAGAAGCAACCATGTAGGCAGCACATGGATTCATAAACGCGCAAGAGCTAAGGAAACACACTCTCATCAATGAGGAGATAGTACATGGATCAAAGGGTCCACAACCAGGAGCAAGAAAACTAGAAATAGCGCGTACACATACCCAAATAGGGGCCTACAAGGAAGAGATCAGCCAAATTAAACACGGTGCAAGGGCAACTAACCAAGGGTCGGTCCAACCCCTGGTGGCCCCTCTCGCTTCCAAATAGCATGTGGCAGCTCATGTTGCCTTCCTAAACGTGGTGGCAAGTTGTGCCTTGACTCCCCCATTTGGGGCTCCAAATGAAGACACAATCCAACATCACAACTCTTGCTCATTCTTCATTCCTCTCTTCACTACTGGAAACAGGTCCTTTGCCGAGTGCCCGAAACCGTCGGCAAAGACGTAGAAACCGTCGGCAAAGGCTTTGCCGACGGCCGCACTCGGCACCGTACTCCCGGAAAATTTTTTCTCGGCCAAGGATCTTTGCCGAGAGCCTTAGGTCAAGACCCTCGGCAAAGGCTCTGCCGAGAGCCCACGGCGGGCCGTCGGAGGAAAAAAGTAACCGTTACGAACTGACGGATTTTCAAATCCTCTTTGCCGACGGCCGGACGCTAGGCCGTCGGCACGAGAGGTTTAGGTTTGTTTTTAAAAAAACAAACCGCGCCGACGGCTCAACCCGCCGACGGCCAACGCTCGGCAAGGCCGGGAGACCCGAATCGGGTGCTCCCCGTACCGTGCCGAGTGCCTGTGCAAGTACGCTCGGCACGGGCCGGGAACACCGGAGGAGGGGTCAGTTTTCCCGGTGTGCCGAGCGTGCGGCACGAACGCTCGGCAAAGACGGCTTTGCCGACGGCTGCTCTCGGCAAAGCGGTCATCCTTTGTTTATTTTTTTGCTTCCAAATTGCAACCAAATGCATATCCCCTGCAAACACACATATATCACCTGCAAACACACATGCAGCAGCACATATCACATATATATCACATCCACAAGTTCACACATCACAATAGTCCACAAGTTCACACATCACACAAGTCGATCGAAACGAGTCCACAAGTCCACAAATCCACATAACATCCACAAGTCCATCGAAACAAGTCCATGGTAGATCCACAGGCCTACGGTGACTGCTCGGGCGGCGGGAAGGGTGTGAAAGCTGGCATCTGAGTGACGGGCGAGTGGTGGACTTGATCGCCACTTGGAGCCTGCTGATTTGAACCCACCGAGAAAGGCTGCACAAAGGAGACAAGATTGCAAGTGTTAGATATGATTAGCCACAAAACTAGAAAGTATTTGGTATCATACTCACAGGACTACCGAGAACTTGCGGCGTAGGAGACACCTGTGGAGCGATCGGAGTGATAGGAGCTAGGAGCCCTGGTGGTAGAGCCATACCACCTGACGTCGCCATGAACCTAGTAAGTTCCTCGAACTTACTCGCCATTGCCTGCCGCCGAGCCCGCTCCCCGTGCTAGCCGCTCGCTAGCCGCCGACGTAGACTCCGCTCCTCTCGCTAGCTCGACCTAGAACATTTAACTTAAATGTTTCGGTAATGCAAATCTAAGAATGTGTTTCAACATTAATATACCATGTTTAGTGGATAGTGCATACCTCAAGGACGTTCAACCGGCCCATCCCCACGCTCGGCCGTGCCCATATCCGGGGGTCGGACTCCGTCCTCCGTGCCCGAACGTCGGAAAGTCTCAAGCCGGAACCGTCGATGATGCCATCGCCAATCCACAACCTCCCGTGCTTCTTTCCTCCACCCAAGGCCATGACTATGTCCGTATCAATGTCATGCTCGCTCGGGTTGTAGTCTTCCCCGTACTTGTGCTTACATGCCTCCGTGTACTCGGCAATGCGGCGGCCGAAAGACGGGTTGCTATATGCCTCCGGCCCGTCGCTCACGCTCGTAGGACACATCGGACGTCGCCTTGGCCTTGTGTGCCATGCACAAGGCATCGAAGTCCGAGCATTCCCTTCCCGGGATGTGCCTTTTGCTTTGCAAGAAAAGCGGACGAAGATTAGTGTGATGAAACAAGTTTGAGCCTTTGCCGACTTAGAAAGAAAGGCGTACCCATAGCTCCTTGTACTCTGGAAGGCTCCGCTGGCCTTGGTGGTGTGATGGGCCCTCCATCATCAAACGTCGCTCTCGTGCAGCGTCGTGCGCCCGCCGGTACTCCTCCGTGAACCACTTGTCCACCTCCATTGCCCACGCGTCGGCCTTGGCGCGGCTCCACCGGGGACAAACCTGCACATCACGAGGTAATTGATACATGAGAAGATCAAACATAACATAAGTAATATCAAAACATAGCTTCACTTGAAGTACCTCAATGAACTGCTCACGGGTCAACATTGTCCTTCGGCTTCTTCCTTGCTTATCTTTTGACCAAGCACCAACGCGTAGTAGGTTACGACGGCCCGGTGCTTTACCTCGTGATGCATGTCCGTGACACGCTTCTTGCAAGAGTTCCTCGTGCACATGCCCGCTCTCTCCTCTTCTCCATCCTTACATCCGAAGAAGGTCCGCATACAAATACGATGTCAAAATCATTTTGTTAAGATTGAGTGGAACGAATGTGATGTAATGAGAAACTTTGTGATTTGCTAGAGTTACCCGAACGTCCTCGGCACGCGCTCGCCGTGTGGGTGAACTCTCGGTCTTAACCCCGGTAGTAGTGGCCCCACGTGTAGGCTGGCTCAGTCCGCCCGTGGTACGTGACAATGCCGGGGTAGTGCGCCTACGTAAAAGCCCGACAATGCCGTTGGGCTTGCGGGCGTCGCCACCCGACACAACGAGCCAGTTCCTGCACATGTCGAACAAAATATTAGTGACTCGATAATCAAAATGAAGTTAGGCATCAAAATGAAGTTAGGCATCTAAATTTACTTACATTCGGCCTTGGGGGCGAATGACTGGGCGGTTCGAGGGAGCGACGGCCGAGGGAGTCGTGCGGGGCCTCGCAAGTAGACCTTGGCCGCCGTAGCGCCCTCCCCCGAGGAACCCGCACCCGAGGCGCCGTCCTCGGTCTCCGGTGCACCGTCGGTCGGCCTCCGTCGGCTCGACACCGGCCCCCCGGCCCTCCTAGTCCTCCTCTCCGACCCCTCCGCCTCGTCCCGCCCCTGTGAGGCGCTCGTAAAAGGTGGACAAGGGCACCGACGTCGGCCCTCGTCTACCTCCACCTCTCGGTACCGGTCGTCGTCCTCCGCGACGCCGCCCTCGCCATCTTTTTCGGTCACCCGTGATCAACATATAAACAAAACATAATTAGTATGACATGCATAATAATAATGAGACATGCATAACAATAATGAAAACACGAATACGAAAGAACATAGTATTACATGTATTAAAAGTAGTCTGGATCATTGTGGGGATTAGCTGGTATGTGTGTACGCTCGTCATCACTGTCAAAATTATCCAGATAATGAAGATAATCTGACGGCTCTAAGTTTCCTTCATGTTCCATGTCCAATCGCTCAAGCATTTGTAAGTACTTTGGGTCATACACCTCATCTTCATCCTCATTGCGTTCGACCAATTCATTGTCTACTTCCGTTACTATAGGTGTAGTTAGGTCTATCACAAAGCTCCCAATCAGCCCCTCTTCTTGATAGAATTCTCCTTCATATGTGTTTGGGTTTATCAAGTTATAGTCTTCATCGTTGGGGGCGGGTAGTTTACCATGTGGCGCGACTTTCTGTACAACCTCCCAACCCATAAGGTAATCTTTGCTCTGGCAGGCGTATGGAAGGTAATAAACTTGCACGGCTTGTTGGGCCACAATGTATACATCAGATCTTGGATACACGGAATCCGGTCGAACTTCGACAAGCCCGATGGCCGGGGTCCTTCGAGTACGTTCAGGATCGAACCAATGACATTTGAATATCACAGGTTTAAGATGTGGGGCGCCATAAAATGACAGTTCGTATATTTCCAGGACTCTTCCATGATATTCTTTCCCATCAGTGTCGATCGTAACCACGCTGCTGTTTGTGGTACTTCTATTGGGTCGACTCTCTTCGTAGCTCGTCGTGTGGAAACGAAATCCGTTGACATCATAACCGGTAAATGACCTAACCCTTAGGTCACGACCCACACGCAACAAGACACAACTCACTAGAGATGGACACATCGGTTTGGGCCTTTCTCCCGAACCATGAAATGAAATCGGGCCGTTGTTGGCCCGCACCTTGCGAAATAAGGTTATCAACTTCGTGTGGCTCGGCAACCTCGATGCGATCCGTAACTCACGGAGGAATTCTTGTTTGTACGGTTCAACCTCCCGGCGAGTTGAGCAAAGCACATATAGCATGATGCTACGCCACTCTTCATTGGTGAGTTGCTTGGTGGTACATGCACTCGCGCTTCCGAATTGGCCTTGGAAAAGACCGAGTTTGGATTGATTATCCGCGACATTGTAACGAGGGGGGTGATCATGCACGCTAGGAAGGTTCTCTTTATAGTACTTTTATGTGAAGTTTGACACCTCCTCCACAATGTATGCCTCTCGCAACTAAAGCCTCGATTCTCGGCTTTATTTGTACATTTTTTGCGTACGAGCTTCGCAGTTCTCTCAATTGGGTAGCACCAATGGTACTGCACAGGCCCACCCATGCGTACCTCGTATGGAAGGTGCACAATCATATGCTGCATTGGCAAGAAGAATCCAGTGGAAAGATTTTCTCCAACTTACATAGTAACACAGGGGCCGCTTTCTCCAACTCTCTACATACGGTCCGAGATATCTCCATCGCACATAGCCGCCGGAAGAAATAGCTCAACTCCGCCAAAGACTTGCCATATATTCTCTCGGGACAAAGCCTCGAACCATCGTGGGAAGAAGCCGCTCGATCCATACATGGTAGTCATGACTCTTCATGCCATTTACTCGCATAGTAGTTAAATTTACTCCCCTCTTCACATTATGTGCATACCCATCTGGAAACCTAAGCGTCTTCATCCATTTAAGAACTTCCCTCCTTTGTTCAATGGACAATACATAATCGGCCTTGGGTCTTCTCCATTTCTTGCGGCCTTCTGGAGGTCTCATCTCTAGCTTAGGTCTATCACATATTGTTGCAATGTCCACTCTGGCCTTAGGATTATCCTTAGACTTTTCGGTGTCCATCAGTGTGCAAAAAAGTGCCTCTGCGATATTCTTCTCAGTGTGCATAACGTCAATGTGATGTGGCACAAGAAGGTCATCATGATAGGGGAGCCGTTGTAAGCCCGATTTATGGCTCCACATATGCTGCTCACCATACCCCACATAACGACCATCTTCTTCATTGGCCACAAGAGCCTCTACTCGAGCACGAACCTCGGCACCGGTCGGCATCCGCGGTCGAGGTTGTGTCACTACAACACCTTTTCTCGAAGTTCTTCTTATCTTGTCCGAATGGATGGTCAAGAGGTAGGAACCGACGATGTTGGTCGAACGATGAATACTTAGCACCCTTCGCAACCAGATGAACCTCAAACGTTCCTTGCATATTGGGCACGGGAACTTTCCATGAACACACCAGCCGAGAACAACCCATACGCCGGAAGTCATGAATAGAGTATTGGTACCAAACATACATCTTGAAGGATGACCTTTCGGCTCGGTCGTATGTCAATACACCTTCCTCCCAAGCACTAATCAATTCATCCCACAAAGGATCCATATACACACCCATATTACTCCCCGGTGTCCAGGAATTATTAAGGACATGAATATCGTGTCCCGTTGGAAGGCGCCACCGGGGAGATTCAAGGGTACAACGAACACGGGCCAACATGTGTAAGGGGCGGTACTCATTCCATAAGGATTGAACCCATCGGTTGCCGCCGCAACACGTACATTACGAGCCTCTGCTCGCTTTCTCGGATGTTGTCCATTAAAGTATCGCCATGCTTCACCATCCGATGGATGTACCATCTTGTCCGGACTATACCGTATGCCATGCTTATGCCATGTCATCCGTTTGGCTGCGTCCTCAATTTGGTAAAGTCGCCGGATCCTCGGCACGAACGGAAGATACCGTACGATCTTTTGGGCGATATCGATCGCTTCATCCGACCATCCCCACCGGTACCTCTTCGAACCTCGAGGATTTGCACTTTGGACAGTGCGTGGCATCCGCGTGTTCCTTCCTAAAAAGGACACACCCATTCACACGAGCATCTATCTCGCTCATACGGCATCTTAAGTGCTTTGAAGAGTGTTGTTGACTCGTACATGGACGTTGGTAGTGAATGGCCCTTTGGAAGCAAGGAGCCAACAACGACCAACAACCTATTGAAGCCTCGCTCGACCGATGTTTAACTCGGATTTCACCCCTAATAACCGCCCAATGGCGTCCAATTGCGAAACGGTGGTGTGGTCGTGAAGAGGTATCTTTGCCGAGTCCATCATCTTGTAGAACAACTTTGCCTCCTCCTCCATCGCCTCCTTATCACGGTTGTCATTGAAAATTGCTTGGTGAGCATCTTCTAACATGTCTACAACCCCCGCATCATCATCACACCCCTCCGGCGTGGTCTCACCACCTCCTCTCTCATACGATGTGCTTCACCATGGTAGATCCACACGGTATAGTCTTTGGTAAATCCATTGTACGAAGATGTCGGCCCATATCCTCCTTGCTAACTCTCCTCTTGTTGTCACATTTTGTGCAGGGACACCAAACTAGCAAATGACCACGAGAATTGGCCCATGCAAATTCCAAGAAACCATTGATCTTATCCTTCCATTCATCGTCAAAATCACGCTTACTTCTCCCGCCGGTGTACATCCACCGACGGTCCTCCATCCTTTGTCATACAGAATGCGAACCATAAAATCCATGTACATCGTGATCCTACTTGTCTAATAGGTGAGGATAGGTCCTAATCCCACCCGCGGATCCGTAGATGAGTTAGTTTCCATGCCCCGATCCGATCGAGGCCGAATTTCGGCAGAAGACCTCCCCCTTCGTTCTCCGGATACACGTCCGAGTATGGAGATTGTGTATCCGGAGAACAACAGGAGGTGATGCCAAAACTCGCCTCGGATCGGACCCGTAACATGGAAACTAACTCATCTACGGATCCGCGAGCCGTCCCGCAGAAGGTGGACAATCCGAAACGGATACGGTCGGAGGTATGCACGTAAATGCATACCTCCGGCCGTATCTCTTTCGGACGGGAGACACCTAACTAGGTTGCGCGATCTACGACCATATGACCGTAAGACGGGTTATTCATACCTAGGGCCTCGACGGTGACAAGGCGCCGCAGGTGCGGCGATCCGCAACGCCAACGAAGAAGATCAAGGTCGTCAAGGTACTCCAGCTTGCCTTCCACTAGCCCATCTCTGAAAAAAGGCATGTATATACAACTTAGGTCAAAATTTCAGCAGCACCTCCCCTGCACGGTGAGGTGTCAAAACCTGCAATTAAACATTCGACACGAAGGCCGACAACAGAGATATGCATTCTAATCGAACTCAACAAGGCAGTGCCAATTCTACCAGTAGTTATTCTATCACTAGTGATATATGCATTCTAATCGAACTCAACAAGGCAAGTGCTAATTCAACCACTAGTCATTCTACCACTACTCACATTCCTCGTTTCGGCTCACCTTGCTCGGGCGGACGACGACGACGGAGGGCGGGCGGGGGGGGGGCGGCGGGCGGTGGCGGGCGGGGAGGGAGGGCGGGCGGGGGAGGGGCGGCGGGCGGCGGCGGGCGGGGAGGGAGGGCGGGCGGGGGGGCGGCGGGCGGTGGCGGGCGGGGGGGGAGGGAGGGCGGGCGGGGGAGGGCGGCGGCGGGCGGGGGGGAGGGAGGGCGGGCGGGGAGGGGGGCGGCGGGCGGCGGCGGGCGGGGGAGGGAGGGGTGGGGCGGGGGGGGGGCGCGCGCGGCGGCGGGCGGGGAGAGAGGGCGGGCGGGGAGGGGCGGCGTGCGGTGGCGGTGGCGGAGCCGAGGAGGAGCCGGCGGCGGGAGGTGGCGGTGGCGGAGGCGAGGAGCACCCGGCGGTGGCGGTGGCGGTGACGGGCCGGCGGCCGGCGGCGGCGAGCCGGGCGGGAGAGTCGGCGGGCGCGCGCGGCCGGCGGCGAGCCGGCGGCGAGAGGTGGAGGTGGCGGAGGCGGCGGCGGGGAGGTGGATGAGGCGGTGGCCGCACGGGGAGGGCGCGGGGCCGGGGCGAGATGGGTTGTGCAAATGGCTAAGTGTTGCGGGGGCCGGGGGGGTAACTGCACGCCTTTGCCGACGGCCAGATCAAGGGGGCCGTCGGCAAAGAGTGCCCTCGTCAAAGGCCCACCCCCCGTTGACTGCGATGAAAACCCAGTTGACCCTCCTTTGCCGAGAGCCTAGCCTGGCCGTCGGCACACGAAGCTGTGCGTGCCGACGGCCCGCGCTCGGCACACGGTTCTTTGCCGAGGGCCCCACCAGGCCCTCGGCAAAGAAATATTTTTCTTTTTGTTTTTGCTTTAAGTTTTTGTCTTTGGTAAAGGTACATGACCTAGAGATTGATTTGCAATTTTGGCATGATTTTTGACAAATTTTTACTATATTTTATGTATTTTGGTCTTTGTTTTGAATTTCTATGCATATTTCGAATTTGAACTGCAAGTCATCAAAACAAAGTGCATGTATGTGACGGGAAAAATGATATTCTTGCTTTTAGTGTGAGTTTAGTCCTAATCTAGGCCCACGTGCAAAAATTCGAACATCTTAGGGCGGATCGCATGTCCACTCACTTTCCCTCGAATCGTTTTCAAATTATATAAAATGGAAATATAGTCGAAAAATCACGAAATGTGACGAGTGGTCGTTATATCACATGTGTAGTCAGTGGTAAAAACCTGGAATGATTTCGTGCATGTTTCCGTTCACCTTGGCACAAACTTGGAGATCTCCTAGACATTGTCCAGGTTTGTGCTAAGGACATCTCCTGGGTTGTGCTAAGGTGAACGGAAACATGCACGGATAGATAGGGGTAGACAGCGGGTAGTGACAGCCCCGTTGGTCCTTCATATTCCTCCATGTCCAGATATAGTCTTCAAATGTTTGATACCTTGTCTGCAGCCTTGGATGTCGTCGTGAGCACCTTAGCTGCTTTGTTTGCTTGCGTGCCATCTTCTTGTAGTGTCTGATCCTTTCTTCTCAGAAGCCCATATGACTCAAGGCACTAAATATGTGGGTCTACCTGCCGATGTTGTGGTGATGCTTGAGCTGGTCTCGCGGATGGTGTTCTGACCATGCCATTGGCTCTAGAGCCAGTGGTATGGATGCACATTATTCTTCTGATGCTAGAGCTAATAATGGTGTCTCCACCAGTTATTCTTGTGATGGTAGAGCTAGTGGTGTGGCAACCCATTGCTCTTCTAATGTTGAAGATGGTGGTGCCAAAACCCGTCATTCTTCTAATACTGCAGCTGCTAGTCCTGGAGCTGGCGGTGTTGAGTGCACTCGTGCTTGCTCATAAGCAACCAAAGATAATTTGATATCTTGTTTATGCCATAGTATGGTATCGTTGATGCTTTGTCCAAGGCAACGCATACCTTCAGCTAGCAGTGGGCATCTCTATCTTGTGATCATCATGGTTTGAATTAACTTAATTATTGTTAGCATGCATTTATATATATATACATACATACATACATATATATGTGTGTGTGTGTGTGTGTAGATATATATACAGAGTAAAATTCTACACCCAGCAGTAATTACTGGCCAAACTGATTAACAATTACTGAATTAAGACCTGGGATTACTGAACCATGCTCACCGGTCAGTAATCTCGCGATTTGGTTCAGTAATTTTTTACGCAGTTTGGTCAGTAATGACTGTTGGGTGTAGAATAGGATTCTACACCTAGGGTGTAGATTAGCGCTACCGTATATATATATATAAATAATAGCATGGACTTAGTGTTTCCTCGCAAACAAACTGCCAACTAGAAGATTGCAAGGCCCATTGCAACCTCCTTTTCCTTGCTAGCTCTACCAACCAGAATGTGCAACGAGCAAAGAGTAATGATGCATATAGAATCTACCAGGTATGGTCGTACTAGCGTAGAACTGACACTGCTCGGAGCATAAATTATATTCACTTGGCCCAATAGAAACAACATATATATGTATGTTGATCTCACCGCTTGATTGCTGCTCAGCAACTATTGCCAAAAAATAATACTTAAACTTAGATTGTTGTGCGTTCTGTATCACCTCACAAATCCTTCCTTGATGGTCAACTTTGAGGAAACCCCTCTGACACAACCTCCATGCTCTTTTGTCCCAAGGGCCTCACGTAGAACATCTCTTTATCCCTATCTGTTATGAACTCCATTTTCCTATGATGCTCAGAAAACTCATATATCTTTTGTGCCACCTAATTGTTGGTTTTGGATGATGAAAACAAATGTTTGTCATCTACTATTATAGGCTTCCTAGCTGCAAACCGTTGGAAGCCACAATCATACAAGCCTTCATAAGCGCATGTACAACCCAAACACGGCTGCTCGTCTACAGAACCAATTACTATTATAGGCTCAGAAAACTCATATATCTTTTGTGCCACCTAATTGGTTTTGGATGACGAAAACAAATGTCTGCCATCTACTATTATAGGTTTCCTAGCTGCAAAACATTGGAAGCCACAATCATACAAGCCTTCATAAGCACATGTACAACCCAAAGATGGTTGCTCGTCAGCAGAACCTCAATTTTAGCATACAGACAAGTCATATGACCCAAAACAGAGATATCATTTATAAGATGTTTGTTGCTTTGCATGTAGCTCAAGATCAACTACAAATGTATATGTATATACCATTGTGTAGCCGGTAGCATAAACTCCAGCTCTAGAATGGTCTCTATTTTACTCTTGTTTACATGGCAATATCCAAAATACTACTGTAGAAATGGTAGAAATCCGGACAGTAATGTGGCACAAGTAGATCCAAGTTTTCTTCGTGAAGTCCTGTCCACACATTCAGCTGCACATCATGCCTTGCAGCATTGAGAGGATGTGCAACCTCGCAGCAGGAAATGTCTTTGTGATTCTCATCCACTTACACGTCTGGCTTTGAGCAGCTCGTGCGGCCGATGCAGAGAAGTCCGCTGTGTCGCGGCCCCGGCCTGTGTACCTCGTCGACGTTGTTGCCTGGAAGCTGGAGCCATCGCTGTTGACGCGAAAATAGGACGTCACCTCCACGCGCAACACACGTGATTCCCCGGTCTGTAGCGAGTTGTGCCAGCCAATCTGACTTATTGATTCACAATGGAAAATATTAGGGATCGGCTAGAGAACTGGTGGCCTTGTAGCGATACGTGTATCAGTCAATCGGCCGATACAGGTAAAAGCGGGATCGACCGGCTCGAGAGCGACCGAAGCGCAGGTGCGTGAGTAGATAGATCGGCTAGATCGGTCGATCGTGACGTCAGCACTCGAGTAGGTCGGAATCGGCTATGTTGTTAAAAGCCGATAGGATGTAGATCGAGTAGATGATAGAGATACTAGCTAAAACCACAAGAATTGGTACGAAAACTTGCAGATCTAGCTAATATCGGTAAGGGTGAATAAAGAACTAGACAAAACCTCAGCGATGCGCTTGAAGGTTAAAGCCTAGGATTATTCGGTTAAACGGTACTCACGAGCTTTCCGGAGGTCAGTTGATGCAGCCCGATGAACTCGAAGCACGACGTCATAGAAAAGAGAAAATCACAATGGCGAAGTCATCAAAAAGTAGATGTTGTAAAGTAGATGTAGCAAAGTAAACAGTTTTCCCGGAGGCGACTTGTTTGATATTGGTGTGTACATATTTTCCAACCACGCAGGGTCTCTATTTATGTCCCGCGGACAACCCGACTCCTTGCCGATCACGACATTATTTACTTGCATTTAAAGATAAAGAACTACTAACAATAGAAAAGGACTCTCGCATGAATCAAAACCTTCCTAAAACTGACTCTTGACCTGTCGCCAATCGTAGATTGACCCGCCTCCACCATGCTTTCCTTCTGGCGTATCTCTTTGATCATCGCCTTCTTCCTCTCTATCAGCCGATCATCGGTCGATCGCTTTGATCAACTGGCCCACTCTCAGGGTTGAATCCCTCTGACCATCGGTGAAGAGTATCTTGGCCCCCTAAGTGGGTTTTGGTGATATAATGACACACACCTAAGTGGCTAATGAGTTTATCTAGTCCATGAGCAGGTGTTAAAATTATGTATGGCATCAAACACAGCTCGTTGACTACACAAAGAGGGAAGTGGTGCTCTAAAAGGTTTCCAAAGATGGCTTATTTATTTCTACTTTTAAATTTGTGTCCTAGGAATGCCGTACTATTAAGAGGGACAGGAATTGTGTCTTCCAAGGGTCGAACAGGTGCTCTAGTTGCTAAAACAAAACCTATGAGAGACACCTTTGCACCAACACATTCACGGGAATCTTTTCTTGGGTGCTGGCCTTGGAAGGCCGGAGTGTCCGGGTTTTGGCCCGGAGACTCCGGACTTCCCGGAGAGTCCGGGTTCAACCCGGATACTCCGGGTCATAAAGCCTCAACGGCTATATTCTGGGTGAGGGGGGTATAAAAGCCCCCTCCACCCCTTCATTTACTTCCTCTTCCCTGCCTTTTCGTCCTGAATAGCTGCAACCCTCATTTACTCCCCCTCTCCCCCCCTTTGGCTCAAAGTTGGTGAGATTTGTAGAGGGAGTTAAGAGGATTTGAGTGCAAGGGCTTGGAGAGTGCTAGTGAGCTGATTTTCCATCTCTAGAGCACCTAGTTCTTCGCTTGGTTGGCAAAATTCGTGTTTGTTACTCTTGGAGCTTTGAGCTCCTAGCCGGCTAGGCGTTGCCTTGGAGCATCCAAAGGTTGTGGCTGCCCAAGGAGGTTTGTATTACCCCGAAATTGAGTAAGTAACTCTAGCTTGATCTTTGTGGTCGCTAGAGGGAGGAAAGTGACCTAGGTGAAAAGGTCCACCCTTTGTGGGTACCTCAACGGAGACGTAGACCTCAAGGTGTGAGGTTGAACTCCGGTAACAAATCCCGTGTTCTCTTGTGCTTGTTCATCTTGTTGCATGCTTGTATCTTGCTTGAACACTTATCTAGGGTTTGGTGCCGATCTACTTCGTGCCGAGGTTCCTACGGGTTCTAAGTGGATAAACAAAGCTTATATCACCTCGGTGCATCACCTATTTTCACGGATTTACTTTTGAGCAAGTTTAAATCTCGTCGATTTAATCCCCCTCTAACGAGCCGGACTATCCGGACATTTTCCGGATTCTCCGGATTTCCCGAGTATCCGGAAAAATATCCGGAGTCTCCGGACCTGGTCTAACAGCCGCGAAAAAGTTTGTGATTTTCAGGTTCGACTATTCACCCCCCTCTAGTCGACATCTTGATCCTTTCAATTGGTATCAGAGCTTGGTGCTCCGTGTTTGAAGCCTAACCGCTTGGAGTCAAGAAGATGTCGAATCCAAATGATCAAGCCACGCCTCTCACCGAAGGTGATCCCGTCAACAATGTTGTTGGCATGCCTCCTCCACCTCGAGGAGACAACACGCGTGGTGCAAGCACTAGTCATCAAGCGCCCGGAAGAGGTGATGAATCCTCCGATAGTGAGGACGAAGAATTCGATGATGCAAGATCCACCCGCTCCGCTCGTCGACCATCAAGGGATTACACTCGAACCTCTTTCGATTACTCTCGCTTATCTTTTAACCATCCATCGGGTTCTAGCCACATTGGGAAGATACCCCAATTTGATGGAACCGGCTATTCCAAGTGGAAGAACTCGATGGAGGAGTATTTGATGGCGGTGAATCCCGCACTTTGGACTATTGTGAACGGGGGAATTACATTTCCAAGTGGTGATGCGACGCTAACTCAAGATCAAGCAAATGAGATACAAAGAAACTATCAAGCTATCCGCATCATCAAGAGTTCACTCACGGCCGAAGAATATGACAAGGTAGATGGATTGAAGTCCGCCAAAGAAGTGTGGGACACCTTGTTCATCAATCATGAAGGGACAAAGCAAGTAAGGGAAGGAAGAATCCGAGCCTTAGAAAGTGAGCTCAACCGGTTTGTCATCAAGGACGATGAATCACCACAAGACATGTACAACCGGTTGAACAAGATAATCAACAAGATCAAATCTCTTGGAAGTACAAGATGGGGAAGAAGAGAAGTGGTTGACAAGATCCTCTCCGCATACATGGCAAGGGATGTTCAACTCCCCACTCTCATAAGGGAGAAGAGAGGATTCAACAAGTTCACTCCGGCGGATGTGATTGGAAGAATGGAAGAACACCTCATCACCGTCAAGGAGTCCAAGCTTTCACAAGAGATGTCAAAGATGCATGAACAACTTGAGAAGAACAAGGGAGTGGCCCTCAAGGCATCTAGCAAGGAGAAAAGGTCAAGCTCATCAACCTCAAGAATCATGGCCGAGGAAGATGATGATGAAGATAGTGACATGGACATGACCCCCGAACAAATGGCTCTATTTGTGAGGAAGTTTAACAAGATGTTCAAGAGAAGTGGGTTCCTCAACAAGAACAAGGACAAGGACAAGATCAAGACCAAGAGATCCTCAAAGAGACCATGCTTTGGATGTTGAAAGGAGGGACATTTCATTGCGGAATGTCCTAACATAAAAGTGAGAAGAAGAGACACCAACAAGTTTGACAAGAACAAGAGAAAGGAAGTTGGTGAAGCTCATTTGGGTGAAGAGTGGGATTCAAATGATGATAGCTCCGACTCCGACATAGAAGCCGGTCTTGCTACCATAACCATCAAGGAACCAATCAACAAGTCATCATTATTTGAAGATCTCACCGATGATGAAGATGACTTCACCCACACTTGCCTTATGGCTAGGGGCTCCAAGGTTGACACTCCTACCCCTCCTCTAGATGATGATAGTGAAAATGATTTCGACTTTGAAAAAATGATCACTAGCTTTGGTAAAAAGGCAACTAAGAAAATTATGTTTTTAATGAAAGAAATTGAGAATAGAGATGGGACTCTTGAGGTGCAAGAAGAACTCTTTAGACTTGAGCGGGAGAAAACCATTGCCCTTGAGGATGCCCTAGTAATTGAAAAGAAGGGTTTCAAGGTGCAAGAGGACTCGCTCAAGGAAAAGGAGAAAGAAATTCTTAGCCTCAATAAATCTCTAGCTAAAGATAAGTTGTTAGTAGATGAATTAACTAGGGAGTCTTTCCTAGCTAAGGATGCTTGCAAGAAACTTGAGAATGAAAAGCTTGAACTTCAAAAGAGCATTGATAGCTTAAAGACTAGTAACATAGCATTAGAAGTTCAACTTGACAACCTCAAGAACAATGCTACAACTTTATCTAATGACGCTGTCTCAAACTCTCAAACATCAACAAGCAAAGGTTGTTCTAGATGCTATAAATTTGATGTAAATGCTTGTGCTACTAATGTTGCCGAGATGAATGCCATGAGAAAGGAAATTGCTAGGTTATCAAACTCTCTTATAGTTGAAAAGAAGAAAGAACCCAAAAGAGGTGAGTTTGAAAACCACACCAAAGGCTTTGGGTCAAGCTACATGAAGAAGTTTGGCTTTGAGGATGGGAAGGGGCTTGGTAAACAAGAACAAGGAACAAAAGACCCCATCCCATTCATCAAGAATCACCACACCAAAGGTATGGGAACAAGGAATGTGGTACACGGGATGAAGCAAATGGGTGTCAAGAAGCATGACAATCAAGTGAGATACAACACCCCAATCAAGTTCAAGAGCACCCAAGTAACCTCCCAAGCATCACATACAAAGCCAAACAAGTCAATGAAGAAGCCCAAACCTCATGCATCACAAGATAGTTTTTATGCCGATTATGTGTTGACTTGGAACCACAAGGGTAAGGTGGTTGCCAAGTATGTAGGGCCTCGCACAAAAGGAACAATGATAAAAAGGAGTGTGTGGGTACCCAAGATTCTTGTGACTAACACTCTAGGACCCAAATTCACTTGGGTACCTAAAACACAAGCATAACTTGTTTTGTAGGCATACTCCTCCGGTGGAACCAAATGGGTGATTGATAGTGGATGCACAAATCATATGACCGGAGAGAAGAAAATGTTTACATCTTGTGATATGATTGAAAATCCTACGGAAAGCATTGCCTTTGGAGGCAATGGTGGAGGAACGGTTATTGGTCTTGGTAAAATTGCTATCTCAGTCAATCATTCAATTTCCGATGTTTATTTGGTTGAATCTTTGGACTACAACTTGTTGTCCGTCTCACAACTTTGTGAGATGGGCTACAATTGTTTGTTCACTAATGAGGGTGTGACCGTCTTTAGAAGGGGCGATGACTCCGTTGCCTTTAAGGGTGAACTCAAGGGAAGGCTTTACTTGGTGGATTTTTCATCGGATAAAGCCCAACTTGATACATGCTTATTGGCAAAGTCTAGCTTGAGTTGGCTTTGGCATCACCGACTAGCTCACGTTGGGATGAACAATCTCAATAAGCTTCTAAAGGGGGAACACATCCTAGGACTAACAAAAGTTCATTTTGAGAAAAATAGAATTTGTAGTGCTTGTCAAGCCGGAAAGCAAGTTGGTGCCTCCCATCCCGCCAAGAATATTGTATCAACCACAAGACCATTGGAACTACTTCACATGGATATCTTTGGTCTGGTGGCCTATGTTAGCATTGGGGGAAACAAGTATGGATTTGTCATTGTTGATGATTACTCTCGTTACACTTGGGTATTCTTTTTAAAAGACAAGAGCAAAGTTCATGAGATATTCAAGAAATTTGCAACAAGAGCCCAAAATGAGTTTGATATGAAGATCAAAAGAGTAAGAAGTGACAATGGCACCGAGTTCAAGAACACCAACATTGAAGAGTATCTTGATGAAGAAGGCATTGGTCATGAGCTCTCCGTCCCATACACTCCACAACAAAATGGGATTGTAGAGAGGAAGAATAGAACTCTTATTGAAGCCGCAAGAACCATGCTTGATGAGTACAAGACTTCGGATAGTTTTTGGGCGGAAGCAATCAACACGGCGTGTCATGCTATCAACCGTTTGTATCTTCACAAGCTTCGCCACAAGACCGCCTATGAGCTCCTAATTGGTAAAAAGCCTAATGTCTCTTACTTTAGAGTTTTTGGTTGTAAGTGCTTCATTCTCAACAAGAAGCCCAAAAGCTCTAAGTTTGCATCTAAAGTTGATGAAGGTATCTTTCTTGGTTACGCCTCAAACGCTCATGGCTATCGTGTCCTCAACAAAACCACCGGTTGTGTTGAAGTCACATGTGACTTGACGTTTGATGAATCTAATGGCTCTCAAGAGGAGCAAGTTGATGAGTTGTGTGTAGGCAAGGAAGTACCCGCAGAAAAGGCTATAAGGAGGATGGCCATTGGAGAAATCAAGCCTCAAGAAGATGATGATGAGGACTCGCATAATTGAGGATGCTTTGCAGATCCGCCCTCGACCGCGCAACCGGAGTATCCGGGCAAAAACCGGAGACTCGGATTTTCCGAGAATCCGGAGAAAAACCGGAGACTCCGGACTCTGCCGCCGAACCGTCACAAGTACGAGTCAAGAAGATGAGGACTTGATTCAACAAGAAGTATCCGATCCACATCCAAGAGTTCGACAAAGTGTTCAACGGGACCATCCCGTTGATAACATTCTTGGAAGCATTCTAGAGGGGTAACAACTCGTTCAAGATTAGCAAATTTTTGTGAACATTACTCGTTTGTTTCCATGTTGGAACCTCTTAGGGTCGAAGATGCTCTTGGAGATGCTTGATTGGGTGATGGCAATGCAAGAAGAGCTCAACAACTTCACTAGGAATGAAGTCTGGTCCTTAGTGGAACGCCCCAAACAAAATGTGATTGGAACCAAGTGGGTGTTTCGCAACAAACAAGATGAAGATGGCGTGGTGACCAAGAACAAAGCTAGATTGGTTGCGAAGGGTTATACTCAAGTAGAAGGCTTAGACTTTGGAGAAACTTATGCACCCGTGGCAAGACTTGAAGCAATTCGTATACTCCTAGCCTTTGCCACTCATCACAACTTCAAGCTACATCAAATGGATGTCAAAAGTGCCTTTTTGAACGGTCCAATCTCCGAAGAAGTCTATGTTGAGCAACCACCGGCTTTGAAGATCCACAACTCCCAAACCACGTCTACAAGCTCCATAAGGCGCTCTATGGGCTTAAGCAAGCTCCTAGAGCATGGTATGAATGCCTTAAGGATTTCCTCTTAAAGAAAGGCTTTGAAATAGGCAAAGCCGATCCTGCTCTCTTTACTCGCAAACAAGGCAATGATTTGTTCGTTTGTCAAATATATGTTGATGATATCATATTTGGCTCTACTAATCAAATTTGGGTTGATGAGTTTAGTAGGATCATGACTAAGAGATTCGAGATGTCTATGATGGGAGAGTTGAAGTTCTTTCTCGGTTTTCAAATCAAGCAACTCAAGGATGGCACCTTCATAAGTCAAACCAAGTACACCCACGACATGCTTAAGAAGTTTGACATGAACAACGCCAAGCCCATCAAAACACCTATGCCATCAAATGGACATCTTGATCTAAATGAAGAAGGCAAAAGCATCGATCAAAAGGTATATCGCTCCATGATTGGTTCTTTACTTTATCTTTGTGCATCTAGGCCCGATATTATGCTTAGTGTGTGCATGTGTGCAAGGTTTCAAGCTAATCCTAAGGAGTGCCATCTAATGGCTGTTAAGAGAATTTTTAGATATTTGGTTCATACTCCTAACCTTGGTTTATGGTATCCTAAGGGCTCCACTTTCGATCTACTTGGCTACTCCGATTCGGATTACGCCGGTTGCAAAGTAGATAGGAAGAGTACATCCGGGACTTGCCAATTCCTTGGAAGGTCCTTGGTGTCTTGGAGTTCCAAGAAACAAAACTTCGTAGCCCTTTCCACCGTCGAGGCCGAGTATGTTGCAGCCGGTGCTTGTTGTGCTCAACTACTTTGGATGAGGCTCACTTTGAGAGACTTTGGTTGCAAGTTTAGCAAAGTGCCACTCTTGTGTGACAATGAGAGTGCCATTAAGCTAGCTAACAACCCCGTAAACCACTCAAGAACAAAGCACATAGACATAAGACACCATTTCTTGAGAGACCTCGAAGCCAAAGGAGATATCGCTCTAAGTCATGTGAGCACCGATAAGCAACTAGCCGATATCTTCACAAAGCCTCTTGATGAACTAAGGTTTTGTGCTTTGAGGAGTGAGCTAAATATCCCGGATTCTCGTAACTTGGCTTGAGATCATGCACATATTTGAGTGACCTAGTACAGGACTTTTAAAACAAAAGATTTGTGAAAAGGCTTGTATTGCATTTGATTTTTTTTAAAAAAATTGGATCTTTAGGTACAACGCTTGGACTATTGTTCTCTTTGCTTGTTTGTAGCTAGTCCAAGGTGTTGATACTTGCTCGTGCTCACATATATCACATAAGCAACCTTCCAAATCCATTCTAAATCGAATTCCTTGAAAATCTGCTCGCTGAGTTCAGGGGGAGCGGAGTATCCGGGTCAAGGCCGGACACTCCGGGTTTTCCGGATAGTCCGGACCCGACCCGGAGACTCCGGGTTTTAAAGGTATATAAGGGTTTTGACCGCGGTGAAAACCTCTTTTCACCCCCAGTTCACCTTTCTACCGTGCCCTATCTCCCCCGTCGCCCCCTCTCATCCCCTTAGGCGATTTTGCCTCCCAACCATCAAAATCGTGTGAGAAGTGAGGATTTGAAGTCTCCAAGGCGCGGAGAACAAGGATCTACTCAAGCTTCAAGGGATCCAAGCCCTTTCTCCTCTCTTCCCAAGGTATTCTCAAAAGGAACTTTCCCGATCTACTTCCCTAGCATAGTACTTGCAGTATCCTAGCAGGGAATAGTTAGGAAACACTCTTTAGGCTCCAGATCTGCGTTTCCTCTCAGTTTGGATGGACGAACATCTCTGCATTGTGATTTAGGGTTTCAGCCTGCGAAACCCGGACTCTCCGGGGTCGAAGAACCCGGAGTCTCCGGACAATCCGGAGTCTCCGGACTTTTTCCCGGAGTATCCGGGGTTCGCACTGCAACCCTAAAACACTAATGCAGCGTGTCTTCACCCGTGACAATCTCTCATCTCCATATCTTTTTATCCATTCAGATGGTCAGGTTGAAGGTTAGCCGTGGCAATGAGGAGCCCTCCACTCAAAGGAGGACCAAGGCTAGGCATGACCCCGCCGCCTTTCGGGCCGTGCAAGAAGCCTTGGGGCAAGAGAGCTCTCAACGCAGCTCAAGACCCAGACGGGGTGACCCTCCTCCCTCCTATGCCGAAGGGAGTGAAGAAGATATTGTAGAGGAGGAGGAGGAGGAGCAAACGGAAAGCGATGATGACGAAGTTGAGGATGAAACCTATAAGCAATCCCCTGAGCCTCCTCGTCGTCATGGAAAGGGGCCGCCCAAAGAAAGCTCCCGCTTCAAGCCCCATCCCAAAAAGAGCCATCAAGCCCCCTACATCCACCAAAGCCGCCCGACCACTCGAGTTCCTCCTAAACACAAGCGAGGAGTAGTCGCTCATATCCGTCCTAAAACCCCTCCTAGACTCATCCCTACCCTTCCACCCAATGTCCGAGTGGTTGAGACACCTATCAAGCTAAGGGACCCGGGATCGCTTCTTGGATTTGCCGAGCACATGATCAGGGACTACTCGAGGAACTCCCTAGCAGTCAGGGAGCAAAGGGAGGAAAATGTCTATCGCTATCTCAAGGGAGAGGGACTTGAGGCTAGGTTTTGGTGTGACTTCCACCGGGACTTCTATCAATCAGTGATCCGCAATCCCAAGTTGGCCTCCAAGAACATGGCACCCATTGTGCCTATGAAGTACATTAATTGGAAATATTATGAGAAGCTCAACAACACAAGGTGTTCAACTCG
Organism: Cenchrus americanus; assembly: GCA_947561735.1. Lineage (NCBI taxonomy): Eukaryota > Viridiplantae > Streptophyta > Magnoliopsida > Poales > Poaceae > Cenchrus > Cenchrus americanus. The sequence goes on along the minus strand of OX387243.1, from coordinate 96,592,953 downwards.
GTGATTGACAAGTGCAAGGAGGTCGGGCTCTACGACATCATGGGTTTTATGTATAATTGGAACAAAGAGATATTGGCTCAATTCCATTGCTCCTACTACTTCAATCCCCATGACAACACCATCACATGGACAACTCAAGGCCAAAAGTGCACAATTGACTACATGACCTTCTCTCGGCTCTTGGGTCTTGGTTCTAAGGATGAAAGGCGCACCCCCGTGCACAATGAGAACAAATACAAGCCCAAGGAGCTCCCCTTCATGTTTCCTAGCCGAGATGCGGCCATTGAGGGCAAAGGCACCAACTCAATCCTTACTACTACTATCTCAATCAATTCTTTCGTGCCACTATCGATCCTAAGATTGGAGATGTGACGACTTTGAGGTATGCTCCCAATCTTCTCAATAGAATGGCACCGGATGAAGAAGGCTTTTGTGTCTTCGACTTTATTTGGAATGAGTTGAGGAGGGCCATGAATGATTCAATGAAGCACCTTCCATATGCCCCCTATCTCATGTATATGATTGAGAGAGTGACCAATGTCCGCTACCCCAAGGATGTTGTCCATGAGCCCCTCTCGCCACCTCCGTGATCGTGCCAAGAGGCCTCCCAAAGGCCGTAAATATGTTGGTTCTTCAAGTGCGGCTCCGTCCCATGATGATGTGCCCGCCGCTCGTTCCCCTTTTCCACCTCCTCGTCGTCACCGTGGCTCCATGATCAAGAGAGTGCTCAAGAGCATTTTCAGCATGTGCAAGACCATCGCCACGGAGACCAATGAGAACCGGCGCGACATCATCGAGATCAAGTCTCACCTTGGCCTCCCCACCGACCCCTACCGCGAGCTTCCTGAGTTCGATGACCCATTTGCGGAGTGGGACGCCCAAGGTGCCCAAGAGGAAGAAGAGGAGGAGGGCAATGAAGAAGAAGAAGAGGAGGAGGATGACGACTCCGAGTGACTCCGCTGCTTCTCACTTCCTTTTTGGCGCTTGATGCCAAAGGGGGAGTGATATTATCTATTTGTGTCGTCAAAACAATGAACTTGGCTTGTAATAATTTGAATTTGGAACTTGGTTTGTAATAACTCTAATACTCGCTCGTGTGAGACTATGTGAGTTTTGAGACACTTGCTTGTGTGCTTGGTGTGTTTTTCTGCTTATTATCTGCTAAGGACTGCTTATGCTAGAGTGAAAACTGTATGTTATCTGTTTTTCTGCTGCTTTGCTGAAGCCCGGAGACTGCGGACTTTTTCCCAGAGTATCCGGATTTTCCGGACACTCCGGACCTGGCCCGGAGAATCCGGACTTCTCAGCAACAGATCTCTTTTTCTCTTGTTGAGTGCATAATCTGTCATGAGCATTTCACCTTGTATTTTGTTGCACATCACAAGCACCCCACTTAAGTAATACCCTCTTGCTTTTCTTGTTGTGCAAAATATTGGCCCTAATAGGACCATTGATATTCAAAATCAAAAATGCACACATTAAGGGGGAGTATTACAAAAGCTTTAAACATTCATTGTTTATCTCTTATATGACTTAGTTGTGTTGTCATCAATCACCAAAAAGGGGGAGATTGAAGAGTATCTTGGCCCCCTAAGTGGGTTTTGGTGATATAATGACACACACCTAAGTGGCTAATGAATTTATCTAGTCCATGAGTAGGTGTTAAAATTATGTATGGCATCAAGCACAGCTCGTTGACTACACAAAAAGGGAAGTGGTGCTCTAAACGGTTTCCAAAGACGGCTTATTTATTTCTACTTTTGAATTTGAGTCCTAGGAATGCCGTACTATTAAGAGGGACAGGAATTGTGTCTTCCAAGGGTCGAACAGGTGCTCTAGTTGCTAAAACAAAACCTATGAGAGACACCTTTGCACCAACACATTCACGGGAATCTTTTCTCGGGTGCTGGCCTTGGAAGGCCGGAGTGTCCGGGTTTTGGCCCGGAGACTCCGGACTTCCCGGAGAGTCCGGGTTCAACCCGGATACTCCGGGTCATAAAGCCTCAACGGCTATATTCTGGGTGAGGGGGTATAAAAGCCCCCTCCACCCCTTCATTTACTCCTTCTTCCCTGCCTTTTCGTCCTGAATAGCTGCAACCCTCATTTACTCCCCCTCTCTCCCCCTTTGGCTCAAAGTTGGTGAGATTTGTAGAGGGAGTTAAGAGGATTTGAGTGCAAGGGCTTGGAGAGTGCTAGTGAGCTGATTTCCCATCTCTAGAGCACCTAGTTCTTCGCTTGGTTGGCAAAATTCGTGTTTGTTACTCTTGGAGCTTTGAGCTCCTAGCCGGCTAGGCGTTGCCTTGGAGCATCCAAAGGTTGTGGCTGCCCAAGGAGGTTTGTATTACCCCGAAATTGAGTAACTCTAGCTTGATCTTTGTGGTCGCTAGAGGGAGGAAAGTGACCTAGGTGAAAAGGTCCACCCTTTGTGGGTACCTCAACGGAGACGTAGACCTCAACGTGTGAGGTTGAACTCCGGTAACAAATCCCGTGTTCTCTTGTGCTTGTTCATCTTGTTGCATGCTTGTATCTTGCTTGAACACTTATCTAGGGTTTGGTGCCGATCTACTTCGTGCCGAGGTTCCTACGGGTTCTAAGTGGATAAACGAGGCTTATATCACCTCGGTGCATCACCTATTTTCACGGATTTACTTTTGAGCAAGTTTAAATCCCGTCGATTTAATCCCCCTCTAACAAAGTCGGACTATCCGGACATTTTCCCGGATTCTCCGGATTTCCGGAGTATCCGGAAAAATATCCGGAGTCTCCGGACTTGGTCCAACAACCGCGAAAAAGTTTGTGATTTTCGGGTTCGACTATTCACCCCCCCCCTCTAGTCGACATCTTGATCCTTTCATCGGCGAATCTTGTTGACCGTCCTTCTCTTCCTTCAATCGGCCGATTACACTCTGTTTTTCATCAACTGCTTCTTCTCACACCTTTTGACCCGTTTTTCCAAAAAACGGTGTCAACACATGCCCCCCAGTTTCGGAGTAAATATCCTTGAGCTCCGAAATTTCCTCAAATCCGTTATCTCCCTTGATTCGAAGTCGGTCGTAGAATCTCAACAAATCTTCAGGGGCCATAAATACAGCTGCCTTGGCTCTTTCTTTCTCCCAAATCTCGTTGTTTCAATAGCTCAAGCTTTCAAGCGACAAACCCTAAGCTTCAAAGCTCTTGTTGATCCATGGCGTCTTCAAGCTCTGCTGGACGTTCCTGCTCTGCCTCTGTACTTCTGAAGGCGTCTCTTTCTTCAGTTCCCCTGGTATTTCCATGCTCTCCTGTTTTATTTGTTCCTGAATGTTGTCGTACCGCTTTACCTAGATTCATTTGGTTCTTTCTTTAGGAACTTAGATCCAATCTCACCATTCCCATTGATGATAAGCCTGGGCTCACTTTCCTTGGACCAATGGGTGATGCTAACCCCACTGAGATGATCAACCTTAAAACTGGTTGAATTCCTTTCAAGCATGCTTCCTTGAATTTGGCCGATTGGGATGGTTGCTTTAGATATTGGAGTAGGTATGCTAAAGGATGGAGAAATTGGTACCGTAGGGTATCTGCTAAAAATAGGGGCTCCTGGGAGAAATATAAGATCAATCGATGCATCACCCTATCTTTGTCTGATATGTCTCGGAATGAATATCTCTTAATAGCTTCCTCTTATTTTTGGTCTAATGCTATTACTGCTTTCTTATTTGGTCTTGGGACGATGTCCCCAACTTTGGATGATGTCCTTCTGCTGATTGGCTTGGACATGTCCTCTTCGGATACCCTCTTCGGTTGTCGTGATCTTAAACTTTCCCATCGTTTAAAAACCAAACACATGGGTGGTTGGTCTAGATATATCTCTGAGCATATGAAGGAAGGTACCATAACTGACAGAGAACGCATGTGGCCTTTCTGAACATGTGGCTCGAAAAATTCGTCTTTTGTGGCAAATCCTTTGGTTCTACATCTAATTATCAGATTGTAGCTGAACGATTAGCCATTGGGTCCTCTATTCCTCTTGGAAAATATCTTTTAGGAGCGGTGTATAATCTCCTTCACCAAGTGGTAGTTAGCCTGTCAACCAATTCCTCAATAGGTACTCCAGGAGGCCTTTTGTGGTTCATCAACATGTTGTTGAATCTTCACCTCCGAGATAGATTGGAACAGGATATTTTTAACATGTGTTTCCCGGGAGACCAGCCAGATGGTGTTCCAGCTGTTAAACGTCGATGCATGAACTTTGGAGAAGTTGTTTCCATGTTTCCAGGACATAAGAAGACTCCATCTCCTATAGCAGAACATTTCAGGAGCTTTTATCTTGGCTTCAATCCAGGGTCCATCATCTGGTTTGCATACAGGGACGATGATAACAACTTTGAGACCTTGTTCAACTTTGACGATATCCACAGAGATGATAAGAACAGGATTGCTTTTGTGGAGATAACCAAACCAGGGCTTCTTCCTTCTTGTGTCTTTGGCAAGGATCAATCGGCTACTTATGAATTTTATAGCCCTTAGCAAGTGCTCGTCAGCTGGGGTTTGGTTAGTTGCGGATTGGTCTCTATTTCTCAGATTTGATCAAGCCACAGGAAATTATTCCTGATAATATCCATTATCGATGTCTCTTAGACCGGGTTCCTTATTCTGCCACCATTAATCTTGATTCCTGGAAGTTTTCTAGCTTTTCTTCTCCTCTTTTCAATATCTGGTGGGCAGAAATGGTATGATCATCTTTTATGCGTGTCTCCCAAAATTTACTGTAAAAAGCTGGATCCTGATTATGTGGCATTGGCTGATGAGGTACTGCCTGGTGTATCTTCAACATATTCTAACTGCTTATTCTTTTAATATATGCTAATTCGCTCCTCCTTCTTTTCAGCCTGCAACCACTGAACCTCCTGCTACCAGTAGAAGTGGCAAGCCGATTTAGTATTGGCCACCAAGATGAGTTCCATATATTAGATATAATGCTCCTTCGATCTCTTTAGTTATGCAGGGTCACAAGACTCATCTAGTTTCAGATAATTTACCTCTATCTTCGTTTAAGAGGGAGAACATATCTCGCAAAGTCCTTGCTCATAGAAAAAAGAAGAAGATCGATACTGTGGTTGTTGATATTCCTGACATGGCTGGGAAATTGGCGAGTTCTTTTGAGGTACTGGTTTTCTCCATCATTTTGCCTTTCTTTTTTATTCCCTTCGCTGACTATCTCTTGTGCAGTCTTCAGGATTGATTGATCAGCCCATTCAGACTAATGCTGATGATTCCGATCAGGGCCTGACATTTGAGCCAATTCAGGAACTTCCAACCGATGATAACTTGGTCGAATCTGAGCAGCCTGATCGAGAACCAGTTGTAGAGAATCCTGATGGTACCTTGACTGATCGTCCTGAAGCTCTCAATGTCGGTATTTAAGATGCTTCAATTGATCAACTTCAGCATTCTCCTGAACAGGTAGGACTTAGATTTGGGGTATAATCTTTATTAATTGCTCTCTCACTTCCTCTATCTTCAATCTCTTGTCTTTGTTCCAGGATGTTGTTGAGGTGTCGGCTGATACCCAAAACCCTTCTCATGATTCTCAACAAAAAGCTGGCGAACAACCACTATCATCAACTGCTGAGGTTCCTGAATCAGTCAATCAGAATCGGCTGAAAATCCGATTGCTAAAGCGCAGACAGCTTCTGTTGTAGAGGTAATTTCTTGACTCCTTTGAATTTTCCCCTTCAACTATTTTTTGTTCATCCTGGTCCTTTCTGTAGGTTCCACCGACTCTGCCTCTTGTTGCTCAGGGTGTATCAGTAGTTGCTATTCTTCCAGACGATGTGAAAGCTAAACTAACTGAGGTGCTTCCACTATTGAATCAAGACATTGATCAACTAGTACAAGATGCTGAGCCAATTAGGATTATCTTCAAGCAGATTCAAGGTCGATTGTCCAAAGATCTCAAGGCAAAGATGCTCCAGGTTGCTTTTATTCAGAACCGGCAGCTCATAGTTCAGGAAGCCCAAGATCGGCTGGAGGAAAGGAAACGTCAAGAACAACTTACTCAGGATAGGGAGAAGTTGGATAGCGGTATGGACGATCTTGACAACAGGATTGAATTCTTATCTTTTTCTCGTGCCGATATAGTCAGTAGCATAGAACGCTTGAAGAAGCATCGTGCCGAGTTGATGAAAGAGCTAAGCCAGATTGATCAGGACTTAAACGCTGAAGAGCAGAAGCCTGCAGACCTTCCAGTCACCATAACCACTATGCAAGAATCGAGGAATTCCAACGCACAGCAGGCCCAAGCTCTTCGTGAACAAGAGCAGTCGATTCCTGGTTCGGCCGATGCCGATCGTCTGGAGATAGAAGCGGTTGACCAGTTGCGCCTGGATTTCATCAATGCTATCAATCTTTTAGGCATAGTTTAAATTTTATTTGTAATTTTGTGAACTGTGATTGGCCTTTTCTGGGCCAACTTCAAACGCTCCGCATTTAATTGCTTTCACCGAACATTACAATCGGCCTTTATATATCGCAAGCCTCCTTTAGTCCTTTAGAACCGCCATCTTTCTTTTTCAACGGCTTATTCCTCCTCCTCTGTGACTCATGTTGGTTTTTTCCTTCTTTCCCTCATTCTCACGATTTCTTTCTTTGACGTTTCTTCTTTTCTCAGTCTCCAAACCGTGATACTATGGAAAAGATCATCTCGAACATCAACGCCTTTGGTGTGAATCGGCCAAACCATCCATCTAGACAAGAACATGGTGCCATCTGGTGATTGCCAATAAGGAGAAGTTGGAGGTCCTCGAGGCTAGGGGGACAACTCTCCTTCAGGAATTGGATCGTGTAGGTGAAGAAATAGCCCAAGTTAGAGTAGAGCTAGATAAGACCAAGAGCCTCCTTTGAACTTTGATGTACTATTAGTCGATGCAATCGGCCTTTTATGAATGAGAACCTCCACCTCTTGATTGATATTTGACTTAATGTACCATTTACTGGTGATGAATTCTCACCCATACTTGTAGGTGCTCTTTTATGGTCTGGTTTGACTTCCTTGCTATAAAGTGGTAACCTATCCCTTATGGAGCACCATAATCTTCTAACTATGAACCAGACTAGTTCTCCATTAGGAATAAGAGGCAAGCCTACTCTAGAGCGCTTCCAGGAAGATGCAACCATTCCCATTCCTTGATAAGTTTCTTCTTGAAGAGTTCTTGTATCCTAATGATGCATCAAAGCTTGTCGTTGTTGCTGGAAATGTTGAGAGAGAGGAATCCTGAAACTCTCCTTTTCTGGAGTACAGAGTAGGGCCACATATTATTATTCAATCCTCCTTCAAAGCAACCCCCTAAATTTTGGGAATCGCATCACTACATGCATGCCAATTGTTCAGTCTGAGACTTTCACAGGAAACTGTTCCTGCTTTGACGACATTTGATGCCTTTCATTTTCCCTTTTTCAATTCCCTTTTGTAGTTATCCCTTCTGCCATTTGTGGTTATAAATAAGCCTGAAGCTCGATGGAGAAAGCTCTCTCATCTGCCATGTCTCAATTAACTCAGATAGATTACAGACTCTTGCTGCATGATTTCTTTTCTTTCTCCTTCATAGCTAGAAGAATTTTTGTGAAGCAGTGCTGAAAGTGCATCTTGGCCCCTAATTGTTTTGGTGATAGTGACAAACACAATGTGTTGTATTTAATGGTTGAATAAGATGTGTGCAGGATTTACTTTGTTGAAAATCATGGTTTTGACCAAAAGAAGGGCCCCAACTCCATTTTGACGTTCTCAACTCAAGTCAAGGCTTAATTTAATTTTGATTTTGAATTTTAGTATAGGAAACACCGTACTATAAAGGGGGATGCGAATTGATAGCCAAGAGATGCTAAAAGTGCTTTAGGAGATGACCCAGGTGAGTGAGAAGAGAATCGAGTCGACACGCGCACAAATGCTCTCCTTTCCTTTAACTCCTTGCTTTTGTCGGTAGTACTAACACCGGGTCGGTAATACCGATAAAGCCTCACTGGCGAGTTTTAGCCAGGGCCTCGATAGTACTGACCCTGGGACAGAACTACCGATATGGCTCCTCTGCTGGGTTTCTGCGGCACCTCTCGGTAGTTCCGACCCCGTGTCAGAAGTACCGATAAAACATGTTTTTGCACAGTAACGGCTAGTTTTCAGGGCTTAGTTTAAATACCCCTCTTCTCCCTCTTCACTCATTACTGACCAACCACGGGACAAACCTTCACTTGGGCATTCACTCCACTTCTCCCCTTCTCTCTAGAGCCAAGATTTGATTCCTTTGAGCTAGGGCTTGGGTAGAGAAGTGATTCCTAGTGAGGATTAGAGAAGCTTTGAGAGCCCCTTTGAATATCCCCATCTCAAGAGCACTTGAAGCATCTCTGGGCATTTGGTTCGTGTTTGTTACTCTTGAAGCTTGCTTCTAGACGGTTAGGCGTCTCCCGTTGAGTGCCCTCTTGGTGTGGAGCACCCGAGATCGTTTGTATTACCCTCTCCTTGGTGGAGAATTCTTAGTGAGCACCAATCTTCCTTTGTGGGGATTGCGAGAGGAAAAGAGGCTCTTGGTGATAGCCCTCCCTTTGTGGGATCCTCAACGGAGACGTAGCTTCCTTTATGGGAGTGAACTTTGTATTAATTTCTTGTGTCTCCATTTGCTTGCTTGAATTCTTTGTCTCTCTCTAGCATAGTGAGCTAAACATTTTGGATTCTCATAACTTGGCTTGATTTATTGCACATAAATTGTTTGATGCCTATATAGAGAGAAAAGTGTTTCATTTTCAAGCCTACTGTTTGGAATTCTGCAGAATCAGCAGTAGTACCGGTTCGATGTCAGTACTACCGATAGGACCCTCGGTAGAACCGACGTCCCGTCGGTAATACTGATATGGACTCTCTGGTCGAGTTTCTCTGCAACCCCGGTAGTACCGATCCCCTGTCAGTACTACTGATAATCCTCACTATGGTATAAAAACCCCCGAACCAGATAGCTTCTAGGGTTCCTTCTTTCAAGACCGTTGCCGCCCCTCTCACTCTCCTCTCTCAAATCCGTGAGGGGAACTCAAAAGACAACCGTGAAAACTTCAAAATAGCCACTCCATTGGATTCTCATCCCCTCAGAACATTCGATCCTCGCCGAGAGTTCGTCGATTCACGCGGGAACGTTCAAGGTATCTCTTTCAAATTCTCTTTTATTCAGTCTCCCAGTGCCGTTGTTTTTTAGGAGGAATGCCTTAGGGGATCATCTTTATATCCATCCTAGAACACTTGCCCATGATCTCACAGTTTTTCGTTGGTTAAATCTCTCAATTCATGGGTCGACCGCACTGTAGCAGGCCCCGTCGGTAGTACCGACAGGGGCTGTCCGTCGAGGGGGTTCGATCCATAAACCAAGTCAATTCAATTCAACTCTAAACATCCATCTTATGCAATCCTTTCACACTTTCTCAGATGGGTCGTGCCGGCAAACAAGTGATCCAAGAGGGTTCCGATGAGGATGACGTTCCTCTCGCTCAACGGAAGAGGAAGGTGGGCACAGGTTCTCAACGCCCACGTGGTCATGGTCGTACAAACCCTTCAGCTGCTCCTCGTCTCTCTACTAGCCAAGGTCATCGTGCTCGCACCAAGCAAGCCCATGAGCCGAATGACCACTATGATGACTATGAAGACATATCCTTGGACTCTCTTGCGGACTTTGTGCTTAGGCCATCCAAATCTCCTCGTTCGGCAACTACAATGGGCATCTTGAAGATGGTTGACTACAAGAGTGGGACACACAATGTGTACAAGGAAAGGTACTCCGATCCCGCTCAATGGCAAAAAGAGTTTGATGAGGATATTCGTTTTTGGCTCAAGTTTATATTAACGTCGATTGGTATGAATCAGTTATTCTTTGCAAGGAGAACATGACCGTGGATATGAAGTCTATCCATTGGGATGCTTTGAGGTCATTCAACATTTCGGCTATCAATGAGGCCATTGCAATTTGCCATGTTAAAGGAATGAATTCAATCATGGCACTGAATTATGATTAGAACGAAGAAGTCATTGCACAATTCTATGCCAATCTTCATGTTCGGCATGAGGCCAAGACCTTTCACTGGCTCTTGCAAGGCAAGCCCCTCTCAGTCTCTTATGAGAGGTTCGCTCAGATTCTTGGCTTTGGTGAGGAGGATCTTGGTCGTCCTAAGATACATGGTGGAGAGATTCCCCTAGATAGTGAGATGGCCTTCACGTATGATGTCGTTTATGGCAAGGTTGAGTTTGGTACCACACATGGTATGAAGCCCATCTATAGAATGTTGAACCAACTCTTTCATTACATTCTCACCCCCAAGATTGGTGACAACTACAACATCTCAAACATTGTCAAGGATATTCTTGTGAGGATGGCAACGGGCAAAGAGAAGTTTAGTGTATTTGACTTCATATGGGAGGAGATCATCGTGTGCTTAGTGTCCGCTAACAAGAGCTGTTAGTATGCCCCTTGGATCTTCAAGATGATACGTGAGGTGGCCGGAATTGACATATGCACCGACAAGACTCACACTTGGTACAAGCCAAACAAGGGCAACATTGAGCGTCTTCTCAAGTTGGCAAGCATGCCCCTCCTAGAGCTACCTCCTCGGGTGGGCCTTCCTCAGGTGGCCCATCCTCCTATGAGCCTCCATCCTCCTCTCGTGGCCCATCATCTTCTAGAGGCACCATCCCCCCCGGCAAGAAGAAGAGTGTCTTCAACTTTCTTTCCCAAGGCCTCTTCGCTTGCTTCAATGTTGGGAAGCACAATGCTCAGGAAATTCGTGCTCACAGGCAGTATGTGGATGAGCAGCTCAACAAGTTGGAGACTCACCAAAAGAACTTACTCACTCAAGCCAACATTGAGCACTCTCCCGTTCGTGAGCCCATGGACTTCCCTCCTCCATCGGTCTTCTACAACCCTTGGGAGGTGTACGGCGACACATCCATGATGTATGGAGCTCCCCCGACCGACATCGACGATGAGGACTTTGGTGGTGGTGAGACCGAAGAAGACGACTCTCCTCCGGTGGCCCACTCTCCCCATGGTAGTGATGATTGAAGGGCCTCCTCCTTTTGGCGCTTGATGCCAAAGGGGGAGTGAGCTCACAATTTGACCATGTGGGGCGTGTGTATAATCTTATCTTATCGCTCGTCGCTTGTTTATCTATCTATCTTAGGTTGTGGACATGTATGAACTATTTGTGTGGTGTGATGGATGGTGATGTGGTGAACCTAGAACCTTTTTAAAATTTGTAAGACTTAATCATACTAGTGTGGAACCTCGCTTATATATTTTTGATGTTTGGTGGTTGTTATTTCTCACTTTGTTGGTTTGTATATCTTGTCATATGCATCACGGTTATTATATCACACTTATGCACTTGTGTATGCAAATTGAGAGTGAAGTTCTTTATAAATGTGTGATAGGAATTTGAGGCCTCCATAAAAGACGAAGCACACATTTAGGGGGAGTTTCGCTTTAAATTGTTGGATACACACAACTTTATTTGAAAATGAATTGTGTTGTCATCAATCACCAAAAAGGGGGAGATTGAAAGTGCACTTGGCCCCTAATTGTTTTGGTGATAGTGACAAACGCAATTTGTTGTATTTAGTGGTTGAATAAGATGTGTGCAGGATTTACTTTGTTCAAAATCATGGTTTTAACCAAAAGAAGGGCCCCCAACTCCATTTCGGCGTTCTCAACTCAAGTAAAGGCTTAATTTAATTTTGATTTTGATTTTGAGTATAGGAAACACCGTACTATAAAGGGGGATGCGAATTGATAGCCAAGAGATGCTAAAAAGTGCTTTAGGAGATGACCCAAGTGAGTGAGAAGAGAATCGAGTCGACACGTGCACAAATGCTCTCCTTTCATTCAACTCCTTGCTTTTGTCGGTAGTACTTACACTGGGTCGGTAATACGGATAAAGCCTCACTGGCGAGTTTTAGCCAGGGCCTCGGTAGTACCAACTCGGGGTCGGAACTACCAATATGTCTCCTCTGTTGGGTTTCTGTGGCACCTCTCGGTAGTTCCGACCCCGTGTCGGAAGTACGGATAAAACACATTTTTGCACAGTAACGGCTAGTTTTCAGGGCTTAGTTTAAATACACCTCTTCTCCCTCCTCACTCATTGCTGACCAACCACGGGACAGACCCTCACTTGAGCATTCACTCCAATTCTCCCCTTCTCTCTAGAGCCAAGATTTGATTCCTTTGAGCTAGGGCTTGGGTAGAGAAGTGATTCCTAGTGAGGATTAGAGAAGCTTTGAGAGCCCCTTCGAATCTCCCCATCTTAAGAGCACTTGAAGCACCTCTGGGCATTTGGTTTGTGTTTGTTACTCTTGAAGCTTGCTTCTAGACGGTTAGGCATCTCCCATTTAGTGCCCTCTTGTTGTGGAGCACCCGGGATCGTTTGTATTACCCTCTCCTTGGTGGAGAATTCTTAGTAAGCACCAATTTTCCTTTGTAGGATTGGGAGAGGAAAAGAGGCTCTTGGTGATAGCCCTCCCTTTGTGGGATCCTCAACAGAGACGTAGCTTCCTTTGTGGGAGTGAACTTCGGATTAATTTCTTATGTCTCCATTTGCTTGTTTGAATTCTTTATCTCTCTCTATCCCTAGAACTTGTTTAAGCCCGATCTCTAAATTGGTTGTGCTCCAAATCATATCTTTGGTTGCAGGTGGTTCTTATCTTCTAAACTAAACCTTTGATTCAAATAGAATTGCTAGAATCGCTTTACATTTCAAATTTTGTTTTAGTCATATCTGATCTGTCGATAGTACCGGCCCGGTACCGGAAGTACCGACCCCTCGGTAGTTCCGGCACTGCGTCGGTAGTACCAACAAAGGTTTTAACCACTGCATTTGTTTCAGAAATTTGAAGTGATCCTATTCACCCCACCCCCCTCTCTAGGCATCACAAGGTCCTTTCTAGTGCAGCAACCCCTCTTCTTCTTTGCCTCCTTTTGCAAATCCAGGAGGCATTATAGCCAGAAGAATCCTTGTGAGGATATGACTTCGGGAGAAGGAAACAGGTAGTGTGTCTTGCTGCATATTTATCAAAGGAAGAGCGTGCCAAAGGAACGGTCATCTTGGTCATCAACTCGGGCTCCTTCTGGCGGAAGATTGCAGAATCGGGTGAAGATCTTAATCTTCTGTTTCCTCTTTGTTGTGTCCTTCTCTCATTCATCGATTCAATATCCTCATCATACTTGAGATTAGGACAATGCACCCCTTGTAACCTCTTGAGAATGTATGTAATCTGTAGATCTGAGTTGCAATATCACTGTAATCCAAAACAGAAGAGACAAAATGTATTTATTTTTTTGTTTTGAAGGCGATCCATGTATCGGCTACAACCGAATATATTGATTTTGTACATCGGTTTTACATTTTTTGTACTAAAGGTGATTCTTTACAGATATCGGCTATTCTACTAGAAACGATTACATTTGCAATCGGCTGTAGCTCGAAAACTCAATTGTCCAATTGGCACAATAAGACAATCGGCTTACATAGCTGTTGATATACTTGGGCGACCAATCCATCAGCTGTTGTGATTCCGAGCTCAAGATTCCCTTCATCTTCAATGAATTGATCCATTAAATCTTGTCATCAGAGTCGACTGCTTGAACCGGCTTTAGTCCGAAATTGGACACTTTGAGATACTTGGTATCCCATGTTTTTCCAGATATGCAACTTACTAAATCATAAGTCCATCCTTGTGCTTCTATAGCTGCTACTGTCAAGGAAGATTCTCCTTGGACCACCTCCACTGAATCTCTGATCCATTAGATGACGCATTGATGCATTGTAGATGGTATGCAACCACCTCCACTTAATCTCGACCCAACAGTAGATTATAAGATCCCCTCCCTTTAATGACAAAAAAGCAGTCGGAAGGGTCTTACTGCCGATGGTGATCTCTACACATATTGCTCCTTGAGCTGGAGAGACATTGCCTTCGAAGTCCACCAACATCATGTCGGTTTGGGTCTAAGTCTTCATCAAACTTCCCAATCTTGCGCAGCATGCTGTATGGCATTAGGTTAACTGCATCTCCTCCATCTACAAGCATTCTGGTGACTGGTTTCCCATTGACAAATCCCTTGAGAAACAAGGCCTTTAAGTGTTGTCTCTTCTCATCTTCTGGCTTCTCAAAGATGGCTTGTCTAGGTTCCAGTGTCAATTCAGCCATGCCAAGTTCTTCATCGGAGACATCTGAATCAACTGGAGCCATGAACTCTTTTGGTAGGAAGATAACACTGTTTATATCAGCTTGTGGTTTGTCATCCTTCCCATCATCGTCCTTAGGCTTTGGGCGCCAAACTTTAGACCAAACCTTCTTTTTGTCCAGCACATGTATCTCTGCTTCTTTATGTTGTTCTAGCTGACATAGGCGCTGGACTCTCCTCTTCTGGGACTTGGTCAAGCCATCTGGACACCACCGCGGATTGGGCTTCTTACGTATTTGGCTTGACCCTTCATCATCCAGTTGCAATGTGCGTAAACGTTCAGGAGCTCAGCACATGATATCTTCATCAGGAACTAGAGAATTGGCCATCTCTTCCAGTCGATTATTTGACTTTTCATTGACTCGGCCTCCCAGCCGATCATGAACATTGGCCTTGCCCCCAGCCGATCATGGAAGCTAGCTTTGCCCCCCAGCCGATCGTGAATTGAGACTGGTTGATTGTTGAATTCACAGTGATCTCTGGCTGCGGGTCTTCCGTCATTAAAGAAAACCCTTTTGGATAAGTTGCTATTGTTGTAAGCTCTGTTGCACTCTGGATAGTTTCACTACAAGGTTTTGTATCAAATTCAACGCCACTGTATTGCAACGCCAAAAATTTGGTTGGTATAGATGGATGTATTGCAACCATTCTTAAAAATCGTAGCGATACGTGTTTTTAATACAACGGTTTTGAAGGTGTTGCAAAGCTTTGTTGCATTTGGTTGACGATATTGCAATGGTGTCAAAGGGTTGCACTAGAATTGATTTTGGTTGCAATTGTGTGGTAGTACGGCAACCACATTTGTGTTAGTTGCATTTAGTTGTGACTATTGCTTCTCTTGTGTGGTGTTGCATAAATTATCGAAGCGTTGCAAATTATTGAAGCTTAATGCAACAAGAACTCTTGGAGGCGAAGCAAAAGGGAGGTTGAATTGCAACATATATTTACGGTTGCAATATACTTTGATATTGTTGCAAATGCTAAATTTTATTGCAACAAGATCTTTTGCTTCGAAGAAAAAATTGTGTTCAAGTGCAACACCTAATTTTTGTTGCGATATATACTTTGAGTGTTGCAACGAGAACTAATGAGCCAAGGCTGATTTGGGTTGGGCCTTGTAGTGTGTATGATATACTATGAAAAAAATATAATTCATAGTCAAAAATAGAACTTGGCTAATTTTGAATTTAGATTTTTTTTCTAATTATTAATTTTAACAAAGAAGTTTGAATTGGTAGGAAAACAATATGTCATTAGTGACAAAATAGAAAAAACACCATCCTGTGGAATTGAACCAAGGACCTCAATACTACACTTGTATATGACTTACCACTACACCATAACAATGTTTTTGTTAGCTAGCATAGTTCAAGCATTTTTCACGTTTCTATGTTGTCGGCTTATAGTAACCTTATAGCTATTAAAATAGATGTGGAACACGTGGTCCCCCCTTCAGCCTTCCCTCTTTGTTTAAGTGTAGGGTTTGTGATAAAAAATTCATAATCATTGGACATGTTATTAGTGAGTTATCAATTATCTTGCAAAAAATGCAAAAAAAACACGCTTCATAATGGGTTTGAACTACAGACCAACAACATCATACCAATTTGCCTTACCATTGAGCTACAACACCTTTTGCAATATTATTAGCACTTTAACCAGGTAATGTACTTTAACAACATTTGAAGTAGCAAATGGTTTAAAATGGAAAACACATAAACATAGAAGTTGTAGAACTCATCAACATCTACACTTTGTATTATGATCATTTTTTGCATTTAACGATTTTGAACGATTCAAATTTTGAATTTCAAAAATTTACAAAGATAAACTAGTTTTTAAAATCCTACATGGTTTTAAATTAAAAAGTCATGAATACCAAGTTTGTATAAGTTCTCAATATCTACACTTCGTGTTCTAATCATTTTTGCATTTGACAGATTTTGAACGATTCAATTTTGAATTTCAAAAATTTATAAAGAAAAATCAATTTTTTAAACCCTAGATGGTTTCAAATTAATTTTGTTTTGTGTCTAATGCAACACCGAAAAAACGTTGCAATGGGCCTAAAATGGTTGCAATAGACACAATGCGAGGAAACCAAAACAATTTTTAAATTGTCACCGGCTACGATTGTGATGTCAACCGGTCCCACCTTGAAGATGTGTCGATGTGGTCCCACCTTGAGGAAGTGGTGATGCGGTAATACCAATGGGTGTCCCCCTCGGTGACGTGGCGTTGTGGTCCCACCAATGGTCCCACCTACACGACATGGCACTCGGTCCAGTCTTACCTCGACCACGGTGGCGTTGTAGTCCCACCAGTGGATCCCAAATCGACGTGGACCATGTGGTCCCCCCATGTAGGCTACCCACGTGGACCACATGGTCCGGCTCCCCTTCAGCCTTCCCTCCTTTTTCTACAAAAAATGCAAAAAATCGCTTCATAGTGGGTTTGAACTATGGACTAGCAACATCATAACAATTTGACTTACCATTGAGCTACGACAACTTTTGTGATATTAGTTGCACTTTAACATATATACTGAACCATCTATGTTAGTAGGTAATGCACCTCCACAATCCACTCATGAAGTTCATTAAGATTTATTGGACAACTCTTATTTTGGTCATTTGTTCATCAGGCAAAATGATAATAGCATACAAGTTCGGTCACGTTATTAGTTGTTCAAATCAAAGTTTGTTTTCAATTGTAGGAAACTATGTGAGTCTTGTGTCCTATTTGTGAACAACTATAATCTCACTTTATCAAAACCATATACGCTTAATTCATGTCAATTTGTAGAATGTTTTTGAACAAAATTAAGTATTGTTATTATTATTTTACAACAAGATGAATAGTACAAGTTTGAGTTTTTAATATAAGTAAATCGATTTTTTGTCAATCTCCAAGATGTGTGCTAGAATGGACCATAGGTAACTCTATCTAACATTTTTTGAAAAGTATGATACACTTCAATGTTCAAGTAGGGTTTTATGAAACTATGTGAGACATGTATCCATTTCTAAACAACGTAGGTTCCACTTTATTACCGGAATCATTTGAAATTTTTATCACAAGTTTATGGACGCAAATTATGTTACCATGTCAATTTGTAGAACCATCTGACCATTTTATGTTATTATTTGAATTATTATATTGTAAATTCGAGATGTAAGTTTGAATTACCCCTAATAAACTGCTGTCCAAATCATTTTGAATTTGTTAAAGTTGTAGATCTTGGTAGATAACGATTTTAGAAAATTTTAGAAAAAAGAATCATCCAATTTGGAGTTAGTATGAGGTAGAAAAACTAGTTGCAAGGTTTAGTCAAAGATTAAAAAGAGAAAACACACTTGTTCATCTCAGTTCATAGCAATTGCAGTTTGTGTTTTTAATCTTCGGATAAAACTTGTAAACTGTTTTTCTTCCTCATACGAACTCCAAATCGGTTGATTCTTTTTTCTAATTTTTTATAAAATCGAGATGTTTTACTCAGTGCCATTTTTTTATATTAATTACTATTTCTTGATTGCTTTTCATACAACATATTTTTTCCAACTAAAAAGAGAATATAAAAAACATGTTTTTCATAATAATTGCTGATATAACTTAATATCCTCTAATGTTATGGTCAACATGAGATGGTGTCAAACATTGAGGTGCATACAAGTTCGTTCATGTTATTAGTTGTTCAAATCTCAAAGTTTGTTTTCAATTGTAGGAGCTGAGGCTGATTTGGATTGGGCCTTGTAGCGTGTATGATATATTATTGAAAAATACAATTCATAGTAAAAATAGAACTTGGCTAATTTTGAATTTAGATTTTATTCTAATTATTTGACATAAAATTTATAGAACTCATCAAGATCTGCACTTTCTAATTATTTTTGTTTTCTATCTAATGCAACAAGAAAAACAGATTGCGATGGGCCTAAAATGGTTGCAATACACACAATGCCATGAGTTCAAAATTTAATTATTTCAAATAAACCTGTAGAAATTCATTTAAATGATAGAAAATAACAATTTGTTCAAAAAATCTTGAAACTTATAAAAGACAACTTAAATACATGTCAAAAATATGTTTGGGGTATATAAGATAATTATTTTCCGGTTCATGCATAAAAGGTGTCTTAATTAGGTATTTGAAAATAGAAAAATATATTTTTTGCATAATAAATGGAAATGTTAATTCCCATGTGTTAATAGAAGAGTAAATATAAGGTTATGTGTAGATTGAGATGTACATGACCAATAAAATACTTTAGGGTATACAAACTTCAAAGTTTAAGTTGAGTTGTATGAAATAGTGTGAGAGACCTATATAGTTTGTGAACAATGTATACTCCAATTTACACAAAATCTTATGAAACTTTTTTTAAGCTTGTACATCCATAAAATGATTATATGCCAATCCACATAATTTTTGGAGAAGTTTTACATATTATTATCATTATTTTATAACAAGGTGATTGGTAGAAGTTCGAGTTTTCCCTACGAGTTAGTTGATTTTTTCGTCAATCTCTTAGATGAGGGATAGAATGAAACATATGTGCCTAAGTATAGTTTTTTTTTGAATTTTTTAAATTTTATTAGAGGTACACAACTTCTTTTCTTTACGGAAAGAGAATAAATAAAAGATATTTTTGGCATAACAAGTGGATTTGTTGAATTAACTCTAAGAGACAATTGAATTTTCCCTATAAGTCAGTTAAATTTTTCATCAATCTCCAAGAATGGAGACACATAAATATAGTTTTTTTGTGATTTTTTGAATCTTATTGGAAGTACATACAAGTCAACCTGGAATTATTTTTTGGAAACATGTTGAAAATTAGTTAAATGATAGAACACATCAAATCAATTTCAAATATTTTTTGAACTCCTAAAAGTCAATTTATATGTTTCCTTTTATATATAAAAATGAGTTTGTGTATATAGGATAATAACTTTTATGTGTTACTTTACAACGATGCAATAAAATGAAAAAGAAAAGGAAAACAAAAAAGAAAAATGTTAGCTTCAAACAGAACTGAGCCTGTTGCAGCCCAACTATTTTTGACCATCAATCATGAATCAATGGCTAAAATCTTGTTCGCTTCGTATAAAAGGTTCCCAAACCCTAACATGTTCCACCCCCTCCCTCTCCTCTCCCCTCCCCTCAGCCTCCTCCCATCACCCCCGCCGCCCGCTCCGCCTCCCTCCTCACTCTGCGGCATCTCCCACTTCCCCCCTCTCTTCACCCTTGCTCCCGACTCCCCCAAACCTCGCACCATACTGGCCTCCGCCTCCCTCGCCTCCCCACCCTCTCTCGCCTCCCCTCCCCTCCCCGATGTGCACAGCGAGCGTGGACCCAGATCTGGCTGGTGTGGACCCAGATCCGGGCTCCAGCCATGCATGGCGAGCTGGGTAGTGAGGCACGAGGTGAGGGCGGTCGTGCCTCAGGCGAGCTCCGCCTGCAGGCCGGGTCCGGCGCCACTCCTTCTCTGGCCTCTACTGCACCTGCTCCGGCGCGCCGCCTCGGTCTCGACGGCCGCGTACCACTCGTCAACGACGCCACGTGAAGCTTCTCCTGCACAACGGTGTGGACGACATCTCCGTTAAGGACCTTCGCCTCCGACGCGTCGGCGTCCTCGAGCTCCCTCCCCGTGGCGCCGGCGAGGTTGACCTAGGCGCCCTTCCCTCCCCTACCTGCGAGCATGCCCCGCATCCAAGGTGAGGCCATGGATCTCCTCCCCACCCGGCTGCAATGGATCTCTTCCAGTCATGTACATCTCCCCCACTCTCTCATGTTTCTTCGCTGATTTCCCCCCAAACTAGCCTCTCTAATTTACGGAAGCAGCACAGGCAGCGGTGGCGACCACCGGTGTCCGAAAGTTGATCAAGCCCTTCGTCAACGGCGGTGCCTTCGAGATGCTCGCCACTGCGCCATCCGGCCCATCGACATGGTCAAGGTAATGTGCCTCCACGGCTGCTCCTGCTTCTCCATCCCCCCGTTCGGCTTCCTAGTGTCTTTGGTGTGTGTGAGAACGAGATGGGTGCTGATTTGCAAACAAGGGACTCGGCCAATTTCGGTGTCCTTTGTTTGGAACCTTAACGCAAAGTTTGGTATGTAAATGTATTAGAAACTTTAAAATGGCATTGGAATACATCACTCTCCGATTCATCCGGAATAAGCATGTCGTCCTATTTTCAGTATCATTGGTAAGCAAAGCATGTTGTCTTGTGACAATTCCCATTCATGGATGGCTTTAGAGCGTCAGTTGGCATTGAAAACCAATTAGCATCTTTGATGCAACTTTGTTTTTGGGGTCCAAAGTTTGCTAGAATAATGTATAAGTATAAGCATCAGAATCGATTCCGATGGAGTGGTACCTTGTATACTGGCCCAAAGCCACCCTCACCGAGCTTGTTGTTGATTGAGAAACTGTCAGTAGCACCTGATGTAGAGTCAGTACCTTGTATAATCTCTAGATTTATAGTGCATAAGCAGACATGAAATTTTATTTACCAGGATGTAGAGTCTTGTAACATTTTACTTCAGTTCTCCTGTCAACGCCACAATAGAATTATAGTGCAGTAGCTGAAACCTGCTTTTGTTTCTGGATATGGAAACCATAATAGAATTACATCCTAATTTCACAAATCTTGTTGTTCCTTCTTATTGTTTTAATCCCGATGACTTGCTGTAATTTCTCATCTTGTTCTGTTTGTTTTTTACTTCCCAAACACCGAGTTATTTGCCACTTTTGTTTCTTATTACGCGGTATAGGTGCATTCCCGTCAAGATGATCTCATCTGCCCCATCCGCAATGTACAAGTTCTTACGGTGAGCTGGAGCGGTAATGGCCGATTCTTCTCTCCGTGCTTCCGCAATATATGACCTCTCCCGAGGATGGTACTATACCCCCACACACCGGTATCTTACGCAAAGTTTTTCCCTCATCATTTGTAGGCATGCCAATAGCCACTTTGAGGATGATGATCAACTTCAAAAGGACATGGAATTGGCACATCGGATGGCACTTGCCGAATCAAATGCGGCGTCATGGTTCTTTCTAATTCCACCTTTTTTACGTTGTACAACACCGCAAATCAATACCCGAGTTACAAAACTGATTTTTATTGTACAGTTCTTTAAGCATGCACTATCGTCAATCAAGTTATATCATGGTGGCAATGTCGGGCTACGGCAAGGATGGTGACGATGTCGGGCTACGGTACAACGCGTGAGACTCAAATCAGCCAACACCAGGCAAGTGCTACTTGAATCCTAAGTATTCCTCATTGCTTTAATCATGTCAAAGTCATCTTGGGTTCTCATGATATCCGGCATAGCATTATTAGTTCTATTATTCAACATCAAGTATTGCACCCCTAACAAGCGAGTTAAAATTAAAAGAGACCTCATATGCTATGCTTTGCATCGCTAGTGATGATAGATTAGCAAAATGTGTGTGATCAGTTTGATGTGAATGTGATTATGAATTAAATTATATATGCGATGCTACCATTTGTGAGCCGGAAAAGAGCATCGAAAAAGAATGCACGGTACTATGTCAAACCTTTTATCTCTCTTTGCATTGACAAGGAACATGTACTCCTTTTCGACAAGGTTCATATTTGCCTTTTGAATGTCAATGAATTTTATTTCTACAACTTTTGTTTAACTAATGCATGTCAATGATTTTTTCGGGAGGAATCTTGAGCTTCGAAGGAGCATGCGAATGTTGGGAAGATGGCCATCGATGGAACCTTCGCTCCTACAACATTAGTCTTTTCGGTACAATAAGTTCAAAAAATTGTGTGTGGTGGCCGCATTATTATGTGTTAAGCTACGTACTTGTGTTCTCAATGATCTTGACACTCGGTGTCTTTGGTTTCATTCCGTATGAACAAATTTTATTTGGGTTTAATGGATGTTGATGCCTCATTCATTACATATTTCTCGATTTGTGATTCTATTCAATAATTAAAACAATGCACTTAATTATTCATATATATGAATCTGTGTCGCAATATACGTTTGAAATCAACCAAAATTCCATTCCAATAGACTCACATATAACAACTACATTTAAATGTAGCAATAGGTACAACTATCGTGGCAAAACATATACATTCTCTTGCAACTACAAAAAGGCGACGGTGGCAATAGAAAACCTATATATAGCAACCATTCAGTATCATGGCAATAGATGACCTAACCGTAGCAACCAATCTAAGTACTTGTGGCAATAGCATATGTCTCCTATAGCAACCATTCGGAAACGTGGCAATAGAGGACCTATCTCGTAGCAACGAACCTCCCAAAATGTTGCAATATCCTAAGCCAACTATAGCAACCATTTAGTTGATGTGGTAATAGAGACACTTTATTGCAATGATTTCTACGCGTAGCAAAACAGTCTATTGCAACACCTATGTTCGGTTGCTTCCGCATTGTGTTGCTACACAACTAACGTGTCGCAATACGTGTCACTAGCAATGTCTCGTTCGTTGCGATTGGTACCATTGCAACACCCATAGTGGTTGCAATGGCCTATGTTACAACGCTCACCAAGTGTTGCAAAAGAGTCAAAATTGTTGCAATAGATGGGTACTGTATCGCTACTAAAACGTAAACTGTTGCATTAAGCTATTGCTACGGTTACAAGTGCAACGACTTTTAACCAAAATAATATGGTAGCGAAAGTACTATTACTACCATTTTTCGGCCTATTGCAACACTTTTTCGGTGTTGATTTTGATACAAAACCTTGTAGTGTTTTACGTCGTCGACAGCTTGATCCCTTCTTCCCAGCAGTACTTGAAGAACAGACATCTCCAATGTCCTTCGTTATGTCGTGCCCACTCTTCTCTTCCCTTTGCCTTTTCTTGTCGACGCTAAAACTTGTTGATCGGCATTTGGGATGTGACAGGTCGGCGTGACTTCAAATCTCCCTCTTCAAGTAGTAACCCTTTTCGTTTGACATCGACAGTGGTTACTTGTACTTTGGGATCAACTGTTCCTTTATTTTGAGCCGAATCAGATGTCAGCAACTTAACTCGTGACGTGTCTTTGCTAGACACCTCAACTGTGTTAGTTGGGAAGGGGTGTTGATCAATCTTTATCAGCTTTTCAGCTTTGGTAGGAGTTTCAAATTTAAGCCTCCCTTCCTCAATAGCTGATTGGATCTGTTGTCTGAAGATTTTGCAATCATTGGTGTTGTGCGATGTTGCATTGTGCCACTTGCAATACTTCATCCTCTTTAGCTCCTCTGTAGATGGTATGGTATGGAACTAGGAGAACTTAATCTGCCCTTGCTGAAGCAACAGATTAAATATCTTATCGACTTTAGAGATATCAAAGTCGAATCTTTCTAGTTCTTTCTTGCCAAAGGGACAGGACACTGTCTTCTTGCCTTTGACCCACTCTGCAAGCCCTATTATATTATCTTCATCTTCTGAATCAGAGTAATCCACATAGGACACCTTCTTCTGAAAGTTTCTTCTAGGCTCGTAGGACTTTGCAGTTTGTTGACTCATTCGACTGACTAATTGGCTGAGACTCTCGAAGTCATGTGATGCATATTTCTCTCTCAAGGTTGGCAAGAGACCTTGGAAAGCTATTTGTCTCCCATGTTCAGACTATAGCACTTGTTTCTGACCTCTCTGAATCTCTAAACGAATCCAGCAACCTTTCGTCATTCCTTTGCTTGAGTCTAGTCAGATCAGTAATCTTCATCACATGGATGCCAGAGAAGAATTAATTATGGAACTGATGTTCCAAATCGAACCACTTGATGATAGAGTTAACTAGCAGTGATGTGAACTATGAGAATGCTAGCCTTGATAGGGACGAAGAGAACAAACGTATCCTAAGCGCATCAATGTTCCCTACTTATCCACATTGGATGATGAATCGAGTGATATGCTCCATAGTGGATGTTTCATCTTGCCCAGAGAACTTGGTGAAATTTGGCACTTTGAATCTTGGCGGGAACGGTATCTAATCATAACCAGATGGATACGGTGTCCTATGCATGCAGGACTGTTGCTTGGGTCTTATCCCATATTGCTTCTGCAGCATCTCCGAGAAGTGGTCAGTCAACTCCTGCTTCATGTGAGACTTCTATTCAGCAGATACTTGTTCAATTGCTTGTATCTCAGCTGGAGCTTCTGGAGGTCATTCTTCTAAGACTCTTGGCTGTGGATTTGGTACCATGGACGTCCCTGTCCGGAAGAACTCTGCATGTTTGCAGCAGGTGAAGCTTGTTCGATCGGCTGACCAGCCGATGGGCTTGATTGCTGCAAATTCAACTGGCTTGAAATAGCCAATTGATTCATAAGTGTTTGTAGTAACTGTGCAGAGTCCACCTGTGGAACTATTGGCTGCCCTGTTACCCCTTGGTTGATCGGCTGCTGAGGCGATGATCTTGTATGAGCCACTGTGTTAGCCGGGGTCAAGATAAGTTGCATTGACGTTGACTGCTATAGTGGGCCAGTCTGTACGGGCATCCCCAATGTTGGCTGCTGTAGTGGAGTAGTTTGCACGGGCGTCCCTAGTATCGGCTGTTGAGCCAATTTTTTAGGTGGAACGGGAGTTGGTTTCTGAGGTAGAATGGGAGCTCTTTTCTCTCTCGGTATGACCATATGAGCATGAGCTGGACTGATCTTAACTCTTTCAAAAGCTTTACTCCCGTGATTGAAGTAGACGAACACTACTCCTTCCCCATTCATGTGGGTACTTCACTTCTGGAATTTCTTCAGGCTAAGGCTCAAGAAAATTTGAGATATCATTCTCAAAATGATCACGAGGTAAGCCCCATCCTGCAAGCCTTCCATCTTGATCTCTCATCGCAGGATATTTTTGATTCTGTACTGGGAACATCTGATCCTAGACGTTAGATTGTACTGGCATTGTGACGGCAGGGTCTTTAGCTTTACCATCACCACTTTGATTCTGAATCGGCTGGGAGTCTGATGAAGAACCAGGAGCAGCTTGTGGAGACGTGTAATTTTTACTGTTGAATCATCAATCGGCGGAATGGCCGATTGGTCTTGTTGGAACATTGGAAGAGTTCGGTTTGGTTGAAAATATGCAGGCCCTAGGTATCCTCCTTCTGCTCCTTTTTTGAGTGCTTCAATTAGATTATTCTGCACCGTATTAGCAAAAACCTTAGCTTGATCAATCATTGTCTGGTGCATCACCTTAGTCATCATATCCTGAAGTGATTCATGATCGGCTGAGAAAGTGACTTTCTTAGGCGTGGGCAATAGACTCTTCTTGAAGATCCCATTTTTAGTCTGATTGTATGATGCCAGGCAAAACTCTTCATAGTGCCTCATATGAGCTTCGAACTCAGCTTTGTCTGTATCCTTCAGTTGATCCCTGGTGATCACTTGGACGTTGTTAGGATCAATCTCAGAAGCACCAGTCTTCATAGTCTTCGTCATTGTTGACTTTTTCGTGTCCCACCGGGCGTGCCAAAAGTGTATTGACGCGAAAATAGGTAGTCACCTCCGCGCGCAGCACACGTGACTCCCCGGTCTGTAGCGAGGCGTGCCAGCCAATCTGACCTGTTGATTAACAATGGAAAATATTAGGGATCGGCTAGATAACTGATGGCCTTGCAACGACACGAGTATCAGCCAATCGGCCGATACAGGTAAAAGCGGGATCATCCGACTCGGGAGCGACCGAAGCGCAGGTGTGTAAGTAGATAGATCGGCTAGATCGGTCGATCGTGATGTCAGCAATCGAGTAGGTCGGAATCGTCTGTGGTGTTAGAAGCTGATAGGATCTAGATCGAGTATATGATAAAGATAGTAGCTAAAACCACAAGAATTGGTACGAAAACTTGCAGATCTAGCTAATATCAGTAAGGGGCGAATAAAGAACTAGACGAAACCTCAGCGATGTGCCCGGAGGTTAAATCCTAGGATTAATTGGTAAAACGGTACTCACAAGCTTGCCGGAGGTTAGTTGATGCAGCCTGACGAACTCGAAGCATGATGTTGTAGAAAAGAGAAAATCGCAATGGCGAAGTCGCCGAAATGTAGATTTTGTAAAGGTAGATGTTGTAAAGTAGATGAGTAAAGTAAATGGTTTGCCCGTAGGTAGTTTGTTTGATATTGGTGTGTACAGATTTTCCAACCACGCAGGGTCACTATTTATGTCCCGCGGACAACCCGACTCCTAGCCGATCACGGCATTGTTTACATGCATCCAAAGATAAAGAACTACTAACAATAGAAAAGGACTCTCGCAGGAGTCAAAAACCTTCCTAAAATTGACTCTTGACCCGTCACCAATCGTAGATTGACCCGCCTCCACCATGCTTTCCTTCTGGCATATCTCTTTGATTACTACCTTTCTCCTCTCCATCTGCCGATCATCGGCCGATCGCTTTGATCAACTGCCCCATTGTCAGGGTTGAATCCCTCTGACCATCGGTGAATCCTGTTGACCGTCCTTCTCTTCCTTCAATCGACCGATTACACTTTGTTTTTCATCGGTTGGTTCTTCTTACCCCTTTTGACCCGTTTTCCAAAAAAACGGTGTCAACAGTCGTGACCACGGCCGGCGGCGGGCCTTGGCGCGATGGCGGGTTATTTGAGTGGGGAAGGAGCAGGATGGAGGCGGATTCGATAACTGGCCTTCAGCAAGTCACAACGTAACTGGCTGCTCCCATCGACTCTGGCTAGAAGGGGTCTTTTTGCAAATTGACTAAGGGCTAGCATGGTTTTTTTGCAAATTGACTAAGATATAGAGTTATAGATGGGTCTTGTAGACCGGATGTACATGCCCTACTGTTATTGTTGCCTCCCTATCCTACCACCACTTGTCATTTGTCAATCCTCCCTAGGTACCACGCCCAAGGCGAGTTGTATGTATGTTGCTCTGTGTAAGTTTTTTATTCAGTATTACTAGCGCCTGGACGTCTGGAGGAGAGAAAACAATCAGACGCATGCGCAACCGTCAGATCGAGGTACTGTAGACGTCAGATCAAACAATGTAGCACTCGAAAAAATACAAATCCCATCGCAACATCAAGCCAGCTCGTCGCAACATCAAGCCATCCTGTTGCAACATCAAGCCATATTGCATGCAACATGAAGAAAAATTTTGCAACATTAAAAAACAACATACGCAAGATTTGAAAACAATGCCCGCAACATCGATATCTACTTTTACGACATTGCAACATCAAAATTTATTTTTGCAGCATCTAGATTAAGCACGTGCAACATATCAGTAGAACATATGCAACATCTGCATGCAACCTTTGCAACATCTTTTTGGAAATAAGTGGAAGCCGCGAGAGTGGTGGCCCGCGGCCGGCCCCCCACCGACGAGCTCCGACCACACCACTAAACATGGAAGGAGTGGCGGCTCGAGGGGGACCTCACCGCGGGGCGTTGCGTGTTGGCGCTTTTGGTGGAGGTGTCGACCTTGGACCTCAGCAGCGGCAGCAACATCAAGTCATGTTGCGTACAATATGAAGCAAAGAATTTCGAAACACTCAAAAATAGCATTCACAACTTTCGAAAACAACATCTGCAACATCGAGAATCAAATGTTACAGTGGGGAGAATCAACATCCGCAACATTGAAATATCTAGATCTACTTTTGCAACATCCGCAAGAAACACTTGCAACATCCGCATGAAACATCTGAAACATGTGGAACACACACTTGCAACATGTAAGAAAAACTCGACAAAAAAAAAAGCTTTGCACAAAGTGAAGCAGTGGAATGGGAAGAAGGATGACAAGCCCACCCGCCCCTAGTTGCGGGCGCCCGGTGAGCGGCTCCCCACCGGGAGAGGCCCCGGGGCGGGCGGCGCTCCGCTAGGATTCAACTGTAGAATCCGCCGGTGCGGCCGACTAAGTGACCGCGGATGGCCTCCAGGCAGCGCTGTTCGTGGCTCCCATCGGCTGACAACACAGCCATGACATGAGCAACCTACGTGCTGGGGAGGGCGTGTCGAGGTGGGCGTGGTGGCGTGACGCAGGGGAGGGGCCGTTCTCCGCTTCTCCGATCCGCCCGAGGCGGGGGACGCAAGCGGAATAGATGGCGCGGCTGCCCGCTGCGGGCTGCCGGAGGAGATGGCCGGCTAGCTGGGATCCGCGACGCCGGGCGGGGGCTGCGGGGCTCCCTCTCCTCGCCGGCGGCCGGTGCGCGGGGGTGGAGGCGGAGCAGGTAGCGCGCACGAGAAGGCCCAGTCGAGCTCGCATGGCGATTGCTCGTCCTCCGCACGCAGGCATGGCCAAGAGAGCTAGCAGCAGGAACAATGAGCACGGGTGGAGCAAGCAGAGAAAAGAAAGTAGCAGAAAAGAGTGGAGAGAGAGAGAGTGCAGAGATATGCACATGGATAGAGATGTACTCCTACAAGAATGAGTGGACGAGAGATGATGTGGGTGGGCAAGGTAGGAGGGGGCGATGCATCCACATGTCAGCGCGTGGTGCCCTGCCGCTCGGGATGGCGTCCGATTTTTTGCCCTGTAGAACGTCCGATCAGGAGTATTACCGTTTTTTATTTCTTTGGCTTAAGGCTAAAAATTCTGGAGAGGTTTTTTCCTTACAAACACACCTCATTGGGCATCGTGTGATGCTCCTGTAATTCTTATTTACTGTTCATCTCACCACTCCATCCGCTGAAACTTTCACCAAGATGCTTCCTGGCATAAAATGTTTTACTTTTTTGTTTCAAGTGTCCCTGGTTTAGGATAAATAAATGTATCTTTCAACGATTTCCACAACACTTTTTTCTTCCCCTCGGAACAACTCCAAAGAGACTAGGTTTAGAAGACATGTAAAAAAATAAAGACTTCCGTGACCAGGGGCTAAACCAACCGACTCTTCAATAATTATAGCTATTCACATTCAAATCACTCATCCACCTACAATGACATGCGGACCCACGTTATCCCTTATTTTCTTCACCTCCCCTCCTCTCCCATGCCACACACCAGACACTCCTTGAGGCGGTGGTCCCTGCCGTTCCACCCCGCGGCGGCACCCGCCAACCGGCCCGCGAAGAGGAGGGAGGAGCCGAGCTGTCCTTCTCCCCGGCCTCACCCCACTGGCCCCATGCCGGTGGTTGTCCCTCCCCGAGGCAGCGGCCCCCGCCGTTCCTCCTCGCGTCGATGCCCGCCGACCGGCCCGCGGAGGAGGAAAAGGAGGAGCCGAGCCGGTTATCTCCCCCGTGCTGCTCCCCGTCGGCCCCACACCGGCCGATGGCCCTCCCGCGAGCTCCTCTGCACCGGAGCCAGAGCCTCTCCCAAGCTCCCACAAGCCCCTCTTCGCCGGAGTTCTGCAAGATCCTCCCCGTCAAACGGCCCTCCCCCAAGCTCTTCCCCACCCGAACTGGTCCCTTCCCCAAGCTCCTCCCCGCCGACCGCCTTGCGGAGGATGACGAGAAGCGGGGAACCGGCCATCTCGCTTGATCTGCCCCTCCTTCTCTCACTATTCTTTACCTTGGTCCGGTGGCGCCACGATGGACGGCAGCAGTGGCTGGATGGAGAGGACAGGCGCGTAGCAGGTAGGGCCCACATCGTGGCTCGAGCGTGAGAGGCGATGGCGAGCGCGCCACACTAGGCAAAGTTACCGAGCGGCGGGAGGAGTTTAGGCTATTCGCACCGCTTGGCCCCTAAACTCACCTCCAAATGGCATGGCCCACCAGTCAGAGTGCAATACAGGGATCTCCGAATCCTTATCGCTGCAGCCGCCCCACCTGTGAACCCATCGCAAAATCAACTGCCTGTCCCCCTTCCCCTGTCGGTGTTTTAGACCGGCAACCTACTAAGGGGAGTACCCGAAGTAGATGAATGTGGCCTCACCGAGATCGGTAACTCGAAGGAAGAGACACGTGGCACATAATTTAGACGAGGTTCGGGCCGCGAGGTGCGTAATACCCTACGTCTTGTATCTTTGCGTAGCTCGGATTGATTGGGTATGATTACAAGATGATGCAATCTTACGCCGTGAGATGAGATGATCGAGAGAGGGGTCCCCGCCTTGCCTTATATAGTCGGGAGGCGGGGTTACAAGTCGGAATAGTGAGAGAGTACTAGTCGAGTACGTCTAGGAGTCCTCTATATAGTGCGGGACATGTACGGCTTCCTAACCGAGTACTTCTCCTCCGTAGTCCTTGTGCTTCACGCCATGCGGTGCCGTGCGGCGCAAGTCGGGTAGTCCCGGGGGCCCACCGAGTAGTTGGTCCCGGTACCCACCGAGGTAGTGGGCCCGGAGAGGTCCATACGACAAGCCCCCGAGTACTTTGTAGTCGAGAAGGATAGCTTCAAGTAGTCTTGACGGCCTTAACGAGTAGTCCTCAAGCGTCCCCGAGTACTACAAGTCAAAAGTCCTCAAGAGTAGTCGAAGCATCTCGAGGCTGGAATGTACTCCAGCTGATGTTTGAGCAACCTTCAAGTCTTCTCGAGTAGTCCCAAGCGTCCTCGAGTGGTGCCCTCGAAGGTCTTCAACAATGCCCGTGTTGTTTTGAAGCCGAAGCTGATATGGAAGTGCGATTGCAAAATCGCACTCCATATGGAGTAGCCCCGGGCCTTAGGTTGAGTTGTAGACTCTGGCTGAGGGTCCATCTGAAGTCTTGGCAGGAAAATCCCGAAAAATCCGGAGAAAAAACCGAAGGACACGTGGCACGGAGCCCCCCCGAGCCTTGAGTCGAGTACTTCCTCTCGAATTGAAGGGTCATCTTGTAGAATGTGTCTCGAGATGCTCCCGAGTCTAGTCGCTTCCCCGGGTAGTCGAGTAGAAGTAGCCGAGCCCCCGAGGTGAGGCGTGTCGACTAGTTGAAGTTGAAGGGTCGCGCGCGGCCGGCGAGTCGGCCAAGCGCGGACTTATCCATCGGCCGTTGGAGGGCCGCGTTGACTTATAAATAGAAGCCAAAACCCTTAGGGTTTTTCACCCCACGTAGGCGTAGCCATTCCCAACGGATCTTGGCTAGAAATCGCCACCGGTGCACGCCGCCACCGGCCGAGTGAAGCGTAGATGCCGAGTGCGCCGCCGTAGAAAGCCACCACGGCGGCCCCCGAGCGAATGCGCGTGAAGACACCGTGCACCGGAGGATGAAGCCATCTCTCGTCGAAGACCACGAAGGCCGCCGGCGGAAAGAAGAGGGGCCGTGAGGAGGCCACCGGATGCGCCACGGGGGACATCACCGCTGGTGTCCCCGCCGCGGCCAGATCCAAACCGCGAGTGGAAGAAGTCCAAGGCGAAGACCGAAGACTTGCTGGCCCTCCTCAACAGCGGATTCCTGCGCGAGAAGGAGGTGGACATGTGGAGGGCAACCGCCGGGGATCCGTACCCCATGGAGAAGAATCCAGATGAGATCCCGATGTTCGCGCGGTTCGCGGAGCGCGGGCTTTCTCTCCTGGCGAGCGACTTCTTCAAGGGGCTCATGTGGTACTACGGCATCGAGTACCTCAACCTCAACCCCAACGGTATATTCGACACTGCCGTCTTCGTACATTTCTGCAAAGCTTTTCTAGGGATCAAGCCCCATTGGATCTTGTTCCGGAAGTTCTTTCGGGTGAAGCCGCAACCCGGCACCGGCAACCGCGGGTAGTCGAAGGGGCGGGGATCCGGATGAGGGAGGACGCCGCCGAGCAAGCACCGGCAACAAGGCCGATAGATTCCAATCAAGGCCGGAAGGCCAAGTGGTTCTACGTCACGAACCACCATCCGGAGCCGCCGAAGCCCGGCGGGAAGCGGCCCAAGCACCGCCCGTGGTGGAACACGGAGCCGACGATGCGGGAAGGGATCCGGTGCCGAGTTCTTGGCGCGGATCAAGGCGCCGAGGGAAGCCGGGCCGAGGGCCGAGCACATGGCCTTCGGCTTCATGAAGCGCGGGGTGCGGCCGGCCGATGGCTCGCGACACCCCGGGGTACGAGTACACCGGGGACGACGACACGTCGCGGATGCCCGGAGATAAAGTCGACGATGACGATATTGTTGACGGCTGCTCCCGAATCTTCAAGGATATGCCACCATACACGGCGTGCCCCGTGCGGAGTACTCCGCCGCGCGCCCGCCAAATGAGGTAAGTAGTCGCACCCATAGTTGAGTACCCATTCCATGTGAGTAGTCGCACCGATGAGTTGTTTCTTGCGGGGATGACTTGAAGAAATTTGTCTCCGAGCCGCCGCCGCCTCCTCGGCTAGTCGAGGTCCCGGAGGAGGAGAAAGCCAAGGCCAAGGAGCGACGTGAAATCGGTGAAGGAGACGACAACTGTTGTCATAGAAGACACGTCCGAGGAGGACGACGACGAGGAGACAACGCAGGACCGCTTCCGGTTGCGGTCGAGGTTCGGCCGGTCCGGCTTACCTCATGTGCCTCTCGTTCGGGGATCCGCCGGCTAGCATAGAGGCTAGTACGGCGCGCGCCGCCAAGGAGGCCACGCAAACCGGCCCACAAACGTGTGGCCAAAAGGCGAAGGTCACGAGACCACGTCCCGGGAGGTAAGCCATCCCGAGTAGTGTAGTCGAGTGCGACGTCTCGAGTTCACTTGTTGATGAAGAAGTTTCCTTGGTTGCGGGAGTTCCCGCCTACGGGCCCGTTGATTAGGCCGACGAAGGTGAGTGGGACACCGTGGGGGAAGCCGCCGAGAGTCGTAGCCCAACCCCCCCTTGTCAAAGAACTCTTGGCGCGGATGGAGCGCCGGCCCCCTCGCGCGCGGGGAGAGCACGGAACCCGGCTGGCTGCGGAAGAGGCGGTGGCCGCGAGAGGCGCGAGGAGGAGGCACCTACCGAGGGCCGGGCTGGTGGACATCGCCGGCATCCTCGGCGCCCCGACCGTGACGGTGGTCCGGTCAAGCTTGTAAGTGTTGAATCTTCCCGAGTAGTACTTGATGTGGTAGTCATGCTTGGTGACAACCGACTTGTGTACTGCGGAAATCAACGGACTGTCTGGGAAGGGGATGAACCCTCTACGGCGGTGGCGGAGGAAGAAGCCGCGCCACCCGGCGAGGAGTCCGCTCCCGCCCCTCGGGGCGGAGCCGGCGGCCGGCCGCCGAGGCTACGTTGCCCGAAGCCGGCGTAGTTGAAGGTGAGTACTCTCTCGAAGTTGATGTGCCTTCGTAGAGTAGTCGTAGTCGCATGTTGGCCGATACACTTGTCTTTACGTCGACGGTGCCGAGGCCGAAGGAAATGACATCCCGTCGGTGGTGCCCGTGGTGGACGTGGCACCGAAGACTCGGGGAGGCGGCCGTAGAAGCCTCCGAGCCAATAGAGGTGGTCGCCGGGGAGGCCGTCGCGACGGCCCGGAGGAGAGTAGGCCGCCACGCTACCAGAACCTACTCTGGAGGTGGTCGTCCGCTCGCCGGAGATCCAGGACGCGGAGCCAATCCGCTCGGCGCCGATGACCGAAGCCGCTACGAGTAGTCGTGGCGGGATCGAGTTGTTGGCGGACAACTTGGTCGATCCGGCAACGGTGGCTCGACACCTGGAGGCGGTCCGTCAGGCTGAGCAATGGATGAAGGTGAGTAGTCATCACCCTTGAGTTGTCAATCCTTTAGCGTTGAGTACCCATCGATGTATGTTGTTTGCGCGGGACGTCGGCGAGAGATCCCGCGAGAAGTCCGGCATGCTGCAAGGCTTCGACGACGTTGTACTCGGGCGGAAGCTTTGGAAGAAGAACTCGCGAAGTCCGGGAAGCAAGCGTCGCCATGCGGTCGAAGGCCGGACACCGCCTTCGCCAAGTACCACAATGACATCCGGGAGATGCGGGCGAAGAGCGACGACTTGGTGCGGAAGAACAAATCGCCCCGCAACAAGAACAAAGGTATACCACTTGTCTTGTTGAGTTCTTGTTGGAGGTCGAGAGGTAGTCTAACCCGCCGTGCCTTGTTGTTTGCGAGCTTGAGACTCGGGTAGAGCGGTGAAGACTTTAGAGGTCGATCGAAGAATCTCTTCTACCGGGAGCGGGGAGGCCCGCCGGTACTCGAGTGTGATTATAAGGAGCTTGCTTACGAGTGCGAGAAGCACATGGAGCTTCGTATTGCATCGGACCGTGACCTCGTCAAGCTGCTATAAATCATTGCGAGAAGCGGAACGAGGATTGCGAGAAGGCTGCGGGGCCAACTCAAGGAGCTTGAAGAAGCCGCGCTCCCCATCGCAAGGCTGCCGGTGCCTCATCTCCGGTGGTCCCAAGATAGCGCCGCCGGTGGATCGGTTGAAGGAAGCCCCGAGCCGGGCCGGCGCCCTACGTGAAGCACTTGGCGAAGTCAATCCCGAACCGGTGCGGCCTTCATGAAGTCGTACTTCCCGAAGGCTCCGTAGACGTAGTCGGCCGGTGGACTAGCCGCCAACTGTACCGACGAGCAGTATGCGGAGCTGCTGGGAGCGAGATGGCGCCCATTGCGGATCAAGTCGCCGAAAAACTTAATCTCCGGTAGTCTGTAATAGTTAGCTCGTAGCAATAGTTGTACACAAACAATTGTAATTGTTTAAGTATTAATGAAGAAAAGTTCCACCAATGAGTACTCGTAGTCACGATCTCGGAGTGCGAGTCCCATCGTGGAGTTGTTGCGAGTAGTCGTACTCGGCGGTAGTCCCGTTGAGGAAAGTAGACGATAGCGATTGATGAACAATCAAACTTTATTCCCGAATAAGTACACTCGGGTGGCCGGGGCCGTAGTTACGGAGTAGTCACTAGGACCGGAGGCCGCCTATGGCTAAGTAGTGCTAGGGCAAGTAGGCGCTTACGGCGGTAGATCCGTAAGTAGCCGTATAGGCCGGATCTAGGAGTACATAGTCTCTCGGTAGAAGACTTCGGATGGTCGGCCGGCCTATACGCGGCTGCGGCCCTTGGCGCCGCCCCTCCCGGCGTGACCTCCTCCTAGCGCCACCCCTCCTCCGGCCGGCGGGGGCCTCCGCCTAGCACCGCCCCTCCTCCCGAGCGCGGCCCCACAGTCGGTGTGGTGAGCTTCGGGCGCGCAGCGGCCCATGGACGGTGTGGTAAGCTTCGGGTGCCACCCCATGGACGGCGAGGCATGAGGTCCAGTTAGATCCGGCGGCTCCATCTCTCAAATCCAGCGTCGATGCTCCTCCCTCCGGCATCGACCTCGCTGCCTCCATCTCTCGGATCCGCCGCTCTCCTTCTCGCCACCTCCCTCTTTTTTCAGATCCGCTGGCGGATGTGATGGCCTGCAGCGGCGACCGCTGCGGAGATGCAGCCTCCCCGACGTCGACGTCCTTCTTCTCCCCTTCTTCGCAGGGCTGGCGCGAGAGAACCGGTCGCTGCTGTGGAGACGATGCATGTCCTCCTGAGGAGCGCTGCCTGTCCAGTTTTCCTGTAGCGACGGAACTGTAGAGGCATGTTTGCATGTCTGTGGTGTGGGGGGAAACCTGTTTATTTGCAGTTGACGTCTATTTGCAGGTGCGCAGTGCGACAAGCCTTAGCGGTATGGATAGCGATGCACCTCGATAACGATTATGTTGGAATCGTTTTTTGCCTTAGGTTTCTTTTTTTAAAGTTAATAATCCATGTTGGATAAAGAGTTTCCTCTCAGGACCATCTATCCAACCAATGAGAAATCGAGGTCACATTTCTTGATCTAGAAAGTAAATTTTCATTCTTCGGTAAGCTAAAGGAATCAACAAAATGATCCCATGCTGTCTCCGATTGGGCCTGTAGTCTAATGGTAGGACGGTACAGTGGGACGCTACGCACCAGGGTTCAAATCCTAATGCTCGCACCTTTT
Source organism: Cenchrus americanus (assembly GCA_947561735.1). Lineage (NCBI taxonomy): Eukaryota > Viridiplantae > Streptophyta > Magnoliopsida > Poales > Poaceae > Cenchrus > Cenchrus americanus. Next base: position 96,556,993 of record OX387243.1, on the reverse strand, counting down.
CCTGGATTTTTTCAGGATTTACCGACGTTATGCGTTAAGTGGTAAGCGACGTTCCTCTCGACGACAAGACGCTTATTGTGACCGGGGAATCTTCGGATCCGATAGTGCTTTCGGTCCTTCGAGAGGTGCTCATAGGGGGTAGGGTTCGCGTGCGTGCAGCGAGCCTCTGCATTATATGTGATTTTAAAAAATAAACAAAGTGATCCCATGCTGCCCCCGAAAAAAAACTGATCCTGATTCCTGTGGTGCCAGGGGGGCAGTTCGATTCGTTCAAAGTGCGTTCAAAGTGCATGGCGTGACTCTTGGAGACGACTCGGCCACACGCGTCCAGTTGAGTTGAGGATCAGCTTCTCTGTGAGAATATGACAGGTGGGCTTGCTCCTCGGAGGCCCTGCATTTCTGCCTCCCGATCGATCCCGCGGGAATCTAGCTGCCCCGTTGCTACTGCTACTTCCGTCCGATCCGTTCACCTTCTCTCTGGAATCCCGGCGCTCTGCTCGCTCGCACTTGCAGTTCTTGCGGCGCTCGTTCTTCTTCTCCGTCGTCGTCGCTCACTGATCAATCAATCAATCCTAGCTGAGACTAGTTGGGAGAGTGAGACGGCGGATCGGATCAGATGGGTTCGTCGTTCAAGGCGGAGTGGGGCCCGGCCATCTGCATGGTGCTGATCGAGCTGTTCACGACGGGGCAGATGCTGCTGACCAAGGTGGTGGTGGACGCGGGGCTCTTCGTCTTCGCCCTCCTCACCTACCGCTTCCTCATCGGCACCGTCCTCGTCGTCCCGCTCGCCGTCATCTTCGAGAGGTCCGTCCGTACCGTACGTGCCGCCAGTATAATCCCTCTGTTTCGCGTCGTCCTCTTATTGACGAGATCGATTTGTTTCTTGAATCCCTGCTTGCATTGCAGCTGGAATGCGTTTGTGTTTGTATATATACTATACGTGTGCAGTTATCTACGTGTCTTTCAGTCTTTGTGTGGCTTTGTCTTCTTCCCTGATGCCGGAAGCCACCGAGTTGCGCCCGAGCGGTGCAAGGCCACGAGCATATTGGACTAGTGCAGTAGTGCGTCCAAAGGATTGCTACAAAATTATGATTACCCAAGGCCCAAGCACAGTCAATCGACTCAGATATTCGTTCCAATTTTTTAGCAGTTTCAGTTGGACTTCCTATTGATTATTGACAACCGTATAATCACTAATCGGAAACACAAAGGCCTGAGAGACGCAATCATCGCCGGCATGATGGCGTCACCGTAATATTCAATCGCCTGAAACATTAGAATAATGCCAACTCCGCACTTCGCCTCCAGTTCTGCAACCACCATCAACTGAATAATCACGCCCTTAAATACGAGATGCACGCAAGCATGTTGCTTGCAGAGATAGGCCGTATATAAATTAAATTCGCTCTGCTAAGAAGCACGCAAGTGTCATCTTGTCGATCATTGTTCACGCATATAGAGTGACCCACTGAAAGCTCTGCTAAGAAGCACGCAATAGTGTCATCTTGTCGATCTGTTGCTCAATCCTTTCCCCCTCCACACATCACGCATTCATGCTACACCAAATGCTTTATATATTCTCCTTAATAACTTAGTCTACTCCACTACTGTCTTGTGTGTTGAGAGAGATGGTGAGAAGCATGAAGGAATGGTGGCCACCCTCGTTCATGGTGCTGATCCAGGTTCTCACCACCGGGCAGATTTTGCTCACCAAGGTTGTCGTCGACGATGGGTTGTCCGTCTGCACCCTCCTCACCTACCGGTTCTTCATGGGGGCCATCTTGGTCATCCCCTTAGCTATGATCTTTGAGAAGTTAGCTCTGCTTCTGCAAGAATGTCATATAGCAGATTGTTACTTTCATGTTGTCAACACTTTTATGCGTTTGATAGAAGTAATAAATAGGAGAAGAAATATTGTACTCAGTTGTGATACATTTTCTAATTAAAATTTGCAAAGCCCTAGAGCTAGCATCCAGTATGACCGATCAGTCATGGTTATACAGTTATTAACTTATTATCAACAAAAGAAGATATGCAACTGTTCTTATATTACATTTGAATACCTCTGTGCAAGTTGTTGTATACCATAGTGTTGATTCTGATTGTGCTTATGTAGAGGGAAGTTGAAGGAGATTAATTTGAAGGCATTCATATGGATTTTCACAAGTGCACTTATGGGGTGAGTTGCCCTCTTATAGATCTCATATGATCTGAGCTGATCAAATGCATTGATTATTGACAGGGTTACATAACTTTCTTGATCACCCACAGGTTCACAATTCCTGGTCTTTACTACATTGGCCTTGGAGATACATCGCCTGGATATGCGATCAATTTCTATAACATCATCCCGATAGCCACATTCATCCTTGCGGTTCTTTTCAGGTAAATAAGACCAAAACTTAGTCAAACTTCAAATAAAAGAGAACACCACCTAAACTTAACCTGTTTCAGGAAGGAGCCTCTGAACATGAAGAGCCTGGTAGGAAACATCAAGGTGATAGGAACCATTGTCTGTGTTGGGGGAACGCTCGTGATTAGCCTATACAAAGGCAAAGTGCTACATCTGTGGCCTACAAACATTATCGGGTACCACGCGAAGCATTCAGGAGCTGCATTTGGGCACCACCATATGCGGGGAACCATTTTGCTCATCGTCAGCTGCTTGAGCCTGGCAATCTGGTACACAGTGCAGGTATGAGCAAGGAAACACTAACCACACAATATTTTTTTATTTGTTGTTTGTTAAGATTCAGAATATGTTCCTCCTATCAGAGTCAGAGTAAATAGAAAACTGAAAAATAAAAAAGAATGCTTTAATGTAAATCTGCTGATCATTCAACAATAAAAACTCACGTATTCCCTCCGGTTCCATATTAGAAGTCGTTTAGGACAGCGACACGGTCACCAAAGCACAACTTTGGCCTCTCTTTTTTATAAAAATCTTTATGGGAAATTCATATATGCATATTCTTATGAAAGTAATTTTCGAGACAAGTCTATTTATATGATTTTCACATTTTCGAACTCAACGACTTAAAAGTTATTCGTGATTCCCAATGTTTAACTCAAATCTTGTCCAAAACGACTTCTAATAGGAAACCGGAAGGAGTATAGTTTGAAGAAACTTACAATTAGTATTCTGTTAACAGGCCCAGATGTTGAAAGTGTTCCCTTACAAGTACTGGTCTACGGTCGCAACATGTTTCGTGGGCTGCATCCAAATGGCAGTTGTAGGGGTGGCAATGAACAGAGAAAAGGCAACTTGGCAGCTGAAATGGAACATGAGCCTGCTCACAATCGTGTACTCGGTAAATTAATTAAATATACATTTATTTCATTTTTATCCAAATGCTTCATTTTTTTACTGTATATTAACAGTGCTTATCACACACACACAGGCCATACTGAACACTGCTGCAAAATTCGTGATGATTTCATGGGTTGTCACGCAGCGAGGCCCAACCTACCCGTCGATGTTTTGCGCAGTATCTGTCTTATTCACCACTGTCCTTGACTCCCTGCTTCTCGGGCATGATTTGTCTGTTGGAAGGTATACATGTGTTACAAGTTACAACCTTTCTACAGTCTTAATTCTTAAAACTCATAAGCACCCCGTCAAACTCTGGGTAGTTTGAAGCTAATGTTTCTTTCAAATTTTATCTGACACGATGATGAAAATATTAAAAATTGAATATTAACATCTATCATTACAATAACTTTAGAATAGAAAACAATAATGAATTTTGGGAACTGGGGAAAAACAGAGAAGATGGGGTGTTCTTGCATGAATGCATTATTCTTTGTCATATTCATGATTCTGGCATATTCAGAGCTCAAACCTAAGTTTGTTTGCACGAGTGCAGTATTCTTGGCATGATCATGATTCTGGCTGGGCTCTACCTGTTCCTCTTGGGAAAAAGAAAAGAATTGGCGCGTGGGAATGAAGAAAAGACAAAGGATCAACTGCAATCTCAGAGTGAAGATAAAATCAAAGAATCAGCAGGATCAAACGTATGATTGTTTCGTCTAACAAAAATGTTGGGCCAGGAGATGAGACACCTGTCCAAAGTCCGTAGTTCATATCAGACTGACAAAGTTTTTATCTTGTTGTACTGAAATTGAATTCACATAGTGTTTGACAATGAGAGTGGAGGACACTGTTCAATATATATGCATGTGTGCATTGGGCTGCAGCCCGGGTTCCCGAAGTACTATTATTAAAGCCCAAACACGGTCGAACAAGAACGTAGCTTCCACTCCAACTCCCGCATTTCTAGAGCTGCCTACACTGTTTTGCGAAACAAGTCTGCGAGATCTTGAATTTGCAGATCTTGGAGTTGTAGATTCTGAATTTACAGATTCTGGAGTCGATTTCATAGAGTTGCAGCTGTACCAAACATACCCTTGATGAATACGAATATGGGATAGTAATTCGGCTTCCATTCCATGGGTACCGCCGCTGATCCAGGAGGAGACGGAACGGGCGCTCGGTAATTGAGACGGAAATCGAACCGTCAATTTTCATCTGATCCGGAGTCCGGACTTCCTGTGGCTGCCGGGCTGAAGCCGCCGCCCCTTCACTACAGGATTCTGGGCCTTCGCCGAGAGCGGGGTTTCTCTCGGTGAAGGGCCCTTTCCTCTCGGTGAGGGCTTCACTGAGAGTTTGCTCTCGGCGAAAGCCTCTCGGCGCCTTACTACCGGCGAAGGCCTCTTTGCCGAGAGCTGCGGGTCCCCCTCTGAGTCCATGAAACATCTTATTGTCAATTATTCCATGTGCTGCAGTGATTCCTGCATCAGCATTTACTACTCCGTCCCAGAAAGAGTGTCGTTCGGGAAGCGTGTCTATGAGATAAACACGGTTTTCTAGCGACACTCTTTCTCGAACGGAGGGTGTATGTCCCAAACCTGGTCTCGCTGCACCTTTTTGGCCTCCAGGAAAGGACTCCCATGCTACTCCCTCTGTCCCAATATCATAGTCGTTGGGATTTCGTGCTCAAGACTCATTTCACTATCCTAGCGACTATGATTCCGGGACAGAGGAGTAGAGAGAATGCCATCATTAGTGGAGGCATTGGTCAGAATAGATGAGGAGTGTTCAGATTGCTGCAAGGTTGCAAACTACAATGAGACTTGTGATTGCAAGTCCTGTGATAGTTTTAATAACATGGCTGATGACAGTTGCAACTGTGTGCTTCTAAAAGGTTTGTCAGAGGCTAAGAATTTGGCGTTGATTTCGGACTCAAATGGTATATACCTACTCCCTGTAACACCCTAATTTTTGCTAAGTTTGGCTTTTATTAAAATTTGCTAGAAACCCTTTTAATGCTTTCAAAAAATATAAGGTTGTATTTAATTTCTTTTAGGCATTTAAAATTTTTCTAAAATAAAATAAATGAACTATATGATTTATTTGTTGCATTCATGCTAGAGCATTGCTTTTGGTTGTTTGAATTCAAATTCGTGTTTGAATTCGATTGTTTGAGCTCTTTTCAATTGGTTCAAATCCTTTTTCTCCCCACCCCTATTCCTTTCCTCTTTTCAGCCCAACACCACTCCTAGCCCAGCAGACCGCAGGCCGTTTTTTTTCTTTTTCCGCGTCGCAGCCCAACACCTTACTCGCGGCCCAGCTCAGCCTTTCGGCCCATACCGCCGCCGCCAGCCCGCATCGCCCCTCCCGCGCCCG